>CM040087.1:38189245-40813238 GCA_022496805.1 Pohlia nutans | reverse complement strand
CTAAACCCTAAACCCTAAACCCTAAACCCTAAACCCTAAACGCCTAAACCCTACAACCACCTAAACCCTAAACCCTAAACCACCTAGAGACCCAGGATACCCTAAACCACCTAAACCCTAAACCCTAAACCCTAACCCTAAACCCTAAACCCTAAACCCTAAACCCTAAACCCTAAACCCTAACCCTAAACCCTAAACCCTAAACCCTAAACCCTAAACCCTAAACCCTAAACCCTAAACCCTAAACCCTAAACCCTAAACCCTAAACCCTAAACCCTAAACCCTAAACCCTAAACCCTAAACCCTAAACCCTAAACCCTAAACCCTAAACCCTAAACCCTAAACCCTAAACCCTAAACCCTAAACCCTAAACCCTAAACCCTAAACCCTAAACCCTAAACCCTAAACCCTAAACCCTAAACCCTAAACCCTAAACCCTAAACCCTAAACCCTAAACCCTAAACCCTAAACCCTAAACCCTAAACCCTAAACCCTAAACCCTAAACCCTAAACCCTAAACCCTAAACCCTAAACCCTAAACCCTAAACCCTAAACCCTAAACCCTAAACCCTAAACCCTAAACCCTAAACCCTAAACCCTAAACCCTAAACCCTAAACCCTAAACCCTAAACCCTAAACCCTAAACCCTAAACCCTAAACCCTAAACCCTAAACCCTAAACCCTAAACCCTAAACCCTAAACCCTAAACCCTAAACCCTAAACCCTAAACCCTAAACCCTAAACCCTAAACCCTAAACCCTAAACCCTAAACCCTAAACCCTAAACCCTAAACCCTAAACCCTAAACCCTAAACCCTAAACCCTAAACCCTAAACCCTAAACCCTAAACCCTAAACCCTAAACCCTAAACCCTAAACCCTAAACCCTAAACCCTAAACCCTAAACCCTAAACCCTAAACCCTAAACCCTAAACCCTAAACCCTAAACCCTAAACCCTAAACCCTAAACCCTAAACCCTAAACCCTAAACCCTAAACCCTAAACCCTAAACCCTAAACCCTAAACCCTAAACCCTAAACCCTAAACCCTAAACCCTAAACCCTAAACCCTAAACCCTAAACCCTAAACCCTAAACCCTAAACCCTAAACCCTAAACCCTAAACCCTAAACCCTAAACCCTAAACCCTAAACCCTAAACCCTAAACCCTAAACCCTAAACCCTAAACCCTAAACCCTAAACCCTAAACCCTAAACCCTAAACCCTAAACCCTAAACCCTAAACCCTAAACCCTAAACCCTAAACCCTAAACCCTAAACCCTAAACCCTAAACCCTAAACCCTAAACCCTAAACCCTAAACCCTAAACCCTAAACCCTAAACCCTAAACCCTAAACCCTAAACCCTAAACCCTAAACCCTAAACCCTAAACCCTAAACCCTAAACCCTAAACCCTAAACCCTAAACCCTAAACCCTAAACCCTAAACCCTAAACCCTAAACCCTAAACCCTAAACCCTAAACCCTAAACCCTAAACCCTAAACCCTAAACCCTAAACCCTAAACCCTAAACCCTAAACCCTAAACCCTAAACCCTAAACCCTAAACCCTAAACCCTAAACCCTAAACCCTAAACCCTAAACCCTAAACCCTAAACCCTAAACCCTAAACCCTAAACCCTAAACCCTAAACCCTAAACCCTAAACCCTAAACCCTAAACCCTAAACCCTAAACCCTAAACCCTAAACCCTAAACCCTAAACCCTAAACCCTAAACCCTAAACCCTAAACCCTAAACCCTAAACCCTAAACCCTAAACCCTAAACCCTAAACCCTAAACCCTAAACCCTAAACCCTAAACCCTAAACCCTAAACCCTAAACCCTAAACCCTAAACCCTAAACCCTAAACCCTAAACCCTAAACCCTAAACCCTAAACCCTAAACCCTAAACCCTAAACCCTAAACCCTAAACCCTAAACCCTAAACCCTAAACCCTAAACCCTAAACCCTAAACCCTAAACCCTAAACCCTAAACCCTAAACCCTAAACCCTAAACCCTAAACCCTAAACCCTAAACCCTAAACCCTAAACCCTAAACCCTAAACCCTAAACCCTAAACCCTAAACCCTAAACCCTAAACCCTAAACCCTAAACCCTAAACCCTAAACCCTAAACCCTAAACCCTAAACCCTAAACCCTAAACCCTAAACCCTAAACCCTAAACCCTAAACCCTAAACCCTAAACCCTAAACCCTAAACCCTAAACCCTAAACCCTAAACCCTAAACCCTAAACCCTAAACCCTAAACCCTAAACCCTAAACCCTAAACCCTAAACCCTAAACCCTATACCCTAAACCCTAAACCCTAAACCCTAAACCCTAAACCCTATATCTCATAAATGACGATAGATTAGGGAAAAGTTTTTGCATATTTGAAATCACAAGGGTCGAAAATGGGGGGGTAGGTGACTTCAAAATCCCAAAATAAGTATGCCAATTTTGTGGGCATGCCCTTGTAACCCTAAACCCTAAACCCTTGTAACCATAAACCCTAAACTCATAAACCGTGAATCTAATTGAAAATCTGACCATACCATTAGAATCACGATGTCCTTAAACAGCGGGCTAGGTAGGTTGAAAATTCCAAAACACCTTTCTAATTTGAAAGTCAACCCAACCCTGAAAAAGTCAAAGTCGCCAGATCTCCCAAACGGTGACAGTGTTTAGGTGGTTTTTTGCACCATTGGAATCGCAATAGTTGAAAATGGGGGGGTAGGTCACTTCAAACCTTGAAAATAAATATGCCAAATATTTGGGGTCACCCTTGTAACCCTAAAACCCTAAACCCTAAAGTATGTAAGTATGTATAAGTTACGGATGGATATAATTTGTTGTCTTTGGATAATAAGTAAAAGAGTTATGAACTAATGAAGTTAAGTAGATGAGATAAGGTCATGACTTGTTGAGGATGGATGGAGTATTATCCAAACCGAATTTCAAGGTGTGATGTATTTTTCAACTCGTGATTTTGTACTCAATTTTTTTCCGTTTTGCATGAATTTTGACTCCATTCCGTGTATTTTTTCATTGCGCTTCTAATGATATAAAGTACACCTTCTAATTCACCATAAATCAGAAGTTACAATCATTTTCATAAGTTGATGAAATTAAGGGCAGCATTCTTTGCGAAAGGATTTTAGGGTTTAGGGTCTATCGGAATTGAACATTCTTTGACTCTATCTTGTGCGTTTTTTCAAGACGAATCCATTGATAGCTCATACGCCTCCAAATTCCAAGTACATCAAAAGTTATGTGGGTTTAAAGAAGGCGGAAGTTTAAAGAACAGCGGACTTTGAGGAGCAATTCGGAAGGCAATTTTTCTCCAAATCAAGACTTTCTTGAGCGTATCTTGAGCGCTTTTTCAAGGCGCTTCCATTCGTATAAAGCACGCCCTCAAATTCCAAGTGAGTCAAAAGTTATGACGAAATTTGTAACTAAGATTTTTTGAAAAAAACAAAAACTTTCTAATACCATATTTAAGGCAAATCTTGTCCAATTTGAGCAATTTTCGTGTTCATTTTATGTGATTTTTTCTTGTGAATCCATTGCTATATAGCACTTTCTTGGGCTTCTCATAAATCAAAAGTTATTAACATTTATGAATTCGGGTTTTTGAAATAAAGTTTATCATCTTTAATATGTCAAATCTAAGTCAATTTGTATTCAATTTGAGTAATTCTTATGTTCATTTCGTGTATTTTTTTTATTGTGAATGTATTGATATATAGTATGTTTTGTGGGTCTTTAGGGTTTTAAGTTATGTCCATTTAGAGTTTCGGGATTAGGATTTAGGGTTTTTCATCTTTCAAGTCTTATATCTTGGTCAATTTGTATCCAAATCAAGTAATTCTAATGTCTATTTCGTGTATTTTTTTATGATGAATCCATTGGCATGTAGTATGTTTTGTGGGTCCTTACGGTTTAGAAGTTATGTCCATTTAGGGTTTCGGGATTAGGGTTTAGGGTTTTTCATCTTTAGAGTCTTTTATCTAAATGATACCCTATCCGATAGGGATACTTTTGGTATGCATTCTTTGTGTTTTTTCAATGTACATTCAATTTTATATCCCATGTTTTATGTATGTTTTTTAATTTTTATTTTATATGTGATTCAGGTTTGTCAGTATGGCTCGAACCAAGTTTACTCAGCGACGGGTTGTTGCAGTTCGACCGTCTGTGCCAGTGATTGATCTTAGCAGCTCTGACGAGGAGGAGGATGTACCAGCTGTTCCATTTCAACCTCATGTTGAGGTTCTGCCGCCGCATGAAGACGTGCCCGCTGTTCCAATTCAGCCCCAGGTTGAGGTTCAGCCGCCGCATGAGGACGTAGTAGCTGATCCTGTTCAGTCCCAGGTTTTGCCACCAGATGTCCGTCCAGAGGAGGTCCGTGAGCCACCTACTTTGAGGCGTTTGTACCCTGAGGTACCGGTACCTAGCAGCACAAGAGTTCCTCTGGTTCGATTCCCTCCTCTTGTTGGTCCATATACAGATGCACTGGAGTTTAGGGACGTCAATGATCCATTGGCTATTGATGTTGATGCTGCTTGTTTCATGATGCTCGCCAGTGATTTGCCGGACTTACTAGGGATCATGGTCCGTCCGGCCAATCGTAGAGTTCCGGTCAGGGATTTGCCAGAGTTCGATGATTGGTTACATGTTATCGCAGACCCTGTAGTGGTCAGGGTATTTGCTGGCAGTGATCGTGGTGAGAGAGATCGATTTAGGACCGCCTTGATAGAGAGGCTACGGGAGTCTTTTGGATTGACATTGACCTGTGCTACTGATAGTTTTACACTATCACGTAACCAGGTTAATAATCCTGTTTCAGCCCTATCTCAGTCACTCCATTCCTTGGGAGCTCGATTTTGTCGAGTTTCCTTTTATGGAATGAAGTGGGAGATTACTGAGGCTGAGCCAGTGTTAGATCGATTTATACAGCGCTATCGTGAGGCGATGGGTTCTTCTGTTCCATTACGGAAGAACCTTTTTGATTATGGGATTCCATATTCCTCAGATGGATTGCAGTTCTTTGCGTTCAGTCAGGCACAGTTCAGGTTCAGGAGCTTTAGGGAGGGTACCGTGCACGAGATGTGCAATGTGCAGGGCTATGGCTCTGTAGATTTCAGACCTGTTTTTTACCGGCGTATAGCTAAGGTCAAAATTTATCAGACGCTGTGTCATGAGATTCTCTCAGTGATACAGAAGAAGATGCTAGATAGCATGCCTGGTACTATGCAGATGATGCGTACCAGATTGACCCAGCTACAGGATTTGTTAGATAGATGGAGAGCTATGACTCCTGAGATGCGCAGTAGCAGGCTTACAGGCATCAGAGTAGAGACTACTGTACAGACAGAGATGGTGATCGATGGTCGTCGGCTTTGTAGTGAGCTGGATCTATTTCGTGTCGGAGGCATTGAGAGTGCATTGGGTGCACCTTTTGACGTTAGATTTCTGTCAGTAGACGACTTCATGGCTTCTTGTCAGACACACGTGAGGGACTTTGCAGCTACAGTTCATGGGAGAGACGACAGCTACCCACCTGTTGAGGTACAGAGCTCTCTCACTTTTGCTCGCCAGGCCATCGGTTGGAGTGGCATGTACATGGAGCGTCAGCTCCGAGATGCACGATTGTGGGCTATGGAGGCTGCTGATGCTGAGGTTCAGAGGTTAGAGGCGATGCAGGGTATAGAGTATACATATCATGGTGCTGAGTTAGATGCACCAGAGGATCGTCCGCTGATTCAGGATTTTTTGGATCATGCACACTGGTTTAGGTTTAGTAGAGTGAGAGACCATACTCTTCCAGGGATCATGCTACAGGCGCCTCATGGCAATGGATACTTGCCTAGGGCTAACCTTTATGTTGATCGTGTAGGAGCAGCTCGTCACTATATAAGCCGCCATAGGGCGAATTGGAGAGCTTTTGTACGATCCACTGATTAGACATTTATTCCTATTTCACACATGTTTTGCAATTGTACAAATTTACTGATGATGTGTAAACATAAATACCTAGAACCCTAAACCCTATTTATTAAATATAAATCACATATATAATCTTAAACCATAAACACTGTCTACATCTTCTAAACCCTAAAACTCTAAACCCTAAATCCAGAAAACCCTAAACCCCAATGCACAACTAAACCCTACACCATGTAACCCTAAACCCTAAACCCTTACAATCTTTTCAATAGTTTTTCTAAAATATATAGTACTTCTTCATATGAGGTCATTGAGGTGGGTTTAGAGTAAGTTCCAGAATCATGATGAATAAACCATCACAACTTCATCTGCTTATAACTTCTTCGATTTACGTTCAAATATTAAATAAAAAATCATTCTAGATAGATCTCCATGCAGTCCACTTCATCAAAGCAAAACATTTTAAAGCATGATTGAATTATGACACTTCAAATTTCATTACTTTTAAAACATTCAGATAAACTCTAAAAACAAATGCACAAGTTGAGAAATTTTCAAAATGTCTAATACATCCTTGCATTGAAATGATGTTAGTATTTAATTACATTTTACAAAAAAATAACATAAATATTCATTGATTGCTGTACTTTAAGAAACTCAACTGCTGAATGTCATGGAATTAGTAGCAAAACGCATCATAAAATAATTAAACAAACCTTAAGTATGTTTAAATTGTCAAATGCAACGTAGCGTTCAAATCATAGGACATTCTTTACGTGGAATTAGAGTTAGTATTTACTAATTGTTTTACTTTAAGGAGTTCAACTCAGAAAATCTAAAAGCAATTCAAATTTGAAGACGCCAGGTGATAAGACCTTTTTCTAGGATTTCAAATCTTACGTGGCACGTGCTGATTGGACGTCACAATCAAAACATATTGACGGATGAAGTTTTGATTAGTAAAACTTCATCCGTCTGTTACGTCTAAACAAAAGGGCCAAACGAGAAGCTTATTAACTTTTTCGAAACCACTCCCAAGCATCTTCAAGCCCAAATCATTGAAATACTCTAAAAATAAACATCCAAATAAGTCAACAACTGAGCACACGCTTATGAAATTATGTATGAAGAAGGGCGTTTGAATTAGGAGGGGCCCACAAGATAGTGCTTTTTCCAATGAATCCAGAATGATGTGGCACGTGGCGAATGGACGTTGCATACAAATGATGTCAATGGATGAAGTCTGGATTTCTAAAACTTCATCCACCTGTTACGCATGGACAGAGAGTCCAAACGGGAAGCGTTTGACATTCATGAAAACCTCTCGCAAGCATCTTTTAAAAAGAATCTTTTAAACATTCCAAAAATAGAAATACAAAAGAGTTAGCTCATGAATGTACGTCGTGTAACTTTTGCCTAAAGAAGGGCAATTAAAATTCTAAAATACCACATCATAGTGCCTTTGTCTAGGATTCCGGAGTAATATGACACGTGGCAAATTGACGTTGCATGCACAAGATATGAACGGATGAAGTTTGAGTTTCCAAAACTTCATCCACCCGTTTCACATTGAGTAAAAGTCCAAATGAAAGGTATTTTACCTTTTTGAAAACCACTTGCAAGCATCTTCACAAAGGCATCTTTGAAATATTCCAAAAATAGAAATTCAACAATATCAAATCTTGAGTATACCCTTTAGCACTTTTGTATAAAGAAGGGCGATTGAAATAAGTGGGCCCCACGTCATAGTCCTTTTTCCTAGGATTTCGGAATGATATAACACGTGGTAAATTGACGTTTCATGCACAAGATATAGATGGATGAAGTTTGGGTTTTAGAAACTTCATCCATCCGTTACACATGGAGTAAAAGTCCAAATGAAAGGTGTCTTACCTTTTTGGAAACCTCTTGGAAGCATCTTCTCGATGGCGTCTTTGAAATATTCCCAAAATAGAAATTCAACGAGATCATATCTTGAGTGTACGCTTTAGCACTTCTACATGAAGAAGGGCGATTAGAATTAGAGGGCCCCACGTCATAGTCCCTTTTGCTAGGATTCCGGAATGATATCACACATGACAAATTGACCTTTCATGCACAAGATATGCATGGATGAAGTTTGGGCTTTGGAAACTTCATTCACCCGTTACACATGGAGTAAAAGTCCAAATGAGAGGTGTTTTACCTTTTTGGAAACCGCTTGGAAGCATCTTCATGATGGCATCTTTGAAATATTCTTAAAATAGAAATTCAACGAGATCAAATTTTGAGTGTACGGTTTAGGACTTCTGCATGAAGAACGGCGATTGGAATTGGAGGGCCCCACATCATAGTGCTTTTTGCTAGGATTCCGAGTTGATATAATATGCGGCGAATGGACAAGGCATGCAAAAGATATGAATGGATGAAGTTTAATCTTTTGAATATGGTAATTCACCGGTTACTGTACTTTAATGACCGAAACTTTTGAAAGTCATAGAATTAGGGTTCAAATTCATAATAAAAATAAACGAACAAGTTGTAAATTTATTTAAAATGTTAAAAACATCATTGCATTCGAATCATGCACGTGTTTAGGGTACTTTTTTAAGTGAAATGAATATCTATTTACAGTGATAGCAGAAATTTAGGGACTCTAAGTCATAAATGTCATATAATTAGCTTCCAAATGCATGATAAAAACTAAACAACAAGTTGTGAATATATTCAATAACCCTAATGCATGATCACATTTAGTCATGCAAGTGTTTAAAGTGTTTTTTTACGTGTAAGTAATATGCAAAATTACTGGTTGCTGTATTTTATGAGACCTTCCTCTTAAATGTCATAGGATAATCATCTCAATACATGATCTAAATTAAACAAAAAATTGTAAACATATTTAATTTGTCAAATGCATGATTAGATTGAGCCATGCAAGTGTTTAGAATATTTCTTTACATGGAAGTAATATACAAAAATCCTGGTTGCTGTATTTTATGGAGCCACCCTCTTAAATGTCATATGATTGTCATCCCAATGCATGATCTACCCTAAGCAACAAGTTGTAAACATATTTAAACTGTCAAATGCATGATTACATTGAGTCATGTAAGTATTTAGAGTGATTTTTTACGCGTAAGTAATATGCAAAATTTCAGGTTGTTGTATTTTATGAGACCTCCCTCTTAAATGTCATACAATACTCATCCCAATACATGATCTACCCTAAACAACAAGTTGTAAACATATTGGAATTGTCAAATGCATGATTACATTGAGTCATGTAAATATTTAAAGTGATTTTTTACGTCTATGTAATGTGCAAAATTACTGGTTGCTGTATTTTATGAGACCTCCCTCTTAAATGTCATAGGATACTCATCTCAATGCATGATCTAAACTAAACAACAAATTGTAAACATATTTAATTTGTCAAATGCATGATAAGATTGAGCCACGCAAGTGTTTAGAATATATTTTTACATGGAAGTAATATGCAAAAATCCTGGTTGCTGTATTTTATGGAGCCACCCTTCATAAATGTTATATGATTGTGATTTCAATGCATGATCTAAATTAAAGAACAAGTTGTAAACATATTTGATTTGTCAAATGCAAGATTACATTGAGCGTTGCAAGTGTTTACAATATTTTTATACGCGTAAGCAATATACAAAATCGTCAATTGCTGTACTTTATGAGCCCTAAAGTCCAAATGTCATAGTATCATTATCCAAATGCATGAAAAACAAATATACGCTAGTTACAAATATTATTTAATACGTTGAACGCATTAAATTACTCTACCCACACCCTAAATTAAGTCCTAAACCCTAAACCTTAAATCTTTTATTTCATATTAAAGATTTCATATCATAAATAATACTATGACTTTAGACCCTCATAATGTTTACAATAATGTTCCCTTTAATGTATATGTTACCGATGGATGAATTATCAGAAATTCTAACTTTCATCACTTATAACTAGTAGGATTCACGTCCATAAATTAAATCCATAATCATTTTAAATTCAACTCCATGTAGTCCACTTCATCAAACCGAAATCTTATAAAGCATGGCTAAACCGCAAATACTAAATACTTCATGTGTTTTAGAACGATACAGCTCCATATCACCCGATGTAGAAAGTTTTATAAACTAAAGACATTATTAATAGAACTACAAAGGTCAAAATTGAGGGTACTAACCTCAAATGATCCACTTATTATAAAACGTTTAAGGTAATATTTTAAAGCACGTGTTATAGAAATAATCCCCATTCAATATGACTACTATGGGACTTCAAATACTTTCATTAAAGTGCATTCACGTTATAGAGCCTTTCAATAGCTTTCCAAATATATATGGCACTCTTTCAAATGATAAAGTACGTGCAAGTTACGGATGGATGAAATATCAGCAATCTCAAACTTCATCCGTTCATATCATCTACGATTCATGTTCGAATTTAAAATTGAAAGTCAATTTAGATTCATCTCGAAATGGTCCACTTGATGATGGCAAAAAATTTTAAAGCATGATTCATTCGTGAGAATTTGTATTTCATGACCCTAGGATGATGCAATTCCAAATCTAACAACTTAAAACTTTTAAAGAAATTTGGTTTGCACCATTGTAATCGCAAGGGCCGAAAATGGGGGGGTAGCCAAAATCTCAACTCAAAATTCCACTGTAAGATCTCATCTATCACACAAAGTCAACCGATATAGTAAAAGTCAAACCCGCTATATCTTCCAAATGATGATAGACTAGGGAAATGTATTTACATATTCGGAATCACAAAGGTCAAAAACGGGGGGGTAGGTACCATTATAATCTTCAAAATCTATATATAGCAAAACGAAAGCCAACCGTAAGCCCAAACCCTAAAACCCTAATAACTTCCAAACCCTAAGCTTTTTGGGAAAACTAACCACACCACTAGATTCGCAATGTCTAAAAATAGGGGGGTAGGTATACTCAAAAAGTTGAAATACCTAAACACAGCAAAAGTCAACACCCCAAACCTCAAGTCAAACATCCTATATCTCATAAATGACGATAGATTAGGGAAAAGTTTTTGCATATTTGAAATCACAAGGGTTGAAAATGGGGGGGTAGGTCACTTCAAAATCCCAAAATAAGTATGCCAATTTTGTGGGCATGCCCTTGTAACCCTAAACCCTAAACCCTAAACCCTAAACCCTAAACCCTTGCCCTGTCGATCACAGAGCTTGCCCACACAGCCATGGGAGAAGCAGCCACAGCCAAGGGCACTACAACCTTGGCGGTGGATCGCTAGGCCTGCCAGCGTTTGAGTTTCTTGCTTGCTATCCAATTTATGGACTTGAAAATTACGGCTGTTGATGCTGAAAAGAGTCCTTCACTTTCTCGTTTGTCGTCTGCGGCCACGGACTGGGATCTATAAGGCTCCAGGTTTTTTGTGGCCATGGCATCTTCAGTGTCTAATACCTCACCTGCAAGCGCTAGTGCCACGAGTTGGAAACGAGGACATATGGAGCCGTCACGATATGTCCTTGCCTCCTTCACGTAGCTGGCGTCTACAATCTCCATTCAAATGTCGAGATCGTTACCTCCGTCCAAGATCACGCACGGATAGTCGACTCCCACCGAGCTTGCTCAACTTGATACTAGATGGGAAATGATGCTGAACTTGTGGGTGGCGAATGGAAACACGGGTGTAGGAGCTCCTTTGTGTGGCCAGCTCTTTCTTCCGAGACAAGCACATGCATTGCCAAATTTCTTCCTCCCAAGTACATTGTAGTGTCTCCAGCGCGAACAGAGAACAATCGGGTAGCTTAGCTTATGATGCGCTTTGGCCGTTTCATATATGGGGTATGTCATCTATTAGTCATCAGCCGTGCATGTGGCACTTTCCCAGAAGTGATTCAGTGCATGAATCTCTTCAGTCCTTGACATTCACGTATCCAGATGGCAAACTATAGCGCTCAATTCTGGATGATATAAATGACCTTTTGCATATTGCAAGAGTTTTCGACGAGACAATATCTTTGCTTGTACATAGTATAAAAGGACAACGTACTGTGAATTCCACTCCGAAACAGACTTCAAACCTCTGTCATATCAAACATACCACTCAGAAGTTTGAAGTAGCTATCCCTTGACATTCTCGACATCCTCTTACACAAGCATGGGTAGTACAAGCAATCCAGGCCTTGGTGGTCCGCGCCTCAATGAGGCTGGCCTTGGTGATCCTCGCCTCGGTGATGCAATCCCCCTGATTGATTGATAGAAGCCTTGGCGATCCAGGTATCCATGTTGTAGGGCTTACTTGGTTATGTGACCTTGGTGGTACAGGCGATGGCCACTAGCTATCCACACTCAGCCTCAATATCATTCACTGTAGAAAGATGCCACCCGAGGCTCACCGTCTGCCCAACCTCACCACCGATGATGCACGACAGCCCTATATATCGAGGCAGTGCTATTGCCATTGCCTCAGTTGATTACAATATAGTAGTGAGCCTTTATATTTTAAATATAAAATAATAATATCAATCTCAATCATAATATATTAAGATTAACAATCTTAATATAATTCTTAATCATTAATTGGGCTTATGATATAATCTTAGATTATTCATAGATCTTAGTTATTGTTAATCTTAATATATATATAATTAATAATATATTAATTTTATCAAATGATTAAATATTTTATCAAAATTGTTATATATAAGATTAATTTATTAAATGATATTAATATTGTAGGCTGAATCATACGTGAGAGATTAAGAGCTTGGGCACCTGGACGACGATGATGTCGTGGCGGACGTTCAGCGAGGGCGCCATGTAGGTGCAGATGCCAGGGTTGGCCTTGAGCACCTCTTCCGTCAAGAACATGTGACGCTTGCGAATCCCCGACTTGTCACCTGCATCGTTTAATAATTTGCACACACAATGTCAGCATCTGCAGTTTTGCAGTTTGGCGACTCAGTACCGAATCAGTTCATACCAGTTCTACCTGCCTATACCCAATTCTAGTTGCGAAGGTGAACTGCAGAATCGGAGGTGTGATCACTTACAGATGCGCTTGAACTTGGCCTTGAGAGCTTCCTTGTCGCTGCAATTGGTGATGTTGAAGAAGAAATCCAAGTACTCGGACTAAAGGAACTCGGTGGGAGGCACAGCAGTGCCGATGCCCAACACACACGCCGGCCCATCAGCATGCGGCTGGCCCCGGAAAACCACAGGGGTGGTAGCAATTTGATCCTCTGCTGCAGCATTCTGCGACGCCATAGCTAGCGATTTCTTCGACTTCAAAGTCTGTGGACGTCCGCACAAAGAGTTCCGTCTGGATCGATCTCACTCTATGCTTCAATCAGATCTATACAAAACTTCGGAAAGTGGACTCGGGTGCCTCACTGGAGTATTTGTTCTGGAAATTTGGTAGACCGGTATATATGTGAGTTGCTTGGATGCTTGAGATGGAGTGCTACAGTGAGTATATATACAACAACCGTGCTCTTCTCTACGAGTCTACAACTGAGTCTTCCGCGTCAGAGTGCGAGTGCTGAGAGCTCCGAAGTCGCCCGACGAAAAGTCAGGACGGAATGCTGCCTACCCGGGGCTCCTGGAATGGCGGGCAGCATAGGCACGCAAAAGAAGAAGACGCGCTTCGTTTACGAAAGAATGAATAAAAGGTCCATGAGATTGAAAATACGGTACACTAAATAGGTAGATTAGTGTTAGATACACTAATTTACATAAACATGTTATAAGTTTTTACTGTTGTTCAATATTTTTATTCACTATATTGGTCAAGATGGGGGTCCTTACATACTATCGGAATCAATGCTCTTGGTAAATTATTTTAGACAAAATTAAAAACTTATAGCATTTTCAAATCTTATAATAATCTAACACTAATCTACCTATTTAATGTAGTCATTTTTCTAAGCATGAATAACTTAATATTGCTCAATTTGAATCTAAATTTGAAACTTCTCACTGTATTTCATGGGCGAAAGTTTTGGATCCCAATAGAGTTTTCTATAAAATCACAAATAACCTTCGTTAGGAGGAATCTTGGTGCATACGCAAAATAAACTATTTTACCAATAATTCATGCATTCTCAATAAAAGACCGAAAGTCTAATATGTTGAAAACGTAACATATATTCTATAAGAAAACTAGATGTTGTTGAGAGCCACAAATTTGAAATGACTAAATATTGTGGATTTGTTACTAATTTTTAGTTACACATGATCAAAACTTGATTATAAATTTTGGCAAAATCTAATCATCTTGGCCTAGTTGCTATGGACAAACCTAGTCTTATTTGCGTGATTTTTTTGTGATGAAAATATTCTCAATAATCACATCCTCTGTCCTAATTAGTACCGTATGCAAAAGATATTCACCTGATCGGAAATTTCAATGGCCTAGGTGATGATCTGATCTGAGGTCTCCACCGGACTGTCTCATCCCAAACGATGCATGGGGAGAACCGGCAGCTAGTTACACATCAGCCGACTGAAATTGACACTCAACCGGTAGAGCTTGAATGTCTTAGGATTTTTACCTGATGAAAAACTTAAAAGCATCCATGTATCACATGAGTATCATATGAGTATCACCCACATATTGTCAAATTATCATCTATGTATCATCTACATTTACCACGTGACTTAGTGGAGAGAGAATATTAGTTGGTTAAAGTCCAAAATCTCCCCAATAGCTGACCCCAAAATGAAGGCCCCTCTAATTGCGCACATCCTTTTATGATCTCAGAGATATGTTGTGGGAAAACCAAGAGTGGAATCTCGTGAACATACCCGTAAAGTACTTAAATGATTTGACACTCTTTAATTTACACATTCTTGAATATTCCTTTTACCCAAATGCAGGACTTGTCTCACGTTGTCCGGTTTAGCGAAAAGGACTCATCCGGACTATATAATTATTTTATATTGTCCAGATTTTTTGTGTGGGGTCTATATATATGTAAAGAATTTTTTTTTTTAGTGATCATATGTAATCGTATCATAAGTACTGTATAATGGTTCAAATAAACTCATTTTTTATGTTCTCTTGAATTTCAGCGAATAATCTTTAATAACTATGGAAATCTAGGAATTTTGCCATCCAAACAAACATGTAAAGGTGGTTGTGGCCCTTAAATATAAAATTACCTCATTTTATGGTTTTGCATGAAGGAAGGGCTATTCAGTCCTGACAGGATATGTCAAGAAACGGACAAAGTCCCTAGGAGTCCTGCAAGTGTAAGATAGTGTGAATAGGTCACACTCTTGAAGGGGATCGTCACAGTACATTTACGTGGCATGGCTGGAATACCAAAGTTCAAGCTTGAGTACTGGTAAGAGCATGCCCAGCAGCAAGTGTTTTGCAGGGACCAACGCCAAGATTTGGTGTAGTAATCTCCACTTGCTTCAAAGTTTGGCCCAGCAACTACCCACCAACGCTAAATAATAGTTTTTGGAGTCAAAGTTTGAGGTTTCCCCGTTATCCTGGGAAGCTTTGGAGCAAACAATTATCTCTCACCAAGCAAGCAAAGATGCTCACTCAAGAATTAAATAAGAGCTTGAAAGACTATTTACGGCCCGTGCTTCAAGGTCATCAAGTAACTTTATATAAATCTTCATTTCATAAGTTGCCTTGGTGTTCGCTCGAAGAATGTTGTTGGGGTGATTTATGTATTACATTCCTCCATATTAAAAATGGCCTTCAAATTGATGGTTGGCGGAATTTATTTCTCTGAAACTGCTGGGCATGCTCTAACTTATGCATGCATACCAGTACTCATGAACGCACCTTCACAAGTTCAGGAATTAGCTCTACAAGTTGTTGTAGACTCGTCATTTACCGGCATTTACAAAACTTTGAATTCGGATTTCTTCTTCAGTTTTAGTGTTTGAGTTGAGGTCACTACCGGTGGCAATTCTCCGACATTCCAGGTTTGGCTCTCTTCACGTCATCTCTTCAGGTTACCTCTTTTGAGATGTGGTTGCTGCTCAGTTTCTTGCGAGATGAATTACGTTGTTTATGTCACTTTGTGTTTTATGAATTATGCGATAATTTACATTGGAATTCAGCTTTCAGTTTCAGTTTAATCATGATGCGGAGAGGTTATTGTACTTTGTGTTGGTCATCGTGTAGGCTGCTCACCCATTCTCCGAGTACATATATAGCGGTGAGACGGCGACAAATGCTTGGTGGAGAACTTTGTCGATTGCAACGTCGACATTGGCAAGCATTGAGCGGACAGCACTGGTGGGTTCGGTGCCAGAATCGAGGAGTCGAGATTGGTGGAGTTGGACGTGGGTATGACGACGGACTGGGCAACGATGGTAGCGGAGAGCCTGGGCCTGGCACTGGGGGAGAGTGAGCTGGAAGCTCTGGCGCGGCGCCTGGCAGAGTAGTTACATGCGGATGCGAAGGCGCTGGAATGCGGGGGCGAGGTTTCGGATCTCAGTGACCGTGCTCCGCGCATCCATGGGAAAGTCGACAAAGCGAATCGGTTGGCGCATCGCGTTGCCGAGGCGATGTGGCCGCACAGAGACACCGAATCCAAGCCTCTGCGAGTGTGGGCGCTCATCAGGTATGCGGAGGCAACTGTGTTTTTGAGAAATCAATGTTTAGTTGCGGGTTTGGTTTTAGAAAATTAATCCCTTCCTGCCTTTGACAGGATGGTGTGATCACCAGGTATAAGCAATTGATAGCCAAGCTGGCCGCGCATCAACGCGAGATCGCCTCCCGGAAGGAGATTGTCCGGCGGTTGAAGACTGAGGCAACTGTAGCGCATTTGAGCCGCCTAGTGCATGATGAGATGAAGTTGCGTCCGGTTTCCGAAGCTGTCAAGTTCCCCATGCCCATGCCGATCAAGCCAGCTCCAGTTGAAGAGTTTCAGCCTTTCATCACTTTCCTGAGAGGAACCAAGTCTGTTGCCGAGCACCCTGCTGAATTTCCACGAGGAATTGTGTACTCCGACGGGCGCATGGACCTTTGTAAGCAAGGGGTTGGGACCCAAAATTAAATATAAAATACAAAATATAGTCCTTATATTATTACAATATAATATTAATTTTATCAAATGATTAAGTTATTTATGAATTATATTGATGAAATAATATATTGCGAAGATCAATATATATTGTAATTTGTTAAATAATCTTATATATTGTATTAAAATATATTTAATATATTACATTTATTGTATAGCTAAACGAGAACCGTGTGATCTCCTTCTTCTATGTCTAGTTTGTTGCTTTTCCAAGTGTGAGTGAATTATTAGGAAGAGAATTTGTCAAGCCCACATTATACACAAGCAATAGTATAATTCTTCACATAGAACTGAAAGTACACCTTCTACTCGTTATCATATTGTGCGTGTGGTCATGTCGTGTTAAGAGCTCAAAATTTTATGACTATAGCAAGTGTTGCTTTTGAAAGTGAGAACCAAATGAAGCTCGTGCAAGATGACAAGATTAACATTTTGACGCATGCATTCAAGAAGTTGGCTAAATTGCAAAACGGCAAGAAAAATAGACTAAAAAACCCTGAGTGCAAATGTTGCAAATGAGTACTCAGTTTTAGAATAGAAGCAATATTAGAACATCTACCCACAAAAACTTTGAATCTTCATTCCTCTTGAGATTATATTGCAAGTTTATTCAATGCGCATCTTCCCTGTATAAGGATACAGTTGCTTTTTGTAGCCATTCGAAATATGAACTTTACCTTGTCACATCTAGTTTCAAAACCGAGTCATTAAAACCGAGCCATTATATCCCTTAGGTTTTATCATCTCCACTAGTAAGTGCAATGAAGGCTTCAATCAACACTAGTATCTTGCACACCTAACTCTTGGAATTTAACAAATAACTCTATTGGAGTGTTCTTTGCTTTTTTTTTTAATACTTCTCCATCTTTGAAAAATTTCGTTTACTCCCCAATAATTTCCAGTGCATCAAATAAACACTCTGTAATCAACACTTCCAGCGCCCGTTATCGGAGACTGACTGTGTCCTCCTTCACACTGCCCATGTCCACCTTCTTTTTCTCGCCGTGTCCTCCTTCACACTACCCATGTCCACCTTCTTGTTGGTTGTGTCGTTCTTCACACTGCCCATGTCCACCTTCTTTTTGCTCGCCGTGTCCTCCTTCACACTACCCATGTCCACCTTCTTCTTGTTGGTTGTGTCGTTCTTCACACTGCCCATGTCCACCTTCTTTTTGCTCGCCGTGTCCTCTTTCACACTACCCACCAACAAGTTTACGTTCAAATTTGCGAACTCCAAGTGGCTGTGAGAAAAAAGTGCAACTTTGAAAAATCATGTCTCTCAATTTACAACTCCAAACTTCATGAAACTGCCACTTGTTTAATTTGTTTAGAAACAAGTTAACTACATTCTAGGGGTCATTAGTATACAAATTTGAGCCATATGTTTAAGAAAAATCAGATTGCAGTAATTGCACTCCAAGTTGTGTTTGTAGCTCCTACACGGTGAAGATAACATCCATTCTTCTTGAGCCGACACACTTCAGATTTTTGTGAGTTTGAGCTTCATATGTGGATCTCTAACAACCTTTTAACATAAAACATACTTCGTTCAAACAATGTGATAGCTTGTGGATACATTGTGTGAGTGTTTTTGGTGAGTAGTTACAATCCTAGTGATTTTGTTTCTTGAGCTTGCAACTTTGCACAAATAGTAGAGTTGGAAGGATTCGTTGCTCAGTCTGTAGGATTTTGGTGGACATAACATCAACTGGAAGAAAAGAATACACTCAAATTTGTAATATTTGAATGTGATATGGATGGATGAATCTTCATTTGAAACCGGAAAAAGGTTGAGGCCCGTGAAGGCCGGAATGCTAGGATGTGAGCCTAGAGAGGAGAGCCTGAGCCTCTGAGAGCCTGAGAGCCTAGAAAATTTTCAAATTTTTTTCGTTTTTTTCTGTAAGGGACCTATAACCGTGGATTCAGTATGTGTTGAATTTGGGTTTAGGTTAAACTTCAAATTAGACTTTTGCTTACATGTATGCAAATAGTTTATGAAAAATTTAGGGTTTAGGTATCAAGGGTGTATCGTTCCAACAATGAAAAATTATACATGAACAAGAGAGTATACAAATCAATGAGGTTTACGGTTTAGGGTTTAGGATTTTAGCAACGTGAAGTACAACACGGATGGCATTTAATTGGAGTGGTTTAGAGCTTAAATGTGAAATCGGTATAATTCACATACTAACACTATGCAAATTAATAATGAAAATTTGAGGGTCTAAGGGTTTAGGGTGTAGAGAGGATACATTCAAAATTGCAACATGAACAAAGGAGTGAACAAATCAATGAGGTAGGAGAATAGAATGGTTTAGCAATGTGAAGTACAACACATTTGTAAAAATCCAAAGTAGTGGCCCTTTTAGTCTCACTACAAATATAAAATAGAAAGTAGTACAAATATGTGGAGAGAGCATGAAGTTGCTCTCAATCATCACTAGAATTACGGGTAGCAGTAGACCCTGAGCAAGAGCTAGATGTAGAGCGGCTCGGTGAACTAATACCATCACAATCAGACTCTTCAGCCTCAACATCAAAGTATACAAGTGCGTCAGAATTCAACACCTTTGGCTTTGGAATGTGATCCTTAATACCATGTCCTACGAGAGCCTGTGCAACAGGCTCAATGTAGCATGGCAACTGAAAAGGTTTGGGTGGGCTCTCAAGAAACTCTAGCCTTGCAAAAAATGGCCTCTGCACGGTAGAGAACATGGTCTTCATTTTTCTGCACAAACAAAAATGAACATGAGACCAAAGTGATAAGGAAATCATCAATCAAAACTGCATCAATTGGAATGATTTAATTCAAACTTACTTACTGAATCGAGATTTCTTCAATACTTGAACGACCGCTGATGGAACTGCGTCTGGATCCTCTGGTGCAAATGATAATGCAACGACTGGCGCGGGTTCGGGTTTAGGGTCACGTCGCATGGACAAAAGTAGTCCATCATATAGCTCTTGGTCCTCTTCCAATGCCACAATGTGGCGCTGCACACGGCGGCATGCCAACAACGACGCACCTAAAACAAGGCATAGATAAAAAAAAACATATAACAATTAGCACGAGTAAGTGAAAGAGAAATTTAAACAAATAGAAAGAAATAACAAATAATAGAAGAAATAAACCCCAAGTAATAGTGAGAAAAATGTTAGAAATATAAACCTGTCATAGCGGTGCAATCCAAAACAACATCGTTGGGGCGAGAAGAAGCCTCAATCAACATCTGTAAGAACTGACTATCCTTCTCACGAGGACCTCGCCAAGGTTTAATTCCATTCATTTTTTGTGAACTTTTAGTGGTGAAATTCTGTAACATGTCATCACAACCCACATCTAATCCCAGAGCCTCAAGCGCTGGAATAGATCGGAATGCAAACCGTGCAGGAGCACCCTCGGGCAACACACGAACCAGAAGATAAATACCAAAACGTTGAGTCTGCAACATATAGAACCAAAAGAGTTAGCTACTTGTAATAGCAAAACTGTAATGAATTTTGAATAAACTAGGTAGAGCACGAGCATTTACCGTCTTGAGATGGTTGACCGGTGATGCCAAATGGAGCCTATTCATGCAAGTCCAATCCTTGTACAACGTAAAACCCGTTGCATTAGCGTAACCAAGTATGTTAGCCTTGGTTGACTGCCTATATGGATGCACAATGATGATAGCGCCATCATCAACCAAGTAATTGTCTGCAAAATCAAAAATTGGATCAAGCCAATTGTCCTCAGCTGCATTCCATGGTGGAATCTGTCCCGGCGGATCCGAGATGGTGGGAACGGGTAGGTTCTCGGGCATGTCCACTAGAATTAAATCTACACATGGATCCTTGCACAACTGCCCTTTGAATACTCGAAGGCGGTCCGCTTTGTGCTACAAAAAATAAAACATATATACATGTTAGTAAATAGAAACTGCCAGACAAGCTTCAACAAAAGAAATTGAAGAATAAAGAGTCCAAGAAGTATTTCAAACAGCATACCTCATCCAAAAACCTCTGAATCTCCTCAAACATCTTTGGAACAGGGTCATCTTCATTATGTGGAAGAGCAGCTACAAGTGATGTGTTGAGTACCAACTCTTCAATGTCCAGGTCCTCTCCTAAGTCCACCACATCACGAATTTGGCCAGAGAATGCCTTGTCTTGTGATAGCTCCGAGTACCCTGAATCTCTCTTAGTACCGCGATGCTCCAGGCTCTGGTATTGAGATTCTGCATCAACAACACTAGAGGAAGAAGGCTTTGGGACTTCTTGTACCTTTGGGTTCTTCTTCTTCTCTTCTTTTTTGGCGATCTTCTCAGCTTGTTTGTCAATCTTGGCTTGCTCACGGGCGGCTACCTTCTCTTCATGTTGAATAATCTTCATCGCCTTCTTCTTGTCTTCAACTTCTACTTTGGCGACGAGTTTAAGTCGTGCCCCCTCATCAAGCTTGTCCACCTCACCAACCAACAAAGCAGGTGTATCGGCAGTCTCAGCTAAGGATTTCAGATCATTTTCATCTGCATGTACATAACCCAACACACAGTCCAAGTACCACCCAACCCCTTTGAGATGTGTGCTTGTCCACGTCTTCAACTGTGTTGGAGAAAACATACAATACTCAGAATTCCGATCCATCCAACTCTCAAGAAACACTGGAAGATCTGATTGGGCAATTGCCTTCTTCCCGAGTAACTCATGCTTGAAGTATCTGTACACAAACAATACTGAGCAATTAGCATTATTATTTGATGCAATACTATGTGCAACTCCACAAAAAAGGAGTTTAAACAAAACCAAGTTAGATTGAAAGAAATATACCTGTAGACCACACGTTTGACCATGAGGTCAGTACCCTTGAAATCCTTGAAGGCAATTGATTTCTTGAAATGGTCAGCACCCTTGAAAACGTTAACAAATGCCTTGTCCCAAAGCTTCACCCGCCAAGACTCTATGAATTGGGAAAGGGTCCTCGGCTCAGTTGAGACATCCATATTCAAAGGAATATTGTCTTTGTGGACAATATTTTCGAACAACTCCACCGCGCAATCATCAATCTACAAAATGAGTAATGAAGTTAAAACGACACAGTTATAAAATTAAAACAATAGAATTACAAAGTATGAAAGTATAGAAAGATTGTAAACAATCTAAATGATAATTTATAGAAGAGCTCACCCCTGCCCACCATGCAGCCCTCACGATAAAGGAATTGAGGCGTTCATCGTTTACTGGCTTTAGAGGAAACCGAACTGCCTCTCGTGTATGCACAGAGGAGTTCCACCACTTCAGCCATCGGAGCTTGTGGTGAGGAGGACCAGCTGTTGTAGCTATCATCTGGAGCTTGTCTAAAGTCAGCTCTAATTGAGAGGCATTCATACTCCAGTGCCTCTCAATCTGAAAACACATTGAAATTCAAACCATAAACAAGAGTTAAACAAACAACTTTAAGGAATAATGAAAGCATTATATTGTCTTATACCTCTTGCAAAAGCTCGGGTCCATGAGCAGGATTGGCTATAGCTGTCATTTTCCCTAACTTTACGATCAACTTGGAAGTCCTTTCCTTGATGCCCATCTTCATTGCAGCCGCGATGCCTTCCCGAGTAACATCCTCTGGTTTGGTCTCCTCACGATACACTAGCACAGCTAAATCACTAGCAGCAGCAATGTCTTGCTGAAACAAATACCGAAACGAAATAGGCAATATGAATGGGCATTAAACTCCTCAACATTACACAATCAATGGGAGAGTGACACATAGCATAAAAGAGTGAAAGGATGAATGATACCCTAAACATCAACGATGTGAATACATCTGCTTGCAAATTCGTCCATCCCCTCTTCACTGAATTGCGACACTTCTCCAATTCTTCAGCAGTCAAGAGCTCGGAGAAATGTTCAAGTGGCATAGTGCCAAACTTTTGAACCTGGTAAAGCTGATGAACTAGATTTGTTTTCACATGGGAAAACTCTGTCTGCCTAGAAGACATACACCAAATCATTCAATATTAGACCATTTTATTAATGGGATTGTGATTGAAATTATAATTCAAGAGGAACTAACTTTAGATTGTAGGAGAATTGAAACTCACTTGTTAATGTCATTCATGACGTTCATGAGAATACCAACCCGACCCTTAGTCTCCAAAATGATAGAGTCTACTGAATAATGCCATGATGGCACGTCATTGTAGAGCCTGGTGATGTGATTCATCCAGGCAATACGACGGTGATTTCCATCACAAATGAAGAACATTTTACCCTTCAAGAACCGAGTGGAATCCTGTGAATCAAGGTACTCATCAAATTTATCGCTCTCAGCTTGCCAAATTGGTCCCCATTCATCTCGATGCTTGGATGACACGTGCTCTCCAACACCTTGCTCGTTCGTAAGTGACACGTAGAAAACACAAGCACCTTCGCGATATCCATGCACGAATTCTTGCTCAAGCTTGACAAGATCGCACTGCAACGTTGGCCTAACGATAGGCATGACAAGAAGTCTGCAAAGAGGGATGTTGTGACGAGAAATATTCACCGGCTGTAGACGCAGGGCGGCGAGTGCTGCAACCGTGTTGATCTTCTGTGAGAGCCGAATATCATCTTCGTCCAAACCATCCACATTGGAGATAGTAGGAGTATCTTCATCCTCATCATCACCTTCAACGCCAATCGGAGGTTGAGGTGTGTCAACCTCATCAACCGCATTCTCTGATTCATAGTGCTGCTCAAAGTCCTGATTTAAAAGAATGGAGCAACACCAAGTTCGGATTAGGAATACTCAGAACTTGCAAATGAAAGACCCTAAACCCACAAGCATCCCCAACTTGTCACTATACCTACGCCATTCAACCCTGGACCAAAGAGTCGCGATTCCCAAGAGAAGAACAAAAAGCCTAGCCCCGACACCACTGGACGGCATCCTCATTTTAGCATTCTCCTCGCCCAGTGAGGACGCTCAGTTAGCTGAAATGGGTGGCATGGCTCTCTACACCCCTGAAATCATAACAACTACCATTGCAGTAAGTCGCATTGTAGACCCTGTACCCGAGAGCTATGCCCAAGTTCTCACTGCACTGCCCACTTCCCCCTGAATGAGCCACTGCTACACAAACCCCTTGTCTAATCATGTGACTGCATGTGACGAGCTCGCGTGGTGCGTGTGATGCGCGACCAACGCCCCGCCCTGGTTGTTAGCCCTCGGCCCCAACGGCAGTCCCTTAAGTCCCCAGGTTGGCATTTTCCATGCACGAAAACTCGAGGCCCCTTGCTCCAAAACTCCAGGCCCCTTGCACTCTAGCAAAACACGCGCGTCACGAGCCAGTCCAAGTTCTACTCGTAGGTGAGACTGGCTTTGTCAAAGTCACTTCTAACCTTCTCTACATTAGGTTCGGTCTAGCAGAAAGCTCCATCATGGTTGAAGAAGAGGTCCTTGAGAAGTATGGAATAGTCAAAGAGGGCATTTTACAGTCTAGATGTGAAGATGACGAGGGTTTCTACTGGCTCCTCCATCCGGGTCAGTTCAAAGCATACGATCTTACCCCGCAGCAACTGGCTGCATCTAATGAAATTATAGCCCCTTCCTCAGATACTTCCACTGTAGAGTTGCCTCACGCACGTCGTGATAGGAGGCAATTTGCAGATCCAACTCGTTCCGTTGCAGATATTATGGTCAATCTTTGTAATGTGAAACGCGAAACTCTAGACCCCATCATTGAGTTGTCCAGTGAATCTAAGGGGGAAACACCATCACTACCATCGCAACTTCCAAATTTGATTGAACCAGCTCCTTTTGTTTCGACTGAAGCTACTGTCTGCACCCCCGCTAATAGTCCATCTTCCTCCTCATTCTCCCTCCCTCCTCTATATCCTAGTAGTTCACAGGATTGTCCTAGTGTTATGCAATGTCTGCGAAAGCTGTCTAGTGTTCCTGGCTCTCGTAATGAACTTGCTCAAATAGATTTTGATCGCATCGAATATCACAAGGTGCAGTTCCTTCCCTCGCAGTTTGACGGGGATGTGGTCTTTGAGCTACCACCGGTTCCTGGGCGTGTGCACTCTTCCGGAGCCCGGAGCATGGAGGGAATGGACAAGCGTTATGATGGCCACACATGGTGCCGCACCACGACGTCCAACATCCACAACCCCTTCGGTTTGAAGTTTAGGAGGTCGGCGTGCGTTGGACACTTGCGTTGCGACAACGAAGACTGTGACTATCTTGCTAGAACGTATAAGAAGAATGAGACAGAGTGGACTAGTACAACTAACTTCCCGTTTGATATTCGTCAAAGCCCTCCTCCGGAATCTTCCATTGCATGTAGAGTCTGCAAGAAAGCCCCTTCTTGTCGTGACTCTTGCACGGCGCGGGTGTATTACGTGCTCAATGCGAACGACAGGTCTCGTGCATGTATCCATTTGGGTTTCCATCGACATCCTGTCGCCGATGGACCGTGCAGAGAGTCCATGGAGACCATCACCGGCTTGATCGCATCGGAAGTGACAAAGACTCCCACCGCCAAGAACTCGGCCATCGCTCTTGCAGCTAGCAAGGAGTTCCTCGAGACGTTTCTTGTCCACAGTGGGCCAGGCCCAAAAGAGATGCTCCAAGGACAGGAACTGGACAAGGTCATGGACAAATTCCGCATGCTCAGCTCTCCGAACGTTCGGAACATGATCGCCACTTTTCGCGCTCAGGGCAAAGGCAAAGGCGAGATTGATCAAATACTAGAGATGAAGCGGCATGCAAAGATTGAGTTCATACACGACAGTGTATTCCGGGGCTAAGGCCAGGAAAAGGTATATCTTTTCAAAATGCTCGTGCATGGCCCCAGGAGTGGCGTCGATCTCGTGAGAAGAATGCAACCTGGAGGTGACCTCCAAAATTGCTTCGTCATGTTCGATCACGTGAAGAGAGTGAAGCCATGGACCACCATTGCCTGCCATGTTTATGATTCTAACTACTGCAAGGTGATGACCATCGCTGTCTGCGATATGCAAACAGAAGGCACTGAGGGACAACTTATATTTTGGCGTTGCCTGAACAAAGTGATGGACAACAATGGCGTACCAAATCCAAACTTCAAAGGTTTCATGTGCGACAGCGCACAAGCAAACTTCAATGCAGTTCGCATTGTCTATGGCTCGGGCAATCCTGCCGTGCCTATGGTAGACTGTGAAAGGACTTGTCTATTCCACTGGGCAACGAGCATGCACAAGCACACCGAGAAGCTGATCGCCAAGAACTTCCAGAATCAGCACATCAGGCTTTGCAAATAATATAAAGATGCCCAATCAATGGACGAAGCTGACAGGATGTACCTTGAGTTGAGAGCGTGGTGGTACTCTTCCGGTGGTGCTTCAGAAGATGCAATTCGAGAGCTTGAAGATTGGCTGGCCTTTTGGCATTTTCGCTATCGTCAATGGGGCGGTTTCATGGAAACGGTAAAACATCAAAAGCACCCTTTCATTTCACGTGGATGTTGAGAATATGTTGTAGTCCCTCGATGTCGATGGTCCTTCCCCTGTAATTGCCTGCATGTTGACGGGGTCAAGTATTGACCCCTCACGCCTGACGGTTGCTTGGACACCTACCACTATACATGAATTTAGATGAACAAAGGGCACTTAGAAAATAGCCGTCGGCCCCGACGGCTATTTTTTCTGATTTATTTTTATTTTATTTCGCAAATCAGAGTAAAAAAACAGAAATTGAAACAAAAAACAATTCCTTCAAACGCGATTATTTAGACATCTATCACCCCAACGTAATTATTATTAAAACTTTCCTAAACCGTGAGATCAAAATTGTTTTGTGCAATAAGATAAACTGGGTGATGCCATTTCTGCAGAATCTTACCGCAGATGAACTAGCAGACATCCCAACATGCAACCTTGCAGAGACCGTTCACAACAAGTGGATGCAAGCCTCCGGGAAGCGAGGCTCGGACCTCTTTGTCGCCACCACCGATGATTGGGCACGTGCGTTCATGCAGATGACCAACTACAGAACACTTCTATGTGGAGGTCCGTCTGGAACTGGTCCGTCCAAGCACGATCTAAAACTGAAGAGGGCTATGGCATCCCATGACGGCAAGAAGATCGCCGAAGCAATCAACAACATGCCTGGGGCTGCGGAGGTTTCTACATGAGTTCCACACTTGGAAGGGGAAGAGGTGTTTGGCTCGTCCAAGAGAAAGCTCGACATGCCAGTGGGTTGCGAGGGAGATTCTCATCGCCCTGACAAGGTGAACTTCTTGCATCCACGTGTCCAAACACGATCTGCCTCCGCTAGAATGAACTCGGAGCAATCACCAAGATCTACTTCCCCGGTTCCATTCACAACTAGGGTGTTGGAGACTGACTGTGACACTTCAAAATGGCATATTGCAAGGATGTCACACAAGTCCAGAAAGCAGTGTCACGCAGTGCAAGCGGGGAATGGCAACAAGTGCAAGATGTTGATTGTGAAGGGCGAAAAGGCTACAGCTGCCCCAACCTACCGAGGGACTAGGACGGAGTACAAAGGGACTAAACCTCAGATGGCTGATTTCTGGTTCTGTCCTGACCAAATCGCACGATGTGTCATGGGTCCGAAGCGCTTCTTTGTCATAGATCGCCCGGAACTCCCAGACGTTTGGCCCGTCCTCTCTAGTACAAACCTCACGCGTTCGGAGATCCTAGAGCTCCAGGAGGCCGGGTTTTGTCTGCAGTCCACTACAGCCCTTTCGCCTTGACGCCTCTTGACGACCTCGAAAGTGTTTGAGCCGGTGCTCTGGACTCACCCACGGCCATTGCATGCTAATAGAGTCCCGTCATCTCGAAACGGCAAAAACGTGCGTCGGAACACCAAGGCTCCCACGGAAGCTCACCGCAATCAATGGGAGAGTGCACAAAACATCAAGGCAAATATTCTCCGCGTGAACCTACTCTCCTATCCCGGGCTTGGTGCCATCATCGTGCTCCAGTCCGGGGTGGAGCCCGATGATAATTTGTACAATATCACATTGTGCAATTTTCCGTCATGTACGTGCCCTCATTACGCCAGCATGAACTCTGCAGCTGTTGGGAGGCGTGGCCAGTACGTCAACTGCAAACACATTTACTAAATCTTTCGTTTCTTTTGCAAGCTCGACTATAAAGTTGACACGTACATCCATGCTCCTACTCTCAGCTTGGATGAGGTTAAAAATATTCTGCTGGCAGTTGGGATCATCAAGACCGAGGAATGAAGAATGAGGACCAGTCTATGTTTAGACGTGGAGACTAGAACTAGCTGCAATATCTTCCTACTTAGAATAGCTGATGTCCTATATTGAATTGGTTGAAGTACTTGCATGATAACTTTGTCCACTATAACTATGTATTAGAAAAAAATAAAAATAAAAAAATACTACATATTGATCCACATGTTACCTTTCTGTTCTTGGTCTCTTTTAAAAAAGCTCACTTGATGGGGTTTAGTTTCACCCATGTACCCTATAATTTTCCACCTCTTTACCCTAAAACTTTAACATTGAACTACTCTAAGTACTAACCCACGGTTATAGGTGCAGCGGTCATAGGGTACCAAATTTTACTATTATTAGTCTAAACCCTAAAAATAGAATTTTATTTTCTAAAATTAGTGTCATTATTAAAATTCAGATGGATCCTATGTTCTAGGCTCTCCAAATCCCCGCTCTCCGGACTTGGGCTCTCCTCTCTAGGCTCGCACGGTAGCGTCGTTGCCCGTGAAGGTATGGCAAAAGTGACATCAACATTTCTCTTTGGATTGTTTGACACCATTTTTCAAATCTGGTCTTTCATCAGTGATGGTTTGGGGTGCATTTATCGGTTTTGACAAGTGCCCACTTGCTATAATCCTATGGGATAGACAGAAAGGTAGGAACTTTGTTGTTGTAGTTTATGAAAGTAGCTTGAGTGGCCTCTATTTCCTTTACAACCACCCTGACACTTATACTCATGGAATATAGTGCCCCGGGGCATTGTAGCAAGGAATCAAGTGATTGGAGGCAAGCGCATGGTATAAGAAAGCTTGTATGGCCCACAAACTCTCCCGACTTAAACTCCATTGAAAACCTATGGAAGATTGTGAAAGATATGATCCAAAAGGAAGAGCTACCGCAAAACAAAGAAGAATTAGTCAACATCATTCAAAGGGCATGAGAAGAGGTGTCTTTGGAGAAGATTGAAGTTCTTGCTAGCATGCCTCACCGTATGAAGGCTGTAATCAAAGCTAATGGTACTAGCACTAGATGGTAGATAGTTTGTCAAAAAATGCTATATTTACATTTAAATATATAAGCTTTTTTGTAAATGCCTAAAATGTTAGTAAAGCAGATTTCATTGTCTCTCCGACGCACTTTGTGGTTTGTGACTTGGATCATTTTTGAGCAAATGGTGGCACTTTGAAATTAGAGATATGTGCCTTGTTTCTGAAGAATGATTGCTGTGAACGTAAACTTGTTGGTAGGTACTCTACACTTAAATTGTAGTGGTGTACTCATTTCAATCGTACATTTGGATGTTGATTGCATGACATTCATGAGTTACGCTCCTTAAAGTACAGCAGGCAGCGTATATTAATATTCATTTCACATAAAAAGTACTCTAAACACTTGCATGACTTGCATGCAACAATGCATTTAGCAATTTAAATCTGTTTATAACTTGTTCATTTATTTCTATCGTACATTTGGATGTTAATTGCATGACGTTCATGAGTTGGCTCCTTAAAGTACAGTAGTCAGCATATATTAATATTAAAAATGCTTGTGAGCGGGTTCCAGAAAGGTAAAATGCTAACCGTTTGGACTTTCCGTTCATGCGTAACGGGCGGATGAAATTTCTAAACCCTAAACTTCATCCATGCATTTGTCATCCGTTATGAGTCTAATTTCCAAGTGTCATTATCTAAACCCTACTACCACGTTGTAGAAGATGTTGAGGTCTTTCTGAAAAGGTAAGGAAGTTCAAATTTGAACATCGTATGCAAGAGTTATCAGCGGATGAAGTTCTGGATGGACCATTTTGATCTAACACTTCATCCGTCAGTAGCGAGCGCATTTAATATCCAAATCGATTGATCTTTATGTTTTCGGAAATGGCATGGAATAGCAAAGAGCGTGGTCTAGTTGTAATATTGAAAATGTGATGTACAAAAATGAAATGTTGCAGTCCAGGGAAGAATTTGGCAGTCCAGGGAAGAATTCGGGAGTGCTGTTTTTTGCATCCTAGACACCCTGAACTTCAAAAAATCATAGAAAATTCATATTTGGTCCATTGGACATGTATTATAGCATTTTGGAAACCTCAAGAGTAGCATTATAAGATGGTATGATGTTCTTTTTATAAGAAAATAAAACTTATATATACATAAATATGAAATGTAAACCCATACAAAAGATGCAATCAATCTCTACACTACTATGGTTAAATATGATATAGTCTACTTTTCACTAATAGATGGTGACAAGTCCACACCTACCGGTATAGAATTGGTTAGAGGTAGCAATTGACTTGGTTAGAGGTAGCAATTGACTTGGTTTAGGGAGCAATTGACTTGGTTAAAGGGAGCAATTGACTTGGTTAGACGGAGCAATTGACTTGGTTAGAGGGAGCAATTGATTTGGTTAGATGGAGCGATTGACTTGGTTAGAAGGAGCAAATTGACTTGGTTCATATTCAAATCTTGTTTTAAAGGGGCGTTTTCAAATATTGGTCAAATTGCACATTTAAGGTATGTATTTCGTGAATCATTGAATGTACCCATGAGAGAGTGTACATTTGAATTGAGGTGGTGTACCCATGGGAGAGTGTACGCGTGAACTATGGTGGTGTACCCATGGAAGAGTGTACCCTTGAACAATGGTGATGTACCGATGGAGAAAGTGCTAGTAGGAGAGTGTAACCTACAACTGTGGTGGTGTACCTATGGGACCCTAAACACTAAAACTGTGGTGGTGTATCCATATGAGAGTGTATCCTTGGACTCTAGTAGTGTATCCATGGGTGAGTGTACCCTTGGACTGTGGTGATGTACCAGTGGAAGAGTGTACCCTGGAACTGAGGTGGTGTACCCATGGGAGAGTGTACCCTTGTATTGTGGTGGTGTACCCAAGGGAGAGTGTGCCCAAAGGAGAGTGTACCCTTCAACTGTGTTGTTGTACCTATAGGGCTGTAAACCCTTAAATTTTTGTGGTGTATTCATGTGAGAGTGAACCCTTGAACTATGGTGGTGTACCCATGGGAGCCTAAACCTTTGAAATGTGGTGGTGTACCCATGGGAAAGTGTATCTATGAACTGTGGTGGTATATTGATGGATAAGTGTACCCTTGGGTTGTAGTGTACCCTGGAACTGAGGTGGTGTACCCATGGGAGAGTGTACCCATGTATTGTGTTGGTGCACCCAGGGAGAGTTTGCCCAAGGGAAAGTGTGTCCTTTAAATGTGGCGGTGTACCAATGGGTGAGTGTGCCCTTGAACCGTGGTAGTATACCCATGCGTATACCATTGGGATTATATTCTTCAGGGAACCATGACCAATATAAGTTTAGAACTCCAGTGGTGAAAATTCCACACATGAAAACTTCCATTGGACTTCCAAAATCCATACACAATGTATCAATTATAATGCAATTGCTGGAAAAACAAGCACAAATAACAATCACGCAGTTTTGAAAGAATACCTAAACCGTGAACTCATCCATTGGCTTTCACATAACGCCACTGGGATTATATTCTTCACATAGCCACAACTAGTGTAAGTGTAGAACTCCATTGCCATAAATTTCAAACATGAAAACTTCCGGTGGACTCCCAAAATCCATACACAAAGTATCAAATATGATGCGATTATTGCTCAAAAACAACGACGCATCACACTCAAAGAGTTTCAAAATAATTCCGATGGCATACACTGATCCATTGGCTTTGACATCACGCAATTGGGATTGTATTGTTCACACAGCCACAATTTGTACAAGTGTAGAACTCTAGTGGGATGAATTCCACACTTTAAAACTTGCAGTGGAATTCCAAAATCCCTAAACAATGTATGGATTATGATGCACTTGCTCAAAAACAACCATGCATCGCAATGGAACAATGTCAAAATAAATTCCGACTTGTATAAATCCACTTTGTTAGATCAAACCGTTGAACCCCTCTAGGGATACAAAATCCAAAACATGAAACTTGTTCCAAATTTCTGTTACGAAGAACTGACCTCGGCATGGATACGTTGACTTTGAATGTTCAACCTTGTGTATGGCAATCATGACCTTAATAAGCGCTTGCTATATTTCCAAGACTGGATTTGATGTATGGCTATACTACCCAAAAGTAAATGACATAAACCCCAGTTACCACCCTTATCATTATTTTGAGTCAACCCTAAGAGTAAAACCGCAAGAAAGAGAATGAAAAAGTGCACACGATAGGAACAAGAAATGGGTAAGTTGTGGAAGTTGAGACTAGCATGTTGATTCGTCGATGACTGGAAGCACCTTCAGATACAATACTAACCTCATGCAATTCAGAATCCATTGGTTGTGAACCCTCCAGTGCGGACTACCCAAATGGAATACATATCCCATTGGTATGAGGCACTCTTAGAGCTACTACCTGTTAGTGAGCAAATTAACAGTCCTAGTAAGTTGAAACTCCTTGATCAACCTATTGTAGAGTTTTTCCAAAGGATAGTTGTGTGCCAAATGAGATCAAACACCATTGGAAGTGCGAAAATTGGAAGAAATGGAAATGGAGTGAGTCCACAATGTTTCATTGCACTTGAGATGATTGGATTCACAATGTACCCAAAAACTTTGAATTCGTTAGCCAAACTACTGGACAATTATCAACACCAGAGTGCTTGAAAATGCAAATGGCACCCACATTGATCCGTGAGATGGAGTATGAATTGGAGAACGTGGCAAACCATAAAGCTGCTATAAGTGCAGCTGGAACCACCGAAAAATCGCAAAGTGGAAGAGAAAACCCAAGGTGCATCCAAAATCCAACCTCGGAGAGGGAAGGAATTAGCAATGAAGAGTAATAGCATTGGAAAGAGAGTGAGAAAGCACACACAATAGGAAGAATGAATTGCACAATTGGACAAGAAATGCAGGAGATGTGGGTGAAATAATGATAAGCAACATGAAATCCAACAATTGATTGGAGAAGAATGAGTGGTGGAGGCATATACCGATGGAAAGAGCGTAAAAAAATACATGCGATCGAGCCAAGAAACTCTTGAATCAGACAAGAATTGCACGAAAAATGCGTGATGGAAGTTGACTGCGGGGTACAAAACTGCGATCACAGATAAGGCTGTAGAAACCGATTGGCGTGGAATCTGATGGTGCACAATACATATTCGGAATCAGCAGGAAAAAACAGTCAAGATAGGCCTTTGAAATTCCCAAATCGCATGCGTATTGCAAATGCTACGTGCATTCGCAAAGGAAAAGTAACACTGGTGTATGTCGTAGCACGTGATACCGGATATTCCCCTAGAACGCACTTTTTCGTATTAAGAACGCTCGTAGAGGTGATTTCCGGGTTATCGTTCCGCAGAGATTCTGTGAAGTGGGAAGTTTCCGGAGATGGTCCCGGGCTGGTGACTACTCTCTCTCTGTCGCCAGCTAAATTCCTCTTTCCTACCAAACCGGGTCTTCTCCTACTAACTGACCCGGTTACTACTAGATCCGGTATCCTTCCGGGGAGGACTTCTACTAATCTTCCTCTCTCCCGGTCTACCGTTATTATCTGATCCGGTTTCGTTTAACCTCTGTTTTCCCCCTCAGAGGGTTCTCCATTCACATTAGTGGTGCTGGATTGAAAGACACACCCTTCCCTACTGATTCATGTGATGGGAAATTCACTACCTTCCGGTTATCCTCACAAAACTCCTCGATCCGGGTAATTCCCGTACTGCACTTCAGCTGCAGGTTCATCCCAAATCCACAGCCGGTCACTTAAGCGCAACCCGGGTTTCCCCCTTTTACAAATTACTACAACGACTTGATAACCGGGATGGACGTTTACCCGGGGTATCCGGAATTGGTTCGACTCCTAACAGTTCATTTTACTCTGATCATTCCGACTCCCCTTATCACATGGCCTACCCAAGTGCTGGTACCTCAACCGGACTACCCGTCCAGGAGTTTTGAAAGAACCGGAGTACCCCCTCCTATTCACTCAGCCAGTTTCCCGGATTATACCCTGCAACCAAGCACAGAACAATCCACCTTCAAACAATCTATGAGTTTGCCCAATACCCAGACTCCTAACTGGATCTACAACAGAACCTGGTTACTCTAGCTATTCCGCTCCTTCCTGTCACATGATCTGCCCGGGTGCTGGCACCTCAACCGGACTACCCGTCCAGGAGTTCTGAAAGAACTGGAGTACCCCCTTCCATCCACTCAGCCGCTACCTCGGATCACACCTTACAACCGGGCGCGGAATAACTAGATCTACAACAGAATCCGATCAACTCTTTCGGTTACCAAGGGACTTAATTGGACCACCATCTCAATCAATAGCCACACACACACACACACACACACACACACACACACACACACACAGTCGCTTCGGTCATAGAAGAGTATGCTTGTGATCATTTACAAAGAGAAAAATGGTACACAAAAGAAGACCCCAGGAATGAAGAACATCCCTGGATAAAAAGAAAACACAAAGCCGACCAGATCCGGGAAACCCGCAGATCCGGAAAAACCGGGGGACTACCCCACGATTTAATTCTCTTCCTACACTGCAACTAACATTAGAATCCTAAAAACTAACTCCCAATCAGAGCCCTACCCTACTGCTGCAAAAAGGGCCCCTTCAAAGCGATCGGATCCACTAAGTCCGGACCACCGATTCCGGGACTCCAATGATTCTGGGCAGCTACAGGTCTACCTGCGGCTGCTATTCCTCATCTTCCGGGCTCCCTACCACGATTGGATCCGCCGGCCTATCTCCCCGAGTTCCGCGCCCCGCCGATTGTCCCTCCTGTTGTTTTTCCGCCCTGTCCGGGTGGACATCCATTGCCTCCATACCTTCGCTCAAATCCCGGACTTCTTCTGGGCTTACTCCCGCGGGTCTGACCATGTGGATGGGCTCCACATCCACCACGGTCCGGGAGGTAGGTTCCTCCTGATCCGACTCCTCCTCCGAAGAGCTCTCCCGGATGCATTCCGCCAGTACCCGGAACTCCACCAAATATGCTTCTACCTTGTCCGCGTACTCCCGGACCACATTCTTCATCCGAGCTGCTCCCTCCAATCCCGGTTGAAGGACCCGCTCGTCGTACAACCGGGTCTTCGTTTGTGCTTCCCCATTCGACTGGAACAATCCGGATAGCTTGGAGACGCACTGCCGGCTTGTCTCTGCTACACTCCGGATGGTATCCTCTTGCTCCCGGATCTGCAACTCCTTCCGCTGTACGTGGGCCTCCATCTCGTTAATGTAGGCTACCTTTCGTTTCAGCTCCTCCTCAAATCTCCTCAATAGAGCCGCAGATTCGCTCTCTGCGTCCCGGATACCTTGCAGTTGTCCGGTTAGCTCATTCTCCCTCTCCCTGCTCCGGATGAGTTTCCTCTGGAGCTTCCGAATCCGCGCCGGATACTCCAGAATGTCGTTCGTCCGGAGAAGAGTCCCTGTCTCCCGGAGAGCAGCGAACATGGGGTTGTACTGCTCCGTAACCAGGTCCAGTGCCACCCGTGTCTGCAGTAACATGTCCTCCATCCGGAGCGGTTCTCTTCGTTCCGCTGGCATATTTCCGGATGGTCCCGCCTCCTGGACCGGTTCTGCTTCCGCTGGCATTCCCTGCTCCTGGTCCCCCTCATCTCCGGTTTCTTCTTCATCCTCCCCTACCTCCTTGGGACGTTTGTTGAGTGGGGTCACCTTCCTCTGAACCGGTCCCTTCTTCTTTCCAGGTGTGGTATCCGGTCCTTCCGGTTCTTCCTCTCCTTCAGCCGGGAGGACTAACTTCCTCTTCCGTCCCTGGGGTCGCGGCTGAGACCACTATAAGAAACCCGTGTTTTCTGTGATGTTCAAAAAGATGTCTTCGGTGTCATGAAGACATCCCCGTTTACATTGGCCAAACGTAGAAACATGTATAACACGAAAAAACGTCCAGTGACGTCTCGGAGAACGCGTGGACATCCAAATGTTTTTGGCCATTTTGAGCGGCAGAAAGTGGTGCCACGTCAGTGCCACGTCGACGCCACATAAGCGGCACAATTTCGGGCAGTGCCACATGGCGATGAGCTTCATCCAAATGTGTGGTGACGTGGAATGGGACGCGGGCCCGCCAATTGATGACGGGGAGGCGGGAACATCTGACGTGGACCCGGGAAAATCTGACGTGGAGGAGGGAATTGATGACGTGGCGTGCCACGTCAGCAGAGGTCTGTGTGGTTTTCATTCTAGCGTCACGTTCGCTAGGACGTCCCTGGGGACACGGCTGTGTTTTGCGAGACATCACGCGCTGACGGCGAGATGTCCGCCCCGATGTCACGGCTCGTCGCGTACTGTGTCTTCATGTTCGTATTGTTGGACATTGCCATATGGCAAACGACGTTACAGTTGACATGGACATGTCCTAAAGTACATCTTTGTCCCCTGCACGTGGGGAGTGGGTGTGTGATCGCAGATGTCTCCACGGATGTCAGCGCGTCTAATGTCACATCGTCTGAGACATAGACTTGCTCACATGGTGTAATTCACGGTGTTTCCGAAGATGTGACCACGCTATAAGAAACATCAGTGCGTAGTATGTGCTGACGAAAGTCGCCGCGCGGACGTTTCTACGTAGACGTCCGATGGTTCTCCATGACGTCGTCATGAACATCTGCTGAGAAATTCTGAATGTTTAGCGAGACATCGTCACGTCTTCTGAAGTCGGCTCATCAAACATCTCCGCGTCTTGGGCGACGTGCAACCGAGACGTCAGCGATGAGACGTAGTTGTCCCACAAAACATCCGCAAGTCAAGTGATACATGTTATGAAAGACATCATAAAGGTGGCACAGACGTCCGAGAGAACATCCCCACGTCTTGTATATGTCAGAACTTAGACATAAACCTCGACACGTAGTCATCCCACAAAACATCCGCATGTCACGTATCTTGCTTTTTGAATGACGTCATCATGATAACCCAGACGTCCGAGAATACATTCCCACATCATGTAACAAATCTTACAAGAACACGAGCCTCATCACACAGACGTCCCATAAAATATCACCTATTCACTGCACAATTATTATAAGAGACATCATCATGATCACCGAGTCGTCCGAGAAAACGTCTCGACGTCATGCACCACGTCTTACAATGACATAATCGTCATCACATAGTGCTTCCATAAAACATCCCCATGTCACTCAACAATTGTTTTCGATTACATCATTATGATCACACAGTAGCTCTACATAGCATCCCCGTGCCATGGAGGACGTACCTCAGAAGACACCCTCTGTTACACGTAGACGTCTCACGTCGCATGCTCATGTCAGCATAAGAACATTCGAGGAGACATTGCGGTGTACCATCTACACATGCCCATGTCATATTCCACACGTTCTACAATACATCACTCAAAACGTTCACTGGTCTCCCTGAGCACGCAGTCGTGTCACTGCAGAGTGCTGCAATTGAATGCAGGATTCACGGTTGCGAGTCACGTATACGTTTTCGCATTGCATATCTATAACACATTGTAAGATCAATGTGAAAAAGTGATAACAATATTTTTTGTGACCTCATATAGCGCAAAATGCACCTCTATTGATACGACAACCGACAACATCCCTGTAGTACCCACACACGTCTTTCAGTCATGTCCCTGTCATCGCTTCATGTCCCTGTCATCGCTTCATGTCAGTGCTCCCCTATGACCTTCACACCTCTCCTCACTTGTCCATCGCTGCACCTGTTCGACAAGCCAACATAGCATGCGGTTAAACAAGTGATACATGACCAAATTCAATTGCATTAATTCGAGAGGCTGAAGATGTATTCGCCATCAATTTCGGTCCCCCCGTTCATATCAGCGTACCCCTACTCTGAATCTATAACAAACAACATGGATGCTTGATATTGTACTATACACGCTATGTCATGTGGCAACAAGTTTCTAGAGATGTTGGAAGAGACGTCCCCGACGCTTCTGTAGACGTCAACGTGATTTAGCTGACGTCTTCGACGACGTCCTCCAAAACATCACTGTCGTGCGCCACCGTTAATCCCTCTTGCACTAAGTCAGTACCACGTTTAGGGTTACGATGGTTTAGCTGCACTCACCCACCCACCTCCAGAAACGTCTTTCGTCATTTATTCTTGGCTGCCTCCGCTCTTGTTGAGGTGCCTACCTGCACTTGTGAAATGATAGCATGTTTAGGGACTCTTCATATTCTATGTCTTTGTATATTGTGAAGGACAATGTTTAGGGTCCTATAACATTGCATATTGTACATTACATTGCCCACCGTGACGGTTTAGTTCCAAACATTATTTCCAAAATGCAAGTGCAAACATTATGTGCAACTACACATTGCCAACCTTCTCGACTGCCTTCACAGGTTTGGACAGTCCCGCGGGCTTCATTGCATCTGGCTTGCTCGCTTTGGATGTTCCCGGCGGCTTCGGTGTGTCGGTCTTACCCGGTTTTGACAGTCCCGTAGGCTTAGGTGTCTTTGCCAAGACCTTTGTCATGCGGCGTTCATATCCCGTGGACCCCCCGGAGTTTCCAAGGCCTCCTGCACTTCATCCTACTTGGCTTACTTGCAACCGTGGCAATATGACAGACAAGCATTTCGACTTCTGGATGCTTTACACTTCATACTCATTACACTGACGATTACCGCATTCACAGTGCTCAAAATGTAAACCTCCATTGCCTACCAGCGTTTCTTAAAACTTGGCAGTGTTCATCATCATGTCCACATGATGTTACAGAGGACGCGGAGATGTTACAAAACACGTCTATGCGTTTCCACAATGCTCCTGTAGACGTCAGAAACAACGTGGTGACATCTCCCTAATGCTCAAAGCACACTGTCTATCACTTTACCTGCTCGGTCTGCGCTTCAGACGCTTGTGTCTCCTCCCCCGTCGCGTATGGATCATCCCCTTCCACCTCCCCAAGAACACCTTCTTCATAGTGTCATAGAAGATGCCTTTGAAATCCACTAACACCAGTTTCTTCATCAAATTTCCCCCCCCCTCCTCCGTCCTTGACCTCGTCGGCGTCGCCGCCACACTTCCAAAGCCACGTAGCATCCTCACTTGTGTCCACTTAGAGAGAAAAAGGGAAACAATCATTCTAAAAATAGATATCAACACTTTTGAAAACCTCTACACTCTAAACTCTAACTTCTTGGAAAAATGAAGGCAAAAATGACCCACATGGCTCGCCTCTAATTCCTCTTAAAGGTCTCATGACCTAACTTTGGCTGCGGCAGCTAACCCTAGCCGCCTCTGTTCATCCAGTGAACTCGATGAAAATCATCCCAGTCGATGTTTGCAGTGACACATGGACGTCATCTTAGACGTCTTCATGGACGTCCTCTTAGACATCTTCATGGACGTCCTCTTAGACATCTTCATGGACAGCTGGATGTCATCATTGATGTCCTTTGAAACATTCCAATGATTGCTAGTGACTGTAATTTTTGAATTCATATTGCACTCAGATAAACTTAAAGACTTCATATTACTAAGACATTTTGTTTTTCTAAAACTGTTTTACTTGTCTAAAATTTGTTAAAAGAAATTTTCACAAGTTTCTAATCAAATGAAATCTGATACAAGCACAATTTTATTTTTAGACAAATAAAACATCTTACACTTGTGTCTAAATGCTTTTAAGTATATTAAGAAATATGAAGTTTTTGAAAGTACCTAAGTTTTTTTTTTAAAAAGAAATTGTAATGAACATGATGAAAGTTCGATGATGAGTACGGGTGTTTGCATGGTATGGTTCATCACTTGTTTGTCAAAATGCAAAACTTTGCTCCTCTTTTTAATCTTTTAGAACTTCATAAATAGAAATTGATGGTAAAAGTAAAAAAAATTGAACTACTACAACTAAGAGATGTCTTATACCAATGCCAAAAAAATAGGTGAAAAATAACAAACATGCAGTCCAAATTGTTGTTTATTTAAAACATTAGTGCCTTGTTGTAGTACAAAAGTCCATATGGAAATTATGAAAGAGAAAAGAAGGTTGTGGATGGAATTTTCAGCTATAAATTTTTCCAATTTACAAATATGTGAAGAGAAATATGTTCCACATTTTTCCAAGTTTTTCCAAATTATTGAAATGAACCAAAAAGAACCAAAAATGAACAATATTTACATTCAAAGTTTAACTATTGTTCAGAGTGGTCGTAGAACGGGAGTTTTTATACTCAAAATCTTCCAAATTAAGTCATTTAGACAAACTCAGATCTAATTCTATCATTGATAAATACATAAATTTAAAAATTAGTGCACTTCATTTTCCATTGTGATATTTCTAAATATTTTTTAAAGGGGATTAAAAGTTATTTCTTTCAATGAAATGCACAATGTGCCCAAATGTGCACCAAAAGGCATGATAATTCACAACTCTCAATTTCCTCAATATGGTGAACCATACCATGCACGACGGTGTTGCTCATTTCCATGGGTTAAATCCTCAAGTAATGTGCGAGTCGCCAACATTGAATGTAACACGTACGGATTCAGCGTGGCAAACTTCAACCACACGGACAATACAGTGCATCCTCATATAGACATTTTTCTAATAAACTTCTGTTCAGAAAGACGTATTCGCATTCTTTTGGACGTTCTTTGTGACGTCTCCAAGTGTGACGTATGTGCCCGTGATAGGTCATCCCGGACGTCATGTATGTCCTAAACCATGTCGCCAAGGACGTCTCAAAAACATCGCGTACATCGTCTGAGACATCGGTGAACGTTTGTGTTGTGACCGCTGAGACATTGCGTACATCGACTGCGACAGACGTGCTTGTCCGTTGTGTCCTATAGCGTGTCCTATGTCTCAGAGGATGTTCTTTCAACCGTCTCGGATGACTGTTCAAACATCTAGTACGTCAACAATTATATCCGTGCTTGCACGATATCTCCTATGTCAAGTTGGATGTCTTTATGGATGTCCGGAGAGACACTGATTCTGACTTTTGGAGACGCATCTTGGACGTTTCAGATGAAGACATCCAGCTATGTTGAGTGAGACGTCAAACCGTTATGGTGGATGTTGTGGGTGATGTCTTCAATTCTGACGTTTGAACATGGCCCTATCATTGTGGACGACGTCTGTGTCTTCTTCCATGTCGCAGTGGACGTCTTGGCAAACACGCACCGCTGCATGGCGGTTATTTGCAGCGATGCAAGGTGGGACCAACATGCCAACATCCTTGAAAATAATGTTTGAGAGGCGAGCTCCCTCGTTGCGGATGTCATCGCTAACATGTCATTGGCTGCATATACGACGATGAGGCCGTTGCCCTAAACCTAAACCAAGGCCCTCATCAGTGTCCGCTTGTTGCGGATGTCATCGCTGACACGTCACCTACAACATGCGAGACATCAGTGGCTAGCACCAAGACATCAAAAAAACACGTCGACATAACTGAAGACATCACCAAAAACGTTGGTTTCTTATAGTGCAAGGTTAATGTAAAGGTTATACTGCGGCAATACTTCGTTGACAGTTGCTTTCTAAGATATTCCCTCCACATTCTCGGCAACTTCTACTTAGACTGGGTAACATTGCTAGAGGATGTCTGTACTAATTATGTACAAAATGCAAATTTTTTACACCATCCGAATCACATTTCTCAGAATATGATGAATCGAATTGGTCATTTGAAACCATAATTTGTTGGGGTTAAATATTCAAGAAAAAGGGATTTGCATGATTTGTGTGATATATGGCTTGAGCCTACAAAGGCGCCTTTTGATATCGAAGTTTCATGAGGTGCAAGTACGACGATGAGACGGATCACATGTCGTCGCATAATTGGGACGCAATGACGTACGTAAAGCACGAGCGACTACCCATCACTATTGAGGACTATGGATATCTGGATGGCGAAATGGCGACGTACGATCGTGGAAAAGGCCGGACATCCAGTCCGTATGCGAAGGACCTTGATCCCAGAGTGGGTTGGGCTGATTAAACGAAGAAGGCTCCGCAACGTATGGTGCAGAAGATGTATGAGAGGACGATGTGTCTCAGTGGAAGGAAAGAGTGGAGGAGAAGTGGTATTCGCCCAATATTACCGCGGCCCTCATCAGTGTCGGCTTGTTGCGGTTGTCATCGCTGACACGTCTTCTACAACATACGCATGAACAAGATGATGTCACAAGACACGTCCGGAGCGTCATAGATGACCTCTGAGACATTGCGTACATCAACTGAGAGAGTCGTGCTCGGACGTTCTCTCTTATGTTGCGCATGATGTCATACGGATGTCTACAGAGACACCCTTTGTAATGTCTGTAACAGCATCCCGGACGTTTAAGCTGGAGACATAGAGCTATGTTCAGGGATACGTTTAGCAGTCACGGGGGACGTTATCGGGGACGTCCTGCAGTGTGACGTATGTGCTTGTGCAATGTCAGCGCAGACGTGAGTGACGTCCTCTAACGTGTCACATTGGGCGTCTCTCCGAAGACGCCCTGATACATGGCGGATGTATACGGCAATGTTTGATGAGACATCCGTATGGACATCCTTGATCACAATGATCGAGACGCGGGCCCCGTCGTTGCGGATGTCATCGCTAACACGTCATCAAAAACTTGCTCATGTACGGCGGGATGTCCCACGAGGCGTTTGGAGCGCGCCATCACGGATGACCTCTCGGACATCTTGTATGTCATCTAAGACATCCGTGTTTGGACATGGTTTTGTCTCTGGCGTTCGATGTCTTCACAAATGTCCGGAGAGTCACTGTATGTGACGTCTGCAGAAGCATCTTGGACGTTACAGATAAAGACATCCACCTATGTTGAGTGAGACGACCCACCGTTCCGATGAATGATCTGTCTGATGTCTGCGGTTGTGACGGATGTGGTGTACCATGTCATTATGGACGTCCGCTATGTCCTCTGCCGTGTCGTAATGGACGTCTCAGCAAACACGCATACGTGCGTGCTGGATGATTGCGGCGATGTAAGGTTGGACATCACAGCAGACATCCCACGCAAACGTTTCTATGGAGATGCAGGCCCGTCTCTCGCAGATATCATCGCTGACACATCACCAACAACATGCGGATGCATGCCGGGATGTCCTAGCACACGTATGGAGCGCACCATCACGGATGACCCCTGAGAGAACGCGTACATCGCCTGAGACATTTGTGCATCCACAGGTCTCACATGTACTCTCCGATGCATTCTCACGGATGTTTAGAGAGACACCCTTTGTGAGCTCTGCAGAAGCATACATGACGTCTCAGCCTTAGAGATACTGCTGCGTTCCATAAGACATCTAAGTGTTCCACTGGACGATCTCGACAACGTCCTGTTTTGTGTCGTATGTGATCGTGCGCTGTCATCGCCGACGTCCTCTACCGTGTCATAGTAGACGTCTCTGCCAAGACATCCTGCAGCATCAGGAAAGTCGTCGCAGATGTTTAATGGGACATCCCTCTGGACATCCATGAATACAATGTTAGAGACGTTGGCCCGATCGTCGCGGATTTCGTCGCGGACATGTCACCAACAACATACAAATGTCTGCCAGGATGTCATAGCACACGTTCGGAGTGCACCATTACGGATGACATTTGAGACACCTTGCACATCGAGTGAGACATGAATGCATATGGACGTTCTCTTTGATGTTGTTTCGGATGTCTTCAAGGATGTCTACAGAGACACCGTTTGAGACGTCTGCAGACACATAGTGGACGTTTCTGCTAGGGACATCGTTGCGTTTCCTCGACGTCATCGCGGACATACCAGAAGATGTCCACCGAAACATGTGGACATTACTCTCGCCATCGTGAATAGTATGATGTGTGAGCTCGTCCGACGTGGAATTTTGCTTGCCATGTAGATGAAGAATTGTAAATTCTGAAATGAATAATATGTCCACGTGTATATTGTACCATAAATTTTAAAAAATCATAGTATTTTATAAAAGTCTATTTTTGGCAACAACACATTTTTAATAATATTTTAATATTAAAATAATAATATTTTTAATATTTTAATGTAAAAAATGAATTTAATATATAATATAATATACTTTAATATTATTTTATTTTATTTTATCATTAAAATATTCAGTATTATTAATATATTATAATAATATCATTAAAATATTATTATTTAAGACTATTATAAGAAATTGACAAATGACAAATTCTGAGAGTGCAAAATAATGAAAATAAAATGAATATTCTAAATGTAGTGGTATTATAAAATTACATTAAAACAGGAAAAAAATAAAGAGTATTTAATAAGACGATGCATTTTTCCTTTTGTTCTTGCAAACCGCTGCCCATTATGCTGTTTTTTTTACAGCCGGGCTGCATTCTACCTCGCACACCAGTAACTTTTCCAAACTTACCCTTGGTGAAACGGGATTGCCTTGCCGACGTGGCAGTTTTGCGTCGCCGAGGATGTCCTGCGAGACGTCCTACGGAACGGGCACGTTTCTGCTAACATCTTCGCGTTTTGAGGTACACACGGGTGGACCGACAGACCATATTGGTAACTGTAGCAAAGTACCGCGTGGACATCCTTACGTTCGCCGAGACACAAGCGACTAACATGATGACAGGAGAAAAACACGATGCAGTTTTTCAGAACATCACAAAAAACACGGGTTTCTTATAGTGGACGGACCTCCCTCCTGGTCTGTCCGGTTCTCTTCTTCCATGCGCTCTTGTGGAGCCGCCGAAGTAGAATCCTCCTCCATTGGTCCGAGTCCCTCTACCGGTTGCTCCTGGGGCTGGGGTGGAGAAGGCCTCGTCTCATCCTCTGGCCTGGGCTCCTTGATCTGATCCCCCTGAAGTTGTGTCTGGGAAGGACCGCCTACCTCCCGGTTGAGGAATTGCCCCTTATCCCCTCGCCGGCTTCTTCCGGGTTAGCTTCGGCTGTGGAGAATCCTTCTCCTCATCCGAACTCCCCTCCCGGTCTCTTGTTCTCAGCTCCGGCTGATGTCTCGCTCCACCCGGTTGTTCTAGTTCTGGGTTCCTTCTCCCTTCCTACCGCTCCTCCGGCTGCGGCCTGGTGCCACCCGGTCGGCCTCCCTCTGGGCGGTCTTTTCTCCTCTTGGTCCTGGTCTCCGGGTTGGGGCTGGAATCGTCCAGTGGCCTTCTTACCGGTTGGTCTTCCTTCTCCTTCCGGAGCTCCTCTCCCCGGACTCTGCTCTTATCCGGTTGGGTTGCAGGTGGGGCCACCCTTCTCTCCTCTGGTCGGGACGACGAGCCGGTTCTGCTGGCCCCCGCTCCTCCTTCCGGAAGCGCTGTCTTCTTTTTAGCCAGGCTTCTGACCCCCGGAATAGGCACTTTCTCCAACCTCGTCTTTTCTTCTGCCGTGAGGCACCCATGTTTCTCATATAGGTGGTAGAGAAATGGGGCCAATGGGCATCCCTTCTTGTTGTCAAGGTTACCCGCCCACTTCTGCGTGTTCCGGTGGATCAGGATCGCCCAGTTGATCCGTTTCTTCCGGAGAAGGGCGGAGTAGATACCTCGGGCCATCGTCACAATGAGGGTGGTGGACTTCTTCGGACTGAGGATGGGCACCACATACTGGAGCAGCCGTTGCTCCCGGGGTATAATGCAGTCCGCCACCTTGAATCCGTCCTTGTCCGAGAGGTGGCTGAACCGCATCTTCACCCAGTCCGTGTCGCCCTTGCCTCCCGGTTCCAGGTCCTCGTTGGTGTCCGGGAAGTCGTACAGTTCCCGCCACATCTCCCGGGTCCAACTGCCATACTTCGCCCGGATGGTTGTCCGGAAGGCGTTCACCATTGCCTCGCCCTCGATTTCCTCCAGCATCCGGGAGTCCTGCACATCCCACACTCTTCCAAACAATCCCAAGCACCCCATCTTCTGGAGGTCCTGCATTAGCTCGTCGAAGTTTTGCTCTTGTTGCGGGATGTCCGGGCAGATACGTTTCTCCGGAATCTTGGCCCCGGCTCCCCTGCGTGCCATGGCTGCGGACTCCGGGCGGGCTTCTCCACTCCTCCGGATGTGACGCAGCTCCTTCTCCGGATGTGCCTTCTCTTTCCTCGGTAAACCTCGCCCCTCGCGCTCCGGGCGCTTCCCTTTCCGCTTCCGGGGTGTTCTTCTAACCTCCCGGAGACCCCGCGAACCTTTTCCTGGCTGCGCACTTCCTTTCTTCCTCAAACTCCGCCGGAAATGGCGGTGCACGCTGTCCGGAGGCTTGCCTACTTCAAACTCTAACCTTGCGTCGGTCTCTATCACCGGGTGTCGAACCTCGTTTATACAAAAACGGGCAGTTAGGGTTTGTAGGGCAGTAAAAGGTAACCCCATCCGCCATAAATGGGAGAAATGGCGTTCCTAGTGACCTCTTTATTTATTTGGAGAGAGTGGTGCTCTCACGCGCGTCTTAAGTTTTTATTACGGAATCTGGGAATGGCGGCGGACCGGACAAGAGACCGGATGGGAAACCGGGGGTCGGGGAACGGGCCTCTGCCGGGCCCGGCCACGATCCGGGAATTGAACTGGGCCGCCTTAAACTGGGCGGCTCAGTGTTCATTCCTTCCCGGTTCCTCCAGCCCTCCGTGCGCACCCATTTTTGCACCTCCGGAGAGCGCTAGGGTTCCCATTTCGCACCCGAAGAGAAAGAGCAGTGAGCGGCCGGTGTGTGAGGATTTGGAGCACCCGGGAGTGAGGGAAATTGAGCGCCCGGGGAGAAACAGTAGCGCAAGGTTAGAATTTGGGAGAGGCGAGCACTCGGACAGCGAGAGCCGCCATTTCCGGCGGAATTTACGGAGAGGAGTAGGTGCGCAGCCGGGAAGAGAGGCGCGGGGACTCCGGGAGGTCAGGCGCACGCTACGGAGGCGAAAAGGGAAGCGTCCGGAGCGCGAGGAGAGCAGTTTGCCGGAGAAGGAGCTGCGCCATTCTCAAAGGAGTACGGAAGCGCGTCCGGAGTCTACAGCCATGGCGCGGAGGGGAACCGGAATGAAGATTACGGAGAAGCGCATCTGTCCGGACATCCCGCCACACGAAGGGGACTTGGACGAGTTGATGAAGGACCTCGAGAAGATGGGGTGCGCGGGGCTCTTTGGGAGAGTGTGGGATGTGCAGGATTCACGGATGTTGGAGGAAATTGAGGGCGGGTCTATGCTGAGCGCCTTCCGGACGACCATCCGGGCGAAGTATGGGAGCTGGACCCAGGAGATGTGGAGGGAGTTATACGGCTTCCCGGACACGAGCATAGATTTGGAACCGGGAGGCAAGGGCGACTCGGATTGGGTGAAGGCGCGATTCACCCACATTTCAGGACACGACGGGTTCAAGGTGGCGAAGTGCATCATACCCCGGGAGCAACGGTTGCTCCAGTATGTGGTGCCCATCCTCAATCCGGAGAAGCCCACCACCCTCACCGTAACGCTGGCCGGGGCATCTACTCCGCTTTGCTCCGGGGGAGAAGGATCAACTGGACGATCTTACTACACCGGAACACGCAGAAGTGGGCAGTGAACCTGGACAATAAGAAGGGGTGTCCGTTGGCCCCGTTTCTCCACCACCTGTACGAGAGACATGGGTGTCTCACGGAGAAGGAACGGAGGAGGTTGGAGGAAATGCCCATTCCGGGGCTGAAGAGCCCGACCAAGAGGAGCATAGTTCTTCTGGGTGGAGGACCGGGTACTAGCAGACCCGGGTCGTCGTCACGACCGGATGAAAGGAGAATGGCGCCCCCAACATCCCAACCGGACAGGAGCAGGATCCGAGAAGAGGAGCGCAGGAAGGAGAAGGAAGATCGCCCGGAGAGGGATCAACCCGGAGGGGCCAGCGCTAGCTCGGAGCAAAGGACGAAAAGGAGAGAAGACCGGCCCGAGAGGGGCCAACAGGGTGACACCCGGCTGCGTCAAGAGGAGCAGCAGAGGAGGAAGGACCCGGAGACGGACCAACCGGGGGAGGCAAGGTTGCAGCGGGAGCTGAGAACGAAGAGGAGGGAGGATCCGGAAGAAGTGGAGGATTCTCCGCAGCCGAAACTGACCCGGAAGAAGCCGGTGAGGAGTCATGGAGGAAGCTCCACCCAAGAGCAACCTCAGGTGACCCCGGTGGTGGAGTCCGGGCCAGAGAAGGAGACAGGACCCACTCCAGCACCGCCCCAGGAACGACCGGAAGCAGATTCCGGATTCAGGGATGAAGACCCTGCCCCGGAAGATCCACAGGAACGATTGGCTAAGGGGAAGCAACCAGAGGAGGAGGCAGGTACGTCTCAAGTGCGACTTCCGGGCCTGAAGAGGAAGTTGGTCCTCATTGAAGAGGAGGAGCCGGAGGGTCCGGAGACCACCCCTAGGAAGGACAAAGGACCCGTCCGGGAGAAGACAACCCCGCTCAACAAACGTCCCAAGGAGGCAGGGGACGACGGGGAGGAAACAGGGGAAGAGGACGACCGGAGGCAGGAACCACCGTTGGAGGAGGAACCGGTACCGGAGGAAGGTTCACCCGGAGGTGTACAGGAGGAAGGGAAGGCCCCACTTCAGGTGGAGCACATAATCCTGCAGACCCGGATTGCCTTGGACATGGTGACGGAGCAGTACACTCCCATGTTCGCTGCACTCCGGGAGACAGGAACTCTCCTCCGAACAGAGGACGCTCTGGAGTATCCGGCACGGATCCGGAAGCTCCAGAGGAAGCTGATCCGGAGCAGGGAGAAGGAGAGCAAGTTGGCCGGGCAACTGCAGAGTCTCCAGGAGGATGAGAGCGAATCCGTCGCTCTCTTGAAAGGTTTGAAGGAGGAGCTGCAACGGAAGGTGGCGTACATCAAGAAAATGGAAGCCCAAGTGCAGAAGCACGAGTTGCAGATCCGGGAACAGGAGGAGACCATCCGGAGGATAGGGAAAACAAGTCGGCAGTGCATCACCAAACTGTCGGGGTTGTTCCATCCGGATGGGGAGGCACAGATGAAACCCCGGCTGTATGACGAGAAGGTAGGACAGCCGGGATTGGAAGGAGCAGCCCGTATGAAGAACGTGGTCCGGGAGTATTCGGAAAAGGTGGAGGCCTATTTGATGGAGTTCCGGGAGCTGGCAGAACACATGAGGGGGAACTTTTCCGATGAAGAACCGGGCCGGGAGGAGACAGTCAACCGGGGTGATAGAGTAGGGTCCGGGGAGGGACTGCAGGGGATGTTCAATGTGTCTGCAGATGCTCCTCAGGAGGGTGAAATCGACCGGTTGATGCGAAAGGGGAGCTCAACGCAGGAGCACACCTCCCGGGTACGACTGGATGTGGAGCCAATCCACATGGTCCGACCGGCTGAAGTGAGCCCTGCGGAAGTCCGGAACCTCTCGGAAGAAATGGAGGCGATGGACGTTCAGCCGGACAGGGTGGAAAGGCAACAGGGTGGGCCAGGAGGTCATCCGGGTAGCCAATCGGGAGGCACGCAAGTAGGCGAGCCAACCGGTGGACGACAGGTGGATCCTCCGACCGGGCACGAACTACGAGGAGCTTGATCCACGGATCCAATCATGGTGGACAGCCCGAAAGTCCAGGAGGGACAGCCAATGGAGGATGAGCCGCTGCCCGGGACCGCCGGGGGTCCAGGATTAGTGGTCCGGATTTAGTGGATCCGGTCGTGTAGAATAGGACCTTTTTGAGTAGGTAGATTAGAAGACTTTTTGTGTATAGGCTTTTTAGGACTTTAATGTTAGTAGCGGCTGAGGATAGGAACTGAGCCGTGGAGGAAGCTCCCCGGATTTCCGGATCCCGGGAATGTAGGATCTGCGGATTTCCCGGATCTGGGCGTTTGGGGCGGCTTCTTATCCAGGAATGCTTGTCATTCTTGGGTGTCTTTTTTGTGTACTATTGTTCCGTATAAATGAGTAGAGGCGCATGTTCTTTCCACCAACTGTGTGTGTGTGTGTGTATGTGTGCATGTGTGTTTGCTCGTGGTATTACTCGGAACAATGTCTCAATTAGTCCCTTGGTAACCGGATGGATTAGCCGGGTTCTGGTGTAAGAGTCAGTTCAGAGTCCGGGTAGAAGATTTGGGAGAATTAGGAGCGTTTGAATGTAGGGTTCTCCGGGACTGGTTGCAGGAAATACTCTGGATTAGTGGCTGAGTGGGCAGGAGGGGGTACTCCGGTTCTCTCAGAACTCCTGGACGGGTAGTCCGGTAGAGGTGCCAGCATCCGGGTAGATCTTGTAATTGCAGAGTACGGGGAAGCCAGAGTAAAACGGGTCGTGAGGAATTCCATCTCTTCCGGACACCCTAGATACTGTCTACCCCGGTTAGCAAGTCGTTGTAGTATTTTCAAGGGGGAATCCGGGTTACTCTTGTGTGACCGGCTGGGGGTTTGGGATAAATCCACAGTTGAAGAGTAATACGGGAAGCACCCAGAGTCGGGAGTAATTTTGGATAAACCGGAAGTTGTGAAACCCCTGTCACGGAAATCAGTAGGGGAGGATGTAGCTTTAAATCCAGCATCCTTAAAAATATAAGTGGAGAACCCTCTGAAGGAAAACAGAGGTTAAAGGGAAACCGGATTAAAAGGGTAGGATAGATCGGGTAGAGTAGGGTTGGCCAAACTCCTAACCTAGACAGAAACCGGATCTATCCATAATCGGGTCAGTCAGTGGGAATGATCCGGTTTTGAGTAGAGAAAGAGGGGGTTAATTGGTGACCAGAGGGGAGTAGTCACCAATCCGGATCAGTCTCCGGAAACCTCCCACTTCACAGAATCTCCGCGGAACGATAACCCGGAAATCACCTCTACGAGCATTCTTAATATGAAAAAGTGCGCTGTAGGGGAATATCCGGTATCACGTGCTACGACATGGCACAAATTTGGCGCCCTGCCGGGGATTCTAAAGCTGGGAATCAAAGGAGATATACCGGATTTGAAGTACGGAAGGTGCGGAAGCCGATCTGTGAACCGGTTTCACTGGAAGAGATCCTACCTGTGGAATTCGCAAGTGCGAGTCCGGGGGAAAAGAAGAGAAGTATCCGAGGGCTACCGGATTCACTTCATGAATCAGGGACAGTCCAGTGAAACTGACGCAAGGAGAGTTACAAGATCCGCACGGAAGAAGGCGAGCGCCAGTGGTGGGTCATTAGTGTTAGCAAGAGAATTCAACCCTTCGGGAGAAGAGACTCACTACGCCACCCGACCGGAGGAAGTTGTTGTTCCAATTGTGGAGCAGTACGGTAGACAATTTCAACCGGAAGGAGACGCCCACCCGGATTCAGAAGAAGAAGAAGAAGAGACTCCCATGGAGGTGGTACGGAGAGGTCCACTCACGCGGTTGAAGTATAACCGGTTTAAGGGAGATGGGGAGACTGATGTGGATGATTGGTTGGATGAGTTCGTGGCCACTGCCCGAGCAAACCAAGAAGATCCGGAATCCAGACTCCGAGTGTTTGCCGGACTACTGAAGGGAGAAGCCCTCAAGTGGTATTTGGATGTTCCGGTAGAAGTCAGAGAAGATTGGGAAAGGCTGACCAACGCCTTTGTCCGGACCTTCCGGGAAGCTGGAGGAGAGGCCCGAGCCCTAGGACGCCTGAGCACCATGACCATGAAGAAAATGGAGTCTGTCCGGAAGTATGGGCAGCGGGTGAAGGGACTTATTCAGAAACTCACCACGGAGATCGCCCCTAGTGTACAAGTGGAGTGGTACGTGGCCGGATTTCCCAAGGAGATGGGATTTCACATCCGGCAGAGCCGACCGGCTAGCCTCAGGGAAGCCATGGAAGCTGCTCAGAACTATGAGAACTCGGCCCAGTCCCTCCGGAAGTCACTCAAGAGGAATGACCAGAAGAAGGAGAAAGGGAAGAAACATCGTCACCGAAGTCGGAAGAAAAAGTATTCAGAATCGGAGAGTTCGGACAGTTCCAACAGCTCGGATAGCAACACGGAGGAATCCGCAAGCTCGGAAAGTGAACCGGATCCGAAGTATAGCAAGTCTCACAACTCCAAGGTGGTCAGGTCCGGACGAGACAAGGGCACTGTGAGGATTAAGGTGGAACAAGAGGACGTGATGAAGAGTATCAAAGATTCGCTAGAAGCCATCCGGGTAAACTTAGCTGAGACCCGGATACCGAGGAAAATCGTTCCCACCAGCCGGACTAATGTGTGGTGTTCTCGTTGCAAAAATCATGGTCATTTTGCCAGCGAATGTATGCAACCGGTTTCTAGAAGGTCGGTCCAGTTTGTGGATCCGGAAACCGGGGTGTACTACACCATTCCGGAAGAAGAAGATGAGGACGAGATGCAACCGGTTTACCAGATCCAGCCCGGGTACGGAAGGGGACGTGGTCAATCACCTAGACCCCCAAACGTACCCCCCAGGAGTTTTCCGAGAGCGGGATCAAGCGCAAATCCGGGAACCCAGCCAGTCGGGTATACAGAAAGGGTCATCTACTGCTACAAGTGTGGAGGACCCGGACATTACGCCAACAATTGCATAATACCCTCACAACAGGGTGGGATGTTGCAGCTTCCGTGCTAGGATTGTGGGAAGTACGGGCACCCAACAACTCAGTGTCCGGAACCGCCTCAGCCGCGAGTATTATTCAAAACGGTAGATGCACCACCCAGAGAACAAACCGGACTCAATTATGGCCACACGGCTGGAGTAGAGAATCCGGAGAAAGGGGGGTATGAGGTGGAACTACCGGAGGAGGATATTACGGTGAACAAAGTTGCGACCCGTAGTTCAACCAAGGGAAAGGTTAGTACTAGTTCTAGGCGTAGGAATAAAAGTAATAGAGGTAATAGGAGACTCCTTAAGGAACCGGATACGGAAAGCGATTCACAACCGACCCTCTAGATTCCACCGGGATCTGTCCCCCAAGTAGAATTAGAAAAAGGGGTAGACCCGAGTAGAGTAGATAGGGATATTAGTGAAGAAGTTAGAGAACAGTTGAGGACTCCGGGCGAGATCCAAAATCTCCGAAAGGTCCGATTTGATGATCAACCCGTTATTCTCCAACCGGATTCCAGAGTTCGGGTGGACGAGTACGATATTTTGCAGGACATTAAGGATCAGAAAGCTAACGTGACTATTGGCCAACTTTTGCACGATAATGTCAACTACCAAAAGATAATCCGGGAGGCTTGGATCCAGCGGAGGAAGAAAAGGTACAAGCTTCCAGGAGTAGCTGTGAATTTCACCCAGGTGGAAGATTTTGGTGCCCCGGAAATATCGGTGGAAGTAGACGGGTGCAGTGTCCATCACGTTCCGGTAGATGGAGGATCCGGAGTCAACCTCATGTTGGAGGATACGGCTTTCGATTTGGGCTACACCTCTCTGGAGGACACCAAGTTGGTTCTCCGAATGGCAGATCAGTCCAGGGTTGTACCAGTGGGGCTACTCTCACAGGTACCTTCCCGGATTGGCACCCAAACTTATCTGCTTAACTACGTGATCATCCGAGTGGAAGCCGGGAGACCCTTCCGGATGTTACTCGGACGACCATAGTTGTATCTGGCTAAGGTCGTGGTAGACTGGAGAGAGAAGGACTTCCGGTAGGCAGACCCGCATTCCGGATTTCTTGGCGCCATCTCACACACGAAGGAGAGACTAGTGAGACGGAAGGCTACACCACGGACTGGTCAGATCCAGAAGACTCGGATGTACAGACGAGCTACCTCGTGGAAGAATTTACTAGTCTGGTGGAGAAGGATTTCGAGTTTCCGGAGAGAGTGGAAGAAGAGGGTATTGCCGTTCTCCCGGAAACCACAAAGACGGGTACTTTGGAGACTGAGGATCGATCCCTGGGGGAGTCTTGCGTTTCACTATCGGAGAAATGGGTGAGACGACAAATTTCTGATCCGCTTGGGCAACCAGTCCGGATGACAGGATCCGATCCGGTGTCATGGAGCCAGGCAAGGATGTACCCGGAAGAGCAAGAACCAGAGAAGATCAAGGGGGTGGTGTCCCCTAAGGACTTTGAGGAGTTGGAGGTAGGGACCGGAAAGAAGTTTTTCATAGGAAAAACAATGAGTCCGGAAGAGAAGAAGGAGTACGGACGGTTGCTAGCCAGCTACGCGGACGTCTTTGCATGGGCCCCCACGGATCTGCGAGGGATCCCGGCTGAACTAGGGGAGCACCAGATAGATTTAGTAGATGGTGCTACTCCGGTTCGACAGCGACAGTACCGGCTGAACCCGAGGTACTCTCTGATGGTGAAAGAGGAGATTGATCGGTTGCTGGAGGCCAGATTCATCTAACCGGTTAACAACTCCGAGAGGATGTCACCAATAGTAGTGGTGCCTAAGAAAACCGGAGCAGACGGAAAGGTGAAGCTCCGGGTCTGCCAGGATTTCCGGAAACTCAACGCAGCCACGAAGAAAGACTACTTTCCGCTTCCATTCACGGATATCATCTTGGACCATGTGGCGGGACAAGAATTGTACAGTTTCTTGGACGGCTTTTCTGGATACAACCAAGTGTCTATCCGGGAGAACGACCAACTGAAGACAACGTTCACAACCGAGTGGGGAACGTTCGCCTTCAACCGGATGCCCTTCGGGTTATGCAATGCCCCGGGAACTTTCCAGCGGTTAATGATGGACATCTTCAAAGATTTCCTTCGACATTTTCTGGAAGTCTTTATTGATGACTTCGCCGTATTTGGAAACCGGAAAGAGCATCTGGAGCATCTCCGGAAGACCTTCCAAAGATGCCGAGAGACGAACTTAAAGCTGCATCCCGGAAAATGCTTCTTTGGAATGGAATCCGGATTGCTGTTGGGTCATGTAGTCAGTAAGAAAGGGCTACAAGTTGACATTGACAAGGTAATTGTGATTCTCGCCTTACTGGCTCCCCGGAAAGTCCGGGAGGTCAGAGGATTTCTGGGATGTGTAGGGTACTACAGGAGGTTCATCGATGGTTACGCCCGGAGAGCAATGCTGCTAACCGAGTTACTGAAGGTTAACCGAATATTAGTTGATATTCCCTTAGGCTAAGAGTAGGCTAGTCTATACCCGGCAGGAATAGACCCAGCAGGAGACTCGTGGCAGTACAGGCTGGTACAGACTGGTCGACCCGACTTTTCCGGTCGACCAGTCTGACACACTGTCAGACTAGTCTCCTATATGTACCTTCACTCTCTTCGAGAGAGGGGTTGCTATACCATTTGTACATCTTCTTGGCAGCCTCCGTTGTACTTCGTTCTTGTCTTTACTCTTCTTGTGCGCACTAGTATGTTAGACTACTGCTGCTAGACTACTGCTGATCCTGCTCTTGTATTGCTCTTTGTGGTTGTATCTTGGTTAGTTGCAGTAGTCTGTGGGTATGCAGGAACCAACTCAGTAGTATACTGGTGCTTTTTCCTAGGCAACAGTACGTTCTCCTTTGTAGAAACCTCTTACTACTCCTCTTAATCTCTAGTAACTAGTCTAGAATAGTCTAGAATAGTCTTGTGCGGAGTAGTCTCATTCTTTTAAGGTCGGTTCCTAGAAAACCCCTTTAACATTTGGCGACCATGCACAGTTCAGCTCAGACGCTAGTCTTTCTGTTGGGCTAGTCAGATCCAGATCTAGATCTAGATGCAGATCCAAATCCTGGTCGATCCAGATCTAGATCCTAGTCGATCCTATCACCTATCGCCAAGGCGCTATACGTCCCTAGGAAACAGCAGCCATCTGCTTCCTACACGAAAATCGCATACCTTGAGAGAAATCCAGAGCCCGAGTAGCCGAAAAGTGCCTCGGAGATTAGTCTGTGTAACAGTCGACCAGGGTAGTCAATAGTCGATAAAGGCTACTGATCAAGAATCTGTAGGAGCAGTCTGTGAACAAGGCTTACGGTGCCACAGAGCAACCGACTAGACCAGCACAAAAGACTAGCCAAACGGATCTCAGAGCCCGACCTACCCAGCAGACGTCGGATATAAATCCCAGATCCAGATCTAGATCCGATAACTGCCGCGTCGCTAGTATGGAACGACCGCGTACACGAGCTACCGGTTCTCCCTTAGCAGTCGAAGTAACTGCCGACCAGTTCTCTAACCCACGCTTTCATAGAGAATGGCGAAATTTACAGTCGGAGATCGTCCCACCGACAGTAGTCCATAAGACTACTACGGGAATAGATCCCCGACCAACATACGAGATTCGGAGACGAGTCGCAGCATCGACTTCTACCGATCCGTCTTTACAGCACTACATGGAGTTCAGGCAGGGAAGGATGAATACCCCGGAAGGTACCATTTTTCACGAAACTTCAGTACCAATGGGACGCGGCATCCCAAATATGCCAACCCGACCCCTGGCGGTTCTACCGACCATGTACACCGCGAATCATCAGACCCGCCCGACAGTGGCGTTTCAAACAAGGTCGAACCCGACTTCTCCACGAAGGCTCCTGGACGACCCGCTCGACTTACCGGAACGACCTTCCAGTGCGCATCAACGACTAGTAAGGTACGCTACCGAACCTCCCATCATTTCATATCAACGACAGTTAGAAATAGACCAACTACGTCGTAATAGGGATGAATTGGACTCCCAACTGGCCGATCTTTTATCTAGCCAGAACCCGACACCTGAGCAACTACACTCGGAATCGCAACCAGGTCGACCGGACCAGTCGCCTACATTTCGCCAGGAACCCAGTTCTCCTGGTCAAATGAATAGTCGACCCGGATCACCAGGTACCGACAACCCATACTCGACCGGCATAGACGACTTTGATAATGACTTAGTCGATAGGATCAGACAGATCTATCACTCCAACCAACCAGTCGACCAAGTTGTTACTCGACCCAGTCTCCCGAATATTCGCACTCACATTCATGAGCCGAATATTCTATACATAGATCAGCCAAGGGTAACTCACACTACAACCCCCAGAGTGTCGACCCCTCGGACTAGTCTACCACCTGGTTACCAAACTCAACCAGCAATAGGCATTCCTATGATGCAACCTATCAATCAGCCATCGTTTTCACAGACGCATAATAGGCCCATGCCACAAAACCCATACAATCGACCGATAGCCTCCCAGCCACCAGTCCTACCGACTGTGACCCAGTACCAGCCCACCGTACCTATGTGTACATCTTGTGGCGACTATGGTCATCTTTTCGACCAATGTGCACTATACAACCCTCGGTCAATAGGCTATTCGGCACCTGCAGCTCAGACGCAGCAACAGCCTCCCTACCCAGCAGCTACACTCCCGACTCGGACGACTGCCAGGAAACCAGTAGCGATGCCTACCTACAAGGAAGGCAAGTGTGCCATTACTCATGTCCATCGATTTCTCAATCACCCTTACGTTGAATGGCGAAACCGACTCGACTATTACTATAGCGTTGTTCGGAAATTCCCTAGTCGATGCTGCTAACTATAATTGGTTCTCGACTCAACGGACGTCATACCCACACCAAAACTTACATGAAATTCTCGATGCCTTCAAACATCGCTACCAGGATATCGACAATGATGACCAGGCTTACCTACGTTTCCGCAGTATGAAACAGGATGCCAAAGAGTCGGTTGACGATTACTATGAACGGATGATGAAACTAGCCAGCCAGTTTGAGGTCCTTCCGGCTGATAATTTCCTACTAAGCAATTTCCGAGCTGGTTTGCTGAAGTATCTGCAGGTAGCCACAGTCGGACTACCAAGATCGACACTAGTCCAGGCCAAGAAATCGGCTAAACTTGCAGAAAGCGGACTACCTAAGGAACCCGACTCGACTACTACCGAGCGGCCTGAGACTACAAAACGAGCATTTTGCAATCGATGCAAGAAGCCAGGCCATTTCGAACGCGATTGCTGGCTCAATCCGGAGAGCGAGATCAGAAAAAGGCGCGCAGCGGCTAATTGGACAGCGCCAGTAGCAGCAGCAACACCAGTGTCGACTACCGCTGAATCAAGGAATTGACCACCGCGAGATAGCACGCCACGACGGATATTCCCTTGCTCTCTGTGCAAAACATTGGACCACCCGACACACTTGTGTCCCCTACTGAAGGATCCGAAGGTTGTCCAATTCCTTAATCAGCAGATCGAGACCAAGCCACACACGTCGTCAGTAGTCATTGAAGAACTACCAAACACTACGGTTGGTGTCCTAACAGTCGCAGCAATTACCAGAAGCCAGTCGACTACCGACCAGCCGACTTCTGACCAAACCACAGAGAAGACCGACTGGACTGCCCAAGAACTACTACGTGATCAAATGATGCAGGAAGTTCGTCAACTCCAAGCCGAGTTGGAAACAACCACTTCCACTAAGGACCCAAAGTCGACTGAGGACTCACTCTCAATCGACTGGGACGCGGAGGCATTACGCGGAGGCAACAAACGATCACCTTTCAAGACAATCAAGACCAACCGACTCCAGCCACAGTCGACCAAGGCAGCATCGCATTCGGCGCCGTCCAGCAGCAGATCCTCGATCAACTTCAAGACTACAAATTGCACGTTTCCATCCGTGACTTACTACAGTTATCACCGACCCTCACCAAACTGGTTAGGGATCGACTGACGCATTCAGACCCAGAGTCGACTCAAGCGTTACTCTACTCGACTACAGAGGAGGTAACGATCGCTGCTGCAGCAGTCATCGACAAACACATGCCAGTCATCACAGTATCAGTCGGTAAAAACATGGTCGATGACGTTCTCATCGATGGCGGCTCCGGCGTCAATGTGATCACCGAAGATGAACGCCGACGGTTGGGACTCGCTAAGCCGTCACACGCACCATTCAACCTCAAGATGGCTAATGGCACCATAGCACGATCCAAAGGCTTGATCAGGGATGTCAAAATTCACATTCATGGCATCCCCTACATAGTCACGCTTATAGTCATCGACTGCTCGACAGTCCAGTAAGACTACCGGTTATTACTCGGTCGACCCTGGCTTTGACATGCCAAAGTCATACACGACTGGGGCAACAATGAAGTACAGATCATGGGCAACGGTACAGTCAAGACCGTCAAGATAAATCGACAGTTAGGATACGAGGCGGTTACACCCCATGCGCTAGTCTGTTACAACTTCGCGGAAGGAATCACCGATGAAGAGGAGGAAATTTTGATGGCCTCCGACCCGACCCTCCACACAATGGGCACAATCGACTGGAACCTCCTAGCTACCGAGTCAACAGTCGACCAGTCTGGAACGGAACTGACTCCGACGGCCAGTACCCCTGGGCACCAAGGTATTCAACATAGACCAGGAACAATGTTGGTAGACGAGACACCAATACAAGACAAGCTGCGATTCATGGACATTGTCCATTGGAATCACAATGAGGAGGATCGACTCGACCATGTCAACGTCGGTACCTCTACCGACCCCAAGCTGTTGAAGCTGAACGCGAATTTGAGCCCTAGTCTCAGAGCTAGCGCAGAATCCCTGTTCAAGGAATACATCGACATTTTCGCCTTCTCTTACAAAGATCTGCGAGGTATACCGGAACACATAGCGACTCATCGGATCGAGCTCGACCCGACCATCTCGCCTAGTCACCAAGCACGATACCGGATGAACTCCAACTATGCGCAAGCAGTAAAGGACGACCTCGAACGACTTCTAAAAGCAGGATTCATTGCACCAGTCGACCAGGCCACATGGCTATCCCCAATAGTCGTGGTCCCCAAAAAGAATGGGAAACTCCGGATATGCGTAGATTTCCGTCGACTTAATGCTGCAACCAAGAAAGACCCGTACCCCCTTCCGTTCACGGACGAGGTACTCGACGCAGTCATAGGCTATGAAGCCTACTCCTTCATCGACTGCTTCTCAGGCTACCACCAGGTACGAATCGACCCGACCGACCGCCCCAAAACAGCGTTCATTACCGAATGGGGCGCGTATGTATGGGTCGTGATGACGTTTGAATTGAAGAACGCCCCGCCTACCTACCAGCGCATCGTCAACCAGATCTTCAAAGAGTACCTGGGCGACTTCATGAAGCTATTCCTAGACAATTTCAGTGTCTACAGCGACATCGACTCCCACCTACCGAAGCTCAGACTAGTCTTCGACCGATGTCGACAGTACGGGATAAGCCTCAATCCAGAAAAATGTATATTCTATGTTCCTTCTGGTGTAATTTTGGGCTACATTGTAGGTCGGGAAGGGAAGTTTCCGGATCCAAAGAAAATTCAGGCCCTAGTCGACATGCCATCACCAAAGGACGTCAAAGCCATTCAGACGTTCAACGGCTTAGCCCAGTTCAACCGATGCTTCATCAAAAATTATGCTGCCATCATGGAACCCATCACCAAACTGACCAGGAAAGGCGAACCGTTCGACTGGACACCGGCGTGCGCAACCGCATATCAGACCATCAAGGATCGATACCAGACTGCACCAATCCTGATCGGAGTCGACTAGTCACTCGACTTCCACATACACACAGACGCATCCGACATCGCAGTCGGGGCGATGCTAGCACAGAACCCGACCGGCAACATCGACCAGCCGATAGCCTACGCTTCTCGACTACTCAACAAAGCAGAGAAGAACTATACAACAACCGAGAAGGAAGCCCTCGCAATGGTATACGCCATCAACAAATTCCGCCATTACCTCCTAGGTAATAAATTCGTCTTCTATGTCGACCACCTGGCGCTCCAGTACTTGATCAACAAACCTCAGGTATCGGGTCGACTGGCACGCTGGCTACTCCTGTTTCTGGAATTCGACTTCACTGTGGTTTATAAACCAGGCAAAACGCATGGAGTAGCCGACGCACTATCAAGAAATGAAGGGGCCGAGCCAGCCATAGGCATACCCGACCAGACAGTCGACGCACAACTCTTTTCCACCGAACCCGACTGGCTACACCCGATAGTCGACTACTTGACTACCGGGACTTTTCCAACCCACATGACGAAGGAGGCTCGCAAGCGAATTGCTCACAAAGCCATTCCGTACCAAGTACTCGACGGACAACTGTACCAACTTGGCAAGGACCACCAGCTCCGACTAGTCCTAACCGGCAGTCAGCCGACAACAATCCTCCAAGAATTACACAAAGGCAACGCGGGAGGACATTTTTCTCATGACATCACTGTCCAAAAAATACTAGACGCAGGCTACTGGTGGCCGACTCTACACCAAGACGCTGTCCAGTACTGCCAGTCGTGTCAAGAATGCCAGAAGACTGGCGGACTACCCAACACAGTCTCCTCGAAGCTCGTCACCCAACTACCCGCAGAACCGTTTATGAAATGGGGACTCGACTTCATAGGCCCCGTCAAGAAGACCCGACATACAGCCTGTCGATACATTTTGGTGGCTACCGACTTTGCCACCAAATGGGTCGAGGCTAGAGCTCTCCGAGGAAACACCGCCAGGGAGACCACGCAGTTCCTATACGAGGCAATCCTCACCCGGTTTGGATGTCCACTCCACCTAGTAAGCGACCAAGGTACCCATTTTATCAATAGCACGGTGCACACTCTCACCGAGCATTTCTTACTCTGACACACGACTTCAACGACATACTATCCGCAAGGCAACGGCCAAGCCGAGTCGACCAACAAGGTCATAGTCCGAATGCTCCAAAAGCTAGTCAACGAGAATCGAACCGACTGGGACTTACAGCTCCACACGGTCCTATTTGCTTACCGAACGGCATACAAAGTTGGCACAGGCCACACACCTCTCCAATTGGTGTATGGTCTGACGCCGATGATGCCAACCGAATACATCATTCCGACCCAACGGTCGACATCGACTACCGACTTCACTCCCAGGCGAGTCCTAGCAGCCCGAGCCGCCGAACTCGAGAAGTTAGACGAAACCCAACTGACAGCAGCCACCCACCACGGGGCACAACAGTGGAACCGAGCCCAATGGGCCCACACCCAAGGTCAGTCGACTCCATACAATGTAGGCGACTACATCCTATGGCACCCAAAAGGGAAAAATGTCCATACCGGTAAACTTAATAGCAAATGGTTCGGCCCATATCGTGTCCAGTATACCCTCCCCAACAACACTGTCCTCCTAGTCAGCATCCAACACTTTGACCCCGACCCGGTAGTAGTCAACGTCAACAAACTCAAACCCTACCAAGTTCTAGGTGAGCAACCTCCAACCGACTTGGCTAGCCCACTCACTAGCAAATCAGAGATTAGGTCAACACTAGAACAGAACGAAGACGAGCCCAACCGACAGCAACGGAACCGACCCGACCTAGTTACCGTAGGTCGACTTGACGGGTCGACCCGACTGGTCAACCCGACCGGTCAAACCCTAGAAGAGCCGCCATATTTATAGCCGCCGCCCTCACCTATCTTCTCAGTTTTGAATGCAAGGCCCATAGGGCAGGTATTTAGCACCATAGCCGCACCACTTCTTCCTCCTCTTGCCTCCTCGCCATTAGCTTCCTCTCCACCCGACCCACAGGCCGCGCGCCTTCTATCTCCCATTTCTCACTCTCCTCCCTCCTTTCCTTCTCCTCCGGCCGACCGCCACTCCGCGGCCCTCGCCTTATGCATTCTTAGCAAACGATTTAGAGTATCACGAGTAGAACGGCGACGAGTAGTAAAGCGACCCCGTAGCCCGACTGTGCGAGAGATAATCAAGAGTAGATTGAGTAGGAAACGACCGCGCCCATCGCCACTGTAGCCGACTTTGTGCGAGCCGACTTCGGGACTACGCCGGCCTTTCTCTTGTCTCCTTGTGCGCAGATTTGCAGCCGACCGATCGATGGCGAAAGGCAAGTCGACTAATCGCGGCCAACGACGCCTTTGGTCCTCCGCACCACCGAGTTACGAAATTCCGATCCGTACTAGGGAGGGACTCTACAAAACCCTCCCCTTTTAGTCGATGCGGCCGATGCGGGAGTGGCGCGAGTACGCCGCTGAAAACACGACCGAGGCCGACTTCATCAAGGCGATCGGCGTTGCAGACTTTGTAGCACTCGACTGGGACAACCCTCAACGCGCGCCACGCATGGAACTGATTGAGGAGTTCGTCAATGCTGCAGTAGTCGACCTCCCCAACAAGAAGATCACCGCGCGAGTCCGCACACATACAATCACAGTCGACCCGACTGTGATTCACGAGGTTCTCAAACTGCCATTTGGCATTACTATCCAGCCAATCGACCCTGCGGAGTTCCCACCGGGTCGGTTAGAAGAATATTCTGCAGCCGGCAAGACTGCCGAGGGCTACAGCATCTGCCACTGCAAACCCGAACACCACAGGCAACTGACGGCATTCATTCAAGGCCTCGGGTTCAAACGCAAGACGACCTACATCAGCAAGGAAATGCTCGACGTAGTATGCACAGTCGAGGCCCTCATCGACCGTGCCATGCAATGGGACTGGGCGACATGGATGTTCAATTCGATCGCCATCGACATCAAGGCGATGCAGACCACGAAGACCACGATCTGCCCTTCAGCCGAGGTATTAGACTTCCTTCTTGAGTCTTATTTTCCTAGCACTGATGAAGAATATGCACACCAAACAGTCGCCCAGCAGAACACCAAAGACCGACGTCGACACTCGGAGAACTCGGAAAACAACTCCCGAGGACCCGACTATATCGTATTCCAAGGCGGGCTTGGAGCCGACCGCACCTCGAAGGACCATGTTCGGCCGCCCCGACCAGTCGACCAGGGCCAAACATCGACTGCTCGACCCCCTAGTCGACAGACTACACCCGACCCAGTAGCACCGACCGCCACTACCGGGAGCCAACCGACCACAGAACGAAGAGAGACGCGCTCCTCACTCGCACGCAAGCAGGACCAGGAGCGACTAGAGAAACGTGCCAAACGAGGTAAACTCACACCCTTGAGTCAGTTTGTACCTCGACAGGTCGACCTGACGTCATCCGACAGTGAGGCCCAGTCGACTCCACCACCAAGACCAAAAGAGACTCCCATCCCGGACACACCTCCGCCTTCTCTATCCGACTTCGCGCCGCTCAACCTCGAAGCGGCATATGGAGCGGCACCAATCGGCGAATTTCGCCAGCCACCACCCGTCTCCCCCACGACTCGACCGCCGCCATCACCTGGGGCCAATCGACCCGCACCCGACTCACCAACATCACGAGCTACGACACTAGCAATGCATTGGCGCCAGCGCTTGGAAGACGTCCAAGGAGCAGTAGGTCGACTCGAGGATGTCGGCTCACGAGTGAACCTCCTCTTGTTCGAGGCGGTTCAAGCAAAAACCACCCTTCAAGCCGAGCTTGACCGCCACCGATTGGAGAGTAGTCGACTGATCAAGGACTCCACAACATACAAGCAACAGGTCGACAACCTCACCATCGAACTGGCAAGACTCCGTACTACTCTCACCACCGTCACAGAGGCGAAGAGTCAGACCGACAACAGATTGAGCCAGCTAGAAGCCGACCTCCACAGCAGTCGACAGCAGGAACAGAAACACCAGAGCGAGCTCGTGGTAGCACGAAACGAACTTGAAGCGGCACAAGCCGAGGTAGCAACAACCCAGCTCAGTCTTCAGCAAGCTCGGAGGGAGATAGTCAACTCTAATAACCGACTCGACCTACTACTCCAGGACAACGAGGAAAAGTCCCGCCAATTCGCAAGTCGGGAGCTGCAGTTACACAAGCTTCGAGCGCGCAAGTACCGACTCCGACTCAAGGCAAGAAATCGTATCAAGGTTCTCTAGCACACCCTCAGCACCGACCGCCACCAGCTCAACATGTACCGCAAGCAACTCGACCAACTTCAGCTCGACCACCCGGACTTGGAGATTCCAGCAGTCGACGAAGACGAAGAGGAAGACACGAGCCACCTCGAACCCGACCATTCGCTCTGGGAGAACCAGTCGACTGACGAAGACGAGGTCTTGACTACCGACGTCAAGTTAAGTGAGGACGAAGACGAAGACGACAGCGAGTCGACCAATGAAGACGAAGACCGCGATCATGAGCAACAAGACCAACAGCCACCGCCAGTCAACCTTCAAGACACGGTACAACAGCAGCCAGCCACTCCTCACCCTCCTTCTTCACAGCAGCAGCAAGATCAGCAGACCCCAGCACCCGACCAGATGATGACCGCACCTACACCATCGGTCGACAACACCTCAGTTGACTTACCGGTCATCTCTTGACCACACTCTCTAGGGTTCGACTTCTAAGGAATGCCTTCCGATATCCGCTCGCCAGGCATGACCCAGGACTCTAGCGACGTCCACGACTGATGACTCGACCTCAGCTAGGTCGATCACTCAACCGCGGGTAATTTTGTCATTCCTCGTGAACAAATTTTCCTAGTCACCAACCGGGGTAGTCTAAAGCCCACAAGAGTGTACTTAGCTCAGAGGGAGGGTAATGTTAACCGAATATTAGTTGATATTCCCTTAGGCTAAGAGTAGGCTAGTCTATACCCGGCAGGAATAGACCCAGCAGGAGACACGTGGCAGTATAGGCTGGTACAGACTGGTCGACCCGACTTTTCCGGTCGACCAGTCTGACACACTGTCAGACTAGTCTCCTATATGTACCTTCACTCTCTTCGAGAGAGGGGTTGCTATACCATTTGTACATCTTCTTGGCAGCCTCCGTTGTACTTCGTTCTTGTCTTTACTCTTCTTGTGCGCACTAGTATGTTAGACTACTGCTGCTAGACTACTGCTGTTCCTGCTCTTGTATTGCTCTTTGTGGTTGTATCTTGGCTAGTTGCAGTAGTCTGTGGGTATGCAGGAACCAACTCAGTAGTATACTGGTGCTTTTTCCTAGGCGACAGTACGTTCTCCTTTGTAGAAACCTCTTACTACTCCTCTTAATCTCTAGTAACTAGTCTAGAATAGTCTAGAATAGTCTTGTGCGGAGTAGTCTCATTCGTTTAAGGTCGAAAACCCCCTTAACACTGAAGAAAACAGAGGAGTTCCTATGGACGGCCGAGAGACAAGCAGCATTTGAAGATTTGAAGAAACAGTTGGTGTGTGCACCAATTCTGTCTCCTCCGGTTTGGACAAAGGAATTCCATGTGACCATCGACGCATTCGGATGGTGCCTGGGGGCTATCCATTGGCAGTTTGATGACCAACAGAGGGAGAATCCGGTTTATTACGCAAGCCGACAAATGAGCTATGCGGAACGTTACTACACCACTACGAAGAGGGAAGCTTTAGCAGTGGTGTATTCCTGCAAGAAGTTCCGGCATTATTTGCTTGGGTATAAGGTAATTTTTCATACGGATCATGACTCCTTGAAATACCTCGTAAATAAACCGGATCTTTCCGGGAGGATTGCCCGATGGATACTATTGCTGCAGGAGTTTAATTATGAAGTGGTGGTGAAATCCGGAAAGTCTAATTCGAATGCGGATTACCTTTCCCGGATGCGGGGATTAGCGGCAGTGGAGGATATTCCCTCTAACTTCCCGGACGAATTCCCCGAGAAAGGAATGCTTCCGGAAGCTCAGGTGTTTCAAGTTGGAAACCAGCAGCCTTCCGAGTTCAAGGAAGTCATTGACTACTTGACAACAAAGCAGTATCCAGAGGGAATGACCCGAGAAGAGAAGAGCGTTTTTCAGCACCGGATGGCGCCCTTCACAATGGTTTCTGGAGTCTTGTTCCGGATGGGCACAGACGATAAGCTCAGGCGCTGCCTCGAGGTGGGTGAACGGAAGGGAGTAATGCAAGACCTCCACGCTGGCGATTCCGAAGGACACCTGGCCACCATGACTACAGTAAACCGGATTAAAAGTGCCGGGTAGTGGTGGCCCTTTATCATCCGGGATGTACGGAAGTTTATCCGGAGCTGCGATCAATGTCAGAGAACCGGAGCCCCCAGATTCCGAAACCACTGGCCACTAACCCCCATTGTACCTTTGGCCCCTTTTGTTAAGTGGGGAATTGATTTTGTAGGACCAATCACGCCAATTAGTTTCGGAAGGAAGAGATACATCATCTTGGCCACAGACTATGCGACCAAGTGGGTAGAAGCCCGAGCGACCCGGAAGAATGACGCCCGGACTGCAGCCGGATTTCTATTTGAAGAAATCATGATGCGTTTCGGATATCCCTTGGAGCTGGTGAGCGACCGAGGCAAGCACTTTTTGAATGATGTCATAGTAGACATCACGACCAAGTACGCCATCAAGCACCGGAAAACGACACCCTACAACCCGAAAGCAAATGGGCTTACGGAGAGGTCAAACGGCATCGTAGGGAAGATTTTGAACAAGATGGTGTCCGCGCACAAGACGGACTGGGACCGGAAATTAGCATCAGCCATTCACGCCTACAACACCTCCGAGAAAACGACAACTGGAAAGACACCATACTTTTTAGTCTTCGGACAAGAAGCAGTGCACGGGATAGAGCTAACAGTGGAGACCTACCGGATTATGGCCGCCCGGTTGGGAACCAGAGTAGAAGATCCCACACCCCGGTTGCTCGCCCTTGAAGATTTGAAAGAAGGACGGGCCGAAGCTCTCGAGAGGAACCGGTGGATCCAGGCCAACCGGAAAGAGACCTTTGATGGGAAGATACCAGAAGACCATGGAATCCAGAATGGAGGACTTGTATTGCTGAATGACAGTCGACATAAAGAGTTTCCGGGAAAGTTGCATACTCGATGGATGGGACCCTACAAGGTAACAGAAATTTTCTCTAACGGATCTCTTCAATTAGAGGATTTAGAAGGAAAATCGATGGATACTAGGGTGAACGGCTCCCGGGTTAAGAAATACCATCCGGAATCCGGATCTGACGTGGCATCTGGATCTGACGAAGATTCCGGGGGAGTAAGAAATTAATTCGGGAAAGCGTTCCCAGATTAATCCTTACAAAGCCGGTGTTCGCGGGGACGCTCACATTTGAAAAAGGGGTAATGTCAAACCTCGTTTATTCCTAAACGGGCAATTAGGGTTTGTAGGGCAGTAAAAGGTAACCCCATCCGCCATAAATGGGAGAAATGGCGTTCCTAGTGACCTCTTTATTTATTTGGAGAGAGTGGTGCTCTCACGCGCGTCTTAAGTTTTTATTACGGAATCTGGGAATGGCGGCGGACCGGACAAGAGACCGGATGGGAAACCGGGGGTCGGGGAACGGGCCTCTGCCGGGCCCGGCCACGATCCGGGAATTGAACTGGGCCGCCTTAAACTGGGCGGCTCAGTGTTCATTCCTTCCCGGTTCCTCCAGCCCTCCGTGCGCACCCATTTTTGCACCTCCGGAGAGCGCTAGGGTTCCCATTTCGCACCCGAAGAGAAAGAGCAGTGAGCGGCCGGTGTGTGAGGATTTGGAGCACCCGGGAGTGAGGGAAATTGAGCGCCCGGGGAGAAACAGTAGCGCAAGGTTAGAATTTGGGAGAGGCGAGCACTCGGACAGCGAGAGCCGCCATTTCCGGCGGAATTTACGGAGAGGAGTAGGTGCGCAGCCGGGAAGAGAGGCGCGGGGACTCCGGGAGGTCAGGCGCACGCTACGGAGGCGAAAAGGGAAGCGTCCGGAGCGCGAGGAGAGCAGTTTGCCGGAGAAGGAGCTGCGCCATTCTCAAAGGAGTACGGAAGCGCGTCCGGAGTCTACAGCCATGGCGCGGAGGGGAACCGGAATGAAGATTACGGAGAAGCGCATCTGTCCGGACATCCCGCCACACGAAGGGGACTTGGACGAGTTGATGAAGGACCTCGAGAAGATGGGGTGCGCGGGGCTCTTTGGGAGAGTGTGGGATGTGCAGGATTCACGGATGTTGGAGGAAATTGAGGGCGGGTCTATGCTGAGCGCCTTCCGGACGACCATCCGGGCGAAGTATGGGAGCTGGACCCAGGAGATGTGGAGGGAGTTATACGGCTTCCCGGACACGAGCATAGATTTGGAACCGGGAGGCAAGGGCGACTCGGATTGGGTGAAGGCGCGATTCACCCACATTTCAGGACACGACGGGTTCAAGGTGGCGAAGTGCATCATACCCCGGGAGCAACGGTTGCTCCAGTATGTGGTGCCCATCCTCAATCCGGAGAAGCCCACCACCCTCACCGTAACGCTGGCCGGGGCATCTACTCCGCTTTGCTCCGGGGGAGAAGGATCAACTGGACGATCTTACTACACCGGAACACGCAGAAGTGGGCAGTGAACCTGGACAATAAGAAGGGGTGTCCGTTGGCCCCGTTTCTCCACCACCTGTACGAGAGACATGGGTGTCTCACGGAGAAGGAACGGAGGAGGTTGGAGGAAATGCCCATTCCGGGGCTGAAGAGCCCGACCAAGAGGAGCATAGTTCTTCTGGGTGGAGGACCGGGTACTAGCAGACCCGGGTCGTCGTCACGACCGGATGAAAGGAGAATGGCGCCCCCAACATCCCAACCGGACAGGAGCAGGATCCGAGAAGAGGAGCGCAGGAAGGAGAAGGAAGATCGCCCGGAGAGGGATCAACCCGGAGGGGCCAGCGCTAGCTCGGAGCAAAGGACGAAAAGGAGAGAAGACCGGCCCGAGAGGGGCCAACAGGGTGACACCCGGCTGCGTCAAGAGGAGCAGCAGAGGAGGAAGGACCCGGAGACGGACCAACCGGGGGAGGCAAGGTTGCAGCGGGAGCTGAGAACGAAGAGGAGGGAGGATCCGGAAGAAGTGGAGGATTCTCCGCAGCCGAAACTGACCCGGAAGAAGCCGGTGAGGAGTCATGGAGGAAGCTCCACCCAAGAGCAACCTCAGGTGACCCCGGTGGTGGAGTCCGGGCCAGAGAAGGAGACAGGACCCACTCCAGCACCGCCCCAGGAACGACCGGAAGCAGATTCCGGATTCAGGGATGAAGACCCTGCCCCGGAAGATCCACAGGAACGATTGGCTAAGGGGAAGCAACCAGAGGAGGAGGCAGGTACGTCTCAAGTGCGACTTCCGGGCCTGAAGAGGAAGTTGGTCCTCATTGAAGAGGAGGAGCCGGAGGGTCCGGAGACCACCCCTAGGAAGGACAAAGGACCCGTCCGGGAGAAGACAACCCCGCTCAACAAACGTCCCAAGGAGGCAGGGGACGACGGGGAGGAAACAGGGGAAGAGGACGACCGGAGGCAGGAACCACCGTTGGAGGAGGAACCGGTACCGGAGGAAGGTTCACCCGGAGGTGTACAGGAGGAAGGGAAGGCCCCACTTCAGGTGGAGCACATAATCCTGCAGACCCGGATTGCCTTGGACATGGTGACGGAGCAGTACACTCCCATGTTCGCTGCACTCCGGGAGACAGGAACTCTCCTCCGAACAGAGGACGCTCTGGAGTATCCGGCACGGATCCGGAAGCTCCAGAGGAAGCTGATCCGGAGCAGGGAGAAGGAGAGCAAGTTGGCCGGGCAACTGCAGAGTCTCCAGGAGGATGAGAGCGAATCCGTCGCTCTCTTGAAAGGTTTGAAGGAGGAGCTGCAACGGAAGGTGGCGTACATCAAGAAAATGGAAGCCCAAGTGCAGAAGCACGAGTTGCAGATCCGGGAACAGGAGGAGACCATCCGGAGGATAGGGAAAACAAGTCGGCAGTGCATCACCAAACTGTCGGGGTTGTTCCATCCGGATGGGGAGGCACAGATGAAACCCCGGCTGTATGACGAGAAGGTAGGACAGCCGGGATTGGAAGGAGCAGCCCGTATGAAGAACGTGGTCCGGGAGTATTCGGAAAAGGTGGAGGCCTATTTGATGGAGTTCCGGGAGCTGGCAGAACACATGAGGGGGAACTTTTCCGATGAAGAACCGGGCCGGGAGGAGACAGTCAATCGGGGTGATAGAGTAGGGTCCGGGGAGGGACTGCAGGGGATGTTCAATGTGTCTGCAGATGCTCCTCAGGAGGGTGAAATCGACCGGTTGATGCGAAAGGGGAGCTCAACGCAGGAGCACACCTCCCGGGTACGACTGGATGTGGAGCCAATCCACATGGTCCGACCGGCTGAAGTGAGCCCTGCGGAAGTCCGGAACCTCTCGGAAGAAATGGAGGCGATGGACGTTCAGCCGGACAGGGTGGAAAGGCAACAGGGTGGGCCAGGAGGTCATCCGGGTAGCCAGTCGGGAGGCACGCAAGTAGGCGAGCCAACCGGTGGACGACAAGTGGATCCGCCGACCGGGCACGAACTACGAGGAGCTTGATCCACGGATCCAATCATGGTGGACAGCCCGGAAGTCCAGGAGGGGCAGCCAATGGAGGATGAGCCGCTGCCCGGGACCGCCGGGGGTCCAGGATTAGTGGTCCGGATTTAGTGGATCTGGTCGTGTAGAATAGGACCTTTTTGAGTAGGTAGATTAGAAGACTTTTTGTGTATAGGCTTTTTAGGACTTTAATGTTAGTGGCGGCTGAGGATAGGAACTGAGCCGTGGAGGAAGCTCCCCGGATTTCCGGATCCCGGGAATGTAGGATCTGCGGATTTCCCGGATCTGGGCGTTTGGGGCGGCTTCTTATCCAGGAATGCTTGTCATTCTTGGGTGTCTTTTTTGTGTACTATTGTTCCGTATAAATGAGTAGAGGCGCATGTTCTTTCCACCAACTGTGTGTGTGTGTGTGTATGTGTGCATGTGTGTTTGCTCGTGGTATTACTCGGAACAATGTCTCAATTAGTCCCTTGGTAACCAGATGGATTAGCCGGGTTCTGGTGTAAGAGTCAGTTCAGAGTCCGGGTAGAAGATTTGGGAGAATTAGGAGCGTTTGAATGTAGGGTTCTCCGGGACTGGTTGCAGGAAATACTCTGGATTAGTGGCTGAGTGGGCAGGAGGGGGTACTCCGGTTCTCTCAGAACTCCTGGACGGGTAGTCCGGTAGAGATGCCAGCATCCGGGTAGATCTTGTAATTGCAGAGTACGGGGAAGCCAGAGTAAAACGGGTCGTGAGGAATTCCATCTCTTCCGGACACCCTAGATACTGTCTACCCCGGTTAGCAAGTCGTTGTAGTATTTTCAAGGGGGAATCCGGGTTACTCTTGTGTGACCGGCTGGGGGTTTGGGATAAATCCACAGTTGAAGAGTAATACGGGAAGCACCCAGAGTCGGGAGTAATTTTGGATAAACCGGAAGTTGTGAAACCCCTGTCACGGAAATCAGTAGGGGAGGATGTAGCTTTAAATCCAGCATCCTTAAAAATATAAGTGGAGAACCCTCTGAAGGAAAACAGAGGTTAAAGGGAAACCGGATCAAAAGGGTAGGATAGATCGGGTAGAGTAGGGTTGGCCAAACTCCTAACCTAGACAGAAACCGGATCTATCCATAATCGGGTCAGTCAGTGGGAATGATCCGGTTTTGAGTAGAGAAAGAGGGGGTTAATTGGTGACCGGAGGAGAGTAGTCACCAATCCGGATCAGTCACCGGAAACTTCCCACTTCACAGAATCTCCGCGGAACGATAACCCGGAAATCACCTCTACAAGCATTCTTAATACGAAAAAGTGCGCTCTAGGGGAATATCCGGTATCACGTGCTACGACACCGGGTATTCAATTTCCCTCACTTCCGGACTCTCAGAATCTGCACAATACGGTCGCTCAACGCTCTCTTCTTCCGGTCCCACACTATCAATTCTACGGTTATCCGGAAGCTCGAAATTCTGCTGGCGCGGACAACTGGAGCTGTAGAGAGTGAATGAACAGTGGGTCGCCCAGTTTAGAGCGGCCCACTTTAATGCTCGGACCGTGACCGGGTCCATCGGAGACCCGTCCTCTCCTATCCGGTCTCCCATCCGGTTCCCCGCCGGAACTTGCTGTCAGTCTAGTCCTGTAATAATTCCCCTAGGCTGCGCCCGGATGGTACTCTCTCTCCAAATAAATAACTGGGCCATTATGGCCACTACTCCTCTTATTTATGGAGGAAGGACTACTCCTAGTTGCCCTAGAAACCCTAACTAGCTGCTTTTGGTAAAACGAGGTTTGACAGTGTACCCCTTTGTATTGAAGGTGTATCCGATTACACCGAATGCATTGCATTCCTGTTCCGTCTACCTATAGAATCCTTATAACTTCCAAACCGTAATCTTTTTGGAAAAACTAACCACACTACTAGATTCACAACGCCCAAAAACAGGGGGGTAGATATTTTCAAAAAGTTCAAATACCAAAAAACTAAAAAAGTCAACACCATTGACTGGAACCTTTGACTAAAGTCAAACTACTCATATCTCCCAAATGGAGACAGTGTTTAGGTGGTTTTTTTCTCCATTGCATTCACAACTCTCTAAAATGGGGGGGTACATAACTCCAAAACTATCAAATTCCAAAAATAGAAGATTCAATGCTAGTATTAGAGCTTACCATGAAAACGACGATAGTTCATAAACCATGAATCTAATCGAAAATCTAACCATACCACTAGAATCACGATGTCCTAAAATAGGGGGGTAGGTAAGTTGAAAATTCAAAAACACCTTTCCAATTTGAAAGTCAACCAAACCTTTATAAAGTCAAAGTTACCATATCTCCTAAACAGTGACAGTGTTTAGGTGGTTTTTTGCACCATTGGAACCGCAATAGTCAAAAATGTGGGTGTAGGTCACTTCAAACCTTCAAAATAAATATGCCAAATATTTTGGGTCACCCTTGTAACCCTAAACCCTAAACCCTAAACCCTAAACCCACTCTGAATTTCCAAGGTTTAGTAAGCGCAAACTCCTTCAATCCCATTACATCGGGGGATCCATCGGTTTGTGCCCTCGCTCGGTACATTATCGGTTGATCGATATATTATGGTTGTTTGTTATTCCTGGACTCTGGACTGTCCATATTTAGTTAAATAACGCATTTGGTCTCTCAGTGTCATATTGTAAGTTCCCTTGTTTCAGATCATTTGTGACCTATTCAATCTTGGATGGCTGAAAACATGCCCTCGATCTTTGTTCCAAGTACATCTCAAGTAGGCCTGCTGTCATGTTTGATTTAATCATGTAGCCTAGTGTTAGCGTTTCTTAGCAAATTATTCTTGTACAATTCTGTATGCTATCACTGTATGTTTGAAAGCTGAGGAACTCACTGGAGCACTGTCGTGGTGGTTATCTTGGTATGTGGACAAAATACGAACTATATGTTGGTCGGCTACTTTTCTACACAAAATCTGCGCACACTTACAAGACATATTCTGAAGGTTGTTTCCTAACCATCCTCGTTTTTCAAAAGCATAATTTACCTAATTTTGATTTCAGAATAATTAAGAATCCCTTTTCACTTGCTGTTGGTTCGTATTTCGTTTCGTTGAAATTCCTAAACAATATGTTCTTAAACAATTCCTACCGAGAGTCACTATTCTATCTAGCTAGCTATGGGATCAACGTGTTGGACCCTGTGTTGGTGAGGCTCTCTCCTCAGAATTGCTTTGATAGATTCATTTGTTCTCTTTGTGATGTTTCTATGCCTTTGCATATGATTCTGTGAGGCTTGCGGATTCGTGAGCAATTGTACAGCAATGACAGGACTTACAACTTGTGGTACTATACAGGCATGCTTGGCAGTATGCAAAAGAACGGACGTTTACAAGCTCACGACTCAATGATAGCACGTCCGGAGGCGATTGGTACCCCATAATCTGTTTTGCTATTATTATTGGTCATATTCTTATTTTGCAATCTCTATTTATATGTCTCAAAGTGAAACTCGGTTTAGGGTATCAATTCACATGCAATCAAAGCATATGAGCCTTCCTGTGCATATAGACGGCACTCCAACACTTATTTTTGTAGTTCTTGGGGATCTTAGACTATTGTAGACATGTAGGATTCATGCAATATGTCTCTCCTTAAGTTCTGAATTCCTAGTATGATCTAGGGCCAGACAGGGCCTATTAGGGAAAAATTAGGGTTTTCACATAACTAAGAATTTTCAAAAAAGGTTGGGATTAATGGAATCCTTAGGAGATTACGAATCCATCGATATATTAACCTCCCCTAAATTCCTAATATCTAGGGACTTATAAAACCTCTAAGACACCCTTGTAACCCTAAACCCTAAACTTTTTGAAAAAAGTAACCACACCACTAGATTCACAATGTCCAAAAATGGGGGGGTAGGTATATTCAAAAAGTTGAAATACCTAAAAACAAAAAAAGTCAACACCCCAAAGCTCAAGTCAAACCGCGTATATCTCATAAATGACGCTAAATTAGGGAATTTTTTTTGCATATTTGAAATCACAAGGGTCGAGAATGGGGGGTAGGTCACTTCAAAATCCAAAAATAAGTATGCCAATCTTGATGGGATACCCTTGTAACCCTAAACTTTAAACCCTTCCAAACCCAAACACTAATTGTTTAAATGTATAATTGAACTCTTGCACTATGATCTTGAACTGTGTTATGGTTAGCCTCTCAAAAGTGACATTTGCAGTGAACAAGTCCCCATAATCTTGCATAAATTTGAATAGTATTTCTTACATAGCCAACGTGGTGATAGTTTTGTTTCCGAAAAGTGACATTTGTAGTGAACAACAATATGATCCTATCTTTTTAATTTAAAAAAAAATCAATGTCCTTTCATTTAGTAATTCAATGTCCTTTTGTACAACAAAGTCCAACCCAATCAGTATTTGTTTTTAATTGACAAGAATGTGTCACTTGTATGTTTCTATAAGATTTGAACACATCAAATGTTCATTATTTTAAATTCTTGATGTTTTTCATACACCATCATAATAAGAACAATGACTTTAGAAAATGCGTTGAATTTTTTTGGCAAGTAGAGTCAATGTCAAATTATTTTCCCCCTTGAAAGAAAATGCAATAATGACAAACTTTAAAAAAATTATATAGTTTTTGAAAGTCATTGGATGAAAATCACTTGATGACCAAGAGAAAATGGTTGAAGTTAATATGCTACAAATTGGAGATAATTTGAGATTTGTCCTTACTTTTCTATATAAGTCAATAAAAATTTTATGTCATGTAAGATGAAGTCCATTGTGCTATGATTTAGGACCAATGAAAATCAACATTTTAATATTGAGCTAAATTAACTCAATATTAGTTCAAAGCCAAAAGTGTAGTTGATTGGTAAAGTAAATTGTTTGAATAGTAACTCAAATGTTTTCAAACTCCATACCAACATTAATGTTTCTTGAATAATATGCTTTTTATAGAAATACTTACAATCATAATTGTGGTAGAAAATTTGAATATGAAATTTGAAAACATGTCTGCAAATTCCTCAACAACCACCTTAAGAGCCGCTTCACACTATGGCCGTCCAAGTCAAGAGGCCGTAGAATTAAGAGTCCAAACTTTGTTGAGAGTCCAAAGAAATCTACTGAAAATAGGCAATAAAATATAATGTAAGACCCAAACTTCCTCTCGAGAGACCGTCACCTTGGTCAAAAAATGTTGCCATGTAAGCATTTTGAAGGTTCACGGCCTTTGGACTTTGGCCTCAAGTGTGAAGGGTCGAGAGGCCGAAACAATGGTTTCTTGCAATTTGATTGGTGGAAATCGATGGCCTCTTGACCTTCGGCCATAGTATGAAGTAGCTCTAAGGCCCTCTTTACACTACATGCAAGAAGTCGTGGAGAAAACCTCACAAGGGCCATGGCTCATCCTTGAGAAATCAATCTTTGAACTTGACGGCCTTTGGATATAGTGTAAAGTGAAAAGGGGCCATAAAATAAACTGCCAATTTTTAAAATATAGTTCTTACATATTTTTTAAAACATAAAAGATGATTAGTTGCGAGAATTTTGGCCAAATGGCCTCCGGATTTTGCGTTAAACCCACCTCTTGAGGTGAGTTTGACGTAAAATCCGGAGAGCTTGGAAAATGTGCACTTTTGTTGCCACGAAGGACAAAAGAGTTGTTTATGTCATTTTCTCCTCCTTCTGTCCCTTGGACCGAAAATTTCGGGTGTAAAGTGACATTCTTTGGTCTTCTCGATTTCTGGGCCTCCCATTGGGGGAAATTTCTCTCTTCACGGCTTCTCACCTCTAGTGTAAAGAGGCCCTAACATAATTGTGGTGTTTTTAGGGTTCATGATGAGACGTAATGTAGTTGAGAGTCTCAATTTCGTGTGGCAGTGAACTTTGCGCTTCTTGCAAGCGGTCGTGAATGTGTAGAGAGAGAGGGATAGGGTTTGTTTTTGTCGAGTTTGCTGGTGACGTTGCTAATTCATTTCTCTCGATATGCGTTTCCAATGACCACATTCGCGCGCTAAAGCTACAGTGTCGGTATTTTTGAATTGCCGGTAAGAGCTGAATGGTGTTTTGGATTATACTCTGTTGCAGCTTTGTCAGTGGCCTTTGCAAGTAATCACCGAACGGATTTTCAATTCACTGGTTGTTGTTTCTGTAGAAGGCAACTCAAAGTAGTACGTACAGCTGATTTATATTGTCTTGAGCTAAATAACTATCGAAATTGGTGATTGTGTTCTTTTGCCCATTCTCACGCTTGACAATTTGTTTGTTCAGAAAAAACGAAATGCATTCAGTTGTGGTTTCAGACTGGCGGGCAGCGTCGGCGCCTGATGCCATCACCGCGAGCACCTCGTATTCTACAAACTGTTTAGGGCCTCCTTCTATTTCAACTCGTCAGCAAAGACATGCATCCAAAGCTTGTGGACGTTCTTTTCGAATCAGAGCCTGCGCCTGTGGAAACTGGCAACGGATCGACTTTGTGCATAAAGCTGTAAGTTCCACAATTTCAGGCTTGGCCTCTTTCAGGTTGAAAGCTGAAGATTCTTTGAAATTCTTAGCGAGCCATAAAGACCGTCGGAGCATAAAGATGACAGAGGCTCATTTTCTTATGTTGGATATACACCTTTGCGGGCGGAAAGAAAGATTTGTCAGTGAACTTGTTGATTAAATTGCCTTGTGGTGTACGATTAAGGTGGTGATCACAGGTGAGCACTCGCTCGGAAGGCAATGCTTGATACGTAGTTTGTTACATTCTCCCCAAAGTAGCAGCACGTGAGCTTGGTTGGCTGAATTCCGAACCCTGACCCCAGTATATTGATAGGAAGGTCGAAAACTATATTGAAAAGACACCAAATTGGCATCATATATTGTTTTAGCACAGTTTCAACGCTGGTCTTTGCATTAAAACAACGTTATATAGCAAAGCCTATTGTTTCAGTAATGTTTCCAAATTTGAGATGGTGTGCTTGAGCTCTGCTACTAGTGTGCAGTTTTTGAATCACTGTTGGGCTTTTTGTGAGCAGGATGTGCGTGCGAACACACTGTTCAAGTCTCCATGGCCTGGCTACCCTTTGTTATCCGTGCTCTTGTGCTCTCATGGAGGACGCAGTGGAAAAATTAGGTGTTTATCGACATCGTCGGTTGGGAGAAGATCATCATCCACGCGTGCCAAAGCTCCAGGTGTGGGACAGGCTCTCGTGGAATGAGGTGGATGGGATTTGTCTTCCCCGCAGAGAACGAGACTGACATGAAGTGTGTGTTGCACTTGCCTCAGACAAAGCTCAGCGGACTGAGGAACTTTGGGAAGAGTACTTTGCGGATCCTTCCCAGTGGTGGGACAACAGAAGAGTTGACAAGGTATTCCAGGACTGCCAGTGGGTTGATGCTAGAAACTGGATGTAAGCCTTGGATCAGACACGTGAGGTGGATATTTCTTAGTTGTACAAGGATGCGGGCACTGGGCAAGCTGTATAGGTATTGTGCTTTGCGTACTTTGGAGTGGAGTCTAATCACTGTAGTGTTGAAAACAATGTCATCCTTGATTTTTGAGCATTGGGTGCAGATTAACCGGACTTTAATATGCGTCACATGTTGCATATTTGATGGTGGGTTGTGGTGCCTACAGAGGAACCCCAGATCACCTGACTTCAAACATAACATGAAAGGAGAAGCACTGTGGGTAGATGGCTGGAAAACGCCACCTTGGGTGAAGGCAAGACTCAAATCGGTCACTCAGGGCACATCATATTCTCATGCTGTTGGTAGTAAGCAGATTCGGAGGACAAGTACCACGAGCGAAGCGCTTGCTGTTATGGAGAATCTACTCCAACAAGGCACCACTATAGACTCGTACATGTATGTTGAAGTTTTGAAGCGGTGCTTGAAGCAGAAAGACCTTATGGCGGCCAAGCAGGCTCATGACTGTATCATCAAGAGTGGAATGGAGCAAAATGTATATGTGGCAAACAACCTTTTGAGAGTGTACATCAGATGTGGGAGGCTGCAGGATGCACGCCGAGGGTTTGATAAACTTGTAAAGAAGGATGTTTATAGTTGGACCATCATGGTTGGAGGTTATGCTCAGCACAATTGTGCTAAGGATGCACTGGAAGTTTTCAATCAAATGTGCCAAGAAGGTGTGCAGCCAAATGAAGTTACTTACTTGAGCATCCTGAAGGCATTTGCGAGTCCAGCAGCTTTGAAATGGGGCAAAGAACTTCACGCGCTCATCAGACACGATGGCCTCGAATCAAATGTGCGTGTAGGGACTGCGCTTGTTCGCATGTATGTGAAGAGTGGCAGTATCAATGATGCCCTACGAGTTTTTGACAGAATGGAGGAACGTGATGTCATCACATGGAGCGTGATGATTGGTGGACTTGCAGACCACGGACGTGGGCATAAGGCATATGAATGTTTCCTTCAAATGCGAAAAGAGGGCTGTGTACCGGACGCAATCACGTATATGAGCATTTTGAATGCATGTGCAAGTGCGGGTGGTTTAGAGTGGGTGAAGGACGTGCACAGCCATATTCTGGCAGATGGATTGGAGTCGGATTTGCGTGTAGCAAATGCGATTATTCACATGTACGCAAAGAGTGGCTACATCGAGGATGCTGTACAGGTTTTTGACAGAATGGAGGAACGTGATGTGGTCACATGGAACGTGATGATTGGTGGACTTGCAGACCATGGACGTGGGCAGGAGGCATATGAATGTTTCCTTCAAATGCGAAGGGAGGGCTGTGTACCGAACCCAATCACGTATTTGAGCATTTTGAATGCATGTGCCAGTGCAGGTGCTTTAGAGTGGGTGAAGGACGTGCACAGCCATATCCTAGCGGATGGATTGGAGTCGGATTTGCGAGTAGCGAATGCGCTTGTTCACATGTATGCAAAGAGTGGCAGCATGGATGATGCCGTACGAGTCTTTGACAGATTGGTGGAACGTGATGTCGTCACCTGGAACGTGATGATTGGTGGACTTGCAGACCATGGACGTGGGCAGGAGGCATATGAATGTTTCCTTCAAATGCGAAGAAAGGGCTGTGTACCAGACCCAATCACGTATGTGAGCATTTTGAATGCATGTGCAAGTGCGGATGGTTTAGAGTTGGTGAAGGACGTGCACAGCCATATCCTGGCAGATGGATGGGAGTCTGATTTGCGGGTGGCAAGTGCACTTGTTCACATGTACGCACAGAGTGGCAGCATCGATGATGCCCTACGAGTGTTTGACAGAATGGAGGAACGCGATGTCATCACTTGGAACGTGATGATTGGTGGACTTGCAGACCATGGATGTGGACATGAGGCATATGAATGTTTCCTTAAAATGCGAAGTGAGGGCTGTGTACCGGACGCAATCACATATATGAGTATTTTGAATGCATGTGCAAGTGCAGGGGGTTTAGAGTGGGTGAAGGATGTGCACAGCCATATCCTGGCAGATGGATTGGAGTCGGATTTGCGTGTAGCAAATGCGATTATTCATATGTACGCAATGAGTGGCGGCATCGAGGATGCCGTACGAGTTTTTGACAGAATGGCGGAACGTGATGTGGTCACATGGAACGTGATGATTGGTGGACTTGCAGACCATGGACGTGGGCATGAGGCATATGAATGTTTCCTTCAAATGCAAAGGGAGGGTTGTCTACCAAATTCAATCACGTATATGAGCATTTTGAATGCATGTGCAAGTGCAGGTGCTTTGGAGTGGGTGAAGGATGTGCATAGCCATATCCTAGCAGATGGATTGGAGTCGGATTTGCGTGTGGCTAGTGCGCTTGTTCACATGTATGCAAAGAGTGGCAGCATCCATGCTGCGCTTCGAGTCTTTGACAGAATGGAGGAACGTGATGTGGTCACATGGAACGTGATGATTGGTGGACTTGCAGACCATGGACGTGGGCATGAGGCATATGAATGTTTCCTTCAAATGCGAAGGGAGGGCTGTGTACCGAACCCAATCACGTATGTGAGCATTTTGAATGCATGTGCCAGTGCAGGTGCTTTAGAGTGGGTGAAGGACGTGCACAGCCATATCCTAGCGGATGGATTGGAGTCGGATTTGCGAGTAGCGAATGCGCTTGTTCACATGTATGCAAAGAGTGGCAGCATGGATGATGCCGTACGAGTCTTTGACAGATTGGTGGAACGTGATGTCATCACATGGAGCGTGATGATTGGTGGACTTGCAAACCATGGGTGTGGACATGAAGCCCTGGAAGTCTTTAGAAGAATGATCGCTGATGGTGTTGAACCTAATGATTACTCATTTGTGGCAGTGTTGTCGGCCTGTAGTCATGCAGGCCTGGTTGATGAAGGCCGTCGGCTCTTTCGGGTTATGATGCAAGATTATGGCATGGAACCTAGTGTGACTTCTTATGGTTGCATGGTGGATCTTCTTGGGCGGGCTGGAAACTTAGAGGAAGCAAAGCTCTTTATTGATAACATGCCAGTTGAAGCAGATGCAGCTACTTGGGGAGCTTTGCTTGGTGCTTGTAGAAGTCATGGTAATGTGGAGTTGGGCGAACTTGCTGCTAAAGAGGTTCTTAAGTTGGAACCAGAGAGTGCCGCTCCATACGTGCTCCTCTCCAACATCTATGCTGCCGCTGGCCAGTGGGATCAGGTGTCATCAGTACGGTGTATGATGCAGGAAAGAGGTATTCGCAAGGAGCCAGGGATTAGCTGGATTGAGATTAATGACAAGATTCATCGCTTTGTTGTAGGAGACAGCTCTCACCCAGAAGCAAAGAAGATCTATGCTGTGCTGGAGAACTTGACCAAAAGGTTGAGGGCTGAAGGTTACGTTCCTGATACTCGGCTTGTCTTGCGCAATATTGATGAGGAGGACAAAGAACTTGCTCTTTGTGCTCACAGTGAAAAGCTAGCTATAGCTTATGGAATGATGCACACCCCTCGCGGAAAGCCAATTCGTGTGTACAAGAATCTTCGGGTGTGTTCAGATTGCCATACAGCAACCAAGTTCATCTCTAAGGTGACTGGACAGGAGATCGTGGCCAGGGATGCCAATCGCTTTCACCACTTCAAAGATGGCGTCTGCTCTTGTGGGGATTATTGGTAATGGGGTTGGAAATCTTTAGGCTGATAGTTGTTGGGAGATATGCAAGATGTTGAAAGTGCGGCAATGGTATTAGTTAACACGGTTTGCATGTTGTTGGCATTTTGAACCTCTTGGTCTTTATTAATCTTTGCCACGCATGCGTTCATATAATGGACGATGAACAAATTTCAACTCTTCTCTTTACTACATCCTTCACGATTTTCAAATTTCTCTTGGTTTTTGTGCTAGTTGACTATCATTTGTATGGTATGGATCTTCAAATGAATATATTGTGATTTTTTGAAAACATCACAATTGGTTTATGTCGAGTTTTATTCTTAGTTCATAAAGTGAGACCTTAACCCCTAAAATACCGGGGTGGGGGTTTTGAACTTAGCTCTTGTTTTCTTGACTAGCTCTTGTAGCAAGCTCAATTCCTCATTGGTGTGGGGTAATTTTGACGATCGGCACCGTTGAAGTTAAAGAAGACTTACGTATCCTTTTTATGAAAAAAAGATCAACTAAATCGCATAATTTTTGAGAAAATGCCACCGTTGAGAAGATTGATGGAACTTGTTTGGGGTATTTTGTACATAGGCTGAAATCAAATTGTTCTAAAATGCTCTAAAAATTCTGAAATTTTTATTGAGAGTAGAAATCATCATTTTAAAAATGTGCAAAAAATTTCAAGTGATTTGGAGGAGGAAGAAGATATGAGGGTCTGAACTGACGTCTAGATACCGACTATGCAACTCAAAAAAGTCACCAAAAATCGTTCACTTGATGAATTTCTGATTGAGAAGTACCTACATATTCGGCTCTCAAAATGAACCAGGGTCTCTTTGTTGCTCTTTCTACAATTCAAAGCCCAAGAACCCAAATTTTTTCACTTTCTAGTTCCAAAAGCCCCATGGGGGCTTTACGGTCTTTTAGGGGTTAAATATAATTTTCCATAATAAGTAGAATCAAATAATGGAAACTATTTTGTCTCCAAGTGCATGTTATTCCAATTTCATTACAATATTTTTTAGTTCATATGTGTTAATTTGGGATTTTTAATTGAATTTCAAGAGAGAGATTTTCAAAATTAATTTTAAAATATTAAAAAAAAAATGATGAATCCAACCGTATAAATGTGATATTCACAGGGACATTTACAACTTTTTTTTGTACATAAATTCCACATATATATATATATATATATATATATATATATATATATATATATATATTTCATGTAACATTATATAATGAATCTTTGAAAATAGTATTGCATCGAGACTTTAAAGGGTTAAATAGTATCGGTGGGTTTGCAATTAATTGTCTCGATGAGGATTGAATGAGATGGTTTTTTTGTTTTTTTTTTTTTTATGTTTTTTTTTTATGATTGTTTTTTTGGATAGTTGGTAGTTGCTTATGAATAAAATAAACATTTTTTTGTCTCTGTTCCACAAGGGGAGAGACTACAAGACACTTCATTTTCAAGAGTTCCATAGCTGTTCAGTAATATCAAATAGTATAGATAGATAGATAGATAGAAACTCCGGTCCTTTTATAGGGCCGTCGTGAATATAGTGTCTGTTCATTTGGTTAATGAGCCAATGCCCACCAGACAAAGGGCCATTACGACCAAAGATAGATAGAAACACCAACCCTAAAGAAGGGCCGTCGTGAATATAGTGTCTGTTCATTTGGTTAATGAGCCAATGCCCACCAGACAAAGGGCCATTACGACCAAAGATAGATAGAAACACCAACCCTAAAGAAGGGCCGTCGTGAATATAGTGTCTGTTCATTTGGTTAATGAGCCAATGCCCACCAGACAAAGGGCCATTACGACCAAAGATAGATAGAAACACCAACCCTAAAGAAGGGCCGGCGTGACTAAAGTGTCCGTTCGTAATGTCAGTGATCCGATGCCCACGGGACAAAGGGACATTGGAACATTACGACCAAACTACTCACCCCGTTCGGGAATAGACACTTTTGGAACTACTAACAACTGAAGAATTATTTTAAAAGGGTGTCATGAACACATGTGATTCCAAGGTCTAGTAAAGGGTGCACCCCCAAGTACATGGAGCAGAGCTCCTAGACTATTAACCCTTTAGTGCCCAGGAGACCATAATGTGGTCACTCGGTCATCGGAAAAGAGAATTCCGGAAAATCCGTAAAGATTCAAGTTTAATACTTTGAGGTTTAGAGTTGCGAAATTCTTAATGTCATCTTTTGGGGAAAAAAAAATTCAATTTGGAGTTGTGCAACTATCAAAATACCTATGAACAAAACATGAAAATACTGCAAATACTTGAAAATATAGTAAATACTTACAAATATAGCACATGTACTATGTGGTATTTCTTGTGTTTGGAAGTTTGTTATCTTGTTTTAAATTTTTGGATTGTGTTCTCTTGTTCATGTTCCATTAGTGTATCTACTCCGATCTTGATCAATATACGAACTCCTTTCATATTTTAACGTATAATTTTTGTCCTAAACCGTACATGGATAAGTCACTATCACTTGTAAAATTCACAATAATTATGTGTGAGTCAGTTCTTGACATGAAAGATTGCAATGGAGAGGTGCTGACATAGGTCATTGCTGAACCTCTTCACTTTTATTTTTGAAAATTTAACCCAAATTCTATTTAACTTTGAAGTCGCACATCCTCCAAAATCTCAGTTTTGAGTGTGCATTATACGGTTCAAAGACATACTATAATCTTCCAATCCAATGGTCGGATCTTACCAAGGTTTAACCGGCACTTGTTTGATTAAGCTACGCTTACATTTATACGGTTAAATACTATTAATAGTTTCTGTAGTTTGAATAAAGAAAGTTTTTATAAAAAAACCACCAAAAAACTTTGGTTTCTCCAGAAACACCCTGGGCACTAAAGGGTTAATGAAATGAGTGAGTATGTTTTGTGGACATACTTAGCGTGTTATTTTTATTCCAACATCAAATTTATTGGAGATAAATTGCATATGTAGTCATCAGATCTTGTTTCTTGTTGGTATTGCAAGTCTGAATAGCTCTCTGCAAAACATCATCAGGAGCTAACTGTGTCACACACATCTCTTATGTCTATATCTTGGGAGGAAATCAGGATAGGGTTCTCGGGAAAGTCATTTCCAAATATTCCATCATGACATACAAACAACTAATAGGGTCCAAATGAATATTTGGAGGTAATTTATATAAATGAATTAGAGAGATAGAAGGGAACTCTGGCTAGAAGGGATAGCCTGAGTGATAGGTCTATTGAGAGAAGGATTGCCAGCTAGGTGAGAAGTGGCGCGTGCTACCCTTGATGCCTTCTTTTGAAAGCAGAGCCTACACTACTAGAGAGTGCGTCAAAACCAAGACAAAACCAAGACACATCTCTTGGAACCAATAGGAAATGGGTTTAACGTAGCAAAGCCAAATTCACTGCACGGAACCAACAAGGTTTCTCTTGGAACCAACAAGTTTTCTAGAAAACCAACACATTTATGTTGGTTCGTGCATTGTAAGTACCTTTTTCACTGATTTCTAACTTTCGGTAAGGGCATTAACAAAAATCAACACATTTATGTTGGTCCGTGCACTGTAAGTGCCTTTTTCACAAATTTTTGTTGGTTTGTGCATAATAAGTGAGTTTTTCACTAAATTCTGTTAGTTCGTGCATATAGTGTTTCTCGCAGTAGAGCTGTCCTTTTTGTGCAAAATGAAAAGTACATAGTATGTAACACATTTGTCCTTATTGCGTCATTAATACTATTAATAATTATGGAAAATATTAAAATATATTTAAAATAGAATCTTTTAAAAATCTTTGGAATCTTTGTCCAACTTTTCAAAATATTTATGCCAGTTTGAAAATATTCATAGAATCTTTTGAATTTTAGGCATAGTTTGGAATCTTTCTATAATATTTTTGGAATCTTTTGGAATATTTTTATATATGAAACCTTTGAATAATAGGAGCTAAAGAAAAAAAATTCCCATTACCATATCTTCAATGAAACATATCAATTAAGGCGTTACCAAATTGATGATATTACAATGTGTAATCGTAACAAATCAATGACATTCCACATTTGGATCCAAATTCTATTATTTGAATTTGAAAAATCTCATATCACAAGTTTTGACATTGTTTTATAGAATCATGAAGCCCCTTATATCAAATTACTTTTTAAATAGATGCTAAAATATTATGAATGTCAAAAACACCCTAAAATTCGAACATAATATAGTAGTAATATATATGTTAAGAACATAAACAAAAAATATTATAATACTTATTTTCAAATATTCTAGAATAAAAAAAATTAGGATGAAATCCTAAGAGTATTAACTTCTAAATACTCAAGGGGATAAAAGCTAGACAAAACTTAGATGCGTTATAAATTGTTACTTGATGAAGTTTTGTGCAACTTTGATGAATTTTTATGCAACTTTGATGAATTTTCATACAAAGGAAAAATTAAGAAGCATGATGTTTAGTAATGCATGATCGGCACTGTCAAACTTTCAAAAAAAAATTAGATGATTACTTCATGAACTTAAAAGCACTAATCGTTGAATATTCACAAAAGTTATAATTTTTATCTCGTTTCATGTTGCAATAATTCATCAAAAAAGTTCTAAGATGTTAGTTCAAAATAGTTCAAAAGTACTCTTATAAAAGGAAAATAGTAAATTAAGTAACCAAAAAGATCTCCAAAATCACTGCACTTAGAGTTTTACATTTCAACTCATCTCAACCAATTTCTTTCACAACTTGTCAATATCTTATTTGTAATCAAACTATAAAAGAATTTTGAATCTTACTTTTCAAATTTTGTACAAAATATTGGTGATTGCAATGATAGATTTAACTAAATGGATAGAATTTAAAATTCATAATGTACAACTTTTATTCACACATCAAGTTCAAAATATCCCTCTTAGTTTCATTTTATAATGCATCTTTACAATTCTTGAAATATGAAGAGGGTTGTGGGCATTTAAAGATTAAATTGGAATCCAACCCAAAAATCGTTTCATACATGAAATATCAAAAAGTTGAACATTTTTGCAAAATAGTAGAAAACTTATACAAGAAAAGTGATCTTTGGCCAAACCTCCTAGTAAAATGCTTCTCAGAAATTCATAACCTCTTGGATTTGACTGAAATTTTTACCACAGAAACTAGACTTCAAGACACAACTTTTCCAACAATTTTTATTGAAAACGGACACCAGATGAAGGAGAAATAAGCCGCCAAAGTTCACTGTTTTTTTTTCCTGTGACGGAATCAAGACTAATAGGTAACAATATTCAAGGTTTAGCATGAAGCCTCGCCCCTAGTGCATTGGTGGGAGGCTGGCGTTAGAAGGCACGAGGTAGTGGGTTCGATACCGTAGGGCGGCACTTCGGGAGTCCTATCCAGGTTGGGAATTGAGTGGCCCAATAGGAAAATATTGTAGAAAGGGCTTCTTGGACAGCTTTTAAAATTTTGGGGCAGAGCATATATATTTTGGACATTGAAGCAACACCAAACCAAGATATATTCTCTCGATTGTGATCTGCAATCAACTGTTCCTAACCCGCACACGAAACCAACAGAATTTCTGTTGGTTTTCTCTTACACCGGAACCCCATTTCTCTAGTAGTGCTACCAATTAATTACATTAATATTGGATACTAAACATTACGAGAAGATGCAGAGTATCAATACGACGGATGGGAGCTAGATCATCCGCAAGACCATCCATTGATTTTAGATTTTCTCAACAACGCGAAGTGGTTTCTTCATCACAAAGTGAAAGATCGGACTAGACCGGGTTTGATGTTGAAGCAACTCAATAATCGATACTGGCGCAAAGACGGCGTATATACTGATCGTGTGGGAGCAGCTCGTTATTTTATCAAAAAATCTCGGGACACTGGCAAACATTGGCGCAAATTTGTAATCGCTAAACCACCGGTAGTAGAATTTTCTGATTCAGAGTAGATTATTTCATACTATAGTAATTTCGTTTATATTTCCATTATGCTATACTAGTATAGAAAAAAAAAAAAAAAACATATAAAAAACCCAAAAAAAATTATTGTAATAAACAAGAAATAGATGTAGTATCAAGTATGCTATTGCTACTTCTTATATAATAAAGAGCATTTCTGAAATCTTCTCTCCGTTGCAGTTTAGGGTTTAGGGTGTCTATTTTTGATTTTTATCAACATTCAACATTCCACCACGCTCATAGTTAGCTCTTGCCATTTCTATAACTATAAAATAAGTTCCGTTTGGATACTTTATGCAAAAGTTATATACAAATGAAGTATACATAATAAACCCGAAAGTCAACAAATGGTTTTAAGTCAAATCATCTATATCTTCCAATCGGTGAGGATCTACAAAAAACCAATTATGCCAATGGAATCGTAGGAATCAAAAATGGGGGGTGAAGTGCACTCACAATCCCCATATTCAAAGTCTACACAAAACCATAACAAACCCTAAACCACAACCCCAAAACATCCATATCTTCTAATCCCAACGTCGGATGACCATTTTCACAACACCATTGAATTTGTAGATGTTAAAAATGGGGGTGGGGGGGGGGGGGGGGTAGGTTAAATCAAAATTTCAAAATACTGCCAAACCTCAAAAGTCAACACCCTAACCTCTAAAGTCAAACATTCCGTATCTCACAAACGGTGATACGTGTTAGGAATTTTATTGCAACGTTGGAATCACAACCCTCAAAAATGGGGGGGGGGGGGGGGGGGGGGTAGGCCAAACCCCAACGTCATCCGAGAAAATGGACTTTCCTAAGAATACCCATGTAACCCTAAACCCTAAACCCTAAAGACAAAAAAAACCTTGAAGCTCATTTCTACACTCAATTTTCAATATTTTTTAATGAAATGAAAGGCACCGAGTGAAGATTTCCAAGTACAGCATTCTCACCGCTGAGATTGACATTTCACAATTCCATGCCAGACTTATCGATGATTTTCGTTTTCCTTTCACTTTGTACCCACGTCTGGTAATTGTTTTATGGAAAAATAAACGTGAGCTAATTTCTTACAAGATTTCATATTTGAAGACTTGACTCAATTGTTAACATGGCCTTGCCATTCAATGAATTTTGAACCCATTCCAAAAAAAGATATTAATTTCTAAAGTTCAAATTTGTCACCGGATTGAACCCCAAAAAATCTTCTTTTGCAACTTTGACCCTTATAATCTAAGAATCTAATGGTCATTTCGCTCTCAAATTTTGTGCTCACAAGAAAATTCAAGTTGGGTATTAGATCTTACGGTTGAATGATGAAAAAAATAAAAAACATATGATTTCTCCTGCAACTTCCAAATGCTGTGTTTTTCATGGTTTTTTGTAAGAACACGGTCCTGGTCCTTTGGAGGTTAAAGGAAGAAAATGAAGGTTTGAATTTCGAATGAAAATAGATTTTAGAATCATCTTTTGTTATCAAAACTCAATTGTATGTGTGGTTCATCTTGTGCACTATAGTTTGTCCAAATTAGGCTCAAAGCTTATAATGTTTGTAAATGTTATCGGCAATTCTGTGAAAAGTTGAACGAACGTGAACTTGCTTGTGGGCACGGTGCACCACGTTGGCCTCTTCTCCTTCGTGCCTCGTATTTGTGATTCTGCACAGTGCCCACAAGCAAGTTCACGTTCGTTCAATTTTTGACACAATTGCCGATAAAATTTACAAACATTATAAGCTTTGAGTCTAATTTGGACAAGCTGTAGTGCACAAGATGAACCACAAATACGATTGAGTTTTGATAAAAAAGGATGTTTTAAAAATCTATTTTTATTTGAAATTCAAACCTTTATTTTTTTCCCTTGATTCAAACAACTATGAATACAAATTTTGTTACTTGTCGTTTATGAAACTTTCAATGGAAAGAATGCAAGTCCTTTGTAAAATCATGTGGAAAAGAATCATGAGTTTTCGGGTCAACTTTACTAAAATTTCAATGTTTGAAGTTTTCGGTTCAGAGATAATCGATTTGAATATAAATTTTGTATTTTTCTGATGCCTGTGGATTTCTTTGTTGCATGTGGCAAGTCCTCGGAGAGGGTCTTAGAGGCTCTGACGTTTCCAGTAGTTGATAAGGCTCCCATGTGCTTCACTAGCTCCTTTTGCCGGGTAGTGGTATTCCGATGGAGATGTCGTCAAAATCTGCAAGCTGGAGGGAAGGGAAGAATTAACTTGCGTCCTGTCTTGGAACCGAAGTTTTCTTCTTTTCATCTGCACGAGGGTGGGCCGAGCGCTCGTCTTTTCCGTTCTTTGTTGGATGTGATTGCCAACAGCGGCTTCCGCCCGAGTGAATTGGTAAAGGCTTCGTATTTTTGAAGTGATATATTTTTTGCATTTCTCGGTTTGAGGGAGGGCAACATGTACAGGACGCCCTAAACCCTGAAACTGCTGCTGCTCTTGTAGGATGGAACAAGATTGCTGCTCTTGTTGTTTTGAATAGATCCTACATGAAATTGTTCGGATAAACTACATGTGTCCGTTAATAACTGTCGTGCTTGGTGGCAATTCCTTTTCCCAGTTGCTTATAGGAAGTTGTTTGCGATCTTCTGTTGCAGCTCTCCGCGACTGGCCATGAGTTGTCACTGAGGCCGAGACCGGACCGCGTCAGCCCTGCTGCAAAGCAGTCGTCTCAGAGGCACGCAACTAACAGCACTTGATGCCTCAACCACTGCCCCATAACTTCATTTCTCTCGAGGTAAATTCTTTTTGAATATGGAATTCGATTAGGAATACGTCCTAAACTTCCGTAGATCTATTCTCGATGTGGCAATATTAACCAAAAGTCAATGAGATGAACCCCTATTACCCCGGCTATCGTTGTTTTGAGTAAATCCTAGGGTGTTAACGGGCTTCGGGTCCTCCCGGACCCTTCGCCCTTAGTCAAACCCTTCTCGCTCCGCTCGATGGGTTTGACAGGCCTCGCGTTGCTCGGAGAATGTCATCCTCTTCCCAATGCTGAAATCCATTGTGATTCTTCGTGTCCGTACATTTTCGGTGATGAGATGTTTTGGTGCTTTGGTCTCTCACCTCGGCATGTCCGTGTGACTTTTCACGTTCCGTTTGACGATGTGCCTCACTTTGCTCTTGCAGTGAATGGTACGACATGGACAGATCCAGACTCCTGAACCCTCATGGCCATGAGGACAATGTTTGGAGGTCGCAGCATAAATGCAGGCGCTCGCAAGCTCATGGGGTACTTTCTGATTTAATTTTTGAATAGATTTGGTTTGGTACTGCAGCGCCTCTGCGGTTCAGACTTGGGGCCGGATTTTCGAAATGAAGTATCGCTCGCGGTCGGGCAATAATCTGATATGGGTACCTCGAAAAGCCCTTTGAACTCCAAAATCAACCCCCATGGTAACTTTGAATGAGTCCTTCTTTAAAACAAAATAAAAATTCAATCGACCGGATGTGGTTTTGATTTCCTACACTCATGTACTACACACAAAAAAATTCATGTAAACATTGAAGAAGTTTAAAGATTTTAAAAGAGTTTTTTTGTACAAAAATCAAAATTTGTCCAAGCTGCTCAAAAAGAACCAAAACATTTGTTTAAAATATCCAACAACGTCATTTTGGTACCAATTTTTGATATGAAGTACATTTTGGTATGTGTTATTTGAAATGATTTTTTTGAACGCTAAAAAATACTATTTATTTTGTACTACAATGCCTGCAAATGCTATTTTTTGGCTATTTTTTGTGGCAAGCAAAAAACATGGAAATTAGTTTATTTGATTAAAATTTTGGACTTGAATCAAAGTATTTCATGTCATCCATGTGCTGGTATTTAGGGTTTAGGGTTTAGGGTTTAGGATTCAAAAGTCAAATGAGTTTTTCCGTGGAATATGGACTTCAGGTTTATTGAAGTAATTACTCAGTTAATGCAATTTATGGTTTATCATGACCAAAGAGTTTGTAGAAAGAGAATCACAGCTCTTCAGAGTGCTCGACATGTTTTAGGCCTTCTGCTTTGAGTTTTAGCCCTCAGATATGAGGCCACTAAGCTCGTGGACAATGTTTTGCAGGTCATGCTGATCTCTCTCACAGTAGGAGCAGTAGGCATTAACCTCACTTCTGCTTCCAATGCTTTCCTTTTGGTGAGTTTCTTTGCATGGGAGTTTTTACTTACATAGGCCATGCTTTAGCACTTACAACCTGATTTGCTATGTTTCCGTTCTAAAATGGTCCAGGACTAACTTATCTTCCTTGATGCGTACGTAGGATCCATGGTGGAATCCGGCTGTCGAAGAGCAGGCTATCATGCGGTTTAGGCGAATTGGCCAAACCAAGGACGTCAAAATCAAGCGCTTTATTGTAAAAGTATGTACGTTGCATTTTTAAGTCAAATGTGTGAGATCCTGATGTATGAAAGTGCTCTCCATGAATGTCTGTACACGTTCTTTCATGTTGCATCTGATGTAACTTTTCATCGCAAAAGACCCTCTAATTACATGACACAGTTTTCAACGTTAACCCTTAAACGACAATGCCAGCCCCACGGGCTTAGTTGGTTTAGGTTTGGGAGAATCTTGCTCATAACTTCTACACCCTTGCACCAAATGGGGTTTTTAAAATTCCAAACCGAGCACCTTAGAGAGATCTATACTTCTTTATAATAAAGCTAAAGTACCCTAAACACATGATCATGCTTAAAATGGAATTTAAAAGAGATTTTGGGTGTGGTATCACGAAAAGAATTGTCGTTTAAGGGTTCAGTTAGTCATTAGATTTATAGTCCTCATGTTGTTAATGTTAGTATCATTAGCATTAACTTGATATTATAGTGGCAACTATTAATCAAGTAGACATTAGCCTGACTTTAATTTGACGATATTTAAAATACTGATTTGAAGTTCTAGTTATAACTTCGTGAATCTAATTGGGGGATTGTCTTTTGAGATCATGTTCTGAGGTTTTACATGGTCGGTGTTACAGGGGTCGGTGGAAAAAAAGATGCAGGCAGTGCAAGCAAGGAAGCAACGCATGATTGCTGGGGCACTCAATAACCAGGAAGTTCGTGTTGCTCGAATCGAAGCCGCGCAAGGGAATGAAGCTCTCAAGGTAACATTACCCTAAACCTGATGTGATGAGCTCGAAAATGGCTTGATGTTGTTGAGCCTGAGGCAAGCTCAGATCTATATTCACATTTGCATTTCATTGTCGGTCAGTTGTTGGTTTGAGTGAATTTTAAAGCACAGAGTACCAATTTTCTAGTTCAGTATTCCTCGCTTTTGGGTGATTTATTGGGAGTACCTTATGTCAAAGAGCTGTGGTTCTATATTTGTCATTCATGGGGCACTGACTTGATTTTGAAAGTCAACATGGAATTCACTTAGCGATGCGTCTCAAAATTCCCTAGATCTATTCTTACTATGGCCATAGTACCCAAAAGTCAATGAGGTGAACCCTTGTTACCCCGGCTATCGTTGTTTTGAGTGAACCCTAGGGTGTTAACGGGCTTCGGGTCCTCCCGGACCCTCCGCCCTTAGTCAAACCCTTCTCGCTCCGCTCGATGGGTTTGACGGGCCTCGCGGTGCTCGGAGAATGTAATCCTTTTCCTAGTGCTGAAATCCATTGGTTTTGTTCATTTCCGTACATTTATGGTGATGACATGTTTTGGTGCTTTAGTCTCTCACTGATAGCCCACTTTCACGTATTGTATTACTTCTCTCCGTTTTATTAAGAGCTAAGACATGCGAGGCATCTTTTCTATTCAGCTTGGATCTAGATTAGTGGGCATGCTATTTGCGGGACTCGGAAGTGAGGAGTTGACTTTATACTTCCAATTTTTTTTCCTTCGTTTTCTTTCTCTTTAAAATTGCACCAAAGTTCAGAAGCCCTCTGATAGCTCTTCTCAAAATGTTCTGTATGCAATGTGATTCAATCTCAGCTGCCCTCTTCTTGACTCACGAACTTGGACCGAAAACTCTTCTACAGAACTCTTCTCGTTTCACTTGCTTTGGTGGTTAGTTCTTCCGAGTACATGGGCTCTTGTTGATCATGATTGTACCCATGGTAGTAGTACCCGTGAGCTTTCTAGCGTCAATCGGTTGAGCGTGTTTTGATTTGATATTGACATAAATCTAGGGACATTCGTGTCACCATTGAAATCCAGATTCAAAGAGACATAGATTTGATATTACTATGTCCCAGTGCATTGTGAGTATTGTCTTCATTCTATATTGATTAGTGACGGGATTTAAATTGAGCTTCGTATTTACCGATTCAATATTCAACTGTAATACCATATGTGGGGGTCAGATTCGGACAGTATTGTGTCGAAATCTAATTTCCACATCAGGTTTTTGGAGGTCCACGTCACCCTAAACCGATCACAAGATGACGTGTGGCATGCTTCAGACAAAATGAATTAATTTATGTCGAAACTAACCACGAGGTAGGGTACTTGGGACTTTCCTGATTGTGGATGTCTGTGCAGTTGCTTTCAGGAGGCACAGTGATCGGTTGCAAGAGCGCATGCGATGAATTTGCGACACCTCACTATTGTTGTACATGGGCGTATGGGTCACCCTCGACGTGTCCTGCTACTCAATACTCGAATGCGTTCAAGGCTGCATGCCCCACGGCACACAGCTATGCATATGACGACGCCACCAGCACTTTCACTTGCAAAGGAGCCAATTATGCCATGACTTTCTGTCCCACAGGTATGCTATCATTCTTTTTGGCCGCATTCTTGTTGGATTACCTGCACTTTCTGTATGAGTGTCCTTCAAACAATTATGTCAATTCTATTGGTTCCATTATGTTCATGTGTAGAGTATTTCATTTGCATTGGTTTCATGATATTCATGTGTAGAGTATATCGATTGCATTGGTTGTATTGCACCCTTAGACCGACGAAAAAAGGCACAAACAGTACCACGAGTTCCCCACCTCTTCTAAGTCCTTATTGCATTTCTCAGTATGGTACAGGTGGAGGGGTAAAGCCGTACGCCTCGTGAACTGTACATTTTGCTACTATGCGCTGCAGCGTTCTTCGCATTGCACAGTAAGTCGGATTTCACCATTTGCCATTTTGTGTCAAGGTCTGCTCTATTAGAATGATACCAAAATTAGATTTGAGTAGGGCATATGAGAATTTTCTTTTATCTAATCTTATTTTATTTTTGACCCTAAACCACACACAATGTTCTTCACTGACTCGGTGATATAATTATGTTTTTCACGATATGGTCATTTTAAAGGCTTGGGTCTTACTTTTATTTATTTGTGAATGCAGGACAATGAAGGACGGCTTTCGATCTAGGTGAGAAATCATGCCAATGTACATTCATCATTCGGGAGATTAAAAGTAGTAGCTCCCATTACACGCATACTATACTATGAAGTAGAGAATAGAGATAAGAGTCTGCGGTTGCTTAGAGTAGAGCCTTCTTCGTAGCTTGCACTTCAATACTGAGAAGTTCCGTATTCACGAGCAACGCTCAGAACAGAAGATCTGGGAAGTAGTTCTGTAGGCTCTTTCAATATTTTGGACGTATGAAATATTACTGGACCTAATGTATGGCCGTCTGTGTTGAAGGTTGGAGTACCAGTTGCCGAATTTGGTTGTAGCAGCACTCACCAAAGAGAGTGTCAACAATGCTTTGGGAAGTGGAATTTCAACAAACCAGGTAATTTTGAGATCATTAGTATATCAATCTGAAATAACGATTGGCTTTGCAAGGATTTCTAATAATGGTTGTGTTGGTCTTATGTGGCCATGTGTTCTAGCTTTTGACCACTTACTTGGTTCGTTCTGTTGAATGATCACGTCTTTTTCTTTTCCAGGTCATCTCATTTCTTCGCAAGCATGCACGTCCTCATGTTACACAAAGGATTCCTGTTGTCCCAAAAGCAGTTTCTGATCAGGTAGTCTTTGGTACTCTTGTCAGCATCCAACTCCGTAATATTTCCCATTAAATAGTCTTTGTCCACACAGCACTATCTTGATGATATATATCTTTGTTGGCATTTTATTGTCTAGATATTGTTTCCGACCGAGTACACTCCTTTCTTTGTAGCGTGAGTGTTTGCCTACAGGAACAGATTCAATATGAATGCTAGTGTGGTCAAAAGCAGCAGCGCTTGTGTGGTCAATGGCAGCAGCCTATATGGGAAATTGATTAGGGCTAATTAGGGCTGGACATGGTATAATAGGGCAAGACAGGGTATAATTAGGGCAAGACATGGTATAATAGGGTAAGATAAGGGTTTCCACATAACTAAGAATTTTTCAAAAAACTTGGGGTTTTTGGAATCCCTGTGACATTACGAATCCAATGATATATTAACCTCCCCTAAATTCCTCATATTTAGGGACTTAGAAAACCCCTAGGACACACATGTAACCCTAAACCCTAAACCCTAAACCCTAAAAACTAAAAACGCACCCTAAACCCTAACCCTAACTCACCCTAAACCCTAACCCACCCTAAACCCTAAACCCTAACCCACTCAAGATAGGCTGTGGAAATTCCCAAATCGCATGCGTATTGCAAACTTTACGTGCATTCTCAAAGGAAAAGTTCCACCGGTGTACCCCTTTGTATTGGAGGTGTACCCGGTGTAGCCCAACAACCAACTTTTGGCTCGCGATGAATCAACGGTCGATCCTTATACCGCTGGAAAGAGCGCGAAACATTACACGCGATGGAGCCAAGAAATTTGAGAATTGGCCAAGAATTGCACGAGATATGGGTCGTCAAAGTTGGCAGCGTGCAAAACAGCGACTGAAAATGGGCTGTACAAACCGATTGGTGAGGAATCAGAAGATGACGATTACATTTTTGGAATCTGCGCAAAATTTAACTCAAGATAGGCTGTGGAAATTCCCAAATTGCATGCGTATTGCAAACTTTACGTGCATTCTCAAAGAAAAAGATACACCGGTGTACCCCTTTGTATTGGAGGTGTGTCCAATTACACCAAATGCACTGCATTCCTGTTCCTTCTACCTATAGGAGTGTTACCAATAGAGAATTCTCTGGGTGGAAGCATTCACCGCAACTATGACCTTGCATTACTTTTCAGTTTCTATTAATATAGCGAGCTGAATATTTGATTACTTTGGTCAATTATTAAAATATAGCCTACCTGAAAATTGTGCATGTTGCTAAATTATTTAATTATATGGTGCAGAAAAATGGCAAAATAAAAATTAGTACCTCCCGCTAGAAAAATACCCCATTAACCCTTAAAGGTCCACATTGGCCATTCCGGCCAATGTACACGACAATATTTCATTGTATTTGGAATGGTTCTACACCTCCTATGAGTATTGTATCAAAAGTAAAATTAAAATTCATGTCTACATGGTCTTAAAAGCTATTGGGATCTCAATTTGGAACTTTCTACTCATAACAAATGTTAAATATACGGCAACGTATCTACTATTCCCTAAATCCTTCAAGGGTTAAGTATCTCAGGTGCTACAAATTTTTTACAAGGAGTGGATCCCCCGAATTTAGATGTTGTTACGTAGGGTCCGAAGCTCTGCAAACTCAGCTGGGTTTCTCAGAATTCTAGCTGCACTTCTTGCCTTCCGATGGTGATATCTGTCGTCTAGTTCTTTGGATGCAATACTTTCACCCACATCGCCTCTGTGTTTCATGTTCTTCGAAGAAACGCATTCCGTGCTTCAGTGATTGTTGTGTATACAGTTTACTATGTAGCGTTGAATGAGAGTTGGGGTCTTTTCATCGAGTTCTTAGGGTGTACGCATCTCCTTTGGTGTTGCCCGTTTCCTCTTGGGACTCCAAGATCGAATTAAAGGTTCAGAATTAGGCCTCACTTGTGGTCATTGTGTAGACTATTGATTCAGATGCTTTTGTTTCCACAGGGTGCAGAGTAGCACTGTATGGTGCGAGACAACGCGGGGTTTGATGCTTTAAGGTTTAGGGTTTAGGGTTGAGGAGAAGGTGTGGATTGGAATTTGTAGACACGGGAACGAATGGCTTTGCTTGGTGGGGAGTTTCTGATGTTTGTAGGGTTCATAATGAGACGTAATCTAGTGGAGGGTGTCAGTTTCATGTGGCAGTGAACTTTGCGCTTCTTGCAAGTGGTGTAAGCGGTCATGAATGTGTAGAGAGATAGGGCTGTTTTTGTCGAGTTTGCTGGTGACGTTGCTGATTCATTTCTCTGGACTTGCGTTTCCGATGACCAGATTCACGCCCTGAAGCTACAGTGACGGCATTTTTGAATTGCTGGTAAGAGCTGAATGGTTTTTTGGACCATACCCTGTTGCAGATTTGTCAGCGGCGTTTGCAAATAATCACTAAACGGATTTTCAATTGACTTCTTCGTGTAGAGGGCAACTTAAAGTAATACAGCTGGTTGATGTTGTCTTTAGCCAATTATCGAATTGGTGACTGTGTTCTTTTTGCAGTATGCTCTTCGGGTAGAACGTCGCTGCCCAATCCAGTGAATTCTCACGCTTGACAATTTGTTTCTTCAGAAAAACGAAATGCATTCAGTTGTGGTTTCAGACTGGCGGGCAGCGTCGGCGCTTGATGCCATCACCGCGAGCACCTCTTATTCTACAAAATATTTGGGGCCTCCTATTTCAACTCGTCAGCAAAGACATGCATCCAAAGCTTGTGGACGTTCTTTTCGAATAAGAGGCACCTGTGGAAACTGGGAACGGATCGACCTTGTGCATAAAGCTGTTCCACAACTCCAGGTTTGGCCTCTTTCCGGTCACGCCTTCAGGTTGAAAGTTGAAGATTCTTTCAATATTGATAGGAAGGTGTGCTTGAGCTCTGCTACTAGTGTGCTTTTTGACGCACTGTTGGGCTTTATGTGAGCAGGATGTGTGTGCGAACACATTGTTGAAGTCTCCATGGCCTGTCTACCCTTGGTTATCCGCGAGCATGTGCTTTCATGGAGGACGGTGTGGACAAATTAGGTGTTTATCGACACCGTCGGTTTGGAGAAGATCATCCGCGAGTGCCGAAGCTCCAGGTGTGTGACAGGTCTCGTGGAATGAGGTGGATAGGAAATGTTTTCCCTGGAGAGAATGTGACTGACATGAAGTGTGTTGCACTTGCCTCAGACAGAGCTGAGCGGACTGAAGAGCTTTGGGAAGAGTACTTTGCGGATCCTTCCCAGTGGTGGGACAACAGAGTTGACAAGGTATCCCAGGACTGCCAGTGGGTTGATGCTGGGAAGTGGATGTAAGCCTTGGATGAGACACGTGAGGTGGATATTTCTTAGTTGCACAAAGGATGTGGGCACTAGGCAATCATGGGTATTGTGCTTTGTGTATTTTGGAGTGGAGTCTGATCCCTGTAGTGTTGAAAAAGATGTTACCCTTGATTGTTGAGTGTTGGGTGCAGATTAACCGGGCTTAAATATGGTTCACATGTTTTGCATATTTGATGGTGGGTTGTGGTGCCTACAGAGGAACCCCAGATCACCTGACTTTAAACATAAGGTGAAAAGAGAAGCGCTGTGGCTAGATGGCTGGAAAACTCCAACTTGGGTGAAGGCAAGACTCAAATTGGTCACTCAGGCAACATCACATTCTCATGCTGTTGGTAGGACGCACATTTGGAGCACAAGTACCACGAGCGAAGCGCTTATTGTTATAAGGAATCTACTGCAACAAGGCATCACTATAGACTCGTACATGTATGTTGAAGTTTTGAAGCGGTGCTTGAAGCAGAAAGACCTTATGGCGGCCAAGCAGGCTCATGAATGCATCATCAAGAGTGGAATGGAGCAAAATGTACGTGTGGCGAACAACCTTTTGAGTGTGTACAACAGATGTGGGAGGCTGCAGGATGCACGCCGAGTGTTTGATAAACTTCTGAACAAGAATGTTTATAGTTGGACCATCATGATTGGAGGTTATGCTCAGCACAATTGTGCTAAAGATGCACGGGAAGTTTTCAATCAAATGTGCCAAGAAGGTGTGCAGCCAGATGAAGTTACTTACTTGAGCATCCTGAAGGCATTTGCGAGTCCAGCAGCTTTGAAATGGGGCAAAGAGCTTCATGCGCTCATCAGACACGATGGTCTTGAATCAGATGTTCGTGTAGGGAACGCACTTGTTCACATGTATGCAAAGAGTGGCAGCATGGATGATGCCTTACGAGTTTTTGACAGAATGGAGGAACGTGATGTCATCACATGGAACGTGATGATTGGTGGACTTGCAGGCCATGGACGTGGGCATGAAGCATATGAATGTTTCCTTCAAATGCGAAGGGAGGGCTGTGTACCAGATGCAATCACGTATGTGAGCATTTTGAATGCATGTGCAAGTGCGGGTGCTCTGGAGTGGGTGAAGGACGTGCACAGCCATATCCTGGCAGATGGATTGGAGTCGGATTTGCGTGTGGCTAGTGCGCTTGTTCACATGTATGCAAAGAGTGGCTGCATCGATGCTGCCCTTCGAGTCTTTGACAGAATGGAGGAACGTGATGTGGTGACATGGAACGTGATGATTGGTGGACTGGCAGGCCATGGACGTGGGCATGAGGCATATGAATGTTTCCTTCAAATGCGAAGGGAGGGCTGTGTGCCAGATGCAATCACGTATGTGAGCATTTTGAATGCATGTGCAAGTGCGGGTGCTCTGGAGTGGGTGAAGGACGTGCACAGCCATATCCTGGCAGATGGATTGGAGTCGGATTTGCGTGTGGCTAGTGCGCTTGTTCACATGTATGCAAAGAGTGGCTGCATCGATGCTGCCCTTCGAGTCTTTGACAGAATGGAGGAACGTGATGTGGTGACATGGAACGTGATGATTGGTGGACTTGCAGGCCATGGACGTGGGCATGAGGCATATGAATGTTTCCTTCAAATGCGAAGGGAGGGCTGTGTGCCAGATGCAATCACGTATGTGAGCATTTTGAATGCATGTGCAAGTGCGGGTGCTCTGGAGTGGGTGAAGGACGTGCACAGCCATATCCTAGCAGATGGATTGGAGTCGGATTTGCGCTTGGCCAGTGCGCTTGTTCACATGTATGCAAACAGTGGCAGCATCGATGATGCTGTACGAGTTTTTGACAGAATGGAGGAACGTGATGTGGTGACATGGAGCGTGATGATTGGTGGACTTGCAGACCATGGACGTGGGCATGAGGCATATGAATGTTTCCTTCGAATGCGAAGAGAGGGCTGTGTACCAAACGCAATCACGTATGTGAGCATTTTGAATGCATGTGCAAGTGCGGGTGCGTTAGAGTGGGTGAAGGACGTGCACAGCCATATCCTGGCAGATGGATTGGAGTTGGATTTGCGCGTGGCTAGTGCGCTCGTTCACATGTATGCAAAGAGTGGCAGCGTCGATGATGCTGTACGAATTTTTGACAGAATGGAGGAACGTGATGTCATCACATGGAGCGTGATGATTGGTGGACTTGCAGACCATGGACGTGGACAGGAAGCCCTGGAAGTCTTTAGAAGACTGGTTGCTGATGGTGTGAAACCTGACGAGTACTCATTTGTGGCAGTGTTGTCGGCCTGTAGTCATGCAGGCCTTGTTGATGAAGGCCGTCGGCTCTTTCGGGTTATGATGCAGGATTATGGCATGGAACCTACTGTGTTTCATTATGGTTGCATGGTGGATCTCCTTGGGCGGGCAGGAAACTTAGAGGAAGCAAAGCTCTTTATTGATAACATGCCAGTTGAAGCAGGTGCAGCTACTTGGGGAGCTTTGCTTGGTGCTTGTAGAAGTCATGGTAATGTGGAGTTGGGCGAACTTGCTGCTAAAGAGGTTCTTAAGTTGGAACCGGAGGGTGCCGCTCCATACGTGCTCCTCTCCAACATCTATGCTGCCGCTGGCCAGTGGGATCAGGTGTCATCAATACGGTGTATGATGCAGGAGAGAGGTATTCGCAAGGAGCCAGGGATAAGCTGGATTGAGATTAATAACAAGATTCATCGCTTTGTTGTAGGAGATACCTCTCACCCAGAAGCAAAGCAGATCTATGCTGTGCTGGATAACTTGACCAAAAAGTTAAGGGCTGAAGGTTACATTCCTGATACTCGGCTTGTATTGCGCAATATTGATGAGGAGGACAAAGAACTTGCTCTTTGCTCTCACAGTGAAAAGCTAGCTATTGCTTATGGCATGATGCACACGCCTCTTGAAAAGCCAATTCGTGTATACAAGAATCTTCGGGTGTGTTCAGATTGCCATACAGCAACGAAGTTCATCTCTAAGGTGACTGGACAGGAGATTGTGGCCAGGGATGCCAATCGCTTTCACCACTTCAAAGATGGCGTCTGCTCTTGTGGTGATTATTGGTAACGGGGTTGGAAATTTTCAGACTGAAAGTTGTCGGGAGATGTGCAAGATGCTAGAAAGTGTGCCATTGGTATTAGTTACATGGTTTGCCATTCATTTTATCTTTGCATGTTCTTGGAGTTTCTTTATTAAATAGTATCGGGTTGTTCGCAATTAATTGTCTCAATGATTATTGAATGAGATAGTTTTGTTTTTGTTTATGTTTATTTTCTACAGTTGGTTTTTCGGGTGTGTTGGTTGGAAGTTTATTCCTTTGAGAAATAACATATACTGGAAATTGAAATGGTTCTTTGAGCAGAGCTTGTTGATTGTATGGTGTGTTTTTTTTCTTGTCTTTTCGGAAGGAGCTATACTAAGGAGAAGAGGTTCTCCAACTTTAAGTTGCTTAAACCCTAAACCTTAAACCCTAACTTGAAAATGTTATGCTTGATAACCACAGGTACCATGTACTAGTCTTGAGTAGTGTATTATCGTATTCAACAAAGCAAGGGGCAGATCCAATATTGTTCCAATTCCTTAATCTGTGTCCTCGAGTCCCGCTTCTTGTTTTCCTAGGTCACTCTGCATTGAATGCAATGAAAGTGTACACCTATTGAGGCAGAGTCGTGAAATCGGGAGCTTTGCATGAGGGTGAGAAATCTTGTTTTCGATCAATATGAATGGAGACTAGAGATGATCATACTACTACACTTTAGTGCATTCACTACTTGTACTGTAGATGATAGTACTCCAAAATCCTATACTATAGTAATTGGAAGTTATATACCTGTACTTCAAAAATAGCAAGTGCTAAAAAGTTGGCACTCATGTACTTGTTGGTTATCATCTACATCAGTAATGAATCCAAATTACATTCAATAAAGAGTATATTCTCTTTATTTGCTAAATCTACTATTTTATTGTCTTATAAAAATCAAATACAACTAAATTAGTGTTCTTTAAGAGTGCATCGTAGTATACTCACATCCACAAAATCTGGATCCATTCAAAAGATATTGTGAAATTTTTATTGACATAATTTCATTACAATTTAAGTAGCGACGCTAGCCTGAGAGAGCAATACTTACATTCAAGGTATCTAACATCCAACTTCCATGTCCTCTGTTGCGACCATTCCACACTACAATCACCACACCTGAAATTGCGAGTAATAACATGAAGAAATCTTGATGCCACCCAACCCGCCTCGCGAATATAGTGAAAAACCTACGGACCGTTAGAAACACAATCATCATATCTCCCACAATGCCAACACAGAACCAATAGTTCTCATCGAAAGAGAGAAACGGAGAAGTTCAAAAGCAACAAGGATTCGAAGGTGAACAAACGAGTTCAAGAGGCATCACTACAGAGCTATACAAGAGAAAAAGAAGTTCCAATGCCAATGCAACATCGAGAAAGCGAAAAATAAATGTTTGGGAGAACGTTGCGTGGTTTTGGCGGGAAGAGAAACGATGACCTTAAGCCACTTTCTGATATTCAAAGTTCATGAACGTGGATGGAGGACTTCATCCTGCATCCGTAATTGGGGCATGAGGTTACATGGGCATCCTTAGGAAAGTCCATTTTCTCGGATGAGGTTCGGATTTGGCCTATCCCCCCATTTTCGAGGGCTGTGATTCCAATGGTGCAATAAATTTCCTAACAAGTATCACCGTTTGTGAGATATGGAATGTTTGACTTTAGTGGTTAAAGTGTTGACTTTTGAGGTTTTGTAGTATTTTGAAATTTTGATTTGACCTACCCCCCCATTTTCGACGTCTACAAATTCAATGGTGTAGTGAAAATGGTCATCTGACCTTGGGATTGGAAGATATGGATGTTTTGGGGTTGTGGTTTAGGGTTTGTTATGGTTTTGTGTAGACTTTGAATATGGGGATTTTGAGTGCACCTTACCCGCCATTTTCGATGGCTACGATTCCGGTGGCGTAATTGTTTTTTCCTAGATCCTCACCGATTGGAAGATATAGATGATTTGACTTTAAACCGTGTGTTGACTTTCGGGTTTATTGTGTATACTTCATTTGTTTATAACTTTTGCATAAAGTATCCAAACGAAACTTATTTTATAGTTTTAGAAATGGCAAGAGCTAACAATGAGCGTGGTGGGATGTTGAATGTTGAAAAAAATAAAAATTAGACACACTATCTGTAACCACAGCAGAGAGAAGATTTCAGAAATGCTCTTTATTATATAAAAAGTAGCAATAGCATACTTGATACTACATCTATTTCTCGTCTGTATAGCATTTTTTTTTTTTGGTTTTTTACATGTTTAATTCTTTTAGGGTTTAGGGTTTAGGGTTTAGGGTTTAGGGTTACAAGGCCATGCCCACAAAATTGACATACTTATTTTTGGATTTTGAAGTGACCTAACCCCCCCATTTTCGACCCTTGTGATTTCAAATATGCAAAAAGTTTTCCCTAATCTGTCGTCATTTATGAGATATAGGATGTTTGACTTAAGCTTTGGGGTGTTGACTTTTGCCGTGTTTAGGTATTGCAACTTTTTGAGTATACCTAGCCCCCTATTTTTGGGCATTGTGAATCTAGTGGTGTAGTTAGTTTTCCCAAAAAGCTTAGGGATTGGAAGTTATTAGGGTTTTAGGGTTTAGGCTTACGGTTTAGGGTTTAGGGTTACATGGGCATCCTTAGGAAAGTCCATTTTCTCGGATGAGGTTGGGATTTGGCCTATCCCCCCATTTTCGAGGGCTGTGATTCCAATGGTGCAATAAATTTCCTAACAAGTATCACCGTTTGTGAGATATGGAATGTTTGACTTTAGAGGTTAAGGTGTTGACTTTTGAGGTTTTGTAGTATTTTGAAATTTTGATTTTACCTACCCCCCAATTTTCGACATCTACAAATTCAATGGTGTAGTGAAAATGGTCGTCTGACCTTGGGATTGGAAGATATGGATGTTTTGGGGTTGTGGTTTAGGGTTTGTTATGGTTTTGTGAAGACTTTGAATATGGGGATTTTGAGTGCACCTTACCCCCCATTTTCGATGGCTACGATTCCGGTGGCGTAATTGTTTTTTCCTAGATCCTCACCGATTGGAAGATATAGATGATTTGACTTTAAACCGTGTGTTGACTTTCGGGTTTATTGTGTATACTTCATTTGTATATAACTTTTGCATAAAGTATCCAAACGAAACTTATTATATAGTTTTAGAAATGGCAAGAGCTAACAATGAGCGTGGTGGGATGTTGACTGTTGAAAAAAATAAAAATTAGACACACTATCTGTAACCACAGCAGAGAGAAGATTTCAGAAATGCTCTTTATTATATAAGAAGTAGCAATAGCATACTTGATACTACATCTATTTCTCGTCTGTTACAGCATTTTTTTTTTTTTTTGGTTTTTTACATGTTTAATTTTTATTTATTTATTTATTTATTTTTCTATAGTAGTATAGCATAACGGAAATATAAGCTAAACTACTATAGTATGAAATAATCTACTCTGAATCAGACAATTCTACCACCGGTGGTTTAGCGATTACAAATTCGCGCCAATGTTTGCCCGTGTCTCGAGACATTTTGATAAAATAACGAGCTGCTCCCACATGATCAGTATATACGCCGTCTTTGCGCCAATATCGATTATTGAGTTGCTTCAGCATCAAACCTGGTCTAGTCCGATCTTTCACTTTGTGATGAACAAACCACTTCGCGTTGTTGAGAAAATCTAAAATCAACGGACGGTCTTGCGGATCGTCTAGCTCCCATCCGTCGTACTGATACTCTGCATCTTCTCGTAATAGTTGTTGTTGTGCTACGGCAGCGTGCCAGAGTCGCGCTTGTCGAAGTTGACGCTGCATGTACATGCCACTCCATCCGAATGCTTGACGAGCTATAGTGAGCGCGGTTTGAATACGAACTGTTGGCATCGAAGCATCTGCCCCCACCACCGATTGTGCAAACGCGTCGAAGTAGTGATGACAATCTCTCAAGAAATTGTCTAAACCGATACGCACAACGTCAAATGGTCCGTCTAACGCCCGCTAAATGCCTTCATCATGAAACATGTCAAGACCGCTGCATAGTTGACGTCCATCAACAACTTTCTCTGTGTGTACTGTCAATTCCAGTCTTGTGCCTTGCAGTCGAGCCGTGCGGTCTTCAGCTGACAGACCGTCCCAAATCCTCAACATGTTTTCTATCTGTTGTACTCTGGTCCGCATACTACCGATCGATTCTGGCATGTCATCGAGATTCCGTTTTGGTATGATAGACATAATCTCGTGGCACAACACTTGATACAACTTGACTTTGACAATACGGTCGTCAATGCTCGGGTTGAAACTCAACGAGCCGTATCCGTAGATGTGACACATCTCGTGCACTTCGCCATCATTAAATCTACGCGCACGAAGCTGCTCATGAGTAAATTTATAGAGCACAAGATCGTCTGTCGGTAGAAAGATTCCGTAGTCAAATATGTTCAGATAACGAGGAACCCGGTTTCCCATCTTTACGTGGTAGCGCTCTATAAACCGATCAATCTGCGGCTCGGCTATTGCTAACGGCCACTTCATCCCGTAAAACTGAACGCGACAGATAGCTGCACCATGACGATGAAGCGCTTCTGATATCGTTGAGACCGGAATATTCACTTGATTTAGCGCTAACGTCAAACTGTTCTCGTTAGCTGTATGTGCCATGCCATAAGCGTGCCGTATATATCTCAAGACTCTGTTTTTGAACGCATCCCGTGCAACCACGCCAGTTCCAGCGTAGACTTTCAGAACTATCGGATCTGCTATGACGTGCAACCAGTCGTCAAAGTCTTTGTGATCTCTAATCGGCACTCTTCTATTCGCCGGTCTAACCATAGCGCCAAACAAGTGTGGCAGATCTAACGTTAACATCATAAAGCATGCTGCATCTATATCGAGTAGATGCGGACTATTGATGTCCGAATACTGTTCAACGTCACTATGCGGCCCACTAAGCGCTGGAAACGTCAGTAACTCAGTCGCTTCACGCGTCTCAAACGGTCCGATATCAGAAAAGAAACGGCGTAGAGTGGCAGCCGAATTTTCCTGGACCGGACGAATTTCTTCGGGACATTGCTGGAGTGGTGGATCTGCTGCACGCTCTACGTTTGCACAAGCATCTTCGGGACGCTGTTGGAGTGGTGGATCTGCTGCACGCTCCACATTTGCATGAGCATCTTCGGGACGTGGCTGGAGTGGTAGATCTGCTGCACGCTCCGCGTTTGCACGAGCATCTTCGAACATCTGTTGGAAAAATTGATCGTACACTTCATCGTACACGTCATCGAGCATCTCATCGAAACTTTGAGTTTCAGCATCTACTGCCGGAGCATCTTCGTCATGTTCATCGTACATTTGAGCAGCTGCTACGACCGCCGGAAGATCTTCTCTATGCTGATCGAACATCTGAGCATCAACATTGACTGCCGGAACATCTTCGTCGCTCTCATCGTACACTTGAGTAGCTGCGACGACCGTCGGAAGATATTCTCTACGCTGATCGAACATCAGAGCATCAACATCGACTGCCGGAACATCTTCGTCGCTCTCATCGTACATTTGAGCAACTACGACGACCGTCGAAAGATCTGCTCTACGCTGATCAAACATCTATAGCTAGACGGAACAGGAATGCAGTGCATTCGGTGTTTCTGGACACACCTCCAATACAAAGGGATACGCCGGTGTAACCCCGCCTTTGAGAATGCACGTAAATTTTTCAAATTTTGTCCGATTTCCGATTTTCTTGAGCCTATCTTGCATATTTTTCAATTGCAAATCCATTGGTATAAGTCTTGTCTCCTAAATCACCGCCAATCAGTTTGTGCATCCAGATTTGAGACGCTGTTTTCAAGACTGCTGCGACCTTTGGGGAGCCGTATTTTATGCAATTCTCATTCGATTCCATAATTTTTTGTACCCATTGTGTGTGCTTTTTCAATACAAATCTACCGGTGTATTGTTTGTTGTCTAATTCTTCCCGAGGCAAATGTTGGATTTTGGGGGGTTCCGAGTGTTTTGAAGTGTTTTAGGGTGGTTTAGGGTACATTGTGGATTGTATTATCTCAAATGCAATGAAAGTCAACTTACAAGGAGCAATTGTGGTTTAGGGTTGAAGCACAACAAGTTAATTTGTATGTTTTTGTGGATTTAGAGCTTTAGAACTGGAGTTCTTTGCAGGTCTCCAGGACACTTGGGTAGTGCACAACAATGCAAGGATTTTCTACTCATTGTAATCTTTCAGTATGTTTGATTCCCCTCTGAAGTTTTTCAATGTGTATTTTGGGGTGTTTGTATGGTGTAGGGTGCACTAACTGCTCTTGGTGTACCGACTACACATTGCTGCACATTTGTGCACCGTGGCTATGTAGTTCAAAGAGCTAACTTTCAAACCAATTTAGAAATCATGTAGCAATGATTCAATGAAAAATGGATGAAGCCAACTTCTAGATTTATGTACAGTCCGGTACAACATGCTTACGAATTTTTCAATCAGTTTTCATTAGAAAGTTCAATATTTCTCAGGAAGCTCTAGCATGCTCAAAAATGAACCGATTTTGAAACCACAAATTGCATTGGAATTGCAATGAAGCGTGCTTCAACTTCATAATAAGTGAAAAAGGAATCATTTAAAATAAGACAACAATTTGGATTTCTTTTATGCACTATCTGTCATTTCATAGTGAACCTGTGGAAGATAGTCAAAGATTTTTTGCATTAAGGTAAAGAACAAGTAAGAAACCATACAATTAGTTCAAGTGGTGTGAGATCAAGTATCTCTAAAGCAATTGTGAAGGTTCATTTTTAATATGTACCATTAAATACAAGTTGTAATTTTCACAAATGGTAGTTGCACTAAATGGTAGATAGTATATAGAAAACATCAGATTTTTTGTATGATTTTCAATTACATGTGTGTATTTGTAATGATGATAAAGTAGACTTTAGTGTGATTCTAATGCAAATTAAAATTTGAAATTCCGTTCATTTTTGAGCATACAGGGGCCTTCCAAAGTTCCCACAAATCTCAACTGGATCCAAAATTCGTAACCATCTTGTACCCGACTGTACACCCTAACCAAAATTAAATGTACACCAAAAGAAAGCAAACATAATGGATGTAGAGAAATAAATAATATATACTTGAATGTGCAATGATGCATAATAATTATACGTGCTTGTTGAATAATAAAAAATATATGTGAATATATGTATATAGATATGTATGTACGTATGTATATGTATGCATATATATATATATATATATATATATATATATGTGTGTGAATGTGAATGTAGAAATTGAAAGAATATAGATGAATGCAAAAAAGAAATAATATAGTTGGATGCAAAAAAAATAAAAAACATATACAACAAAAGTAGGAGATACAAAACATTGTAGGCAGAAAATGACAGCAAGAAGTAAGGAGACGTTGAAATTTTATTTTTTTTAAAAACACAATTTCTTCTTGTAGAAAATAAAATATTTCTATTAATAGCAGGGTTTGTAAGTAGAAGATGAAATGAGAACCCAAGTAGCAACTGGAGATTATAAAAGGAAGTTCAATGTAAAAAAGAACCTGAGAAATCAAAAGTAGGATAACGTACTAAACAATTTAGGATCTAGAAGAAGAAAGTAATATAACAAAGCCAAGAAGAAATAGAGATAGGTAAATAGAGATCCAAAAGTTGCAAGTCAATGAACAAATAATAAAAATTAATAAATTAATAATAATAATAATATAGTTTACAATAAACTATGAAATGGATATTCTATATCACTAAATGTTTTGCCCTTATTTTAAGCCCACATCACATGTAAAACTTTACCTAAATTATAAGAAAGCTGATGATAATTTGTATACCATTCTTGTGCAACATCCCTGTGTCTCTTTCAAATTTGCACTGTTCTTTGTTCTGTAAGTTACTATTTAATTTTCCATAAGAAATCCCATGGATTGGATTGATGGGAATGCACTACAGGTTCAAGGGTACAAGGTCACACCTTTCTCAAATGAGTTACACCAGTGTCGCTCCATCATGAATGCACGTAATTGCAATTGCATTTTTGCCTATAAGCTACAGTGATGTAAATGCACTACAAAGTAGGGGTACACTGTCACACCTTTTCTCAAATGCATTTCACAAGTGTAACACGTCATTTAGAGGTGCATATATTTTGCAGTGCGGTTTCATCTACAACCCGGGTTTTCACCTTGAGTTCCCTTATGCATTCACCTTCACTACACTCACCTCGACTTTGTTTCCATCTTCACGATGTTTTGCAAATACATGTATTACATAACAAACACGACAGTCGTCAAAAAACACTCAAAAAATGTGAATGTTGTAATAATATATTTATGTATTCAGAAGATAACATGTGGCACTGCAGAAACAATACATGAATGCAGAAATATTAATCCATGAAAATCATACATTCATAGAGTCATAAAGAGATTTCAACATGACATCATATGCAAAATTCTACATTCGTACATAATAAAATTACATAAGACAATGCACAATGCTCATATACCAGCCCTAAACATTAGTACGTACAACTCTTCTCAAACTACAATCATTCATTGTTCTTCAAGTTAGCATTTCATCATCCCTAAATAACCTACAGGCTACAGTGATGGGTTTAGGGTAGAATTGTTCCATTACACTGTCACACCTTCACAAACACAAGTTTTTTGGAATTGTGTTTTCTCCTAAAAGTTGAATGCCCAAATTAATGGGAATGCACTGTAGGCATAGCAAATCATAGTCACACCTAGTGTCAGAGGTGTCACAATGGTGTAACTATCCCTTAGTTCGCCAAACCAGTTAAAAACCATTGTAACTGTCCTACGAATGCACGTGTTTTGTCATAACATTTTCACGTATTGGGTGGGTTTTTGCCAACAGGCCAAAGTCAAATGAGCGTAGTTTAATCGTAGGAACACACGGCCACACCTTTTCTCACAAGAGTTACACCGGTGTGGTAGTTCTTTCAGGAATGCACGTAATCTTTTCTCGTCTTTTCACCTCCACACCAGGTTTTCACCTTCCCATGCTTTTTCAACTTCACTTCCCTTTCTCATCGACTCCATTTGCACCTTCATTGCGTTTTGAAAAATACATGTATTACAAAACAACATGATGGATGCAAATATATAAATAATACACAAGAATGTTGAATAAGAAATAATACACAAGTATGTTGAAATAATACATTTACATATTCATAAAATAATATGCGTGAATGTAGAAACAATACGTGAATGTGGATACATCTATCATTGGAAATAACACACATACAATCATGAATATATTTCCACACAACATCACATGTAAAATTGCACATTTGTCCGTAATAAAATTACACAAGACAATGCGTGTCGCTCATATACCATCCCTATACATAAGTATGTGTAACTCTCCTTGAAACCGTGATCATTCATTGTTCTTTAATCCACAACCACCACAACATTTTCAGAAATTCAAATGCTAATTGTTTCCAACCCACCCTACATTCCCATCACTTGTTGGATGAAAGTCATCCATTTCTTTTGAGATACTTCATCAAGTCGTCGCCCTATGCAATGGTTGGATTTAGTGTCACCAGAGTGCATATTTTTCTAGAATCACAGGTGTAGAGGCATGTCAAGGCGTTGATCAAACCCAAATTGCATTGATGGACTTTAATTCTAGAGTAGCCTTGCAAAAAGGAGGTCATACATTGAAGATTTAGGACAAAAAACCCCAGGGAATCACCACATTCTAAAAGAGTATCTCATTCCAAATCCATCGGCCTACAAATTTCATTCAAAAAACGTTAATTTCTAGTTTGTATTCAAATTTATAAGGAATTTTTAATTTTGGCTTTCAAAATTTAAGAAAAAACGTTGGTGATGGTTTAGGTCAATTGAACCATACGGATGGAACATGAAATTTTAAATCTACAACTGTCATACGTATATCAATTCCAAAATATTCTTCCAAATAGTACATAACCTCTAAGTGCCTAGAAGGTTGGGCAATACCTAAATATATTGTGAAATGAGGCTTCTTTAACTTTATTGAGCTTCAACTCCAAAGAGCACATGTAAGACATCATGATTAGAAGACGTCCATTTGGTTGAATTTTAAATGAAATGCCTAAATATTTTTCAAATGAATTTACAAGAAAAAACTTTAAAAATTCACTAAAATCACAATCTTAACACTCTCATCCTGTCAGTGATTCATTATGATTGGTTGAAATCATTATGCTCCAGCAATGGTTCAGTTGTTCACATAAGTTTTATTATAGTTCGATAGAGGTATCTTGAGATCTCTTTGTACGCAATCAAAAGATAAATTTATAGGTTAAAATATTGCATATTTTTCAAAAGATGATTCAATGTTGTACATTATGCACTTTTGGCCAATGGTTCCAACATTCACAAAGACAATGAGTATTTTTTTTTTTTTTTCACGTAATTAAAACGATAATCTCTTTTAAAATCAAACTTAAACATATTTTGACACTGTTACGAAATCCAACCGTATGGATGTCATGGAAAAGTCATCATCTACAACTTTCATTTGTATGTCAACCTCAAAGAATGGATTTATTGCGCATTTTATAAACCAAAACTTTGGAAAATGACAATGCCTCTTTGACATATTTCCCTTCACAACCTCTCCAATAATTATGCAATTATTACAGCATATGAGTCAAATTTCAATCTTTGAGAAAACTTGTTTCAAAATCCAAAAAAATATTAAATAAATAAATAAATAAATAATTCAGCTCCTGTTATGTTGCCAACAATAGCAATTCACCAATATTCGTCACTTGGGTGCTTAGGGGTTGATGATGATTTTTCTCAAACTGTCAATCCTAAGAACACCCTCTAACGTTTATGGTTTAGGTACATATTTCATTTTCTGTTTAAAAAACCTACAAACTGGAGTGATGGAAATGTAGGAGGGCTGTAGGGGTACATTGTCACACCTTCACTCAAAAAAGTGACACCGGTGTTACTCCACCTTCAAGAATGCGTGTTTTTGGGAATTGTGTTCTCTCCTAAAGGTTCTGTACCCATATTAATGGGAATGCACTAAAGGTGTAGGCAGTTATTGGATCATACCTCTTGCTCGGGGACTTGCATTGGTCTAACTGTCGCTTTTCGAACAGAAGTTACACCAATGTAACTCCAACTCCAGGTATGTGTATATTTTTTACCACAATTTCAGCCATACACTAGGTTTTCACCTATAGGCGAGGTTCATGGGAATGCACAGTTAGAGATGTAGGTGCACACCATCACACCTTGTCTCAAAGGAGTTACAATAGTGCTACTCCACCTTCACGAATGCAGGAATTTTGAACTCTATTTCCTCTTGCACACCAAATGCCAGATTCACGGGAATACATTATTAATAGGTGTTTAGGGTACATTGTCACACCTTTTCTCAAGGGTTTAGGGTGGTGTAACTATGCCTTTGAGAATGCACGTCAATCGGGTGTCCGTATTTGAATTTCAATTGGATTCTTCTGTTTAGGGTAGATCAATCCAAGTTCATCTATTGATAATCCCTGATTGATGGAGCTCCATGGCTCAAATCAAGGAGACCACTAGTTCGAGACGATCCAAAACCAATTGGTTTGGACACGTTATTTTCTTCCAACCCCTTGGTTAATTCATATGTAAATTAACCCTTGACTCAAGAGCAACGGTGAAACGTAGCATACAACCTAAAGTTTTCACCACCAACAGTGATAGGGTCAGGCATTTAGGGGCGACACCCTGTAGGTTCGAGGGTGTCCCAAGAATTCACTTGGTTATTAAAATCATTATAAAGTACTATTTGTAGGAATATTTTTGAATTGATGTGCAAACGAAAGTTGTAGATTTTGAATTGAAGATTCCATCCACACAACCAGAGTCATCAATGCTATCACCAATATTGTATTATAAAATTTCCAAGTTAAAATGAAAATTAACTTCGTCATTTGATTACAATCAAGAAATTAACAACGTTTCAGGAAAAAGGGATTGTTGGAATGTATTGGAAATGAGATACTTTTAAAGTGGAAATTTTCTAATATTCTTATGTTCTTTAAAGCCATGACCTCGTCTCTACAAAGCTACATTTGAAGTAAAGTGAATGCAATTTTGGTTCACCGAGAAGTTCACATACATCTAGGTTTTAAATTTTCAAAAAGTACGTACTCTAGTATCACCAAATCCAACCGTGGTACACGACAACAATTTGACAAAGCATTTCCAAAATCTATTTCATTTTGAAAAAGTTGATTAGGAGGGAGATCCGGAAGAACCACAAATGCCACCAAGCCAGGATGGGTTTAGGGTTTTTACCTTCAATCACGGGTGAACAATGGGTTTAGGGTTTAGGATGTCTTGCCATGGTGTATACACTGTCCATATTCAAGACACCTATAGGATCTAGCCAAATTTGGCAATGGAGATTCTCAAGCACTCACTACCAATCAGCAATTCCACGTGGTCACTAGTCCAAAGGTAACTCCAGTTCACTAAAGTTTCGATTGGACGTATGAAACCGCCGATTGGGCATAATCGTTGAATGATAACTATCCATATTGTAAACCACGGGACTTTGGACAATGATAAATACAAATGGACCATTTGACACCATACTTTGGGGATAGGGGGAGTAGGAGTTGGAGGCATAAAACCCATGATCATGGTGTTGAATACTCCGGGCACCCCAGGGATGTCAAACCCATTGAGCAAAGCGAGAAGGGTTTGGCTAAGGGTGCAGGGTCCGGCAGGACCCGTAGCCCGTTACATCTTAGGGTTTACTCAAAACAACGACAAGGCGGGTAATTGGGGTTTACATCATTCACTTTTGGGTAGTATAACCATACACCAAATCTAATCTTTAAAATCAAAATTCAAAATTCAAACCCACCAAGTCGTTCAGGGGTTTAGGATTTGATATAAGGGCGGTTTTAGGGTCTGGTAGGATACGAAGCCCATCAAATTTGTAAAAAAAAAAGACAAACAAGCATAGTAAGTACTAGGGTTTAGGTTTTCAGGGTCACAAGGGGGTAGCAGTGTACGGTTTAGGGGAAGGCCGGTGGGACATCATGGATGCATCCAAATTGACGGCGAGCACGACCCAGAGCCTCTCCCTTCCACGCCCCTGATCACCTAGAGTTGTGCCCAACCTAACTGTATTGTGTGACGTAAGCAACTGCTATACATCAGTCTGTTAAAACCAAAATTATATTCAAATCAAAATGCAGGTACTCGGTGTTCAATTCAAGAAAGGGGCTCATTGGCCTACCAAACACAAAGAATACATCAATACAGTCAGAAACATATTTCAATATATCATCTTATGTACAATTGCACATTGTATCTAATAAAATATAAGAGAGTTCATGGTACTCATCAACCATCCCTATACATTAGTAACCGTAACTCTTCTTCAAACCTAAATCATTCATTGTGCCCTTTTCTTATAGGGTCATACTATTGTCACTCCACCTATAGGGTCATAAACATGTTTCAACACATCATCACAATCATGTAAAATTGCACCTTTGTACATAACAAAACTATATCAAAGAGTTTTTTGTACTCATACGCCATCCCTTTACATTAGTGTCCACAACTCTTGGTCAAACCAAGATCATTGATTGTGGTTTAAGTTCATATTTCATTCTCCGTAAATAACCTACAGGCTGAAGTGATGGGGATGCACCAGTGGTTCAAGGACACGCCATCACACCTTCTCCCAGAGTTCCGCTGCTGTTACTCCACCCTCATGAATGTTTGTTTTTTGAATTGCATTTTCTCCTAACGACCAAATGCCCAATTTCATGGGAATGTACTATAGGGTTTAGGGAATGTTGTCACACCTTTTGGCCAAGGGAGTACGTTGGTGTAACTCATCCTTAACAAATGCATGTACTTTATGCTTCATTTACACGTATAGGTTGGGTTTTCACACGTAGGCAAAAGCAACAAGAAGGCACTGTAGGTGTGGGAGCACGACATCTCACCATTTTCCAAAGGAGTTTAATTGGCATAATTGCACTTCTAGGAATGCATGTACTCTGCATTCCGTTTTCACCTACCAACCGGGTATTCGTCATTGCATTTTCACCTAGAGGGTGGATTTTCAACAATAGGCCAAAGTAACTGGGGAGCACTAGATGTGTAGGAACACACCGTCACACCTTTTCGCCACGGAGTTACACCAGTGTAACTACACCTCCACAAAAGCACCCACTATGTAAAGGATGGGTTTTCACCTCCGCTGTACTTTCTTATTTACTTCCTTTTCACCCTCACTGCAGTTTGAAATATACATGTATCACAAGTCAAACATGATGCATGTAGAAAAACAACTGATATATATATGAATGTTGAATACAATATAATATACATGCATGTCGAATAATAAATAATATTCATGAATGTTCAAAATGATACATTCACGTGTCCATAGAATAATATTCACGAGGGAATGTAGAAACAATATGTGACCGAAGAAATATTAATCCGTGAAAAATATACATTCATGTAGTCCTAAATACATTTCAATATGACATCATTACCAAGATCAATCATTGTGTCTTGACCCCTAACTGCCCAACCATGCATGTTTTGCATGATGTACAGATTTCATCCGTAGTTTCTCATCCGTCATGCACTTTTTATAGTGTAAAATTTTTATTGGATTTTTTGTGGGAAGTTAGCTTCATGTATGTGTGATCCGATCAGAAAGGAAAAAATTTGTGAAAAAATTATGCCTCATATCGTGTTGCAGTGTTTCGTCCAAAATTTGGAAGATTTTAGTCTAAAAGTGTTCTTGGAAAAATAAACTCATAAAATCAAGCATCCAAAAAATCTCCAAAATTCACTACACCTAGAGCACTACATTATAACCCATCACAACAAATTTCATCCACAAACTGTCAATATCTTATTCATAATCGAACTAGAAAATAATTTTTTGATTTATGTTTCAAAATTTATAGAAAAATATTAGTGGCAGCAATCATAGATCTAATCGTATGGATAGAATCTAAAATTCAAAATCTACAACTTTGATTCATACATCAAGTTCCAAATATTCATGTTAATTGCATTTTATAATGCATCTTTGCAAAACTGCCCAAACCAGACATAGGTGAGGACGTTCAGGAGTTAAGTTGATATTTCATTCCCTGTAAATAACCTAGAGGCAGGAGCAATGGGTATGCACAGGAGGTGCAGGGTTACACCGTCACACCTTTTCTTACAGGACTTACACCGGTGTTGCTTTAACTTTGGGAATGAACGATTCTTCAATTATGGTTTCTCCTACATGCAAAATAGTGAAATTCACGGGAATGCACGGTAGGTGGACAGGAACATAATTATGTAGTTTGTCAAAGGGATAATACAAATGGAACTATCCCATTTCTCCAAGAAGTCACACCAACAACACGCCTCTAGGAAGGAGGTATTTCTCATCGTATTTTCACCTGTAGGGTGGGTTTGAGTCCTCTTCAGCCATGAGAGTGATGGGAATGCTCTACAGGCATAGGAACACACCATCACTCCATTTCTCAAAGGAGTTACACTAGTGTAACACGTCCCTTAGGAATGCATGTATTTGATGGGAATGCTGTACATGTGTAACAACACACCATCACTCCATTTCTCAAAGGAGTTACACTAGTGTAACATGTCCCTTGGGAATGCATGTATTTTTTATTGTGCCTTCTCCTATACGCCACATTTTCACCTTCTCTGCATTTTCAAATTCATGGCACTTTCTCCTTGCCTTTGTTTTCATCTTCACCTGAGGGAGTGCACTATTCAATAAAGCCAGGAATCATGTGCGTGCATCCCCCTTATTAAAACACCCCTATATACATTTTTATTTTGTCTAAAATCAAACAATATATGTACAAATCTCAGAGTCTCAAAATACATTTCCATATGTACACAGGGGCTACAAACTAGGAATTCAACTCCAAGCCCCATGTATATCTACTTTCCGCTCGATTGAAATACGTCTCCCATTAGTACATTTTGTACATGTTTGTTCTAAACAATACCCTTGTTGTGCAAGCACGTGTATAATTACAATTCTCAAAGAGTGCACTCCCTAGGATCTTCAAGGAGTTTTGGAAAATGCATGTACTAGATAACAAACATGATGGATGTAGAGATATAACTAATACATGACAGACATGCCTATTGAATAATAAATGATATTCATGAATGCTCGAATAGTATATTAATATATATTGATGAAATCATATACGTTGATGCATGAACAACAGAATGATTGTAGCAATGTCAATCCATCAAAATAATACCTCCATACAGTCATAAATGTATTTCAAAATAACATCATATATAGAATTGCACATTGGTAATTGAATACATATACCATCCCTATAAATTAGCATCCCTAACTCTTCTCCAAACCAAAATCATTCATTGTTTTCTTGAATTAGTTTTCCAATATCCAAAAATAACCCATAGGCTTGAATTACGGGAATGCACCAGGGGTGTACTAGCACATTGTCACACCTTTTGTGCATTGTAGGTGTGGCACCACACCACCACACCATTTCTAAAAGGAGTTACACTGGTGTTTAGGGTCCTTCATGAACGCATGTCTTTTTTAGGGCGTTTTCACCTCCACCTCAAGTTCTCACCTTCCCTGCATTTTCACCTTCACTTCGCTTTCTCCTCGACATTGTTTGAAACTTCATTGCATTTCCTAAACTCTAAACCACCCTAATAAATTGATTGTACCCAAAAGTCCAAATTGGTTTAGGGTGGTTTAGGGTTTAGTTTACATTCAATATTTTAATAAGCATTATGTTTGAAATCAAATTATTTATGAAAAATCAAATGTTAATTTTCTATTTAGAAGTTGAGTTTTTAAAATTAATATTTGAACATCATTTTATGTTTCTTTATTTTGATATTTTCTAATATTTTATATTGTATGCATTTTATATTATTCTACAGTATTATGTCAATTATTTGGCAGCACCTACATGCAATAAGTTGGACACAAGAATATCTTGGAGAAAGGTGAATGTTGCTTACTTTCTTGATGTTTGTTTGATTTAGGATTGAATGTTTTAAAAGCGTATATACTTTAGATTAAATATTATACTCATTTAACTATTGATTTTTATTTTTGAATGGTAGTTTTGTATATTAACATGTTGGTTGTTTTGTTTTGTGGTTTAGGAAGATGCTATGGCACTAGAGAATGGTGCATTGGATGATCATAGAAGAGAGTTTCTTCAACCTTTTTCTTGCTGAGGTTAGAGAATTAACCATGACCGGAGAATATGGCACGCAAAATGAAGGGTGTTTGGCATTGATCAAACTCATGCATTGGGTAGATGACCTTCGAGAAGATAGTTGTAATAGTCCGATTGGGACGAGTATTTGTCAATCATACGAAGCTATTATGAAAGGCATCAGAGATCCCAAACTATCTGAGGTTTGGGTGGTTAAGCACAAATTACCTTGTGCCCGTGATTTACTTGAGAGACTTCGCCATGCCGATGAAAGTATGTTGATGCACGAGGGATTTTGGGTTGTTGAAGACACAAGTTTTATTGGAAATATTAAGAAGCGCAAGAACATCAACTTGAAGCGTTTATTATGGAAGAGCGCAAAGTGCTTTATGAAGTTTGACATTTAACCTTTTGGAGCTTCATTCATGCCAAGTGAACAGTTGGATTACAATACCAATTTACATGATTTTATTGTTTATTCTCTTATGTTAGAAAGAGTTATCGAAGATTTACGGGTGCGATTTCTTGAACCTGGGTCAAGTTCATCTGTTTTTTATGAAGCATTGTTTTTATTATCATGTTCCAAACATGTGTGACATTCTTTATGAGCAGAATCTTGATATAAGTGCACATCGAAGGACTCTTCCTCTTGGTTTTGAGAGGGGTGCATCACTTATTGACGGTTCAACATTGCACTTAACTCCACGAACATTGGAAATTGATAATGAGGAGTGCATTGATATTTATGATTTTGCTCCACATGATTTGGAATTTATTGAAAAAGGCAATGCAAGTATTGCTCATTCAATTTCAAAAGTCTATCTTCTACATGAATCGGAGTTCAGCCTCCAAAAGATGAGGGTTGGTGTACCCCTAGCTGCCGGTTTAGGGGTACACTATCACACCTTTTCTCAAAGGAGTCACACCGGTGCAATTCCACCTCTAGGAAGGCATGTTTAGGGTTTAGGGTTTCCACCTGTAAGCCTGGTCTAACCTTCCCTACTTTTTCACTTTTGCTACACTTCCATCTACAATTTGTTTTCATCTATATTGTGTTGAATGTGAGAAATACATGTATTATATAACAAACACGACGGAGCACACCATCACACCTGCTGTCAACGGGGCTACACCGGTGTAACACATTGTTCAGGAATGCATGTACCTTTTATTGCGTTTTCAGCTGTTCGCCAGGTTTTCACCTTCATTTACGTTTTCACCTTCATTGTGTTCCGAAATATTCATGTATTACAAGACAATGGAGATGGATGTAGAAAAACAGACAATGTACCTCGATGTTGAATAATTAAAAACATGTGTGAGTGTTGAAATAATACGTTCATATATTCATAAAATAATGTTGGTGAATGTAGAAACAATGTGTTAATATAGAATTATTAATCCCTGGACATAATACATTCATGAATAGGGTCCCAAATATATTTCAATGCAACATCACATGTAAAATTGCACATTCATACATAATAAAATATAATGGCACTCATTACACTCATGTTCCACCCTTGTGCATTTGGTATCTACACCTCCTCTTCAAAATTGAAAACCTAGATAATTTGTTATTCATTGTCCTAATACTTGATTTTATGAAAAAACCTATAGGCTAGAGTGATGGGAATGAACTAGAGGTGTTTAGGGTTACAGAGTCATACCATCATCAAAGGAGTCACACAAGTGCTACCCGACCTTCAGGAATGCACTGAATGTGCAGAGGTACACCATCACACCTTTTTTCACAGGAGTTACACCTACGTAACAGTGTAACATGTCTTTTGGGAATGCACGTGATTATTTATTCCATTTTCACTTACAGGTGGGGTTTTCCCCTTTCCGACATTTTCACCTCTACTCTTCTTTTGTCTTGACTTCATTTTCACCTTCGTTGCATTTTGAGAAATGCACGTGTAGACTTTATGTTTTTCCTAGTGGTTATTTTTTGTATGTCCCAATAGGTCGTTTTGTTTTTTATAGGGTAGAAGATCACCGGGAATAGTTTGTATAGGCTAAAAAGAGACATTCACAAATCAATAACCTCTTTTGAAATTTTAATGTCAAATCCCATGGGAGCTAGCAACCTTTGATAAAGGAACTTTGGAGTTTTTAGGTGGTGATTCAAAAAGGGTTTAGAGTTTTCATAGTGAGATCCCAATGGACAATTTTGACAGTTAAGAAGTTGTTTCGTGAACCTCAAAGGCATGCAGTACCATTGGGTTTACAACATTCCAGTAGATTGTGAATGGCTCCAGCCAACTGGGCCGTTGTGTTTGTAATTTTTGTACATTTGTACCAAGTGGAATTACAGCCAAGTACGTGTGACTTTGAAGTGCAATGGTGTGACCTGTTGCTCCATTAATTTATGTGTGTGTGTGAATGTTTAGAGTTTAGTGGGGATAGTGTTTATAATTGGAAATGTATGCATGTATGGAATTGTGTTTGAGAAGTGATCTTTGATCCTGAGATTCACATTAACCCCTAAACAACGGGCCTATGACCATGGAATCTTTCTTTACCTGTCACGCTCATTTTTGTCACTAGAAAGAAGATAAAGAATTATAATTTATATTTTTAGTAGCTCAGGCCATGCATCTACTACAATTCATGTATTTTTCATAAAATTGCTGAGAATTTGAAATTACTATGATTTTTTGAAGTGATTGTAAAGAAAATGCATATCAATTACAAAATACATTCGAAAGTTCCAATTTTTTCCCAAAGGTGTAAATTACAGTAAAGATAGTACAATAAATGAAAATCATCCGTGTATCTAAATTTAGATTTTTTTGCTACACCATGGTAATACCCACGGAGCTTGCAACTCCAATAAGACACCCAATTCTCATATTTTTCCAAGAAATCAAAATGGAGTAGAAACTAAACTTGGTAAGCATCATTTTGTTAGTTAAGCTCAACTGCACTATAACTCATTTTCATGGCTTATATTTAGGGTAAGTAGAAAAAGCATAAAGCTCTAGAATAACTACAGGGTGAACCGTTTTACGACTCCTTTTGTAGTTGGGACCTGATATAAAATCCAAAAAATGGCTTCAATGATTTGAATTTAAATCAAAGAGGTGGCACGACCAAACAAAATCCTTCACAAAAAGAGTTGGATGGAAATCATCCACATGGTAGTTGGAATTGAATAGTCAGTTCCATTCATTTGCGAGTTCTTGGTGTGCCTGGCATTGAAGGGTTAGAGTGTAAACGAATCGAGTAGAAAATTGTGTGATCCCAATTGTGTGTTTCTCTTGTGGAGCTATAGTCTGAGGCTGTGAGTAACACATGGCACTCTGAGTGTGTTCAAGAGAAGAATAAATTCCAAGTTGGAGATTACTTGTGTGATTACTTGTGATGAAGAGATTGATATTATGACTTAGGGGGATTGATTAACCAAATGGAGAATGTGATCCGTTTGGCCTATGTGTGTCAATGCATACGATTCAAAGTGTGAGAGATCCATTGGATTATTGTTGATTAATACCAAGTGGAATGTGATTGTGGAATTTGGAATGATCTGATTGATGATGTGATGTGTGAGTTTCCCACGGGGTTGTATGCTAGTGGGAGATTGAGTGCGGAGTGGAACAACACCCACTAGAAACTCCATTACACAAGTTGGACAAAATAAATGTCCAGGTTTCAAGGCGGGAAAAGATATATAACCATCTTGCCATATTGCAAAACTTGTAAATCACATATCATTAACTAAAAATAAACAATAAAAATTCGAAACATACACATGCTTTTTTAAAATCAACAAACAATTTGTATAAGTCATTCAAAACAAGTAACAACTTACCTCTAGTGTCATCGAATCCATTGTAGATAAATAAATAGACGTTTGTTAAAGGGTGTAAACCCAAGACATTTCTGACTTCAATAAACCAAAAGACATCCACCTGCAAGAGCAACCTAAACAAATTAAGTTCCAACCAAAACGAAATAAAAAATTGTTCAAAAAAGATTCTACATTCACAAGTCTTATAAACAAGTCTAACCTAAAAATCATTGAATTGAATTAATGCTATTTTCACATGAGGTTTTGATCATAACCAACCCAAGAGGAGGGTGACAATGGCACCCCCCATCCCAAGCATTTACCATGAACATAGCATGCAATTATGCGCACAAAGCATCAAAATTCAATAACATTGCAAGGAAAATGAACCCAAGAGGAGGATGACAATGACACCCCCCATCCCAAGCATTTACCATGAACATAGCATGGGTCATCGTCCACGAAGATGTGAGGGGTGGTGCCAAACAAGGTGTGTGGCGAGGCCACCACGCGCCGTGACGAGCACCAAGTGTGAACATTTTTTTATTTATTTTCAAAGTGCTGGTTGGTTTGAAATTGATGTGGGAGCAGGGTTGTCACTTTGGACGTCTTTGGAGCAAATCGCGTCCGGTTTGACGTCGGGACGTTCGGACGTCGCGTCCGAGCGGCCGGACGCCAGCGACCGCTGGATAAACTGTGATTTACTTTATCCGCTGCCGTTTTTAACGTGCAGACGTTGTAGCGGACAGCGCACCACGTTCTGCGATCTTACGCCTTCAATGAACTTCTCTATGATGGTCGCTTGGTACGTTGCTGTCTTCGAATGTCCCGAAGTGTCTACCAATCCAAGAAAGTGTTCTCCTACCGTAGACACTATCACGCAATTGAATAATGGTTGGTTTGTGCACGAGCTCCATCCATCAAATGTCAACGTGGCCCCAAACTTGCGAACGCTATCTGCCATTTTACCTTCCAAGACCACCCCTAGCTCATTCTTGGCCTGCGTCAAGAGTTTCTTCCGTAAGTCATTGTAAGTGGGTGGTGTGTATGTTCCCCGAAAAGCAGAAGTCCTCCGTACGGCCTCTTTGAAAGTTGAATTCCATGCTATCGCAAAAAGGATATTCGCCTCGTAAAAGAACCTTGCCCATATCTTGTCTAACTCCTTTCGTTTCTCTTCCTGAAAACCCTCTGGTATTCCTGCTTGTCGCAATGAACGGGCGGCCCTGCCAGCTGCACTGTCACGTTCCGTGGATGGTGATCTGCTCGCGGTAGTTTCGTTTGTATTAGAACCTGACCTCTGATTTGGAATCTCTTGTGGTCCATCGCGTGACTCTTGATCCAGCGATTGCGGTGTGCAAAGCTCCATCATGTCCATATTTCCCGCTCTCGGAGTGCGACATTCATCGGATAGATCTGGATTTGGACGCTTAGGAGGATCTCCTCTGCAATTAAAAAAGAGCCCTTTAATCTGCGGTGTGAGTCTCTTGCATATACCGACGCCAGTGTCATGGTTTCCTGATGCGTTCCGGTATCCAAGGTGACTCAACATCCTCGCCGCCTTCCTTGCAAAAAGTGCTGCACATAGTAAGCACTTCACTTTTCCGGGGGCTATATCCACATACCAATCTTCCCAATCGCTGGGCATCTTGAAAGGTTCAAGCGGGTTTAGGTTCCGCTACCCAATAGTTTTAAGTGACGGCGTGCAGTACCACGTGATCGCGCGACGAAAAAATGTATCTTGTATGTAAAATACAGTAGTTGTCAAATTCCGAACGGAATTTGACAACCGCGCATTCAAACTCGGTAATGGTCAAGCAAGGGATACCAAAAGGTTGCCCACAGCCCTTGACAACTGGTGAGTTCGAATGAACTCACCAAAACAAAACCTTTATGCTTTATAGTACCATCTGCCGAACTAGCCGTTGGACAGCCTGGCTGGTCCGTTATGCCGTCCGCTGTGCCGTCTGCTGTGCCGTCCGATATGCCGTCCGATCGATTCGGGCTGGATCGGACGCACTGGAGGGACGGTCCAGAGTGGCCGGGGTGCATCGGACGGGCTCGACCGGACGCGCTGGATCGGACGGCCTGGATCGGACGGCAGAATCGGACGCGATGCATCGGACGCACCAAAACAGCGGACGCCTTAGGGTTTCGGTTTAGGGTTTATGGTCCGCCGCCGCCACCCCATCGGACGACGATGATCGGACGGGCAGCACGCTCCGGACGACACATCGGACGGCAGGCCCGGTTCGGACAGGCGGACAGGCTGGTTCGGGCGGACGGGCTGGTTCGGGCGGACAGCAGTATAGAAGGCTCGTCCGGCCCCATTTCCTCTCACTTCTCACTCCTAAATCAGGTTGCTGGCAATTCCCTTTGTGGACTTCCTGGCCTTATTTACTATAGGGGTGAGAGGTCATATGCTTATTGTGACCAATCACCGGTTGGTCACAATACGCATCTTACACACTTTATTCATATCTTCGCGGTATTTTCACACGGACGGGTCACTCATATTATCGCAGTTCTTACACAGACGGTTCTTACACATTTTCGCGGGGTTTTTACGCAAACGGTTGATTTACATTATCGCGGGATTACCTCATGGTTTAGGGTACACGATCGATTCACCTCGTCGCGGCATTCTGTCTCGGTAATTGCACACGGTTCATTCACACATCGCTAAGCAATGGCCGATGACCAACGTGAGGGTCACGTTCCGAATGCTAATGCTGGGCCTAGGAGGAACAAGCCTAAGGGGGCCCCACATGCGATCGATTACGCCGTATTGGACGACCCAACTATTCTAGCCGCACCACGATGGGAAGAAGTTAAGAACAAATATTGGTCTGCCACAGATTGCAGAAATTATGTCAAACTGTCCCACATTGGTAAACTGTGGCCGAGGGATCAATTACCATTGATGGCAAAAACCTTTACTGCCAAACCAAACTTGTGCAAAGATGATCATTTCCTTCACCGAGCGGAAGAGGTATGGAAGGCATTGTTTGGAGCTCGTTCGAAGTCAAAGGGAACATTCAACTACAACACACTGGCAATGGTCTATGTGGAATTAAGGTTGAAGCGCAAGGTGGATTGGAGGACAATTTGGATGCAAGTGTGGAAACCAAAGTCAATGCTGAACGGGAGGAAATAGAAGTCGAAGTTAAATGGGACTTAGAAGACAAAGTCGAAGATATTGCAACTTCTCCGTCTCGATCGGTACCGTGCAAGGAGGGCGAGGAACTGTTGCCGCATAACCCATCCACGCTAATTCAGGCAACTACGGAATCAAAGGAGAAACAGAAGTTGAGGTCCGATACAATTACCACGGAAGGCCGCCAAGAAAAGTATAACTTTGGAACGGACTGGGCGGTTCAGGTGGGAAAGGGCGGTCCAAGCAATCCAAGTTCCTTGACTCCGAGTGAGAAACGCGCATGTCCGGATGACACGGATACACTAATTCGGGATCCAAATGGACGTTGGGGAAAATGCGGGACTTGTGAGGTAAAGAGAATGCCTATTGAGGATCTAATGATTTCGTACGGGTAGTTGGCGGAGAAAGTTCTCAAGGTGGGTGAAATTGCAGAAGCAGAGCAGTGGGAACTGTCCGACGAGTTCCCCGACTTGGAAAGTGATCTAGGTTCATTGAAACTTCTTTCGAAGAACGTGTACGTGAACTTGGTAAAAGCCATGGACGTAACAACTTTCCTTCGTACAATCGCACCACAGCTCGCTAGAGATGTCCAATCAATTGAGAAAAAATTGGACCGTTGGGGGCCAGTCATCGAAAAGGCGAAGCGTGTTGATGAGCTCACAAAGAGACTAAAAGAAACAACGGAATGTGCAAGGGGATTTGAGCGCTTGGCGAGAGAAACCATAAAGCAACTGCAGTCGACCATCATAAAGAACCATTTGAAGACCCTGCATCTCCAGATGATGAATTGGTAGTTGATAGAAGAAGTAGAGAAGCTGCGAGAAGAAACTACAAAGATAGAAGCATTACCTCAAGAATCTCTTGTCCCTTCTGAGCAGCTCGCTATTCCGTTGAATGCCAATACTTCGAACGCAGCAGTACTTGAAGAAACTCTTGGCCCATCGGACCAGTTGTCTCTTCCATTGGATGCGCAGGTTTTGGACGGAGTAGTACTTGAAGAAACTCTTTCCCCATCAGACCGATTGTCTCTTCCATTTGATGCCCATACTTCGGACGAGACAGTGGTTGAAGATACTCTCGCTCCATCGCACCAGTTGCCCTTTCTTTTGGATGTCCAAACTTCAGACGAAATAGTGGTTAAAGATACTGTACCGCCATCGGAGCAGTTGCCCCTTCCTTTGGATGCCCAAACCTCCGACGGTGACCTCCACAATGAACAGGATCCTTCGAATTCGCTAGAGCGGCCAGGTGTAGCGGAGGTATTCGTGGCGGTTGATAGGATCCAGAAAGAACCTTGGAAAAGGCCACCAACCGAAGCCGGTGAAGCCAGTAACCGTGAGATCGAGACGTTGAGACAACGATTGCATCAAGCAGAGATTGACAGGGATATAGCGAGGTGTGACTTACTTTTCTGGGAAAGTGACAAGGAGATGCCCATACCACCTCGTGAGCAAAGCCTGCCTTGGTTGAGTTATGTCCACCAATTAAAGGATGTGGATGAATTGGTCGCGCGTGAGTTGTATTTGATGTTCCAGTACGAGGAGAAAAAAAGTGGGAATCTCTCTTGTATGCTAGGAAGTTTGAGGAGGGTGCAAGAATTATTTGATCGACAAGCCGCGCTGCCTGGAGCACGTACAATGACTACGTTTACCATGTGGGGTGATGTTGACGTGATGATGACACGGGCACATGGGATTTGTGGTTCTCTGGAAACAAACAACATGGATTGGGCTTCGGCGATCGAAGAAGGGTGGATGCCATATAACGTGTTTTCCTCGCATTTGTTGGAGAAGGAGAAGACGGTGGTTCATACATGTAATCCAGCTCCCGACTTTCTGAAAGAGACATGTTGCTTGTGTCAATATGGGTTTGGTCCAGAAGGAGCGATCCAATTGGGACAATGTCAGCATACCTTTCATATTAAGTGCGTTGCGGAACATTGCTTACGACGCTCTTGGTGTCCCCTGTGCAATGCTCCTATACATGTCAGATTCTACGAAATGATGGGCCTTCGCGCCTTTATGCCATCTGGTCATGAATACAACCAGTGGAACCTTCCTCTGGACCAAAAACCGAAGAAGTTTCTAAATTACAAAAACTGGGGTCAACCATTGGTATGGGATGTTAACTTCGACTGCCATGACTTGTACCATTTGCACGCAGAAGGGTCTGAGGTAGAAGATTTTATGGACAAGGACGAACTTTTCTGGATGACCCGAGATTACGAGATCGAAGTGCGAGCACGTGCAATTGTGAACGAGGCGGACCGGGAGGTGTTTTGCCGCAACTTTGGGGGACATTGGAGCGTACATCACAAAAAGTTCTTCCGATTCCCAAAGAATGAAGTAAAAAAGAGAGATGATAACACGTGGTACGAGGCATTCGGTCCCGTCTTAGGAGAACAACACGGAACGTATGACCGTACGTTGATTGGCAGAGCTCTGGTCCTTTCAAAGTTGGAGGAGACGGCTAGGCTTTGTGCCACAACCACCGAGGACATGTTCATTGATGAGGAGAATTCCTATGCAGATGTTGCAGGTGCATTTGATAGGAGGATCAATGACGTTATCGAAATGTGGCGACGTCATATGTTGACATCGAACTGGTCAACGACATTTGGGGAAACTGAGCAAACTGTAACTCTTTTTGTCGGTCGTGTGGAGAAGTACATGGAGGTTTTTAAGGCAAGAGAGGTGGATATGGATCGTTCTCGCAAGGGGAAACGAAAGGCCGACGAGGATGACAATTGGGAACCATCTAAAGACAACGTTGAAAAGAAGCTTGCGATAGATTCAGAGGTTGAGGCAGGCGGTACAATCACTCATGGCAGTCAGCGTAGACGTACTCGTTCGATGAATATTGATATTGCATGACTGTTTTTTAGCCATTTGGCTACTATATGAATATATATAACTCTATTCACGTTTCCATTCTTGTTGACTTCCATGTAGAATATTTTTTCCACACTCGGTTTTCTTTCACTTCTCTATTTATACTTTTTACAAAACTCATAATAATAGAGAATTCGCATGACAATTTTTTCATTTGAAGGACTCCCACAAATGCAATTTATTTTTTATCGTGTTATAATTTTAAAAAAGAAACTGGGACAGCAGTGTAGGCATTTAGAGGTTTACCTAGTCAAAGTAGCTGATCAGAAGACGTAATGAAGGAAGGACTCTTCCTCCAAGCAAATTTTTTTTTTCACTGCCGCCGTCCGATGCCTGCCGTCCGCTTCTCGCCGTCCGCTGATCGCCGTCCGCTCCGGGGCCCAAAATGCCGTCCGCTTCACGGTGTCCGATCCGCCGTCTGATACAACCGTCCGATTCGTCCGTTCGGACCGCCGATAGTCAGATTTCATGAAGTTGTTCAACTCAACTACTTCCCAGAACGGATTAAATGCCATGAGGAATCCAATGATCGTGATTAAGTGAGCCAAAGACTCCTATTAACCCCTAAACGTTCGAACCCTTTTCAGATTTGGCCGTTTTTCAGAAATGCATTATAGAATGCAGCTAAGAGGGATATTTTCAACTCGATGAATGAATAAAAGTTGTACATCATGAATGTTAGATTCTATCCATACGGTTGGATTTGCAATTGCTATCACCAATTTTTGTGTATTAATTTTCAAACTTCAAATTTAGAGCTCTTTTGTAATATGATTACTAATAAGATATTGGCAATCTAATAATGAAATCTTTGGTGATGGGTTGAAATGTAATGCTTTAAGTGTAGTGATTTTTGGAGATTTTTTGGTTACTTAATTTTAGTACTTCACTTTCTCAAGAGCACTTTTAGACTAAAATCTTTGAAATTTTGGGTGGGAACACTACAACATGACATGAGGCATAAAAATTTCACAAATCATCCCTTCTCTAATTGGATCACACATGCACAAGCTAACTTCCCATAAAAGTTTAAGTAAAAGATCCACACTGCAAAAAGTGCATGATGGATGAAAAATCGGAGTTCAAATCCGTACATCATGCAAAATATGCATGATTGGGCCGTTAGGGGTTAACCCTTTGAGGACAACGCAACATGTTGGTATGGTGAAATCGATCACAGGATTTGCATATTTGAAATATCACATTGGGTGATTTATAATTTTGCATTCCTAGTCATTAGCAGTATGAAGGTATAATAAAAGTTTCAACATGATTGGAAGATATTTTGAATATTTACAAATTTTATTATGTAAACACGACAAAATTTCAAAATAAATATACTTTTGTCAAATTTAATATCAAGTTTTTTATTTAAGGTAGATAAAGGTATGAAAGCAAAAGATATAAAAGAGTCCTATGATTCGAGCATTATTAGAAAGCCCTTTGTATTTAGGACACTCCAATTTCAAATTTCTCAACGTTGGAATAACTTCAATAGATTTTCTACTTTCCAATCCCAACGGTCAAAAGATGTATCATAACTTAACTTAAACATCGAACGAAAACTCCAACTACATAAAAGCTAAAACGCTAGATTTTAAGGACGTTGGACCAAAAATCAAGCATAATATGCTTGATTGGGCAATTAGGTTACACATATGAATTTTAGATTCAATCCATACTTTAAGATCAACGGTTACGAATACCAATTAAGTTGTATGAATATAAAATGACTTGGGATTCAAAAAGAAGTGAATTTCAATGGTTGAGATCATATATGAATAGTCACTAAGTGAAGTCATTTTAACAAATGTTGCCACACAACAATGTAACATGCATGACTTACTGTTAAGAGCCCCAAAATGTAAAACCACCAACCTTTTACACAATAAACAATAACATGGCACCAAGATCGTCCCATTTTGAAACTATTTCATTTTTGCTGATAACAAATTTCAGAGTATATTACGGGCTCCATTATTCAAAGAAGATGATTCATACATTCGCACATGCGTACACAATATACTTATATTCTGTTCATATAAATTTATGTATACATAAAAATACATGTGCATATATACGTATCTATATATATATATATATATATATATAGATGGATGTGTCGACCATTTATAGATGTACATATTAATATAAACCCTAAACATGCATGCACATACGCATACAATAAGATTTATTTATATGTATGTAAATATAAAGGTACATACATGTGCATTCAATATGTTCAACTATAATTAAATTTCATATATACTATTCATATGAACATGCATACAATAGGTTCAAATCTAATTTAATTTCAAGTTTTCCCCTCTAACTAGGTTTGTAAAATATAAATTGTTACATATATTGTGTGATAATTTGTTTATGAAAATTGACGTGGTCTTTCCCTCTTAAATTATGTTTGTGAATCCATTGAATGAAGTCACTCTAGTAGGTTCGAAGTAATGTATGCATAAAAAAATGCTAACTCTTATGGAATTCAAATTGGAACGCAATGCTTCATTCTATTGCCTTTACATTTGAATATTTTGCCTCTTTATTCAATTGGAAAGTAATTACAAGTCAAGTCATGAAATTGACCAAAAGTGAGAGGGAGAATGAACAAAAGAAGAAAGGGAGAAGGGTAAGGTGGGGGGGGGGGGGGGGGGGGGGCGGAGTTAGTTAACAATGGAGAAGTAAGAGACATCATGAAAGAGGTGGTCCGGACCGCTCTCCTAGAAGTGAAGCACTACAAGAATTCAATGCGAAGGACAATAAATGTTGGAACATTCTTTGACCTTACTCAAAATAGTCCTCGAAGTCCGCGAGGATTCTTGAAGTGCGTGTAGACCCAAGGAGTTGGGTTGGAGGAGGAGGAAGGGAGAGCAATGAAACACCAAAACTCAATACTTTGGAGAACCCCCTGGGCTGCTCGCGCACGCCGTCCGATGCCTGCCGTCCGCACTGCCGTCCGATCCGGCATCCTCTCTGCAGGCCGCTCTGTCGTCCGATCCGAGGGTTTCGTCCGATGGATCTTGTCCGTCCGATCAGCGCGCTCTATTTCATTCAGTTCGTCCGATCTCGTCGTCTAAAACCGCCGTCCGAGGTGCTTCTGCAGATGACCCTTAACCCCTAAAGGACCAATCAACCATATTATGCTTGTTTTTTGGTCAAACGCCCCAAAAATCAAGTGTTTTAAGTTTATTGTAGTTGGTGATTTCATTAGATGTTTAAGTTAAGTTATGATACATCTTTTGACCGTTGGGATTGGAGAATAGACTTCATTTGTAGATTTTCCACCGTCGAGAAATTTGAATTTTGAGTGTCCAAAATACAAAGGGATTTCTAAACATGCTCATATCATAGGTCTCTTTTAATTTCTTCATTTTCAGTATTTTACTCCTTCTAAATATGACTTTTATGTACCTTAAATATAATTTTTGATATTAAATTTGACAAAACTATATTTATTTTGAATTTTTCCCTTGTTTACATAATAAAATTTGTAAATATTCAAAATATTTTCGAATCATTTTGAAAATTTTGCCATACCTTCATAATTTTAATGACTCTCTATGAAAAATCATAAATCATACAATTTGATATTTCAAGTATGCAAATTATAGTGCTTTGACTTTTTCAAAAGAGGTGAGGACCTTTAGGGGTTAACCTTTTGACGCTCGCCTTCATATTCTAAATATTGGATGGTTGCTCATGCGTACATCCATCACATACGGCGACTTCGTACAATAATTAAAATTTGTGATTGTCTATGGTCCATTAAAATATGAATTCCTTCAAATATTTAACCTTCATAATTTTAAAAAGTTCATTTTCTATTAGAAAATACATAACACTTTAGGACTAATTGGATACATACAAATTCGTGCGTGTGTAAACTTTAATTATAAAAATAAACCAGTCCGAAAGGTAAAATTTATATAAAAGTGTATATTGATTGTTGTCAAAGGCAACATTAAACCAACATTAACCCCGAAATGCCCAATCAACCATATTATGCTTGTTTTTTGGTCAAACGCCCCAAAAATCAAGTGTTTTAACTTTATTGTAGTTCGTGTTATCATTAGATGTTTAAGTTAAGTTATGATACATCTTTTGACCGTTGGGATTGGAGAATAGACTTCATTTGAAGATATTTCACCGTCGTGAAATTTGAATTTCGAGTGTTCAAAATGCAAAGGGATTACTAAAGATGCTTCTATCATATGTCTCTTTTAATTTCTTCACTTTCAGTCTTTTACTCCTTGTAAATATAACTTTTATGTACCTTAAATATAATTTTTGATATTAAATTTGACAAAACTATATTTATTTTGAATTTTTCCCTTGTTTACATAATAAAATTTGTAAATATTCAAAATATTTTCGAATCATGTTGAAAATTTTGCCATACCTTCATATTGTTAATGACTGTTTATGAAAAAATATAAATCGTACAATGTGATATTTCAAGTATGCAAATTATAGTGCTTCGACTTTTAGAAAAGAGATGAGGACCTTTAGGGGTTAAGATAGATAGAAGTAGTTTGATCGATCACAGGATTTCTCCGCCAATGCCTAACGTTTACAATTTCCTTGATAACAAATAAGATCCTATTTTGTGATTTTGTCCATAGAATATTATTCATCCAATCGCACATGTGTACACAATATATTTATATCGTGGATATGTAAATCTATATAAACATAGAAATACACGAGCATAAATATATACATATACACATATGTATGTATGGATATATGTATGTATGTATATGTAAATATGTGGGTGGATATTTGTATGTACATATACATGGAAGCACTTACGAATATACATGCACTACAAACATGTCTTCCACAATATTGCACCATCATGAAAATGGCATGCCACATGTGTTTTATATTACCAATTGGCATATATTATTATTCCAAGCTTACTAGAGATGATAATATGCCTTGCACGACGTTCTACCATCATGTATACTTGCATGCACATACGCACACACATACACGATAACTTATGGAATTCGAAGTGGAATTCATATTTTGAATATTTTGCTTCTTTATTCAATTGGTAAGTAATTACAAGTCAAGTCATGAAATTGACCAAAAGTGGGAGGGAGAATGAACAAAGGAGCAAAGAGAAAAGGGCAACGTGAGGGGGGGGGGGCGGAGTTAGCTAACAATAGAGAGGTAAGAGCCATCATGAAAGAGGTGGAACGGACCGCTCTCCTAGAAGTGAAGCACTACAAGAATTCAATGCGAAGCACAATAAATGTTGGAACATTCTTTGACCGTACTCAAAATAGTCCTCGAAGTCCGGGAGGATTCTTGAAGTGCGTGTAGACCCAAGGAGTTGGGCTGGAGGAGGAGGAAGGGAGAGAAACACCAAAACTCAATACTTTAGAGAAACACCCTGGCCTGCTCGCGCACGCCGTCCGATGCCTACCGTCCGCATTGCCGTCCGATCCAGCGTCCGCTCCGCCGTCCGATGATGTTAACCGAATATTAGTTGATATTCCCTTAGGCTAAGAGTAGGCTAGTCTATACCCGGCAGGAATAGACCCAACAGGAGACACGTAGTAGTACAGGCTGGTACAGACTGGTCGACCCGACTTTTACGGTCGACCAGTCTGACACACTGTCAGACTAGTCTCCTATATGTACCTTCACTCTCTTCGAGAGAGTGGTTGCTATACCATTTGTACATCTTCTTGGCAGCCTCCGTTGTACTTCGTTCTTGTCTTTACTCTTCTTGTGCGCACTAGTATGTTAGACTATTGCTGCTAGACTACTGCTGTTTTCTGCTCTTGTACCGCTCTTTGTGGTTTTATCTTGGTTAGTTGCAGTAGTCTGTGGGTATGCAGGAGCCGACTCACTAGTATACTGGTGCTTTTTCCTAGGCGACAGTACGTTCTCCTTTGTAGAAACCTCTTACTACTCCTCTCAATCTCTAGTAACTAGTCTAGAATAGTTTAGAATAGTCTTGTGCGGAGTAGTCTCAATCGTTTAAGGTCGGTTCCTAAAAAACCCCCCTTAACATTTGGCGACCATGCAAAGTTCAGCTCAGACGCTAGTCTTTCTGTTGGGCTAGTCAGATCCAGATCTAGATCTAGATCCAAATCCAATTCCTGGTCGATCCAGATCTAGATCCTAGTTGATCCTATCACCTAGCGCTAAGGCGCTATTCGTCCCTAGGAAACAGCAGCCATCTGCTTCCTACACGAAAATCACACGTCTTGAGAAAAATCCAGAGCCCGAGTAGCCGAAAAGTGCCTCGGAGATCAGTCTGTGTAACAGTCGACCATGGTAGTCAACAGTCGATAAAGGCTACTGACCACGAATCTGTAGGAGTAGTCTGTGAACAAGGCTTACGGTGCCACAGAGCAACCGACTAGGCCAGCACAAAAGACTTGCCAAATGGATCTCAGAGCCCGACCTACCTAACAGAAGTCGGATCTAAATCCCAGATCCAGATCTAGATCCGATAACTGCCGCGTCGCTAGTATGGAACGACCGCGTACACGAGCTACCGGTTCTCCCTTAGCAGTCGAAGTAACTGCCGACCAACTCTCTAACCCACGTTTTCATAGAGAATGGCGAAATTTACAGTCGGAGATCGTCCCACCGACATAGTCCATGAGACTACTACGGGAATAGATCCCCGACCAACATACGAGATTTGGAGACAAGTCGTATTGAAGGTAGAGAAGATTGCACAAGGCACACACACAAACACAAGGAATGCGTAGAAAGAGATAATCTTTACTCAAAGGCCTTCCACCTTAAGTAGTGTACACTAGGAGGTCACCATGGACAAACCATATGGGATAACTCATCACAAGGACACTCTAGAGATCAGCCCATGCCTAACCCCTCCTCCCACACACCATTATTTAGCACCCGTACGTCTTTGGCTTCTAGCAATACTACGTTGCATCAATTACCTCAATACTCCCACTTTGCGTAGAGCCAAAGCCTCTAAGTCCAAATGCTATTACTAATCGTTGGTGTCGGTCTCTACAAAGACCCTTTGTGAGCACATCCGCCACCATGTGCTCCGTTGGGCAATACTCCAAATGTATAACTCCCAATTCCAACTTCTCCCGAATGAAGTGGTATTGCACATCAATGTGCTTCGTGCGTGAATGATGTGTAGGGTTCTTTGCAAGTGAAATGCACCCTTGGTTGTCACACATAATCGTTGTAGCCTCACCTTGTGTGCAACCCACATCCACCATTAGTTGCCTCAACCAAATGGCCTCCTTCGTGGCATGACTCGTAGCCATGTACTCGGCCTCCACCGTTGATGTCGCCGTGGTTTGTTGCCGCTTGCTATTCCACGACACCGCTCCCGATCCGACCTTGAACATGTAGCCCGTTGTCGATCTTCGATCGCTCGTGTCTCCCGCGTAGTCCGCGTCACAATAGCCGCTCAACACAATGTCTTTGCCTCCAAGACACAACTTCACATCGCTTGTGCCCCTCAAATAACGCATGATCCTCTTGACCGTCATCCAATGCATCGAGCCCGGTCTCGCCATGTGTTGACTCACCACGCTAATTGGATACGCAAGGTCGGGCCGTGTCGCAATCATCGCATACATCAATGACCCCACCGCTTGCTTGTATGGCACCTCCGCCATCGATTTAGCCTCCATCGCATACTCCTCCTCCGAAAGCTTGACGAGCTTGGAGTTTGCATCCAATGGTGTTGCCACGGGCTTACAACCTCCATCCCGAATCTCTTGAGCACGTCCATCACATACTTGCCTTGACTCATGGTGATAGTGCGTGTAGCCCTGTCTCGCACAAACTCAACACCAAGACAAAAGTGCAATTCTCCAAGATCACTCATCTCGTACTCTCTCTCAAGCATGCCTTTTAATGCATTCATTAAATTCATGAGGCTTGCAAGAATGATCAAATCATCAACATATATGATCACAATCACCACATGTTGGCCCTCTTGCATGAAGTAGAGACTATGATCCGCAATGCTCCTAGTAAACCCGTGTGCAACCAAGAACGTGTCAATCTTTTGGTACCACGCTCTTGGAGATTGTTTCAACCCATACAATGATTTTTGCAACTTACAAACAAGGTGCTCATTACCTTGTTGCACAAACCCCTCAGGTTGCACCATGTAGATATCCTCCTCCAAATCGCCATTCAAAAATGCGGTCTTCACATCCATTTGATGCATCTCCAAGTCCAAGGCCGCTCCAATGGCAAGAATGCATCGAATGGTGGTGAACTTGGCCACGGGAGCAAATGTCTCGTGAAAGTCCACCCCATGCACTTGCGCGAACCCCTTGGCTACTAATCTTGCCTTGTGACGCACAACAATACCCGAAACATCCCTCTTTGTCCGAAACACCCATTTGCAACCAATGGGGTTGCGATCCTTTGGAATGGGAGTTAATTGCCACGTACCGTTAGCAATTAGAGAGTCGTACTCCTCTTGCATGGCGCGCTCCCACTTGACCGCATCCTCACCTTGCATGGCTTCTCGAATGGTCAATGGACCATCCGATAATGCCACATTCGCATGCTCGTCCTCCACTTGAGGGAAGATGTGGTTCTTCCACCATTCTCCAGGTGGCTTGCGCGATCTCTCGGGGTACCGCCGCTCGCTTGAAGAAACTTGCTCCTCTTGCGTGCCCTTTGCGCCATTCTTGGCCTTTGAGCTCGATGGCGCTTCAACAACCTCCGTGTCGCCAGCTTCGTCATCACCGTCATCATCACCTACATCAACAACACTAGGAGACTTGGAGGGTGTGTCCACCAAAACGTCTCCACTACTCCCACTTGGACCAACCTCCAAAGGAGCCTCCATCGTAGACTCCTCACAAAATGTCACATCACGTGACCGAATGATCTTCCTCGTGTCCACCGACATGAGTCTATACGCCTTGGTACCTTCACAATACCCAAGAAACACACATTTCAAGGCCTTAGCCTCGAGTTTCGTCCTCCGTTCGTCAGGAACCTTCGCATATGCAATGCATCCGAAGATGCGCATGTGTGCAACACATGGTTGCCTCCCACTCCACGCTTGCTCCGGCGTCATGCCTTCAACCGCGCTTGTTGGACACCGATTGCGTGTGTATACCGCATTCACCACCGCTTCCGCCCAAAGGTCCAACTTCAAGTTTTGAGCGTGCAACATGCTCCTCGCCATCTCTACAATGGTGCGATTTGCGCGCTCCGCAACTCCATTTTGTTGAGGCGTGTACGGGGCCGAAGTTTGGCGTGCGATGCCTTCATTCTTCAAAAGCTCGTCAAATTTCTTGGACATGTACTCGCCGCCATTGTCCGACCGAAACACCTTGATCTTCAACTCGGATTGGTTCTCCACCAATGTCTTGAACTCCTTGAACTTCTCAAAGCACTCACTCTTAGCTTTGATAGGGTAGAGCCATATCTTCCTTGAAAAATCATCGATGAAGGTCACAAAGTACTTGCAACCTCCCATCGATGTGGTCTTCATGGGGCCACACACATCCGAATGCACGATCTCCAAAACTTTTGTGGCCCGTGTCGCCCCTTCACCCGCAAATGGCAACCGTTGTTGCTTGCCTTCAATGCAACCTTCACACGTGAATGTAGAAGCATCCACTTTCAATTGATGAAGGTCCATACCGCTTACCATGCCGCGTAGTGTCTTCACACTCTTGATGTTCAAATGGCCAAGTCGACGATGCCACAACGCCAACTTGTCGTCCTTCAAGTTTGAATGCGCCAACGCCGCCGATTCCTTCGAATGCACCTTGAAGAACTTGATGTGGTACAAGCCCTCGTGTTCTTCAATGATGGCCACCTCATCTCGACTCGGTGACAACACATAACACCCCTTATCACTAAACTCAACCCTCAAGTGCTTTGCCACTAATTGCCTCACCGATAGTAAATTTGCCGTTAATTTGGGAACGTGGAGGACATCTTGGATAGTGATTGTCTTCACACAACCCCTCACCTCGGTGTCTGCAACAATTTGGCCCTTGCCAACGGCCTCAAGCACCGTATCATCTCCCAAAATCACTCTCCTTGGATTAATGAGAGCATACGAATGAAAACAAGTTTTATGTGGTGACATGTGGCTTGTAGCCCCCGAATCAACAATCCAATCACTCGTACTACCATTGCACGATACATTGCTTGCCATGTTTGCATACTCATCACCAACCTCAATCCAATCACTCATGCTTGCATCACCCTCGATACCATCACTCATGCTTGCATCACCCTCGATGCCATCGCTCATGCTTGCCTCATATCTAGCCGTAAATGCGTACTCATCATCGTCACGAGTTTTAGTGTTGTTTGCACTCTCCCCTTTCTCATCCCTCTTACGTTTGAAGCAAAATTTGGCAATGTGGCCCTTCTTACCACAATAGAAGCACACCTTGTCGCTTGAGCTCCCACCGCCTCCATTCTTGAATTGCTTCGCCACGAGTGCCGCTCCATCTTCTCGAGACTCGTTCTCCTTTCGCCGCGAAAGCTCGTGCAACAACCGTGAGGTCACATAGTCCAATGTGAGCTCCGTAATGGGTCTTGACTCCATCGCCACGATGAGGTACTCGTATGATGATGGAAGGCTCTCCAAAAATGTCATCACGATGTCACCATCCGTAACCGACACGTCGCAACCGTTGAGTTGATCCGCGAGAGCTTTGACCTTGTTGATGTGCGCCAACATGTCATCTTCTTCGCCCATCTTGATGGTGAAGAACTTGCGCCTCAAAAACAAAATGTTGGCCAATGTTTTCGCTTCGTGAATGTTGCAAAGCTTGGACCATGCTTCCGCGGGTGTCTTGCACGAACGAATGTGCGCAAGTTGCGAATCCGCGAGGTTGAGTGCCAAAATGGCAAATGCCTTCTTCTCCCTCCTCGTGTACGCTTGCATGATCCTAGGATCCGTAGAAGAGAAAGGAGGTTCCTCACTACCCTCGACAATCTCCCACAACTCCTTCTCGGCCATCACCATCTCCATTTTGAATTTCCACAAGTGGAAATTCACCCCATCGAACTTGTCCACGACCTTGGGACCCTCACCCTCAAAAGATGCCATGATCCTCACTTACGTATGCCTCCCCACACAAATGAAACCTCAAACTCAAACACACAACTTTGTTTTTGTGATTTTTTTGCTTTGATATTGCACCTTTGTGCACCCAATGGGTTTAAAACAACCCCAAACACTAGATCAGCACTTTTGTGCTCCACACACGCCTCCCAACACTCAAATGTGAGAACCCTCACCCAAAAATGCAAAGAGGCTCACCAAAACCCCTCAAATCACTCAATGGAGCTCAAAACAACTCCAAATGCTTCAATACGACGCCTTAGTGTCCCCAAACACTCAATGCACGTCAATGACACCTTTGTGTCCTTCAAGAGCACTCACTCAATGCACATGAACTCACACAAGTCCCTCAAAACCCCAATCGCATTGAAATTGCTCAAAACCGCACCTTTGTGCACAAACTAGCTCCAAATGAAAATTTGAGCACCCCAAGAGCATGAAACACATGCAACACCTCAAAGCAAGTGCCTAATCACTAGGATCAGATGGTAGACCCTCCACGAGAGTCTTCACACCTCACAAATCACTTGCATTTACTCAAATGCTCACAATTGAACCAAACGAAGTTCCACTCGCAACGAAGAGATAGAAGAAAGAAAAGAAGGAGATTAAGGGAAGAAATTGACCAAAGAGAGTGCTCCAACATGTAACTTCAGCCCATGCACACCTCCAAGAAACACCAACGCTTCAACAAGCTCCAAAACCTCCAACAATGCTCCAAAACCGCCCGTTGCGCACCGACCTCAAAATACTTGCACAAATGCAATCTAATACTCATGAAACACACATGAGTGGGCCCATAACCTATTGAAGGTAGAGAAGATTGCACAAGGCACACACACAAACACAAGGAATGCGTAGAAAGAGATAATCTTTACTCAAAGGCCTTCCACCTTAAGTAGTGTACACTAGGAGGTCACCATGGACAAACCATATGGGATAACTCATCACAAGGACACTCTAGAGATCAGCCCATGCCTAACCCCTCCTCCCACACACCATTATTTAGCACCCGTACGTCTTTGGCTTCTAGCAATACTACGTTGCATCAATTACCTCAATAAGTCGCAGCATCGACTTCTACCGACCCGTCTTTACAACACTACATGGAGTTCACGCAGGGAAGGATGAATACCCCGGAAGGTACCATTTTTCACGAAACCTCGGTACCAATGGGACGCGGCATCCCAAATATGCCAACCCGACCCCTGGCGGTTCTACCGACCATGTACACCACGAATCCTCAGACCGGCCCGACAGTGGCGTTTCAGACAAGGTCGAACCCGACTTCTCCACGAAGGCTCCTGGACGACCCGCTCGACTTACCGGAACGACCTTCCAGTGCGCATCAACGACTAGTAAGGTACGCTACCGAACCTCCCATCATTTCATATCAACGACAGTTAGAAATAGACCAACTACGTCGTAATAGGGATGAATTGGACTCCCAACTGACCGATCTTTTATCTAGCCAGAACCCGACACCTAAGCAACTACACTCGGAATCGCAACCAGGTCGACCGGACCAGTCGCCTACATTTCGCCAGGAACCCAGTTCTCCTGGTCAAATGAATAGTCGATCCGGATCACCAGGTACCGACAACCCATACTCGACCGGCATAGACGACTTTGATAATGACTTAGTCGATAGGATCAGACAGATCTATCACTCCAACCAACCAGTCGACCAAGTTGTTACTCGACCCAGTCTCCCGAATATTCGCACTCACATTCATGAGCCGAATATTCTATACATAGATCAGCCAAGGGTAACTCACAATACAACCCCCAGAGTGTCGACCCCTCGGACTAGTCTACCACCTGGTTACCAAACTCAACCAGCAATAGGCATTCCTATGATGCAACCTATCAATCAGCCATCGTTTTCACAGACGCATAATAGGCCCATGCCACAAAACCCATACAACCGACCGGTAGCCTCCCAGCCACCAGTCCTACCGACTGTGACCCAGTACCAGCCCACCGTACCTATGTGTACATCTTGTGGCGACTATGGTCATCTTTTCGACCAATGTGCACTATACAACCCTCGGTCGATAGGCTATTCGGCACCTGCAGCTCAGACGCAGCAACAGCCTCCCTACCCAGCAGCTACACTCCCGACTCGGACGACTGCCAGGAAACCAGTAGCGATGCCTACCTACAAGGAAGGCAAGTGTGCCATTACTCATGTCCATCGATTTCTCAATCACCCTTACGTTGAATGGCGAAACCGACTCGACTATTACTATAGTGTTGTTCGGAAATTCCCTAGTCGATGCTGCTAACTATAATTAGTTCTCGACTCAACGGACGTCATACCCACATCAAAACTTACATGAAATTCTCGATGCCTTCAAACATCGCTACCAGGCTATCGACAATGATGACCAGGCTTACCTACGTTTCCGCAGTATGAAACAGGATGCCAAAGAGTCGGTTGACGATTACTATGAACGGATGATGAAACTAGCCAGCCAGTTTGAGGTCCTTCCGGCTGATAAATTCCTACTAAGCAATTTCCGAGCTGGTTTGCTGAAGTATCTGCAGGTAGCCACAGTCGGACTACCAAGATCGACACTAGTCCAGGCCAAGAAATCGGCTAAACTTGCAGAAAGCGGACTACCTAAGGAACCCGACTCGACTACTACCGAGCGGCCCGAGACTACAAAACGAGCATTTTGCAATCGATGCAAGAAGCCAGGCCATTTCGAACGCGATTGCTGGCTCAATCCGGAGAGCGAGATCAGAAAAAGGCGCGCGGCGGCTAATAGGACAGCGCCAGTAGCAGCAGCAACACCAGTGTCGACTACCGCTGAATCAAGGAATTGACCACCGCGAGATAGCACGCCACGACGGATATTCCCTTGCTCTCTGTGCAAAACATTGGACCACCCGACACACTTGTGTCCCCTACTGAAGGATCCGAAGGTTGTCCAATTCCTTAATCAGCAGATCGAGACCAAGCCACACACGTCGTCAGTAGTCATTGAAGAACTACCAAACACTACGGTTGGTGTCCTAACAGTCGCAGCGATTACCAGAAGCCAGTCGACTACCGACCAACCGACTTCTGACCAAACCACAGAGAAGACCGATTGGACTGTCCAAGAACTACTACGTGATCAAATGATGCAGGAAGTTCGTCAACTCCAAGCCGAGTTGGAAACAACCACTTCCACTAAGGACCCAAAGTCGACTGAGGACTCACTCTCACTCGACTGGGACGCGGAGGCATTACCGCAACAAACGATCACCTTTCAAGACAACCAAGACCAACCGACTCCGGCCACAGTCGACCAAGGCAGCATCGCATTCGGCGCCGTCCAGCAGCAGATCCTCGATCAACTTCAAGACTACAAATTGCACGTTTCCATCCGTGACTTACTACAGTTATCACCGACCCTCACCAAACTGGTTAGGGATCGACTGACGCATTCAGACCCAGAGTCGACTCAAGCGTTACTCTACTCGACTACAGAGGAGGTGACGATCGCTGCTGCAGCAGTCATCGACAAACACATGCCAGTCATCACAGTATCAGTCGGTAAAAACATGGTCGATGACGTTCTCATCGATGGCGGCTCCGGCGTCAATGTGATCACCGAAGATGAACGCCGACGGTTGGGACTCGCTAAGCCGTCACCCGCACCATTCAACCTCAAGATGGCTAATGGCACCATAGCACGACCCAAAGGCTTGATCAGGGATGTCAAAATTCACATTCATGGCATCCCCTACATAGTCACGCTTATAGTCATCGACTGCTCGACAGTCCAGTCAGACTACCGGTTATTACTCGGTCGACCCTGGCTTCGACATGCCAAAGTCATACACGACTGGGGCAACAATGAAGTACAGATCATGGGCAACGGTATAGTCAAGACCGTCAAGATAAATCGACAGTTAGGATACGAGGCGGTTACACCCCATGCGCTAGTCTGTTACAACTTCGCGGAAGGAATCACCGATGAAGAGGAGGAAATTTTGATGGCCTCCGACCCGACCCTCCACATAATGGGCACAATCGACTGGAACCTCCTAGCTATCGAGTCAACAGTCGACCAGTCTGGAACGGAACCAACTCCGACGGCTAGTACCCCTGGGTCCCAAGGTATTCAACATAGACCAGGAACAATGTTGGTAGACGAGACACCAATACAAGACAAGCTGCGATTCATGGACATTGCCCATTGGAATCACAATGAGGAGGATCGACTCGACCATGTCAACATCGGTACCTCTACCGACCCCAAGCTGTTGAAGCTGAACGCGAATTTGAGCCCTAGTCTCCGAGCTAGTGCAGAATCCCTATTTAAGGAATACATCGACATTTTCGCCTTCTCTTACGAAGATCTGCGAGGTATACCGGAACACATAGCGACTCATCGGATCGAGCTCGACTCGACCATCTCGCCTAGTCACCAAGTTTCCGGATCCAAAGAAAATTCAGGCTCTAGTCGACATGCCATCACCAAAGGACGTCAAAGCCATTCAGACGTTCAACGGCCTAGCCCAGTTCAACTGATGCTTCATCAAAAATTATGCTGCCATCATGGAACCCATCACCAAACTGACCAGGACAGGCAAACCGTTCGACTGGACACCGGCGTGCGCAACCGCATATCAGACCATCAAGGATCGATACCAGACTGCACCAATCCTGATCGGAGTCGACTAGTCACTCGACTTCCACATACACACAGACGCATCCGACATCGCAGTCGGGGCGATGCTAGCACAGAACCCGACCGGCAACATCGACCAGCCGATAGCCTACGCTTCTCGACTACTCAACAAAGCAGAGAAGAACTATACAACAACCGAGAAGGAAGCCCTCGCAATGGTATACGCCATCAACAAATTCCGCCATTACCTCCTAGGTAATAAATTCGTCTTCTATGTCGACCACCTGGCGCTCCAGTACTTGATCAACAAACCTCAGGTATCGGGTCGACTGGCACGCTGGCTACTCCTGTTTCTGGAATTCGACTTCACTGTGGTTTATAAACCAGGCAAAACGCATGGAGTAGCCGACGCACTATCAAGAAATGAAGGGGCCGAGCCAGCCATAGGCATACCCGACCAGACAGTCGACGCAGAACTCTTTTCCACCGAACCCGACTGGCTACACCCGATAGTCGACTACTTGACTACCGGGACTTTTCCAACCCACATGACGAAGGAGGCTCGCAAGCGAATCGCTCACAAAGCCATTCCGTACCAAGTACTCGACGAACAACTGTACCGACTCGGCAAGGACCACCAGCTCCGACTAGTCCTGACCAGCAGTCAGCCGACAACAATCCTCCAAGAATTACACAAAGGCAACGCGGGAGGACATTTTCTCATGACATCACTGTCCGGAAAATACTAGACGCAGGCTACTGGTGGCCGACTCTACACCAAGACGCTATCCAGTACTGCCAGTCGTGTCATGAATGCGAGAGGACTGGCGGACTACCCAACACAGTCTCCTCGAAGCTCGTCACCCAACTACCCGCAGAACCGTTTATGAAATGGGGACTCGACTTCATAGGCCCCGTCAAGAAGACCCGACATACAGCCTGTCGATACATTTTGGTGGCTACCGACTATGCCACCAAATGGGTCGAGGCTAGAGCTCTCCGAGGAAACACCGCCAGGGAGACCGCGCAGTTCCTATACGAGGCAATCCTCACCCGGTTTGGATGTCCACTCCACCTAGTAAGCGACCAAGGTACCCATTTTATCAATAGCACGGTGCACACTCTCACCGAGCATTTCTTACTCCGACACACGACTTCAACGACATACTATCCGCAAGGCAACGGCCAAGCCGAGTCGACCAACAAGGTCATAGTCCGAATGCTCCAAAAGCTAGTCAACGAGAATCGAACCGACTGGGACTTACAGCTCCACACGGTCCTATTTGCTTACCGAACGGCATACAAAGTTAGCACAGGCCACACACCTTTCCAATTGGTGTATGGCCTGACGCCGTTGATGCCAACCGAATACATCATCCCGACCCAACGGTCGACATCGACTACCGACTTCACTCCCAGGCGAGTCCTAGCAGCCCGAGCCGCCGAACTCGAGAAGTTAGACGAGACCCGACTGACAGCAGCCACCCACCACAGGGCACAACAGTGGAACCGAGCCCAGTGGGCCCACACCCAAGGTCAGTCGACTCCATACAATGTAGGCGACTACGTCCTATGGCACCCGAAAGGGAAAAATGTCCATACCGGTAAACTTCGTAGCAAATGGTTCGGTCCATATCGTGTCCTGTATACCCTCCCCAACAACACTGTCCTCCTAGTCAGCATCCAACACTTTGACCCCGACCCGGTAGTAGTCAACGTCAACAATCTCAAACCCTACCAAGTTCTAGGCGAGCAACCTCCAACCGACTTGGCTAGCCCACTCACTAGCAAATCCGAGATTAGGTCAAGACTAGAACAGAACGAAGATGAGCCCAACCGACAGCAACGGAACCGACCCGACCTAGTTACCGTGGGTCGACTCGACTGGTCGACCCGACTGGTCAACCCGACCGGTCAAACCCTAGAAGAGCCGCCATATTTATGGCCGCCGCCCTTACCTATCTTCTCAGTTTTGAATGCAAGACCCATAGGGCAGGTATTTAGCACCATGGCCGCACCACTTCTTCCTCCTCTTGCCTCCTCGCCATTAGCTTCCTCTCTACCCGACCCACAAGCCGCGCGCCTTCTATCTCCCATTTCTCACTCTCCTCCCTCCTTTCCTTCTCCTCCGGCCGACCGCCACTCCGCGGCCCTCGCCTTATGCATTCTTAGCAAACGATTTAGAGTATCACGAGTAGAACGGCGACGAGTAGAACGGCGACGAGTAGTCAAGCAACCCCGTAGCCCGACTGTGCGAGAGATAATCAAGAGTAGATTAAGTAGGAAACGACCGCGCCCATCGCCGATGTAGCCGACTTTGTGCGAGCGGACTTCGGCACTACGCCGGCCTTTCTCTTGTCTCCTTGTGCGCAGATTTGCAGCCGACCGATCGATGGCAAAAGGCAAGTCGACTGATCGCGGCCAACGACGCCTTTGGTCCTCCGCACCACCGAGTTACGAAATTCCGATCCGCACTAGGGAGGGACTCTACAAAACCCTCGCATTTCAGTCGATGCGGCCGATGCGGGAGTGGCGCGAGTATGCCGCTGAAAACACGACCGAGGCCGACTTCATCAAGGCGATCGACGTTTCAGACTTTGTAGCACTCGACTGGGACAACCCTCAACGCGCGCCACGCATGGAGCTGATTGAGGAGTTCGTCTACGCTGCAATAGTCGACCTCCCCAACAAGTCGATCACCGCGCGAGTCCGCACACATACAGTCACAGTCGACCCGACTGTGATTCACGAGGTTCTCAAACTGCCATTTGGCATTACTATCCAGCCAATCGACCCTGCGGAGTTCCCACCGGGTCGGTTAGAAGAATATTCGGCAGCCGGTAAGACTGCCGAGGGCTACAACATCTGCCACTGCAAACCCGAACACCACAGGCGACTGACGGCATTCATTCAAGGCCTCGGGTTCAAACGCAAGACGACCTACATCAGCAAGGAAATGCTCGACGTAGTATGCACAGTCGAGGCCCTCATCGACCGCGCCATGCAATGGGACTGGGCGACATGGATGTTCAATTCGATCGCCATCGACATCAAGGCGATGCAGACCACGAAGACCACGATCTGCCCTTCAGCCTAGGTATTAAACTTCCTTCTTGAGTCTTATTTTCCTAGCACTGACGAAGAATATGCACACCAAACAGTCGCCCAGCAGAACACCAAAGACCGACGTCGACACTCGGAGAACTCGGAAAACAACTCCCGAGGACCCGAATACATCGTATTCCAAGGCGGGCTGGGAGCCAACCGCACCTCGAAGGACCATGTTTGTCCGCCCCGACCAGTCGACCAGGGCCAAACATCGACTGCTCGACCCCCTAGTCGACACACTACACCCGGTCCAGTAGCACCGACCACCACTACCGGGAGCCAACCGACCACAGAACGAAGAGAGACGCGCTCCTCACTCGAACGCAAGCGGGACCAGGAGCGACTAGAGAAACGTGCCAAACGAGGTAAACTCACACCCTTGAGTCAGTTTGTACCTCGACAGGTCGACCTGACGTCATCCGACAGTGAGGCCTAGTCGACTCCACCACCAACACCAAAAGAGACTCCCATCCCGGACACACCTCCGCCTTCTCTGTCCGACTTCGCGCCGCTCAACCTCGAAGCGGCATATGGAGCGGCACCAACCGGCAAATTTCGCCAGCCACCACCCGTCTCTCCCACGACTCGATCGCCGCCATCACCTGGGGTCAATCGACCCGCACCCGACTCACCAACATCACGAGCTACGACACTAGCAATGTATTGGCGCCAGCGCTTGGAGGACGTCCAAGGAGCAGTAGGTCGACTCGAGGATGTCGGCTCACGAGTGAACCTCCTCTTGTTCGAGGCGGTTCAAGCAAAAACCACCCTTCAAGCCGAGCTCGACCGCCACGGATTGGAGAGTAGTCGACTGACCAAGGACTCCACAACATACAAGCAACAGGTCGACAACCTCACCATCGAACTAGCAAGACTCCGTACTACTCTCACCACCGTCACAGAGGCGAAGAGTCAGATCGACAACAGATTGACCCAGCTAGAAGCCGACATCCACAACAGTCGACAGCAGGAACAGAAACACCAGAGCAAGCTCGTGGTAGCACGAAATGAACTTGAAGCGGCACGAACCGAGGTAGCAACAACCCAGCTCAGTCTTCAGCAAGCTCGGAGGGAGATAGTCGACTCCAATAATCGACTCGACCTACTACTCCAGGACAACGAGGAAAAGTCCCGCCAATTCGCAAGTCGGGAGCTGCAGTTACACAAGCTTCGAGCGCGCAAGTACCGACTCCGACTCAAGGCAAGAAATCGTATCAAGGTTCTCCAGCACACCCTCAGCACAGACCGCCACCAGCTCAACATGTACCGCAGGCAACTCGACCAACTTCAGCTCGACCACCCGGACTTGGAGATTCCAGCAGTCGACGAAGACGAAGAGGAGGAGACGAGCCACCTCGAACCCGACCATTCGCTCTGGGAGAACCAGTCGACTGACGAAGACGAGGTCTTGACTACCGACGTCAAGTTAAGTGAGGACGAAGACGAAGACGACAGCGAGTCGACCAATGAAGACGAAGACCGCGATCATGAGCAACAAGACCAACAGCCACCGCCAGTCAACCTTCAAGACACGGTACAACAGCAGCCAGCCACTCCTCACCCTCCTTCTCCACAGCAGCAGCAAGATCAGCAGACCCCAGCACCCGACCAGATGATGACCGCACCTACACCATCGGTCAACAACACCTCAGTCGACTTACCGGTCATCTCTTCACCACACTCTCTAGGGTTCGACTTCTCAGGAATGCCTTCCGATATCCGCTCGCCAGGCATGACCCAGGACTCTAGCGACGTCCACGACTGATGACTCGACCTCAGCTGGGTCGATCACTCGACCGCGGGTAATTTTGTCATTCCTCGTGAACAAATTTTCCTAGTCACCAACCGGGGTAGTCTAAAGTCCACAGGAGTGTACTTAGCTCAGAGGGAGGGTAATGTTAACCGAATATTAGTTGATATTCCCTTAGGCTAAGAGTAGGCTAGTCTATACCCGGCAGGAATAGACCCAGCAGGAGACAAGTGGCAGTACAGGCTAGTAGAGACTGGTCGACCCGACTTTTACGGTCGACCAGTCTGACACACTGTCAGACTAGTCTCCTATATGTACCTTCACTCTCTTCGAGAGAGTGGTTGCTATACCATTTGTACATCTTCTTGGTAGCCTCTGTTGTACTTCGTTCTTGTCTTTACTCTTCTTGTGCGCACTTGTATGTTAGACTATTGTTGCTAGACTACTGCTGTTTTCTGCTCTTGTATCGCTCTTTGTGGTTTTATCTTGGTTAGTTGTAGTAGTCTGTGGGTATGCAGGAGCCGACTCACTAGCATACTGGTGCTTTTTCCTAGGCGACCGTACGTTCTCCTTTGTAGAAACCTCTTACTACTCCTCTCAATCTCTAGTAACTAGTCTAGAATAGTCTAGAATAGTCTTGTGCGGAGTAGTCTCATTCGTTTAAGGTCGGTTCCTAGAAAACCCCCTGAACAGATGAGGCGTCCGCTCTGCCGTCCGATGGATCGGTGTCGTGCGAGTGCGCCTGTCCGTCCGATCAATCAGTCGAGCCGGCGTGGTCCGTCCAATATGGGACCCGGCGCGGGCCGTCCGATTTGGCCACGCGATCGTGCGCCCCTGCCCGTCCGATTGGAGGGTCGAAACGTACGCGCGGACAGCGGCCGTCGGATGAGAATGTCCGCACGCAAGCCGTCCGATGGATCTGGTACGATCCGATGGAGGCCGTCCGATCGGGCTGGCGTCCGCTGTACGCTTCATTCGCCCTAAGCGGACAGTATAAATGGCGGACGGCTTTCTTCGTCCGCTCAGAGAGGCGGTGGGCATGGTGAACGTCCGCGTGCACCTGCATCGACTCTGTCACGTGTTTTTTGAGTCACTGCGTCACGCTGTACGCACGTTTGACTTTATTCGAGGACGTCTGCACCACGTTGCGCTTCTACCTTCTACGCGGTTTCTTGGCGTTGCTTTGACTTCCCACGATGTTCCAGCGAAGCAGCAGTAGTAGGAGATCTTCACAAGGGACTCCTCAAGTTATAAACTGGGATCAAGTCGCTGACCCCAATTGTGTTGCGGAGCCGGGATGGGACACGGAGCCGGCGAGAACGTGGAGTTTAAAAATATGCAAAGAGTACGTGAAGATGACGCATTTAGCCAAGATTTGGCCACGAGCTCAAATGCTAGTGTCTGGCCCTCGTTGGGAAGGCCCAACTACGACGTGCCAAAGCAACCATTTTCGACAACGGTATTGGGAGGTGCACGATTTCGTTGGGTTGCCTAACTCCAAACCAACCATCATGAAATATGGCCTAATGTCAATGGTTTGGGCTGAGATTGTACTGCACAAGGATGTGGATTGGAGTACGGTGAATGTAAAAAACGTTGAACGTTTGAATCGTTCACAAAACTTTATTGCCACCAATTGGACTAGACTGAGTGATTGTGTACCGCAATGGTCTAATCGTACAACGCATGCGAGAAACGTTGATGTTCCTGATGACGACACCTCGCAATGGGAAGTACGTCCACGCAATACATATCGGGAACGCGACGTTGAGAACTATCCCGTGACGTTCGGAACTGCTCCTCAACATGACTATGAAAATCATCATGGAACTTCAGATCCAGTAGGCAGGGGATATCAAAGGGGAGCTAGCCATGGCTACGATGATAATGTATACGCGGTACACAATGATGAATGGGTTCCATATCTGGATAGATACAGTACTCCACGAGCATATTCTCCCGAGAGGACCCACAACGATTTTGGACATCATGGGTTTCAAAACCATACTCCTATTTATTCTGGCCCCGGCGAAAGCTCAGGAAGCGGTGCACCCGTGAGTTTTGGTAGGGATATGTATAGCGCTGCAGACGGCCCCCCTGACAAATATGCTTCTGGGCCATCGAGTCAGTACCATCGAGATGATGAGAATGAAAGAGATCTTCAAGAAGCAATAAGACGGAGCGAAGAAGAAGATAATGAAAGGCGGCTGATAGAGCAACGCTTTTATGAGCAACAGTGGGACGCGGAACGTGGAACATTTCGGGGACATCCGCGATATTAGGCGGATTTAACAGGACTATCCATGCTCAAGTGGAAGTTGAAACCTAGCCTAGACCGTAGAATCCAATGTCTTCAATTTTGCTTTGTATAGACCAAGACATGTCCTTAGTTTGAATTTTGTTTGGATGGGCTAACTCACCATCAACTCAACCTTCATCATCAGCACAACCTTCTACATCACGACAACAGGGAGTAGAGGTAAGGGAAGAGCCTTTGGCTAATCCTCTTTCTCCAGCTAGACACCGTCGTCGCAACATTGATCGCTGGGCATCTGCACAGTCGGGGTCATCAGCACGCTATCCGTCACTGCCAATTTATCCAGCACTACCAACAAGGGTGTCGGATCGCCCTACACCTTCGCAGGAAAATCCAAACCTTCCCTGGTTTGGATCACTTATTTGTGGTGAATCACAAGTTCTGATTCATCTATTGTTAAGGGGGAGAATAGAAAAAGGAGGTCCTGTAATGATGTTCGAATTGACGCATGAAGGCGACAATTTCGATAATTACTGGGGAATGGACGCATATCTATTGCACCCTGCTAGAAATGGCGTGGGACATAACCGTTGGATTTACGGACAACCTCGGGTGCTGCCTATGGACAGAAGAGGAGCTCACGTGGGCGACATGGTCGAAAGGACCCTTAGGTTCATGGATATTCCTCTACCCTCGCCACCTGCAGTATAGGCAAAGATAACAGTAAATTTTGTAGTCTGCCTTGTTTTTTTTCAATATATATATACAAAAAAAACAAAAAAACAAAAAAACAGAGTAGGGAAGATGTTAACCGGGCTAGGGGACCAGCAATGTACATATACCGTCGGCCAGACAATTCAGACGTCTCCGATGCGGCGGCTGGCTGGATAGGACTTAGGAATATATACGGAGGGACGGCGGTTCGAACTGCCGCCTCGACCGAAGGCGTTATCCTCTGAGCTAGTGGTAGAGCAAAAAAACAAAAAGAAAAACAACAGCCAAGCCATCGCCGGAGACATTTCGAAGTGAGATACTGGTAGTAGAAGCCCAAACCACTTCCTAATTTTCTCTACTTTTTTATTTCAAAAAAAAAAAAACAAAAAAAAAACAAGGTCCAAACTCCCTCCGACGAGGAAGGAAATTATTAGTTAGAAGGTTAGACTGTGTTACCCAATCAACAGCTTTCCATACAACACAAATTTTTTTTTTGGTCCGTTATGATTTTAACAAATCAACCCACAGATGGCCGCCATATATGAGAGCCCAAATCAGCAATTAGTATTTTGAACATAAAAAAATTTACTATTTACTAGTTTTTAAAGACTTTTTCCCTGTTTATTCTAGATTAGTAACTTATTTAGAAATAAAACTGGTAAAACCAATAACAAAATTTTACCTAATTAGGAAAATAGTTGTCTTTATAGCTTAATTACAGTTGGAATGTGGTTAGTACAACTTTTTAGCCTAAATAATGGAAAAAAAGTAAAAATGACGGATAAAAGTAAATGGGCGAAGAGTTACAAGACAATCCAGAAGGCAATCAGAGGTTTACAACATTCGTTTCCTACATACGGAGACTATCGAGGATCAATGGTGAAGTCAAAAGTCGACAAATTTACATTTACCATTGGTTGGTAAATTCTGCTAGCAACGAAAGGCCAAAACAGAGGAAATTTGACAATATATGCTATTTTTAGCAAGGGTAAGGTCCAACTAGGGTAATTTTGGCCTTCTGAAGCCATTGGCGAAATCCGTTTGCTGATCCGAGCTATATTAAGAAAGTTACTATGAGGTCTAGCAGTAAATTCGAGTTATTTTTTGGATTTCATCCTTTCCATTAAAAATTAAAGGAAAAAAGGGAAAAAAGAAATCAAATAGGATTTTTTCTAAAGTAGATAGATTAGATCTTAGCAAATGTAAGAAAAAAGAAAGATAAGAAGGGATCTTTCGAAAAGTAGAGGAAAAAGTCAATTACCGTTGACTTTCAAATTGACAAAAATTAGTATCTAGATTTTTTTCATTGAACTTTGCAAAATGACAAGAACACATCAAATTTAGTTAGATCCATTAGATCATTTTTATTAAAGACAAAATGGATATTATCCAAATTAGGGTAAAAGTAATTTTTAGAGGTAAAAGTAAAAAGTAAACTAGATATTTTTTGCATCAATCTTGCAAAATGACGAGAATGCATCAAATCTAGGTTAAAATCCATTGGATCTTTTTTATTAAAGACAAAATGGATATTATCAAATTAGGGTAAAAAAGAAAGGTAAAATAGATCTTTTGCAATTACTTTGCAAAATGACAAAATTGCATGATTCAAAATTAGAAGGTTTAGATTTTTGATTCATTGATTTTTTAAAGGGTAGAAATAAATTAGGTAGATTAGGTAAATTAGATAAATTAGTTTTTTACAATTAATAGGTAGCGTAAAAAACTTGGAGTTAGTATATATAGAGCTTCATTTTCCCTAGAAACCACGACATTTAGATCACGATAATACTTGTAATGATACAAGCTCTCAATGATGTACACATTTAGATTTATACAATACACTTTTATTTTGAATTCATTCGTTTGTCTCTTTTAAATTTTAGTTGAAGTCTTGTTTTAATGTTTCTACATCCTATGTGAATAAAACTTTGTGTTTATTTTTTTCCTCTTGATTTCTCAATTAGTATAATCAATTTAGTATTTTTTTCTAGTTTATAGATGTTCCCTCTTTCAAATTTGTTATGTTAATTGATTAAAAGGCTTAGTTAGACAAATTAGTGTGAAAATAAACTTAAAAAATCCCAAAATATGCTCGCAGTTTCATCCATCGTAGGGTCATCCACCGCAGTTTCATCCGCAGCAGTTTCATCCGCCGCCATGGTAAGTTCATCCACCCTTAACTTTTCAACCGTACATCCAAATTAAGTAAATTTTATATTTTTGGAATTCGCATGAAAAGTAGAAGAGCGTGGTGAAGTATTTTTTCCAAATTAATTTATATAGAAAAAAATTCATATTAGAATCCAGGGATAAATTTAAGATTGCTGATTTGGAGTTAAAAAACATCCAAAACTTCGTTTATTCATAACTTTTGCATAATAAATCCAATTTCAACGTATTTTGACTTTTTGGAAACATTAGGAAGTATACTTTTGCATTATGTGGAAAAAAAATAGAATAATAAAAAAAACTAAAAGTATCCATTGCTTGGAAGGCTAGGAGAAATTGTATCATAGAGTTGTCATTACAAAAGCCTCAAATTTATTGCAAAACGAATGTGCATGTGTACCATCTCCAAAAAAGAACTCGTTGTGACTCAAAGATCAAATCTTTGACTCATCTATGGCATGGACAGATCCAGACTCTGTTGAAAGTTATTGCTCCATGTATTTGATGCCTGTCGTAATGGTTAACTTTTTGTGCTTCTCTAAGGTGCATGAATGTTGCAGCTCATGATGTTTGAGAATTTTAGCTTGCCCCTGTTGCGGTTCACGCTTTAACCCTAAACCAAAATTTCTTGCCTTCTTTGACGGGGTTGGGTTTGTATTTTATTTTCGCCACGGCTGGAATGTGACCCTAAACCCATAAAACCCAAAAGGTCAATGGGATCAACCCTCGAATACCCCTCGAACCCTAAACCCCTAGACCCTAAACACCCTGAGCCCACGGCTGGAATGTGATCGTGCACCATAAAACCCAAAAGGTCAACGGGATCAACCCTCGAATAATCCCCTAAACCCTACACCCTATATCCTAAACCCTGAGCCCTAATCCCTAGAAAGCAGCTCGAGAGTGTCGATGTCGTGCTTGGATGTATGCTTGAGAGTGTCGATATTGTGTTTATTGTTTGTGACGCACTTAACATTTAACATTGTCACTTTATGCAATCTCAATCAATTAAGTCAAATTTCACTCAGAGAAAAAAAAAAAACTACATTTACAACAATTTATGACGTAATTAAATAAACAATATCGATGATGCTTTTTTATGATTAAATTGGGTGAACGTGTAGGATAGATGAAAATTTTGAACCTCTTATGAGGTGAGCGTGAACAAGGTGTTTGTTTGTTTTGACAATGAGTTGGTGTCCACATGACAGAGAGCCATGCTGCGAAACTCCCTTGAACCCTTCTGAGAATTGACACTTGAAAGTGTAAAGTGTAATAGTGTGTATTCTTGAAAAGACTGTGAACGCTTATATCTCGTCACGCAAAGTTGATGGTCCAATAACTCGATGAAATTGCAACATACAAAATGGTGGCACTTACTTCAATTTGGCAAAACGAATATTTCAAACTTTTGATTGAATTGGAAAAATGAATTGCACTATCGTGTTCGACGGCATGAAATTAATTTACGGTGAAGGTTATAGTATCTAGTTGGAATCGAATGGTTTTTCGAATTTATGGACATTTCACACAATATAAACATGAACCATTTATGTAGAAAATCACAATAACTTTTTCATTTTTCATTTCTTTAGGGCAAAAATAGTCAATAAGGTTTTGTAAATTTCTGTTTTGGCGCTAAGTTTACCATGACACAGTCTTTGCAGGGTACGTCCCTCTGATTCTTCAATCCCTTTAATACCCCTATTTAGTATACCTATTTAATGTAGATACCGACAATACCAGCCGTTCAACTATATAAGACCTGCCAAATTCTAAATACCGTACTTGGAAGGCAGGGTCGGCACTTTCATGTCGAATAATTAATTAAAGTTTGAAAAGTAGGAGTCGGCCCTTTCAAAAATAATTATTAAAAATTCGGCTAACATTGAATTTTACTAGCGGCTACACGTTTTCCTTTGTTTTTTTGTCTACAATTTTTGTTGACTTCATTTTTGTTGATTTCGACAAAATAATTGATAAAATAATTTATTTTTTTCGACATTTTTTTGGAGAATTATTTTCTGCCGACCCTTCCTTCCTGCTACGGTACCTATGACCAATACCCGCCCGTCAGCAGCTATGTCGATACCCGCCCGTCAGCAGCTATGTCGATACCCGCCCGTCAGCAGCTATGTCGATACCCGCCCGTCAGCAGCTATGTCGATACCCGCCCGTCAGAAGCTATGTCTATACCCGCCCGTCAACTATATTCATATCCGCCCGTTGGCTTTGTCGATACCCGCCCGTCGGCTTTGTCGATACTCGCCCGTCACAAGCACCAATATCCGGTAGTGCATTGATACCCTAAACCTGCTGTGATCTTCGTCCTTTGCATGTCGTGGTTCGCGGTATTTTTTGGGGTTTGCTGTGGTCTTCCTCGTTGCGCGTGCTGAGCTTCTTCGCCGGAACCCTCGCGCTGTCGATTGCTCTTCTTCCTATAATCTAGTATCCTTTCGTTTGATTTCCCCGGACAGGTGAGGTTTCTTCCTCTGTCATGTCCGAATGGGGCAGCGAGCCCGGCAGCGGAGGCGCTGCCTCGGCGCAGAACGAGGCCGTTGATCGGCGGGAGCGGCTTCGGCTCCTGGAGTTGGAGACCATCGACCTTGCCAAGGATCCTTGTTCTATACGAAACCATCTCGGAAGGTATGCTTCCTTCTTTTTTTCCAGTCCGAATGCTCGCTTCCGAAGGACGGTCCGTCAAGGACAACTGATAAAATCAGGGTTCGGGTTTTTGGTCGGTGACTTGAACCTTGGGTGTTGCTTCTGTTTATTCGGAACATGCTCGGGCGTGGATTGTTGCTGGAGTGTGTTTTGATTAGGGTTTGGGGTTTTCTGCATGAAATAGAATTTTCTTTCGGAAGATTATCCTGCAAAGATGACTTTTAAGCCAGAGTGAGCAACTTCTGAAGGCTGCATTTGGTGTTACGGATCGGTCATTTTGAACATTGGACTGCCAAACCTTCAGACAGCAGGTCTGGTTAGGTTGTTAACCCCTGAAGGACCTGAACTTCCGAATTGGACTTTTTCGAGCAAGATATGGGTCGGTCGCATGGGGGTTTTGGTTTTGTTCTTGTTTAGGGTTCTCTGTTCCCTAAAACGCATGCAGCGCTAAACCACTGATTCTGGCGATCCACAATTTGACCTCGTGTGAGTTACGATTTTCTCAATGTGATCGATTAAAACTGGTCACCCTAAATCCATAGTTTCTTGGATCTTTGGGGGTTATGTTTCTGGCAATCCACATAGCATTTCATTTGCACGATTGAAACCACAATCGTGATGCCTGCGTGCGTGAACCTTCTGAATGTGAGGTTTAGGTCGTCATTGAATGAGGATCTGCGTTTCGGAGATTGTTGTAGGGTGCATGTCATGAATAGTGGTTCGGTGTTCCGTGGGATGGGTTGCTATGTTCATTGCAGCGATTCTTCATGCTTTCGCGTGGTCAGTTTAGATGGTGACGTGTCTAGTTCCATGACTCCTCGTGCTGCAGTGGATTTGGTGAAATGAATTTCAGTTTCGTCCAAGTGCAAGTGGGATGATTTTGTGTGCAGCTGTGAATGTGAGTTGTGCTGTTTAGGTTGTTGTTGCAGACGGGGTATGTATGTGTTCACCTTTTCAGTCAGATTGCACTAGTGAGCTCCTACTTTGGTTTCGGAAGTGTTATTGTTTTGTTTTGTTGTCTTGAGTAGCCCCGTAACGGTGCCGAGTGGAAGTGCCCTCTCACCTTGTGTATTTATTGACATCTTTTTTCAGTTGGTCGAGGAAGAACGACAGGCGCTCACACCGGGACGAACGCAGAATGGTCGAGTGTCGTCAACTTCCTTACAATCTCGGCCATCGCTATTGTCCGGTTTAGGGTTTAAGTACACACAGCAGGCTTACCCTGAAACGCTCCTCAGTTCAATCAGTACTGGCAAAATGCCAACCGCAGTGCTCCTCCTCCCAAGAACGTTCACGGTTCAAGGACTTGTTGAGGACGACCACCTCATTCTCTCGCAGCCTTTGGATTTGGGGGAAAGTTCATTCTCGTGAAGCATGGGGATCCTGTGACCCTCCACACGAGTAACGGTGATCAGGTGTGAGTTGCCATGGATGGTGATCAGCTTCTCCCTACCCACAGTTGGCATTGTGGTTACCGTTGGACAAATTTAGGATCAATCTGCTATAGCCTTCTGGTAGGTTCTGTTCCGTTAGGTGAGGATGATCAGAGAAAGTGACAAATTTCTGATGGCTGTCTTCTTGAATTAACCAGGGGACGATTTTAGGGTTTTGTCATGAGGGAGGGCGTTTAGGGCGGTGATGGGACCACGGTGCATTGTAGATCACCCCACTAAGAGAACCGAGTATCTCACCGACTGTTCTGAGAAGGATTTAATCTGTGTTTAAGATCTTAGTCCCTGAAGAACGTGATATTCAGTGAGTATCGAAAGTGTCATTTTGCTCTTTCAAACTAATGCCTTCGCTGGGAATTTTGTTGCTCGGACAGGCCTTCGCGAGTGGGTAGGCATGGATGCCAGTTCCTATGAAAGCGTCAAACCTGAAGAGTCACCTCCCGCAGGAATCAACCCATGCAGGTCCCCTCAATGGCGGTGGAGCCAGCGCTAAAGAATTGATCAAGTGGATTGATGAACGGGCATCCACTCTACCAACCTCTTTGCGACTTCTGTTGGGAGTGCTGAAGGTGGCCTGTCAACACTATGGGAAGTTACGCTCAGCTAATGTGAACTCTGGGAACTCCGCAGTGGTGGGTTGCAATGCCCTGAGCTATCCGCCTATGATGTTTGACTGGAACTCTTTTTTTTTTTTTTTTTTTTGATATAGGATCTGCAGTAACCTCGTCGATGGGAATTTGGGATGTTGATGAGAACTTGTTTTTATTACACTGATATATTCAAATCTGGACCTGCACACTGAGCGCAATGCTACTTTAATGATTCTCTCAAAGTGATAGACCTTGAAGGAGTTAATGAAGCTTGATCGTATATGTTCTGTGGGTATGCAGGAATGGGTGGTCCAGATGCACCACTAGCGAAGCTGTTGGCAGGTGCTGTAGGTCAGCAAAACCCATAGACAGGATTGACTCTTCAGAATCTCGCATTGCGTGGAGTGCCCTCGGAGCAGCTACTGCAGGTTTCATCTCCTCTAGTTCATTCATGTTATATCTACATCTTGTTCATGATTGTCCACGTTTTTTTTATAGACACTGTATTCAGGAATTCAGATGTGTAGCTCTTGGTGTTAATGACTCCGTATTTTGGTACTTGTGGGTCTTGCACTGAGTTGTTCTAAACACAAGGATGTTTTGCTGTTGTTTTTGGAAGGCCACTGCATTGGAGGTGAAAAAGCTCATGGTATGCGGAAAGCGGAAAGGTGCTCTGAAGTGTGCCCAGGAAGGGGAGCTGTGGAGCGTTGCGCTTGTTGTCGCCCCACAACTAGGTGAAAAGGTAGATGTCGAAGTTTAACATATTCTGGTCTGACAAATTTACATTGTGGTTTCTTCCAGTTCGCATGAAGGAAAATCTATAGTCCTAGTTCTTGATATTGGTTAATGTGTGGGCTTGGTGCAAGGTTTTGTGGCATCGTTGACATGATGAATGTGGTATGTTGATGCATTTGATTGTTATGCGGTACTTTTGTGACACTGTGACACAGATGGCTCGTCGACAGTTTGTATCCGAGTCTCCTCTATGCACGCTTAGTCTACTTCTTGCCGGGCAGCCTGTAGAGGTGTTTGCAACGCCTAGCTTGCAATCTGGAAGTTTGCCGGAAGGTGTACGAGCTGCCGGCGACCAGAGTCAGGTCTCTGCTCTTTCTCCTGTTTCAACAATTCATGTATATTTATAGGTTGTACAGGCTCTTCTTATAAGTTGTATATTTACAGGTTGAACAAGATTTCGCTGATTTGAAGCTCTTTTGATTAAGAGGGTTTCTGTCCCATTTCTTGTGAAATAATTTCTTGAACGGTGGAGGAAATAGTTTACTTCTTTGTATCATATTTATGGATTTCGTGACAACATGATTTCTGAGAGTGTTCCTCTTCAAGATACGGAGTAGTAAGTACCACCCTGTGATGCTTTGAAATTTGGCTGGAACTGGATGATGATTTGTGGTTTATGGCATTGTAGGACAGACATGAAGCCATGCTGGACGACTGGCAAGAGAATCTTGCTATGATGGCAGCCAATCGCACACAAGGGGATGAGTGTGTCATATTGTATCTAGGCGATCGACTCTGGACTGTTCGTGGCGAGGTAGGCGTATCCCCAGGGTCATGCATTCCATTGTCAGTTTGAGGAAGGGTAACCTGATTGTAACATTCGTCTTGGTTTGCCCTTGCAGGTGGCCGCTGCACACTTGTGTTACTTAGTTGCAGATGCAAATTTGGAGACCTACTCTGAAAATGCAAGGCTGTGTCTGATTGGTGCTGACTATTGCAAATTCCCACGATCATTAGTTACCCCAGAGGCTATTCAGGCGAGCATCCTCACTTTTGAAAATTGGTTAGTGTAGTCTGCATGCTTTCGTTATCTCTTCATGGTCTGGGTATTGGTCGCCCTGTGGTGGTCTCTTGTACATGATCGATGGTTCTGCGACCGAACCATATTTTTAGTTTCGGATGCGGAGAATGATTACTTTTTCGTGAGTACAGGTATCGCTCGATCAGGTTTTGTTTTTTTTATTCTAGGCTGCTTGTAGTGGGAGTTTGTTATTGAGGTGTTTTTTTCTGTTGAACAGAGAACGGAGATTTATGAGTATGCCAGAGTATTAGGCAACCCTCAGAGCATTCTGATATCATTCCAATCCTACAAGCTCGTCTATGCTGAAATGCTCGTTGAGTGTGGGAAGACTCGAAAGTCGCTCAAGTGCGTGGTGGTTTGATGGGTATCCCATCGTGTTTTTCTATTCTTCGATCTGTGTGTCGTTCAGTTTCTCAATGAGAGAGCATCGTACATACAAAATCTAGAGAATGATGAATGACTTTTGTGGGATGCTATGGTAAGAATATACATTGTTCTTTTTTGGTCGCCAGACTGTTTTGCTTGGGATGGCAATTCCACTTGATTTTACCTGGCACAGTTAGATCATGTAGTTTGTCGATTGTTGAAGGCACCTGCAGGAGAAACGAAGACTACACTAGCCATTTGTACACGATCATGTGGTTGGTTTTAACAGGTACTGCCTAACAGTCTTAAAAACCTTGAAGGCAGCAGGGATGCGGGGTCCTGATGTAGAAGCATGTACAGTACTCACAACAAATATGGAAGAGAGGCTTCGGGTGCATATGCAAGTGCGTTGCATGACATTGTAGTCGCTTTTTGGTGTGCAGCATCATTCTTGCTTTCGTATGTGCAGACCTGATGGCTGCCCTCTTCTTGACTCACGAACTTGGACCGAAAATGCATTCCGGGATTTGTGGTTTAGGAAACAAATTTCAAAGTTTATGCTTGCACGTCCTCAAAGCTACAGACTGAATTCTTACGCTGTTTTTCACGGTTTCTCCCTTTGCCTTTGTGAACTCAGAACAGAATAATCAAATAGTCTTTGGAATCAAATATCTCCGAATATGTAGAGTCTTTCGTTTTTCTTACTTCATTACTTCAATACTGAGAAGTTCCGTATTGCGGGGGCGTGCTCCAGTGCAATGGTGCCGGCGGCAATCCTCCTGCGTCCTTGGCGGAAATCACTCTCGACGACGCTAACGGTTACGATTTCTACGACGTTGGTCTTGTGGATGGTTACAATCTGCCGCTGAGCATGACGCCTTCTGGCGGCACTGGAACGTGCGGTGCGCCTGGCTGTACCAGCAATTTGAACGCAGATTGCCCCAGCGCCCTTCAGGTATTTAAATTGAGCCTTCATTGATTCTCCTTTCTCATTTATACAAATCCATTGCAAAAGAACACTATACAGAATTCTTCTCGTTTTGCTTGCTTTGGTAGTTAGTTCTTCCGAGTTCCTGGTCTCTTGCTGATCCTGATTGTACCCGTGGTAGTAGTACCCGTGAGCTTTCTAGCGTCAATCGGTTGAGCGTGTTTTGATTCGATATTGACATAAATCTAGTGACATTCGTGTCACCATTGAAATCTAGATTCAAAGAGACATAAATTTGATATTACTATGTCCCAGTGCATTGTGAGTATTGTCTTGATTCTATATTGATTAGTGACGGAATTTAAATTGAGCTTCATATTTACCAATTCAATATTCAACTGTAATACCATATGTGAGGGTCAGATTCGGACAGTATTGTGTCGAAATCTAATTTCCACATCAGATTTTGAGAGGTCCACGTCACTATAAACCTATCACAAGATGACATGTGGCACGCTTCTGACAAAATGAACTAATTTATGTCGAAACTGACCACGAGGTAGGGTACTTGGGACTTTCCTGATTGTGGATGTCTGTGCAGTTGCTTTCAGGAGGCACAGTGATCGGTTGCAAGAGCCCATGTGATGAATTTGCGACACCTCACTATTGCTGTACAGGGGCGTATGGGTCACCTTTGACGTGTCCTGCTACTCAATACTTGAATGCGTTCAAGGCTGCATGCCCCACAGCACACAGCTATGCATATGACGATGCCACCAGCACTTTCACTTGCAAAGGAGCCAATTATGCCATCACTTTCTGTCCCACATGTATGCTATCATTCTTTTTGGCCGCATTCTTGTTGGATTACCTGCACTTTCTGTATGTGTTCTTCCAGCAATTATGTCAATTCTATTGGTTCCATTATATTCATGTGTAGAGTATATCGTTTGCATTGGTTTCATTATATTCATGTGTAGAGTATATCGATTGCATTGGTTGTATTGCAGGGTCACCTCCGACGAAAAAAGGCACAAACAGTACCACGAGTTCCCCACCTCCTCTAAGTCCTTATTGCATTTCTCAGTATGGTACAGGTGGAGGGGTAAAGCCGTACGCCTCGTGAACTGTACATTTTGCTACTATGCGCTGCAGCGTTCTTCGCATTGCACAGTAAGTCGGATTTCACCATTTGCCATTTTGTGTCAGGGTCTGCTCTGTTAGAATGATACCAAAATTAGATTTGAGTAGGGCATATGAGAATTTTCTTTTGTCTAATTTTATTTATTTTTTGACCAACACACACAATGTTCTTCATTGACTCGGTGATATAATTATGTTTTTCATGATATGGTCATTTTAAAGGCTTGGGTCTTACTTTTATTTATTTGTGAATGCCGGACAATGAAGGACGGGTTTCGATCTAGGTGAGAAATCATGCCAATGTACACTCATCATTCGGGAGATTAAAAGTAGTAGCTCCCATTACACTCACATACTGTACAATGAAGTAGAGAAAAGAGATAAGAGTCTGCGGTTGCTTAGAGTAGAGCCTTCTTCGTAGTTTGCACTTCAATACTGGGAAGTTCCGTATTCACAGGCAACGCTCAGAACAGAAGAATCTGGGAAGTAGTTCTGTAGGCTCTTTCAATATTTTGTACGTATGAAGTATTAGTGGACCTAATGCATGGCCGTCTGTATTGAAGGTTGGAGTACCAGTTGCCGAATTTGGTTGTAGCAGCACTCACCAAAGAGAGTGTCAACAATGCTCTGGGAAGTGGAATTTCAGCAGACCAGGTAATTTTGAGATCATTAATATATCAATATGAAACAATGATCGGCTTTGCAAGGATTTCTAATGATGGTTGTGTTAGTCTTCTGTGCCCATGTGTTCTAGCTTTTGACCACGTACTTGGTTCGTCTGCTCGATGATCACGTCTTTTTCTTTTCCAGGTCATTTCTTTGCAAGGATGCACATCCCCATGTTGCACAAAGGATTCCTGTCCTCCCAGAAACAGTTTCTCATCAGGTAGTCTTCGGTACTCTTTTTAGCATCCACCTCTATAATATTTCCCATTGTCTTTGTCCACAAAGCAGTATCTTGATGATATATATCTTTATTGGCATTTTATTGTCTAGATATTGTTTCCGACCGAGTACACTCGCTCTTTTGTAGCATGAGTATTTGCCTACAGAAACTCATTGAATATGAAAGCTTGTGTGGTCAATGGCAGCAGGGCTTGTAGGAAACTCATTAGGGCTAATTAGGGCCAGACAGGGTATAATAGGGTACAATTAGGGTTTCCACAAAACTAAGAGTTTTATGAAAAGCTTGGGGTATTTGGAATCCTTGCGAGATTACGAATCCAACGATATATTAACCTCCCCTAAATTCCTAATATCTAGGGACTTAGAAAACCCCTAGGACACGCATGTAACCCTAAACCCTAACCCTAAAACCCTAAACCCTAAACCCTAAAACCGCTGCCTAAACCCTAAACCCTAAACCCTAAGGCCTATGAGTTATGCTAATGAAATAGGCCTTCGAATGCTAGTTTAGGGTGTAGTACGAGAGGCAGCCCTGCGTAACATGCACGTGTATCCAGTCTTTTCACGTTATTCTTCCCATGGCCCAGTTTTTCGAGTCATGCTTCGTGTAGTGCTCAGCAAAAAAATTCAAACCAAGTGAGTTTCTCATCATACCTAGCAAAAACAGATGCGTGTCTACTTCTCTGTTGAGGTTTGTTCTTTCTCTGCTCATTCAGTACCATGATTCTGCTTTTCAGAGGGTTGTTTCTTAGTCACCTATCGTGTAGAGACCTTTCTTAATCCTGAAGGACCAAGACGCCTGAATTGGGCCTCATGCATTTTAAGCAGTTTTGAGTAGGTCCTATGTAGACTTCCATTTTTTCAAATCTATTTGTTTTTTTACCTACACATGCAATGTTCTTCCCTGATTCTGGTGATATTAAATTTGGTCCGATCTGAATTATATTTTTCACAATATGATCGATTGAATCTGTCATTCTAAAACCATGAATCCCTGGTTCTTTAGGGCTTAATGATCATGCATGTGGAGTACGTGTTTACTACTGGCTTGCGTTGATATAGACATGTCTCAATCATCATCTTTGCAGAGATGATAACTTTATAGCAATTTGCAATCACTGTGGTGAAACTCAAGTCATCAAATGGAGTGCCCTTGGCCGCAACAACAAGTGCTCATGCGCGTCTTCTGCAACCGTGAGTGCCTTGCTTCTTGTTAAATTACATGTAAAATAGGTTTAATTTCTGCTTCAAGGGCAGGATTTTCCAGTTCATTAGTTGGCACCTGGTCCTACTTTATAATAAAATTTTGAATATGGAGGACTTTAATCTGACTTGGTGTGCTGACAGGTTTCCTTGACTTAGCCTCTTCTCCTACTACGACATCTCTGTCTGCTCCAACTTTGTCCCCAATGCTTTCAGACGATCGGGTCAACCTTCTGGGTCTTCTAGGCAAATATGCACCAGCAATTTCCAGGGTGACAGCTTCTTTCTCTTCTGCTGGATCAAGCTCCCTACCTGCTTCACCTTTGACTGGGGCACTGCTTTGACATAATAGACTCGGCCGTCCGGGCCCATGTTCAATTGGATTGAGCTCCCTACGTGCTCCTCCTTTGACTGGGGCACTACTTTGAGATAATAGACTCGGTCTTCCGGACCCACGCAGTGAAGAACCTGCATTCACCTGCAGGGTTGCGTCCCACTCGTCTGCAGTATCCAGTGCCCTATATGCTCCTAGTCTACCTTCAGTGCTTTGAGACAATCAGTTGGGCCTTCTAAACGCTCGCAGAGAAGAAAATCCCGTGCTTTCAAGTACCGTAGCTTCAGACTCGTCTCTTCCTTCAACCGTGCGGATATTTGCAGCTTGAGATTCCTTGTGAAACTCCTGCATGGTTAGGGTTTGAGCACGGGTGTTAGTGGGATTCAGTCTCAGCTCCAAATTGTATGTTCTCTTGGTCACCTTAGATCGCTGCTCTGGCTTGTAAGTTACTCTCGCTTCACTGATTTTTTCTTCAATGTTTTGCCGATTGGATTTCCTTCACTTTCATTTTGTGTGCATTTGTCATTTCTGTGCAATTTGGTACGATTTGCAAGTCATTTTTTCATGTCAATCTCATGCTACGATTGCTATTGTTGCAGATCATCACTCTGTCGGCACCTCTGAAAGCTGACGGGTAAGCTCTCTATTTGCTCTTGAGGAAACAATTTCCCTTCACACCATCCTCTTAACCCTTTAACGTCCCGATTCAACACTGTTTTAAAAGAAGCGCTATAAAATGCTTGATGAAAACCAAAAACAGGGCTCATGGTCAAAGAAAAGTTGTAAATGTCAATGTGAAGATCACATCCGTACGGTTGGATTTATTATATTTTTGTTTAATAATTTAAAAATAATTTTGTAAGGTTTTCTCTTGAAATTCAATTTAAAATCCAAAATTAGCACAATTTTTCTTAAAATATGGTAATGAAATTGAAATAACATGCACTACAAGATAGTATGATTTCCATTATTTGATTCTACTTATTTTGAAAAATCATATTTAAGGTCCCACTTTTTGAACTAAGAATGAAACTTGACATAAACCAATTTTGTTGTTTTTCTAAAAATCATAATAACCTTTTTTGAAGATCCAAACCGTACAAAGGATAGTCAACTTGCTCAAGAACTAAGAGAAATTTTGGTGGATGAAAACTACCCGATTTGGATGAGAATCGAGCAGTTTCAATCTGTGCGTCGTCAACTATGTGGACATTGGCGCGTTAAAGGGTTAATTCATTTAATTTATTTTATTCATTTCTAAACTCTTTGCTCACTTTCTCTTCACTCTTTCTCTCATGAAAGTTTTCGCAAAGCAAAACTTTCATTCACGTCAACTTCCTTCTACAAGCAAATACTGAAATATAAATGAAAAGAACATCGAATGAGAAAGCTTGTACTCTTACATGGTTTTGAAAGTGTAAAGTACGTACATTTAAAACATGTTTAAATATGAAAATGAACAATCGAAATCTATGTATTTGGAATTTAAGATTCTCTTATGTTCTAAAATTTAACAATAGAGTTTAAGCTGTCATAAACATTTCTTTGTCATTTATCCTTGAATAGAATGTTCGGGATGTAAAGTTGTTCATTGCTTGGCCTAAGTATCAATCTTGTGCGTGGTGTTGCAATTACTATGATTCTTTATAATTAGTGTTGTGACGATCAATTAGAGCTTTGGAGATCCAAGTGAGGATTTTAGGTTCACTTTTCTCTGTGTTCAATGTGGCCAGTTTGAAGGTCAATATTAAAATATAATATCAGGAATGAGTCAGGAGTGCAAGCGCAGGAGGTGCAAGACAAGGCGTTACGATGACTGCATCATCCACAAGTGGAATTGAATGAGCAATACTTGCATTACCTTTTTCAATAAATTCCAAATCATGTGGAGCAAAATCATAAATATCAATGCACTCCTCATTATCAATTTCCAATGTTCGTGGAGTTAAGTGCAATGTTGAACCGTCAATAAGTGATGCACCCCTCTCAAAACCAAGAGGAAGAGTCCTTCGATGTGCACTTATATCAAGATTCTGCTCATAAAGAATGTCACACATGTTTGGAACATGATAATAAAAACAATGCTTCATAAAAAACAGATGAACTTGACCCAGGTTCAAGAAATCGCACCCGTAAATCTTCGATAACTCTTTCTAACATAAGAGAATAAACAATAAAATCATGTAAATTGGTATTGTAATCCAACTGTTCACTTGGCATGAATGAAGCTCCAAAAGGTTAAATGTCAAACTTCATAAAGCACTTTGCGCTCTTCCATAATAAACGCTTCAAGTTGATGTTCTTGTGCTTCTTAATATTTCCAATAAAACTTGTGTCTTCAACAACCCAAAATCCCTCGTGCATCAACATACTTTCATCGGCATGGCGAAGTCTCTCAAGTAAATCACGGGCACAAGGTAATTTGTGCTTAACCACCCAAACCTCAGATAGTTTGGGATCTCTGATGCCTTTCATAATAGCTTCGTATGATTGACAAATACTCGTCCCAATCGGACTATTACAACTATCTTCTCGAAGGTCATCTACCCAATGCATGAGTTTGATCAATGCCAAACACCCTTCATTTTGCGTGCCATATTCTCCGGTCATGGTTAATTCTCTAACCTCAGCAAGAAAAAGGTTGAAGAAACTCTCTTCTATGATCATCCAATGCACCATTCTCTAGTGCCATAGCATCTTCCTAAACCACAAAACAAAACAACCAACATGTTAATATACAAAACTACCATTCAAAAATAAAAATCAATAGTTAAATGAGTATAATATTTAATCTAAAGTATATACGCTTTTAAAACATTCAATCCTAAATCAAACAAACATCAAGAAAGTAAGCAACATTCACCTTTCTCCAAGATATTCTTGTGTCCAACTTATTGCATGTAGGTGCTGCCAAATAATTGACATAATACTGTAGAATAATATAAAATGCATACAATATAAAATATTAGAAAATATCAAAATAAAGAAACATAAAATGATGTTCAAATATTAATTTTAAAAACTCAACTTCTAAATAGAAAATTAACATTTGATTTTTCATAAATAATTTGATTTCAAACATAATGCTTATTAAAATATTGAATGTAAACTAAACCCTAAACCACCCTAAACCAATTTGGACTTTTGGGTACAATCAATTTATTAGGGTGGTTTAGAGTTTAGGAAATGCAATGAAGTTTCAAACAATGTCGAGGAGAAAGCGAAGTGAAGGTGAAAATGCAGGGAAGGTGAGAACTTGAGGTGGAGGTGAAAACGCCCTAAAAAAGACATGCGTTCATGAAGGACCCTAAACACCAGTGTAACTCCTTTTAGAAATGGTGTGGTGGTGTGGTGCCACACCTACAATGCACAAAAGGTGTGACAATGTGCTAGTACACCCCTGGTGCATTCCCGTAATTCAAGCCTATGGGTTATTTTTGGATATTGGAAAACTAATTCAAGAAAACAATGAATGATTTTGGTTTGGAGAAGAGTTAGGGATGCTAATTTATAGGGATGGTATATGTATTCAATTACCAATGTGCAATTCTATATATGATGTTATTTTGAAATACATTTATGACTGTATGGAGGTATTATTTTGATGGATTGACATTGCTACAATCATTCTGTTGTTCATGCATCAACGTATATGATTTCATCAATATATATTAATATACTATTCGAGCATTCATGAATATCATTTATTATTCAATAGGCATGTCTGTCATGTATTAGTTATATCTCTACATCCATCATGTTTGTTATCTAGTACATGCATTTTCCAAAACTCCTTGAAGATCCTAGGGAGTGCACTCTTTGAGAATTGTAATTATACACGTGCTTGCACAACAAGGGTATTGTTTAGAACAAACATGTACAAAATGTACTAATGGGAGACGTATTTCAATCGAGCGGAAAGTAGATATACATGGGGCTTGGAGTTGAATTCCTAGTTTGTAGCCCCTGTGTACATATGGAAATGTATTTTGAGACTCTGAGATTTGTACATATATTGTTTGATTTTAGACAAAATAAAAATGTATATAGGGGTGTTTTAATAAGGGGGATGCACGCACATGATTCCTGGCTTTATTGAATAGTGCACTCCCTCAGGTGAAGATGAAAACAAAGGCAAGGAGAAAGTGCCATGAATTTGAAAATGCAGAGAAGGTGAAAATGTGGCGTATAGGAGAAGGCACAATAAAAAATACATGCATTCCCAAGGGACATGTTACACTAGTGTAACTCCTTTGAGAAATGGAGTGATGGTGTGTTGTTACACATGTACAGCATTCCCATCAAATACATGCATTCCTAAGGGACGTGTTACACTAGTGTAACTCCTTTGAGAAATGGAGTGATGGTGTGTTCCTATGCCTGTAGAGCATTCCCATCACTCTCATGGCTGAAGAGGACTCAAACCCACCCTACAGGTGAAAATACGATGAGAAATACCTCCTTCCTAGAGGCGTGTTGTTGGTGTGACTTCTTGGAGAAATGGGATAGTTCCATTTGTATTATCCCTTTGACAAACTACATAATTATGTTCCTGTCCACCTACCGTGCATTCCCGTGAATTTCACTATTTTGCATGTAGGAGAAACCATAATTGAAGAATCGTTCATTCCCAAAGTTAAAGCAACACCGGTGTAAGTCCTGTAAGAAAAGGTGTGACGGTGTAACCCTGCACCTCCTGTGCATACCCATTGCTCCTGCCTCTAGGTTATTTACAGGGAATGAAATATCAACTTAACTCCTGAACGTCCTCACCTATGTCTGGTTTGGGCAGTTTTGCAAAGATGCATTATAAAATGCAATTAACATGAATATTTGGAACTTGATGTATGAATCAAAGTTGTAGATTTTGAATTTTAGATTCTATCCATACGATTAGATCTATGATTGCTGCCACTAATATTTTTCTATAAATTTTGAAACATAAATCAAAAAATTATTTTCTAGTTCGATTATGAATAAGATATTGACAGTTTGTGGATGAAATTTGTTGTGATGGGTTATAATGTAGTGCTCTAGGTGTAGTGAATTTTGGAGATTTTTTGGATGCTTGATTTTATGAGTTTATTTTTCCAAGAACACTTTTAGACTAAAATCTTCCAAATTTTGGACGAAACACTGCAACACGATATGAGGCATAATTTTTTCACAAATTTTTTCCTTTCTGATCGGATCACACATACATGAAGCTAACTTCCCACAAAAAATCCAATAAAAATTTTACACTATAAAAAGTGCATGACGGATGAGAAACTACGGATGAAATCTGTACATCATGCAAAACATGCATGGTTGGGCAGTTAGGGGTCAAGACACAATGATTGATCTTGGTAATGATGTCATATTGAAATGTATTTAGGACTACATGAATGTATATTTTTCACGGATTAATATTTCTTCGGTCACATATTGTTTCTACATTCCCTCGTGAATATTATTCTATGGACACGTGAATGTATCATTTTGAACATTCATGAATATTATTTATTATTCGACATGCATGTATATTATATTGTATTCAACATTCATATATATATCAGTTGTTTTTCTACATGCATCATGTTTGACTTGTGATACATGTATATTTCAAACTGCAGTGAGGGTGAAAAGGAAGTAAATAAGAAAGTACAGCGGAGGTGAAAACCCATCCTTTACATAGTGGGTGCTTTTGTGGAGGTGTAGTTACACTGGTGTAACTCCGTGGCGAAAAGGTGTGACGGTGTGTTCCTACACATCTAGTGCTCCCCAGTTACTTTGGCCTATTGTTGAAAATCCACCCTCTAGGTGAAAATGCAATGACGAATACCCGGTTGGTAGGTGAAAACGGAATGCAGAGTACATGCATTCCTAGAAGTGCAATTATGCCAATTAAACTCCTTTGGAAAATGGTGAGATGTCGTGCTCCCACACCTACAGTGCCTTCTTGTTGCTTTTGCCTACGTGTGAAAACCCAACCTATACGTGTAAATGAAGCATAAAGTACATGCATTTGTTAAGGATGAGTTACACCAACGTACTCCCTTGGCCAAAAGGTGTGACAACATTCCCTAAACCCTATAGTACATTCCCATGAAATTGGGCATTTGGTCGTTAGGAGAAAATGCAATTCAAAAAACAAACATTCATGAGGGTGGAGTAACAGCAGCGGAACTCTGGGAGAAGGTGTGATGGCGTGTCCTTGAACCACTGGTGCATCCCCATCACTTCAGCCTGTAGGTTATTTACGGAGAATGAAATATGAACTTAAACCACAATCAATGATCTTGGTTTGACCAAGAGTTGTGGACACTAATGTAAAGGGATGGCGTATGAGTACAAAAAACTCTTTGATATAGTTTTGTTATGTACAAAGGTGCAATTTTACATGATTGTGATGATGTGTTGAAACATGTTTATGACCCTATAGGTGGAGTGACAATAGTATGACCCTATAAGAAAAGGGCACAATGAATGATTTAGGTTTGAAGAAGAGTTACGGTTACTAATGTATAGGGATGGTTGATGAGTACCATGAACTCTCTTATATTTTATTAGATACAATGTGCAATTGTACATAAGATGATATATTGAAATATGTTTCTGACTGTATTGATGTATTCTTTGTGTTTGGTAGGCCAATGAGCCCCTTTCTTGAATTGAACACCGAGTACCTGCATTTTGATTTGAATATAATTTTGGTTTTAACAGACTGATGTATAGCAGTTGCTTACGTCACACAATACAGTTAGGTTGGGCACAACTCTAGGTGATCAGGGGCGTGGAAGGGAGAGGCTCTGGGTCGTGCTCGCCGTCAATTTGGATGCATCCATGATGTCCCACCGGCCTTCCCCTAAACCGTACACTGCTACCCCCTTGTGACCCTGAAAACCTAAACCCTAGTACTTACTATGCTTGTTTGTCTTTTTTTTTTACAAATTTGATGGGCTTCGTATCCTACCAGACCCTAAAACCGCCCTTATATCAAATCCTAAACCCCTGAACGACTTGGTGGGTTTGAATTTTGAATTTTGATTTTAAAGATTAGATTTGGTGTATGGTTATACTACCCAAAAGTGAATGATGTAAACCCCAATTACCCGCCTTGTCGTTGTTTTGAGTAAACCCTAAGATGTAACGGGCTACGGGTCCTGCCGGACCCTGCACCCTTAGCCAAACCCTTCTCGCTTTGCTCAATGGGTTTGACATCCCTGGGGTGCCCGGAGTATTCAACACCATGATCATGGGTTTTATGCCTCCAACTCCTACTCCCCCTATCCCCAAAGTATGGTGTCAAATGGTCCATTTGTATTTATCATTGTCCAAAGTCCCGTGGTTTACAATATGGATAGTTATCATTCAACGATTATGCCCAATCGGCGGTTTCATACGTCCAATCGAAACTTTAGTGAACTGGAGTTACCTTTGGACTAGTGACCACGTGGAATTGCTGATTGGTAGTGAGTGCTTGAGAATCTCCATTGCCAAATTTGGCTAGATCCTATAGGTGTCTTGAATATGGACAGTGTATACACCATGGCAAGACATCCTAAACCCTAAACCCATTGTTCACCCGTGATTGAAGGTAAAAACCCTAAACCCATCCTGGCTTGGTGGCATTTGTGGTTCTTCCGGATCTCCCTCCTAATCAACTTTTTCAAAATGAAATAGATTTTGGAAATGCTTTGTCAAATTGTTGTCGTGTACCACGGTTGGATTTGGTGATACTAGAGTACGTACTTTTTGAAAATTTAAAACCTAGATGTATGTGAACTTCTCGGTGAACCAAAATTGCATTCACTTTACTTCAAATGTAGCTTTGTAGAGACGAGGTCATGGCTTTAAAGAACATAAGAATATTAGAAAATTTCCACTTTAAAAGTATCTCATTTCCAATACATTCCAACAATCCCTTTTTCCTGAAACGTTGTTAATTTCTTGATTGTAATCAAATGACGAAGTTAATTTTCATTTTAACTTGGAAATTTTATAATACAATATTGGTGATAGCATTGATGACTCTGGTTGTGTGGATGGAATCTTCAATTCAAAATCTACAACTTTCGTTTGCACATCAATTCAAAAATATTCCTACAAATAGTACTTTATAATGATTTTAATAACCAAGTGAATTCTTGGGACACCCTCGAACCTACAGGGTGTCGCCCCTAAATGCCTGACCCTATCACTGTTGGTGGTGAAAACTTTAGGTTGTATGCTACGTTTCACCGTTGCTCTTGAGTCAAGGGTTAATTTACATATGAATTAACCAAGGGGTTGGAAGAAAATAACGTGTCCAAACCAATTGGTTTTGGATCGTCTCGAACTAGTGGTCTCCTTGATTTGAGCCATGGAGCTCCATCAATCAGGGATTATCAATAGATGAACTTGGATTGATCTACCCTAAACAGAAGAATCCAATTGAAATTCAAATACGGACACCCGATTGACGTGCATTCTCAAAGGCATAGTTACACCACCCTAAACCCTTGAGAAAAGGTGTGACAATGTACCCTAAACACCTATTAATAATGTATTCCCGTGAATCTGGCATTTGGTGTGCAAGAGGAAATAGAGTTCAAAATTCCTGCATTCGTGAAGGTGGAGTAGCACTATTGTAACTCCTTTGAGACAAGGTGTGATGGTGTGCACCTACATCTCTAACTGTGCATTCCCATGAACCTCGCCTATAGGTGAAAACCTAGTGTATGGCTGAAATTGTGGTAAAAAATATACACATACCTGGAGTTGGAGTTACATTGGTGTAACTTCTGTTCGAAAAGCGACAGTTAGACCAATGCAAGTCCCCGAGCAAGAGGTATGATCCAATAACTGCCTACACCTTTAGTGCATTCCCATTAATATGGGTACAGAACCTTTAGGAGAGAACACAATTCCCAAAAACACGCATTCTTGAAGGTGGAGTAACACCGGTGTCACTTTTTTGAGTGAAGGTGTGACAATGTACCCCTACAGCCCTCCTACATTTCCATCACTCCAGTTTGTAGGTTTTTTAAACAGAAAATGAAATATGTACCTAAACCATAAACGTTAGAGGGTGTTCTTAGGATTGACAGTTTGAGAAAAATCATCATCAACCCCTAAGCACCCAAGTGACGAATATTGGTGAATTGCTATTGTTGGCAACATAACAGGAGCTGAATTATTTATTTATTTATTTATTTAATATTTTTTTGGATTTTGAAACAAGTTTTCTCAAAGATTGAAATTTGACTCATATGCTGTAATAATTGCATAATTATTGGAGAGGTTGTGAAGGGAAATATGTCAAAGAGGCATTGTCATTTTCCAAAGTTTTGGTTTATAAAATGCGCAATAAATCCATTCTTTGAGGTTGACATACAAATGAAAGTTGTAGATGATGACTTTTCCATGACATCCATACGGTTGGATTTCGTAACAGTGTCAAAATATGTTTAAGTTTGATTTTAAAAGAGATTATCGTTTTAATTACGTGAAAAAAAAAAAAAAATACTCATTGTCTTTGTGAATGTTGGAACCATTGGCCAAAAGTGCATAATGTACAACATTGAATCATCTTTTGAAAAATATGCAATATTTTAACCTATAAATTTATCTTTTGATTGCGTACAAAGAGATCTCAAGATACCTCTATCGAACTATAATAAAACTTATGTGAACAACTGAACCATTGCTGGAGCATAATGATTTCAACCAATCATAATGAATCACTGACAGGATGAGAGTGTTAAGATTGTGATTTTAGTGAATTTTTAAAGTTTTTTCTTGTAAATTCATTTGAAAAATATTTAGGCATTTCATTTAAAATTCAACCAAATGGACGTCTTCTAATCATGATGTCTTACATGTGCTCTTTGGAGTTGAAGCTCAATAAAGTTAAAGAAGCCTCATTTCACAATATATTTAGGTATTGCCCAACCTTCTAGGCACTTAGAGGTTATGTACTATTTGGAAGAATATTTTGGAATTGATATACGTATGACAGTTGTAGATTTAAAATTTCATGTTCCATCCGTATGGTTCAATTGACCTAAACCATCACCAACGTTTTTTCTTAAATTTTGAAAGCCAAAATTAAAAATTCCTTATAAATTTGAATACAAACTAGAAATTAACGTTTTTTGAATGAAATTTGTAGGCCGATGGATTTGGAATGAGATACTCTTTTAGAATGTGGTGATTCCCTGGGGTTTTTTGTCCTAAATCTTCAATGTATGACCTCCTTTTTGCAAGGCTACTCTAGAATTAAAGTCCATCAATGCAATTTGGGTTTGATCAACGCCTTGACATGCCTCTACACCTGTGATTCTAGAAAAATATGCACTCTGGTGACACTAAATCCAACCATTGCATAGGGCGACGACTTGATGAAGTATCTCAAAAGAAATGGATGACTTTCATCCAACAAGTGATGGGAATGTAGGGTGGGTTGGAAACAATTAGCATTTGAATTTCTGAAAATGTTGTGGTGGTTGTGGATTAAAGAACAATGAATGATCACGGTTTCAAGGAGAGTTACACATACTTATGTATAGGGATGGTATATGAGCGACACGCATTGTCTTGTGTAATTTTATTACGGACAAATGTGCAATTTTACATGTGATGTTGTGTGGAAATATATTCATGATTGTATGTGTGTTATTTCCAATGATAGATGTATCCACATTCACGTATTGTTTCTACATTCACGCATATTATTTTATGAATATGTAAATGTATTATTTCAACATTCTTGTGTATTATTTATATATTTGCATCCATCATGTTGTTTTGTAATACATGTATTTTTCAAAACGCAATGAAGGTGCAAATGGAGTCGATGAGAAAGGGAAGTGAAGTTGAAAAAGCATGGGAAGGTGAAAACCTGGTGTGGAGGTGAAAAGACGAGAAAAGATTACGTGCATTCCTGAAAGAACTACCACACCGGTGTAACTCTTGTGAGAAAAGGTGTGGCCGTGTGTTCCTACGATTAAACTACGCTCATTTGACTTTGGCCTGTTGGCAAAATCCCACCCAATACGTGAAAATGTTATGACAAAACACGTGCATTCGTAGGACAGTTACAATGGTTTTTAACTGGTTTGGCGAACTAAGGGATAGTTACACCATTGTGACACCTCTGACACTAGGTGTGACTATGATTTGCTATGCCTACAGTGCATTCCCATTAATTTGGGCATTCAACTTTTAGGAGAAAACACAATTCCAAAAAACTTGTGTTTGTGAAGGTGTGACAGTGTAATGGAACAATTCTACCCTAAACCCATCACTGTAGCCTGTAGGTTATTTAGGGATGATGAAATGCTAACTTGAAGAACAATGAATGATTGTAGTTTGAGAAGAGTTGTACGTACTAATGTTTAGGGCTGGTATATGAGCATTGTGCATTGTCTTATGTAATTTTATTATGTACGAATGTAGAATTTTGCATATGATGTCATGTTGAAATCTCTTTATGACTCTATGAATGTATGATTTTCATGGATTAATATTTCTGCATTCATGTATTGTTTCTGCAGTGCCACATGTTATCTTCTGAATACATAAATATATTATTACAACATTCACATTTTTTGAGTGTTTTTTGACGACTGTCGTGTTTGTTATGTAATACATGTATTTGCAAAACATCGTGAAGATGGAAACAAAGTCGAGGTGAGTGTAGTGAAGGTGAATGCATAAGGGAACTCAAGGTGAAAACCCGGGTTGTAGATGAAACCGCACTGCAAAATATATGCACCTCTAAATGACGTGTTACACTTGTGAAATGCATTTGAGAAAAGGTGTGACAGTGTACCCCTACTTTGTAGTGCATTTACATCACTGTAGCTTATAGGCAAAAATGCAATTGCAATTACGTGCATTCATGATGGAGCGACACTGGTGTAACTCATTTGAGAAAGGTGTGACCTTGTACCCTTGAACCTGTAGTGCATTCCCATCAATCCAATCCATGGGATTTCTTATGGAAAATTAAATAGTAACTTACAGAACAAAGAACAGTGCAAATTTGAAAGAGACACAGGGATGTTGCACAAGAATGGTATACAAATTATCATCAGCTTTCTTATAATTTAGGTAAAGTTTTACATGTGATGTGGGCTTAAAATAAGGGCAAAACATTTAGTGATATAGAATATCCATTTCATAGTTTATTGTAAACTATATTATTATTATTATTAATTTATTAATTTTTATTATTTGTTCATTGACTTGCAACTTTTGGATCTCTATTTACCTATCTCTATTTCTTCTTGGCTTTGTTATATTACTTTCTTCTTCTAGATCCTAAATTGTTTAGTACGTTATCCTACTTTTGATTTCTCAGGTTCTTTTTTACATTGAACTTCCTTTTATAATCTCCAGTTGCTACTTGGGTTCTCATTTCATCTTCTACTTACAAACCCTGCTATTAATAGAAATATTTTATTTTCTACAAGAAGAAATTGTGTTTTTAAAAAAAATAAAATTTCAACGTCTCCTTACTTCTTGCTGTCATTTTCTGCCTACAATGTTTTGTATCTCCTACTTTTGTTGTATATGTTTTTTATTTTTTTTGCATCCAACTATATTATTTCTTTTTTGCATTCATCTATATTCTTTCAATTTCTACATTCACATTCACACACATATATATATATATATATATGCATACATATACATACGTACATACATATCTATATACATATATTCACATATATTTTTTATTATTCAACAAGCACGTATAATTATTATGCATCATTGCACATTCAAGTATATATTATTTATTTCTCTACATCCATTATGTTTGCTTTCTTTTGGTGTACATTTAATTTTGGTTAGGGTGTACAGTCGGGTACAAGATGGTTACGAATTTTGGATCCAGTTGAGATTTGTGGGAACTTTGGAAGGCCCCTGTATGCTCAAAAATGAACGGAATTTCAAATTTTAATTTGCATTAGAATCACACTAAAGTCTACTTTATCATCATTACAAATACACACATGTAATTGAAAATCATACGAAAAATCTGATGTTTTCTATATACTATCTACCATTTAGTGCAACTACCATTTGTGAAAATTACAACTTGTATTTAATGGTACATATTAAAAATGAACCTTCACAATTGCTTTAGAGATACTTGATCTCACACCACTTGAACTAATTGTATGGTTTCTTACTTGTTCTTTACCTTAATGCAAAAAATCTTTGACTATCTTCCACAGGTTCACTATGAAATGACAGATAGTGCATAAAAGAAATCCAAATTGTTGTCTTATTTTAAATGATTCCTTTTTCACTTATTATGAAGTTGAAGCACGCTTCATTGCAATTCCAATGCAATTTGTGGTTTCAAAATCGGTTCATTTTTGAGCATGCTAGAGCTTCCTGAGAAATATTGAACTTTCTAATGAAAACTGATTGAAAAATTCGTAAGCATGTTGTACCGGACTGTACATAAATCTAGAAGTTGGCTTCATCCATTTTTCATTGAATCATTGCTACATGATTTCTAAATTGGTTTGAAAGTTAGCTCTTTGAACTACATAGCCACGGTGCACAAATGTGCAGCAATGTGTAGTCGGTACACCAAGAGCAGTTAGTGCACCCTACACCATACAAACACCCCAAAATACACATTGAAAAACTTCAGAGGGGAATCAAACATACTGAAAGATTACAATGAGTAGAAAATCCTTGCATTGTTGTGCACTACCCAAGTGTCCTGGAGACCTGCAAAGAACTCCAGTTCTAAAGCTCTAAATCCACAAAAACATACAAATTAACTTGTTGTGCTTCAACCCTAAACCACAATTGCTCCTTGTAAGTTGACTTTCATTGCATTTGAGATAATACAATCCACAATGTACCCTAAACCACCCTAAAACACTTCAAAACACTCGGAACCCCCCAAAATCCAACATTTGCCTCGGGAAGAATTAGACAACAAACAATACACCGGTAGATTTGTATTGAAAAAGCACACACAATGGGTACAAAAAATTATGGAATCGAATGAGAATTGCATAAAATACGGCTCCCCAAAGGTCGCAGCAGTCTTGAAAACAGCGTCTCAAATCTGGATGCACAAACTGATTGGCGGTGATTTAGGAGACAAGACTTATACCAATGGATTTGCAATTGAAAAATATGCAAGATAGGCTCAAGAAAATCGGAAATCGGACAAAATTTGAAAAATTTACGTGCATTCTCAAAGGCGGGGTTACACCGGCGTATCCCTTTGTATTGGAGGTGTGTCCAGAAACACCGAATGCACTGCATTCCTGTTCCGTCTAGCTATAGATGTTTGATCAGCGTAGAGCAGATCTTTCGACGGTCGTCGTAGTTGCTCAAATGTACGATGAGAGCGACGAAGATGTTCCGGCAGTCGATGTTGATGCTCTGATGTTCGATCAGCGTAGAGAATATCTTCCGACGGTCGTCGCAGCTACTCAAGTGTACGATGAGAGCGACGAAGATGTTCCGGCAGTCAATGTTGATGCTCAGATGTTCGATCAGCATAGAGAAGATCTTCCGGCGGTCGTAGCAGCTGCTCAAATGTACGATGAACATGACGAAGATGCTCCGGCAGTAGATGCTGAAACTCAAAGTTTCGATGAGATGCTCGATGACGTGTACGATGAAGTGTACGATCAATTTTTCCAACAGATGTTCGAAGATGCTCGTGCAAACGCGGAGCGTGCAGCAGATCTACCACTCCAGCCACGTCCCGAAGATGCTCATGCAAATGTGGAGCGTGCAGCAGATCCACCACTCCAACAGCGTCCCGAAGATGCTTGTGCAAACGTAGAGCGTGCAGCAGATCCACCACTCCAGCAATGTCCCGAAGAAATTCGTCCGGTCCAGGAAAATTCGGCTGCCACTCTACGCCGTTTCTTTTCTGATATCGGACCGTTTGAGACGCGTGAAGCGACTGAGTTACTGACGTTTCCAGCGCTTAGTGGGCCGCATAGTGACGTTGAACAGTATTCGGACATCAATAGTCCGCATCTACTCGATATAGATGCAGCATGCTTTATGATGTTAACGTTAGATCTGCCACACTTGTTTGGCGCTATGGTTAGACCGGCGAATAGAAGAGTGCCGATTAGAGATCACAAAGACTTTGACGACTGGTTGCACGTCATAGCAGATCCGATAGTTCTGAAAGTCTACGCTGGAACTGGCGTGGTTGCACGGGATGCGTTCAAAAACAGAGTCTTGAGATATATACGGCACGCTTATGGCATGGCACATACAGCTAACGAGAACAGTTTGACGTTAGCGCTAAATCAAGTGAATATTCCGGTCTCAACGATATCAGAAGCGCTTCATCGTCATGGTGCAGCTATCTGTCGCGTTCAGTTTTACGGGATGAAGTGGCCGTTAGCAATAGCCGAGCCGCAGATTGATCGGTTTATAGAGCGCTACCACGTAAAGATGGGAAACCGGGTTCCTCGTTATCTGAACATATTTGACTACGGAATCTTTCTACCGACAGACGATCTTGTGCTCTATAAATTTACTCATGAGCAGCTTCGTGCGCGTAGATTTAATGATGGCGAAGTGCACGAGATGTGTCACATCTACGGATACGGCTCGTTGAGTTTCAACCCGAGCATTGACGACCGTATTGTCAAAGTCAAGTTGTATCAAGTGTTGTGCCACGAGATTATGTCTATCATACCGAAACGGAATCTCGATGACATGCCAGAATCGATCGGTAGTATGCGGACCAGAGTACAACAGATAGAAAACATGTTGAGGATTTGGGACGGTCTGTCAGCTGAAGACCGCACGGCTCGACTGCAAGGCACAAGACTGGAATTGACAGTACACACAGAGAAAGTTGTTGATGGACGTCAACTATGCAGCGGTCTTGACATGTTTCATGATGAAGGCATTTAGCGGGCGTTAGACGGACCATTTGACGTTGTGCGTATCGGTTTAGACAATTTCTTGAGAGATTGTCATCACTACTTCGACGCGTTTGCACAATCGGTGGTGGGGGCAGATGCTTCGATGCCAACAGTTCGTATTCAAACCGCGCTCACTATAGCTCGTCAAGCATTCGGATGGAGTGGCATGTACATGCAGCGTCAACTTCGACAAGCGCGACTCTGGCACGCTGCCGTAGCACAACAACAACTATTACGAGAAGATGCAGAGTATCAGTACGACGGATGGGAGCTAGACGATCCGCAAGACCGTCCGTTGATTTTAGATTTTCTCAACAACGCGAAGTGGTTTGTTCATCACAAAGTGAAAGATCGGACTAGACCAGGTTTGATGCTGAAGCAACTCAATAATCGATATTGGCGCAAAGACGGCGTATATACTGATCATGTGGGAGCAGCTCGTTATTTTATCAAAATGTCTCGAGACACGGGCAAACATTGGCGCGAATTTGTAATCGCTAAACCACCGGTGGTAGAATTGTCTGATTCAGAGTAGATTATTTCATACTATAGTAGTTTAGCTTATATTTCCGTTATGCTATACTACTATAGAAAAATAAATAAATAAATAAATAAAAATTAAACATGTAAAAAACCAAAAAAAAAAAAAATGCTGTAACAGACGAGAAATAGATGTAGTATCAAGTATGCTATTGCTACTTCTTATATAATAAAGAGCATTTCTGAAATCTTCTCTCTGCTGTGGTTACAGATAGTGTGTCTAATTTTTATTTTTTTCAACATTCAACATCCCACCACGCTCATTGTTAGCTCTTGCCATTTCTAAAACTATATAATAAGTTTCGTTTGGATACTTTATGCAAAAGTTATATACAAATGAAGTATACACAATAAACCCGAAAGTCAACACACGGTTTAAAGTCAAATCATCTATATCTTCCAATCGGTGAGGATCTAGGAAAAAAAAATTACGCCACCGGAATCGTAGCCATCGAAAATGGGGGGTAAGGTGCACTCAAAATCCCCATATTCAAAGTCTTCACAAAACCATAACAAACCCTAAACCACAACCCCAAAACATCCATATCTTCCAATCCCAAGGTCAGACGACCATTTTCACTACACCATTGAATTTGTAGATGTCGAAAATGGGGGGGTAGGTAAAATCAAAATTTCAAAATACTACAAAACCTCAAAAGTCAACACCTTAACCTCTAAAGTCAAACATTCCATATCTCACAAACGGTGATACTTGTTAGGAAATTTATTGCACCATTGGAATCACAGCCCTCGAAAATGGGGGGATAGGCCAAATCCCAACCTCATCCGAGAAAATGGACTTTCCTAAGGATGCCCATGTAACCTCGTGCCCCAATTACGGATGCAGGATGAAGTCCTCCATCCACGTTCATGAACTTTGAATATCAGAAAGTGGCTTAAGGTCATCGTTTCTCTTCCCGCCAAAACCACGCAACGTTCTCCCAAACATTTATTTTTCGCTTTCTCGATGTTGCATTGGCATTGGAACTTCTTTTTCTCTTGTATAGCTCTGTAGTGATGCCTCTTGAACTCGTTTGTTCACCTTCGAATCCTTGTTGCTTTTGAACTTCTCCGTTTCTCTCTTTCGATGAGGAGAACTATTGGTTCTGTGTTGGCATTGTGGGAGATATGATGATTGTGTTTCTAACGGTCCGTAGGTTTTTCACTATATTCGCGAGGCGGGTGGGGTGGCATCAAGATTTCTTCATGTTATTACTCGCAATTTCAGGTGTGGTGATTGTAGTGTGGAATGGTCGCAACAGAGGACATGGAAGTTGGATGTTAGATACCTTGAATGTAAGTATTGCTCTCTCAGGCTAGCGTCGCTACTTAAATTGTAATGAAATTATGTCAATAAAAATTTCACAATATCTTTTGAATGGATCCAGATTTTGTGGATGTGAGTATACTACGATGCACTCTTAAAGAACACTAATTTAGTTGTATTTGATTTTTATAAGACAATAAAATAGTAGATTTAGCAAATAAAGAGAATATACTCTTTATTGAATGTAATTTGGATTCATTACTGATGTAGATGATAACCAACAAGTACATGAGTGCCAACTTTTTAGCACTTGCTATTTTTGAAGTACAGGTATATAACTTCCAATTACTATAGTATAGGATTTTGGAGTACTATCATCTACAGTACAAGTAGTGAATGCACTAAAGTGTAGTAGTATGATCATCTCTAGTCTCCATTCATATTGATCGAAAACAAGATTTCTCACCCTCATGCAAAGCTCCCGATTTCACGACTCTGCCTCAATAGGTGTACACTTTCATTGCATTCAATGCAGAGTGACCTAGGAAAACAAGAAGCGGGACTCGAGGACACAGATTAAGGAATTGGAACAATATTGGATTTGCCCCTTGCTTTGTTGAATACGATAATACACTACTCAAGACTAGTACATGGTACCTGTGGTTATCAAGCATAACATTTTCAAGTTAGGGTTTAAGGTTTAGGGTTTAAGCAACTTAAAGTTGGAGAACCTCTTCTCCTTAGTATAGCTCCTTCCGAAAAGACAAGAAAAAAAACACACCATACAATCAACAAGCTCTGCTCAAAGAACCATTTCAATTTCCAGTATATGTTATTTCTCAAAGGAATAAACTTCCAACCAACAAACCCGAAAAACCAACTGTAGAAAATAAACATAAACAAAAACAAAACTATCTCATTCAATAATCATTGAGACAATTAATTGCGAACAACCCGATACTATTTAATAAAGAAACTCCAAGAACATGCAAAGATAAAATGAATGGCAAACCATGTAACTAATACCAATGGCACACTTTCTAGCATCTTGCACATCTCCCGACAACTTTCAGTCTGAAAATTTCCAACCCCGTTACCAATAATCACCACAAGAGCAGACGCCATCTTTGAAGTGGTGAAAGCGATTGGCATCCCTGGCCACAATCTCCTGTCCAGTCACCTTAGAGATGAACTTCGTTGCTGTATGGCAATCTGAACACACCCGAAGATTCTTGTATACACGAATTGGCTTTTCAAGAGGCGTGTGCATCATGCCATAAGCAATAGCTAGCTTTTCACTGTGAGAGCAAAGAGCAAGTTCTTTGTCCTCCTCATCAATATTGCGCAATACAAGCCGAGTATCAGGAATGTAACCTTCAGCCCTTAACTTTTTGGTCAAGTTATCCAGCACAGCATAGATCTGCTTTGCTTCTGGGTGAGAGGTATCTCCTACAACAAAGCGATGAATCTTGTTATTAATCTCAATCCAGCTTATCCCTGGCTCCTTGCGAATACCTCTTTCCTGCATCATACACCGTATTGATGACACCTGATCCCACTGGCCAGCGGCAGCATAGATGTTGGAGAGGAGCACGTATGGAGCGGCACCCTCCGGTTCCAACTTAAGAACCTCTTTAGCAGCAAGTTCGCCCAACTCCACATTACCATGACTTCTACAAGCACCAAGCAAAGCTCCCCAAGTAGCTGCACCTGCTTCAACTGGCATGTTATCAATAAAGAGCTTTGCTTCCTCTAAGTTTCCTGCCCGCCCAAGGAGATCCACCATGCAACCATAATGAAACACAGTAGGTTCCATGCCATAATCCTGCATCATAACCCGAAAGAGCCGACGGCCTTCATCAACAAGGCCTGCATGACTACAGGCCGACAACACTGCCACAAATGAGTACTCGTCAGGTTTCACACCATCAGCAACCAGTCTTCTAAAGACTTCCAGGGCTTCCTGTCCACGTCCATGGTCTGCAAGTCCACCAATCATCACGCTCCATGTAATGACATCACGTTCCTCCATTCTGTCAAAAATTCGTACAGCATCATCGACGCTGCCACTCTTTGCATACATGTGAACGAGCGCACTAGCCACGCGCAAATCCAACTCCAATCCATCTGCCAGGATATGGCTGTGCACGTCCTTCACCCACTCTAACGCACCCGCACTTGCACATGCATTCAAAATGCTCACATACGTGATTGCGTTTGGTACACAGCCCTCTCTTCGCATTCGAAGGAAACATTCATATGCCTCACACCCGCGTCCATGGTCTGCAAGTCCACCAATCATAACGTTCCATGTGATGACATCATGCTCCTCCATTCTGTCAAAAACTTGTATGGCATCATCGATGCTACCACTCTTTGCATACATGTGAATGATCACATTAGCTACACGCAAATCTGACTCCAATCCATCTGCCAGGATATGGCTGTGCACATCCTTCACCCACTCTAACGCACCTGCACTTGCACATGCATTCAAAATGCTCACATACGTGATTGCGTCTGGTACACAGCCCTCTCTTCGCATTCGAAGGAAACATTCATATGCCTCATGCCCACGTCCATGGTCTGCAAGTCCACCAATCATCACGCTCCATGTCACCACATCACGTTCCTCCATTCTGTCAAAAACTCGTACAGCATCATCGATGCTGCCACTCTTTGCATACATGTGAACAAGCGCACTGGCCAAGCGCAAATCCAACTCCAATCCATCTGCCAGGATATGGCTGTGCACGTCCTTCACCCACTCCAGAGCACCCGCACTTGCACATGCATTCAAAATGCTCACATACGTGATTGCATCTGGCACACAGCCCTCCGTCCGCATTTGAAGGAAACATTCATATGCATCATGCCCACGTCCATGGCCTGCAAGTCCACCAATCATCACGTTCCATGTCACCACATCACGTTCCTCCATTCTGTCAAAGACTCGAAGGGCAGCATCGATGCAGCCACTCTTTGCATACATGTGAACAAGCGCACTAGCCACGCGCAAATCCGACTCCAATCCATCTGCCAGGATATGGCTGTGCACGTCCTTCACCCACTCCAGAGCACCCGCACTTGCACATGCATTCAAAATGCTCACATACGTGATTGCAATTGGCACACAGCCCTCCCTTCGCATTTGAAGGAAACATTCATATGCCTCATGCCCACGTCCATGGCCTGCCAGTCCACCAATCATCACGTTCCATGTCACCACATCACGTTCCTCAATTCTGTCAAAGACTCGAAGGGCAGCATCGATGCAGCCACTCTTTGCATACATGTGAATGATCATATTAGCTACACGCAAATCCGACTCCAATCCATCTGCCAGGATATGGCTGTGCACGTCCTTCACCCACTCCAGAGCACCCGCACTTGCACATGCATTCAAAATGCTCACATACGTGATTGCATCTGGTACACAGCCCTCCCTTCGCATTTGAAGGAAACATTCATATGCTTCATGCCCACGTCCATGGCCTGCCAGTCCACCAATCATCACGTTCCATGTCACCACATCACGTTCCTCCATTCTGTCAAAGACTCGAAGGGCAGCATCGATGCAGCCACTCTTTGCATACATGTGAACAAGCGCACTAGCCACACGCAAATCCGACTCCAATCCATCTGCCAGGATATGGCTGTGCACGTCCTTCACCCACTCCAGAGCACCCGCACTTGCACATGCATTCAAAATGCTCACATACGTGATTGCATCTGGCACACAGCCCTCCCTTCGCATTTGAAGGAAACATTCATATGCCTCATGCCCACGTCCATGGCCTGCCAGTCCACCAATCATCACGTTCCATGTCACCACATCACGTTCCTCCATTCTGTCAAAGACTCGAAGGGCAGCATCGATGCAGCCACTCTTTGCATACATGTGAACAAGCGCACTAGCCACACGCAAATCCGACTCCAATCCATCTGCCAGGATATGGCTGTGCACGTCCTTCACCCACTCCAGAGCACCCGCACTTGCACATGCATTCAAAATGCTCACATACGTGATTGCATCTGGTACACAGCCCTCCCTTCGCATTTGAAGGAAACATTCATATGCTTCATGCCCACGTCCATGGCCTGCAAGTCCACCAATCATCACGTTCCATGTGATGACATCACGTTCCTCCATTCTGTCAAAAACTCGTAAGGCATCATCCATGCTGCCACTCTTTGCATACATGTGAACAAGTGCGTTCCCTACACGAACATCTGATTCAAGACCATCGTGTCTGATGAGCGCATGAAGCTCTTTGCCCCATTTCAAAGCTGCTGGACTCGCAAATGCCTTCAGGATGCTCAAGTAAGTAACTTCATCTGGCTGCACACCTTCTTGGCACATTTGATTGAAAACTTCCCGTGCATCTTTAGCACAATTGTGCTGAGCATAACCTCCAATCATGATGGTCCAACTATAAACATTCTTGTTCAGAAGTTTATCAAACACTCGGCGTGCATCCTGCAGCCTCCCACATCTGTTGTACACACTCAAAAGGTTGTTCGCCACACGTACATTTTGCTCCATTCCACTCTTGATGATGCATTCATGAGCCTGCTTGGCCGCCATAAGGTCTTTCTGCTTCAAGCACCGCTTCAAAACTTCAACATACATGTACGAGTCTATAGTGATGCCTTGTTGCAGTAGATTCCTTATAACAATAAGCGCTTCGCTCGTGGTACTTGTGCTCCAAATGTGCGTCCTACCAACAGCATGAGAATGTGATGTTGCCTGAGTGACCAATTTGAGTCTTGCCTTCACCCAAGTTGGAGTTTTCCAGCCATCTAGCCACAGCGCTTCTCTTTTCACCTTATGTTTAAAGTCAGGTGATCTGGGGTTCCTCTGTAGGCACCACAACCCACCATCAAATATGCAAAACATGTGAACCATATTTAAGCCCGGTTAATCTGCACCCAACACTCAACAATCAAGGGTAACATCTTTTTCAACACTACAGGGATCAGACTCCACTCCAAAATACACAAAGCACAATACCCATGATTGCCTAGTGCCCACATCCTTTGTGCAACTAAGAAATATCCACCTCACGTGTCTCATCCAAGGCTTACATCCACTTCCCAGCATCAACCCACTGGCAGTCCTGGGATACCTTGTCAACTCTGTTGTCCCACCACTGGGAAGGATCCGCAAAGTACTCTTCCCAAAGCTCTTCAGTCCGCTCAGCTCTGTCTGAGGCAAGTGCAACACACTTCATGTCAGTCACATTCTCTCCAGGGAAAACATTTCCTATCCACCTCATTCCACGAGACCTGTCACACACCTGGAGCTTCGGCACTCGCGGATGATCTTCTCCAAACCGACGGTGTCGATAAACACCTAATTTGTCCACACCGTCCTCCATGAAAGCACATGCTCGCGGATAACCAAGGGTAGACAGGCCATGGAGACTTCAACAATGTGTTCGCACACACATCCTGCTCACATAAAGCCCAACAGTGCGTCAAAAAGCACACTAGTAGCAGAGCTCAAGCACACCTTCCTATCAATATTGAAAGAATCTTCAACTTTCAACCTGAAGGCGTGACCGGAAAGAGGCCAAACCTGGAGTTGTGGAACAGCTTTATGCACAAGGTCGATCCGTTCCCAGTTTCCACAGGTGCCTCTTATTCGAAAAGAACGTCCACAAGCTTTGGATGCATGTCTTTGCTGACGAGTTGAAATAGGAGGCCCCAAATATTTTGTAGAATAAGAGGTGCTCGCGGTGATGGCATCAAGCGCCGACGCTGCCCGCCAGTCTGAAACCACAACTGAATGCATTTCGTTTTTCTGAAGAAACAAATTGTCAAGCGTGAGAATTCACTGGATTGGGCAGCGACGTTCTACCCGAAGAGCATACTGCAAAAAGAACACAGTCACCAATTCGATAATTGGCTAAAGACAACATCAACCAGCTGTATTACTTTAAGTTGCCCTCTACACGAAGAAGTCAATTGAAAATCCGTTTAGTGATTATTTGCAAACGCCGCTGACAAATCTGCAACAGGGTATGGTCCAAAAAACCATTCAGCTCTTACCAGCAATTCAAAAATGCCGTCACTGTAGCTTCAGGGCGTGAATCTGGTCATCGGAAACGCAAGTCCAGAGAAATGAATCAGCAACGTCACCAGCAAACTCGACAAAAACAGCCCTATCTCTCTACACATTCATGACCGCTTACACCACTTGCAAGAAGCGCAAAGTTCACTGCCACATGAAACTGACACCCTCCACTAGATTACGTCTCATTATGAACCCTACAAACATCAGAAACTCCCCACCAAGCAAAGCCATTCGTTCCCGTGTCTACAAATTCCAATCCACACCTTCTCCTCAACCCTAAACCCTAAACCTTAAAGCATCAAACCCCGCGTTGTCTCGCACCATACAGTGCTACTCTGCACCCTGTGGAAACAAAAGCATCTGAATCAATAGTCTACACAATGACCACAAGTGAGGCCTAATTCTGAACCTTTAATTCGATCTTGGAGTCCCAAGAGGAAACGGGCAACACCAAAGGAGATGCGTACACCCTAAGAACTCGATGAAAAGACCCCAACTCTCATTCAACGCTACATAGTAAACTGTATACACAACAATCACTGAAGCACGGAATGCGTTTCTTCGAAGAACATGAAACACAGAGGCGATGTGGGTGAAAGTATTGCATCCAAAGAACTAGACGACAGATATCACCATCGGAAGGCAAGAAGTGCAGCTAGAATTCTGAGAAACCCAGCTGAGTTTGCAGAGCTTCGGACCCTACGTAACAACATCTAAATTCGGGGGATCCACTCCTTGTAAAAAATTTGTAGCACCTGAGATACTTAACCCTTGAAGGATTTAGGGAATAGTAGATACGTTGCCGTATATTTAACATTTGTTATGAGTAGAAAGTTCCAAATTGAGATCCCAATAGCTTTTAAGACCATGTAGACATGAATTTTAATTTTACTTTTGATACAATACTCATAGGAGGTGTAGAACCATTCCAAATACAATGAAATATTGTCGTGTACATTGGCCGGAATGGCCAATGTGGACCTTTAAGGGTTAATGGGGTATTTTTCTAGCGGGAGGTACTAATTTTTATTTTGCCATTTTTCTGCACCATATAATTAAATAATTTAGCAACATGCACAATTTTCAGGTAGGCTATATTTTAATAATTGACCAAAGTAATCAAATATTCAGCTCGCTATATTAATAGAAACTGAAAAGTAATGCAAGGTCATAGTTGCGGTGAATGCTTCCACCCAGAGAATTCTCTATTGGTAACACTCCTCTGTCAACCAACCAAAGCTCTACAGCCTGGAGTTCAAAATTTCAAAAATCAGTGACAATGACTAAATTATCAAGGTACTTTGTTGACTGCAAAATGTGCCAATGATTTGCTTCACTATTACACTTAAGCAACAGAAGCCTATTATCTGAACCGAGATCACCGATAAGCGTTATGTTGTAAGTTCTAGAGATGATACACGAAAACTTAGGGCCACTTTACACTATGGTCGTCCAAGTCGAGAGGCCGTGGGATTGAGAGTCCAAACTTTGTTGAGAGTCCAAAGAAATCTACTGAAAATAGGCATAAAATATAGTTTTCATTTTTTATGAAAAGAAATCGACGGCCTCTCGACCCTGGTGACGGGTCTTGCAAAATGTAGGACCCAAACTTCCTCTCGAGAGGCCGTCACCTTGGTCAAAAAGTGTTGCCATGTAAGCATTTTGAAGGTTCACGGCCTTTGGACTTTGTACTCTAGTGTGAAGGGTCGAGAGGCCGAAACCATGGTTTCTTGCAATTTGATTGGTGGAAACCGACGGCCTCTCGACCTTTGGCCATAGTGTGAAGCGGCCCTTAGTCACCCACAACCATCCAGGAAAAAGCCATAATTCCAACATTCCAAATACGGGGCAGTAAAAGTAAAGTAGGAAAACCTAAAATCCTAACAATTTGTTCCAACACTGAAGAAGCAAGTCTGAAGGTAACCAATATCTAAAAAGCAGCTTCAAATTGTTCATAAAGAACAGCCTCACATTCTAGGGTAAGCCTGGGCAGCAGCTGTTTGGCTATAGGTTCCAAGAGAACCTGAAAACAAAACAGTGAATGAATACACCATTTGGAGTACCTAAACCGTCGAGCAAAATCAATTGCAAATGGTACCACACAAGAAAGAAAGAAAAAGCAGATGCTTCTCCTAGTAAGTGATTGTGAGAAGAAACCTAATGAGCTAAGCTACGCATAGATCAGATGCATGCCTCGGTGGCAAAGCCAAATTGGTGATTTTACCGTAACAATCCAAAAGTCTCGTAATTTTACAAAGCCATGTGAAGATTATACAAAAAGAACAACGATGGCAAAACCTGGAGGACGGTGCGCAAATAGTGGGATTCGAAGATAAGGTAGGGACACCTATTCATGACAATATAAGAGATGTGGTACCTTGGAAGTGCAGGCAACATGGAATGAAATCATGATTGTCTTAGCAAATCTAGGAGGAAGTGTTGGGCCTTGGAATTAATTTTTTTGGAAGCATGAGCAATTTTACACGAATTTTTGAAGCAAGGGTGTTGGAAACACCTATTCTAAGTTGTAGACTTACCCAAAAGAAACAAAGGATCAATTGTGAAGCAACATTGAATTGGACCAATTGTGAAGCAACAAGTGGGAAGCTGTTGGCAACTTTCAAACTTATCATGGTTCATTTTTGGTTCAAAAGTAGCTGGCCACAATGGGTAGCTCTTCATTTTAGGTGCTGCTACCTTAGTACATTTGAAAATTTGAAGACGCATGGGAGGATGGTATCAAACTACTCAACCAGACAAAACACCATGTGTAGTCCTCGATTATGTCATTTGAACATCAAGGTCAATTCACACTTCAAATTTCTCCAATATCATTGCGAGTTGTATAGTACAACGAGATTATTAACCCCTACCCATCAAAGCATCTAGAAATTGTACGATTAACATATTCGAACCCTTCTCAACTTCTCATCAATGCTTGGATGAAAGTCATTCAATTGTTTGGAGATTCTTCACAAAGTTGTTGCCTGATCTAACAGTTGGATTTAGTCATACTTTATTACATCTTTTTTTTTAATTTCAAATGTAGAAGAATGTCGAGTCGTTGACCAAGCCAAAATTACATTGAGTGTAGTTCAAAAGTGGCCTTGCAAAACTGAGGTCATTTTCATTTTTTGTAGTAATGTTTTTAGTTCGATTCTGCGTCGATCTACTTAAAAACGGTATGTTTTATGAAAAAAACAAATCATCAAATTTGATTACCATTTTTTACTGTAGTAACGAAAAGTTCAATAAGGCTTTTTATTCTGTAGAACTTTCCTGGTAGAGTTCTTTAAGGGGAAAGATGAAAGCGTTTATGGATAATTCACTAAAGTCACTTATAAGGTTTAAAGATTAGTCAACTCAATCACCCAATGTTAATAAATCTCAGTTCATGTTAGAATGGGGTGGAATCACTTGCCTATAACTAATTCCAGTCAATTAAAAATGTGTCTGTCTTGTCTTAACCTAAGGTCAAATAGTCATCATAAAGAACACGATTCCTTTTCATAATTGTCAGAGTGAGTCAAATAGACGTGTCAACCCTCATTGCTTGTTATAACTCAATGTTCATTTCTATTCTAAGTGAGGAAGAATACTTATCTTATAAAAATCTTCACTTTAAGCTTTATACTCCCACGTTCTCCATTAAGGCTTTCCTTAATTATTTTCTTAATTCAATCACTACAACGACATTGCTTTTATTATATCCTGCAAGAATCTGTATTACCAATCAAAAGCAAAGTAATTAAAGAACAAGTACTCCTCAAAGCTGGCCAACCTTTATGGATTCACTCCTTAACACCATCACTTGCTAGTAATGTCGACTTCCCAAGATATAAAACACCCAATGTCAAATTGACTTCATATATTCTAGTTGTACAACTATGTTTCTTTTGTACAAATAAGATTCCTTTTGAATCTTTAATTTTCCATGGTAATAATCTTACAAGGCAATGTACCACAGCGGAGTTTGAAACAATCTAGTTTGACATACTAGCTATCAAATCCCTTGGTAACACTCCTAAATATACACAGTCGTCACCATGTATATATTTATATATTTACAGGAATTCAATCTTGACTGAATTACTATCTTCTAATTCATTCTTTCTAATACACAATGTATACTTTCAGTCAAATTGACAAACCCATACTATCTATTTTAATCTATACTTAGTACTTATAATTTTATATAACTCCTAGTATACTCTAAAAGAGTCAAGTAGACAATTACTGAGTTCTATCAATATTCTATTCAATATTCAGAGCTTGGGTAATTGTTCTAAGTCAAGTGAATCAGTTGCATTGTCAAATTTTCACATTCTTACATGTATCCAGTACTCAATGGGTTTCAATATAGTCAAATAGACACAGTTTGAGAGCCTTATAAGTTCAATTAGACTGGTGACTCAATACAGTTTCCAATTGTCAATTTGACTACAGATCTTCCAATGTCCAATTGACTGTATCCAATTACCATTCCCAATGCTCTCAACATGTCTACACAGTCATTGAATGCAACATCAACTGAGTTACTTATATCAACTTGACTGTAACCTTCCACAGTGCATTACTCAATACTCATGCAATCTCCAATTATAAACCTAGACTCCATCAAAATCTGTGAAATAGACCATGTATATATGCAAAATTCAATTAGACAAACACACAGCCATACACCATTATCACACAAAAGCATTCAGACAGAGTCAAATAGACATCCAGAAATTCATTCCACACATTTACAAACAAAAGTAAGCAAGCAAAAAATAAGCAATTCAAGTTACTTTACTTCTCTCTGTCAACTGGACTGTGAGCATGGAGTCTAAAGATATTTACAAATCAAAAACAAGCATAGAGTAATATTTAGACTGACACTCCCTAATGGTGTAGCGAGGAAGACAATGTGCTGTCATCTCTCATATATACCCTTAATCCTAACAGTTACACCCATTAGAATCCCGGTTCGAGTCTAATTGACCTCTTGTATCTTAATCTACACACCACTTCCATTCTAGTCCATTAGACTCTACACATTCACACTTAAAATCCATTTAGAGTTCAACAAAAAACAAGTTTACACTACATAGCCCCCTCCTTTAAAAAACTTGACCCCCTGGCAAGTTATACAATGTCTACTTGGCTGATTGTTCAAATCAGAATGTCTAATTGACTCACTGTACTCACTCTTTACAAAAGCAGTCCATTCGACATCAGCGCCGTGGCCAATTTCGATGTTGATCCTTCTTCTGAGCGGCTTTCTTCAACTGTTTGGCCTCCATCTTCTCCACTTCCTTTCGTACATCATCGTCCAAGAGTAGAAAAGTGTTGCCCACACGTTGAGCTAAAAGAAATGCTTAAAAAGCAACCTGTCGTGTGCCATTGAACTCATTAATAAAACATCCATGTGCACCATACAAGAAGTGTGTAATAGCCATGGCCTCCAGCACCCTATGCCACCTCGTACAACGATATTGCAACTTAATGGCAATCCAAAACTCGGGTCGCCACTCCTCAAACTTGTTAATATTGAGTACTACCTTGTAAGTATGGCACATCTCATAGAGAAAATTACAAAACACCGCAGCCCTGAAACACACAGGATCAGTATGGGACTTGTGTCGCGCAAAATAACTGCCATAGGCTTCAGCACAAGCTTCAGCCGAGTCAAATTGACCAGGGATGATAGGCCAGTTGTACTCCACAGAATCAATGGTAGCTTCAGGGTCCCACCTAAACCTCCTTGGTTCAAGAGAACAATAATGAGCGTTAGTGGCCACAGCCGCTGGAGGTTGAATTGTCCAATTGACTAGTTCTTGGTCATTCAATAGCTGCTTGTACACAAGATCCCAACTTCGTACTTCAGTGCGTGACTGCCCATAATCTTCTAACAGCCACTCAATTGCCTTCCAAGAAGGAATTGGGATTTCTGTGGGATCGTCAAATAGACTGTCGTAATTTCCCAAGTAACGTTTCTTCAACACTGACCCACTGATGGGTGGTCGAGTCGACAGCCACAAAGGAGGTTGCCATGAATGGGGAGGCAAAGTCAACTGGACCTGAAGATCATGCTTGGTGATGTCAACTCGACCTGCTGCCAGTGCATTTAGAGAATTGAGGAGCTGGGTATAGCTCCTGGTCATTCCATACAGGTAATGTCCAATTGACAACTCACCTCGCTGAGCCACCAACTCCCGCTCATGAATCTTGGACAGCCATTCCTTCACCAAGTCCTTGTTACTGAATTCGTCCCTCAATTTGACCAAAATCTGCCTCCACTGGTCATACGCCTCGACGGTGCTTTGGCTGGCTTGAGCAATGAGTAATTGGGTGCAGTCTGGCAGTCGTGGCTGACGCTCCTCTTCTACTGCCTTGTCCAATTGACGTTTGTCATGCAACTCCTCCTCCAAATGCAAGTAATACAGGACAATGCGAGCTCCAATGTGTCCAATGGGAACCATTAACTTCTCCGGACAGTCCAAGACTAAATCCTCCCTAGCAATCATCTCACATAGCAAATTCTGAGAATTCTCATATTTCCTGGAGCGAGACCAAGTTAAGTCAAATTTTTCCTCATCCAAATGGTCATACAACTCCAACTCCATCATGGTCAAATAGACATCTCGTTGCAGCTCATAGGCATGGAATAACGAGAAGCTTGGAGCTGACACCGACTCCTGTTGCCACATTGCAGCCCTCAAGTTGTCAAGTTGACTCCCATGTGCATGCTTTGGGTCAATTAGACTTGCTGTGGAAGTGGAGGGTGGGGCTGATGTTGTTCCAGCCGCGTGCACTGAGCGGGTAATGGCTACAATCCGCTCACTCTGCAAGTACCTCACTTTGCCGTCTAATTGACTGATCTTTGCTTGATATTTGACCAACTGCTGCTCCTTGAGTTGAAGCTGCTCTTTCTTAGCCTTCAACTGTTCCTCCAACATACCTTGGGATTGATTTCGTTCCTCCTGTCGATTAGACCGGAGCTGGTCTAATTGACTCTTATCAAGCTCCAATTCGGTGGCCAAGTCTGCACAGCGTTGCACCAAGTCCGGAAAGTCTTCACGTTGCTTGACCAATGACTCATTGAGGGAGGTCAACTCGACCTTTTCAATCAGCATTTTGTCCAATTCTTCTTCCTTGGCTGCCAACTCCTCCTTCAACCTTGCTGCCTCTTGCTCTCCATCCTTGACATTGAGACAAAGTTTTGTCTCTCGGGCAAGAGTGGCCTTCAACTGCTTCTGGAGACTCGCCACTGTCTGATCTGCTGATGTAGGAGAGGAGGGTGTATTGGACACAGAACTGCTACGCGGTGGTGTGACTTGGGAACGCAAAAGACTGAGTGTAGCCGCTGCGAATGGTGTTGGCTCCTCCACCCGCGTGCTCTTGTCTACTTGACCTGTTGGTGCTGCACGAGGAGTCTCCTCCACTAGTTTGCGTTTGCCCTTCCTGTTAGCAGTGGAGGCACTTGCTGTCTCCTCCGGTCGATTTGACAATGTATGTGGTACGAAGTCAAATTGACCCAACCCCGTGTCTAATTGACGAAGCCCCAAGTCCACTTGACACATATATGACAAGTATGGGCCACAGCACAAGGTCATGGGGTTTCGGCTCCGCTTCCGACTCAGCTCCAACTTCATCTGCTCAAAAACCACATGTGCCCAATTCACTTTCTGCCCCTTCCAAGCCATGAGGGCAGCAGAGAGTCCAGCTTCTGAGATATAGTCAATGCCATGAAGCGCCATGAGAAACCGCTGATTGGCATACTTCAACCACGCCACTGATGATCCACGTGCCTTCGTGAGATTGTACCCGGTTGTAGTCTTAGCATGCTTCTCAAAAAGTTGTGCTATCAAGGCTGGTTTTAGCGGCTCCACCCCCGACAAGGTAACTCATTCAGAGGGCAATCCAAGTTTAGCACTCACAGCGGCTGTATTGAAAAATACAATGCGACCTTGGATTTGCACCTCAGCTTGTGCTCCATATGAAGAGGCTTTGACAAACTGCTCCACTAATTCTGCATCCATCTCAGGGAAATTTCTGTGTACATACAACCACAACCCAGCACCCACCAAATTGTCTTGATTCGTCTGTACGAAACTCCAATCGACAGGTGGAAATGTATACAGCTCCGTACGAGTGACTCTGGCAACTTGACCTGGAGCCATGTCAACTTGACTTGGTGCTGGTCCACTGCTATCAACAGGTCTACTTGACCTCTTCTTACACTTGATCTTGGGCCTGGCTCGTGGTCCCTGTCTATTGGACACTGGATTCCTGTAGTGTACATCTCGTAAGAGTACAGTAATCTCCTGGTCCTCTTCCTGGTTCATTAGACCTTACTGATTCTGGTGTTGTTTGTCAATTTACAATTGTCAACTAGACTTTTAGCTCTTTTGTTTTACATAGTCAATTTGACTCTACAGCTTATGACCCACTTCCAAATTCTTTCATATTCGTCAACTTGACTCAAAAACAGTGTGGAACTTGCTAAAACTTAACACTCTTAATTCTTTCAAATTCTGTCTTTCTTTTTTCTTTCTTTTTTCAATTTATATATCTCTATCTACTAGACCTATATTCTAAAACTTCTGATTGTATTATTTCTCTTCTTCTTATTTCTCTTATTATTTATTTTATTTTTTTATTTATTTTATTTATTTTATTTTATTTTTTTATTATCATTAACTTTTCTTTGTTCACTAGGCATGTGACTATTAAACTATGTTATGATTCATGTTTCAAACGTATATTTTTCTCTCACAGTATTAAGTTTGAAAACTATGTGGGCTCACCTCTATCTACCCACAGTCTAATTGACTTACTCAGCTGTATCTTGGTCCATCCTTCGTATCTGTCCAATAGACTCGTGCGCTGTCAATTTGATAAAGCATTGGTCAGTCTAGTAGATAACAAAACAATCTTTTATTGAGGAGCAATATTGCCTCAGTAAAACTTTCCGATTATAGGGCATTCCGTACTGTCCAATAGACGCTCATCAACTTCTCCTTGCTTCTTTATTTCAACTAAAAAATTAATAACAACTTCAAACTCGAATTTGAACGTTTATTCTCCAAAGTAGATTAAGCCAATTCTAAACATAAAAACAATCATCAAAACAAGAAAGCAATTCAAAGAAAGTCCCAAGACATAACAATTACTTCTTCCTCTTGGTATTTTCTATTAGACTTTGACAATGCTACTTCTTTCTTTTTTGAGTACTTAGTTCAAAAATCACGCATTCAGCTGGACCACATACAGATAAAAACACATCTCATCCTTACAAGTAATGACAAAACTTTGAGTTACTTCAAGAACATATGAGATCTAAATTGACATGTTTCTGCAGCCCAAGTCCAATAGACCAGTACATTGTCAATTTGATGGTACCCAGTCAGTCCATTAGACAATGAAGCTTTGTAACCCAGAACAGTGTATCTCCAACATCATAAGACAACAAACCAAAGGCTTCAAACACTGATTTTTAAGCATCACTCATACTTCAACTGTGTAACTGTCTCTCATCATTTTCTTCTTGCTACTACCTCCTTCTGACTTCAAGCTTGGAGCACAAGTTCAATGTACTTTTTACTTTCATTCTGGATTTGTAATAAAAAAGAATCAAAACAAAACAAAAGGAAACAAAAGGAACCAATTCAGAGTGACCTCAAATACAAAATAGTGACTGCTTTGAACAAAACTTCAAAAATTACTTTGAACTTTCTTTTAGGCCTTGGAATTACTTCTTCCTTTTCTGATTCCTTATGTAATCAAAACAAACCAGAAAGAAAAACAATCAAAAAAATGGCAAGAAGGCACAAGAAAAATCACATGTCAAACAAAAGACAACATCACACAATATGTTTTTCTTTAACACAAAATTCAATCAATCGGATGCATATGGTATCACTTGTCAATTACCAACTTCTTCCAGTTCTCATAATCTACAACTCAAGTCCAGTAGACAACTTGTAAATGAAACTGTCTATTAGATTGTCTATTAGACTTCATTTATTTTGTTTCATGAACTTGATCAGTGGCAGTTCCTTTCACACTTTCTGCCTTAGTGATATATCTCACATGTATGCATTCTTTTGTATCCCAGTGTCAATTAGACAAATCCAATTTTCAACCATAACACTAGTGTTCATTCTATACTTTCAAAGCTCTTACATTTTGTCAATTAGACTTTCAAAAACTCAGTTTTCTCATGAAACTCAGTCAAATAGACCTTGGAAACAACATGCATTTTAGTTTTACAGAAAAAATAGACCAATTGCACAGACATCCAGATTGCGTACTGTCCATTTGACCATACGGAAGTCAGGGGGTTCTTTCTGCACTTTCTTTCTTCAGACTGTGGCTAATAGACATCAACAACCTAGGATTTCAATGCAAATTAGTTTCTCATAGCAGATCCAGTCTATTTGACACTTTTCAAACATCGATTCACTCAAGAAAACAAAAATAAAAAAGAAAACGTGTTTTCACTTACCTTAATCCCCAAACGTGCCGATCTGTCTTCAGTGCTCCCTGTCCTCTCCAGATTCGTCAAGAAAAACCCCCAAACGTATCAAGAAAACTCCAACCTTGCTATTCCGAGGTCTTCCTTCTCCCCGCTGGCTTCTGACTGGCTGAACACAGATCTAAAACTACCCAGTTCTCCCTTGTGCTCATAAACGCCTCCTTCCCATGTCAATTTGACAACAAAAATCCACTCCAGAGCTCCTCACACAATGCGCGCGCAGCAAAGAAACAAGGGCGCAGCAAGAAGATGAGGGAGAAAAGGAGAGAGACGGGGTTGGCAGAAGTAACCGCCGCCTCTGGATCAGTCGATTTGACATTGGATGTTTTTCATCCATCCGCCGTCAATTCGACTGATCATCATTAACGCTTGTTAGGTCTAATTGACACGCACGACAGCCACCACTTTTGGACTAAAAAAATTAGATTTGGTACTTATTACCTAGATTTTTTTAATCCCTTTTTACATTCTTTGTGTATTTTCCAAATTTTATTTAACTAACTAACACACTTAATTAATTTTTATTTTATGTTATTTTTTAAATTTTTTATACTCATTTTCAATGAATAGTTTCAAAATGAAAGTTAGTAGATTTACCCTTAATTACCAATTATTCTATCGTTCAAAAAACGAAATCACAACCAAATTCCAAGCCTTGCAACTTTCTCAAACAAGTTGAAAGAATTGTCACCCAAGTCTACTTTATAAGACTTATCAAAGTTCTTAGAGTCATAATGATTTCAATTTAGAATAGGAATTTTCTTAAACAAATATTTGCTATCTCAAGAAATCTTTAACAAATATGTCAATTTTGTTAAAGATTTTATACTCGCAATAGTCTTCTCATAAACATCTTATGTACATCCAAACCCTACTACTGTCTATTTGAAAACACATTATCTAATAGTATTCAAAAGGCTAGTATAGCTAATGGGTAATGAATACTAATTGTCATTAATAGTCCATTACATTCCTAACCCCATATTAATCTAAGAATCCACAATTCTAACCCGTTAAAGTTGTATCACACCTTCTTAGAATGTTTATTATTCCAAAGCTAAAAATAAATAAAATTGAGTGCTTTATAACACACCAAAAAAGAAACACAACAACAACAACAAAAAAACAAAAAGGACAAAAAGGAAGAGAAGTATAATAGCCCCCTCCTTTAAAACATAACTTGCCCTCAAGTTATATATGGTTTTAAGCGGTAACCATTATATCGTGTAGAATGAACGGTACCTGCAAAATCTTGTAGTTCAACGGACCCATTAGGATAGGCTTTAAGGACACGATAGGGTCCAAACCAACGCATCTTAAATTTGCCGAGAAATTTTTGAAAACGACTATCGTATAACAATACTAAATCATTAGGTTGAATATTTTTGGGTGCTAATTTACTATCATAATAGGTTTTGCGATGCTTTTGAATAGCAATCATATTAAGATGGGCTTGGGCGCGAGTTTCATCTAATTTTTCTAACATGTCATAACGTTCTCGTAAGGAGGCTTCATCGCCTAATCGTTCTTCTAATGCTATCCTTAAGGACGGAACTTCTAGTTCTATAGGAAGAATTGCTTCTTGACCATAGACTAGCTGAAAAGGTGTGCATTTTGTCGTAACTTTAAAGGCTGTGCGATAAGCCCATAAAGCATCATAGATACGACTATCCCAATCAATATTGGATCCTTGGACGGTTTTGGTAATGATTTTACATAGAATACCATTAGTTTTTTCGGTTTGACCATTAGCACGAGGATGATAAGGAGACGAGGTTCTATGTTTAATAAAATATTTATTAGTTAATTGTTGAATTGTATCATTGACAAAATGAGTTCCTCGATCACTGACTAATTCTTTAGGACAACCGAATCGAGTTATAATATGCTCGTAAAGGAATTTGGCTACAGTTTTAGCATCATCAGTTTTAGTAGCAATGGCTTCTGCCCATTTAGTGACATACTCAGTGGCTACTAATATATATCGTTTTTGTCCAAAACGACTAGGAGGCTTAATTGGGCCAACAAAATCAATACCCCACTTCTCAAAAGGGATTTGAGCTAAAATAGGATTAAGAGGCATTGCATTAGAAGGGGTAGGTTTACCGACTCTTTGGCAGGGGTCACATTTTCTGGCATATAGATTAGCATCAGAAAACATGGTGGGCCACCAATAACCAGAGTGGAGGGCTTTTTGGGCAGTAACCATATCGGCAAAATGTCCTCCGCAAACGTCATCATGACATCCTTTAAGGATTAATGGAACTTCACTAGGATTAATACACCTGCGTAAAATTCCATCTTTCCCTTTTTTATAAAGTACATTAGCAATCATAGTATAAGGTTGTGCTTTATAGATTAATTTTTGTTTAGCTTTTTTGGTATAATCTTGAGGGAAGGTATTTGTGCTTAAATAATGAATAACATCAACATATTCAGCTGGATTGATATCAATATTCAATATATGAGCATCAGGGAAATTATCGTCTATAGAGTGAGGGTTTATCGTTTCACTGATGCGAGACAAGAAATCAGCATTGGCATGTCGTTTCCCTGGTCTAACATTAATAGTGAAATTAAATTCCTGTAAAAGTAATACCCACCGAGCCAATCGCCCACTTAATTGAGGTTTATTTATCATATACTTAAGGGCATCATGATCAACATGAAAAGTAAATTTATAACCTAACAAATAATGACGATATTTTTGTACCGAATAGACCATTCCCAAACCCTCTCGTTCTGTCACAGAGTAATTACGCTCAGCAGCGCTTAATTGTCTGCTAGAAAAATAAATAGGTCTATCATGGCCTTTTTTATCCTTTTGACTTAGGACGCTGCCAATTGCTACATTGGAAGCATCAACATAGACCTCAAAATCTTTATCCCAGTTAGGGGGAATTAAAACTGGTGCTTTACTTAATCGTCTCTTAAGTTTATTAAAGGCTTTTGTACACTCATCAGTCCAAACACCTGGAGTATCAGTTTGTTTAGTTAAATGTGTCAAAGGATGAGCAATCTGGACATAAAAATAGATGTGCCTTCTATAATAGCTAGTAGCACCTAAGAAAGATTTAACACCAGTAATATTTTCCGGTATCTCCAATTTCAAAATTACTGACACTTTATCAGGATCTACCGCAATTCCATCCTTAGAAATTATATGGCCAACAAGATACCCACAAGGTACTACAAACTCAGATTTAGCAGCATTTATAGAAATACCATATTTTTTACATTGATCAAAGCATTTCTTTAAACATTTTGGATGATCTTGTTTGGTACTAAAAACACAAAAATCATCTAAAAATACTTCTATAAATTTTCTCAAATATTCTTGAAAAGCAATTGTCATTACCCTTTGGAATGTAGCAGGAGCGTTACATAGTCCAAAAGGCATAACATTATAAGCAAAAGTTCCCCAGTCTGTAGTAAATGTCGTCAAAGGTCTATCTTCTTTAGCAATTTGGACCTGATTATAACCAGAGAATCCATCTAAAAATGAATAACACTCATGTCCTGCAACTGCGTCTAAAATAGCGTCAGTGAAAGGTAATGGAAAATGGTCTTTTAGGGTTACACTATTCAATTTCCGAAAATCTTGACAAATTCGTAATTTTCCATTCTTTTTCGGAACAATCACAATTGGAGATACCCAATTACTATAAGGGACTGGGTAAATAAATCCACATTCTAACAATTTGTCAATTTCTTCTTTGACCATTAAAGAGTACTTTGGATTCATACAATACTGTCGTTGACGTACAGGTTTAGTGTTAGGTTCTAATGTAATATGATGCTGACATACATCAGGGGGAATGCCTCGCAAATCTTTATAAGTCCATGCAAAGACATCCTTACAGTCTATGAAAAACTTAAACCATTCCTTGGATTCCTCGGGGCTCAATCTACTATAAATCTTTATAGGTTTAGATTCTTGAGTACTTCCTAATTCCATATTAATGCAATTACTTTTTGTAGGTTTGTAATCTGGTAATTTAGTATGGTATAAATTATCCATAAGTTCTTCGGAATCAGTCAAATAGGGTGGTTCTTGTTCAGATTCCTCATCAATGTTTATAACTAAAACAGGTGAGTTTTGCCATGATAAAATAGCATTATCTGAATCCTCACTATCGTTTGGATAAGAGTATTCTCCTAAACCAAGATTTCTAAAAGGAACTTCCTCCATATTTATCACTCGAGTTGGAGCACTTGTAGAATCATAACTATTATCAGTGGTAATCTCAGAATCTTCATTTTGAGTTTCACCCTGATAAGTAGGTGGATACATAGGTAAAATAATTTTATTTTCCCCTGTACCTAATGTCAAAGTACCTTTTCCCCAATCATTCTTTGCCTTTGCTAGGTAAAGCCATGGTCTTCCCAACAAAATAGGATAGGGAGAAAAAGATTCCGTTACTTTAAATACAATGTAATCAACTCTGTATTTTAACCCACCAATAGTTGTAGCAATTTGTTTTAATAAACCTAAAGGTTTTACCCGACTTTGATCAGCCATTCTTAAAATGATGGGTGTAGTTGTCATATTTTCCAATCCTAATTCCTCCATGGTGTCAACATTCATTAAGTTGACACTCGACCCACTGTCAATTTGAACACCCTCAATCAAAGTACCATCTATGAACACATCTACCATAGGTGCGCCAAGGTCTAAAGAAATATCATGAACATCTACCAATTTAGGACGCTTTCTAATTAAAGAAAAACTTAACTCACTACGACATTTAGGAGCAATTGCTAATAATTGGCGTAGTGTAATTTGGGGTTGTATATTATCCATGTTATTCAAAATATCGTATGGTTTAACCCCTTCAGCTAGTTTCATTATTCGAGTATGTTTCCTTTTCTTGGCAGAGGATAATGAATCTTTGGGTATTGTTTTAGTTAATTTTTTCGGCGGTCGATAAAAAGTAGGTGGTATCATAGGAGGTATAATTTCCATAGGTCCTTCAGAGTCTAATATAGGGTCTTTTAAAGATTCTTTCTCAACTGGCATTTCCTCTACAACGGGAGGTGCTTGACTCACAGGAATATGTAAATTAGGAGAAATGTCAGAAGGAAGGGATGGATTTAAGGCAGTTTGTGTTTTAAATTCATTTATCATAACAGCCTTAGGAGTTTTATTAGTTTGTCTTATTTTTGGTTGTTTAAAATCACTATCTGAACTACTGGCTTGATCACTTTCTACAATAGGATTATTAATATTATTATGGTTTTTAGATCGAGTGACAAACCTGCAAGATTTATTGTGTGCATGGCTTGTGACTTTGCTAATATGGTTTACATCCTGATCTTTATCCAACTCTGTAAATTGTACTTGTTTAACAGGTTGGGGAGCCATACAATCGTTAGCGGTATGACCCGTTTGTTTACATCTTCCACACATAGGAGTATAACCCACTTGTTTTTTAGGATTTGGACAATCCCGAAAATAATGTCCTAATTCATCACAATTCCAACATACAGGTAATTTTCCCTTTTCAGGGGGCCCATAACTACGAGTGTTAGGATTTGATGGAGGACCATTCCATACAGGAGGGGCGTTATAAGTATCATTCCAACGCGGTCTGCCATCTCCTGGTTTATAAGGTGGTCCTACATTTGGACGAGTAAATGGTCGTTTAGAGGTAATTCTATAAGGTAATTTTGGGGTATCTTTAGGTGGTGTGGGATTTACAGGTTCTTGTATGTTAGCACTTACTGCTGCAACTACTTGACCTAAATTCCAGCATTTGGAAGTATGATGATTTCCTTGGCAAAATGTACACTTAGGACGACTAAAATTGGTATTTCCATTTAATGGGGTAGGACATTCATTAGCTAAATGTCCATGCCCTCTGCAATTAGTGCACCACATATTAGTTCGTTGATTAGTAGGTTTTTGGCGCTTCTCTTTGCCATTTGTAACTTGGATCGCTAATTCTTTAAATTTCCGTTCTAGTTGTGAAATGGAATCAATTATAGAATTAGAGGGTGGTGCCTTCATCGCTAACGGTTGAGGGTTATATACAGGATTAGCTTCTTCTATAATAATTTAGTATTTCTTTGAGGATAACTATCTCTCCTATATGCATCCATCCCATACATTTGATCAGTAGAATTTTTTATGGTTGGATACAAATAAGGATCTTCGTATTGGGCATAGTCAGTATTTACTCGAGCTTCTTCTCATGTTTTAGCCAAAGCGTATGCCGTGGCTAAATCAGGAGGGTTATGCTCTCGTAAATGTATTCTAAGGGTTTCCGGCCACACTCCTCCAATAAATGTACTTACTAAAAAGTCAGCTGGCATATTATGGTTATGCCACCTTCTTAGTAATGCATTCATACGAGTGTAATATGAATCTATCCCCTCATGATCATTCATTTTAATATTCTTTATTCGATCAATTAGACCTGGTATAAATGATTGAGGTCTAAAACGAGTAAGGAAAGCTGTACGTAATTCATCCCATGTTTCCGGAGGAGCCGGCAATTGTGCATACCAATCACCTGCTCCGTCAATTAAAGTACTAGGAAAAGTTGTTAAGTACAAATTTTGTGGTAGTTGGTTAGCTCTTGCCACCACACAAAATCTATCCAAATGTCTATCAGGGTCAGTTCCCACTAATCCTTGGTAGAGAGGGTAGGGTGAGATATTTAGGATCCGTGGGTGGGCTCCTGGTTGAGCCATCATCTCAGGATTTTCTATTGGTGGTGTGTCAGGTGGATCAGGAGGTGTACTAGGGGGAGATGTATCACGATTTCCTTGGATAGTATCCTCTTCTGAAGAGGGTGAATTTAAAGGAGTCCCTTCTAGGCTTGGTCGATCATTTCCTTCCCTCTCTATAAGGTTAGGAGACCACTCACTTATAGGATTTCCACTAAAAGTAGTGTTCAAAAATTGACCAGTGGAAATCTCTAAGTGTGGAGGTTGATCATCTAAGCCTAAAAAACCCTCGTCATAATTTTTATTACCTTGCTTATGAATTTCTTCAAATGTGTTATATAAATTTTGTGTATGATAATTCCAATTATAATTCTCCTCAACTTCTAATGGACTATAATCTTGTATAAAAGGTTCATTAGAAGTTATAAATTTTTCAATCACTGATGAATCAGATTTATAATTTAATGGGGATATGTTATCAATTAACGGTCCTACAACTTCTGAAGTTCCTTCACTAGGTGTTGTCAATTGTACAGTTGTAGGCAATTGATAACTCCTAGAACTAGAAGCGTGATTTTGAGTTAAAGAATTATCTATAGCGTTTGGTATAGTATAACAAGGTTTGATTTGGAGTCGATCCAAAAGACCCGATAAAGGTGATCCTCCTTTAATTTCTTGTCTAAGTCGTCTCTGTTGTGCACGATTGTCTCTTTCAAGTCTTTGAAGAGCTGTTTTAAGTTGTGGACTCAACAAAGCTTGATAAGGCATTTAGTTTTTTCTTCATTCCTATTTAAATTTCTAAGTCTTTTGATCTATTTTTCCTAATTTTCATAAGGATAATTGAACAAAAGACATAGAGATTTCATTTCCGCATCTATTCCTTTCCCTTGATTTTCTTCCAAGAGATCTTTAATTGTTTGTTTCAATTGCACAATAAGAATTAGATGATCTATGTTAAAAAAATTATAATATCCATGGATTCCTTTAAGAATGTTTAGCAACCTTTTAAGTTCCCTTAAAGTTTCCATAATTCGTTGTCATGGATTGTTACTAATTACATACATAACAAATTAAAGGATTCAACATCGAATGCCTCATTAATTTCTTCCTGATCAAAATTTCTAGGATAATTATATGTTTCAATTAATTTTTCAATCATAGTGTGTCCTGGATATTTTGTTTTTAATAATTCAATTTCACGAGTTAAGAAGTAAATTAAGTCTCTATAGGTTTTATTAGCTTCTTTATATACTGTCAGTAATCGATGTAATTGAATTAATTCTTGAGGGGTTATGGATAACGAACTTTCCATGGTCCATTAAGAATTTATTATTATACTTTCAATTTTTTTACAAAATTGTCTAAGAAGTTTTTCGTCCGTTAGAGTCCACATTCTATCTACTTCAACCACTATTTCCCATAATTGTTCAAAATGAGGTTCTATTATTTTTGAACCTCCCCGAGTATTTGCTAACCAATAAGTGTAATTTAAAAATTCTGCCAATTTTTCTCGATCTTTAGAGCTCAAAACAATTTGTAATATCATAATCTTTTTTACGAAAGACGATTAAACTATGGACACAAAAGACCATAGGAAATGGCAAAAGAATTATTCGTTTCACTATTTAAAAATTCAGGAATTAAAAATCTACTTTTCAAATTAGGTGTTCCATATTTAAATTCATAAGTCCTATTTCGAATTGCAAATTTACCCCCTATTTGAGAACCATTCCACGCGCCACATCCTTTGGTTATAATGGGTTGTGTACTAGTTTTAATCCTTCCATATTGAGAGAATAAAAAATGGAGTATTGGTGGTAATATTAATTCTCCATTGAGTACTATTAAAGAATTAAAACCATCACCATTATTCCATATTTTACTTAATATTAATCCACAAATTTCTAAAGGTAAAGCGTCAAATAAGTTTTGAAAATTTTCTATAGTGGTTGGGAGTTTACCACTTAGTTGAAAACCGTGACCAAAGTATGCTCCCTTAAATACTCTATACAAGGCAGAGAATAAATATGGTCCAGTAAAAAATTGGTTAACCCTTTCAGAATTAACTTCCCAAGGAAACATCTCCAACGCTCATTTTTTCTCGAATATACCTATAATAACCTAACTAGAATTTATCAACAATAAAGTGGTTCGTTTCTAGACCAATTTATTAATTGTACAAACTATTATATACACAACTCGTATCTCATTCCATAAGTTTTAAGGTATCTTAACGAAAGAGTTAACGATTAATTGTTGTGCTCATCATTTTTTTATTTTTTTATTTTTTTTAATAGTTTCTTCACAAAACAGTATTAAGGATTGAGTCTACAATTTATCTTTTAAGCTTACATTTTAGCAACCACTAACCGAATCTTTCCCCGGCAGCGGCGCCAAAATGTAGTAACGAAAAGTTCAATAAGGCTTTTTATTCTGTAGAACTTTCCTGGTAGAGTTCTTTAAGGGGAAAGATGAAAGCGTTTATGGATAATTCACTAAAGTCACTTATAAGGTTTAAAGATTAGTCAACTCAATCACCCAATGTTAATAAATCTCAGTTCATGTTAGAATGGGGTGGAATCGCTTGCCTATAACTAATTCCAGTCAATTAAAAATGTGTTTGTCTTGTCTTAACCTAAGGTCAAATAGTCATCATAAAGAACACGATTCCTTTTCATAATTGTCAGAGTGAGTCAAATAGACGTGTCAACCCTCATTGCTTGTTATAACTCAAGGTTCATTTCTATTCTAAGTGAGGAAGAATACTTATCTTATAAAAATCTTCACTTTAAGCTTTATACTCCCACGTTCTCCATTAAGGCTTTCCTTAATTATTTTCTTAATTCAATCACTACAACGACATTGCTTTTATTATATCCTGCAAGAATCTGTATTACCAATCAAAAGCAAAGTAATTAAAGAACAAGTACTCCTCAAAGCTGGCCAACCTTTATGGATTCACTCCTTAACACCATCACTTGCTAGTAATGTCGACTTCCCAAGATATAAAACACCCAATGTCAAATTGACTTCATATATTCTAGTTGTACAACTATGTTTCTTTTGTACAAATAAGATTCCTTTTGAATCTTTAATTTTCCATGGTAATAATCTTACAAGGCAATGTACCACAGCGGAGTTTGAAACAATCTAGTTTGACATACTAGCTATCAAATCCCTTGGTAACACTCCTAAATATACACAGTCGTCACCATGTATATATTTATATATTTACAGGAATTCAATCTTGACTGAATTACTATCTTCTAATTCATTCTTTCTAATACACAATGTATACTTTCAGTCAAATTGACAAACCCATACTATCTATTTTAATCTATACTTAGTACTTATAATTTTATATAACTCCTAGTATACTCTAAAAGAGTCAAGTAGACAATTACTGAGTTCTATCAATATTCTATTCAATATTCAGAGCTTGGGTAATTGTTCTAAGTCAAGTGAATCAGTTGCATTGTCAAATTTTCACATTCTTACATGTATCCAGTACTCAATGGGTTTCAATATAGTCAAATAGACACAGTTTGAGAGCCTTATAAGTTCAATTAGACTGGTGACTCAATACAGTTTCCAATTGTCAATTTGACTACAGATCTTCCAATGTCCAATTGACTGTATCCAATTACCATTCCCAATGCTCTCAACATGTCTACACAGTCATTGAATGCAACATCAACTGAGTTACTTATATCAACTTGACTGTAACCTTCCACAGTGCATTACTCAATACTCATGCAATCTCCAATTATAAACCTAGACTCCATCAAAATCTGTGAAATAGACCATGTATATATGCAAAATTCAATTAGACAAACACACAGCCATACACCATTATCACACAAAAGCATTCAGACAGAGTCAAATAGACATCCAGAAATTCATTCCACACATTTACAAACAAAAGTAAGCAAGCAAAAAATAAGCAATTCAAGTTACTTTACTTCTCTCTATCAACTGGACTGTGAGCATGGAGTCTAAAGATATTTACAAATCAAAAACAAGCATAGAGTAATATTTAGACTGACACTCCCTAATGGTGTAGCGAGGAAGACAATGTGCTGTCATCTCTCATATATACCCTTAATCCTAACAGTTACACCCATTAGAATCCCGGTTCGAGTCTAATTGACCTCTTGTATCTTAATCTACACACCACTTCCATTCTAGTCCATTAGACTCTACACATTCACACTTAAAATCCATTTAGAGTTCAACAAAAAACAAGTTTACACTACATTTTACTATAAAATAGATAGTGATTTTATCTACTCATGAAAAAAAATTGATAAAATTTTGATTCATTTTGGTGGTCCTTTATGTAAAACGTAGATTTTGTTTTATCGCACGTGGTGTATAACTTGACAATGGAATGCACTCCCCGAGGTATTACATAAACTCACAACCATGGAATCCAGATTTGACATGGAATAAGCAAGGAATGACTTCTGGTACAACAAAACCAGAGCATAACTAAATGCTCATAAGTCTCAAAAACCAAGAGTGTCTCGTCACTATCGTACACTACTTCTTATACTTAAGCCTGGTCCGTAATCTAAGCAAAACACTGCGAGTTCCACCGTCTTCTATCTCCTTGTCCTCTGTGGCGGCCGTGTCTTGGTCCGGTAACATTTTGCCCTCCTTCTCAGAGTGCAATTCGTCCTCGGATTGCTGTCATTGGCGCGATCGTTGGGCTGCTGGTCGACGGTCGGGGCGAGTCTGCTCGCGTGGTACATGTGCGTGGCGTCTTGGAGGTGCTTGGTCACCGTAGAGGGCGGCTATGGCTGCAACAATACCTCGGTGCATTAGGTTATGCATACCCTTAGAGGTATTGGCATGCTGATACACATCAAACACAGTCCAGCCCAATAGTTTGTTACAAGCAGGGCACTGAACATTGTCTGCCTCCGGATCAGTGTAATAGGCTGCTAAGTGTGGGTTGGAGGCAAAATATTTCTTGACCTCCTCTATTGCTAACCCATAATCCTCGTCTCCATCACTATAATCACTAACCTCGGCCTCTATGTCATGTTCTTCCTCAAGTTTTTTCAATGCAAGTTTGTGTTCCCTGAAAGATTTAGGTTTGGCAGGTACCGAGGAAGAAGGCTGGCTTGGCGCGTCTTGGTTTATTGGTGCAGCGGGACCTGGCGAAGTTGGGACAACTGCCGGCAGGCGTGGCGACGGGTGTGGTGTCTCGTCCGCGTCTGTTGGCGCGTCCGGGATGTACACTCGCTCCGCCAAATCACCCTGCTCGTGGAGAACAGGGAGTAAGGTAAGCGGACTTACCTGTTCTTGGATTGCTTGGGCTGGGGGGTTTGCCTGTGGTGAATCACTGGGAGGTGTGTTGTGATCCTGGCTAACTGCGGCCATGGACATGGCGTCCACGTCCATGAAGTCCATATCCATGCCATCTCAGTTGGGCTTGGATTGCTCCAAGTTCAGATCCACGAATGCATCATCTACGCATGTCTCGAAGAATTCTGGGGGCGGGACTGCTCCCTGTGGCGAATTCGCCCAAAGAATTTTGTATGCATTGGTGGCCACGACTCGAGCAGCCTGTTGGGCATAATTTACCTTATTGATCTCCCAATTTTCCATGGCGTTCTCCACTTCCACTCGCAACTGTTGCAGGCGCGCGAGCTCCTCGGCATCCCTAGACGCCGTGGATTGAGTGCTGGTGCCTTGTGCCAACGCCTCATTCAGGGCTCTGCACCTTACTAGGGCTTCAGCAGTTTGCTGCTCCAGGCGTTGAGCTCTCTCTGTAGCCAACGTCTTCTCCTTGGCGATCGCGTCCACCTGCTCCTATGCCGTGGATAGCTCCAACTCCAAGTTCGTGACTTGGTTTCTGAAATTGGCGATGGTCTGATTGGCCTCGTTCAATTGGTGGTGGAATTCCTCACCCGCATCGTCCATTGCTTTTTTGGCGCGTGCTTGGGTGGCTTCGACTGCCTGGGCTGCCTTGCGCTTGGTACGTTCTTCTATCTCCTCCTGCTGCGTCCTGAGCGTCGTGATGTCTTGCTCGGCCCAATGCACAACTTGGAGCATTTGCTCCACACACGCGATCATCGCCGTGGTTTGTTCGCGAAATTCTCTTGCATGGGGTCCCCAACCTTGGCTGGTTTCTTCCCCTGAATGAATGTCATTGTCGCGGGGCCTCTTGCTTGGTCTTGGGACGGCGGGATCTCGTGGTGCTGGTGCGGGTACAGACGTGGGTGCTGCTGCTGTTGCTCGCGTTTGTGCGTTGTCGGGTAGAGAAGAGCGCGCTCTGAGAATTCACAGGGAATCTGGCTGCGACACGATGATCAGATTGCTTGGGAGATTGGTTGTGTCTTGAATTCTTGTACTCTTCAAATCTTCAAATCTTCAAATCTCTTCTCAATAGCCTATCCTGCAATGGCTCTAACAGGTCTAAGGGTAAGGGTGGGGTAATAAGAAACCACGGGCCTCGGACGGGTAAAACGGGACGACCAGACCACGAGCTGAAACCGTCCGAAAGATGGCTCCTAAATCTCAAACCCACGGTGACCAGCAAACGTGCCTCACCAGTGGGAACAACATAAATACAACCGTGTGGGTGATCAATCCCACTTCGCCGCAACAAATTTTACAAAATAAAATTGAAAACAACTAGCCTCCAAAACCGGCTGGAAATAACAATAAAAGACAACGAGCCTCAAAAACCGGCTAGAAACAACAGTAAAAGACAACAAGCCACAAGCCACAACAGACGAATCTTCACGTCTTCTTGTCTTGAAGTATTCAAATCTTCTTACTTTCAAGTCTCAAAGTGTTAAAAAACACAAAGAAACCCTCAAGGCAATTTTCTATTGTGGCTGCGACCTTCAAATTGATGCTATAGATGGCTCGAATCTCCAAAAGTTAAGTGTAATAGCTTTTCAGGAAGCTAAAACAACAAACTAAAACTTTTTCATAATTCACTTGAATTTAAGTTACTGTCCAAAAGTTATAAGAGAGCAAAGTGGAAGCTTTAATTTATCTTTGACAACCAACCTCCGCCTCTTTATATCTTCATAACTTTTGATCTAAAGCACTTACATACAAGTGAAATAGCATTTTGGAAAGCTAATAAAAACTTCTACAATATGTATAAATTTTGAAGAAACCCTAAACTTTGTCCATAAGTTATGACTAATCAAAGTTTTGGTCTCTTTGTTTATAGAGAGAATCGACCTCTCAACTTCAACACACAACAACTCCTTCAATAAAACTCCAAATAGATTGAGTGATAGCAATCTGAAGAGCTAATCTCATAAGCTATCACTCCTGTAAATTTCAAAAGAAATTACCACAATGACCAAAAGTTACGGTCCTCGAAGTCTTAGCTTGCTTCTTTTCAAAGGCAGTCAACCTCCAAGCCTTCACATCTTCATAACTTTCTCCTCGGAACTCCAAATCATAAAAGTAATAACTTTTTGAAAAGCTATTACAATGATTCGTACACTCTCAAAATGTCAAAGCAAGTTGATAGATACAACAAAAGTTGTAGCTCGTCGAAACCTCTGCCCTCTCAATGGACGGCCAAGGGTTTTCCTCAAACTTCCAACCTTCACAACTTTTGCAATACAACTCCAAATTCAACTTATAAGCTCAATTCGGAAAGGTCTCATCACAAGGAACAATCTCTCAAAGTTTCAATTTAAAAAAAGTCTTGCTCAATGAGCTACATTAAGTCAAAATTGTGTCTCAAAACTCTCTCTATTTTCACGCACAAAAAAAACTCCCGACAATCCTCAAAACCCCAAGACCTCACTAAATCTCATTCAATCAAAGGTGGCGGTGGGGCACATATGCCCATGCTCCCCTTTGAAGTTTCAAAGAAGGTACTTATTCCCCCCTTCCTATTCACACCTTCAAACCACCTAATCTCTTGATGATTTAATTAAAACGAAAGACAAACTATATGTATTATTTTCATTCCGCTACTCCATTTATTGAAAATACAAAGCTTAGAGCATATATGTACACGATCGAAGCATTTCTATCACGACAGCGTGCTCCCTCTGCACATTAAAGAATGTACCGATACGTGGTGGCTGATTGTGGTCCCTATGGAACTCAAGGAATTTGGCAATGTACTACGTAAGAAATGGCCCGATGGGGCTCTGGTAATCCTGTCGTCTATAGTGTCCACGCAGCTGGAGATGGTAGGAGAACTCCCCAGTTGATTTTCTCCCCTTGATCGCCATCAACAAAATACGAAGGTGCTTCGGCCATATACTACCACAGTCATTTAGAAACCAAATCTGACTGAGAGTACCACGCATCCTAGCAAACTAAGGTTCATTCATAACCTTTCCCAGCGCGTATACGTCATACCTGCCGTCCGCCTTTGGCTGGAGGTCCTTGGCGGCCTCTTTGACATTCGGCCTAGGGGTGGTGCACCCCGCACCCCACTCCGTGACTCCCGTGCCATCCCAGCCGAAGAAATGTGCGATGTATCGCTGAGAGTATTGCACCAACACGCCATCCACGACGCAGGAGGGATTTTGCTCATCTTCATCGCGCTCCGCCATGGATTTCAAGAATGCCTCGCCGCGTGCGATATCCACGGTTCCCGTCAACTGCGTCCAGTACTGAATGAGATTGATGCGGATCAGCCAGGCGCCATCGATCTTGCGCTTCCATTCCCGCACCATGCGCGGAATGAAGATCGCCTTGCGTTCATTGGCGGCATCCATGGCGTCTAGGATTTCCGAAGATATTGGAAAGAGAAATGCGAGGTGTAACAAAAGATAAGCGAAGATAATTGAGAAAGAGGAGGCCTAGAAGAGAGCTTGGAAAATTGGAATGAATTGGAGAGAGAGAGAGACAGGGGAGCGAAATAGCAAAATGCACAAGTGGCTGAGATGGGAGGGAGCTGTGAATATAAGTCCTGAATTTGAAGTTGTGGTGGTGGCGTGGGATGACATGAGGGCCAGGAGATGGTTTTGGCGGCTGACATAGGCTTTTGAAAGCCTAGCGTGGAATGTGGCGGCGCTGTCCTATTGATGCGGGGTTGATCATGGAAGTTGAGTGTTCGATTATCATGGCATTCATGGTCTCCATGGCACATACTGGGTTGGAAGTGATCAAGGGCTGCTTGGAGGCTGATTAGATCAATGAGGCAGGGTTGTTCATCGTGTCGTGTCGGAGAGAAATCCCGACACAATGTCGTGTCATGCCGGCATGATGTCATGTCGGCATTATGCCGGATCGTGTCGGGATCATGCCGGCCTATTTTTTTACCGGGTAATTTTTATTTCACTTTTACCACGCATGTCTACACGTCAGTATTTGACGTGGACTACTTGATGATGTGGACTACTTGATGATGTGGACTTCTAGTGAAATGAAGGTCCTTCAGTAAAATCAGATGGTTTTACCTATCATCCCCACCCGACTGCCCACTGCCCGTCTGCCCCCTCCCCGACTGCATCCTTCCCGTCTGCCCTCGCCGACGGACCCTCCCCGTCTGCCCTGGCCGACTGCCCGGGCCGACGGACCGTCCCCGTCTGCCCTGGCCGACGACCCCCGGTCCGACTGCCCCCTCCGTCTGCCCCTCCCCGTCTACCGTGGCAGTCAGCTTGAGGCAGTCGGGAGTTGAAAAGGTGCAATTGGAAGTTGAAAGGGGTAGTTAAGTAAAAACAGTTGGAAATTGAAAAGGGGCAGTCGGACCAAGGCAGAGGCAGTCGGACAAAGGCAGAGAGGCAGTCGGACAAAGGCAGACGCAGTCGGACAAAGGCAGTCGGGAGTTGAAAGGGGACATTTGAAAGTTGGAAAGGGTAGACATGGTGAAAGTAGTCGAGAAATAAAAGGAGGCATTCGCTTGGAGGTTGGAGGCAATCGGTTGGTTAGAAGCAACGAAAAGTAGTCGAGAGTTGAAAGGGGAATTGGTAAAATCAATTGAGAAGGCGGTTGGGAGTTGTCATAATATCATTTGGGCTAAAGAATGTTTAGAATTGAAAAGGAACAATCGGATTAGAGGCTCAAAAGTTGAAAGGCAAGTTAAAAGTTGAAACGCAAATTAAGAGTTGAAAGTAGTCAATTTAAACACACAATCGGGCAAAGAAACATTTGGGAGTCAAAGGGAGACAATCATACAAGAAGCACTTGAAGGAAGTGAGTTAGAAGTTGGGAATTGAAAGGAGCAACGAGGTTGAAGGAAATCTGGAGTTAAATGAGAGAGTAGGGCTAAAGTCAGTTGGAAGTTGAAAGGGGCAATTGGACTAAAAGGAGTCCAAACTTGAAAGCAGGAGTAGGACTAGAAGCAAGTCAAGAGTTGAAAAGTAGTTGGTCAAGAGCTAGGAGTTGAAGGAAACAGTAATGCTAGAAGTAGTTTAAGAGTTGAAGAGTTCAAGGGGCATTGAGGTTAGGAGTTGGGATTTGAAAGGGCTAAAGGAGTTAAATAGAAGTATGCATAGTTCTAATTGGGGTACCCCTCTTTTTACATGACAAATAGGTGAATTTTGCTTCCTAACTTCCAAATTTTATTGAATTTTTTCATTTCAATTGACTAAAATTATTATTTTTTAAATAAAAAAATCATTCACACCTCGATGAAATTAAATACTTCAATTCAAGTTCAACCATTTAATTGAATACATAACTTTTCATATTTTTATGCTTGTTGGAATATGATTCCTAAAAATCTAAAATGAACATTTGTATCTAAAATTTGTACCAAAATGACATCATTTGATATTTTAAATAATTTTTTTGAATGTTTATTGGTAGATAGGACAAACATTGATCTTTAAACATAAAATCTCTTTTAAAATGTTCAAAACTCTTCAATTCTGACATGAATTTTTTCTTAAGTACTTCATGAGTGTAGGAAATCAAAACCACATTTGGTAGATTCAATTTCTATTTTTTCTTATTAATAAGAACATAATCAAAGTTGCTATAAGGGCTCATTTAAGAGTTAAGACTGTCTTTTGGAGTACCCCGAGTAGAAATATGCCTTGGGTATGGCAGTAGGGAATTAAAACAAGCAATTGGGCTAAAGGAAGTTCAGACTTCAAAGGGGAATATGACTAAAGACATTGGTAGTTGGAAGAGGGGCAGTCGGGAGTTAAAAGGGGGCAGTCGGGTTAGGGGCACTCGGACAAGAGGTAGTCAGGAGTTGAATAGGGAATTGAAAAGGGAGTTCAACAATGAAACTATATACTTTGAGCTTTTAATGTTTTTGTCAAACTATATTAATGATGGATTGATTTAACTTTTGTTTTTTGTCACTTCCAAAATATTGAAATAAACCCCGTTCGGGGACACATGAAGGGAAACACTACTCATACAAAGGTGGATTCTTGGTTTTGAGCCCAACAGATCCCTGAGGGGCAGTCGAACTAGACGCAGTTGGGAGTTGAAAGGGCGAAGTCGGGTTAGGGGCGGTCGGGAGTTGAAAGGGGCAATCGGACTAGAGGTAGTCAGGAGTTGAATAGGGAATTGAAAAGGGAGTTCAACAATGAAACTATATACCTAGAGCTTTTAATGTTTTGGTCAAACAACATTAATGATGGATTGACTTAACTTTTGTTTTTTTTCACTTCCAAAATAAGCCCCGTTTGGGGACACACGAAGGGAAACACTATTCATACAAAGGTGGATTCTTGGTTTTGAGCCCAACAGCTCCTTGGGAGCATGGCCACCCTTGCATTCAACAAGTGGCCTTTTGGCACTGTAGAGGGCCCTTATACTTTTTTCTCTCCCACCCTTGGGTTTGGTAGTGGCTTCTCTTGCAAGGCCTCTGTAGAAATGAGCTTTGCCACGCTAGGTTGTCGAGTCTTGCATTTGCCTCTAGAGCTTGAAATCCGGGCTATTTGAGGGAGATAATCATTGCATTAATTGCGAAAATCACCCATGGCCCAACATGCATGTGCTGGCGTGGTGCTTTCCATCCTCTTGACTTGAATGTAATCAATGAATCATTCCCACCCATGGCCCAGCATGCATGTGGTGCTTCCCATTGGCCATGGGCTCTTCAATTTTCAGATTCTCAAATTCAAGGAGACTCAACAGTGGGGGTTCAGAATTTGAAAGGCCACTTGAACTCCTACAGTGCCCTCTCAAACCACTGGTCAAGGCCACTTGATGAGGGCATGGGTGGAAATGCTCTGAGGGGGCAGTCGAACTAGAGGAAGTCCGGAGTTGAAAGGGCGCAGTCGGGTTAGGGGCGGTCGGGTAGAGGCAATCAGGAGTTGAATAGGGAATTGAAAAGGGAGTTCAACAAGGAAACTATATACCTAGAGCTTTTAATGTTTTGGTCAAACTACATTAATGATGGATTGACTTAACTTTTGTTTATTGTCACTTCTAAAATAAGCCCCGTTTGGGAACACACGAAGGGAAATACTACTCATACAAAGGTGGATTCTTGGTTTTGAGCCCAACACCTCCCTGAGAGAGCAGTCGGACTAGAGGCAATTGGGAGTTGAAAGGGGGCAGTCGGAAGTTGAAAGGGGCAGTCGGACTTGTCGTAGCACGTGATACCGGATATTCCCCTAGAGCGCACTTTTTCGTATTAAGAATGCTCGTAGAGGTGATTTCCGGGTTATCGTTCCGCGGAGATTCTGTGAAGTGGGAAGTTTCCGGAGACTGATCCGGATTGGTGACTACTCTCCTCCGGTCACCAATTAACCCCCTCTTTCTCTACTCAAAACCGGATCATTCCCACTGACTGACCCGATTATGGATAGATCCGGTTTCTGTCTAGGTTGGGAGTTTGGCCAACCCTACTCTACCCGATCTATCCTACTCTTTTAATCCGGTTTCCCTTTAACCTATGTTTTCCTTCAGAGGGTTCTCCACTTACATTTTTAAGGATGCTGGATTTAAAGCTACACCCTCCCCTACTGATTTCCGTGACAGGGGTTTCACAACTTCCGGATTATCCAAAATCACTCCCTACTCTGGGTGCTTCCCGTATTACTCTTCAACTGTGGATTTATCCCAAACCCCCAGCTGGTCACACAAGAGTAACCCGGATCCCCCCTTGAAAATACTACAACGACTTGCTCACTGGGGTGGACAGTATCTAGGGTGTCCGGAAGAGATGGAATTCCTCACGACCCGTTTTACTCTGGCTTCCCCGTACCCTGCAATTACAAGATCTACCCGGATGCTGGCACCTCTACCGGACTACCCGTCCAGGAGTTCTGAGAGAACCGGAGTACCCCCTCCTACCCACTCAGCCACTAATCCAGAATATTTCCTGCAACCAGTCCCGGAGAACCCTACATTCAAACACTCCTAATTCTCCCAAATCTTCTACCCGGACTCTGAACTGACTCTTACACCAGAACCCGGCTAATCCATCCGGTTACCAAGGGACTAATTGAGACATTGTTCCGAGTAATACCACGAGCAAACAAACATGCACACATACACACACACAGTTGGTGGAAAGAACATGCGCCTCTACTCATTTCCACGGAACAATAGTACACAAAAAAGACACCAAAGAATGACAAGCATTCCTGGATAAGAAGCCGCCCCAAACGCCCAGATCCGGGAAATCCGCAGATCCTACATTCCCGGGATCTGGAAATCCGGGGAGCTTCCTCCACGGCTCAGTTCCTATCCTCAGCCGCCACTAACATTAAAGTCCTAAAAAGCCTATACACAAAAAGTCTTCTAATCTACCTACTCAAAAAGGTCCTATTCTACACGACCAGATCCACTAAATCCGGACCACTAATCCTGGACCCCCGGCGGTCCCGGGCAGCGGCTCATCCTTCATTGCCTGCCCCTCCTAGACTTCCGGGCTGTCCACCATGATTGGATCCGTGGGCCGAGCTCCTCGTAGTTCGTGCCCGGTCGGCGGATCTACCTGTCGTCCACCGGTTGGCTCGCCTACTTGCGTGCCTCCCGACAGGCTACCCGGATGACCTCCTGGCCCACCCTGTTGCCTTTCCACCCTGTCCGGCTGAACGTCCATCGCCTCCATTTCTTCCGAGAGGTTCCGGACTTCCGCAGGGCTCATTTCAGCCGGACGGACCATGTGGATTGGCTCCACATCCAGTCGTACCCGGGAGGTGTGCTCTTGCGTTGAGCTCCCCTTTCGCATCAACCGGTCGATTTCACCCTCCTGAGGAGCATCTGCAGACACATTGAACATCCCCTGCAGTCCCTCCTCGGACCCTACTCTATCACCCCGGTTGACTGTCTCCTCCCAGCCCGGTTCTTCATCGGAAAAGTTCCCCCTCATGTGTTCTGCCAGCTCCCGAAACTCCATCAAATAGGCCTCCACCTTTTCCGAATACTCCCGGACCATGTTCTTCATACGGGCTGCTCCTTCCAATCCCGGCTGTCCTACCTTCTCGTCATACAGCCGGGCTTTCATCTGTGCCTCCCCATCCGGATGGAACAACCCCGACAGTTTGGTGATGCACTGCCGACTTGTTTTTCCTATCCTCCGGATGGTCTCCTCCTGTTCCCGGATCTGCAACTCATGCTTCTGCACTTGGGCTTCCATTTTCTTGATGTACGCCACCTTCCGTTGCAACTCCTCCTTCAAACCTTTCAAGAGAGCGACGGATTCGCTCTCATCCTCCTGGAGACTCTGCAGTTGCCCGGCCAACTTGCTCTCCTTCTCCCTGCTCCGGATCAGCTTCCTTTGGAGCTTCCGGATCCGTGCCGGATACCCCTGAGCGTCCTCTGTTCGGAGGACAGTTCCCGTCTCCCGGAGTGCGGCGAACATGGGAGTATACTGCTCCGTCACCATGTCCAAGGCAATCCGGGTCTGCAGGATTATGTGTTCCGCCTGAAGTGGGGCCTTCCCTTCCTCCTGTACACCTCTAGGTGAACCTTCCTCCGGTACCGGTTCCTCCTCCAACGGTGGTTCCTGCCTCCGGTCGTCCTCTTCCCCTGTTTCCTCCCCGTCGTCCCCTGCCTCCTTGGGACGTTTGTTGAGCGGGGTTGTCTTCTTCCGGACGGGTCCTTTGTCCTTCCTAGGGGTGGTCTCCGGACCCTCCGGCTGTCACGGACATACATTAGAAACTTCTAGAAGATTCCTTGAAGATTCTATAGAATATTCTTTAAAGATTCTTTTAGAAGGTTCTGGAAGATTCTTAGAATATTCTTAGTATATTCTAATTGATTCTAAGAAGCTGCTCGAGAAGCTTCCTGGTTAGTGGAAGTTGTTTGAGAAGCGTCCTAGTTCACAGAAGTAGCTCGAGAAGCTTCCTATCCAGTAGTATATATAGGAGTCGAGGCTGAAGGGTTCTTCAGTCTCGACAACGCATTTCTTAGAGCTCTAGCTCACCTCTCTTGGTGTTGTTTGTGTACTCATCTGATCAATCTAGTTCTTGCATGTTCTCTCTGAACTTCTTGTTTAGATTTATTGTGTGTATTTCCGTGTCCGTAACAGTTTGTCGAGACTGATTTCATCTTAATATCAGAGCTGGATCCTTCTTGCTTGAGAGCGGATCACCTTTCTTCTTGAAGGTATTCTAGCGCTTTAGAGGTTGCGGATTACTTTCTTCTAAACTGATATTTTCTCAATTTGAATATGAGAGCTTAGTTTTTCAAAGGCAGAGAGTAGACTACTCCTTCCTTTAAAGATACTTAAGCGTTCTAAGGGTTGCAGATTAGTCTCCCTTGGATTGGTATTAATTCCTTCTTTTTAATAAAGCTAATAGAAAGGACTATTAACATCGATTTCAGAATCTTGCCTTCTTGATAAAGCGTGGATTATCCCTCTTCTTGAAAGCGTTCTTAGAGGTTGCGGATTACCCTCCTCTAAAGCTGAGATTTTTTAGTGTTTTATTTTCTCTTTTCTCCAAATTAGTTTTAGTAATAGATAGTGTTACCATCTTCTCCAAAGATTTAACAACTTTTTCTTTTCTAAATTTCAATCGATTTATCTCCTTAATATGGAAATAAATCAGGCCATGGATAGTGCATCGCCACAAATAGAGAATAGAGTGGCAACTCTTGCAGATCTTCAAGCTCTTATGAATAGTGTGCGGGAGGAGATCGCATTTCTTCGCAATCCAAGTAAAGAGCCTCAAATTGATCCAATGACTGAAGAAGCTAGACGAGAAATTCACGGCCTACAACAAGAGCTTGTTCGATTAAGAGAAGCAAGACATGTATCACCCACGACCCTAATAGACAATTCAAGGCCTAGTACAAAAGAACCAAAAGCAAGTATGCCAGACAAGTTTGATGGAACAAGAACCAATTTCCGAGGTTTTGTGCAACAAGTACGGCTTTATCTACGCCTATATCCTTCTCGTTATCCAGATGGATTTACTCAAGTTGCTTTCATAGGTACTCTTTTATCAGGAAATGCTCGCTCTTGGTTTGCTCCGCTATTGGAGAAGGATTCTCCAATACTCTATAACCTAGAGGCTTTCATGGAAAGATTTACTGCTGCATTTGGAGATAGCGATCGAGAAGGAGTAGCTGAAAGAAAGATACAAAATTTGCGACAAGGATCACGTTCTGCTGCAATCTATGCTGCAGAATTCCAACAACTTACATGTGATCTTGATTGGAACGATAAGGCGTTTATGACACGATTTCGATATGGACTGAGAGATGATGTCAAAAACTTGTTGATCACTATGCCTAAAGTGGATACTTTAGAAGAACTTATATCTCAGGCAATTATTTGTGACAACCGCCTTTTTGAATTACGACAAGAAAGACGATCAGGTTGGAGAAATGAGGGAGCATTTGCTGCATTTTCAAAAGGTCCAGAAAATCACTCCACAGGTCCTGAACCTATGCAAATTGATGCGGTACGTTTCAAGCCCCTCACAGCTGAAGAAAAGAAGCGACGGTTTGAACAAAACTTGTGCTTATATTGTGGAGAGGCGGGCCATAAAGCTACAAATTGTTCGAAGAAACAGAAGACTCAAACAACAAGACTGAGGAGTACAAGCATACAGGAAAACGAGGACGCCCAGCCACAATAGGGACTGTGCGGCTGGACATCTCAACATCCAAAAATAATCCAGGTCCCTTCCTCTCAGCTCAACCTTCAGATTGTTTTATGGTACCTTTACATTTTGGTATTCAAGAACTTCAAGTTAATGCTTTATTAGACTCGGGTGCATCTGCTTGCTTCATAGATGAAGAGTTTACCAAGCTTCACAATATTCCTCTTGTGAAGAAACCAAAGCCTGTCCATGTAGAGGTCATAGACGGACGACCATTGTCTTCGGGCAATGTTATCCATGAAACTAAACCGTTGAAGATACGTCTTGAAAACCATGAGAGCAACATTGTGTTTAATGTTATCAAGACCCCTTCATGTCCTGTCATTTTGGGACTATCTTGGCTTGATAGATATAATCCATTAATAGATTGGAAGTTGCGAAAAGTAACATTTCCAACAAACTCCTTGAAGGTGGAATCTGCCAAGACAATGTCTAGAAACAAACCTTTGTTTATAGGTGCAAGGGCTTTTATGAAGGAAGCCAAGCAAAATACACCTTTTGTCATCTTTGCTACTCCGACTCGTAAAAATGCGACTCCAACTTTCGTTATTCCAAAGCAGTATGAAGGATTCAAAGATGTCTTTGAAAAGAAAAATGCTGACATGCTACCAGAACATCGACCCTACGACTGTGCTATAGATCTTCATGAAGGAATGCAACCACCTTTTGGCCCAATCTACAACTTATCGCAAATAGAGTTGGCAGAATTGCGGAAGTATATTGACGAAAATTTAGCCAAGAATTTTATTCGTCACTCAAAGTCGTCAGCTGGGGCACCGATTTTGTTCGTGAAAAAGAAGGATGGCTCTTTGCGAATGTGCGTGGACTATCGAGGCCTCAATAAGATAACTAAGAAAAACCGTTATCCGTTACCTTTGATTTCTGGTCTCTTGGAGCAGCTCGGACGTGCAAAGATCTTTACGAAAATTGATCTTAGGGGAGCTTACAACCTCGTACAAATCAAGGAAGGAGACGAGTGGAAGACAGCTTTCCGTACAAGGTATGGCCATTTTGAATATAACGTCATGCCTTTTGGCCTTACCAATGCTCCGGCTGTTTTCCAACATATGATGAATGACATTTTTCGGGAGCACCTTGACGACTTTGTTGTCATCTATCTGGATGACATTCTGATATTTTCGAAGAACGAAGAAGAACACAAGAAGCATGTTCGTTTGGTTCTTGAGAAACTACGAGAACGAGGACTCTACGCGAAGTTGGAAAAATGTCTATTCCACCAAACGGAGATGGAATTTCTAGGGTTCGTTGCAACTACGGATGGCTTGAAGATGGACCCCAAGAAGGTGGAAGCAATTGTATCCTGGGAGGTTCCGAAGACAGTTAGAGACGTACAATGTTTTCTTGGCTTTGCTAACTTCTATCGGATCTTCATCAAGAATTATTCTCGAGTCGCTGCTCCACTCACTCGGTTGACTTGTAAGGACAAGCTCGAATGGGGACCTCAAGCAGAAAAGGCATTCCAAGATCTTAAGACGACATTTACTACGGCTCCAATCTTGGTACACCCTGACTTTGCAAAGGCCTTCTATTTGGAAACTGATGCTTCGGATTTTGCTTTGGGAGCCGTACCTTCACAGATGGGCGAAGACAGTAAGCTCCATCCAGTTGCGTTTTATTCTCGGAAGTTCTCTGCCGCTGAAATCAACTACGAAATCCACGATAAGGAACTCCTTGCTATAGTGGATTCTTTCCAAGAGTGGCGACACTTTCTCGAAGGCGCTGCGCATCCGGTGACCGTATATACGGATCACAAGAATTTAGAGTACTTCATGTCGGCTCGAGTCCTGAATCGACGTCAAGCTCGGTGGAATATGTCGTTGTCGCGATTTGACTTTGTTATCACCTATCGGCCTGGAAAGCAACAAGGACTATCCGATGCATTATCGAGGAGATTGTATATGGCGCCTAAAGCTGGAGAAGCAGCGTTTGATCAACAATGCGCTACATTGTTGAAATCGGAGCATTTTAGAATTTGCACTGCTGTCGTACCAATTGATGCGGACTTCCTCAACCAGGTACGTACTGCGACAATTGAAGATTTTGTAGCTCTTGAGATCAAGAAGTGTGCCGATAATGACAAGTTCAAGGTAAAGGGAGATCTTTTGTATTTTGAAGAGCGACTGTATATTCCAAAGGGACCAACACGACTTCGAGTTCTCCAATCTCGCCACGACTTTCCAGCAGCAGGTCATTTTGGATACAACAAGACATTGGAGCTTATTTCGCGAGACTTTTGGTGGCCCCAAATGTGGAAGGATGTGAAGGAGTTTGTCCTCTCTTGTGATATTTGTTCAAGGTCCAAGAACCCTAGGCATCGCCCCTATGGACTTCTACAGCCATTGCCTATTCCGCATCGACCATGGTCTTCAGTTTCCATGGACTTCATTACGGACCTGCCGCCTTCAAACTCGTTCGACAGCATCTTTGTTGTGGTGGATCGGCTCACAAAGATGGCGCACTTTATTCCTTGCAAGAAGACATCGTCAAGTGAGGACACAGCAAGATTCTTTCTTGATAATGTATATCGTTATCATGGTTTGCCAGATGATATTGTATCGGATCGAGGAACTCAGTTTGTTTCCAAGTTCTGGAGATCTCTTTTTGAGATATTGAAGGTGGATATCAAGCTTTCTTCGGCTTTTCATCCTCAAACCGACGGTCAGACAGAACGGGTGAATCAAGTCTTGGAGCAGTATCTACGTTGCACCATCAACTACCAGCAAGACGATTGGACCAAATATCTACCGTTTGCCGAGTTTGCTTACAACAACACCCTTCATGCGTCGACTCAACAAACACCGTTTTTTGCCAATTATGGATACCATCCAAAGCTCGATTTGTTAAATCCAGTAGCAAATAACAACCCGGCAGCAGAAGGCTTTGCGAAGCAGCTGTCGGAACTTCAAGCTACGTTGAAACTTCAATTACGGACCGCCCAAGAATCTTACAAGAGGACCGCAGATAAATTCCGGAATGAGGCACCTACTTTCAAGATTGGAGATAAAGTATAGCTTCTCCGACGGAATATCAAGACTAAACGACCGTGTGATAAGCTGGACTACCGCAGATTAGGACCATTTGTCGTCCAGAAGCAAATCAATCCCGTGGCTTACCGTCTGGAGTTACCAGCCGTTATGAAGGTGCATCCAGTCTTTCATGTCTCTTTATTGGAGCCTTATCGAGAATCATTTTTCCCTGGAAGAGTGCAAAGTCCGCCACCTAGCATTGAAATTAAGAACCACGAGGAATACGAGGTCGAAAAGGTGCTAGATTCACGACGAAGGTGGGGCAAGTTGGAGTATCTTGTTCATTGGTACGGCTACGATATTAATGAGCGAACGTGGGAGCCAGCCGAAAATCTTACAAATGCGCCGCAAAAAGTACAGGAATTTCATCAACGATATCCTGATAAACCGAAGCCATCTCGATGATAGCTTTTTTCTCAAGTTTCTTTAGACAAGAGTATAAAAGGAGGGGAGGACACTACCTAAAACTCATAGTTGATGTTGTTATTTTCTCTAAGATAGAATAGAGTTTTATTCAAGTAGTCATAGTTTGGTCTGCAGTCATGGATAGTCAAGAGATAGATAGTATACCAGTCGTGTCATCTCAACCAACGAACCCACGAAGGCGACCCCGAGATGAAGAACCGCCTGTACCACGACGACGACGAAGGATACCAAGCAACCGATCGCTGGTAATTGTATTCGAGGTAGAGCCTGCTTTCAATGGTCTACCAGAAGGCGTGTTTGCAGGACAATTTCACAATGAAGACACGGAAGTTCATGCTTGGTCAGAAGTGGAAGGCGTAGGCCACTACCGTTGGCTTCAAGGACCAATGAACCACCTACCTCGTGAACAACAATTGGAGTTCATTGCAGACGTCATGCGACAAATCTTCATTTTTTTACGATGGTATTGACCGGCGACAACATTGCTTCTCGGAGACCTCGAAGCTAGAAGGAGAGGTGATGTCACGGACATACATTAGAAACTTCTAGAAGATTCCTTGAAGATTCTATAGAATATTCTTTAAAGATTCTTTTAGAAGGTTCTGGAAGATTCTTAGAATATTCTTAGTATATTCTAATAGATTCTAAGAAGCTGCTCGAGAAGCTTCCTGGTTAGTGGAAGTTGTTTGAGAAGCGTCCTAGTTCACAGAAGTAGCTCGAGAAGCTTCCTATCCAGTAGTATATATAGGAGTCGAGGCTGAAGGGTTCTTCAGTCTCGACAACGCATTTCTTAGAGCTCTAGCTCACCTCTCTTGGTGTTGTTTGTGTACTCATCTGATCAATCTAGTTCTTGCATGTTCTCTCTGAACTTCTTGTTTAGATTTATTGTGTGTATTTCCGTGTCCGTAACACCGGCTCCTCCTCTTCAATGAGGACCAACTTCCTCTTCAGGCCCGGAAGTCGCACTTGAGACGTATGTGTCTCCTCCTCTGGTTGCTACCCCTTAGTCAATCGTTCCTGTGGATCTTCCGGGGCAGGGTCTTCATCCCTGAATCCGGAATCTGCTTCCGGACGTTCCTGTGGCGGTGTTGGAGTGGGTCCTGTCTCCTTCTCTAACCCGGACTCCACCACCGGGGTCACCTAAGGTTGCTCTTGGGTGGAGCTTCCTCCCTGACTCCTCACCGGCTTCTTCCGGGTCAGTTTCGGCTGCAGAGAATCCTCCACTTCTTCCGGATCCTCCCTCCTCTTCGTTCTCAGCTCCCGCTGCAACCTTGCCACCCCCGGTTGGTCCGTCTCCGGGTCCTTCCTCCTCTGCTGCTCCTCTTGACGCAGCCGGTGTCACCCTGTTGGCCCCTCTCGGCCCGGTCTTCTCTCCTTTTTGTCCTTTGCTCCGAGCTAGCGCTGGCCCCTCCGGGTTGATCCCTCTCCGGGCCATCTTCCTTCTCCTTCCTGCGCTCCTCTTCTCGGATCCTGCTCCTGTCCGGTTGGGATGTTGGAGGCGCCATTCTCCTTTCATCCGGTTGTGACGATGTTAAGAGGGTTTTTTAGGAACCGACCTTAAACGAATGAAGCTACTCCGCCCAAGACTATCCCACTCTAGACTAGTTTCTAAAGATTCAGAGGAGTAGTAAGAGGTTCCTACTATGAAGAATGAGCTGTCGGCAAAGGAAAAGCAACAGTATGCTAGTAAGTCGACTCTTGCATACCCACAGACTACTGCAACTATCCAAGATACAACCACAAGGAATGATTCAAGAGCAGGAAACAGCAGTAGTCTGACAACAGTCGTCTAACATACTAGTGCGCACAAGAAGAGTAAAGACAAGAACGAAGTACAACGGAGGCTGCCAAGAAGATGTAGAAATGGTATAGCAACAACTCTCCCGAAGAGAGTGAAGGTACATATAGGAGACTAGTCTGACAGTGTGTCAGACTGGTCGACCGGAAAAGTCGGGTCGACCAGTCTGTACCAGCCTGTACTGCCACGTGTCTCCTGCTGGGTCTATTCCTGCCGGATATAGACTAGCCTACTCTTAGCCTAAGGGAATATCCACTAATATTCGGTTAACATTACCCTCCCTCTGAGCTAAGTACACTCCTGTGGACTTTAGACTATCCCGGTTGGTGACTAGGAAAATTTGTTCACGAGGAATGACAAAATTACCCGCGGTTAAGTAATCGACCCAGCTGAGGTCGAGTCATCAGTCGTGGACATCGCTAGATTTCTGGGTCATGCCTGGCGAGCGGATATCGGGAGGCATTCCTGAGAAGTCGAACCCTAGAGAGTGTGGTGAAGAGATGACCGATAAGTCGATTGAGGTGTTGTCGACCGATGGTGTAGGTGCTATCATCATCTGGTCGGGTGCTAGGGTCTGCTGATCCTGCTGCTGCTGTGCAGAAAGAGGGTGTGGAGTGGCTGGCTGCTGTTGCACCGTGTCTTCAAGGTTGACTGGCGGTGGCTGTTGGTCTTGTTGCTGCTGATCGCGGTCTTCGTCTTCATTGGTCGACTCGCTGTCGTCTTCGTCTTCGTCCTCACTTAACTTGACGTCGGTAGTCAAGACCTCGTCTTCGTCAGTCGACTGGTTCTCCCAGAGCGAATGGTCGGGTTCGAGGTGGCTCGTGTCTTCCTCTTCGTCTTCGTCGACTGCTGGAATCTCCAAGTCCGGGTGGTCGAGCTGAAGTTGGTCAAGTTGCCTGCGGTACATGTTGAGCTGGTGGCGGTCGGTGCTGAGGGTGTGCTGGAGAACCTTGATACGATTTCTTGCCTTGAGTCGGAGTCGGTACTTGCGCGCTCGAAGCTTGTGTAACTGCAGCTCCCGACTTGCGAATTGGCGGGACTTTTCCTCGTTGTCCTGGAGTAGTAGGTCGAGTCGGTTATTGGAGTCGACTATCTCCCTCCGAGCTTGCTGAAGACTGAGCTGGGTTGTTGCTACCTCGGCTCGTGCCGCTTCAAGTTCGTTTCGTGCTACCACGAGCTCGCTCTGGTGTTTCTGTTCCTGCTGTCGACTGCTGTGGAGGTCGGCTTCTAGCTGGGTCAATCTGTTGTCGGTCTGACTCTTCTCCTCCGTGACGGTGGTGAGAGTAGTACGGAGTCTTGCCAGTTCGATGGTGATGTTGTCGACCTGTTGCTTGTATAATGTGGAGTCCTTGGTCAGTCGACTACTCTCCAATCGGTGGCGGTCGAGCTCGGCTTGAAGGGTGGTTTTTGCTTGAACCGCCTCGAACAAGAGGAGGTTTACTCGTGAGCCGACATCCTCGAGTCGACCTACTGCTCCTTGGACGTCCTCCAAGCGCTGGCGGCAATGCATTGCGAGTGTCGTAGCTCGTGATGTTGGTGAGTCGGGTGCGGGTCGATTGACCCCAGGTGATGGCGGTGGTCGAGTCGTGGGGGAGACGGGTGGTGGCTGGCGAAATTCGCCGGTTGGTGCCGCTCCATATGCCGCTTCGAGGTTGAGCGGCGCGAAGTCGGATAGAGAAGGCGGAGGTGTGTCGGGGATGGGAGTCTCTTTTGGCGTTGGTGGTGGAGTCGACTAGGCCTCACTGTCCGATGAAGTCAGGTCGACCTGTCGAGGTACAAACTGACTCAAGGGTGTGAGTTTACCTCGTTTGGCACGTTTCTCTAGTCGTTCCTGGTCCCGCTTGCGTGCGAGGGTGGAGCGCGTCTCTCTTCGTTCTGTGGTCGGTTGGCTCCCGGTAGTGGCTGTCGGTGCTACTGGGCCGGGTGTAGTTTGTCGACTAGGGGGTCGAGCAGTCGATGTTTGGCCCTGGTCGACTGGTCGGGGCTGCGGAACATGGTCCTGCGAGGTGCGGTCGGCTCCCAGCCCGCCTTGGAACACGATGTAGTCGGGTCCTCGGGAGTTGTTTTCCGAGTTCTCCGAGTGTCGACGTCGGTCTTTGGTGTTCTGCTGGGCGACTGTTTGGTGTGCATATTCTTCGTCAGTGCTAGGAAAATAAGACTCGAGAAGGAAGTCTAATACCTCGGCTGAAGGGCAGATCGTGGTCTTCGTGATCTGCATCGCCTTGATGTCGATGGCGATCGAGTTGAACAGCCATGTCGCCCAGTCCCAATGCATGGCGCGGTCGATGAGGGCCTCGACTGTGCATACTACGTCGAGCATTTCCTTGCTGATGTAGGTCGTCTTGCGTTTGAACCCGAGGCCTTGAATGAATGCCGTCAGTCTCCTGTGGTGTTTGGGTTTGCAGTGGCAGATGCTGTAGCCCTCGGCAGTCTTGCCGGCTGCGGAATATTCTTCTAACCGACCCGGTGGGAACTCCGCAGGGTCGATTGGCTGGATAGTAATGCCAAATGGCAGTTTGAGAACCTCGTGAATCACAGTCGGGTCGACTGTGACTGTATGTGTGCGGACTCGCGCGGTGATCGACTTGTTGGGGAGGTCGACTACTGCAGCGTTGACGAACTCCTCAATCAGCTCCATGCGTGGCGCGCGTTGAGGGTTGTCCCAGTCGAGTGCTACAAAGTCTGAAACGCCGATCGCCTTGATGAAGTCGGCCTCGGTCGTGCTTTCAGCGGCGTTCTCGCGCCATTCCCGCATCGGCCGCATCGACTGAATTGCGAGGGTTTTGTAGAGTCCCTCCCTAGTGCGGATCGGAATTTCGTAACTCGGTGGTGCGGAGGACCAAAGGCGTTGTTCGCCGTGATCAGTCAACTTGCCTTTCGCCATCGATCGGTCGGCTGCAAATCTGCGCACAAGAAGACAAGAGAAAGGCCGGCGTAGTCCCGAAGTCGGCTCGCACACAGTCGGTTGCAGCAGCGATGGGCGTGGTCGTTTCCTACTTAATCTACTCTCGATTATCTCTCGCACAGTCGGGCTACGGGGTCGCTTGACTACTCGTCGCTGTTCTACTCGTGATACTCTAAATCGTTTGCTAAGAATGCATAAAGCGAGGGCCGCGGAGTGGCGGTTGGCCGGAGGAGAAGGAAAGGAGGGAGGAGAGTGAGAAATGGGAGATAGAAGGCGCGCGGCCTGTGGGTCGGGTGGAGAGGAAGCTAATGGCGAGGAGGCAAGAGGAGGAAGAAGGGGTGCGGCCATGGTGCTAAATACCTGCCCTATGGGTCTTGCATTCAAAACTGAGAAGATAGGTGAGGGCGGCGGCCATAAATATGGCGGCTCTTCTAGGGTTTGACCGGTCGGGTTGACCAGTCGGGTCGACCCGTCGAGTCGACCTACGGTAACTAGGTCGGGTCGGTTCCGTTGCTGTCAGTTAGGCTCATCTTCGTTCTGTTCTAGTGTTGACCTAATCTCTGATTTGCTAGTGAGTGGGCTAGCCAAGTCGGTTGGAGGTTGCTCACCTAGAACTTGGTAGGGTTTGAGTTTGTTGACGTTGACTACTACCGGGTCGGGGTCAAAGTGTTGGATGCTAACTAGGAGGACAGTGTTGTTGGGGAGGGTATACTGGACACGATATGGGCCGAACCATTTGCTACAAAGTTTACCGGTATGGACATTTTTCCCTTTCGGGTGCCATAGGACGTAGTCGCCTACATTGTATCGAGTCGACTGACCTTGGGTGTGGGCCCACTGGGCTCGGTTCCACTGTTGTGCCCCGTGGTGGGTGGCTGCTGTCAGTTGAGTTTCGTCTAACTTCTCCAGTTCGGTGGCTCGGGCTGCTAGTACTCGCCTGGGAGTGAAGTCGGTAGTCGATGTCGACCGTTGGGTCGGGATGATGTATTCGGTTGGCATCAACGGCGTCAGGCCATACACCAATTGGAAAGGTGTGTGGCCTGTGCTAACTTTGTATGCCGTTCGGTAAGCAAATAGGACCGTGTGGAGCTGTAAGTCCCAGTCGGTTCGATTCTCGTTGACTAGCTTTTGGAGCATTCGGACTATGACCTTGTTGGTCGACTCGGCTTGGCCATTGCCTTGCGGATAGTATGTCGTTGAAGTCGTGTGTTGGAGTAAGAAATGCTCGGTGAGAGTGTGCACCGTGCTATTGATAAAATGGGTACCTTGGTCGCTTACTAGGTGGAGTGGACATCCAAACCACGTGAGAATTGCCTCGTATAGGAACTGCGCGGTCTCCCTGGCGGTGTTTCCTCGGAGAGCTCTAGCCTCGACCCATTTGGTGGCATAGTCGGTAGCCACCAAAATGTATCGACAGGCTGTATGTCGGGTCTTCTTGACGGGGCCTATGAAGTCGAGTCCCCATTTCATAAACGATTCTGCGGGTAGTTGGGTGACGAGCTTCGAGGAGACTGTGTTGGGTAGTCCGCCAGTCTTCTGGCATTCATCACACGACTGGCAGTATTGGACAGCATCTTGGTGTAGAGTCAGCCACCAGTAGCCTGCGTCTAGTATTTTTCGGACAGTGATGTCGTGAGGAAAATGTCCTCCCGCGTTGCCTTTGTGTAATTCTTGGAGGATTGTTGTTGGCTGACTGCCAGTCAGGACTAGTCGGAGCTGGTGGTCCTTGCCGAGTCGGTACAGTTGTCCGTCGAGTACTTGGTACGGAATGGCTTTGTGAGCGATTTGTTTGTGGGCTTCCTTCATCATGTGAGTTGGAAAAGTCCCGGTAGTCAAGTAGTCGACTATCGGGTGTAGCCAGTTGGGTTCGGTGGAAAAGAGTTGGGCGTCGACTGTCTGGTCGGGGATGCCTATGGTTGGCTCGGCCCCTTCATTTCTTGATAGTGCGTCGGCTACTCCATGCGTTTTGCCTGGTTTATAAACCACAGTGAAGTCGAATTCAAGAAACAGTAGTAGCCAGCGCGCTAGTCGACCCGATACCTGAGGTTTGTTGATCAAGTACTGGAGCGCCAGGTGGTCGACATAGAAGACGAATTTATTACCTAGGAGGTAATGGCGGAATTTGTTGATGGCGTATACCATTGCGAGGGCTTCCTTCTCGGTTGTTGTCTAGTTCTTCTCTGCTTTGTTGAGTACTCGAGAAGCCTAGGCTATCGGCTGGTCGATGTTGCCGGTCGGGTTCTGTGCTAGCATCGCCCCGACTGTGATGTCGGATGCGTCTGTGTGTATGTGGAAGTCGAGTGACCAGTCGACTCCGATCAGGATTGGTGCAGTCTGGTATCGATCCTTGATGGTTTGATATGCGGTTGCGCACGCCGGTGTCCAGTCGAACGGTTCGCCTTTCCTGGTCAGTTTGGTGGTGGATTCCATGATGGCAGCATAATTTTTGATGAAGCATCGGTTGAACTGGGCTAGGCCGTTGAACGTCTGAATGGCTTTGACGTCCTTTGGTGATGGCATGTCGACTAGGGCCTGGATTTTCTTTGGGTCCGGAAACTTGCTTTCCCGACCTACAATATAGCCCAAAATTACACCAGAAGGAACATAGAATATACATTTTTCTAGATTGAGGCTTACCCCGTACTGTCGACATCGGTCGAAGACTAGTCTGAGCTTCGGTAGGTGGGAGTCGATATCGCTGTAGACACTGAAATCATCTAGGACTAGCTTCATGAAGTCTTCCAGGTACACTTTGAAGATCTGGTTGACGATGCGCTGGTAGGTAGGCGAGGCGTTCTTCAATTCAAACGGCATCACGACCCATACATACGCGCCCCACTCGGTAATGAACGCTGTTTTGGGGCGGTCAGTCGGGTCGATCCGTACCTGGTGGTAGCTTGAGAAACAGTTGATGAAGGAGTAGGCTTCATAGCCTATGACTGCGTCGAGTACCTCGTCCGTGAACGGAAGGGGGTACGGGTCTTTCTTGGTTGCTGCATTAAGTCGACGGAAATCTACGCATATCCGGAGTTTCCCATTCTTTTTGGGGACCACGACTATTGGGGATAGCCATGTCGCCTGGTCGACTGGTGCGATGAATCCTGCTTCTAGAAGTCGTTCGAGGTCGTCCTTTACTGCTTGTGCATAATTCGGGTTCATCCGGTATCGTGCTTGGTGACTAGGTGAGATGGTCGGGTCGAGCTCGATCCGATGAGTCGCTATGTGTTCCGGTATGCCTCGCAGATCTTCGTAAGAGAAGGCGAAAATGTCGATGTATTCCTTGAACAGGGATTCTGCGCTAGCTCGGAGACTAGGGCTCAAATTCGCGTTCAGCTTCAACAGCTTGGGGTCGGTAGAGGTACCGACGTTGACATGGTCGAGTCGATCCTCCTCATTGTGATTCCAATGGGCAATGTCCATGAATCGCAGCTTGTCTTGTATTGGTGTCTCGTCTACCAACATTGTTCCTGGTCTATGTTGAATACCTTGGTGCCCAGGGGTACTGGCTTTCGGAGTCGGTTCCGTTCCAGATTGGTCGACTGTCGACTCAGTAGCTAGGAGGTTCCAATCGATTGTGCCCATTGTGTGGAGGGTCGGGTCGGAGGCCATCAAAATTTCCTCCTCTTCGTCGGTGATTCCTTCCGCGAAGTTGTAACAGACTAGCGCATGGGGTGTAACCGCCTCGTATCCTAACTGTCGATTTATCTTGACGGTCTTGACTGTGCCGTTGCCCATGATCTGCACTTCATTGTTGCCCCAGTCGTGTATGACTTTGGCATGTCGAAGCCAGGGTCGACCGAGTAATAACCGGTAGTCTGACAGGACTGTCGAGCAATCTATGACTATCAGTGTGACTATGTAAGGGATGCCATGAATGTGAATTTTGACATCCCTGATCAATCCTTTGGGTCGTGCTATGGTGCCATTAGCCATCTTGAGGTTGAATGGTGCCGGTGACGGCTTGGCTAGTCCCAACCGGCGGCGTTCTTCTTCGGTGATCACGTTGACGCCGGAGCCGCCATCGATTAGAACGTCGTCGACCATGTTTTTACCGACTGAGACTGTGATGACTGGCATGTGTTTGTCGATGACTGCTGCAGCGGCGATCGTCACCTCCTCTGTAGTCGAGTAGGGTAACACTTTAGCCGACTCAGGGTCTGAATGCGTTAGTCGATCCCTAACCAGTTTGGTGAGGGTCGGTGATAACTGTAGTAAGTCACAGAAGGAAACCTGCAATTTGCAGTCTTGGAGTTGAGCGAGGATCTGCTGTTGGACTGCGCCGAAGGCGATGCTGCCTTGGTCGACTGTGGCCGGAGTCGGTTGGTCTTGGTTGTCTTGAAAGGTGATCGTTTGTTGCGGTAATGCCTCCGCGTCCCAGTCGAGTGAGGGTGAGTCCTCAGTCAACTTTGGGTCTTTAGTGGTTGTTTCCAACTCGGCTTGGAGTTGACGAACTTCCTGCATCATTTGATCACGTAGTAATTCTTGGGCAGTCCAGTCGGTCTTCTCTGTGGTTTGGTCAGAAGTCGGCTGGTCGGTAGTCGACTGGCTTCTGGTAATCGCTGCGACTGTTAGAACACCCACTGTAGTGTTCGGTAGTTCTGCAATGACTACTGACGACGTGTGGGGCTTGGTCTCGATCTGCTGATTAAGGAATTGGACGACCTTCGGATCCTTCAGTAGGGGACACAAGTGTGTCGGGTGGTCCAATGTTTTGCACAGAGAGCAAGGGAATATCCGTCGTGGTGTGCTATCTCTCGGTGGTCGACCCCGTGATTCGGCGGTAGTCGACACTGGTGTTGCTGCTGCTACTGGCGCTGTCCTATTAGCCGCCGCGCGCCTTTTTCCGATCTCGCTCTCCGGATTGAGCCAGCAATCGCGTTCGAAATGGCCTGGCTTCTTGCATCGATTGCAAAATGCTCGTTTTGTAGTCTCGGGCCGCTCGGTAGTAGTAGAGTCGGGTTCCTTCAGTAGTCCGCTTTCTGCAAGCTTAGCGGATTTCTTAGCCTGGGCTAGTGTCGATCTTGGTAGTCCGACTGTGGCTACCTGCAGATACTTCAGCAAACCAGCTCAGAAATTGCTTAGTAGGAAATTATCAGCCGGAAGGACCTCAAACTGGCTGGCTAGTTTCATCATCCGTTCATAGTAATCGTCAACCGACTCTTTGGCATCCTGTTTCATACTGCGGAAACGTAGGTAAGCCTGGTCATCATTGTCGATATCCTGGTAGCGGTGTTTGAAGGCATCGAGGATTTCATGTAAGGTTTGGTGTGGGTATGACGTTCGTTGAGTTGAGAACCAGTTATAGTTGGTAGCATCGACTAGGGAATTTCCGAATAACGCTATAGTGATAGTCGAGTCGGTTTCGCCATTCAACGTAAGGGCATTGAGAAATCGATGGACATGCGTAATGGCACACTTGCCTTCCTTATAGGTAGGCATCGCTACCGGTTTCCGAGCAGTCGTCCGAGTCGGGAGTGTAGCTGCTGGGTAGGGAGGCTGCTGCTGCGTCTGAGCTGCAGGTGCCGAATAGCCTATCGACCGAGGGTTGTATAGTGCACATTGGTCGAAAAGATGACCATAGTCGCCACAAGATGTACACATAGGTACGGTGGGCTGGTACTGGGTCACAGTCGGTAGGACTGGTGGCTGGGAGGCTACCGGTCGGTTGTATGGGTTTTGTGGCATGGGCCTATTATGCGTCTGTGAAAACGATGGCTGATTGATAGGTTGCATCATAGGAATGCCTATTGCTGGTTGAGTTTGGTAACCAGGTGGTAGACTAGTCCGAGGGGTCGACACTCTGGGGGTTGTAGTGTGAGTTACCCTTGGCTGATCTATGTATAGAATATTCGGCTCATGAATGTGAGTGCGAATATTCGGGAGACTGGGTCGAGTAACAACTTGGTCGACTGGTTGGTTGGAGTGATAGATCTGTCTGATCCTATCGACTAAGTCATTATCAAAGTCGTCTATGCCGGTCGAGTATGGGTTGTCGGTACCTGGTGATCCGGGTCGACTATTCATTTGACCAGGAGAACTGGGTTCCTGGCGAAATGTAGGCGACTGGTCCGGTCGACCTGGTTGCGATTCCGAGTGTAGTTGCTCAGGTGTCGGGTTCTGGCTAGATAAAAGATCGGCCAGTTGGGAGTCCAATTCATCCCTATTACGACGTAGTTGGTCTATTTCTAACTGTCGTTGATATGAAATGATGGGAGGTTCGGTAGCGTACCTTACTAGTCGTTGATGCGCACTGGAAGGTCGTTCCGGTAAGTCGAGCGGGTCGTCCAAGAGCCTTCGTGGAGAAGTCGGGTTCGACCTTGTTTGAAACGCCACTGTCGGGCGGGTCTGATGATTCGCGGTGTACATGGTCGGTAGAATCGCCAGGGGTCGTGTTGGCATATTTGGGATGCCGCGTCCCATTGGTACCAAAGTTTCGTGAAAAATGGTACCTTCCGGGGTATTCATCCTTCCCTGCGTGAACTCCATGTAGTGCTGTAAAGACGGGTCGGTAGAAGTCGATGCTGCAACTTGTCTCCGAATCTCGTATGTTGGTCGGGGATCTATTCCCGTAGTAGTCTCATGGACTACTATCGGTGGGACGATCTCCGACTGTAAATTTCGCCATTCTCTATGAAAACGTGGGTTAGAGAGCTGGTGGGCAGTTACTTCGACTGCTAAGGGAGAACCTGTAGCTCGTGTACGCGGTCGTTCCATACTAGCGACGCGGCAGTTATCGGATCTAGATCTGGATCTGGGATTTAGATCCGACTTCTGCTAGGTAGGTCGGGCTCTGAGATCCGTTTGGCTAGTCTTTTGTGCTGGCCTAGTCGGTTGCTCTGTGGCACCGTAAGCCTTGTTCACAGACTGCTCCTACAGATTCTTGATCAATAGCCTTTATCGACTGTTGACTACCCTGGTCGACTGTTATACAGACTGATCTCCGAGGCACTTTTCGGCTACTCGGGCTCTGGATTTTTCTCAAGAAATGTGATTTTCGTGTAGGAAGCAGATGGCTGCTATTTCCTAGGGACGTATAGCTCGTTAACGATAGGTGATAGGATCGACTAGGATCTAGATCTGGATCGACCAGGATTTGGATCTGCATCTAGATCTAGATCTGGATCTGACTAGCCCAACAGAAAGACTAGCGTCTGAGCTGAACTTTGCATGGTCGCCAAATGTTAAGAGGGTTTTTAAGGAACCGACCTTAAACGAATGAAGCTACTCCGCCCAAGACTATTCTAGACTATTCTAGACTAGTTACTAGAGATTAAGAGGAGTAGTAAGAGGTTTCTACAAAGGAGAACTTACTGTCGCCTAGGAAAAAGCACCAGTATACTAGTGAGTCGGCTCTTGTAAACCCACAGACTACTGCAACTAACCAAGATACAACCACAAAGAGCAATACAAGAGCAGGAACAGCAGTAGTCTAGCAGCAGTAGTCTAACATACTAGTGCGCACAAGAAGAGCTTAAGACAAGAATGTAGTACAAATGAGGCTGCCAGAAAGATGTACAAATGGTATAGCAACAACTCTCCCGAAGAGAGTGAAGGTACATATGGGAGACTAGTCTAACAGTGTGTCAGACTGGTCGACCGGAAAAGTCGGGTCGACCAGTCTGTACAAGCCTGTACTGCCAGGTGTCTCCTGCTGGGTCTATTCCTGCCGGGTATAGACTAGCCTACTCTTAGCCTAAGGGAATATCAACTAATATTCGGTTAACAAAGCTGCAACATCCCACCCTGTTGTGAGGGTATTATGCAATTGTTGGCGTAATGTCCGGGTCCTCCACACTTGTAGCAGTAGATGACCCTTTCTGTATACCCGACTGTCTGGGTTCCCGGATTTGCGCTTGATCCCGCTACCGGAAAACTCCTGGGGGGTACGTTTGGGGGTCTAGGTGATTGACCACGTCCCCTTCCGTACTCGGGCTAGATCTGGTAAACCGGTTGCATCTCGTCCTCATCTTCTTCTTCCGGAATGGTGTAGTACACCCCGGTTTCCGGATCCACAAACTGGACCGACCTTCTGGAAACCGGTTGCATACATTCGCTGGCAAAATGACCATGATTTTTGCAACGAGAACACCACACATTAGTCCGGCTGGTGGGAACGATTTTCCTCGGTATCCGGGTCTCAGCTAAGTTTACCCGGATGGCTTCTAGCGAATTTTTGATACTCTTCATCACGTCCTCTTGTTCCACCTTAATCCTCACAGTGCCCTTGTCTCGTCCGGACCTGACCTCCTTGGAGTTGTGAGACTTGCTATACTTCGGATCCGGTTCACTTTCCGAGCTTGCGGATTCCTCCGTGTTGCTATCCGAGTTGTTGGAACTGTCCGAACTCTCCGATTCTGAATACTTTTTCTTCCGACTTCGGTGACGATGTTTCTTCCCTTTCTCCTTCTTCTGGTCATTCCTCTTCAGTGACTTCCGGAGGAACTGGGCCGAGTTCTCATAGTTCTGAGCAGCTTCCATGGCTTCCCTGAGGCTAGCCGGTCGGCTCTGCCCGATGTGAAATCCCATCTCCTTGGGAAATCCGGCCACGTACCACTCCATTTGTACATTAGGGGCGATCTCCGTGGTGAGTTTCTGAATAAGTCCCTTCACCCGCTGTCCATACTTCCGGACAGACTCCGTTTTCTTCATGGTCATGGTGCTCAGGCGTCCTAGGGCTCGGGCCTCTCCTCCAGCTTCCCGGAAGGTCCGGACAAAGGCGTTGGTCAGCCTTTCCCAATCTTCTCTGACTTCTACCGGAACATCCAAAAACCACTTGAGGGCTTCCCCCTTCAGTAGTCCGGCAAACACTCGGAGTCTGGATTCCGGATCTTCCTGGTTTGCTCGGGCAGTGGCCACGAACTCATCCAACCAATCATCCACATCAGTCTCCCCATCTCCCTTAAACCGGTTATACTTCAACCGCGTGAGTGCACCTCTCCGTACCACCTCCATGGGAGTCTCTTCTTCTTCTTCTTCTGAATCCGGGTGGGCGTCTCCTTCCGGTTGAAATCGTCTACCGTACTGCTCCACAATTAGAACAACAACTTCCTCCGGTCGGGTGGCGTAGTGAGTCTCTTCTCACGGAGAATTGAATTCTCTCGCTAACGCTGATGACCCACCACTGGCGCTCGCCTTCTTCCGTGCGGATCTTGTAACTCTCCTTGCGTCAGGTTCACTGGACTGTCCCTGATTCATGAAGTGAATTCGGTAACCCTCAGATACTTCTCTTCTTTTCCCCCCCTCCGACTCGCACTTGCGACTTCCACAGGTAGGACCTCTTCCAGTGAAACCGGTTCACAGATCGGCTTCCGCACCTTCTGTACTTCAAATCCGGTATCTCCTTTGATTCCCAGCTTTTGAATCCCCGGCAGCGGCGCCAAATTTGTGCAATGTCGTAGCACGTGATACCGGATATTCCCCTAGAGTGCACTTTTTCGTATTAAGAATGCTCGTAGAGGTGATTTCCGGGTTATCGTTCCGCGGAGATTCTGTGAAGTGGGAAGTTTCTGGAGACTGATCCGGATTGGGGACTACTCTCCTCCGGTCACCAATTAACCCCCTCTTTCTCTACTCAAAACCGGATCATTCCCACTGACTGACCCGATTATGGATAGATCCGGTTTCTGTCTAGGTTGGGAGTTTGGCCAACCCTACTCTACCCGATCTATCCTACTCTTTTAATCCGGTTTCCCTTTAACCTCTGTTTTCCTTCAGAGGGTTCTCCACTTATATTTTTAAGGATGTTGGATTTAAAGCTACACCCTCCCCTACTGATTTCCGTGACAGGGGTTTCACAACTTCCGGTTTATCCAAAATTACTCCCGACTCTGGGTGCTTCCCGTATTACTCTTCAACTGTGGATTTATCCCAAACCCCCAGCCGGTCACACAAGAGTAACCCGGATTCCCCCTTGAAAATACTACAACGACTTGCTAACCGGGGTGGACAGTATCTAGGGTGTCCGGAAGAGATGGAATTCCTCACGACCCGTTTTACTCTGGCTTCCCCGTACCCTGCAATTACAAGATCTACCCGAATGCTGGCACCTCTACCGGACTACCCGTCCAGGAGTTCTGAGAGAACCGGAGTACTCCCTCCTGCCCACTCAGCCACTAATCTAGAGTATTTCCTGCAACCAGTCCCGGAGAACCCTACATTCAAACGCTCCTAATTCTCCCAAATCTTCTACCCGGACTCTGAACTGACTCTTACACCAGAACCCGGCTAATCCATCCGGTTACCAAGGGACTAATTGAGACATTGTTCCGAGTAATACCACGAGCAAACAAACATGCACACATACACACACACACAGTTGGTGGAAAGAACATGCGCCTCTACTCATTTCCACGGAACAATAGTACACAAAAAAGACACCCAAGAATGACAAGCATTCCTGGATAAGAAGCCGCCCCAAACGCCCAGATCCGAGAAATCCGCAGATCCTACATTCCCGGGATCCGGAAATCCGGGGAGCTTCCTCCACGGCTCAGTTCCTATCCTCAGCCGCCACTAACATTAAAGTCCTAAAAAGCCTATACACAAAAAGTCTTCTAATCTACCTACTCAAAAAGGTCCTATTCTACACGACCAGATCCACTAAATCCGGACCACTAATCCTGGACCCCCGGCGGTCCCGAGCAGCGGCTCATCCTCCATTGGCTGCCCCTCCTGGACTTCCGGGCTGTCCACCATGATTGGATCCGTGGGCCGAGCTCCTCGTAGTTCGTGCCTGGTCGGCGGATCCACCTGTCGTCCACCGGTTGGCTCGCCTACTTGCGAGCCTCCCGACAGGCTACCCGGATGACCTCCTGGCCCACCCTGTTGCCTTTCCACCCTGTCCGATTGAACGTCCATCGCCTCCATTTCTTCCGAGAGGTTCCGGACTTTCGCAGGGCTCACTTCAGCCGATCGGACCATGTGGATTGGCTCCACATCCAGTCGTACCCGGGAGGTGTGCTCCTGTGTTGAGCTCCCCTTTCGCATCAACCGGTCGATTTCACCTTCATGAGGAGCATCTGCAGACACATTGAACATCCCCTGCGGTCCCTCCCCGGACCCTACTCTATCACCCCGGTTGACTGTCTTCTCCCGGCCCGGTTCTTCATCGGAAAAGTTCCCCCTCATGTGTTCTGCCAGCTCCCGGAACTCCATCAAATAGGCCTCCACCTTTTCCGAATACTCCCGGACCACGTTCTTCATCCGGGCTGCTCCTTCCAATCCCGGCTGTCCTACCTTCTCGTCATACAGCCGGGCTTTCATCTGTGCCTCCCCATCCGGATGGAACAACCCTGACAGTTTGGTGATGCACTGCCGACTTGTTTTCCCTATTCTCCGGATGGTCTCCTCCTGTTCCCGGATCTGCAACTCGTGCTTCTGCACTTGGGCTTCCATTTTCTTGATGTACGCCACCTTCCGTTGCAACTCCTCCTTCAAACCTTTCAAGAGAGCGACGGATTCGCTCTCATCCTCCTGGAGACTCTGCAGTTGCCCGGCCAACTTGCTCTCCTTCTCCCTGCTCCGGATCAGCTTCCTTTGGAGCTTCCGGATCCGTGCCGGATACTTCTGAGCGTCCTCTGTTCGGAGGAGAGTTCCCGTCTCCCGGAGTGCGGCGAACATGGGAGTGTATTGCTCCGTCACCATGTCCAAGGCAATCCGGGTCTGCAAGATTATGTGTTCCGCCTGAAGTGGGGCCTCCCCTTCCTCCTGTACACCTCCGGGTGGACCTTCCTCCGGTACCGGTTCCTCCTCCAACGGTGGTTCCTGTCTCCGGTCGTCCTCTTCCCCTGTTTCCTCCCCGTCGTCCCCTGCCTCCTTGGGACGTTTGTTTAGCGGGGTTGTCTTCTTCCGGACGGGTCCTTTGTCCTTCCTAGGGGTGGTCTCCGGACCCTCCGGCTCCTCCTCTTCAATGAGGATCAACTTCCTCTTCAGGCCCGGAAGTCGCACTTGAGACGTACCTGCCTCCTCCTCTGGTTGCTTCCCCTTAGCCAATCGTTCCTGTGGATCTTCCGGGGCAGGGTCTTCATCCCTGAATTCGGAAGCTGCTTCCCGACGTTCCTGTGGCGGTGTTGGAGTGGGTCCTGTCTCCTTCTCTGGCCCGGACTCCACCACCAGGGTCACCTGAGGTTGCTCTTGAGTGGAGCTTCCTCCCTGACTCCTCACAAGCTTCTTCCGGGTCAGTTTCGGCTCCGGAGAATCCTCCACTTCTTCCGAATCCTCCCTCCTCTTCGTTCTCAGCTCCCGCTGCAACCTTGCCTCCCCCGGTTGGTCCGTCTCCGGGTCCTTCCTCCTCTGCTGCTCCTCTTGACGCAGCCGGGTGTCACCCTGTTGGCCCCTCTCGGGCCGGTCTTCTCTCCTTTTTGTCCTTTGCTCCGAGCTAGCGCTGGCCCCTCCGGGTTGATCCCTCTCCGGGCGATCTTCCTTCTCCTTCCTGCGCTCCTCTTCTCGGATCCTGATCCTGTCCGGTTGGGATGTTGGAGGCACCATTCTCCTTTCATCCGGTCGTTACGACGACCCGGGTCTGCTGGTACCCGGTCCTCCACCCGGAAGAACTATCCTCCTCTTGGTCGGGCTCTTCAGCCCCGGAATGGGCATTTCCTCCAACCTCCTCCGTTCCTTCTCCGTGAGACACCCATGTCTCTCGTACAGGTGGTGGAGAAACGGGGCCAACGGACACCCCTTCTTATTGTCCAGGTTCACTGCCCACTTCTGCGTGTTCCGGTGTAGTAAGATCGTCCAGTTGATCCTTCTCCCCCGGAGCAGAGCGGAGTAGATGCCCCGGGCCAGCGTTACGGTGAGGGTGGTGGGCTTCTCCGGATTGAGGATGGGCACCACATACTGGAGCAACCGTTGCTCCCGGGGTATGATGCAGTCCGCCACCTTGAACCCGTCGTGTCCTGAAATGTGGATGAATCGCGCCGTCACCCAATCCGAGTCGCCCTTGCCTCCCGGTTCCAAATCTATGCTCGTGTCCGGGAAGCCGTATAACTCCCTCCACATTTCCTGGGTCCAGCTCCCATACTTCGCCCGGATGGTCGTCCGGAAGGCGCTCAGCATAGACCCGCCCTCAATTTCTTCCAGCATCCGTGAATCCTGCACATCCCACACTCTTCCAAAGAGCCCCGCGCACCCCATCTTCTCAAGGTCCTTCATCAACTCGTCCAGGTCCCCTTCGTGTGGCGGGATGTCCGGACAGATGCGCTTCTCCGTAATCTTCATTCCGGTTCCCCTCCGCGCCATGGCTCTAGACTCCGGACGCGCTTCTTTACTCCTCTGAGAATGGCGCAGCTCCTTTTCCGGCAAACTGCTCTCCTCGCGCTCCGGACGCTTCCCTTTTTGCCTCCGTAGCGTGCGCCTGACCTCCCGGAGTCCCCGCGCCTCTCTTCCCGGCTGCGCACCAATTCCTCTCCGTAAATTCCGCCGGAAAATGGCGGCTCTCGCTGTCTGGGTGCTCGCCTCTCCCAAATTCTAACCTTGCGCTACTGTTTCTCCCTGGGCGCTCAATTTCCCTCACTCCCGGGTGCTCCAAATCCTCACACACCGGCCGCTCACTGCTCTTTCTCTTTGGGTGCGAAATGGGAACCCTAGCGCTCTCCGGAGGTGCAAAAATGGGTGCGCACGGAGGGCTGGAGGAACCGGGAAGGAATGAACACTGAGCCGCCCAGTTTAAAGCGGCCCAGTTCAATTCCCGGATCGTGGCCGGGCCCGGCAGAGGCCCGTTCCCCGACCCCCCGTTTCCCATCCGGTCTCCTGTCCGGTCCGCCGCCATTCCCAGATTCCGTAATAAAAACTTAAGACGCGCGTGAGAGCACCACTCTCTCCAAATAAATAAAGAGGTCACTAGGAACGCCATTTCTCCCATTTATGGCGGATGGGGTTACCTTTTACTGCCCTACAAACCCTAATTGCCCGTTTTTGAATAAACGAGGTTTGACAGGACTAGAGGCAGTCAAGAGTTGAATAGGGAATTGGAAAGGGAATTCAACAATGAAACTATATACCTAGAGCTTTTAATGTTTTTGTCAGACTACATTAATGATGGATTGACTTAACTTTTGTTTTTTGTCATTTCCAAAATAAGCCCCGTCCGGAGACACACGAAGGGAAACACTACTCATACAAAGGTGGATTCTTGGTTTTGAGCCCAATAGCTACCTGACGGGGCAGTCGGACTAGAGGCAGTTGGGAGATGAAAGGGTGCAGTCGGGTTAGGGGCGGTCGGGAGTTGAAAGGGGCAGTCGGACTAGAGGCAGTCAGGAGTTGAATAGGGATTTGAAAAGGGAGTTCAACAATGAAACTATATACCTAGAGCTTTTAATGTTTTTGTCAGACTACATTAATGATGGATTGATTTAACTTTTGTTTTTTGTCACTTCCAAAATAAGCCCCGTTCGAGAACACACGAAGGGAAATACTACTCATACAAAGGTGGATTCTTGGTTTTGAGCCCAATAGCTCCCTGACTGTCCATCCGACTGCCATTCCCGATTGCCCCCACCCCCCGACTGCCTCCAACTGCCCCATTTCGCCGACGACCTAGCATCCGAACAAATGTTTTGAATTCAAAAACCACAAATCCATCTCCATACCACATCTCTCCACTCCAACCTTGCTCAAGAGACACGTCAGAATAGAATATCAGGCGTAGGTGTAGAATGATGAATTTTAAATCCATAATCACGTTGAACAAAAAACTATATACCCAAAGCTTTTAATTTTTAAGTTAGACTGGATTAATGATGAATTGACTTAATATTTGTTTTTTGTCACTTCCATAATACGTCTTGTTAAGGGGCACATGGAGGGAAACACTACCCAAAGAAAGTTGGATTCTTGGTTTTGGGCCCAACAACTCTCCGTCTGCCACTCCCGACTGCCCCGACTGCCTAGCGTCCGTACATCACCACTTAGAAAACCAAAAGTCCCACTGCATACAATATCTCTCCATAGAGCATCCTAGAAGGCATATTATATAATCTATTAAGCTTTGGATATAATTATATCAATTTCTAATATAAAACACATGTGTCATATCATTTGGATGATGTTAGAACATCGTGAAACGCATATTATATTATATAATCTATTAAGCTACGGATATAATTATATGCTCCTGTCTAATATAAAGCACATGTCATACATCATTTGGATGATGGTAGAACATCGTGGAAGGCATATTATGTAATATATTAAGCTATGGGTATAGTTTTATGTCCATGTCTAATATAAAACACATGTGGCATATCATTTGGATGATGGTAGAACATCGTGGAAGGCATATTCTATAATAAAGTAAGCTTTGGATATAATTATATATTTATATGCCCATTTTCTAATATAGAACACATGTCGCATATGATCTGGATGATGGTAGAACATCGTGGAACGCATATAATATAATCTATTAAGCTACGGATATAATTATATGCTCGTGTCTAATATAAAGCACATGTCACATATCATTTGGATAATGGTAGAACATCGTGGAACGCATATTATAGTATCTATTAAGCTATGGGTATAGTTTTATGCCCATGTCTAGTATGAAACACATATGTCATATCATTTGGATGATGGTAGAACATCGTGGAAGGCATATTCTATAATATAGTAAGCTTTGGATATAATTATATATTTATATGCCTATTTTCTAATATAGAACACATGTCGCATGTCATTTGAATGATGGTAGAACATCGTGGAAGGCATATTCTATAATATAGTAAGCTTTGGATATAATTATATATTTATATGCCCATTTCGAATATAAAACACATGTCGCATATCATTTGGATGATGGTAGAACATCGTGGAACGCATATTATATAATCTTTCAAGCTATGGATGTAATTATATGCCCCTTAATATACATCTATGGTATATATATGTATATATATGTATGTGTTTTTATATCATATATGCATATCGATCATATTGGAATGATGCTCATACATCACCCACGACATTTTATATATATGATTTTGGGCTTTGTATATTAGGATATGCATTCATATCATATGATGAACATATTTTATAAAATATGGATGATGCCCACACCTTGTCATGGGCATTTGACATATAACTATGGGCTTTTCTAGTAAGAGATGTTTTTATATAAGTATAAGAAACACATGTGTCATAATATTTTGATGATGCTCACTCATCACCCATGGCGTTTAATAGTTAACTATGGTCTTTTTGTACTGTTATATGGCATTGTATTATATAAAACACATGTTTCATATTATTTTGATAATGCCTATACATCTCCATTAGCATTTTATATATTACTATAGGCTATGTATATATGTAATACATATATGCATTTATGTTATATGAAACATATATATACACATATATATATACATATATATATACATATATATATATATACATATATATATACATATATATATACATATATATACATATATATATATATGTATATATATATGTATATCATTTTATTTGGATGATGTCCACTTATCAGCTATCACATTTTATATATAACTATAACCATTGTATATTTTAATATATGAGTTCATATTACATAAAACATTTATCTCAAGTTAACAGGATGATGCCCACACATCATTAATCACATTTTAAATATAATTATAGCATTTGTGTATATTACATCATGCCTTTACATCATATGAGACACATGTGTCGTATTATTTGAATGATGTCTACATATTACTAATGGCATTTATATATAACTATGGCCTTTATATATAATTATATGTTTTTATATGATATAAACACACAAGTCGTAATATTTGAATGGTACCTACACATCAATCATAGAATTTTTTATATTTCACTATGGCATCTCCACCTGATCATATGCTTTTATATGATATGACACATATGTATCGTATTATTTGGATGATGTCCATACATCACTCATGGCAATTTTATATAACTATGACCTTTCTATATAATTATATGCCTTTATATGATATGATCACACAAGTCATATTATTTGAATGGTCCTCATATATCTTTTATGGCATTTTAGATTTAATTGTGGCCTTTACATACGTGTATGCCTTTATATCATTTGAAAAACACGTGACATATTATTTGAATGGTTCCAAACATTATTTGTAGCGTTTAATATATAACTCTAGCTTTTGTTTATTCTTATATAGCCTCATATTTAATGAAATTCATATGTAATACAATTGTATTTGGATGATGCCCATATATCACCTATGGCATGCGATATATAACTACGGTCTCTATATACAATGTGTACAATGTATAATAGTATGTGCCTTTATTAAATGCCTCTATCATATTGTTTAGATGATGCCTATACATCTCTCATATCATTTTATATACAACTATGGGCTTTATATATTATTGCATGTCTTCATATCATATTAAACAACTATATCATACTATTTGATTAATGCCCATATAGCCATATAGCATTATATATGTATATATTTATGTACACATATACATACATACATGTGTATATATACATACACATATACAAATGGCATATGTATGTTAGTATACACCTTTCTATCATAAGAAACACATATGCCATATATTTGGATGATGCCACACATCACCCACAAAATTTCATGTATAAACATGAGCTTTTTATATTAGTGCATGCCTTTATATTATATGAAAAACATGTCTCATATTATTTGAATGGTGCCTACATATCATCCTCGGCATTTTACAAATAAGCATGTTCTTAGTATCCTTTTATGTGCCTTTATATCATATCAAATACATGTCTTGTATCATTTGAATGATACTTGTATATCTTTTATGACATTTTATATATAACTAAGGACTATGTATATTAGTATATACTCTTACATCATATCAAACATATGTGCCATATTATCCAAATGATGTCATGTCACGAGTAACCCATGGTATCTTATTACTATAGTATTTGTGTATTAGTACATGTCTTTCTTTTATTTGAATCACGTATTTCACATAATTTGAATGATGTCTACACTTCACCCATGTCATTTTATAAGTAACAATGACCTATTTATTTTAAGTTCCTAAACGTTTCTCATGTTGTTATTCTACTTGAAGTTACAATTATTTTTAACATATGTTTGAGGGTTTAGGGCTAAAAATGGGCATATAACTATATCCAGGGCTTAATAGATTATATTATACAACTTCCACGATATTAAACCATCATCCGACTCTTATTCCACATGTGTCTTATATTAGACATAGACATATAAGTATCTCCAAAGATTAATAAACTATATAATATGCCTTTTACGATGTTATAACGTCATCCAAATGATATGCGACATGTTTTTTAAATTAGAATTATATTCAACGCTTAATAGATTATATAATATGCCTTTCATAATGTTCTACCATTATCTAAATGATATGTGACATGTGTTCTATATTAGAATTGGACATATAATTATATCCAAAGCTTGATAGATAATAGAAAATGCCTTCCACAAGGTTCTACCATCATCCAAATGATATGCCATAAATGTTTTATATTAGACATGGGCATAAAACTATACCCATAGCTTAATAAATTACATAATATGCCTTCCACGATGTTCTACCATCATCCAAATGATATGTGACATGTGTTCTATATTAGACACGAGCATATAAATATATCCGTAACGTAATAGATTATATAATATGCCTTCCACGATGTTCTACCATCATCCAAATGATATGACACATGTGTTTTATATTAGAAATTGATATAATTATATTCAAAGCTTAATAGATTATATAATATGCCTTCTAGGATGCTCTATGGAGAGATATTGTATGAAGAGGGACTTTTGGTTTTCTAATTGGTGATGTATGGACGCTAGGCAGTCGGGGCAGTCGGGAGTGGCAGACGGAGAGTTGTTGGGCCCAAAACCAAGAATCCAACTTTCTTTGGGAAGTGTTTCCCTCCATGTGCCCCTTGACAAGGCGTATTATGGAAGTGACAAAAAACAAATATTAAGTCAATTCATCATTAATTCAGTTTGACTTAAAAATTGAAAGCTTTGGGTATATAGTTTTTTGTTCAACGTGATTATGGATTTAAAATTCTTCATTCTACACCTCTTATTCTATTCTGAAGTGTCTCTTGAGCAAGGTTGTAGTGGAGAGATGTGGTATGGAGATGGATTTGTGGTTTTTGAATTCAAAACATTTGTTCAGATGCTAGGCAGTCGGCGAAATGGGACAATTGGAATTGGGCAATCGGGTGGGGTAGTTCAAGATTACATTACAAGGGCGAAGGGCAGATGGAGGCAGTCGGGGGGTGGGGGCAGTCGGATGGGTAGTCAGGGAGCTATTGGGCTCAAAACCAAGAATCCACCTTTGTATGAGTAGTGTTTCCCTTTGTGTGTCCCTGAACGGGGCTTATTTTGGAAGTGACAAAAAACAAAAGTTAAATCAATCCATCATTAATGTAGTGTGACAAAAACATTAAAAGCTCTAGGTATATAGTTTCATTGTTGAACTCCCTTTTCAATTCCCTATTCAACTCGTGACTACCTCTAGTCCGACTGCCCCTTTCAACTCCCGACTGCTCCTAACCCGACTGCCCCCTTTCAACTCCCGATAGTCCAACTGCCCCCTCAGGGAGCTGTTGGGCTCAAAACCAAGAATCCACCTTTGTATGAGTAGTGTTTCCCTTCGTGTGTCTCCGGACGGGGTTTATTTTGAAAGTGACAAAAAATAAAAGTTAAGTCAATCCATCATTAATTTAGTCTGACACAAACATTAAAAGCTCTAGGTATATAGTTTCATTGTTGAACTCCCTTTTCAAATCCCTATTCAACTCCTGACTGCCTCTAGTCTGACTGCCCCTTTGAACTCCCGACTGCCCCTAACCCGACTACCCACTTTGAAGTTTGAACTCCCGACTGTCTCTAAGCCGACTACCCCCTTTCAACTCCCGATTGCCTATAGTGTGACTGCCCCTTTTCAACTCCCGGTTGTTTGTAGTCAGAAGTCTAACTGTAGTCCATAGGTTTCATATGATATAAATTCATATTATAAATTTATAATGTGAGAGAGCAATGTTTACATAGAAATTCTAAAGACATGAAGAGTTTTTTGAAGAGTAGCTTTGATATCCTTTGTGATGTTTAATGCGCAACGTTGTGAAGTTTATCAAATTTTTGTTGCTAATTTGAACAAGATTCATCCTTAAAATTTAGCGTAGTTGATTGATACAATTTTTTTTTAAATGGGGATAAAAACTAGATTTCCTACATGGAGTGGAGATTTATAGACTCTTGAAACCTAAGTGTCATCCAAGTACTGTATGAGTAGCTTTAATGTAACAATGTAGTGCATGTATATATTCTTGATATATTTTACATTTTAATATAAAAAGAGCATCCTAGGAATCTGGATTTTCTCTACAAAGCATAGATGAAAGCATAGTAAAGTGAATCAACATTGATCCCCATGAGAAAGCGACAATGCACGGTCGAAAAATTCATTAAAATTTTATTTTTTGTAAAACCTTTTTTTGCTAATAAAATAAAAGACATGATGTTTAACAAAGCTTGACAAAGAGTATTGAAAATTTCATCTTCAATAATTATTTATGTATTGATGTCTAGGTTCTATGTTAGAAACTTTGTATCAATCCAAGATGTATTAAAATTATGGGAATCATTTGGAAACACAGGTTTTAATTTAGGACAAATATTGTGAATTATAAAGACTAGAATTTCAAGGGCTTGTTTCTTCCTCATTCAATGTCTGTTTCTATTAAAATTGTAGCATTGGATTTTCCTTGAAGTTTAGTTACTACAGTAAAATTATCATTTCAGCCCAAGTTGTTCTAATTGCTTGTAAGTCATTTAATGCACATGTCTCTTTTGGACACTTTTTGCTTTATGGGTCAAGTGGGTCACTTTTAGGGCTATTTTAGGATAAATCAATTTTTTTCCAAAAGATTTTTTTTGGTACTAATGTATTTATATGATGATTTTGAACCACTTTGTAGTTTAAATTTTTTCATTTGAGGATTTTTGAGATTAAATATCTTTAAAGTATTTATAGGAAAATTTCATCATCCTCTTTCAAAACTAAAACATGATGATCTTGCAATTGATGTGGCCAAATGACTCCGAATCTAATCCACGCAATCTGCAACATGTATACTACAAGATTGTACGGTTGAGACTTCCATATATCACTTCAATTTTTATCTATGGCACATCAAAAGCAATAATATTTTTTTCACTAATTTTTTTTCAATCCTGTAGGGGTTAAAGTAGCAAAATTGCTAAACTCTCTCTAGAAAAAAAGAATTTTTAGTGAAGGTTGTTGAGGTACTGAGAGCCTTTTTTAGGAGGATTTAATAATAGAGGTTTAGTTAAAATCAAGCATGATGTGACTATGGTAACAAGGACCAAGGCCCATGTCAAATTAATCAAACTGAACATTTTCATAGTTGCTCAAACAAAACATTATTTGAAGTGATTAATGCAATAATTATTTGTGTCAGAAAAATTCAACCAAAAAATCTACAAATAATGTGGTAAACAATTGGACTAGAGGCACTCAAGAGTTGGGAGTTGAAAAGGGAGTTTAAGCTGAAAATAATCGGGAGTTGAAAAGCGGCAATTGAGAGTTGAAGGGAAAAAATGGGCTAGAAGCATAGTTGAAGGGGGGCAATCGAAAGCATTTATCTAAAGGCAATCGGAGTTGAAAAGTGATAGTTGGTTAGAAGTAGTCACTTTGAAAATTTGTATCAATTTGAATATTGGGAATTAAATTGCGAAAATTTGTGCATTAGTTCAAAGACACATAGAGGCCGTTGGGAGTTGAAGGGACAATTGGAATATGAGGAGTCCGAGAAATTAGATTAGAAGCATTGGGGAGTTGAAAAAAGGCAGTCGGGCTAGAGGCAGTCGGGATAGGTAGATAGGGCAGTCGGACTAGGCGGTCGGGAGTTGAAAAGGCAATTGAATAATAATAAAGGGTAAAAACAAGAGGGCAGTCGGGGCAGTCGGACTAGGCGGTCGGAGTTGAAAAGGCAATTGAATAATAATAAAGGGTAAAAACTAGAGGGCAGTCGGGGCAGTCGGACTAGGCGGTCGGAGTTGAAAAGGCAATTGAATAATAATAAAGGGTAAAAACTAGAGGGCAGTCGGGGTAGTCGGACTAGGCAGTCGGGAGTTGAAAAAGCAATTGAATAAAAATAATAAAGGGTAAAAACTAGAGGGCAGTCGGGGCAGTCGGACTAGGCAGTCGGGAGTTGAAAAGGCAATTGAATAATAATAATAAAGGGTAAAAACTAGAGGGCAGACGGGGAGGGGCAGACGGGGAGGGGCAGTCGGAGAGGGGCAGACGGGATGATGGACAGACGGGATCAGGGGCAGACGGGATCAGGGGCAGACAGGTTGAGGCAGTCGGAGAGGGGCCGTTAGATTGGGGCAGTCGGCAGGGGCGGATGGATCTAAGCCGTGGGATCGAAGCAGTCGGCATGAGCGGGGGCAGTCGGGAGGCATGGCAGTCGAAGGGCAGGGGCAGTGCGGAGTGAGGCAAGCGGACTGAGGGTAAAAAAATTACCCGGGACCACATAACCACGTAGGACACGACTTCCAAGGGCTCCTACGTGGACATGCCACATGTGCTGTTTAAGCCACGTATAGCTTGCAAGGTGGCACAAAGGTAACTGTTTTACCCCTACCTGGTGAAAAGACTAGCTCCAGTCTAGGTTGACCCTATCGTGTCGTGCCGGAGGGGTCCGACACGACATGATGGGTATGACACGACATGACACGACATGACCGACATGATGAACAACCCTGCAATGAGGTTGATTGCCTCATGTCCTTGATGTCCCTGATGTTCCTGATGTCCATGGTCTCCATGGATGTGGCATGGCTCGCATAGGATTAATGCGATATTTAACTAAATATGGACTTTGGGGTCAATTCTGGACTGCACATGGTGCAAGGGATCGGGGGATCTCCCGATTTCCTACAAAAAATAGGACTAATGACATAATAATACTCGAGATCAAACTGAAAAAACAGTGTATAGGAAGAAATACTGTAACAAATTGACTATGTAATAGCTCTTTCCAGAATACGGGGATCCCCCGATGTCCTCTTAGTAATATTTGGACGATTTATAATATAACATGTAGCAATGGTAATTGAAGGACATGAGGGAAACGTGTGTTCGAATTGAAGAAGTACATGCTTTAAAGATAAGGAACTCTGAAATTATTCTACATAGAATTATTATACTCTAAAGTGAATTGAAACAATTTGCTAAATAAAAGTGACAAGTACTATTGCATTCCGACTAAAGGAGTTAGGAAAGCAAATTATAAACCTCACTCATTAACAGTATTCAATTAGAAGGCTTCAAACTAAGAATTTCAATTGAATATATGACAACATCCCCGTTTGGAATTAAGGGGCAATAAATTGTACAAATTTTGAATGGTCGACATCTCCATCCATGCCATCAACAAAGTATTGGGGGATCCCCCGAGAAAGCCGTCAAAAGCTATGTAGTCATTGTAATGACTGCCATGAGCGTCGATTCCATCTATACATATAGACTACAAGTGCGGCCTAGCCTCGCGCAAGAGTCGGTGACGGAATTTCCCATCCATCTCAGATTTCAAGAGGAATTGACTAACACTTTGATAGGAAAAAAGAGGCATAATAAAGGGCAGCAACGCTGTAGAGATATTTGGAATGACATTCCGAGAATTCGGAAACTCCCGCTCCCCTTTCCAGGACCTCGGAAAATAGCAGCAAAGGTTACCATTCCGCCTATTCCTCCATTGGCAGTCATCCACCATCAATATACGATCCGGACGACAAATTTCCCGAGTCCTGCAATCTTTCGTCAAGCGCTGAATCCGCTTCTCGCAGTAAGGGTACCAGTTTGGGTTATGGCACTTATTTCGTCCATATACAAATAATAGTTGTGAGGTAATGTCCTGTGGCAGCAAAAATTGAATAACATGCTGGAATCGTCCAGCAGGCATCGAAGACCAGATGCTGATATGAAAGTAGTTCAGGAGGTTCCGGAAAAAACCATACAGTCCGGGACATCGACGGATTCTCTTAACGTTGAACACAGCAGGGTTGATGCCCTCATAATCCTTGAATCAAAGTACACCGTTGACCGAAAACACAATCACATTCTGGAAGAAGTCGATGCAAAGTGTTAACGTGATATCAATTCCGTAAAGAGTTACAATAGCAGAAGAATATCGGGGGATCACCCAATCCTCTAAGACCGAGCAGTTCAATATATCCCACTGTCCTAAACTTCAAAAAAAAAAGCAGAAGATATCTGCTGAGCAATTGTGATAGGAAGACGTATTCAGACGCTCCGCACCATACTACTGCTCAGCTTCATTCCTCTGTATAAAACTCTTAGATTCACTAAAATAGTGGTGATCATGCATCTGCATGCCCAATCAGACTCCCCACAATTGGTTTACGCAATTAACCTATCAACTGTAAAATTCATTCCATTAAGCATTGCACAAAAATGAAAATTCGACAACATTATGCTACGGCGAGACACAGAACAACCTAACCAGTATATTTACTCCCTCCGTCCCAAAGATATTGACCAACTTGTCTGCTTGGTATTTCTTTGAGCCAATTTCATTGATCATATTGTAAGAAACATGATTAAAAAGGATCCAAATTATGTCACTAGAATGATTGATGAACATTGCCTATGTTCATTGCAACCTTAATAAAATTAGCCACAAGGAAGTATTTTTTTGACCTACTTAAAAAAACGCTTCAAACATGACTTCCAAACATGACAATAACTTTGGGACGCAGGGAGTACTATTTAGAATAAAACGAGATACCTATTTGCGAAAATACTTTTCCACGATGGGTACCAGGAAACTTATCGAGCGATAGCCCCATGTACCAGAGCGACCACTAAATTCGGGAGGAGTCACCGAAGTCTAAGAAGAATCAAACGAGTAAATGACTAGAAGTGACGTTATCGGGGGATCGCCCCATCGACAATCCCGTCCTCTTTCACTCAGCCTTGGAAATTATAGACTCGATCGTAAAGTAAGATTAGATAGTGACAAATACCAAAGCTTGTAACAAAAATTCTAAGAGGGGGCCATTAGAATTCTCAAACCTAATCACTTAATAACTACAAAGTTCTCAATGCACACAACATTCATAAAAACTAAAAGATCTCCTTAAATAGTGGTCTTCATGCATCTGCATTCCCTGTTAAGCTCCCGAAAAAAAGGCTTACACATTTGTTGGACAGCATTTATGATTATGATCATGGTCAACAACCTAAGAAGTGTAATTAGGAGTAAAGCTCACACTTAGGTATGAAATTATTATTCCACGATAGGGACCACTTAACATATCGGGGGATCGCCCGATGTAGGGAAGCGGCGACATAATCCGGCAGGGGTTAGCAAAACCCAAGTAAATGCAGCTATAAATATACAACAGTAAAGCCATCGGGGGATCGCCCCATCGACGTCCGTGGCCTCGCTAGCTCAGGCTTCTCAGTTCAAACTACTAAACACACGTAACAGAACCTAAAATTTTCAACAGACACTGCCCAAGAGCCCAATTACATTTATCAATACACATCACTTTCCTACTTACTGTTTTCAAAATCGTCTGAACAACCTTTTCTGACGACATCTGCAGGCCATCTGTATGCGGATTGGTCTTCAGAAACTGCACAATAGCCCAATTACATTTATCAAACCACATCACTTCCTACTTAGTGATTTCAAAATCTTCTGAACAACCTCCTCTGACGGGATCTGCTGGCCATCTGTAAGCGGATTGGTCTTCACATAATCTTTAACTGATAATCCTGACTCGAATAGGCCTTGTAGCCAAGGCCTCAAGACGGAGTCTAAGAAGGTATTAGCTTGGTCATCCTTCCAAGTTGGAAGGTGGATTGCACTATGCTTCACGTTCAGGACAGACTTCGTGGGAGTATCGTCCACTAATAGAATATGATCAGTAGTACTTAACGACAGACGCCTGAATGATGTCTTACTTGGAAGGCTGGGACAATATGTGCTTTCTTGCTTGACTAAACTCTAATACCAATGCTTAGGCTGAATAGCTATCCTCTCTAACTACTCCTCGTACCAAGCTGTCCTTGCTTTGAACTCCGTCTTCAGGCGTATTCTCAATTATACTCTGTCTTTTTGTCTTCAAAACACTCATTATCCAAAGACACCAAAGACGTCTAGGAACTGACTCTTACTTAGTTTAGTTACTCACAGTCTACCTCTTCTATTACACATCTTTCTCTGACTTTGTCTAACTCGCAAGGAGTCCAAGTACACCAAGGAAGTCCTGGACCGTATACCATTGAAGAGCCAGTGTATAAGTGATATACATTATTGTATACCCTCCTGGGGAACCAAGGCATACCATGGAACTTGGGGCACGTACCTATTAAGTGATCCCTGACTAACTCAACTTGACTTCTTAACATCTGCCCTCTCTCCCTTGTCTTCCTTGATTAGGCAGCTCTGCTGGCCTAAGTCTGGTCTCAGTCATCTCCATACAATTACCCAGGCTAACAGCGGCGGTCATCACTGCCCCTCTTCTCTACTTTCCCCGACTTAGGGATCTCGTCTCGACTTCGCAGCCGAATCACACCGGCACCCAGGACTTCCAAACACAAGAACCGACTCGACCTTACCGACGCCCTAAACGAATTTGGCAGGAATCCTCGGCCCCGAACCGAGCTTGGCGGCGGTTTCTCCTCTACGCACCGATCATCTCAGCGGACTCCGTCTCCACCACCGGTTCCGTCACCAAATCGCTCATCCTCGACACCATCACGAGCACCATCACAGATCATTGGTGCAAATCCACCACCACAGCCACTGAACCCGCCACTCCAGACTTCAGGTATGCTCACTACCGAGGTCACTCGTACTACCGGTGTCCAAGTATCTGCGCAGATGGCACCGCCCTTGACCTCGGTTACTCGTGCAACGGAGCGCGCCGACCATCCGAATATTCGACTCCACGGACCTTGGAACTTGTTCCAGAATGTATGCTTCCTCCAACGCACAACAGACACGCTGTCTCAAGTACTTACCGAGGTCCAGACGCAAGTTCAACAACTCACCATCTCCGACTCGACAGCACATCAGCGCCAACTTGAGAACGCCCAAAAGCGTATTACCGAGCTGGAGGGTCAATTCGACCCCTCCCAAGCCGAAGCACAACAGCATGCTACCGACCTCGCTCGAGTTCGAGAAGACCGTGAACGTGCCCGCTTCGAAGTCGACAACCTGACCCAGCGGTTTCAAGCCCAGGCAATTCTCTTGAACGCCGTCACCACGGAACGGGAGCAACTCAGAGCCGATACAACGCAAGACAAGATCGCCATCCACACTCTCCGGCTGGCTTTCCAGACCGAGTCGGACCTCCGCGCAATCCTGTCTACCGAACTGGAGCACCTCATTACCGAATACGACACGCTGCACAACCAAGCACAGGAGACCGAGACGGCACTTGACAACACCTACCGGATGCTCAACCAGTACCGACAAGCACATCCGGATTTCGTTCCGCAACCCACATCACCGGACTCTACCGACACCAACATTGTGAACCCCGCCGCGACGGACCACGGCCCCATCCAAGCCCCTCCATTACCGATGGAGGGCTTTGACTCATCCTTCCTTAGGGATTCATTTGATGGCCGTGAACTACTCAGCCCCACCATGCAAGGTAATATCAGTGCACCAGACACCGGGACACCCAGCCATCCTCGGCACAACACGTCGAATACCGAGGAGCCTACCGGATCTGCGGACAATGCAATCAAGTTTTCTCACACCATCAGTAGACAAACCGGTCCCACGGCGTAGATATCCCTCCGGTATCTCACAGTTTAGAACAAGTTCTAGGTGTGAACTTGGTTTAGAGGGTGGATAGTGTTAACCGTAAATTAGGAGTTATCGGTAGGTCTACCGATCTGAGTTTTACCTGGGTAATTTTCCAAGTTACCCCAGTAGGTAGATCTAGGAAACACTTTTCTACCGATCTGACCTAACTGTCAGATCTGGTTGTATTGTGGTATGAAAGCAATAGAGCCAACCTCATTGGCACGCCACATTTTCCCACATAACTGATTTCTTGTTTGAAGTACTCTCTTCTTATCTAATACTTACCGAGTAGTTTCTGTTTGTATTTGTATGCTCTGATCAGTTTGTCTTCCCTCGGTTTTGTGGTAACCGACCTAGTTTTGAGTGTTCTGTTGCCTATTCTGTTAAACTCCTTTCCCTCGGTAGCTATCAATCCTTCCGGTACTGATTACCGAATAGGTCCTTACCAGGAGGAGCTACCAAGGAACTTCTGATCCGAGGGATGCAATTCCAAAGCCACAAATTGACATCATCAAGGCATCAGTGGAAGCTTTTATGGTTGATTCCGGGGATGACACATCTAGTTTGGAGGGATGAGTAATTCAAAGGTATAGAAGTTGTCTTCGTTGTAGGATGTGGCCAAGACTTTTGAGATGGATGAATGGTTGATACGTATGTAAGTTGTCTTCCTTGTACGGTGTGGCGATGAATGCACTTCGCATTTACTTATTTTCAGGTGTTTAGATATATATACTTTATCAATTTTATTAAAATAGTTTGGCAATGTATTGATTGTTGATTACTATTAATAGCATACTTGATTGTTTTCATTATATTTTTTCAACATACTTTATTTTGAATTGAATTTCTGTTTAAGATGTTCCGTTTATTGTCGTGTGCCATTCTAAGTTTTCGTAATTGTTGGATTTGTTGACATTGGCATTACTATGGTCTATGTAGATTTCGAATGAGATGGAATATTTCAAAGGTTCATTGTTGTGGCATCCTATTCCATGAATCTAAAAATAGTAATTTCAAATGTGTTTTGGCATTTAAAAGTCTCAATTTATTGAAATGTCTCAATTTAATGAACACTTCTTCTGATCTAAATATAAACGGGATTAAAATGAGACTACAACTTGTCTCATTTTAACGAATAAGGCCTTGATTTTGAATTTTAAATTCTATCCATACGGTTCGATTCACTAATACTATCACCAATATTTGATTATAAAATTTGAAAGTTAAAATTAAAGATTCCTTCTAAATTTAATGACAATTTTGTTTTAATATTTTTTGAGTAAAATTTGTTAGAAAGAATTTGAAATGAGATACTCTTAATTGTGGTGATTCTTTAAAAAATTTGTGTTTTTTAAATCTACGACCTCAGTTTTGCAAGGCCACTTTTGAACTACACTCAATGTAATTTTGGCTTGGTCAACGACTCGACATTCTTCTACATTTGAAATTAAAAAAAAAGATGTAATAAAGTATGACTAAATCCAACTGTTAGATCAGGCAACAACTTTGTGAAGAATCTCCAAACAATTGAATGACTTTCATCCAAGCATTGATGAGAAGTTGAGAAGGGTTCGAATATGTTAATCGTACAATTTCTAGATGCTTTGATGGGTAGGGGTTAATAATCTCGTTGTACTATACAACTCGCAATGATATTGGAGAAATTTGAAGTGTGAATTGACCTTGATGTTCAAATGACATAATCGAGGACTACACATGGTGTTTTGTCTGGTTGAGTAGTTTGATACCATCCTCCCATGCGTCTTCAAATTTTCAAATGTACTAAGGTAGCAGCACCTAAAATGAAGAGCTACCCATTGTGGCCAGCTACTTTTGAACCAAAAATGAACCATGATAAGTTTGAAAGTTGCCAACAGCTTCCCACTTGTTGCTTCACAATTGGTCCAATTCAATGTTGCTTCACAATTGATCCTTTGTTTCTTTTGGGTAAGTCTACAACTTAGAATAGGTGTTTCCAACACCCTTGCTTCAAAAATTCGTGTAAAATTGCTCATGCTTCCAAAAAAATTAATTCCAAGGCCCAACACTTCCTCCTAGATTTGCTAAGACAATCATGATTTCATTCCATGTTGCCTGCACTTCCAAGGTACCACATCTCTTATATTGTCATGAATAGGTGTCCCTACCTTATCTTCGAATCCCACTATTTGCGCACCGTCCTCCAGGTTTTGCCATCGTTGTTCTTTTTGTATAATCTTCACATGGCTTTGTAAAATTACGAGACTTTTGGATTGTTACGGTAAAATCACCAATTTGGCTTTGCCACCGAGGCATGCATCTGATCTATGCGTAGCTTAGCTCATTAGGTTTCTTCTCACAATCACTTACTAGGAGAAGCATCTGCTTTTTCTTTCTTTCTTGTGTGGTACCATTTGCAATTGATTTTGCTCGACGGTTTAGGTACTCCAAATGGTGTATTCATTCACTGTTTTGTTTTCAGGTTCTCTTGGAACCTATAGCCAAACAGCTGCTGCCCAGGCTTACCCTAGAATGTGAGGCTGTTCTTTATGAACAATTTGAAGCTGCTTTTTAGATATTGGTTACCTTCAGACTTGCTTCTTCAGTGTTGGAACAAATTGTTAGGATTTTAGGTTTTCCTACTTTACTTTTACTGCCCCGTATTTGGAATGTTGGAATTATGGCTTTTTCCTGGATGGTTGTGGGTGACTAAGGGCCGCTTCACACTATGGCCAAAGGTCGAGAGGCCGTCGGTTTCCACCAATCAAATTGCAAGAAACCATGGTTTCGGCCTCTCGACCCTTCACACTAGAGTCCAAAGTCCAAAGGCCGTGAACCTTCAAAATGCTTACATGGCAACACTTTTTGACCAAGGTGACGGCCTCTCGAGAGGAAGTTTGGGTCCTACATTTTGCAAGACCCGTCACCAGGGTCGAGAGGCCGTCGATTTCTTTTCATAAAAAATGAAAACTATATTTTATGCCTATTTTCAGTAGATTTCTTTGGACTCTCAACAAAGTTTGGACTCTCAATCCCACGGCCTCTCGACTTGGACGACCATAGTGTAAAGTGGCCCTAAGTTTTCGTGTATCATCTCTAGAACTTACAACATAACGCTTATCGGTGATCTCGGTTCAGATAATAGGCTTCTGTTGCTTAAGTGTAATAGTGAAGCAAATCATTGGCACATTTTGCAGTCAACAAAGTACCTTGATAATTTAGTCATTGTCACTGATTTTTGAAATTTTGAACTCCAGGCTGTAGAGCTTTGGTTGGTTGACAGAGGAGTGTTACCAATAGAGAATTCTCTGGGTGGAAGCATTCACCGCAACTATGACCTTGCATTACTTTTCAGTTTCTATTAATATAGCGAGCTGAATATTTGATTACTTTGGTCAATTATTAAAATATAGCCTACCTGAAAATTGTGCATGTTGCTAAATTATTTAATTATATGGTGCAGAAAAATGGCAAAATAAAAATTAGTACCTCCCGCTAGAAAAATACCCCATTAACCCTTAAAGGTCCACATTGGCCATTCCGGCCAATGTACACGACAATATTTCATTGTATTTGGAATGGTTCTACACCTCCTATGAGTATTGTATCAAAAGTAAAATTAAAATTCATGTCTACATGGTCTTAAAAGCTATTGGGATCTCAATTTGGAACTTTCTACTCATAACAAATGTTAAATATACGGCAACGTATCTACTATTCCCTAAATCCTTCAAGGGTTAAGTATCTCAGGTGCTACAAATTTTTTACAAGGAGTGGATCCCCCGAATTTAGATGTTGTTACGTAGGGTCCGAAGCTCTGCAAACTCAGCTGGGTTTCTCAGAATTCTAGCTGCACTTCTTGCCTTCCGATGGTGATATCTGTCGTCTAGTTCTTTGGATGCAATACTTTCACCCACATCGCCTCTGTGTTTCATGTTCTTCGAAGAAACGCATTCCGTGCTTCAGTGATTGTTGTGTATACAGTTTACTATGTAGCGTTGAATGAGAGTTGGGGTCTTTTCATCGAGTTCTTAGGGTGTACGCATCTCCTTTGGTGTTGCCCGTTTCCTCTTGGGACTCCAAGATCGAATTAAAGGTTCAGAATTAGGCCTCACTTGTGGTCATTGTGTAGACTATTGATTCAGATGCTTTTGTTTCCACAGGGTGCAGAGTAGCACTGTATGGTGCGAGACAACGCGGGGTTTGATGCTTTAAGGTTTAGGGTTTAGGGTTGAGGAGAAGGTGTGGATTGGAATTTGTAGACACGGGAACGAATGGCTTTGCTTGGTGGGGAGTTTCTGATGTTTGTAGGGTTCATAATGAGACGTAATCTAGTGGAGGGTGTCAGTTTCATGTGGCAGTGAACTTTGCGCTTCTTGCAAGTGGTGTAAGCGGTCATGAATGTGTAGAGAGATAGGGCTGTTTTTGTCGAGTTTGCTGGTGACGTTGCTGATTCATTTCTCTGGACTTGCGTTTCCGATGACCAGATTCACGCCCTGAAGCTACAGTGACGGCATTTTTGAATTGCTGGTAAGAGCTGAATGGTTTTTTGGACCATACCCTGTTGCAGATTTGTCAGCGGCGTTTGCAAATAATCACTAAACGGATTTTCAATTGACTTCTTCGTGTAGAGGGCAACTTAAAGTAATACAGCTGGTTGATGTTGTCTTTAGCCAATTATCGAATTGGTGACTGTGTTCTTTTTGCAGTATGCTCTTCGGGTAGAACGTCGCTGCCCAATCCAGTGAATTCTCACGCTTGACAATTTGTTTCTTCAGAAAAACGAAATGCATTCAGTTGTGGTTTCAGACTGGCGGGCAGCGTCGGCGCTTGATGCCATCACCGCGAGCACCTCTTATTCTACAAAATATTTGGGGCCTCCTATTTCAACTCGTCAGCAAAGACATGCATCCAAAGCTTGTGGACGTTCTTTTCGAATAAGAGGCACCTGTGGAAACTGGGAACGGATCGACCTTGTGCATAAAGCTGTTCCACAACTCCAGGTTTGGCCTCTTTCCGGTCACGCCTTCAGGTTGAAAGTTGAAGATTCTTTCAATATTGATAGGAAGGTGTGCTTGAGCTCTGCTACTAGTGTGCTTTTTGACGCACTGTTGGGCTTTATGTGAGCAGGATGTGTGTGCGAACACATTGTTGAAGTCTCCATGGCCTGTCTACCCTTGGTTATCCGCGAGCATGTGCTTTCATGGAGGACGGTGTGGACAAATTAGGTGTTTATCGACACCGTCGGTTTGGAGAAGATCATCCGCGAGTGCCGAAGCTCCAGGTGTGTGACAGGTCTCGTGGAATGAGGTGGATAGGAAATGTTTTCCCTGGAGAGAATGTGACTGACATGAAGTGTGTTGCACTTGCCTCAGACAGAGCTGAGCGGACTGAAGAGCTTTGGGAAGAGTACTTTGCGGATCCTTCCCAGTGGTGGGACAACAGAGTTGACAAGGTATCCCAGGACTGCCAGTGGGTTGATGCTGGGAAGTGGATGTAAGCCTTGGATGAGACACGTGAGGTGGATATTTCTTAGTTGCACAAAGGATGTGGGCACTAGGCAATCATGGGTATTGTGCTTTGTGTATTTTGGAGTGGAGTCTGATCCCTGTAGTGTTGAAAAAGATGTTACCCTTGATTGTTGAGTGTTGGGTGCAGATTAACCGGGCTTAAATATGGTTCACATGTTTTGCATATTTGATGGTGGGTTGTGGTGCCTACAGAGGAACCCCAGATCACCTGACTTTAAACATAAGGTGAAAAGAGAAGCGCTGTGGCTAGATGGCTGGAAAACTCCAACTTGGGTGAAGGCAAGACTCAAATTGGTCACTCAGGCAACATCACATTCTCATGCTGTTGGTAGGACGCACATTTGGAGCACAAGTACCACGAGCGAAGCGCTTATTGTTATAAGGAATCTACTGCAACAAGGCATCACTATAGACTCGTACATGTATGTTGAAGTTTTGAAGCGGTGCTTGAAGCAGAAAGACCTTATGGCGGCCAAGCAGGCTCATGAATGCATCATCAAGAGTGGAATGGAGCAAAATGTACGTGTGGCGAACAACCTTTTGAGTGTGTACAACAGATGTGGGAGGCTGCAGGATGCACGCCGAGTGTTTGATAAACTTCTGAACAAGAATGTTTATAGTTGGACCATCATGATTGGAGGTTATGCTCAGCACAATTGTGCTAAAGATGCACGGGAAGTTTTCAATCAAATGTGCCAAGAAGGTGTGCAGCCAGATGAAGTTACTTACTTGAGCATCCTGAAGGCATTTGCGAGTCCAGCAGCTTTGAAATGGGGCAAAGAGCTTCATGCGCTCATCAGACACGATGGTCTTGAATCAGATGTTCGTGTAGGGAACGCACTTGTTCACATGTATGCAAAGAGTGGCAGCATGGATGATGCCTTACGAGTTTTTGACAGAATGGAGGAACGTGATGTCATCACATGGAACGTGATGATTGGTGGACTTGCAGGCCATGGACGTGGGCATGAAGCATATGAATGTTTCCTTCAAATGCGAAGGGAGGGCTGTGTACCAGATGCAATCACGTATGTGAGCATTTTGAATGCATGTGCAAGTGCGGGTGCTCTGGAGTGGGTGAAGGACGTGCACAGCCATATCCTGGCAGATGGATTGGAGTCGGATTTGCGTGTGGCTAGTGCGCTTGTTCACATGTATGCAAAGAGTGGCTGCATCGATGCTGCCCTTCGAGTCTTTGACAGAATGGAGGAACGTGATGTGGTGACATGGAACGTGATGATTGGTGGACTGGCAGGCCATGGACGTGGGCATGAGGCATATGAATGTTTCCTTCAAATGCGAAGGGAGGGCTGTGTGCCAGATGCAATCACGTATGTGAGCATTTTGAATGCATGTGCAAGTGCGGGTGCTCTGGAGTGGGTGAAGGACGTGCACAGCCATATCCTGGCAGATGGATTGGAGTCGGATTTGCGTGTGGCTAGTGCGCTTGTTCACATGTATGCAAAGAGTGGCTGCATCGATGCTGCCCTTCGAGTCTTTGACAGAATGGAGGAACGTGATGTGGTGACATGGAACGTGATGATTGGTGGACTGGCAGGCCATGGACGTGGGCATGAAGCATATGAATGTTTCCTTCAAATGCGAAGGGAGGGCTGTGTACCAGATGCAATCACGTATGTGAGCATTTTGAATGCATGTGCAAGTGCGGGTGCTCTGGAGTGGGTGAAGGACGTGCACAGCCATATCCTGGCAGATGGATTGGAGTCGGATTTGCGCTTGGCCAATGCGCTTGTTCACATGTATGCAAAGAGTGGCAGCATCGATGATGCTGTACGAGTTTTTGACAGAATGGAGGAACGTGATGTGGTGACATGGAGCGTGATGATTGGTGGACTTGCAGACCATGGACGTGGGCATGAAGCATATGAATGTTTCCTTCAAATGCGAAGGGAGGGCTGTGTGCCAGATGCAATCACGTATGTGAGCATTTTGAATGCATGTGCAAGTGCGGGTGCTCTGGAGTGGGTGAAGGACGTGCACAGCCATATCCTGGCAGATGGATTGGAGTCGGATTTGCGTGTAGCTAATGCGATTATTCACATGTATGTAAAGAGTGGCAGCATCGATGATGCTGTACGAGTTTTTGACAGAATGGAGGAACGTGATGTCATCACATGGACCGTGATGATTGGTGGACTTGCAGACCATGGACGTGGGCATGAGGCATATGAATGTTTCCTTCGTATGCGAAGGGAGGGCTGTGTACCAGACGCAATCACGTATGTGAGTATTTTGAATGCATGTGCAAGTGCGGGTGCGTTAGAGTGGGTGAAGGATGTGCACAGCCATATCCTGGCAGATGGATTGGAGTCGGATTTGCGTGTAGCTAATGCGATTATTCACATGTATGCAAAGAGTGGCAGCATCGATGATGCCATACAAGTTTTTGACAGAATGGAGGAGCATGATGTCATCACATGGAACGTTATGATTGGTGGACTTGCAGACCATGGACGCGGGTGTGAGGCATATGAATGTTTACTTCGAATGCGAAGAGAGGGCTGTGTACCAGACGCAATCACGTATGTGAGCATTTTGAATGCATGTGCAAGTGCAGGTGCGTTAGAGTGGGTGAAGGATGTGCACAGCCATATCCTGGCAGATGGATTGGAGTCGGATTTGCGCGTGGCTAGTGCGCTTCTTCACATGTATGCAAAGAGTGGCAGCATCGATGATGCTGTACGAATTTTTGACAGAATGGAGGAACGTGATGTGGTGACATGGAACGTGATGATTGGTGGACTTGCAGACCATGGACGTGGACACAAAGCCCTGGAAGTCTTTAGAAAACTGATTGCTGATGGTTTGAAACCTGACGAGTACTCATTTGTGGCAGTGTTGTCGGCCTGTAGTCATGCAGGCCTTGTTGATGAAGGCCGTCGGCTCTTTCGGGTTATGATGCAGGATTATGGCATGGAACCTACTGTGTTTCATTATGGTTGCATGGTGGATCTCCTTGGGCGGGCAGGAAACTTAGAGGAAGCAAAGCTCTTTATTGATAACATGCCAGTTGAAGCAGGTGCAGCTACTTGGGGAGCTTTGCTTGGTGCTTGTAGAAGTCATGGTAATGTGGAGTTGGGCGAACTTGCTGCTAAAGAGGTTCTTAAGTTGGAACCGGAGGGTGCCGCTTCATACGTGCTCCTCTCCAACATCTATGCTGCCGCTGGCCAGTGGGATCAGGTGTCATCAATACGGTGTATGATGCAGGAAAGAGGTATTCGCAAGGAGCCAGGGATAAGCTGGATTGAGATTAATAACAAGATTCATCGCTTTGTTGTAGGAGATACCTCTCACCCAGAAGCAAAGCAGATCTATGCTGTGCTGGATAACTTGACCAAAAAGTTAAGGGCTGAAGGTTACATTCCTGATACTCGGCTTGTATTGCGCAATATTGATGAGGAGGACAAAGAACTTGCTCTTTGCTCTCACAGTGAAAAGCTAGCTATTGCTTATGGCATGATGCACACGCCTCTTGAAAAGCCAATTCGTGTATACAAGAATCTTCGGGTGTGTTCAGATTGCCATACAGCAACGAAGTTCATCTCTAAGGTGACTGGACAGGAGATTGTGGCCAGGGATGCCAATCGCTTTCACCACTTCAAAGATGGCGTCTGCTCTTGTGGTGATTATTGGTAACGGGGTTGGAAATTTTCAGACTGAAAGTTGTCGGGAGATGTGCAAGATGCTAGAAAGTGTGCCATTGGTATTAGTTACATGGTTTGCCATTCATTTTATCTTTGCATGTTCTTGGAGTTTCTTTATTAAATAGTATCGGGTTGTTCGCAATTAATTGTCTCAATGATTATTGAATGAGATAGTTTTGTTTTTGTTTATGTTTATTTTCTACAGTTGGTTTTTCGGGTTTGTTGGTTGGAAGTTTATTCCTTTGAGAAATAACATATACTGGAAATTGAAATGGTTCTTTGAGCAGAGCTTGTTGATTGTATGGTGTGTTTTTTTTCTTGTCTTTTCGGAAGGAGCTATACTAAGGAGAAGAGGTTCTCCAACTTTAAGTTGCTTAAACCCTAAACCTTAAACCCTAACTTGAAAATGTTATGCTTGATAACCACAGGTACCATGTACTAGTCTTGAGTAGTGTATTATCGTATTCAACAAAGCAAGGGGCAAATCCAATATTGTTCCAATTCCTTAATCTGTGTCCTCGAGTCCCGCTTCTTGTTTTCCTAGGTCACTCTGCATTGAATGCAATGAAAGTGTACACCTATTGAGGCAGAGTCGTGAAATCGGGAGCTTTGCATGAGGGTGAGAAATCTTGTTTTCGATCAATATGAATGGAGACTAGAGATGATCATACTACTACACTTTAGTGCATTCACTACTTGTACTGTAGATGATAGTACTCCAAAATCCTATACTATAGTAATTGGAAGTTATATACCTGTACTTCAAAAATAGCAAGTGCTAAAAAGTTGGCACTCATGTACTTGTTGGTTATCATCTACATCAGTAATGAATCCAAATTACATTCAATAAAGAGTATATTCTCTTTATTTGCTAAATCTACTATTTTATTGTCTTATAAAAATCAAATACAACTAAATTAGTGTTCTTTAAGAGTGCATCGTAGTATACTCACATCCACAAAATCTGGATCCATTCAAAAGATATTGTGAAATTTTTATTGACATAATTTCATTACAATTTAAGTAGCGACGCTAGCCTGAGAGAGCAATACTTACATTCAAGGTATCTAACATCCAACTTCCATGTCCTCTGTTGCGACCATTCCACACTACAATCACCACACCTGAAATTGCGAGTAATAACATGAAGAAATCTTGATGCCACCCCACCCGCCTCGCGAATATAGTGAAAAACCTACGGACCGTTAGAAACACAATCATCATATCTCCCACAATGCCAACACAGAACCAATAGTTCTCCTCATCGAAAGAGAGAAACGGAGAAGTTCAAAAGCAACAAGGATTCGAAGGTGAACAAACGAGTTCAAGAGGCATCACTACAGAGCTATACAAGAGAAAAAGAAGTTCCAATGCCAATGCAACATCGAGAAAGCGAAAAATAAATGTTTGGGAGAACGTTGCGTGGTTTTGGCGGGAAGAGAAACGATGACCTTAAGCCACTTTCTGATATTCAAAGTTCATGAACGTGGATGGAGGACTTCATCCTGCATCCGTAATTGGGGCACGAGGTTACATGGGCATCCTTAGGAAAGTCCATTTTCTCGGATGAGGTTGGGATTTGGCCTATCCCCCCATTTTCGAGGGCTGTGATTCCAATGGTGCAATAAATTTCCTAACAAGTATCACCGTTTGTGAGATATGGAATGTTTGACTTTAGAGGTTAAGGTGTTGACTTTTGAGGTTTTGTAGTATTTTGAAATTTTGATTTTACCTACCCCCCCATTTTCGACATCTACAAATTCAATGGTGTAGTGAAAATGGTCGTCTGACCTTGGGATTGGAAGATATGGATGTTTTGGGGTTGTGGTTTAGGGTTTGTTATGGTTTTGTGAAGACTTTGAATATGGGGATTTTGAGTGCACCTTACCCCCCATTTTCGATGGCTACGATTCCGGTGGCGTAATTGTTTTTTCCTAGATCCTCACCGATTGGAAGATATAGATGATTTGACTTTAAACCGTGTGTTGACTTTCGGGTTTATTGTGTATACTTCATTTGTATATAACTTTTGCATAAAGTATCCAAACGAAACTTATTATATAGTTTTAGAAATGGCAAGAGCTAACAATGAGCGTGGTGGGATGTTGAATGTTGAAAAAAATAAAAATTAGACACACTATCTGTAACCACAGCAGAGAGAAGATTTCAGAAATGCTCTTTATTATATAAGAAGTAGCAATAGCATACTTGATACTACATCTATTTCTCGTCTGTTACAGCATTTTTTTTTTTTTTTGGTTTTTTACATGTTTAATTTTTATTTATTTATTTATTTATTTTTCTATAGTAGTATAGCATAACGGAAATATAAGCTAAACTACTATAGTATGAAATAATCTACTCTGAATCAGACAATTCTACCACCGGTGGTTTAGCGATTACAAATTCGCGCCAATGTTTGCCCGTGTCTCGAGACATTTTGATAAAATAACGAGCTGCTCCCACATGATCAGTATATACGCCGTCTTTGCGCCAATATCGATTATTGAGTTGCTTCAGCATCAAACCTGGTCTAGTCCGATCTTTCACTTTGTGATGAACAAACCACTTCGCGTTGTTGAGAAAATCTAAAATCAACGGACGGTCTTGCGGATCGTCTAGCTCCCATCCGTCGTACTGATACTCTGCATCTTCTCGTAATAGTTGTTGTTGTGCTACGGCAGCGTGCCAGAGTCGCGCTTGTCGAAGTTGACGCTGCATGTACATGCCACTCCATCCGAATGCTTGACGAGCTATAGTGAGCGCGGTTTGAATACGAACTGTTGGCATCGAAGCATCTGCCCCCACCACCGATTGTGCAAACGCGTCGAAGTAGTGATGACAATCTCTCAAGAAATTGTCTAAACCGATACGCACAACGTCAAATGGTCCGTCTAACGCCCGCTAAATGCCTTCATCATGAAACATGTCAAGACCGCTGCATAGTTGACGTCCATCAACAACTTTCTCTGTGTGTACTGTCAATTCCAGTCTTGTGCCTTGCAGTCGAGCCGTGCGGTCTTCAGCTGACAGACCGTCCCAAATCCTCAACATGTTTTCTATCTGTTGTACTCTGGTCCGCATACTACCGATCGATTCTGGCATGTCATCAAGATTCCGTTTCGGTATGATAGACATAATCTCGTGGCACAACACTTGATACAACTTGACTTTGACAATACGGTCGTCAATGCTCGGGTTGAAACTCAACGAGCCGTATCCGTAGATGTGACACATCTCGTGCACTTCGCCATCATTAAATCTACGCGCACGAAGCTGCTCATGAGTAAATTTATAGAGCACAAGATCGTCTGTCGGTAGAAAGATTCCGTAGTCAAATATGTTCAGATAACGAGGAACCCGGTTTCCCATCTTTACGTGGTAGCGCTCTATAAACCGATCAATCTGCGGCTCGGCTATTGCTAACGGCCACTTCATCCCGTAAAACTGAACGCGACAGATAGCTGCACCATGACGATGAAGCGCTTCTGATATCGTTGAGACCGGAATATTCACTTGATTTAGCGCTAACGTCAAACTGTTCTCGTTAGCTGTATGTGCCATGCCATAAGCGTGCCGTATATATCTCAAGACTCTGTTTTTGAACGCATCCCGTGCAACCACGCCAGTTCCAGCGTAGACTTTCAGAACTATCGGATCTGCTATGACGTGCAACCAGTCGTCAAAGTCTTTGTGATCTCTAATCGGCACTCTTCTATTCGCCGGTCTAACCATAGCGCCAAACAAGTGTGGCAGATCTAACGTTAACATCATAAAGCATGCTGCATCTATATCGAGTAGATGCGGACTATTGATGTCCGAATACTGTTCAACGTCACTATGCGGCCCACTAAGCGCTGGAAACGTCAGTAACTCAGTCGCTTCACGCGTCTCAAACGGTCCGATATCAGAAAAGAAACGGCGTAGAGTGGCAGCCGAATTTTCCTGGACCGGACGAATTTCTTCGGGACATTGCTGGAGTGGTGGATCTGCTGCACGCTCTACGTTTGCACAAGCATCTTCGGGACGCTGTTGGAGTGGTGGATCTGCTGCACGCTCCACATTTGCATGAGCATCTTCGGGACGTGGCTGGAGTGGTAGATCTGCTGCACGCTCCGCGTTTGCACGAGCATCTTCGAACATCTGTTGGAAAAATTGATCGTACACTTCATCGTACACGTCATCGAGCATCTCATCGAAACTTTGAGTTTCAGCATCTACTGCCGGAGCATCTTCGTCATGTTCATCGTACATTTGAGCAGCTGCTACGACCGCCGGAAGATCTTCTCTATGCTGATCGAACATCTGAGCATCAACATTGACTGCCGGAACATCTTCGTCGCTCTCATCGTACACTTGAGTAGCTGCGACGACCGTCGGAAGATATTCTCTACGCTGATCGAACATCAGAGCATCAACATCGACTGCCGGAACATCTTCGTCGCTCTCATCGTACATTTGAGCAACTACGACGACCGTCGAAAGATCTGCTCTACGCTGATCAAACATCTATAGCTAGACGGAACAGGAATGCAGTGCATTCGGTGTTTCTGGACACACCTCCAATACAAAGGGATACGCCGGTGTAACCCCGCCTTTGAGAATGCACGTAAATTTTTCAAATTTTGTCCGATTTCCGATTTTCTTGAGCCTATCTTGCATATTTTTCAATTGCAAATCCATTGGTATAAGTCTTGTCTCCTAAATCACCGCCAATCAGTTTGTGCATCCAGATTTGAGACGCTGTTTTCAAGACTGCTGCGACCTTTGGGGAGCCGTATTTTATGCAATTCTCATTCGATTCCATAATTTTTTGTACCCATTGTGTGTGCTTTTTCAATACAAATCTACCGGTGTATTGTTTGTTGTCTAATTCTTCCCGAGGCAAATGTTGGATTTTGGGGGGTTCCGAGTGTTTTGAAGTGTTTTAGGGTGGTTTAGGGTACATTGTGGATTGTATTATCTCAAATGCAATGAAAGTCAACTTACAAGGAGCAATTGTGGTTTAGGGTTGAAGCACAACAAGTTAATTTGTATGTTTTTGTGGATTTAGAGCTTTAGAACTGGAGTTCTTTGCAGGTCTCCAGGACACTTGGGTAGTGCACAACAATGCAAGGATTTTCTACTCATTGTAATCTTTCAGTATGTTTGATTCCCCTCTGAAGTTTTTCAATGTGTATTTTGGGGTGTTTGTATGGTGTAGGGTGCACTAACTGCTCTTGGTGTACCGACTACACATTGCTGCACATTTGTGCACCGTGGCTATGTAGTTCAAAGAGCTAACTTTCAAACCAATTTAGAAATCATGTAGCAATGATTCAATGAAAAATGGATGAAGCCAACTTCTAGATTTATGTACAGTCCGGTACAACATGCTTACGAATTTTTCAATCAGTTTTCATTAGAAAGTTCAATATTTCTCAGGAAGCTCTAGCATGCTCAAAAATGAACCGATTTTGAAACCACAAATTGCATTGGAATTGCAATGAAGCGTGCTTCAACTTCATAATAAGTGAAAAAGGAATCATTTAAAATAAGACAACAATTTGGATTTCTTTTATGCACTATCTGTCATTTCATAGTGAACCTGTGGAAGATAGTCAAAGATTTTTTGCATTAAGGTAAAGAACAAGTAAGAAACCATACAATTAGTTCAAGTGGTGTGAGATCAAGTATCTCTAAAGCAATTGTGAAGGTTCATTTTTAATATGTACCATTAAATACAAGTTGTAATTTTCACAAATGGTAGTTGCACTAAATGGTAGATAGTATATAGAAAACATCAGATTTTTCGTATGATTTTCAATTACATGTGTGTATTTGTAATGATGATAAAGTAGACTTTAGTGTGATTCTAATGCAAATTAAAATTTGAAATTCCGTTCATTTTTGAGCATACAGGGGCCTTCCAAAGTTCCCACAAATCTCAACTGGATCCAAAATTCGTAACCATCTTGTACCCGACTGTACACCCTAACCAAAATTAAATGTACACCAAAAGAAAGCAAACATAATGGATGTAGAGAAATAAATAATATATACTTGAATGTGCAATGATGCATAATAATTATACGTGCTTGTTGAATAATAAAAAATATATGTGAATATATGTATATAGATATGTATGTACGTATGTATATGTATGCATATATATATATATATGTGTGTGAATGTGAATGTAGAAATTGAAAGAATATAGATGAATGCAAAAAAGAAATAATATAGTTGGATGCAAAAAAAATAAAAAACATATACAACAAAAGTAGGAGATACAAAACATTGTAGGCAGAAAATGACAGCAAGAAGTAAGGAGACGTTGAAATTTTATTTTTTTTAAAAACACAATTTCTTCTTGTAGAAAATAAAATATTTCTATTAATAGCAGGGTTTGTAAGTAGAAGATGAAATGAGAACCCAAGTAGCAACTGGAGATTATAAAAGGAAGTTCAATGTAAAAAAGAACCTGAGAAATCAAAAGTAGGATAAGGTACTAAACAATTTAGGATCTAGAAGAAGAAAGTAATATAACAAAGCCAAGAAGAAATAGAGATAGGTAAATAGAGATCCAAAAGTTGCAAGTCAATGAACAAATAATAAAAATTAATAAATTAATAATAATAATAATATAGTTTACAATAAACTATAAAATGGATATTCTATATCACTAAATGTTTTGCCCTTATTTTAAGCCCACATCACATGTAAAACTTTACCTAAATTATAAGAAAGCTGATGATAATTTGTATACCATTCTTGTGCAACAACATCCCTGTGTCTCTTTCAAATTTGCACTGTTCTTTGTTCTGTAAGTTACTATTTAATTTTCCATAAGAAATCCCATGGATTGGATTGATGGGAATGCACTACAGGTTCAAGGGTACAAGGTCACACCTTTCTCAAATGAGTTACACCAGTGTCGCTCCATCATGAATGCACGTAATTGCAATTGCATTTTTGCCTATAAGCTACAGTGATGTAAATGCACTACAAAGTAGGGGTACACTGTCACACCTTTTCTCAAATGCATTTCACAAGTGTAACACGTCATTTAGAGGTGCATATATTTTGCAGTGCGGTTTCATCTACAACCCGGGTTTTCACCTTGAGTTCCCTTATGCATTCACCTTCACTACACTCACCTCGACTTTGTTTCCATCTTCACGATGTTTTGCAAATACATGTATTACATAACAAACACGACAGTCGTCAAAAAACACTCAAAAAATGTGAATGTTGTAATAATATATTTATGTATTCAGAAGATAACATGTGGCACTGCAGAAACAATACATGAATGCAGAAATATTAATCCATGAAAATCATACATTCATAGAGTCATAAAGAGATTTCAACATGACATCATATGCAAAATTCTACATTCGTACATAATAAAATTACATAAGACAATGCACAATGCTCATATACCAGCCCTAAACATTAGTACGTACAACTCTTCTCAAACTACAATCATTCATTGTTCTTCAAGTTAGCATTTCATCATCCCTAAATAACCTACAGGCTACAGTGATGGGTTTAGGGTAGAATTGTTCCATTACACTGTCACACCTTCACAAACACAAGTTTTTTGGAATTGTGTTTTCTTCTAAAAGTTGAATGCCCAAATTAATGGGAATGCACTGTAGGCATAGCAAATCATAGTCACACCTAGTGTCAGAGGTGTCACAATGGTGTAACTATCCCTTAGTTCGCCAAACCAGTTAAAAACCATTGTAACTGTCCTACGAATGCACGTGTTTTGTCATAACATTTTCACGTATTGGGTGGGTTTTTGCCAACAGGCCAAAGTCAAATGAGCGTAGTTTAATCGTAGGAACACACGGCCACACCTTTTCTCACAAGAGTTACACCGGTGTGGTAGTTCTTTCAGGAATGCACGTAATCTTTTCTCGTCTTTTCACCTCCACACCAGGTTTTCACCTTCCCATGCTTTTTCAACTTCACTTCCCTTTCTCATCGACTCCATTTGCACCTTCATTGCGTTTTGAAAAATACATGTATTACAAAACAACATGATGGATGCAAATATATAAATAATACACAAGAATGTTGAATAAGAAATAATACACAAGTATGTTGAAATAATACATTTACATATTCATAAAATAATATGCGTGAATGTAGAAACAATACGTGAATGTGGATACATCTATCATTGGAAATAACACACATACAATCATGAATATATTTCCACACAACATCACATGTAAAATTGCACATTTGTCCGTAATAAAATTACACAAGACAATGCGTGTCGCTCATATACCATCCCTATACATAAGTATGTGTAACTCTCCTTGAAACCGTGATCATTCATTGTTCTTTAATCCACAACCACCACAACATTTTCAGAAATTCAAATGCTAATTGTTTCCAACCCACCCTACATTCCCATCACTTGTTGGATGAAAGTCATCCATTTCTTTTGAGATACTTCATCAAGTCGTCGCCCTATGCAATGGTTGGATTTAGTGTCACCAGAGTGCATATTTTTCTAGAATCACAGGTGTAGAGGCATGTCAAGGCGTTGATCAAATCCAAATTGCATTGATGGACTTTAATTCTAGAGTAGCCTTGCAAAAAGGAGGTCATACATTGAAGATTTAGGACAAAAAACCCCAGGGAATCACCACATTCTAAAAGAGTATCTCATTCCAAATCCATCGGCCTACAAATTTCATTCAAAAAACGTTAATTTCTAGTTTGTATTCAAATTTATAAGGAATTTTTAATTTTGGCTTTCAAAATTTAAGAAAAAACGTTGGTGATGGTTTAGGTCAATTGAACCATACGGATGGAACATGAAATTTTAAATCTACAACTGTCATACGTATATCAATTCCAAAATATTCTTCCAAATAGTACATAACCTCTAAGTGCCTAGAAGGTTGGGCAATACCTAAATATATTGTGAAATGAGGCTTCTTTAACTTTATTGAGCTTCAACTCCAAAGAGCACATGTAAGACATCATGATTAGAAGACGTCCATTTGGTTGAATTTTAAATGAAATGCCTAAATATTTTTCAAATGAATTTACAAGAAAAAACTTTAAAAATTCACTAAAATCACAATCTTAACACTCTCATCCTGTCAGTGATTCATTATGATTGGTTGAAATCATTATGCTCCAGCAATGGTTCAGTTGTTCACATAAGTTTTATTATAGTTCGATAGAGGTATCTTGAGATCTCTTTGTACGCAATCAAAAGATAAATTTATAGGTTAAAATATTGCATATTTTTCAAAAGATGATTCAATGTTGTACATTATGCACTTTTGGCCAATGGTTCCAACATTCACAAAGACAATGAGTATTTTTTTTTATTTTTCACGTAATTAAAACGATAATCTCTTTTAAAATCAAACTTAAACATATTTTGACACTGTTACGAAATCCAACCGTATGGATGTCATGGAAAAGTCATCATCTACAACTTTCATTTGTATGTCAACCTCAAAGAATGGATTTATTGCGCATTTTATAAACCAAAACTTTGGAAAATGACAATGCCTCTTTGACATATTTCCCTTCACAACCTCTCCAATAATTATGCAATTATTACAGCATATGTCAAACCTCGTTTTACCGAAAGCGGCTAGTTAGGGTTTCTAGGGCAACTAGGAGTAGTCTTTCACCCATAAATAGGAGAAGTAGTGGCCATAACGGCCCAGTTATTTATTTAGAGAGAGAGTATCATCCGGGCACAGCATAGAGGAATTATTACAGGACTAGACCGAAAGTAGATTCCGGTGGAAAACCGGATGGGAGACCGGATAGGTGAGGCCGGGTCTCCGATGGACCCGGCCACGGTCCGAGCATTGAAGTGGGCCGCTCTAAACTGGGCGACCCACTGTTCATTCACTCTCTACAGCTCCAGTTGTCCGCGCCAGCAGAATTTCGAGCTTCCGGATAGCCGTAGAATTGATAGTGTGGGACCGGAAGTAGAGAGCATTGAGCGACCATACTGTGCAGGTTCTGAGCGTCCGGGAGTGAGGGAAACTGAACACCCGGTGAGAGACAGCGACGCAAGGTTAGAATTTGACATAGGCGAACCTCCGGACAGTGCGCACCGCCATTTCTGGCGGAGTTTGAGGAAGAAAGGAAGTGCGCAGCCAGGAAAAGGGTCGCGGGGTCTCCGGGAGGTTAGAAGAACACCCCGGAAGCGGAAAGGGAAGCGCCTGGAGCGAGAGGCGCGAGGTTTACCGAGGAAAGAGAGGGCGCATCCGGAGATGGAGCTGCGTCACATCCGGAGGAGTGAAGAATTCCGCTCGGAGTCCGCAGCCATGGCACGCAGGGAAGCCGGGGCCAAGATTCCGGAGAAACGTATCTGCCCGGACATCCCGCAACACGAACAAGACTTCGACGAGTTAATGCAGGACCTCCATGTGAGTCAAAAACCGGTCGCCCGATTTATGATCACAAATGGGCCGGTGGTGGGTGCAAATGTATGCCTTCCAAGCAATGGACCTTTTTGTTTCTTGTGGGATTAAGTGAACTCAATCTATCCTAGGCACTTAGCATGCAAAACTGGGCTTAGTTTTGTGAATGAAGGCTCTTAACTAGGATTTTTGGGCTTATATCTAACAATTCCAGCACACCTTCTAGACTTGCAAAAGTGAATAAGTCAACTTAGAGCTTCCCATATCCCTTCCTAATGCAACCTAAACCACCACACATACTACCAACCACCTTAGCAATGCATAGACTCAATTTAAACATAATTTAGGGTTTTTTGGAGAATTTTGGGCAGCGCTTCCGCGTCATGCCAAAAACTCAGAAATTTAACCCTAAACTTAAAACACAATCAAATTGGACGAAGGAACTCGAGCAGCGCTTCCTCGTCTCTCCCTTCACCGTCCCAAAATTCACCACAAGATTATACAATTAGCATAAAACCATCCAAACATCAACAATCATAAATAGCTCACTTTCACAACACAATCTTGAACTTTTACACACACAAGAAAGGTTAGGTGATTAGCTCACCATTTCGACATCCATGTTGCCTTTTAACTCACTAATGGTCTACTGATCATGCAATGGAACTTGAAATGCAAAAGAAGAACAAAAAAGAACAAGCACGGAGGGCTCCCTCCATAATATCATGCTGTCAGTTTTCCATATTGTCACCATTTTGCACTGCCGCAGCTTGTGCGCGCCTCCGAAAACCTCCTTTCACTTCCGCAGCCGTTGCTCCCTCGTCCGTGCTCCAAACGCCTTGAGCTTAGACTTTCTGGAAAGCCGACTTGATCATCTACAACCCCTCCAATTTTCAAGACCTAACTGCCTTTGCTCTAGCATCTATCTACCAAAGAAAATCAACCTATCCTATGTGATTCGAGGGAGAGAGAAGAGAATGATCGCCCTTGGGCTTCAACCCAAGGGTTTTGTCCCCCCTCCATCCGTTGCACTTCATCCAACTAGAACTCATCCAAAAACCCTACTCTAGTAAACACACTCTAAACTATTAGTTACCGGGTCTTTTTTTAGGTGTTAAAAATAGGACTAGGTCTTTTACCAATAGTCCCACGTTTACTTCCCAACAATAACCCAACTTCTACTTCCTACATTAACCGCAAAATACCGTGAAATACACAAAAATCCACGATTAGTCGGTTAGAACACAAAATACGGCAAAAATATCCAAAAACTAGGACAATTCAACCGGCACATAAAGACTCCAATCACATACAATGCGATATTTAACTAAATATGGACTTTGGCGTCAATTCTTGACTGCACATGGTGCAAGGGATCGGGGGATCTCCCGATTTCCTACAAAAAAATAGGACTAATCACATAATACTACTCGAGATCAAACTGAAAAAACAGTGTATAGGAAGAAATACTGTAACAAATTGACTATGCAATGGCTCTTTCCAGAATATGGGGATCCCCCGATGTCCTCTTAGCAATATTTGGACGATTCATAATATAACATGTAGCAATGGTAATTGAAGGACATGAGGGAAACGTGTGTTCGAATTGAAGAAGTACATGCTTTAAAGATAAGGAACTCTGAAATTATTCTACATAGAATTATTATACTCTAAAGTGAATTGAAACAATTTGCTAAATAAAAGTGACAAGTACCATTGCATTCCGACTAAAGGAGTTAGGAAAGCAAATTATAAACCTCACTCATTAACAGTATTCAATTAGAAGGCTTCAAACTAAGAATTTCAATTGAATATATGACAACGTCCCCGCTTGGAATTAAGGGGCAATAAATTGTACAAATTTTGAATGGTCGACATCTCCATCCATGCCATCAACGAAGTATCGGGGGATCCCCCGAGAAAGCCGTCAAAAGCTATGTAGTCATTGTAATGACTGCCATGAGCGTCGATTCCATCTATACATATAGACTACAAGTGCGGCCTAGCCTCGCGCAAGAGTCGGCGACGGAATTTCCCATCCATCTCAGATTTCAAGAGGAATTGACTAACACTTTGATAGGAAAAAAGAGGCATAATAAAGGGCAGCAACGCTGTAGAGATATTTGGAATGACATTCCGAGAATTCGGAAACTCCCGCTCCCCTTTCCAGGACCTCGGAAAATAGCAGCAGAGGTTACCATTCCGCCTATTCCTCCATTGGCAGTCATCCACCATCAATATACGATCCGGACGACAAATTTCCCGAGTCCTGCAATCTTTCGTCAAGCGCTGAATCCGCTTCTCGCAGTAAGGGTACCAGTTTGGGTTATAGCACTTATTTCGTCCATATACAAATAATAGTTGTGAGGTAATGTCCTGTGGCAGCAAGAATTGAATAACATGCTGGAGTCGTCCAGCAAGCATCGAAGACCAGATGCCGATATGAAAGTAGTTCAGGAGGTTCCGGAAAAAACCATGGAGTCCGGGATGTCGACGGATTCTCTTAACGTCGAACACAGCAGGGTTGATGCCCTCGTAATCCTCGAAGCAAAGTACACCGTTGACCGAAAACACAATCACATTCTGCAAGAAGTCGATGCAAAGTGTTAACGTGATAACAATACGGTAAAGAGTTACAATAGCAAAAGAATATCGGGGGATCGCCCAATACTCTAAGACCGAGCGGTTCGATATATCCCACTGTACTAAACTTCAAAAAAAAAGGCAGAAGATATCTGCTGAGCAATTGTGATATTAGGAAGACGTATTCAGACGCTCCGCACCATACTACTGCTCAGCTTCATTCCTCTGTATAAAACTCTTAGATTCACTAAAATAGTGGTGATCATGCATCTGCATGCCCAATCAGACTCCCCACAATTGGTTTACGCAATCAACCTATAAACTTTTAAATTCATTCCATTAAGCATTGCACAAAAATGAAAATTTGACAACATTATGCTACGGCGAGACACAGAACAACGTAACCAGTATATTTACTCCCACCGTCCCAAAGATATTGAACAACTTGTCTGCTTGGTATTTCTTTGAGCCAATTTCATTGATATATTGATTAAAAAGGATTCAAAGTATGTCACTAGAATGATAGTTGAACATTGCCTATGTTCATTGCAACCTTAATGAAATTAGCCACAAGGAAGTATATTTTTGACCTACTTAAGAAAACGGTTCAAACATGACGCCGGGAATACTATTTAGAATAAAACGAGATACCTATTCGCGAAAATACTTCTCCACGATGGGTACCAGGAAACTTATGGAGCGATAGCCCCATGTACCAGAGCGACCACTAAATTCGGGAGGAGTCACCGAAGTCTAAGAAGAATCAAAAGAGTAAATGCCTAGAAGTGACGTTATCGGGGGATCGCCCCATTGACGATACTCCTCTTTCACTCAGCCTTGGAAATTATATACTCGATCATAAAGTAAGATTTGATAGTGACAAATACCAAGGCTTGTAACAAAAACTCTAAGAGAGGGCCATTAGCGTTCTGAAACCTAATCACTTAAGAACTACAGAGTTCTCAATGCAAATAACATTCATAAAAACTGAAAGATCTCTTTAAATAGTGGTCTTCATGCATCTGCATTCCCTGTTAAGCTCCCAAAAAAAAGGCATATTAATCTGTTGGACAGCATTTATGATTATAATCATGGTCAACAACCTATGAAGTGTAATTAGGACTAAAGCTCAAACCTAGGTATGAAATTATTGTTCCAGGATAGGGACCACTTAACGTATCGGGGGATCGCCCGATGTAGGGAAGCGGCGACATAATCCGGCAGAGGTCACCGAAACCCAAGAAAATGCAGCTATGAATATACAACAGTAAAGCAATCGGGGGATCGCCCCATCGACGTCCGTGGCCTCGCTAGCTCAGGCTTCCCAGTTCAAAGTACTAAACATAAGTAACAAAAACTAATATATTCAACAGACACTGCCCAAGAGCCCAATTACATTTATCAAGACACAACACTTTCCTACTTACTGTTTTCAAAATCGTCTGAACAACCATCCCTGACAACATCTGCTGGCCACCTGTATGCGGATTGGTCTTCAGAAACTGCACAAGAGCCCAAATACATTTATCAAACCACATCACTTCCTACTTAGTGATTTCAAAATCTTCTGAACAACCTCCTCTGACGGGATCTGCTGGCCATCTGTAAGCGGATTGGTCTTCACATAATCTTTAACTGATAATCCTGACTCGAATAGGCCTTGTAGCCAAGGCCTCAAGACGGAGTCTAAGAAGGTATCAGCTTGGTCATCCTTCCAAGTTGGAGGGTGGATTGCACCATGCTTCACGTTCAGGACAGACTTCGTGGGAGTATCGTCCACTAATAGAATATGATCAGTAGTACTTAACGAGAGATGCCTCTGCACTACGGTTAGATCCTTGAGATACAGCGGTTTCTTTTCACCGACCACGATTCCCGCGTCCGTGCAATCAGCTTGGGTTAGCCGAAGAAGCTCCTGTGGGTTGAAGGAGCAACCCTTGGTGGTCTCATTGACCATGTCCGTAACATTCCTCATGTTGGCGGAACTCCATATGACGATTTTCGCATTGCTATTAACAAAATTCAAGAACTCCGCACAACCAGGTCTAGGATGTATTATCCGCTTCTTACCCATTTCAAAAGGGCTTCTAGAACAGAGGACCCCATTCAAGTCAATCACAACTATGTATTGCGGTGGCGGTACCTGGGTTTTTTCTTCTGGGAGCTTGGGCCCAATAATTGGTTCTGGGAGTTTCCCTGCAATAAATCAAAAACCTTGAGACAACAACATTGGGATAGGGGGAGGATGAATGAGCAAGGTAACAAAAGATGCCGAAACTATGTGCAATATCATGCAGGTATTCAACAAAAACTACGTACCCTTGGAATCATTACACTGTTTCACCTCTTCAACAGGCGTAACTGCACTTGGTGCAACACCTGAGATCGGGCGACCCCCCGATAGGGTGTTTACATCGAGTAAGTGCTCCCCCTGGAAACCAATAATTGTTAATGCCAGATTCACATTTACAAGTCAGCCTTAGGAAAATTTACAAGTCAGCCTTAGGAAAATTTACAAGTCAGCCTTAGGAACATTTACAAGTCAGACTTAGGAATCAAGTTAAAGTTAAAGCATTCATGTTCATCATAAGCAGACAGGCTTTTAGTCTTGTACAGATCTTCAAAAGCCGCCTCAATTGCACAAACCTCATCCGACTTGTTGCGCAATACCTCGGAAATGATTTTCAAACTGTCCTTTCGAAGCTTTTCCGTGAGGGGATGCCTTAGCTTCGTCCTGGCTTCTTCCTCCTGCCACATCACAGACCTTTCAGCTCTCATGAAGTCCTTGACGTTTGTCTTCCGACTGTTACAAATCGCTGACTCGTGTGGCTTTGCAAAGGCTCTCTCGGGAGTTGATGCGTTCAAAGCAGGGCCTGGAGGAAGAGCAGAGGCGTCCTGCTCCAACTCCGCAGCATTCTGCAACTCGAATAATTGGCCAGAAGATTCCTCCGGTCCACCAACTCCATCTTCCGGTGGATCGTCCTTCCCCATAGGACCCATCGGGCGACCGCCCGATACTGAATGTGGAACTTCTTCGACGACGTCGACTTGGCTGTGCTGCAAATCCATCGTTCTGATAGAAGACTCCTCCAGTCCACCAACTCCATCGTCCGCGGGGTCGTCCTTCCCCAAAGGACCCATCGGGCGACCGCCCGATACTGTATGTGGACCATCAACGACGACGTCGTCTTGGATTTCCTGGAAATCCATTGTTCTGCCAAAAGATTCCTCCAGTCCACCAACTCCATCTGCCGCGGGATCGTCCTTCCCCAAAGGACCCATCGGGCGGCCGCCCGATACTGCATATGGACCTTCCTCGACAACGTCGCTTTGGATGTGCTGCAAATCCATTGTTTTGATAGAAGACTCCTCCAGTCCACCAACTCCATCTTCCGGTGGATCGTCCTTCCCCATAGGACCTATGGGGCCACCGCCCGATATTGTATCTGGACCATCTGTGTCTTGGATGACTTCTTTTACAGGCATGCTAGAGTCTATCTTCGACAGGTCATCCCGACTCTCTTGATCTGGACTATTAGGCGCATCAGGACGCGCAGTCTCAGGATCGTGAGCAGGACTCATTCTGTCGAGGTCACGCATGGAGTCCACCAAGCATGGGTCCAGAGGTTCTGCCTGGCCCACAGCTTCATCCTCTTCACCTGACGGAGAGTTGCCAGAGAGTATCATGGGGAGATCCCCCGATGACCCCTCCAGCGTCTTCACTTTTTTTGGCACTCCACCCTCCATATCCAGTGACTGCCCTTGAACACAAGCTTCATCATTGGCATTCCCTTCATTAACGAGAGACTCTGCCATCGTTCCGCCCTGTGATTGTGAAGCATCCTGTCTATTTGATGATACAATCTGGTTGGAATCGATCAGGGGGGCAGCTCCTGAGCGTAGCGCAGCAGGACCTTCGATGGCATCCGCAACTCCTTGCAATGCACCGACGTCAGTTGTTACGGATGAAGATTTCCTCTTCTGTGCCACTCGCTGCACCTGTATTGAGGTTGGTGTAGTGGGGTTAGCTACCTCGTCACCGACTGCATGAATATGTTGCACATTATATGCAAGTATGTGCATAGGCAGCTGCGTCCTCCGAACTTTCGCCGCATACTTACTAGCTATAGCGATGGGATCCCTATAGCCGGATCCAGGCAACTGAGCCCAAGAAATCTCATCCGAGAGATCAGCATCAGACTCAGGAAGATTCCAAACATACATATTTGCGTGATGCGACTCTGCCTGCACTGACCAGTACATTGTAACATATAAACTTGGGGAATGCTCATCAAATATTAATTAAGATTTTCACTTTATTCCCATTAAGAAAAGCACAAAAGTCATCATCATACCGGGCTTGCGTCCTTGACAGCATCAATTTCACTTTCATCATTGCGCTGTCCAAACAGAGCCTTAGCCGCAGACTTAGTAGTCCCTGGACTTGACTGATTGTGCGGAACAGGAGAGGGGGAATCAACCCGTATGCGTTTGTTGGCAGTCCCGTCGCCCTCGTCCTCGTCTTCATCCTCGTCCTCTTCCTCCTCCTCACGATCGCTGTCATTATCGGACACCGAATCAACTCTGACACGAGAGGTTGATCTGGTACGAGGTCTCAAAGTTGTGGCTTCATCCGCAGCTTGTGGAACAGCTGTACATGTAGGTTCCGGAGGAAGAGGTGGCTGCACGAGACTGTCAAACACAGCCTCTTTGCTGATGACGTCCCACATTCTTTGTGTTCGACTTCTGGCGTCGTCGAGCCGACTATCATTCTCCACAAACTCCAAGACACTGGCGTTGTTTCTCTGCGCAAATCAGTCCAAGCGTCATCGGTCGATCCCCCGATCCAGTGACAAATACTCTCAACAGAGATGGGGCGATCTCCCGATCAACTGGCAATTATTGCAACATAGATGGAGCTAAATAATGCGAATCTGAACTATTGAATCGTGAAGGAATTTCAAAACTTACCAATCCCACGTATGTAATATTGGGGCCCCCATGTAAATTGATAAGAAGTATATCCTTCTTCAGAAAACGCTTGAACATTTTAGACGCAGTGCTCAAATTCAAGGATGCACTTCCCGGAATTCGCCATTCTCGGTCGACTGTTACATCCGAGGAGTCAGCTGCTGAATACACTGCCGATAATCTATCCCGAGACCCTCTGTCCCTGTCGTAGCACGTGATACCGGATATTCCCCTAGAACGCACTTTTTTGTATTAAGAGCGCTCGTAGAGGTGATTTCCGGGTTATCGTTCCGCAGAGATTCTGTGAAGTGGGAAGTTTCCGGAGATGGTCCCGGACTGGTGATCTCTCTCTCTTTATCACCAGCTGAATTCCTCTTTCTTACCAAACCGGGTCTTCTCCTACTGACTGACCCGGTTACAACTAGATCCGGTATCCTTCCGGGGAGGACTTCTACTAATCTTCCTCTCTCCCGGTCTACTGTTATTATCTGATCCGGTTTCGTTTAACCTCTGTTTCCCCTCAGAGGGTTCTCCATTCACATTAGTGGTGCTGGATTGAAAGACACACCCTTCCCTACTGATTCAAGTGATGGGAAATTCACTACCTTCCGGTTATCTTAACAAAAACTCCTAATCCCGGGTAATTCCCGTACTGCACTTCAGCTGCAGATTCATCCCAAACCCACAGCCGCGTCACGCAAGTGCGATCCGGTTTCCCCTTTCCCCCAATTACTACAACGACTTATTAACCGGAATAGACGTTATCCGGGGAATCCGAAACTAATATTCAGGAATTCTAGCGCCCTGTTTTACTCCTGTGATTCCGCATTTCTCCTCGCCTGGACCTTCCGAGTGCTGGCACCTCAACCGGACTACCCGTCCAGGAGTTCTGAGCAACCCGGAGTACCCCCTCCTTCCTGCTCAGCCACTAACCCGAATTACCTAGCGTCCGGAACTTAGAAATCACTCTTTCAAACAGTCCTCAAATCACCCAAAAACCATATTCAGACTTCGCACCCAAATCACTCGGGAACCCGGACGGCCTACCCGGTTACTAAGGGACTCTTGACTACTGTATCCTTCCACAAACAACCCCACAGCACATACAAATTTTGGATAATGCTCTACAGCAGTTTGCTTTCAAGAAAATAGTAATACAAGAAGACCCCAAGAATGCCAAGCATTCCCGGGCAAGTAGTGGCCCTCAGCCACCGGACCGGATTTCTGGCCCAGATCCTACAAACCCGTGATCCGGAAATCAAGGGAAATCTCATCCAAAAGATCTCAATCCTATCCTACTGGAAAAACGCCTAAACTACCAAAAAAAAGTCCCATTCACACACGAGCTAGACTACCTAGATAAAAGCCTACTCCCTAGCCTGATCCGGTTCACACTGCACTCCGGATCCTACTGATCTTCACGCTCCTCCGGTTCACTGACCCTGTCATCCTCCGAGCTCCCGTCCTCTTCCTGATTGAATTCCGGAGAAGCATCTTCCTTCTTCTTGGACCGGCGCTCCCGAACTTCCTCCTGATCACTTTCCTCCTCGGACTCCGGTTGACTCCCGTCCGGTTTGTCCTCCTGGGTCTCGTGTTCCTCCGGTTTGCCCGCGTCCACTTTGCATTCCTCTGGCTCACCGGCATCCGTCCTGTCTTCCTAGCCACCGACATCAGGCTGGCCGTCTACCTCCTGGTCTTCCCTGGGTCCTATCTTCCTACCCGGGTTGGTTCCGATTTCTGCCAAATCAGCAGCCTGGTCTGCCAAATTAGCCAGACTGGCCTCTGATAGGTCCCCTCCGGTACTGGCACCCGGATTTCCCCTTGGCATACTCACCGCCGGACTCGCAGCTGGTCTTGAAGTCTGTTCCGGAGTGGATTGGCCTCCAGCCATCATCCTATCCATCTCCCCCATCCTGGGTGCATCCTGCTATACATGGAACGCGGCCAACAAATCACTACTGGCTAAGGGTGCATTCATACCTCTCGGATTTGCTACCCTCTCATCCGGTTCGGACCCGGATGGAAATCTTGCTTGATGCTCCGCCAGCAGTTTCCGGAATTCCACCAATCCTGCCTCGACCCTTGCGGCGTACTTCTTTGCCACATTCGTCACTCGGGCGGCGTCGTCCAATCCGGCTTCGACCACCTTCTCCCGGTACAACCGGGCCTCCATCTGGGCCTCCCTTTCTGGTTTGAACAATGACGCGAGGAGACGGTAAGTGGGCAAGTTCTGCTCCTTCAGAGTCCGGATCTCATCCTGTTGCCTTACCAGTGCCAAACTCCTTTCCAAAGCTTCCCTCCGGAGTTTGTCTACTTCCTTCCTCATTCTCCGGACGATCTCCGGATACCTCTCCACCTGTGTACTCTGGATGACACGCCCGACTTCTTTCATCGAAGTGCAGATGGTGCGGTATTTACCTTCCATCGTCTCTAAGGCTTCCCGGACTGGTTTGAAGAAGTCCTCCTCCGATTCTCGTGGGGAGATGTCCTCCAGTTCCGGTTCTGCATTGCGGGGAACTCGTTCATAAGTCCGGGTCTCCTCCGGATACTCCTCTTCGCCCCGCACCGGTTTCGATTCTCGCACCCTCTTGGTTTTCTCCCGGACGTTATTCTGTCGTCCGCTCGACTCCGGTTTCCTCTTCCTCCGGCTATCCACCGGTGTCACCTTCCTGTGTCTCTTCCTCGGAGGAATTCTAACTCCGGTCACGATCGTGTCTTGGTCCTCATCCTCTTCCTCTTCTTCTTCCTCCTCTTGCGGAGTCCCCCTCCGGTGTCTCTTCACCTGCCCTCGGGATGGTGTCTCCTGGTCCGGTTCCTCCTCGGGTTCGGATTCGTCTGGAGTCTCCTGGAGTTTTTTGAGTTGGCCTCGGGTGCGCGCCTTGAAATGGCCTGTCCTCACCGGTGTCTTCTGACCCGGTTCCTCCCTTTCTGCTCGGGTCTCCAAGGGCTCCGGTTGGCCTTCCTCTATATCCGGAGTGACCGCTGCTTCGTCCGCTCTTCTTCCTTCCTGCTCTTCCCGTTCTTCCTCGTCCGGGCTGTCCTCGTTCTCGCTCTCATCCGGACTCCCTTCTCCGACCCTTGGCGGCCTCCGGTCCATGATCCTCCGGCTGTTCTCCCATTGCTCTCTCTCCTTGGCCTGGAGACATCCGTGCTTGTCATACAAGTGAAACAGGAAAGGGGTTAAAGGACATCCCTTCTTGCTTCCGAGTTTGCGCGCTTCCCGTTCCACCAACTCGTCCACAATGAGCCCCCATCCGGTCTTCCGGGTTTTGAAGTAGGACCCGTAGATGGTCTTCGTTAACTTGATCGTGCAGGTGGTGGGTTTGTTCGGGCTCAGAATAGGCACCAGAAACTGCAGCAGGCGCCTCTCCCGGTCGTCTATGCAATCCTGCACCCGGAATCTGTTTTTCTCTGAGACCGGTTGAGAAAACCTTTCCTTCAACCATTCGTAATCCTGCTTGGTCTTGTCATATCCCAACGGGCTGTCGGGGAAGTTGTATGTCACGCGCCATTGTTCTGGGGTCCACTTCTTCCACTGTCCCCGGATTTCGCTGTTCCGGAATTCCGCCGGTACAGGTTTTCCACCTAACTCCTGCAACAAGGTATCACTGTGGAGCTCCCAGGGTAGATACTGAAATTCTTCGCAACCCATTTTGCGCAAATCCTTCCGCAACTGTTCCCTCTGGTCCGCATCGGTCGGAGCAACCGGGCGTACCAACTTATCCGGAACCGGCAGCCCGAGCCTCCAATCGTCCTTCCGTCCCATCGCTGCTGGCTCCAAAACTTCCTTCCCTCGGTTTCGCGCGCTCCGCCTAAGCCCCCGGAACACTTGTTCACCACCCGGTCGCTCTCCCTGATCTCTCACAACATCCGGAAACACGAAACTCTGGTGCAGGGGTGGACTGGAAACACTATGTGAAAATGAACAGTGAACCGCCCTAATTAAAGCCGCCCATTTCAAGGCGTGAAACGTGGCCGGGTCCATTCCTGACCCGTCCATCCTCTACCCGGTGTCCAATCCGGACACCTATCGTCAAAACCGGCCCTAGCAATAACTCTACCACTCGCGTGAGTGCCTCCTCTACATAAATAACTAAATGTGCCATTATGGTCACTCCCACACTCATTTATGGAGATTTGGGCTACTCCTAGCTATTCTAAAACCCTAACTCTCTACTTCTAGGTCAAACGAGGTTTGACAGTCCCTCTCGAAGAAGATGTCGAAGTCTCCACGTGTCCCATGCCCAATCCTCCCGAATAAAAAAACAATATACACTACAACTTGAGCGCTGATGTCGCATGGAGGGAATTCATCATCAGGCTGTGGAAGGTAGTGCACGACATGATAATCCCATGCAGTGGCGTTCGATCTTCCTTTCCGCACTTCGATCTCCTTTGCAATCTGTGTCATCCCGCGCACGTCCGTGATAAAGATTGCTGGTGAGTGTATATTGACGGTCTTAATCTCCTTCTGCTCACATGCGTCAAAAATCACCGAAAGTCTTCTGTCTTCCAACAATCTTGCCTTCGACTTGCCAGTTTCTACGGTTGTAAAGCAGAAACAGACAAAAAGAAACCTAACTTCATCGGACATGTCTTCCAACCAGTTCCGAAGGGTGGCATCATCACTCATTGCTGCACTCAGGTTCCCTTTGAACCAGTCATAAGTGACCCATTTGTACCTTTTGGAATACAAATCAACGTCTTGAAGTTCAGGACGGTCTAAGTCCTGTGCACCGTAGGACATATATACGCTCTTGATGTTGTCGGGGAGGTCGCCGGGTTTGGGATTCTTCACTAAATTGTCAAGGCGCTTATTGAAGTATGCCTCTCCCTCGGGCAGTTTGAGTATTTGCGAAAGAAGTGCCATCATGGTCTCGCGAGTGTAACCCCGTTGCGTCGCCAGAGCATCCCAATCCGCAGCTAAATATGGGATGTACTCCGCCTTCCTGCTAGGTAGAGGAGATTTCTTGAAAAGATTCATAAGCTCGTCTTTCATGGCCCGGAGCTTCCTCTCTTGGTTACAGAAATCAACCATAGACATCATGGTCGCAGGTGCGCTCTTGGAGTTCGTGCTCTTCACGCAGATTTTCCTCTCCAGGATCTGAGTTGCAACAAACTTGACGTCCTCATTCCGCATCCCATGAAGAATTTTCAAGTCGTTCTCTACAAAGTTCTTCCGCCCACTAACTCCTTGACTGTGCGAGGCAACAACTCTTCCCCATTGGTCTGGAAGTCTTCCTGCTAACCACTGGTTCTCAATCGAAACCCACTGGTCAAAATCATTGTCCTCTAGATATAGCAATGGAAGTCTTCCATCACCTGCATTCTTGGATTTCACTGATTTACCCGCGAATATAAGCTTCACCTTCGAGAGGAATTCATTCTGAAATCAAAAAACGAAACACCATGAGTATGATTCCATGAAATGGGGAGATCGCCCCATGAAATTTCCTACTGATCAGTCAAATTCCTGAAGCATGGGGCGATCGCCCCATGAGCTATTCCAAATGAAGTGGACTCTAGGAAAAACGATTCCGATTTAGATTTATATAATACCATGGATTACAAGAGGGAATCACCTATACATTGAGCATATCGGGCGATCGCCCCATGTTCTATGTAATAACAGAAGCTAGCAATGCACTACCAAAATTGAGATGCATAATGGCCTCATCTCACCTTAAATTTCGAGGAATGCACGCGTCCACATAACGCAGGCATGGGCCGATTCATCTTGTGCCACGCCACTCGAGCATTTCCAAGCTGTTGCATGAATGTCTGTTCCGTTCGCTCGCCCGCTACATCTTGATTCAATACTCGGGATAGATACAGGAGCTTCTGGAAATTACTCTCTTCGCACCAGACTGGGATGATACTAAATTTTGACAGCAAGCCTCTCTTAAAGTCAGAAATATGGTCCTTCGTGCTCAGGACCTGCTTGTGAGCTGCTACAGTGTGTTGGCCGCCAATGATGTAGTAGTGGGTACTCGAGTTAATCCAAATCTTCTCTGGCCTGCTAGAGAAGTAGATTGTAGTGCTTCACTTCTAGGAGAGCGGTCCGTCCCACCTCTTTCATGATGGCTCTTACCTCTCTATTGTTAGCTAACTCCGCCCCCCCCCCCCCCCCCTCACGTTGCCCTTTTCCCTTTGCTCCTTTGTTCATTCTCCCTCCCACTTTTGGTCAATTTCATGACTTGACTTGTAATTACTTACCAATTGAATAAAGAAGCGAAATATTCAAAATATGAATTCCACTTCGAATTCCATAAGTTATCGTGTATGTGTGTGCGTATGTGCATGCAAGTATACATGATGGTAGAACGTCGTGCAAGGCATATTATCATCTCTAGTAAGCTTGGAATAATAACATATGCCAATTGGTAATATAAAACACATGTGGCATGCCATTTTCATGATGGTGCAATATCGTGGAAGACATGTTTGTAGTGCATGTATATTCGTAAGTGCTTCCATGTATATGTACATACAAATATCCACCCACATATTTACATATACATACATACATATATCCATACATACATATGTGTATATGTATATATTTATGCTCGTGTATTTCTATGTTTATATAGATTTACATATCCACGATATAAATATATTGTGTACACATGTGCGATTGGATGAATAATATTCTATGGACAAAATCACAAAATAGGATCTTATTTGTTATCAAGGAAATTGTAAACGTTAGGCATTGGCGGAGAAATCCTGTGATCGATCAAACTACTTCTATCTATCTTAACCCCTAAAGGTCCTCATCTCTTTTCTAAAAGTCGAAGCACTATAATTTGCATACTTGAAATATCACATTGTACGATTTATATTTTTTCATAAACAGTCATTAACAATATGAAGGTATGGCAAAATTTTCAACATGATTCGAAAATATTTTGAATATTTACAAATTTTATTATGTAAACAAGGGAAAAATTCAAAATAAATATAGTTTTGTCAAATTTAATATCAAAAATTATATTTAAGGTACATAAAAGTTATATTTACAAGGAGTAAAAGACTGAAAGTGAAGAAATTAAAAGAGACATATGATAGAAGCATCTTTAGTAATCCCTTTGCATTTTGAACACTCGAAATTCAAATTTCACGACGGTGAAATATCTTCAAATGAAGTCTATTCTCCAATCCCAACGGTCAAAAGATGTATCATAACTTAACTTAAACATCTAATGATAACACGAACTACAATAAAGTTAAAACACTTGATTTTTGGGGCGTTTGACCAAAAAACAAGCATAATATGGTTGATTGGGCATTTCGGGGTTAATGTTGGTTTAATGTTGCCTTTGACAACAATCAATATACACTTTTATATAAATTTTACCTTTCGGATTGGTTTATTTTTTTAATTAAAGTTTACACACGCACGAATTTGTATGTATCCAATTAGTCCTAAAGTGTTATGTATTTTCTAATAGAAAATGAACTTTTTAAAATTATGAAGGTTAAATATTTGAAGGAATTCATATTTTAATGGACCATAGACAATCACAAATTTTAATTATTGTACGAAGTCGCCGTATGTGATGGATGTACGCATGAGCAACCATCCAATATTTAGAATATGAAGGCGAGCGTCAAAAGGTTAACCCCTAAAGGCCCTCACCTCTTTTGAAAAAGTCAAAGCACTATAATTTGCATACTTGAAATATCAAATTGTATAATTTATGATTTTTCATAGAGAGTCATTAAAATTATGAAGGTATGGCAAAATTTTCAAAATGATTCGAAAATATTTTGAATATTTACAAATTTTATTATGTAAACAAGGGAAAAATTCAAAATAAATATAGTTTTGTCAAATTTAATATCAAAAATTATATTTAAGGTACATAAAAGTCATATTTAGAAGGAGTAAAATACTGAAAATGAAGAAATTAAAAGAGACCTATGATATGAGCATGTTTAGAAATCCCTTTGTATTTTGGACACTCAAAATTCAAATTTCTCGACGGTGGAAAATCTACAAATGAAGTCTATTCTCCAATCCCAACGGTCAAAAGATGTATCATAACTTAACTTAAACATCTAATGAAATCACCAACTACAATAAACTTAAAACACTTGATTTTTGGGGCGTTTGACCAAAAAACAAGCATAATATGGTTGATTGGTCCTTTAGGGGTTAAGGGTCATCTGCAGAAGCACCTCGGACGGCGGTTTTAGACGACGAGATCGGACGAACTGAATGAAATAGAGCGCGCTGATTGGACGGACAAGATCCATCGGACGAAACCCTCGGATCGGACGACAGAGCGGCCTGTAGAGAAGACGCCGGATCGGACGGCAGTGCGGACGGCAGGCATCGGACGGCGTGCGCGAGCAGCCCAGGGGGTTCTCCAAAGTATTGAGTTTTGGTGTTTCATTGCTCTCCCTTCCTCCTCCTCCAGCCCAACTCCTTGGGTCTACACGCACTTCAAGAATCCTCGCGGACTTCGAGGACTATTTTGAGTAAGGTCAAAGAATGTTCCAACATTTATTGTCCTTCGCATTGAATTCTTGTAGTGCTTCACTTCTAGGAGAGCGGTCCGGACCACCTCTTTCATGATGTCTCTTACCTCTCCATTGTTAACTAACTCCGCCCCCCCCCCCCCCCACCTTACCCTTCTCCCTTTCTTCTTTTGTTCATTCTCCCTCTCACTTTTGGTCAATTTCATGACTTGACTTGTAATTACTTTCCAATTGAATAAAGAGGCAAAATATTCAAATGTAAAGGCAATAGAATGAAGCATTGCGTTCCAATTTGAATTCCATAAGAGTTAGCATTTTTTTATGCATACATTACTTCGAACCTACTAGAGTGACTTCATTCAATGGATTCACAAACATAATTTAAGAGGGAAAGACCACGTCAATTTTCATAAACAAATTATCACACAATATATGTAACAATTTATATTTTACAAACCTAGTTAGAGGGGAAAACTTGAAATTAAATTAGATTTGAACCTATTGTATGCATGTTCATATGAATAGTATATATGAAATTTAATTATAGTTGAACATATTGAATGCACATGTATGTACCTTTATATTTACATACATATAAATAAATCTTATTGTATGCGTATGTGCATGCATGTTTAGGGTTTATATTAATATGTACATCTATAAATGGTCGACACATCCATCTATATATATATATATATATATATATATATATATATATATATATATATATATATATATATATATATATAGATACGTATATATATATAGATACGTATATATGCACATGTATTTTTATGTATACATAAATTTATATGAACAGAATATAAGTATATTGTGTACGCATGTGCGAATGTATGAATCATCTTCTTTGAATAATGGAGCCCGTAATATACTCTGAAATTTGTTATCAGCAAAAATGAAATAGTTTCAAAATGGGACGATCTTGGTGCCATGTTATTGTTTATTGTGTAAAAGGTTGGTGGTTTTACATTTTGGGGCTCTTAACAGTAAGTCATGCATGTTACATTGTTGTGTGGCAACATTTGTTAAAATGACTTCACTTAGTGACTATTCATATATGATCTCAACCATTGAAATTCACTTCTTTTTGAATCCCAAGTCATTTTATATTCATACAACTTAATTGGTATTCGTAACCGTTGATCTTAAAGTATGGATTGAATCTAAAATTCATATGTGTAACCTAATTGCCCAATCAAGCATATTATGCTTGATTTTTGGTCCAACGTCCTTAAAATCTAGCGTTTTAGCTTTTATGTAGTTGGAGTTTTCGTTCGATGTTTAAGTTAAGTTATGATACATCTTTTGACCGTTGGGATTGGAAAGTAGAAAATCTATTGAAGTTATTCCAACGTTGAGAAATTTGAAATTGGAGTGTCCTAAATACAAAGGGCTTTCTAATAATGCTCGAATCATAGGACTCTTTTATATCTTTTGCTTTCATACCTTTATCTACCTTAAATAAAAAACTTGATATTAAATTTGACAAAAGTATATTTATTTTGAAATTTTGTCGTGTTTACATAATAAAATTTGTAAATATTCAAAATATCTTCCAATCATGTTGAAACTTTTATTATACCTTCATACTGCTAATGACTAGGAATGCAAAATTATAAATCACCCAATGTGATATTTCAAATATGCAAATCCTGTGATCGATTTCACCATACCAACATGTTGCGTTGTCCTCATAGGGTTAACCCCTAACGGCCCAATCATGCATATTTTGCATGATGTACGGATTTGAACTCCGATTTTTCATCCATCATGCACTTTTTGCAGTGTGGATCTTTTACTTAAACTTTTATGGGAAGTTAGCTTTGTGCATGTGTGATCCAATTAGAGAGGGGATGATTTGTGAAATTTTTATGCCTCATGTCATGTTGTAGTGTTCCACCCAAAATTTCAAAGATTTTAGTCTAAAAGTGCTCTTGAGAAAGTGAAGTACTAAAATTAAGTAACCAAAAAATCTCCAAAAATCACTACACTTAAAGCATTACATTTCAACCCATCACAAAAGATTTCATTATTAGATTGCCAATATCTTATTAGTAATCATATTCCAAAAGAGCTCTAAATTTGAAGTTTGAAAATTAATACACAAAAATTGGTGATAGCAATTGCAAATCCAACCGTATGGATAGAATCTAACATTCATGATGTACAACTTTTATTCATTCATCGAGTTGAAAATATCCCTCTTAGCTGCATTCTATAATGCATTTCTGAAAAACGGCCAAATCTGAAAAGGGTTCGAACGTTTAGGGGTTAATAGGAGTCTTTGGCTCACTTAATCACGATCATTGGATTCCTCATGGCATTTAATCCGTTCTGGGAAGTAGTTGAGTTGAACAACTTCATGAAATCTGACTATCGGCGGTCCGAACGGACGAATCGGACGGTTGTATCAGACGGCGGATCGGACACCGTGAAGCGGACGGCATTTTGGGCCCCGGAGCGGACGGCGATCAGCGGACGGCGAGAAGCGGACGGCAGGCATCGGACGGCGGCAGTGAAAAAAAAAATTTGCTTGGAGGAAGAGTCCTTCCTTCATTACGTCTTCTGATCAGCTACTTTGACTAGGTAAACCTCTAAATGCCTACACTGCTGTCCCAGTTTCTTTTTTAAAATTATAACACGATAAAAAATAAATTGCATTTGTGGGAGTCCTTCAAATGAAAAAATTGTCATGCGAATTCTCTATTATTATGAGTTTTGTAAAAAGTATAAATAGAGAAGTGAAAGAAAACCGAGTGTGGAAAAAGTATTCTACATGGAAGTCAACAAGAATGGAAACGTGAATAGAGTTATATATATTCATATAGTAGCCAAATGGCTAAAAAATAGTCATGCAATATCAATATTCATCGAACGAGTACGTCTACGCTGACTGCCATGAGTGATTGTACCGCCTGCCTCAACCTCTGAATCTATCGCAAGCTTCTTTTCAACGTTGTCTTGAGATGGTTCCCAATTGTCATCCTCGTCGGCCTTTCGTTTCCCCTTGCGAGAACGATCCATATCCACCTCTCTTGCCTTAAAAACCTCCATGTACTTCTCCACACGATCGACAAGAAGAGTTACAGTTTGCTCAGTATCCCCAAATGTCGTTGACCAGTTCGATGTCAACATATGACGTCGCCACATTTCGATGACGTCATTGATCCTCCTATCAAATGCACCTGCAACATCCGCATAGGAATTCTCCTCATCAATGAACATGTCCTCGGTGGTTGTGGCACGAAGCCTAGCCGCCTCCTCCAACTTTGAAAGGACCAGAGCTCTGCCAATCAACGTACGGTCATACGTTCCGTGTTGTTCTTCTAAGACGGGACCGGATGCCTCGTACCACGTGTTATCATCTCTCTTTTTTACTTCATTCTTTGGGAATCGGAAGAACTTTTTGTGATGTACGCTCCAATGTCCCCCAAAGTTGCGGCAAAACACCTCCCGGTCCGCCTCGTTCACAATTGCACGTGCTCGCACTTCGATCTCGTAATCTCGGGTCATCCAAAAAAGTTCGTCCTTGTCCATAAAATCTTCTACCTCAGACCCTTCTGCGTGCAAATGGTACAAGTCATGGCAGTCGAAGTTAACATCCCATACCAATGGTTGACCCCAGTTTTTGTAATTTAGAAACTTCTTCGGTTTTTGGTCCAGAGGAAAGTTCCACTGGTTGTATTCATGACCAGATGGCATAAAGGCGCAAAGGCCCATCATTTCGTAGAATCTGACATGTATAGGAGCATTGCACAGGGGACACCAAGAGCGTCGTAAGCAATGTTCCGCAACGCACTTAATATGAAAGGTATGCTGACATTGTCCCAATTGGATCGCTCCTTTTGGACCAAACCCATATTGACACAAGCAACATGTCTCTTTCAGAAAGTCGGGAGCTGGATTACATGTATGAACCACCGTCTTCTCCTTCTCCAACAAATGCGAGGAAAACACGTTATATGGCATCCACCCTTCTTCGATCGCCGAAGCCCAATCCATGTTGTTTGTTTCCAGAGAACCACAAATCCCATGTGCCCGTGTCATCATCACGTCAACATCACCCCACATGGTAAACGTAGTCATTGTACGTGCTCCAGGCAGCGCGGCTTGTCGATCAAATAATTCTTGCACCCTCCTCAAACTTCCTAGCATACAAGAGAGATTCCCACTTTTTTTCTCCTCGTACTGGAACATCAAATACAACTCACGCGCGACCAATTCATCCACATCCTTTAATTGGTGGACATAACTCAACCAAGGCAGGCTTTGCTCACGAGGTGGTATGGGCATCTCCTTGTCACTTTCCCAGAAAAGTAAGTCACACCTCGCTATATCCCTGTCAATCTCTGCTTGATGCAATCGTTGTCTCAACGTCTCGATCTCACGGTTACTGGCTTCACCGGCTTCGGTTGGTGGCCTTTTCCAAGGTTCTTTCTGGATCCTATCAACCGCCACGAATACCTCCGCTACACCTGGCCGCTCTAGCGAATTCGAAGGATCCTGTTCATTGTGGAGGTCACCGTCGGAGGTTTGGGCATCCAAAGGAAGGGGCAACTGCTCCGATGGCGGTACAGTATCTTTAACCACTATTTCGTCTGAAGTTTGGACATCCAAAAGAAAGGGCAACTGGTGCGATGGAGCGAGAGTATCTTCAACCACTGTCTCGTCCGAAGTATGGGCATCAAATGGAAGAGACAATTGGTCTGATGGGGAAAGAGTTTCTTCAAGTACTACTCCGTCCAAAACCTGCGCATCCAATGGAAGAGACAACTGGTCCGATGGGCCAAGAGTTTCTTCAAGTACTGCTGCGTTCGAAGTATTGGCATTCAATGGAATAGCGAGCTGCTCCAAAGGGACGAGAGATTCTTGAGGTAATGCTTCTTTCTTTGTAGTTTCTTCTCGCAACTTCTCTACTTCTTCTATCAACTGCCAATTCATCATCTGGAGATGCAGGGTCTTCAAATGGTTCTTTATGATGGTCGACTGCAGTTGCTTTATGGTTTCTCTCGCCAAGCGCTCAAATCCCCTTGCACATTCCGTTGTTTCTTTTAGTCTCTTCGTGAGCTCATCAACACGCTTCGCCTTTTCGATGACTGGCCCCCAACAGCCCAATTTTTTCTCAATTGATTGGACATCTCTAGCAAGCTGTGGTGCGATTGTACGAAGGAAAGTTGTTACGTCCATGGCTTTTACCAAGTTCACGTACACGTTCTTCGAAAGAAGTTTCAATGAACCTAGATCACTTTCCAAGTCGGGGAACTCGTCGGACAGTTCCCACTGCTCTGCTTCTGCAATTTCACCCACCTTGGGAACTTTCTCCGCCAACTGCCCGTACGAAATCATTAGATCCTCAATAGGCATTATCTTTGCCTCACAAGTCCCGCATTTTCCCCAACGTCCATTTGGATCCCGAATTAGTGTATCCGTGTCATCCGGACATGCGTGTTTCTCCTTCGGAGTCGAGGAACTTGGATTGCTTGGACCGCCCTTTTCCACCCGAACCGCCCAGTCCGTTCCAAAGTTATACTTTTCTTGGCGGCCCTCCGTGGTAATTGTATCGGACCTCAACTTCTGTTTCCCCTTTGATTCCGTAGTTCCCTGAATTAGCATGGATGGGTTATGCGGCAACAGTTCCTCGCCCTCCTTGCACGGTACCGATCGAGACGGAGAAGTTGCAATATCTTCGACTTTGTCTTCTAAGTCCCATTCAACTTTGACTTCTATTTCCTCCCGTTCAGCATTGACTTTGGTTTCCACACTTGCATCCAAATTGTCCAAAGCGGCCATAGGCAGTATTGGTAATTTAGCGGTCTTTGGTTTGACTTCCACTCGAGTGTCTCGACCTGAGCTGCTTGTAGTCGACGTGCCCGGTTTCTTTAAAGAGACCAACATCTCTTTTGTGCTTGTAGATGCTGGATCATACAAATCAGGAATATCTCGCTGCCCGTCTGCCAACTGAATTGGCATCGATTTAATTGTAGGATATGTACTCCAATCCACCTTGCGCTCCAACCTTAATTCCACATAGACCATTGCCAGTGTGTTGTAGTTGAATGTTCCCTTTGACTTCGAACGAGCTCCAAACAATGCCCTCCATACCTCTTCCGCTCGGTGAAGGAAATGATCATCTTTGCACAAGTTTGGTTTGGCAGTAAAGGTTCTTGCCATCATTGGTAATTGATCCATCGGCCACAGTTTACCAATGTGGGACAGTTTGACATAATTTCTGCAATCCGTGGCAGACCAATATTCGTCCTTAACTTCTTCCCATCGTGGTGCGGTTAGAATAGTTGGGTCGTCCGATACGGCGTAATCGATCGCATGCGGGGCCCCCTTAGGCTTGATTGTTAAGGGGGTTTTCTAGGAACCGACCTTAAACGAATGAGACTACTCCGCACAAGACTATTCTAGACTATTCTAGACTAGTTACTAGAGATTAAGAGGAGTAGTAAGAGGTTTCTACAAAGGAGAACGTACTGTCGCCTAGGAAAAAGCACCAGTATACTAGTGAGTTGGCTCCTGCATACCCACAGACTACTGCAACTAACCAAGATACAACCAAAAAGAGCAATACAAGAGCAGGAACAGCAGTAGTCTAGCAGCAGTAGTCTAACATACTAGTGCGCACAAGAAGAGTAAAGACAAGAACGAAGTACAACGGAGGCTGCCAAGAAGATGTACAAATGGTATAGCAACCCCTCTCTCGAAGAGAGTGAAGGTACATATAGGAGACTAGTCTGACAGTGTGTCAGACTGGTCGACCGGAAAAGTCGGGTCGACCAGTCTGTACCAGCCTGTACTGCCACGTGTCTCCTGCTGGGTCTATTCCTGCCGGGTATAGACTAGCCTACTCTTAGCCTAAGGGAATATCAACTAATATTCGGTTAACATTACCCTCCCTCTGAGCTAAGTACACTCATGTGGACTTTAGAATACCCCGGTTGGTGACTAGGAAAATTTGTTCATGAGGAATGACAAAATTACCCGCGGTCGAGTGATCGACCCAGCTGAGGTCGAGTCATCAGTCGTGGACGTCGCTAGAGTCCTGGGTCATGCCTGGCGAGCGGATATCGGAAGGCATTCCTGAGAAGTCGAACCCTAGAGAGTGTGGTGAAGAGATGACCGGTAAGTCGACTGAGGTGTTGTCGACCGATGGTGTAGGTGCGGTCATCATCTGGTCGGGTGCTGGGGTCTGCTGATCTTGCTGCTGCTGTGGAGAAGGAGGGTGAGGAGTGGCTGGCTGCTGTTGTACCGTGTCTTGAAGGTTGACTGGCGGTGGCTGTTGGTCTTGTTGCTCATGATTGCGGTCTTCGTCTTCATTGGTCGACTCGCTGTCGTCTTCGTCTTCGTCCTCACTTAACTTGACGTCGGTAGTCAAGACCTCGTCTTCGTCAGTCGACTGGTTCTCCCAGAGCGAATGGTCGGGTTCGAGGTGGCTCGTCTCCTCCTCTTCGTCTTCGTCGACTGCTGGAATCTCCAAGTCCGGGTGGTCGAGCTGAAGTTGGTCGAGTTGCCTGCGGTACATGTTGAGCTGGTGGCGGTCGGTGCTGAGGGTGTGCTAGAGAACCTTGATACGATTTCTTGCCTTGAGTCGGAGTCGGTACTTGCGCGCTCGAAGCTTGTGTAACTGCAGCTCCCGACTTGCGAATTGGCGGGACTTTTCCTCGTTGTCCTGGAGTAGTAGGTCGAGTCGGTTATTAGAGTTGACTATCTCCCTCCGAGCTTGCTGATGACTGAGCTGGGTTGTTGCTACCTCGGCTCGTGCCGCTTCAAGTTCGTTTCGTGCTACCACGAGCTCGCTCTGGTGTTTCTGTTCCTGCTGTCGACTGCTGTGGAGGTCGGCTTCTAGCTGGCTCAATCTGTTGTCGGTCAGACTCTTCGCCTCTGTGACGGTGGTGAGAGTAGTACGGAGTCTTGCCAGTTCGATGGTGAGGTTGTCGACCTGTTGCTTGTATGTTGTGGAGTCCTTGGTCAGTCGACTACTCTCCAATCGGTGGCGGTCGAGCTCGGCTTGAAGGGTGGTTTTTGCTTGAACCGCCTCGAACAAGAGGAGGTTCACTCGTGAGCCGACATCCTGGAGTCGACCTACTGCTCCTTGGACGTCCTCCAAGCGCTGGCGCCAATGCATTGCTAGTGTCGTAGCTCGTGATGTTGGTGAGTCGGGTGCGGGTCGATTGGCCCCAGGTGATGGCAACGGTCGAGTCGTGGGGGAGACGGGTGGTGGCTGGCAAAATTCGCCGGTTGGTGCCGCTCCATATGCTGCTTCGAGGTTGAGCGGCGCGAAGTCGGATAGAGAAGGCGGAGGTGTGTCCGGGATGGAAGTCTCTTTAGGTGTTGGTGGTGGAGTCGACTGGGCCTCACTGTCGGATGACGTTAGGTCGACCTGTTGAGGTACAAACTGACTCAAGGGTGTGAGTTTACCTCGTTTGGCACGTTTCTCTTCGTTCTGTGGTCGGTTGGCTCCCGGTAGTGGTGGTCGGTGCTACTGGGTCGGGTGTAGTCTGTCGACTAGGGGGTCGAGCAGTCGATGTTTGGCCCTGGTCGACTGGTCGGGGCGGCCGAACATGGTCCTTCGAGGTGCGGTCGGCTCCAAGCCCGCCTTGGAATACAATGTAGTCGGGTCCTCGGGAGTTGTTTTCCGAGTTCTCCGAGTGTCGACGTCGGTCTGTGGTGTTCTGCTGGGGGACTGTTTGGTGTGCATATTCTTCATCAGTGCTAGGAAAATAAGACTCAAGATGGAAGTCTGATACCTCGGCTGAAGGGCAGATTGTGGTCTTCGTGGTTTGCATCGCCTTGATGTCGATGGCGATCGAGTTGAACATCCATGTCGCCCAGTCCCATTGCATGTCGCGGTCGATGAGGGCCTCGACTGTGCATACTACGTCGAGCATTTCCTTGCTGATGTAGGTCGTCTTGCGTTTGAACCCGAGGCCTTGAATGAATGCCGTCAGTCGCCTGTGGTGTTCGGGTTTGCAGTGGCAGATGCTGTAGCCCTCGGCAGTCTTGCCGGCTGCCGAATATTCTTCTAACCGACCCGGTGGGAACTCCGCAGGGTCGATTGGCTGGATAGTAATGCCAAATGGCAGTTTGAGAACCTCGTGAATCACAGTCGGGTCGACTGTGACTGTATGTGTGCGGACTCGCGCGGTGATCTTCTTGTTGGGGAGGTCGACTACTGCAGCATTGACGAACTCCTCAATCAGTTCCATGCGTGGCGCGCGTTGAGGGTTGTCCCAGTCGAGTGCTACAAAGTCTGCAACGCCGATCGCCTTGATGAAGTCGGCCTCGGTCGTGTTTTCAGCGGCGTACTCGCGCCACTCCCGCATCGGCCGCATCGACTGAAAGGCGAGGGTTTTGTAGAGTCCCTCCCTAGTGCGGATCGGAATTTCGTAACTCGGTGGTGCGGAGGACCAAAGGCGTCGTTGGCCGCGATCAGTCGACTTGCCTTTTGCCATCGATCGGTCGGCTGCAAATCTGCGCACAAGGAGACAAAAGAAAGGCCGGCGTAGTCCCGAAGTCGGCTCGCACAAAGTCGGCTGCAGTGGCGATGGGCGCGGTCGTTTCCTACTCAATCTACTCTCGATTATCTCTCGCACAGTCGGGCTACAGGGTCTCTTTACTACTCGTCGCCGTTCTACTCGTGATACTCTAAATCGTTTGCTAAGAATGCATAAGGCGAGGGCCGCGGAGTGGCGGTCGGCCGGAGGAGAAGGAAAGGAGGGAGGAGAGTGAGAAATGGGAGATAGAAGGCGCGCGGCCTGTGGGTCGGGTGGAGAGGAAGCTAATGGCGAGGAGGCAAGAGGAGGAAGAAGTGGTGCGGCCATGGTGCTAAATACCTGCCCTATGGGCCTTGTATTCAAAACTGAGAAGATAGGTGAGGGCGGCGGCCATAAATATGGCGGCTCTTCTAGGGTTTGACCGGTCGGGTTGACCAGTCGGGTCGACCCGTCGAGTCGACCTACGGTAACTAGGTCGGGTCGGTTCTGTTGTTGTCAGTTAGGCTCATCTTCGTTCTGTTCTAGTGTTGACCTAATCTCTGATTTGCTAGTGAGTGGGCTAGCCAAGTCGGTTGGAGGTTGCTCACCTAGAACTTGGTAGGGTTTGAGTTTGTTGACGTTGACTACTACCGGGTCGGGGTCAAAGTGTTGGATGCTGACTAGGAGGACAGTGTTGTTGGGGAGGGTGTACTGGACACGATATGGACCGAACCATTTGCTACAAAGTTTACCGGTATGGACATTTTTCCCTTTCGGGTGCCATAGGACGTAGTCGCCTACATTGTATCGAGTCGGCTGACCTTGGGTGTGGGCCCACTGGGCTCGGTTCCACTGTTGTGCCCCGTGGTGGGTGGCTGCTGTCAGTCGGGTTTCGTCTAACTTCTTGAGTTCGGCGGCTCGGGCTGCTAGGACTCGCCTGGGAGTGAAGTCGGTAGTCGATGTCGATCGTTGGGTCGGAATGATGTATTCGGTTGGCATCAACGGCGTCAGACCATACACCAATTGGAAAGGTGTGTGGCCTGTGCTAACTTTGTATGCCGTTCGGTAAGCAAATAGGACCGTGTGGAGCTGTAAGTCCCAGTCGGTTCGATTCTCGTTGACTAGCTTTTGGAGCATTCGGACTATGACCTTGTTGGTCGACTCGGCTTGGCCGTTGCCTTGCGGATAGTATGTCGTTGAAGTCGTGTGTCGGAGTAAGAAATGCTCGGTGAGAGTGTGCACCGTGCTATTGATAAAATGGGTACCTTGGTCGCTTACTAGGTGGAGTGGACATCCAAACCGGGTGAGGATTGCCTCGTATAGGAACTGCGCGGTCTCCCTGGCGGTGTTTCCTCGGAGAGCTCTAGCCTCGACCCATTTGGTGGCATAGTCGGTAGCCACCAAAATGTATCGACAGGCTGTATGTCGGGTCTTCTTGACGGGGCCTATGAAGTCGAGTCCCCATTTCATAAACGGTTCTGCGGGTAGTTGGGTGACGAGCTTCGAGGAGACTGTGTTGGGTAGTCCGCCAGTCTTCTGGCATTCATGACACGACTGGCAGTACTGGACAGCGTCTTGGTGTAGAGTCGGCCACCAGTAGCCTGCGTCTAGTATTTTCCGGACAGTGATGTCATGAGAAAAATGTCCTCCCGCGTTGCCTTTGTGTAATTCTTGGAGGATTGTTGTCGGCTGACTGCCGGTCAGGACTAGTCGGAGCTGGTGGTCCTTGCCGAGTCGGTACAGTTGTCCGTCGAGTACTTGGTACGGAATGGCTTTGTGAGCGATTCGCTTGCGAGCCTCCTTCGTCATGTGGGTTGGAAAAGTCCCGGTAGTCAAGTAGTCGACTATCGGGTGTAGCCAGTCGGGTTCGGTGGAAAAGAGTTCTGCGTCGACTGTCTGGTCGGGTATGCCTATGGCTGGCTCGGCCCCTTCATTTCTTGATAGTGCGTCGGCTACTCCATGCGTTTTGCCTGGTTTATAAACCACAGTGAAGTCGAATTCCAGAAACAGGAGTAGCCAGCGTGCCAGTCGACCCGATACCTGAGGTTTGTTGATCAAGTACTGGAGCGCCAGGTGGTCGACATAGAAGACGAATTTATTACCTAGGAGGTAATGGCGGAATTTGTTGATGGCGTATACCATTGCGAGGGCTTCCTTCTCGGTTGTTGTATAGTTCTTCTCTGCTTTGTTGAGTACTCGAGAAGCCTAGGCTATCGGCTGGTCGATGTTGCCGGTCGGGTTCTGTGCTAGCATCGCCCCGACTGCGATGTCGGATGCGTCTGTGTGTATGTGGAAGTCGAGTGACCAGTCGACTCCGATCAAGATTGGTGCAGTCTGGTATCGATCCTTGATGGTCTGATATGCGGTTGCGCACGCCGGTGTCCAGTCGAACGGTTTGCCTTTCCTGGTCAGTTTGGTGATGGGTTCCATGAGGGCAGCATAATTTTTGATGAAGCATCGGTTGAACTGGGCTAGGCCGTTGAACGTCTGAATGGCTTTGACGTCCTTTGGTGATGGCATGTCGACTAGGCCTGAATTTTCTTTGGATCCGGAAACTTCCCTTCCCAACCTACAATGTAGCCCAAAATTACACCAGAAGGAACATAGAATATACATTTTTCTGGATTGAGGCTTATCCCGTACTGTCGACATCGGTCGAAGACTAGTCTGAGCTTCGGTAGGTGGGAGTCGATGTCGCTGTAGACACTGAAATCCTCTAGGAATAGCTTCATGAAGTCGCCCAGGTACTCTTTGAAGATCTGGTTGACGATGCGCTGGTAGGTAGGCGAGGCGTTCTTCAATCCAAACGGCATCACGACCCATACATACGCGCCCCACTCGGTAATGAACGCTGTTTTGGGGCGGTCAGTCGGGTCGATCCGTACCTGGTGGTAGCTTGAGAAACAGTCGATGAAGGAGTAGGCTTCATAGCCTATGACTGCGTCGAGTACCTCGTCCGTGAACGGAAGGGGGTACGGGTCTTTCTTGGTTGCTGCATTAAGTCGACGGAAATCTACGCATATCCGGAGTTTCCCATTCTTTTTGGGGACCACGACTATTGGGGATAGCCATGTCGCCTGGTCGACTGGTGCGATGAATCCTGCTTTTAGAAGTCGTTCCAGGTCGTCCTTTACTGCTTGTGCATAATTCCGGTTCATCCGCTATCGTGCTTGGTGACTAGGTGAGATGGTCGGGTCGAGCTCGATCCGATGAGTCGCTATGTGTTCCGGTATGCCTCGCAGATCTTCGTAAGAGAAGGCGAAAATGTCGATGTATTCCTTGAACAGGGATTCTGCGCTAGCTCGGAGACTAGGGCTCAAATTCGCGTTCAGCTTCAACAGCTTGGGGTCGGTAGAGGTACCGACGTTGACATGGTCGAGTCGATCCTCCTCATTGTGATTCCAATGGGCAATGTCCATGAATCGCAGCTTGTCTTGTATTGGTGTCTCGTCTACCAACATTGTTCCTGGTCTATGTTGAATACCTTGGTGCCCAGGGGTACTGGCTGTCGGAGTCGGTTCCGTTCCAGATTGGTCGACTGTCGACTCAGTACCTAGGAGGTTCCAATCGATTGTGCCCATTGTGTGGAGGGTCGGGTCGGAGGCCATCAAAATTTCCTCCTCTTCGTCGGTGATTCCTTCCGCGAAGTTGTAACAGACTAGCGCATGTGGTGTAACCGCCTCGTATCCTAACTGGCGATTTATCTTGACTGTCTTGACTGTGCCATTGCCCATGATCTGCACTTCATTGTTGCCCCAGTCGTGTATGACTTTGGCATGTCGAAGCTAGGGTCGACCGAGTAATAACCGATAGTCTGACTGGACTGTGGAATAGTTGATGACTATAAGCGTGACTATGTAGGTGATGCCATGAATGTGAATTCTGACATCCCTGATCAATCCTTTGGGTCGTGCTATGGTGCCATTAGCCATCTTGAGGTTGAATGGTGCGGGTGACGGCTTTGCTAGTCCCAACCGTCGGCGTTCATCTTCGGTGATCACATTGACGCCGGACCCGCCATCGATTAGAACGTCGTCGACCATGTTTTTACCGACTGATACTGTGATGACTGGCATGTGTTTGTCGATGACTGCTGCAGCGGCGATCGTCACCTCCTCTGTAGTCGAGTAGGGTAACACTTGAGTCGACTCTGGGTCTGAATGCGTCAGTCGATCCCTAACCAGTTTGGTGAGGGTCGGTAATAACTGTAGTAAGTCACGGATGGAAACCTGCAATTTGCAGTCTTGGAGTTGCTCGAGGATCTGCTGCTGGACGGCGCCGAATGCGATGCTGCCTTGGTCGACTGTGGCCGGAGTCGGTTGGTCTCGGTTGTCTTGAAGGGTGATCGTTTGTTGCGGTAATGCCTCCGCGTCCCAGTCGAGTGAGGGTGAGTCCTCAGTCGACTTTGGGTCTTTAGTGGAAGTGGTTGTTTCCAACTCGGCTTGGAGTTGACGAACTTCCTGCATCATTTGATCACGTAGTAGTTCTTGGGCAGTCCAGTCGGTCTTCTCTGTGGTTTGGTCAGAAGTCGGCTGGTCGGTAGTCGACTGGCTTCTGGTAATCGCTGCGACTGTTAGGACACCAACCGTAGTGTTTGGTAGTTCTTCAATGACTACTGACGACGTGTGGGGCTTGGTCTCGATCTGCTGATTAAGGAATTGGACGACCTTCGGATCCTTCAGTAGGGGACACAAGTGTGTCGGGCGGTCCAATGTTTTGCACAAAGAGCAAGGGAATATCCGTCGTGGTGTGCTATCTCGCGGTGGTCGACTCCTTGATTCGGCGGTAGTCGACACCGGTGTTGCTGCTGCAACTGGCGCTGTCCTATTAGCCGCCGCGCGCCTTTTTCTGATCTCGCTCTCCGGATTGAGCCAGCAATCGCATTCAAAATGGCCTGGCTTCTTGCATCGATTGCAAAATGCTCGTTTTGTAGTCTCGGGCCGCTCGGTAGTAGTCGAGTCGGGTTCCTTCGGTAGTCCGCTTTCTGCAAGCTTAGCCAATTTCTTGGCCTGGGCTAGTGTCGATCTTGGTAGTCCGACTGTGGCTACCTGCAGATACTTCAGCAAACCAGCTCGGAAATTGCTTAGTAGGAAATTATCAGCTGGAAGGACCTCAAACTGGCTGGCTAGTTTCATCATCCGTTCATAGTAATCGTCAACCGACTCTTTGGCATCCTGTTTCATACTGCGGAAACGTAGGTAAGCCTGGTCATCATTGTCGATATCCTGGTAGCGATGTTTGAAGGCATCGAGAATTTCATGTAAGTTTTGGTGTGGGTATGACGTCCGTTGAGTCGAGAACCAATTATAGTTAGCAGCATCGACTAGGGAATTTCCGAACAACGCTATAGTAATAGTCGAGTCGGTTTCGCCATTCAACGTAAGGGTGATTGAGAAATCGATGGACATGAGTAATGGCACACTTGCCTTCCTTGTAGGTAGGCATCGCTACTGGTTTCCTGGCAGTCGTCCGAGTCGGGAGTGTAGCTGCTGGGTAGGGAGGCTGCTGCTGCGTCTGAGCTGCAGGTGCCGAATAGCCTATCGACCGAGGGTTGTATAGTGCACATTGGTCGAAAAGATGACCATAGTCGCCACAAGATGTACACATAGGTACGGTGGGCTGGTACTGGGTCACAGTCGGTAGGACTGGTGGCTGGGAGGCTACCGGTCGGTTGTATGGGTTTTGTGGCATGGGCCTATTATGCGTCTGTGAAAACGATGGCTGATTGATAGGTTGCATCATAGGAATGCCTATTGCTGGTTGAGTTTGGTAACCAGGTGGTAGACTAGTCCGAGGGGTCGACACTCTGGGGGTTGTAGTGTGAGTTACCCTTGGCTGATCTATGTATAGAATATTCGGCTCATGAATGTGAGTGCGAATATTCGGGAGACTGGGTCGAGTAACAACTTGGTCGACTGGTTGGTTGGAGTGATAGATCTGTCTGATCCTATCGACTAAGTCATTATCAAAGTCGTCTATGCCGGTCGAGTATGGGTTGTCGGTACCTGGTGATCCGGGTCGACTATTCATTTGACCAGGAGAACTGGGTTCCTGGCGAAATGTAGGCGACTGGTCCGGTCGACCTGGTTGCGATTCCGAGTGTAGTTGCTCAGGTGTCGGGTTCTGGCTAGATAAAAGATCGGCCAGTTGGGAGTCCAATTCATCCCTATTACGACGTAGTTGGTCTATTTCTAACTGTCGTTGATATGAAATGATGGGAGGTTCGGTAGTGTACCTTACTAGTCGTTGATGCGCACTGGAAGGTCGTTCCGGTAAGTCGAGCGGGTCGTCCAGGAGCCTTCGTGGAGAAGTCGGGTTCGACCTTGTCTGAAACGCCACTGTCGGGCGGGTCTGATGATTCGCGGTGTACATGGTCGGTAGAACCGCCAGGGGTCGGGTTGGCATATTTGGGATGCCGCGTCCCATTGGTACCGAAGTTTCGTGAAAAATGGTACCTTCCGGGGTATTCATCCTTCCCTGCGTGAACTCCATGTAGTGCTGTAAAGACGGGTCGGTAGAAGTCGATGCTGCGACTTGTCTCCGAATCTCGTACGTTGGTCGGGGATCTATTCCCGTAGTAGTCTCATGGACTACTATCGGTGGGACGATCTCCGACTATAAATTTCGCCATTCTCTATGAAAACGTGGGTTAGAGAGCTGGTGGGCAGTTACTTCGACTGCTAAGGGAGAACCTGTAGCTCGTGTACGCGGTCGTTCCATACTAGCGACGCGGCAGTTATCGGATCTAGATCTGGATCTGGGATTTAGATCCGACTTCTGCTAGGTAGGTCGGGCTCTGAGATCCGTTTGGCTAGTCTTTTGTGCTGGCCTAGTCGGTTGCTCTGTGGCACCGTAAACCTTGTTCACAGACTGCTCCTACAGATTCTTGATCAGTAGCCTTTATCGACTGTTGACTACCCTGGTCGACTGTTACACAGACTGATCTCCGAGGCACTTTTCGGCTACTCGGGCTCTGGATTTCTCTCAAGGTATGCGATTTTCATGTAGGAAGCAGATGGCTGCTGTTTCCTAGGGACGTATAGCGCCTGGGCGATAGGTGATAGGATCGACTAGGATCTAGATCTGGATCGACCAGGATTTGGATTTGGATCTAGATCTAGATCTGGATCGACCAGGATTTGGATCTGCATCTAGATCTAGATCTCGATCTGACTAGCCCAACAGAAAGACTAGCGTCTGATCTGAACTGTGCATGGTCGCCAAATGTTAAGGGGGTTTTCTAGGAACCGACCTTAAACGAATGAGACTACTCCGCACAAGACTATTCTAGACTATTCTAGACTAGTTACTAGAGATTAAGAGGAGTAGTAAGAGGTTTCTACAAAGGAGAACGTACTGTCGCCTAGGAAAAAGCACCAGTATACTAGTGAGTCGGCTCCTGCATACCCACAGACTACTGCAACTAACCAAGATACAACCACAAAGAGCAATACAAGAGCAGGAACAGCAGTAGTCTAGCAGCAGTAGTCTAACATACTAGTGCGCACAAGAAGAGTAAAGACAAGAACGAAGTACAACGGAGGCTGCCAAGAAGATGTACAAATGGTATAGCAGCCCCTCTCTCGAAGAGAGTGAAGGTACATATAGGAGACTAGTCTGACAGTGTGTCAGACTGGTCGACCGGAAAAGTCGGGTCGACCAGTCTGTACGAGCCTGTACTACCACGTGTCTCCTGCTGGGTCTATTCCTGCCGGGTATAGACTAGCCTACTCTTAGCCTAAGGGAATATCAACTAATATTCGGTTAACACGGGTGGATGGCCACGGGTGGCACCCCGTCACGAGCGCCACGCCGTGACGTGGATGGCCCAGTGGCACCCCGCTCCAAATTTTCTCGTGATATGGGCAACGCTGCGAGCATGATGGTCATTGTGGTCTGCTCATTGTGTCAAGTGAAGTGTTCCTCGCCGTTTTCGTCTAGGGGCAGGGTCTGGATGGCACGCCAGCTCATGGATGCGTGTTCCTCGCCGTGGGTTTTCATATGAGTTCGAGTTGAAGATTTAGTGTACGTGTACACAAATTCAAAGCTCCTCGCAATGGCTAAGAGAAAGGATGAGAAGAAGTGGTACAACGAAAATGTATCATCAGAGGATTCGGATTCCGCTTCAGAAGAATCGGATGGAGATGATGAAGGCGATTGGGTGGGTAATCATGCATCAGACGATGATCGCTGGGCTGATGTGCCTCTTGACGATTGGAGTGATCAACTCTCTCCACGAAGGCCGGAGTCCTCTCCAGCAAGAGCTGGTCGATCAAGCCACGATGTATACGAGTTTGCTGAGGATGGAGAGGAGGGCAATCACGTGCAAGCATCAAATGCCGACGATACCGGTGTGAATGTCAGAGAAGAGGACAATTCAATTCCGGCGTTGGGTGAAGAAGAGGGGGACAAACGTGGTGAAGATGGTGGTATAAGGATTGACACCGTGCAGGAGGGTGTTTTGAAAGACCCCAAAGATTCTGAGTTGGAGCTTTCTCCTGGACGAAAGGCCACAATGGTGAACAATGGCCACTCCAAATGGAAAGGCATAGAGGAAGATTTTGGTCCAATCAGTAAGAGTCCGTTGAAGTTTGGAGAGAGAGATTCTCCTCGTGGACCCCGTCTTGAGGACCAAATGCAGAGGACCGTCCTTGCATCTAGAGCCTTATTTGATAATTCTAAAGCACCAACACCCCGAGTTCCACTTGCATCTTCAACGGGATTGGTATCCCTTTCCAAAGCGGTGAATAAACGTGTGAGCTAGAGAATCAGATGGGGATTCTGAAAGCGACGAAAATTTTCCTTTATTAGTAGCTATAATAAAGAAGCCATCAGGTGTGCCCCCAAGGCACAATCAACGGCCAATGCAAAAGATGACGGTGAAGGAGACACTTGTGGGCCCGAAACATATATCATCGGGTGGAGAGAAATTTGGCGCAACAGGAAACGGCAGCGCTAAACGAAAAAGGCTCATGCAACCATTTGCTGCTTCTCCACCAAAGCCAGGACGAGGTAAAACACCCCTTGACGCAAGTGGATCCACATGGAAAATGAAGAGTATCCAACCAGTAAAGAAGGAGAGAAAGGAAAACGAGTATTACTCTCACAGTGACGACGAGTCATATGATCCAGAGGACAGTAGCGGAGCAGAGGTGAAAGGAGATTCTGATTACAAGGCAGATTGAAAACTCAATAGCATTTATGTATTTTCGTAGAGTTTTTTTTATAAGATATTCTAGTATTCAGTAATTGTAGTTGTTTGGACAGGAGATAGATTTTATAAGTATATATTTCTGTAGTGATATGTATGACGTACATGAATAGAGGGCAATATTTTGTTGACGTTCCCTTTATTGAATGTTTGTTTACCTGCGAAATATAATATATGACACTATTTTTATGCTTTATGTTGTTGGAACGAGAGTGGCTATAACCCTAAACAACTAAACAAGGTCGTTATATTTTTATTACAATGAGGCTCCAGAGACTTAATGAGACTTTAATTTATATTTTCCACCATTACAATCACCCTAGAACGGCCGGAAGTGTTCAAGGTTTAGTCCATGAGAACCCCTAAACCGGCTTGGCCGTCCTCTAGTTGTCCGCGTTCCGTCCACCCGCCCGGTCGTCCGTCCCGCCGTCCGCTCTGCCGTCCGCCATCAAACTCCGTCCGTCGAGCCGTCCGCTACGATGTTCGCTAAGCCGTCCGCAAGGTAAAAACGACAGCGGATAAAGTAAATCACAGTTTACCCAGCGGACGCTGGCGTCCGGCCGCTCGGACACGACGTCCGGACGTTCCGACGTCAAACCGGACGCGATTTGCTCCAAAGACGTCCAAAGTGACAACCCTGCTCCCACATCAATTTCAAACCAACCAGCACTTTGAAAATAAATAAATAAATGTTCACACCTGGTGCTCGTCACGGCGCGTGGTGGCCTCGCCACACACCCTGTTTGGCACCACCCCTCACATCGTCGTGGACGAGGACCCCTCCAGGGCCTCCCACATCAATTTCAAACCAACCAGCACTTTGAAAATCAAAAAAAAAATGTTCACACTTGGTGCTCGTCACAGCGCGTGGTGGCCTCGCCACACACCTTGTTTGGCACCACCCCTCACATCCTCGTGGACAAGGACCCCTCTATGACCTTCCACATCAATTCAAAACCAACCAGCACTTTGAAAATCAAAAAAAAAAATGTTCACACTTGGTGCTCATCACGGCGCGTGGTGGCCTCGCCACACACCCTCTTTGGCACCACCCCTCACATCTTCGTGCGCGTGGTGGCCTCGCCACACACCCTCTTTGGCACCACCCCTCACATCCTCCTGGACGAGGACCCGAACAGGGCGTCCCACATCAATCTAAAACCAACCAGCACTTTGAGAATAATTTTTTTTTTCACACATCATGCTCGTAACGGCGCGTGATGGCCTCGCCACACACCTTGTTTGGCACCACCGCTCACATCGTCGTGGACGAGGACTCCTCCAAGGCCTCGCCCCACACCCTGTTTGGCCACCCCTCACATCCTCGTGGACGAGGACCCCTCTAGGGCCTACCACATCAATTTCAAACCAACCTGCACTTTATAAATCAAAAAAAAATTGTTCACACTTGGTGCTCGTCACGGCGCGTGGTGGCCTCGCCAAACACCTTGTTTGCACCACCCCTGACATCCTCGTGGACGAAGATCCAATCAGAGCCTCCCCACTACCACAGATGGGTACTTTTATGACTGGGAGAATGACTGCGTTTATGACTGCGCGCAGTCATAAAATCGGGTATGTGACTGCGCGTCATATTTTTTGCTAACGTGGAATGTGACGCGGAGCATGACTGGGTGCCGTAGTTACCGACGAGTCGCTTCGGGCACCTAGTCATATGAATAAATACGCCTTAAAGCGTATACTTGGGCGCCATGTACGTGCCACGTCAGCATTCCAGCCGCCATCTTGACCGGCCCCAAGTCCTTGACTTTTGGAGGTCTGCCCGGGCAGCTGAGGCCAAAATCCGACGTGGCATGTGACTCGGGCGAGTCATATTTTTTGCTGACGTGGCATCCGACGTGGCACGTGACTCTGCGTAGTCATATTTTCTGCTGACGTGGAATATGACTCTGTGGAGTTATATTTTTGCTGACGTGGCACTTCCACGTGGAATGTGAATAATGTCATTGTTCGGCTGACGTGGAATGTGACTCTGTGGAGTCACAGTTTTGGTCATAATGTTGCTGACGTGGAATTCGATTGGTAGTGATGTTTTAGGCTTTCGTGGATTATGACTCTGTACAGTCGTGTTTGAGCGGTCTTATGACTGTAGCCAGTAGTGTGTTCAAGACCTCCAGTAGTGTTTGACAAGAGTGCAAAGGATATACGACTAGTTTCAGTCACAGTATCGGTCGGAGTGAGACCAATATATGACTCGCGGTAGTCATAATGTTATTGCCATGTATGTGGCCATATTAGTGCACACAGTGATATTTTCGCTTACTGAGAGTTACATTACTATTATGTATCTGAATTATACAATAGAAGACACATACGTGGAATTCAATAGAAGACGCATACGTCTGAGAAGGGAAATGCAACATGTTCACTTGTATTTAGTAGTGAAAGACTCAATACAAAACCAAAACTTGAGAATGTCTTAGAGGGAGTTGCTATCTAGCTAACCCACTCTTATTCCTCACCATTATATACATCCAACATCCATCATCTCGTGCTTCCCATTTACTTCTTGCTGCTGGCTCCTTGTGATTTTCTTCGTCATCCTGTGTGCACCACCACAATGACAAGTGGGTTAACCAACTTTTTTGCGCAAACCTCATAAATTCAGTAGAGAACCCCTTAATATAGATGCTGCGCAATTATGACTATTATCTGTTACATTCATTTGTATCATGACTAGTCCCTGTGACCTTCCCAGCTATACTTGACTGAACCGTGTGACATTCTCACTATGCTTATTACTGATCACTGTGACATGGCAGACTGCGTACATTACTTAACCCTGTGACATTCAGGGAATTCATCAGGATTGTGTGCTACATCAAACATCAGAAGATAGTTTATATGTCACCTTCTCTTTCGCAATCGCGCCATTTAGGCTGCCTCCAGTGCGGCAACGGGCCACTTGGTGATGCTGTTGAGAGCACCACCCAAGCGATCTACAACCGGATCGTCCGTCTCGTTCGGCTCATAGAGGCCAATCTCTTCCGATCCCGGTTCTACCGCGGTGATCATGACTGATGCCATACCCTCCTCGATCAAACGGCAATGCAGGGTGCCTCCTGCAACGCTAATGATAACGCCGTGAGCTACAACGGTGTCCTTGGGCTTCAAAACCTCGTCAAAGTCCTTTACCTTCACCTTCGATTGGGGGCCAAAGCTGCGGGTGCGGCTTCTGCCACCAGCACCACCGGCTCCACCATTTCAAGTTCCTGGGGCTGCATTTCAAACGTCCTTCATGTTAGGGATACCTAGCAAATCTACAAATGAGAAATGATAAAAGCGTTACGTACATAATGGAGGAAGGAGAAGAAGGTTTGGAGAGAGCTTGTACTTCCGCCCTCCATGAACCAGCCGTGGACCTACCGGTATCTGTGGTGTCGCAGCTGCTATGACGTCTTTCACCAAATATTGAGTGCAGTACTTGATGTCAGATGGGTTCCGTGATAACGCTTGAAATGGCTCTATTAGTTGGGTGAGGAAATCGTCGTTAGGCTCTAGCGGATCCCATCGTGGACAAGTGATGACATTCGAGGGGGGAGACTCAGCCGTTGCAGTTGCGTCGCAATCGATTTGAAGGCATCGAGCCTTAGGAGCCAAAGCCACGGGGATTACACTAAAGAGATCGTTGAGGTTTCTCTTGGTACCTGACGTTTCTTTCCCCCACAAAAAGCTCCATTTTAAGGAAGGTATCCCGGCCGCCAAAAACTTGGCTACTACCTCCACTAAAGTACTCTCTATGGGCGACCATATCCCCACATCGAAGTGCTGACACAACATGCTCAAGAAAGGGCCACAATCGGCCCTTTTCTTGATTTTTGCCTTGTGGTCATGATCAAGTTGGACCACGTTCGAGGGACCCCAGTTGTTTCTATCATGCATAGGTCTAATGTCGCACAATAGTCCCACAACATTCAAAACAAATGTATCACCACGGAGTTCCACCAAATATCAGGGCACTCTTTGCTTCGTGTGGGGGAGTGCTTCCCGAGCCTCTCGAGATCATTGATAATGTTGGTAACGAGGAGCGTCGCATTAGAGAACTAGTACCCTCTGAGATTGATAATTGTTCAGGAGAGGGTACTGAAGTAGCAAATGATAACCCTCCATTGATTTCGTCGCAAAATTCTACCCATGGTGGAATTATCCTTCCTCCTGCACAAGTTCGAGCTAGTTCGGCGGGAAGGGGTCTCCGTCAATTATCTATGCAAGAGGGGCTACAGTCATCTGCAAAGTTGACTTTGGATAGAATTTGGTCAACGGCGTTCTATGAAGCCAACATTCCATTCAACGTTGTGAGACATCCGTCTTTTATCAACCCTGTTAAACAAACTGCAGCAATGAAGTTAACGTACAAGCCCCCTTCATACTACGCCATGCGAACCTCTCTTTTGAAGGCTAGACGGGCACAAATAGAGGTTGAGGTGACCGCTAAAACGAAGGATTCCATCCGCAAGTACGGTGTAACGGTTTGTTCCGATGGATGGGACAATGTTCAGAATCGGCCCCTCTTGAATGTACTGATGTGTTGCCCTGCTGGTGATACGTTCCTCGGATCTATTGATACGACGGGCAATAAAAAGGATGCACCTTACATTGCTGAAGAAATATCTGCACATATCAATAGAGTAGGTCCCGCCAACGTGGTTCAAGTCTGCACTGACAATGCTAGCAGTATGGTGGCAGCGGGCCGTATATTAACCCAAAGACATCCTCATCTTTATTTTCAAGGATGTTGTGCCCACATCATGGACTTACTTTTGCAAGACTGGGGTTCGGAAAGATGGATAAAAAGCTTGGTGAAAAAGGCTCGAAAGATTTGCGTTTTTGTAAGAAATCACCATGCTCCACAAGCCCTGTTTCGAGTGTACTCGCCCAACCACATTCTACGCTTGCCTGCAGACACCCGTTTTGCAACCAATTTCATCATGATTGAAAGACTTCTTTAAGTTAGGGGGGCTTTAGAGAGGATGATCATAGATGATCGATGGGGTATATATTTAATAGAATTGCGTGCAAGAGGAGGCAATTCTCACGAAACAATGGGAGCCGTGCGGCGTTCGATTCATTCGGATGGGTTTTGGAATTCTTGCGAGAATTTCTTGTTTATGGTTACGCCTGTTTTAGAGGTTCTCCGTGTTTTTGATGGAAAACAACCTGCGATGGGGAAGGCGTGGCTAGTCATGCATCAATTACAAAAACACGTTCAAAAATTTGCGGACCCTCCTTTCAATTTAGACCGTGATCTTGCAGAGAGTGCTTTAAACTCATTCCAAACCCGTTGGGGTTTGATGTTGACTGACCTCCACTGGGCTGGTCGCCTCCTCAATCCTTTCTTGATAGGCAAAATTACCCTTCACGAGAACCCGCGTGCACGACCAGCATTGAACCGCATATTACGGAATTTGACTCCCGATGAAGCCACTTACCTAATGGCTATTACGGAGTTCCAAGACTTTATTGAAAGCAGGGGTGCATTTGAAGGAGTACTTCTTGCAGCAAGGGCCGATTTCCCTCCGCACGAATGGTGGGATGCCTTTAGACATGGGGCGCCGATACTCTCTAATATAGCACGACGGATATTAGCCCAAGTATGCTCGGCCTCATCATACGAACGCAATTGGAGTATGTACTCATTCGTTCATAACAAAGTCAGAAATCGTTTAATCCATTCGAGAGCCGAAGATTTGGTTTACATATACACGAACACGAGGCTCATGCGGCGGAGAAGAGATACAACCCCTGCACAGTGGTACGCACGGCACATGTACTCTGACGATGAATCAGCAAATGAAGATTTTGAGGATGATCCGGAATTCAACCCTGATGACAATGATGATGGTTTAGGTCCTGATGATGACGGCGCAAACAATGACCCCGATGACCCCCTCGGTGCACAACCTGACTGGGCGGAATTTGATCAATTCGATGACCGTAATTCCGATTCCTCTAGGAATAGTAGCGCTGACTCTGGTGACTCCGACGGCCACAATTTGGATGGTGGGCTTGATGGGATGAATGTCTATGATTTCAACGACGCCAACAACGACAACATAGTTGCCAGACAACCTTCTCCTCCTACCATGAGCAATAATGTAGTTTCTGTACCAATAGAAATTGTTGTAGCAGCCCATCCACCCAGTGTGCCACATGGCGAAGGGTGTTCAACTCGTACGGAAAATATCCAACCTTTAGAAGACATTAACCACGACGAAAGATCTCTTGAGATACCATGTGGACCGTTACCAATGGAAATAGAGACTCCCTCCCTTGTGAACGCATCATCGACTCATAGTACTGGGATTGGAGCCACACTTCTGAGTCTCAGTCAATCTAGGCGTAACGGACAAATTAGAACAACTGAACCTCCAATTGCACGACCGAATACGAGATTACGGGTGCGTGCTGGAAATACACAACCACCCAGTTCATTAGATGATCCAAATCCTCTTACCACCCAAGGTATTGGTAACATCAACACTAGAGCCCGAGGCCACAAGCGGTTTAAGTCTAGGGCGCCAAGGCCTTTTGTGGGGCTTCATGATGACACGCGACCAGTGTTAGATGCCAATGGAATTAGAGACGCATCAAGGTCACGGCCTACCAAAAAATTGGTCACTTCCAATCACGGTAACTTAATTTTACGTGCTCTTTCACCCGAACCCGAGGACGACATCAGCTCCAACGAAAGCAGTCTTTCAAGAGCAGAGGCACCTAACGATGATGATTTTCAAGGTTAACTACTTCACAGCCATCCCCTACTGCCTGTACTGGCCCGACTGCCCTGTCTGCTCCGACTGCCCCCGTCTGCCCCGACTGCCCCGACTGCCCCATCTGCCTGGAGTGCCTCATTCCGACCGCCCCTTCTGCCCCGATTCCAACTGCCCCGACTGCCCCGACTGCCCCGACTACCCCATCTGCCTGGAGTGCCTCATTCCGACCGCCCCTTCTGCCCCGATTCCGACTGCCCCGACTGCCCCGACTCCGACTGCCCCGACTGCCATGATGATCTGTCCTTTCTCAAAGTAGGAGATCCCATGCAGGATGAAAATTAATTATAGTTTCAGATGGATTACGGTCAAAGTGGAAGACATCATGGAGGAAAAATATTAATTCTAGTTTTAGATGGCCATTTGTATCAGCAGTGTTAGTGGCACATTTTGCTTTCTTTTGTAATGAGAGGAATACTTATTTATTTATTTTTTTATCTTTATTTTTTTTTTTATCTTTTGTTTTATGGGAACATTGCAAGTGTTGAGCTACTTCACAAGGACGTTAATCCCTAAGTGACGGATCAACCATTTTATGGTCTCTGCCCTTTTTTTATGTTCTGCCCTAAATAGAAAAAACATTTTTATAAAAAATAATAAATATTTTTAAATAGGTAATCAAGTCTACTTTCCAACCCAATTTGAATCATGTCAATCCGAGTTAAACTCCATCCGGGAGAAATTTTCAAAGAAAAACACTTCTACATTGTTTAGTGTTAGAAAACTTACTATTTGGGGAAAGAAATGATGTTCTCTCCGTTGAAAAATTTGCAATTTTTGATTTTATAATAGAATGTCTAGTTTTAACAAATCATGCAAGATTTCAAATTCTAAAAATAAAATTTGTGATTCTGATAAATATTTGGAATTCAGTGCTTCTAAATTCATTATGAGATGATAAAAAGCTATTTTTTTGATATTTGACCATATGGAAAATTACTAAACATCAAATTCCTCATTTTCTCTTTTGGACCAAACTTCATCAAAGTTGAAGAAGTAATTTTTTATAACACATTTATATTTTGCCCTTACCCCCTCCGTCATTTAGGGGTTAAAATATTTAAATTTCATCACATGGGATGCAATTTGTAATTGAACTTTTGCAATCTTGTTCTTTACTACTTGTTATAATTTGGTTAATTGGTTCAGTAATATTGAATAATTGTTTATGTTTCATTTGTTAATTTTTTTTTGGGTACACATGGCATCTTCATTACCATTGCTTAATATACATTATTTGGCTTCATATGTCATGACATTTCAATATTTGGGGATTTAGGGTACTTGATGTAAATACTATTGACTTTCCTATAAGGCTTTTGAATCCCTCCTTCGTTGTAAGAGTTAAAATTTGATTGTGAATTTTTCAATCCCTAATCTTGGGTGGAAGTGATAAAATACATTTATGATCATTGAACTTTAACCAGTTAACAGGAACAATAACTCCCGCTTACATGAAAGTGCTAAAAGACGGTTCTGACTTTATAGAGACTTTTGGAAGAGACAAAAATTCATTAGAAGGGACAAAAATAGTGGCTTCGGTTGAAACCCTTCTCTACAAAGTATTACGTATCAAAAGTTCAATTTCAAATCACGTTAACTTTTTAGTGCCCAAGTAATCACTACCTCACACAATAATTGAATGCTACAAAATCTATTAACAATATGAGATTGGGCTCTCAAGTTCACAAGTTTTATATATCAAGATGCTATCAATGGGAATGAAACAAACTAGCACCGTTCCCCAAAAAAAAAACAAAAACTCCTTTGCCACTCCATTTCCCACCTCTTCTTTTATCCCTTTTTCATTTTACATAACGCATGGTTGGGGTTGGTTGTTTAGGGTTTCCTGCCTATGATAACTCACTGGCAACCAGGCTGTGTATATCACATTAATGATCACACGTGCTCGACTAGTATCGAACCTTGGTCTCAATTTCGTAATATATAGTCTTAACCAACCAACAAGGGTGAGTGGCTTGATGACTATGCACACAAGATATTAAATACTACACTAAAGTCAAGGAGATTTCATTCCTCTCTTCCCCGTGCAATCCCCATTAACTACCCAATCGAGCTGCCATCCCCGACTGCCTCTACCGTCTGCCATCTCCGACTGCCTTGTGTGATCCCTCTATGCCTCTGTAATCCTGAGCTGCATCACCCGACTGCCCTCTCCCGTGTGCCCATTCCGACTGCCCCCGCTCTGTCTGCCCCCTCTCTGTCTGCCCCCACTCTGTCTGCCCCCTCTCCGTCTGCCCCACTCCGACTGCCCCGTCTGCCCTTCACTCTTCACCCATAATCTTCTTGAATTGGCCTATATTTCCGACTGCCCCAAATTTCCGACTGTCCCATCTCTCCGACGGCCGAGTCTCCAAACAACATCAACTTGAGAACCAGAAATCCTCTCCATACAAACTCCTTCCCCCCAGACCTTGCTGAAGTGAGAGTTGAGAATAACAGGTGTAGAATTAAGTTTATAATATCCATAGGCACGTTGCACTAGGAAGCTTAATCCCTCGAGATTTAATGTTTCTGTCAGACCGAATTAATGATGGATTTACTTAAATTATATTTTAGGTACTTCCATGACACCCAAACTGGGAGGCACGCGGAGGGAAACATTGTTCTTACAAAGCTGGATTCTGAAATTTGAACCCCACAAAGCGCCCACAGCCCGACCGCCTGCCTCTCCCGTCTGCCCCCTCCGACTGCCTCATCTGCCCCCTCTCTTCCTCTAGATTATCCTGAGCTGCCTCACCAGACTGCCCTCTCCCGTCGGCCCATTCCGACTGCCCCTACTCCGTCTGCCCCCTCTCCGTCTGCCCCACTCTGACTGCCCCGTCTGCCCTTCACTCTTCTTCCATAATCTTCCGAATTGGCCTATATTTCCGATTGCCCCAAATTTCCGACTGTCCCATCTCTCGGACGGCCGAGTCTCTAAACAACATCCATTTGAAAACCAGAAATCCTCTCCATGCAAACTCGTTCCACCCAAACCTTGCTGAACTGAGAGTTGAGAATAACAGGTGTAAAATTATGTTTATAATATCCATAGGCACGTTGCACGAGGACGCTTAATCCCTCAAAATTTTAATGTTTCTGTCAGACCGAATTAATGATGAATTGACTTAAAGTATAGTTGTCTTATTTTCATACCACCTACACTAGGAGGCAGTACAGTGAAACATTGCTCTTACAAAGCTGGATTCTGAAATTTCAGCCCGCCAAGTCGCCCATCATCGGGCCGCCGGCCTCTCCCGTCTGCCTCATCTGCCCCCGCCGACTGCCTCATCTGCCCCCCCCCCCCCCCCCGACTGCCTCATCTGCCTCCACCGACTGCCTAATCTGCCCTCTCGCATCTTGAGCTCCTAAACTCCGACTGCCCTAAACCGACTGCCCTACTCCGACTGCCCTCCACCAACTGCCCCATCTGCCTTTCACGCCTCTCCATATTCTTCTTAAACCCTCCTCATTGGCCCACATTTCTGACTGCTCCGTATTTCCGACAGCCCCATATTTCCGTAACCCGCAGATCTCTCCTAGAACACCATAAACTAAAACCATGAAATCCATTCCTAAACAACATTCTCCCACAACTTGTCAGGACAGGAGACCAGCTGAAAATTGAAGACGTTAATATCCATAATCATCCTGCATGACAAAACTATATACCTCATGCTTTTAATGTTTTCTTCCAAACTGGATTAATCATGAATTAAATTTTTCTACATTTCTTGTTATGCCACATATCCATCATGGAGCACACCAAGAAAAAAGTATCACAACTTAACGGAGAATATTAATACAAGCCCATTTCTAATATAAAACACATGTGCCATGGCATTTTGATGATGGTACAACATCGTGGAAGGCATATAATCATTCCTAGTAAGCCCAAAATATTAATACAAGCCCAATCCTAATATAAAACACATGTGGAATGGCATTTGGATGATCATACAACATCGTAGAAGGCATATAATCATTTCTAGTAAGCCCAGAATATTAATACAAGCCCAATCCTACTATAAAACACATGTGCCATGGCATTTGGATGATGGTAGAACATCGTGGAAGGCATATAATCATTTCTAGTAAGCCCAGAATATTAATACAAGCCCAATCCTAATATAAAACACATGTGCCATGGCATTTGGATGATGGTACAACATCGTGGAAGGCATATAATCATTTCTAGTAAGCCCAGAATATTAATACAAACCCATTCTTAATATAAAACACATGTGGGATGGCATTTGGATGATGGTAGTATTGAAGGTAGAGAAGATTGCACAAGGCACACACACAAACACAAGGAATGCGTAGAAAGAGATAATCTTTACTCAAAGGCCTTCCACCTTAAGTAGTGTACACTAGGAGGTCACCATGGACAAACCATATGGGATAACTCATCACAAGGACACTCTAGAGATCAGCCCATGCCTAACCCCTCCTCCCACACACCATTATTTAGCACCCGTACGTCTTTGGCTTCTAGCAATACTACGTTGCATCAATTACCTCAATACTCCCACTTTGCGTAGAGCCAAAGCCTCTAAGTCCAAATGCTATTACTAATCGTTGGTGTCGGTCTCTACAAAGACCCTTTGTGAGCACATCCGCCACCATGTGCTCCGTTGGGCAATACTCCAAATGTATAACTCCCAATTCCAACTTCTCCCGAATGAAGTGGTATTGCACATCAATGTGCTTCGTGCGTGAATGATGTGTAGGGTTTTTTGCAAGTGAAATGCACCCTTGGTTGTCACACATAATCGTTGTAGCCTCACCTTGTGTGCAACCCACATCCACCATTAGTTGCCTCAACCAAATGGCCTCCTTCGTGGCATGGCTCGTAGCCATGTACTCGGCCTCCACCGTTGATGTCGCCGTGGTTTGTTGCCGCTTGCTATTCCACGACACCGCTCCCGATCCGACCTTGAACATGTAGCCCGTTGTCGATCTTCGATCGCTCGTGTCTCCCGCGTAGTCCGCGTCACAATAGCCGCTCAACACAATGTCTTTGCCTCCAAGACACAACTTCACATCGCTTGTGCCCCTCAAATAACGCATGATCCTCTTGACCGTCATCCAATGCATCGAGCCCGGTCTCGCCATGTGTTGACTCACCACGCTAATTGGATACGCAAGGTCGGGCCGTGTCGCAATCATCGCATACATCAATGACCCCACCGCTTGCTTGTATGGCACCTCCGCCATCGATTTAGCCTCCATCGCATACTCCTCCTCCGAAAGCTTGACGAGCTTGGAGTTTGCATCCAATGGTGTTGCCACGGGCTTACAATCCTCCATCCCGAATCTCTTGAGCACGTCCATCACATACTTGCCTTGACTCATGGTGATAGTGCGTGTAGCCCTGTCTCGCACAAACTCAACACCAAGACAAAAGTGCAATTCTCCAAGATCACTCATCTCGTACTCTCTCTCAAGCATGCCTTTTAATGCATTCATTAAACTCATGAGGCTTGCAAGAATGATCAAATCATCAACATATATGATCACAATCACCACATGTTGCCCCTCTTGCATGAAGTAGAGACTATGATCCGCAATGCTCCTAGTAAACCCGTGTGCAACCAAGAACGTGTCAATCTTTTGGTACCACGCTCTTGGAGATTGTTTCAACCCATACAATGATTTTTGCAACTTACAAACAAGGTGCTCATTACCTTGTTGCACAAACCCCTCAGGTTGCACCATGTAGATGTCCTCCTCCAAATCGCCATTCAAAAATGCGGTCTTCACATCCATTTGATGCATCTCCAAGTCCAAGGCCGCTCCAATGGCAAGAATGCATCGAATGGTGGTGAACTTGGCCACGGGAGCAAATGTCTCGTGAAAGTCCACCCCATGCACTTGCGCGAACCCCTTGGCTACTAATCTTGCCTTGTGACGCACAACAATACCCGAAACATCCCTCTTTGTCCGAAACACCCATTTGCAACCAATGGGGTTGCGATCCTTTGGAATGGGAGTTAATTGCCACGTACCGTTAGCAATTAGAGAGTCGTACTCCTCTTGCATGGCGCGCTCCCACTTGACCGCATCCTCACCTTGCATGGCTTCTCGAATGGTCAATGGACCATCCGATAATGCCACATTCGCATGCTCGTCCTCCACTTGAGGGAAGATGTGGTTCTTCCACCATTCTCCAGGTGGCTTGCGCGATCTCTCGGGGTACCGCCGCTCGCTTGAAGAAACTTGCTCCTCTTGCGTGCCCTTTGCGCCATTCTTGGCCTTTGAGCTCGATGGCGCTTCAACAACCTCCGTGTCGCCAGCTTCGTCATCACCGTCATCATCACCTACATCAACAACACTAGGAGACTTGGAGGGTGTGTCCACCAAAACGTCTCCACTACTCCCACTTGGACCAACCTCCAAAGGAGCCTCCATCGTAGACTCCTCACAAAATGTCACATCACGTGACCGAATGATCTTCCTCGTGTCCACCGACATGAGTCTATACGCCTTGGTACCTTCACAATACCCAAGAAACACACATTTCAAGGCCTTAGCCTCAAGTTTCGTCTTCCGTTCGTCAGGAACCTTCGCATATGCAATGCATCCGAAGATGCGCATGTGTGCAACACATGGTTGCCTCCCACTCCACGCTTGCTCCGGCGTCATGCCTTCAACCGCGCTTGTTGGACACCGATTGCGTGTGTATACCGCATTCACCACCGCTTCCGCCCAAAGGTCCAACTTCAAGTTTTGAGCGTGCAACATGCTCCTAGCCATCTCTACAATGGTGCGATTTGCGCGCTCCGCAACTCCATTTTGTTGAGGCGTGTACGGGGCCGAAGTTTGGCGTGCGATGCCTTCATTCTTCAAAAGCTCGTCAAATTTCTTGGACATGTACTCGCCGCCATTGTCCGACCGAAACACCTTGATCTTCAACTCGGATTGGTTCTCCACCAATGTCTTGAACTCCTTGAACTTCTCAAAACACTCACTCTTGGCTTTGATAGGGTAGAGCCATATCTTCCTTGAAAAATCATCGATGAAGGTCACAAAGTACTTGCAACCTCCCATCGATGTGGTCTTCATGGGGCCACACACATCCGAATGCACGATCTCCAAAACTTTTGTGGCCCGTGTCGCCCCTTCACCCGCAAATGGCAACCGTTGTTGCTTGCCTTCAATGCAACCTTCACACGTGAATGTAGAAGCATCCACTTTCAATTGATGAAGGTCCATACCGCTTACCATGCCGCGTAGTGTCTTCACACTCTTGATGTTCAAATGGCCAAGTCGACGATGCCACAACGCCAACTTGTCGTCCTTCAAGTTTGAATGCGCCAACGCCGCCGATTCCTTCGAATGCACCTTGGAGAACTTGATGTGGTACAAGCCCTCGTGTTCTTCAATGATGGCCACCTCATCTCGACTCGGTGACAACACATGACACCCCTTATCACTAAACTCAACCCTCAAGTGCTTTGCCACTAATTGCCTCACCGATAGTAAATTTGCCGTTAATTTGGGAACGTGGAGGACATCTTGGATAGTGATTGTCTTCACACGACCCCTCACCTCGGTGTCTACAACAATTTGGCCCTTGCCAACGGCCTCAAGCACCGTATCATCTCCCAAAATCACTCTCCTTGGATTAATGAGAGCATACGAATGAAAACAAGTTTTATGTGGTGACATGTGGCTTGTAGCCCCCGAATCAACAATCCAATCACTCGTACTACCATTGCACGATACATTGCTTGCCATGTTTGCATACTCATCACCAACCTCAATCCAATCACTCATGCTTGCATCACCCTCGATACCATCACTCATGCTTGCATCACCCTCGATGCCATCGCTCATGCTTGCCTCATATCTAGCCGTAAATGCGTACTCATCATCGTCACGAGTTTTAGTGTTGTTTGCACTCTCCCCTTTCTCATCCCTCTTGCGTTTGAAGCAAAATTTGGCAATGTGGCCCTTCTTACCACAATAGAAGCACACCTTGTCGCTTGAGCTCCCACCGCCTCCATTCTTGAATTGCTTCGCCACGAGTGCCGCTCCATCTTCTCGAGACTCGTTCTCCTTTCGCCGCGAAAGCTCGTGCAACAACCGTGAGGTCACATAGTCCAATGTGAGCTCCGTAATGGGTCTTGACTCCATTGCCACGATGAGGTACTCGTATGATGATGGAAGGCTCTCCAAAAGTGTCATCACGATGTCACCATCCGTAACCGACACGTCGCAACCGTTGAGTTGATCCGCGAGAGCTTTGACCTTGTTGATGTGCGCCAACATGTCATCTTCTTCGCCCATCTTGATGGTGAAGAACTTGCGCCTCAAAAACAAAATGTTGGCCAATGTTTTCGCTTCGTGAATGTTGCAAAGCTTGGACCATGCTTCCGCGGGTGTCTTGCACGAACGAATGTGCGCAAGTTGCGAATCCGCGAGGTTGAGTGCCAAAATGGCAAATGCCTTCTTCTCCCTCCTCGTGTACGCTTGCATGATCCTAGGATCCGTAGAAGAGAAAGGAGGTTCCTCACTACCCTCGACAATCTCCCACAACTCCTTCTCGGCCATCACCATCTCCATTTTGAATTTCCACAAGTGGAAATTCACCCCATCGAACTTGTCCACGACCTTGGGACCCTCACCCTCAAAAGATGCCATGATCCTCACTTACGTATGCCTCCCCACACAAATGAAACCTCAAACTCAAACACACAACTTTGTTTTTGTGATTTTTTGCTTTGATATTGCACCTTTGTGCACCCAATGGGTTTAAAACAACCCCAAACACTAGATCAGCACTTTTGTGCTCCACACACGCCTCCCAACACTCAAATGTGAGAACCCTCACCCAAAAATGCAAAGAGGCTCACCAAAACCCCTCAAATCACTCAATGGAGCTCAAAACAACTCCAAATGCTTCAATACGACGCCTTAGTGTCCCCAAACACTCAATGCACGTCAATGACACCTTTGTGTCCTTCAAGAGCACTCACTCAATGCACATGAACTCACACAAGTCCCTCAAAACCCCAATCGCATTGAAATTGCTCAAAACCGCACCTTTGTGCACAAACTAGCTCCAAATGAAAATTTGAGCACCCCAAGAGCATGAAACACATGCAACACCTCAAAGCAAGTGCCTAATCACTAGGATCAGATGGTAGACCCTCCACGAGAGTCTTCACACCTCACAAATCACTTGCATTTACTCAAATGCTCACAATTGAACCAAACGAAGTTCCACTCGCAACGAAGAGATAGAAGAAAGAAAAGAAGGAGATCAAGGGAAGAAATTGACCAAAGAGAGTGCTCCAACATGTAACTTCAGCCCATGCACACCTCCAAGAAACACCAACGCTTCAACAAGCTCCAAAACCTCCAACAATGCTCCAAAACCGCCCGTTGCGCACCGACCTCAAAATACTTGCACAAATGCAATCTAATACTCATGAAACACACATGAGTGGGCCCATAACCTATTGAAGGTAGAGAAGATTGCACAAGGCACACACACAAACACAAGGAATGCGTAGAAAGAGATAATCTTTACTCAAAGGCCTTCCACCTTAAGTAGTGTACACTAGGAGGTCACCATGGACAAACCATATGGGATAACTCATCACAAGGACACTCTAGAGATCAGCCCATGCCTAACCCCTCCTCCCACACACCATTATTTAGCACCCGTACGTCTTTGGCTTCTAGCAATACTACGTTGCATCAATTACCTCAATAGGTAGAACATCGTGGAAGGCATATAATCATTTCTAGTAAGCCCAGAATATTAATACAAGCCCATTCTTAATATAAAGCACATGTGGGATGGCATTTGGATGATGGTACAACATCGTGAAAGGCATATAATCATTCCTAGTAAGCCCAAAATATTAATACAAGCCCATTCTTAATATAAAACACATGTGGGATGGCATTTGGATGATAGTAGAACATCGTGGAAGGCATATAATCATTCCTAGTAAGCCCAGAATATAAATACAAGCCCAATCCTAATATAAAACACATGTGGCATGGCATTTGGATGATGGTAGAACATCGTGGAAGGCATATAATCATTTCTAGTAAGCCCAGAATATAAATACAAGCCCAATCCTAATATAAAACACATGTGGGATGGCATTTGGATGATGGTACAACATCGTGGAAGGCATATAATCATTTCTAGTAAGCCCAGAATATTTATACAAGCCCAATCCTATTATAAAACACATGTGGGATGGCATTTGGATGATGGTACAACATCCTGGAAGGCATATAATCATTTCTAGTAAGCCCAGAATATTAATACAAGCCCAATTATAATATAAAACACATGTGGCATGGCATTTGGATGATGGTACAACATCCTGGAAGGCATATAATCATTTCTAGTAAGCCCAGAATATTAATACAAGCCCAATCCTAATATAAAACACATGTGGCATGGCATTTGGATGATGGTACAACATCCTGGAAGGCATATAATCATTTCTAGTAAGCCCAGAATATTAATACAAGCCCAATCCTAATATAAAACATATGTGGCATGGCATTTGGATGATGGTACAACATCGTAGAAGGCATATAATCATTCCTAGTAAGCCCAGAATATTAATACAAGCCCAATCCTAATATAAAACACATGTGGGATGGCATTTGGATGATGGTAGAACATCGTAGAAGGCATATAATCATTTCTAGTAAGCCCAGATTATTAATACAAGCCCATTCTTAATATAAAACACATGTGGGATGGCATTTGGATGATGGGTGAACATCGTGGAAGGCATATAATCATTTCTAGTAAGCCGAGAATATTAATACAAGCCCATTCCTAATATAAAACACATGTGCCATGGCATTTGGATGATGGTACAACATCGTAGAAGGGTTCTAAAAAAATGAACCAGTTTTTGGACGGGTTCAATTTACTTTGGACGGGTTCTAAAAAAAAGAAAAAAAATCGTAAAATTTCCGAAAACAGTAATTGGTGCAAATATCAATTACATTCTGTCATATAGGACATGTGAATGTAAGCATAATGGAGTCAGACCACTAATACTTAGTGAAAATAGCAATCTTCAAAGGCTCGATTCACGTGCACACAATGATTCATCCACTACAATATTTAGAACCTTTGTAACACAATGTCAAAGATTATAATTGAAGGTACACTTAGAAATTGAATAATTAATATTTTATATAAGCATGTTCAGAATTGCATATATATATATATATATATATATATTCAAAACATTAGGGGACGGGTATTTTCAATTTGGAACGGGTTTTGTGCCGGGTTGTTTTATTTTTCAACCTTTCCATGGACGGGTTGATTTTAAAATTACCGGTTTTGGGATGGGTTGCAATTCTTTTTTGCCTTTTAATTCAAAGTTTTTGGATGTGGACGGGCTAGAACTTTGTGAAAATCAGCCCTGGATGCAGTGTACTAAGTTAGAATGCCAAGGCAGTGGGGTGGGGCAGATGGATGCAGGGGTAGTCGGACAGAGCAGTCGGAAGTGGCAGACGGATGGGGCAGTCGGAAAGAGCAGTCGGAAGTGGCAGACGGATGGGGCAGTCGGGGGCCAGCAGGTGCTGTAGGGGCAGTCGGGAAAGGGCTGATCATCAGGAACCGTCCGATTGAGGCAGTCGGGGGGGGCTGACGTGCCATGCTCGTTGGATGGGGCAGTCGGTACAGAGGCAGTCGGTTGGAGGTTCACTGGCAGGATATAAATAGGGGGCAAGCTGCCTCATTTATCACATTTCTCAGGTCCTGCGAGCACATTGACTGGTTTGCTGTATAGCAACCATTGCGAAGTGCTTGGGGGTCTGAAGGAGTGGCCTGCAGTGCGGGAAGTTCCTTCATTGGAACTGTCATTCGCAGGTTTTTGAAAACATTACTTACTATGAAACCTCTCACTAGACTTTGAATTGAGTAGTATTTCGAATGCACTTGTATTCTTCATCATAATTGGACTTTTTGAAAGTGTTGGATTTATAATTATGTCTACATGACTAGAAATTCCTCTTACTAGTGTCAATGATTGTTTATTGCAGTGTATTATCAAGATGTCAGGGAGGTATTATTATGGTCAAAGCAGCAATTCGAGGCAGACAAAGCCCAAAGGTCAACCGCAAAAGGTAGATTGGGAAATATACAATAATCCCAACATTCAAGCTAGAGATGGATGGGAATCGGAACCAACTCCATGGACAGCCTTGATAGCCACTCGGTACGTGGGGTGGGTCCACGTAGACCGTGCTTTTTGGCCTAGAGAGCGGCACGAGCGAAATTGTATCAACGCGAACGGCAAGTGGACTCAGGTCAGCAATATCCCTATGAAATGGAGGATGTTGTGCGTGCTGAGGGCAATTTCCGATGATCGTGCGTACGCGAAGCACAACGTTCCGTTGGCGATAGCTGCGATGGTCTACGCGGAGAGTGTGTTGAACGTGGAGGTGGATTGGTCCTCCCTCCCATCGGGTCTTCGGGAATCGTACCTACTGAGGAGGCCCATAAACATTCGCATTAAGCCTATGCCGCAATGGTTTAATGACAACCCGGACCTACTGGAGAAACCCGCCCCTAGTGATGATGATGACGACGACGATGATCCTAATATTTGGGATGAGGTTCGAGAGGAAATGAACGCACCGAGAACATTCTAAATGTTGAGAGCGTAACTTATACATCTATATAATTATAGTATTATAGTTTTGTTGGACATTATGTGTACGGTATTGTACGCCTTAGTTTTATACGTGAACTTATACAATGGCAAATTTTGGATCTCAATTTTGTTTAGCCATTATAAGTGTTAATGAGATGGAGTCTCACCCCCAATATTATCATTTGCCATTGTTATTCGTATTTTCGTAACTTTACGTATTTTGACTAGAATTTGCAATATGTGGAAAATGCACCCATGAGTCTCAGTACTACCATTTGGAACTCTTTTGCAGAGATGGGTGCGTAACATCATTAGAATCACCGTCAATTTTTTTTTCATTTCTGAAAAACGAAATTCCATATGTTAGTGGTATTTTGCTAACTCTATGTTCTTTGACTTTGGTGAAAAATGAATCCACCAGTCCGGGGACAGTGTTTTCAATTTTTTTTTTCATACATGGGTTCCTAGGTAGGGACAGTCGGAAGTGGCAGTCAGGGAGGCAGATCGTGGGCCGTTCGATGAGGGCAGTCGGACTAAGGCCGATGCATCTGGGCCGTTGTGAACGGGCAGTCGGGAGGGGCAGTCGAAGAGGGACAGTCGGATCTTGGGGCGTTGGATCATGGCAGTCGAATCCGAGCCGTTCAGTACGGGCAGTCGGGAGGGGGCAGTCGAGTAGGGGCAATCGGATTTTGGGCCGTTCGATGAGGGCAGTCGGGTTCCGGTCGTCGAACCCCAGCCGTTCAGTAAGGGCAGTCGGGAAGGGGGGCAGTGGGGAGGGGCAGTCGGGAAGGGGGGTAGTGGGGAGGGGCAGTCGGGAGGGGCAATCGGGGCGGGCAGTCGGATCGTGGCCGTTCGATGGGGGCAGTCGGGGTGGGCAGTCGGGGGGGGGGGGGGGCAGTCGCACAAGGGCAGTCGGAGGGGGGGGCAAATTGTATATAAGGTGGAGGACGTGGCTCATTTTTTCACGCCCATTGACCTTCTAGAGCACATTGACAGGGTCTGCTTTTAGCAACCGCCGCCACGTGCTCGTCGGTGAATGAGTGGCCTCTGAGGCGGAGTATTTATTTGAAAACTTTACCTCAGGGGTTCAAAATCATATTTATGTTACTTGTTACTTGTGACTTGTTACATGTTACTTGTGACTTGTTATTTGGGTGTGGATCGGTTTAGGGAAATGACCGTTAAATTCAACGCTATTTTGAAGTGCTATTTAACGGTTTTTAATACTAGTTGCACGATTTTGGAGTGCGAGGTTCAGTAAGTAGGTTTTACGGTACTGGAGACTTTAGAAGGGATAGGAAGTTGCTGCTCCAATCAAATTTGACGATGGCGGATGGTGTTAATCGACGACGGTCTAGATCCGAATTTGTTCAAGGGGTGGAGGTAAACGAACCAAAGAAAAGTAAACCAAAAGGCAAACCTCAGGACTTTCAGTGGGATATTTATAATAACCTCGACATTCTTGCGAAACCGGGTTGGGAAGAACAAAGGACTCCGTGGACTGCTTTGATAGCGACCCGCTATGTGAATTGGGTCCATGTGGACCGTGCATTTTGGCCACGAGATCTCCATGAGCGGAATTGTGTGAGTGCCTCTGCCAAGTGGACCCAAATCAGCAACATTCCAATAAAATGGAGGATGTTGAGCATGTTGAGGGCGATTTCGGATGACCCTAAATACGCTAAACACAACATTCCGTTGTGTATTGTCGCGATGGTGTATGCGGAGAGTGTCTTGAAAGTGCAAGTGGATTGGTCCTTGCTTCCGTCGTATGTGCGCCAAGCATATTTAGTGAGGAGGCCGAAGGAGATTCCCATGGTGCCAATCCCACAATGGTTTATCGAAAACCATGATTTGCTGTATCCGCCAAAGAATTACTGTGGGCCCAGTACAGTGGATGATATGCAAGTGGACGAAGAATTGTTAGACGAAGTCATTGCAAATTTGAGCATCCCAGCCTTTGTAGAGGTACCACGACAAACGTCCCCCGTACAAATCTTTGACGGAGAGAACGAGAACAGGGGTAGTGCAGTAGAAACAGAGGCAGTTGCAACGGGGGCCCCACCTACGGAAGAGGCGGATGCGGCGATGCCCGATTTTGAAACCATAACAACGGATGTGATTATGGATGACACGGTGTTACCGAGTACGCCCGTTTTACCGGGAGGGGAAGGATTTTAAGGCATAAACGTCGCACCGAGTACATTGGATGGGACCTACATTCACGGTAGGGATATTGGTGACCTCATTAGAAAACATGAGACAGAGGTCGCAGCTCTGCGCGCCAGGGTGACGTTTTTAGAAGGCAAACTTGCTGAGCTGGGTTTCAAGGAAGATGCTTCAAACGCTGATTCCATGGTATGGAGCGACGATTTTGTTGTCCCCGTTGATCAAAGCATTTCGAGTGTTGCACCATCGGAATGTATGGGGAAGGGGAAGGAGCCAATGACCTCGTCGCAGTTGTGGAAGTACGAGGAACGTGTCGTGGCAATGAATCGCGAGGACAAACTGCAATACGAACGGGACGCAGCTCTAGATTGCATCGCGACCACGGAGTCTTTGGCCGGTGAAGTCATGTCAAGGAACCTCGCTTTAGAAAAAGAAAACGAGGAGTTAAAAAAAAAAATAGAGCGTGTTCTCAGTTGCGGTAACTTTGAGAATCATGAAGAGCTTGCAGACTTGAGGTCCCGCATAATGGTGTACGAAGTCCAACACGATAACTTGGAGGAGTTGGAGCGGCAAAATAAAAGTCTTAGAAAGGAGTATGGCGAACTCGCTACGCAATTTGATGACTGGGCAACGGTCGCCATTTTTGCAGCAGCAAGAGTGAGGGCATTGGAGACGGAGATGGAGCAAGTTCAAGTGGAATGGGGGAGAGACGGTAGATTGCGGAATCTGATGCTCACATCCTGGGCCGAAGTTGATTCAATGTATGACGATGACTGGCCAACGACGGCTTAAGGGATTGATTGGCCGAAATTACCAATCCAACATCGATGGAATCCTCTCAAAGAGTATGACAGCATCACATCAGGAATGTAGCGCGAGTGGCCTTCGCCTAACGAATCAGTTCAAGACGGTACCCAGTGCATTATTTGCAACAACTATTTTGGACCGGAGGGTTTTTGGTCATTAGGAAGTTGTAGACATTGCTTCCATGTGCAGTGCCTTTTACCACGAATGATTTCCGTCCGACGGTGCCCAGTTTGCCTAAGCCCTTTCCACCGCCGGTTGTATGAAACATTCGGATTGCTACCGTTTATGCCAAGTCATTGGAGGTACAACGCAACAGATTTTGCGGGATTTGTAACCAACGCAAAAATTGGGAAGACGGTAGAATGGAGCTGGAAGCACAACATGAGCACGCAACAAATGTACATCGAGAGGCGGGGCTGGAACTGGCACGAAAGGCCAGAGAACGTACTTCTGGCCGCTAATTTGATGTACCCAAACAAAGCTCCAGACTTCGGCTTGAAACGTTATTTTTACCAAGTATTCGGGTATTATTGGGACTCGAGAACGGGGCGGTTGGTGAGAGGAGAACTTCCCGTTAGACAGAAGGTGAATCACATGGACGAGACTATACGTCCGCAGAGCGATATAGAGGCCCCTATCATAAGCAGGGGGGGACAATATCTCTCACGAGGAGTCGTACCACAAACCTAGACTATTGAGGCATGCGATCTATGTACTGTTGCACCAGGTATCTCCAGAGACGCAACGGTATTTGAAAGCCAGACAAGAGGGTAGAATCCGACATCCAAATTTGGTTATTACAGAAGACGCAGTTTGTTACCGCACTAGAGGCAAACTCCAACGGATTCATCGGGCGGCTGCAAACGAAACACCTGTGTATGCGCCACCAAGAGTGATACAAGAGGGCGAAGGTTCAAGTGGTAGAACACTGACGGAGCGCGCAGTGGATGAAGGAGTCCCTGTTAACCCCGTTATCAGTTTAGAATCGGATGAGGAATAGGGAATGTAGCTATATTTAAATAGTCATGCATGTTTGCATCATTTTCCTCGAATACAAATGCATGGTAGAGATCTTTTTTTTCCCATCTAATTACGGTTTTTTATGTTGTTGCGGTACATTGAAAAAATATTTATATATATATATATATATATATATATATATCTTTATATATTTTTATATATGCGTGAGTGTGTATTTATTGTATGGCAAATACTTGTCCATAAATAATTGGCATGTGTATGCAAGTATTGATTTCAAATTTCATTCGTAGTGTACAATGTGGGACTTTAACAACTAATTGCCCAAGCATGCAAATTTAGCTTCTACTACGGATTAAATACGTACTATCTAAACCGTTATGCGATTTTCAAAGTCATGGTTATTTGTATACTAAAATTTGTATGGGAAGTTAGCTTCGTGTATGTGTGTTCCGATCAATAATGAAAAAATTTCGGAATAAAGTATGCCTCATTTCTTGTTGAAGTATTTCAACCCTAAATTTTAATATTTTAATCTGACATTGTTGTTGAAAATAATAAGTCATAAAATCCAGCATCTTAAAAATCTTCTAAAGTTATAAAATCTGCAGTACTATGTGACAATCCATCTCAACAAATGTTGGCCACGTACTATCAATGTATTATTCATGATCGAACTAGAAAACAATTTTTTACTTTATGTTCCAAAATGTATAAATTTTTTTATCAGTGAAGGCAATCGTAGATCTGACCGTATGGATAGAATCTAACTTGAAAATGTGTTACTTTTGTTCATACACCAAGTTTGAAATATTCATGTTAGTTGAATTTTATAATACATCTTTGCAACACTTTCCCAATAATACATACGTGAGGGTGTTTAGGGGTTATACATGATTTCTCAAATTAAATACAACGAGTTAATGGGAATCCTACCATCATGTACTACACGATATTCCAACTGCACTCCAATATTTTTCTTCTAGATTATGTTAATTGTTTTTTTTTTAATTGATTTACCAGCCTAAACCTTACAAAAGTATTTGGAAATTATTAATAACCATTAACAAGTACAAATAATCGAATCCTATTAAACCCTAATTTAAATTTTACTTTGACAGTTACAATGTTGCTTCGTAAACGAAATCCAGTTTCAGTTCCATCCAGCAATAGAGTGTTCAATTGAGATAATCCAACTGCCCATTCCCAACTACCTGTCCCCGTGTGCCCTTAACCCCTAAACGTCCACGCATCCAAATACTGGATGTTTGTTGGTCAAACCCAATTTTGATCTTGAAAATGACTTTTGTTGCTAATATACCCAACTAAGAAAATGAAGTTTATTAAGTGCAGTTTGTACTCCACTTTTCAACTCTTAAAAATTCCAATTATTGAGTATTTTATTGCTTGTGCAAGCTTTATAGGTCAAAGTTTGAATTAAACTACATAGGAATGATGGGATTTTCAGCTTTCGAATTTCAAAATTGAAATAAAAAATTTCTATGGAAAACATATCATGTGATTCTCCATTGTAATTTGTACCTGCTCCCAAAAAACATTAATTTTTTAAAGCTTTTTTGTAATAAAAATTATTTTTTGAAGTATTTGACTTAAAAATTTGTTAAAAAAATCTGAAAATTTCAAGACTGATAGGAAACATTCAATTCCACGCATGAAAAATATTACAAAATATATTTTGATAAATCTTAAAGGCAAAAATTCAGTAAATTGTGTAGTTTGACTTTCCTGCAAAGGAGTGGTTAGTTTAAGGGTTAACCCGTCGGCCCTTAACCCGCCGGCCCTAAACCCGTCGGCCCTTAACCCGTCGGCCCTAAACCCGTCGGCCTGTATCCGACAGCCCCGTCCAACTGCCCTGAAGCCGTCGGCCTGGATCCGACGGCCCCCCTCCGACTGCCCTAAAGCCGTCGGCCTGTATCCGACGGCCCCCCTCCGACTGCCCTAATCCCGTCGTCTCTATCCGACGGCCTGCGTCGACTGTCCTGCCCCGACTGCCATGCCCCGACTGCCGAAACCCTAACCCGACGGCCGCCTCTATATATTGAGGGCCGCCCCTCATTTACTGCTGCCAGTTTCGACCGCTCCTCAGAGGAACCCGTGACCAATCCTGCGCTCGCAGATTTGCTTGGGTTTCCGGAGCGGTAAGTTTCTGGCTTTTTTAGGGGAGGAGTTTTTAAATTTTTTTTAAAAAAAACTATGGAAAGGAACAGCGGATTCAAGCAACCTCCGAAGAGGATGAGGATCGTAGGACAGAGCTCGATGGCTACAACATCGACTGGGGACCAAAGCCAGGGGTTGCAGCACGTGGTAGGTACATCAGGTGGCGGGGACCACAACCAGGCATCGCAACGTGTGGCAAGTATATCGGTAGGCGTGCAAGATCTTGAGTTTGGTCCCACCGCAAGTGCGTCTATTGGGACTAGGCCCATGGACCCACCACGAAGCATTGAAGTCACTGGAGGGAGTAGTTCTCAAGCGCGGAGTACCTCGCTGTCAGGTTCTATCTCTGGATGCTCGGGGAGAAAGAGGAGGCACCTAACACCGGAGGAGAGGAGAAACCGGCCCGAAATTCCTTCAAGGGGCTGCCTGCTATTAGTTCAACGTTTGACGTTGCTGTTCTTTAAGAAGAAGTCAAAGGAGTATTTGGAAACCAAGTACTTGCACCACGGAGTGCATGGCCTCGCGGCAGTAATCGAGGACTTGAAGATGTATTTAGCAGACGTTGTCGAACACGATCCAAGGCATTATGATGCTCCCAGTGCTGCGGGCTATGGACATTGGTTCCATGAGCAAGTGCAGCAAGGCGTGTACAATCCGACGCAGCTCTATGAGCCAACTCACCCCAAGGCAATTGAATCCCTAACTACCTCTGAACCAGACCTAGAATATGAGAAGCTGCTTTGGTGGAAGACTTACGCCCAGCAGGTGAAAGCCGCGGCGACACGTATGCCTCCATGGGCTGACAAGTTGCTGGTGGGTCATCTATCTTCACACGGTAGAACCGGAATCATGTGGATTCCGAGGTTAGCTGAAATTGTGAGCAAAAGTGGTGAACAATTTCAGGGGGCGTATGGCAAGGTGCGGCAAGTATCGATTCATAATTTTGCACCGATTCCAAGTCATATGGTTTTTTCTGAGAAGATAAGCAAGATCGCCAAAAAAGACAAAACCAAGGCAAGAAAGGAACTTTCTTGCGAGGCCCTAGTGAATCCCGTGGACCACCCGGGGATGATAAAATTCTTTGCGTTATCGGCGGAGAACATGTCTGCGTTCACCATATGGTGGAATGGGAATTCAGTAGCGTCGGTGAAGCGGATTGAGCAGCCTTTTAAAAGCATACATCCCGATACTATGCTGGGAATGGAAGGGATGGATTCAGAGGTCCGTCGGAGGATTGCGGCTTATCGTAAGCAGCATTCCTGGCTAGCCTGGGCCTTCATGAACATCATCGATGTGTTACACAAAAGCGGCGTGCAGTACAATGATTTGAGCCCATCCAACATCCTCATACATTTTCCACCAGAGAGACGTGAAGATGTGTACATTAGGGTGTGCGATTGGGGCATGGTATCTTGGAGTGGTGAAGAACCTTATTCGAATAACTGGGCAAGAGACGAGGCGGACCTGAAAGCAAAAAAGGCGGCGCGATGGTGGATTGCACCGGAGTTGTGGTATATGCTACCTCAGGAAGTTGATGGGGTGGTTGTATCTCCTAGCACTAAACCGACGAAGCACACTATGAAGTCGGAGGCGTATGCAACGGGGAAACTTGCAAGATATATATTTGACAATGCGATGGCATCAACGCTCTTTAGAGGAGATGAAACGGCCCGTGTCATGTGGAATAGGGCTTTGGATGGCCTCACCTTGGACGACCCGAAAGAGCAACACACCGTGGCCCATGCAGTGAACTCGTTGAAAGCAAACCCATACCGTCTCATGACTCCAACCCAATGTTACCGTTACAATATATAGTTCATAGTTTTTTTCCCTTAGTGCAACATTGGATCCTACAAGTTTGCATTTAGTTGAATTTTACAATGTAAGTCCTTTTCAAGGACAACTTTTCCATGCGTAAATAAATACTGTTTTCTGAATTTGCGTATTGTGCATGTTGCATCCATGATTGGAATCTTCCTTTGATCTAGATGTACGACTAAAAGTTGTACATTATGAATTTCTGATTCTAGGCAGACGTTTAGATATATAATTGCTATGCCCTACAATTTTTAAATTAATTTTGAAACTGAAATCCAAAATCCAACCCTGAATTTCAGTATAAATATAGCATTGGCAATTTCTGAATAAAATTTTCAGTGATTTGTTAAATTGTAATACTCTAAGTTCAGTGACTTCTGGATATCTGTTTGTCAATTAAAATCTTTTGGATGGATGATAGATAGAAGGGAGCCATTCCGAACATGACAGACGGGAAAGAGGGCAGACAGAATGAGGGGCAGACGGAGTGAGGGGTGGACGGGGTGAGGGGCAGACGGGATGAGGGGCAGACGGAGTGAGGGGCGGACGGGTTGAGGGGCAGACGGGGTCAGGGCGGACGGAATGAGGGACAGACGGTCAGGGACAGACGGGATGAGGCCGACGGGCTGGGGCAGACGGGCTGAGGCAGTCGGGTCCGGGCAGATGGACCTACACCGCTGGATTGGGGCAGTCGAATGCAACGGATAGATCTAAACCGTCGGATTCGAGCAGTCGGACGGGAAGGGGGCAGTCGGGCAACATGGCAGTCGGAGGGAAGGGGCAGTCGGAGTGAGGCACAGTGACTGAGGGTAAAACATTTACCCGGGTTCACATAGCCACGTAGGACACGACTTCCAAGGGGTCCTACGTGGCCATGCCACATGTGATTCTTGAGCCACGTCTAGTTTGCAAGGTGGCAGAAAGGTAACTGTTTTAACCCTACCTGGTGAAAAGACTAGGTTGACCCTACCTGCAGTCTAGGTTGACCCTATCGTGTCGTGCCGGAGGGGTCCGACACGACATGATGGGCATGACACGACATGACCGACATGATGAACAACCCTGGGTCCGTGAAGCACAAGCGGTCTCGGCGTTTGGCGATCCATCCCAGCTGGCTCGACTGATGTGTGTTGCACCTGCCTCTTCATCACGCAGGATCCAAATTCACAATGGCGGGGAGACTAAACAACGAGTGCCTATAGCCAAGGCCGTGAGCCTGCCCCTAAGGCCGTTGGATGCCGTCCCCATGCCCGCTTGTTTTAGTCCCCATTCCTGCTGGTAGAATACAATTTACCAGAGTAATGCTGGAAAATTGATTAATTTATAAGTTATTTTGTTGAAATTTGTGTTAAGGGGGTTTTCTAGGAACCGACCTTAAACGAATGAGACTACTCCGCACAAGACTATTCTAGACTATTCTAGACTAGTTACTAGAGATTAAGAGGAGTAGTAAGAGGTTTCTACAAAGGAGAACGTACTGTCGCCTAGGAAAAAGCACCAGTATACTAGTGAGTCGGCTCCTGCATACCCACAAACTACTGCAACTAACCAAGATACAACCACAAAGAGCAATACAAGAGCAGGAACAGCAGTAGTCTAGCAGCAGTAGTCTAACATACTAGTGCGCACAAGAAGAGTAAAGACAAGAACGAAGTACAACGGAGGCTGCCAAGAAGATGTACAAATGGTATAGCAACCCCTCTCTCGAAGAGAGTGAAGGTACATATAGGAGACTAGTCTGACAGTGTGTCAGACTGGTCGACCGGAAAAGTCGGGTCGACCAGTCTGTACCAGCCTGTACTGCCACGTGTCTCCTGCTGGGTCTATTCCTGCAGGGTATAGACTAGCCTACTCTTAGCCTAAGGGAATATCAACTAATATTCGGTTAACAATCTGAAATTATCCACTTAGCTAATGATTTTAGAGCAAAAATAAATTAGTACGTCGAGCCGCAAGAAATACTTATAAGATTGAATATAATAGCCGAGTTCCTAGTCATTACTTCTGATAGTGCTGACTTCATCTGTTTAGACTTTTATTTATTATTCGACATTAAAATGCCAACCTCGGCTTCTACGTACGGTAGTGAACATCTTAGTTAGTCCAAACTTTCCAAAGAACAATTATGTAGAAATGAAATTGAGATTTTCACCTACATTTTCGCAGTACATGAATCTCGTAATTGAAAATACAATGCTTTGCACGAGTCGAGTATGATCTCGCTCTACTAGACACTTCAAACACGCAACGATTCGCATCTCATCTACTTTACCTCATTCTGGTGGCGAGTAGTCTTGATCTCCAAATCGTCATCTGCAATCACCAAATGACCCTCATTATAGTTGTTGTCAAGCCACGACCGAACGTTCATGTTAGAACGTTTATTGCGACCACCTTGCCTCTTTCCTCGCTGCTGATCAGACATTGGATCCGTCAGGTCTAATGACAATGTATCTCCTAAGTCTTTCCGATCTTGGTCCTCGTCAATTCCCTCGTCAATTGACCCTAGCGTTAGTTTGTTGATGCTGCAATGTTTCCTACTCGTCAGTCCTCCATCTTCAGAGTCCACCTCAGGTTGCGTTCTTGGAGTACTCCTCGCGAGCAACAACCTCCTCCTAGCTTCCTTCCTTCGCTTTGCTGTGGTCCCGCCCCAATCCGTCTGTCCTCGTCTCCTCTTCTTCTTTGGTGTCACGTTATTCGATGGTGCTCCTTGCTTCATGTGTATACTACAACATGATCTTCCTCTCTCATTCTAGCACTTTCAATATCATTGCATCGTTTCTCTACATTGCTTTCATTGTGATATTCACAAGATATATACTCAACGCTAGGATTCAAACTACTCCTATCTATTCTAAATACTGCTAATCCCCATGTGATCATAGTTAGGACTTTGCCTTTATTATACACAACTGACCAATTTCAAAAAGTTTCCCAACTCCAAATAAATAAAGTATCGCCGAATTCTATATTTCACCACTTGTTCTAATCAATATATTACTCAATTAAATATTATCAAATTCAGACAATCCATAGTTGGCGTGTTCAAAAATTCGGCTGCATCCTTTACTTAGTGCTTGAACTATAATGATTGTGTCAGTGATGACCGCATTCATCTCCATATGATCTCAATCATGTGGTGGCAACATCATCCTACTAAACAGAATGAACATTCTTATTGACTCCACCCTCTAGTCTGACCCATCCTCTTATTCTTCATTCTAGGACGTGTTTCTCATGGCATCTACTCCACCAACCGAGCTTTCCTTTCAGACTGCAATCCTCTCAGCCTATGGCTCCAGTGCTCCTGTCTCATTCCTTGTGAATGGCGAAGGAATTGCTCTTATCTCTAGCAAACACCTCAGCATGCGATTTCATTTTGACGAATCGAGTCTTTATGTAGAGAAGAACATCTATGATGATTCTAACGAGTCGTCCTCGTCTCTCACCATGATTCAACAGCCAGATGTGAGTCCGGATCAAAGTCTAGTGTGGACGCTTGATCTAGGAAAGTATGATGTATACGGTCTTTCTAAATCAAAGTCCTCTGGAACACCACGTCTATCCTCCACTTCCACGTTGCAGGCTCCTCTTCTTAGAAAAGTCAAGGTGGAGCATGATCCCGATGTGAAAAGTACTCCCCTTTATGGATCATCCACTTCTGTTAAGCTTGAGTCGGAACCAACTTTGTACGTTGCTCTCTCGAGTGACTCGTCTGATACTGAGACGGTCACTGAACGTCCTCCCATTCACAATCTTAGCTCTCCGTCATCAAAGTCTTATGCCACTCATAGTACTCAATCAGCTGCTCATAGTCTTGAATCCATCAACCTGAACGAGAGTCCGTGTCTCTCTCCCTCTGCCAAGTCACTCACCGCTGCAAGTATCTTACCCAAGTTGAAGAGACTAGCTACCCTACATGGGGACGAGGATAGTGTGCGCGCGGGGAGCGGGGAGCGGTGAGCAGTGAGCGGAGAAATGTGGGATTTCGAGCAATAATTTCAGGTCAACCTTAGTCAACGACACTATAATTAGCTATTATTCGAATATTCATCTATTTTTAGTAAATATTTGGACCTATGACCGTGGAAGTTTTGGTACCTATTACCGTGGTTTAGGGTCAGTGGTTGAGGGATAAAGGCACATTAAAGGCACACTCTGTCTCTATAACCGTGGTAATTAGGGTTTAATTTGGGGTTTAGGGTAGAAAGAGATTGTTATTTCAACGTCTTATTAGGGGCCAATCCACTCGTTTGGGGATAATTATTTGAAATGCATAGCAAGTTTAGCGTTTAGACCAGTCTGGGTACAAGATAGAAAAAATACCAACGTTTAGGGTTTAGGGTTTCGTAAATAATACAACATGATTTTCAAATCTACAGTAGTGGCCCTTTTAGTCTCATTACAATTTCATTGATTTGGAGAGTGAACATGTCAACAATGGAACCAACAACATTTTTCTATCCTAGGGTGTTGGATGAGTCAACAATCCGCTCTCAAGAACTAGCTTAACTTCGTTGAAGCTAAGAGTGGGTGCATGTATGAAGGCATCTACATCAGCATCAAACCCACAAACGACCATGAAGACAAAATAGAGATGTTTGCAGTGAGTCCATTGGTTGCGTCCTCTTTTTGCCTTGGTCACCATCTCCTTGAAATAAGGGCAGGAGCAGTCTGGAAACTGGGAAATTGTGAGAAGGTACTGCTGATTTGTCGGAGGCGTGCCCGAATCCAACGTGACGATGCAACCCAAGGCAGGGACTGGAACCATGTCCACCTTCCTTATGGAACCCTTGAATGCTGCAGCGCTAGCGCAGTTGTTGGCTTGCTTGATGGATGGGCTCTTCTTGTTGCGGCGGACATTCTTGCCATGACGTCGCTTGGGAACTTCAGCTGGGAAAGCTGGAGTTACATATGTTGACAAGTCGATGGGGAGAGGGTGGTCTTGGAAGAGCCTTTGCGGCGATATGACCTCGCGCTGTGGAAGTCAAAAGCCAGCGTTTTCTAGGGCAAGTATCTCCTTGCGTGTTAGGTTAGTACCGTTCTTGACGGGCCAGATGTCGGGGACCTCAGGGCGGGACATAACCCACTTTCTGCGAGTTCCTTTGACACACCTCTCGATGTCGTCATTGCAGAAGAAGAATTGCATGCGCTCCTTGCGATTCTTCTTGTAGTTGTCCATCATGCCCGTGTACGTAGGAGCAGCGGTAGATTTCCCGTCTTGTATGATTCGAGCGATGCACTTCTTCTTAGTCACAGCCTGCTGTGCAAAACAAGCCTTCGCACATGGGGCTTTTAGCCTAGCTATGTGCCATTGACTCTCGTCGCAAGCCGTTTCTTGCACGGAAGTAACGTGGTGTGGAGTTGCTGCTGGGGTTGCATCTTGAACCTCCACTGGTACATCAGACTTCTCTAGTTCTTGGAGAGAGACTGACAGCTCTACAGGAGAAGCATTTAGGTTTAGGGCGTTGTTCCTTGCACCCCTAGTCTAGACTCGAGGACGAGAGATGCTGATCTTGTCAGGTCTATGAGAGTCATACTCCGAACCGATGGGAACGTCTGCTTTTCGCTTCAACGACAGGAAGACTTCTTCTCCTTCGAGTTGAGGCTTTCGAGTGCTGGTAACTCCCCTTGGTAAGAACCTACTCGGTAATCAGTACCGGGGGATTACTAGCTACCGAGGAGAAGGAAAGTAACCGAATGGACAGCAGAATGCTCAAGGCTAAGTCAGTGATCACCAAACTTACGGGCAAACAAACTGACCAGAACAACTAATGGCATACAGAGGGTCACTCGGTAGGGGACGATTTGGAAGACAATACTTTGAGTACAAGACAATAGTCTGGGAAAATGGAGCATGCCAATGAGGTTGGCTCTATTGCTTTTATACCACAGTACAACCAGATCTGACAGTTAGGTCAGATCGGTAAAAAAGTGTTTCCTAGATCTACCTACAAGGGTAACTTGGAAAATTACTCAGGTAAAACTTAGATCGGTAGACCTACCGATACTCCTATTTTACGGTTAATACTATCCCCCCTCTAAACCAAGTTCACACCTGGAACTTGTTTTCACTTAGGTATACCTGGAGGAATTCTTACTCTGTAGGACCGATATGTCTACTGACGGTGCGGACAGCTCGAAACCCTTCGCCCTCAGAGTCGGAAAGCTCCTCGGTATTCGGTGTGTTGTGCCGAGGGTGGTGCGGGGTCCCGGTTTCCATTGCACTAATATTACCCTGTGTTGGGGGGCTAAGCAATTCTCGGCCATCAAATGAACCCCCGAACATGGAGTCAAAACCCTCCGTTGGTAAGGGAGGAGCTAGGATGGGACCGTGTTCCGTCGTGGCCGGTTGCACAATTTGGGTGTCGGTAGAGTCTGGTGATGGAGGGTCCGGAATGAAATTCGGATGTGCTCTTCGGTACTGGTTGAGCATCCGGTAGGTGTTGTTGAGTGCCGTCTCGATCTCATGGCTGCGAACGTTCAGCGTGTCGTACTCGGTAAGAAGGTGCTCCATCTCGGTAGTGATGGTTGCTCGGAGCTCTGTCTCGGTTCGGAATGTCTGTCGGAGTGTGTGGATGATGACCTGATCTTGTGCTTGATCGGCTCTGAGCTGCTCCCGTTCTGTTTCCATAGCAGTCAAGAGAGTCGCCTGGGCTTGTACCTGCTGAGTTAGGGCCGCGACTTCGGTACGGGCTCGTTCACGTTCCGCTTGAACTCGACTAAGGTCGGTAACATGTTGTTGAGCTTCGGTTTGGGCGGTGTCGAGTTGGCCCTCCAGCTCGGTAACACGCTTTAGGGCGTTCTCCAGTTGGCGCTGATGTGCTTCCGGGTCCGAGATGGTAAGTCGTTGGACTTGCGTCTGGACCTCGGTGAGTACGTGAGACAGTGTGGCTGTCGTGCTTCGAAGGAAGCATACATTCTGCAACAAGTTCCGAGGTCCCTGGAGTAGTGTATTGGGCGGCTCGAGACGCTCGGTGGCAGGAGTTACCGAGGTCAGGGCGGTGCCATCTGCACAGATACTTGGATACCGGTAGTACGAGTGACCTCGGTAGTGTGCATACCTGAAGTCTGGGTTGGCTGTGGTGGTGGATTTGTGCCGGTGATCTCTGGTGGTGTCGAGGATTCGCCGCCATGTGGTGACTGGATCGGTGGTGGAGACGGAGTGCGTTGAGATGATCGGTGAGTTGAGGAGGATCCGCCGCCATGCTCAGTTCGGGGTCAAGGATTCCTGCCAAATTCGTTCAAGGCGTCGGTGAGGTCAAATCGGTTCTTGCGCTTGGAAGTCGTGGGTGCTGGTGTGATGCGGCTGCGAAGTCGAGACGAGATCCCCGAGTCGGGCACCGTGGAGAAGAGGGGCAGTGATGATCGTCGCTTTGGTAGTTCGTACCGATGGACGCGTCCTGGTGCCGGAGAAGGTGGAGTACGGGTGCCGGTGCTCGGTACTGGCCCCGGTGCGGTAGTTGTAGTTCTGCCCGGTACGGTTATCGGTGTTGGTGGTCCGGTCGTGGTGGTGCTGGGTTCTTGGCCTCGGATCAGCATGTCCCAAATTTCCGCTGAGTGGCACAGCGGAGAATGGCCGCTCTTGAGGACGCCGAGTTCCTTCTGAAGTTGTCCGAGCATGAAGGAAGCCCAGTTCCAAGATTCTCCTGTATCGGTAAGGGACAGCTCGTCTGCCGTGAGAATCTCTCTGAGGCATTGCTTGGACGTGTAGGACTGCTTCCGCTTGAAGTAGATCGCTTGCAGTATGCCGTACTTCCGAGGGCGTAACGCCTCAGCTCCCAGGGAAACGCTGTAGCCGTTGGTATCGGGTCGGTGAAGGGCTTCATGACCGTTGGGACCGATGCTCCAGTATTTGAACTTCTCCGGGTCCGGTTCCGGGTTGACCTCGGTAGTTGTCCCAGTCGGTAGTCGAAGAATATTGGTGATGTCTACCGGGATGATGACGTATGTCCGTCCCATGACCGCTCCAATGATTGACTCCTGTTTGCTGCTTTGGGCGGTGTTGATGAAGTTTTCCACGACATCTTTGCGGATCGGTTGTCCCCATGGTAAGTTGACGAAGCCCTCGAGGCTGACCCTTTGAATCCATGCGCGTTCCTCTGGATGTGCGGCGGCGTAAGATTTCCATGCCACCATGTGTTTCAGCGGTAGGCAGGTGAATTCCCGCCAGTCCGATCCTACCGGGTTACCTCGGGAAGAGCCTGGACAGCGACTCTCGACCGCGGTCTTCTTCTGACCTGTCATCCTGCAAAAACGAACACGGAGATTGCCTTGCTTTTCCTCTCGGGAAGGTGTGGCTATCAAGCTAGAAAGAGGGAGAATTCTAATCCGCGCTATTTGCCTCGGTCGATTGTGTCGGTGACGCTGAACGGTAGCTACCGGCCGTGGCGGCCGGGGAAGAAGGGAGGGAGACGGAGAAGGAGGGCGGAGACGGAGAGCTAACCAGGAGGGGGAGAGAACCGTGTCGGCGGACGCCGGCATGGTGAGGAAAGAATAAATAGAGGAAGAGGAGGACAAAGGAGTGAATGAAGAGGGTGGTGGAATGAAGACAGATGGAGTGGGTGGGTGTGAACTAGGTTGGGGGAGAGGCGGCGCGTTAGGGTTGGGTCCTGCCGAACCTGTCACTCGGTACGGTTCTTGCCTTGGTGCTACCGAGGTGGTTGGTTCGGTATGTTGGAGCGGCAGCGTTGGTGGCGGCTGGGATGCTGTGGCAGCGACTGTGCTGTTGTGGTCGGTTACCGAGGTTGGTGTCGACAACTTCATCGGTTTGGTATTCAGGTAGGACTCGGTATCTCGAGCTGACCGAGGAACAATTTCCACGGTGATGCAGTTTATGGAGGTGGATTTGTCGGTATCTTCCTCATCGTCTTCGGTTGCGTCTTGGGTGTCCTCTTGGTGAAGGATGGTACTTTTATCTGGGGCGGTGCGGGCGGCATTGTGCAGCTGATCGTCGTTGAGGAATCGGTACGGTTTTAGTTTGTTGATGTTGACTATGATCGGGTCGGGGTCGAATTTGTCAACGGCCACGAGTAACACCGTATTGTTAGGTAGTGGGTATTGAACGCGGTAAGGGCCAAACCATTTGTTCTTCAATTTACCGGGGTGGATGTTAGCACCTTTCGGGTACCAGAGTACCGGATCGCCCAGTCGGAATTGATGGGTCGGTCCCGCGGTGTTAGCCCATTGAGCCCGGTTCCATTGGGATATCCCTTGTGTCTCGAGGGCTCGATGGCGAGATTCGTCCAAACGCTCCAGATCCGCGGTGCGGGCTGCCAAAACCCAACTGGGTGAAGAGTCGGTAGTGGTGGGCCTGGTCGGTACCAAGTATTCGGTAGGCATGAGGGGGATGATGCCATATAAAAGTTGAAATAGTGTATGACCAGTACCAATCTTAAAAGCCGTGCGGTAAGCGAATAGGACGGTCGGTAACTGTCGATCCCAGTCAGTTCGGTTGTGATTGACCAATTTCTGAAGGAGTTGGACAATCACCTTATTGGTAGATTCCGCTTGACCATTTCCTTGAGGGTAATAGGTGGTGGATGTTGTGTGGCGCAGTAAGAAGTGCTCCATGAGGGCGGAAATAACCTTGTTGTTGAAATGTACCCCTTGGACGCTCACGAAATGGAGTGGACAGCCAAAGCGGGTGAGGATGCTGTCATATAGGAACTTCGCCGTGTCTTTGGCGGTGTTGTCACGAAGTGCAACTGCTTCCACCTATTTGGTGGCGTAGTCTGTGACCACCAGGATGTATCGGTTGCCGGTGACGGTGCGTTTGAGGGGACCTACAAAATTCAGTCCCCATTTCAAAAAAGGTTCCGTCGGTAATGTGGTAAGTAATTTACCGGTTACCGCTTTCTTGAGTCCTCCTACGCGTTGACATTCATCGCAGCTCCGACAGTAGTCAAAAACGTCTTTATGGAAGGTCGGCCACCAATACCCGGCGTCGAGAATTTTCCGAGTGGTGATTTCGGTAGAAAAATGTCCTACCGAGTTACCGTGGTGCAGCTCCCTGATAATCAATTTGGTCTGGTTGTCGGTAAAAACCTTCTGTAAAGAGAAATTCTTGCTTTGTCGATACAAGGTGCCATCGACTAACTGAAATGGCAGGGCTCGGTGGGCTAACCTTTTTTTGCGCTCGGTACTCCAGTCGGTAGGGAAGGTACCGGTTTTGAGGTAGTCCTGCACTGTCGTGAGCCATTCCGATAATATGTTGAATAGCTGGGCGTCGGACGTGGTATCGGTAATCCCTGTGGCCGGTTCGGCTACCGTGTTCCGAGAAAGGGCGTCGGCAATACCGTGTGTCTTGCCTGGTTTGTAAACGACTGTGAAGTCAAATTCCAGAAACAAGAGTAACCATCTAGCAATACGGCCGGAAACTTGAGTCTTGTTGACCAAATAGATCAATGCCATGTGGTCGATGTAAAATACGAACCGGTTAGCTAGGAGGTAGTGTCGAAATTTGTTGATGGCGTAGACCATGGCTAAAGCTTCACGCTCGGTAGTTGTATAATTCTTCTCTGCGCGGCTTAGGAGTCGTGAGGCGTAGACGATGGGCTGGTCGATTTTTCCAGTAGGGTTCTGCGCCAGCATAGCTCCTACTGCAATATCCGAGGCATCCGTATGAATGTAAAATTCCAGCTTCCAATTGACTGCGATAAGGATCAAGGCGTTAACATAACGCTTTTTTATCTCCGTAAATGCTTGGTTGCACTCGGTAGTCCAGGTAAATGGTTCGTCTCTTCTTGTAAGTAAAGTGATGGGCGCCATAATCTGGGCGTAACCGCGGATGAAACATCGGTTGAATTGGGCAAGGCCATTGAAAACCTGGATGTCCTTGATGTTCCGAGGGTGTGGCATTGTGACGAGAGCTTTGATTTTCTTTGGATCACGGAATTTTCCCTCTGCAGAGACGACATACCCAAGAATCATGCCGGAGCGAACTAGAAAACAACATTTTTCGGGGTTTAGACTGATACCGAACTCACGGCATTTGGTGAAGCACTTTCAGAGTTTGTCGAGGTGTGTCTCGGTAGTACTATACACAGTGAAGTCGTCTAGAAAAATCTTCATGAAGTCACCGAGGTATTCCTTGAAGGCTTGGTTGACTGCTCATTGGTATGTTGGCGGAGCGTTCTTCAGACCGAATGGCATGACTACCCAGACGAAGGCTCCCCAGTCGGTAATGAACGCCGTTTTGTGTCGGTCCTCGGGTGCAATCTTGATCTGGTGATAACTGGAGAAGCCATCAAGAAATGAGTACATCTCGTTGCCTGCTACCGAGTCGAGAACCTCATCGGTAAACGGTAGGGGATACGGATCCTTCTTTGTTGCCTTGTTGAGACGCCTGAAATCAACGCAGATGCGTAGTTTGCCGTTCTTCTTGGGTACCACGACGATTGGTGATAACCAGGTAGCATGGTCCACAGGTTCAATAAATCCTGCCTGCAAAAGTTTATCAAGATCGGTTTTCACCGTTGCCGCATAATTCGGATTCATTCGGTAGCGTACCTGATGAGTTGGAGGAATGCTGGTATCCAGTTCAATCTTGTGTTGAGCAATATGTTCCGGAATGCCACGTAGGTCATGGTATGACCATGCAAACACATCTTTGAAAGTGCGGAAGAGATCTTCAGCCTCCGGTAGTAGGGCGTCCGGAATAGAAGTACCGATACGGATAATGTTGGGGTCGGTATCGGTTCCGAGGTTGAGGTCTCGTAATTGTTCTTCCTCCGTCTGCGACCATTTTGCTACCGAGATTGTTTTTACCTTCTCCCAGATCGGTATTTCATCAACTGGCATCGTTCCTTCTGTATGGGTTATGGTTGGTAAGGTGAGTTCGGTAGTGCTTACCTGGCACAAGTCGTCAATAGCTAATGTTCCAATAGGGAGGAGGAACTCTTCGGCCTCGAGTAGGATGAGTTCTTCTTCGTCGGTAAGGCCTTCCACGTAGTTGTAGCAGACGAGAGTATCGGGGGTTGTGGCTTCAAAACCTAACTCCCGGTTAATTCGTACCGTTCGGATGGTACCATTGCCCATGATCTGGATGTGGTCGTTAGCCCAATCGTGAATGACTCGGGTGTCCCTGAGCCATGGTCTACCGAGCAACAACGTGTAAGCTGAATTGACATCTTTACAAGAAATAACGGTGACAATAATAACATAGGGGATACCATGAATGAAGATCTTGATGTTCCGGAGTAAGCCCAGAGGTTGGACCAGGGAACTATCTGCCACTCTTAATTTAAAAGGTGTCGGTGTTGGGTTCGGTAGTCCAAGCCTACGTCGCTCGGTTTCGGTGATGACATTTACTCCCGATCCTCCATCTAAGAGGACATCATGCAATTGATGACTCCCAATTTTGACTGAGATAATTGGCATGTGACGGTCGACTGCTACTACCGAATGTACTGCCACTGTGGGTGGCTCGGTAACCGGCATGGTTGTCGTGCTTGTCTGACCGAGACGTCGGTGTATATGTTCTGTAATACTAGGTGCAATAGCCATAAGGTTTTTGAGACTTACCTGGATGGTTTGTGATTCGATTTGTTGAAGAATGGTCTCACAAATATCCATGGTGCTGTCCGGAGCGGTTGGAGTGTCGCGAGGTGATGGTGGCTGTAATGGCGAGAGGTCTTGTAATTGACGGACCATTTTGATCATTTCTTCGCGCAGCTGCTCTTCGGCTTGCCAATCAAACGCCTCGGTTTGGCGGGCTGCTTCGGTAGCAGGTGAAGCACAGTTCGGGACTACCGAGTCTGGATGCTGTGTTTGACTCTGAGTGCGAGGACCGATGTGAGAGACATCTACGGTATGTACATCGGTAATGACTACCGAGGATCCTGAGTGGGCATGTAGTTTGTTTTTTATGGCTTTTTTAACATCCTCATCTAATAACAGTGGACAACGATGTCCCGGATGTTCAAGAGATCCACATACATTGCATGGGTACCGTTGTACCGGGGTCATACTGCAAGAAGTACGGCGGTTTTTGGTACTTACCGGAGTTGGTGTTTGCTGAGTTTGAATCTCATGGACGGAAGCCGTATCGGTTTTCTTTCCGTAGTCACTGGCCGGGTTGCGGTAGCATGTCCCCCATTCATGACCCATACGACCGCAGCCGGTGCACTTCAGGTTACGTCGGGGGTTATCTCCGGTACTGGTCGAGGGAAGGGTGGGTTGCCGTGATTTGGGTAGACCTTCCTCTGCGGTGCGTGCCGAGTCCACTGCTTCGGAGAATGTTTGACGTTGAAGGCCTACTGTGGCTACCTGTAGATACTCCAATAAGCCAGCGCGAAAATTGCTCAACATGAACATATCATCCGGAGGTACGGTTAGATTTTCCGCGAGTTGTTGGAGGCGTTTGGCGTAATCATCGACCGATTCCTTCGGTTGCTGATTGATGGTACGGAATTGGATGTACGTTTGGTCGTCCGTCTTGATGGTTCGGTAGCGTCGTTTGAATGCGGAAAATACTTCCTGCAGTGTATTAGTAGGATGAATGCGTCGATGGTACGCAAACCAATTCGACTCTTTTTCGGTAAGAGTGTTTCCGAATAATTCTAACTGTACCATGGTTTCTGTTTCGCCATTTAATCTAATAGCAGATTCGAACTTGTGACAATGTGTTTCCGGGCACTTACCGGTTTTGTACTCTGCGTACGGTACCGCTTTCCGAGCAGTCGAGGTAGGGTGTCAATCTGTGGGTTGAACGCTTGGGTCGCCGGTAGGTCGGTAGGTTGGAGTCGGTACTCCGATAGTCATAATGCGGCGTGGTTGGGGAAAATTATAGGGACAAGAGGTAGAAGGGTGGTCGGTATGGCCACAAAACGTGCAAAAACGGAGAGGAGGTCTAAGACGAACCTGGTGGAGGTGATGTGGAGAAGGATATCCGAAAAATTGCTGTTGTACCGGGTATTGGTGTCCCGGTATCGGTTGTGGGCGTACCGTGTGATGCCTGGATGGAGCACGTCCTTGATTTTGTTGGAACTATCGTAAACGTAAATTGGGCAGTTGTAAACGGGATGCAGCTAGGTCGAAGTCCAATTGGGGAGTCGGTTCCAAGGCTGCAAGAAGTTCTTGGTCTATTGCGTCCTCTGCCGGTAGTTGTTGGAGTCGGTGTTGAATAGCCGAGGATTGCCAAAATGCTTGGCTACGAAACCTGTCGCGTTCTTCGTCGGTGAGGTGTAAGTCGTCTGCGGTAACTGCCGGGTTGTGGAGTACCGAGTCGGAGGATGGCCTCTGCCGAGTGGATGAATGTGGGTGTCGTGCAGTTTGGAGTTCTTGCGGGGTTGGTAATTCGTCCTGCGTGAGTAAAGGTTGAGGTCGGCGTGTCGGATGAGTAGCTGTTGAGGGAGCTCGGAACATCGGTGATGGTAGCAAATCCTGTACGCTCCGGTGCATCCGAGTGTGGGAAATCGTGAGAGCCTCGAGATCGAACTCGGGCGGTGGTCCTGCGGATCGAGTGTGGCGCCGGGCCATGGAAGATTCTGGGCACTTGAAGTGAGCTTAACAACTGGACTGATCGATTCCGGTAGAACAGAAAGAGGGCGTGGTGTCACACTAACGAAGTGATACTAGAGTACCGGGATCGGTGACTCTGTGATTTTAAGCAATGGAGTTCTGGAATTCGAACACTAGATGGTTGCCAAATGGTAACTCCCCTTGGTAAGAACCTACTCGGTAATCAGTACCGGGGGATTACTAGCTACCGAGGAGAAGGAAAGTAACCGAATGGACAGCAGAATGCTCAAGGCTAAGTCAGTGATCACCAAACTTACGGGAAAACAAATTGACCAGAACAACTAATGGCATACAGAGGGTCACTCGGTAGGGGACGATTTGGAAGACAATACTTTGAGTACAAGACAATAGTCTGGGAAAATGGAGCATGCCAATGAGGTTGGCTCTATTGCTTTTATACCACAGTACAACCAGATCTGACAGTTAGATCAGATCGGTAAAAAAGTGTTTTCTAGATCTACCTACTGGGGTAACTTGGAAAATTACTCAGGTAAAACTTAGATCGGTAGACCTACCGATACTCCTATTTTACGGTTAACAAGTACACAACTCCTCCACTCCAGGCATCTTTGCTAATGCATCGTGTAGGGATTTCGAGTTCCCCGTGCGCTCTGTAGACTTCTGTGCAATCCGGAGTTTCAGTTCTTCTTTGATAGGGCCAGTTCCGGCTCTATCCCCCTTGAGATATTGATAGTACGCGACGCTCTGCATGAAGGATCGGACGAAGTCATCCACAGTAGCGACAAACAAGTCTGACCCTCGATCACCAGATTGTTGTTTCCATTTGTTGTGGATACTTTCGGCTAAGTTGCAAGAGGGCATTTCGGCCAACTCGTCCTCAGTGAGGTCCTATTATATATAAAGCAATGCACATTTAGAGTTAGGGATGTAGAGAGGAGAACAAGCAATGGCATGGACTTAGAGTTATAGTTTAGGGTTTTGGAGCTTACAAGTTGCATGAAGCCTCCCCACTGGCGGTATCGAAAATGCCAGAAGGCTAGCCATAGGTCGAGACGCCTCAATCCATCTTCAGTAGTAGCTCCAGGCGAGTGCCACCAAGCTCGGATACCAAGATAGCGGGAATCTGCCTCCGCTTGCGTCGAGGCGTTCTTGTATTACTTGCAGAGCATGCGATGTTGGTCTTGGAGGTCAGCTCTGATGTCAGCCTTCGTGTGCTTCTCCAATGACTGCACCCAATGGAAGAGACATGTTCGCTCTGTATTAGGCATTGGGATTGAAGCATCTCCACTGTCGCAGCACGTGATACCGGATATTCCCCTAGAACGCACTTTTTCGTATTAAGAACGCTCGTAGAGGTGATTTCCGGGTTATCATTCCGCAGAGATTCTGTGAAGTGGGAAGTTTCCGGAGATGGTCCCGGGCTGGTGACTACTCTCTCTCTGTCGCCAGCTAAATTCCTCTTTCCTACCAAACCGGGTCTTCTCCTACTGACTGACCCGGTTACGACTAAATCCGGTATCCTTCCGGGGAGGACTTCTACTAATCTTCCTCTCTCCCGGTCTACCGTTATTATCTGATCCGGTTTCGTTTAACCTCTGTTTTCCCCCTTAGAGGGTTCTCCATTCACATTAGTGGTGTTGGATTGAAAGACACACCCTTCCCTACTGATTCACGTGATGGGAAATTCACTACCTTCCGGTTATCCTCACAAAACTCCTAGACCCGGGTAATTCCCGTACTACACTTCAGCTGCAGATTCATCCCAAACCCACAGCCGGTCACTTAAGCGCAACCCGGGTTTCCCCCTTTTACAAATTACTACAACGACATACTGACCGGAATAGACATTATCCGGGGAATCCGAAACTAATATTCAGGAATTCTAGTGCCCTGTTTTACTCCTATGATCCCGAATTTCTCCTCGCCTGGACCTTCCGAGTGCTAGCACCTCAACCGGACTACCCGTCCAGGAGTTCTGAGCAACCCGGAGTACCCCCTCCTGCAATCTCGAACACCACAGGAGGCTGACGGCATTCATTCAAGGCCTCGGGTTCAAACGCAAGACGACCTACATCAGCAAGGAAATGCTCGACGTAGTATGCACAGTCGAGGCCCTCATCGACCGCGCCATGCAATGGAACTGGGCGACATGGATGTTCAACTCGATTGCCATCGACATCAAGGCGATGCAGACCACGAAGACCACGATCTGCCTTTCAGCCGAGGTATTAGACTTCCTTCTCGAGTCTTATTTTCCTAGCACTGACGAAGAATATGCACACCAAACAGTCGCCCAGCAGAACACCAAAGACCGACGTCGACACTCGGAGAACTCGGAAAACAACTCCCGAGGACCCGACTACATCGTATTCCAAGGCGGGCTTGGAGCCGACCGCACCTCGAAGGACCATGTTCGGCCGCCCCGACCAGTCGACCAGGGCCAAACATCGACTGCTCGACCCCCTAGTCGACAGACTACACCCGACCCAGTAGCACCGACCACCACTACCGGGAGCCAACCGACCACAGAACGAAGAGAGACGCGCTCCTCACTCGCTCGCAAGCGGGACCAGGAGCGACTAGAGCAACGTGCCAAACGAGGTAAACTCACACCCTTGAGTCAGTTTGTACCTCGACAGGTCGACCTGACGTCATCCGACAGTGAGGCCCAGTCGACTCCACCACCAACGCCAAAAGAGACTCCCATCCCCGACACCCCTCCGCCTTCTCTATCCGACTTCGCGCCGCTCAACCTCGAAGCAGCATATGGAGCGGCACCAACCGGCGAATTTCGCTAGCCACCACCCGTCTCCCCCACGACTCGACCACCGCCATCACCTGGGGTCAATCGACCCGCACCCGACTCACCAACATCACGACATACGACACTCGCAATGCATTGGCGCCAGCGCTTGGAGGACGTCCAAGGAGCAGTAGGTCGACTCGAGGATGTCGGCTCCCGAGTAAACCTCCTCTTGTTAGAGGCGGTTCAAGCAAAAACCACCCTTCAAGCCGAGCTCGACCGCCACCGATTGGAGAGTAATCGACTGACCAAGGACTCCACAACATACAAGCAACAGGTCGACAACCTCACCATCGAACTGGCAAGACTCCGTACTACTCTCACCACCGTCACGGAGGAGAAGAGTCAGACCGACAACAGATTGACCCAGCTAGAAGCCGACCTCCACAGCAGTCGACAGCAGGAACAGAAACACCAGAGCGAGCTCGTGGTAGCACGAAACGAACTTGAAGCGGCACGAGCCGAGGTAGCAACAACCCAGCTCAATCTTCAGCAAGCTAGGCGGGAGATAGTCGACTCCAATAACCGACTCGACCTACTACTCCAGGACAACGAGGAGAAGTCCCGCCAATTCGCAAGTCGGGAGCTGCAGTTACACAAACTTCGAGCGCGCAAGTACCGACTCCGACTCAAGGCAAGAAATCGTATCAAGGTTCTCAAGCACACCCTCAGCATAGATCGCCACCAGCTCAACATGTACCGCAGGCAACTCGACCAACTTCAGCTCAACCACCCGGATTTGGAGATTCCAGCAGTCGACGAAGACGAAGAAGAGGATACGAGCCACCTCGAACCCGACTATTGGCTCTGGGAGAACCAGTCGACTGACGAAGACGAGGTCTTGACTACCGACGTCAAGTTAAGTGAGGACGAAGACGAAGACGACAGCGAGTCCACCAATGAAGACGAAGACCGCGATCAGCAGCAACAAGACCAGCAGCCACCGACAGTCAACCTTCAAGACACGGTGCAACAGCAGCCAGCCACTCCACACCCTCCTTCTCCACAGCAGCTGCAAGATCAGCAGACCCTAGCACCCGACCAGATGATGACAGCACCTACACCATCGGTCGACAACACCTCAGTCGACTTACCGGTCATCTCTTCACAACACTCTCTGGGGTTCAACTTCTCAGGAATGCCTCCCGATATCCGCTTGCCAGGCATGACCCAGGACTCTAGCGACGTCCACGACTGATGACTCGACCTCAGCTGGGTCGATTACTTGATCGCGGGTAATTTTGTCATTCCTCGTGAACAAATTTTCCTAGTCACCGACCGGGGTAGTCTAAAGTCCACAGGAGTGTACTTCGCTCAGAGGGAGGGTAATGTTAACCGAATATTAGTGGATATTCCCTTAGGCTAAGAGTAGGCTAGTCTATACCCGGCAAGAATAGTCCCAGCAGGAGACACGTGGCAGTATAGGTTGGTACAGACTGGTCGACCCAACTTTTCCGGTCGACCAGTCTGACACACTGTCAGACTAGTCTCCTATATGTACCTTCACTCTCTTCGAGAGAGGGGTTGCTATACCATTTGTACATCTTCTTGGCAGCCTCCGTTGTACTTCGTTCTTGTCTTTACTCTTCTTGTGCGCACTAGTATGTTAGACTACTGCTGCTAGACTACTGCTGTTCCTGCACTTGTATTGCTCTTTGTGGTTGTATCTTGGTTAGTTGCAGTAGTCAGTGGGTATGCACGAGCCGACTCACTAGTATACTGGTGCTTTTCCCTAGGCGACAGTACGTTCTCCTTTGTAGAAACCTCTTACTACTCCTCTTAATCTCTAGTAACTAGTCTAGAATAGTCTAGAATAGTCTTGTGCGGAGTAGTCTCATTCGTTTAAGGTCGGTTCCTAGAAAACCCCCTTAACATCTTCGTTCTCAGCTCCCGCTGCAACCTTGCCTCCCCCGGTTGGTCGTCACGACCCGGGTCGTCGTCACGACCGGATGAAAGGAGAATGGCGCCTCCAACATCCCAACCGGACAGGAGCAGGATCCGAGAAGAGGAGCGCAGGAAGGAGAAGGAAGATCGCCCGGAGAGGGATCAACCCGGAGGGGCCAGCGCTAGCTCGGAGCAAAGGACAAAAAGGAGAGAAGACCGGCCCGAGAGGGGCCAACAGGGTGACACCGGGCTGCGTCAAAAGGAGCAGCAGAGGAGGAAGGACCCGGAGACGGACCAACCGGGGGAGGCAAGGTTGCAGCGAGAGCTGAGAACGAAGAGGAGGGAGGATCCGGAAGAAGTGGAGGATTCTCCGCAGCCGAAACTGACCCGGAAGAAGCCGGTGAGGAGTCAGGGAGGAAGCTCCACCCAAGAGCAACCTCAGGTGACCCCGGTGGTGGAGTCCGGGCCAGAGAAGGAGACAGGACCCACTCCAGCACCGCCCCAGGAACGACCGGAAGCAGATTCCGGATTCAGGGATGAAGACCCTGCCCCGGAAGATCCACAGGAACGATTGACTAAGGGGTAGCAACCAGAGGAGGAGGCACGTACGTCTCAAGTGCGACTTCCGGGCCTGAAGAGGAAGTTGGTCCTCATTAAGAGGAGGAGCCAGAGGGTCCGGAGACCACCCCTAGGAAGGACAAAGGACCCGTCCGGAAGAAGACAACCCCGCTCAACAAACGTCCCAAGGAGGCAGGGGACGACGGGGAGGAAACAGGGGAAGAGGACGACCGGAGGCAGGAACCACCGTTGGAGGAGGAACCGGTACCGGAGGAAGGTCCACCCGGAGGTGTACAGGAGGAAGGGGAGGCCCCACTTCAGGCAGAACACATAATCCTGCAGACCCGGATTGCCTTGGACATGGTGACGGAGCACTACACTCCCATGTTCGCCGCACTCCGGGAGACGGGAACTCTCCTCCGAACAGAGGACGCTCTGGAGTATCCGGCACGGATCCGGAAGCTCCAAAGGAAGCTGATCCGGAGTAGTGAGAAGGAGAGCAAGTTGGCCGGGCAACTGCAGAGTCTCTAGGAGGATGAGAGCGAATCCGTCGCTCTCTTGAAAGGTTTGAAGGAGGAGTTGCAACGGAAGGTGGCGTACATCAAGAAAATGGAAGCCCAAGTGCAGAAGCACGAGTTGCAGATCCGGGAACAGGAGGAGACCATCCGGAGAATAGGGAAAACAAGTCGGCAGTGCATCACCAAACTGTCAGGGTTGTTCCATCCGGATGGGGAGGCACAGATGAAAGCCCGGCTGTATGACGAGAAGGTAGGACAGCCGGGATTGGAAGGAGCAGCCCGGATGAAGAACGTGGTCCGGGAGTATTCGGAAAAGGTGGAGGCCTATTTGATGGAGTTCCAGGAGTTGGCAGAACACATGAGGGGGAACTTTTCCGATGAAGAACCGGGCCGGGAGGAGACAGTCAACCGGGGTGATAGAGTAGGGTCCGGGGAGGGACTGCAGGGGATGTTCAATGTGTCTGCAGATGCTCCTCAGGAGGGTGAAATCGACCGGTTGATGCGAAAGGGGAGCTCAACGCAGGAGCACACCTCCCGGGTACGACTGGATGTGGAGCCAATCCACATGGTCCGACCGGCTGAAGTGAGCCCTGCGGAAGTCCGGAACCTCTCGGAAGAAATGGAGGCGATGGACGTTCAGCCGGACAGGGTGGAAAGGCAACAGGGTGGGCCAGGAGGTCATCCGGGTAGCCTGTCGGGAGGCACGCAAGTAGGCGAGCCAACCGGTGGACGACAGGTGGATCCGCCGACCGGGCACGAACTACGAGGAGCTCGGCCCACGGATCCAATCATGGTGGACAGCCCGAAAGTCCAGGAGGGGCAGCCAATGGAGGATGAGCTGCTGCCCGGGACCGCCGGGGGTCCAGGATTAGTGGTCCGGATTTAGTGGATCTGGTCGTGTAGAATAGGACCTTTTTGAGTAGGTAGATTAGAAGACTTTTTGTGTATAGGCTTTTTAGGACTTTAATGTTAGTGGCAGCTGAGGATAGGAACTGAGCCGTGGAGGAAGCTCCCCGGATTTCCGGATCCCGGGAATGTAGGATCTGCGGATTTCCCGGATCTGGGCGTTTGGGGCGGCTTCTTATCCAGGAATGCTTGTCATTCTTGGGTGTCTTTTTGTGTACTATTGTTCCGTGTAAATGAGTAGAGGCGCATGTTCTTTCCACCAACTGTGTGTGTGTGTGTGTGTATGTGTGCATGTGTGTTTGCTTGTGGTATTACTCGGAACAATGTCTCAATTAGTCCCTTGGTAACCGGATGGATTAGCCGGGTTGTGGTGTAAGAGTCAGTTCAGAGTCCGGGTAGAAGATTTGGGAGAATTAGGAGCGTTTGAATGTAGGGTTCTCCGGGACTGGTTGCAGGAAATATTCTGGATTAGTGGCTGAGTGGGTAGGAGGGGGTACTCCGTTTCTCTCAGAACTCCTGGACGGGTAGTCCGGTAGAGGTGCCAGCATCCGGGTAGATCTTGTAATTGCAGGGTACGGGGAAGCCAGAGTAAAACGGGTCGTGAGGAATTCCATCTCTTCCGGACACCCTAGATACTGTCCACCCCAGTGAGCAAGTCGTTGTAGTATTTTCAAGGGGGGATCCGGGTTACTCTTGTGTGACCAGCTGGGGGTTTGGGATAAATCCACAGTTGAAGAGTAATACGGGAAGCACCCAGAGTAGGGAGTGATTTTGGATAATCCGGAAGTTGTGAAACCCCTGTCACGGAAATCAGTAGGGGAGGGTGTAGCTTTAAATCCAGCATCCTTAAAAATGTAAGTGGAGAACCCTCTGAAGGAAAACAGAGGTTAAAGGGAAACCGGATTAAAAGGGTAGGATAGATCGGGTAGAGTAGGGTTGGCCAAACTCCCATCCTAGACAAAAACCGGATCTATCCATAATCGGGTCAGTCAGTGGGAATGATCCGGTCTTGAGTAGAGAGAGAGGGGCTTAATTGGTGACCGGAGGAGAGTAGTCACCAATCCGGATCAGTCTCCGAAAACTTCCCACTTCACAGAATCTCCGCGGAACGATAACCCGGAAATCACCTCTACGAGCATTCTTAATACGAAAAAGTGCGCTCTAGGGGAATATCCGGTATCACGTGCTACGACACCGGGCACTCATCCGTGGGTGGATCTGAGGTGGCTGCAAATCAAGTCGCGCCCTGTCACGCCTAGTGTGAGTTTGCGGTTCACATGGCTCTAACCGAATCAGCGTAAACGGTTCAACAAACCCGAAATTATCGCATGGTCCGTCGCCACCGTCTAGGCAAAACTTGCAAAAGCAGGAGAGTCTTTGAACCTGCAAGGATGTCCCCTCCAGCCCAACACTTCTAACTTGGTGGAAAGATCTAGTACCCTCTACAGTGCGAGCATTCGGGGCCTGGAACAGGTTCACGTCAACCTCCTTGACATCATAAAAGTAGCGATGTACTGATCTTCAGGCGCTTTGATAACCGGCATATTCCCGGTTCATAGCCTCACGGAGGAAAGTCACTACGTCGCAGGAGTTGTGTAGTCGAGCCCCGTTAGGTTTCACTTGCTCCCTGCGTAGTGCCTCCTTCACGTGGGCCCCTACTCCATCCCACTGGTCCTTTCCGTGACCAGTGCCAAAATGGTTCAATTGCATAACACAACCAAGCGGCAAATGATCCGATCTTGTAAGGGATGTATACCTCGCGACAAAGTACAGAGATTTCGCACACTTGAATTGTGCCGCACATCCGTCAGAGAATACAATGTGTTCAATAGGGAAAAGAAAACCTTGTTCTCTCAGGAAGTCTTTGTGAAGCCCAAAGCAGTATTGGACAAAGTTGTTGTCATGCAACTTGTCGTCGCTAATATAGAAGTGATACTCCGTAAGTATCTTATTATCAGGATCCAAACCATCCCATTCCGGATGAACTCGGAAAGTGATATGAACTAAAATTGTGACCTGAAATCTAAACCAATGTTGCGACTGCACCTCGTTCTGCCACTTGAAGGCATAATTTTCTGCGAAATCTATGACGGACACAATTGCATCAGGACTTAGGTTACCCATGCATACCTTGAATTGCTGGTCTTGCCACTTTGCCTCGAAATTATGGACCAGGAACTCTTCTAAGTGGGAACGCAAATCAGCAACCAACTCGCAAGGTGGGGTCATCTTGTGCTCCAAACGAAGTGCGTGCCGGTCATTGCCGTCTTCTCCCCTCCCGACGAATACCATCTCAAAGCGCTTCCAGGAAACCAAGGCACTCGTAGAGTCAGAGAGTTCATTGGGACAGATCTTTAGCTTCGTAGCCCCACACATCGTACAATCTCCGCGAATGCAACTTAATGCATGGAACTCTTCTTCTTCAGGCTTGGGGCACAAAACTAGTTCGCACAACTTTGTAACGGAGTGGAAAGTTAGCTCCGATGCCTTACATGCACCCGCTCCACCGTCTGGTTGACACACGTCACAATGGCAGGAACAGTTTTTGTGCACCGTTCCACGCCGCATGAAGTTGAGGGCGTCCTTCAACTCAGCCATCTGCACGTGATATCGGCAGCAGCAGCTGTTGAATTCCTTCATCCTTATGACAAACCACGGTTTGAGGGCCTCAAACGAGCGCACACCGATCTCCACCCCACTGTGCTCACCTCTAAAGCGCGTGTACAAGGAAAGCTGGGGGGGCAACATTCACCGGAAATATTAGAAAGGAACTTTAATGTACCTAGGAACTAAAATGTGGGACATCCTAAATTGTAATCAAGGTTTTCTGAACTCTGTTTCAGAGTTCCTCTTAGACAAAGGATCCGTGCAGTAATAAAACAGAGTAGATAGCAATCTTGAAAGTTGCAGAATGAATTCATGTCTAAGCATACTAGGCTAAACTAATAGCAAAATCACTTGAAAGCATTACGGTTCCTAGATTATAGCATTCCGAGAATCAGTACCAGTGACTGCAATCACTGCATCGATCTTCTGAGCACACTCAACATGTTTGTACAAAAGACATTGCCTCTACTTCAATTAGTATAAAATATGATGTTCATGAACTAACCTGAGATTCGGTGAGGTGATGTGTGGGATGGTAAATCCACTCCTTCACACCGATGCGTTTTCTTGCAACGTCCTTTTTATTAGGACTAATTCTCGTATTTGCTGTCCAGAAGTCCTCCACCAACTTAGTAACGTGAGAAGGTAGAGAGTCAACTCGCCTGTGCCTACCGCAAACTGCCCACAAGCTCTTATCAGATTTTGTTTCTAACGCTAACCTCCTCACCAGACCCGACTTCAAATTCCGTCTATGTATTCCCGTCAAGAGGCTAGTTTGTCTAGCACTAATTCCACTAGAACTGAGAAGCATCGGAATGATAACATTTCTGGCACGTTGTTGATCCTTTGAGTGACAACCTTTAATATATTGCCAGCCATGCGAGATATTAGCTACTGTGGTATGTGCTACCTCCATTTCAACGTAACTAGGGAGGACACTTTGCCAGATGTTGTGTTTTAAAATCTTGGGTACCAGGGCTTTCTGATACTCCAACCCCCTATCACTGGTTTCATGAAACCATCTCACAGCCCACTCTTCTGCGGCCCTAGTACTAGATCTCTGAATATTTATCGAACGTGGATCAGTTTGCACAGAACTAAGACAAGCATTCTGGAGTCTAGCCTTTCTCCTCTCTCTGCACGCCCTTTGCCTCAAAGCTGCTTTCTCCCTAGTGGCAGCTAAATCTCTCTGAACTGCTAGCCGAGCGCGAGTACTCTGCCCTACACGACGATCATCTCTACGGGGGGCCATCTTCACTGAGTACGTATATATTTGAGGCTAAAAAATGATATAAACTGGCCGTGCACTGCTGGACCGCATGTAAGAATCTTCTACAATGATCCCTAGAAATCGACTACTTTAAAATATACCAAGCAGGTTACGGCGACGCCCTAGTGAACTTATCCCTAAACCAAATCTTGTACCTGCGCAAACGTAGCCATGATTATAACCATCTTGAGCGAAATTTGTGAAAACGTCATTATTCCAAATGAAATACGAAAGAAATGTTCGGCACTTACCACTACCACAAACATTTGCGCATCTGTGACTCCACCTCTGACTCGATATCAAACTTGGCTCTTGCAAGTCTAATTTCTGGGGTTTCAGACACATGTGTGTATTCAGAATAAGTTAGACTGTACTGTGAGATTGGGGTCTGCGGCTCTTCGTCCAGGAGAGAATGAAACTCTGAATCACTGAAGCTAGGCTGGAAAACTGATTGAGAGACTTCTACTGTTTCTTCCCTCTCGTGGTAAAAGTCTGTAATCAAGGTCTGATGAACAACCCACTCACTACTAAGCTCTTCTTCTTCACGAAGTTGGTGGAAGAAATCAGTAATCAAAGCCTGTGCACCATCAGGACTTGATGACCTTCTTCTCCCACCCATACCAGCAAACCTTGCTAACTTAAACAACCTGAAATGCGAGAGAGGGCCACAAGCATCCGCGGTGTTTGTTGAGGAAAGGAAGCCAGGAACGACCTCGGGCACTATTGGTGATGATTCTATTAGAACTTGTCGTGACATGCAGGGGATTCCAATCGGACGACGTAGATTAAAAGTAGTTCAGGAACGGATAGGCCAAGGAACAGTTCGCTTGACAGGAAGGCAACCGTTTTGCATTCCTAAATCTAGATTCTTCATGGGCGTTATCTCCTAAGGAAAGCCCACACAAACATTCCACCTACAGAAGCCGTTGGTGCATTCAATTATCTTTTTGCAAAAACCAAAATTTCACAAAATAACGCCAGATTTCGTTTCCTAACTTCCAGCGCCGCCATAATTCCTGGATCCGGAAATTCGAAAATTCCCCTAAAATCAAGTTCTTGCCCCCAAACTCATCTAATTACAGAAGGGAAAACCTTAACCTTTTACACACCTTGCGAATCAAATCATTCCAAAATCCCATACCCGATAGTACTACAAAGTAGTTCCTGAATGTAGGAAAAGTACTTGTGACATTCCTGTAACTTTTAGGAAATTAGACTCATAGGACAGAAGATTGTCACTGAATTCAAAGTATTGATTTGGATTTTGCAACTACAAGGTATACTGGAACTTGCTAGAAATAAATAATCATAAAAACACATATGTAATATAGTCCAACCAGACCTCAAAAATGTCCTGTTCAACAGAAAATGATGGTGTGACGTTCGTTGAGAAACATCCTAGGATGCTTGCCCCCTGTGCAGATCCCATGGTAGGTACAGAAATTCCTCACAACCCATTTTGCGCAAATCCTTCCGCAGCTGTTCCCTATGGCCCGCATCGGCCGGAGCAACCGGGCGCACCAACTTATCCGGAACTGGCAGTCCGAGCCTCCAATCGTCCTTCCGTCCCATCGCTGTTGGCTCTAAAACTTCCTTCCCTCGATTGCGCGCACTCCGCCTAAGCTCCCGGAACACTTGTTCGCCACCCGGTCGCTCTCCCTGCTCTCTCACAACATCCGGAAACACGAAGCTCTGGTGCAGGGGGGGACTGGAAACACTATGCGAAAATGAACAGTGAACCACCCTAATTAAAGCCGCCCATTTCAAGGCGTGAAACGTGGCCGGGTCCATTCCTGACCCGTCCATCCCCTACCCGGTTTCCAATCAGGTTCCCGTGACCAACCCGGACACCTACTGTCAAAACCGGACCCTAGCAATAACTCTACAGCGCGCGCGAGTCAACGACGCTACCGTGCGAACCTAGAGAGGAGAGCCCAAGTCCGGAGAGCGGGGATTTGGAGAGCCTAGAGCATAGGATCCATCTGAATTTTAAAAATGACACTAATTTTAGAAAATACAATTCTATTTTTAGGATTTTAACTAATAATAGTAAATTTTGGTACCCTATGACCGCTGCCCCTATAACCGTGGGTTACTTCTTAGAGTAGTTCAGTGTTAAAGTTTTAGGGTAAAGAGGTGGAAAATTATAGGGTCCATGGGTGAAACTGAACTCCATCACGTGAGCTTTTTTAAAAGAGACAAAGAACGGAAAGATAACATGTGGATCTATATGTAGTATTTTATTTTTTGTTTTTTTTCTAATACATAGTTATAGTGGACAAAGTTATCATGCAAGTACTTCAACCAATTCAATATAGGGCATCAGCTATTCTAAGTAGGAAGATATTGCAGCTAGTTCTAGTCTCCACGTCTAAACATAGACTGGTCCTCATTTTTCATTCCTCGGTCTTGATGATCCCAGCTGCCAGCAGAATATTTTTAACCTCGTCCAAACTGAGAGTAGGGGCATGGATGTACGTGTCAACTTTATAGTCCAACTTGCAAAAGAAACGAAAGATATAGTAAATGTGTTTGCAGTTGACGTACTGGCCATGCCTCCCAACAGCTGCAGAGTTCATGTTGGCGTAATGAGGGCACGTACATGACGGAAAATTGCACAATGTGATATTGTACAAATTATCATCGGGCTCCACCCCGGACTGGAGCACGATGATGGCACCAAGCCCGGGATAGGAGAGTAGGTTCACGTGGAGAATATTCGCCTTGATGTTTTGTGCACTCTCCCATTGATTGCGGTGAGCTTCCGTGGGAGCCTTGGTGTTCCGACGCACGTTTTTGCCGTTTCGAGATGACGGGACTCTGTCAGCATGCAATGGCCGTGGGTGAGTCCAGGCACCGGCTCAAACACTTTCGACGTCGTAAAGAGGCGTCGAGGCGAAAGGGCTGTAGTGGACTGCAGACGAAAGCCGGCCTCCTGGAGCTCTAGGATCTTCGAACGCGTGAGGTTTGTACCAGAGAGGACGGGCCAAACGTCTGGGAGTTCCGGGCGATCTATGACAAAGAAGCGCTTCGGACCCATGACACATCGTGCGATTTGGTCGGGATAGAACCAGAAATCAGCCGTCTGAGGTTTAGTCCCTTTGTACTCCGTCCTAGTCCCTCGGTAGGTTGGGGCAGCTGTAGCCTTTCCGCCCTTCACAATCAACATCTTGCACTTGTTGCCATTCCCCGCTTGCACTGCGTGACACTGCTTTCTGGACTTGTGTGACATCCTTGCAATATGCCATTTTGAAGTGTCACAGTCAGTCTCCAACACCCTAGTTGTGAATGGAACCGGAGAAGTAGATCTTGGTGATTGCTCCGAGTTCATTCTAGCGGAGGCAGATCGTGATTGGACACGTGGATGCGAGAAGTTCACCTTGTCAGGGCAATGAGAATCTCCCTCGCAACCCACTGGCATGTCGAGCTTTCTCTTGGACGATCCAAACACCTCTTCCCCTTCCAAGTGTGGAACTCGTGTAGAAACCTCCGCAGCCCCAGGCATGCTGTTAATTGCTTCGGCGATCTTCTTGCCGTCATGGGATGCCATAGCCCTCTTCAGTTTTAGATCGTGCTTGGACGGACCAGTTCCAGACGGACCTCCACATAGAAATGTTCTATAGTTGGTCATCTGCATGAACGCACGTGCCCAATCATCGGTGATGGCGACAAAGAGGTCCGAGCCTCGCTTCCCGGAGGCTTGCATCCACTTGTTGTGAACGGTCTCTGCAAGGTTGCATGTTGGGATGTCCGCTAGTTCATCTACGGTAAGATTCTGCAGAAATGGCATCACCCAATTTATCTTATTGCACAAAACAATTTTGATCTCACGGTTTAGGAAAGTTTTAATAATAATTACGTTGGGGTGATAGATGTATAAAAAATCGCGTTTGAAGGAATTTTTTTTTACTCAAGTTCTATTTTTTTACTCTGATTTGCGAAAAAATAAAATATATATATTTAAGAAAATAGCCGTCGTGGCCGACGGCTATTATCTAAGTGCCCTTTGTTCCTCTAAATTTATTTACAGTGGTAGGTGTCCAAGCAACCGTCGGGCTCGAGGGGTCAATACTTGACCCCGTCAACATGCAGGCAATTACGGGGGAAGGGCCATCGACATCGAGGAACTACAACATATTCTCAACATCCACGTGAAATGAAAGGGTGCTTTTGATATTTTACCGTTTCCATGAAACCGCCCCATTGACGATAGCGAAAATGCCAAAAAGCCAGCCAATCTTCAAGCTCGCGAATCGCATCCTCTGAAGCAGCACCGGACGAGTACCACCACGCTCTCAACTCAAGGTACATCCTGTCAGCTTCGTCCATTGTTTGGGCATCTTTATATTGTTGGCAAAGCCTGATGTGCTGATTCTGGAAGTTCTTGGCGATCAGCTTCTCAGTGTGCTTGTGCATGCTTGTTGCCCAGTGGAATAGACAAGTCCTTTCACGGTCTACCATAGGCACGGCAGGATTGCCCGAGCCATAGACAATGCGAACTGCATTGAAGTTTGCTTGTGCGCTGTCGCACATGAAACCTTTGAAGTTTGGATTTGGTACGCCATTGTTGTCCATGACTTTGTTCAGGCAACGCCAAAATATAAGTTGTCCCTCAGTGCCTTCCGTTTGCATATCGCAGACAGCGATGGTCATCACCTTGCAGTAGGTGGATTTTTAAACATGGCAAGCAATGGTGGTCCACGGCTTCACTCTCTTCACGTGATCGAACATAACGAAGCAATTTTGGAGGTCACCTCCAGGTTGCATTCTTCTCACGAGGTCGACGCCACTCTCGGGGCCATGCACGAGCATTTTGAAGAGATATACCTTCTCCTGGCCTTGTCCCGGGAATACACTGTCGTGTATAAACTCGATCTTCGCATGCCGCTTCATCTCTAGAATTTGATCAATCTCGCCTTTGCCTTTGCCCTGAGCGCGAAAAGTGGCAATCATGTTTCGAACGTTCGGAGAGCTGAGCATGCGGAACTTGTCCATCACCTTGTCCAGTTCCTGTCCTTGGAGCATCTCTTTTGGGCTTGGCCCACAGTGGACAAGAAACGTCTCGAGGAACTCCTTGCTAGCTGCAAGAGCGATGGCCGAGTTTTTGGCGGTGGGAGTCTTCGCCACCTCCGATGCAATCAAGCCGGTGATGGTCTCCATGGACTCTCTGCACGGTCCATCAGCGACGGGATGTCGATGGAAGCCCAAATGGATACATGCACGAGACCTGTCGTTCACATTGAGCACGTAATACACGCGCGCCGTGCAAGAGTCACGACAAGAAGGGGCTTTCTTGCAGACTCTACATGCAATGGAAGACTCCGGAGGAGGGCTTTGACGAATATCGAACGGGAAGTTAGTTGTACCAGTCCACTCTGTCTCATTCTTCTTATACGTTCTAGCAAGATAGTCACAGTCTTCGTTGTCGCAACGCAAGTGTCCAACGCACGCCGACCTCCTGAACTTCAAACCGAAGGGGTTGTGGATGTTGGACGTCGTGGTGCGGCACCATGTGTGGCCATCATAACGCTTGTCCATTCCCTCCATGCTCCGGGCTCCGGAAGAGTGTACACGCCCAGAAACCGGTGGTAGCTCAAAGACCACATCCCCGTCAAACTGCGAGGGAAGGAACTGCACCTTATGATATTCGATGCGATCAAAATCTATTTGAGCAAGTTCATTACGAGAACCAGGAACACTAGAAAGCTTCCGTAGACATTGCATAACACTAGGGCAATCTTGTGAACTACTAGGATATAGAGGAGTGAGGGAGAATGAGGAGGAAGATGGACTATTAGCCGGGGTGCGGACAGTAGCTTCAGTCGAAACAAAAGGAGCTGGTTCAATCAAATTTGGAAGTTGCGATGGTAGTGATGGTGTTTCCCCCTCAGATTCACTGGACAACTCAATGATGGGGTCTAGACTCTCGCGTTTCGGATTACGAAGATTGACCATAATATCTGCAACGGAACGAGTTGGATCTGCAAATTGCCTCCTATCACGATGTGCGTGAGGCAACTCTACAGTGGAAGTATCTGAGGCAGGGGCTAAAATTTCAGTAGATGCAGCCAGTTGCTGCGGGGTAAGACCGTATGCTTTGTACTGACCCGGATGGAGGAGCCAGTAGAAACCCTCGTCATCTTCGCATCTAGACTGTAAAATGCCCTCTTTCACTATTCCATACTTCTCAAGGACCTCTTCTTCGACCATCATAGAGCTTTCGGCTAGACCGAACCTAATGTAGAGAAGTTTAGAGGTGACTTTGACAAAGCCAGTCTCACCTACGGGTAGAACTAGTGGGACCTCGTCACCTCTAACAAAAATGCTGGCCATAGAAAAAATCGGGCTAGAGAGATACTACTTGGTTAAGCAAGAGAAATAAATCAACAAATAAGACATGAGAAGATGGATTGTGAGGGGCAATGAATTTGGGTATAGTATATAAAGTGGTGTCGTTTCCTAGGGAGTGACTATATTCAGAGTCACAGTAGAAATTAAAAGTAGACGGTGAGATAGGTCTAAGATTGGAGCCGCCTTGCAACTGACATCACTTTCACCTTAGGCGATTGACTAATCTAAACAATGTCAGAGTGATATACGGCGCAAGCTAATTAAAATAGAGAGAAAATGTGGTCTGCCACATGCATCAGCTCGCAGTTCAACGTTCATGAGTGGATGTAATGAGAGTGGGAAGATTCTAATTCAGAGTTGGCTTGGTCATACAGAAAAAAGTGATATAGTATTTACGTGAAGAAGTCGTCGTTGAGCTTTGATTATACTATGAGGACACAGTCCTTGTGAAAGTGCAGCTTATTGTACGAATGATCCATACGAACTATAGACAAACTTTCTAGGACACACGGTATCATATTGATAATCGAATAAAGAATATGAACTGTATGTTAATTTTAATGAATATATATTTATAACAGTTCATGCTAAGTACAAAGATATTTTGACTATAATCATATAAAACTAAGCTGAAGCTTCTACTGAAGTAGCTCGAAAATATACTCAACGAGCGGAGAATTAGATGGGCATGGTGTTTGGAACAGAACCCCAGAACGGAGGCTTGGGTTCATCGTCAAAGAACTCTTGGACGGCAGTTGCAATCTCCTCTGGCACAATTGGAACACCCTCGCTTTCGAGGTTGCATGGATCGGGGAGTCTCAACAGTTTACAAACATAATGAGACCACATGAGCCTCCAGACAAGAGGATGTCGAGGGAGGGAGTCCCAAATTCCACACGGGACTCGGTAGAATCGAAGTCGATCTTTGTCTAGCAAGATGATGGCGAGGTCGATGTCATAGTCTTGACAGTTTGGGAATTCGCCCATCCACAATTCCACGGCACCCTCCAAGCTGTTGATGGCATTTCTCATCTGCACCAAACGTCCATTCCTCGACACTATGGGGTAATCTTCTTCGCTTCGCGACCACAACTTGTCAATGTTTTCCAAGTCAATCACTTCGTCGACTTTGCGATCATCCGAAGCATCCATCACTGATGATGAGTTATGGTGGCGAGATATTTCAGAGCGTGAACAGCAGTGATGATGGCAATCAAAATGAGTGTAGAGAATATGATGTATGAATTGGGACATGCAGATATACCTCCATTGAGGCGGACTTCATTCTCACTGTATGCGTCGAAATCAATGATCATGACTGAGATCTGAGATATATTTGGTGCCATAGTATACTAGCCTTGGGTATAGACTACAGATTATAGCAATACCAAAGTCGGAAAATTCATGAACAGTGAGGCCGACATATTACAGTCTATAGCAAGCGCCCGCAATTGATAAAGGCTCACACATCATAGTTATATCTAAATTTCAACCATTGCACCTTTGCTGAAAGGTGAGTGTAAAGCAAAGATATGGACGGTGGAGTTAAGATCTTGTAGAGAATGAATAGAGTCACACTAATGATAGGGTCAGAAACTTCCCGCAATGACGGGTGAGTGAGAATATAGAAATCCTGGGATCATTGTGTAACAGGCATCTGCATATGCTAAACGCCACGTCTAGGTCATTGAGATTAGATATCAGGTGAACGAGTGTTGGATTTCTGATAGAAACTCTGTTGTTCGTCCACTATGACTCATGTTTAGTGCTCCTTGGAAATGAGGTATGCTAGCGTTCAGATAGAGTTAGTGAACTGAAACAGAGGACTGCTATATTGGACGACCGACTAGGCAGATGCTGGAGACGAGCTATTCTAAGGACTTAGAGTACGTGAGAGCGCCGAGGAAGAGAAAGAAACGAGGGCGTCTACTCTATTCAAATAAGCGCGTGTTGGATCGTTCTAGGATGAGAGCGTCTAAGCAGATGACACGATTGACAGGAGTGCACAATAGATTGGCCGTGAAAATCGATTTTGGAGAAGAAGAAGTGACGAATTTAGCGAGTCTACCAGAATTGCTTGCGCCAGAAGTAGCAGTTCACGGTACCTGTGAAGACAACATCGGACTGCAGGGACACAAGTCTACACAACCAATTGTAAGTCAATGTCTCTTGATGCATTTCTTATGATCCAAGCGTTGGTTGTTTAACGAATCTCGAAACGTTTTAATTTGAACATTATTGCACAATAGTAAAATTTACGTGTGAAGATTGCGTTGTAATATAACTGGACTTAGGGGTCGAGGACGATATTGCTAGGGGTTCAATACTAGGTATGAAACTAGGGCAATGATTCCACTTTGGGTTAGGTCAGGACGCGGAGTCTACGGGTTAGGGTTGGTCAACCAGCCACCTCGGAAGAGGGCCAGCCAGGTCGTGCGACTGCGCCCCTAACCCACGTGCTGCCCGTGTGCACCATCGACCTGCCTCTGCGCACCCACGACCGGCCCTGCGCACCCACGTTCTGCCTCTGCGCACCCTCGTCTTGCCTCTGCGCACCCTCGTCCGGCCATGCGCACCCGCGTACTGCTTTGCGCCCCCTCGTCCTGCCTTGCACACCCTCGTACTGCCTCGAGCGGCCTTGAGCACCCTTGTCTTGCCTTGCGCACCCTCGTCTTGCCTTGCGCATCCTCGTACTGCGTTGTCCTACTTTGTGCACCCTGGCAGTCGAGCTGCCTCTGCGTACTGACATCCTGACTCTGCGCACCCACATCCTGTCTCTCCTTACTTGCCATTCCAACGTGACCTCCAAGAGTATTTTCGCGTGAGAGAGGGCATGCGGATCCTGAACGAGTGGAAACGAGGAGGAGTTTTGGCAGCAAGCGCTTTGACGAATCAGCGCATCTCTTTGACAGCAAGAAACTCCAGCTCGATCCGGAGCTGTTGGTACAGGTTCACGATACCCTGATTGTAGTACTTTGCAGTATTGGAGATTCGTTTTAATGAAGTCAGATAAATTGTGTATGATGATGGATCTTGTGGATGGCCACTATAGACTATCATGGGGAAGCGGAGAGGAGCAGCCTTCGGAGCGAGGGGTCCAGATCCACCTGACATCAATCTTATGCGCCAGGTAACTTCAGTGCCTAGGTCTAAGATCTCAATCAGTGCTTACAATGCTCTAGTAGTTTAAACGCGTTCGAGTAACCAAAATTTATTTTGGATGTTCAGGGGTCCAATTCGAGGATCGAGGGGCTATTGCAGATGGAAGCACAAGATGGCGGAGCCACCTCAGGATCGCAACGTGAAGATCCAAATTCGCAGCCTCCAGCAAATATAAGACCCTCTAGTTGCCCAAAACCTTAGAATTAAGTTAAAGCGTCTTAGTCATGGTCCTTTGACATGTCATGGTCTTACTCATGGTCATGACGGTATTTTGATCAGGCTGAGTTGTGGATAATGCATGCTAATTGGTTATTTGGGTTTTCATATGAGTTCGAGTTGAGGAAACATCTTGGTGTTCCATGAAAAGCCAGGGGGGAAAAAATTGGCTGTCGGTCCCCACGGGCGTTTGACAGAGCGGGTTGTTAAGGGGGTTTTCTAGGAACCGTCCTTAAACGAATGAGACTACTCCGCACAAGACTATTCTAGACTATTCTAGACTAGTTACTAGAGATTAAGAGGAGTAGTAAGAGGTTTCTACAAAGGAGATTGTACTGTCGCCTAGGAAAAAGCACCAGTATACTAGTGAGTCGGCTCCTGCATACCCACAAACTACTGCAACTAACCAAGATACAACCACAAAGAGCAATATAAGAGCAGGAACAGCAGTAGTCTAGCAGCAGTAGTCTAACATACTAGTGCGCACAAGAAGAGTAAAGACAAGAACGAAGTACAACGGAGGCTGCCAAGAAGATGTACAAATGGTATAGCAACCCCTCTCTCGAAGAGAGTGAAGGTACATATAGGAGACTAGTCTGACAGTGTGTCAGACTGGTCGACCGGAAAAGTCGGGTCGACCAGTCTGTACCAACCTATACTGCCACGTGTCTCCTGCTGGGACTATTCTTGCCGGGTATAGACTAGCCTACTCTTAGCCTAAGGGAATATCCACTAATATTCGGTTAACATTACCCTCCCTCTGAGCGAAGTACACTCCTGTGGACTTTAGACTACCCCGGTCGGTGACTAGGAAAATTTGTTCACGAGGAATGACAAAATTACCCACGATCAAGTAATCGACCCAGCTGAGGTCGAGTCATCAGTCGTGGACATCGCTAGAGTCCTAGGTCATGCCTGGCAAGCGGATATCGGGAGGCATTCCTGAGAAGTCGAACCCTAGAGAGTGTGGTGAAGAGATGACCGGTAAGTCGACTGAGGTGTTGTCGACCGATGGTGTAGGTGCGGTCATCATCTGGTCGGGTGCTGGGGTCTGCTGATCTTGCTGCTGCTGTGGAGAAGGAGGGTGAGGAGTGGCTGGCTGCTGTTGTACCGTGTCTTGAAGGTTGACTGGCGGTGGCTGTTGGTCTTGTTGCTCATGATCGCGGTCTTCGTCTTCATTGGTCGACTCGCTGTCGTCTTCGTCTTCGTCCTCACTTAACTTGACGTCGGTAGTCAAGACCTCGTCTTCGTCAGTCGACTGGTTCTCCCAGAGCAAATGGTCGGGTTCGAGGTGGCTCGTGTCTTCCTCTTCGTCTTCGTCGACTGCTGGAATCTCCAAGTCCGGGTGGTCGAGCTGAAGTTGGTCGAGTTGCCTGCGGTACATGTTGAGCTGGTGGCGGTCGGTGCTGAGGGTGTGCTGGAGAACCTTGATACGATTTCTTGCCTTGAGTCGGAGTCGGTACTTGCGCGCTCGAAGCTTGTGTAACTGCAGCTCCCGACTTGCGAATTGGCGGGACTTTTCCTCGTTGTCCTGGAGTAGTAGGTCGAGTCGGTTATTAGAGTTGACTATCTCCCTCCGAGCTTGCTGATGACTGAGCTGGGTTGTTGCTACCTCGGCTCGTGCCGCTTCAAGTTCGTTTCGTGCTACCACGAGCTCGCTCTGGTGTTTCTGTTCCTGCTGTCGACTGCTGTGGAGGTCGGCTTCTAGCTGGGTCAATCTGTTGTCGGTCTGACTCTTCTCCTCCGTGACGGTGGTGAGAGTTGTACGGAGTCTTGCCAGTTCGATGGTGAGGTTGTCGACCTGTTGCTTGTATGTTGTGGAGTCCTTGGTCAGTCGACTACTCTCCAATCGGTGGCGGTCGAGCTCGGCTTGAAGGGTGGTTTTTGCTTGAACCGCCTCAAACAAGAGGAGGTTCACTCGTGAGCCGACATCCTCGAGTTGATCTACTGTTCCTTGGACGTCCTCCAAGCGCTGGCGCCAATGCATTGCTAGTGTCGTAGCTCGTGATGTTGGTGAGTCGGGTGCGGGTCGATTGGCCCCAGGTGATGGCGGCGGTCGAGTCGTGGGGGAGACGGGTGGTGGCTAGCGAAATTCGCCGGTTGGTGCCGCTCCATATGCTGCTTCGAGGTTGAACGGCGCGAAGTCGGATAGAGAAGGCGGAGGTGTGTCGGGGATGGGAGTCTCTTTTGGCGTTGGTGGTGGAGTCGACTGGGCCTCACTGTCAGATGAAGTCAGGTCGACCTGTCGAGGTACAAACTGACTCAAGGGTGTGAGTTTACCTCGTTTGGCACGTTTCTCTAGTCGCTCCTGGACCCGCTTGCGTGCGAGTGAGGAGCGCGTCTCTCTTCGTTCTGTGGTCGGTTGGCTCCCGGTAGTGGCGGTCAGTGCTACTGGGTCGAGCGCGTCTCTCTTCGTTCTGTGGTCGGTTGGCTCCCGGTAGTGGCGGTCGGTGCTACTGGGTCGGGTGTAGTCTGTCGACTAGGGGGTCGAGCAGTCGATGTTTGGCCCTGGTCGACTGGTCGGGGCGGCCGAACATGGTCCTTCGAGGTGCGGTCGGCTCCAAGCCCGCCTTGGAATACGATGTAGTCGGGTCCTCGGGAGTTGTTTTCCGAGTTCTCCGAGTGTCGACGTCGGTCTTTGGTGTTCTGCTGGGCGACTGTTTGGTGTGCATATTCTTCGTCAGTGCTAGGAAAATAAGACTCAAGATGGAAGTCTGATACCTCGGCTGAAGGGCAGATCGTGGTCTTCGTGGTCTGCATCGCCTTGATGTCGATGGCGATCGAATTGAACATCCATGTCGCCCAGTCCCATTGCATGGCGCGGTCGATGAGGGCCTCGACTGTGCATACTACGTCGAGCATTTCCTTGCTGATGTAGGTCGTCTTGCGTTTGAACCCGAGGCCTTGAATGAATGCCGTCAGTCGCCTGTGGTGTTCGGGTTTGCAGTGGCAGATGCTGTAGCCCTCGGCAGTCTTGCCGGCTGCAGAATATTCTTCTAACCGACCCGGTGGGAACTCCGCAGGGTCGATTGGCTGGATAGTAATGCCAAATGGCAGTTTGAGAACCTCGTGAATCACAGTCGGGTCGACTGTGACTGTATGTGTGCGGACTCGCGCGGTGATCTTCTTGTTGGGGAGGTCGACTACTGCAGCATTGACGAACTCCTCAATCAGTTCCATGCGTGGCGCGCGTTGAGGGTTGTCCCAGTCGAGTGCTACAAAGTCTGCAACGCCGATCGCCTTGATGAAGTCGGCCTCGGTCGTGTTTTCAGCGGCGTACTCGCGCCACTCCCGCATCGGCCGCATCGACTAAAAGGCGAGGGTTTTGTAGAGTCCCTCCCTAGTACGGATCGGAATTTCGTAACTCGGTGGTGCGGAGGACCAAAGGCGTCGTTGGCCGTGATTAGTCGACTTGCCTTTCGCCATCGATCGGTCGGCTGCAAATCTGCGCACAAGGAGACAAGAGAAAGGCCGGCGTAGTCCCGAAGTCGGCTCGCACAAAGTCGGCTACAGTGGCGATGGGCGCGGTCGTTTCCTACTCAATCTACTCTTGATTATCTCTCGCACAGTCGGGCTACGGGGTCGCTTTACTACTCGTCGCCGTTCTACTCGTGATACTCTAAATCGTTTGCTAAGAATGCATAAGGCGAGGGCCGCGGAGTGGCGGTCGGCCGGAGGAGAAGGAAAGGAGGGAGGAGAGTGAGAAATGGGAGATAGAAGGCGCGCGGCTTGTGGGTCGGGTGGAGAGGAAGCTAATGGCGAGGAGGCAAGAGGAGGAAGAAGTGGTGCGGCTATGGTGCTAAATACCTGCCCTATGGGCCTTGCATTCAAAACTGAGAAGATAGGTGAGGGCGGCGGCTATAAATATGGCGGCTCTTCTAGGGTTTGACCGGTCGGGTTGACCAGTCGGGTCGACCCGTCGAGTCGACCTACGGTAACTAGGTCGGGTCGGTTCCGTTGCTGTCGGTTGGGCTCGTCTTTGTTCTGTTCTAGTGTTGACCTAATCTCTGATTTGCTAGTGAGTGGGCTAGCCAAGTCGGTTGGAGGTTGCTCACCTAGAACTTGGTAGGGTTTGAGTTTGTTGACGTTGACTACTACCGGGTCGGGGTCAAAGTGTTGGATGCTGACTAGGAGGACAGTGTTGTTGGGGAGGGTATACTGGACACGATATGGGCCGAACCATTTGCTACTAAGTTTACCGGTATGGACACTTTTCCCTTTTGGGTGCCATAGGATGTAGTCGCCTACATTGTATGGAGTCGACTGACCTTGAGTGTGGGCCCATTGGGCTCGGTTCCACTGTTGTGCCCCGTGGTGGGTGGCTGCTGTCAGTTGGGTTTCGTCTAACTTCTCGAGTTCGGCGGCTCGGGCTGCTAGGACTCGCCTGGGAGTGAAGTCGGTAGTCGATGTCGATCGTTGGGTCGGAATGATGTATTCGGTTGGCATCATCGGCGTCAGACCATACACCAATTGGAAAGGTGTGTGGCCTGTGCTAACTTTGTATGCCGTTCGGTAAGCAAACAGGACCGTGTGGAGCTGTAAGTCCCAGTCGGTTCGATTCTCGTTGACTAGCTTTTGGAGCATTCGGACTATGACCTTGTTGGTCGACTGGGCTTGGCCGTTGCCTTGCGGATAGTATGTCGTTGTAGTCGTGTGTCGGAGTAAGAAATGCTCGGTGAGAGTGTGCACCGTGCTATTGATAAAATGGGTACCTTGGTCGCTTACTAGGTGGAGTGGACATCCAAACCGGGTGAGGATTGCCTCGTATAGGAACTGCGCGGTCTCCCTGGCGGTGTTTCCTCGGAGAGCTCTAGCCTCGACCCATTTGGTGGCATAGTCGGTAGCCACCAAAATGTATCGACAGGCTGTATGTCGGGTCTTCTTGACGGGGCCTATGAAGTCGAGTCCCCATTTCATAAACGGTTCTGCGGGTAGTTGGGTGACGAGCTTCGAGGAGACTGTGTTGGGTAGTCCGCCAGTCTTCTGGCATTCATGACACGACTGGCAGTTCTGGACAGCGTCTTGGTGTAGAGTCGGCCACCAGTAGCCTGCGTCTAGTATTTTCCGGACAGTGATGTCATGAGAAAAATGTCCTCCCGCGTTGCCTTTGTGTAATTCTTGGAGGATTGTTGTCGGCTGACTGCCGGTCAGGACTAGTCGGAGCTGGTGGTCCTTGCCGAGTCGGTACAGTTGTCCGTCGAGTACTTGGTACGGAATGGCTTTGTGAGCGATTCGCTTGCGAGCCTCCTTCGTCATGTGGGTTGGAAAAGTCCCGATAGACAAGTAGTCGACTATCGGGTGTAGCCAGTTGGGTTCGGTGGAAAAGAGTTGTGCGTCGACTGTCTGGTCGGGTATGCCTATGGCTGGCTCGGCCCCTTCATTTCTTGATAGTGCGTTGGCTACTCCATGCGTTTTGCCTAGTTTATAAACCACAGTGAAGTCGAATTCCAGAAACAGGAGTAGCCAGCGTGCCAGTCGACCCGATACCTGAGGTTTGTTGATCAAGTACTGGAGCGCCAGGTGGTCGACATAGAAGACGAATTTATTACCTAGGAGGTAATGGCGGAATTTGTTGATGGCGTATACCATTGAGAGGGCTTCCTTCTCGGTTGTTGTATAGTTCTTCTCTGCTTTGTTGAGTACTCCAGAAGCCTAGGCTATCGGCTGGTCGATGTTGCCGGTCGGGTTCTGTGCTAGCATCGCCCCGACTGCGATGTCGGATGCGTCTGTGTGTATGTGGAAGTCGAGTGACCAGTCGACTCCGATCAGGATTGGTGCAGTCTGGTATCGATCCTTGATGGTCTGATATGCGGTTGCGCACGCCGGTGTCCAGTCGAACGGTTCGCCTTTCCTGGTCAGTTTGGTGATGGGTTCCATGATGGCAGCATAATTTTTGATGAAGCATCGGTTGAACTGGGCTAGGCCGTTGAACGTCTGAATGGCTTTGACGTCCTTTGGTGATGGCATGTCGACTAGGGCCTGAATTTTCTTTGGATCCGGAAACTTCCCTTCCCGACCTACAATGTAGCCCAAAATTACACCAGAAGGAACATAGAATATACATTTTTCTGGAATGAGGCTTATCCCGTACTGTCGACATCGGTCGAAGACTAGTCTGAGCTTCGGTAGGTGGGAGTCGATGTCGCTGTAGACACTGAAATCGTCTAGGAAGAGCTTCATGAAGTCGCCCAGGTACTCTTTGAAGATCTGGTTGACGATGCGCTGGTAGGTAGGCGGGGCGTTCTTCAATCCAAACGTCATCACGACCCATACATACACGCCCCATTCGGTAATGAACGCTGTTTTGGGGCGGTCGGTCGGGTCGATCCGTGCCTGGTAATAGCCTGAGAAACAGTCGATGAAGGAGTAGGCTTCATAGCCTATGACTGCGTCGAGTACCTCGTCCGTGAACGGAAGGGGGTACGGGTCTTTCTTGGTTGCTGCATTAAGTCGACGGAAATCTACGCATATCCGGAGTTTCCCATTCTTTTTGGGGACCACGACTATTGGGGATAGCCATGTCGCCTGGTCGACTGGTGCGATGAATCCTGCTTTTAGAAGTCGTTCCAGGTCGTCCTTTACTGCTTGTGCATAATTCCGGTTCATCCGCTATCGTGCTTGGTGACTAGGTGAGATGGTCGGGTCGAGCTCGATCCGATGAGTCGCTATGTGTTCCGGTATGCCTCGCAGATCTTCGTAAGAGAAGGCGAAAATGTCGATGTATTCCTTAAACAGGGATTCTGCGCTAGCTCGGAGACTAGGGCTCAAATTCGCGTTCAGCTTCAACAGCTTGGGGTCGGTAGAGGTACCGACGTTGACATGGTCGAGTCGATCCTCCTCATTGTGATTCCAATGGGCAATGTCCATGAATCGCAGCTTGTCTTGTATTGGTGTCTCGTCTACCAACATTGTTCCTGGTCTATGTTGAATACCTTGGTGCCCAGGGGTACTGGCTTTCGGAGTCGGTTCCGTTCCAGATTAGTCGACTGTCGACTCGGTAGCTAGGAGGTTCCAGTCAATTGTGCCCATTGTATGGAGGGTCGGGTCGGAGGCCATCAAAATTTCCTCCTCTTCGTCGGTGATTCCTTCCGCGAAGTTGTAACAGACTAGCGCATGTGGTGTAACCGCCTCGTATCCTAACTGGCGATTTATCTTGACTGTCTTGACTGTGCCATTGCCCATGATCTGCACTTCATTGTTGCCCCAGTCGTGTATGACTTTGGCATGTCGAAGCTAGGGTCGACCGAGTAATAACCGATAGTCTGACTGGACTGTGGAATAGTAGATGACTATAAGCGTGACTATGTAGGTGATGCCATGAATGTGAATTCTGACATCCCTGATCAATCCTTTGGGTCGTGCTATGGTGCCATTAGCCATCTTGAGGTTGAATGGTGCGGGTGACGGCTTTGCTAGTCCCAACCGTCGGCGTTCATCTTCGGTGATCACATTGACGCCGGACCCGCCATCGATTAGAACGTCGTCGACCATGTTTTTACCGACTGATACTGTGATGACTGGCATGTGTTTGTCGATGACTGCTGCAGCGGCGATCGTCACCTCCTCTGTAGTCGAGTAGGGTAACACTTGAGTCGACTCCGGGTCTGAATGCGTTAGTCGATCCCTAACCAGTTTGGTGAGGGTCGGTAATAACTGTAGTAAGTCACGGATGGAAACCTGCAATTTGCAGTCTTGGAGTTGCTCGAGGATCTGCTGCTGGACGGCGCCGAATGCGATGCTGCCTTGGTCGACTGTGGCCGGAGTCGGTTGGTCTCGGTTGTCTTGAAGGGTGATCGTTTGTTGCGGTAATGCCTCCGCGTCCCAGTCGAGTGAGGGTGAGTCCTCAGTCGACTTTGGGTCTTTAGTGGAAGTGGTTGTTTCTAACTCGGCTTGGAGTTGACGAACTTCCTGCATCATTTGATCACGTAGTAGTTCTTGGGCAGTCCAGTCGGTCTTCTCTGTGGTTTGGTCGGAAGTCGGCTGGTCGGTAGTCGAGTGGCTTCTGGTAATCGCTGCGACTGTTAGGACACCAACCGTAGTGTTCGGTAGTTCTTCAATGACTACTAACGACGTGTGGGGCTTGGTCTCGATCTACTGATTAAGGAATTGGACGACCTTCGGATCCTTCAGTAGGGGACACAAGTGTGTCGGGTGGTCCAATGTTTTGCACAGAGGGCAAGGGAATATCCGTCGTGGTGTGCTATCTCGCGGTGGTCGACCCCTTGATTCGGCGGTAGTCGACACTAGTGTTGCTGCTGCTACTGGCGCTGTCCTATAAGCCGCCGCGCGCCTTTTTCCGATCTCGCTCTCCGGATTGAGCCAGCAATCGCGTTCGAAATGGCCTGGCTTCTTGCATCGATTGCAAAATGCTCGTTTTGTAGTCTCGGGCCGCTCGGTAGTAGTCGAGTCGGGTTCCTTCGGTAGTCCGCTTTCTGCAAGCTTAGCGGATTTCTTAGCCTGGGCTAGTGTCGATCTTGGTAGTCCGACTGTGGCTACCTGCAGATACTTCAGCAAACCAGCTCGGAAATTGCTTAGTAGGAAATTATCAGCCGGAAGGACCTCAAACTGGCTGGCTAGTTTCATCATCCGTTCATAGTAATCGTCAACCGACTCTTTGGCATCCTGTTTCATACTGCGGAAATGTAGGTAAGCCTGGTCATCATTGTCGATATCCTGGTAGCGATGTTTGAAGGCATCGAGAATTTCATGTAAGTTTTGGTGTGGGTATGACGTCCGTTGAGTCGAGAACCAATTATAGTTAGCAGCATCGACTAGGGAATTTCCGAACAACGCTATAGTAATAGTTGAGTTGGTTTCGCCATTCAACGTAAGGGTGATTGAGAAATCGATGGACACGAGTAATGGCACACTTGCCTTCCTTGTAGGTAGGCATCGCTACTGGTTTCCTGGCAGTCGTCCGAGTCGGGAGTGTAGCTGCTGGGTAGGGAGGCTTCTGCTGCGTCTGAGCTGCAGGTGCCAAATAGCCTATCGACCGAGGGTTGTATAGTGCACATTGGTCGAAAAGATGACCATAGTCGCCACAAGATGTACACATAGGTACGGTGGGCTGGTACTGGGTCACAGTCGGTAGGACTGGTGGCTGGGAGGCTACCGGTCGGTTGTATGGGTTTTGTGGCATGGGCCTATTATGCGTCTGTGAAAACGATGGCTGATTGATAGGTTGCATCATAGGAATGCCTATTGCTGGTTGAGTTTGGTAACCAGGTGGTAGACTAGTCCGAGGAGTCGACACTCTGGGGGTTGTAGTGTGAGTTACCCTTGGCTGATCTATGTATAGAATATTCGGCTCATGAATGTGAGTGCGAATATTCGGGAGACTGGGTCGAGTAACAACTTGGTCGACTGGTTGGTTGGAGTGATAGATCTGTCTGATCCTATCGACTAAGTCATTATCAAAGTCGTCTATGCCGGTCGAGTATGGGTTGTCGGTACCTGGTGATCCGGGTCGACTATTCATTTGACCAGGAGAACTGGGTTCCTGGCGAAATGTAGGCGACTGGTCCGGTCGACCTGGTTGCGATTCCGAGTGTAGTTGCTCAGGTGTCGGGTTCTGGCTAGATAAAAGATCGGCCAGTTGGGAGTCCAATTCATCCCTATTACGACGTAGTTGGTCTATTTCTAACTGTCGTTGATATGAAATGATGGGAGGTTCGGTAGCGTACCTTACTAGTCGTTGATGCGCACTGGAAGGTCGTTCCGGTAAGTCGAGCGGGTCGTCCAGGAGCCTTCGTGGAGAAGTCGGGTTCGACCTTGTCTGAAACGCCACTGTCGGGCGGGTCTGATGATTCGCGGTGTACATGGTCGGTAGAACCGCCAGGGGTCGGGTTGGCATATTTGGGATGCCGCGTTCCATTGGTACCGAAGTTTCATGAAAAATGGTACCTTTCGGGGTATTCATCCTTCCCTGCGTGAACTCCATGTAGTGCTGTAAAGACGGGTCGGTAGAAGTCGATGCTGCGACTTGTCTCCGAATCTCGTATGTTGGTCGGGGATCTATTCCCGTAGTAGTCTCATGGACTACTATCGGTGGGACGATCTCCGACTGTAAATTTCGCCATTCTCTATGAAAACGTGGGTTAGAGAGCTGGTCGGCAGTTACTTCGACTGCTAAGGGAGAACCGGTAGCTCGTGTACGCGGTCGTTCCATACTAGCGACGCGGCAATTATCGGATCTAGATCTGGATCTGGGATTTAGATCCGACTTCTGCTAGGTAGGTCGGGCTCTGAGATCCGTTTGGCTAGTCTTTTGTGCTGGCCTAGTCGGTTGCTCTGTGGCACCGTAAACCTTGTTCACAGACTGCTCCTACAGATTCTTGATCAGTAGCCTTTATCGACTGTTGACTACCCTGGTCGACTGTTACACAGACTGATCTCCGAGGCACTTTTCGGCTACTCGGGCTCTGGATTTCTCTCAAGGTATGCGATTTTCATGTAGGAAGCAGATGGCTGCTGTTTCCTAGGGACGTATAGCGCCTCGGCGATAGGTGATAGGATCGACTAGGATCTAGATCTGGATCGACCAGGATTTGGATTTGGATCTAGATCTAGATCTGGATCGACCAGGATTTGGATTTGGATCTAGATCTAGATCTGGATCTGACTAGCCCAACAGAAAGACTAGCGTCTGATCTGAACTGTGCATGGTCGCCAAATGTTAAGGGGGTTTTCTAGGAACCGACCTTAAACGAATGAGACTACTCCGCACAAGACTATTCTAGACTATTCTAGACTAGTTACTAGAGATTAAGAGGAGTAGTACGAGGTTTCTACAAAGGAGAACGTACTGTCGCCTAGGAAAAAGCACTTGTATACTAGTGAGTCGGCTCCTGCATACCCACAGACTACTGCAACTAACCAAGATACAACCACAAAGAGCAATACAAGAGCAGGAACAGCAGTAGTCTAGCAGCAGTAGTCTAACATACTAGTGCGCACAAGAAGAGTAAAGACAAGAACAAAGTACAACGGAGGCTGCGAAGAAGATGTACAAATGGTATAGTAACCCCTCTCTCGAAGAGAGTGAAGGTACATATAGGAGACTAGTCTGACAGTGTATCAGACAAGTCGACCGGAAAAGTCCTGTCGACCAGTCTGTACGAGCCTGTACTGCCACGTGTCTCCTTCTGGGTCTATTCCTGCCGGGTATAGACTAGCCTACTCTTAGCCTTAGGGAATATCAACTAATATTCGGTTAACACGGGTGGATGGCCACGGGTGGCACACCGTCACGAGCGCCACGCCGTGACGTAGGTGGCCCAGTGGCACCCTGCTTCAAATTTTCTCGTGATATGGACAACGCTGCGAGCATGATGGTCATTTTGGTCTGCTTATTGTGTCAAGTGAAGTGTTCCTCGCCGTGTTCATCTAGGGGCAGGGTCTGGATGGCACGCCAGCTCATGGATGCGTGTTCCTCGCCGTGGGTTTTCATATGAGTTCGAGTTGAGGAAACATCCTGCTGTTCCATGAAAAGCCAGGGGGGAAAAAAATTGGTTGTCGGTCGCCACGGGCGTTTGACAGAGCGGGTGGATGGCCACGGGTTGCACCCCGTCACAAGCGCCACGCCGTGACATGGGTGGCCCAGTGGCACCCCGCTCCAAATTTCTCGTGATCTGGGCAAAGCTTCGAGCTTGATGGGCATTGTGGTCTGCTGGTGGTGTCACGTGATGTGTTCCTCGCCGTGTTCGTCTAGGGGCAGGGTGTGGTTGACACGCGAGCACATGGATGCGAGATGCGGGGTCAATGCGCGTGAGTGATGAATGTGAATGCCTGGATCTACCCCTCGGGGCCGACGGTCATTTCATGGGGCTGGGTTTTGGGTTTTGGAGGATGTGCTGAGTGTTCTCGTGTTCGTCGCGAGCTGGGTGGAACTCGTGTTGTGCGAGTATGGCGTGCGTGTTGTCATTCGTGAGGAGCCAGTGACAGCACTTGGTCACGCGTCACACTTGGCCACGGAGAGTTCGTGAGCGTGATCCTTGGTGCCTTGATATAGCCATCGGGGCCGACGGGCATTTGGTGGAGCGCGGAGTTGGCCACGGGTGGCGCCACGTCACGAGCGCCACGGCGTGACGTGAGTGGCCCAGTGGCGTCCCCTCTCCAAATTTTCTCGTGATGTGGGCAACGCTGCGAGCTTGATGGGCATTGTGGTCTGCTGGTGGTGTCACGTGATGTGTTCCTCGCCGTGTTCGTCTAGGGGCAAGGTGTGGTTGACACGCGAGCACATGGATGCGAGATGCTGGGTCTTATGATGTCAACTCACGTCACTTGCAACATTCCCAATCATTACTTGTTAATTGCCTATGAACGTATTCTCCTATGCATCTGTCATTCTTGACACATGGTTGGACATTGTTTAAATTTGCGTGCAGGATCCTGTGACACCGGTGTATGTTTCAGATGATGGCGAAGAAGGGAGTGATGCACTCCAACCCCCAATTGAAGCTGACGGAGAGGATGACGATGTGGACACCCCCGTCACCTTCTCTGTGGGTGGAGTCAGTGAAGATGATATTCGACTTTCACAGAAGCTCAACACAGTTGCTGCGCTTGCTGCCCTCCGGATGCAACCACTAAACATTTCAAGGCACAATATCCCTCTTTGTAGATTGGTCGTCATGCCCATGGTAAGGCCTACGTTGCAATGTGACCTCGTGAAACTTGAGCAAGAATTCGTGCATGGCTATCGTGAGGGTGCTTGTGTTTTTTATGTATCCCTTATGAATGAACAAGGCCTTGGGGAGCATGTGTCACCTACCCACCGTAGTGAATGGGGACCGATTTGGGAATCTGAAAGCGACAAGTTCGATGAATATCTTGATTCGCATGATTCACTTCGGTTCATGAAGGGCAAGATGTTCTTTATTTGTGATGGGAATCACCGGCGTATTGCTTGGATGAATCACATTACCAGGTTGTACAGTAATGTCCAGTCATGGCAGAATAGTCATGGCATTATTCTGTTGACACAATAATTTTGGAGACCAAGGGCCGAAGTGGTATGCTCATGAACGTGATGAACGATATTAACAAGTGAGTGATCACTTTCATTGACAACTCATTTTTTTGGTGTTTCAATGGTTCATTATATGTTAGTGTACATGTTCTAACCATGGATCGGAATTTTCGATGTGATATAGGCAAACCGAGTTTTCTCATGTGAAAACCAATTTAGTTCATCAATTGTACCAAGTTCGGAAGTTTGGTACAATGCCTCTTGATCAGTTTTCTGAGCTCCTTACGCGTGAGGAATTGGAACGATGTCAGAACGCTGTTAAGAGGGGATGGTTTTCCTTGCAGTGTGATGTTTTTACATCACTTATGTTTCGGGTATTATACTCATCACACTCCACAACTGCCATTTAATATGCATGAATGTTTGAATTGATGTGTTTGTTTCTAAATTGAAGGTATGTCTCTAATAGTGATTTGTTTGTAGCAAGAAATCGCCGCCGCTGGTGATACAGCTGTACTAGTTTTTCGAGAGGAAACAAAACCAGAAGACATTACTCGAGAAGGTATTGCGGCAGCGATGAAGCTAGGGATCATAGAAAGGACCACCAAATTGATGGTAAAGTTGGGAAAGATGACAGCCGTGGCGAACCCTTCGCACGGACCAGAATTCTTACAGGAGGTATAAGACCAACCTTTCTTTACTTGTTTGTTCCACATTACTGTTTGTGTGGGGATGTTTTGATAAATTCCGTTCATCATGCAGATTGAAAGGCATTGGAGTTTGTATGCATCGCAACTCGAATTGACCTTGGAGAAGCTCCAACTTATTGCAACGACCGCTATTCCACCTCATCACAAACTGAGGTGGTTGAAGTGGTGGAACTCATCTCTTCAGACCAGGGAGGCTGTTCGATTTCCTTTGAGACCTGTAAACGAAGACCGGCTTAATTCGTTTATTATGCGGGCCGCATGGTAGGCTGGGGTGAGTGATTCTATTAAATTTCATTTGGTTTGTCTGTATTAATGTTTCTCTATGTTGATGTTCAATTCAACTGTTTTGATGTAAATACTCAAATCTTGTAGATCGAAGACTCCGCTGTGGAGTTGTTTGAGAACATCATCCACAAAGACAACGTCTCTTTGAATATGGACGTCCCAGCAGAGCCCAAGACGATGTCTCAATTCATAGAGACTTGGCGAGTGAAACTTTGGGACAAGGCTTTTGTTACGGTCTTCAAGGGGGCTGATCACTTCAAGAAATCTGATTCATTCAAGGACTTCCAGGGTAGTGATCTTGTGGTCAAACGCGTGGTCTATAGGTACGCTGTCACTCTTACTTTATCATGTTTTACACTTTTCTATTATTTAAAAGTGCTCATATTATTGACATGTATTGAAATTTGATCAATTTTGTTTGTCTACAGGTATTTCAAGCATGAGCTTCTGGCAAAGAAGGCTATCGCAAAGGCTGATCTCCCGGTGTTTCTTGATAGTTGGATGGATCGATCTTCTGAGCTCTGCATGTTTTCTACGCCACAGTTGAAGACTTGGACAAGCACACATCTCAAGGGAGTTGGGTGGTATTTGGACTGTGTTTTGGGTTATGTTCATGCAGATGAAAAGGATCTCAAATCTTCAGCTGATACCGCAGATAAACCTGCCCTTTTGGTTGGTGAGCTAGAGAATCTTAATGAAGAAGCACAAGAGAAGCTCATTGCCAAAGTTGATGCAAAGGACAAGAAGAAGGCATTGAAGATTACTCAACAATAAGAGAAGGTAGCCGCTCGTGAGCAAGCCAAGATTGAAAGACAAGCTGAGAAGATGGCTAAGAAGGAGGAGAAGAAAAAGAACCCAAAGGTACAAGATCCTCCAAAGCCATCTGCTTCAAGTGTTGTTGATGCAGAGTCTCAGCACCAGAGCCAGGAGCAGTGGGGTACTAAGAGGGATTCCGGGTACTTGGAACTATCGCAAGACAAGGCGTTCTGTGGCCAAATTCTTGAGCTGGTGGACTTAGGAGAGGACTATGAGATCGATGAATTAGTTCTCAACACTTCACTTGCAGCAGCTCTTCCACAAAATGAAGATGACCCTCTCCCAAAGGTATTTGTGGAGATTCAGCAGTTCTTGGACGAGGTACAATGCTTGACATAGATCTTGGACTCTGTACACTTAATTAATATAGTTTGGTTTTGTTTGATTTTGATTGGTTTTGAACTCTATACAATTAACTTGGTTTGGATTTTCTGAACTTTATAGAATACTAATTAACTTGAGTACGTTTTTTTGGACCCAGCACAAAGCGGACCGCCCGCGAGTATTCAAAGGACAGTCTTGCAGGGACCCGTGTGTTGATTTGATTATTGTTGACATGCCTGAGAACCTACCGGTTCCTACGATTTCAGAGCCACCAGAACAGGTTCCACTTTGGAATGCAGCTGAAGATGATTGGCTCGACCCAATCTTTGACTTTGCAGACAATCACTTGGTTGATGATGGAGCTATCATTATAGTCCATCCATACAGGCAGTCAACCAAGGCTAACATCTTTGGCTATAGTAAAGCAACAGGCTTTACATTATTCAAAGACTGGACTTGCATGAATAGGCTGCATTTGGCATCACCAGTGAACCATGTGAAGACGGTAATTGCTCACTCTCTATAAATAAATTTAGCATTCATACTTTTGGTTAACTATTACAATTATCTAACTCTTTTGGTTCTATATGGTGCAGACTCAACGGTTTGGAGTTTATCTCTTAGTTCGTGATTTACCAGAGGTTGCTCGTGCACGTTTTGTATTTCACTCTATTCTAGCTCTTGAAGCTCTTGGATTAGATGTGGGTTGTGACGATATGTTACAGAAATTTACCACAAAGGCCTCTCAAAAAATGAATGGAAGTAAGCCTTGGCGAGGCCCTCGTGAGAAAGATAGCCAGTTCATGCAGATGTTGATTGAGGCTTCTTCTCGCCCCAACAATGTTGTCTTGGATTGCACCGCCATGACAGGTGTAAAATCTTAACATTCTTTGTATCAATCACTTGGACTGTATTCTTCCATTTGTTCATTCTTTGTATTTGTATTAAATTCTCATTGACAATATCGCGCGGATTGTTCTATGTTTTTTGTTGTGTCCATTCTTTTAGGTGCATCTTTGATGGCTTACCGCCGCGTGCAACGGCACATTGTGGCACTCGAAGAGGACCAAGAGCTATTTGATGGATTGCTTTTGTCTATGCGACGTGCCCCTAAACCCGTCCCAGCGGCAGGCGTTGCATCATCATCTGTATCAGAGGATCCATCAGCGGTCATCTGTATCCATCAGCGGTCATTCAAGTGTTGAAGAAATCTCGATTCAGTAAGTAAGTTTGAATTAAATCATTCCAATTGATGCAGTATTGTTTGATGATTTCCTGAACAAGTTGGTCTAATGTTCACTTTTTATTTCGTGCAGAAAAATGAGGACCACGAATTCTACCGTGCAGAGGCCATTTTTTGCAAGGCTAGAGTTTCTAGAGAGCCCACCTAAACCTTTTCAGTTGCCATGCTACATTGAGCCTGTTGCACAGGCACTTGCAGTTCAGGGTATTAGAGATCACATTTCAAAGCCAAAGGTGTTGAATTCTGACGCTTTAGTATACTTCGATGTTGAGGCTGAGGAGTCTGATTGTGATGGTATTAGTTCACCGAGCCGCTCTACATCTAGCTCTTGCTCAGGGTCTACTGCTACCGGTAATTCTAGTGATGATTGAGAGCAACTTCATGTTCTCTCCACATATTTGTACTACTTTCTATTTGATATTCGTAGTGAGACTAAAAAGGCCACTACTTTGGATTTTTACATGTGTTGTACTTCACATTGCTAAACCATTCTATTCTCCTACCTCATTGATTTGTTCACTCCTTTGTTCATGTTGCAATTTTGATTGTTCAATCTCTACACCCTAAACCCTTAGACCTTTAAATGTTCATTTTTAATTTGCATAATTGTAGTATGTGAATTAACCCGATTTCCCATTTAAGCTCTAACACTCCAATTAAATGCCATCCGTTATGTACTTCACTATGGTAAAACCCTAAACTTTACTATCCAACTTCATTGATTTGTATACTCTCTTGTTCATGTATAATTTTTCAATGTTCGAACGATACACCTTGATACCTAAACCCTAAATTTTTCATAAACTATTTGCATACATGTATGTAAATGGAGAATTTGAAGTTCAATAATACTCCAAATTCAACACATACTAAATCCACGGTTATAGGTCCCTTACAGAAAAAAAAAAAAAAAATTGAAATTTTTCTAGGCTCTCAGGCTCTCAGAGGCTCAGGCTCTCCTCTCTAGGCTCACATCCTAGCATTCCCGCGCGCGAGTGCCTCTTTTACATAAATAACTAAATGTGTTATTATGGTCACTCCCACCCTCATTTATGGAGATTCGGACTACTCCTAGCTACTCTAAAACCCTAACTCTCTCCTTCTAGGTTAAACGAGGTTTGACATCCACTCCCGTACACAATGCGTACAACATTCCAGTTTGTTTGCGCGCTGTCTGCCATGAAGCCCTTGAAGTTTGGATCTTGAAGTCCGTGGCGAGCGACAACGGCATTGAGATTCTTCCAAACGACCATTTGAGCTGCGACGTCTTCCGACTGCATATCGCACAACGCAATGGTCATAACACGGCAATAAGTGGGGTCGTAAACATGGCAGCCCATGGTTGTCCACTGTTTCACCCTCTTCACATGATCAAACATGAGCCATGCGTTCTGCAGGTCTCCACCAGGCTGCATTCGCTTCACAACGTCAACTTCGCTACCGGGACCAATCTCTGACATTTTGAAGACGAAGACCTTGTCCGACTCCGATCCTTGACCAGGGAACTTGTTCTCCTGGAAAAATGGCCAGTTGCTGGAGCCGCGGAGCTTGGTGATGCTATCCATGATACCGAACTTTCGGAAGTACTTAAAGCCCGTCACCTTGTTGCGAATGTTGGGGGAGGTCAATTCCTTGCATCTGTCAAAGAGCGGCAGGAGGTCATCGAGTTCAAGAGTTTTTGATTCCGCGCCTTCGGCTGCCACAAGCATATCGCCTACCATCTCCTTTGTTGCTTCTAGGACAATCGCAGACTTCGCTGCAGAAGGAGTTCGGTGCACGTGCTCTTCCACCAAACTCTCAGCTTTGGCAATATTGTCTCGGTAAGCCCCGACCTTGACAGGGTGGTCGTGAGTTCCAAAATGAACACAAGCTCGAGTCATGCTGTTTTTTCCTAGGACGTAATATATTTTTGCATCGCAGGTTGCAAGACAGGAGGGAGGAACTTTACAGCATTTGCAAACAAGGGTGGAGCCCTTGGGAGGATTAGTTCCCACGTCAAAAACAAATGAGGATACGCCATTCCATTCAGTTTTGTTAACAGCAGTCGTGCGGTGAACGCCGGGAATGCTAGGATGTGAGCCTAGACAGGAGAGCCTGAGGGCCTGAGAGCCTGAGAGCCTAGAAAATTTTCAAAATTTTTCCGTTTTTTTCTGTAAGGGTCCTATAACTGTGGATTTAGTATGTATTGAATTTGGAGTATAATTGATCTGGAAATTTTGCATTTACATACATGTATGCAAATAGTTTATGAAAAATTTAGGGTTTAGGTATTAGGGTGTATCGTTCGAACATTGATAAATTATACATGAACAAGAGAGTATACAAATCAATGAGGTTGGGTAGTAAAGTTTAGGGTTTCAGGAAAGTTTAGGGTACAACACGGATAGCATTTAGTTCGAGTGGTTTAGAGCTTAAATGTGAAATCAGTGAAATTCACACACTACATCTATGCAAATTAATCATTAAATTTTGAGGGTTTTGGTGATTACGGTTTAGAGATTGAACATTCAAAATTGCAACATGAACGAAGGAGTGAACAAATCAATGACGTAGGAGAATAGAATGGTTAGCAATCTGAAGTACAACATAGATGTAAAAATCCAAAGTAGTAGCCCTTTTAGTCTCACTACAAATATCAAATAGAAAGTAGTACAAATATGTGGAGAGAACATCAAAGTTCCTTTCAATCATCACTAGAATTACCGGTAGCAGTAGACCCTGAGCAAGAGCTAGATGTAGAGCGGCTCGGTGAACTAATACCATCACAATCAGACTCCTCAGCCACAACATCAAGGTATACAAGTGCGTCAGAATTCAACACCTTTGGCTTTGGAATGTGATCCCTAATACCATGTCCTGCAAAAGCCTGTGCAACTGGCTCAATGTAGCATGGCAACTGAAAAGGTTTGGGTGGGCTCTCAAGAAACTCTGGCCGTGCAAAAAATGGCCTCTGCACGGTAGAATACGTGGTCTTCATTTTTCTGCACAAACAAAAATGAAAATGAGATCAAAGTGATCAAGAAATCATCAAACAAAACTGTATCAATTGGAATGATTGAATTCAAACTTACTTACTGAATCGAGATTTCTTCAACACTCGAACGACCGCTGATGGGACTGCGTCAGGATCCTCTGTTGCAGATGATGATGCAACGACTGGCGCGGGTTCGGGTTTAGGGACGCGTCGCATAGACAAAAGCAGTCCATCATATAGCTCTTGGTCGTCTTCCAGTGCCACAATGTGGCGTTGCACGCGGCGGCATGCCAACAACGACGCACCTAAAACAAGGCATTGATCCAAAAAACATATAACAATTAGCACGAGTAATTGAAAGAGAGATTCAAACAAATAGAAAGATAAAACCCAAGTAATACTGAGAAAGAATGTTAGAAATATAAACCTGTCATAGCGGTGCAATCCAAGACAACATCTCTGGGACGAGAAGAAGCCTCAATCAACATCTGTATGAACTGACTATCCTTTTCACGAGGACCTCGCCAAGGTTTAATTCCATTCAATTTCTGTGAACTCCTGGTGGTGAAATTCTGTAACATGTCATCACATCCCACATCTAATCCCATAGCCTCAAGCGCTGGAATAGATCGAAATGCAAACCGTGCAGGAGCACCCTCGGGCAACACACGAACCAAGAGGTTAATGCCAAAACGCTGAGTCTGCAACATATAGAACCAAAAGAGTTAGCTAATAGTAATAGCAAAATAATAATGAATTTTGGAAAACTAGGTCGTGCACGAGCAATTACCGTCTTGAGATGGTTGACCGGTGATGCCAAATGTAGCCTATTCATGCAAGTCCAATCCTTGTACAACGTAAAACCCGTCGCATTACCGTAACCAAGTATGTTAGCCTTGGTTGACTGCCTATATGGATGCACAATGATGATAGCGCCATCATCAACCAAGTAATTGTCTGCAAAATCAAAAATTGGATCAAGCCAATCGTCCTCAGCTGCATTCCATGGTGGAATCTGTCCCGGTGGATCCGAGATGGTGGGAACGGGTAGGTTCTCGGGCATGTCCACTAGAATTAAATCTACACATGGATCCTTGCACGACTGCCCTTTGAATACTCGTGGGCGGTCCGCTTTGTGCTACAAAAATTAAAACATTCACATGTTAGTAAATCAAAAGTGCCAGACAAGCTTCAACAAAATAAATTAAAGTATAAAGAATCCAAGATGTATGTCAAACAACATACCTCATCCAAAAACCTCTGAATCTCCTCAAACATCTTTGGAACAGGATCATCTTCATTTTGTGGAAGAGCAGCTACAAGGGATGTGTTGAGTACCAACTCATCGATGTCCTGGTCCTCTCCCAAGTCCACCACATCACGAATTTGGCCAGAAAAGGCCTTGTCTTGCGATAGCTCCAAATACCCAGAATCCCGTTTAGTACCCCGCTGGTCCTGCCTCTGATGCTGAGATTCTGCATCAACAACACTAGAAGAAGAAGGCTTTGTGACTTCTTGTACCTTTGGATTCTTGTTCTTCTCTTCCTTTTTGGCAATCTTCTCCGCTTGTCTCTCAATCTTGGCTTGCTCCCGAGCGGCTACCTTCTCTTCATGTTGAGTAATCTTCAACGCCTTCTACTTGTCTTCAGCTTCAACCTTGGCAATGAGTTTAAGCCGCGCCTCCTCATCAAGCTTGTCCAACTCACCAACCAACAGAGCAGGTGTATCGGCAGTCTCAGCTAACGATTTGAGATCCATTTCCTCAGCATGTACATAACCCAACAGACAGTCCAAATACCACCCAACCCCCTTGAGATGTGTGCTTGTCCACGTCTTCAACTGTAGCGGAGAGAACATGCAATACTCAGAAGAACGATCCATCCAACTCTCAAGGAACACGGGAAGATCTGTCTTGGCAATTGCCTTCTTCTCCAGTAATTCATGTTTGAAATACCTGTAGCCATACAATACTGAGCAATTAGTATTATCATTTGATCCAATATTATGTGTAACTTTACAAAAGAAACGTCTACCTCAAAACCAAGTTAGACAAAAAGAAAAAATACCTGTAGACCACACGTTTGACCACAAGATCAGAACCCTTGAAATCCTTGAAAGCAATTGATTTCTTGAAGGCTTCAGCCCCCTTAAAAATGCTAACAAATGCCTTGTCCCAAATCTTCACTCGCCAATACTCTATGAATTGAGAAAGTGTCCTGGGCTCTGCTGGGACATCCATGTTCAAAAGAACATTGTCTTTGTGGACAATAGTTTCAAACAACTCCACGGCGCAGTCCTCAATCTACAAAAAATATAATTATAAAATTAAACAATAAAATTACAAAGTCTGAAAGAAGAGAAAGAATGTAAACAAAGTAAATCAATATTGATAGAGAAACTCACCCTTCCCCACCAGGCGGCCTTCAGAATGAAGGAATTGAGGTCCACAGCGTTAACTGGCCTCAAAGGAAAACGAACGGCCTCTCGAATGTGCACAGAGTAGTTCCACCACTTCAGCCATCGGAGCTTGTGGTGAGGAGGACCAACCGTTGTAGCAATGATCAGAAGCTTGTCCAAAGTGAGCTCCAACTGCGAGGCATTCATTGTCCAATGCCTCTCAACCTGAAAAAATAGTGATTCAAACCGTGAACAACAGAAATACAATGAACTTTAAGAAAAAATGAAAGAAATAAATTGATTAATACCTCTTGTAGAAACTCTGGACCATGCGCTGGATTCGCCACAGCTGTCATCTTCCCTAGCTTAATAATCAATTTTGAAGTCCTTTCCTTGATGCCCATCTTCATTGCAGCCGCAATGCCTTCCTGAGTAACATCTTCTTGTTTGGTCTCCTCACGATAAACAAGCACAGCTAAGTCACCAGCAGCAGCAATGTCTTGCTGAAACAAGGTCCCAAATAAAAGGATATTAGGGGTACAATTTTCAAATACTAGAATGCACACATTCACTTGAACAAAAAATGAAGTAGAAGAGTGAAAGCAGAGATATTACCCTAAACATGAGAGAAGTAAAAACGTCTGCTTGTAAATTTGTCCATCCTCTCTTCACTGAATTACGACATCTTTCCAATTCCTCGGGGCTCAATAGCTCTGAGAAATATCTCAGCGGCATAGTCCCATACTTCCAAACCTGATAGAGCTGATGAACTAGATTTGTCTTCACGTGAGAATACTCTGTTTGCCTAAAAGACATGGACCACATCAATCTTAATAAGAAGACGTATATAATCAAAATCTAGTGAACTTTGAAATTTGAAAGAAATGATTTTTGGAGGAAAACGTTTACTCACTTGTTTATGTCATTCATGACAGTCATGAGAACACCAAGTTGACCCTTGGTCTCCAAGATGATTGTGTCCACGGAGTAATGCCAAGATGGAACGTCCTTGTAGAGTCTAGTGATATGGTTCATCCAAGCTATACGACGGTCATTTCCATCGCATATGAAGAACATTTTACCTTTCAAAAAACGTAATGAATCCTGGTAATCGAGATACCGATCAAATTTATCGCTCTCAGAGTGCCAAATTGGTCCCCAATCATTGCGGTCTTTGGATGACACGTGCTCCCCTTCGCCTTCCTCGTTTGTTAGGGACACATAAAAAACACAAGCACCTTCACGATAGCCATGGACGAATTCCTGTTCAAGCTTGACAAGATCACTTTGCAGAGTGGGCCTTACCATAGGCATGACAACAAGCCTGCACAAAGGAATGTCGTGGCGAGAAATATTATGCGGTTGCAAACGTAGGGCTGCGAGTGCTGGAACGCTGTTGATCTTTTGTGATGGCCGAATGTCATCCTCATTCAAACCATCGACGGTGGCGATGATTGGAGACTCTTCATCCTCATCATCATCCTCAATTCCAATAGGGGGTTGAGGAGTCTCAACGTTCTCATTCTCAATCTCAGAGTCACAGTGCACCTGTGTAACCTGTATCAGAGACATTAAGACCAATATACATTGTAAGCTTCAAATCTAGTGTCCCATTGCTGCAAATAATCATGAGCATAGTTGACAGTGCCTCACCTTGTCACTACCCTCACAACCTGACCACAACACGAGCCATCACAACATCATGGCGTCGACAGTTCTCTATACTAAACAGCCTCTCCAATTTTCTCAAGGCCTCCCTTGTCACGACATTCAAATCAGTTCGCACTGTGAAACGTTACGAGCACTCACACTGGGCCTTGGGCACCAGCCCTCGGTCAAGAGGGTTGAGTCACGCCCCCCCATCACGCGTTACGAGCACACACTCACGGCCTTGGGAACCAGCCCTCGTCCAAGAGGGTTGAGTCACGCCCCCCCCATCACGCGTTACGAGCACACACACTGGGCCTTGGGATTCAGCCCTCGGCCAAGAGGGTTGAGTCACGACCCCCCATCACGCGTTACGAGCACTCACACTAGGCCTTGAGATCTATTGAGGTAATTGATGCAACGTAGTATTGCTAGAAGCCAAAGACGTACGGGTGCTAAATAATGGTGTGTGGGAGGAGGGGTTAGGCATGGGCTGATCTCTAGAGTGTCCTTGTGATGAGTTATCCCATATGGTTTGTCCATGGTGACCTCCTAGTGTACACTACTTAAGGTGGAAGGCCTTTGAGTAAAGATTATCTCTTTCTACGCATTCCTTGTGTTTGTGTGTGTGCCTTGTGCAATCTTCTCTACCTTCAATAGGTTATGGGCCCACTCATGTGTGTTTCATGAGTATTAGATTGCATTTGTGCAAGTATTTTGAGGTCGGTGCGCAACGGGCGGTTTTGGAGCATTGTTGGAGGTTTTGGAGCTTGTTGAAGCGTTGGTGTTTCTTGGAGGTGTGCATGGGCTGAAGTTACATGTTGGAGCACTCTCTTTGGTCAATTTCTTCCCTTGATCTCCTTCTTTTCTTTCTTCTATCTCTTCGTTGCGAGTGGAACTTCGTTTGGTTCAATTGTGAGCATTTGAGTAAATGCAAGTGATTTGTGAGGTGTGAAGACTCTCGTGGAGGGTCTACCATCTGATCCTAGTGATTAGGCACTTGCTTTGAGGTGTTGCATGTGTTTCATGCTCTTGGGGTGCTCAAATTTTCATTTGGAGCTAGTTTGTGCACAAAGGTGCGGTTTTGAGCAATTTCAATGCGATTGGGGTTTTGAGGGACTTGTGTGAGTTCATGTGCATTGAGTGAGTGCTCTTGAAGGACACAAAGGTGTCATTGACGTGCATTGAGTGTTTGGGGACACTAAGGCGTCGTATTGAAGCATTTGGAGTTGTTTTGAGCTCCATTGAGTGATTTGAGGGGTTTTGGTGAGCCTCTTTGCATTTTTGGGTGAGGGTTCTCACATTTGAGTGTTGGGAGGCGTGTGTGGAGCACAAAAGTGCTGATCTAGTGTTTGGGGTTGTTTTAAACCCATTGGGTGCACAAAGGTGCAATATCAAAAAAAAAAAAAATCACAAAAACAAAGTTGTGTGTTTGAGTTTGAGGTTTCATTTGTGTGGGGAGGCATACGTAAGTGAGGATCATGGCATCTTTTGAGGGTGAGGGTCCCAAGGTCGTGGACAAGTTCGATGGGGTGAATTTCCACTTGTGGAAATTCAAAATGGAGATGGTGATGGCCGAGAAGGAGTTGTGGGAGATTGTCGAGGGTAGTGAGGAACCTCCTTTCTCTTCTACGGATCCTAGGATCATGCAAGCGTACACGAGGAGGGAGAAGAAGGCATTTGCCATTTTGGCACTCAACCTCGCGGATTCGCAACTTGCGCACATTCGTTCGTGCAAGACACCCGCGGAAGCATGGTCCAAGCTTTGCAACATTCACGAAGCGAAAACATTGGCCAACATTTTGTTTTTGAGGCGCAAGTTCTTCACCATCAAGATGGGCGAAGAAGATGACATGTTGGCGCACATCAACAAGGTCAAAGCTCTCGCGGATCAACTCAACGGTTGCGACGTGTCGGTTACGGATGGTGACATCGTGATGACACTTTTGGAGAGCCTTCCATCATCATACGAGTACCTCATCGTGGCAATGGAGTCAAGACCCATTACGGAGCTCACATTGGACTATGTGACCTCACGGTTGTTGCACGAGCTTTCGCGGCGAAAGGAGAACGAGTCTCGAGAAGATGGAGCGGCACTCGTGGCGAAGCAATTCAAGAATGGAGGCGGTGGGAGCTCAAGCGACAAGGTGTGCTTCTATTGTGGTAAGAAGGGCCACATTGCCAAATTTTGCTTCAAACGCAAGAGGGATGAGAAAGGGGAGAGTGCAAACAACACTAAAACTCGTGACGATGATGAGTACGCATTTACGGCTAGATATGAGGCAAGCATGAGCGATGGCATCGAGGGTGATGCAAGCATGAGTGATGGTATCGAGGGTGATGCAAGCATGAGTGATTGGATTGAGGTTGGTGATGAGTATGCAAACATGGCAAGCAATGTATCGTGCAATGGTAGTACGAGTGATTGGATTGTTGATTCGGGGGCTACAAGCCACATGTCACCACATAAAACTTGTTTTCATTCGTATGCTCTCATTAATCCAAGGAGAGTGATTTTGGGAGATGATACGGTGCTTGAGGCCGTTGGCAAGGGCCAAATTGTTGTAGACACCGAGGTGAGGGGTCGTGTGAAGACAATCACTATCCAAGATGTCCTCCACGTTCCCAAATTAACGGCAAATTTACTATCGGTGAGGCAATTAGTGGCAAAGCACTTGAGGGTTGAGTTTAGTGATAAGGGGTGTTATGTGTTGTCACCGAGTCGAGATGAGGTGGCCATCATTGAAGAACACGAGGGCTTGTACCACATCAAGTTCTCCAAGGTGCATTCGAAGGAATCGGCGGCGTTGGCGCATTCAAACTTGAAGGACGACAAGTTGGCGTTGTGGCATCGTCGACTTGGCCATTTGAACATCAAGAGTGTGAAGACACTACGCGGCATGGTAAGCGGTATGGACCTTCATCAATTGAAAGTGGATGCTTCTACATTCACGTGTGAAGGTTGCATTGAAGGCAAGCAACAACGGTTGCCATTTGCGGGTGAAGGGGCGACACGGGCCACAAAAGTTTTGGAGATCGTGCATTCGGATGTGTGTGGCCCCATGAAGACCACATCGATGGGAGGTTGCAAGTACTTTGTGACCTTCATCGATGATTTTTCAAGGAAGATATGGCTCTACCCTATCAAAGCCAAGAGTGAGTGCTTTGAGAAGTTCAAGGAGTTCAAGACATTGGTGGAGAACCAATCCGAGTTGAAGATCAAGGTGTTTCGGTCGGACAATGGCGGCGAGTACATGTCCAAGAAATTTGACGAGCTTTTGAAGAATGAAGGCATCGCACGCCAAACTTCGGCCCCGTACACGCCTCAACAAAATGGAGTTGCGGAGCGCGCAAATCGCACCATTGTAGAGATGGCGAGGAGCATGTTGCACGCTCAAAACTTGAAGTTGGACCTTTGGGCGGAAGCGGTGGTGAATGCGGTATACACACGCAATCGGTGTCCAACAAGCGCGGTTGAAGGCATGACGCCGGAGCAAGCGTGGAGTGGGAGGCAACCATGTGTTGCACACATGCGCATCTTCGGATGCATTGCATATGCGAAGGTTCCCGACGAACGGAGGACGAAACTCGAGGCTAAGGCCTTGAAATGTGTGTTTCTTGGGTATTGTGAAGGTACCAAGGCGTATAGACTCATGTCGGTGGACACGAGGAAGATCATTCGGTCACGTGATGTGACATTTTGTGAGGAGTCTACGATGGAGGCTCCTTTGGAGGTTGGTCCAAGTGGGAGTAGTGGAGACGTTTTGGTGGACACACCCTCCAAGTCTCCTAGTGTTGTTGATGTAGGTGATGATGACGGTGATGACGAAGCTGGCGACACGGAGGTTGTTGAAGCGCCATCGAGCTCAAAGGCCAAGAATGGCGCAAAGGGCACGCAAGAGGAGCAAGTTTCTTCAAGCGAGCGGCGGTACCCCGAGAGATCGCGCAAGCCACCTGGAGAATGGTGGAAGAACCACATCTTCCCTCAAGTGGAGGACGAGCATGCGAATGTGGCATTATCGGATGGTCCATTGACCATTCGAGAAGCCATGCAAGGTGAGGATGCGGTCAAGTGGGAGCGCGCCATGCAAGAGGAGTACGACTCTCTAATTGCTAACGGTACGTGGCAATTAACTCCCATTCCAAAGGATCGCAACCCCATTGGTTGCAAATGGGTGTTTCGGACAAAGAGGGATGTTTCGGGTATTGTTGTGCGTCACAAGGCAAGATTAGTAGCCAAGGGGTTCGCGCAAGTGCATGGGGTGGACTTTCACGAGACATTTGCTCCCGTGGCCAAGTTCACCACCATTCGATGCATTCTTGCCATTGGAGCGGCCTTGGACTTGGAGATGCATCAAATGGATGTGAAGACCGCATTTTTGAATGGCGATTTGGAGGAGGACATCTACATGGTGCAACCTGAGGGGTTTGTGCAACAAGGTAATGAGCACCTTGTTTGTAAGTTGCAAAAATCATTGTATGGGTTGAAACAATCTCCAAGAGCGTGGTACCAAAAGATTGACACGTTCTTGGTTGCACACGGGTTTACTAGGAGCATTGCGGATCATAGTCTCTACTTCATGCAAGAGGGGCAACATGTGGTGATTGTGATCATATATGTTGATGATTTGATCATTCTTGCAAGCCTCATGAGTTTAATGAATGCATTAAAAGGCATGCTTGAGAGAGAGTACGAGATGAGTGATCTTGGAGAATTGCACTTTTGTCTTGGTGTTGAGTTTGTGCGAGACAGGGCTACACGCACTATCACCATGAGTCAAGGCAAGTATGTGATGGACGTGCTCAAGAGATTCGGGATGGAGGATTGTAAGCCCGTGGCAACACCATTGGATGCAAACTCCAAGCTCGTCAAGCTTTCGGAGGAGGAGTATGCGATGGAGGCTAAATCGATGGCGGAGGTGCCATACAAGCAAGCGGTGGGGTCATTGATGTATGCGATGATTGCGACACGGCCCGACCTTGCGTATCCAATTAGCGTGGTGAGTCAACACATGGCGAGACCGGGCTCGATGCATTGGATGACGGTCAAGAGGATCATGCGTTATTTAAGGGGCACAAGCGATGTGAAGTTGTGTCTTGGAGGCAAAGACATTGTGTTGAGCGGCTATTGTGACGCGGACTACGCGGGAGACACGAGCGATCGAAGATCGACAACGGGCTACATGTTCAAGGTCGGATCGGGAGCGGTGTCGTGGAATAGCAAGCGGCAACAAACCACGGCGACATCAACGGTGGAGGCCGAGTACATGGCTACGAGCCATGCCACGAAGGAGGCCATTTGGTTGAGGCAACTAATGGTGGATGTGGGTTGCACACAAGGTGAGGCTACAACGATTATGTGTGACAACCAAGGGTGCATTTCACTTGCAAAGAACCCTACACATCATTCACGCACGAAGCACATTGATGTGCAATACCACTTCATTCGGGAGAAGTTGGAATTGGGAGTTATACATTTGGAGTATTGCCCAACGGAGCACATGGTGGCGGATGTGCTCACAAAGGGTCTTTGTAGAGACCGACACCAACGATTAGTAATAGCATTTGGACTTAGAGGCTTTGGCTCTACGCAAAGTGGGAGTATTGAGGTAATTGATGCAACGTAGTATTGCTAGAAGCCAAAGACGTACGGGTGCTAAATAATGGTGTGTGGGAGGAGGGGTTAGGCATGGGCTGATCTCTAGAGTGTCCTTGTGATGAGTTATCCCATATGGTTTGTCCATGGTGACCTCCTAGTGTACACTACTTAAGGTGGAAGGCCTTTGAGTAAAGATTATCTCTTTCTACGCATTCCTTGTGTTTGTGTGTGTGCCTTGTGCAATCTTCTCTACCTTCAATAAGATCCAGCCCTCGGCCAAGAGGGTTGAGTCCCAACATCCCCCATCACGCGTTACGAGCACTCACACTGGGCCTTGGGATCCACCCCTCAACCAAGAGGGTTGAGTCCCCACATCCCCCATCACGCGTTACCAGCACTCACACTGGGCCCTCGGATTTAGCCCTCGTCCAAGAGGGTTGAGTCACGCCCCCCCATCACGCGTTTCGAGCACACACTCTGGGCGTTGGGAACCAGCCCTCGGCCAAGAGGGTTGAGTCACGCCCCCCCCATCACGTGTTACGAGCACACACATTGGGCTTTTGGAACCAGCCCTCGTCCAAGAGGGTTGAGTCACGCCCCCCCCCTCACGCGTTACGAGCACACACACTGGGCCTTGGGATTTAGCCCTCGGCCAAGAGGGTTGAGTCACGACCTCCAATCACGCGTTACGAGCACTCACACTGGGCCTTGGGATTTAGCCCTCGGCCAAGAGGGTTGAGTCCCCACATCCCCCATCACGCGTTACGAGCACTCACACTGGGCCCTGGGATTTAGCCCTCGGCCAAGAGGGTTGAGTCACGCCCCCCCCATCACGCGTTACGAGCACGGACTCTGGGCCTTGGGAACCAGCCCTTGTCCAAGAGGGTTGAGTCACGCCCCCCCCCCATCACGCGTTACGAGGACACACACTGGGCCTTGGGATTAAGCCCTCCGCCAAGAGGGTTGAATCACGACCCCCCATCACGCGTTACGAGCACTTACACTGGGCCTTGGGATCCAGCCCTCGGCCAAGAGGGTTGAGTCCCAACATCCCTCATCACGCGTTACGAGCACTCACACTCGGCCTTGGGATTTAGCCCTCGTCCAAGAGGGTTGAGTCACGACCCCCCATCACGCGTTACGAGCACTCACACTGGGCCTTGGGATCCAATCCCTCGGCCAAGAGGGTTGAGTCCCTACATCCCCCACCACGCGTTACGGGCACTCACATTGGGCCCTGGGATTTAGCCCTCGGCCAAGAGGGTTGAGTGACGCCCCCCCCATCACGCGTTTCGAGCACACACTCTGGGCCTTAGGAACCAGCCCTAGTCCAAGAGGGTTGAGTCACGCCCCCCCCCATCATGTGTTACGAGGACACACACTGGGCCTTTGGAACCAGCCCTCGGCCAAGAGGGTTGAGTCACGCCCCCCCCATCACGCGTTACGAGCACAGACACTGGGCCTTGGGATTTAGCCCTCGGCCAAGAGGGTTGAGTCACGACCCCCCATCACGCGTTATGACCACTCACACTGGGCCATGGGATCCAGCCCTCGGCGAAGAGGGTTGAGTCCCCAAATCCCCCATCACGCGTTACGAGCACACACACTGGGCCTTGGGATCCAGCCCTCGGCCAAGAGGGTTGAGGTCCCAAATCCCCCATCACGCGTTACGAGCACTTACACTGGGCCTTGGGATCCAGCCCTCGGCCAAGAAGGTTGAGTTCTCAAATCCCCCATCACGCGTTACGAGCACACACTCTGGGCCTTGGGAACCAGCCCTCGTCCAAGAGGATTGAGTCACGCCCTCCCCCCCATCAAGCGTTACGAGGACACACACTGGGCCTTGGGATTAAGCCCTCCGCCAAGAGGGTTGAATCACGACCCCCTATCACGCGTAACGAGCACTCACACTGGGCCTTGGGATCCAGCCCTCGGCCAACAGGGTTGAGTCCCAACATCCCCCATCACGTGTTACGAGCATTCACACTCGGCCTTGGGATTTAGCCCTCGTCCAAGAGGGTTGAGTCACGACCCCCCATCACGCGTTACGAGCACTCACACTGGGCCTTGGGATCCAGCCCTCCGCCAAGAGGGTTGAGTCCCTACATCCCCCACCACGCGTTACGGGCACTCATATTGGGCCCTGGGATTTAGCCCTCGGCCAAGAGGGTTGAGTCACGCCCCCCCCATCACGTGTCACGAGCACACACTCTGGGCCTTGGGATCCAGCCCTCGACCAAGAGGGTTGAGTCCCCACATCCCCCATCACACGTTACGAGCACTCACACTGGGCCCTCGGATTTAGCCCTTGGCCAAGAGGGTTGACTCACGACCCCCCATCACGCGTTACGAGCACTCACACTGGGCCTTGGGATCCAGCCCTCGGCCAAGAGGGTTGAGTCCCAACATCCCCCATCACGCGTTAGGAGCACTCACATTGGGCCCTGGGATTTAGCTCTCGGCCAAGAGGGTTGAGTCACGCCCCCCTATCACGCGTTACGAGCACACACTCTGGGCATTGGGAACAAGCCCTCGTCCAAGAGGGTTGAGTCACCCCCCCCCCCCCCCCCCATCACGCGTTACGAGCACACACACTGGGCCTTGGGATTTAGCCCTCGGCCAAGAGGGTTGAGTCACGACCCCCCATCACGCGTTACGAGCACTCAAACTGGGCCATGGGATTGAGCCCTCGGCGAAGAGGGTTGAGTCCCCACATCCCCCATCACGCGTTAGGAGCACTCACACTGGGCCCTGGGATTTAGCCCTTGGCCAAGAGGGTTGAGTCACGCCCCCCCATCACGCGTTACGAGCACACACTCTGGGCCTTGGGATCCAGCCCTCGGCCAAGAGGGTTGAGTCCCAACATCCCCCATCACGCATAACGAGCACTCACACTGGGCCTTGAGATTTAGCCCTCGGCCAAGAGGGTTGAGTCACGACCCCCCATCACGCGTTACGAGCACTCACACTGGGCCATGGGATCCAGCCCTCGGCGAAGAGGGTTGAGTCCGCACATCCCCCATCACGCGTTAGGAGCACTCACAATGGGCCCTGGGATTTAGTTCTCGGCCAAGAGGGTTGAGTCACGCCCCCCCATCACGCGTTACGAGCACACACTCTAGGCCTTGGGAACCAGCCCTCGTCCAAGAGGGTTGAGTCACGCCCCCCCCCCATCACGCGTTACGAGCACACACACTTGGCCTTGGGATCCAGCCCTCGGCCAAGAAGGTTGAGTCCCCACATCCCCCATCACGCGTTACGAGCACTCACACTGGGCCTTGAGATTTAGCCCTCGGCCAAGAGGGTTGAGTCACGCCCCCCCATCACGCGTCACGAGCACACACTCTGGGCCTTGGGATCCAGCCCTCGGCCAAGAGGGTTGAGTCCCCACATCCCCCATCACGCGTTACGAGCACTCACACTGGGCCCTCGGATTTAGCCCTTGGCCAAGAGGGTTGACTCACGACCCCCCATCCCGCGTTACGAGCACTCACACTGGGCCTTGGGATCCAGCCCTCGGCCAAGAGGGTTGAGTCCCAACATCCCCCATCACGCGTTAGGAGCACTCACATTGGGCCCTGGGATTTAGTTCTCGGCCAAGAGGGTTGAGTCACGCCCCCCTATCACGCGTTACGAGCACACACTCTGGGCATTGGGAACAAGCCCTCGTCCAAGAGGGTTGAGTCACCCCCCCCCCCCCCCATCATGCGTTACGAGCACACACACTGGGCCTTGGGATTTAGCCCTCGGCCAAGAGGGTTGAGTCACGACCCCCCATCACGCGTTACGAGCACTCACACTGGGCCATGGGATCCAGCCCTCGGCGAAGAGGGTTGAGTCCGCACATCCCCCATCACGCGTTAGGAGCACTCACAATGGGCCCTGGGATTTAGTTCTCGGCCAAGAGGGTTGAGTCACGCCCCCCCTTCACGCGTTACGAGCACACACTCTGGGCCTTGGGAACTAGCCCTCGTCCAAGAGGGTTGAGTCACGCCCCCCCGCCCATCACGCGTTACGAGCACACACACTTGGCCTTGGGATCCAGCCCTCGGCCAAGAAGGTTGAGTCCCCACATCCCCCATCACGCGTTACGAGCACTCACACTGGGCCTTGAGATTTAGCCCTCGGCCAAGAGGGTTGAGTCACGCCCCCCCATCACGCGTCACGGGCACACACTCTGGGCATTGGGATCCAGCCCTCGGCCAAGAGGGTTGAGTCCCCACATCCCCCATCACGCGCTACGAGCACTCACACTCGGCCCTCGGATTTAGCCCTTGGCCAAGAGGGTTGACTCACGACCCCCCATCACGCGTTACGAGCACTCACACTGGGCCTTGGGATCCAGCCCTCGGCCAAGAGGGTTGAGTCCCAACATCCCCCATCACGAGTTAGGAGCACTCACATTGGGCCCTGGCATTTAGCTCTCGGCCAAGAGGGTTGAGTCACGCCCCCCTATCACGCGTTACGAGCACACACTCTGGGCCTTGGGATCCAGCCCTCGGCCAAGAGGGTTGAGTCCCAACATCCCCCATCACGCATAACGAGCACACACACTGGGCCTTGGGATTTAGCCCTCGGCCAAGAGGGTTGAGTCACGACCCCCCATCACGCGTTACTAGCACTCACACTGGGCCATGGGATTGAGCCCTCGGCGAAGAGGGTTGAGTCCCCACATCCCCCATCACGCGTTAGGAGCACTGACACTGGGCCCTGGGATTTAGCCCTCGGCCAAGAGGGTTGAGTCACGCCCCCCCCATCACGCGTTACGAGCACACACACTGGGCCTTGGGATTTAGCCCTCGGCCAAGAGGGTTGAGTCATGACCTCCAATCACGCGTTACGAGCACTCACACTGGGCCTTGGGATTTAGCCCTCGGCCAAGAGGGTTGAGTCCCCACATCCCCCATCACGCGTTACGAGCACTCACACTGGGCCCTGGGATTTAGCCCTCGGCCAAGAGGGTTGAGTCACGCCCCCCCCCATCACGCGTTACGAGCACGGACTCTGGGCCTTGGGAACCAGCCCTTGTCCAAGAGGGTTGAGTCACGCCCCCTCCCATCACGCGTTACGAGGACACACACTGGGCCTTGGGATTAAGCCCTCCGCCAAGAGGGTTGAATCACGACCCCCCATCACGCGTTACGAGCACTTACACTGGGCCTTGGGATCCAGCCCTCGGCCAAGAGGGTTGAGTCCCAACATCCCTCATCACGCGTTACGAGCACTCACACTCGGCCTTGGGATTTAGCCCTCGTCCAAGAGGGTTGAGTCACGACCCCCCATCACGCGTTACGAGCACTCACACTGGGCCTTGGGATCCAGCCCTCGGCCAAGAGGGTTGAGTCCCTACATCCCCCACCACGCGTTACGGGCACTCACATTGGGCCCTGGGATTTAGCCCTCGGCCAAGAGGGTTGAGTGACGCCCCCCCCATCACGCGTTTCGAGCACACACTCTGGGCCTTAGGAACCAGCCCTAGTCCAAGAGGGTTGAGTCACGCCCCCCCCCCATCATGTGTTACGAGGACACACACTGGGCCTTCGGAACCAGCCCTCGGCCAAGAGGGTTGAGTCACGCCCCCCCCATCACGCGTTACGAGCACAGACACTGGGCCTTGGGATTTAGCCCTCGGCCAAGAGGGTTGAGTCACGACCCCCCATCACGCGTTACGACCACTCACACTGGGCCTTGGGATCCAGCCCTCGGCCAAGAGGGTTGAGTCCCCAAATCCCCCATCACGCGTTACGAGCACACACACTGGGCCTTGGGATCCAGCCCTCGGCCAAGAGGGTTGAGGTCCCAAATCCCCCATCACGCGTTACGAGCACTCACACTGGGCCTTGGGATCCAGCCCTCGGCCAAGAAGGTTGAGTTCTCAAATCCCCCATCACGCGTTACGAGCACACACTCTGGGCCTTGGGAACCAGCCCTCGTCCAAGAGGATTGAGTCACGCCCTCCCCCCCATCAAGCGTTACGAGGACACACACTGGGCCTTGGGATTAAGCCCTCCGCCAAGAGGGTTGAATCACGACCCCCTATCACGCGTAACGAGCACTCACACTGGGCCTTGGGATCCAGCCCTCGGCCAACAGGGTTGAGTCCCAACATCCCCCATCACGTGTTACGAGCACTCACACTCGGCCTTGGGATTTAGCCCTCGTCCAAGAGGGTTGAGTCACGACCCCCCATCACGCGTTACGAGCACTCACACTGGGCCTTGGGATCCAGCCCTCGGCCAAGAGGGTTGAGTCCCTACATCCCCCACCACGCGTTACGGGCACTCACATGGGGCCCTGGGATTTAGCCCTCGGCCAAGAGGGTTGAGTCACGCCCCCCCCATCACGTGTCACGAGCACACACTCTGGGCCTTGGGATCCAGCCCTCGGCCAAGAGGGTTGAGTCCCCACATCCCCCATCACACGTTACGAGCACTCACACTGGGCCCTCGGATTTAGCCCTAGGCCAAGAGGGTTGACTCACGACCCCCCATCACGCGTTACGAGCACTCACACTAGGCCTTGGGATCCAGCCCTCGGCCAAGAGGGTTGAGTCCCAACATCCCCCATCACGCGTTAGGAGCACTCACATTGGGCCCTGGGATTTAGCTCTCGGCCAAGAGGGTTGAGTCACGCCCCCCTATCACGCGTTACGAGCACACACTCTGGGCATTGGGAACAAGCCCTCGTCCAAGAGGGTTGAGTCACCCCCCCCCCCCCCCCCCCCATCACGCGTTACGAGCACACACACTGGGCCTTGGGATTTAGCCCTCGGCCAAGAGGGTTGAGTCACGACCCCCCATCACGCGTTACGAGCACTCAAACTGGGCCATGGGATTGAGCCCTCGGCGAAGAGGGTTGAGTCCCCACATCCCCCATCACGCGTTAGGAGCACTCACACTGGGCCCTGGGATTTAGCCCTTGGCCAAGAGGGTTGAGTCACGCCCCCCCATCACGCGTTACGAGCACACACTCTGGGCCTTGGGATCCAGCCCTCGGCCAAGAGGGTTGAGTCCCAACATCCCCCATCACGCATAACGAGCACTCACACTGGGCCTTGAGATTTAGCCCTCGGCCAAGAGGGTTGAGTCACGACCCCCCATCACGCGTTACGAGCACTCACACTGGGCCATGGGATCCAGCCCTCGGCCAAGAGGGTTGAGTCCGCACATCCCCCATCACGCGTTAGGAGCACTCACAATGGGCCCTGGGATTTAGTTCTCGGCCAAGAGGGTTGAGTCACGCCCCCCCATCACGCGTTACGAGCACACACTCTGGGCCTTGGGAACCAGCCCTCGTCCAAGAGGGTTGAGTCACGCCCCCCCCCCCCCCCCATCACGCGTTACGAGCACACACACTTGGCCTTGGGATCCAGCCCTCGGCCAAGAGGGGTGAGTCTCCACATCCCCCATCACGCGTTAGGAGCACTCACACTGGGCCCTGGGATTTAGCCCTCGGCCAAGAGGGTTGAGTCACACCCCCCCATCACGCGTTACGAGCACACACTCTAGGCCTTGGGATTCAGCCCTCGGCCAAGAGGGTTGAGTTCCAACATCCCCCATCACGCATAAGGAGCACTCACACTTGGCCTTGAGATTTAGCCCTTGGCCAAGAGGGTTTAGTCACGACCCCCCATCACGCGTTACGAGCACTCACACTGGGCCTTGGGATTTAGCCCTCGGCCAAGAGGGTTGAGTCACGACCCCCCATCACGCGTTACGAGCACTCACACTGGGCCATGGGATCCAGCCCTCGGCGAAGAGGGTTGAGTCCCCACATCCCCCATCACGCGTTAGGAGCACTCACACTGGGCCCTGGGATTTAGCCCTCGGCCAAGAGGGTTGAGTCACGCCCCCCCATCACGCGTTACGAGCACACACTTTGGGCCTTGGAACCAGCCCTCGTCCAAGTGGGTTGAGTCACGCCCCCCCCGATCACGCGTTACGAGCACTCACACTGGGCCTTGGGATCCGGCCCTCGGCTAAGAGGGTTGAGTCCCCACATCCCCCATCACAGGTTAGGAGCAGTCGCACTGGGCCCTGGGATTTAGCCCTCGGCCAAGAGGGTTGAGTCACGCCCCCCCCATCATGCGTCACGAGCACACACTCTGGGCCTTGGGATCCAGCCCTCGTCCAAGAGGGTTGAGTCACGCCCCCCCCCCCATCACGCGTTACGAGCACTCACACTGGGCCTTGGGATCCAGCCCTCGGCCAAGAGAGTTGAGTCCCCACATCCCCCATCACGCGTTAGGAGCACTCACACTGGGCCCTGGGATTTAGCCCTCGTCCAAGAGGGTTGAGTCACGCCCCCCCCATCACGCGTTACGAGCACACACTCTGGGCCTTGGGAACCAGCCCTCGTCCAAGAGGGTTGAGTCACGCCCCCCCCCCCATCACGCGTTACGAGCACTCACACTGGGCCTTGGGATCCAGCCCTCAGCCAAGAGGGTTGAGTGCCCACATCCCCCATCACGCGTTAGGAGCACTCACACTGGGCCTTGAGATTTAGCCCTGAGCCAAGAGGGTTGAGTCACGCCCCCGCATCACGCGTTACGAGCACTCACTCTGGGCGTTGGGATCCAGCCCTCGTCCAAGAGGGTTGAGTCACGCCCCCCCCATCACGCGTTACGAGCACACACACTGGGCCTTGGGATCCAGCCCTCGTCCAAGAGGGTTGAGTCATGCCCCCCCCCCATCACGCGTTACGAGCACACACACTGGGCCTTGGGATTTAGCCTTCAACCAAGAGGGTTGAGTCATGACCCCCCATCACGCGTTACGAGCACACACACTGGGCCTTGGGATTTAGCCTTCAACCTAGAGGGTTGAATCATGACCCCCCATCACGCGTTACGAGCACTCACACTGGGCCTTGGGATCCAGCCCTCGGCCAAGAGGGTTGAGCCCCCACATGCCCCATCACTCGTTACGAGCACTCACATTGGGCCTTGGGATTTAGTCCTCGGCCAAGAGGGTTGAGTTACGACCCCCCATCACGCGTTACGAGCACTCACACTGGGCCTTGGGATCCAGCCCTGGGCCAAGAAGGTTGAGTCCCCACATCCCCCATCACGCGTTACGAGCACTCACAGTGGGCCTTGGGATTTAGCCCTCGGCCAAGAGGGTTGAATCACGCCCCCCATCACGCGTTACGAGCACTCACTCTGGGCCTTGGGAACCAGCCCTTGTCCAAGAGGGTTGAGTCCCACATCCCGCATCACGCGTTACGAGCACTCACACTGGGCCTTGGGATTTAGCCCTCGGCCAAGAGGGTTGAGTCACGACCCCCCATTACGCGTTACGAGCACACACACTGGGCCTTGGGATCCAGCCCTCGGCCAAGAGGGTTGACTCCCCACATCTTCCATCACGCGTTACGAGCGCACACACTGGGCCTTGGGAACCAGCCTCGTCCAAGAGGGTTGAGTCACGCCCCCTTATCACGCGTTACGAGCACACACACTGGGCCTTGGAAACATTTGGCTCTCTAATGATCACATTACAAGGTTCACATACACTTGACATACTCATGCCCCAATAGAACATGCCCACAGAAAATCACAAGATGAGCACTACGTGAATCTGACTTACTATGGTTGTAGGCTGAGAATCTGGCGGATTACGCTGCACCATGCTCGCAACTGGAGTCTCGAATCTCACAATGGGTTCCTGCAGGGCATGAGGTTAGATTGCAATAATTGTCCGTCACGAGGATAAAGAATACGAGGTCCATTTCACATATAAGTTTATGGAAGCTATAATATCTCGCATTTAATCAAAAAACATATTTTCGGTTGGAATGGTCACTTGTGGCTCTACATCATTCTGAGGTGGATCAGGCTCCACGGTTGGCGCGGTGACCATCTTTGCTCTGTTTCTACCCATGGGAACCTGCACATTGCAATTCATGTCACGCATAGTTAGGAACCAAGATTGCCATTTGATTCGAAAATTCTGATGCAACAAGTTCATGTCCCTAAATCTACAATCCGCGGACTCACGCTTGGAGCTTGCAACCTTGTTTCCTGCAATCTCCGCGCCTCCGCTGTATCCAAACCCGCGCTGTCCTTGCATACGAGTCCACCACGACGACTCTCACACTGTCTCAAGATTCACGCGTGTACACCAGAGGTTCGACGAGTGGGCAAAGGGCAACGCCACCAGTCGCAAACGTTTGGATACTCAGACTGGGGCGGAACAAGGTTCGATGATTGCTCAGCAAGGTTCGACGACTGCGTAGCAACGGAGCATCGGAGCACCGGCGTAGCGACGCGGAGACAGCAGATGAGCTAGAGCACGGCCCTCACTATTGCCCCGGAGAGATTAGGGTTCGTGGGCCCAAGATTCTCTGTGGGACCCTCCCTTGACGCAACTTATTATATGGATACTAGAGTACGACTTGTTAATTTCCACAGAGTGGATGGTTATTCAAGTATTGAACTTCAACGTCGCTCTAATATAGTTAGATTAAACGTTTGTCCAAGAACCGTATGTACAACTAGAAAGTACTACTGAGTCCATTACTCACTGATACCTGTGTCCCATCCATGCTATAGAATAGAATTTCAAACCTTCTGCTGTGTTAAATTTCTAAGACTCTAATTGAAGGATCTAATATCTGAACAATAAATAAAGTCTGAAGATGAAAGATCTACTCTTACAATTTGACGTGGATCCGTGCCCTCGCAAAGATTGACGTTGTCTTCACTACTGGTTTGGACCCTAGTCACTGCAACAACTGTTTCTTGAGAACTCCCCAAGTTGGTGACTTCTTCCCCACCAAAATCAATCTTCAACACGGCGCTCTGCTCAACAGCAGTTAATCGTGACAAATGCTTTGTCGATTTCATTCTTGAACGCTCCAATTCGCGTCTGCTCGAGAATAATAGACCTCGTTTCCTTCTCTTCTTCTGCCCACACGCAAACTCTGACTTTCTGGTGCTTTCCTTCAGCATCTGCCTAGTCGTTAGTCTAACATAGTACACCTTTCTTTGAATACACTATCTAGATTACCATGCCAAGAGAGCATAAGCTCAGCTCAAATAAGTTCCACTATCAGATGCCCATTGTCACTTCAGAGTCTTATGAGTAGTATTTTTGTGTATCATATCTAATGATGCTATATATGATTACTCGTGCCCTCCACGCTACACGCTGTCACAGACATGGAAAAGGCGTGTAGGTAACTTTCATTTACAGATGCTTGTTTTAGAGTGATCTAATTACCCACATGTCAGTATCTATTATGATTCACCAACTTCAGACTCCGCCGTCTATGTCCTTACTATATATCGCTTTCTACACTAAATTCTAGAAGTTTTTAACAAGACATACTTTTCATCTGTCAGTCATGTACAGCCCTACCCACATGCACAATTGTGCAAGTTGATATCTAAAATTGACAACAATGATGGAAATTATACGAAGAACCAAAGGACTAGAATATCACTATATTTTCCAACTCCAGCTTTGACTAACTCTTAGTGATGGATACTTCGGAGGTTCGCGGCGTAGAAGAAGTGCTCGACTTGGAAACCATTGGGAGATTGACAATGCCAGACGAAGAAGACTATCCCGTTGTGTCGAAGAATGGACGTTTGGTGCAGATGAAGAATCCCATTAACAGCTTGGAGGGTGCAGTGGAATTGTGGATGGGCGAATTCCCAAATTGTCAAGACTTCGACATCGACCTCGCCATCATCTTGCTAGACAAAGATCGACTTCGATTCTACCGAGTCCCGTGTGGAATTTGGGACTCCCTCCCTCGACCTCCTCTTGTCTGGAGGCTCATATGGTCTCATTATGTCTGCAAATTGTTGGGACTCCCCGATCCTTGCAACCTCGAAAGCGAGGGTGTTCCAATTGTGCCAGAAGAACTTGCAAGAGCCGTCCAAGATTTCTTTGACGATGAACCCAAGCCTCCGTTCTGGGGTTCCGTTCCAAACACCGTGCCAGTCTAATTTCCCGGTCATCGAGAAGATTCTCGAGCTACCTTACTAGAAGCTGCAGCTTAGATGTTTATGATATCAGTTAAAATATCCTTGTACTTAGAAAATCGTATTGTTATATTCTTCAATCATTTATCATTATAATACTGTGTGTCATAGAATCTTCGCCTACAGTTCATATAGATTAGTCTTACAAAAAGCTGCACGTTCACAAAGACTGTGTCCTCATAGTATAAATAAACGTCAAAGACAACTTGTTCACATGAATATTATATCACTTTATGTTGTATGACCAAGCCAACTCTGGATTAGATTCTTGCCACTCTCACCACATCCACTCATGAACTTTGAATTGCGAGCTCATGCATGTGACATCCTCCATTCTCATTTTATTTTAATTACCCTGCGCCGTATAACATTCTGACATTGTTTAGATTAGACGTCTCGTTAAAGTGAACTTGATGTCAGTTTTTTGGCGTCTCCAATCTTAGACCTATCTCACTGTCCAGTTTTGAAACTTCTACCATAACACAGAATATTGTGACTCCCCAAGTAACGACACCATGTTATATTCTCAACCCAAATTCATTGTGCTCCACAATTCATCGTCTATCGTCTTCTTTACCAATTTGTTTCTCTTCCTTGATCAAGTAGTATCTCTCCAGCCCAATATTTGTCTATGGCTAGCATCTCCCTTAGAGGTGACGAGGTCCCACTAGTTCTACCAGTAGGTGATTCTGGCTTTGTCAAAGTCACCTCTAATCTTCTTTACATTCGGTTTGGGCTAGCAGAAAGCTCCATCATGGTCGAAGAAGAGGTCTTTGAGAAGTATGGAATAGTCAAAGAGGCCATATTACAGTCTAGATGTGAAGATGACGAGGGTTTCTACTGGCTCCTCCATCCGGGTCAGTACAAAGCATACGGTCTTACCCCGCAGCAACTGGCTGCATCTACTGAAATTTTAGCCCCTGCCTCAGATACTTCCACTGTAGAGTTGCCTCACGCACGTCGTGATAGGAGGCAATTTGTAGATCCAACTCGTTCCGTAGCAGATATTATGGTCAATCTTCGTAATGTGAAACGCGAGAGTCTAGACCCCATCATTGAGTTGTCCAGTGAATCTGAGGGGGAAACACCATCACTACCCTTGCAACTTCCAAACTTGAATGAACCAGCTCCTTTTGTTGCCAGTCAAGCTATTGTCCGCACCCCGGCTAATACCGTACCTTCCAAGCAGCTTCGTCATGCTTCAAACGAATATTTAATATTTTTCAAAAAGTCATGTTCGTTTGCTATTTTTATAGATTAGTTAAATTCGTTTTCTTGAAAAAACATGATATTGTATTTTCATCATTCATCCAAATGGGCCTTGCAAGTTAGTACCACAATATGGATTACTTCACTTGCAAGGTAATGATTGAGTGTAGTGTAGTCTTGTGCTTTATACAAAATTCAGGACACTAGTGCCAACAATGAATGTGGGATATGTAGAACTCTCACTTCTTGTTCTTCTTAATCACCGGTTAAACTCCTTTACAAAAATGTGAATAACTTGAGCAAAAATACATCAAATCACAAAATTCTTTTTGGAAGTGAAAGATTACGTGAAAATGCAACTAATCTTAGTTGAACAATTCTCAAAATAAGATATTCTACTATGCACAATTGAGCCTCAAAAGTCTGATCACAACACATGTTCTTCTCATTCAACTCATGCACGTTTTTCATAGCCTTACTGAATTTTGTCTATATATCATGCATAAAAACTTCAAATTACAAATTTCTTTTTGGAGGTGATAGACAACTTGTCCTTCTCACTTTTCTTAGTTGAAAACATTTCAAAATAAGATCATTTGGTATGCTCAATTGTGCATCAAAGTCTACTGAAAATATGGTGTGGTGAGAATTCACATGAGCTTGCAAGTTCATATCCCATATCATTTGGGAGTGACTTGGAATGAACTTGATTACAAGGTCAGCTCTTTCTTCCCCTAGAACTCACACTCTCCTACTCTAAATAATGTTAAAATATGTGAAAAATGGTAATATTTCAACATTTCGACTATTCCAAAAAACAATTACTATGGTATTCGGCAAAATCTACTCATAATTTCCAAAAAAATTCGTCTTGACTTTTTTGAATTAATTAAAGACGAAGCTGCTTGGAAGGTACGGTAGTCCATCTTCCTCCTCATTCTCCCTCCCTCCTCTATATCCTAGTAGTTCACAAGATTGTCCTAGTGTTATGCAATGTTTGCGGAAGCTGTCTAGTATTCCTGGCTCTCGTAATGAACTTGCTCAAATAGATTTTGATCGCATCGAATATTTCAAGGTGCAGTTCCTTCCCTCGCAGTTTGACGGGGATGTGGTCTTTGAGCTACCACCGGTTTCTGGGCGTGTACACTCTTCCGGAGCCCGGAGCATGCAGGGAATGGACAAGCGTTATGATGGCCACACTTGGTGCCGCACCACGACGTCCAAAATTCACAACCCCTTCCGTTTGAAGTTCAGGAGGTCGGCGTGCGTTGGACACTTGCGTTGCGACAACGAAGACTGTGACTATCTTGCTAGAACGTATAAGAAGAATGAGACAGAGTGGACTGGTACAACTAACTTCCCGTTCGATATTCATCAAAGCCCTCCTCCGGAGTCTTCCATTGCATGTAGAGTCTGCAAGAAAGCCCCTTCTTGTCGTGACTCTTGCACGGCGCGCGTGTATTACGTGCTCAATGTGAACGACAGGTCTCGTGCATGTATCCATTTGGGCTTCCATCGACATCCCGTCGCTGATGGACCGTGCAGAGAGTCCATGGAGACCATCACCGGCTTGATTGCATCGGAGGTGGCGAAGACTCCCACCGCCAAAAACTCGGCCATCGCTCTTGCAGCTAGCAAGGAGTTCCTCGAGACGTTTCTTGTCCACTGTGGGCCAGGCCCAAAAGAGATGCTCCAAGGACAGGAACTGGAGAAGGTGGGATGGGAGGCAAAAAGAGTCCTCGTTACTCTGAGCTCAACAAATCCGCCCAAAACCCTAATACTGCCTCTTTCCTCGATATTACCTTGACACCTACAAGGTTGCTAACGAAAATCGTTAATCCTAGTTTCATCCAAAATGAAAACTTATGATATGTAGTATAGTAACACTACCATACAAGTACAATTGTTATATACCTTTATAAGGCCCTCCATATATGTACGTAATTACAAATTATAACATGTATACCATATGTATACGTAATACGGCAAGGTTCAAATCAATACCCCTCCTGTGCACTCACGTATACTCGTACATGTTTAGTACAATGCACCCCCCGAGGCTTGAGGCTGTCTCGTAATCCCAACCTTGACCTGGGTTGTGAACTTGCTTTGTGGAAGAGGCTGAGGCTTGAGTCTGAGGCTGAGGCTTGAAGCTGTCTCCTAGCCTCAACAAATTCGGTGTACAACTTAGCTGAGGTTGTCTCCTAGCCTAATAAAATTTAGTGTACAGCTTAATAGAGGGTGCTCCAGTATTGAATGGTACCCAAGCCGGTACCGGCTTACCCCCGATTAGGGCAGTTAGTGTTCAAATTATTTTAGTGTTCAAATTATTTTGAGGATGTCTCCAAGGTCAAAATGCACCCAGCCGGTACCGGCTTGCCATGAGCATGGCAACTCATCTTCAATTATTCAGAAATCTGGATTAAAAGTATCTTAGAACACCTTAGCTGAGGATGACAAAACATTACCTTGGGCTGTCTCCTAGCTTCAAGTGTACCCAGCCGGTACTTAGGCTGAATCCAGTGTACCTTAGCCTGTCTCTTGCCCAAGTGTCTCGAGGACTCAGGATGTCTCGAATGCACTCCACAAATGTACTACAGTACACAAATGTACCCTAGCCAGTTTAGGCTTACCCCCGGTGATGGCAGTTTCTCATCATAAAAAATTAGAACACCTTAACTAAAGATGTCTTCTAGGTAAGAATGCACCCAGCCAGTACGAGCATGCCTCCGAGCATGGCAAATTGAGCTCAAAGAAATTCAGTGTACACCTTAGCTTTGGATGTAGAGTTGCCTCACTAGTACCCAGACTTAGAGCCTTAGTCTGCTACACATGTGTACCCAGCCGGTACCGGCTTGTCCCAGGGCGTGGCATATTTAAATCTAAAATTCAAAAAAATCGTGGTTTCAAAGTAATTTATAACACCTTAGCTGAGGATGACTACAACTTAACTTAGGCTCTCCTAACCCAACCTTGGCTTAGTATGCTTTGAATGTACCTTAGGCAGTCGGCTTGCCTTGTGGACTCAGGCTGTCTCGTGGACTCAGATGTCTCGAATAAACCCAGCCGGCACCGGCTGCCCCCGAGCTTGGCAAAATTATAAAAATACTTTAGAGTATCACCATATTTTAGGCTGTCTCCTTGCCTCATGTGTACCCAGCCTTCGAGCTTTAGGCTGCGTCAAGTGTACCCAGCCGGTACGGGCTGCATCCGAGCTTGGCAATTCAAGTTCAAAAATATGAGACTACACCTTAGAACCGGCTGTCTGGTAGCCTGAACTCTCGTGGATTGAGTGAGTCTCCATGCCCTCGGTGTACCAAGCCGGTGCCGGCTTGCCCCAGAACTGGCAATTTTTCTTCATAAAAAAAGGAGATCTTGGATTCAGATCCAGTCTCCAAGGCTCATGTGACTAAGCATGGCAAATTAAGCCGGTACCAAGCATGGAAAATTGAGCTCAAAGAAATTCAGTGTACACCTTAGCTTTGGATGTAGAGTTGCCTCACAAGTACCCAGACTTAGAGCCTTAGTCTGCTACACATGTGTACCCAGCCAGTACCGGCTTGCTCCAGGGCGTGGCATATTTAATTCTAAAATTCAAAAAATCGTGGATTCAAAGTAATTTATAACACCTTAGCTGAGGATGACTACAACTTAACTTAGGCTCTCCTAACCCAACCTTGGCTTAGTATGCTTTGAGTGTACCTTAGGCAGTCGGCTTGCCTTGTGGACTCAGGCTGTCTCGTGGACTCAGATGTCTCGAATAAACCCAGCCGGCACCGGCTGCCCCCAAGCTTGGCAAATTTATAAAAATACTTTAGAGTTTCACCATATCTTAGGCTATCTCCTTGCCTCATGTGTACCCAGCCTTTGAGCCTTAGGCTGCGTCAAGTGTACCCAGCCGGTACCGGCTGCATCCAGGTTTGGCAATTGTAGTTCAAAAATTTGAGACTACACATTAGAACCGGCTGTCACCTAGCCTGAACTGTCTCGTGGACTCAGTGAGTCTCCATGCCCTCGGTGTACCCAGCCGGTGCCGGCTTGCCCGAGAGCTGGCAATTTTCCTTCATGACAAAAGGAGATCTTGGACTCAAAGCCTGTCTCCAAGCCTCATGTGACTAAGCCGGTACCGGCTGCCCCCGAGCAAGGCAATTTTGAGTTCCAAACATGATGGACTCAGGCTGTCTCTAAGCCTCGATTGTTCCCAGCCGGTACCAGCTTGCCCAAGAGCTGGCAATTTCTCTTAATAAAAAAACGAGATCCTTGACTCAAAGCCTGTCTCCAAGCCTCATGTGACTAAGCCGGTACCGGCTGCCCCCCAGCAAGACAATTTTGAGTTCCAAACATGATGGACTCAGCCTGTCTCTAAGCCTTTATTGTTCCCAGCCGGTAACGGCTGACCCTCGAGCATGGCATTTTAGTTCCTCAAATGTACCCAACCGGCACCGGCTGACTCAAGCGAATTTCAAACATTTTAGCCTACACCTTATCTCCGGCTGTGTTCTAGCTTCAGGTGCACCCAGCCAGTACCAAGCATGGAAAATTGAGTTCAAAGAAATTCAGTGTACACCTTAGCTATTGGATGTAAAATTGCCACACTAGTATCCAGACTTAGAGCCTTAGGCTGCTACACATGTGTACCCAGCCGGTACCGGCTTGCCCCAGGGCGTGGCATATTTAAATCTAAAATTCAAAAAAATCGTGGATTCAAAGTAATTTATAACACCTTAGCTGAGGATGACTACAACTTAACTTAGGCTCTCCTAACCCAACCTTGGCTTAGTATGCTTTGAGTGTACCTTAGACAGTCGGCTTGCCTTGTGGACTCAGGCTGTCTCGTGGACTCAGATGTCTTGAATAAACCCAGCCGGCACCGGCTGCCCCCGAGCTTGGCAAAATTATAAAAATACTTTAGAGTTTCAGCATAGCTTAGGCTGTCTCCTTGCCTCATGTTTACACAGCCTTCGAGCCTTAGACTGCGTCAAGTGTACCCAGCCGGTACCGGCTGCATCCGAGCTTAGCAATTCTAGTTCAAAAATATGAGACTACACCTTAGAACCGGCAGTCTCCTAGCCTGAACTATCTCGTGGATTGAGTGAGTCTCCATGCCCTCGGTATACCCAGCCGGTGCCGGCTTGCCCAGAGCTGGCAATTTTCCTTCCTAAAAAAAGGACATCCTGGACTCAAAGCCTGTCGCCAAGAATTTCAAACATTTCAAACATTTCATACTACACCAAAGCAGCGGCTGTGTTCTAGCTTCAGGTATATCCAGCCGGTTCCAATACATGGCAAATTGAGTTTCAAGTGTACCCCCGGGATTGGCTAATTTAGCACAAAATTTTGAGAGTACACCTGCCTCCTAGCCTCAAATGTACCTTGGCTTGGGCTGCGTGAAGTGTACCTTAGGCTGCCCTCTTGCCTAGTGGAGTCAGGCTGTGTTGTGGACTCAGGTGTCTCGCTTGAACCCTGCAAGGACCGGCTGCCTCCCAAGCTTCGCAAACTTTGAACAAATACTTGAAATTACACCTTAGCTAAGGCACTCTCCTTGTACAACGTGTACCCAGCCATAGAGCCTAAGGATGTGTCTGGAGTACTCAGCCGGTGCCGGCTTGCCCCCGAGCATGGCGTTTGAGCTTCAAAAATTATGCACATTCTGGATTCCAAGTATTTTAGAACACATTGTTCGAGGATGACTACTCGTCACCTGTGGCTTCAAGTGTACCCATCCTTGGCTTTCACTACCAAACGCTGGTACCTTATGCTGTCTCCTTGCCTTGGAAACTCAGGCTGTCTCGATGACTCAGGTGTCTCAAATGAACCAAGCCGGTACCGGCTGCCCCCGACGTTGGCACTTTTAGTTCAAGAAGTTCATAATATCGTGGACTCAGGCTGTCCCAAGTGTACCCCTGAGATTGGCTAGTTTAGCTCAAAATTTTGAAACATTACCTGCCTCCAACCCTGAAATGTACCCAGCCTTGGCTTGGGCTGCGTGAAGTGTATCTTAGGTTGCCCTCTTGCCTAGTGGAGTCAGGCTGTGTTGTGGACTCAGGTGTCTCGCTTGAACCATGCAAGAACCGGCTGCCTCCCAAGCTTCGCAAACTTTGAACAAAAATTTGAAATTACACCTTAGCTAATGAGACTAATGTTTTGAGTTTCAATGATAAATTCTTATCCCTATGCAAGCGAAATTAATGATATGAAAATTTCACATGTTCTTAATGGTTGTGTCTATTGCAGCGGATCTTAAACCGTTAATTTGGGAACTCCAGTATCCAGGTGAGGATTATCTCGAACCATGGAGTTATTACGATAACTTAGAAACTAGTGACAAGAACTATGTTTAGTCCTCTTGGCGGATGATATTTTTGTTATAGAAGGTAGTGGATAGAAGTAAGAGCTTTGAACCAATTGTGAAGATCCAATGATCAGAAGTTATTGCATTTGATGCTTTGTGAAAAAAATTTGGGTACTATCAGTGGACTTAAAACTCGCTGTTCCACTCTATGGACTTAGTGTGCAGTGACTGTAGACCCTAATTTATACTAAATACTACATGTTTAATTTGCATAAATACTAAATACTAAATTGTAGATGTTTAGTTAGCCAGGAATGCTATCTCGCGAGCGGTGAGCAGAAAATCACTAGCGGTGAGCGGAAAATTACGAGCAATGAGCGGAAAATCTAAAAAGAAAAGATAAAAAGTACTTGAATTTTAAAAAAAGATGAGGCCTATGGCCGTGGAATATACTATTTATAAGCATTAAAGAGGGGAAAAAAAGTAATTACGCTTGCTAATTTTAGAAAAGATAAAAATCAATTCAGTAAAGTTAATCTAAAACCGTTAAAAATCGGGCCCATAACCATGGATTTCAGTTACGCTTTGAATTGGAATTTAATACACTTTCCACAAACATTATGGAACACACATGGCAGAAAAGAACATTTTCAATAACTCCAAGGAAAATGGAACACACTTGGCAAAAAAGAAGTAGGGTGCTTTGACTACACCTATCAAACTGCACTCAAGTATAACACTACCATAAAGTCACAACATTTTCTTTTTAAGTGGGATGTTGGTTAAACCACTTCCTGAATCACTAAGCAGGTGTGACCCTGTCTACAATACCACTGAGCAAAATCTGCTTGATCTCGTTAAAGCTCAGCGTCGGGGCATGTATGAAGAGATCGTCATTGCGTGTGAGGCCACACAATACACGGTAAACATAATAGATATGCTTACAGTTGTAATAAGGTCCGCGTTGTTTGAATTTCAGAAACATGTCTTGATAGTCAAAACAGTTGCATTCGGGGAGCGGACCGATGCTCACTTTGTATTCTTTAGACTCAGATCCATGCATCGATCGCATATCCACTATCGCACCGATGCCCGGACTCGGAACAAGTGTCACCTTGAGAACTACAACATCAACCAGTGACGCAGAGGCCCACCGACTTGCTTGATGAGCGCTGACTGGAGAATTGAGATTGCGACGTGTCTTCTTGTTACCTCTCTGTGTCAAATACTTGTCGAGAAACGCTGGTGCAGGAATGTTGTGTACTTGAGATGCAACAACATTATCGTTGCCAAATAGCCGGTCTTGAGACATTGGCGGCCGTTGCTGTAATTGAAACCCAGCTTCTTCGAGTCTTAGTATCTCTCGCTGTGTAAGATTAGTACCCCTCACCACGGGCCAAACATCTGGGACATCAGGTCGCGTGGTCACCCACCTACGGCGATTACTCTTCACGCATCTTGCCAAATAATCAGGACAGAAGAAGAAAAATTGATGAAAATCCTTATTTTTGGGACGACAATGATACGTTCCAAAATAAACTGGTGCAGGAACAGAGAGGGATAACTTCTGTGTACACTTCTTGGAAGACTTCTGGATCTAGCCAAAACATGACTTCTTCCCCACACTTAACACTCGCCGAATATGCCATGCGCTTGTGTCACAATCTGATTCCAGCACACTCGACACATGGTGTACTTGCAGTGTTTCCAGAAGTGAATTTGGAGATGAGGTTCCTACACCAGGAAAGGCACTGTGAAGTCTTACAGGAACTTTGTCTTCTTCAAGATTTATCGTACCGGAAGATGATCCCTTCAAACGAGATCGAGTGACCTTGGCGGGCTTGGGTTGTGAAACGTTAATCTTGTCAAAGCGTTGTGAATGATCTTCGCCTCCAGGCTGAGCATCTAGACGACGCTTTGAAGATCCGAAAATTTCTCACAATGCAACATGACCTCAGAATGCCAAGTAGCGCTGGTGCTTTTGACGAGACCGAAGCATGCAGACGTCCCGGAGATCACGAAGAAACAGAAGCAGGAGGAGCTGGAAATGTGAGTGCGACAGTGAAGAGACAGAGCCATCTGGAGATTCTAAAGAAAGAAGAGCCGGAGGTGGTGTTGAAGAAAGAAGAGCCGGCTGGTGATTCCTGTTGGTGTTTGCGCCATCAGGATGAGACGCAGGTGGGCGCCACCCTGGAGAATGCGGTTGAGCTCGACGAATCCGACGATGACGATGTGTAAGTCGTGGCGATTCTTCCGCATCTGCTGAACCAGATGCTTGTTGACGAGGGCGGGATGCTCTTCCGAGACGAGGGCGTGTTGACAGCTGAGGATATTTCGGGGCACCAGAAAGGGATTCGGGCCGCAAAGGACGAAGGAGAGTTGGCTATCAAAGCTGTGAAAGGAGCTGCGAAAGAGGCGAAATCGGCTCTCAAGAGCTTGAAGACTGGCAAGAGGAATAAGGCGGCTAGTGCTGCTGCGGAGGAAAAGCAGCCGCCCAAGAAGGTGAGGGAAGGCGTTATTGTGGATGATGTGGATGTTGATGAGCGTATGTTTTTGTCTCCCCGCCATAAGAAAGCCGGAGACGTTGCTTATGCGGACATCTCACATGGAAGAACTATGATTCTTGAGCCAGATCGTTTGGACTCGTGACGAACCTGAAATGCCAGATCTTCCTCTCTAAGGGTGCCGGCACCGGCAGCCCTTTTGACTAACTACGCTAGACTTTGTACTCGCGCTAGATGCTAATCTCCTGCTGGACCTTGCACTCATGCTGGACTCACCACGCGTGACCCGTTACTTATGCTGGATTGTACTAAAGGCCTTCTATTCAGTATATTAACAGAATGTTTACATTGTCTTAAGAGGGAAGAGAGATCTAGTATTCAAACACTCATCCATATTTACATGTCATTAATGTGTTCTGGTCTTGAAGTACTACTAGGTATTTACAAAAACAAAGCCTTGCATTCTAATCTATACGCACGTCAAAAGTTTTGACTCACACCCTTGCGCACTTTAAAACTATGGAATTTGAGATGGTGCATAAGGATTCCTGTAGTCAGCTCGAGTACACCTGCGCCGGATCCCGTGGCGGCATTCCGGATGGTGGCCGTTCATGACTGCCAATTCCAAGAAGTGCTCCGTATCCATGCGAATGGGAGCTCCCAGCCTAGTATCACATATGAAACATGCCCACCCGGGATTCCAGATGACGTTCTCGTATGCGTTTTCGCCACAAAGCCGGGTGATGCAATTCCTGCAGAATCTGGCGTTGCAAATGGAACATGGAACCATATAGCCATGTGCACCACACTCGAGACATTGCACTTCCCCATCCTACAAGAGTACAGGTGATTAGAAAATCAATGCATTCAAAGTCACTACACTCCAAAATTCTTAAGTGCAGAAGTTTTTGTTTAGAAGTTTACAGTTCTCTGGAGCATCCTCCTCCTGTAATCAAGACAGGGCTTGCATGTGACAAATCTTGTGACAGGGTGGAGGTATATGTCAATCATTCTCGTCATTCTGGTGCCACAGCATGTGCACTTCACACTCGGATTACACCTGAATGCAATGCCCCTGGTAATTCTAGGCCTCCTCATTCTGCCAATTCACGTCCACAATGATAGAATGAATTAGTGAATGAACATTGCTGTTTAGTAAGCATTAAGGAGTTTATAGCTCCATACTGAAAAAAATACATACAATTGAACAATGCAACTCTGATGCCTGAGTAATTTTGAAGCCTCGATTGCATTTGTAAGAAGCCTGAGTCTTCATTCCAGGAGTTCAAAGCTTCAAACAAAACAAATTGCATTCATAAGTGTACTCTTTATTCTGCGAATATGAATTATGAATGCATTTCTCAGAATTCCTCAGAATTGCATTTAATTCAAAGTCTGAATCATTGTTAAGGAGTTCAAAGCTTCAAACTAAATATAATGCATTCATAATTGTATGGGAGGTTTCTGTAAATGGTTCAGAGCCCGCAGTTCAAAGAGGCATATGTTGCTCATACCTTGCTGCACCAGCACTCCTCACACGCTCCAGCAAGCAGTCCAAAACTCCAGTCCAAAACTAAAGCACGCTGCCCAAAACTCTAGCGCGTAGTCCAATACGCCAATCCAGAACTCTAGTACTCCAGCATTCCAGCACTCCAAATTCCCAGCACAGCAGCACTCCTCACGCGCTCCAGCAAGCAGTCCAAAACTCCAGTCCAAAACTAAAGCACGCTGCCCAAAACTCCAGCGCGCAGTCCAATACGCCAATCCAGAACTCTAGTACTCCAGCATTCCAGCTCTCCAGCATTCCAGCACTGCAAATTCCCAGCACTCCAGCACTCCTACACTCCAAATTCCCAGCACTCCAGCACACAAGCCCTCCGCCCAAACATGGAAAATGAAAATGCAATGAGGTCCTTGAGAATTTAGTATTCCAGAGAGATGAGTTCCCTTGAAATCTGATGTTTTGGGACTGATGTGATTGATGACGTCAGAAGTGCATGCCATGATGAACTGGATGGGATCAACCTCAAGACATTATGTTTGTCAATTCCTTAATCATTGCACGGCTTCACGGTCCAGATGTGACGTTGGCCCCACGGTCTTAGGCCCAAATTCTACTTTTTAAAACAATGGTTTTTCTAAACCCACGGTTTTAGGGTCCCCAAAAAAGTTTAAAAAAAAATCTTTTTCACTAAAGTTAGAAAAAAGCCGCGGTCATAGGGTTCCCAAATTTGAAATTTTATAAAAAAGTCTGCTCATGGGCAACAAAATTTTGTGCTCACCGCTCATGGTTTTCTGCTCACCGCTCGCGAAATAGCCACATTGTTCAGTTAGCTTTAAACTTGTCCAACATTGTGTAGACTGACTCATTCGTATTATCCAAGCCTGTCTAACGCCTTCTTCATTCAGTCTCCATGCTGCCCCCAGCATGCAAAGTTATTCAGTTCTAAGTTATTCAGTTCAAAGATTGTCCCTCAGCCGGTACCTGCTTCACGCGAGCATAGAAATTTTACGATATTTCAGACCAGAGAGGACATGCGTTTGGAAGGCACAAGTACCTAGCAGGTACCGGCTGCCAACAGCATCCAAGTATTGTATACCAGAGTTCAGACCATAGAGAATAGGCTTTGTGAAGGCTCTAGTACCCAGCCGGTACCGTATGCTGTTGACATGCATGCAAGTTTTGTTTACCTCAGTTCAGACTAGAGAGGACAGGCCTTGGGAAGGCACCAGTACCCAGCCGGTACCGGCTGCCCCCAGCATGCATGTTATGTATTCAAAGAATTCAGACCAGAGCGGACAGGGCGTTAGAAACCATCCAGTATCCAGCCGGTTTAAAGCTGCCCCCAGCTTGGCTTATGTAGATTATTCAGTGTACTGTGGAACACACGTGTTAGTCAGTTCATAGATTGTCATTATTCCTTAACTAACTTTCCTTTACCTGTGATTTTATAGAACAATTGCAAATGGATACGAATGGTGAGTTACACGAAAATATAGAAGAAGACCTTGAAGGTGATATTCTATAACATTCTTTATCCTCATTTCATCTCAAAATTTCTCCTTTGAAATACTAAATTTTGAGAATTTACTATTTTGAAGGTGATTCCGGTGACCTTGGCGAACGTATGCAAGAAGAGCGGCTGAGTGAACAAGACGTTCATTCCCAGCTCAATTCAATTCTGCTGAGTGAGACTCCTAATACACGATCTCGAATCGAGAGGCTTCGGTTCCAACCTCGTCACAAGTCTCGCTTGTTGATTCCCCTTTGTAGAATGGTATGCCTTCTTGTTGTGAGACCGTTTCTCAAAAACGATGTCATGAAGCTAGCATCCCACTTTATAAAAAATGGATACATGGAAGGTAACGGTGTGTTCTATGTGGCTTCTGAAGACAACGACGGAAAGACCAAAAATGTCACTCCAGAAATTAAATCATCTTGGAGTCACCATTGGATTAGTGTCAACGATGAGTTCGAATCCATGCTTGCTGCAGATCCCATCCTTAGTGTGTTCTGTGGAAAAATGTTCCATGTCTGGGATGGAAACCATAGAGTCCAAGCTTGGATGCCAGTTATAAATCGAGACCATCCAAATGATCTAGGATGGCATTACTCAGTTGATAGCATCATCCTGGAGGTGAAAGGAGATATTCCTACGATGCTCACTACTCTACACAAAGTCAATTGGTACGATTTCTATTACTTATTAACATTGCTTTCATGCAGTGTTTGTGTATCATTTCATAACTAGACTAATTCAAATGTATTTGATTTAACAGGAGAAATGAAAAGTCTCATGTGACTTCCAACCTTGTCCATAAACTCTATCGAGTTCGAACTATTGGGGCTCAACCTCTCTCATATTTTAAATCATTGGTGCCACATGAGGACCTTCGACTCTCTGATCAGAAACAAAAGGGTGACAAGAGCCAGACGTGGTTTTCATTGACTATTGATTCTCTCAATGCTCTTCTCAATCAGGTATATCCGTCACTTAACTGCTGAAGTTTGTGAATAATGTTGACAAATAGTTCATTCCTAATGTCTGTTTAATTGTTTTGTCTTCCTATTGCAGCAAGAGATTGGAGAAGCAACCGCCGTTGCTCAGAGGAGATTTTATGAGAGATATCCTAATCCAAAAGATTGGACTGCTAAAAGACTTGAGGAACTGGTGCACAGGGCTGTGAAGAAAACCAAAGTTCATTACAAGGGTGAGTTGAAGAAGATGCTGCCTGTTGCTGATCCCAGCAACACCATACCTTTTCTTGAGGAAGTGAAGTATCACTATGAGTCTCATGATGAAGAACCAGAGATGAAGCTTGAGAAGCTTTGGATGCTTGGCACCAGTGTTATGGATCCTATCATGAAGGTTCTTTGGCTTGAACGATGGAATCAGCCTGCAAAACTCCGAGTGCAACTCAGGTTTCCTAAATCTAACTTTAGTGATGACACCTTCTTGATCTGGCTTCACAAGGCTACTTGGTGGTCTCAGGTACATTTCCAAGTTTTTTCTACCAAGTTCTCTAATTTTTTTATCAGTGCTCCCACAATTTGATATTGGATTTTTATATCACATTGTTATCATTTCATTACATCTTTCTCAAATGTTAAACTTTTTACAGTTGACCATGGAAGCTGGGGTCATTTTTGAGTGCATTGTTCGAGATCAAAAGGTCACCATCGATTACCACCCAGACGGTAGAGACCCAATACCCACCATCTATGATTACATTGAGGAAATGAGAATTTCACTCTCGGACACTGCTTTCTACAGAGAATTTGCTGTTGATAAAGGCATCCACAAGAACAATAAGGTTGACAAGCAATATCTGTTCAAACCTGCATTGCACCGTGTCTTGTACCGATACTTTAAGTATATTTTGTTTCCGGCAAAGGCCATGTCTAGGTCTCCTCCATTATTTGTGAACTATCTTGATCAGGAAAGTGATGAGTTCATGTTCATAGAAGGGCTTATGAAGCAGTGGGATATTGTGCACTGGGACCGCTGTGGGTGGTACTTAGATTGTCCACTTACCAAGCCTCCTTCATTTGATATTGCCCTGCGAGACTCCCTCGAACCTAGTCTGATTGGAACAGGTACACAGAAGGACACATCAACGACTGAGAAAGAAGCTGCTTCGACGCAAAAGGCAACCACGACATCCAAGCGTGGTTCAAAACGCAAGGCTGATGCTGTTGAGACCTCTGCACCAGCGGCTGCAGTTCCATCTACTCCCACTGTGGCCAATACCGCAGCACCACCACCAGCACAAAGTCCACCTCCACCGGTAGAGACCCCAGCTGTGACAGCAGCGGAGCCTGCAACGAGGAGGGTGAAGTTGTCCAATGCAGGCCCTTCTAGTCCAACGGTGTTCCTTTCTCCCCCGAAACGAGCACCCATGTTGAGCAAGCCCGGTGTTAGTGTTTCAGAGTACACTTCTCTTGACCTTCTTGTCAACGACTCTTTCTTGCGAATGGCAGATGAGAAGAAGAAAACCGGTCAATTCTGCCCAGAATATAATCAGATTGTGGAGTTCTTGAAGAAGGTGAATACTTCTTCTATTTATTGGAGTGTCCTCTTTGCCAATTGTTGTTAGTTTGTGTTTTGAAGTTTCAATATTTAATTCTCTATGTTTCTTCATTGTGACACAGGTTGGTGCCTCTAGACACCTATTCTTTGACGGTAAGGCTCTAGATAAACCGGGGGTTGATCTACTTATTGCAGAGTATCCAGATGGATTGAGAGTCCCCGGTGTTTCAGACCCTCCATCGCAAGTTCCTAATTGGAATGAGAGTCTTGAGGGTTTTCTGAAGGTGACCATGGGATTTGCGTATGCATATCTCCATGACGATGGGGCATTTCTCCTTTTTTACCCCGACAATCCCATTGTCAAAAAAGAAGTAATGTCATATTTTAAAAACTATAAGATGAAAGTCGTTGATGAGTGGACAATCATCAACTACCTCCATCTAGCGAGTCCGCTCCATCCATCTAAAAATGTGAGCTCCTCTAACTTTTTAATCTTTCTTCAAATTGAATTTCTATGACATGTTATGTAATATGACAACGTATGTATTAATATTGATTGTTTTTTTTGTAGACTTTGAAGTTCAAGGCGGTTCTTCTTGCCCGTGATATTCCCTCTACTGCTGCCCGGCAGCCTCCACCTCTAGTTATTGTAAAAGACCCGTCCATTCCGCAGGTCGACCTAGCGTGCGATGACGTTCTTTTCAACGCTGTGACAGTGGAGTCACAGCTGTTGAGGAAGGACACAAGGAGACCATGGCGTGGTCCGAAAGAGAAATTAGAGGTGTTGATGAAACTGTTTGTGTATGGTTTAACTCCAGAGAACGGTATCGTAGCAGACCTGACGGCATCCACGGGTAATTTTATTCTCCTTCGTTGAATTCTAAAATTAATATCATGTGACTTTAAACCCTTTGTCCCTAAACCTTTTGTACTTTGTTGTGCAGGTGCGTCTATCCGTGCAGCACGGGCTTGCAACCGTCACATTGTCGCACTTGAAAGCGACTCAAAGCTATTTGCTGAGGTCTTGAAGCCCCTCATTGCTCCTCAGCCATGTACAGCGCCACCTAACACTGCTCGCATCAACCTTCCTGATTCCGATGATGAGACCGTTCCTGACGAGCCCCTTGATTGTCCATGTGAGTAAGTTTCAATGTTTATATAATGCACCTTGCAAATACTAGTTAGTACATCTTCATCTAAATACGTTTTCTAATACTACTACACTTCTCTTACAGTTTGCAGTTTGACAAGGACTAGATCACTACAGCGGCGCCGTTTTAACCTTAGAAAGTCCTTGCAGAGTTTGGTCAGCCCTAATAGTTCCCCTCAAGGACTTCCAGTGTACGCAGAAGCATTGGCAAGAGCATAATTATGCCAATGCTAGTCCTAGCCCTAGTGGTTCTTCATGCTATTCTACACCGCATCGACATTATGATCCTCGTGTGCTTTCATATGTCGATGTCAGTGCTATCGAATCTGATACAGATTCACTTTGATTGTACGGTTTGAGTATTTATTTATTTCCACATCATTTCTTGAATCTGTAACGAGTTTGAATGCATTTATGTTAGATTCGGGAACGAGCGATTGCTGTTCTACGCTAATAAATTCCACTAATAACTCTAAAAATACACCCTAAATTCCACGGCTATAGGTACTTTTCATAAATCAATGTTTCATAAATACTCACTAATTACACCTAAATCCGCGGTAATAGGAGGTCCTTTAAAATCTAACAGCCCGAAATTTTTTCAAAAATCTCTGCTCACTGCTCACTGCTCACGTAATAGCTTTTCCCCCCTACATGGGAAGAAGAACGTGCTCAAGAAACTTGACTACGATACGGTCACGACGATCAAGGTGGACTATCTACCTCCCAAATTCGATGGAGACGTACTGTACGAGTTTCCTCCCGCCTCGCTTCACACCTCTCACACTACTGCAAAAACTATGCATGGAATGGATAAGAGGTACGATGGCCATGTGTGGACTAGAACTATGACAACTAATATTTCCAATCCATTGGGCTTCTCGTTCCGATTCTCGATATGCGTAGGTCATTTGGAGTGTCGCAACAAGGAGTGCGAATATTTGAAGTGTGCACACCGCACATCTTCACTGAATGATACCGAGTTTGAAGGTTGTACGTGGAGGCCATTCACGGTGGAGGAGTCCCCTCCTAAGGACTCTACGTTGGTCTGCAAGGTTTGCAAAGAGTCTCCCTCGTGTGTAAAAAGCTGTAGCGCTAAAATATACTACGTCCATGGTGGGCCAAACGTCACAAGGGCTTGCATTCATCTTGGACATCACAAGCACCCGGTCAAGGTTGGAGACTACCGAGATACCAAGTCCAAGATCAACACTGTCATCGAGGAGCAAATCCAGAGAACACCATCCGCAACCAAGAGTATTGTCGTTCTTGAGGCCAGCAAGGAACTTTTAGGTGAGTTTCTTCTACGCTCTGAAGACGAACAACCCAAAACTCTTAGTTTCAAAGATCTCGTGCCGGTTCTTGATAGGTTCAAAGACATGGGATCTCCGAGCATTAGAAATAAAGATGTCACATTCAGATACCTTAGGAGGTATGGTGTCATGGACAATATCACCAAACTTAGAGGACTCAGCAATTGGGCCTTCGTTCAAAAAAACATGTTCCCTGGTCAAGGTGAGGATTCAGACAAGGTCTTCATTTTTAAAATGTCCGAAATGGATCCAGGTAGTGGTGTGGATTTAGTCAAGAGGATGCAAACGGGAGGAGATCTTGAAAATAGCTGGATCATGTTTGACCATGTCAAACGTGTGAAACATTGGACTACGATGGGCTGCCATGTTTACGACTCTACGTATTGTCGTGTCATGACCATTGCATGCTGTGACATGCAATCGGAAGACACAGCTGCTGAAATTGTCTTCTGGAAGAACCTGAATGCTGTCATGGAATGCACTGAGGATCATTTACGGAAATGGGAATCCGAAAGATCCAATGGTGGATCGGGAGAGGACGTGCTACTTTCATTGGTCTCAATCCTTCGAGAAGCATAACAAGCAGTACATCGCCGAAAAATTTCGAGAACAGCACAAGCGCCTTTGCATGCAGTATAGAGACTCCACAACCATGGCTGAGGCGGATATTAGATACCTAGCCATCAGGGCTTGGTGGCAGTCTTCTGGAGCTGCATCCGAGACATCGTTGAGACACTTGGATCTTTGGCTAGCCTTCTGGCACTTCAGATATCGACAATGGGGTGGCTGCATGCAGTTTGTGAGTACACTCTCCCCTTCACTATCTCTTTCCAAAGCCGTGCTTTCTAATATTTTCAATTGACCTTCGTTTTGATGGACTTCTACAGAACCTTGACGAAGAGGCCTTAGCGGACATGCCGTCCTGCAACCTTGCCGAGACTATGTACAACAAGTGGCTTCAAGCGTCAGGCAACAGAGGTAATGACCTCTACGTTGCCACTGTCGACGACTACATACGTGCATTTATGCAGGTAGTGGCATACTACCAATTCCTAAAGGGAGACGTTGGAGGATCCGGTCCCTGCAAGAACGAGCTCAAACTAAGAAATGCACAACGTCGCGCCAAAAACACAGGCGACCCTAGAGTGCTCAAAGAGGCAATGCTGGATATGCCTGGAGCTGATGAGTTTTGCATCCGTGATCCTCACCAGGAAGGAGAGGAGGTATTCGGTTCAACCAAGCGCAAGCCGGACCTGCCGCTTGGAGACGACGGTAAGTCCCATCGGCCAGATACAATGAACTACTCTCGCCCCCGAGCATTGAAGCGAGCTGCTCTCTCTAGAGTAGCCTCTCTACCAGTCACAGCCGAGGAGAAAGAATTTAAAGATTTAGAGGTCATCGCATCTCCCGTGATTCCAACCTCACCACCTGTCCTGGAAGGTGGTATTCAGCACGTCACCGCGGTCCAAGAATCCACTGTGAACGAGCGACTTTGGCACATTGCTTGGTTGTCCAAAACGAGTGCCAAGTTGTGTTGGGCAATGAGAGCAGTAACTAAGAAGAAGTGTGATGCCAAAATTGTCCGGAACTCGACTAACACCCTCGCTCCGACATACACCGGTGAATGGCTGAACGTGAGGTTGGGCAGGGAGATACACGAACAATTCTTCTTTTGCCCTGATGACATCGAGAGGTGCGTGAAGGGCACTCGACGCAAGTGGGTGAGGCACTTTTCGTCCACAGAACCGAGGCCGCCAATTCCCGATGTGTGGCCCGTGAAGCTGGGAACGAACCTCAAGCTCAAGGAGATTCAAGCGCTCGAAGCTGCAGGATTTCAGGTCCCACAAAAAATTCAAGTGTCTCCCAGGAGGCTATTTTCCAATGCACCGCTGCCTTTAGATATGTCTGCTGTCCCTGTGCCATGTGATGCCGACCAATATCCTGGAAAGCGGAAATCCAAGAAAGTTCGCCGTCAAGCCAACGTTCCCACCTCCAAGCAGAGTCTCAGCATCGATTCTTCCAAGATTTTGAAGGCAAGAATCGACAGCATTACAATAGTTCCACACCCAGGCTATGGATGCATCGTAGCTTTGGACTCTGGAACTAAACCTGCTGTGACACAATACCAGATTACAGTGAGCTCCGAACCTGCGTGCACCTGTCCTGCATTCAAACAAACCATGGTCAAGTTTGGTAAGAGAGGTGGCACTTTCAGCTATTGCAAACACATTTATTATGTCTTTATAAAGGTGTGCAAGCATGACCCCAACGTCGACCTATTCATGCAGGCCCCAACTTTCAGCTTTAATGAAATTAAATTCCTTCTCGAAAGTGGAATATTGACCCGATCTAACTCATAGGCATCTTATTTAGCATATGGACAAAGTCCACATTTGATTAACACTCAAGCTCTATTATCACTTGTTTGAGAATAGTCAATGAGAGTGAGCAAGACTGTTAGCCAAGGAGGGCCTCTAGCAATGCACTTGTTGGAGATTCAATTGCACTGCAACCCTGGTTCAACCCTATATACTACTCCGCTAAAACCGATATTCATGTGTTCCATTCTTGATTATCAATAGTCACGGGTGGACTGTTTCCAATTGTAATGATCATGATTGATCTCAAGATAATTTTATCATTTTTTTGGTCCACCTTTTTGGGCACAAGGACTAATTCCTTCAAGTCTTAGACCATCCGCTCTGATATTTATGATGACTATGTCATAATGGCTTTGGGCCGCGAAGGTCTACTTCCATCTCGCCAACCCTTTACTCTCTACTTTGATTGATACCACAGATGTTGTGTCTATATTGGTTCGTGCCAGCAACAGTGATGATTATTGTCGTAGCACGTCATACCGGATATTCCCCTAGAACGCACTTTTTTGTATTAAGAGCGCTCGTAGAGGTGATTTCCGGGTTATCGTTCCGCAGAGATTCTGTGAAGTGGGAAGTTTCCGGAGATGGTCCCGGACTGGTGATCTCTCTCTCTTTATCACCAGCTGAATTCCTCTTTCTTACCAAACCGGGTCTTCTCCTACTGACTGACCCGGTTACAACTAGATCCGGTATCCTTTCGAGGAGGACTTCTACTAATCTTCCTCTCTCCCGATCTACCGTTATTATCTGATCCGGTTTCGTTTAACCTCTGTTTCCCCTCAGAGGGTTCTCTATTCACATTAGTGGTGCTGGATTGAAAGACACACCCTTCCCTACTGATTCAAGTGATGGGAAATTCACTACCTTTCGGTTATCTTAACAAAAACTCCTAATCCCGGGTAATTCCCGTACTGCACTTCAGCTGCAGATTCATCCCAAACCCACAGCCGGTCACTTAAGCGCAACCCGGGTTTCCCCCTTTTACAAATTACTACAACGACTTGATAACTGGGATGGACATTTACCCGGGGTATCCGGAATTGGTTCGACTCCTAACAGTTCATTTTACTCTGGTCATTCCGACTCCCCTTATCACATGGCCTACCCCGGTGCTGGCACCTCAACCGGACTACCCGTCCAGGAGTTCTGAGAGAACCGGAGTACCCCCTCCTATTCACTCAGCCAGTTTCCCGGATTATACCCTGCAACCAAGCACAGAACAACCCACCTTCAAACAATCTATGAGTTTGCCCAATACCCAGACTCCTAACTAGATCTACAACAGAACCCAGTTACTCTAGCTATTCCGCTCCTTCCTGTCACATGATCTGCCCGGGTGCTGGCACCTCAACCGGACTACCCGTCCAGGAGTTCTGAAAGGACTGGAGTACCCCCTCCCATCCACTGAGCCGCTACCTCGGATCACACCTTACGACCGGGCGCGGAATAACTAGATCTACAACAGAATCCGATCAACTCTTCCAGTTACCAAGGGACTTAATTGGACCACCATCTCAATCAATAGCCACACACACACACACACACACACAGCCGCTCCGGTCGTAGAAGAGTATGCTTGTGATCATTTACAAAGAGAAAAATGGTACACAAAAGAAGACCCCAGGAATGAAGAACATCCCTGGATAAAAAGAAAACACAAAGCCGACCAGATCCGGGAAACCCGCAGATCCGGAAAAACCGGGGGACTACCCCACGATTTAGTTCTCATCCTACGCTGCAACTAACATTAGAATCTTAAAAACTAACTCCCAAACAGAGTCCTACCCTACTGCTGCAAAAAGGAGTCCCTTCAAAGCGATCGGATCCACTAAATCTGGGCCACCAATTCAGGGACCCCGATGATTCCGGACAGCCACAGGTCTACTTGCGGCTGCTATTCCTCATCTTCCGGGCTCCCCACCAAGATCGGATCCGCCGGCCTATCTCCCCGAGTTCCACGCCCCGCCGATTGTCCCTCCTGTTGCTTTTCCGCCCTGTCCGGGTGGACATCCATTGCCTCCATACCTTCGCTCAGATCCCGGACTTCTTCTGGGCTTACTCCCGCGGGTTGGGCCATGTGGATGGGCTCCACATCCACCACGGTCCGGGAGGTAGGTTCCTCCTGATCCGACTCCTCCTCCGAAGAGCTCTCCCGAATGCATTCCGCCAGCACCCGGAACTCCACCAAAAATGCTTCTACCTTGTCCGAGTACTCCCGGACTACATTCTTCATCCGGGCTGCTCCCTCCAATCCCGGTTGAAGTACCCGCTCGTCGTACAACCGGGCCTTTGTTTGTGCCTCCCCATTCGACTGGAACAATCCGGATAGCCTGGAGACACACTGCCGGCTTGTCCCTACTACACTCCAGATGGTATCCTCTTGCTCCCGGATCTGCAACTCCTTCCTCTGTACGTGGGCCTCTATCTCGTTAATGTAGGCTACCTTTCGTTGCAGCTCCTCCTCAAATCCCTTCAAGAGAGCCGCCGATTCGCTCTCTGCCTCCCGGATGCCCTGCAGTTGTCCGGTTAGCTCGTTCTCCCTCTCCTTGCTCCGGATGAGTTTCCTCTGGAGCTTCCATATTCGCGCCGGATACTCCAGAATGTCGTTCGTCCAGAGAAGGGTCCCTGTCTCCCGGAGAGCAGCGAACAGGGGGTTGTACTGTTCCGTAACCAGGTCCAGTGCCACCCGTGTCTGCAGTAACATGTCCTCCATCCGGAGCGGTTCTCTTCGTTCCGCTGGCACATTTCCGGATGGTCCTGCCTCCTGGACCGGTTCTGCTCCTGCTGGCATTTCCTGCTCATGTCCCCCCTCATCTCCTGTTTCCTCTTCATCCTCCCCTGCCTCCTTGGGACGTTTGTTGAGTGGGGTCACCTTCCTCCGGACCGGTCCCTTCTTCTTTCCAGGTGTGGTATCCGGTCCTTCCGGTTCTTCCTCTCCTTCAGCCGGGAGGACTAACTTCCTCTTCCGTCCCTGGGGTCGCGGCTGAGATGGACCTCCCTCCTGGTGTGTCCGGTTCTCTTCTTCCATGCGCTCCTGTGGAGCCGCCGGAGTAGAATCCTCCTCCATTGGTCTGGGTACCTCTACCGGTTGCTCCTGGGGCTGGGGTGGAGAAGGCCTCGTTTCCTCCTCTGGCCTGGACTCCTTGATTGGATCCACCCGAGGTTGTGTCTGGGAAGGACCGCCCACCTCCGGTTGAGGAATTGCCTCTCGTCCTCCCACCGGCTTCTTCCGGGTTAGCTTCGGCTGTGGAGAATCCTCCTCCTCATCCGAACTGCCCTCCCGGTCTCTTGTTCTCAGCTCCGGCTGATGTCTCGCTCCACCCGGTCGTTCCAGTTCCGGGTTCCTTCTTCCTTCCTGCCGCTCCTCCTGCTGCGGCCTGGTGCCACCCGGTCGGCCTCCCTCCGGGCGGTCTTCTCTCCTCTTGGTCCTGGTCTCCGGATTGGGGCTGGAATCCTCTGGTGGCCTTCTTACCGGTTGGTCTTCCTTCTCCTTCCGGAGCTCCTTATCCCTGACTCTGCTCCTATCCGGTTGTGTTGCAGGTGGAGCCATCCTTCTCTCCTCCGGTCGGGACGACGAGCCGGTTTTGCTGGTCCCCGCTCCTCCGTCCGGAAGCGCTGTCTTCTTTTTGGCCGGGCTTCTCACCCCCGGAATAGGCACTTTCTCCAACCTCTTCCTTTCTTCTGCCGTAAGGCACCCATGTTTCTCATACAGATGGTAGAGAAATGGGGCCAATGGGCATCCCTTCTTGTTGTCAAGGTTACCCGCCCACTTCTGCGCGTTCCGGTGGATCAGGATCGCCCAGTTGATCCGTTTCTTCCGGAGAAGGGCGGAGAAGATACCTCGGGCCAGCGTCACAGTGAGGGTGGTGGGCTTCTCCGGACTGAAGATGGGCACCACATACTGGAGCAGCCGTTGCTCCCGGGGTATAATGCAGTCCGCCACCTTGAATCCGTCCTTGTCGGAGAGGTAGCTGAACCGCATCTTCACCCAGTCCGTGTCGCCCTTGCTTCCCGGTTCCAAGTCCTCGTTGGTGTCCGGGAAGTCGTACAGTTCCCGCCACATCTCCCGGGTCCAACTGCCATACTTCGCCCGGATGGTTGTCCGGAAGGCGTTCACCATTGCCCCGCCCTCGATTTCCTCCAGCATCCGGGAGTCCTGCAGATCCCACACTCTTCCAAACAATCCCAAGCACCCCATCTTCTGGAGGTCCTGCATTAGCTCGTCGAAGTCTTACTCTTGTTGCGGGATGTCCGGGCAGATACGTTTCTCCGGAATCTTGGCCCCGGCTCCCCTGCGTTCCATGGCTGCGGACTCCGGGCGGGCTTCTCCACTCCTCCGGATGTGACGCAGCTCCTTATCCAGATGCACCTTCTCTTTCCTCGGTAAACCTCGCTCCTCGCGCTCCGGGCGCTTCCCTTTCCGCTTCCGGGGTGTTCTTCTAACCTCCCGGAGCCCTCGCGACCCTTTTCCTGACTGCGCACTTCTTTTCTTCCTCAAACTCCGCCGGAAATGGCGGTGCGCATTGTCCGGAGGCTCGCCTACTTCGAACTCTAACCTCGCGTCGCTATCTATCACCGGGTATTCAGTTTCCCTCACTCCCGGACTCTCAGAATCTGCACAATATGGTCGCTCAACGCTCTCTTCTTCCGGTCCCACACTATCAATTCTACGGCTATCCGGAAGCTCGAAATTCTGCTGGCGCGGACAACTGCAGCTCTAGAGAGTGAATGAACAGTGGGTCGCCCAGTTTAGAGCGGCCCACTTCAATGCTCGGACCGTGACCGGGTCCATCGGAGACCCGTCCTCTCCTATCCGGTCTCCCATCCGGTTCCCCACCGGAACTTGCTGTCAGTCTAGTCCTGTAATAATTCCCCTAGGCTGCGCTCGGATGGTACTCTCTCTCCAAATAAATAACTGGGCCATTATGGCCACTACTCCTCTTATTTATGCAGGAAAGACTACTCCTAGTTGCCCTAGAAACCCTACTAGCCGCTTTTGGTAAAACGAGGTTTGACAATTATATTGTATCTTTTCTAGTGCAAATCGCAGTCTGGATTGCTAAGTTGCAGCATCCACTTAGGTAGCTTCGAAGTCTTAGCTACTTGTTGGTGCCACAGCTTGGGTGCGCAAATTTTCAGACTACTGTCTGACTTCCCAAACTTTATTATAGTATGTTTATTACATTCATGTTTGCAACAAACGCTACGTAGTATGAATGCCGTCCTGAGCTTCCAATACTCTAAGGTCATCCACATATTAGAATTTCTCGCTATTTTCAATTGAGTCCCAAAACGGAGCCTTGTCTACATCATCAAAGTGTTCCTGCAGTGCAATTGATAACTCCTCCGGAATCACCTCGTTCACATCGATGTTGCAAGGGTCAGGTAGGCCTAGCAACTCACATATGTAGTGTGACCACATCAGCCGCCACAGCATCGGGTCCCTCGGAGAGTCGTCCCAAATATCACACGGAACCCCATATCTATCTAGAACATCTGTCTAATAGCATCACTGCCAGATCTATCCAATGAGTTTTGCAATGTGGAAATTCTCAAAACCACAATTCCACTGCTCCCTCGACTGAGGCAATAGGGTACTGCATCTAGAACGTGAACCCATTCCTAGTGACTTCGGGATACACTGATTTGTCCCTACCGCCTAATCCTTTCCATTCATTGTTTGACAAACAATCGTCAATCTGTCGAACTCCATGGGATGAGTTCAACAAGCCATAAGCTCTGTACTGACCAGCACAAAGCGTCCAGTAGTATCCTTCCGGATTGTCCCCCCTCGTCTGCAGCACACCTGATTCCACGGACCCGTTCCTACCACGGACTTCTAGCTCCACCATTATTGATGATGCTACTAAGCCAAAACGAACAGCGAGATCTAGGGCCGAAACTCGAGCGTACTTATCCCAACCCATTTCCACTACCATAGGAACCTCGTGACCTATAACGTAGATGCGGGCCATGGAGACAATCAGAAATACGACAGCTGCAGCAGCTAATGGACCGTGATGGAGATCGCCAGCAAGTTTAGGAAGAGGCATACCATTTCGATGGCATATCTATATGCCTTTGCTATCTTTGATTTCTAAAATAGCATCATGATGCCACATGAACTTTGCCAACAGTAACTCTAGAATATAGAAAATTTTGCAGCATTCACCCCTAAATACTATTGTAGCCGCAATCTTATACATTGTCACTCAGATTAGCATTCTTAGTGCACCTTAAACTGAAATTCAAAAGGCTACCATAATTCCTAAACCCGGCGCTTTTGGCTGTATGCATCGAACCTTTGCCCATGTTGTAGTAATGCGGCGCTTTCTATATAAAAATGTTGCCTTGCAATACCCTAAACCCAAATATATGACAGACCAGCCGACGGCCTTTCTGTCAAACTAGAGCCTTTTTCTGGCCACACATCTGGATGTCAGTTCTATAGGCATTTTTATAGTCTAAGCCCTTTAACAGATTAGAAAACGTATGTGTCGGTTTGGGAGACTGTCATATTGGTAGACGTCCTGTTGGATGGGCGTGGTGTCTATGGTGGGTCTGCAGTTATCATGGAGAGCTTGTTAGACGAGGTCGTCGACATCACCAGTGTCTGCGATGACGCTATACCATTTCAGCCTGCTATTCAAGTGGAGATAGATGGGCAATACAAGCAGCGCTCTACCGTGGTTGACCGCGGCAAGCAACGTGCGAAATTGATTGAGTGTGATGAACCAGAGGTTGCGTTTGATTCAGATCACAATGACGATGCACGCATTGTCAATCATGCATACTCCAAGGTTGGAGACATTCCTTCTGGTACATATTCCAAGGATTTGCTGGGACACAAGTCTGATCCTGCTGTGATGAAACCGTTCAGTAGGGATTTTTTGCTTGGGAAAATGTCGACCGTTAGGCTGATAGACTCATACAACCGGAATGCAAATGTGACACGTAGACCATACGGTTGATCGCAAACTCAAACTTGCCTTGTGTGGTTGGACACCTAAACCTCAACTTTTGATAAAGAGATGCACTTGAAAAGTTTGTTTCTCTGCACACATATGATGCATGGATGTCTTGTCAATGTGGACCTTCGAATCACCATGGACCATGGACACCGTGGACAATCAGGGATTCACTATGGACCAAGGTTGGATGAATATGATGCATGGATGTGTTGTTCTCTTTGAGGGACTCATGTAATACTTCGATGTTCTTTTTTTCCATGTGAACTCTGTTGTATACAAACTGCTTAGACTTATACACGTATTGCATGCTTGTAAATTGCCTGCTTGTTTCACCATAGACCTTGGACACTGTGGGCAGTTAGAGATTCAGGCAAAGACCATGGACCAAGGACACCGTGGGCAGCTAGTGATTCACCACAGACCTTGGACACTACGGGCAGTCAGGGATTCACCATGGACCAAAGCAGTAGGGATATGATGCATGGACGCGATGTCCTCTCTAAGGGACTTAGTTAATACTACGATGTTCTATTTTTTCCACACGAACTCTGTTGTATACAATCTGCTTCTTATAAATGTTGCACTTTACTACCCAATTAATAAAGAGATGCATGTGAAAAGTTTGTTTCTCACCTGTGTAAATGATGTTTTCGACCAGGATATTCAAATTTACCAAAGTAAAAATATCATAAATGACTGCATTTTACTTTTAACTGTGGTAAAAAACAAGTTTTCGACGGGAATTTACCTATGGAATATTCGAATATGTCATTGAATATTCGAATCATTCAAAGAATATTCGAATATTATGTTATTTTTGGCAAAAAGTCTGACAATTATCCGCTCTCCGCTCTCCATTTCCCGCTCTGCTCTCGCTCTCCCATCCACCGCTCGCACGGTAGCCTCGTCTAAGCCCCATGTATATCTACTTTCCGCTCGATTGAAATACGTCTCCCATTAGTACATTTTGTACATGTTTGTTCTAAACAATACCCTTGTTGTGCAAGCACGTGTATAATTACAATTCTCAAAGAGTGCACTCCCTAGGATCTTCAAGGAGTTTTGGAAAATGCATGTACTAGATAACAAACATGATGGATGTAGAGATATAACTAATACATGACAGACATGCCTATTGAATAATAAATGATATTCATGAATGCTCGAATAGTATATTAATATATATTGATGAAATCATATACGTTGATGCATGAACAACAGAATGATTGTAGCAATGTCAATCCATCAAAATAATACCTCCATACAGTCATAAATGTATTTCAAAATAACATCATATATAGAATTGCACATTGGTAATTGAATACATATACCATCCCTATAAATTAGCATCCCTAACTCTTCTCCAAACCAAAATCATTCATTGTTTTCTTGAATTAGTTTTCCAATATCCAAAAATAACCCATAGGCTTGAATTACGGGAATGCACCAGGGGTGTACTAGCACATTGTCACACCTTTTGTGCATTGTAGGTGTGGCACCACACCACCACACCATTTCTAAAAGGAGTTACACTGGTGTTTAGGGTCCTTCATGAACGCATGTCTTTTTTAGGGCGTTTTCACCTCCACCTCAAGTTCTCACCTTCCCTGCATTTTCACCTTCACTTCGCTTTTTCCTCGACATTGTTTGCAACTTCATTGCATTTCCAAAAACATGTGTATTACAAAACAAACACAATGGATGTACAAAAATAAACAATATACATACGTGCATGGTGAATAATAAATAACGTACATGAATGTCGAAATAACACAATTGATAAAATTCATAAAATAACATGCATCAATGTAGAAACAACACCAACACCGGAGTAGGAAGCCAAGTTCAAGTTCAAATTCTAAAAAACGAACATTTATTTAATTTAAAACAGTGGTTTCGTTTCTGAGTCGGAACAATAGAAAACATGTTTTTTCACATTAGAAATCAACGCAATCTTTTAGAAAAAATATTCTTAAAACTTGTTTAGGGTTTTATGGACTTTGAAAACAAAAGCGCCTTCCCACCACGGCACGTGAATGCAAAAAAGTTCATCCATGGAAATAATATATTCATGTAGTCATCTGTACATATGTAGCATCATATGTAAAATTTCACATTTGTACGTAATAAAATTACACAAGAGAGTTCGTAGTACTCTCGTCCCACCCGTATGCATAAGTCACTCTAACTCTTCTTCAAACCGAGAGCATCCATTGTTTTTTAAGGCAATATTTCATTTTCTGTAAACAACTTATAAGCTAGAACGATGTGAATGCACTAGCTGCCGGTTTAGGGGTACACCATCACACCTTTTCTCAAAGGAGTCACACCGGTGCAATTCCACCTCTAGGAAGGCATGTTTAGGGTTTAGGGTTTCCACCTGTAAGCCTGGTCTAACCTTCCCTACTTTTTCACTTTTGCTACACTTCCATCTACAATTTGTTTTCATCTATATTGTGTTGAATGTGAGAAATACATGTATTATATAACAAACACGACGGAGCACACCATCACACCTGCTGTCAACGGGGCTACACCGGTGTAACACATTGTTCAGGAATGCATGTACCTTTTATTGCGTTTTCAGCTGTTCGCCAGGTTTTCACCTTCATTTACGTTTTCACCTTCATTGTGTTCCGAAATATTCATGTATTACAAGACAATGGAGATGGATGTAGAAAAACAGACAATGTACCTCGATGTTGAATAATTAAAAACATGTGTGAGTGTTGAAATAATACATTCATATATTCATAAAATAATGTTGGTGAATGTAGAAACAATGTGTTAATGTAGAATTATTAATCCCTGGACATAATACATTCATAAATAGGGTCCCAAATATATTTCAATGCAACATCACATGTAAAATTGCACATTCATACATAATAAAATATAATGGCACTCATTACACTCATGTTCCACCCTTGTGCATTTGGTATCTACACCTCCTCTTCAAAATTGAAAACCTAGATAATTTGTTATTCATTGTCCTAATACTTGATTTTATGAAAAGAACCTATAGGCTAGAGTGATGGGAATGAACTAGAGGTGTTTAGGATTACAGAGTCATACCATCATCAAAGGAGTCACACAAGTGCTACCCCACCTTCAGGAATGCACTGAATGTGCAGAGGTACACCATCACACCTTTTTTCACAGGAGTTACACCTACGTAACAGTGTAACATGTCTTTTGGGAATGCACGTGATTATTTATTCCATTTTCACTTACAGGTGGGGTTTTCCCCTTTCCCACATTTTCACCTCCACTCTTCTTTTGTCTTGACTTCATTTTCACCTTCGTTGCATTTTGAGAAATGCACGTGTAGACTTTATGTTTTTTCTAGTGGTTATTTTTTGTATGTCCCAATAGGTCGTTTTGTTTTTTATAGGGTAGAAGATCACCGGGAATAGTTTGTATAGGCTAAAAAGAGACATTCACAAAGCAATAACCTCTTTTGAAATTTTAATGTCAAATCCCATGGGAGCTAGCAACCTTTGATAAAGGAACTTTGGAGTTTTTAGGTGGTGATTCAAAAAGGGTTTAGAGTTTTCATAGTGAGATCCCAATGGACAATTTTGACAGTTAAAAAGTTGTTTCGTGAACCTCAAAGGCATGCAGTACCATTGGGTTTACAACATTCCAGTAGATTGTGAATGGCTCCAGCCAACTGGGCCGTTGTGTTTGTAATTTTTGTACATTTGTACCAAGTGGAATTACAGCCAAGTACGTGTGACTTTGAAGTGCAATGGTGTGACCTGTTGCTCCATTAATTTATGTGTGTGTGTGAATGTTTAGAGTTTAGTGGGGATAGTGTTTATAATTGGAAATGTATGCATGTATGGAATTGTGTTTGAGAAGTAATCTTTGATCCTGAGATTCACATTAACCCCTAAACAACGGGCCTATGACCATGGAATCTTTCTTTACCTGTCACGCTCATTTTTGTCACTAGAAATAAGATAAAGAATTAAAATTTATATTTTTAGTAGCTCAGGCCATGCATCTACTACAATTCATGTATTTTTCATAAAATTGCTGAGAATTTGAAATTACTATGATTTTTTGAAGTGATTGTAAAGAAAATGCATATCAATTACAAAATACATTCGAAAGTTCCAATTTTTTCCCAAAGGTGTAAAATACAGTAAAGATAGTACAATAAATGAAAATCATCCGTGTATCTAAATTTAGATTTTTTTGCTACACCATGGTAATACCCACGGAGCTTGCAACTCCAATAAGACACCCAATTCTCATATTTTTCCAAGAAATCAAAATGGAGTAGAAACTAAACTTGGTAAGCATCATTTTGTTAGTTAAGCTCAACTGCACTATAACTCATTTTCATGGCTTATATTTAGGGTAAGTAGAAAAAGCATAAAGCTCTAGAATAACTACAGGGTGAACCGTTTTACGACTCCTTTTGTAGTTGGGACCCGATATAAAATCCAAAAAATGGCTTCAATGATTTGAATTTAACCCGAAGAGGTGTGGCAATTTCACGCTTGGGGAACCTATTACCGCAATGGATTCATGAGCGCATTTCCTGGTAGAGCATTGGTGCAACTCCAAGGTGACCAGATTAACTGTGACATGGAATGACAAGTTCTGTATTGAAGTTGAGAGTTTTGTCTTTGGTTTGATCCCTTGGACTAGTTGTTATGAGATTATGACTTGGACATTCACGAATCTTGGTGAAACTGCTCATTTTATGTTGCGAGAGAAGGGACAAAGTATGCTGCTATTGTATCTTTGGCTGCACAGTAGTTCGCTTGTGTTATAGCAGAAGTGCAAGTTTTCGTTTGTTCACGTTGAGGTTTTCACAATATAACCTGAGCTTATCCAGGGCTGATGTCGTAGGGAACAAGTTTGGCGCTCAAGGGTTTAGGGTTTAGGTGACGCGCAAAGCTTGATGCAGCGAGTGCATTGATACAGTTAGGTCTTGATGCAGCGTTTAGGGTGAGTGCATTGATGCAGTTAGGTCTTGATGCAGCGAGTGCATTGATGCATTAGGTCTTGATGCAGCGAGTGCATTGTGGCAGTTACATTGTTAGGTACGATTTTGGTATTTGGAAGTGCTACCGTAGGTAACAATGTCGATAATGCGGTTGTTTATGTGTGCTATTACCTTTCTAATCGTCCCGTGCGTTGTTCTAGGTCTCGTGCTGAGGAATCGAGGTTTCACCATGGCGTGAGCCAACGTTCACTTTGTCCTGCAAAATGCTGGATTCTGATCGGCGACATGGAGCTCAGAATTTTTTTCTTGCATGGGTGTGTGTCTCATGTGCACTTCTGCACAGATGGTGCAATAATGAATGCTAAAGCCTGGCAGTTATGACAACAACTGCACAGGCGCACAAATGGGGAAGTTGCTTTCATATCCACCAAACAGCTGTCTTGGTAGCTCTAGTTTTTTTTGCTCAATGTGGTAGAAACCATCGTTACCGACGAGGGATGGGCTCTGTTGGACTTCAAAAGCTCAATATCTGACCCGCTCGAGGTTCTGAGTGCTTGGCAAACTGAGGATCTATATCCTCGTGAGTGGTACGGTATAAGCTGTGAGAAAAACCTTCACATCAGCGGGATTAATCTTCACTGCAGTGGCTTGTCTGGAACAATCTCTCCAGAAATACGCACATTACGAAGACTGCGAATTGTGAGTCTGTCCGAGAACAATTTTTCTGGTCCGATACCACCAGAGCTCTCAGAAATTGGTAAGCCATGCAGAATGAAATGCAGATTTCTGGAAACAGAGTTTATTAGTTTTATGCCATATACAATGTGCAACTTTGTGTGTGTATGTACGTGTTTTGCATAACTTCCACTTGTCTTGCATAACTTCCACTTGTCTTGCTGTAATAGCAATGCATTCGATCCTAAGCTTGAGCAAATGTGTGTGAGTATGATCTGGGCAGAACAGTGGTCGATGAGTCTGAGAACTGTGCTTTTCTCTGCAGATTGATGTAGTGATTGGCCAAGTACTGGGCAGAGGCAGTAGACGAGTTTCTTTCGCTTTTAGGAAGGTGAATATCATATCCATCGTCCTGCTTTTGCTGAATGCTTCTCCTGAATGATTCTCGTAGTGTAAGCGCTCCGTTTGCGTTGGCTGCCTCCTGCGGCATGTTCAGCGAGTTAGCCATGTCCAAGCCAAATTGGTTTTCTTCTTCTCGTTGACATAACATTGTTTCAAATCAAAGTCCTATTGATTGGCGTTAAAGTAATGAGGGAAAGAGGAGAAAACTGGAGAATCTCGCAGCACTAGAATCCAAATTATTTCCAGGAGCAATCTTGGCAGCAGCCAAAGTTTCAAGAAATGTTTTCACCGAGATAGGTCCATCTGTTTCTGTGTGCCTGCATTAGAGCGGCTGGTTCTTGCAAATTTCTGTTTGTTCAAAGGTGATCAGCATTGAAGAAAACATGATGAGACTCTGGTGCTGCACTTTCCGCATTGCAGGAGCTTGCTTCCACCGGACGGCGCTGTTCGTGAAAACAACGCGTAACTCGATGCTTAATTTTTTGTCCTTAAACGAACAGACTCTTAACCCAGTCTCAGAAACTGAGAATTGGAGTTCTTTCTCTCTAATACAATACTGGCAGTGCAGACGAACAGGGCTGAATTGTTTTGTGCCTTATGACATGTTATCGAGGCAGGAGCCACTGCGCTTCTAGTAGGATCTGCAGTCTTCGGAGCCAAAGATTACGCTGAAGGCAAGTTGTAGTCCAGTGTTTCCTTGTTCTAAGTGCTCAAACTAATCCCACTTAAAAAATGTATTCTTTTCTTCTTTCCGATGCTATATTACTTAGCACTTGTTTTTGTTCAAATTTATTATTATTTTTTGACCAACAGATGCAAGTAATTATGACTAATTCGAATGATTCACTAAAATTTGGTCCCATATGTCCTAAATGATTTATTACCAAGCAGATGAAGTGGTCTAACTTTTTGAAACATTCATAGTCCAGTTGATCCTTTGACAAGAGGATGACCAGCCTCGGCTACTGCCTTGCAATCGATAGTTGTATTCATACGAGGCATCAGCCGAAAAGCTAAGGTTGTTTTGCTCCTTATATCATCCAATACACCACAATGTTGATACTCATCCAATTGTTCTTTTCTTATGTGTTGTTGAAATCTTTGAACTGTCCAGCCTAATGCCAAGACATCCAAACCAATTGTAGCATATGTTACTGCAGAAAATATGTCATTTGCCAGCCTGGACTAAATACCTGCCGAGGAAAAGAGTCGTAGCGGAAGAAGATACAGCCCGATACCACGCATTATCAGCCTGATACCAGAGTCCATTTGGATCCATCACCTGCTACCGTCAATAATGAACACATTTAAGCACACCTCCAGGTTTACATTTTAACTGTTCTTGTTGCAATTGTTGTCGAAGGGTTGAAAATTGGTAAACCATAAACCCTAAACCCTAGTTACGTAAGGGTTTGTGATACATCAGTTCTCAAGAAATACTTTCAGTTTTAACTCATTGTTTTTAGCCTCGTTTATAAGAGTTACACACTAGATTTTTATTTATTTTTGAATAGCTCAGGAAAAAAGTACTCAAGAGTACCAAGAATCTAAAATGTCAGCATGGGTGGGATGAGAAGGTTGTGTACCCATGCTTCAATTTGTGTTTTGTTTGTTTACAAAAATCAATGTGTTGACAAAGTATATCTCACAACACCCATGGACCTCTCTGGAATACCGTGGCTATTTATATACTTGTTATTCCTGAGGAGTTCCTTGATATATTGCACAGCACGTCCACATTTTTTGTGGTTGCGTTTGCGACATATCAAGGCCCACGGTGACTTGGGTGCACATAGTTTATCATATTTTTTTGAAAACAAAAGTAAACTCAACACACAAGTGAGATATGATGGAATGTTTGTACACTTTGTATTCATTTTGAGGGAAGCCTTCTCTTGAATCCTTTGTTTGGGGAAGTTTGTATGTGTGCTATATTCATGATTTGGTGTTTATTTGGTAGTATCGTGTCTTCGAAACTATGGACATGACTAATATCATCGAAGTGGCCACGGCCACACTTGCAAGAACAGGAGTTGTTAGGTATTTCAAAAAAAATGATTTCATTGAAGATTTTCTCATCCGTGTGTGGTAAGAGTCTTACATTTTGGTAGAGTAATGTCATGTTGCCGACGCTCTCATGTGGGTGCTTGAACTCATTTGAACTTTGGATCTGGCCAGTTAACGATGTAACCTTTTGTCACAAATTCTGTGAAATCGTGGTTTCATGTGTGTTGGATGATGTTGCCTTCAAACAATCAGAGCCAGTTATTTTCAGTTGCTGTGTACCAGACTCAATGATTTCTTTATCAGGAGACGGGATATTTGATACTTTTCTATGGCTTGGGTAATCCAGGCCCCTTGGATGCTCTTTTCATATTAACCAGAATCCCATTTTCGGCGTTCAGCCTGACAGTCCTCTTTGGGCTCCAATTCTAGGCGTGTTTGCAATTACAGGCTTCCGCTCAGCAGTGAGTACATTTATGGCATTCTTCTTATCATCCTTTAACTCCTTTGGAAAAATGTCTAAATATGAAAATGAACAATCAAAATCTATGTTTTTGGAATTTGAGATTCTCTTATGTTCTAAAATTTAACAATAGAGTTTAAGCTGTCATAAACATTTCTTTGTCATTTATCCTTGAATAGAATGTTCGGGATGTAAAGTTGTCCATTGCTTGGCCTAAGTATCAATCTTGTGCGTGATGTTGCAATTACTGTGATTCTTTATAATTAGTGTTGTGATGATCAATTATAGCTTTGGGGATTCAAGTGAGGATTTTAGATTCACTTTTCTCTGTGTTCAATGTGGCCAGTTTGAAGGTCAATACTGAAATATAATATCAGGAGTGAGTCGGGAGTCCAAGCGCAGGAGGTGCAAGACGAGGCGTCACGATGACTGCAGCTTCCCCTACACCGGCGGATTGGAGTGTAAGCATTGCTCATCATTTTTTCTTTTATGTTGAGCACTATTTGGAATGCTTGAAGGTGTGGCATCATGGTGTGCTCCTACACCGTTGTGTCTACATTTAAATTCTTTCATGTACTCTTGATGATGTGTTGTGGTCATTGTGAGTGGTCACTTATGCTTTGTGCGCATAATTGCATGCTATGTTCATGGTAAATGCTTGGGATGGGGGGTGCCATTGTCATCCTCCTCTTGGATTCATTTTCCTTGCAATGTTAGTGAATTTTGATGCTTTGTGCGCATAATTGCATGCTGTGTTCATGGTAAATGCTTGGGATGGGGGGTGCCATTGTCATCCTCCTCTTGGGTTCATTTTCCTTGCAATGTTATTGAATTTTGATGCTTTGTGCGCATAATTGCATGCTATGTTCATGGTAAATGCTTGGGATGGGGGGTGCCATTGTCACCCTCCTCTTGGGTTGGTTATGATCAAAACCTCATGTGAAAATAGCATTAATTCAATTCAATGATTTTTAGGTTAGACTTGTTTATAAGACTTGTGAATGTAGAATCTTTTTTGAACAATTTTTTATTACGTTTTGGTTGGAACTTAATTTGTTTAGGTTGCTCTTGCAGATGGATGTCTTTTGGTTTATTGAAGTCAGAAATGTCTTGGGTTTACACCCTTTAACAAGCGTCTATTTATTTATCTACAATGGATTCGATGACACTAGAGGTAAGTTGTTACTTGTTTTGAATGACTTATACAAATTGTTTGTTGATTTTAAAAATCATGTGTATGTTTCAAATTTTTATTGTTTATTTTTAGTTAATGATATGTGATTTACAAGTTTTGCAATATGGCAAGATGGTTATATATCTTTTCCCGCCTTGAAACCTGGACATTTATTTTGTCCAACTTGTGTAATGGAGTTTCCAGTGGGTGTTGTTCCACTCCGCACTCAATCTCCCACTAGCATACAACCCCGTGGGAAACTCACACATCACATCATCAATCAGATCATTCCAAATTCCACAATCACATTCCACTTGGTATTAATCAACAATGATCCAATGGATCTCTCACAGTTTGAATCGTATACATTGACACACATAGGCGAAACGGATCACATTCTCCATTTGGTTAATCAATCCCCCTAAGTCATAATATCAATCTCTTCATCACAAGTAATCACACAAGTAATCTCCAACTTGGAATTTATTCTTCTCTTGAACACACTCAGAGTGCCATGTGTTACTCACAGCCTCAGACTATAGCTCCACAAGAGAAACACACAATTGGGATCACACAATTTTCTACTCGATTCATTTACACTCTAACCCTTCAATGCCAGGCACACCAAGAACTCGCAAATGAATGGAACTGACTATTCAATTCCAACTACCACGTGGATGATTTCCATCCAACTCTTTTTGTGAAGGATTTTGTTTGGTCGTGCCACCTCTTCGGGTTAAATTCAAATCATTGAAGCCATTTTTTGGATTTTATATCGGGTCCCAACTACAAAAGGAGTCGTAAAACGGTTCACCCTGTAGTTATTCTAGAGCTTTATGCTTTTTCTACTTACCCTAAATATAAGCCATGAAAATGAGTTATAGTGCAGTTGAGCTTAACTAACAAAATGATGCTTACCAAGTTTAGTTTCTACTCCATTTTGATTTCTTGGAAAAATATGAGAATTGGGTGTCTTATTGGAGTTGCAAGCTCCGTGGGTATTACCATGGTGTAGCAAAAAAATCTAAATTTAGATACACGGATGATTTTCATTTATTGTACTATCTTTACTGTATTTTACACCTTTGGGAAAAAATTGGAACTTTCGAATGTATTTTGTAATTGATATGCATTTTCTTTACAATCACTTCAAAAAATCATAGTAATTTCAAATTCTCAGCAATTTTATGAAAAATACATGAATTGTAGTAGATGCATGGCCTGAGCTACTAAAAATATAAATTTTAATTCTTTATCTTATTTCTAGTGACAAAAATGAGCGTGACAGGTAAAGAAAGATTCCATGGTCATAGGCCCGTTGTTTAGGGGTTAATGTGAATCTTAGGATCAAAGATTACTTCTCAAACACAATTCCATACATGCATACATTTCCAATTATAAACACTATCCCCACTAAACTCTAAACATTCACACACACACATAAATTAATGGAGCAACAGGTCACACCATTGCACTTCAAAGTCACACGTACTTGGCTGTAATTCCACTTGGTACAAATGTACAAAAATTACAAACACAACGGCCCAGTTGGCTGGAGCCATTCACAATCTACTGGAATGTTGTAAACCCAATGGTACTGCATGCCTTTGAGGTTCACGAAACAACTTTTTAACTGTCAAAATTGTCCATTGGGATCTCACTATGAAAACTCTAAACCCTTTTTGAATCACCACCTAAAAACTCCAAAGTTCCTTTATCAAAGGTTGCTAGCTCCCATGGGATTTGACATTAAAATTTCAAAAGAGGTTATTGCTTTGTGAATGTCTCTTTTTAGCCTATACAAACTATTCCCGGTGATCTTCTACCCTATAAAAAACAAAACGACCTATTGGGACATACAAAAAATAACCACTAGAAAAAACATAAAGTCTACACGTGCATTTCTCAAAATGCAACGAAGGTGAAAATGAAGTCAAGACAAAAGAAGAGTGGAGGTGAAAATGTGGAAAAGGGGAAAACCCCACCTGTAAGTGAAAATGGAATAAATAATCACGTGCATTCCCAAAAGACATGTTACACTGTTACGTAGGTGTAACTCCTGTGAAAAAAGGTGTGATGGTGTACCTCTGCACATTCAGTGCATTCCTGAAGGTGGGGTAGCACTTGTGTGACTCCTTTGATGATGGTATGACTCTGTAATCCTAAACACCTCTAGTTCATTCCCATCACTCTAGCCTATAGGTTCTTTTCATAAAATCAAGTATTAGGACAATGAATAACAAATTATCTAGGTTTTCAATTTTGAAGAGGAGGTGTAGATACCAAATGCACAAGGGTGGAACATGAGTGTAATGAGTGCCATTATATTTTATTATGTATGAATGTGCAATTTTACATGTGATGTTGCATTGAAATATATTTGGGACCCTATTTATGAATGTATTATGTCCAGGGATTAATAATTCTACATTAACACATTGTTTCTACATTCACCAACATTATTTTATGAATATATGAATGTATTATTTCAACACTCACACATGTTTTTAATTATTCAACATCGAGGTACATTGTCTGTTTTTCTACATCCATCTCCATTGTCTTGTAATACATGAATATTTCGGAACACAATGAAGGTGAAAACGTAAATGAAGGTGAAAACCTGGCGAACAGCTGAAAACGCAATAAAAGGTACATGCATTCCTGAACAATGTGTTACACCGGTGTAGCCCCGTTGACAGCAGGTGTGATGGTGTGCTCCGTCGTGTTTGTTATATAATACATGTATTTCTCACATTCAACACAATATAGATGAAAACAAATTGTAGATGGAAGTGTAGCAAAAGTGAAAAAGTAGGGAAGGTTAGACCAGGCTTACAGGTGGAAACCCTAAACCCTAAACATGCCTTCCTAGAGGTGGAATTGCACCGGTGTGACTCCTTTGAGAAAAGGTGTGATGGTGTACCCCTAAACCGGCAGCTAGTGCATTCACATCGTTCTAGCTTATAAGTTGTTTACAGAAAATGAAATATTGCCTTAAAAAACAATGGATGCTCTCGGTTTGAAGAAGAGTTAGAGTGACTTATGCATACGGGTGGGACGAGAGTACTACGAACTCTCTTGTGTAATTTTATTACGTACAAATGTGAAATTTTACATATGATGCTACATATGTACAGATGACTACATGAATATATTATTTCCATGGATGAACTTTTTTGCATTCACGTGCCGTGGTGGGAAGGCGCTTTTGTTTTCAAAGTCCATAAAACCCTAAACAAGTTTTAAGAATATTTTTTCTAAAAGATTGCGTTGATTTCTAATGTGAAAAAACATGTTTTCTATTGTTCCGACTCAGAAACGAAACCACTGTTTTAAATTAAATAAATGTTCGTTTTTTAGAATTTGAACTTGAACTTGGCTTCCTACTCCGGTGTTGGTGTTGTTTCTACATTGATGCATGTTATTTTATGAATTTTATCAATTGTGTTATTTCGACATTCATGTACGTTATTTATTATTCACCATGCACGTATGTATATTGTTTATTTTTGTACATCCATTGTGTTTGTTTTGTAATACACATGTTTTTGGAAATGCAATGAAGTTGCAAACAATGTCGAGGAAAAAGCGAAGTGAAGGTGAAAATGCAGGGAAGGTGAGAACTTGAGGTGGAGGTGAAAACGCCCTAAAAAAGACATGCGTTCATGAAGGACCCTAAACACCAGTGTAACTCCTTTTAGAAATGGTGTGGTGGTGTGGTGCCACACCTACAATGCACAAAAGGTGTGACAATGTGCTAGTACACCCCTGGTGCATTCCCGTAATTCAAGCCTATGGGTTATTTTTGGATATTGGAAAACTAATTCAAGAAAACAATGAATGATTTTGGTTTGGAGAAGAGTTAGGGATGCTAATTTATAGGGATGGTATATGTATTCAATTACCAATGTGCAATTCTATATATGATGTTATTTTGAAATACATTTATGACTGTATGGAGGTATTATTTTGATGGATTGACATTGCTACAATCATTCTGTTGTTCATGCATCAACGTATATGATTTCATCAATATATATTAATATACTATTCGAGCATTCATGAATATCATTTATTATTCAATAGGCATGTCTGTCATGTATTAGTTATATCTCTACATCCATCATGTTTGTTATCTAGTACATGCATTTTCCAAAACTCCTTGAAGATCCTAGGGAGTGCACTCTTTGAGAATTGTAATTATACACGTGCTTGCACAACAAGGGTATTGTTTAGAACAAACATGTACAAAATGTACTAATGGGAGACGTATTTCAATCGAGCGGAAAGTAGATATACATGGGGCTTGGAGTTGAATTCCTAGTTTGTAGCCCCTGTGTACATATGGAAATGTATTTTGAGACTCTGAGATTTGTACATATATTGTTTGATTTTAGACAAAATAAAAATGTATATAGGGGTGTTTTAATAAGGGGGATGCACGCACATGATTCCTGGCTTTATTGAATAGTGCACTCCCTCAGGTGAAGATGAAAACAAATGCAAGGAGAAAGTGCCATGAATTTGAAAATGCAGAGAAGGTGAAAATGTGGCGTATAGGAGAAGGCACAATAAAAAATACATGCATTCCCAAGGGACATGTTACACTAGTGTAACTCCTTTGAGAAATGGAGTGATGGTATGTTGTTACACATGTACAGCATTCCCATCAAATACATGCATTCCTAAGGGACGTGTTACACTAGTGTAACTCCTTTGAGAAATGGAGTGATGGTGTGTTCCTATGGCTGTAGAGCATTCCCATCACTCTCATGGCTGAAGAGGACTCAAATCCACCCTACAGGTGAAAATACGATGAGAAATACCTCCTTCCTAGAGGCGTGTTGTTGGTGTGACTTCTTGGAGAAATGGGATAGTTCCATTTGTGTTATCCCTTTGACAAACTACATAATTATGTTCCTGTCCACCTACCGTGCATTCCCGTGAATTTCACTATTTTGCATGTAGGAGAAACCATAATTGAAGAATCGTTCATTCCCAAAGTTAAAGCAACACCGGTGTAAGTCCTGTAAGAAAAGGTGTGACGGTGTAACCCTGCACCTCCTGTGCATACCCATTGCTCCTGCCTCTAGGTTATTTACAGGGAATGAAATATCAACTTAACTCCTGAACGTCCTCACCTATGTCTGGTTTGGGCAGTTTTGCAAAGATGCATTATAAAATGCAATTAACATGAATATTTGGAACTTGATGTATGAATCAAAGTTGTAGATTTTGAATTTTAGATTCTATCCATACGATTAGATCTATGATTGCTGCCACTAATATTTTTCTATAAATTTTGAAACATAAATCAAAAAATTATTTTCTAGTTCGATTATGAATAAGATATTGACAGTTTGTGGATGAAATTTGTTGTGATGGGTTATAATGTAGTGCTCTAGGTGTAGTGAATTTTGGAGATTTTTTGGATGCTTGATTTTATGAGTTTATTTTTCCAAGAACACTTTTAGACTAAAATCTTCCAAATTTTGGACGAAACACTGCAACACGATATGAGGCATAATTTTTTCACAAATTTTTTCCTTTCTGATCGGATCACACATACATGAAGCTAACTTCCCACAAAAAATCCAATAAAAATTTTACACTATAAAAAGTGCATGACGGATGAGAAACTACGGATGAAATCTGTACATCATGCAAAACATGCATGGTTGGGCAGTTAGGGGTCAAGACACAATGATTGATCTTGGTAATGATGTCATATTGAAATGTATTTAGGACTACATGAATGTATATTTTTCACGGATTAATATTTCTTCGGTCACATATTGTTTCTACATTCCCTCGTGAATATTATTCTATGGACACGTGAATGTATCATTTTGAACATTCATGAATATTATTTATTATTCGACATGCATGTATATTATATTGTATTCAACATTCATATATATATCAGTTGTTTTTCTACATGCATCATGTTTGACTTGTGATACATGTATATTTCAAACTGCAGTGAGGGTGAAAAGGAAGTAAATAAGAAAGTACAGCGGAGGTGAAAACCCATCCTTTACATAGTGGGTGCTTTTGTGGAGGTGTAGTTACACTGGTGTAACTCCGTGGCAAAAAGGTGTGACGGTGTGTTCCTACACATCTAGTGCTCCCCAGTTACTTTGGCCTATTGTTGAAAATCCACCCTCTAGGTGAAAATGCAATGACGAATACCCGGTTGGTAGGTGAAAACGGAATGCAGAGTACATGCATTCCTAGAAGTGCAATTATGCCAATTAAACTCCTTTGGAAAATGGTGAGATGTCGTGCTCCCACACCTACAGTGCCTTCTTGTTGCTTTTGCCTACGTGTGAAAACCCAACCTATACGTGTAAATGAAGCATAAAGTACATGCATTTGTTAAGGATGAGTTACACCAACGTACTCCCTTGGCCAAAAGGTGTGACAACATTCCCTAAACCCTATAGTACATTCCCATGAAATTGGGCATTTGGTCGTTAGGAGAAAATGCAATTCAAAAAACAAACATTCATGAGGGTGGAGTAACAGCAGCGGAACTCTGGGAGAAGGTGTGATGGCGTGTCCTTGAACCACTGGTGCATCCCCATCACTTCAGCCTGTAGGTTATTTACGGAGAATGAAATATGAACTTAAACCACAATCAATGATCTTGGTTTGACCAAGAGTTGTGGACACTAATGTAAAGGGATGGCGTATGAGTACAAAAAACTCTTTGATATAGTTTTGTTATGTACAAAGGTGCAATTTTACATGATTGTGATGATGTGTTGAAACATGTTTATGACCCTATAGGTGGAGTGACAATAGTATGACCCTATAAGAAAAGGGCACAATGAATGATTTAGGTTTGAAGAAGAGTTACGGTTACTAATGTATAGGGATGGTTGATGAGTACCATGAACTCTCTTATATTTTATTAGATACAATGTGCAATTGTACATAAGATGATATATTGAAATATGTTTCTGACTGTATTGATGTATTCTTTGTGTTTGGTAGGCCAATGAGCCCCTTTCTTGAATTGAACACCGAGTACCTGCATTTTGATTTGAATATAATTTTGGTTTTAACAGACTGATGTATAGCAGTTGCTTACGTCACACAATACAGTTAGGTTGGGCACAACTCTAGGTGATCAGGGGCGTGGAAGGGAGAGGCTCTGGGTCGTGCTCGCCGTCAATTTGGATGCATCCATGATGTCCCACCGGCCTTCCCCTAAACCGTACACTGCTACCCCCTTGTGACCCTGAAAACCTAAACCCTAGTACTTACTATGCTTGTTTGTCTTTTTTTTTTACAAATTTGATGGGCTTCGTATCCTACCAGACCCTAAAACCGCCCTTATATCAAATCCTAAACCCCTGAACGACTTGGTGGGTTTGAATTTTGAATTTTGATTTTAAAGATTAGATTTGGTGTATGGTTATACTACCCAAAAGTGAATGATGTAAACCCCAATTACCCGCCTTGTCGTTGTTTTGAGTAAACCCTAAGATGTAACGGGCTACGGGTCCTGCCGGACCCTGCACCCTTAGCCAAACCCTTCTCGCTTTGCTCAATGGGTTTGACATCCCTGGGGTGCCCGGAGTATTCAACACCATGATCATGGGTTTTATGCCTCCAACTCCTACTCCCCCTATCCCCAAAATATGGTGTCAAATGGTCCATTTGTATTTATCATTGTCCAAAGTCCCGTGGTTTACAATATGGATAGTTATCATTCAACGATTATGCCCAATCGGCGGTTTCATACGTCCAATCGAAACTTTAGTGAACTGGAGTTACCTTTGGACTAGTGACCACGTGGAATTGTTGATTGGTAGTGAGTGCTTGAGAATCTCCATTGCCAAATTTGGCTAGATCCTATAGGTGTCTTGAATATGGACAGTGTATACACCATGGCAAGACATCCTAAACCCTAAACCCATTGTTCACCCGTGATTGAAGGTAAAAACCCTAAACCCATCCTGGCTTGGTGGCATTTGTGGTTCTTCCGGATCTCCCTCCTAATCAACTTTTTCAAAATGAAATAGATTTTGGAAATGCTTTGTCAAATTGTTGTCGTGTACCACGGTTGGATTTGGTGATACTAGAGTACGTACTTTTTGAAAATTTAAAACCTAGATGTATGTGAACTTCTCGGTGAACCAAAATTGCATTCACTTTACTTCAAATGTAGCTTTGTAGAGACGAGGTCATGGCTTTAAAGAACATAAGAATATTAGAAAATTTCCACTTTAAAAGTATCTCATTTCCAATACATTCCAACAATCCCTTTTTCCTGAAACGTTGTTAATTTCTTGATTGTAATCAAATGACGAAGTTAATTTTCATTTTAACTTGGAAATTTTATAATACAATATTGGTGATAGCATTGATGACTCTGGTTGTGTGGATGGAATCTTCAATTCAAAATCTACAACTTTCGTTTGCACATCAATTCAAAAATATTCCTACAAATAGTACTTTATAATGATTTTAATAACCAAGTGAATTCTTGGGACACCCTCGAACCTACAGGGTGTCGCCCCTAAATGCCTGACCCTATCACTGTTGGTGGTGAAAACTTTAGGTTGTATGCTACGTTTCACCGTTGCTCTTGAGTCAAGGGTTAATTTACATATGAATTAACCAAGGGGTTGGAAGAAAATAACGTGTCCAAACCAATTGGTTTTGGATCGTCTCGAACTAGTGGTCTCCTTGATTTGAGCCATGGAGCTCCATCAATCAGGGATTATCAATAGATGAACTTGGATTGATCTACCCTAAACAGAAGAATCCAATTGAAATTCAAATACGGACACCCGATTGACGTGCATTCTCAAAGGCATAGTTACACCACCCTAAACCCTTGAGAAAAGGTGTGACAATGTACCCTAAACACCTATTAATAATGTATTCCCGTGAATCTGGCATTTGGTGTGCAAGAGGAAATAGAGTTCAAAATTCCTGCATTCGTGAAGGTGGAGTAGCACTATTGTAACTCCTTTGAGACAAGGTGTGATGGTGTGCACCTACATCTCTAACTGTGCATTCCCATGAACCTCGCCTATAGGTGAAAACCTAGTGTATGGCTGAAATTGTGGTAAAAAATATACACATACCTGGAGTTGGAGTTACATTGGTGTAACTTCTGTTCGAAAAGCGACAGTTAGACCAATGCAAGTCCCCGAGCAAGAGGTATGATCCAATAACTGCCTACACCTTTAGTGCATTCCCATTAATATGGGTACAGAACCTTTAGGAGAGAACACAATTCCCAAAAACACGCATTCTTGAAGGTGGAGTAACACCGGTGTCACTTTTTTGAGTGAAGGTGTGACAATGTACCCCTACAGCCCTCCTACATTTCCATCACTCCAGTTTGTAGGTTTTTTAAACAGAAAATGAAATATGTACCTAAACCATAAACGTTAGAGGGTGTTCTTAGGATTGACAGTTTGAGAAAAATCATCATCAACCCCTAAGCACCCAAGTGACGAATATTGGTGAATTGCTATTGTTGGCAACATAACAGGAGCTGAATTATTTATTTATTTATTTATTTAATATTTTTTTGGATTTTGAAACAAGTTTTCTCAAAGATTGAAATTTGACTCATATGCTGTAATAATTGCATAATTATTGGAGAGGTTGTGAAGGGAAATATGTCAAAGAGGCATTGTCATTTTCCAAAGTTTTGGTTTATAAAATGCGCAATAAATCCATTCTTTGAGGTTGACATACAAATGAAAGTTGTAGATGATGACTTTTCCATGACATCCATACGGTTGGATTTCGTAACAGTGTCAAAATATGTTTAAGTTTGATTTTAAAAGAGATTATCGTTTTAATTACGTGAAAAATAAAAAAAAATACTCATTGTCTTTGTGAATGTTGGAACCATTGGCCAAAAGTGCATAATGTACAACATTGAATCATCTTTTGAAAAATATGCAATATTTTAACCTATAAATTTATCTTTTGATTGCGTACAAAGAGATCTCAAGATACCTCTATCGAACTATAATAAAACTTATGTGAACAACTGAACCATTGCTGGAGCATAATGATTTCAACCAATCATAATGAATCACTGACAGGATGAGAGTGTTAAGATTGTGATTTTAGTGAATTTTTAAAGTTTTTTCTTGTAAATTCATTTGAAAAATATTTAGGCATTTCATTTAAAATTCAACCAAATGGACGTCTTCTAATCATGATGTCTTACATGTGCTCTTTGGAGTTGAAGCTCAATAAAGTTAAAGAAGCCTCATTTCACAATATATTTAGGTATTGCCCAACCTTCTAGGCACTTAGAGGTTATGTACTATTTGGAAGAATATTTTGGAATTGATATACGTATGACAGTTGTAGATTTAAAATTTCATGTTCCATCCGTATGGTTCAATTGACCTAAACCATCACCAACGTTTTTTCTTAAATTTTGAAAGCCAAAATTAAAAATTCCTTATAAATTTGAATACAAACTAGAAATTAACGTTTTTTGAATGAAATTTGTAGGCCGATGGATTTGGAATGAGATACTCTTTTAGAATGTGGTGATTCCCTGGGGTTTTTTGTCCTAAATCTTCAATGTATGACCTCCTTTTTGCAAGGCTACTCTAGAATTAAAGTCCATCAATGCAATTTGGATTTGATCAACGCCTTGACATGCCTCTACACCTGTGATTCTAGAAAAATATGCACTCTGGTGACACTAAATCCAACCATTGCATAGGGCGACGACTTGATGAAGTATCTCAAAAGAAATGGATGACTTTCATCCAACAAGTGATGGGAATGTAGGGTGGGTTGGAAACAATTAGCATTTGAATTTCTGAAAATGTTGTGGTGGTTGTGGATTAAAGAACAATGAATGATCACGGTTTCAAGGAGAGTTACACATACTTATGTATAGGGATGGTATATGAGCGACACGCATTGTCTTGTGTAATTTTATTACGGACAAATGTGCAATTTTACATGTGATGTTGTGTGGAAATATATTCATGATTGTATGTGTGTTATTTCCAATGATAGATGTATCCACATTCACGTATTGTTTCTACATTCACGCATATTATTTTATGAATATGTAAATGTATTATTTCAACATTCTTGTGTATTATTTCTTATTCAACATTCTTGTGTATTATTTATATATTTGCATCCATCATGTTGTTTTGTAATACATGTATTTTTCAAAACGCAATGAAGGTGGAAATGGAGTCGATGAGAAAGGGAAGTGAAGTTGAAAAAGCATGGGAAGGTGAAAACCTGGTGTGGAGGTGAAAAGACGAGAAAAGATTACGTGCATTCCTGAAAGAACTACCACACCGGTGTAACTCTTGTGAGAAAAGGTGTGGCCGTGTGTTCCTACGATTAAACTACGCTCATTTGACTTTGGCCTGTTGGCAAAAACCCACCCAACGACGCTAGCGTGCGAGCCTAGAGAGGAGAGCCCAAGAGCGGGGATTTGGAGAGCCTAGAGCCTAGGGTCCATCTGAATTTAGAAAATTGCTCTAAATTTAGAAAATAAATTACTATTTTTAGAATTTTGACTAATAATAGTAAATTTTAGCACCCTATGACCGTTGGACCTATAACCGTGGGTTAGTACTTAGTGTAGGACAATGTTAAAGGTCTAGTCTAAATAAATGGAAAATTATAGGGTACATGGGTGAAATTGAACCCCATCCGGTGAGCTTCTTGAAAAGAGACAAAGAACGGAAAGAGATAATGTGGATCTATATGTAGTATTTTATTTTTTGTTTTTTTTCTAATACATAGTTCTACTGGTCAAACTTATCATGCAATTGTTTCAACGAATTCGAAATAGGGCATCACCTATTCAAAGTATGAAGCTATTCATTCTAGTTGTAGTCCCCCTGTCTCAACACCGATTGGTCCTCATTCTTCAATCCTCAGTCTTGATGATCCCAGCAGCCAGCAGAATCTCTTTGACCTCATCCAAGCTGAGTGTAGGAGCATGGATGTACGTGTCAACTTTATAGTCCAACTTGCAAAAGTATCGAAAGATGTAGTAGAGGTGCTTGCAGTTGACGTACTGGCCACGCCTCCCAACAGCTGCAGAATTCATGCTCGCATAATGGGGGCACGTACATGACGGAAAATTGCACAATGTGATATTGTACAACTTATCATTGGGCTCCACCCCAGACTGGAGCACGATGATGGCACCAAGACCGGGATAGGGGAGTAGGTTGACGCGCAGAATATTTGCCTTAACGTTTCGGGCACTCTCCCATTGATTGCGGTGAGCTTCTGTGGGAGCCTTGGTGTTTCGGCGCACGTTTTTGCCGTTTCGAGATGATGGAACTCTGTTAGCATGCAATGGCCTTGGGTGAGTCCAGAGCACCAGCTCAAACACCTTAGACGTCGTAAAGAGGTGTTGAGGCGAAAGGGCTGTTGTTGACTGAAGACGAAACCCGGCCTCTTGGAGCTCTAGGATCTCCGAACGCGTGAGGTTTGTACCAGAGAGGACGGTCCACACTTCTGGGATTTCCGGGCGGTCTATGACAAAGAAGCGCTTCGGTCCCATTACACATCGTGCGATTTGGTCAGGACAGAACCAAAAATCAGCCGTCTGAGGTTTAGTCCCTTTGTACTCCGTCCTAGAGCCTCGGTAGGTTGGAGCAGCTGTGGCCTTACTGCCCTTCGCAATCAACATCTTACACTTGTTGCCATTCCCCGCTTGCACTGCGTGACACTGCTTTCTGGACTTGTGTGATATCCTTGCAATGTGCCATTTCGAGGAGTCACAGTCAGTCTCCAACACCCTAGTTGTGAATGGAACCGGAGAAGTAGATCTTGGCGATTGCTCCGAGTTCATTCGAGCAGCAGCAGATCATGTTTGGACACGTGGATGCGAGAAGTTCACCTTGTCGGGGCGGTGAGAATCTCCCTCGCAACCCACTGGCATGTCAAGCTTTCTCTTGACCGGGCCAAACACCTCTTCTCCTTCCAAGTGGGGAACTCGTGTAGAAACCTCGCAAGCCCCAGGCATGTTGTTGATTGCTTCGGCGATCTTCTTGCCGTCATCGGATGCCATAGCCCTCTTCAGTTTTAAATCGTGCTTGGACGGACCAGTTCCAGACGGACCTCCACATAGAAATGTTCTATAGTTGGTCATCTGCATGAAAGCACGGGCCCAATCATCGGTGGTGGCAACAAAGAGGTCCGAGCCTCGCTTCCCGGAGGCTTGCATCCACTTGTTGTGAACGGTCTCTGCCAGGTTGCAAGTTGGGATGTCTGCGAGTTCATCTGTGGTAAGATTCTGCAAAATTTGCATCACCAAAAATATATTATTGCTCCATATAAGTTTGATTTCACAGTGATCTTCACATCTAATACAAAATACGTTGGAGTGATAGATATATAAATAATCGAGTTCGAATGAAAGATTTTTTTTTTTTAAATCTGTTTTTTATTCTATGATTTGCAAAATATTGGTAATTTTTAAAAAAAAAAAATAGCCGTCGGGGTCGACGGCTATTTTCTTAGTGCTCTTTTTGAATAATAATTTAGAAGTATTGGAAGGTATCCAAACAACCGTCGGGCCCGAGGGTTCAGTACTTGACTTTGTCGAAATACAAGCAACCAAGGGGCCGGGACCGGCAGAGGCCCGTCCCCAGACCTCCGGCATCCCATCCGGTCTCCTGTCCGGTCCGCCGCCATTCTCAGGCTCCGTAGTGAACACCTAAGCTGCGCGCGAGAGCACCACTCTCACTAAATAATTAAAGAGGTCGTAATGAACGCTATTTCTTCCATTTATGATGGCTACGTTACCTTTTACTGTCCTACAAACCCTAACTACCCGTTTTGGAATAAACGAGGTTCGACAATTGTTTTCTGAATTTGCGTGTTGTGCATGTTGCATCTATGATTGGAATCTTCATTTCATCTAGATGTACGACTAAAAGTTGTACATTATGAATTTCTGATTCTAGGCAGACGTCTAGATATATAATTGCTATGCTCTACAATTTTAAATTAATTTTGAAACTGAAATCCAAAATCCAACCCTGAATTTCAATATAAATATAGCATTGGCAATTTCTGAATAAAATTTTCAATATAAATACGGCATAGACTATTTCTGAATAAATTTTTTAGTGATTTGTTAAATTGTAATACTCTAAGTTTAGTCACTTCTGGATATCTGTTTGTCAATTAAAATCTTTTGGATGGATGATAGACAGAAGGGAGCCATTTAGAACATGACAGACGGGAAAGAGGGCAGACGGAATGAGGGGCAGACGGGATGAGGGGCAGACGGAGTGAGGGGCGAACGGAGAGAGGGGCAGACGGGGTAAGGGGCAGACGGAATGAGGGACAAGCGGGATGAGGGACAGACGGGGTGAGGGACAGACGGAGTGAGGGGCAGACGGGATGAGGCCGACGGGCTGGGGCAGACGAGCTGAGGCAGTCGGGTTCGGGCAGATGGACCTACACTGCTGGATTGAGGCAGTCGAATGCAGCGGATAGATCTAAACCGTCGGATTCGAGCAGTCAGACGGGAAGGGGGGCAGTCGGGCAACATGGCAGTCGGAGGGAAGGGGCAGTCGGAGTGAGGCACACTGACTGAGGGTAAAACATTTACCCGGGACCACATAGCCACGTAGGACACGACTTCCAAGGGGTCCTACGTGGCCATGCCACATGTGATCGCTAAACACGTCTAGCTTGCAAGGTGGCAGAAAGGTAACTGTTTTAACCCTACCTAGTGAAAAGACTAGGTTGACCCTACCTGTAGTCTAGGTTGACCCTATCGTGTTGTGCCAGAGGGATCCGACATGATATGATGGGCATGACACGACATGACACGACATGACCCACATGATGAACAACCCTGACTACCACATAGACGTAGCAAGCCAGCCATACTCTCCATCGCCTCTAATCAATAGCGGCTTAAGTAGAATTATACAAAGCCAAACTTTGGTTAATGACTTCGATCTGAGCTGATGGAATTTTGATCATGCACTCGATAGTACCTCGTTTGATCCTAGACTTCCATGCTGTCATCAAAGCATTTGTTTCTTCCCAAAGTAGAGGTTCAGTATCATCAACCTTCCAACGCAAACCTCTTGAGGTGTCCCATCCAGTGTAGTAGTCCTGGACATTTTGATCCCTTGATGTTGGACGAAAGTACTGAATGAGGACACAGTTTGGTCTTTCTGGGTTACAGTTAGGAACAGACAACATCCTCGCAATCCAAACTGGCCGAGTGTCACCATTTGCTGGTCGGATTGCAACCAAGTAGCCTTCGTAAAGGTCTCGACCCACCCTGAATGATGGCAATGGACGACCCCGCATCTGCCCAACCTAAATGTCATCCTCTGCAAACCCTAAACTCCCGAATGTCACCGTCTTCAACGTATTGATCCTCCACAATCGCTTCAACCCGAGATGTGGGCCAAAAGCTGTCTTTCAAAACATTGGACGGTTGCGGAGGCTCTTGAAGCGCTACTTTCACAGCCCCCTAATAATGAATCAAGTGCTCATAGCGTCTTCTGAATTCCCCAGTAAGGTCCTCATTGCACAAATTCTCCCAGTATTTGATAAATCCAGATATACCTATAGAGATGTCTTCCACAATCTTCATCGGACGCTGCTCAACAAGAATTGGCACTCCGCGGGGCCACAAACTCCTACCTTCGGAATCCTTGTTAACTGTAAAATAGGAGTATCGGTAGGTCTACCGATCTGAGTTTTACCTGGGTAATTTTCCAAGTTATCCCAGTAGGTAGATCTAGGAAACACTTTTTTACAGATCTGACCTAACTGTCAGATCTGGTTGTATTGTGGTATAAAAGCAATAGAGCAAACCTCATTGGCATGCTCCATTTTCCCAGATAATTGTCTTGTACTAGAAGTATGGTCTTCTGAATTATCTCCTACCGAGTGACTTTCTGTATACTATTGGTTGTTCAGATCAGTTTGTCTTTCCGCAGTATTGCGATAACTGACTTAGCCTGAAGTATTTTGCTGTCCATTCCGTTACTTTCCTTCTCCTCGGTAGCTAGTAATCCCTCGGTACTGATTACCGAGTAGGTTCTTACCAAGGGGAGCTACCATTTGGCGACCATCTAGTGTTCGAATTCTAGAACTCCATTGCTTAAAAGCACAGAGTTACCGATCCCGGTACTCCAGTATCACTTTGTTAGTGTGACACCGCGCCCTCTTTCTGTTCTACCGGAATCGATCAGTCCGGTTGTCAAGCAAACTTCAAGTGACCAGAATTTCCCATGGTCTGGCGCCACACTCGATCCGCAGGACCACCGCCCGAGTTTGAACTCGAGGCTCTCACGATTTCCAACACTCGCATGCACCGGAGCGTACAGGATTTGCTACCATCACCTATGTTCCGAGCTCCCTCAACAGCTACTCATCCGACACGGCGGCCTCAACCTTTACTCACACAGGACGAATTACCGACCCCGCGAGAACTCCAAACTGCACGACACCCACATTCATCCACTTGGCAGCGGCCATCCTCCGACTCGGTACTCCACAACCCGGCAGCTACCGCAGACGATTTACACCTCACCGAAGAAGAACGCGACAGGTTTCGTAGCCAAGCATTTCTGCAGTCCTCGGCTATCCAACATCGACTCCAACAACTACCGGCAGAGGACGCAACAGACCAAGAACTTCTTGCAGCTCTGGAACCGACTCCCCAATTGGACCTCGATCTAGCTGCATCCCGTTTACAACTGCCCAATTTACGTTTACGACAGTTTCGACAAAATCAAGGACGTGCTCCATCCAGGCATCACACGGTACGCCCACAACCGATCCCGGGACACCAATACCCGGTACAGCAGCAATTCTTCGGATATCCTTCTCCACATCACCTCCACCAGGTTCGTCCTAGACCTTCTCTTCGGTTTTGCACGTTTTGTGGACATATCGACCACCCATCTACCTCTTGTCCCTATAATTTTCCCCAACCACGCCGCATTATGGCTACCGGAGTACCGACTCCAACCTACCGACCTGCCGGCGACCCAAGCGTTCAACCCACGGGTCGACGCCCTACCTCGACCGCTCAGAAAGCGGTACCGTATCCGGAATACAAAACCGGTAAGTGCCGTGAGACACATTGTCGCAAGTTCGAATCTGCTATTAGATTAAATGGCGAAACAGAAACCATGGTACAGTTAGAATTATTCGGAAACACTCTTACCGAAAAAGAGTCGAATTGGTTTGCGTACCATAGACGCATTCATCCTACTAATACGCTGCAGGACGTATTTCCCGCATTCAAACGACGCTACCGAACCATCAAGACGGACGACCAAACGTACATCCAATTCCGTACCATCAATCAGCAACCGACTACTGAGCCGCGCAGAGAAGAATTATACAACTTCCAAGCGTGAAGCTTTAGCCATGGTCTACGCCATCAAAAAATTTCCACACTATCTCCTCGGTAACCGGTTCGTGTTTTACGTCGACCACATGGCATTGATCTATTTGGTCAACAAGACTCAAGTTTCCGGCCGGATTGCTCGATGGTTACTCTTGTTTCTGGAATTTGACTTCACAGTCGTTTACAAACCAGGCAAGACACACGGTATTGCCGACGCCCTTTCTCGGAACACGGTAGCCGAACCGGCCACAGGGATTACCGATACCACGTCCGATGCCCAGCTATTTAGCATACTACTGGAGTGGCTGATGACAGTACAGGACTACCTCAAAACCGGAACCTTCCCGGCCGACTGGAGTACCGAGCGCAAGAAAAGGGAGCTGCACCATGGTAACTCGGGAGGACATTTTTCTACTGAAATCACCACTCGGAAAATTCTCGACGCCGGGTATTGGTGGCCGTCCCTCCATAAAGACGTTTTTGAATACTGTCGGAGCTGCGATGAATGTCAACGCGTAGGAGGACTCAAGAAAGCGGTAACCGGTAAATTACTTACCACACTACCCACAGAACCTTTTATGAAATGGGGACTGGATTTTGTAGGACCCCTCAAACGCACCGTCACTGGCAACCGATACATCTTGGTGGCCACAGACTACGCCACCAAATGGGTGGAAGCAGTTGCACTCCGTGACAACACCGCCAAAGACACGGCGAAGTTCCTATATGACAACATCCTCACCCGCTTTGGCTGTCCACTTCATTACGTGAGCGACCAAGGAGTACATTTCAACAACAAGGTCATTTACGCCCTCATGGAGCACTTCTTACTGCGCCACACGACATCCACCACCTATTACCCTCAAGGAAATGGTCAAGCGGAATCTACCAACAAGGTGATTGTCCAACTCCTTCAGAAGTTGGTCAATCACAACCGAACCGACTGGGATCGGCAGTTACCGACCGTCCTATTCGCTTACCGCACGGCTTTTAAGATTGGTACTGGTCATACACCATTTCAACTTTTATATGGCATCATCCCCCTCATGCCTACCGATTACTTGGTACCGACCAAACCCACCACTACTGACCCTTCACCCAGTCGGGTTTTGGCAGCACGCACCGCGGATCTGGAGCGTTTGGACGAATCTCGCCATCGCGCCCTCGAGACACAAGGGATATCCCAATGGAACCGCGCTCAATGGGCCAACACCACGGGGCCGACCCATCAGTTCCGACTGGGCGACCCGGTACTATGGTACCCCAAAGGTGCGAGCATCCACCCCGATAAACTGAAGAACAAATGGTTTGGGCTTTACCGAGTTCAATACCCACTACCTAACAATACGGTGTTACTCGTGGCCGTTGACAAATTCGACCCCGACCCGATTATTATCAACATCAACAAACTAAAACTGTACCGATTTCTCAATGACGATCAGCTACAAAATGCCGCCCGAACCGCCCCAGATACAAGTACCATCCTTCACCTACCAGACACCCAAGATGCTGCCGAAGACGATGAGGAAGACGAAGTAGAAAATACCGACAAATCCATCTCCACCAACTGCATCACCGTGGAAATTGTTCCTCGGTCACCTCGGGATACCGAGTCCTACCTGGATACCAAACCGATGGAGTTGTCGACCCAACCTACCGAACCATAAACGACCACCAACCTCGGTAACTGACCACAACAGCACAGCCACCAACACAGCATCCCAGTCACCACCAACGCTGCCGCCCCGGCATACCGAACCGACCACCTCGGTAGCACCGAGGCAAAAACCGTACCGAGTGACAGGTTCGGCAGTACCCAACCCTAACGTGCCGCAACTCTCCCAACCTAGTTTACACCCACCCACTCCATCTCTCTTCATTACACCGCCCTCTTCATTCACTCCGTTATCCGCCTCCTCCTCTATTTATTCTTTCTTCACCATGCCGCCTTCCGCCGACACGGTTCTCTCCCCCTCCCGGTTAGCTCTCCGTCTCCGCCCTCCTTCCCCGTCTCCCTCTCTTCTTCCCCGGCCGCCACGACCGGTAGTTACCGTTCAGCGTCACCGACACACTCGACCGAGGCGAATAGCGCGGATTAGAGATCTACCTCCCTCTAGTTTTGTCGTAGCACGTGATACCGGATATTCCCCTAGAGCGCACTTTTTCGTATTAAGAATGCTCGTAGAGGTGATTTCCGGGTTATCGTTCCGCGGAGATTCTGTGAAGTGGGAAGTTTCCGGAGACTGATCCGGATTGGTGACTACTCTCCTCCGGTCACCAATTAACCCCCTCTTTCTCTACTCAAAACCGGATCATTCCCACTGACTAACCCGATTATGGATAGATCCGGTTTCTGTCTAGGTTGGGAGTTTGGCCAACCCTACTCTACCCGATCTATCCTACTCTTTTAATCCGGTTTCCCTTTAACCTCTGTTTTCCTTCAGAGGGTTCTCCACTTACATTTTTAAGGATGCTGGATTTAAAGCTACACCCTCCCCTACTGATTTCCGTGACAGGGGTTTCACAACTTCCGGATTATCCAAAATCACTCCCTACTCTGGGTGCTTCCCGTATTACTCTTCAACTGTGGATTTATCCCAAACCCCCAGCCGGTCACACAAGAGTAACCCGGATTCCCCCTTGAAAATACTACAACGACTTGCTAACCGGGGTGGACAGTATCTAGGGTGTCCGGAAGAGATGGAATTCCTCACGACCCGTTTTACTCTGGCTTCCCCGTACCCTGCAATTACAAGATCTACCCGGATGCTGGTACCTCTACCGGACTACCCGTCCAGGAGTTCTGAGAGAACCGGAGTACCCCCTCCTGCCCACTCAGCCACTAATCCAGAGTATTTCCTGCAACCAGTCCCGGAGAACCCTACATTCAAACACTCCTAATTCTCCCAAATCTTCTACCCGGACTCTGAACTGACTCTTACACCAGAACCCGGCTAATCCATCCGGTTACCAAGGGACTAATTGAGACATTGTTTCGAGTAATACCACGAGCAAACACACATGCACACATACACACACACACAGTTGGTGGAAAGAACATGCGCCTCTACTCATTTACACGGAACAATAGTACACAAAAAGACACCCAAGAATGACAAGCATTCCTGGATAAGAAGCCGCCCTAAACGCCTCGATCCGGGAAATCCGCAGATCCTACATTCCCGGGATCCGGAAATCCGGGGAGCTTCCTCCACGGCTCAGTTCCTATCCTCAGCCGCCACTAACATTAAAGTCCTAAGAAGCCTATACACAAAAAGTCTTCTAATCTACCTACTCAAAAAGGTCCTATTCTACACGACCAGATCCACTAAATCCGGACCACTAATCCTGGACCCCCGGCGGTCCCGGGCAGCGGCTCATCCTCCATTGGCTGCCCCTCCTGGACTTCCGGGCTGTCCACCATGATTGGATCCGTGGGCCAAGCTCCTCGTAGTTCGTGCCCGGTCGGCGGATCCACCTGTTGTCCACCGGTTGGCTCGCCTACTTGCGTGCCTCCCGACTGGCTACCCGGATGACCTCCTGGCCCACCCTGTTGCCTTTCCACCCTGTCCGGCTGAACGTCCATCGCCTCCATTTCTTCCGAGAGGTTCCGGACTTCCGCAGGGCTCACTTCAGCCGGTCGGACCATGTGGATTGGCTCCACATCCAGTCGTACCCGGGAGGTGTGCTCCTGCGTTGAGCTCCCCTTTCGCATCAACCGGTCGATTTCACCCTCCTGAGGAGCATCTGCAGACACATTGAACATCCCCTGCAGTCCCTCCCCGGACCCTACTCTATCACCCCGGTTGACTGTCTCCTCCCGGCCCGGTTCTTCATCGGAAAAGTTCCCCCTCATGTGTTCTGCCAGCTCCCAAAACTCCATCAAATAGGCCTCCACCTTTTCCGAATACTCCCGGACCACGTTCTTCATACGGGCTGCTCCTTCCAATCCCGGCTGTCCTACCTTCTCGTCATACAGCCGGGCTTTCATCTGTGCCTCCCCATCCGGATGGGACAACCCTGACAGTTTGGTGATGCACTGCCGACTTGTTTTCCCTATCCTCCGGATGGTCTCCTCCTGTTCCCGGATCTGCAACTCGTGCTTCTGCACTTGGGCTTCCATTTTCTTGATGTACGCCACCTTCCGTTGCAGCTCCTCCTTCAAACCTTTCAAGAGAGCGACGGATTCGCTCTCATCCTCCTGGAGACTCTGCAGTTGCCCGGCCAACTTGCTCTCCTTCTCCCTGCTCCGGATCAGCTTCCTCTAGAGCTTCCGGATCCGTGCCGGATACTCCGGAGCGTCCTCTGTTCGGAGGAGAGTTCCTGTCTCCCGGAGTGCGGCGAACATGGGAGTGTACTGCTCCATCACCATGTCCAAGGCAATCCGGGTCTGCAGGATTATGTGCTCCGCTTGAAGTGGGGCCTCCCTTTCCTCCTGTACACCTCTAGGTGAACCTTCCTCCGGTACCGGTTCCTCCTCCAACGGTGGTTCCTGCCTCCGGTCGTCCTCTTCCCCTGTTTCCTCCCCGTCGTCCCCTGCCTCCTTGGGACGTTTGTTGAGCGGGGTTGTCTTCTTCCGGACGGGTCCTTTGTCCTTCCTAGGGGTGGTCTCCGGACCCTCCGGCTCCTCCTCTTCAATGAGGACCAACTTCCTCTTCAGGCCCGGAAGTCGCACTTGAGACGTACCTACCTCCTCCTCTGGTTGCTTCCCCTTAGCCAATCGTTCCTCTGGATCTTCCGGGACAGGGTCTTCATCCCTGAATCCGGAAGCTGCTTCCGGACGTTCCTGTGGCGGTGTTGGAGTGGGTCCTGTCTCCTTCTCTGGCCCGGACTCCACCACCGGGGTCACCTGAGGTTGCTCTTGGGTGGAGCTTCCTCCCTGACTCCTCACCGGCTTCTTCCGGGTCAGATTCGGCTGCGGAGAATCCTCCACTTCTTCCGAATCCTCCCTCCTCTTCGTTCTCAGCTCCCGCTGCAACCTTGCCTCCCCCGGTTGGTCGGTCTCCGGGTCCTTCCTCCTCTGCTGCTCCTCTTGACGCAGCCGGGTGTCACCCTGTTGGCCTTTCTCGGGCCGGTCTTCTCTCCTTTTCGTCCTTTGCTCCGAGCTAGCGCTGGCCCCTCCGGGATGATCCCTCTCCGGGCGATCTTCCTTCTCCTTCCTGCGCTCCTCTTCTCGGATCCTGCTCTTGTCCGGTTGGGATGTTGGAGGCGCCATTCTCCTTTCATCCGGTTGTGACGACGACCCGGGTCTGCTGGTACCCGGTCCTCCACCCGGAAGAACTATCCTCCTCTTGGTCGGGCTCTTCAGCCACCGAATGGGCATTTCCTCCAACCTCCTCCATTCCTTCTCCGTGAGACACCCATGTCTCTCGTACAGGTGGTGGAGAAACGGGGCCTACGGACACCCCTTCTTATTGTCCAGGTTCACTGCCCACTTCTGCGTGTTCCGGTGTAGTAAGATCGCCCAGTTGATCCTTCTCCCCCGGAGCAGAGCGGAGTAGATGCCCCGGGCCAGCGTTACGGTGAGGGTGGTGGGCTTCTCCGAATTGAGGATGGGCACCACATACCGGAGCAACCGTTGCTCCCGGGGTATGATGCACTTCGCCACCTTGAACCCGTCGTGTCCTGAAATGTGGGTGAATCGCGCCTTCACCCAATCCGAGTCGCCCTTGCCTCCCGGTTCCAAATCTATGCTCGTGTCCGGGAAGCCGTATAACTTCCTCCACATTTCCTGGGTCCAGCTCCCATACTTCGCCCGGATGGTCGTCCGGAAGGCGCTCAGCATAGACCCACCCTCAATTTCTTCCAGCATCCGTGAATCCTGCACATCCCACACTCTCCCAAAGAGCCCCGCGCACCCCATCTTCTCGAGGTCCTTCATCAACTCGTCCAAGTCCGCTTCGTGTGGCGGGATGTTCGGACAGATGCGCTTCTCCGTAATCTTCATTCCGGTTCCCCTCCGCGCCATGGCTGTAGACTCCGGACGCGCTTCCTTACTCCTCTGAGAATGGCGCAGCTCCTTCTCCGGCAAACTGCTCTCCTCGCGCTCCGGACGCTTCCCGTTTTGCCTCCGTAGGGTGCGCCTGACCTCCCGGAGTCCCCGCGCCTCTCTTCCCGGCTGCGCACCTACTCCTCTCCGTAAATTCCGCCGGAAATGGCGGCTCTCGCTGTCCGGGTGCTCGCCTCTCCCAAATTCTAACCTTGCGCTACTGTTTCTCCCCGGGCGCTCAATTTCCCTCACTCCCACGTGCTCTAAATCCTCACACACCGGCCGCTCACTGCTCTTTCTCTTCGGGTGCGAAATGGGAACCCTAGCGCTCTCCGGAGGTGCAAAAATGGGTGCGCACGGAGGGCTGGAGGAACCGGGAAGGAATGAACACTGAGCCGCCCAGTTTAAAGCGGCCCAATTCAATTCCCGGATCGTGGCCGGACCCGGCAGAGGCCCGTTCCCCGACCCCCGGTTTCCCATCCGGTCTACTGTCCGGTCCGCCGCCATTCCCAGATTCCGTAATAAAAACTTAAGACGCGCGTGAGAGCACCACTCTCTCCAAATAAATAAAGAGGTCACTAGGAACGCCATTTCTCCCATTTATGGCGGATGGGGTTACCTTTTACTGCCCTACAAACCCTAATTGCCCGTTTTTGAATAAACGAGGTTTGACAAGTTTGGTAGCCACTTCCACTTCCCGAGAGAAAAAGCGAGTAAATCTCCGTGTTCGTTTTTGCAGGATGACAGGCCTGAAGAAGACCGCGGTCGATAGTCGCCGTGGAAGCTCTTCCCGAGGCAACCCGGTAGGACCGGACTGGCGGGAATTCACGTGCCTACCGCTCAAACACATGGTGGCCTGGAAATCCTACGCCGCCGCACATCCGGATGAACGCGCCTGGATTCAACATGTCGGCCTCGAAGGTTTCGTTAACTTACTATGGGGACAACCGATCCGCAAAGATATCGTGGAGAACTTCATCAACACCGCCCAAAGCACCAAACAGCAGACGATCATCGGAGAAGTCATGGGGCGGACCTACGTTATCACCGCGGTAGACATCACCAACATCCTTCGACTACCGACTGGCACAACTACCGAGGTCAATACCAACCCGGATCCGGAGGAGTTCAAGTACTGGAGCATCGGTCCCAACGGCCATGAAGCCCTTCACCGACCCGATACCGACGGCTACAGCGTTTCTCTGGGACCCGAGGAGTTAAGACCTCGGAAGTACGGCATACTGCAAGCGATCTACTTCAAGCGGAAGCAGTCCTACACGTCCAAGCAATGCCTTAGAGAGATTCTCTCGGCGGATGAACTGTCCTTTACCGATACCGGAGAATCTTGGAACTGGGCTTCCTTCATACTCGGACAGCTTCAGAAGGACCTAGGCGTCATCAAGGGAGGCCATTCTCCGCTGTGCCACTCAGCGGAAATTTGGGACATGCTGATCCGAGGACAGGAACCCAGCACCACCACGACCGAACCAGCCGCACCGATAACCGTACCGGGCACAACTGCAACTACCGCACCGGGACCAGTACCGAGAACCGGCACCCATACTCCGCCTTCTCCAGCATTAGGACGCGTCCATCGGTACGAACTACCGATGCGGCGATCATCACTGCCCCTCTTCTCCACGGTGCCCGACTCAGGGATCTCGTCTCGACTTCGGAGCCGCATCATACCAGCACCCACGACTTCCAAATGCAAGAACCGATTTGACCTCACCGACGCCTTGAACGAATTTGGCAGGAATCCTCGACGCCGAACCGAGCATGGCGGCGGATCCTCCTCAACACACCGATCATCTCAACGCACTCCATCTCCACCACCGGTCCAGTCACCACATGGCGGCGAATCCTCGACACCTGTCAAACCTCGTTTAACCTAGAAGGAGAGAGTTAGGGTTTTAGAGTAGCTAGGAGTAGTCCGAATCTCCATAAATGAGGGTGGGAGTGACCATAATGACACATTTAGTTATTTATATAAGAGGGGCACTCGCGCGCGCTGCAGAGTTATTGCTAGGGTCCGGTTTTGACAGTAGGTGTCCGGGTTGGTCACGGGAACCAGATTGGAAACCGGGTAGGGGATGGACGGGTCAGGAATGGACCCGGCCACGTTTCACGCCTTGAAATGGGCGGCTTTAATTAGGGCGGTTCACTGTTCATTTTCGCATAATGTTTCCAGTCCCCCCCTGCACCAGAGCTTCGTGTTTCCGGATGTTGTGAGAGAGCAGGGAGAGCGACCGGGTGGCGAACAAGTGTTCCGGGAGCTTAGGCGGAGTGCGCGCAATCGAGGGAAGGAAGTTTTGGAGCCAGCAGCGATGGGACGGAAGGACGATTGGAGGCTCGGACTGCCGGTTCCGGATAAGTTGGTGCGCCCGGTTGCTCCGGCCGATGCCGGCCATAGGGAACAGCTGCGGAAGGATTTGCGCAAAATGGGTTGTCAGGAATTTCTATACCTACCATGGGATCTCCACAGTGATACTATGTTGCAGGAGTTAGGTGGAAAACCTGTACCGGCGGAATTGCGGAACAGCGAAATCCGGGGACGGTGGAAGGAGTGGACCCCAGAACACTGGCGCGTGACGTACAACTTCCCCGACAGCCAGGTTGGATACGACAAGACCAAGCAGGATTACGGATGGGTGAAGGAAAGGTTTTCTCAACCGGTCTCGGAGAAAAACGGATTCCGGGTGCAGGACTGCATAGACGACCGGGAGAGGCGCCTGCTGCAGTGTCTGGTGCCTATTTTGAGCCCGGACAAACCCACCATCTGCACGATCAAGGTGACGAAGACCATTTACGGGGCCTACTTCAACACCCGGAAGACCGGATGGGGACTCATTGTGGACAAGATGGTGGTCCGGGAAGCGCGCAAAATCGGAAGCAAGAAGGGATGTCCTCTAACCCCTTTTTTGTTTCATTTGTATGACAAGCACGGATGTCTCAAGGCCAAGGAGAGAGAGCAATGGGAGAACTGCCGGAGGATCATGGACCGGGGGCCGCCAAGGGTCCGAGAAGGGAGTCCGGATGAGAGCGAGAACGAGGACAGCCCGGACGAGGAAGAATGGGAAGAGCAGGAAGGAAGAAGAGCGGACGAAGCAGCGGTCACTCCGGATATAGAGGAAGGCCAACCGGAGCCCTCGGAGACCCGAGCAGAAGGGGAGGAACCGGGTCAGAAGACACCGGTGAAGACGGGCCATTTCAGGGCGCGCACCCGAGGCCAACTCAAGAAACTCCAGGAGACTCCAGACGAATCGGAACACGAGGAGGAACCGGACCACGAGACACCATCCCGAGGGCAGGTGAACTGACACCGGAGGGGGACTCCGGAAGAGGAGGAAGCAGAAGAGGAAGAGGACGAGGACCAGGACACGATCGTGACCGGAGTTAGGATTCCTCCGAGGAAGAGACACAGGAAGACGACACTGGTGGATAGCTGGAGAAAGAGAGGACGAGCACCGGAGTCGAGTAGACGTCAGAATAATGTCGGGGTGAAAACCAAGAGGGCGAGAGAATCGAAATCGGTGCGGGATGAAGAGGAGTATCCGGAGGAGATTCGGACTTATGAGCGAGCTCCCCGGAATGCAGAACCGGAACTGGAGGACATCTCCCTACGAGAATCGGAGGAGGATTTCTTCAAACCAGTCCGGGAAGCCTTAGAGACGATGGAAGGTAAATGCCGCACCATCTGCACTTCGATGAAGGAAGTCGGGCGTGTCATCCAGAGTACACAGGTGGAGAGGTACCCGGAGATTGTCCGGAGAATGAGGAAGGAAGTAGACAAACTCCGGAGGGAAGCTTTGGAAAGGAGTTTGGCACTGGTAAGGCAACAGGATGAGATCCGGACTCTGAAGGAGCAGAACTTGCCCACTTACCGTCTCCTCGCGTCACTGTTCAAACCAGAAAGGGAGGCCCAGATGGAGGCCCGGTTGTACCGGGAGAAGGTGGTCGAAGCCGGATTGGACGACGCTGCCCGAGTGACGAACGTGGTAAAGAAGTACGCCGCAAGGGTCGAGGCAGGATTGGTGGAATTCCGGAAACTGTTGGCGGAGCATCAAGCAAGATTTCCATCCGGGTCCGAACCGGATGAGAGGGTAGCAAATCCGAGAGGTATGAATGCACCCTTAGCCAGTAGTGATTTGTTGGCCGCGTTCCATGTATAGCAGGATGCACCCAGAATGGGGGAGATGGATAGGATGATGGCTGGAGGCCAATCCACTCCGGAACAGACTTCAAGACCAGCTGCGAGTCCGGTGGTGAGTATGCTACGGAGAAATCCGGATGCCAGTATCGGAGGGGACCTATCGAAGGCCTGTCTGGCTAATTTGGCAGACCAGGCTGCTGATTTGGCAGAAATCGGAACCAACCCGGGTAGGAAGTTAGGACCCGGGGAAGACCAGGAGGTAGACGGCCAGCCTGATGTTGGTGGCGAGGAAGACAGGACGGATGCCGGTGAGCCAGAGGAATGCGAAGTGGACGCGGGCAAACCGGAGGAACACGAGACCCAGGAGGACGAACCGGACGGGAGTCAACCGGAGTCCGAGGAGGAAAGTGATCAGGAGGAAGTTCGGGAGCGCCGGTCCAAGAAGAAGGAGGATGCTTCTCCGGAATTCAACCAGGAAGAGGATGGGAGCTCGGAGGGTGACAGGGTCAGTGAACCGGAGGGGTATGAAGATCATTAGGATCCGGAGTGCAGTGTGAACCGGATCAGGCTAGGGAGTAGGCTTTTATCTAGGTAGTCTAGCTCGCGTGTGAATGGGATTTTTTTTTTGTGGTAGGTTAGGCGCTTTTCCAGTAGGATAGGATTGAGATCTTTTGGATGAGATTTCCCTTGATTTCCGGATCACGGGTTTGTAGGATCTGGGCGGGAAATCCGGTCCGGTGGCTGAGGGCCACTACTTGCCCGGGAATGCTTGGCATTCTCGGGGTCTTCTTGTACTACTGTTTCCTTGAAAGCAAACTGCTGTAGAGCATTATCCAAAATTTGTATGTGCTGTGGGGTTGTTTGTGGAAGGATACAGTAGTCAAGAGTCCCTTAGCAACCGGGTAGGCCGTCCGGGTTCTCGAGTGATTTGGGTGTGAAGTCTGAATATGGTTTTTGGGTGATTTGAGGACTGTTTGAAAGAGTGGTTTCTAAGTTCCGTACGCTAGGTAATTTGGGTTAATGGCTGAGCAGGTAGGAGGGGGTACTCCGGGTTGCTCAGAACTCCTGGACGGGTAGTCCGGTTGAGGTGCCAGCACTCGGAAGGTCCAGTCGAGGAGAAATACGGGATCACAGGAGTAAAACAGGGCGCTAGAATTCCTGAATATTAGTTTCGGATTCCCCGGATAATGTCTATTCCGGTTAGTATGTCGTTGTAGTAATTTGTAAAAGGGAGAAACTCGGGTTGCGCTTAAGTGACCGGCTGTGGGTTTGGGATGAATCTGCAACTGAAGTGCAGTACGGGAAGTACCCGGGTCGAGGAGTTTTGTGAGGATAACCGGAAGGTAGTGAATTTCCCATCACGTGAATCAGTAGGGAAGGGTGTGTCTTTCAATCCAGCACCACTAATGTGAATGGAGAACCCTCTGAGGGGGAAAACAGAGGTTAAACGAAACCAGATCAGATAATAACGGTAGACCGGGAGAGAGGAAGATTAGTAGAAGTCCTCCCCGGAAGGATACCGGATCTAGTTGTAACCGGGTCAGTCAGTAGGAAAAGACCCGGTTTGGTAGGAAAGAGGAATTTAGCTGGCGACAGAGAAGGAGTAGTCACCAGCCCGGGACCATCTCCGGAAACTTCCTACTTCACAGAATCTCTGCGGAACGATAACCCGGAAATCACCTCTACGAGCGTTCTTAATACGAAAAAGTGCATTCTAGGGAAATATCCGGTATCACGTGCTACGACAAGACCTCCAGAGATCACTGGCGCAAATCCACCACCACAGCCAATCCAGACTTCAGGTATGCCCACTACCGAGGTCACTCGTACTACCGGTATCCAAGTATCTGTGCAGATGGCACCGCCCCTGACCTCGGTAACTCCCCCCACCGAGCGTCTCAAACCTCCGAATACTCTGCTCCATGGACCACTGAACTTGTTGCAGAATGTATGCTTCTTTCGAAGCACAACAGCCACATTGTCCCACGTACTTACCGAGGTCCAGACGCAAGTCCAACGACTTACCATCTCGGACCTGGAAGCACATCAGCGCCAACTGGAGAACGCCCAAAAGCGTGTTACCGAGCTGGAGGGCCAACTCGACACCTCCCAAACCGAAGCCCAACAGCATGCTACCAACCTTGCTCGAGTTCAAGAGGAACGTGAACATGCCCGTACCGAAGTCGCGGACCTAACTTAGCAGGTACAAGCCCAGGCGACTCTCTTGACCGCTATGGAAACAGAACGGGAGTAGCTCAGAGCCGATCGAGCAGAAGAACAGATCATCATCCACACACTCCGACAGACCTTCCGGACCAAGTCAGAGCTTCGCGCAACCATCACTACCGAAATGGAGCACCTACTTACCGAGTACGACGCGTTGAACATTCGCAGCCAGGAGATCGAGACGGCACTTAACAACACCTACCGGATGCTGAACCAGTACCGAAGAGCACATCCAAATTTTGTTCCGGACCCTCCATCACCAGACTCTACTGACACCCAAATTGTGAACCCGGCCACGACGGAACACGGTCCCATCTTAGCTCCTCCCTTACTGACGGAGGGTTTTGACTCCATGATCGGGGGTTCATTTGATGGCCGAGAATTACTTAGCCCACAGACACAAGGTAATATTAGCGCACCGGAAACCGGGACCCCACACCACCCTCGGCACAACACACCGAATACCGAGGAGCGTTCCGAATCTGAGAAAGAAGGGTTTCGAGCTGTCCGTACCGTCAGTAGGCATATCGGTCCCACAGAGTAGAAATCCCTTCGGTATATCCAAGTGAAAAACAAGTTCCAGGTGTGAACTTGGTTTAGAAGGAGGATAGTGTTAACCGTAAAATAGGAGTATCGGTTGGTCTACCGATCTGAGTTTTACCTGGGTAATTTTCCAAGTTACCCCAGTAGGTAGATCTAGGAAACACTTTTTTACAGATCTGACCTAACTGTCAGATCTGGTTGTACTGTGGTATAAAAGCAATAGAGCCAACTTCATTGGCATGCTCCATTTTCCCTGATAATTGTCTTGTACTAGAAGTATGGTCTTCTGAATTATCTCCTACCGAGTGACTTTCTGTATACCATTGGTTGTTCAGATCAGTTTGTCTTTCCGCAGTATTGCGATAACTGACTTAGCCTGAAGTATTTTGCTGTCCATTCGGTTACTTTTCCTTCTCCTCGGTAGCTAGTAATCCCTCGGTACTGATTACCGAGTAGGTTCTTACCAAAGGGAGCTACCACGCGAGTACTAGCAGCCCGAGCCACCGAACTCGAGAAGTTAGACGAAACCTGACTGACAGCAGCCACCCACCACGGCGCACAGCAGTGGAACCGAGCACAGTGGGCCTGGACCCAAGGTCAGTCGACTCTAAACAACGTAGGCGACTACGACCTCTGGCACCCGAAAGGGACAAATGTCCATACCGGCAAACTTCGTAGCAAATGGTTCGGCCCATATCGTGTCCAGTATACCCTCCCCAACAACACTGTCCTCCTAGTCAGCATCCAACACTTTGACCCTGACCCGGTAGATGTTAACGTCAACAAACTCAAACCTTACCGAGTTCTACGTGAGCAACCTCCAACCGCATTGACTAGCCCACTCACTAGCAAATCAGAGATTAGGTCAACAGAACGAAGATGAGCCCAACCGACGGAAACGGACACGACCCGACCTAGTTACCGTCGGTCGACTTGACTGGTCGACCCGACTGGTCAACCCGACCGGTCAAACCCTAGAAGAGCCGCCATATTTATGGCCGCCGCTCGCACCTATCCTCTCAGTTTTGAATGCTCGGGGAGGTCACTCCCTTGTATATTTTGTATACACGTGCGATAATGACCTATTTATTTGGGGGGTTATTTTAGCAAAAAAATTTAGCAAAAAATAATATTAGGTGATGGTATTTCACATATAAAAAGCCTGAGAATATTATATTTGATGGTATTTTACATGTAAACATGTTTCACTTTTTTAAAATCCCCTATTTTACATGTACATTTTTTACAAAATTTATCTACAATGAATATATTGGACCCTATTTTTTATCTCACGTTTCTAAAATTTTCGCCAGTGAACCCCCTGAGTTTGAATGCAAGGCCCATAGGGCAGGTATTTAGCCCCATGGCCGCACCCCTTCTTCCCCTTCTTGCTTCCTCGCCATTAGCTTCCTCTCCAGCCGACCCACAGGCCGCGCGCCTCCTAGCTCCCATTTCTCACTCTCCTTCCTCCTTTCTTTCTCCTCCGGCCGACCGCCACTCCGCGGCTCTTGCCTTATGTATTCTTAGCAAGCGCTTAAGACAATCAGGAGTAGAACGGCGAAGAGTAGTCAAGCGACCCCGTAGTCCGACTGTGCGAGAGATTATTGAGAGTAGACTGAGTAGAAAATGACCGTGTCGTAGCACGAGATACCGGATATTCCCCTAGAACGCACTTTTTCGTATTAAGAGCGCTCGTAGAGGTGATTTCCGGGTTATCGTTCCGCAGAGATTCTGTGAAGTGGGAAGTTTCCGGAGATGGTCCCGGACTGGTGATCTCTCTCTCTTTATCACGAGCTGAATTCCTCTTTCCTATCAAACCAGGTCTTCTCCTACTGACTGACCCGGTTACGACTAGATCCGGTATCCTTCCGGGGAGGACTTCTACTAATCTTCCTCCCTCCCGGTCTACCGTTATTATCTGATCCGGTTTCGTTTAACCTCTGTTTTCCCCCTCAGAGGGTTCTCCATTCACATTAGTGGTGCTGGATTGAAAGACACACCCTTCCCTACTGATTCACGTGATGGGAAATTCACTACCTTCCGGTTATCCTCACAAAACTCCTCGACCCGGGTAATTCCCGTACTGCACTTCAGTTGCAGATTCATCCCAAACCCACAGCCGGTCACTTAAGCGCAACCCGGGTTTCCCCCTTTTACAAATTACTACAACGACTTACTAACCGGGATGGACATTTACCCGGGGTATCCGGAATTGGTTCGACTCCTAACAGTTCATTTTACTCTGGTCATTCCGACTCCCCTTATCACATGGCCTACCCAGGTGCTGGCACCTCAACCGGACTACCCGTCCAGGAGTTCTGAAAGAACTGGAGTACCCCCTCCTATTCACTCAGCCAGTTTCCCGGATTATACCCTGCAACCAAGCACAGAACAACCCGCCTTCAAACAATCTATGAGTTTGCCCAATACCCAGACTCCTAATTGGATCTACAACAGAACCCGGTTACTCTAGCTATTCCGCTTCTTCCTGTCACATGATCTGCCCGAGTGCTGGCACCTCAACCGGACTACCCGTCCAGGAGTTCTGAAAGGACTGGAGTACCCCCTCCCATCCACTGAGCCGCTACCTCGGATCACACCTTACAACCGGGCGTGGAATAACTAGATCTACAACAGAATCCGATCAGCTCTTCCGGTTACCAAGGGACTTAATTGGACCACCATCTCAATCAATAGCCACACACACACACACAGCCGCTCCGGTCGTAGAAGAGTATGCTTGTGATCATTTACAAAGAGAAAAATGGTACACAAAAGAAGACCCCAAGAATGAAGAACATCCCTGGATAAAAAGAAAACACAAAGCCGACCAGATCCGGGAAACCCGCAGATCCGGAAAAACCGGGGGACTACCCCACGATTTAGTTCTCATCCTACGCTGCAACTAATATCAGAATCCTAAAAACTAACTCCCAAACAGAGTCCTACCCTACTGCTGCAAAAAGGAGTCCCTTCAAAGCGATCGGATCCACTAAATCCGGGCCACCAATTCAGGGACCCCGATGATTCCGGACAGCCACAGGTCTACTTGCGGCTGCTATTCCTCATCTTCCGGGCTCCCCACCAAGATCGGATCCGCCGGCCTATCTCCCCGAGTTCCGCGCCCCGCCGATTGTCCCTCCTGTTACTTTTCCGCCCTGTCCGGGTGGACATCCATTGCCTCCATACCTTCGCTCAAATCCCGGACTTCTTCTGGGCTTACTCCCGCGGGTCTGACCATGAAGATGGGCTCCACATCCACCACGGTCCGGGAGGTAGGTTCCTCCTGATCCGACTCCTCCTCCGAAGAGCTCTCCCGAATGCATTCCGCCAGCACCCGGAACTCCACTAAAAATGCTTCTACCTTTACCGAGTACTCCCGGACTACATTCTTCATCCGGGCTGCTCCCTCCAATCCCGGTTGAAGTACCCGCTCGTCGTACAACCGGGCCTTTGTTTGTGCCTCCCCATTCGACTGGAACAATCCGGATAGTTTGGAGACGCACTGCCGGCTTGTCTCTGCTACATTCCGGATGGTATCCTCTTGCTCCCGGATTTGCAACTCCTTCCTCTGTACGTGGGCCTCTATCTCGTTAATGTAGGCTACCTTTCGTTGCAGCTCCTCCTCAAATCCCTTCAAGAGAGCCGCCGATTCGCTCTCTGCCTCCCGGATGCCCTGCAGTTGTCCGGTTAGCTCGTTCTCCCTCTCCTTGCTCCGGATGAGTTTCCTCTGGAGCTTCCTTATTCGCGCCGGATACTCCTGAATGTCGTTCGTCCGGAGAAGGGTCCCCGCTGGTATTCCCTGCTCCTGGTCCCCCTCGTCTCCGGTTTCATCTTCGTCCTCCCCTGCTTCCTTGGGACGTTTGTTGAGTGGGGTCACCTTCCTCCGGACCGGTCCCTTCTTCTTTCCAGGTGTGGTATCCGGTCCTTCCGGTTCTTCCTCTCCTTCAGCCGGGAGGACTAACTTCCTCTTCCGTCCCTGGGGTCGCGGTTGAGATGGACCTCCCTCCTAGTCTGTCCGGTTCTCTTCTTCCATGCGCTCCTGTGGAGCCGCCTGAGTAGAATCCTCCTCCATTGGTCCAGGTCCCTCTACCGGTTGCTCCTGGGGCTGGGGTGGAGAAGGCCTCGTCTCCTCCTCTGGCCTGGGCTCCTCGATCTGATCCCCCCGAGGTTGTGTCTGGGAAGGACCGCCCACCTCCGGTTGAGGAATTGCCTCTCGTCCTCCCACCGGCTTCTTCCGGGTTAGCTTCGGCTGTGGAGAATCCTCCTCCTCATCCAAACTCCCCTCCCGGTCTCTTGTTCTCAGCTCCGGCTGATGTCTCGCTCCACCCGGTCGTTCTAGTTCCGGGTTCCTTCTCCCTTCCTGCCGCTCGTCCTGCTGCGGCCTGGTGCCACCCGGTCGGCCTCCCTCCGGGCGGTCTTCTCTTCTCTTGGTCCTGGTCTCCGGATTGGGGCTGGAATCATCCAGTGGCCTTCTTACCGGTTGGTCTTCCTTCTCCTTCCGGAGCTCCTCTCCCCGGACTCTGCTCCTATCCGGTTGTGTTGCAGGTGGAGCCATCCTTCTCTCCTCCGGTCGGGACGATGAGCCGGTTCTGCTGGTCCCCGCTCCTCCGTCTGGAAGCGCTGTCTTCTTTTTGGCCGGGCTTCTCACCCCCGGAATAGGCACTTTCTCCAACCTCTTCCTTTCTTCTGCCGTGAGGCACCCATGTTTCTCATACAGATGGTAGAGAAATGGGGCCAATGGGCATCCCTTCTTGTTGTCAAGGTTACCCGCCCACTTCTGCGTGTTCCGGTGGATCAGGATCGCCCAGTTGATCCGTTTCTTCCGGAGAAGGGCGGAGAAGATACCTCGGGCCAGCGTCACAGTGAGGGTGGTGGGCTTCTCCGGACTGAAGATGGGCACCACATACTGGAGCAGCCGTTGCTCCCGGGGTATAATGCAGTCCGCCACCTTGAATCCGTCCTTGTCCGAGAGGTAGCTGAACCGCATCTTCACCCAGTCCGTGTCGCCCTTGCCTCCCGGTTCCAGGTCTCGTTGGTGTCCGGGAAGTCGTACAGTTCCCGCCACATCTCCCGGGTCCAACTGCCATACTTCGCCCGGATGGTCGTTCGGAAGGCGTTCACCATTGCCCCGCCCTCGATTTCCTCCAGCATCCGAGAGTCCTGCACATCCCACAGTCTTCTAAACAATCCCAAACACCCCATCTTCTGGAGGTCTTGCATTAGCTCGTCGAAGTCTTGCTCGTGCTGAGGAATCTACGGGCATATACGTTTCTCCGGAATCTTGGCCCCGGCTTCCCTGCGTGCCATGGCTGCGGACTACGGGCGGAATTCTTCACTCCTCCGGATGTGACGCAGCTCCTTATCCGGATGCGCCTTCTCTTTCCTCGGTAAACCTCGCTCCTCGCGCTCCGGGCGCTTCCCTTTCCGCTTCCGGGGTGTTCTTCTAACCTCCCGGAGACCCCGCGACCCTCTTCCTGGCTGCGCACTTCCTTTCTTCCTCAAACTCCGCCGAAAATGGCGGTGCGCGCTGTCCGGATGCTCGCTTACTCCAAATTCTAACCTCGCGTCGCTGTTTCTCACCGGGTGTTCAGTTTCCCTTACTCCCGGACGCTCAGAATCTGCACGAGACAGTCGCTCGATGCTCTCTACTTCCGGTTCCACACTATCAATTCTACTGCTATCTGGGAGCTCAAAGTTCTACAGGCGCGGACAACAAGAACTGTAGTGAGTGAATGAATAGTGGGTCGCCCAGTTTAGAGCGGCCCACTTCAATGCTCGTGTCAAACCTCGTTTATTCAAAAACGGGCAGTTAGTGTTTGTAGGGCAGTAAAAGGTAACCCCATCCGCCATAAATGGGAGAAATGGCGTTCCTAGTGACCTCTTTATTTATTTGGAGAGAGTGGTGCTCTCACGCGCGTCTTAAGTTTTCATTACGGAATCTGGGAATGGCGGCGGACCGGACAGGAGACCGGATAGGAAACCGGGGGTCGGGGAACGGGCCTCTGCCGGGCCCGGCCACGATCCTGGAATTGAACAAGGCCGCCTTCAACTGGGCGGCTTAGTGTTCATTCCTTCCCGGTTCCTCCAGCCCTCCGTGCGCACCCATTTTTGCACCTCCGGAGAGCGCTAGGGTTCCCATTTCGCACCCGAAGAGAAAGAGCAGTGAGCGGCCGGTGTGTGAGGATTTGGAGCACCCGGGAGTGAGGAAAATTGAGCGCCCGGGGAGAAACAGTAGCGCAAGGTTAGAATTTGGGAGAGGCGAGCACCCGGACAGCGAGAGCCGCCATTTCCGGCGGAATTTACGGAGAGGAGTAGGTGCGCAGCCGGGAAGAGAGGCGCGGGGACTCCGGGAGGTCAGGCGCACGCTACGGAGGCGAAAAGGGAAGCGTCCGGAGCGCGAGGAGAGCAGTTTGCCGGAGAAGGAGCTGCGCCATTCTCAGAGGAGTACGGAAGCGCGTCCGGAGTCTACAGCCATGGCGCGGAGGGGAACCGGAATGAAGATTACGGAGAAGCGCATCTGTCCGAACATCCCGCCACACGAAGCGGACTTGGACGAGTTGATGAAGGACCTCGAGAAGATGGGGTGCGCGGGGCTCTTTGGGAGAGTGTGGGATGTGCAGGATTCACGGATGCTGGAAGAAATTGAGGGCGGGTCTATGCTGAGCGCCTCCCGGACGACCATCCGGGCGAAGTATGGGAGCTGGACCCAAGAGATGTGGAGGGAGTTATACGGCTTCCCAGACACGAGCATAGATTTGGAACCGGGAGGCCAGGGCGACTTGGATTGGGTGAAGGCGCGATTCACCCACATTTCAGGACACGACGGGTTCAAGGTGGCGAAGTGCATCATACCCCGGGAGCAACGGTTGCTCCAGTATGTGGTGCCCATCCTCAATCCGGAGAAGCCCACCACCCTCACCGTAACGCTGGCCCGGGGCATCTACTCCGCTCTACTCTGGGGGAGAAGGATCAACTAGGCGATCTTACTACACCGGAACACGCAGAAGTGGGCAGTGAACCTGGACAATAAGAAGGGGCGTCCGTAGGCCCCGTTTCTCCACCACCTGTACGAGAGACATGGGTGTCTCACGGAGAAGGAACAGAGGAGGTTGGAGGAAATGCCCATTCCGGGGCTGAAGAGCCCGACCAAGAGGAGGATAGTTCTTCCGGGTGGAGGACCGGGTACCAGCAGACCCGGGTCGTCGTCACGACCGGATGAAAGGAGAATGGCGCCTCCAACATCCCAACCGGACAGGAGCAGGATCCGAGAAGAGGAGCGCAGGAAGGAGAAGGAAGATCGCCCGGAGAGGGATCAAACCGGAGGGGCCAGCGCTAGCTTGAGGCAAAGGACGAAAAGGAGAGAAGACCGGCCCGGGAGGGGCCAACAGGGTGACACCCGGCTGCGTCAAGAGGAGCAGCAGAGGAGGAAGGACCCGGAGACCGACCAACCGGGGGTGGCAAGGTTGCAGCGGGAGCTGAGAACGAAGAGGAGGGAGGATTCGGAAGAAGTAGAGGAGTCTCCGCAGCCGAATCTCACCCGGAAGAAGTCGGTGAGGAGTCAGGGAGGAAGCTCCACCCAAGAGCAACCTCAGGTGACCCCGGTGGTGGAGTCCGGGCCAGAGAAGGAGACAGGACCCACTCCAGCACCGCCCCAGGAACGACCGGAAGCAGATTCCGGATTCAAGGATGAAGACCCTACCCTGAAAGATCCAGAGGAACGATTGGCTAAGGGGAAGCAACCAGAGGAGGAGGCAGGTACGTCTCAAGTGCGACTTCCGGGCCTGAAGAGGAAGTTGGTCCTCATTGAAGAGGAGGAGCCGGAGGGTCCGGAGACCACCCCTAGGAAGGACAAAGGACCCGTCCGGAAGAAGACAACCCCGCTCAACAAACGTCCCAAGGAGGCAGGGGACGACGGGGAGGAAACAGGGGAAGAGGACGACCGGAGACAGGAACCACCGTTGGAGGAGGAACCGGTACCGGAGGAAGGTCCACCCGGAGGTGTACAGGAGGAAGGGGAGGCCCCACTTCAGGCGGAACACATAATCTTGCAGACCCGGATTGCCTTGGACATGGTGACGGAGCAATACACTCCCATGTTCGCCGCACTCCGGGAGACGGGAACTCTCCTCCGAACCTAGACAGAAACCGGATCTATCCATAAACCGGATCTAAACCTAGACAGAAACCGGATCTAAACCTAGACAGAAACCGGATCTATCCATAATCGGGTCAGTCAGTGGGAATGATCCGGTTTTGAGTAGAGAAAGAGGGGGTTAATTGGTGACCGGAGGAGAGTAGTCACCAATCCGGATCAGTCTCCGGAAACTTCCCACTTCACAGAATCTCCGCGGAACGATAACCCGGAAATCACCTCTACGAGCATTCTTAATACGAAAAAGTGCGCTCTAGGGGAATATCCGGTATCACGTGCTACGACACCCACGCCCAACGAGTTCGAGAATTTTCCCCTCACCAGTCACCGCAGCTCGCCAGGTGAGAAGTACTCATTGTGAACCCTGGCCCTGGGAGATAGGCCTCGGCCACGACGCCTCACCCACGCCCTAGCGAGTTCAAGAATTCCTCCCCCCCAACTCACCCCAGCTCGTACGTGACGAGTACTCATTGAGAAACCTAGACCCTGGGAGATAGGCCTCGGCCACGACGCCACCCACACGCCCCACCGAGTTCGAGAGTTTCCCCCTCACCATTCACACCCCAACCCGTTCGTGTCGAGTACTCATTGTGAAACCTCGACTCTAGGAGCTAGGCCTCGGCCACGACGCCTCACCCACGCCCCACTGAAATCGAGAAATTTCCCCTCACCACTCACACCCCAGCTTGTACGTGGCGAGTACTCATTGTGAAACCTGGACCCTGGGAGATAGGCATCGGCCACGACGCCTCACCGACGCCCCAGCGAGTTCGAGAATTTTCCCCTCACCACTCATTTAGTACTCGTCATGTGACGAGTACTCATTGTGAAACCTGGACCCTCGGAGATAGGCCTCGGCCACGATGCCTCACCCACGCCCCAGCGAGTTCAAGAACTTTCTTCTCACCATTCACATAGTACTCGTCATGTGACGAGTACTCATTGTGAAACCTGGACCCTGGGAGATAGGCCTCGGCCACGACGCCTCACCGACGCCCCAGCGAGTTCGAGAATTTTCCCCTCACCACTCATTTAGTACTCGTCATGTGACGAGTACTCATTGTGAAACCTGGACCCTGGGAGATAGGCCTCGGCCACGATGCGTCACCCACGCCCCAGCGAGTTTGAGAACTTTCTTCTCACCACTCACATAGTACTCGTCATGTGACGAGTACTCATTGTGAAACCTGGACCCTGGGAGATAGGCCTCGGCCACGATGCCTCACCCACGCCCTTGCGAGTTCGAGAATTTTCCCCTCACCACTCATATAGTACTCGTCACGTGAGGAGTACTCATTGTGAACCCTGGCCCTGGGAGATAGGCCTCGGCCACGACGCCTCACCCACGCCCGAGCGAGTAGGAAAATTTTCCCCTCCCGAACTCACCCCAGCTCGTACGTGACGAGTTCTCATTGTGAAACCTGGACCCTGGGAGATGGGCCTCGGCCACGACGCCACCCACACGCCCCTGCAAGTTCGACAATTTCCCCCTCACCACTCACCCCAGCTCGTCACGTGACGAGTACTCATTGTGAACCGTGGCCCTGGGAGATAGGCCTCGGCCACGACGCCTCACCCACGCCCTACGAGTTGGAGAACTTTCCCCTCACCACTCACACCCCAACTCGTACGTGACGAGTACTCATTGTGAAACCTAGACCCTGGGAGTTAGGTTTCGGCCACAACGCCACCCACACGCCCCAGCGAGTTTGACAATTTCCCCCTCACCAGTCACCGCAGCTCGCCAGGTGATGAGTACTCATTGTGAACCGTCCTGCAGGCGCTGGCGCCAATGCATCGCTAATGTCGTGGCTCGTGATGTTGGTGAGTCGGGTTCGGGTCGATTGACCCCAGGTGATGGCAGAGGTCGAGTCGTGGGGGAGACGGGCGGTGGCTGGCGAAATTCGCCAGTTGGTGCCGCTCCATATGCCGCTTCGAGGTTGAGCGGCGCGAAGTCGGATAGAGAAGGCGGAGGTATGTCCGGGATAGGGGTCTCACTTGGCGTTGGTGGTGGAGTTGACTGGGCCTCGCGATCGGATGAAGTCAGGTCGACCTGTCGAGGTACAAACTGACTCAATGGTGTGAGTTTGCCTCGTTTGGCACGCTTCTCTTGTCGCTCCTGGTCCCGCTTGCGTGCGAGTGAGGAGCGTGTCTCCCTTCGCTCTGTGGTCGGTTGACTCCCGGTAGTGGCTGTCGGTGCTACTGGGTCGGGTTTAGTTTGTCGACTAGGGGGTCGAGCAGTCGATGTTTGGCCTAGGTCGACTGGTCGAGGCGGCCAAACATAGTCCTTCGAGGTGCGTTCGGCTCCAAGCCCGCCTTGGAAAACGATGTAGTCGGGTCCTCGGGAGCTGCTTTCCGAGTTCTCCGACTGTCGACGTCGGTCTTTGGTGACCTGCTGGGCAACTGTTTGATGTGCATACTCCTCGTCAGTGCTAGGAAAATAAGACTCAAGGAGGAAGTCCAATACCTCGGCTGAAGGGCAGATCGTGGTCTTCGTGGTCTGCATTGCCTTGATGTCGATGGCGATCGAGTTGAACATCCATGTCGCCCAGTCCCATTGCATGGCGCGGTCGACCAGGGCCTCGACTGTGCACACTACGTCGAGCATTTCATTGCTGATGTAGGTCGTCTTGTGTTTGAATCCGAGGCCTTGAATGAATGCCGTCAGTCGCCTGTGGTGTTTGGATTTACAGTGGCAGATGCTGTAGCCATCAGCAGTCTTGCCGGCTGCAGAACTGACCCGGTGGGTACTCCGCAGGGTCGATTGGCTGGATAGTAATGCCAAATGGCAGTTTGAGAACCTCGTGAATCACAGTCGGGTCGGCTGTGAGTGTATGTGTGCGGACTCGCGCGGTGATCAACTTGTAGGGGAGGTCGACTATCGCAGCGTTGACGAACTCCTCGATCAGCTCCATGCGTGGCACGCGTTGAGGGTTGTCCCAGTCGAGTGCTACAAAGTCTGAAACGCCAATTGCCTTGATGAAATCAGCCTCGGTCGTGTGTACTTGCGCCATTCCCGGATCGGCCGCATCGACTGAAAGGCGAGGGTTTTGTAGAGTCCCTCCCTAGTGCGGATCGGAATTTCGTATGTCGGTGGTGCGGAGGACCAGAGGCGTCGGGGCCGCGATCAGTCGACTTGCCTTTTGCCATCGATCGGTCGGCTGGAAATCTGCGCACAAGGAGACAACAGAAAGGCCGGCGTAGTCCCGAAGTTGGCTCACACACAGTCGGTTGCAGTGGCGATGGGCGCGGTCTGTCAAACCTCGTTTTACCAAAAGCGGCTAGTTAGGGTTTCTAAGGCAACTAGGAGTAGTGGCCATAATGGCCCAGTTATTTATTTGGAGAGAGAGTACCATCCGGGCGCAGCCTAAGGGAATTATTACAGGACTAGACTGACAGCAAGTTCCGGTGGGGAACCGGATGAGAGACTCGATAGGAGAGGACAGGTCTCCGATGCACCCGGTCACGATCCGAGCTGTCGTAGCACATGATACCGGATATTCCCCTAGAGCGCACTTTTTCGTATTAAGAATGCTCGTAGAGGTGATTTCCGGGTTATCGTTCCGCGGAGATTCTGTGAAGTGGGAAGTTTCCGGAGACTGATCCGGATTGGTGACTACTCTCCTCCGGTCACCAATTAACCCCCTCTTTCTCTACTCAAAACCGGATCATTCCCACTGACTGACCCGATATATGGATAGATCCGGTTTCTGTCTAGGTTGGGAGTTTGGCCAACCCTACTCTACCCGATCTATCCTACTCTTTTAATCCGGTTTCCCTTTAACCTCTGTTTTCCTTCAGAGGGTTCTCCACTTACATTTTTAAGGATGCTGGATTTAAAGCTACACCCTCCCCTACTGATTTCCGTGACAGGGGTTTCACAACTTCCGGTTTATCCAAAATCACTCCCTACTCTGGGTGCTTCCCGTATTACTCTTCAACTGTGGATTTATCCCAAACCCCCAGCCGGTCACACAAGAGTAACCCGGATTCCCCCTTGAAAATACTACAACGACTTGCTAACCGGGGTGGACAGTATCTAGGGTGTCCGGAAGAGATGGAATTCCTCACGACCCGTTTTACTCTGGCTTCCCCGTACCCTGCAATTACAAGATCTACCCGGATGCTGGCACCTCTACCGGACTACCCGTCCAGGAGTTCTGAGAGAACCGGAGTACCCCCTCCTGCCCACTCAGCCACTAATCTAGAGTATTTCCTGCACCCAGTCCCGGAAAACCCTACATTTAAACGCTCCTAATTCTCCCAAATCTTCTACCCGGACTCTGAACTGACTCTTACACCACAACCCGGCTAATCCATCCGGTTACCAAGGGACTAATTGAGACATTGTTTCGAGTAATACCACGAGCAAACACACATGCACACATACACACACACAGTTGGTGGAAAGAACATGCGCCTCTACTCATTTACACGGAAATGAGTAGAGAAAAGACACAATAGTACACAAAAAGACACCCAAGAATGACAAGCATTCCTGGATAAGAAGCCGCCCTAAACGCCTCGATCCGGGAAATCCGCAGATCCTACATTCCCGGGATCCGGAAATCCGGGGAGCTTCCTCCACGGCTCAGTTCCTATCCTCAGCCGCCACTAACATTAAAGTCCTAAAAAGCCTATACACAAAAAGTCTTCTAATCTACCTACTCAAAAAGGTCCTATTCTACACGACCAGATCCACTAAATCCGGACCACTAATCCTGGACCCCCGGCGGTCCCGGGCAGCGGCTCATCCTCCATTGGCTGCCCCTCCTGGACTTCCGGGCTGTCCACCATGATTGGATCCGTGGGCCGAGCTCCTCGTAGTTCGTGCCCGGTCGGCGGATCCACCTGTTGTCCACCGGTTGGCTCGCCTACTTGCGTGCCTCCCGACTGGCTACCCGGATGACCTCCTGGCCCACCCTGTTGCCTTTCCACCCTGTCCGGCTGAACGTCCATCGCCTCCATTTCTTCCGAGAGGTTCCGGACTTCCGCAGGGCTCACTTCAGCCGGTCGGACCATGTGGATTGGCTCCACATCCAGTCGTACCCGGGAGGTGTGCTCCTGCGTTGAGCTCCCCTTTCGCATCAACCGGTCGATTTCACCCTCCTGAGGAGCATCTGTAGACACATTGAACATCCCTTGCAGTCCCTCCCCGGACCCTACTCTATCACCCCAGTTGACTGTCTCCTCCCGGCCCGGTTCTTCATCGGAAAAGTTCCCCCTCATGTGTTCTGCCAGCTCCCAAAACTCCATCAAATAGGCCTCCACCTTTTCCGAATACTCCCGGACCACGTTCTTCATACGGGCTGCTCCTTCCAATCCCGGCTGTCCTACCTTCTCGTCATACAGCCGGGCTTTCATCTGTGCCTCCCCATCCGGATGGAAAAACCCTGACAGTTTGGTGATGCACTGCCGACTTGTTTTCCCTATCCTCCGGATGGTCTCCTCCTGTTCCCGGATCTGCAACTCGTGCTTCTGCACTTGGGCTAGCATTTTCTTGATGTACGCCACCTTCCGTTGCAGCTCCTCCTTCAAACCTTTCAAAAGAGCGACGGATTCGCTCTCATCCTCCTGGAGACTCTGCAGTTGCCCGGCCAACTTGCTCTCCTTCTCCCTACTCCGGATCAGCTTCCTCTAGAGCTTCCGGATCCGTGCCGGGATACTCCAGAGCGTCCTCTGTTCGGAGGAGAGTTCCTGTCTCCCGGAGTACGGCGAACATGGGAGTGTACTGCTCCGTCACCATGTCCAAGGCAATCCGGGTCTGCAGGATTATGTGCTCCGCTTGAAGTGGGGCCTCCCTTTCCTCCTGTACACCTCTAGGTGAACCTTCCTCCGGTACCGGTTCCTCCTCCAAAGGTGGTTCCTGTCTCCGGTCGTCCTCTTCCCCTGTTTCCTCCCCGTCGTCCCCTGCCTCCTTGGGACGTTTGTTGAGCGGGGTTGTCTTCTTCCGGACGGGTCCTTTGTCCTTCCTAGGAGTGGTCTCCGGACCCTCCGGCTCCTCCTCTTCAATGAGGACCAACTTCCTCTTCAGGCCCGGAAGTCGCACTTGAGACGTACCTACCTCCTCCTCTGGTTGCTTCCCCTTAGCCAATCGTTCCGCTGGATCTTCCGGGGCAGGGTCTTCATCCCTGAATCCGGAATCTACTTCCTGTCGTTCCTGGGGCGGTGCTGGAGTGGGTCCTGTCTCCTTCTCTGGCCCGGACTCCACCACCGGGGTCACCTGAGGTTGCTCTTGGGTGGAGCTTCCTCCCTGACTCCTCACCGGCTTCTTCCGGGTCAGTTTCGGATGCGGAGAATCCTCCACTTCTTCCGGATCCACCCTCCTCTTCTGATAACCAAATATTAGTTGATATTCCCTTAGGCTAAGAGTAGGCTAGTCTATACCCGGCAGGAATAGACCCAGCAGGAGACACGTGGCAGTACAGGCTGGTACAGACTGGTCGGCCGACTTTTCCGGTCCACCAGTTTGACACACTGTCAGACTAGTCTCCTATATGTACCTTCAGTCTCTTCGAGAGAGGGGTTGCTATACCATTTGTACATCTTCTTGGCAGCCTCCGTTGTACTTCGTTCTTGTCTTTACTCTTCTTGTGCGCACTAGTATGTTAGACTACTGCTGCTAGACTACTTGCTGTTCTTGCTCTAGTATTGGTCTTTGTGGTTGTATCTTGGTTAGTTGCAGTAGTTTGTGGGTATGCAGGAGCCGACTCACTAGTATACTGGTGCTTTTTCCTAGGCGACAGTACGTTCTCCTTTGTAGAAACCTCTTACTACTCCTCTTAATCTCTAGTAACTAGTCTAGAATAGTCTAGAATAGTCTTGTGCGGAGTAGTCTCATTTGTTTAAGGTCGGTTCCTAGAAAACCCCCTTAACATTTGGCGACCATGCACAGTTCTGCTCTGACGCTAGTCTTTCTGTTGGGCTAGTCAGATCGAGATCTAGATCTAGATCCAGATCCAAATCCTGGTCGATCCAGATCTAGATCCTAGTCGATCCTATCACCTATCGCCAAGGCGCTATACGTCCCTAGGAAACAGCAGCCATCTGCTTCCTACACGAAAATCGCATACCTTGAGAGAAATCCAGAGCCCGAGTAGCCGAAAAGTGCCTTGGAGATCAGTCTGTGTAACAGTCGACCAGGGTAGTCAACAGTCGATAAAGGCTACTGATCAAGAATCTGTAGGAGCAGTCTGTGAACAAGGCTTACGGTGCCACAGAGCAACCGACTAGGCCAGCACAAAAGACTAGCCAAACGGATCTCAGAGCCCGACCTACCTAGCAGAAGTCGGATCTAAATCCCAGATCCAGATCTAGATCCGATAACTGCCGCGTCGCTAGTATGGAACGACCGCGTACACGAGCTACCGGTTCTCCCTTAGCAGTCGAAGTAACTGCCGACCAGCTCTCTAACCCACGCTTTCATAGAGAATGGCGAAATTTACAGTCGGAGATCGTCCCACCGACAGTAGTCCATGAGACTACTACGGGAATAGATCCCCGACCAACGTACGAGATTCTGAGACAAGTCGCAGCATCGACTTCTACCGACCCGTCTTTACAACACTACATGGAGTTCACGCAGGGAAGGATGAATACCCCGGAAGGTACCATTTTTCACGAAACTTCGGGACCAATGGGACGCGGCATCCCAAATATGCCAACCCGACCGCTGGCGATTCTACCGACCATGTACACCGCGAATCATCAGACCCGCCCGACAGTGGCGTTTCAGACAAGGTTGAACCCGACTTCTCCACGAAGGCTCCTGGACTACCCGCTCGACTTACCGGAACGACCTTCCAGTGCGCATCAACGACTAGTAAGGTACGCTACCGAACCTCCCATCATTTCATATCAACGACAGTTAGAAATAGACCAACTACGTCGTAATAGGGATGAATTGGACTCCCAACTGGCCGATCTTTTATCTAGCCAGAACCCGACACCTGAGCAACTACACTCGGAATCGCAACCAGGTCGACCGGACCAGTCGCCTACATTTCGCTAGGAACCCAGTTCTCCTGGTCAAATGAATAGTCGACCCGGATCACCAGGTACCGACAACCCATACTCGATCGGCATAGACGACTTTGATAATGACTTAGTCGATAGGATCAGACAGATCTATCACTCCAACCAACCAGTCGACCAAGTTGTTACTCGACCCAGTCTCCCGAATATTCGCACTCACATTCATGAGCCGAATATTCTATACATAGATCAGCCAAGGGTAACTCACACTACAACCCCCAGAGTGTCGACTCCTCGGACTAGTCTACCACCTGGTTACCAAACTCAACCAGCAATAGGCATTCCTATGATGCAACCTATCAATCAGCCATCGTTTTCACAGACGCATAATAGGCCTATGCCACAAAACCCATACAACCGACCGGTAGCCTCCCAGCCACCAGTCCTACCGACTGTGACCCAGTACCAGCCCACCGTACCTATGTGTACATCTTGTGGCAACTATGGTCATCTTTTCGACCAATGTGCACTATACAACCCTCGGTCGATAGGCTATTCGGCACCTGCAGCTCAGACGCAGCAGTAGCCTCCCTATCCAGCAGCTACACTCCCGACTCGGACGACTGCCAGGAAACCCGTAGCGATGCCTACCTATAAGGAAGGCAAGTGTGCCATTACGCATGTCCATCGATTTCTCAATGCCCTTACATTGAATGGCAAAACCGACTCGACTATCACTATAGCGTTATTCGGAAATTCCCTAGTCGATGCTGCCAACTATAACTGGTTCTCGACTCAACGAACGTCATACCCACACCAAAACTTACATGAAATCCTCGATGCCTTCAAACATCGCTACCAAGATATCGACAATGATGACCAGGCTTACCTACGTTTCCGCAGTATGAAACAGGATGCCAAAGAGTCGGTTGACGATTACTATGAACGGATGATGAAACTAGCCAGCCAGTTTGAGGTCCTTCCGGCTGATAATTTCCTACTAAGCAATTTCCGAGCTGGTTTGCTGAAGTATCTGCAGGTAGCCACAGTCGGACTACCAAGATCGACACTAGCCCAGGCCAAGAAATCGGCTAAGCTTGCAGAAAGCGGACTACCGAAGGAACCTGACTCGACTACTACCGAGCGGCCCGAGACTACAAAACGAGCATTTTACAACCGATGCAAGAAGCCAGGCCATTTCGAACGCGATTGCTGGCTCAATCCGGAGAACGAGATCGGAAAAAGGCGCGCGGCGGCTAATAGGACAGTGCCAGTCGTAGCAGCAATACCGGTGTCGACTACCGCCGAATCAAGGAGTCGACCACCGCGAGATAGCACACCACGACGGATATTCCCTTGCTCTCTGTGCAAAACATTGGACCACCCGACACACTTGTGTCCCCTACTGAAGGATCCGAAGGTCGTCCAATTCCTTAATCAGCAGATCGAGACTAAGCCCCACACGTCGTTAGTAGTCATTGAAGAACTACCGAACACTACGGTTGGTGTCCTAACAGTCGCAGCGATTACCAGAAGCCACTCGACTACCGACCAGCCGACTTCTGACCAAACCACAGAGAAGACCGACTGGACTGCCCAAGAACTACTACGTGATCAAATGATGCAGGAAGTTCGTCAACTCCAAGCCGAGTTGGAAACAACCACTTCCACTAAAGACCCAAAGTCGACTGAGGACTCACCCTCACTCGACTGGGACGCGGAGGCATTACCGCAACAAACGATCACCCTTCAAGACAACCGAGACCAACCGACTCCGGCCACAGTCGACCAAGGCAGCATCGCATTCGGCGCCGTCTAGCAGCAGATCCTCGAGCAACTCCAAGACTGCAAATTGCAGGTTTCCATCCGTGACTTACTACAGTTATCACCGACCCTCACCAAACTGGTTAGGGATCGACTAACGCATTCAGACCCAGAGTCGGCTGAAGTGTTACCCTACTCGACTACAGAGGAGGTGACGATCGCCGCTGCAGCAGTCATCGACAAACACATGCCAGTCATCACAGTATCAGTCGGTAAAAACATGGTCGACGACGTTCTAATCGATGGCGGGTCCGGCGTCAATGTGACGGTTGGGACTAGCAAAGCCGACGGTTGGGACTAGCAAAGCCGTCACCCACACCATTCAACCTCAAGATGGCTAATGGCACCATAGCACGACCCAAAGGATTGATCAAGGATGTCAAAATTCACATTCATGGCATCTCCTACATAGTCACGCTTATAGTCATCGACTGTTCCACAGTCCAGTCAGACTATCGGTTATTACTCGGTCGACCCTAGCTTCGACATGCCAAAGTCATACACGACTGGGGCAACAATGAAGTGCAGATCATGGGCAATGGCACAGTCAAGACCATCAAGATAAATCGCCAGTTAGGATACGAGGCGGTTACACCACATGCGCTAGTCTGTTACAACTTCGCGGAAGGAATCACCGACGAAGAGGAGGAAATTTTGATGGCCTCCGACCCAACCCTCCACACAATGGGCACAATCGACTGGAACCTCCTAGCTACCAAGTCGACAGTCGACTAATCTGGAACGGAACCGACTCCGACAGCCAGTACCCCTGGGCACCAAGGTATTCAACATAGACCAGGAACAATGTTGGTAGACGAGACACCAATACAAGACAAGCTGCGATTCATGGACATTGCCCATTGGAATCACAATGAGGAGGATCGACTCGACCATGTCAACGTCGGTACCTCTACCGACCCCAAGCTGTTGAAGCTGAACGCGAATTTGAGCCCTAGTCTCCGAGCTAGCGAAGAATCCCTGTTTAAGGAATACATCGACATTTTTGCCTTCTCTTACGAAGATATGCGAGGCATACCGGAACACATAGCGACTCATCGGATCGAGCTCGACCCGACCATCTCACCTAGTCACCAAGCACGATAGCGGATGAACCGGAATTATGCACAAGCAGTAAAGGACGACCTGGAACGACTTCTAAAAGCAGGATTCATCGCACCAGTCGACCAGGCGACATGGCTATCCCCAATAGTCGTGGTCCCCAAAAAGAATGGGAAACTCCGGATATGCGTAGATTTCCGTCGACTTAATGCAGCAACCAAGAAAGACCCGTACCCCCTTCCGTTCACGGACGAGGTACTCGACGCAGTCATAGGCTATGAAGCCTACTCCTTCATCGACTGTTTCGCAGGCTACCACCAGGTACGGATCGACCCGACCGACCGCCCCAAAACAGCGTTCATTACCGAATGGGGCGCGTATGTATGGGTCGTGATGCCGTTTGGATTGAAGAACGCCCCGCCTACCTACCAGCGCATCGTCAACCAGATCTTCAAAGAGTACCTGGGCGACTTCATGAAGCTATTCCTAGACGATTTCCGTGTCTAGAGCGACATCGACTCCCACCATCAAGAGCTCAGACTAGTCTTCGACCGCTGTCGACAGTACGGGGTAAGCCTCAATCCAGAAAAATGTATATTCTATGTTCCTTCTGGTGTAATCTTGGTGGCTACCGACTATGCCACCAAATGGGTCGAGGGTAGAGCTCTCCGAAGAAACACCGCTAGGGAGACCGCGCAGTTCCTATACGAGGCAATCCTCACCCGGTTTGGATGTCCACTCCACCTAGTAAGCGACCAAGGTACCCATTTTATCAATAGCACGGTGCACACTCTCACCGAGCATTTCTTACTCTGACACACGACTTCAACGACATACTATCCGCAAGGCAACGGCCAAGCCGAGTCGACCAACAAGGTCATAGTCCGAATGCTCCAAAGGCTAGTCAACGAGAATCGAACCGACTGGGACTTACAGCTCCACACGGTCCTATTTGCTTACCAAACGGCATACAAAGTTAGCACAGGCCACACACCTTTCCAATTGGTGTATGGTCTGACGCCGTTGATGCCAACCGAATACATCATCCCGACCCAGCGGTCGACATCGACTACCGACTTCACTCCCAGGCGAGTCCTAGCAGCCTGAGCAGCCGAACTCGAGAAGTTAGACGAAACCCGACTGACAGCAGCCACCCACCACGGCGCACAATAGTGGAACTGAGCCCAGTGGGCCCACACCCAAGGTCAGTCGACTCCATACAATGTAGGCGACTACGTCCTATGGCACCCAAAAGGGAAAAATGTCCATACCGGTAAACTTCGTAGCAAATGGTTTGGTCCATATCGTGTCCAGTATACCCTCCCCAACAACATTGTCCTCCTAGTCAGCATCCAACACTTTGACCCCGACCCGGTAGTAGTCAACGTCAACAAACTCAAATCCTACCAAGTTCTAGGTGAGCAACCTCCAACCGACTTGGCTAGCCCACTCACTAGCAAATCAGAGATTAGGTCAACACTAGAACAGAACGAAGATGAGCCTAACCGACAGCAACGGAACCGACCCAACCTAGTTACCGTAGGTCGACTCGACGGGTCGACCCGACTGGTCAACCCGACCGGTCAAACCCTAGAAGAGCCGCCATATTTATGGCCGCCGCCCTCACCTATCTTCTCAGTTTTGAATGCAAGGCCCATAGGGCAGGTATTTAGCACCATAGCCGCACCTCTTCTTCCTCCTCTTGCCTCCTCGCCATTAGCTTCCTCTCCACCCGACCCACAGGCCGCGCGCCTTCTATCTCCCATTTCTCACTCTCGTCCCTCCTTTCCTTCTCCTCCGGCCGACCGCCACTCCGCGGCCCTCGCCTTATGCATTCTTAGCAAACAATTTAGAGTATTACGAGTAGAACGGCGACGAGTAGTAAAGCGACCCCGTAGCCCGACTGTGCGAGAGATAATCAAGAGTAGATTGAGTAGGAAACGACCGCGCCCATCGCCACTATAGCCGACTTTGTGCGAGCCGACTTCGGGACTACGCCGGCCTTTCTCTTGTCTCCTTGTGCGCAGATTTGCAGCCGACCGATCGATGGCGAAAGGCAAGTCGACTGATCGCGGCCAACGATGCCTTTGGTCCTCCGCACCACCGAGTTACGAAATTCCGATCCGCACTAGGGAGGGACTCTACAAAACCCTCGCCTTTCAGTCGATGCGGCCGATGTGGAGGTGGCGCGAGTACGCCGCTGAAAACACGACCGAGGCCGACTTCATCAAGGCGATCGGCGTTGCAGACTTTGTAGCACTCGACTGGGACAACCCTCAACGCGCGCCACGCATGGAACTGATTGAGGAGTTCGTCAATGCTGCAGTAGTCGACCTCCCCAACAAAAAGATCACCGCGCGAGTCCGCACACATACAGTCACAGTCGACCCGACTGTGATTCACGAGGTTCTCAAACAGCCATTTGGCATTACTATCCAGCCAATCGACCCTGCGGAGTTCCCACCGGGTCGGTTAGTAGAATATTCTGCAGCCGGCAAGACTGCCGAGGGCTCCAGCATCTGCCACTGCAAACCCGAACACCACAGGCGACTGACGGCATTCATTCAAGGCCTCGGGTTCAAACACAAGGACCTACATCAGCAAGGAAATGCTCGACGTAGTATGCACAGTCGAGGCCCTCATCGACCGCGCCATGCAATGGGACTGGGCGACATGGATGTTCAATTCGATCGCCATCGACATCAGGGCGATGCAGACCACGAAGACCACGATCTGCCCTTTAGCCGAGGTATCAGACTTCCTTCTTGAGTCTTATTTTCCTAGCATTGACGAAGAATATGCACACCAAACAGTCGCCCAGCAGAACACCACAGACCGACGTCGACACTCGGAGAACTCGGAAAACAACTCCCGAGGACCCGACTACATCGTATTCCAAGGCGGGCTTGGAGCCGACCGCACCTCGAAGGACCATGTTCGGCCGCCCCGACCAGTCGACCAGGGCCAAACATCGACTGCCCGACCCCCTAGTCGACACACTACACCCGGCCCAGTAGCACCGACCACCACTACCGGGAGCCAACCGACCACAGAACGAAGAGAGACGCGCTCCTCACTCGCACGCAAGCGGGACCAGGAGCGACTAGAGAAACGTGCCAAACGAAGTAAACTCACACCCTTGAGTCAGTTTGTACCTCGACAGGTCGACTTGACTTCATCCGACAGTGAGGCCCAGTCGACTCCACCACCAACACCAAAAGAGACTCCCATCCCGGACACACCTCCGCCTTCTCTATCCGACTTCGCGCCGCTCAACCTCGAAGCAGCATATGGAGCGGCACCAACCGGCGAATTTTTCCAGCCACCACCCGTCTCCCCCACGACTCGACCGCCGCCATCACCAGGGGCCAATCGACCCGCACCCGACTCACCAACATCACGAGCTACGACACTAGCAATGCATTGGCGCCAGCGCTTAGAGGACGTCCAAGGAGCAGTAGGTCGACTCGAGGATGTCGGCTCACGAGTGAACCTCCTCTTGTTCGAGGCGGTTCAAGCAAAAACCACCCTTCAAGCCGAGCTCGACCGCCACCGATTGGAGAGTAGTCGACTAACCAAGGACTCCACAACATACAAGCAACAGGTCGACAACCTCACCATCGAACTGGCAAGACTCCGTACTACTCTCACCACCGTCACAGAGGCGAAGAGTCAGACCGACAACAGATTGACCCAGCTAGAAGCCGACCTCCACAGCAATCGACAGCAGGAACAGAAACACCAGAGCGAGCTCGTGGTAGCACGAAACGAACTTGAAGCGGCACAAGCCGAGGTAGCAACAACCCAGCTCAGTCTTCAGCAAGCCCGGAGGGAGATAGTCGACTCCAATAACCGACTCGACCTACTACTCTAGAACAACGAGGAAAAGTCCCGCCAATTCGCAAATCGGGAGCTGCAGTTACACAAGCTTCGAGCGCGCAAGTACCGACTCCGACTCAAGGCAAGAAATCGTATCAAGGTTCTCCAGCACACCCTCAGCACCGACCGCCACCAGCTCAACATGTACCGCAGGCAACTCGACCAACTTCAGCTCGACCACCCGGACTTGGAGATTCCAGCAATCGACGAAGACGAAGAGGAAGACACGAGCCACCTCGAACCCGACCATTCGCTCTGGGAGAACCAGTCGACTGACGAAGATGAGGTCTTGACTACCGACGTCAAGTTAAGTGAGGACGAAGACGAAGACGACAGCGAGTCGACCAATGAAGACGAAGACCGCGATCATGAGCAACAAGACCAACAGCCACCGCCAGTCATCCTTCAAGACACGGTACAACAGCAGCCAGCCACTCCTCACCCTCCTTCTCCACAGCAGCAGCAAGATCAGCAGACCCCAGCACCCGACCAGATGATGACCGCACCTACACCATCGGTCAACAACACCTCAGTCGACTTACCGGTCATCTCTTCACCACACTCTCTAGGGTTCGACTTCTCAGGAATGCCTTCCGATATCCGCTCGCCAGGCATGACCCAGGACTCTAGCGACGTCCACGACTGATGACTCGACCTCAGCTGGGTCGATCACTCGACCGCGGGTAATTTTGTCATTCCTTGTGAACAAATTTTCCTAGTCACCAACCGGGGTAGTCTAAAGTCCACAGGAGTGTACTTAGCTCAGAGGGAGGGTAATGTTAACCGAATATTAGTTGATATTCCCTTAGGCTAAGAGTAGGCTAGTCTATACCCGGCAGGAATAGACCCAGCAGGAGACACGTGGCAGTACAGGCTGGTACAGACTGGTCGACCCGACTTTTCCGGTCGACCAGTTTGACACACTGTCAGACTAGTCTCCTATATGTACCTTCACTCTCTTCGAGAGAGGGGTTGCTATACCATTTGTACATCTTCTTGGCAGCCTCCGTTGTACTTCGTTCTTGTCTTTACTCTTCTTGTGCGCACTAGTATGTTAGACTACTGCTGCTAGACTACTGCTGTTCCTGCTCTTGTATTGCTCTTTGTGGTTGTATCTTGGTTAGTTGCAGTAGTCTGTGGGTATGCAGGAGCCAACTCACTAGTATACTGGTGCTTTTTCCTAGGCGACAGTACGTTCTCCTTTGTAGAAACCTCTTACTACTCCTCTTAATCTCTAGTAACTAGTCTAGAATAGTCTAGAATAGTCTTGTGCAGAGTAGTCTCATTTGTTTAAGGTCGGTTCCTAGAAAACCCTCTTAACAATCAAGCCTAAGGGGGCCCCGCATGCGATCGATTACGCCGTATTGGACGACCCAACTATTCTAACCGCACCACGATGGGAAGAAGTTAAGGACGAATATTGGTCTGCCACGGATTGCAGAAATTATGTCAAACTGTCCCACATTGGTAAACTGTGGCCGATGGATCAATTACCAATGATGGCAAGAACCTTTACTGCCAAACCAAACTTGTGCAAAGATGATCATTTCCTTCACCGAGCGGAAGAGGTATGGAGGGCATTGTTTGGAGCTCGTTCGAAGTCAAAGGGAACATTCAACTACAACACACTGGCAATGGTCTATGTGGAATTAAGGTTGGAGCGCAAGGTGGATTGGAGTACATACCCTGCAATTAAATCGATGCCAATTCAGTTGGCAGACGAGCAGCGAGATATTCCTGATTTGTATGATCCAGCATCTACAAGCACAAAAGAGATGTTGGTCTCTTTAAAGAAACCGGGCACGTCGACTACAAGCAGCTCAGGTCGAGACACTCGAGTGGATGTCAAACCAAAGGCCGCTAAATTACCAGTACTACCTATGGCCGCTTTGGACAATTTGGATGCAAGTGTGGAAACCAAAGTCAATGTTGAACGGGAGGAAATAGAAGTCAAAGTTGAATGGGACTTATAAGACAAAGTCGAAGATATTGCAACTTCTCCGTCTCGATCGGTACCGTGCAAGGAGGGCGAGGAACTGTTGCCGCATAACCCATCCATGCTAATTCAGGGAACTACGGAATCAAAGGGGAAACAGAAGTTGAGGTCCAACACAATTACCACGGAGGACCGCCAAGAAAAGTATAACTTTGGAACGGACTGGGCGGTTCGGGTGGAAAAGGGCGGTCCAAGCAATCCAAGTTCCTCGACTCCGAGCGAAAAACGCGCATGTCCGGATGACACGGATACACTAATTCGGGATCCAAATGGACGTTGGGGAAATTGCGGGACTTGTGAGGCAGTTGATTTCGTAATGATTTCGTACGGGCAGTTGGCGGAGAAAGTTCCCAAGGTGGGTGAAATTGCAGAAGCAGAGCAGTGGGAACTGTCCGACGAGTTCCCCGACTTGAAAAGTGATCTAGGTTCATTGAAACTTCTTTCAAAGAACGTGTACGTGAACTTGGTAAAAGCCATGGACGTAACAACTTTCCTTCGTACAATCGCACCACAACTCGCTAGAGATGTCCAATCAATTGAGAAAAAATTGGGCCGTTGGGGGCCAGTCATCGAAAAGGCGAAGCGTGTTGATGAGCTCACGAAGAGACTAAAAGAAACAACGGAATGTGCAAGGGGATTTGAGCGCTTGGCGAGAGAAACCATAAAGCAACTGCAGTCGACCATCATAAAGAACCATTTGAAGACCCTGCATCTCCAGATGATGAATTGGCAGTTGATAGAAGAAGTAGAGAAGCTGCGAGAAGAAACTACAAAGAAAGAAGCATTACTTCAAGAATCTCTTGTCCCTTCGGAGCAGCTCGCTATTCCGTTGAATGCCAATACTTCGAACGCAGCAGTACTTGAAGAAACTCTTGGCCCATCGGACCAGTTGTCTCTTCCATTGGATGCGCAGGTTTTGGACGGAGTAGTACTTGAAGAAACTCTTTCCCCATCAGACCAATTGTCTCTTCCATTTGATGCCCATACTTCGGACGAGACAGTGGTTGAAGATACTCTCGCTCCATCGCACCAGTTGCCCTTTCTTTTGGATGTCCAAACTTCAGACGAAATAGTGGTTAAAGATACTGTACCGCCATCGGAGCAGTTGCCCCTTCCTTTGGATGCCCAAACCTCCGACGGTGACCTCCACAATGAACAGGATCCTTCGAATTCGCTAGAGCGGCCAGGTGTAGCGGAGGTATTCGTGGCGGTTGATAGGATCCAGAAAGAACCTTGGAAAAGGCCACCAACCGAAGCCGGTGAAGCCAGTAACCGTGAGATCGAGACGTTGAGACAACGATTGCATCAAGCAGAGATTGACAGGGATATAGCGAGGTGTGACTTACTTTTCTGGGAAAGTGACAAGGAGATGCCCATACCACCTCGTGAGCAAAGCCTGCCTTGGTTGAGTTATGTCCACCAATTAAAGGATGTGGATGAATTGGTCGCGCGTGAGTTGTATTTGATGTTCCAGTACGAGGAGAAAAAAAGTGGGAATCTCTCTTGTATGCTAGGAAGTTTGAGGAGGGTGCAAGAATTATTTGATCGACAAGCCGCGCTGCCTGGAGCACGTACAATGACTACGTTTACCATGTGGGGTGATGTTGACGTGATGATGACACGGGCACATGGGATTTGTGGTTCTCTGGAAACAAACAACATGGATTGGGCTTCGGCGATCGAAGAAGGGTGGATGCCATATAACGTGTTTTCCTCGCATTTGTTGGAGAAGGAGAAGACGGTGGTTCATACATGTAATCCAGCTCCCGACTTTCTGAAAGAGACATGTTGCTTGTGTCAATATGGGTTTGGTCCAGAAGGAGCGATCCAATTGGGACAATGTCAGCATACCTTTCATATTAAGTGCGTTGCGGAACATTGCTTACGACGCTCTTGGTGTCCCCTGTGCAATGCTCCTATACATGTCAGATTCTACGAAATGATGGGCCTTTGCGCCTTTATGCCATCTGGTCATGAATACAACCAGTGGAACTTTCCTCTGGACCAAAAACCGAAGAAGTTTCTAAATTACAAAAACTGGGGTCAACCATTGGTATGGGATGTTAAATTCGACTGCCATGACTTGTACCATTTGCACGCAGAAGGGTCTGAGGTAGAAGATTTTATGGACAAGGACGAACTTTTTTGGATGACCCGAGATTACGAGATCGAAGTGCGAGCACGTGCAATTGTGAACGAGGCGGACCGGGAGGTGTTTTGCCGCAACTTTGGGGGACATTGGAGCGTACATCACAAAAAGTTCTTCCGATTCCCAAAGAATGAAGTAAAAAAGAGAGATGATAACACGTGGTACGAGGCATCCGGTCCCGTCTTAGAAGAACAACACGGAACGTATGACCGTACGTTGATTGGCAGAGCTCTGGTCCTTTCAAAGTTGGAGGAGGCGGCTAGGCTTCGTGCCACAACCACCGAGGACATGTTCATTGATGAGGAGAATTCCTATGCGGATGTTGCAGGTGCATTTGATAGGAGGATCAATGACGTCATCGAAATGTGGCGACGTCATATGTTGACATCGAACTGGTCAACGACATTTGGGGATACTGAGCAAACTGTAACTCTTCTTGTCGATCGTGTGGAGAAGTACATGGAGGTTTTTAAGGCAAGAGAGGTGGATATGGATCGTTCTCGCAAGGGGAAACGAAAGGCCGACGAGGATGACAATTGGGAACCATCTCAAGACAACGTTGAAAAGAAGCTTGCGATAGATTCAGAGGTTGAGGCAGGCGGTACAATCACTCATGGCAGTCAGCGTAGACGTACTCGTTCGATGAATATTGATATTGCATGACTGTTTTTTAGCCATTTGGCTACTATATGAATATATATAACTCTATTCACGTTTCCATTCTTGTTGACTTCCATGTAGAATACTTTTTCCACACTCGGTTTTCTTTCACTTCTCTATTTATACTTTTTACAAAACTCATAATAATAGAGAATTCGCATGAAATTTTTTTCATTTGAAGGACTCCCACAAATGCAATTTATTTTTTATCGTGTTATAATTTTAAAAAAGAAACTGGGACAGCAGTGTAGGCATTTAGAGGTTTACCTAGTCAAAGTAGCTGATCAGAAGACGTAATGAAGGAAGGACTCTTCCTCCAAGCAAATTTTTTTTTTCACTGCCGCCGTCCGATGCCTGCCGTCCGCTTCTCGCCGTCCGCTGATCGCCGTCCGCTCCGGGGCCCAAAATGCCGTCCGCTTCACGGTGTCCGATCCGCCGTCTGATACAACCGTCCGATTCGTCCGTTCGGACCGCCGATAGTCAGATTTCATGAAGTTGTTCAACTCAACTACTTCCCAGAACGGATTAAATGCCATGAGGAATCCAATGATCGTGATTAAGTGAGCCAAAGACTCCTATTAACCCCTAAACGTTCGAACCCTTTTCAGATTTGGCCGTTTTTCAGAAATGCATTATAGAATGCAGCTAAGAGGGATATTTTCAACTCGATGAATGAATAAAAGTTGTACATCATGAATGTTAGATTCTATCCATACGGTTGGATTTGCAATTGCTATCACCAATTTTTGTGTATTAATTTTCAAACTTCAAATTTAGAGCTCTTTTGGAATATGATTACTAATAAGATATTGGCAATCTAATAATGAAATCTTTTGTGATGGGTTGAAATGTAATGCTTTAAGTGTAGTGATTTTTGGAGATTTTTTGGTTACTTAATTTTAGTACTTCACTTTCTCAAGAGCACTTTTAGACTAAAATCTTTGAAATTTTGGGTGGAACACTACAACATGACATGAGGCATAAAAATTTCACAAATCATCCCCTCTCTAATTGGATCACACATGCACAAAGCTAACTTCCCATAAAAGTTTAAGTAAAAGATCCACACTGCAAAAAGTGCATGATGGATGAAAAATCGGAGTTCAAATCCGTACATCATGCAAAATATGCATGATTGGGCCGTTAGGGGTTAACCCTTTGAGGACAACGCAACATGTTGGTATGGTGAAATCGATCACAGGATTTGCATATTTGAAATATCACATTGGGTGATTTATAATTTTGCATTCCTAGTCATTAGCAGTATGAAGGTATAATAAAAGTTTCAACATGATTGGAAGATATTTTGAATATTTACAAATTTTATTATGTAAACACGACAAAATTTCAAAATAAATATACTTTTGTCAAATTTAATATCAAGTTTTTTATTTAAGGTAGATAAAGGTATGAAAGCAAAAGATATAAAAGAGTCCTATGATTCGAGCATTATTAGAAAGCCCTTTGTATTTAGGACACTCCAATTTCAAATTTCTCAACGTTGGAATAACTTCAATAGATTTTCTACTTTCCAATCCCAACGGTCAAAAGATGTATCATAACTTAACTTAAACATCGAACGAAAACTCCAACTACATAAAAGCTAAAACGCTAGATTTTAAGGACGTTGGACCAAAAATCAAGCATAATATGCTTGATTGGGCAATTAGGTTACACATATGAATTTTAGATTCAATCCATACTTTAAGATCAACGGTTACGAATACCAATTAAGTTGTATGAATATAAAATGACTTGGGATTCAAAAAGAAGTGAATTTCAATGGTTGAGATCATATATGAATAGTCACTAAGTGAAGTCATTTTAACAAATGTTGCCACACAACAATGTAACATGCATGACTTACTGTTAAGAGCCCCAAAATGTAAAACCACCAACCTTTTACACAATAAACAATAACATGGCACCAAGATCGTCCCATTTTGAAACTATTTCATTTTTGCTGATAACAAATTTCAGAGTATATTACGGGCTCCATTATTCAAAGAAGATGATTCATACATTCGCACATGCGTACACAATATACTTATATTCTGTTCATATAAATTTATGTATACATAAAAATACATGTGCATATATACGTATCTATATATATATACGTATCTATATATATATATATATATATATATATATATATATATATATATATATATATATATATATATATATATATAGATGGATGTGTCGACCATTTATAGATGTACATATTAATATAAACCCTAAACATGCATGCACATACGCATACAATAAGATTTATTTATATGTATGTAAATATAAAGGTACATACATGTGCATTCAATATGTTCAACTATAATTAAATTTCATATATACTATTCATATGAACATGCATACAATAGGTTCAAATCTAATTTAATTTCAAGTTTTCCCCTCTAACTAGGTTTGTAAAATATAAATTGTTACATATATTGTGTGATAATTTGTTTATGAAAATTGACGTGGTCTTTCCCTCTTAAATTATGTTTGTGAATCCATTGAATGAAGTCACTCTAGTAGGTTCGAAGTAATGTATGCATAAAAAAATGCTAACTCTTATGGAATTCAAATTGGAACGCAATGCTTCATTCTATTGCCTTTACATTTGAATATTTTGCCTCTTTATTCAATTGGAAAGTAATTACAAGTCAAGTCATGAAATTGACCAAAAGTGAGAGGGAGAATGAACAAAAGAAGAAAGGGAGAAGGGTAAGGTGGGGGGGGGGGGGGGCGGAGTTAGTTAACAATGGAGAGGTAAGAGACATCATGAAAGAGGTGGTCCGGACCGCTCTCCTAGAAGTGAAGCACTACAAGAATTCAATGCGAAGGACAATAAATGTTGGAACATTCTTTGACCTTACTCAAAATAGTCCTCGAAGTCCGCGAGGATTCTTGAAGTGCGTGTAGACCCAAGGAGTTGGGCTGGAGGAGGAGGAAGGGAGAGCAATGAAACACCAAAACTCAATACTTTGGAGAACCCCCTGGGCTGCTCGCGCACGCCGTCCGATGCCTGCCGTCCGCACTGCCGTCCGATCCGGCGTCTTCTCTACAGGCCGCTCTGTCGTCCGATCCGAGGGTTTCGTCCGATGGATCTTGTCCGTCCAATCAGCGCGCTCTATTTCATTCAGTTCGTCCGATCTCGTCGTCTAAAACCGCCGTCCGAGGTGCTTCTGCAGATGACCCTTAACCCCTAAAGGACCAATCAACCATATTATGCTTGTTTTTTGGTCAAACGCCCCAAAAATCAAGTGTTTTAAGTTTATTGTAGTTGGTGATTTCATTAGATGTTTAAGTTAAGTTATGATACATCTTTTGACCGTTGGGATTGGAGAATAGACTTCATTTGTAGATTTTCCACCGTCGAGAAATTTGAATTTTGAGTGTCCAAAATACAAAGGGATTTCTAAACATGCTCATATCATAGGTCTCTTTTAATTTCTTCATTTTCAGTATTTTACTCCTTCTAAATATGACTTTTATGTACCTTAAATATAATTTTTGATATTAAATTTGACAAAACTATATTTATTTTGAATTTTTCCCTTGTTTACATAATAAAATTTGTAAATATTCAAAATATTTTCGAATCATTTTGAAAATTTTGCCATACCTTCATAATTTTAATGACTCTCTATGAAAAATCATAAATCATACAATTTGATATTTCAAGTATGCAAATTATAGTGCTTTGACTTTTTCAAAAGAGATGAGGACCTTTAGGGGTTAACCTTTTGACGCTCGCCTTCATATTCTAAATATTGGATGGTTGCTCATGCGTACATCCATCACATACGGCGACTTCGTACAATAATTAAAATTTGTGATTGTCTATGGTCCATTAAAATATGAATTCCTTCAAATATTTAACCTTCATAATTTTAAAAAGTTCATTTTCTATTAGAAAATACATAACACTTTAGGACTAATTGGATACATACAAATTCGTGCGTGTGTAAACTTTAATTAAAAAAATAAACCAATCCGAAAGGTAAAATTTATATAAAAGTGTATATTGATTGTTGTCAAAGGCAACATTAAACCAACATTAACCCCGAAATGCCCAATCAACCATATTATGCTTGTTTTTTGGTCAAACGCCCCAAAAATCAAGTGTTTTAAGTTTATTGTAGTTGGTGATTTCATTAGATGTTTAAGTTAAGTTATGATACATCTTTTGACCGTTGGGATTGGAGAATAGACTTCATTTGTAGATTTTCCACCGTCGAGAAATTTGAATTTTGAGTGTCCAAAATACAAAGGGATTTCTAAACATGCTCATATCATAGGTCTCTTTTAATTTCTTCATTTTCAGTATTTTACTCCTTCTAAATATGACTTTTATGTACCTTAAATATAATTTTTGATATTAAATTTGACAAAACTATATTTATTTTGAATTTTTCCCTTGTTTACATAATAAAATTTGTAAATATTCAAAATATTTTCGAATCATTTTGAAAATTTTGCCATACCTTCATAATTTTAATGACTCTCTATGAAAAATCATAAATCATACAATTTGATATTTCAAGTATGCAAATTATAGTGCTTTGACTTTTTCAAAAGAGATGAGGACCTTTAGGGGTTAACCTTTTGACGCTCGCCTTCATATTCTAAATATTGGATGGTTGCTCATGCGTACATCCATCACATACGGCGACTTCGTACAATAATTAAAATTTGTGATTGTCTATGGTCCATTAAAATATGAATTCCTTCAAATATTTAACCTTCATAATTTTAAAAAGTTCATTTTCTATTAGAAAATACATAACACTTTAGGACTAATTGGATACATACAAATTCGTGCGTGTGTAAACTTTAATTAAAAAAATAAACCAATCCGAAAGGTAAAATTTATATAAAAGTGTATATTGATTGTTGTCAAAGGCAACATTAAACCAACATTAACCCCGAAATGCCCAATCAACCATATTATGCTTGTTTTTTGGTCAAACGCCCCAAAAATCAAGTGTTTTAAGTTTATTGTAGTTGGTGATTTCATTAGATGTTTAAGTTAAGTTATGATACATCTTTTGACCGTTGGGATTGGAGAATAGACTTCATTTGTAGATTTTCCACCGTCGAGAAATTTGAATTTTGAGTGTCCAAAATACAAAGGGATTTCTAAACATGCTCATATCATAGGTCTCTTTTAATTTCTTCATTTTCAGTATTTTACTCCTTCTAAATATGACTTTTATGTACCTTAAATATAATTTTTGATATTAAATTTGACAAAACTATATTTATTTTGAATTTTTCCCTTGTTTACATAATAAAATTTGTAAATATTCAAAATATTTTCGAATCATTTTGAAAATTTTGCCATACCTTCATAATTTTAATGACTCTCTATGAAAAATCATAAATCATACAATTTGATATTTCAAGTATGCAAATTATAGTGCTTTGACTTTTTCAAAAGAGATGAGGACCTTTAGGGGTTAACCTTTTGACGCTCGCCTTCATATTCTAAATATTGGATGGTTGCTCATGCGTACATCCATCACATACGGCGACTTCGTACAATAATTAAAATTTGTGATTGTCTATGGTCCATTAAAATATGAATTCCTTCAAATATTTAACCTTCATAATTTTAAAAAGTTCATTTTCTATTAGAAAATACATAACACTTTAGGACTAATTGGATACATACAAATTCGTGCGTGTGTAAACTTTAATTAAAAAAATAAACCAATCCGAAAGGTAAAATTTATATAAAAGTGTATATTGATTGTTGTCAAAGGCAACATTAAACCAACATTAACCCCGAAATGCCCAATCAACCATATTATGCTTGTTTTTTGGTCAAACGCCCCAAAATCAAGTGTTTTAACTTTATTGTAGTTCGTGTTATCATTAGATGTTTAAGTTAAGTTATGATACATCTTTTGACCGTTGGGATTGGAGAATAGACTTCATTTGAAGATATTTCACCGTCGTGAAATTTGAATTTCGAGTGTTCAAAATGCAAAGGGATTACTAAAGATGCTTCTATCATATGTCTCTTTTAATTTCTTCACTTTCAGTCTTTTACTCCTTGTAAATATAACTTTTATGTACCTTAAATATAATTTTTGATATTAAATTTGACAAAACTATATTTATTTTGAATTTTTCCCTTGTTTACATAATAAAATTTGTAAATATTCAAAATATTTTCGAATCATGTTGAAAATTTTGCCATACCTTCATATTGTTAATGACTGTTTATGAAAAAATATAAATCGTACAATGTGATATTTCAAGTATGCAAATTATAGTGCTTCGACTTTTAGAAAAGAGATGAGGACCTTTAGGGGTTAAGATAGATAGAAGTAGTTTGATCGATCACAGGATTTCTCCGCCAATGCCTAACGTTTACAATTTCCTTGATAACAAATAAGATCCTATTTTGTGATTTTGTCCATAGAATATTATTCATCCAATCGCACATGTGTACACAATATATTTATATCGTGGATATGTAAATCTATATAAACATAGAAATACACGAGCATAAATATATACATATACACATATGTATGTATGGATATATGTATGTATGTATATGTAAATATGTGGGTGGATATTTGTATGTACATATACATGGAAGCACTTACGAATATACATGCACTACAAACATGTCTTCCACGATATTGCACCATCATGAAAATGGCATGCCACATGTGTTTTATATTACCAATTGGCATATGTTATTATTCCAAGCTTACTAGAGATGATAATATGCCTTGCACGACGTTCTACCATCATGTATACTTGCATGCACATACGCACACACATACACGATAACTTATGGAATTCGAAGTGGAATTCATATTTTGAATATTTCGCTTCTTTATTCAATTGGTAAGTAATTACAAGTCAAGTCATGAAATTGACCAAAAGTGGGAGGGAGAATGAACAAAGGAGCAAAGGGAAAAGGGCAACGTGAGGGGGGGGGGGGGGGCGGAGTTAGCTAACAATAGAGAGGTAAGAGCCATCATGAAAGAGGTGGGACGGACCGCTCTCCTAGAAGTGAAGCACTACAATCTACTTCTCTAGCAGGCCAGAGAAGATTTGGATTAACTCGAGTACCCACTACTACATCATTGGCGGCCAACACACTGTAGCAGCTCACAAGCAGGTCCTGAGCACGAAGGACCATATTTCTGACTTTAAGAGAGGCTTGCTGTCAAAATTTAGTATCATCCCAGTCTGGTGCGAAGAGAGTAATTTCCAGAAGCTCCTGTATCTATCCCGAGTATTGAATCAAGATGTAGCGGGCGAGCGAACGGAACAGACATTCATGCAACAGCTTGGAAATGCTCGAGTGGCGTGGCACAAGATGAATCGGCCCATGCCTGCGTTATGTGGACGCGTGCATTCCTCGAAATTTAAGGTGAGATGAGGCCATTATGCATCTCAATTTTGGTAGTGCATTGCTAGCTTCTGTTATTACATAGAACATGGGGCGATCGCCCGATATGCTCAATGTATAGGTGATTCCCTCTTGTAATCCATGGTATTATATAAATCTAAATCGGAATCGTTTTTCCTAGAGTCCACTTCATTTGGAATAGCTCATGGGGCGATCGCCCCATGCTTCAGGAATTTGACTGATCAGTAGGAAATTTCATGGGGCGATCTCCCCATTTCATGGAATCATACTCATGGTGTTTCGTTTTTTGATTTCAGAATGAATTCCTCTCGAAGGTGAAGCTTATATTCGCGGGTAAATCAGTGAAATCCAAGAATGCAGGTGATGGAAGACTTCCATTGCTATATCTAGAGGACAATGATTTTGACCAGTGGGTTTCGATTGAGAACCAGTGGTTAGCAGGAAGACTTCCAGACCAATGGGGAAGAGTTGTTGCCTCGCACAGTCAAGGAGTTAGTGGGCGGAAGAACTTTGTAGAGAACGACTTGAAAATTCTTCATGGGATGCGGAATGAGGACGTCAAGTTTGTTGCAACTCAGATCCTGGAGAGGAAAATCTGCGTGAAGAGCACGAACTCCAAGAGCGCACCTGCGACCATGATGTCTATGGTTGATTTCTGTAACCAAGAGAGGAAGCTCCGGGCCATGAAAGACGAGCTTATGAATCTTTTCAAGAAATCTCCTCTACCTAGCAGGAAGGCGGAGTACATCCCATATTTAGCTGCGGATTGGGATGCTCTGGCGACGCAACGGGGTTACACTCGCGAGACCATGATGGCACTTCTTTCGCAAATACTCAAACTGCCCGAGGGAGAGGCATACTTCAATAAGCGCCTTGACAATTTAGTGAAGAATCCCAAACCCGGCGACCTCCCCGACAACATCAAGAGCGTATATATGTCCTACGGTGCACAGGACTTAGACCGTCCTGAACTTCAAGACGTTGATTTGTATTCCAAAAGGTACAAATGGGTCACTTATGACTGGTTCAAAGGGAACCTGAGTGCAGCAATGAGTGATGATGCCACCCTTCGGAACTGGTTGGAAGACATGTCCGATGAAGTTAGGTTTCTTTTTGTCTGTTTCTGCTTTACAACCGTAGAAACTGGCAAGTCGAAGGCAAGATTGTTGGAAGACAGAAGACTTTCGGTGATTTTTGACGCATGTGAGCAGAAGGAGATTAAGACCGTCAATATACACTCACCAGCAATCTTTATCACGGACGTGCGCGGGATGACACAGATTGCAAAGGAGATCGAAGTGCGGAAAGGAAGATCGAACGCCACTGCATGGGATTATCATGTCGTGCACTACCTTCCACAGCCTGATGATGAATTCCCTCCATGCGACATCAGCGCTCAAGTTGTAGTGTATATTGTTTTTTTATTCGGGAGGATTGGGCATGGGACACGTGGAGACTTCGACATCTTCTTCGAGAGGGACTGTCAAACCTCGTTTGACCTAGAAGTAGAGAGTTAGGGTTTTAGAATAGCTAGGAGTAGCCCAAATCTCCATAAATGAGTGTGGGAGTGACCATAATGGCACATTTAGTTATTTATGTAGAGGAGGCACTCACGCGAGTGGTAGAGTTATTGCTAGGGCCGGTTTTGACGATAGGTGTCCGGATTGGACACCGGGTAGAGGATGGACGGGTCAGGAATGGACCCGGCCACGTTTCACGCCTTGAAATGGGCGGCTTTAATTAGGGCGGTTCACTGTTCATTTTCACATAGTGTTTCCAGTCCACCCCTGCACCAGAGTTTCGTGTTTCCGGATGTTGTGAGAGATCAGGGAGAGCGACCGGGTGGTGAACAAGTGTTCCGGGGGCTTAGGCGGAGCGCGCGAAACCGAGGGAAGGAAGTTTTGGAGCCAGCAGCGATGGGACGGAAGGACGATTGGAGGCTCGGGCTGCCGGTTCCGGATAAGTTGGTACGCCCGGTTGCTCCGACCGATGCGGACCAGAGGGAACAGTTGCGGAAGGATTTGCGCAAAATGGGTTGCGAAGAATTTCAGTATCTACCCTAGGAGCTCCACAGTGATACCTTGTTGCAGGAGTTAGGTGGAAAACCTGTACCGGCGGAATTCCGGAACAGCGAAATCCGGGGACAGTGGAAGAAGTGGACCCCAGAACAATGGCGCGTGACATACAACTTCCCCGACAGCCCGTTGGGATATGACAAGACCAAGCAGGATTACGAATGGTTGAAGGAAAGGTTTTCTCAACCGGTCTCAGAGAAAAACGGATTCCGGGTGCAGGATTGCATAGACGACCGGGAGAGGCGCCTGCTGCAGTTTCTGGTGCCTATTCTGAGCCCAGACAAACCCACCACCTGCACGATCAAGTTAACGAAGACCATCTATGGGTCCTACTTCAAAACCCGGAAGACCGGATGGGGGCTCATTGTGGACGAGTTGGTGGAACGGGAAGCGCGCAAACTCGGAAGCAAGAAGGGATGTCCTTTAACCCCTTTCCTGTTTCACTTGTATGACAAGCACGGATGTCTCCAGGCCAAGGAGAGAGAGCAATGGGAGAACAGCCGGAGGATCATGGACCGGAGGCCGCCAAGGGTCGGAGAAGGGAGTCCGGATGAGAGCGAGAACGAGGACAGCCCGGACGAGGAAGAACGGGAAGAGCAGGAAGGAAGAAGAGCGGACGAAGCAGCGGTCACTCCGGATATAGAGGAAGGCCAACCGGAGCCCTTGGAGACCCGAGCAGAAGGGGAGGAACCGAGTCAGAAGACACCGGTGAGGACGGGCCATTTCAGGGCGCGCACCCGAGGCCAACTCAAAAAACTCCAGGAGACTCCAGACGAATCCGAACCCGAGGAGGAACCGGACCAGGAGACACCATCCCGAGGGCAGGTGAAGAGACACCAGAGGGGGACTTTGGAAGAGGAAGAAGAAGAGGATGAGGATGAGGACCAAGACACGATCGTGACCGGAGTTAGAATTCCTCCGAGGAAGAGACACAGGAAGGTGACACCGGTGGATAGCCGGAGGAAGAGGAAACCGGAGTCGAGCGGACGACAGAATAACGTCCGGGAGAAAACCAAGAGGGTGCGAGAATCGAAACCGGTGCGGGGCAAAGAGGAGTATCCGGAGGAGACCCGGACTTATGAACGAGTTCCCCGCAATGCAGAACCGGAACTGGAGGACATCTCCCCACGAGAATCGGAGGAGGACTTCTTCAAACCAGTCCGGGAAGCCTTAGAGACGATGGAAGGTAAATACCGCACCATCTGCACTTCGATGAAAGAAGTCGGGCGTGTCATCCAGAGTACACAGGTGGAGAGGTATCCGGAGATCGTCCGGAGAATGAGGAAGGAAGTAGACAAACTCCGGAGGGAAGCTTTGGAAAGGAGTTTGGCACTGGTAAGGCAACAGGATGAGATCCGGACTCTGAAGGAGCAGAACTTGCCCACTTACCGTCTCCTCGCGTCATTGTTCAAACCAGAAAGGGAGGCCCAGATGGAGGCCCGGTTGTACCGGGAGAAGGTGGTCGAAGCCGGATTGGACGACGCCGCCCGAGTGACGAATGTGGCAAAGAAGTACGCCGCAAGGGTCGAGGCAGGATTGGTGGAATTCCGGAAACTGCTGGCGGAGCATCAAGCAAGATTTCCATCCGGGTCCGAACCGGATGAGAGGGTAGCAAATCCGAGAGGTATGAATGCACCCTTAGCCAGTAGTGATTTGTTGGCCGCGTTCCATGTATAGCAGGATGCACCCAGGATGGGGAGATGGATAGGATGATGGCTGGAGGCCAATCCACTCCGGAACAGACTTCAAGACCAGCTGCGAGTCCGGCGGTGAGTATGCCAAGGGGAAATCCGGGTGCCAGTACCGGAGGGGACCTATCAGAGGCCAGTCTGGCTAATTTGGCAGACCAGGCTGCTGATTTGGCAGAAATCGGAACCAACCCGGGTAGGAAGATAGGACCCAGGGAAGACCAGGAGGTAGACGGCCAGCCTGATGTCGGTGGCTAGGAAGACAGGACGGATGCCGGTGAGCCAGAGGAATGCAAAGTGGACGCGGGCAAACCGGAGGAACACGAGACCCAGGAGGACAAACCGGACGGGAGTCAACCGGAGTCCGAGGAGGAAAGTGATCAGGAGGAAGTTCGGGAGCGCCGGTCCAAGAAGAAGGAAGATGCTTCTCCGGAATTCAATCAGGAAGAGGACGGGAGCTCGGAGGATGACAGGGTCAGTGAACCGGAGGAGCGTGAAGATCAGTAGGATCCGGAGTGCAGTGTGAACCGGATCAGGCTAGGGAGTAGGCTTTTATCTAGGTAGTCTAGCTCGTGTGTGAATGGGACTTTTTTTTGGTAGTTTAGGCGTTTTTCCAGTAGGATAGGATTGAGATCTTTTGGATGAGATTTCCCTTGATTTCCGGATCACGGGTTTGTAGGATCTGGGCCAGAAATCCGGTCCGGTGGCTGAGGGCCACTACTTGCCCGGGAATGCTTGGCATTCTTGGGGTCTTCTTGTATTACTATTTTCTTGAAAGCAAACTGCTGTAGAGCATTATCCAAAATTTGTATGTGCTGTGGGGTTGTTTGTGGAAGGATACAGTAGTCAAGAGTCCCTTAGTAACCGGGTAGGCCGTCCGGGTTCCCGAGTGATTTGGGTGCGAAGTCTGAATATGGTTTTTGGGTGATTTGAGGACTGTTTGAAAGAGTGATTTCTAAGTTCCGGACGCTAGGTAATTCGGGTTAGTGGCTGAGCAGGAAGGAGGGGGTACTCCGGGTTGCTCAGAACTCCTGGACGGGTAGTCCGGTTGAGGTGCCAGCACTCGGAAGGTCCAGGCGAGGAGAAATGCGGAATCACAGGAGTAAAACAGGGCGCTAGAATTCCTGAATATTAGTTTCGGATTCCCCGGATAACGTCTATTCCGGTTAATAAGTCGTTGTAGTAATTGGGGGAAAGGGGAAACCGGATCGCACTTGCGTGACGCGGCTGTGGGTTTGGGATGAATCTGCAGCTGAAGTGCAGTACGGGAATTACCCGGGATTAGGAGTTTTTGTTAAGATAACCGGAAGGTAGTGAATTTCCCATCACTTGAATCAGTAGGGAAGGGTGTGTCTTTCAATCCAGCACCACTAATGTGAATGGAGAACCCTCTGAGGGGAAACAGAGGTTAAACGAAACCGGATCAGATAATAACAGTAGACCGGGAGAGAGGAAGATTAGTAGAAGTCCTCCCCGGAAGGATACCGGATCTAGTTGTAACCGGGTCAGTCAGTAGGAGAAGACCCGGTTTGGTAAGAAAGAGGAATTCAGCTGGTGATAAAGAGAGAGAGATCACCAGTCCGGGACCATCTCCGGAAACTTCCCACTTCACAGAATCTCTGCGGAACGATAACCCGGAAATCACCTCTACGAGCGCTCTTAATACAAAAAAGTGCGTTCTAGGGGAATATCCGGTATCACGTGCTACGACAGGGACAGAGGGTCTCGGGATAGATTATCGGCAGTGTATTCAGCAGCTGACTCCTCGGATGTAACAGTCGACCGAGAATGGCGAATTCCGGGAAGTGCATCCTTGAATTTGAGCACTGCGTCTAAAATGTTCAAGCGTTTTCTGAAGAAGGATATACTTCTTATCAATTTACATGGGGGCCCCAATATTACATACGTGGGATTGGTAAGTTTTGAAATTCCTTCACGATTCAATAGTTCAGATTCGCATTATTTAGCTCCATCTATGTTGCAATAATTGCCAGTTGATCGGGAGATCGCCCCATCTCTGTTGAGAGTATTTGTCACTGGATCGGGGGATCGACCGATGACGCTTGGACTGATTTGCGCAGAGAAACAACGCCAGTGTCTTGGAGTTTGTGGAGAATGATAGTCGGCTCGACGACGCCAGAAGTCGAACACAAAGAATGTGGGACGTCATCAGCAAAGAGGCTGTGTTTGACAGTCCCGTGCAGCCACCTCTTCCTCCGGAACCTACATGTACAGCTGTTCCACAAGCTGCGGATGAAGCCACAACTTTGAGACCTCGTACCAGATCAACCTCTCGTGTCAGAGTTGATTCGGTGTCCGATAATGACAGCGATCGTGAGGAGGAGGAAGAGGACGAGGATGAAGACGAGGACGAGGGCGACGGGACTGCCAACAAACGCATACGGGTTGATTCCCCCTCTCCTGTTCCGCACAATCAGTCAAGTCCAGGGACTACTAAGTCTGCGGCTAAGGCTCTGTTTGGACAGCGCAATGATGAAAGTGAAATCGATGCTGTCAAGGACGCAAGCCCGGTATGATGATGACTTTTGTGCTTTTCTTAATGGGAATAAAGTGAAAATCTTAATTAATATTTGATGAGCATTCCCCAAGTTTATATGTTACAATGTACTGGTCAGTGCAGGCAGAGTCGCATCACGCAAATATGTATGTTTGGAATCTTCCTGAGTCTGATGCTGATCTCTCGGATGAGATTTCTTGGGCTCAGTTGCCTGGATCCGGCTATAGGGATCCCATCGCTATAGCTAGTAAGTATGCGGCGAAAGTTCGGAGGACGCAGCTGCCTATGCACATACTTGCATATAATGTGCAACATATTCATGCAGTCGGTGACGAGGTAGCTAACCCCACTACACCAACCTCAATACAGGTGCAGCGAGTGGCACAGAAGAGGAAATCTTCATCCGTAACAACTGACGTCGGTGCATTGCAAGGAGTTGCGGATGCCATCGAAGGTCCTGCTGCGCTACGCTCAGGAGCTGCCCCCCTGATCGATTCCAACCAGATTGTATCATCAAATAGACAGGATGCTTCACAATCACAGGGCGGAACGATGGCAGAGTCTCTCGTTAATGAAGGGAATGCCAATGATGAAGCTTGTGTTCAAGGGCAGTCACTGGATATGGAGGGTGGAGTGCCAAAAAAAGTGAAGACGCTGGAGGGGTCATCGGGGGATCTCCCCATGATACTCTCTGGCAACTCTCCGTCAGGTGAAGAGGATGAAGCTGTGGGCCAGGCAGAACCTCTGGACCCATGCTTGGTGGACTCCATGCGTGACCTCGACAGAATGAGTCCTGCTCACGATCCTGAGACTGCGCGTCCTGATGCGCCTAATAGTCCAGATCAAGAGAGTCGGGATGACCTGTCGAAGATAGACTCTAGCATGCCTGTAAAAGAAGTCATCCAAGACACAGATGGTCCAGATACAATATCGGGCGGTGGCCCCATAGGTCCTATGGGGAAGGACGATCCACCGGAAGATGGAGTTGGTGGACTGGAGGAGTCTTCTATCAAAACAATGGATTTGCAGCACATCCAAAGCGACGTTGTCGAGGAAGGTCCATATGCAGTATCGGGCGGCCGCCCGATGGGTCCTTTGGGGAAGGACGATCCCGCGGCAGATGGAGTTGGTGGACTGGAGGAATCTTTTGGCAGAACAATGGATTTCCAGGAAATCCAAGACGACGTCGTCGTTGATGGTCCACATACAGTATCGGGCGGTCGCCCGATGGGTCCTTTGGGGAAGGACGACCCCGCGGACGATGGAGTTGGTGGACTGGAGGAGTCTTCTATCAGAACGATGGATTTGCAGCACAGCCAAGTCGACGTCGTCGAAGAAGTTCCACATTCAGTATCGGGCGGTCGCCCGATGGGTCCTATGGGGAAGGACGATCCACCGGAAGATGGAGTTGGTGGACCGGAGGAATCTTCTGGCCAATTATTCGAGTTGCAGAATGCTGCGGAGTTGGAGCAGGACGCCTCTGCTCTTCCTCCAGGCCCTGCTTTGAACGCATCAACTCCCGAGAGAGCCTTTGCAAAGCCACACGAGTCAGCGATTTGTAACAGTCGGAAGACAAACGTCAAGGACTTCATGAGAGCTGAAAGGTCTGTGATGTGGCAGGAGGAAGAAGCCAGGACGAAGCTAAGGCATCCCCTCACGGAAAAGCTTCGAAAGGACAGTTTGAAAATCATTTCCGAGGTATTGCGCAACAAGTCGGATGAGGTTTGTGCAATTGAGGCGGCTTTTGAAGATCTGTACAAGACTAAAAGCCTGTCTGCTTATGATGAACATGAATGCTTTAACTTTAACTTGATTCCTAAGTCTGACTTGTAAATGTTCCTAAGGCTGACTTGTAAATTTTCCTAAGGCTGACTTGTAAATGTGAATCTGGCATTAACAATTATTGGTTTCCAGGGGGAGCACTTACTCGATGTAAACACCCTATCGGGGGGTCGCCCGATCTCAGGTGTTGCACCAAGTGCAGTTACGCCTGTTGAAGAGGTGAAACAGTGTAATGATTCCAAGGGTACGTAGTTTTTGTTGAATACCTGCATGATATTGCACATAGTTTCGGCATCTTTTGTTACCTTGCTCATTCATCCTCCCCCTATCCCAATGTTGTTGTCTCAAGGTTTTTGATTTATTGCAGGGAAACTCCCAGAACCAATTATTGGGCCCAAGCTCCCAGAAGAAAAAACCCAGGTACCGCCACCGCGATACATAGTTGTGATTGACTTGAATGGGGTCCTCTGTTCTAGAAGCCCTTTTGAAATGGGTAAGAAGCGGATAATACATCCTAGACCTGGTTGTGCGGAGTTCTTGAATTTTGTTAATAGCAATGCGAAAATCGTCATATGGAGTTCCGCCAACATGAGGAATGTTACGGACATGGTCAATGAGACCACCAAGGGTTGCTCCTTCAACCCACAGGAGCTTCTTCGGCTAACCCAAGCTGATTGCACGGACGCGGGAATCGTGGTCGGTGAAAAGAAACCGCTGTATCTCAAGGATCTAACCGTAGTGCAGAGGCATCTCTCGTTAAGTACTACTGATCATATTCTATTAGTGGACGATACTCCCACGAAGTCTGTCCTGAACGTGAAGCATGGTGCAATCCACCCTCCAACTTGGAAGGATGACCAAGCTGATACCTTCTTAGACTCCGTCTTGAGGCCTTGGCTACAAGGCCTATTCGAGTCAGGATTATCAGTTAAAGATTATGTGAAGACCAATCCGCTTACAGATGGCCAGCAGATCCCGTCAGAGGAGGTTGTTCAGAAGATTTTGAAATCACTAAGTAGGAAGTGATGTGGTTTGATAAATGTATTTGGGCTCTTGTGCAGTTTCTGAAGACCAATCCGCATACAGGTGGCCAGCAGATGTTGTCAGGGATGGTTGTTCAGACGATTTTGAAAACAGTAAGTAGGAAAGTGTTGTGTCTTGATAAATGTAATTGGGCTCTTGGGCAGTGTCTGTTGAATATATTAGTTTTTGTTACTTATGTTTAGTACTTTGAACTGGGAAGCCTGAGCTAGCGAGGCCACGGACGTCGATGGGGCGATCCCCCGATTGCTTTACTGTTGTATATTCATAGCTGCATTTTCTTGGGTTTCGGTGACCTCTGCCGGATTATGTCGCCGCTTCCCTACATCGGGCGATCCCCCGATACGTTAAGTGGTCCCTATCCTGGAACAATAATTTCATACCTAGGTTTGAGCTTTAGTCCTAATTACACTTCATAGGTTGTTGACCATGATTATAATCATAAATGCTGTCCAACAGATTAATATGCCTTTTTTTTGGGAGCTTAACAGGGAATGCAGATGCATGAAGACCACTATTTAAAGAGATCTTTCAGTTTTTATGAATGTTATTTGCATTGAGAACTCTGTAGTTCTTAAGTGATTAGGTTTCAGAACGCTAATGGCCCTCTCTTAGAGTTTTTGTTACAAGCCTTGGTATTTGTCACTATCAAATCTTACTTTATGATCGAGTATATAATTTCCAAGGCTGAGTGAAAGAGGAGTATCGTCAATGGGGCGATCCCCCGATAACGTCACTTCTAGGCATTTACTCTTTTGATTCTTCTTAGACTTCGGTGACTCCTCCCGAATTTAGTGGTCGCTCTGGTACATGGGGCTATCGCTCCATAAGTTTCCTGGTACCCATCGTGGAGAAGTATTTTCGCGAATAGGTATCTCGTTTTATTCTAAATAGTATTCCCGGCGTCATGTTTGAACCGTTTTCTTAAGTAGGTCAAAAATATACTTCCTTGTGGCTAATTTCATTAAGGTTGCAATGAACATAGGCAATGTTCAACTATCATTCTAGTGACATACTTTGAATCCTTTTTAATCAATATATCAATGAAATTGGCTCAAAGAAATACCAAGCAGACAAGTTGTTCAATATCTTTGGGACGGTGGGAGTAAATATACTGGTTACGTTGTTCTGTGTCTCGCCGTAGCATAATGTTGTCAAATTTTCATTTTTGTGCAATGCTTAATGGAATGAATTTAAAAGTTTATAGGTTGATTGCGTAAACCAATTGTGGGGAGTCTGATTGGGCATGCAGATGCATGATCACCACTATTTTAGTGAATCTAAGAGTTTTATACAGAGGAATGAAGCTGAGCAGTAGTATGGTGCGGAGCGTCTGAATACGTCTTCCTAATATCACAATTGCTCAGCAGATATCTTCTGCCTTTTTTTTTGAAGTTTAGTACAGTGGGATATATCGAACCGCTCGGTCTTAGAGTATTGGGCGATCCCCCGATATTCTTTTGCTATTGTAACTCTTTACCGTATTGTTATCACGTTAACACTTTGCATCGACTTCTTGCAGAATGTGATTGTGTTTTCGGTCAACGGTGTACTTTGCTTCGAGGATTACGAGGGCATCAACCCTGCTGTGTTCGACGTTAAGAGAATCCGTCGACGTCCCGGACTCCATGGTTTTTTCCGGAACCTCCTGAACTACTTTCATATCGGCATCTGGTCTTCGATGCTTGCTGGACGACTCCAGCATGTTATTCAATTCTTGCTGCCACAGGACATTACCTCACAACTATTATTTGTATATGGACGAAATAAGTGCCATAACCCAAACTGGTACCCTTACTGCGAGAAGCGGATTCAGCGCTTGACGAAAGATTGCAGGACTCGGGAAATTTGTTGTCCGGATCGTATATTGATGGTGGATGACTGCCAATGGAGGAATAGGCGGAATGGTAACCTCTGCTGCTATTTTCCGAGGTCCTGGAAAGGGGAGCTGGAGTTTCCAAATTCTCGGAACGTCATTCCAAATATCTCTACAGCGTTGCTGCCCTTTATTATGCCTCTTTTTTCCTATCAAAGTGTTAGTCAATTCCTCTTGAAATCTGAGATGGATGGGAAATTCCGTCGCCGACTCTTGCGCGAGGCTAGGCCGCACTTGTAGTCTATATGTATAGATGGAATCGACGCTCATGGCAGTCATTACAATGACTACATAGCTTTTGACGGCTTTCTCGGGGGATCCCCCGATACTTCGTTGATGGCATGGATGGAGATGTCGACCATTCAAAATTTGTACAATTTATTGCCCCTTAATTCCAAGCGGGGACGTTGTCATATATTCAATTGAAATTCTTAGTTTGAAGCCTTCTAATTGAATACTGTTAATGAGTGAGGTTTATAATTTGCTTTCCTAACTCCTTTAGTCGGAATGCAATGGTACTTGTCACTTTTATTTAGCAAATTGTTTCAATTCACTTTAGAGTATAATAATTCTATGTAGAATAATTTCAGAGTTCCTTATCTTTAAAGCATGTACTTCTTCAATTCGAACACACGTTTCCCTCATGTCCTTCAATTACCATTGCTCCATGTTATATTATGAATCGTCCAAATATTGCTAAGAGGACATCGGGGGATCCCCATATTCTGGAAAGAGCCATTGCATAGTCAATTTGTTACAGTATTTCTTCCTATACACTGTTTTTTCAGTTTGATCTCGAGTAGTATTATGTGATTAGTCCTATTTTTTTGTAGGAAATCGGGAGATCCCCCGATCCCTTGCACCATGTGCAGTCAAGAATTGACGCCAAAGTCCATATTTAGTTAAATATCGCATTGTATGTGATTGGAGTCTTTATGTGCCGGTTGAATTGTCCTAGTTTTTGGATATTTTTGCCGTATTTTGTGTTCTAACCGACTAATCGTGGATTTTTGTGTATTTCACGGTATTTTGCGGTTAATGTAGGAAGTAGAAGTTGGGCTATTGTTGGGAAGTAAACGTGGGACTATTGGTAAAAGACCTAGTCCTATTTTTAACACCTAAAAAAAGACCCGGTAACTAATAGTTTAGAGTGTGTTTACTAGAGTAGGGTTTTTGGATGAGTTCTAGTTGGATGAAGTGCAACGGATGGAGGGGGGACAAAACCCTTGGGTTGAAGCCCAAGGGCGATCATTCTCTTCTCTCTCCCTCGAATCACATAGGATAGGTTGATTTTCTTTGGTAGATAGATGCTAGAGCAAAGGCAGTTAGGTCTTGAAAATTGGAGGGGTTGTAGATGATCAAGTCGGCTTTCCAGAAAGTCTAAGCTCAAGGCGTTTGGAGCACGGACGAGGGAGCAACGGCTGCGGAAGTGAAAGGAGGTTTTCGGAGGCGCGCACAAGCTGCGGCAGTGCAAAACGGTGACAATATGGAAAACTGACAGCATGATATTATGGAGGGAGCCCTCCGTGCTTGTTCTTTTTTGTTCTTCTTTTGCATTTCAAGTTCCATTGCATGATCAGTAGACCATTAGTGAGTTAAAAGGCAACATGGATGTCGAAATGGTGAGCTAATCACCTAACCTTTCTTGTGTGTGTAAAAGTTCAAGATTGTGTTGTGAAAGTGAGCTATTTATGATTGTTGATGTTTGGATGGTTTTATGCTAATTGTATAATCTTGTGGTGAATTTTGGGACGGTGAAGGGAGAGACGAGGAAGCGCTGCTCGAGTTCCTTCGTCCAATTTGATTGTGTTTTAAGTTTAGGGTTAAATTTCTGAGTTTTTGGCATGACGCGGAAGCGCTGCCCAAAATTCTCCAAAAAACCCTAAATTATGTTTAAATTGAGTCTATGCATTGCTAAGGTGGTTGGTAGTATGTGTGGTGGTTTAGGTTGCATTAGGAAGGGATATGGGAAGCTCTAAGTTGACTTATTCACTTTTGCAAGTCTAGAAGGTGTGCTGGAATTGTTAGATATAAGCCCAAAAATCCTAGTTAAGAGCCTTCATTCACAAAACTAAGCCCAGTTTTGCATGCTAAGTGCCTAGGATAGATTGAGTTCACTTAATCGCACAAGAAACAAAAAGGTCCATTGCTTGGAAGGCATACATTTGCACCCACCACCGGCCCATTTGTGATCATAAATCGGGCGACCGGTTTTTGACTCACATGGAGGTCCTGCATTAACTCGTCGAAGTCTTGTTCGTGTTGCGGGATGTCCGGGCAGATACGTTTCTCCGGAATCTTGGCCCCGGCTTCCCTGCGTGCCATGGCTGCGGACTCCGAGCGGAATTCTTCACTCCTCCGGATGTGACGCAGCTCCATCTCCGGATGCGCCCTCTCTTTCCTTGGTAAACCTCGCGCCTCTCGCTCCAGGCGCTTCCCTTTCCGCTTCCGGGGTGTTCTTCTAACCTCCCGGAGACCCCGCGACCCTTTTCCTGGCTGCGCACTTCCTTTCTTCCTCAAACTCCGCCAGAAATGGCGGTGCGCACTGTCCGGAGGTTCGCCTATGTCAAATTCTAACCTTGCGTCGCTGTCTCTCACCGGGTGTTCAGTTTCCCTCACTCCCGGACGCTCAGAACCTGCACAGTATGGTCGCTCAATGCTCTCTACTTCCGGTCCCACACTATCAATTCTACGGCTATCCGGAAGCTCGAAATTCTGCTGGCGCGGACAACTGGAGCTGTAGAGAGTGAATGAACAGTGGGTCGCCCAGTTTAGAGCGGCCCACTTCAATGCTCGGACCGTGGCCGGGTCCATCGGAGACCCGGCCTCACCTATCCGGTCTCCCATCCGGTTTTCCACCGGAATCTACTTTCGGTCTAGTCCTGTAATAATTCCTCTATGCTGTGCCCGGATGATACTCTCTCTCTAAATAAATAACTGGGCCGTTATGGCCACTACTTCTCCTATTTATGGGTGAAAGACTACTCCTAGTTGCCCTAGAAACCCTAACTAGCCGCTTTCGGTAAAACGAGGTTTGACATATGCTGTAATAATTGCATAATTATTGGAGAGGTTGTGAAGGGAAATATGTCAAAGAGGCATTGTCATTTTCCAAAGTTTTGGTTTATAAAATGCGCAATAAATCCATTCTTTGAGGTTGACATACAAATGAAAGTTGTAGATGATGACTTTTCCATGACATCCATACGGTTGGATTTCGTAACAGTGTCAAAATATGCTTAAGTTTGATTTTAAAAGAGATTATCGTTTTAATTACGTGAAAAATAAAAAAAAATACTCATTGTCTTTGTGAATGTTGGAACCATTGGCCAAAAGTGCATAATGTACAACATTGAATCATCTTTTGAAAAATATGCAATATTTTAACCTATAAATTTATCTTTTGATTGCGTACAAAGAGATCTCAAGATACCTCTATCGAACTATAATAAAACTTATGTGAACAATTGAACCATTGCTGAAGCATAATGATTTCAACCAATCATAATGAATCACTGACAAGATGAGAGTGTTAAGATTGTGATTTTAGTGAATTTTTAAAGTTTTTTCTTGTAAATTCATTTGAAAAATATTTAGGCATTTCATTTAAAATTCAACCAAATGGACGTCTTCTAATCATGATGTCTTACATGTGCTCTTTGGAGTTGAAGCTCAATAAAGTTAAAGAAGCCTCATTTCACAATATATTTAGGTATTGCCCAACCTTCTAGGCACTTAGAGGTTATGTACTATTTGGAAGAATATTTTGGAATTGATATACGTATGACAGTTGTAGATTTAAAATTTCATGTTCCATCCGTATGGTTCAATTGACCTAAACCATCACCAACGTTTTTTCTTAAATTTTGAAAGCCAAAATTAAAAATTCCTTATAAATTTGAATACAAACTAGAAATTAACGTTTTTTGAATGAAATTTGTAGGCCGATGGATTTGGAATGAGATACTCTTTTAGAATGTGGTGATTCCCTGGGGTTTTTTGTCCTAAATCTTCAATGTATGACCTCCTTTTTGCAAGGCTACTCTAGAATTAAAGTCCATCAATGCAATTTGGATTTGATCAACGCCTTGACATGCCTCTACACCTGTGATTCTAGAAAAATATGCACTCTGGTGACACTAAATCCAACCATTGCATAGGGCGACGACTTGATGAAGTATCTCAAAAGAAATGGATGACTTTCATCCAACAAGTGATGGGAATGTAGGGTGGGTTGGAAACAATTAGCATTTGAATTTCTGAAAATGTTGTGGTGGTTGTGGATTAAAGAACAATGAATGATCACGGTTTCAAGGAGAGTTACACATACTTATGTATAGGGATGGTATATGAGCGACACGCATTGTCTTGTGTAATTTTATTACGGACAAATGTGCAATTTTACATGTGATGTTGTGTGGAAATATATTCATGATTGTATGTGTGTTATTTCCAATGATAGATGTATCCACATTCACGTATTGTTTCTACATTCACGCATATTATTTTATGAATATGTAAATGTATTATTTCAACATACTTGTGTATTATTTCTTATTCAACATTCTTGTGTATTATTTATATATTTGCATCCATCATGTTGTTTTGTAATACATGTATTTTTCAAAACGCAATGAAGGTGCAAATGGAGTCGATGAGAAAGGGAAGTGAAGTTGAAAAAGCATGGGAAGGTGAAAACCTGGTGTGGAGGTGAAAAGACGAGAAAAGATTACGTGCATTCCTGAAAGAACTACCACACCGGTGTAACTCTTGTGAGAAAAGGTGTGGCCGTGTGTTCCTACGATTAAACTACGCTCATTTGACTTTGGCCTGTTGGCAAAAACCCACCCAATACGTGAAAATGTTATGACAAAACACGTGCATTCGTAGGACAGTTACAATGGTTTTTAACTGGTTTGGCGAACTAAGGGATAGTTACACCATTGTGACACCTCTGACACTAGGTGTGACTATGATTTGCTATGCCTACAGTGCATTCCCATTAATTTGGGCATTCAACTTTTAGGAGAAAACACAATTCCAAAAAACTTGTGTTTGTGAAGGTGTGACAGTGTAATGGAACAATTCTACCCTAAACCCATCACTGTAGCCTGTAGGTTATTTAGGGATGATGAAATGCTAACTTGAAGAACAATGAATGATTGTAGTTTGAGAAGAGTTGTACGTACTAATGTTTAGGGCTGGTATATGAGCATTGTGCATTGTCTTATGTAATTTTATTATGTACGAATGTAGAATTTTGCATATGATGTCATGTTGAAATCTCTTTATGACTCTATGAATGTATGATTTTCATGGATTAATATTTCTGCATTCATGTATTGTTTCTGCAGTGCCACATGTTATCTTCTGAATACATAAATATATTATTACAACATTCACATTTTTTGAGTGTTTTTTGACGACTGTCGTGTTTGTTATGTAATACATGTATTTGCAAAACATCGTGAAGATGGAAACAAAGTCGAGGTGAGTGTAGTGAAGGTGAATGCATAAGGGAACTCAAGGTGAAAACCCGGGTTGTAGATGAAACCGCACTGCAAAATATATGCACCTCTAAATGACGTGTTACACTTGTGAAATGCATTTGAGAAAAGGTGTGACAGTGTACCCCTACTTTGTAGTGCATTTACATCACTGTAGCTTATAGGCAAAAATGCAATTGCAATTACGTGCATTCATGATGGAGCGACACTGGTGTAACTCATTTGAGAAAGGTGTGACCTTGTACCCTTGAACCTGTAGTGCATTCCCATCAATCCAATCCATGGGATTTCTTATGGAAAATTAAATAGTAACTTACAGAACAAAGAACAGTGCAAATTTGAAAGAGACACAGGGATGTTGTTGCACAAGAATGGTATACAAATTATCATCAGCTTTCTTATAATTTAGGTAAAGTTTTACATGTGATGTGGGCTTAAAATAAGGGCAAAACATTTAGTGATATAGAATATCCATTTCATAGTTTATTGTAAACTATATTATTATTATTATTAATTTATTAATTTTTATTATTTGTTCATTGACTTGCAACTTTTGGATCTCTATTTACCTATCTCTATTTCTTCTTGGCTTTGTTATATTACTTTCTTCTTCTAGATCCTAAATTGTTTAGTACCTTATCCTACTTTTGATTTCTCAGGTTCTTTTTTACATTGAACTTCCTTTTATAATCTCCAGTTGCTACTTGGGTTCTCATTTCATCTTCTACTTACAAACCCTGCTATCAATAGAAATATTTTATTTTCTACAAGAAGAAATTGTGTTTTAAAAAAAAATAAAATTTCAACGTCTCCTTACTTCTTGCTGTCATTTTCTGCCTACAATGTTTTGTATCTCCTACTTTTGTTGTATATGTTTTTTATTTTTTTTGCATCCAACTATATTATTTCTTTTTTGCATTCATCTATATTCTTTCAATTTCTACATTCACATTCACACACATATATATATATATATATGCATACATATACATACGTACATACATATCTATATACATATATTCACATATATTTTTTATTATTCAACAAGCACGTATAATTATTATGCATCATTGCACATTCAAGTATATATTATTTATTTCTCTACATCCATTATGTTTGCTTTCTTTTGGTGTACATTTAATTTTGGTTAGGGTGTACAGTCGGGTACAAGATGGTTACGAATTTTGGATCCAGTTGAGATTTGTGGGAACTTTGGAAGGCCCCTGTATGCTCAAAAATGAACGGAATTTCAAATTTTAATTTGCATTAGAATCACACTAAAGTCTACTTTATCATCATTACAAATACACACATGTAATTGAAAATCATACGAAAAATCTGATGTTTTCTATATACTATCTACCATTTAGTGCAACTACCATTTGTGAAAATTACAACTTGTATTTAATGGTACATATTAAAAATGAACCTTCACAATTGCTTTAGAGATACTTGATCTCACACCACTTGAACTAATTGTATGGTTTCTTACTTGTTCTTTACCTTAATGCAAAAAATCTTTGACTATCTTCCACAGGTTCACTATGAAATGACAGATAGTGCATAAAAGAAATCCAAATTGTTGTCTTATTTTAAATGATTCCTTTTTCACTTATTATGAAGTTGAAGCACGCTTCATTGCAATTCCAATGCAATTTGTGGTTTCAAAATCGGTTCATTTTTGAGCATGCTAGAGCTTCCTGAGAAATATTGAACTTTCTAATGAAAACTGATTGAAAAATTCGTAAGCATGTTGTACCGGACTGTACATAAATCTAGAAGTTGGCTTCATCCATTTTTCATTGAATCATTGCTACATGATTTCTAAATTGGTTTGAAAGTTAGCTCTTTGAACTACATAGCCACGGTGCACAAATGTGCAGCAATGTGTAGTCGGTACACCAAGAGCAGTTAGTGCACCCTACACCATACAAACACCCCAAAATACACATTGAAAAACTTCAGAGGGGAATCAAACATACTGAAAGATTACAATGAGTAGAAAATCCTTGCATTGTTGTGCACTACCCAAGTGTCCTGGAGACCTGCAAAGAACTCCAGTTCTAAAGCTCTAAATCCACAAAAACATACAAATTAACTTGTTGTGCTTCAACCCTAAACCACAATTGCTCCTTGTAAGTTGACTTTCATTGCATTTGAGATAATACAATCCACAATGTACCCTAAACCACCCTAAAACACTTCAAAACACCCGGAACCCCCCAAAATCCAACATTTGCCTCGGGAAGAATTAGACAACAAACAATACACCGGTAGATTTGTATTGAAAAAGCACACACAATGGGTACAAAAAATTATGGAATCGAATGAGAATTGCATAAAATACGGCTCCCCAAAGGTCGCAGCAGTCTTGAAAACAGCGTCTCAAATCTGGATGCACAAACTGATTGGCGGTGATTTAGGAGACAAGACTTATACCAATGGATTTGCAATTGAAAAATATGCAAGATAGGCTCAAGAAAATCGGAAATCGGACAAAATTTGAAAAATTTACGTGCATTCTCAAAGGCGGGGTTACACCGGCGTATCCCTTTGTATTGGAGGTGTGTCCAGAAACACCGAATGCACTGCATTCCTGTTCCGTCTAGCTATAGATGTTCGATCAGCGTAGAGCAGATCTTTCGACGGTCGTCGTAGTTGCTCAAATGTACGATGAGAGCGACGAAGATGTTCCGGCAGTCGATGTTGATGCTCTGATGTTCGATCAGCGTAGAGAATATCTTCCGACGGTCGTCGCAGCTACTCAAGTGTACGATGAGAGCGACGAAGATGTTCCGGCAGTCAATGTTGATGCTCAGATGTTCGATCAGCATAGAGAAGATCTTCCGGCGGTCGTAGCAGCTGCTCAAATGTACGATGAACATGACGAAGATGCTCCGGCAGTAGATGCTGAAACTCAAAGTTTCGATGAGATGCTCGATGACGTGTACGATGAAGTGTACGATCAATTTTTCCAACAGATGTTCGAAGATGCTCGTGCAAACGCGGAGCGTGCAGCAGATCTACCACTCCAGCCACGTCCCGAAGATGCTCATGCAAATGTGGAGCGTGCAGCAGATCCACCACTCCAACAGCGTCCCGAAGATGCTTGTGCAAACGTAGAGCGTGCAGCAGATCCACCACTCCAGCAATGTCCCGAAGAAATTCGTCCGGTCCAGGAAAATTCGGCTGCCACTCTACGCCGTTTCTTTTCTGATATCGGACCGTTTGAGACGCGTGAAGCGACTGAGTTACTGACGTTTCCAGCGCTTAGTGGGCCGCATAGTGACGTTGAACAGTATTCGGACATCAATAGTCCGCATCTACTCGATATAGATGCAGCATGCTTTATGATGTTAACGTTAGATCTGCCACACTTGTTTGGCGCTATGGTTAGACCGGCGAATAGAAGAGTGCCGATTAGAGATCACAAAGACTTTGACGACTGGTTGCACGTCATAGCAGATCCGATAGTTCTGAAAGTCTACGCTGGAACTGGCGTGGTTGCACGGGATGCGTTCAAAAACAGAGTCTTGAGATATATACGGCACGCTTATGGCATGGCACATACAGCTAACGAGAACAGTTTGACGTTAGCGCTAAATCAAGTGAATATTCCGGTCTCAACGATATCAGAAGCGCTTCATCGTCATGGTGCAGCTATCTGTCGCGTTCAGTTTTACGGGATGAAGTGGCCGTTAGCAATAGCCGAGCCGCAGATTGATCGGTTTATAGAGCGCTACCACGTAAAGATGGGAAACCGGGTTCCTCGTTATCTGAACATATTTGACTACGGAATCTTTCTACCGACAGACGATCTTGTGCTCTATAAATTTACTCATGAGCAGCTTCGTGCGCGTAGATTTAATGATGGCGAAGTGCACGAGATGTGTCACATCTACGGATACGGCTCGTTGAGTTTCAACCCGAGCATTGACGACCGTATTGTCAAAGTCAAGTTGTATCAAGTGTTGTGCCACGAGATTATGTCTATCATACCGAAACGGAATCTCAATGACATGCCAGAATCGATCGGTAGTATGCAGACCAGAGTACAGCAGATAGAAAACATGTTGAGGATTTGGGACGGTCTGTCAGCTGAAGACCGCACGGCTCGACTGCAAGGCACAAGACTGGAATTGACAGTACACACAGAGAAAGTTGTTGATGGACGTCAACTATGCAGCGGTCTTGACATGTTTCATGATGAAGGCATTCAGCGGGCGTTAGACGGACCATTTGACGTTGTGCGTATCGGTTTAGACAATTTCTTGAGAGATTGTCATCACTACTTCGACGCGTTTGCACAATCGGTGGTGGGGGCAGATGCTTCGATGCCAACAGTTCGTATTCAAACCGCGCTCACTATGGCTCGTCAAGCATTCGGATGGAGTGGCATGTACATGCAGCGTCAACTTCGACAAGCGCGACTCTGGCACGCTGCCGTAGCACAACAACAACTATTACGAGAAGATGCAGAGTATCAGTACGACGGATGGGAGCTAGACGATCTGCAAGACCGTCCGTTGATTTTAGATTTTCTCAACAACGCGAAGTGGTTTGTTCATCACAAAGTGAAAGATCGAACTAGACCAGGTTTGATGCTGAAGCAACTCAATAATCGATATTGGCGCAAAGACGGCGTATATACTGATCGTGTGGGAGCAGCTCGTTATTTTATCAAAATGTCTCGAGACACGGGCAAACATTGGCGCGAATTTGTAATCGCTAAACCACCGGTGGTAGAATTGTCTGATTCAGAGTAGATTATTTCATACTATAGTAGTTTAGCTTATATTTCCGTTATGCTATACTACTATAGAAAAATAAATAAATAAATAAATAAAAATTAAACATATAAAAAACCAAAAAAAAAAAAAAAAATGCTGTAATAAACGAGAAATAGATGTAGTATCAAGTATGCTATTGCTACTTCTTATAAAATAAAGAGCATTTCTGAAATCTTCTCTCTGCTGCAGTTATATATAGTGTGTCTAATTTTTATTCTTTTCAACATTGAACATTCCACCACGCTCATTGTGAGCTCTTGCCATTTCTAAAACTATATAATAAATTTTGTTTGGATACTTTATGCAAAAGTTATATACAAATGAAGTATACACAATAAACCCGAAAGTCAACACACGGTTTAAAGTCAAATCATCTATATCTTCCAATCGGTGAGGATCTAGGAAAAAACAATTACGCCACCGGAATCGCAGCCATCGAAAATGGGGGGTAAGGTACACTCACAATCCCCATATTCAAAGTCTACACAAAACCATAACAAACCCTAAACCACAACCCCAAAACATCCATATCTTCCAATCCCAACGTCGGATGACCATTTTCACTACACCATTGAATTTGTAGACGTCGAAAATGGGGGGGTAGGTCAAATCAAAATTTCAAAATACTACAAAACCTCAAAAGTCAACACTTTAACCTCTAAAGTCAAACATTCCATATCTCACAAACGGTGATACTTGTTATGAATTTTATTGCACTGTTGGAATCGCAGCCCTCGAAAATGGGGGGGTAGACAAAATCCCAACCTCATCTGAGAAAATGGACTTTCCTAAGAAAACCCATGTAACCCTAAACCCTAAAACCCTAATAACTTCCAATCCCTAAGCTTTTTGGGAAAACTAACTACACCACTAGATTCACAATGCCCAAAAATAGGGGGCTAGGTATACTCAAAAAGTTGCAATACCTAAACACGGCAAAAGTCAACACCCCAAAGCTGAAGTCAAACATCCTATATCTCATAAATGACGACAGATTAGGGAAAACTTTTTGCATATTTGAAATCACAAGGGTCGAAAATGGGGGGGTTAGGTCATTTCAAAATCCAAAAATAAGTATGTCAATTTTATGGGCATGGCCTTGTAACCCTAAACCCTAAACCCTAAACCCTAAAAGAATTAAACATGTAAAAAACCAAAAAAAAAATGCTGTAACAGACGAGAAATAGATGTAGTATCAAGTATGCTATTGCTACTTCTTATATAATAAAGAGCATTTCTGAAATCTTCTCTCTGCTGTGGTTACATATAGTGTGTCTAATTTTTATTTTTTTCAACATTCGACATCCCACCACGCTCATTGTTAGCTCTTGCCATTTCTAAAACTATAAAATAAGTTTCGTTTGGATACTTTATGCAAAAGTTATATACAAATGAAGTATACACAATAAACCCGAAAGTCAACACACGATTTAAAGTCAAATCATCTATATCTTCCAATCGGTGAGGATCTAGGAAAAAACAATTACGCCACCGGAATCGTAGCCATCGAAAATGGGGGGTAAGGTACACTCACAATCCCCATATTCAAAGTCTACACAAAACCATAACAAACCCTAAACCACAACCCCAAAACATCCATATCTTCCAATCCCAAGGTCAGATGACCATTTTCACTACACCATTGAATTTGTAGATGTCGAAAATGGGGGGGTAGGTAAAATCAAAATTTCAAAATACTACAAAACCTCAAAAGTCAACACCTTAACCTCTAAAGTCAAACATTCCATATCTCACAAACGGTGATACTTGTTAGGAAATTTATTGCACCATTGGAATCACAGCCCTCGAAAATGGGGGGATAGGCCAAATCCCAACCTCATCCGAGAAAATGGACTTTCCTAAGGATGCCCATGTAACCTCGTGCCCCAATTACGGATGCAGGATGAAGTCCTCCATCCACGTTCATGAACTTTGAATATCAGAAAGTGGCTTAAGGTCATCGTTTCTCTTCCCGCCAAAACCACGCAACGTTCTCCCAAACATTTATTTTTCGCTTTCTCTATGTTGCATTGGCATTGGAACTTCTTTTTCTCTTGTATAGCTCTGTAGTGATGCCTCTTGAACTCGTTTGTTCACCTTCGAATCCTTGTTGCTTTTGAACTTCTCCGTTTCTCTCTTTCGATGAGAACTATTGGTTCTGTGTTGGCATTGTGGGAGATATGATGATTGTGTTTCTAACGGTCCGTAGGTTTTTCACTATATTCGCGAGGCGGGTGGGGTGGCATCAAGATTTCTTCATGTTATTACTCGCAATTTCAGATGTGGTGATTGTAGTGTGGAATGGTCGCAACAGAGGACATGGAAGTTGGATGTTAGATACCTTGAATGTAAGTATTGCTCTCTCAGGCTAGCGTCGCTACTTAAATTGTAATGAAATTATGTCAATAAAAATTTCACAATATCTTTTGAATGGATCCAGATTTTGTGGATGTGAGTATACTACGATGCACTCTTAAAGAACACTAATTTAGTTGTATTTGATTTTTATAAGACAATAAAATAGTAGATTTAGCAAATAAAGAAAATATACTCTTTATTGAATGTAATTTGGATTCATTACTGATGTAGATGATAACCAACAAGTACATGAGTGCCAACTTTTTAGCACTTGCTATTTTTGAAGTACAGGTATATAACTTCCAATTACTATAGTATAGGATTTTGGAGTACTATCATCTACAATACAAGTAGTGAATGCACTAAAGTGTAGTAGTATGATCATCTCTAGTCTCCATTCATATTGATCGAAAACAAGATTTCTCACCCTCATGCAAAGCTCCCGATTTCACGACTCTGCCTCAATAGGTGTACACTTTCATTGCATTCAATGCAGAGTGACCTAGGAAAACAAGAAGCGGGACTCGAGGACACAGATTAAGGAACTGGAACAATATTGGATTTGCCCCTTGCTTTGTTGAATACGATAATACACTACTCAAGACTAGTACATGGTACCTGTGGTTATCAAGCATAACATTTTCAAGTTAGGGTTTAAGGTTTAGGGTTTAAGCAACTTAAAGTTGGAGAACCTCTTCTCCTTAGTATAGCTCCTTCCGAAAAGACAAGAAAAAAAACACACCATACAATCAACAAGCTCTGCTCAAAGAACCATTTCAATTTCCAGTATATGTTATTTCTCAAAGGAATAAACTTCCAACCAACAAACCCGAAAAACCAACTGTAGAAAATAAACATAAACAAAAACAAAACTATCTCATTCAATAATCATTGAGACAATTAATTGCGAACAACCCGATACTATTTAATAAAGAAACTCCAAGAACATGCAAAGATAAAATGAATGGCAAACCATGTAACTAATACCAATGGCACACTTTCTAGCATCTTGCACATCTCCCGACAACTTTCAGTCTGAAAATTTCCAACCCCGTTACCAATAATCACCACAAGAGCAGACGCCATCTTTGAAGTGGTGAAAGCGATTGGCATCCCTGGCCACAATCTCCTGTCCAGTCACCTTAGAGATGAACTTCGTTGCTGTATGGCAATCTGAACACACCCGAAGATTCTTGTATACACGAATTGGCTTTTCAAGAGGCGTGTGCATCATGCCATAAGCAATAGCTAGCTTTTCACTGTGAGAGCAAAGAGCAAGTTCTTTGTCCTCCTCATCAATATTGCGCAATACAAGCCGAGTATCAGGAATGTAACCTTCAGCCCTTAACTTTTTGGTCAAGTTATCCAGCACAGCATAGATCTGCTTTGCTTCTGGGTGAGAGGTATCTCCTACAACAAAGCGATGAATCTTGTTATTAATCTCAATCCAGCTTATCCCTGGCTCCTTGCGAATACCTCTTTCCTGCATCATACACCGTATTGATGACACCTGATCCCACTGGCCAGCGGCAGCATAGATGTTGGAGAGGAGCACGTATGAAGCGGCACCCTCCGGTTCCAACTTAAGAACCTCTTTAGCAGCAAGTTCGCCCAACTCCACATTACCATGACTTCTACAAGCACCAAGCAAAGCTCCCCAAGTAGCTGCACCTGCTTCAACTGGCATGTTATCAATAAAGAGCTTTGCTTCCTCTAAGTTTCCTGCCCGCCCAAGGAGATCCACCATGCAACCATAATGAAACACAGTAGGTTCCATGCCATAATCCTGCATCATAACCCGAAAGAGCCGACGGCCTTCATCAACAAGGCCTGCATGACTACAGGCCGACAACACTGCCACAAATGAGTACTCGTCAGGTTTCAAACCATCAGCAATCAGTTTTCTAAAGACTTCCAGGGCTTTGTGTCCACGTCCATGGTCTGCAAGTCCACCAATCATCACGTTCCATGTCACCACATCACGTTCCTCCATTCTGTCAAAAATTCGTACAGCATCATCGATGCTGCCACTCTTTGCATACATGTGAAGAAGCGCACTAGCCACGCGCAAATCCGACTCCAATCCATCTGCCAGGATATGGCTGTGCACATCCTTCACCCACTCTAACGCACCCGCACTTGCACATGCATTCAAAATGCTCACATACGTGATTGCGTCTGGTACACAGCCCTCTCTTCGCATTCGAAGTAAACATTCATATGCCTCACACCCGCGTCCATGGTCTGCAAGTCCACCAATCATAACGTTCCATGTGATGACATCATGCTCCTCCATTCTGTCAAAAACTTGTATGGCATCATCGATGCTGCCACTCTTTGCATACATGTGAATAATCGCATTAGCTACACGCAAATCCGACTCCAATCCATCTGCCAGGATATGGCTGTGCACATCCTTCACCCACTCTAACGCACCCGCACTTGCACATGCATTCAAAATGCTCACATACGTGATTGCGTCTGGTACACAGCCCTCCCTTCGCATACGAAGGAAACATTCATATGCCTCATGCCCACGTCCATGGTCTGCAAGTCCACCAATCATCACGGTCCATGTGATGACATCACGTTCCTCCATTCTGTCAAAAACTCGTACAGCATCATCGATGCTGCCACTCTTTGCATACATGTGAATAATCGCATTAGCTACACGCAAATCCGACTCCAATCCATCTGCCAGGATATGGCTGTGCACGTCCTTCACCCACTCCAGAGCACCCGCACTTGCACATGCATTCAAAATGCTCACATACGTGATTGCATCTGGCACACAGCCCTCCCTTCGCATTTGAAGGAAACATTCATATGCTTCATGCCCACGTCCATGGTCTGCAAGTCCACCAATCATCACGCTCCATGTCACCACATCACGTTCCTCCATTCTGTCAAAAACTCGTACAGCATCATCGATGCTGCCACTCTTTGCATACATGTGAACAAGCGCATTGGCCAAGCGCAAATCCGACTCCAATCCATCTGCCAGGATATGGCTGTGCACGTCCTTCACCCACTCCAGAGCACCCGCACTTGCACATGCATTCAAAATGCTCACATACGTGATTGCATCTGGTACACAGCCCTCCCTTCGCATTTGAAGGAAACATTCATATGCTTCATGCCCACGTCCATGGCCTGCAAGTCCACCAATCATCACGTTCCATGTCACCACATCACGTTCCTCCATTCTGTCAAAGACTCGAAGGGCAGCATCGATGCAGCCACTCTTTGCATACATGTGAACAAGCGCACTAGCCACACGCAAATCCGACTCCAATCCATCTGCCAGGATATGGCTGTGCACGTCCTTCACCCACTCCAGAGCACCCGCACTTGCACATGCATTCAAAATGCTCACATACGTGATTGCATCTGGCACACAGCCCTCCCTTCGCATTTGAAGGAAACATTCATATGCCTCATGCCCACGTCCATGGCCTGCCAGTCCACCAATCATCACGTTCCATGTCACCACATCACGTTCCTCCATTCTGTCAAAGACTCGAAGGGCAGCATCGATGCAGCCACTCTTTGCATACATGTGAACAAGCGCACTAGCCACACGCAAATCCGACTCCAATCCATCTGCCAGGATATGGCTGTGCACGTCCTTCACCCACTCCAGAGCACCCGCACTTGCACATGCATTCAAAATGCTCACATACGTGATTGCATCTGGTACACAGCCCTCCCTTCGCATTTGAAGGAAACATTCATATGCTTCATGCCCACGTCCATGGCCTGCAAGTCCACCAATCATCACGTTCCATGTGATGACATCACGTTCCTCCATTCTGTCAAAAACTCGTAAGGCATCATCCATGCTGCCACTCTTTGCATACATGTGAACAAGTGCGTTCCCTACACGAACATCTGATTCAAGACCATCGTGTCTGATGAGCGCATGAAGCTCTTTGCCCCATTTCAAAGCTGCTGGACTCGCAAATGCCTTCAGGATGCTCAAGTAAGTAACTTCATCTGGCTGCACACCTTCTTGGCACATTTGATTGAAAACTTCCCGTGCATCTTTAGCACAATTGTGCTGAGCATAACCTCCAATCATGATGGTCCAACTATAAACATTCTTGTTCAGAAGTTTATCAAACACTCGGCGTGCATCCTGCAGCCTCCCACATCTGTTGTACACACTCAAAAGGTTGTTCGCCACACGTACATTTTGCTCCATTCCACTCTTGATGATGCATTCATGAGCCTGCTTGGCCGCCATAAGGTCTTTCTGCTTCAAGCACCGCTTCAAAACTTCAACATACATGTACGAGTCTATAGTGATGCCTTGTTGCAGTAGATTCCTTATAACAATAAGCGCTTCGCTCGTGGTACTTGTGCTCCAAATGTGCGTCCTACCAACAGCATGAGAATGTGATGTTGCCTGAGTGACCAATTTGAGTCTTGCCTTCACCCAAGTTGGAGTTTTCCAGCCATCTAGCCACAGCGCTTCTCTTTTCACCTTATGTTTAAAGTCAGGTGATCTGGGGTTCCTCTGTAGGCACCACAACCCACCATCAAATATGCAAAACATGTGAACCATATTTAAGCCCGGTTAATCTGCACCCAACACTCAACAATCAAGGGTAACATCTTTTTCAACACTACAGGGATCAGACTCCACTCCAAAATACACAAAGCACAATACCCATGATTGCCTAGTGCCCACATCCTTTGTGCAACTAAGAAATATCCACCTCACGTGTCTCATCCAAGGCTTACATCCACTTCCCAGCATCAACCCACTGGCAGTCCTGGGATACCTTGTCAACTCTGTTGTCCCACCACTGGGAAGGATCCGCAAAGTACTCTTCCCAAAGCTCTTCAGTCCGCTCAGCTCTGTCTGAGGCAAGTGCAACACACTTCATGTCAGTCACATTCTCTCCAGGGAAAACATTTCCTATCCACCTCATTCCACGAGACCTGTCACACACCTGGAGCTTCGGCACTCGCGGATGATCTTCTCCAAACCGACGGTGTCGATAAACACCTAATTTGTCCACACCGTCCTCCATGAAAGCACATGCTCGCGGATAACCAAGGGTAGACAGGCCATGGAGACTTCAACAATGTGTTCGCACACACATCCTGCTCACATAAAGCCCAACAGTGCGTCAAAAAGCACACTAGTAGCAGAGCTCAAGCACACCTTCCTATCAATATTGAAAGAATCTTCAACTTTCAACCTGAAGGCGTGACCGGAAAGAGGCCAAACCTGGAGTTGTGGAACAGCTTTATGCACAAGGTCGATCCGTTCCCAGTTTCCACAGGTGCCTCTTATTCGAAAAGAACGTCCACAAGCTTTGGATGCATGTCTTTGCTGACGAGTTGAAATAGGAGGCCCCAAATATTTTGTAGAATAAGAGGTGCTCGCGGTGATGGCATCAAGCGCCGACGCTGCCCGCCAGTCTGAAACCACAACTGAATGCATTTCGTTTTTCTGAAGAAACAAATTGTCAAGCGTGAGAATTCACTGGATTGGGCAGCGACGTTCTACCCGAAGAGCATACTGCAAAAAGAACACAGTCACCAATTCGATAATTGGCTAAAGACAACATCAACCAGCTGTATTACTTTAAGTTGCCCTCTACACGAAGAAGTCAATTGAAAATCCGTTTAGTGATTATTTGCAAACGCCGCTGACAAATCTGCAACAGGGTATGGTCCAAAAAACCATTCAGCTCTTACCAGCAATTCAAAAATGCCGTCACTGTAGCTTCAGGGCGTGAATCTGGTCATCGGAAACGCAAGTCCAGAGAAATGAATCAGCAACGTCACCAGCAAACTCGACAAAAACAGCCCTATCTCTCTACACATTCATGACCGCTTACACCACTTGCAAGAAGCGCAAAGTTCACTGCCACATGAAACTGACACCCTCCACTAGATTACGTCTCATTATGAACCCTACAAACATCAGAAACTCCCCACCAAGCAAAGCCATTCGTTCCCGTGTCTACAAATTCCAATCCACACCTTCTCCTCAACCCTAAACCCTAAACCTTAAAGCATCAAACCCCGCGTTGTCTCGCACCATACAGTGCTACTCTGCACCCTGTGGAAACAAAAGCATCTGAATCAATAGTCTACACAATGACCACAAGTGAGGCCTAATTCTGAACCTTTAATTCGATCTTGGAGTCCCAAGAGGAAACGGGCAACACCAAAGGAGATGCGTACACCCTAAGAACTCGATGAAAAGACCCCAACTCTCATTCAACGCTACATAGTAAACTGTATACACAACAATCACTGAAGCACGGAATGCGTTTCTTCGAAGAACATGAAACACAGAGGCGATGTGGGTGAAAGTATTGCATCCAAAGAACTAGACGACAGATATCACCATCGGAAGGCAAGAAGTGCAGCTAGAATTCTGAGAAACCCAGCTGAGTTTGCAGAGCTTCGGACCCTACGTAACAACATCTAAATTCGGGGGATCCACTCCTTGTAAAAAATTTGTAGCACCTGAGATACTTAACCCTTGAAGGATTTAGGGAATAGTAGATACGTTGCCGTATATTTAACATTTGTTATGAGTAGAAAGTTCCAAATTGAGATCCCAATAGCTTTTAAGACCATGTAGACATGAATTTTAATTTTACTTTTGATACAATACTCATAGGAGGTGTAGAACCATTCCAAATACAATGAAATATTGTCGTGTACATTGGCCGGAATGGCCAATGTGGACCTTTAAGGGTTAATGGGGTATTTTTCTAGCGGGAGGTACTAATTTTTATTTTGCCATTTTTCTGCACCATATAATTAAATAATTTAGCAACATGCACAATTTTCAGGTAGGCTATATTTTAATAATTGACCAAAGTAATCAAATATTCAGCTCGCTATATTAATAGAAACTGAAAAGTAATGCAAGGTCATAGTTGCGGTGAATGCTTCCACCCAGAGAATTCTCTATTGGTAACACTCCTCTGTCAACCAACCAAAGCTCTACAGCCTGGAGTTCAAAATTTCAAAAATCAGTGACAATGACTGAATTATCAAGGTACTTTGTTGACTGCAAAATGTGCCAATGATTTGCTTCACTATTACACTTAAGCAACAGAAGCCTATTATCTGAACCGAGATCACCGATAAGCGTTATGTTGTAAGTTCTAGAGATGATACACGAAAACTTAGGGCCACTTTACACTATGGTCGTCCAAGTCGAGAGGCCGTGGGATTGAGAGTCCAAACTTTGTTGAGAGTCCAAAGAAATCTACTGAAAATAGGCATAAAATATAGTTTTCATTTTTTATGAAAAGAAATCGACGGCCTCTCGACCCTGGTGACGGGTCTTGCAAAATGTAGGACCCAAACTTCCTCTCGAGAGGCCGTCACCTTGGTCAAAAAGTGTTGCCATGTAAGCATTTTGAAGGTTCACGGCCTTTGGACTTTGGACTCTAGTGTGAAGGGTCGAGAGGCCGAAACCATGGTTTCTTGCAATTTGATTGGTGGAAACCGACGGCCTCTCGACCTTTGGCCATAGTGTGAAGCGGCCCTTAGTCACCCACAACCATCCAGGAAAAAGCCATAATTCCAACATTCCAAATACGGGGCAGTAAAAGTAAAGTAGGAAAACCTAAAATCCTAACAATTTGTTCCAACACTGAAGAAGCAAGTCTGAAGGTAACCAATATCTAAAAAGCAGCTTCAAATTGTTCATAAAGAACAGCCTCACATTCTAGGGTAAGCCTGGGCAGCAGCTGTTTGGCTATAGGTTCCAAGAGAACCTGAAAACAAAACAGTGAATGAATACACCATTTGGAGTACCTAAACCGTCGAGCAAAATCAATTGCAAATGGTACCACACAAGAAAGAAAGAAAAAGCAGATGCTTCTCCTAGTAAGTGATTGTGAGAAGAAACCTAATGAGCTAAGCTACGCATAGATCAGATGCATGCCTCGGTGGCAAAGCCAAATTGGTGATTTTACCGTAACAATCCAAAAGTCTCGTAATTTTACAAAGCCATGTGAAGATTATACAAAAAGAACAACGATGGCAAAACCTGGAGGACGGTGCGCAAATAGTGGGATTCGAAGATAAGGTAGGGACACCTATTCATGACAATATAAGAGATGTGGTACCTTGGAAGTGCAGGCAACATGGAATGAAATCATGATTGTCTTAGCAAATCTAGGAGGAAGTGTTGGGCCTTGGAATTAATTTTTTTGGAAGCATGAGCAATTTTACACGAATTTTTGAAGCAAGGGTGTTGGAAACACCTATTCTAAGTTGTAGACTTACCCAAAAGAAACAAAGGATCAATTGTGAAGCAACATTGAATTGGACCAATTGTGAAGCAACAAGTGGGAAGCTGTTGGCAACTTTCAAACTTATCATGGTTCATTTTTGGTTCAAAAGTAGCTGGCCACAATGGGTAGCTCTTCATTTTAGGTGCTGCTACCTTAGTACATTTGAAAATTTGAAGACGCATGGGAGGATGGTATCAAACTACTCAACCAGACAAAACACCATGTGTAGTCCTCGATTATGTCATTTGAACATCAAGGTCAATTCACACTTCAAATTTCTCCAATATCATTGCGAGTTGTATAGTACAACGAGATTATTAACCCCTACCCATCAAAGCATCTAGAAATTGTACGATTAACATATTCGAACCCTTCTCAACTTCTCATCAATGCTTGGATGAAAGTCATTCAATTGTTTGGAGATTCTTCACGAAGTTGTTGCCTGATCTAACAGTTGGATTTAGTCATACTTTATTACATCTTTTTTTTAAATTTCAAATGTAGAAGAATGTCGAGTCGTTGACCAAGCCAAAATTACATTGAGTGTAGTTCAAAAGTGGCCTTGCAAAATTGAGGTCGTAGATTTAAAAAACACAAATTTTTTAAAGAATCACCACAATTAAGAGTATCTCATTTCAAATTCTTTCTAACAAATTTTACTCAAAAAATATTAAAACAAAATTGTCATTAAATTTAGAAGGAATCTTTAATTTTAACTTTCAAATTTTATAATCAAATATTGGTGATAGTATTAGTGAATCGAACCGTATGGATAGAATTTAAAATTCAAAATCAAGGCCTTATTCGTTAAAATGAGACAAGTTGTAGTCTCATTTTAATCCCGTTTATATTTAGATCAGAAGAAGTGTTCATTAAATTGAGACATTTCAATAAATTGAGACTTTTAAATGCCAAAACACATTTGAAATTACTATTTTTAGATTCATGGAATAGGATGCCACAACAATGAACCTTTGAAATATTCCATCTCATTCGAAATCTACATAGACCATAGTAATGCCAATGTCAACAAATCCAACAATTACGAAAACTTAGAATGGCACACGACAATAAACGGAACATCTTAAACAGAAATTCAATTCAAAATAAAGTATGTTGAAAAAATATAATGAAAACAATCAAGTATGCTATTAATAGTAATCAACAATCAATACATTGCCAAACTATTTTAATAAAATTGATAAAGTATATATATCTAAACACCTGAAAATAAGTAAATGCGAAGTGCATTCATCGCCACACCGTACAAGGAAGACAACTTACATACGTATCAACCATTCATCCATCTCAAAAGTCTTGGCCACACCCTACAACGAAGACAACTTCTATACCTTTGAATTACTCATCCCTCCAAACTAGATGTGTCATCCCCGGAATCAACCGTAAAAGCTTCCACTGATGCCTTGATGATGTCAATTTGTGGCTTTGGAATTGCATCCCTCGGATCAGAAGTTCCTTGGTAGCTCCTCCTGGTAAGGACCTATTCGGTAATCAGTACCGGAAGGATTGATAGCTACCGAGGGAAAGGAGTTTAATAGAATAGGCAACAGAACACTCAAAACTAGGTCGGTTACCACAAAACCGAGGGAAGACAAACTGATCAGAGCATACAAATACAAACAGAAACTACTCGGTAAGTATTAGATAAGAAGAGAGTACTTCAAACAAGAAATCAGTTATGTGGGAAAATGTGGCGTGCCAATGAGGTTGGCTCTATTGCTTTCATACCACAATACAACCAGATCTGACAGTTAGGTCAGATCGGTAGAAAAGTGTTTCCTAGATCTACCTACTGGGGTAACTTGGAAAATTACCCAGGTAAAACTCAGATCGGTAGACCTACCGATAACTCCTAATTTACGGTTAACACTATCCACCCTCTAAACCAAGTTCACACCTAGAACTTGTTCTAAACTGTGAGATACCGGAGGGATATCTACGCCGTGAGACCGGTTTGTCTACTGATGGTGTGAGAAAACTTGATTGCATTGTCCGCAGATCCGGTAGGCTCCTCGGTATTCGACGTGGTGTGCCGAGGATGGCTAGGTGTCCCGGTGTCTGGTGCACTGATATTACCTTGCATGGTGGGGCTGAGTAGTTCACGGCCATCAAATGAATCCCTAAGGAAGGATGAGTCAAAGCCCTCCATCGGTAATGGAGGGGCTTGGATGGGGCCGTGGTCCGTCGCGGCGGGGTTCACAATGTTGGTGTCGGTAGAGTCCGGTGATGTGGGTTGCGGAACGAAATCCGGATGTGCTTGTCGGTACTGGTTGAGCATCCGGTAGGTGTTGTCAAGTGCCGTCTCGGTCTCTTGTGCTTGGTTGTGCAGCGTGTCGTATTCGGTAATGAGGTGCTCCAGTTCGGTAGACAGGATTGCGCGGAGGTCCGACTCGGTCTGGAAAGCCAGCCGGAGAGTGTGGATGGCGATCTTGTCTTGCGCTGTATCGGCTCTGAGCTGCTCTCGTTCCGTGGTGACGGCGTTCAAGAGAATTGCCTGGACTTGAAACCGCTGGGTCAGGTTGTCGACTTCGAAGCGGGCACGTTCACGGTCTTCTCGAACTCGAGCGAGGTCAATAGCATGCTGTTGTGCTTCGGCTTGGGAGGGGTCGAATTGACCCTCCAGCTCGGTAATACGCTTTTGGGCGTTCTCAAATTGGCGCTGATGTGCTGCCGAGTCGGAGATGGTGAGTTGTTGAACTTGCGTCTGGACCTCGGTAAGTACTTGAGACAGCGTGTCTGTTGTGCGTTGGAGGAAGCATACATTCTGGAACAAGTTCCAAGGTCCGTGGAGTCGAATATTCGGATGGTCGGCGCGCTCCGTTGCACGAGTAACCGAGGTCAAGGGCGGTGCCATCTGCGCAGATACTTGGACACCGGTAGTACGAGTGACCTCGGTAGTGAGCATACCTGAAGTCTGGAGTGGCGGGTTCAGTGGCTGTGGTGGTGGATTTGCACCAATGATCTGTGATGGTGCTCGTGATGGTGTCGAGGATGAGCGATTTGGTGACGGAACCGGTGGTGGAGACGGAGTCCGCTGAGATGATCGGTGCGTAGAGGAGAAACCGCCGCCAAGCTCGGTTCGGGGCCGAGGATTCCTGCCAAATTCGTTTAGGGCGTCGGTAAGGTCGAGTCGGTTCTTGTGTTTGGAAGTCCTGGGTGCCGATGTGATTCGGCTGCGAAGTCGAGACGAGATCCCTAAGTCGGGGAAAGTAGAGAAGAGGGGCAGTGATGACCGCCGCTGTTAGCCTGGGTAATTGTATGGAGATGACTGAGACCAGACTTAGGCCAGCAGAGCTGCCTAATCAAGGAAGACAAGGGAGAGAGGGCAGATGTTAAGAAGTCAAGTTGAGTTAGTCAGGGATCACTTAATAGGTACGTGCCCCAAGTTCCATGGTATGCCTTGGTTCCCCAGGAGGGTATACAATAATGTATATCACTTATACACTGGCTCTTCAATGGTATACGGTCCAGGACTTCCTTGGTGTACTTGGACTCCTTGCGAGTTAGACAAAGTCAGAGAAAGATGTGTAATAGAAGAGGTAGACTGTGAGTAACTAAACTAAGTAAGAGTCAGTTCCTAGACGTCTTTGGTGTCTTTGGATAATGAGTGTTTTGAAGACAAAAAGACAGAGTATAATTGAGAATACGCCTGAAGACGGAGTTCAAAGCAAGGACAGCTTGGTACGAGGAGTAGTTAGAGAGGATAGCTATTCAGCCTAAGCATTGGTATTAGAGTTTAGTCAAGCAAGAAAGCACATATTGTCCCAGCCTTCCAAGTAAGACATCATTTAGGTGACATCAGTAGTGAAGACATAACAATAGAGACAGGGAATGCAAGAACTTATGTTTTATTCCAAGGATATAATAACGCATGTATACAGTGTAGAGACTAAGACTACAGAACTATGTTAAACAGAGGAATTGAACCCATGTATTACACTCGGGGAGATCACACCCCCTTACGTTTAATAAACACGTGCGATCAAAATTTGCTACCCTATATTATATGCCTTAGATAATTTTAATAATTATGATATTTTTTCTAGATATAAATAATAATTGATAATATCTTATGTATATATTTTTGAATTTTTTGGTCATTTTCATTTTTTGTAGTAATGTTTTTAGTTCGATTCTGCGTCGATCTACTTAAAAACGGTATGTTTTATGAAAAAAACAAATCATCAAATTTGATTACCATTTTTTACTGTAGTAACGAAAAGTTCAATAAGGCTTTTTATTCTGTAGAACTTTCCTGGTAGAGTTCTTTAAGGAGAAAGATGAAAGCGTTTATGGATAATTCACTAAAATCACTTATAAGGTTTAAAGATTAGTCAACTCAATCACCCAATGTTAATAAATCTCAGTTCATGTTAGAATGGGGTGGAATCACTTGCCTATAACTAATTCCAGTCAATTAAATATGTGTCTGTCTTGTCTTAACCTAAGGTCAAATAGTCATCATAAAGAACACGATTCCTTTTCATAATTGTCAGAGTGAGTCAAATAGACGTGTCAACCCTCATTGCTTGTTATAACTCAAGGTTCATTTCTATTCTAAGTGAGGAAGAATACTTATCTTATAAAAATCTTCACTTTAAGCTTTATACTCCCACGTTCTCCATTAAGGCTTTCCTTAATTATTTTCTTAACTCAATCACTACAACGACATTGCTTTTATTATATCCTGCAAGAATCTGTATTACCAATCAAAAGCAAAGTAATTAAAGAACAAGTACTCCTCAAAGCTGGCCAACCTTTATGGATTCACTCCTTAACACCATCACTTGCTAGTAATGTCGACTTCCCAAGATATAAAACACCCAATGTCAAATTGACTTCATATATTCTAGTTGTACAACTATGTTTTAAATAAGATTCCTTTTGAATCTTTAATTTTCCATGGTAATAATCTTACAAGGCAATGTACCACAGCGGAGTTTGAAACAATCTAGTTTGACATACTAGCTATCAAATCCCTTGGTAACACTCCTAAATATACACAGTCGTCACCATGTATATATTTATATATTTACAGGAATTCAATCTTGACTGAATTACTATCTTCTAATTCATTCTTTCTAATACACAATGTATACTTTCAGTCAAATTGACAAACCCATACTATCTATTTTAATCTATACTTAGTACTTATAATTTTATATAACTCCTAGTATACTCTAAAAGAGTCAAGTAGACAGTTACTGAGTTCTATCAATATTCTATTCAATATTCAGAGCTTGGGTAATTGTTCTAAGTCAAGTGAATCAGTTGCATTGTCAAATTTTCACATTCTTACATGTATCCAGTACTCAATGGGTTTCAATATAGTCAAATAGACACAGTTTGAGAGCCTTATAAGTTCAATTAGACTGGTGACTCAATACAGTTTCCAATTGTCAATTTGACTACAGATCTTCCAATGTCCAGTTGACTGTATCCAATTACCATTCCCAATGCTCTCAACATGTCTACACAGTCATTGAATGCAACATCAACTGAGTTACTTATATCAACTTGACTGTAACCTTCCACAGTGCATTACTCAATACTCATGCAATCTCCAATTATAAACCTAGACTCCATCAAAATCTGTGAAATAGACCATGTATATATGCAAAATTCAATTAGACAAACACACAGCCATACACCATTATCACACAAAAGCATTCAGACAGAGTCAAATAGACATCCAGAAATTCATTCCACACATTTACAAACAAAAGTAAGCAAGCAAAAAATAAGCAATTCAAGTTACTTTACTTCTCTCTGTCAACTGGACTGTGAGCATGGAGTCTAAAGATATTTACAAATCAAAAACAAGCATAGAGTAATATTTAGACTGACACTCCCTAATGGTGTAGCGAGGAAGACAATGTGCTGTCATCTCTCATATATACCCTTAATCCTAACAGTTACACCCATTAGAATCCCGGTTCGAGTCTAATTGACCTCTTGTATCTTAATCTACACACCACTTCCATTCTAGTCCATTAGACTCTACACATTCACACTTAAAATCCATTTAGAGTTCAACAAAAAACAAGTTTACACTACATAGCCCCCTCCTTTAAAAAACTTGACCCCCTGGCAAGTTATACAATGTCTACTTGGCTGATTGTTCAAATCAGAATGTCTAATTGACTCACTGTACTCACTCTTTACAAAAGCAGTCCATTCGACATCAGCGCCGTGGCCAATTTCGATGTTGATCCTTCTTCTGAGCGGCTTTCTTCAACTGTTTGGCCTCCATCTTCTCCACTTCCTTTCGTACATCATCGTCCAAGAGTAGAAAAGTGTTGCCCACACGTTGAGCTAAAAGAAATGCTTAAAAAGCAACCTGTCGTGTGCCATTGAACTCATTAATAAAACATCCATGTGCACCATACAAGAAGTGTGTAATAGCCATGGCCTCCAGCACCCTATGCCACCTCGTACAACGATATTGCAACTTAATGGCAATCCAAAACTCGGGTCGCCACTCCTCAAACTTGTTAATATTGAGTACTACCTTGTAAGTATGGCACATCTCATAGAGAAAATTACAAAACACCGCAGCCCTGAAACACACAGGATCAGTATGGGACTTGTGTCGCGCAAAATAACTGCCATAGGCTTCAGCACAAGCTTCAGCCGAGTCAAATTGACCAGGGATGATAGGCCAGTTGTACTCCACAGAATCAATGGTAGCTTCAGGGTCCCACCTAAACCTCCTTGGTTCAAGAGAACAATAATGAGCGTTAGTGGCCACAGCCGCTGGAGGTTGAATTGTCCAATTGACTAGTTCTTGGTCATTCAATAGCTGCTTGTACACAAGATCCCAACTTCGTACTTCAGTGCGTGACTGCCCATAATCTTCTAACAGCCACTCAATTGCCTTCCAAGAAGGAATTGGGATTTCTGTGGGATCGTCAAATAGACTGTCGTAATTTCCCAAGTAACGTTTCTTCAACACTGACCCACTGATGGGTGGTCGAGTCGACAGCCACAAAGGAGGTTGCCATGAATGGGGAGGCAAAGTCAACTGGACCTGAAGATCATGCTTGGTGATGTCAACTCGACCTGCTGCCAGTGCATTTAGAGAATTGAGGAGCTGGGTATAGCTCCTGGTCATTCCATACAGGTAATGTCCAATTGACAACTCACCTCGCTGAGCCACCAACTCCCGCTCATGAATCTTGGACAACCATTCCTTCACCAAGTCCTTGTTACTGAATTCGTCCCTCAATTTGACCAAAATCTGCCTCCACTGGTCATACGCCTCGACGGTGCTTTGGCTGGCTTGAGCAATGAGTAATTGGGTGCAGTCTGGCAGTCGTGGCTGACGCTCCTCTTCTACTGCCTTGTCCAATTGACGTTTGTCATGCAACTCCTCCTCCAAATGCAAGTAATACAGGACAATGCGAGCTCCAATGTGTCCAATGGGAACCATTAACTTCTCCGGACAGTCCAAGACTAAATCCTCCCTAGCAATCATCTCACATAGCAAATTCTGAGAATTCTCATATTTCCTGGAGCGAGACCAAGTTAAGTCAAATTTTTCCTCATCCAAATGGTCATACAACTCCAACTCCATCATGGTCAAATAGACATCTCGTTGCAGCTCATAGGCATGGAATAACGAGAAGCTTGGAGCTGACACCGACTCCTGTCGCCACATTGCAGCCCTCAAGTTGTCAAGTTGACTCCCATGTGCATGCTTTGGGTCAATTAGACTTGCTGTGGAAGTGGAGGGTGGGGCTGATGTTGTTCCAGCCGCGTGCACTGAGCGGGTAATGGCTACAATCCGCTCACTCTGCAAGTACCTCACGTTGCCGTCTAATTGACTGATCTTTGCTTGATATTTGACCAACTGCTGCTCCTTGAGTTGAAGCTGCTCTTCCTTAGCCTTCAACTGTTCCTCCAACATACCTTGGGATTGATTTCGTTCCTCCTGTCGATTAGACCGGAGCTGGTCTAATTGACTCTTATCAAGCTCCAATTCGGTGGCCAAGTCTGCACAGCGTTGCACCAAGTCCGGAAAGTCTTCACGTTGCTTGACCAATGACTCATTGAGGGAGGTCAACTCGACCTTTTCAATCAGCATTTTGTCCAATTCTTCTTCCTTGGCTGCCAACTCCTCCTTCAACCTTGCTGCCTCTTGCTCTCCATCCTTGACATTGAGACAAAGTTTTGTCTCTCGGGCAAGAGTGGCCTTCAACTGCTTCTGGAGACTCGCCACTGTCTGATCTGCTGATGTAGGAGAGGAGGGTGTATTGGACACAGAACTGCTACGCGGTGGTGTGACTTGGGAACGCAAAAGACTGAGTGTAGCCGCTGCGAATGGTGTTGGCTCCTCCACCCGCGTGCTTTTGTCTACTTGACCTGTTGGTGCTGCACGAGGAGTCTCCTCCACTAGTTTGCGTTTGCCCTTCCTGTTAGCAGTGGAGGCACTTGCTGTCTCCTCCGGTCGATTTGACAGTGTATGTGGTACGAAGTCAAATTGACCCAACCCCGTGTCTAATTGACGAAGCCCCAAGTCCACTTGACACATATATGACAAGTATGGGCCACAGCACAAGGTCATGGGGTTTCGGCTCCGCTTCCGACTCAGCTCCAACTTCATCTGCTCAAAAACCACATGTGCCCAATTCACTTTCTGCCCCTTCCAAGCCATGAGGGCAGCAGAGAGTCCAGCTTCTGAGATATAGTCAATGCCATGAAGCGCCATGAGAAACCGCTGATTGACATACTTCAACCACGCCACTGATGATCCACGTGCCTTCGTGAGATTGTACCCGGTTGTAGTCTTAGCATGCTTCTCAAAAAGTTGTGCTATCAAGGCTGGTTTTAGCGGCTCCACTCCCGACAAGGTAACTCATTCAGAGGGCAATCCAAGTTTAGCACTCACAGCGGCTGTATTGAAAAATACAATGCGACCTTGGATTTGCACCTCAGCTTGTGCTCCATATGAAGAGGCTTTGACAAACTGCTCCACTAATTCTGCATCCATCTCAGGGAAATTTCTGTGTACATACAACCACAACCCAGCACCCACCAAATTGTCTTGATTCGTCTGTACGAAACTCCAATCGACAGGTGGAAATGTATACAGCTCCGTACGAGTGACTCTGGCAACTTGACCTGGAGCCATGTCAACTTGACTTGGTGCTGGTCCACTGCTATCAACAGGTCTACTTGACCTCTTCTTACACTTGATCTTGGGCCTGGCTCGTGGTCCCTGTCTATTGGACACTGGATTCCTGTAGTGTACATCTCGTAAGAGTACAGTAATCTCCTGGTCCTCTTCCTGGTTCATTAGACCTTACTGATTCTGGTGTTGTTTGTCAATTTACAATTGTCAACTAGACTTTTAGCTCTTTTGTTTTACATAGTCAATTTGACTCTACAGCTTATGACCCACTTCCAAATTCTTTCATATTCGTCAACTTGACTCAAAAACAGTGTGGAACTTGCTAAAACTTAACACTCTTAATTCTTTCAAATTCTGTCTTTCTTTTTTCTTTCTTTTTTCAATTTATATATCTCTATCTACTAGACCTATATTCTAAAACTTCTGATTGTATTATTTCTCTTCTTCTTATTTCTCTTATTATTTTTTTTATTTATTTATTTATTTTATTTATTTTATTTTATTTTATTATTATCATTAACTTTTCTTTGTTCACTAGGCATGTGACTATTAAACTATGTTATGATTCATGTTTCAAACGTATATTTTTCTCTCACAGTATTAAGTTTGAAAACTATGTGGGCTCACCTCTATCTACCCACAGTCTAATTGACTTACTCAGCTGTATCTTGGTCCATCCTTCGTATCTGTCCAATAGACTCGTGCGCTGTCAATTTGATAAAGCATTGGTCAGTCTAGTAGATAACAAAACAATCTTTTATTGAGGAGCAATATTGCCTCAGTAAAACTTTCCGATTATAGGGCATTCCGTACTGTCCAATAGACGCTCATCAACTTCTCCTTGCTTCTTTATTTCAACTAAAAAATTAATAACAACTTCAAACTCGAATTTGAACGTTTATTCTCCAAAGTAGATTAAGCCAATTCTAAACATAAAAACAATCATCAAAACAAGAAAGCAATTCAAAGAAAGTCCCAAGACATAACAATTACTTCTTCCTCTTGGTATTTTCTATTAGACTTTGACAATGCTACTTCTTTCTTTTTTGAGTACTTAGTTCAAAAATCACGCATTCAGCTGGACCACATACAGATAAAAACACATCTCATCCTTACAAGTAATGACAAAACTTTGAGTTACTTCAAGAACATATGAGATCTAAATTGACATGTTTCTGCAGCCCAAGTCCAATAGACCAGTACATTGTCAATTTGATGGTACCCAGTCAGTCCATTAGACAATGAAGCTTTGTAACCCAGAACAGTGTATCTCCAACATCATAAGACAACAAACCAAAGGCTTCAAACACTGATTTTTAAGCATCACTCATACTTCAACTGTGTAACTGTCTCTCATCATTTTCTTCTTGCTACTACCTCCTTCTGACTTCAAGCTTGGAGCACAAGTTCAATGTACTTTTTACTTTCATTCTGGATTTGTAATAAAAAAGAATCAAAACAAAACAAAAGGAAACAAAAGGAACCAATTCAGAGTGACCTCAAATACAAAATAGTGACTGCTTTGAACAAAACTTCAAAAATTACTTTGAACTTTCTTTTAGGCCTTGGAATTACTTCTTCCTTTTCTGATTCCTTATGTAATCAAAACAAACCAGAAAGAAAAACAATCAAAAAAATGGCAAGAAGGCACAAGAAAAATCACATGTCAAACAAAAGACAACATCACACAATATGTTTTTCTTTAACACAAAATTCAATCAATCGGATGCATATGGTATCACTTGTCAATTACCAACTTCTTCCAGTTCTCATAATCTACAACTCAAGTCCAGTAGACAACTTGTAAATGAAACTGTCTATTAGATTGTCTATTAGACTTCATTTATTTTGTTTCATGAACTTGATCAGTGGCAGTTCCTTTCACACTTTCTGCCTTAGTGATATATCTCACATGTATGCATTCTTTTGTATCCCAGTGTCAATTAGACAAATCCAATTTTCAACCATAACACTAGTGTTCATTCTATACTTTCAAAGCTCTTACATTTTGTCAATTAGACTTTCAAAAACTCAGTTTTCTCATGAAACTCAGTCAAATAGACCTTGGAAACAACATGCATTTTAGTTTTACAGAAAAAATAGACCAATTGCACAGACATCCAGATTGCGTACTGTCCATTTGACCATACGGAAGTCAGGGGGTTCTTTCTGCACTTTCTTTCTTCAGACTGTGGCTAATAGACATCAACAACCTAGGATTTCAATGCAAATTAGTTTCTCATAGCAGATCCAGTCTATTTGACACTTTTCAAACATCGATTCACTCAAGAAAACAAAAATAAAAAAGAAAACGTGTTTTCACTTACCTTAATCCCCAAACGTGCCGATCTGTCTTCAGTGCTCCCTGTCCTCTCCAGATTCGTCAAGAAAAACCCCCAAACGTATCAAGAAAACTCCAACCTTGCTATTCCGAGGTCTTCCTTCTCCCCGCTGGCTTCTGACTGGCTGAACACAGATCTAAAACTACCCAGTTCTCCCTTGTGCTCATAAACGCCTCCTTCCCATGTCAATTTGACAACAAAAATCCACTCCAGAGCTCCTCACACAATGCGCGCGCAGCAAAGAAACAAGGGCGCAGCAAGAAGATGAGGGAGAAAAGGAGAGAGACGGGGTTGGCAGAAGTAACCGCCGCCTCTGGATCAGTCGATTTGACATTGGATGTTTTTCATCCATCCGCCGTCAATTCGACTGATCATCATTAACGCTTGTTAGGTCTAATTGACACGCACGACAGCCACCACTTTTGGACTAAAAAAATTAGATTTGGTACTTATTACCTAGATTTTTTTAATCCCTTTTTACATTCTTTGTGTATTTTCCAAATTTTATTTAACTAACTAACACACTTAATTAATTTTTATTTTATGTTATTTTTTAAATTTTTTATACTCATTTTCAATGAATAGTTTCAAAATGAAAGTTAGTAGATTTACCCTTAATTACCAATTATTCTATCGTTCAAAAAACGAAATCACAACCAAATTCCAAGCCTTGCAACTTTCTCAAACACGTTGAAAGAATTGTCACCCAAGTCTACTTTATAAGACTTATCAAAGTTCTTAGAGTCATAATGATTTCAATTTAGAATAGGAATTTTCTTAAACAAATATTTGCTATCTCAAGAAATCTTTAACAAATATGTCAATTTTGTTAAAGATTTTATACTCGCAATAGTCTTCTCATAAACATCTTATGTACATCCAAACCCTACTACTGTCTATTTGAAAACACATTATCTAATAGTATTCAAAAGGCTAGTATAGCTAATGGGTAATGAATACTAATTGTCATTAATAGTCCATTACATTCCTAACCCCATATTAATCTAAGAATCCACAATTCTAACCCGTTAAAGTTGTATCACACCTTCTTAGAATGTTTATTATTCCAAAGCTAAAAATAAATAAAATTGAGTGCTTTATAACACACCAAAAAAGAAACACAACAACAACAACAAAAAAACAAAAAGGACAAAAAGGAAGAGAAGTATAATAGCCCCCTCCTTTAAAACATAACTTGCCCTCAAGTTATATATGGTTTTAAGCGGTAACCATTATATCGTGTAGAATGAACGGTACCTGCAAAATCTTGTAGTTCAACGGACCCATTAGGATAGGCTTTAAGGACACGATAGGGTCCAAACCAACGCATCTTAAATTTGCCGAGAAATTTTTGAAAACGACTATCGTATAACAATACTAAATCATTAGGTTGAATATTTTTGGGTGCTAATTTACTATCATAATAGGTTTTGCGATGCTTTTGAATAGCAATCATATTAAGATGGGCTTGGGCGCGAGTTTCATCTAATTTTTCTAACATGTCATAACGTTCTCGTAAGGAGGCTTCATCGCCTAATCGTTCTTCTAATGCTATCCTTAAGGACGGAACTTCTAGTTCTATAGGAAGAATTGCTTCTTGACCATAGACTAGCTGAAAAGGTGTGCATTTTGTCGTAACTTTAAAGGCTGTGCGATAAGCCCATAAAGCATCATAGATACGACTATCCCAATCAATATTGGATCCTTGGACGGTTTTGGTAATGATTTTACATAGAATACCATTAGTTTTTTCGGTTTGACCATTAGCACGAGGATGATAAGGAGACGAGGTTCTATGTTTAATAAAATATTTATTAGTTAATTGTTGAATTGTATCATTGACAAAATGAGTTCCTCGATCACTGACTAATTCTTTAGGACAACCGAATCGAGTTATAATATGCTCGTAAAGGAATTTGGCTACAGTTTTAGCATCATCAGTTTTAGTAGCAATGGCTTCTGCCCATTTAGTGACATACTCAGTGGCTACTAATATATATCGTTTTTGTCCAAAACGACTAGGAGGCTTAATTGGGCCAACAAAATCAATACCCCACTTCTCAAAAGGGATTTGAGCTAAAATAGGATTAAGAGGCATTGCATTAGAAGGGGTAGGTTTACCGACTCTTTGGCAGGGGTCACATTTTCTGGCATATAGATTAGCATCAGAAAACATGGTGGGCCACCAATAACCAGAGTGGAGGGCTTTTTGGGCAGTAACCATATCGGCAAAATGTCCTCCGCAAACGTCATCATGACATCCTTTAAGGATTAATGGAACTTCACTAGGATTAATACACCTGCGTAAAATTCCATCTTTCCCTTTTTTATAAAGTACATTAGCAATCATAGTATAAGGTTGTGCTTTATAGATTAATTTTTGTTTAGCTTTTTCGGTATAATCTTGAGGGAAGGTATTTGTGCTTAAATAATGAATAACATCAGCATATTCAGCTGGATTGATATCAATATTCAATATATGAGCATCAGGGAAATTATCGTCTATAGAGTGAGGGTTTATCGTTTCACTGATGCAAGACAAGAAATCAGCATTGGCATGTCGTTTCCCTGGTCTAACATTAATAGTGAAATTAAATTCCTGTAAAAGTAATACCCACCGAGCCAATCGCCCACTTAATTGAGGTTTATTTATCATATACTTAAGGGCATCATGATCAACATGAAAAGTAAATTTATAACCTAACAAATAATGACGATATTTTTGTACCGAATAGACCATTCCCAAACCCTCTCGTTCTGTCACAGAGTAATTACGCTCAGCAGCGCTTAATTGTCTGCTAGAAAAATAAATAGGTCTATCATGGCCTTTTTTATCCTTTTGACTTAGGACGCTGCCAATTGCTACATTGGAAGCATCAACATAGACCTCAAAATCTTTATCCCAGTTAGGGGGAATTAAAACTGGTGCTTTACTTAATCGTCTCTTAAGTTTATTAAAGGCTTTTGTACACTCATCAGTCCAAACACCTGGAGTATCAGTTTGTTTAGTTAAATGTGTCAAAGGATGAGCAATCTGGACATAAAAATAGATGTGCCTTCTATAATAGCTAGTAGCACCTAAGAAAGATTTAACACCAGTAATATTTTCCGGTATCTCCAATTTCAAAATTACTGACACTTTATCAGGATCTACCGCAATTCCATCCTTAGAAATTATATGGCCAACAAGATACCCACAAGGTACTACAAACTCAGATTTAGCAGCATTTATAGAAATACCATATTTTTTACATTGATCAAAGCATTTCTTTAAACATTTTGGATGATCTTGTTTGGTACTAAAAACACAAAAATCATCTAAAAATACTTCTATAAATTTTCTCAAATATTCTTGAAAAGCAATTGTCATTACCCTTTGGAATGTAGCAGGAGCGTTACATAGTCCAAAAGGCATAACATTATAAGCAAAAGTTCCCCAGTCTGTAGTAAATGTCGTCAAAGGTCTATCTTCTTTAGCAATTTGGACCTGATTATAACCAGAGAATCCATCTAAAAATGAATAACACTCATGTCCTGCAACTGCGTCTAAAATAGCGTCAGTGAAAGGTAATGGAAAATGGTCTTTTAGGGTTACACTATTCAATTTCCGAAAATCTTGACAAATTCGTAATTTTCCATTCTTTTTCGGAACAATCACAATTGGAGATACCCAATTACTATAAGGGACTGGGTAAATAAATCCACATTCTAACAATTTGTCAATTTCTTCTTTGACCATTAAAGAGTACTTTGGATTCATACAATACTGTCGCTGACGTACAGGTTTAGTGTTAGGTTCTAATGTAATATGATGCTGACATACATCAGGGGGAATGCCTCGCAAATCTTTATAAGTCCATGCAAAGACATCCTTACAGTCTATGAAAAACTTAAACCATTCCTTGGATTCCTCGGGGCTCAATCTACTATAAATCTTTATAGGTTTAGATTCTTGAGTACTTCCTAATTCCATATTAATGCAATTACTTTTTGTAGGTTTGTAATCTGGTAATTTAGTATGGTATAAATTATCCATAAGTTCTTCGGAATCAGTCAAATAGGGTGGTTCTTGTTCAGATTCCTCATCAATGTTTATAACTAAAACAGGTGAGTTTTGCCATGATAAAATAGCATTATCTGAATCCTCACTATCGTTTGGATAAGAGTATTCTCCTAAACCAAGATTTCTAAAAGGAACTTCCTCCATATTTATCACTCGAGTTGGAGCACTTGTAGAATCATAACTATTATCAGTGGTAATCTCAGAATCTTCATTTTGAGTTTCACCCTGATAAGTAGGTGGATACATAGGTAAAATAATTTTATTTTCCCCTGTACCTAATGTCAAAGTACCTTTTCCCCAATCATTCTTTGCCTTTGCTAGGTAAAGCCATGGTCTTCCCAACAAAATAGGATAGGGAGAAAAAGATTCCGTTACTTTAAATACAATGTAATCAACTCTGTATTTTAACCCACCAATAGTTGTAGCAATTTGTTTTAATAAACCTAAAGGTTTTACCCGACTTTGATCAGCCATTCTTAAAATGATGGGTGTAGTTGTCATATTTTCCAATCCTAATTCCTCCATGGTGTCAACATTCATTAAGTTGACACTCGACCCACTGTCAATTTGAACACCCTCAATCAAAGTACCATCTATGAACACATCTACCATAGGTGCGCCAAGGTCTAAAGAAATATCATGAACATCTACCAATTTAGGACGCTTTCTAATTAAAGAAAAACTTAACTCACTACGACATTTAGGAGCAATTGCTAATAATTGGCGTAGTGTAATTTGGGGTTGTATATTATCCATGTTATTCAAAATATCGTATGGTTTAACCCCTTCAGCTAGTTTCATTATTCGAGTATGTTTCCTTTTCTTGGCAGAGGATAATGAATCTTTGGGTATTGTTTTAGTTAATTTTTTCGGCGGTCGATAAAAAGTAGGTGGTATCATAGGAGGTATAATTTCCATAGGTCCTTCAGAGTCTAATATAGGGTCTTTTAAAGATTCTTTCTCAACTGGCATTTCCTCTACAACGGGAGGTGCTTGACTCACAGGAATATGTAAATTAGGAGAATGTCAGGAGGAAGGGATGGATTTAAGGCAGTGTGTGTTTTAAATTCTTTTATCATAACAGCCTTAGGAGTTTTATTAGTTTGTCTTATTTTTGGTTGTTTAAAATCACTATCTGAACTACTGGCTTGATCACTTTCTACAATAGGATTATTAATATTATTATGGTTTTTAGATCGAGTGACAAACCTGCAAGATTTATTGTGTGCATGGCTTGTGACTTTGCTAATATGGTTTACATCCTGATCTTTATCCAACTCTGTAAATTGTACTTGTTTAACAGGTTGGGGAGCCATACAATCGTTAGCGGTATGACCCGTTTGTTTACATCTTCCACACATAGGAGTATAACCCATTTGTTTTTTAGGATTTGGACAATCCCGAAAATAATGTCCTAATTCATCACAATTCCAACATACAGGTAATTTTCCCTTTTCAGGGGGCCCATAACTACGAGTGTTAGGATTTGATGGAGGACCATTCCATACAGGAGGGGCGTTATAAGTATCATTCCAACGCGGTCTGCCATCTCCTGGTTTATAAGGTGGTCCTACATTTGGACGAGTAAATGGTCGTTTAGAGGTAATTCTATAAGGTAATTTTGGGGTTTAGGTGGTGTGGGATTTACAGGTTCTTGTATGTTAGCACTTACTGCTGCAACTACTTGACCTAAATTCCAGCATTTGGAAGTATGATGATTTCCTTGGCAAAATGTACACTTAGGACGACTAAAATTGGTATTTCCATTTAAAGGGGTAGGACATTCATTAGCTAAATGTCCATGCCCTCTGCAATTAGTGCACCACATATTAGTTCGTTGATTAGTAGGTTTTTGGCGCTTCTCTTTGCCATTTGTAACTTGGATCGCTAATTCTTTAAATTTCCGTTCTAGTTGTGAAATGGAATCAATTATAGAATTAGAGGGTGGTGCCTTCATCGCTAACGGTTGAGGGTTATATACAGGATTAGCTTCTTCTATAATAATTTAGTATTTCTTTGAGGATAACTATCTCTCCTATATGCATCCATCCCATACATTTGATCAGTAGAATTTTTTATGGTTGGATACAAATAAGGATCTTCGTATTGGGCATAGTCAGTATTTACTCGAGCTTCTTCTCATGTTTTAGCCAAAGCGTATGCCGTGGCTAAATCAGGAGGGTTATGCTCTCGTAAATGTATTCTAAGGGTTTCCGGCCACACTCCTCCAATAAATGTACTTACTAAAAAGTCAGCTGGCATATTATGGTTATGCCACCTTCTTAGTAATGCATTCATACGAGTGTAATATGAATCTATCCCCTCATGATCATTCATTTTAATATTCTTTATTCGATCAATTAGACCTGGTATAAATGATTGAGGTCTAAAACGAGTAAGGAAAGCTGTACGTAATTCATCCCATGTTTCCGGAGGAGCCGGCAATTGTGCATACCAATCACCTGCTCCGTCAATTAAAGTACTAGGAAAAGTTGTTAAGTACAAATTTTGTGGTAGTTGGTTAGCTCTTGCCACCACACAAAATCTATCCAAATGTCTATCAGGGTCAGTTCCCACTAATCCTTGGTAGAGAGGGTAGGGTGAGATATTTAGGATCCGTGGGTGGGCTCCTGGTTGAGCCATCATCTCAGGATTTTCTATTGGTGGTGTGTCAGGTGGATCAGGAGGTGTACTAGGGGGAGATGTATCACGATTTCCTTGGATAGTATCCTCTTCTGAAGAGGGTGAATTTAAAGGAGTCCCTTCTAGGCTTGGTCGATCATTTCCTTCCCTCTCTATAAGGTTAGGAGACCACTCACTTATAGGATTTCCACTAAAAGTAGTGTTCAAAAATTGACCAGTGGAAATCTCTAAGTGTGGAGGTTGATCATCTAAGCCTAAAAAACCCTCGTCATAATTTTTATTACCTTGCTTATGAATTTCTTCAAATGTGTTATATAAATTTTGTGTATGATAATTCCAATTATAATTCTCCTCAACTTCTAATGGACTATAATCTTGTATAAAAGGTTCATTAGAAGTTATAAATTTTTCAATCACTGATGAATCAGATTTATAATTTAATGGGGATATGTTATCAATTAACGGTCCTACAACTTCTGAAGTTCCTTCACTAGGTGTTGTCAATTGTACAGTTGTAGGCAATTGATAACTCCTAGAACTAGAAGCGTGATTTTGAGTTAAAGAATTATCTATAGCGTTTGGTATAGTATAACAAGGTTTGATTTGGAGTCGATCCAAAAGACCCGATAAAGGTGATCCTCCTTTAATTTCTTGTCTAAGTCGTCTCTGTTGTGCACGATTGTCTCTTTCAAGTCTTTGAAGAGCTGTTTTAAGTTGTGGACTCAACAAAGCTTGATAAGGCATTTAGTTTTTTCTTCATTCCTATTTAAATTTCTAAGTCTTTTGATCTATTTTTCCTAATTTTCATAAGGATAATTGAACAAAAGACATAGAGATTTCATTTCCGCATCTATTCCTTTCCCTTGATTTTCTTCCAAGAGATCTTTAATTGTTTGTTTCAATTGCACAATAAGAATTAGATGATCTATGTTAAAAAATTTATAATATCCATGGATTCCTTTAAGAATGTTTAGCAACCTTTTAAGTTCCCTTAAAGTTTCCATAATTCGTTGTCATGGATTGTTACTAATTACATACATAACAAATTAAAGGATTCAACATCGAATGCCTCATTAATTTCTTCCTGATCAAAATTTCTAGGATAATTATATGTTTCAATTAATTTTTCAATCATAGTGTGTCCTGGATATTTTGTTTTTAATAATTCAATTTCACGAGTTAAGAAGTAAATTAAGTCTCTATAGGTTTTATTAGCTTCTTTATATACTGTCAGTAATCGATGTAATTGAATTAATTCTTGAGGGGTTATGGATAACGAACTTTCCATGGTCCATTAAGAATTTATTATTATACTTTCAATTTTTTTACAAAATTGTCTAAGAAGTTTTTCGTCCGTTAGAGTCCACATTCTATCTACTTCAACCACTATTTCCCATAATTGTTCAAAATGAGGTTCTATTATTTTTGAACCTCCCCGAGTATTTGCTAACCAATAAGTGTAATTTAAAAATTCTGCCAATTTTTCTCGATCTTTAGAGCTCAAAACAATTTGTAATATCATAATCTTTTTTACGAAAGACGATTAAACTATGGACACAAAAGACCATAGGAAATGGCAAAAGAATTATTCGTTTCACTATTTAAAAATTCAGGAATTAAAAATCTACTTTTCAAATTAGGTGTTCCATATTTAAATTCATAAGTCCTATTTCGAATTGCAAATTTACCCCCTATTTGAGAACCATTCCACGCGCCACATCCTTTGGTTATAATGGGTTGTGTACTAGTTTTAATCCTTCCATATTGAGAGAATAAAAAATGGAGTATTGGTGGTAATATTAATTCTCCATTGAGTACTATTAAAGAATTAAAACCATCACCATTATTCCATATTTTACTTAATATTAATCCACAAATTTCTAAAGGTAAAGCGTCAAATAAGTTTTGAAAATTTTCTATAGTGGTTGGGAGTTTACCACTTAGTTGAAAACCGTGACCAAAGTATGCTTCCTTAAATACTCTATACAAGGCAGAGAATAAATATGGTCCAGTAAAAAATTGGTTAACCCTTTCAGAATTAACTTCCCAAGGAAACATCTCCAACGCTCATTTTTTCTCGAATATACCTATAATAACCTAACTAGAATTTATCAACAATAAAGTGGTTCGTTTCTAGACCAATTTATTAATTGTACAAACTATTATATACACAACTCGTATCTCATTCCATAAGTTTTAAGGTATCTTAACGAAAGAGTTAACGATTAATTGTTGTGCTCATCATTTTTTTATTTTTTTATTTTTTTAATAGTTTCTTCACAAAACAGTATTAAGGATTGAGTCTACAATTTATCTTTTAAGCTTACATTTTAGCAACCACGAACCGAATCTTTCCCCGGCAGCGGCGCCAAAATGTAGTAACGAAAAGTTCAATAAGGCTTTTTATTCTGTAGAACTTTCCTGGTAGAGTTCTTTAAGGGGAAAGATGAAAGCGTTTATGGATAATTCACTAAAGTCACTTATAAGGTTTAAAGATTAGTCAACTCAATCACCCAATGTTAATAAATCTCAGTTCATGTTAGAATGGGGTGGAATCGCTTGCCTATAACTAATTCCAGTCAATTAAAAATGTGTCTGTCTTGTCTTAACCTAAGGTCAAATAGTCATCATAAAGAACACGATTCCTTTTCATAATTGTCAGAGTGAGTCAAATAGACGTGTCAACCCTCATTGCTTGTTATAACTCAAGGTTCATTTCTATTCTAAGTGAGGAAGAATACTTATCTTATAAAAATCTTCACTTTAAGCTTTATACTCCCACGTTCTCCATTAAGGCTTTCCTTAATTATTTTCTTAATTCAATCACTACAACGACATTGCTTTTATTATATCCTGCAAGAATCTGTATTACCAATCAAAAGCAAAGTAATTAAAGAACAAGTACTCCTCAAAGCTGATTTTGGAGTATTGGAGCGCTGATTTTGGAGTATTGGAGCGCTGATTTGGAACTTTGGAGGGCTGAATTCGAGCTTTGGTGGGCTGATTTCGACATTGGGAGGTATTACAATCTTCCTACCTTTGATCTACGTGTTGGAGGGCTGAATTCGCACTTTGGAGCTATCATTTGTTGATTTGGAGCTTTTGGAGCACTTTGGAGCACCTTTGGAGCTTATACACGTCTACAAGGGCTGAATTGGAGCTTTGGAGCTTATTGGTGCTTGTTGGAGTATATTGGAGCTGATTGGAGCTTATTGGAGCTTATTGGAGCTTATTGGCTCAATTTGTGCTCAATTTGTGCACTTGTGTTGTTGCAAGGCACTTTTATGCTTTGAGGCTCTTGGGGTGAGTCTACAATCTGATTTTGGTATTGCAATTCTTGCACAAGGGTTTGGAATGTGAGTTATGCCCTTGGAGTGCTCAAAATTAGAGTTTGGGTTAGTGAATGCACAACGGGGCTGATTTGATGAATTTCAATGCAATTAGGACTTGAAGGGGCTGAATTTGCATTGATTTAGAGTCCTTGGAAGGCACAAGGGTGTCCATAGGGTGCATTACGTGTTGTGAAGCACAAGGGTGCTGATTTGAGTGGATTTGAGCCAACGAGTGCGCAATTCTCCTAGTTAGGGTGTTGTGGTATGATCTTGTGCAAATTCACTAAGAACCATCACGATTGAGTGTTGTGAGGTTGATGTGTAGCACAAAGGTGCTGATTTAGTGTTTGGAATTAGTTTGGAGGCATTAGAAGCACGTACGTGTGCAATTTGCCTCACAAATCACAAAATTGTCAAAAAATCATAAAAACAATTTTTCTTAGCTTTCTAGGGGCTGAATTTTGTGAGCGTACGTCCTTCAATCAAGGATATGGCTACATTTGAGGGTGAAGGTGCTAAGGTTGTAGACAAGTTCGATGGCGTCAACTTCCACTTGTGGAAATTCAAGATGGAAATGGTCATGGCCGAAAAAGAATTGTGGGAGATAGTTGAGGGTAGTGAGGAACCGCCTTCGTCCGACGCCGAGGCTAGGGTACGAACTGCGTACACTCGGCGAGAGAAAAAGGCCTTTGCGATTTTGGCTCTTAATCTTTCTGATTCCCAGCTTTCTCATATTCGGTCATGCAAGACTCCCGCCGAGGCATGGGCCAAGCTTTGCAATATTCATGAGGCAAAGAGCTTGGTCAATATCTTGTTTTTGAGGCGCAAGTTTTTCACCATCAAGATGGAAGAAAACGACGACATGTTGGCGCACATCAACAAAATCAAGGCTCTTGCGGATCAGCTCAACGGCGCAGACGTCAACATTACCGACGGTGATATCGTTATGACGCTCCTCGAGAGTTTGCCGCCGTCGTACGAGTATCTTATCGTTGCTATGGAGAGTAGGCCCATTAGCGAGCTCACTCTTGATTATGTGACATCACGGTTGTTGCATGAACTCTCGCGGCGCAAAGAGAACGAGACTCGTGGCGATAGCGCGGCGCTTATGGCGAAGCAATCCAAGAGCGGTGCCAGTGGGAGCTCTACAGACAAGGTATGCTACTATTGCGGTAAGAAGGGCCACTTGGCAAAATTTTGCTACAAACGCAAGAGAGAGGAAAGTGCCAACAATACAAAGGTCAACGATGCAGGTGATGAGTACGCATTTATGACTAGCGTCTCTTCTTGTAGTGATGACGGGGACGAGTATGCAATGATGGCAAGTGACGTGTCATGCAATGGTAGTGTGATCGATTGGATTGTTGATTCGGGAGCCTCGAGTCACATGGCGCCCATTAGGACTTGTTTCCAATCATATCACGTCATATCTCCAAAGAATGTCATTTTGGGTGATGATACGGTTCTTCAAGCCGTGGGTAAAGGATCCATCGTCGTAGACACCGAGGTGAAGGGTCGTGTGAAGACAATTACCATCCATGATGTCCTCCACGTTCCCAAGTTGAAGGCAAATCTTTTATCGGTGCGACATTTGGTGATGAAGCATTTGCGAGTGGAATTTAGCGACCAAGGGTGTTTTGTGTTGTCTCCAAGTCGTGAGGAGGTGGCCATTATACACGAAGTCAACGGCTTGTACCAAATCAAGTTTTCCAAGATGCACGCGGCGGAATCCGCAACGTTGGTGCAATCGAGTTCAAACGAAGACAAGTTGGCGTTGTGGCATCGTCGTCTCGGGCATTTGAATGTCAAGAGTGTGAAAGCACTCCGTGGAATGGTAAGTGGCATGGATCTTGCACAATCACACGTCGCACCTAGTTCATTCATATGTGAGGGTTGTATTGAAGGCAAGCAACAACGCTCACCGTTTCCAGTTGATGGGGCAACTCGTGCAACCAAGGTTCTTGAGATTGTGCATTCCGACGTGTGTGGTCCAATGAAGACCACGTCTATGGGGGGTTGCAAGTATTTTGTGACGTTCATTGATGATTTTTCGAGGAAGATATGGTTGTATCCGATCAAAGCAAAGAGCGAGTGTTTTGAGAAGTTCAAAGAGTTCAAGGCGTTGGTTGAGAAGCAATCCAAGCACAAGATCAAGGTGTTTCGATCGGATAATGGCGGCGAGTTCATGTCCAACCAATTTGGAGAGTTATTGAAGAAAGAAGGCATTGCTAGACAAACGACAACGCCATATACACCACAACAAAACGGAGTTGCAGAGCGTGCAAATCGAACAATTGTGGAAATGGCAAGGAGTATGTTGCATGCACAAAATTTGGGTTTGGACCTTTGGGCGGAAGCGGTGGTGACTGCGGTGTACACACGCAACCGATGCCCGACGAGTGCGGTTCAAAACATGACACCAGAGCAAGCGTGGAGTGGGAGGCCACCCCGCGTGGAGCACATGCGCACATTTGGATGCATCGCATTTGCAAAGGTACCCGATTCTCAAAGAACCAAACTTGAGGCCAAGGCAACAAAATGTGTGTTTCTTGGATATTGTGAAGGTACCAAGGCGTATAGGCTTATGTCGCTCGAGACCAAGAAGATCATTCGAGCTCGTGATGTGACATTTTGCGAGAATTCCAAGGTTGAAGACAATTTGGACGATGGTCCAAGTGGGAGAAGTGGCGATAAACCAGCGATTGTGGACCAATCTTCCAAATCTCCCGTTATTGATATTGTTGATGAAGACGAAGATGACGAAGATAGTGGTGATGAGGAACATATTGAAGAGCGACCTTTGAAGACGAAGAATGGCGAGAAAAAGGCACAAGCAACAGCGGTTGAAGACAATGCATCCTCGAGCGATCGTCGTTATCCAGAGAGAAATCGTAGACCACTTGGCGAGTGGTGGAAGAATCATATTCTCCCTCAAGGTGAGGAGGAGCATGCAAACGTTGCACTTTTAGATGCTCCATTGACGATTCGTGAAGCGTTGAGTTGTGATGATGCAAACATGTGGGAGCAAGCCATGCAAGAGGAGTACAAATCGTTGATGGACAATGGCACTTGGGAATTGACTCCCCTCCCCAAGAATCGCAACGCTATCGGTTGTAAGTGGGTATTTCGTGCAAAGAGAGATGCAACGGGTGATGTGGTTCGTTATAAGGCAAGATTGGTGGCAAAGGGATTTTCACAAATCGAAGGTGTTGATTTTCATGAGACCTTTGCACCGGTGGCGAAATTCACCACTATTCAATGCATTTTGGCCATCGGGGCTGCCATGGATTTGGAAATGCATCAAATGGATGTGAAGACGGCGTTCTTGAACGGCGAGTTGGACGAGGACATCTACATGGTACAACCCGAAGGATTTGTGCAACGAGGTAATGAGAACCTTGTTTGCAAGTTGAACAAGTCATTGTATGGGTTGAAGCAATCTCCACGCGCATGGTATCAAAAGATTGACACATTTCTTGTTCATATCGGGTTCACAAGGAGCATCGCTGATCACAGCTTGTATTTCATGCAAAAGGGGCAACATGTGGTCATCGTGATCATATATGTGGATGATTTGATCATCCTTGCAAGTTGTATGAGCTCATTGAAGGCATTGAAGGCAATGCTTGAGAACGAGTACGAGATGAGTGATCTGGGTGAGTTGCACTTTTGCGTAGGAGTTGAGTTTGTGCGAGATAGAGCAACACGCACCATAACAATGAATCAAAGCAAGTATGTTATGGATGTTCTCAAACGCTTTGGCATGGAGGATTGCAAACCGGTTGGCACTCCATTGGATGTGAATTCCAAACTCGTGAAACTCACCGATGAGGAGTATGCATTAGAGGCTCAATCTATGGTGGATGTGCCATACAAGCAAGCTGTAGGGTCATTGATGTATGCTATGATTGCAACAAGGCCGGACCTTGCGTATCCAATCAACGTTGTGAGTCAACACATGGCAAGACCGGGTTCAAGTCATTGGGTTGCGGTCAAGAGGATCATGCGGTACTTGAAAGGCACAAGTGATGTGAGGTTGTGTCTTGGAGGTGACAACATTGTGTTGAGTGGGTATTGTGATGCGGATTATGCGGGTGATACCAATGATCGTAGATCCACCACGGGGTACATGTTCAAAGTTGGATCGGGGGCCGTTTCATGGAATAGCAAGCGCCAACAAACCACGGCCACGTCAACGGTTGAGGCGGAGTACATGGCGACGAGCCACGGTACGAAGGAGGCCATTTGGTTGAGGCAACTAATGGCGGATGTGAGATGCACTCAAGAGGAGGCTACAACAATCATGTGTGACAACCAAGGGAGTATGTCATTGGCGAAGAATCCAACGCATCACTCACGTACAAAGCACATTGATGTGCAATATCACTTCATTCGAGAGAAGTTAGAGATGAAGGTGATAGAGTTGAAGTATTGTCCAACGGAGCACATAGTGGCGGACGTGCTCACAAAGGCTCTTGCGAGAGATCGACATCAAAGACTAGTGGTGGCATTTGGGCTCCAAGGCTTTGGCTATTCGCAAAGTGGGAGTGTTGAAGTAGGATGATTGCGTGGGCTGAAGTTCCTCATAGCCATGCGCATTAGCTAGAGTAGATGATGCGAATGAGCTAGACTTGCAACTAGAGAAGTGGTACTAGTTAGAAGTAATGAGAATTGGGTCTTCCAAGTGATATGGGCTGATCCTAGTGTACTAGGAGTGGAGTATGGGCTGATGTCCCATATGGTTTGCCAAGGGGACTCCCTTGGGTGTGCTACTTAAGAGGGGCAGCCCATGAGTAAAGATCATCTCTTTCCTATGCATTCCAAGTGTTTGTGTGAGGCTTTGGCATTCTAATCTAACCTTCAATAGAGATACCCAATTACTATAAGGGACAGGGTAAATAAATCCACATTCTAACAATTTGTCAATTTCTTCTTTGACCATTAAAGAGTACTTTGGATTCATACGATACTGTCGCTGACGTACAGGTTTAGTGTTAGGTTCTAATGTAATATGATGCTGACATACATCAGGGGGAATGCCTCGCAAATCTTTATAAGTCTATGCAAAGACATCCTTACAGTCTATGAAAAACTTAAACCATTCCTTGGATTCCTAGGGGCTCAATCCACTATAAATCTTTATAGGTTTAGATTCTTGAGTACTTCCTAATTCCATATTAATGCAATTACTTTTTGTAGGTTTGTAATCTGGTAAATTAGTATGGTATAAATTATCCATAAGTTCTTCGGAATCAGTCAAATAGGGTGGTTCTTGTTCAGATTCCTCATCAATGTTTATAACTAAAACAGGTGAGTTTTGCCATGATAAAATAGCATTATCTGAATCCTCACTATCGTTTGGATAAGAGTATTCTCCTAAACCAAGATTTCTAAAAGGAACTTCCTCCATATTTATCACTCGAGTTGGAGCACTTGTAGAATCATAACTATTATCAGTGGTAATCTCAGAATCTTCATTTTGAGTTTCACCCTGATAAGTAGGTGGATACATAGGTAAAATAATTTTATTTTCCCCTGTACCTAATGTCAAAGTACCTTTTCCCCAATCATTCTTTGCCTTTGCTAGGTAAAGCCATGGTCTTCCCAACAAAATAGGATAGGGAGAAAAAGATTCCGTTACTTTAAATACAATGTAATCAACTCTGTATTTTAACCCACCAATAGTTGTAGCAATTTGTTTTAATAAACCTAAAGGTTTTACCCGACTTTGATCAGCCATTCTTAAAATGATGGGTGTAGTTGTCATATTTTCCAATCCTAATTCCTCCATGGTGTCAACATTCATTAAGTTGACACTCGACCCACTGTCAATTTGAACACCCTCAATCAAAGTACCATCTATGAACACATCTACCATAGGTGCGCCAAGGTCTAAAGAAATATCATGAACATCTACCAATTTAGGACGCTTTCTAATTAAAGAAAAACTTAACTCACTACGACATTTAGGAGCAATTGCTAATAATTGGCGTAGTGTAATTTGGGGTTGTATATTATCCATGTTATTCAAAATATCGTATGGTTTAACCCCTTCAGCTAGTTTCATTATTCGAGTATGTTTCCTTTTCTTGGCAGAGGATAATGAATCTTTGGGTATTGTTTTAGTTAATTTTTTCGGCGGTCGATAAAAAGTAGGTGGTATCATAGGAGGTATAATTTCCATAGGTCCTTCAGAGTCTAATATAGGGTCTTTTAAAGATTCTTTCTCAACTGGCATTTCCTCTACAACGGGAGGTGCTTGACTCACAGGAATATGTAAATTAGGAGAATGTCAGGAGGAAGGGATGGATTTAAGGCAGTGTGTGTTTTAAATTCTTTTATCATAACAGCCTTAGGAGTTTTATTAGTTTGTCTTATTTTTGGTTGTTTAAAATCACTATCTGAACTACTGGCTTGATCACTTTCTACAATAGGATTATTAATATTATTATGGTTTTTAGATCGAGTGACAAACCTGCAAGATTTATTGTGTGCATGGCTTGTGACTTTGCTAATATGGTTTACATCCTGATCTTTATCCAACTCTGTAAATTGTACTTGTTTAACAGGTTGGGGAGCCATACAATCGTTAGCGGTATGACCCGTTTGTTTACATCTTCCACACATAGGAGTATAACCCATTTGTTTTTTAGGATTTGGACAATCCCGAAAATAATGTCCTAATTCATCACAATTCCAACATACAGGTAATTTTCCCTTTTCAGGGGGCCCATAACTACGAGTGTTAGGATTTGATGGAGGACCATTCCATACAGGAGGGGCGTTATAAGTATCATTCCAACGCGGTCTGCCATCTCCTGGTTTATAAGGTGGTCCTACATTTGGACGAGTAAATGGTCGTTTAGAGGTAATTCTATAAGGTAATTTTGGGGTTTAGGTGGTGTGGGATTTACAGGTTCTTGTATGTTAGCACTTACTGCTGCAACTACTTGACCTAAATTCCAGCATTTGGAAGTATGATGATTTCCTTGGCAAAATGTACACTTAGGACGACTAAAATTGGTATTTCCATTTAAAGGGGTAGGACATTCATTAGCTAAATGTCCATGCCCTCTGCAATTAGTGCACCACATATTAGTTCGTTGATTAGTAGGTTTTTGGCGCTTCTCTTTGCCATTTGTAACTTGGATCGCTAATTCTTTAAATTTCCGTTCTAGTTGTGAAATGGAATCAATTATAGAATTAGAGGGTGGTGCCTTCATCGCTAACGGTTGAGGGTTATATACAGGATTAGCTTCTTCTATAATAATTTAGTATTTCTTTGAGGATAACTATCTCTCCTATATGCATCCATCCCATACATTTGATCAGTAGAATTTTTTATGGTTGGATACAAATAAGGATCTTCGTATTGGGCATAGTCAGTATTTACTCGAGCTTCTTCTCATGTTTTAGCCAAAGCGTATGCCGTGGCTAAATCAGGAGGGTTATGCTCTCGTAAATGTATTCTAAGGGTTTCCGGCCACACTCCTCCAATAAATGTACTTACTAAAAAGTCAGCTGGCATATTATGGTTATGCCACCTTCTTAGTAATGCATTCATACGAGTGTAATATGAATCTATCCCCTCATGATCATTCATTTTAATATTCTTTATTCGATCAATTAGACCTGGTATAAATGATTGAGGTCTAAAACGAGTAAGGAAAGCTGTACGTAATTCATCCCATGTTTCCGGAGGAGCCGGCAATTGTGCATACCAATCACCTGCTCCGTCAATTAAAGTACTAGGAAAAGTTGTTAAGTACAAATTTTGTGGTAGTTGGTTAGCTCTTGCCACCACACAAAATCTATCCAAATGTCTATCAGGGTCAGTTCCCACTAATCCTTGGTAGAGAGGGTAGGGTGAGATATTTAGGATCCGTGGGTGGGCTCCTGGTTGAGCCATCATCTCAGGATTTTCTATTGGTGGTGTGTCAGGTGGATCAGGAGGTGTACTAGGGGGAGATGTATCACGATTTCCTTGGATAGTATCCTCTTCTGAAGAGGGTGAATTTAAAGGAGTCCCTTCTAGGCTTGGTCGATCATTTCCTTCCCTCTCTATAAGGTTAGGAGACCACTCACTTATAGGATTTCCACTAAAAGTAGTGTTCAAAAATTGACCAGTGGAAATCTCTAAGTGTGGAGGTTGATCATCTAAGCCTAAAAAACCCTCGTCATAATTTTTATTACCTTGCTTATGAATTTCTTCAAATGTGTTATATAAATTTTGTGTATGATAATTCCAATTATAATTCTCCTCAACTTCTAATGGACTATAATCTTGTATAAAAGGTTCATTAGAAGTTATAAATTTTTCAATCACTGATGAATCAGATTTATAATTTAATGGGGATATGTTATCAATTAACGGTCCTACAACTTCTGAAGTTCCTTCACTAGGTGTTGTCAATTGTACAGTTGTAGGCAATTGATAACTCCTAGAACTAGAAGCGTGATTTTGAGTTAAAGAATTATCTATAGCGTTTGGTATAGTATAACAAGGTTTGATTTGGAGTCGATCCAAAAGACCCGATAAAGGTGATCCTCCTTTAATTTCTTGTCTAAGTCGTCTCTGTTGTGCACGATTGTCTCTTTCAAGTCTTTGAAGAGCTGTTTTAAGTTGTGGACTCAACAAAGCTTGATAAGGCATTTAGTTTTTTCTTCATTCCTATTTAAATTTCTAAGTCTTTTGATCTATTTTTCCTAATTTTCATAAGGATAATTGAACAAAAGACATAGAGATTTCATTTCCGCATCTATTCCTTTCCCTTGATTTTCTTCCAAGAGATCTTTAATTGTTTGTTTCAATTGCACAATAAGAATTAGATGATCTATGTTAAAAAATTTATAATATCCATGGATTCCTTTAAGAATGTTTAGCAACCTTTTAAGTTCCCTTAAAGTTTCCATAATTCGTTGTCATGGATTGTTACTAATTACATACATAACAAATTAAAGGATTCAACATCGAATGCCTCATTAATTTCTTCCTGATCAAAATTTCTAGGATAATTATATGTTTCAATTAATTTTTCAATCATAGTGTGTCCTGGATATTTTGTTTTTAATAATTCAATTTCACGAGTTAAGAAGTAAATTAAGTCTCTATAGGTTTTATTAGCTTCTTTATATACTGTCAGTAATCGATGTAATTGAATTAATTCTTGAGGGGTTATGGATAACGAACTTTCCATGGTCCATTAAGAATTTATTATTATACTTTCAATTTTTTTACAAAATTGTCTAAGAAGTTTTTCGTCCGTTAGAGTCCACATTCTATCTACTTCAACCACTATTTCCCATAATTGTTCAAAATGAGGTTCTATTATTTTTGAACCTCCCCGAGTATTTGCTAACCAATAAGTGTAATTTAAAAATTCTGCCAATTTTTCTCGATCTTTAGAGCTCAAAACAATTTGTAATATCATAATCTTTTTTACGAAAGACGATTAAACTATGGACACAAAAGACCATAGGAAATGGCAAAAGAATTATTCGTTTCACTATTTAAAAATTCAGGAATTAAAAATCTACCTTTCAAATTAGGTGTTCCATATTTAAATTCATAAGTCCTATTTCGAATTGCAAATTTACCCCCTATTTGAGAACCATTCCACGCGCCACATCCTTTGGTTATAATGGGTTGTGTACTAGTTTTAATCCTTCCATATTGAGAGAATAAAAAATGGAGTATTGGTGGTAATATTAATTCTCCATTGAGTACTATTAAAGAATTAAAACCATCACCATTATTCCATATTTTACTTAATATTAATCCACAAATTTCTAAAGGTAAAGCGTCAAATAAGTTTTGAAAATTTTCTATAGTGGTTGGGAGTTTACCACTTAGTTGAAAACCGTGACCAAAGTATGCTCCCTTAAATACTCTATACAAGGCAGAGAATAAATATGGTCCAGTAAAAAATTGGTTAACCCTTTCAGAATTAACTTCCCAAGGAAACATCTCCAACGCTCATTTTTTCTCGAATATACCTATAATAACCTAACTAGAATTTATCAACAATAAAGTGGTTCGTTTCTAGACCAATTTATTAATTGTACAAACTATTATATACACAACTCGTATCTCATTCCATAAGTTTTAAGGTATCTTAACGAAAGAGTTAACGATTAATTGTTGTGCTCATCATTTTTTTATTTTTTTTAATAGTTTCTTCACAAAACGGTATTAAGGATTGAGTCTACAATTTATCTTTTAAGCTTACACTTTAGCAACCACTAACCGAATCTTTCCCCGGCAGCGGCGCCAAAATGTAGTAACGAAAAGTTCAATAAGGCTTTTTATTCTGTAGAACTTTCCTGGTAGAGTTCTTTAAGGGGAAAGATGAAAGCGTTTATGGATAATTCACTAAAGTCACTTATAAGGTTTAAAGATTAGTCAACTCAATCACCCAATGTTAATAAATCTCAGTTCATGTTAGAATGGGGTGGAATCACTTGCCTATAACTAATTCCAGTCAATTAAATATGTGTCTGTCTTGTCTTAACCTAAGGTCAAATAGTCATCATAAAGAACACGATTCCTTTTCATAATTGTCAGAGTGAGTCAAATAGACGTGTCAACCCTCATTGCTTGTTATAACTCAAGGTTCATTTCTATTCTAAGTGAGGAAGAATACTTATCTTATAAAAATCTTCACTTTAAGCTTTATACTCCCACGTTCTCCATTAAGGCTTTCCTTAATTATTTTCTTAACTCAATCACTACAACGACATTGCTTTTATTATATCCTGCAAGAATCTGTATTACCAATCAAAAGCAAAGTAATTAAAGAACAAGTACTCCTCAAAGCTGGCCAACCTTTATGGATTCACTCCTTAACACCATCACTTGCTAGTAATGTCGACTTCCCAAGATATAAAACACCCAATGTCAAATTGACTTCATATATTCTAGTTGTACAACTATGTTTTAAATAAGATTCCTTTTGAATCTTTAATTTTCCATGGTAATAATCTTACAAGGCAATGTACCACAGCGGAGTTTGAAACAATCTAGTTTGACATACTAGCTATCAAATCCCTTGGTAACACTCCTAAATATACACAGTCGTCACCATGTATATATTTATATATTTACAGGAATTCAATCTTGACTGAATTACTATCTTCTAATTCATTCTTTCTAATACACAATGTATACTTTCAGTCAAATTGACAAACCCATACTATCTATTTTAATCTATACTTAGTACTTATAATTTTATATAACTCCTAGTATACTCTAAAAGAGTCAAGTAGACAGTTACTGAGTTCTATCAATATTCTATTCAATATTCAGAGCTTGGGTAATTGTTCTAAGTCAAGTGAATCAGTTGCATTGTCAAATTTTCACATTCTTACATGTATCCAGTACTCAATGGGTTTCAATATAGTCAAATAGACACAGTTTGAGAGCCTTATAAGTTCAATTAGACTGGTGACTCAATACAGTTTCCAATTGTCAATTTGACTACAGATCTTCCAATGTCCAGTTGACTGTATCCAATTACCATTCCCAATGCTCTCAACATGTCTACACAGTCATTGAATGCAACATCAACTGAGTTACTTATATCAACTTGACTGTAACCTTCCACAGTGCATTACTCAATACTCATGCAATCTCCAATTATAAACCTAGACTCCATCAAAATCTGTGAAATAGACCATGTATATATGCAAAATTCAATTAGACAAACACACAGCCATACACCATTATCACACAAAAGCATTCAGACAGAGTCAAATAGACATCCAGAAATTCATTCCACACATTTACAAACAAAAGTAAGCAAGCAAAAAATAAGCAATTCAAGTTACTTTACTTCTCTCTGTCAACTGGACTGTGAGCATGGAGTCTAAAGATATTTACAAATCAAAAACAAGCATAGAGTAATATTTAGACTGACACTCCCTAATGGTGTAGCGAGGAAGACAATGTGCTGTCATCTCTCATATATACCCTTAATCCTAACAGTTACACCCATTAGAATCCCGGTTCGAGTCTAATTGACCTCTTGTATCTTAATCTACACACCACTTCCATTCTAGTCCATTAGACTCTACACATTCACACTTAAAATCCATTTAGAGTTCAACAAAAAACAAGTTTACACTACATTTACTATAAAATAGATAGTGATTTTATCTACTCATGAAAAAAAATTGATAAAATTTTGATTCATTTTGGTGGTCCTTTATGTAAAACGTAGATTTTGTTTTATCGCACGTGGTGTATAACTTGACAATGGAATGCACTCCCCGAGGTATTACATAAACTCACAACCATGGAATCCAGATTTAACATGGAATAAGCAAGGAATGACTTCTGGTACAACAAACCAGAGCATAACTAAATGCTCATAAGTCTCAAAAACCAAGAGTGTCTCGTCACTATCGTACACTACTTCTTATACTTAAGCCTGGTCCGTAATCTAAGCAAAACACTGCGAGTTCCACCGTCTTCTATCTCCTTGTCCTCCGTGGCGGCCGTGTCTTGGTCCGGTAACATTTTGCCCTCCTTCTCAAAGTGCAATTCGTCCTCGGATTGCTGTCATTGGCGCGATCGGCGGGCTGTTGGTCGACGGTCGGGGCGAGTCTGCTCGCGTGGTACATGTGCGTGGCGTCTTGGAGGTGCTTGGTCACCGTAGAGGGCGGCTATGGCTGCAACAATACCTCGGTGCATTAGGTTATGCATACCCTTAGAGGTATTGGCATGCTGATACACATCAAACACAGTCCAGCCCAATAGTTTGTTACAAGTAGGGCACTGAACATTGTCTGCCTCCGGATCAGTGTAATAGGCTGCTAAGTGTGGGTTGGAGGCAAAATATTTCTTGACCTCCTCTATTGCTAACCCATAATCCTCGTCTCCATCACTATAATCACTAACCTCGGCCTCTATGTCATGTTCTTCCTCAAGTTTTTTCAATGCAAGTTTGTGTTCCCTGAAAGATTTAGGTTTGGCAGGTACCGAGGAAGAAGGCTGGCTTGGCGCGTCTTGGTTTATTGGTGCAGCGGGACCTGGCGAAGTTGGGACAACTGCCGGCAGGCGTGGCGACGGGTGTGGTGTCTCGTCCGCGTCTGTTGGCGCGTCCGGGATGTACACTCGCTCCGCCAAATCACCCTGCTCGTGGAGAACAGGGAGTAAGGTAAGCGGACTTACCTGTTCTTGGATTGCTTGGGCTGGGGGGTTTGCCTGTGGTGAATCACTGGGAGGTGTGTTGTGATCCTGGCTAACTGCGGCCATGGACATGGCGTCCACGTCCATGAAGTCCATATCCATGCCATCTCAGTTGGGCTTGGATTGCTCCAAGTTCAGATCCACGAATGCATCATCTACGCATGTCTCGAAGAATTCTGGGGGCGGGACTGCTCCCTGTGGCGAATTCGCCCAAAGAATTTTGTATGCATTGGTGGCCACGACTCGAGCAGCCTGTTGGGCATAATTTACCTTATTGATCTCCCAATTTTCCATGGCGTTCTCCACTTCCACTCGCAACTGTTGCAGGCGCGCGAGCTCCTCGGCATCCCTAGACGCCGTGGATTGAGTGCTGGTGCCTTGTGCCAACGCCTCATTCAGGGCTCTGCACCTTACTAGGGCTTCAGCAGTTTGCTGCTCAAGGCGTTGAGCTCTCTCTGTAGCCAACGTCTTCTCCTTGGCGATCGCGTCCACCTGCTCCTACGCCGTGGATAGCTCCAACTCCAAGTTCGTGACTTGGTTTCTGAAATTGGCGATGGTCTGATTGGTCTCGTTCAATTGGTGGTGGAATTCCTCACCCGCATCGTCCATTGCTTTTTTGGCGCGTGCTTGGGTGGCTTCGACTGCCTGGGCTGCCTTGCGCTTGGTACGTTCTTCTATCTCCTCCTGCTGCGTCCTGAGCGTCGTGATGTCTTGCTCGGCCCAATGCACAACTTGGAGCATTTGCTCCACACACGCGATCATCGCCGTGGTTTGTTCGCGAAATTCTCTTGCATGGGGTCCCCAACCTTGGCTGGTTTCTTCCCCTGAATGAATGTCATTGTCGCGGGGCCTCTTGCTTGGTCTTGGGACGGCGGGATCTCGTGGTGCTGGTGCGGGTACAGACGTGGGTGCTGCTGCTGTTGCTCGCGCTTGTGTGTTGTCGGGTAGAGAAGAGCGCGCTCTGAGAATTCACGGGGAATCTGGCTGCGACACGATGATCAAATTGCTTGGGAGATTGGTTGTGTCTTGAATTCTTGTACTCTTCAAATCTTCAAATCTTCAAATCTCTTCTCAGTAGCCTATCCTGCAATGGCTCTAACAGGTTTAAGGGTAAGGGTGGGGTAATAAGAAACCACGGGCCTCGGACGGGTAAAACGGGACGACCAGACCACGAGCTGAAACCGTCCGAAAGATGGCTCCTAAATCTCAAACCCACGGTGACCAGCAAACGTGCCTCACCAGTGGGAACAACATAAATACAACCGTGTGGGTGATCAATCCCACTTCGCCGCAACAAATTTTACAAAATAAAATTGAAAACAACTAGCCTCCAAAACCGGCTGGAAATAACAATAAAAGACAACGAGCCTCAAAAACCGGCTAGAAACAACAGTAAAAGACAACAAGCCACAAGCCACAACAGACGAATCTTCACGTCTTCTTGTCTTGAAGTATTCAAATCTTCTTACTTTCAAGTCTCAAAGTGTTAAAAAACACAAAGAAACCCTCAAGGCAATTTTCTATTGTGGCTGCGACCTTCAAATTGATGCTATAGATGGCTCAAATCTTCAAAAGTTAAGTGTAATAGCTTTTCAGGAAGCTAAAACAACAAACTAAAACTCTTTCATAATTCACTTGAATTTAAGTTACTGTCCAAAGTTATAAGAGAGCAAAGTGGAAGCTTTAATTTATCTTTGACAACCAACCTCCGCCTCTTTATATCTTCATAACTTTTGATCTAAAGCACTTACATACAAGTGAAATAGCATTTTGGAAAGCTAATAAAAACTTCTACAATATGTATAAATTTTGAAGAAACCCTAAACTTTGTCCATAAGTTATGACTAATCAAAGTTTTGGTCTCTTTGTTTATAGAGAGAATCGACCTCTCAACTTCAACACACAACAACTCCTTCAATAAAACTCCAAATAGATTGAGTGATAGCAATCTGAAGAGCTAATCTCATAAGCTATCACTCCTGTAAATTTCAAAAGAAATTACCACAATGACCAAAAGTTACGGTCCTCGAAGTCTTAGCTTGCTTCTTTCCAAAGGCAGTCAACCTCCAAGCCTTCACATCTTCATAACTTTCTCCTCGGAACTCCAAATCATAAAAGTAATAACTTTTTGAAAAGCTATTACAATGATTCGTACACTCTCAAAATGTCAAAGCAAGTTGATAGATACAGCAAAAGTTGTAGCTCGTCGAAACCTCTGCCCTCTCAATGGACGGCCAAGGGTTTTCCTCAAACTTCCAACCTTCACAACTTTTGCAATACAACTCCAAATTCAACTTATAAGCTCAATTCGGAAAGGTCTCATCACAAGGAACAATCTCTCAAAGTTTCAATTTAAAAAAAGTCTTGCTCAATGAGCTACATTAAGTCAAAATTGTGTCTCAAAACTCTCTCTATTTTCACGCACAAAAAAAACTCCCGACAATCCTCAAAACCCCAAGACCTCACTAAATCTCATTCAATCAAAGGTGGCGGTGGGGCACATATGCCCATGCTCCCCTTTGAAGTTTCAAAGAAGGTACTTATTCCCCCCTTCCTATTCACACCTTCAAACCACCTAATCTCTTGATGATTTAATTAAAACGAAAGACAAACTATATGTATTATTTTCATTCCGCTACTCCATTTATTGAAAATACAAAGCTTAGAGCATATATGTACACGATCGAAGCATTTCTATCACGACAGCGTGCTCCCTCTGCACATTAAAGAATGTACCGATACGTGGTGGCTGATTGTGGTCCCTATGGAACTCAAGGAATTTGGCAATGTACTACGTAAGAAATGGCCCGATGGGGCTCTGGTAATCCTGTCGTCTATAGTGTCCACGCAGCTGGAGATGGTAGGAGAACTCCCCAGTTGATTTTCTCCCCTTGATCGCCATCAACAAAATACGAAGGTGCTTCGGCCATATACTACCACAGTCATTTAGAAACCAAATCTGACTGAGAGTACCACGCATCCTAGCAAACTAAGGTTCATTCATAACCTTTCCCAGCGCGTATACGTCATACCTGCCGTCCGCCTTTGGCTGGAGGTCCTTGGCGGCCTCTTTGACATTCGGCCTAGGGGTGGTGCACCCCGCACCCCACTCCGTGACTCCCGTGCCATCCCAGCCGAAGAAATGTGCGATGTATCGCTGAGAGTATTGCACCAACACGCCATCCACGACGCCGGAGGGATTTTGCTCATCTTCATCGCGCTCCGCCATGGATTTCAAGAATGCCTCGCCGCGTGCGATATCCACGGTTCCCGTCAACTGCGTCCAGTACTGAATGAGATTGATGCGGATCAGCCAGGCGCCATCGATCTTGCGCTTCCATTCCCGCACCATGCGCGGAATGAAGATCGCCTTGCGTTCATCGGCGGCATCCATGGCGTCTAGGATTTCCGAAGATATTGGAAAGAGAAATGCGAGGTGTAACAAAAGATAAGCGAAGATAATTGAGAAAGAGGAGGCCTAGAAGAGAGCTTGGAAAATTGGAATGAATTGGAGAGAGAGAGAGACAGGGGAGCGAAATAGCAAAATGCACAAGTGGCTGAGATGGGAGGGAGCTGTGAATATAAGTCCTGAATTTGAAGTTGTGGTGGTGGCGTGGGATGACATGAGGGCCAGGAGATGGTTTTGGCGGCTGACATAGGCTTTTGAAAGCCTAGCGTGGAATGTGGCGGCGCTGTCCTATTGATGCGGGGTTGATCATGGAAGTTGAGTGTTCGATTATCATGGCATTCATGGTCTCCATGGCACATACTGGGTTGGAAGTGATCAAGGGCTGCTTGGAGGCTGATTAGATCAATGAGGCAGGGTTGTTCATCGTGTCGTGTCGGAGAGAAATCCCGACACAATGTCGTGTCATGCCGGCATGATGTCATGTCGGCATTATGCCGGATCGTGTCGGGATCATGCCGGCCTATTTTTTTACCGGGTAATTTTTATTTCACTTTTACCACGCATGTCTACACGTCAGTATTTGACGTGGACTACTTGATGATGTGGACTACTTGATGATGTGGACTTCTAGTGAAATGAAGGTCCTTCAGTAAAATCAGATGGTTTTACCTATCATCCCCACCCGACTGCCCACTGCCCGTCTGCCCCCTCCCCGACTGCATCCTTCCCGTCTGCCCTCGCCGACGGACCGTCCCCGTCTGCCCTGGCCGACTGCCCGGGCCGACGGACCGTCCCCGTCTGCCCTGGCCGACGACCCCCGGTCCGACTGCCCCCTCCGTCTGCCCCTCCCCGTCTACCGTGGCAGTCAGCTTGAGGCAGTCGGGAGTTGAAAAGGTGCAATTGGAAGTTGAAAGGGGTAGTTAAGTAAAAACAGTTGGAAATTGAAAAGGGGCAGTCGGACCAAGGCAGAGGCAGTCAGACCAAGGCAGAGGCAGTCGGACAAAGGCAGAGAGGCAGTCGGACAAAGGCAGACGCAGTCGGACAAAGGCAGTCGGGAGTTGAAAGGGGACATTTGAAAGTTGGAAAGGGTAGACATGGTGAAAGTAGTCGAGAAATAAAAGGAGGCATTCGCTTGGAGGTTGGAGGCAGTCGGTTGGTTAGAAGCAACGAAAAGTAGTCGAGAGTTGAAAGGGGAATTGATAAAATCAATTGAGAAGGCGGTTGGGAGTTGTCATAATATCATTTGGGCTAAAGAATGTTTAGAATTGAAAAGGAACAATCGGATTAGAGGCTCAAAAGTTGAAAGGCAAGTTAAAAGTTGAAACGCAAATTAAGAGTTGAAAGTAGTCAATTTAAACACACAATCGGGCAAAGAAACATTTGGGAGTCAAAGGGAGACAATCATACAAGAAGCACTTGAAGGAAGTGAGTTAGAAGTTGGGAATTGAAAGGAGCAACGAGGTTGAAGGAAATCTGGAGTTAAATGAGAGAGTAGGGCTAAAGTCAGTTGGAAGTTGAAAGGGGCAATTGGACTAAAAGGAGTCCAAACTTGAAAGCAGGAGTAGGACTAGAAGCAAGTCAAGAGTTGAAAAGTAGTTGGTCAAGAGCTAGGAGTTGAAGGAAACAGTAATGCTAGAAGTAGTTTAAGAGTTGAGGAGTTCAAGGGGCATTGAGGTTAGGAGTTGGGATTTGAAAGGGCTAAAGGAGTTAAATAGAAGTATGCATAGTTCTAATTGGGGTACCCCTCTTTTTACATGACAAATAGGTGAATTTTGCTTCCTAACTTCCAAATTTTATTGAATTTTTTCATTTCAATTGACTAAAATTATTATTTTTTAAATAAAAAAATCATTCACACCTCGATGAAATTAAATACTTCAATTCAAGTTCAACCATTTAATTGAATACATAACTTTTCATATTTTTATGCTTGTTGGAATATGATTCCTAAAAATCTAAAATGAACATTTGTATCTAAAATTTGTACCAAAATGACATCATTTGATATTTTAAATAATTTTTTTGAATGTTTATTGGTAGATAGGACAAACATTGATCTTTAAACATAAAATCTCTTTTAAAATGTTCAAAACTCTTCAATTCTGACATGAATTTTTTCTTAAGTACTTCATGAGTGTAGGAAATCAAAACCACATTTGGTAGATTCAATTTCTATTTTTTCTTATTAATAAGAACATAATCAAAGTTGCTATAAGGGCTCATTTAAGAGTTAAGACTGTCTTTTGGAGTACCCCGAGTAGAAATATGCCTTGGGTATGGCAGTAGGGAATTAAAACAAGCAATTGGGCTAAAGGAAGTTCAGACTTCAAAGGGGAATATGACTAAAGACATTGGTAGTTGGAAGAGGGGCAGTCGGGAGTTAAAAGGGGGCAGTCGGGTTAGGGGCACTCGGACAAGAGGTAGTCAGGAGTCGAATAGGGAATTGAAAAGGGAGTTCAACAATGAAACTATATACTTTGAGCTTTTAATGTTTTTGTCAAACTATATTAATGATGGATTGATTTAACTTTTGTTTTTTGTCACTTCCAAAATATTGAAATAAACCCCGTTCGGGGACACATGAAGGGAAACACTACTCATACAAAGGTGGATTCTTGGTTTTGAGCCCAACAGATCCCTGAAGGGCAGTCGAACTAGAGGCAGTTGGGAGTTGAAAGGGCGCAGTCGGGTTAGGGGCGGTCGGGAGTTGAAAGGGGCAATCGGACTAGAGGTAGTCAGGAGTTGAATAGGGAATTGAAAAGGGAGTTCAACAATGAAACTATATGCCTAGAGCTTTTAATGTTTTGGTCAAACAACATTAATGATGGATTGACTTAACTTTTGTTTTTTTTCACTTCCAAAATAAGCCCCGTTTGGGGACACACGAAGGGAAACACTATTCATACAAAGGTGGATTCTTGGTTTTGAGCCCAACAGCTCCTTGGGAGCATGGCCACCCTTGCACTCAACAAGTGGCCTTTTGGCACTGTAGAGGGCCCTTACACTTTTTTCTCTCCCACCCTTGGGTTTGGTAGTGGCCTCTCTTGCAAGGCCTCTGTAGAAATGAGCTTTGCCACGCTAGGTTTATTGAAGGTTAGATTAGAATGCCAAAGCCTCACACAAACACTTGGAATGCATAGGAAAGAGATGATCTTTACTCATGGGCTGCCCCTCTTAAGTAGCACACCCAAGGGAGTCCCCTTGGCAAACCATATGGGACATCAGCCCATACTCCACTCCTAGTACACTAGGATCAGCCCATATCACTTGGGAGACCCAATTCTCATTACTTCTAACTAGTACCACTTCTCTAGTTGCAACTCTAGCTCATTCGCATCATCTACTCTAGCTAATGCGCATGGCTATGAGCAAGTTCAGCCCACGCAATCATCCTACTTCAACACTCCCACTTTGCAAATAGCCAAAGCCTTCGAGCCCAAATGCCACCACTAGTCTTTGATGTCGATCTCTCGCAAGAGCCTTTGTGAGCACGTCCGCCACCATGTGCTCCGTTGGACAATACTTCAACTCTATCACCTTCATCTCTAACTTCTCTCGAATGAAGTGATATTGCACATCAATGTGCTTTGTACGTGAGTGATGCGTTGGATTCTTCGCCAATGACATACTCCCTTGGTTGTCACACATGATTGTTGTAGCCTCCTCTTGAGTGCATCTCACATCCGCCATTAGTTGCCTCAACCAAATGGCCTCCTTCGTACCGTGGCTCGTCGCCATGTACTCCGCCTCAACCGTTGACGTGGCCGTGGTTTGTTGGCGCTTGCTATTCCATGAAACGGCCCCCGATCCAACTTTGAACATGTACCCCGTGGTGGATCTACGATCATTGGTATCACCCGCATAATCCGCATCACAATACCCACTCAACACAATGTTGTCACCTCCAAGACACAACCTCACATCACTTGTGCCTTTCAAGTACCGCATGATCCTCTTGACCGCAACCCAATGACTTGAACCCGGTCTTGCCATGTGTTGACTCACAACGCTGATTGGATACGCAAGGTCCGGCCTTGTTGCAATCATAGCATACATCAATGACCCTACAGCTTGCTTGTATGGCACATCCACCATAGATTGAGCCTCTAATGCATACTCCTCATCGGTGAGTTTCACGAGTTTGGAATTCACATCCAATGGAGTGCCAACCGGTTTGCAATCCTCCATGCCAAAGCGTTTGAGCACATCCATAACATACTTGCTTTGATTCATTGTTATGGTGCGTGTTGCTCTATCTCGCACAAACTCAACTCCTAAACAAAAGTGCAACTCACCGAGATCACTCATCTCGTACTCGTTCTCAAGCATTGCCTTCAATGCCTTCAAAGAGCTCATACAACTTGCAAGGATGATCAAATCATCCACATATATGATCACGATGACCACATGTTGCCCCTTTTGCATGAAATACAAGCTGTGATCAGCGATGCTCCTTGTGAACCCGATATGAACAAGAAACGTGTCAATCTTTTGATACCATGCGCGTGGAGATTGCTTCAACCCATACAATGACTTGTTCAACTTGCAAACAAGGTTTTCATTACCTCGTTGCACAAATCCTTCGGGTTGCACCATGTAGATGTCCTCGTCCAACTCGCCGTTCAAGAACGCCGTCTTCACATCCATTTGATGCATTTCCAAATCCATGGCAGCCCCGATGGCCAAAATGCATCGAATAGTGGTGAATTTCGCCACCGGTGCAAAGGTCTCATGAAAATCAACACCTTCGATTTGTGAAAAGCCCTTTGCCACCAATCTTGCCTTATAACGAACCACATCACCCGTTGCATCTCTCTTTGCACGAAATACCCACTTACAACCGATAGCGTTGCGATTCTTGGGGAGGGGAGTCAATTCCCAAGTGCCATTGTCCATCAACGATTTGTACTCCTCTTGCATGGCTTGCTCCCACTTGTTTGCATCATCACAACTCAACGCTTCACGAATCGTCAATGGAGCATCTAAAAGTGCAACGTTTGCATGCTCCTCCTCACCTTGAGGGAGAATATGATTCTTCCACCACTCGCCAAGTGGTCTACGATTTCTCTCTGGATAACGACGATCGCTCGAGGATGCATTGTCTTCAACCGCCGTTGCTTGTGCCTTTTTCTCGCCATTCTTCGTCTTCAAAGGTCGCTCCTCAATATGTTCCTCATCACCACCATCTTCGTCATCTTCGTCTTCATCAACAATATCAATAACGGGAGATTTGGAAGATTGGTCCACAATCGCTGGTTTATCGCCACTTCTCCCACTTGGACCATCGTCCAAATTGTCTTCAACCTTGGAATTCTCGCAAAATGTCACATCACGAGCTCGAATGATCTTCTTGGTCTCGAGCGACATGAGCCTGTACGCCTTGGTACCTTCACAATATCCAAGAAACACACATTTTGTTGCCTTGGCCTCAAGTTTGGTTCTTTGAGAATCGGGTACCTTTGCAAATGCGATGCATCCAAATGTGCGCATGTGCTCCACGCGGGGTGGCCTCCCACTCCACGCTTGCTCTGGTGTCATGTTTTGAACCGCACTCGTCGGGCATCGGTTGCGTGTGTACACCGCAGTCACCACCGCTTCCGCCCAAAGGTCCAAACCCAAATTTTGTGCATGCAACATACTCCTTGCCATTTCCACAATTGTTCGATTTGCACGCTCTGCAACTCCGTTTTGTTGTGGTGTATATGGCGTTGTGGTTTGTCTAGCAATGCCTTCTTTCTTCAATAACTCTCCAAATTGGTTGGACATGAACTCGCCGCCATTATCCGATCGAAACACCTTGATCTTGTGCTTGGATTGCTTCTCAACCAACGCCTTGAACTCTTTGAACTTCTCAAAACACTCGCTCTTTGCTTTGATCGGATACAACCATATCTTCCTCGAAAAATCATCAATGAACGTCACAAAATACTTGCAACCCCCCATAGACGTGGTCTTCATTGGACCACACACGTCGGAATGCACAATCTCAAGAACCTTGGTTGCACGAGTTGCCCCATCAACTGGAAACGGTGAGCGTTGTTGCTTGCCTTCAATACAACCCTCACATATGAATGAACTAGGTGCGACGTGTGATTGTGCAAGATCCATGCCACTTACCATTCCACGGAGTGCTTTCACACTCTTGACATTCAAATGCCCGAGACGACGATGCCACAACGCCAACTTGTCTTCGTTTGAACTCGATTGCACCAACGTTGCGGATTCCGCCGCGTGCATCTTGGAAAACTTGATTTGGTACAAGCCGTTGACTTCGTGTATAATGGCCACCTCCTCACGACTTGGAGACAACACAAAACACCCTTGGTCGCTAAATTCCACTCGCAAATGCTTCATCACCAAATGTCGCACCGATAAAAGATTTGCCTTCAACTTGGGAACGTGGAGGACATCATGGATGGTAATTGTCTTCACACGACCCTTCACCTCGGTGTCTACGACGATGGATCCTTTACCCACGGCTTGAAGAACCGTATCATCACCCAAAATGACATTCTTTGGAGATATGACGTGATATGATTGGAAACAAGTCCTAATGGGCGCCATGTGACTCGAGGCTCCCGAATCAACAATCCAATCGATCACACTACCATTGCATGACACGTCACTTGCCATCATTGCATACTCGTCCCCGTCATCACTACAAGAAGAGACGCTAGTCATAAATGCGTACTCATCACCTGCATCGTTGACCTTTGTATTGTTGGCACTTTCCTCTCTCTTGCGTTTGTAGCAAAATTTTGCCAAGTGGCCCTTCTTACCGCAATAGTAGCATACCTTGTCTGTAGAGCTCCCACTGGCACCGCTCTTGGATTGCTTCGCCATAAGCGCCGCGCTATCGCCACGAGTCTCGTTCTCTTTGCGCCGCGAGAGTTCATGCAACAACCGTGATGTCACATAATCAAGAGTGAGCTCGCTAATGGGCCTACTCTCCATAGCAACGATAAGATACTCGTACGACGGCGGCAAACTCTCGAGGAGCGTCATAACGATATCACCGTCGGTAATGTTGACGTCTGCGCCGTTGAGCTGATCCGCAAGAGCCTTGACTTTGTTGATGTGCGCCAACATGTCGTCGTTTTCTTCCATCTTGATGGTGAAAAACTTGCGCCTCAAAAACAAGATATTGACCAAGCTCTTTGCCTCATGAATATTGCAAAGCTTGGCCCATGCCTCGGCGGGAGTCTTGCACGACCGAATATGAGAAAGCTGGGAATCAGAAAGATTAAGAGCCAAAATCGCAAAGGCCTTTTTCTCTCGCCGAGTGTACGCAGTTCGTACCCTAGCCTCGGCGTCGGACGAAGGCGGTTCCTCACTACCCTCAACTATCTCCCACAATTCTTTTTCGGCCATGACCATTTCCATCTTGAATTTCCACAAGTGGAAGTTGACGCCATCGAACTTGTCTACAACCTTAGCACCTTCACCCTCAAATGTAGCCATATCCTTGATTGAAGGACGTACGCTCACAAAATTCAGCCCCTAGAAAGCTAAGAAAAATTGTTTTTATGATTTTTGACAATTTTGTGATTTGTGATTTGTGAGGCAAATTGCACACGTACGTGCTTCTAATGCCTCCAAACTAATTCCAAACACTAAATCAGCACCTTTGTGCTACACATCAACCTCACAACACTCAATCGTGATGGTTCTTAGTGAATTTGCACAAGATCATACCACAACACCCTAACTAGGAGAATTGCGCACTCGTTGGCTCAAATCCACTCAAATCAGCACCCTTGTGCTTCACAACACGTAATGCACCCTATGGACACCCTTGTGCCTTCCAAGGACTCTCAATCAATGCAAATTCAGCCCCTTCAAGTCCTAATTGCATTGAAATTCATCAAATCAGCCCCGTTGTGCATTCACTAACCCAAACTCTAATTTTGAGCACTCCAAGGGCATAACTCACATTCCAAACCCTTGTGCAAGAATTGCAATACCAAAATCAGATTGTAGACTCACCCCAAGAGCCTCAAAGCATAAAAGTGCCTTGCAACAACACAAGTGCACAAATTGAGCACAAATTGAGCCAATAAGCTTCAATAAGCTCAAATACGCTCCAATAAGCTCCAATAAGCTCCAAAAGCTCCAAATCAACAAATGATAGCTCCAAAGTGCGAATTCAGCCCTCCAACACGTAGATCAAAGGTAGGAAGATTGTAATACCTCCCAATGTCGAAATCAGCCCACCAAAGCTCGAATTCAGCCCTCCAAAGCTCCAAATGAGCGCTCCAATACTCCAAAATCAGCGCTCCAACGCACGACCTCCACACAATGAGCAATCTAATCTTTGACTCACGCAAAACACATGAGTGGGCCCATAACCTATTGAAGGTTAGATTAGAATGCCAAAGCCTCACACAAACACTTGGAATGCATAGGAAAGAGATGATCTTTACTCATGGGCTGCCCCTCTTAAGTAGCACACCCAAGGGAGTCCCCTTGGCAAACCATATGGGACATCAGCCCATACTCCACTCCTAGTACACTAGGATCAGCCCATATCACTTGGGAGACCCAATTCTCATTACTTCTAACTAGTACCACTTCTCTAGTTGCAACTCTAGCTCATTCGCATCATCTACTCTAGCTAATGCGCATGGCTATGAGCAACTTCAGCCCACGCAATCATCCTACTTCAACAAGGTTGTCGAGTCTTGCATTTGCCTCTAGAGCTTGAAATCCGGGCTATTTGAGGGAGATAATCATTGCATTAATTGCGAAAATCACCCATGGCCCAACATGCATGTGCTGGCGTGGTGCTTTCCATCCTCTTGACTTGAATGTAATCAATGAATCATTCCCACCCATGGCCCAGCATGCATGTGGTGCTTCCCATTGGCCATGGGCTCTTCAATTTTCAGATTCTCAAATTCAAGGAGACTCAACAGTGGGGGTTCAGAATTTGAAAGGCCACTTGAACTCCTACAGTGCCCTCTCAAACCACTGTTCAAGGCCACTTGATGAGGGCATGGGTGGAAATGCTCTGAGGGGGCAGTCGAACTAGAGGAAGTCGGGAGTTGAAAGGGCGCAGTCGGGTTAGGGGCGGTCGGGTAGAGGCAATCAGGAGTTGAATAGGGAATTGAAAAGGGAGTTCAACAAGGAAACTACATACCTAGAGCTTTTAATGTTTTGGTCAAACTACATTAATGATGGATTGACTTAACTTTTGTTTTTTGTCACTTCTAAAATAAACCCCGTTTGGGAACACACGAAGGGAAATACTACTCATACAAAGGTGGATTCTTGGTTTTGAGCCCAACACCTCCCTGAGAGAGCAGTCGGACTAGAGGCAATCGGGAGTTGAAAGGGGGCAGTCGGGAGTTGAAAGGGGCAGTCGGACTTGTCGTAGCACGTGATACCGGATATTCCCCTAGAGCGCACTTTTTCGTATTAAGAATGCTCGTAGAGGTGATTTCCGGGTTATCGTTCCGCGGAGATTCTGTGAAGTGGGAAGTTTCCGGAGACTGATCCGGATTGGTGACTACTCTCCTTCGGTCACCAATTAACCCCCTCTTTCTCTACTCAAAATCGGATCATTCCCACTGACTGACCCGATTATGGATAGATCCGGTTTCTGTCTAGGTTGGGAGTTTGGCCAACCCTACTCTACCCGATCTATCCTACTCTTTTAATCCGGTTTCCCTTTAACCTCTGTTTTCCTTCAGAGGGTTCTCCACTTACATTTTTAAGGATGCTGGATTTAAAGCTACACCCTCCCGTACTGATTTCCGTGACAGGGGTTTCACAACTTCCGGATTATCCAAAATCACTCCCTACTCTGGGTGCTTCCCGTATTACTCTTCAACTGTGGATTTATCCCAAACCCCCAGCTGGTCACACAAGAGTAACCCGGATTCCCCCTTGAAAATACTACAACGACTTGCTAACCGGGGTGGACAGTATCTAGGGTGTCCGGAAGAGATGGAATTCCTCACGACCCGTTTTACTCTGGCTTCCCCGTACCCTGCAATTACAAGATCTACCCGGATGCTGGCACCTCTACCGGACTACCCGTCCAGGAGTTCTGAGAGAAACGGAGTACCCCCTCCTACCCACTCAGCCACTAATCCAGAATATTTCCTGCAACCAGTCCCGGAGAACCCTACATTCAAACGCTCCTAATTCTCCCAAATCTTCTACCCGGACTCTGAACTGACTCTTACACCAGAACCCGGCTAATCCATCCGGTTACCAAGGGACTAATTGAGACATTGTTTCGAGTAATACCACGAGCAAACACACATGCACACATACACACACACACACACAGTTGGTGGAAAGAACATGCGCCTCTACTCATTTACACGGAACAATAGTACACAAAAAGACACCCAAGAATGACAAGCATTAGTGGATAAGAAGCCGCCCCAAACGCCCAGATCCGGGAAATCCGCAGATCCTACATTCCCGGGATCTGGAAATCCGGGGAGCTTCCTCCACGGCTCAGTTCCTATCCTCAGCCGCCACTAACATTAAAGTCCTAAAAAGCCTATACACAAAAAGTCTTCTAATCTACCTACTCAAAAAGGTCCTATTCTACACGACCAGATCCACTAAATCCGGACCACTAATCCTGGACCCCCGGCGGTCCCGGGCAGCGGCTCATCCTCCATTGCCTGCCCCTCCTGGACTTTCGGGCTGTCCACCATGATTGGATCCGTGGGCCGAGCTCCTCGTAGTTCGTGCCCGGTCGGCGGATCCACCTGTCGTCCACCGGTTGGCTCGCCTACTTGCGTGCCTCCCGACAGGCTACCCGGATGACCTCCTGGCCCACCCTGTTGCCTTTCCACCCTGTCCGGCTGAACGTCCATCGCCTCCATTTCTTCCGAGAGGTTCCGGACTTCCGCAGGGCTCACTTCAGCCGGTCGGACCATGTGGATTGGCTCCACATCCAGTCGTACCCGGGAGGTGTGCTCCTGCGTTGAGCTCCCCTTTCGCATCAACCGGTCGATTTCACCCTCCTGAGGAGCATCTGCAGACACATTGAACATCCCCTGCAGTCCCTCCTCGGACCCTACTCTATCACCCCGGTTGACTGTCTCCTCCCGGCCCGGTTCTTCATCGGAAAAGTTCCCCCTCATGTGTTCTGCCAGCTCCCGGAACTCCATCAAATAGGCCTCCACCTTTTCTGAATACTCCCGGACCACGTTCTTCATACGGGCTGCTCCTTCCAATCCCGGTTGTCCTACCTTCTCGTCATACAGCCGGGCTTTCATCTGTGCCTCCCCATCCGGATGGAACAACCCCGACAGTTTGGTGATGCACTGCCGACTTGTTTTCCCTATCCTCCGGATGGTCTCCTCCTGTTCCCGGATCTGCAACTCGTGCTTCTGCATTGGGCTTCCATTTTCTTGATGTACGCCACCTTCCGTTGCAGCTCCTCCTTCAAACCTTTCAAGAGAGCGACGGATTCGCTCTCATCCTCCTGGAGACTCTGCAGTTGCCCGGCCAACTTGCTCTCCTTCTCCCTGCTCCGGATCAGCTTCCTTGGGAGCTTCCGGATCCGTGCCGGATACTCCTGAGCGTCCTCTGTTCGGAGGAGAGTTCCCGTCTCCCGGAGTGCGGCGAACATGGGAGTGTATTGCTCCGTCACCATGTCCAAGGCAATCCGGGTCTGCAGGATTATGTGTTCTGCCTGAAGTGGGGCCTCCCCTTCCTCCTGTACACCTCCGGGTGGACCTTTCTCCGGTATTGGTTCCTCCTCCAACGGTGGTTCCTGTCTCCGGTCGTCCTCTTCCCCTGTTTCCTCCCCGTCGTCCTCTGCCTCCTTGGAACGTTTGTTGAGCGGGGTTGTCTTCTTCCGGACGGGTCCTTTGTCCTTCCTAGGGGTGGTCTCCGGACCCTCCGGCTCCTCTTCTTCAATGAGGACCAACTTCCTCTTCAGGCCCGGAAGTCGCACTTGAGACGTACCTACCTCCTCCTCTGGTTGCTTCCCCTTAGCCAATCGTTCCTGTGGATCTTCCGGGGCAGGGTCTTCATCCCTGAATCCGGAAGCTGCTTCCAGACGTTCCTGTGGCGGTGTTGGAGTGGGTCCTGTCTCCTTCTCTGGCCCGGACTCCACCACCGGGGTCACCTGAGGTTGCTCTTGGGTGGAGCTTCCTCCCTGACTCCTCACCGGCTTCTTCCAGGTCAGATTCGGCTGCGGAGAATCCTCCACTTCTTCCGGATCCTCCCTCCTCTTCGTTCTCAGCTCCCGCTGCAACCTTGCCTCCTCCGGTTGGTCCGTCTCCGGGTCCTTCCTCCTCTGCTGCTCCTCTTGACGCAGCCAGGTGTCACCCTGTTGGCCCCTCTCGGACCGGTCTTCTCTCTTTTTCGTCCTTTGCTCCGAGCTAGCGCTGGCCCCTCCGGGTTGATCCCTCTCCGGGCGATCTTCCTTCTCCTTCCTGCGCTCCTCTTCTCGGATCCTGCTCTTGTCCGGTTGGGATGTTGGAGGCGACATTCTCCTTTCATCCGGTCGTGACGATGTTAAGAGGGTTTTTAGGAACCGACCTTAAACGAATGAAGCTACTCCGCCCAAGACTATCCCACTCTAGACTAGTTTCTAGAGATTGAGAGGAGTAGTAAGAGGTTCCTACTATGAAGAATGAGCTGTCGGCTAAGGAAAAGCACCAGTATGCTAGTAAGTCGACTCCTGCATACCCACTGACTACTGCAACTATCCAAGATACAACCACAAGGAATGATTCAAGAGCAGGAAACAGCAGTAGCCTGACAGCAGTAGTCTAATATACTAGTGCGCACAAGAAGAGCTTAAGACAAGAATGTAGTACAAATGAGGCTACCAGAAAGATGTACAAATGGTATAGCAACAACTCTCCCAAAGAGAGTGAAGGTACATATAGGAGACCAGTCTGACAGTGTGTCAGACTGGTCGACCGGAAAAGTCGGGTCGACCAGTCTGTACCAGCCTGTACTGCCACGTGTCTCCTTCTGGGTCTATTCCTGCCGGGTATAGACTAGCCTACTCTTAGCCTAAGGGAATATCCACTACTATTCGGTTAACATTACCCTCCCTATGAGCTAAATACACTCCTGTGGACTTTAGACTATCCCGGTCGGTGACTAGGAAAATTTGTTCACAAGGAATGACAAAATTACCCGCGGTCAAGTAATCGACCCAGCTAAGGTCGAGTCATCAGTCGTGGACATTGCTAGAGTCCTGGGTCATGCCTGGCGAGCGAATATCGGAAGGCATTCCTGAGAAGTCGAACCTCAGAGAGTGTGGTGAAGAGATGACCGGTAAGTCGACTGAGGTGTTGTCGACCGATGGTGTACGTGCTGTCATCATCTGGTCGGGTGCTAGGGTCTGCTGATCCTGCTGCTGCTATGGAGAAGGAGGGTGTGGAGTGGCTGGCTGCTATTGCACCGTGTCTTGAAGGTTGACTGGCGGTGGCTGTTGGTCTTGTTGCTGCTGATCGCGGTCTTCGTCTTCATTGGTCGACTCGCTTTCGTCTTCGTTTTCGTCCTCACTTAACTTGACGTCGGTAGTCAAGACCTCGTCTTCGTCAGTCGACTGGTTCTCCCAGAGCCAATGGTCGGGTTCGAGGTGGCTCGTCTCTTCCTCTTCGTCTTCGTCGACTGCTGGAATCTCCAAGTCCGGGTGGTCGAGCTGAAGTTGGTCGAGTTGCCTGCGGTACATGTTGAGCTGGTGGCGGTCGGTGCTGAGGGTGTGCTTGAGAACCTTGATACGATTTCTTGCCTTGAGTCGGAATCGGTACTTGCGCGCTCGAAGCTTGTGTAACTACAACTCCCGACTTGCGAATTGGCGGGACTTTTCCTCGTTGTCCTAGAGTAGTAGGTCGAGTCGGTTATTGGAGTGGACTATCTCCCTCCGAGCTTGCTGAAGACTGAGCTGGGTTGTTGCTACCTCGGCTCGTGCCGCTTCAAGTTCGTTTCGTGCTACCACGAGCTCGCTCTGGTGTTTCTGTTCCTGCTGTCGACTGCTGTGGAGGTCGGCTTCTAGCTGGGTCAATTTGTTGTCGGTCTGACTCTTCGCCTCTGTGACGGTGGTGAGAGTAGTACGGAGTCTTGCCAGTTCGATGGTGAGGTTGTCGACCTGTTGCTTGTATGTTGTGGAGTCCTTGGTCAGTCGACTACTCTCCAATCGGTGGCGGTCGAGCTCGGCTTGAAGGGTGGTTTTTGCTTGAACCGCCTCTAGCAAGAGGAGGTTTACTCGGGAGCCGACATCCTCGAGTCGACCTACTGCGTCTTGGACGTCCTCCAAGCGCTGGCGCCAATGCATTGCGAGTGTCGTAGCTCGTGATGTTGGTGAGTCGGGTGCGGGTCGATTGACCCCAGGTGATGGCAGTGGTCGAGTCGTGGGGGAGACGGGTGGTGGCTGGCGAAATTCGCCGGTTGGTGCCGCTCCATATGCTGCTTCGAGGTTGAGCGGCGCGAAGTCGGATAGAGAAGGCGGAGGTGTGTCGGGGATGGGAGTCTCTTTTGGCGTTGGCAGTGGAGTCGACTGGGCCTCACTGTTGGATGAAGTCAGGTCGACCTGTCGAGGTACAAACTGACTCAAGGGTGTGAGTTTACTTCGTTTGGCACGTTTCTCTAGTCGCTCCTGGTCCCGCTTGCGTGCGAGTGAGGAGCGCGTCTCTCTTCGTTCTGTGGTCGGTTGGCTCCCGGTAGTGGTGGTCGGTGCTACTGGGTTGGGTGTAGTCTGTCGACTAGGGGGTCGAGCAGTCCATGTTTGGCCCTGGTCGACAGGTCGGGGCGGCCGAACATGGTCCTTCGAGGTGCGGTCGGCTCCCAACCCGCCTTGGAACACGATGTAGTCGGGTCCTCGGGAGTTGTTTTCCGAGTTTTCCGAGTGTCGACGTCGGTCTTTGGTGTTCTGCTGGGCGACTGTTTGGTGTGTATATTCTTCGTCAGTGCTAGGAAAATAAGACTCGAGAAGGAAGTCTCATACCTCGGCTGAAGGACAGATCGTGGTCTTCGTGGTCTGCATCGCCTTGATGTCGATGGCAATCGAGTTGAACATCCATGTCGCCCAGTCCCATTGCATGGCGCGGTCGATGAGGGCCTCGACTGTGCATACTACGTCAAGCATTTCCTTGCTGATGTAGGTCGTCTTGCGTTTGAACCCGAGGCCTTGAATGAATGCCGTCAGTCGCCTGTGGTGTTCGGGTTTGCAGTGGCAGATGCTGGAGCCCTCGGCAGTCTTGCCGGCTGCAGAATATTCTTCTAACCGACCCGGTGGGAACTCCGCAGGGTCGATTGGCTGGATAGTAATGCCAAATGGCAGTTTGAGAACCTCGTGAATCACAGTCGGGTCGACTGTGACTGTATGTGTGCGGACTCGCGCGGTGATCGACTTGTTGGGGAGGTCGACTACTGCAGCGTTGACGAACTCCTCAATCAGCTCCATGCGTGGCGCGCGTTGAGGGTTGTCCCAATCGAGTGCTACAAAGTCTGAAACGCCGATCGCCTTGATGAAGTCGGCCTCGGTCATGTGTTCAGCGGCGTACTCGCGCCATTCCCGCATCGGCCGCATCGACTGAAATGCGAGGGTTTTGTAGAGTCCCTCCCTAGTGCGGATCGGAATTTCGTAACTCGGTGGTGCGGAGGACCAAAGGCGTCGTTGGCCGCGATCAGTCGACTTGCCTTTCGCCATCGATCGGTCGGCTGCAAATCTGCGCACAAGAAGACAAGAGAAAGGCCGGCGTAGTGCCGAAGTCGGCTCGCACACAGTCGGTTGCAGCGGCGATGGGCGTGGTCATTTCCTACTTAATCTACTCTCGATTATCTCTCGCACAGTCGGGCTACGGGTTCGCTTGACTACTCGTCGCCGTTCTACTCGTGATACTCTAAATCGTTTGCTAAGAATGCATAAGGCAAGGGCCGCGGAGTGGCGGTCGGCCGGAGGAGAAGGAAAGGAGGGAGGAGAGTGAGAAATGGGAGATAGAAGGCGCGCGGCCTGTGGGTCGGGTGGAGAGGAAGCTAATGGCGAGGAGGCAAGAGGAGGAAGAAGGGGTGCGGCCATGGTGCTAAATACCTGCCCTATGGGCCTTGCATTCAAAACTGAGAAGATAGGTGAGGGCGGCGGCCATAAATATGGCGGCTCTTCTAGGGTTTGACCGGTCGGGTTGACCAGTCGGGTCGACCAGTCGAGTCGACCTACGGTAACTAGGTCGGGTCGGTTCCGTTGCTGTCGGTTGGGCTCATCTTCATTCTGTTCGAGTGTTGACCTAATCTCTGATTTGTTAGTGAGTGGGCTAGCCAAGTCGGTTGGAGGTTGCTCGCCTAGAACTCGGTAGGGTTTGAGATTGTTGACGTTGACTACTACCGGGTCGGGGTCAAAGTGTTGGATGCTGACTAGGAGGACAGTGTTGTTGGGGAGGGTATGCTGGACACGATATGGACCGAACCATTTGCTACGAAGTTTACCGGTATGGACATTTTTCCCTTTCGGGTGCCATAGGACGTAGTCGCCTACATTGTATCGAGTCGACTGACCTTGGGTGTGGGCCCACTGGGCTCGGTTCCACTGTTGTGCGCCGTGGTGGGTGGCTGCTGTCAGTTGAGTCTCGTCTAACTTCTTGAGTTCGGTGGCTCGGGCTGCTAGTACTCGCCTGGGAGTGAAGTCGGTAGTCGATGTCGACCGTTGGGTCGGGATGATGTATTCGGTTGGCATCAACGGCGTCAGACCATACACCAATTGGAAAGGTGTGTGGCCTGTGCTAACTTTGTATGCCGTTCGGTAAGCAAACAGGACCGTGTGGAGCTGTAAGTCCCAGTCGGTTCGATTCTTGTTGACTAGTTTTTTGAGCATTCGGACTATGACCTTGTTGGTCGACTCGGCTTGGCCGTTGCCTTGCGGATAGTATGTCGTTGAAGTCGTGTGTCGGAGTAAGAAATGCTCGGTGAGAGTGTGCACCGTGCTATTGATAAAATGGGTACCTTGGTCGCTTACTAGGTGGAGTGGACATCCAAACCGGGTGAGGATTGCCTCGTATAGGAACTGCGCGGTCTCCCTGGCGGTGTTTCCTCGGAGAGCTCTAGCCTCGACCCATTTGGTGGCATAGTCGGTAGCCACCAAAATGTATCGACAGGCTGTATGTCGGGTCTTCTTGACGGGGCCTATGAAGTCGAGTCCCCATTTCATAAACGGTTCTGCGGGTAGTTGGGTGACGAGCTTCGAGGAGACTGTGTTGGGTAGTCCGTCAGTCTTCTGGCATTCATGACACGACTGGCAGTACTGGACAGCGTCTTGGTGTAGAGTTGGGCACCAGTAGCCTGCGTCTAGTATTTTTCGGACAGTGATGTCATGAGAAAATTGTCCTCCCGCGTTGCCTTTGTGTAATTCTTGGAGGATTGTTGTTGGCTGACTGCCAGTCAGGACTAGTCGGAGCTGGTGGTCCTTGCCGAGTCGGTACAGTTGTCCGTCGAGTACTTGGTACGGAATGGCTTTGTGAGCAATTTGTTTGCGGGCTTCCTTCGTCATGTGAGTTGGAAAAGTCCCGGTAGTCAAGTAGTCGACTAGCGGGTGTAGCCAGTTGGGTTCGGTGGAAAAGAGTTGGGCGTCGACTGTCTGGTCGGGGATGCCTATGGTTGGCTCGGCCCCTTCATTTTTTGATAGTGCGTCGGCTACTCCATGCGTTTTGCCTGGTTTATAAACCACAGTGAAGTCGAATTCAAGAAACAGTAGTAGCCAGCGCGCCAGTCGACCCGATACCTGAGGTTTATTGATCAAGTACTGGAGCGCCAGGTGGTTGACATAGAAGACGAACTTATTACCTAGGAGGTAATGGCGGAATTTGTTGATAGCATACACCATTGCAAGAGCTTCCTTCTCGGTTGTTGTATAGTTCTTCTCTGCTTTGTTGAGTAGTCGAGAAGCGTAGGCTATCGGCTGGTCGATGTTGCCGGTCGGGTTCTGTGCTAGCATCGCCCCGACTGCTATGTCGGATGCGTCTGTGTGTATGTGGAAGTCGAGTGACCAGTCGACTCCGATCAGGATTGGTGCAGTCTGGTATCGATCCTTGATGGTTTGATATGCGGTTGCGCACGCCGGTGTCCAGTCGAACGGTTCGCCTTTCCTGGTCAATTTGGTGATGGATTCCATGATGGCAGCATAATTTTTGATGAAGCATCGGTTGAACTGGACTAGGCCGTTGAACGTCTGAATGGCTTTGACGTCCTTTGGTGATGGCATGTCGACTAGGGCCTGGATTTTCTTTGGGTCCGGAAACTTGCCTTCCCGCCCTACAATGTAGCCCAAAATTACACCAGAAGGAACATAGAATATACATTTTTCTGGATTGAGGCTTACCCCGTACTGTCGACATCGGTCGAAGACTAGTCTGAGCTTCGGTAGGTGGGAGTCGATATCGCTGTAGACACTGAAATCGTCTAGGACTAGCTTCATGAAGTCGCCCAGGTACTCTTTGAAAATCTGGTTGACGATGCGCTGGTAGGTAGACGGGGCGTTCTTCAATCCAAACGGCATCACGACCCATACATACGCGCCCCATTCGGTAATGAACGCTGTTTTGGGGCGGTCGGTCGGGTCGATCCGTACCTGGTGGTAGCCTGAGAAACAGTCGATGAAGGAGTAGGCTTCATAGCCTATGACTGCGTCGAGTACCTCGTCCGTGAACGGAAGGGGGTACGGGTCTTTCTTGGTTGCTGCATTAAGTCGACGGAAATCTACGCATATCCGGAGTTTCCCATTCTTTTTGGGGACCACGACTATTGGGGATAGCCATGTCGCCTGGTCGACTGGTGCGATGAAGCCTGCTTCTAGAAGTCGTTCCAGGTCGTCCTTCACTGCTTGTGCATAATTCGGGTTCATCCGGTATCTTGCTTGGTGACTAGGCGAGATGGTCGAGTCGAGCTCGATCCGATGAGTCGCTATGTGTTCCGGTATACCTCGCAGATCTTCGTAAGAGAAGGCGAAAATGTCAATGTATTCCTTAAACAGGGATTCTGCGCTAGCTCGGAGACTAGGGCTCAAATTCGCGTTCAGCTTCAACAGCTTGGGGTCGGTAGAGGTACCGACGTTGACATGGTCGAGTCAATCCTCCTCATTGTGATTCCAATGGGCAATGTCCATGAATCGCAGCTTGTCTTGTATTGGTGTCTCGTCTACCAACATTGTTCCTGGTCTATGTTGAATACCTTGGGGCCCAGGGGTACTGGCCGTCGGAGTTGGTTCCGTTCCAGACTGGTCGACTGTCGACTCGGTAGCTAGGAGGTTCCAGTCCATTGTGCCCATTGTGTGGAGGGTCGGGTCGGAGGCCATCAAAATTTCCTCCTTTTCATCGGTGATTCCTTCCGCGAAGTTGTAACAGACTAGCGCATGGGGTGTAACTGCCTCGTATCCTAACTGTCGATTTATCTTGACGGTCTTGACTGTGCCGTTGCCCATGATCTGCACTTCATTGTTGCCCCAGTCGTGTATGACTTTGGCATGTCGAAGCCAGGGTCGACCGAGTAATAACCGGTAGTCTGACTAGACTGTCAAGCAGTCTATGACTATCAGCGTGACTATGTAGGGGATGCCATGAATGTGAATTTTGACATCCCTGATCAATCCTTTGGGTCGTGCTATGGTGCCATTAGCCATCTTGAGGTTGAATGGTGCGGGTGACGGCTTGGCTAGTCCCAACCGGCGGCGTTCATCTTCGGTGATCACGTTGACGCCGGAGCCGCCATCGATTAGAACGTCGTCGACCATGTTTTTACTGACTGAGACTGTGATGACTGGCATGTGTTTGTCGATGACTGCTGCAGCGGCGATCGTCACCTCCTCTGTAGTCGAGTAGGGTAACACTTCAGCCGACTCTGGGTCTGAATGCGTTAGTCGATCCCTAACCAGTTTGGTGAGGGTCGGTGATAACTGTAGTAAGTCACAGATGGAAACCTGCAATTTGCAGTCTTGGAGTTGAGCGAGGATCTGCTGTTGGACTGCGCCGAAGGCGATGCTGCCTTGGTCGACTGTGGCCGGAGTCGGTTGGTCTTGGTTGTCTTGAAAGGTGATCGTTTGTTGCGGTAATGCCTCCGCGTCCCAGTCGAGTGAGGGTGAGTCCTCAGTCGACTTTGGGTCTTTAGTGGTTGTTTCCAACTCGGCTTGGAGTTGACGAACTTCCTGCATCATTTGATCACGTAGTAATTCTTGGGCAGTCCAGTCGGTCTTCTCTGTGGTTTGGTCAGAAGTCGGCTGGTCGGTAGTCGAGTGGCTTCTGGTAATCGCTGCGACTGTTAGGATCCCAACCGTAGTGTTCGGTAGTTCTTCAATGACTACTGACGACGTGTGGGGCTTGGTCTCGATCTGCTGATTAAAGAATTGGACGACCTTCGGATCCTTCAGTAGGGGACACAAGTGTGTCGGGTGGTCCAATGTTTTGCACAGAGAGCAAGGGAATATCCGTCGTGGTGTGCTATCTCGCGGTGGTCGACTCCTTGATTCGGCGGTAGTCGACACCGGTGTTGCTGCTGCGACTGGCACTGTCCTATTAGCCGCCGCGCGCCTTTTTCCGATCTCGCTCTCCGGATTGAGCCAGCAATCGCGTTCGAAATGGCCTGGCTTCTTGCATCGATTGCAAAATGCTCGTTTTGTAGTCTCGGGCCGCTCGGTAGTAGTCGAGTCGGGTTCCTTCGGTAGTCCGCTTTCTGCAAGCTTAGCGGATTTCTTAGCCTGGGCTAGTGTCGATCTTGGTAGTCCGACTGTGGCTACCTACAGATACTTCAGCAAACCAGCTCAGAAATTGCTTAGTAGGAAATTATCAGCCGGAAGGACCTCAAACTGGCTGGCTAGTTTCATCATCCGTTCATAGTAATCGTCAACCGACTCTTTGGCATCCTGTTTCATACTGCGGAAACGTAGGTAAGCCTGGTCATCATTGTCGATATCCTGGTAGCGGTGTTTGAAGGCATCGAGGATTTCATGTAAGGTTTGGTGTGGGTATGACGTTCGTTGAGTCGAGAACCAGTTATAGTTGGTAGCATCGACTAGGGAATTTCCGAATAACGCTATAGTGATAGTCGAGTCGGTTTCGCCATTCAACGTAAGGGCATTGAGAAATCGATGGACATGCGTAATGGCACACTTGCCTTCCTTATAGGTAGACATCGCTACGGGTTTCCAGGCAGTCGTCCGAGTCGGGAGTGTAGCTGCAGGATAGGGAGGCTTCTGCTGCGTCTGAGCTGCAGGTGCCGAATAGCCTATCGACCGAGGGTTGTATAGTGCACATTGGTCGAAAAGATGACCATAGTCGCCACAAGATGTACACATAGGTACGGTGGGCTGGTACTGGGTCACAGTCGGTAGGACTGGTGGCTGGGAGGCTACCGGTCGGTTGTATGGGTTTTGTGGCATGGGCCTATTATGCGTCTGTGAAAACGATGGCTGATTGATAGGTTGCATCATAGGAATGCCTATTGCTGGTTGAGTTTGGTAACCAGGTGGTAGACTAGTCCGAGGGGTCGACACTCTGGGGGTTGTAGTGTGAGTTACCCTTGGCTGATCTATGTATAGAATATTCGGCTCATGAATATGAGTGCGAATATTCGGGAGACTAGGTCCAGTAACAACTTGGTCGAGTGGTTGGTTGGAATGATAGATCTGTCTGATCCTATCGACTAAGTCATTATCAAAGTCGTCTATGCCGGTCGAGTATGGGTTGTCGGTACTTGGTGATCCGGGTTGACTATTTATTTGACCAGGAGAACTGGGTTCCTGGCGAAATGTAGGCGACTGGTCCGGTCGACCTGATTGCGATTCCGAGTGTAGTTGCTCAGGTGTCGGGTTCTGGCTAGATAAAAGATCGGCCAGTTGGGAGTCCAATTCATCCCTATTACGACGTAGTTGGTCTATTTCTAACTGTCATTGATATGAAATGATGGGAGGTTCGGTAGCGTACCTTACTAGTCGTTGATGTGCACTGGAAGGTCGTTCCGGTAAGTCGAGCGGGTCGTCCAAGAGCCTTCGTGGAGAAGTCGGGTTCGACCTTGTCTGAAACGCCACTGTCGGGCGGGTCTGATGATTCGTGGTGTACATGGTCGGTAGAATCGCCAGGGGTCGGGTTGGCATATTTGGGATGCCGCGTCCCATTGGTACCGAAGTTTCGTGAAAAATGGTACCTTCCGGGGTATTCATCCTTCCCTGCGTGAACTCCATGTAGTGCTGTAAAGACGGGTCGGTAGAAGTCGATGCTGCGACTTGTCTCCGAATCTCGTATGTTGGTCGGGGATCTATTCCCGTAGTAGTCTCATGGACTACTGTCGGTGGGACGATCTCCGACTGTAAATTTCGCCATTCTCTATGAAAACGTGGGTTAGAGAGCTGGTCGGCAGTTACTTCGACTGCTAAGGGAGAACCGGTAGCTCGTGTACGCGGTCGTTCCATACTAGTGACGCGGCAGTTATCGGATCTAGATCTGGATCTGGGATTTAGATCCGACTTCTGCTAGGTAGGTCGGGCTCTGAGATCCGTTTGGCTAGTCTTTTGTGCTGGCCTAGTCGGTTGCTCTGTGGCACCGTAAACCTTGTTCACAGACTGCTCCTACAGATTCGTGGTCAGTAGCCTTTATTGACTGTTGACTACCCTGGTCGACTGTGACACAGACTGATCTCCGAGGCACTTTTCGGCTACTCGGGCTCTGGATTTTTCTCAAGACATGTGATTTTCGTGTAGGAAGCAGATGGCTGCTGTTTCCTAGGGACGTATAGCGCCTTGGCGATAGGTGATAGGATCGACTAGGATCTAGATCTGGATCGACCAGGATTTGGATCTGCATCTAGATCTAGATCTGGATCTGACTAGCCCAACAGAAAGACTAGCGTCTGAGCTGAACTTTGCATGGTCGCCAAATGTTAAGAGGGTTTTTTAGGAACCTACCTTAAACGAATGAAGCTACTCCGCCCAAGACTATCCCACTCTAGACTAGTTTTTAAAGATTGAGAGGAGTAGTAAGAGGTTCCTACTATGAAGAATGAGCTGTCGGCTAAGGAAAAGCAGCAGTATGCTAGTAAGTCGACTCCTGCATACCCACAGACTACTGCAACTATCCAAGATACAACCACAAGGAATGATTCAAGAGCAGGAAACAGCAGTAGCCTGACAACAGTAGTCTAATATACTAGTGCGCACAAGAAGAGCTTAAGACAAGAATGTAGTACAAATGAGGCTGCCAGAAAGATGTACAAATGGTATAGCAACAACTCTCCCGAAGAGAGTGAAGGTACATATAGGAGACCAGTCTGACAGTGTGTCAGACTGGTCGACCGGAAAAGTCGGGTCGACCAGTCTGTACCAGCCTGTACTGCCACGTATCTCCTGCTGGGTCTATTCCTGCCGGATATAGACTAGCCTACTCTTAGCCTAAGGGAATATCCACTAATATTCGGTTAACAGACGTCGACCCGGGTCTGCTGGTACCCGGTCCTCCACCCGGAAGAACTATCTTCCTCTTGGTCGGGCTCTTCAGCCCCGGAATGGGCATTTCCTCCAACCTCCTCCGTTCCTTCTCCGTGAGACACCCATGTCTCTCGTAGAGGTGGTGGAGAAACGGGGCCAACGGACACCCCTTCTTATTGTCCAGGTTCACTGCCCACTTCTGCGTGTTCCGGTGTAGTAAGATCGCCCAGTTGATCCTTCTCCCCCGGAGCAGAGCGAAGTAGATGCCCCGGGCCAGCGTTACGGTGAGGGTGGTGGGCTTCTCCGGATTGAGGATGGGCACCACATACTGGAGCAACCGTTGCTCCCGGGGTATGATGCAGTCCGCCACCTTGAACCCGTCGTGTCCTGAAATGTGGGTGAATCGCGCCTTCACCCAATCCGAGTCGCCCTTGCCTCCCGGTTCGAAATCTATGCTCGTGTCCGGGAAGCCGTATAACTCCCTCCACATTTCCTGGGTCCAGCTCCCATACTTCGCCCGGATGGTCGTCCGGGAGGCGCTCAGCATAGACCCGCCCTCAATTTCTTCCAGCATCCGTGAATCCTGCACATCCCACACTCTCCCAAAGAGCCCCGCGCACCCCATCTTCTCGAGGTCCTTCATCAATTCGTCCAAGTCCCCTTCGTGTGGCGGGATGTCCGGACAGATGCGCTTCTCCGTAATCTTCATTCCGGTTCCCCTCCGCGCCATGGCTCTAGACTCCGGACGCGCTTCCTTACTCCTCTGAGAATGGCGCAGCTCCTTTTCCGGCAAACTGCTCTCCTCGCGCTCCGGACGCTTCCCTTTTCGCCTCCGTAGCGTGCGCCTGACCTCCCGGAGTCCCCGCGCCTCTCTTCCCGGCTGCACACCTATTCCTTTCCGTAAATTCCGCCGGAAATGGCGGCTCTCGCTGTCCGGGTGCTCGCCTCTCCCAAATTCTAACCTTGCGCTACTGTTTCTCCCCGGGCGCTCAATTTCCCTCACTCCCGGGTGCTCCAAATCCTCACACACCGGCCGCTCACTGCTCTTTCTCTTTGGGTGCGAAATGGGAACCCTAGCGCTCTCCGGAGGTGCAAAAATGGGTGCGCACGGAGGGCTGGAGGAACCGGGAAGGAATGAACACTGAGCCGCCCAGTTTAAAGCGGCCCAATTCAATTCCCGGATCGTGGCCGGGCCCGGCAGAGGCCCGTTCCCCGACCCCCGGTTTCCCATCCGGTCTACTGTCCGGTCCGCCGCCATTCCCAGATTCCGTAATAAAAACTTAAGACGCGCGTGAGAGCACCACTTTCTCCAAATAAATAAAGAGGTCACTAGGAACGCCGTTTCTCCCATTTGTGGCGGATGGGGTTACCTTTTACTGTCCTACAAACCCTAACTGCCCGTTTTTGAATAAACGAGGTTTGACATTACCCCTTTTTCAAATGTGAGCGTCCCCGCGAACACCGGCTTTGTAAGGATTAATCTGGGAACGCTTTCCCGAATTAATCGCTTACTGCCCCGGAATCTTCGTCAGAGCCAGATGCCACGTCAGATTCGGATTCCGGATGGTATTTCTTAACCCGGGAGCCGTTCACCCTAGTATCCATCGATCTTCATTCTAAATCCTCTAATTGAAGAGATCCGTTAGAGAAAAATTTTGTTACCTTTTAGGGCCCCATCCATCGAGTATGCAACTTTCTCGGAAACTCTTTATGCCGACTGTCATACAGCAACACAAGTCCTCCATTCCGGATTCCATGGTCTTCCGGTATCTTCCCATCAAAGGTCTCTTTCCGGTTGGCCTAGATCCATCGGTTCCTCTCGAGAGCTTCGGCCTGTCCTTCTTCCAAATCTTCAAAGGCGAGCAACCGGGGTGTGGGATCTTTTACTCTGGTTCCCATCCGGGCGGCCATAATCCGGTAGGTCTCCACTGTTAGCTCTATCCCGTGCACTGCTTCTTGTCCGAAGACTAAAAAGTATGGTGTCTTTCCAGTTGTCGTTTTCTCGGAGGTGTTGTAGGCGTGAATGGCTGATGCTAATTTCTGGTCCCAGTCCGTCTTGTGCGTGGACACCATCTTGTTCAAAATCTTCCCTACGATGCCGTTTGACCTCTCCGTAAGCCCATTTGCTTTCGGGTTGTAGGGTGTCGTTTTCCGATGCTTGATGGCGTACTTGGTCGTGATGTCTACTATGACATCATTCAAAAAGTGCTTGCCTCGGTCGCTCACCAGCTCCAAGGGATATCCGAAACGCATCATGATTTCTTCAAATAGAAATCCGGCTGCAGTCCGGGCGTCATTCTTCTGGGTCGCTCGGGCTTCTACCCACTTGGTCGCATAGTCTGTGGCCAAGATGATGTACCTCTTCCTTCCGAAACTAATTGGCGTGATTGGTCCTACAAAATCAATTCCCCACTTAACAAAAGGGGCCAAAGGTACAATGGGGGTTAGTGGCCAGTGGTTTCGGAATCTGGGGGCTCCGGTTCTCTGACATTGATCGCAGCTCCGGATAAACTTCTGTACATCCCGGATGATAAAGGGCCACCAGTACTCGGCACTTTTAATCTGGTTTATTGTAGTCATGGTGGTATTGAAGGTAGAGAAGATTGCACAAGGCACACACACAAACACAAGGAATGCGTAGAAAGAGATAATCTTTACTCAAAGGCCTTCCACCTTAAGTAGTGTACACTAGGAGGTCACCATGGACAAACCATATGGGATAACTCATCACAAGGACACTCTAGAGATCAGCCCATGCCTAACCCCTCCTCCCACACACCATTATTTAGCACCCGTACGTCTTTGGCTTCTAGCAATACTACGTTGCATCAATTACCTCAATACTCCCACTTTGCGTAGAGCCAAAGCCTCTAAGTCCAAATGCTATTACTAATCGTTGGTGTCGGTCTCTACAAAGACCCTTTGTGAGCACATCCGCCACCATGTGCTCCGTTGGGCAATACTCCAAATGTATAACTCCCAATTCCAACTTCTCCCGAATGAAGTGGTATTGCACATCAATGTGCTTCGTGCGTGAATGATGTGTAGGGTTCTTTGCAAGTGAAATGCACCCTTGGTTGTCACACATAATCGTTGTAGCCTCACCTTGTGTGCAACCCACATCCACCATTAGTTGCCTCAACCAAATGGCCTCCTTCGTGGCATGGCTCGTAGCCATGTACTCGGCCTCCACCGTTGATGTCGCCGTGGTTTGTTGCCGCTTGCTATTCCACGACACCGCTCCCGATCCGACCTTGAACATGTAGCCCGTTGTCGATCTTCGATCGCTCGTGTCTCCCGCGTAGTCCGCGTCACAATAGCCGCTCAACACAATGTCTTTGCCTCCAAGACACAACTTCACATCGCTTGTGCCCCTCAAATAACGCATGATCCTCTTGACCGTCATCCAATGCATCGAGCCCGGTCTCGCCATGTGTTGACTCACCACGCTAATTGGATACGCAAGGTCGGGCCGTGTCGCAATCATCGCATACATCAATGACCCCACCGCTTGCTTGTATGGCACCTCCGCCATCGATTTAGCCTCCATCGCATACTCCTCCTCCGAAAGCTTGACGAGCTTGGAGTTTGCATCCAATGGTGTTGCCACGGGCTTACAATCCTCCATCCCGAATCTCTTGAGCACGTCCATCACATACTTGCCTTGACTCATGGTGATAGTGCGTGTAGCCCTGTCTCGCACAAACTCAACACCAAGACAAAAGTGCAATTCTCCAAGATCACTCATCTCGTACTCTCTCTCAAGCATGCCTTTTAATGCATTCATTAAACTCATGAGGCTTGCAAGAATGATCAAATCATCAACATATATGATCACAATCACCACATGTTGCCCCTCTTGCATGAAGTAGAGACTATGATCCGCAATGCTCCTAGTAAACCCGTGTGCAACCAAGAACGTGTCAATCTTTTGGTACCACGCTCTTGGAGATTGTTTCAACCCATACAATGATTTTTGCAACTTACAAACAAGGTGCTCATTACCTTGTTGCACAAACCCCTCAGGTTGCACCATGTAGATATCCTCCTCCAAATCGCCATTCAAAAATGCGGTCTTCACATCCATTTGATGCATCTCCAAGTCCAAGGCCGCTCCAATGGCAAGAATGCATCGAATGGTGGTGAACTTGGCCACGGGAGCAAATGTCTCGTGAAAGTCCACCCCATGCACTTGCGCGAACCCCTTGGCTACTAATCTTGCCTTGTGACGCACAACAATACCCGAAACATCCCTCTTTGTCCGAAACACCCATTTGCAACCAATGGGGTTGCGATCCTTTGGAATGGGAGTTAATTGCCACGTACCGTTAGCAATTAGAGAGTCGTACTCCTCTTGCATGGCGCGCTCCCACTTGACCGCATCCTCACCTTGCATGGCTTCTCGAATGGTCAATGGACCATCCGATAATGCCACATTCGCATGCTCGTCCTCCACTTGAGGGAAGATGTGGTTCTTCCACCATTCTCCAGGTGGCTTGCGCGATCTCTCGGGGTACCGCCGCTCGCTTGAAGAAACTTGCTCCTCTTGCGTGCCCTTTGCGCCATTCTTGGCCTTTGAGCTCGATGGCGCTTCAACAACCTCCGTGTCGCCAGCTTCGTCATCACCGTCATCATCACCTACATCAACAACACTAGGAGACTTGGAGGGTGTGTCCACCAAAACGTCTCCACTACTCCCACTTGGACCAACCTCCAAAGGAGCCTCCATCGTAGACTCCTCACAAAATGTCACATCACGTGACCGAATGATCTTCCTCGTGTCCACCGACATGAGTCTATACGCCTTGGTACCTTCACAATACCCAAGAAACACACATTTCAAGGCCTTAGCCTCGAGTTTCGTCCTCCGTTCGTCAGGAACCTTCGCATATGCAATGCATCCGAAGATGCGCATGTGTGCAACACATGGTTGCCTCCCACTCCACGCTTGCTCCGGCGTCATGCCTTCAACCGCGCTTGTTGGACACCGATTGCGTGTGTATACCGCATTCACCACCGCTTCCGCCCAAAGGTCCAACTTCAAGTTTTGAGCGTGCAACATGCTCCTCGCCATCTCTACAATGGTGCGATTTGCGCGCTCCGCAACTCCATTTTGTTGAGGCGTGTACGGGGCCGAAGTTTGGCGTGCGATGCCTTCATTCTTCAAAAGCTCGTCAAATTTCTTGGACATGTACTCGCCGCCATTGTCCGACCGAAACACCTTGATCTTCAACTCGGATTGGTTCTCCACCAATGTCTTGAACTCCTTGAACTTCTCAAAGCACTCACTCTTGGCTTTGATAGGGTAGAGCCATATCTTCCTTGAAAAATCATCGATGAAGGTCACAAAGTACTTGCAACCTCCCATCGATGTGGTCTTCATGGGGCCACACACATCCGAATGCACGATCTCCAAAACTTTTGTGGCCCGTGTCGCCCCTTCACCCGCAAATGGCAACCGTTGTTGCTTGCCTTCAATGCAACCTTCACACGTGAATGTAGAAGCATCCACTTTCAATTGATGAAGATCCATACCGCTTACCATGCCGCGTAGTGTCTTCACACTCTTGATGTTCAAATGGCCAAGTCGACGATGCCACAACGCCAACTTGTCGTCCTTCAAGTTTGAATGCGCCAACGCCGCCGATTCCTTCGAATGCACCTTGGAGAACTTGATGTGGTACAAGCCCTCGTGTTCTTCAATGATGGCCACCTCATCTCGACTCGGTGACAACACATAACACCCCTTATCACTAAACTCAACCCTCAAGTGCTTTGCCACTAATTGCCTCACCGATAGTAAATTTGCCGTTAATTTGGGAACGTGGAGGACATCTTGGATAGTGATTGTCTTCACACGACCCCTCACCTCGGTGTCTACAACAATTTGGCCCTTGCCAACGGCCTCAAGCACCGTATCATCTCCCAAAATCACTCTCCTTGGATTAATGAGAGCATACGAATGAAAACAAGTTTTATGTGGTGACATGTGGCTTGTAGCCCCCGAATCAACAATCCAATCACTCGTACTACCATTGCACGATACATTGCTTGCCATGTTTGCATACTCATCACCAACCTCAATCCAATCACTCATGCTTGCATCACCCTCGATACCATCACTCATGCTTGCATCACCCTCGATGCCATCGCTCATGCTTGCCTCATATCTAGCCGTAAATGCGTACTCATCATCGTCACGAGTTTTAGTGTTGTTTGCACTCTCCCCTTTCTCATCCCTCTTGCGTTTGAAGCAAAATTTGGCAATGTGGCCCTTCTTACCACAATAGAAGCACACCTTGTCGCTTGAGCTCCCACCGCCTCCAACAATGCTCCAAAACCGCCCGTTGCGCACCGACCTCAAAATACTTGCACAAATGCAATCTAATACTCATGAAACACACATGAGTGGGCCCATAACCTATTGAAGGTAGAGAAGATTGCACAAGGCACACACACAAACACAAGGAATGCGTAGAAAGAGATAATCTTTACTCAAAGGCCTTCCACCTTAAGTAGTGTACACTAGGAGGTCACCATGGACAAACCATATGGGATAACTCATCACAAGGACACTCTAGAGATCAGCCCATGCCTAACCCCTCCTCCCACACACCATTATTTAGCACCCGTACGTCTTTGGCTTCTAGCAATACTACGTTGCATCAATTACCTCAATAGGTGGCCAGGTGTCCTCCGGAATCGCCAGCGTGGAGGGCTTGCACTACTCCCTTCCGTTCATCCACCTCGAGGCAGCGCCTGAGCTTATCGTCTGTGCCCATCCGGAACAAGACTCCAGAAACCATTGTGAAGGGCGCCATCCGGTGCTGAAAAACGCTCTTCTCTTCTCGGGTCATTCCCTCTGGATACTGCTTTGTTGTCAAGTAGTCAATGACTTCCTTGAACTCGGAAGGCTGTTGGTTTCCAACTTGAAACACCCCAGCTTCCGGAAGCATTCCTCTCTTGGGGAATTCGTCCGGGAAGTTAGAGGGAATATCCTCCACTGCCGCTAGTCCCCGCATTCGGGAAAGGTAATCCGCATTCGAATTAGACTTTCCGGATTTCACCACAACTTCGTAATTAAACTCCTGCAGCAATAGTATCCATCGGGCAATCCTCCCGGAAAGATCCGGTTTATTTACAAGGTATTTTAAGGAGTCATGATCCGTATGAAAAATTACCTTATACCCAAGCAAATAATGCCGGAACTTCTTGCAGGAATACACCACTGCTAAGGCTTCCCTCTCCGTGGTGGTGTAGTTACGTTCCGCACAGCTCATTTGTCGGCTTGCGTAGTAAACCGGATTCTCTCTCTGTTGGTCATCAAACTGCCATAGGATAGCTCCCAGGCACCATCCGGATGCGTCGATGGTCACATGGAATTCCTTTGTCCAAACCGGAGGAGACAGAATTGGTGCACACACCAACTGTTTCTTCAAATCTTCAAATGCTGCTTGTCTCTCGGCCGTCCATAGGAACTCCTCTGTTTTCTTCAGTAACTCGGTTAGCAGCATTGCCCTCCGGGCGTAACCATCGATGAACCTCCTGTAGTACCCTACACATCCCAGAAATCCTCTGACCTCCCAAACATTCCGGGGAGCCAGTAAGGCGAGAATCACAATTACCTTGTCAATATCAACCTGCAGCCCTTTCTTACTGACTACATGACCCAACAGCAATCCGGATTCCATTCCAAAGAAGCATTTTCCGGGATGGAGCTTTAAGTTCGTCTCTCGGCATCTTTGGAAGGTCTTCCGGAGATGCTCCAGATGTTCTTTCCGGTTTCCAAATACGGCGAAGTCATCAATAAAGACTTCCAGAAAATGTCGAAGGAAATCTTTGAAGATGTCCATCATTAACCGCTGGAAAGTTCCCGGGGCATTGCATAACCCAAAGGGCATCCGGTTGAAAGCGAACGTTCCCCACTCGGTTGTGAACGTTGTCTTCAGTTGGTCGTTCTCCCGGATAGACACTTGGTTGTATCCAGAAAAGCCGTCCAAGAAACTATACAATTCTTGTCCCGCCACATGGTCCAAGATGATATCCGTGAATGGAAGCGGAAAGTAGTCTTTCTTCGTGGCTGCGTTGAGTTTCCGGAAATCCTGGCAGACCCGGATCTTCACCTTTCCGTCTGCTCCGGTTTTCTTAGGCACCACTACTATTGGTGACACCCTCTCGGAGTTGTTAACCGGTTAGATGAATCCGGCCTCCAGCAACCGGTCAATCTCCTCTTTCACCATCAGAGAGTACCTCGGGTTCAGCCGGTACTGTCGCTGTCGAACCGGAGTAGCACCATCTACTAAATCTATCTGGTGCTCCCCTAGTTCAGCCGAGATCCCTCGCAGATCCGTGGGGGCCCATGCAAAGACGTCCGCGTAGCTGGCTAGCAACCGTCCGTACTCCTTCTTCTCTTCCGGACTCATTGTTTTTCCTATGAAAAACTTCTTTCCGGTCCCTACCTCCAACTCCTCAAAGTCCTTAGGGGACACCACCCCCTTGATCTTCTCTGGTTCTTGCTCTTCCGGGTACATCCTTGCCTGGCTCCATGACACCGGATCGGATCCTGTCATCCGGACTGGTTGCCCAAGCGGATCAGAAATTTGTCGTCTAACCCATTTCTCCGAGAGTAAAACGCAAGACTCCCCCAGGGATCGATCGTCAGTCTCCAAAGTACCCGTCTTTGTGGTTTCCGGGAGAACGGCAGTACCCTCTTCTTCCACTCTCTGGAAACTCGAAATCCTTCTCCACCAGACTAGCAAATTCTTCCACGAGGTAGCTCGTCTGTACATCCGAGTCTTCCGGATCTGACCAGTCCGTGGTGTAGCCTTCCGTCTCACTAGTCTCTCCTTCGTGTGTGAGATGGCGCCAAGGAATCCGGAATGGGGGTCTGCCTACCCGGAACTCCTTCTCTCCCCAGTCTACCACGACCTTAGCCAGATACAACCATGGTCGTCCGAGTAACATCCGGAAGGGTCTCCCGGCTTCCACTCGGATGATCACGTAGTTAAGCAGATAAGTTTGGGTGCCAATCCGGGAAGGTACCTGTGAGAGTAGCCCCACTGGTACAACCCTGGACTGATCTGCCATTCGGAGAACCAACTTGGTGTCCTCCAGGGAGGTGTAGCCCAAATCGAAAGCCGTATCCTCCAACATGAGGTTGACTCCGGATCCTCCATCTACCGGAACGTGATGGACACTGCACCCGTCTACTTCCACCGATATTTCCGGGGCACCAAAATCTTCCACCTGTGTGAAATTCACAGCTACTCCTGGAAGCTTGTACCTTTTCTTCCTCCGCTGGATCCAAGCCTCCCGGATTATCTTTTGGTAGTTGACATTATCGTGCAAAAGTTGGCCAATAGTCAAGTTAGCTTTCTGATCCTTAATGTCCTGCAAAATATCGTACTCGTCCACCCGAACTCTGGAATCCGGTTGGAGAATAACGGGTTGATCATCAAATCGGACCTTTCGGAGATTTTGGATCTCGCCCGGAGTCCTCAACTGTTCTCTAACTTCTTCAGTAATATCCCTACCTACTCTACTTGGGTCTACCCCATTTTCTAATTCTACTTGGGGTACAGATCCCGGTGGAATCTGGACGGTCGGCTGTGAATCGCTTTCCGTATCCGGTTCCTTAAGGAGTCTCCTATTTCCTCTATTACTTTTATTCCTACGCCTAGAACTAGTACTAGCCTTTCCCCTGGTGGAACTACGGGTCGCAACTTTGTTCACCGTAATATCCTCCTCCGGTAGTTCCACCTCATACCGTCATCTCTCCGGATTCTCTACTCCAGCCGTGTGGCCATAATTGAGTCCGGTTTGTTCTCTGGGTGGTGCATCTACCGTTTTGAATAATACTCGCGGCCGAGGTGGTTCCGGACATTGAGTTGCCGGGTGCCCGTACTTCCCACAATTCTGGCATAGAAGCTTGTTAAGGGGGTTTTCTAGGAACCGACCTTAAACGAATGAGACTACTCCGCACAAGACTATTCTAGACTATTCTAGACTAGTTACTAGAGATTAAGAGGAGTAGTAAGAGGTTTCTACAAAGGAGAACGTACTGTCGCCTAGGAAAAAGCACCAGTATACTAGTGAGTCGGCTCCTGCATACCCACAAACTACTGCAACTAACCAAGATACAACCACAAAGAGCAATACAAGAGCAGGAACAGCAGTAGTCTAGCAGCAGTAGTCTAACATACTAGTGCGCACAAGAAGAGTAAAGACGAGAACGAAGTACAACGGAGGCTGCCAAGAAGATGTACAAATGGTATAGCAACCCCTCTCTCGAAGAGAGTGAAGGTACATATAGGAGACTAGTCTGACAGTGTGTCAGACTGGTCGACCGGAAAAGTCGGGTCGACCAGTCTGTACCAGCCTGTACTGCCACGAGTCTCCTGCTGGGTCTATTCTTGCCGGGTATAGACTAGCCTACTCTTAGCCTAAGGGAATATCCACTAATATTCGGTTAACATTACCCTCCCTCTGAGCTAAGTACACTCCTGTGGACTTTAGACTACCCCGGTTGGTGACTAGGAAAATTTGTTCACGAGGAATGACAAAATTACCCGCGGTCGAGTGATCGACCCAGCTCAGGACGAGTCATCGATCGTGGACGTCGCTAGAGTCCTGGGTCATGCCTGGCGAGCGGATATCGGAAGGCATTCCTGAGAAGTCGAACCCTAGAGAGTGCGGTGAAGAGATGACCGGTAAGTCGACTGAGGTGTTGTCGACCGATGGTGTAGGTGCTGTCATCATCTGGTCGGGTGCTGGGGTCTGCTGATCTTGCTGCTGCTGTGGAGAAGGAGGGTGAGGAGTGGCTGGCTGCTGTTGTACCGTGTCTTGAAGGTTGACTGGCGGTGGCTGTTGGTCTTGTTGCTGCTGATCGCGATCTTCGTCTTCATTGGTCGACTCGCTGTCGTCTTCGTCTTCGTCCTCACTTAACTTGACGTCGGTAGTCAAGACCTCGTCTTTGTCAGTCGACTGGTTCTCCCAGAGCGAATGGTCGGGTTCGAGGTGGCTCGTCTCTTCCTCTTCGTCTTTGTCCACTGCTGGAATCTCCAAGTCCGGGTGGTCAAGCTGAAGTTGGTCGAGTTGCCTGCGGTACATGTTGAGCTGGTGGCGGTCGGTGCTGAGGGTGTGCTGGAGAACCTTGATACGATTTCTTGCCTTGAGTCGGAGTCGGTACTTGCGCGCTCGAAGCTTGTGTAACTGCAGCTCCCGACTTGCGAATTGGCGGGACTTTTCCTCGTTGTCCTAGAGTAGTAGGTCGAGTCGGTTATTGGAGTCGACTATCTCCCTCCGGGCTTGCTGAAGACTGAGCTGGGTTGTTGCTACCTCGGCTTGTGCCGCTTCAAGTTCGTTTCGTGCTACCACGAGCTCGCTCTGGTGTTTCTGTTCCTGCTGTCGACTGCTGTGGAGGTCGGCTTCTAGCTGGGTCAATTTGTTGTCGGTCTGACTCTTCGCCTCTGTGACGGTGGTGAGAGTAGTACGGAGTCTTGCCAGTTCGATGGTGAGGTTGTCGACCTGTTGCTTGTATGTTGTGGAGTCCTTGGTTAGTCGACTACTCTCCAATCGGTGGCGGTCGAGCTCGGCTTGAAGGGTGGTTTTTGCTTGAACCGCCTCGAACAAGAGGAGGTTCACTCGTGAGCCGACATCCTCGAGTCGACCTACTGCTCCTTGGACGTCCTCCAAGCGCTGGCGGCAATGCATTGCTAGTGTCGTAGCTCCTGATGTTGGTGAGTCGGGTGCGGGTCGATTGGCCCCAGGTGATGGCGACGGTCGAGTCGTGGGGGAGACGGGTGGTGGCTGGCGAAATTTGCCGGTTGGTGCCGCTCCATATGCCGCTTCGAGGTTGAGCGGCGCGAAGTCGGATAGAGAAGGCGGAGGTGTGTCCGGGATGGGAGTCTCTTTTGGTGTTGGTGGTGGAGTCGACTGGGCCTCACTGTTGGATGACGTCAGGTTGACCTGTCGAGGTACAAACTGACTCAAGGGTGTGAGTTTACCTCGTTTGGCACGTTTCTCTAGTCGCTCCTGGTCCCGCTTGCGTGCGAGTGAGGAGCGCGTCTCTCTTCGTTCTGTGGTCGGTTGGCTCCCGGTAGTGGTGGTCGGTGCTACTGGGTTGGGTGTAGTCTGTCGACTAGGGGGTCGAGCAGTCGATGTTTGGCCCTGGTCGACAGGTCGGGGCGGCCGAACATGGTCCTTCGAGGTGCCGTCGGCTCCAAGCCCGCCTTGGAATACGATGTAGTCGGGTCCTCGGGAGTTGTTTTCCGAGTTCTCCGAGTGTCGACGTCGGTCTTTGGTGTTCTGCTGGGCGACTGTTTGGTGTGCATATTCTTCATCAGTGCTAGGAAAATAAGTCTCGAGAAGGAAGTCTGATACCTCGGCTGAAGGGCAGATCGTGGTCTTCGTGGTCTCCATCGCCTTGATGTCGATGGCGATCGAATTGAACATCCATGTCGCCCTGTCCCATTGCATGGCGCGGTCGATGAGGGCCTCGACTGTGCATACTACATCGAGCATTTCCTTGCTGATGTAGGTCGTCTTGCGTTTGAACCCGAGGCCTTGAATGAATGCCGTCAGTCGCCTGTGGTGTTCGGGTTTGCAGTGGCAGATGCTGGAGCCCTCGGCAGTCTTGCCGGCTGCAGAATATTCTTCTAACCGACCCGGTGGGAACTCCGCAGGGTCGATTGGCTGGATAGTAATGCCAAATGGCAGTTTGAGAACCTCGTGAATCACAGTTGGGTCGACTGTGACTGTATGTGTGCGGACTCGCGCGGTGATCGACTTGTTGGGGAGGTCGACTACTGCAGCATTGACGAACTCCTCAATCAGTTCCATGCGTGGCGCGCGTTGAGGGTTGTCCCAGTCGAGTGCTACAAAGTCTGCAACGCCGATCGCCTTGATGAAGTCGGCCTCGGTCGTGTTTTCAGCGGCGTACTCGCGCCACTCCCGCATCGGCCGCATCGACTGAAAGGCGAGGGTTTTGTAGAGTCCCTCCCTAGTGCGGATCGGAATTTCGTAACTCGGTGGTGCGGAGGACCAAAGACGTCGTTGGCCGCGATCAGTCGACTTGCCTTTCGCCATCGATCGGTCGGCTGCAAACCTGCGCACAAGGAGACAAGAGAAAGGCCGGCGTAGTCCCGAAGTGGGCTGCAGTGGCAATGGGCGCGGTCGTTTCCTACTCAATCTACTCTTGATTATCTCTCGCACAGTCGGGCTACGGGGTCGCTTTACTACTCGTCGCCGTTCTACTCGTGATACTCTAAATCGTTTGCTAAGAATGCATAAGGCGAGGGCCGCGGAGTGGCGGTCGGCCGGAGGAGAAGGAAAAGAGGGAGGAGAGTGAGAAATGGGAGATAGAAGGCGCGCGGCCTGTGGGTCGGGTGGAGAGGAAGCTAATGGCGAGGAGGCAAGAGGAGGAAGAAGGGGTGCGGCCATGGTGCTAAATACCTGCCCTATGGGCCTTGCATTCAAAACTGAGAAGATAGGTGAGGGCGGCGGCCATAAATATGGCGGCTCTTCTAGGGTTTGACCGGTCGGGTTGACCAGTCGGGTCGACCAGTCGAGTCGACCTACTGTAACTAGGTCGGTTCCCTTTTGGGTGCCATAGGACGTAGTCGCCTACATTGTATGGAGTCGACTGACCTTGGGTGTGGGCCTACTGGGCTCGGTTCCATTGTTGTGCGCCGTGGTGGGTGGCTTCTGTCAGTCGGGTTTCGTCTAACTTCTCGAGTTCGGCGGCTCGGGCTGCTAGGACTCGCCTGGGAGTGAAGTCGGTAGTCGATGTCGACCGTTGGGTCGGGATGATGTATTCGGTTGGCATCAACGGCGTCAGACCATACACCAATTGGAAAGGTGTGTGGCCTGTGCTAACTTTGTATGCCGTTTGGTAAGCAAATAGGACCGTGTGGAGCTGTAAGTCCCAGTCGGTTCGATTCTCGTTGACTAGCCTTTGGAGCATTCGGACTATGACCTTGTTGGTCGACTCGGCTTGGCCGTTGCCTTGCGGATAGTATGTCGTTGAAGTCGTGTGTCAGAGTAAGAAATGCTCGGTGAGAGTGTGCACCGTGCTATTGATAAAATGGGTACCTTGGTCGCTTACTAGGTGGAGTGGACATCCAAACCGGGTGAGGATTGCCTCGTATAGGAACTGCGCGGTCTCCCTAGCGGTGTTTCTTCGGAGAGCTCTACCCTCGACCCATTTGGTGGCATAGTCGGTAGCCACCAAGATTACACCAGAAGGAACATAGAATATACATTTTTCTGGATTGAGGCTTACCCCGTACTGTCGACAGCGGTCGAAGACTAGTCTGAGCTCTTGATGGTGGGAGTCGATGTCGCTCTAGACACGGAAATCGTCTAGGAATAGCTTCATGAAGTCGCCCAGGTACTCTTTGAAGATCTGGTTGACGATGCGCTGGTAGGTAGGCGGGGCGTTCTTCAATCCAAACGGCATCACGACCCATACATACGCGCCCCATTCGGTAATGAACGCTGTTTTGGGGCGGTCGGTCGGGTCGATCCGTACCTGGTGGTAGCCTGAGAAACAGTCGATGAAGGAGTAGGCTTCATAGCCTATGACTGCGTCGAGTACCTCGTCCGTGAACGGAAGGGGGTACGGGTCTTTCTTGGTTGCTGCATTAAGTCGACGGAAATCTACGCATATCCGGAGTTTCCCATTCTTTTTGGGGACCACGACTATTGGGGATAGCCATGTCGCCTGGTTGACTGGTGCGATGAATCCTGCTTCTAGAAGTCGTTCCAGGTCGTCCTTTACTGCTTGTGCATAATTCGGGTTCATCCGCTATCGTGCTTGGTGACTAGGTGAGATGGTCGGGTCGAGCTCGATTCGATGAGTCGCTATGTGTTCCGGTATGCCTCGCAGATCTTCGTAAGAGAAGGCGAAAATGTCAATGTATTCCTTAAACAGGGATTCTGCGCTAGCTCGGAGACTAGGGCTCAAATTCGCGTTCAGCTTCAACAGCTTGGGGTCGGTAGAGGTACCGACGTTGACATGGTCGAGTCGATCCTCCTCATTGTGATTCCAATGGGCAATGTCCATGAATCGCAGCTTGTCTTGTATTGGTGTCTCGTCTACCAACATTGTTCCTAGTCTATGTTGAATACCTTGGTGCCCAAGGGTACTGGCTGTCGGAGTCGGTTCCGTTCCAGATTAGTCGACTGTCGACTCGGTAGCTAGGAGGTTCCAGTCCATTGTGCCCATTGTGTGGAGGGTCGGGTCGGAGGCCATCAAAATTTCCTCCTCTTCGTCGGTGATTCCTTCCGCGAAGTTGTAACAGACTAGCGCATGTGGTGTAACCGCCTAGTATCCTAACTGGCAATTTATCTTGACGGTCTTGACTGTGCCATTGCCCATGATCTGCACTTCATTGTTGCCCCAGTCGTGTATGACTTTGGCATGTCGAAGCCAGGGTCGACCGAGTAATAACCGATAGTCTGACTGGACTGTGGAACAGTCGATGACTATAAGAGTGACTATGTAGGGGATGCCATGAATGTGAATTTTGACATCCTTGATCAATCCTTTGGGTCGTGCTATGGTGCCATTAGCCATCTTGAGGTTGAATGGTGCGGGTGACGGCTTCGCTAGTCCCAACCGTCGGCGTTCATCTTCGGTGATCACATTGACGTCGGACCCGCCATCGATTAGAACGTCGTCGACCATGTTTTTACCGATTGAGACTGTGATGACTGGCATGTGTTTGTCGATGACTGCTGCAGCGGCGATCGTCACCTCCTCTGTAGTCGAGTAGGGTAACACTTGAGTCGACTCTGGGTCTGAATGCGTCAGTCGATCCCTAACCAGTTTGGTGAGGGTCGGTAATAACTGTAGTAAGTCACGGATGGAAACCTGCAATTTGCAGTCTTGGAGTTGCTCGAGGATCTGCTGCTGGACTGCGCCGAATGCGATGCTGCCTTGGTCGACTGTGGCCGGAGTCGGTTGGTCTCGGTTGTCTTGAAGGGTGATCGTTTGTTGCGGTAATGCCTCCGCGTCCCAGTCGAGTGAGGGTGAGTCCTCAGTCGTCTTTGGGTCTTTAGTGGTTGTTTCCAACTCGGCTTGGAGTTGACGAACTTCCTGCATCATTTGATCACGTAGTAATTCTTGGGCAGTCCAGTCGGTCTTCTCTGTGGTTTGGTCAGAAGTCGGCTGGTCGGTAGTCGAGTGGCTTCTGGTAATCGCTGCGACTGTTAGGATCCCAACCGTAGTGTTCGGTAGTTCTTCAATGACTACTGACGACGTGTGGGGCTTGGTCTCGATCTGCTGATTAAAGAATTGGACGACCTTCGGATCCTTCAGTAGGGGACACAAGTGTGTCGGGTGGTCCAATGTTTTGCACAGAGAGCAAGGGAATATCCGTCGTGGTGTGCTATCTCGCGGTGGTCGACTCCTTGATTCGGCGGTAGTCGACACCGGTGTTGCTGCTACGACTGGCACTGTCCTATTAGCCGCCGCGCGCCTTTTTTCGATCTCGCTCTCCGGATTGAGCCAGCAATCGCGTTCGAAATGGCCTGGCTTCTTGCATCGGTTGCAAAATGCTCGTTTTGTAGTCTCGGGCCGCTCGGTAGTAGTCGAGTCGGGTTCCTTCGGTAGTCCGCTTTCTGCAAGCTTAGCCGATTTTTTAGCCTGGGCTAGTGTCGATCTTGGTAGTCCGACTGTGGCTACCTACAGATACTTCAGCAAACCAGCTCAGAAATTGCTTAGTAGGAAATTATCAGCCGGAAGGACCTCAAACTGGCTGGCTAGTTTCATCATCCGTTCATAGTAATCGTCAACCGACTCTTTGGCATCCTGTTTCATACTGCGGAAACGTAGGTAAGCCTGGTCATCATTGTCGATATCTTGGTAGCTATGTTTGAAGGCATCGAGGATTTCATGTAAGTTTTGGTGTGGGTATGACGTTCGTTGAGTCGAGAACCAGTTATAGTTGGTAGCATCGACTAGGGAATTTCCGAATAACGCTATAGTGATAGTCGAGTCGGTTTCGCCATTCAATGTAAGGGCATTGAGAAATCGATGGACATGCGTAATGGCACACTTGCCTTCCTTATAGGTAGACATCGCTACGGGTTTCCAGGCAGTCGTCCGAGTCGGGAGTGTAGCTGCAGGATAGGGAGGCTTCTGCTGCGTCTGAGCTGCAGGTGCCGAATAGCCTATCGACCGAGGGTTGTATAGTGCACATTGGTCGAAAAGATGACCATAGTCGCCACAAGATGTACACATAGGTACGGTGGGCTGGTACTGGGTCACAGTCGGTAGGACTGGTGGCTGGGAGGCTACCGGTCGGTTGTATGGGTTTTGTGGCATGGGCCTATTATGCGTCTGTGAAAACGATGGCTGATTGATAGGTTGCATCATAGGAATGCCTATTGCTGGTTGAGTTTGGTAACCAGGTGGTAGACTAGTCCGAGGGGTCGACACTCTGGGGGTTGTAGTGTGAGTTACCCTTGGCTGATCTATGTATAGAATATTCGGCTCATGAATGTGAGTGCGAATATTCGGGAGACTGGGTCGAGTAACAACTTGGTCGACTGGTTGGTTGGAGTGATAGATCTGTCTGATCCTATCGACTAAGTCATTATCAAAGTCGTCTATGCCGGTCGAGTATGGGTTGTCGGTACCTGGTGATCCGGGTTGACTATTCATTTGACCAGGAGAACTGGGTTCCTGGCGAAATGTAGGCGACTGGTCCGGTCGACCTGATTGCGATTCCGAGTGTAGTTGCTCAGGTGTCGGGTTCTGGCTAGATAAAAGATCGGCCAGTTGGGAGTCCAATTCATCCCTATTACGACGTAGTTGGGCTATTTCTAACTGTCGTTGATATGAAATGATGGGAGGTTCGGTAGCGTACCTTACTAGTCGTTGATGCGCACTGGAAGGTCGTTCCGGTAAGTCGAGCGGGTAGTCCAGGAGCCTTCGTGGAGAAGTCGGGTTCAACCTTGTCTGAAACGCCACTGTCGGGCGGGTCTGATGATTCGTGGTGTACATGGTCGGTAGAATCGCCAGGGGTCGGGTTGGCATATTTGGGATGCCGCGTCCCATTGGTACCGAAGTTTCGTGAAAAATGGTACCTTTCGGGGTTTTCATCCTTCCCTGCGTGATTTCCATGTAGTGTTGTAAAGACGGGTCGGTAGAAGTCGATGCTGCGACATGCCTCCGAATCTCGTATGTTGGTCGGGGATCTATTCATGTGGTAGTCTCATGGACTACTGTCGGTGGGACGATCTCCGACTATAAATTTCGCCATTCTCTATGAAAGCGTGGGTTAGAGAGCTGGTCGGCAGTTACTTCGACTGCTAAGGGAGAACCGGTAGCTCGTGTACGCGGTCGTTCCATACTAGCGACGCGGCAGTTATCGGATCTAGATCTGGATCTGAGATTTAGATCCGACTTCTGCTAGGTAGGTCGGGCTCTGAGATCCGTTTGGCTAGTCTTTTGTGCTGGCCTAGTCGGTTGCTCTGTGGCACCGTAAGCCTTGTTCACAGACTGCTCCTACAGATTCTTGATCAGTAGCCTTTATCGACTGTTGACTACCCTGGTCGACTGTTACACAGACTGATCTCCGAGGCACTTTTCGGCTACTCGGGCTCTGGATTTCTCTCAAGGTATGCGATTTTCGTGTAGGAAGCAGCTGGCTGCTGTTTCCTAGGGACGTATAGCGCCTTGGCGATAGGTGATAGGATCAACTAGGATCTAGATCTGGATCGACCAGGATTTAGATCTGGATCGACCAGGATTTAGATCTGGATCTGACTAGCCCAACAGAAAGACTAGCGTCTGAGCTGAACTGTGCATGGTCGCCAAATGTTAAGAGGGTTTTCTAGGAACCGACCTTAAACGAATGAGACTACTCCGCACAAGACTATTCTAGACTATTCTAGACTAGTTACTAGAGATTAAGAGGAGTAGTAAGAGGTTTCTACAAAGGAGAACGTACTGTCGCCTAGGAAAAAGCACCAGTATACTAGTGAGTCGGCTCCTGCATACCCACAGACTACTGCAACTAACCAAGATACAACCACAAAGAGCAATACAAAAGCAGGAACAGCAAGTAGTCTAGCAGCAGTAGTCTAACATACTAGTGCGCACAAGAAGAGTAAAGACGAGAACGAAGTACAACGGAGGCTGCCAAGAAGATGTACAAATGGTATAGCAACCCCTCTCTCGAAGAGAGTGAAGGTACATATAGGAGACTAGTCTGACAGTGTGTCAGACTGGTCGACCGGAAAAGTCAGGTCGACCAGTCTGTACCAGCCTGTACTGCCACGAGTCTCCTGCTGGGTCTATTCCTGCCGGGTAGAGACTAGCCTACTCTTAGCCTAAGGGAATATCAACTAATATTCGGTTATCAGAAGAGGAGGGTGGATCCGGAAGAAGTGGAGGATTCTTCGCAGCCGAAACTGACCCGGAAGAAGCCGGTGAGGAGTCAGGGAGGAAGCTCCATCCAAGAGCAACCTCAGGTGACCCCGGTGGTGGAGTCCGGGCCAGAGAAGGAGACAGGACCCACTCCAGCACCGCCCCAGGAACGACCGGAAGTAGATTCCGGATTCAAGGATGAAGACCCTGCCCCGGAAGATCCACAGGAACGATTGGCTAAGGGGAAGCAACCAGAGGAGGAGGTAGGTACGTCTCAAGTGCGACTTCCGGGTCTGAAGAGGAAGTTGGTCCTCATTGAAGAGGAGGAGCCGGAGGGTCCGGAGACCACCCCTAGGAAGGACAAAGGACCCGTCCGGAAGAAGACAACCCCGCTCAACAAACGTTCCAAGGAGGCAGGGGACGGCGGGGAGGAAACAGGGGAAGAGGACGACCGGAGGCAGGAACCACCGTTGGAGGAGGAACCGGTACCGGAGGAAGGTTCACCTAGAGGTGTACAGGAGGAAAGGGAGGCCCCACTTCAAGCGGAGCACATAATCCTGCAGACCCGGATTGCCTTGGACATGGTGACGGAGCAGTACACTCCCATGTTCGCCGTACTCCGGGTGACAGGAACTCTCCTCCGAACAGAGGACGCTCTGGAGTATCCGGCACGGATCCGGAAGCTCTAGAGGAAGCTGATCCGGAGCAGGGAGAAGGAGAGCAAGTTGGCCGGGCAACTGCAGAGTCTCCAGGAGGATGAGAGCGAATCCGTCGCTCTTTTGAAAGGTTTGAAGGAGGAGCTGCAACGGAAGGTGGCGTACATCAAGAAAATGCTAGCCCAAGTGCAGAAGCACGAGTTGCAGATCCGGGAACAGGAGGAGACCATCCGGAGGATAGGAAAAACAAGTCGACAGTGCATCACCAAACTGTCGGGGTTGTTCCATCCGGATGGGGAGGCACAGATGAAAGCCCGGCTGTATGACGAGAAGGTAGGACAGCCGGGATTGGAAGGAGCAGCCCGTATGAAGAACGTGGTCCGGGAGTATTCGGAAAAGGTGGAGGCCTATTTGATGGAGTTTTGGGAGCTGGCAGAACACATGAGGGGGAACTTTTCCGATGAAGAACCGGGCCGGGAGGAGACAGTCAACCGGGGTGATAGAGTAGGGTCCGGGGAGGGACTGCAGGGGATGTTCAATGTGTCTGCAGATGCTCCTCAGGAGGGTGAAATCGACCGGTTGATGCGAAAGGGGAGCTCAACGCAGGAGCACACCTCCCGGGTACGACTGGATGTGGAGCCAATCCACATGGTCCGACCGGCTGAAGTGAGCCCTGCGGAAGTCCGGAACCTCTCGGAAGAAATGGAGGCGATGGACGTTCAGCCGGACAGGGTGGAAAGGCAACAGGGTGGGCCAGGAGGTCATCCGGGTAGCCTGTCGGGAGGCACGCAAGTAGGCGAGCCAACCGGTGGACGACAGGTGGATCCGCCGACCGGGCACGAACTACGAGGAGCTCGGCCCACGGATCCAATCATGGTGGACAGCCCGAAAGTCCAGGAGGGGCAGGCAATGGAGGATGAGCCGCTGCCCGGGACCGCCGGGGGTCCAGGATTAGTGGTCCGGATTTAGTGGATCTGGTCGTGTAGAATAGGACCTTTTTGAGTAGGTAGATTAGAAGACTTTTTGTGTATAGGCTTTTTAGGACTTTAATGTTAGTGGCGGCTGAGGATAGGAACTGAGCCGTGGAGGAAGCTCCCCGGATTTCCAGATCCCGGGAATGTAGGATCTGCGGATTTCCCGGATCTGGGCGTTTGGGGCGGCTTCTTATCCACTAATGCTTGTCATTCTTGGGTGTCTTTTTGTGTACTATTGTTCCGTGTAAATGAGTAGAGGCGCATGTTCTTTCCACCAACTGTGTGTGTGTGTGTGTATGTGTGCATGTGTGTTTGCTCGTGGTATTACTCGAAACAATGTCTCAATTAGTCCCTTGGTAACCGGATGGATTAGCCGGGTTCTGGTGTAAGAGTCAGTTCAGAGTCCGGGTAGAAGATTTGGGAGAATTAGGAGCGTTTGAATGTAGGGTTCTCCGGGACTGGTTGCAGGAAATACTCTGGATTAGTGGCTGAGTGGGTAGGAGGGGGTACTCCGGTTCTCTCAGAACTCCTGGACGGGTAGTCCGGTAGAGGTGCCAGCATCCGGGTAGATCTTGTAATTGCAGGGTACGGGGAAGCCAGAGTAAAACGGGTCGTGAGGAATTCCATCTCTTCCGGACACCCTAGATACTGTCCACCCCGGTTAGCAAGTCGTTGTAGTATTTTCAAGGGGGGATCCGGGTTACTCTTGTGTGACCAGCTGGGGGTTTGGGATAAATCCACAGTTGAAGAGTAATACGGGAAGCACCCAGAGTAGGGAGTGATTTTGGATAATCCGGAAGTTGTGAAACCCCTGTCACGGAAATCAGTACGGGAGGGTGTAGCTTTAAATCCAGCATCCTTAAAAATGTAAGTGGAGAATCCTCTGAAGGAAAACAGAGGTTAAAGGGAAACCGGATTAAAAGAGTAGGATAGATCGGGTAGAGTAGGGTTGGCCAAACTCCCAACCTAGACAGAAACCGGATCTATCCATAATCGGGTTAGTCAGTGGGAATGATCCGGTTTTGAGTAGAGAAAGAGGGGGTTAATTGGTGACCGGAGGAGAGTAGTCACCAATCCGGATCAGTCTCCGGAAACTTCCCACTTCACAAAATCTCCGCGGAACGATAACCCGGAAATCACCTCTACGAGCATTCTTAATACGAAAAAGTGCGCTCTAGGGGAATATCCGGTATCACGTGCTACGACAAAACTAGAGGGAGGTAGATCTCTAATCCGCGCTATTCGCCTCGGTCGAGTGTGTCGGTGACGCTGAACGGTAACTACCGGTCGTGGCGGCCGGGGAAGAAGAGAGGGAGACGGGGAAGGAGGGCGGAGACGGAGAGCTAACCGGGAGGGGGAGAGAACCGTGTCGGCGGAAGGCGGCATGGTGAAGAAAGAATAAATAGAGGAAGAGGCGGATAACGGAGTGAATGAAGAGGGCGGTGTAATGAAGAGAGATGGAGTGGGTGGGTGCAAACTAGGTTGGGAGAGTGGCGGCACGTTAGGGTTGGGTACTGCCGAACCTGTCACTCGGTACGGTTTTTGCCTCGGTGCTACCGAGGTGGTCGGTTCGGTATGCCGGGGCGGCAGCGTTGGTGGTGACTGGGATGCTGTGTTGGTGGCTGTGCTGTTGTGGTCAGTTACCGAGGTTGGTGGTCGTTTATGGTTCGGTAGGTTGGGTCGACAACTCCATCGGTTTGGTATCCAGGTAGGACTCGGTATCCCGAGGTGACCGAGGAACAATTTCCACGGTGATGCAGTTGGTGGAGATGGATTTGTCGGTATTTTCTACTTCGTCTTCCTCATCGTCTTCGGCGGCATCTTGGGTGTCTGGTAGGTGAAGGATGGTACTTGTATCTGGGGCGGTTCGGGCGGCATTTTGTAGCTGATCGTCATTGAGAAATCGGTACAGTTTTAGTTTGTTGATGTTGATAATAATCGGGTCGGGGTCGAATTTGTCAACGGCCACGAGTAACACCGTATTGTTAGGTAGTGGGTATTGAACTCGGTAAAGCCCAAACCATTTGTTCTTCAGTTTATCGGGGTGGATGTTCGCACCTTTGGGGTACCATAGTACCGGGTCGCCCAGTCGGAACTGATGGGTCGGCCCCGTGGTGTTGGCCCATTGAGCGCGGTTCCATTGGGATATCCCTTGTGTCTCGAGGGCGCGATGGCGAGATTCGTCCAAACGCTCCAGATCCGCGGTGCGTGCTGCCAAAACCCGACTGGGTGAAGGGTCAGTAGTGGTGGGTTTGGTCGGTACCAAGTAATCGGTAGGCATGAGGGGGATGATGCCATATAAAAGTTGAAATGGTGTATGACCAGTACCAATCTTAAAAGCCGTGCGGTAAGCGAATAGGACGGTCGGTAACTGCCGATCCCAGTCGGTTCGGTTGTGATTGACCAACTTCTGAAGGAGTTGGACAATCACCTTGTTGGTAGATTCCGCTTGACCATTTCCTTGAGGGTAATAGGTGGTGGATGTCGTGTGGCGCAGTAAGAAGTGCTCCATGAGGGCGTAAATGACCTTGTTGTTGAAATGTACTCCTTGGTCGCTCACGAAATGAAGTGGACAGCCAAAGCGGGTGAGGATACTGTCATATAGGAACTTCGCCGTGTCTTTGGCGGTGTTGTCACGGAGTGCAACTGCTTCCACCCATTTGGTGGCGTAGTCTGTGGCCACCAAGATGTATCGGTTGCCAGTGACGGTGCGTTTGAGGGGTCCTACAAAATCCAGTCCCCATTTCATAAAAGGTTCTGTGGGTAGTGTGGTAAGTAATTTACCGGTTACCGCTTTCTTGAGTCCTCCTACGCGTTGACATTCATCGCAGCTCCGACAGTATTCAAAAACGTCTTTATGGAGGGACGGCCACCAATACCCGGCGTCGAGAATTTTCCGAGTGGTGATTTCGGTAGAAAAATGTCCTCCCAAGTTACCATGGTGCAGCTCCCTTTTCTTGCGCTCGGTACTCCAGTCGGCCGGGAAGGTACCGGTTTTGAGGTAGTCCTGTACTGTCATCAGCCACTCCAGTAGTATGCTGAATAGCTGGGCATCGGACGTGGTATCGGTAATCCCTTTGGCCGGTTCGGCTACCGTGTTCCGAGAAAGGGCGTCGGCAATACCGTGTGTCTTGCCTGGTTTGTAAACGACTGTGAAGTCAAATTCCAGAAACAAGAGTAACCATCGAGCAATCCGGCCGGAAACTTGAGTCTTGTTGACCAAATAGATCAATGCCATGTGGTCGACGTAAAACACGAACCGGTTACCGAGGAGATAGTGTCGAAATTTTTTGATGGCGTAGACCATGGCTAAAGCTTCACGCTTGGAAGTTGTATAATTCTTCTCTGCGCGGCTCAGTAGTCGGGAGGCGTAGACGATGGGCTGGTGGATTTTCCCGGTAGGGTTCTGCGCCAGCATAGCTCCCACTGCAATATCCGAGGCATCCGTATGAATGTGAAATTCCAGCTTCCAATTGACTGCAATAAGGATCGGGGCGTTAACATAACGCTTTTTTATCTCCGTAAATGCTTGGTCGCACTCGGTAGTCCAGGTAAATGGTTCGTCTTTTCTTGTGAGTAAAGTGATGGGCGCCATAATCTGGGCGTAATCGCGGATGAAACATCTGTTGAATTGGGCAAGGCCCTTGAAAACCTGGATGTCCTTGATGTTCCGAGGGTGTGGCATTGTGACGAGAGCTTCGATTTTCTTTGGATCGGGGAATTTTCCCTCTGCAGAGACGACATACCCAAGAATCATACCGGAGCGAACTAGAAAACAACATTTTTCGGGGTTTAGACTGATACCAAACTCACGGCATTTGGTGAAGCACTTTCGGAGTTTGTCGAGGTGTGTCTCGGTAGTACTATACACAGTGAAATCATCAAGGAAGAGTTTCATGAAATCACCGAGGTATTCCTTGAAGGCTTGGTTGACTGCTCGTTGGTACGTTGGCGGAGCATTCTTCAGACTGAACGGCATAACTACCCAGACGAAGGCCCCCCAGTCGGTAATGAACGCCGTCTTATGTCGGTCCTCGGGTGCAATTTTGATCTGGTGATAACCGGAGAAGCCATCAAGGAATGAGTACATCTCGTTGCCTGCTACCGAGTCGAGAACTTCATCGGTAAACGGTAGGGGATACGGATCCTTCTTTGTTGCCTTGTTGAGACGCTTGAAATCAACGCAAATGCGTAGTTTGCCGTTCTTCTTTGGTACCACGACGATTGGTGATAACCAGGTAGCATGGTCCACAGGTTCAATAAATCCTGCCTGCAAAAGTTTATCAAGATCGGTTTTCACCGTTGCCGCAAAATTCGGATTCATTCGGTAGCGTACCTGATGAGTTGGAGGAATGCTGGTATCCAGTTCAATCTTGTGTTCAGCAATGTGTTCCGGAATGCCACGTAGGTCATGGTATGACCATGCAAACACATCTTTGAAAGTGCGGAAGAGATCTTCAGCCTTCTATTCCGGTAGTAGGGCGTCCGGAATAGAAGTACCGATACGGATAATGTTGGGGTCGGTATCGGTTCCGAGGTTGAGGTCTCGTAATTGTTCTTCCTCCGTCTGCGACCATTTTGCTACCGAGATTGTTTTTACCTTCTCCCAGATCGGTATTTCATCAACTGGCATGGTTCCTTCTGTATGGGTTATGGTTGGTAAGGTGAGTTCGGTAGTGCTTACCTGGCACAAGTTGTCAATAGCTAATGTTCCAATAGGGAGGAGGAACTCTTCTGCCTCGAGTAGAATGAGTTCTTCTTCGTCGGTAAGGCCGTCCACGTAGTTGTAGCAGACGAGAGTATCGGGAGTTGTGGCTTCAAAACCTAACTCCCGGTTAATTCGTACCGTTCGGATGGTACCATTACCCATGATCTGGATATGGTCGTTAGCCCAATCGTGAATGACTCGGGCGTCCCTGAGCCATGGTCTACCGAGCAACAACGTATAAGCTGAATTGACATCTTTACAAGAAATAACGGTGAGAATAATGACATAGGGGATACCATGAATGAAGATCTTGATGTTCCGGAGTAAGCCCAGAGGTTGGACCAGGGAACTATCTGCCACTCTTAATTTAAAAGGTGCCGGTGTTGGGGTCGGTAGTGCAAGCCTACGTCGCTCGGTTTCGGTGATGACATTTACTCCCGATCCCCCATCCAACAGGACATCATGTAAGTGATGACTCCCAATTTTGACTGATATAATTGGCATGTGGTGGTCGACTGCTACTACCGAATGTACTGCCACTGTGGGCGGCTCAGTAGCCGGGATGGTTGTCGGGGCTGTCTGACCGAGTCGACGGTGGATATGTTCAGTAATACTAGGTGCAATAGCCATAAGGTTTTTTAGACTTACCTGGATTGTTTGTGATTCGATTTGTTGAAGAATGGTCTCGCAGATATCCATGGTGCTGTCCGGAGCGGTTGGAGTGACGCGGGGTGATGGTGGCTGCAATGGCGAGAGGTCTTGTAATTCACGGACCGTCTTTATCATTTCTTTGCGCAGCTGCTCTTCGGCTTGCCAATCAAACGCCTCTGTTTGGCGGGCTGCTCCGGTAGCTGGTGTAGGACTGTTCGGGACTACCGAGTCTGGATGTTGTGTCTGACTCCGAGTGCGAGGACCAATGTGAGAGACATCTACGGTATGTACATCTGTGATGACTACCGAGGATCCTGAGTGGGCAGGTAGTTTGTTTTGGATGGCTTTTTTAACATCGTCATCTAATAAAAGTGGACAACGATGTCCCGGATGTTCAAGAGATCCACATACATTGCATGGGTACCATTGTACCAGGGTCATACTGCAAGAATTACAGCGGTTTTCGGTACTTACCGGAGTTGGTGATTGCTGAGTTTGAATCTGATTGACGGACGCTGTATTGGTTTTCTTTCCATAGTCACTGGCCGGGTTGCGGTAGCATGTCCCCCATTCGTGACCCATACGACCGCAGCCGGTACACTTCAGGTTACGTCGGGGGTTGTCTCCGGTACTGGTTGAGGGAAGGGTCGGTTGCCGTGATTTGGGTAGACCTTCCTCTGCGGTGCGTGCCGAGTCCACTGCTTCGGAAAATGTTTGACGTTGAAGGCCTACCGTGGCTACCTGTAGATACTCCAATAAGCCAGCACAAAAATTGCTCAACATGAACATATCATCCGGAGGTACGGTTAGATTTTCCGCGAGTTGTTGGAGACGTTCGGCGTAATCATCGACCGATTCCGTCGGTTGCTGATTGATGGTACGGAATTGGATGTACGTTTGGTCGTCCGTCTTGATGGTTCGGTAGCGTCGTTTGAATGCGGGAAATACGTCCTGCAGCGTATTAGTAGGATGAATGCGTCTATGGTACGCAAACCAATTCGACTCTTTTTCAGTAAGAGTGTTTCCGAATAATTCTAACTGTACCATGGTTTCTGTTTCGCCATTTAATCTAATAGCAGATTCGAACTTGCGACAATGTGTCTCACGGCACTTACCGGTTTTGTATTCCGGATACGGTACCGCTTTCTGAGCGGTCGAGGTAGGGCGTCGACCCGTGGGTTGAACGCTTGGGTCGCCGGCAGGTCGGTAGGTTGGAGTCGGTACTCCGGTAGCCATAATGCGGCGTGGTTGGGGAAAATTATAGGGACAAGAGGTAGAAGGGTGGTCGATATGTCCACAAAACGTGCAAAACCGAAGAGAAGGTCTAGGACGAACCTGGTGGAGGTGATGTGGAGAAGGATATCCGAAGAATTGCTGCTGTACCGGGTATTGGTGTCTCGGGATCGGTTGTGGGCGTACCGTGTGATGCCTGGATGGAGCACGTCCTTGATTTTGTCGAAACTGTCGTAAACGTAAATTGGGCAGTTGTAAACGGGATGCAGCTAGATCGAGGTCCAATTGGGGAGTCGGTTCCAGAGCTGCAAGAAGTTCTTGGTCTGTTGCGTCCTCTGCCGGTAGTTGTTGGAGTCGGTGTCGGATAGCCGAGGACTGCAGAAATGCTTGGCTACGAAACCTGTCGCGTTCTTCTTCGGTGAGGTGTAAATCGTCTGCGGTAGCTGCCGGGTTGTGGAGTACCGAGTCGGAGGATGGCCGCTGCCAAGTGGATGAATGTGGGTGTCGTGCAGTTTGGAGTTCTCGCGGGGTCGGTAATTCGTCCTGTGTGAGTAAAGGTTGAGGCCGCCGTGTCGGATGAGTAGCTGTTGAGGGAGCTCGGAACATAGGTGATGGTAGCAAATCTTGTACGCTCCGGTGCATGCGAGTGTTGGAAATCGTGAGAGCCTCGAGTTCAAACTTGGGCGGTGGTCCTGCGGATCGAGTGTGGCGCCAGACCATGGGAAATTCTGGTCACTTGAAGTTTGCTTGACAACCGGACTGATCGATTCCGGTAGAACAGAAAGAGGGCGCGGTGTCACACTAACAAAGTGATACTGGAGTACCGGGATCGGTAACTCTGTGCTTTTAAGCAATGGAGTTCTAGAATTCGAACACTAGATGGTCGCCAAATGGTAGCTCCCCTTGGTAAGAACCTACTCGGTAATCAGTACCGAGGGATTACTAGCTACCGAGGAGAAGGAAAGTAACGGAATGGACAGCAAAATACTTCAGGCTAAGTCAGTTATCGCAATACTGCGGAAAGACAAACTGATCTGAACAACCAATAGTATACAGAAAGTCACTCGGTAGGAGATAATTCAGAAGACCATACTTCTAGTACAAGACAATTATCTGGGAAAATGGAGCATGCCAATGAGGTTTGCTCTATTGCTTTTATACCACAATACAACCAGATCTGACAGTTAGGTCAGATCTGTAAAAAAATGTTTCCTAGATCTACCTACTGGGATAACTTGGAAAATTACCCAGGTAAAACTCAGATCGGTAGACCTACCGATACTCCTATTTTACGGTTAACAAGGATTCCGAAGGTAGGAGTTTGTGGCCCCGCGGAGTGCCAATTCTTGTTGAGCAGCGTCCGATGAAGATTGTGGAAGACATCTCTATAGGTATATCTGGATTTATCAAATACTGGGAGAATTTGTGCAATGAGGACCTTACTGGGGAATTCAGAAGACGCTATGAGCACTTGATTCATTATTAGGGGGCTGTGAAAGTAGCGCTTCAAGAGCCTCCGCAACCGTCCAATGTTTTGAAAGACAGCTTTTGGCCCACATCTCGGGTTGAAGCGATTGTGGAGGATCAATACGTTGAAGACGGTGACATTCGGGAGTTTAGGGTTTGCAGAGGATGACATTTAGGTTGGGCAGATGCGGGGTCGTCCATTGCCATCATTCAGGGTGGGTCGAGACCTTTACGAAGGCTACTTGGTTGCAATCCGACCAGCAAATGGTGACACTCGGCCAGTTTGGATTGCGAGGATGTTGTCTGTTCCTAACTGTAACCCAGAAAGACCAAACTGTGTCCTCATTCAGTACTTTCGTCCAACATCAAGGGATCAAAATGTCCAGGACTACTACACTGGATGGGACACCTCAAGAGGTTTGCGTTGGAAGGTTGATGATACTGAACCTCTACTTTGGGAAGAAACAAATGCTTTGATGACAGCATGGAAGTCTAGGATCAAACGAGGTACTATCGAGTGCATGATCAAAATTCCATCAGCTCAGATCGAAGTCATTAACCAAAGTTTGGCTTTGTATAATTCTACTTAAGCCGCTATTGATTAGAGGCGATGGAGAGTATGGCTGGCTTGCTACGTCTATGTGGTAGTCAGGGTTGTTCATCATGTGGGTCATGTCGTGTCATGTCGTGTCATGCCCATCATATCATGTTGGATCCCTCTGGCACAACACAATAGGGTCAACCTAGACTACAGGTAGGGTCAACCTAGTCTTTTCACTAGGTAGGGTTAAAACAGTTACCTTTCTGCCACCTTGCAAGCTAGACGTGTTTAGCGATCACATGTGGCATGGCCACGTAGGACCCCTTAGAAGTCGTGTCCTACGTGGCTATGTGGTCCCGGGTAAATGTTTTACCCTCAGTCAGTTTCCCTCACTCCGACTGCCCCTTCCCTCCGACTGCCATGTTGCCCGACTGCCCCCCTTCCCGTCTGACTGCTCGAATCCGACGGTTTAGATCTATCCGCTGCATTCGACTGCCTCAATCCAGCGGTGTAGGTCCATCTGCCCGAACCCGACTGCCTCAGCTCGTCTGCCCCAGCCCGTCGGCCTCATCCCGTCTGCCCCTCACTCCGTCTGTCCCTCACCCCGTCTGTCCCTCATCCCGCTTGTCCCTCATTCCGTCTGCCCCTTACCCCGTCTGCCCCTCTCCCCGTTCGCCCCTCACTCCGTCTGCCCCTCATCCCGTCTGCCCCTCATTCCGTCTGCCCTCTTTCCCGTCTGTCATGTTCTAAATGGCTCCCTTCTGTCTATCATCCATCCAAAAGATTTTAATTGACAAACAGATATCCAGAAGTGACTAAACTTAGAGTATTACAATTTAACAAATCACTGAAAATTTTATTCAGAAATAGTCTATGCCGTATTTATATTGAAAATTTTATTCAGAAATTGCCAATGCTATATTTATATTGAAATTCAGGGTTGGATTTTGGATTTCAGTTTCAAAATTAATTTAAAAATTGTAGAGCATAGCAATTATATATCTAGACGTCTGCCTAGAATCAGAAATTCATAATGTACAACTTTTAGTCGTACATCTAGATGAAATGAAGATTCCAATCATAGATGCAACATGCACAACACGCAAATTCAGAAAACAATTGTCGAACCTCGTTTATTCCAAAACGGGTAGTTAGGGTTTGTAGGACAGTAAAAGGTAACGTAGCCATCATAAATGGAAGAAATAGCGTTCATTACGACCTCTTTAATTATTTAGTGAGAGTGGTGCTCTCGCGCGCAGCTTAGGTGTTCACTACGGAGCCTGAGAATGGCGGCGGACCGGACAGGAGACCGGATGGGATGCCGGAGGTCTGGGGACGGGCCTCTGCCGGTCCCGGCCCCTTGGTTGCTTGTATTTCGACAAAGTCAAGTACTGAACCCTCGGGCCCGACGGTTGTTTGGATACCTTCCAATACTTCTAAATTATTATTCAAAAAGAGCACTAAGAAAATAGCCGTCGACCCCGATGGCTATTTTTTTTTTTTTTAAAATTACCAATATTTTGCAAATCATAGAATAAAAAACAGATTTAAAAAAAAAAAATCTTTCATTCGAACTCGATTATTTATATATCTATCACTCCAACGTATTTTGTATTAGATGTGAAGATCACTGTGAAATCAAACTTATATGGAGCAATAATATATTTTTGGTGATGCAAATTTTGCAGAATCTTACCACAGATGAACTCGCAGACATCCCAACTTGCAACCTGGCAGAGACCGTTCACAACAAGTGGATGCAAGCCTCCGGGAAGCGAGGCTCGGACCTCTTTGTTGCCACCACCGATGATTGGGCCCGTGCTTTCATGCAGATGACCAACTATAGAACATTTCTATGTGGAGGTCCGTCTGGAACTGGTCCGTCCAAGCACGATCTAAAACTGAAGAGGGCTATGGCATCCGATGACGGCAAGAAGATCGCCGAAGCAATCAACAACATGCCTGGGGCTTGCGAGGTTTCTACACGAGTTCCCCACTTGGAAGGAGAAGAGGTGTTTGGCCCGGTCAAGAGAAAGCTTGACATGCCAATGGGTTGCGAGGGAGATTCTCACCGCCCCGACAAGGTGAACTTCTCGCATCCACGTGTCCAAACATGATCTGCTGCTGCTCGAATGAACTCGGAGCAATCGCCAAGATCTACTTCTCCGGTTCCATTCACAACTGGGGTGTTGGAGACTGACTGTGACTCCTCGAAATGGCACATTGCAAGGATATCACACAAGTCCAGAAAGTAGTGTCACGCAGTGCAAGCGGGGAATGGCAACAAGTGTAAGATGTTGATTGCGAAGGGCGGTAAGGCCACAGCTGCTCCAACCTACCGAGGCTCTAGGACGGAGTACAAAGGGACTAAACCTCAGACGGCTGATTTTTGGTTCTGTCCTGACCAAATCGCACGATGTGTAATGGGACCGAAGCGCTTCTTTGTCATAGACCGCCCGGAAATCCCAGAAGTGTGGACCGTCCTCTCTGGTACAAACCTCACGCGTTCGGAGATCCTAGAGCTCCAGGAGGCCGGGTTTCGTCTTCAGTCAACAACAGCCCTTTCGCCTCAACGCCTCTTTATGACGTCTAAGGTGTTTGAGCTGGTGCTCTGGACTCACCCAAGGCCATTGCATGCTAACAGAGTTCCATCATCTCGAAACGGCAAAAACGTGCGCCGAAACACCAAGGCTCCCACAGAAGCTCACCGCAATCAATGGGAGAGTGCCCGAAACGTTAAGGCAAATATTCTGCGCGTCAACCTACTCCCCTATCCCGGTCTTGGTGCCATCATCGTGCTCCAGTCTGGGGTGGAGCCCAATGATAAGTTGTACAATATCACATTGTGCAATTTTCCGTCATGTACGTGCCCCCATTATGCGAGCATGAATTCTGCAGCTGTTGGGAGGCGTGGCCAGTACGTCAACTGCAAGCACCTCTACTACATCTTTCGATACTTTTGCAAGTTGGACTATAAAGTTGACACGTACATCCATGCTCCTACACTCAGCTTGGATGAGGTCAAAGAGATTCTGCTGGGTGCTGGGATCATCAAGACTGAGGATTGAAGAATGAGGACCAATCGGTGTTGAGACAGGGGGACTACAACTAGAATGAATAGCTTCATACTTTGAATAGGTGATGCCCTATTTCGAATTCGTTGAAACAATTGCATGATAAGTTTGACCAGTAGAACTATGTATTAGAAAAAAAACAAAAAAAAAAATACTACATATAGATCCACATTATCTCTTTCCGTTCTTTGTCTCTTTTCAAGAAGCTCACCGGATGGGGTTCAGTTTCACCCATGTACCCTATAATTTTCCATTTATTTAGACTAGACCTTTAACATTGTCCTACACTAAGTACTAACCCACGGTTATAGGTCCAACGGTCATAGGGTGCTAAAATTTACTATTATTAGTCAAAATTCTAAAAATAGTAATTTATTTTCTAAATTTAGAGCAATTTTCTAAATTCAGATGGACCCTAGGCTCTAGGCTCTCCAAATCCCCGCTCTTGGGCTCTCCTCTCTAGGCTCGCACGCTAGCGTCGTTGGGTGGGTTTTTGCCAACAGGCCAAAGTCAAATGAGCGTAGTTTAATCGTAGGAACACACGGCCACACCTTTTCTCACAAGAGTTACACCGGTGTGGTAGTTCTTTCAGGAATGCACGTAATCTTTTCTCGTCTTTTCACCTCCACACCAGGTTTTCACCTTCCCATGCTTTTTCAACTTCACTTCCCTTTCTCATCGACTCCATTTCCACCTTCATTGCGTTTTGAAAAATACATGTATTACAAAACAACATGATGGATGCAAATATATAAATAATACACAAGAATGTTGAATAAGAAATAATACACAAGAATGTTGAAATAATACATTTACATATTCATAAAATAATATGCGTGAATGTAGAAACAATACGTGAATGTGGATACATCTATCATTGGAAATAACACACATACAATCATGAATATATTTCCACACAACATCACATGTAAAATTGCACATTTGTCCGTAATAAAATTACACAAGACAATGCGTGTCGCTCATATACCATCCCTATACATAAGTATGTGTAACTCTCCTTGAAACCGTGATCATTCATTGTTCTTTAATCCACAACCACCACAACATTTTCAGAAATTCAAATGCTAATTGTTTCCAACCCACCCTACATTCCCATCACTTGTTGGATGAAAGTCATCCATTTCTTTTGAGATACTTCATCAAGTCGTCGCCCTATGCAATGGTTGGATTTAGTGTCACCAGAGTGCATATTTTTCTAGAATCACAGGTGTAGAGGCATGTCAAGGCGTTGATCAAATCCAAATTGCATTGATGGACTTTAATTCTAGAGTAGCCTTGCAAAAAGGAGGTCATACATTGAAGATTTAGGACAAAAAACCCCAGGGAATCACCACATTCTAAAAGAGTATCTCATTCCAAATCCATCGGCCTACAAATTTCATTCAAAAAACGTTAATTTCTAGTTTGTATTCAAATTTATAAGGAATTTTTAATTTTGGCTTTCAAAATTTAAGAAAAAACGTTGGTGATGGTTTAGGTCAATTGAACCATACGGATGGAACATGAAATTTTAAATCTACAACTGTCATACGTATATCAATTCCAAAATATTCTTCCAAATAGTACATAACCTCTAAGTGCCTAGAAGGTTGGGCAATACCTAAGTATATTGTGAAATGAGGCTTCTTTAACTTTATTGAGCTTCAACTCCAAAGAGCACATGTAAGACATCATGATTAGAAGACGTCCATTTGGTTGAATTTTAAATGAAATGCCTAAATATTTTTCAAATGAATTTACAAGAAAAAACTTTAAAAATTCACTAAAATCACAATCTTAACACTCTCATCCTGTCAGTGATTCATTATGATTGGTTGAAATCATTATGCTCCAGCAATGGTTCAGTTGTTCACATAAGTTTTATTATAGTTCGATAGAGGTATCTTGAGATCTCTTTGTACGCAATCAAAAGATAAATTTATAGGTTAAAATATTGCATATTTTTCAAAAGATGATTCAATGTTGTACATTATGCACTTTTGGCCAATGGTTCCAACATTCACAAAGACAATGAGTATTTTTTTTTTTTTTCACGTAATTAAAACGATAATCTCTTTTAAAATCAAACTTAAACATATTTTGACACTGTTACGAAATCCAACCGTATGGATGTCATGGAAAAGTCATCATCTACAACTTTCATTTGTATGTCAACCTCAAAGAATGGATTTATTGCGCATTTTATAAACCAAAACTTTGGAAAATGACAATGCCTCTTTGACATATTTCCCTTCACAACCTCTCCAATAATTATGCAATTATTACAGCATATGAGTCAAATTTCAATCTTTGAGAAAACTTGTTTCAAAATCCAAAAAAATATTAAATAAATAAATAAATAAATAATTCAGCTCCTGTTATGTTGCCAACAATAGCAATTCACCAATATTCGTCACTTGGGTGCTTAGGGGTTGATGATGATTTTTCTCAAACTGTCAATCCTAAGAACACCCTCTAACGTTTATGGTTTAGGTACATATTTCATTTTCTGTTTAAAAAACCTACAAACTGGAGTGATGGAAATGTAGGAGGGCTGTAGGGGTACATTGTCACACCTTCACTCAAAAAAGTGACACCGGTGTTACTCCACCTTCAAGAATGCGTGTTTTTGGGAATTGTGTTCTCTCCTAAAGGTTATGTACCCATATTAATGGGAATGCACTAAAGGTGTAGGCAGTTATTGGATCATACCTCTTGCTCGGGGACTTGCATTGGTGTAACTGTCGCTTTTCGAACAGAAGTTACACCAATGTAACTCCAACTCCAGGTATGTGTATATTTTTTACCACAATTTCAGCCATACACTAGGTTTTCACCTATAGGCGAGGTTCATGGGAATGCACAGTTAGAGATGTAGGTGCACACCATCACACCTTGTCTCAAAGGAGTTACAATAGTGCTACTCCACCTTCACGAATGCAGGAATTTTGAACTCTATTTCCTCTTGCACACCAAATGCCAGATTCACGGGAATACATTATTAATAGGTGTTTAGGGTACATTGTCACACCTTTTCTCAAGGGTTTAGGGTGGTGTAACTATGCCTTTGAGAATGCACGTCAATCGGGTGTCCGTATTTGAATTTCAATTGGATTCTTCTGTTTAGGGTAGATCAATCCAAGTTCATCTATTGATAATCCCTGATTGATGGAGCTCCATGGCTCAAATCAAGGAGACCACTAGTTCGAGACGATCCAAAACCAATTGGTTTGGACACGTTATTTTCTTCCAACCCCTTGGTTAATTCATATGTAAATTAACCCTTGACTCAAGAGCAACGGTGAAACGTAGCATACAACCTAAAGTTTTCACCACCAACAGTGATAGGGTCAGGCATTTAGGGGCGACACCCTGTAGGTTCGAGGGTGTCCCAAGAATTCACTTGGTTATTAAAATCATTATAAAGTACTATTTGTAGGAATATTTTTGAATTGATGTGCAAACGAAAGTTGTAGATTTTGAATTGAAGATTCCATCCACACAACCAGAGTCATCAATGCTATCACCAATATTGTATTATAAAATTTCCAAGTTAAAATGAAAATTAACTTCGTCATTTGATTACAATCAAGAAATTAACAACGTTTCAGGAAAAAGGGATTGTTGGAATGTATTGGAAATGAGATACTTTTAAAGTGGAAATTTTCTAATATTCTTATGTTCTTTAAAGCCATGACCTCGTCTCTACAAAGCTACATTTGAAGTAAAGTGAATGCAATTTTGGTTCACCGAGAAGTTCACATACATCTAGGTTTTAAATTTTCAAAAAGTACGTACTCTAGTATCACCAAATCCAACCGTGGTACACGACAACAATTTGACAAAGCATTTCCAAAATCTATTTCATTTTGAAAAAGTTGATTAGGAGGGAGATCCGGAAGAACCACAAATGCCACCAAGCCAGGATGGATTTAGGGTTTTTACCTTCAATCACGGGTGAACAATGGGTTTAGGGTTTAGGATGTCTTGCCATGGTGTATACACTGTCCATATTCAAGACACCTATAGGATCTAGCCAAATTTGGCAATGGAGATTCTCAAGCACTCACTACCAATCAGCAATTCCACGTGGCCACTAGTCCAAAGGTAACTCCAGTTCACTAAAGTTTCGATTGGACCTATGAAACCGCCGATTGGGCATAATCGTTGAATGATAACTATCCATATTGTAAACCACGGGACTTTGGACAATGATAAATACAAATGGACCATTTGACACCATACTTTGGGGATAGGGGGAGTAGGAGTTGGAGGCATAAAACCCATGATCATGGTGTTGAATACTCCGGGCACCCCAGGGATGTCAAACCCATTGAGCAAAGCGAGAAGGGTTAGGCTAAGGGTGCAGGGTCCGGCAGGACCCGTAGCCCGTTACATCTTAGGGTTTACTCAAAACAACGACAAGGCGGGTAATTGGGGTTTACATCATTCACTTTTGGGTAGTATAACCATACACCAAATCTAATCTTTAAAATCAAAATTCAAAATTCAAACCCACCAAGTCGTTCAGGGGTTTAGGATTTAATATAAGGGCGGATTTAGGGTCTGGTAGGATACGAGACCCATCAAATTTATAAAAAAAACAGACAAACAACATAGTAGGTACTAGGGTTTAGGTTTTCAGGGTCACAAGGGGGTAGCGGTGTACGGTTTAGGGGAAGGCCGGTGGGACATCATGGATGCATCCAAATTGACAGCGAGCACGACCCAGAGCCTCTCCCTTCCACGCCCCTGATCACCTAGAGTTGTGCCCAACCTAACTGTATTGTGTGACGTAAGCAACTGCTATACATCAGTCTGTTAAAACCAAAATTATATTCAAATCAAAATGCAGGTACTCGGTGTTCAAATCAAGAAAGGGGCTCTTCGGGTTAAATTCAAATCATTGAAGCCATTTTTTGGATTTTATATCGGGTCCCAACTACAAAAGGAGTCGTAAAACGGTTCACCCTGTAGTTATTCTAGAGCTTTATGCTTTTTCTACTTACCCTAAATATAAGCCATGAAAATGAGTTATAGTGCAGTTGAGCTTAACTAACAAAATGATGCTTACCAAGTTTAGTTTCTACTCCATTTTGATTTCTTGGAAAAATATGAGAATTGGGTGTCTTATTGGAGTTGCAAGCTCCGTGGGTATTACCATGGTGTAGCAAAAAAATCTAAATTTAGATACACGGATGATTTTCATTTATTGTACTATCTTTACTGTATTTTACACCTTTGGGAAAAAATTGGAACTTTCGAATGTATTTTGTAATTGATATGCATTTTCTTTACAATCACTTCAAAAAATCATAGTAATTTCAAATTCTCAGCAATTTTATGAAAAATACATGAATTGTAGTAGATGCATGGCCTGAGCTACTAAAAATATAAATTTTAATTCTTTATCTTATTTCTAGTGACAAAAATGAGCGTGACAGGTAAAGAAAGATTCCATGGTCATAGGCCCGTTGTTTAGGGGTTAATGTGAATCTCAGGATCAAAGATTACTTCTCAAACACAATTCCATACATGCATACATTTCCAATTATAAACACTATCCCCACTAAACTCTAAACATTCACACACACACATAAATTAATGGAGCAACAGGTCACACCATTGCACTTCAAAGTCACACGTACTTGGCTGTAATTCCACTTGGTACAAATGTACAAAAATTACAAACACAACGGCCCAGTTGGCTGGAGCCATTCACAATCTACTGGAATGTTGTAAACCCAATGGTACTGCATGCCTTTGAGGTTCACGAAACAACTTTTTAACTGTCAAAATTGTCCATTGGGATCTCACTATGAAAACTCTAAACCCTTTTTGAATCACCACCTAAAAACTCCAAAGTTCCTTTATCAAAGGTTGCTAGCTCCCATGGGATTTGACATTAAAATTTCAAAAGAGGTTATTGCTTTGTGAATGTCTCTTTTTAGCCTATACAAACTATTCCCGGTGATCTTCTACCCTATAAAAAACAAAACGACCTATTGGGACATACAAAAAATAACCACTAGGAAAAACATAAAGTCTACACGTGCATTTCTCAAAATGCAACGAAGGTGAAAATGAAGTCAAGACAAAAGAAGAGTGGAGGTGAAAATGTGGGAAAGGGGAAAACCCCACCTGTAAGTGAAAATGGAATAAATAATCACGTGCATTCCCAAAAGACATGTTACACTGTTACGTAGGTGTAACTCCTGTGAAAAAAGGTGTGATGGTGTACCTCTGCACATTCAGTGCATTCCTGAAGGTGGGGTAGCACTTGTGTGACTCCTTTGATGATGGTATGACTCTGTAATCCTAAACACCTCTAGTTCATTCCCATCACTCTAGCCTATAGGTTCTTTTCATAAAATCAAGTATTAGGACAATGAATAACAAATTATCTAGGTTTTCAATTTTGAAGAGGAGGTGTAGATACCAAATGCACAAGGGTGGAACATGAGTGTAATGAGTGCCATTATATTTTATTATGTATGAATGTGCAATTTTACATGTGATGTTGCATTGAAATATATTTGGGACCCTATTTATGAATGTATTATGTCCAGGGATTAATAATTCTACATTAACACATTGTTTCTACATTCACCAACATTATTTTATGAATATATGAATGTATTATTTCAACACTCACACATGTTTTTAATTATTCAACATCGAGGTACATTGTCTGTTTTTCTACATCCATCTCCATTGTCTTGTAATACATGAATATTTCGGAACACAATGAAGGTGAAAACGTAAATGAAGGTGAAAACCTGGCGAACAGCTGAAAACGCAATAAAAGGTACATGCATTCCTGAACAATGTGTTACACCGGTGTAGCCCCGTTGACAGCAGGTGTGATGGTGTGCTCCGTCGTGTTTGTTATATAATACATGTATTTCTCACATTCAACACAATATAGATGAAAACAAATTGTAGATGGAAGTGTAGCAAAAGTGAAAAAGTAGGGAAGGTTAGACCAGGCTTACAGGTGGAAACCCTAAACCCTAAACATGCCTTCCTAGAGGTGGAATTGCACCGGTGTGACTCCTTTGAGAAAAGGTGTGATGGTGTACCCCTAAACCGGCAGCTAGTGCATTCACATCGTTCTAGCTTATAAGTTGTTTACAGAAAATGAAATATTGCCTTAAAAAACAATGGATGCTCTCGGTTTGAAGAAGAGTTAGAGTGACTTATGCATACGGGTGGGACGAGAGTACTACGAACTCTCTTGTGTAATTTTATTACGTACAAATGTGAAATTTTACATATGATGCTACATATGTACAGATGACTACATGAATATATTATTTCCATGGATGAACTTTTTTGCATTCACGTGCCGTGGTGGGAAGGCGCTTTTGTTTTCAAAGTCCATAAAACCCTAAACAAGTTTTAAGAATATTTTTTCTAAAAGATTGCGTTGATTTCTAATGTGAAAAAACATGTTTTCTATTGTTCCGACTCAGAAACGAAACCACTGTTTTAAATTAAATAAATGTTCGTTTTTTAGAATTTGAACTTGAACTTGGCTTCCTACTCCGGTGTTGGTGTTGTTTCTACATTGATGCATGTTATTTTATGAATTTTATCAATTGTGTTATTTCGACATTCATGTACGTTATTTATTATTCACCATGCACGTATGTATATTGTTTATTTTTGTACATCCATTGTGTTTGTTTTGTAATACACATGTTTTTGGAAATGCAATGAAGTTGCAAACAATGTCGAGGAAAAAGCGAAGTGAAGGTGAAAATGCAGGGAAGGTGAGAACTTGAGGTGGAGGTGAAAACGCCCTAAAAAAGACATGCGTTCATGAAGGACCCTAAACACCAGTGTAACTCCTTTTAGAAATGGTGTGGTGGTGTGGTGCCACACCTACAATGCACAAAAGGTGTGACAATGTGCTAGTACACCCCTGGTGCATTCCCGTAATTCAAGCCTATGGGTTATTTTTGGATATTGGAAAACTAATTCAAGAAAACAATGAATGATTTTGGTTTGGAGAAGAGTTAGGGATGCTAATTTATAGGGATGGTATATGTATTCAATTACCAATGTGCAATTCTATATATGATGTTATTTTGAAATACATTTATGACTGTATGGAGGTATTATTTTGATGGATTGACATTGCTACAATCATTCTGTTGTTCATGCATCAACGTATATGATTTCATCAATATATATTAATATACTATTCGAGCATTCATGAATATCATTTATTATTCAATAGGCATGTCTGTCATGTATTAGTTATATCTCTACATCCATCATGTTTGTTATCTAGTACATGCATTTTCCAAAACTCCTTGAAGATCCTAGGGAGTGCACTCTTTGAGAATTGTAATTATACACGTGCTTGCACAACAAGGGTATTGTTTAGAACAAACATGTACAAAATGTACTAATGGGAGACGTATTTCAATCGAGCGGAAAGTAGATATACATGGGGCTTAGACGAGGCTACCGTGCGAGCGGTGGATGGGAGAGCGAGAGCAGAGCGGAAAATGGAGAGTGGAGAGCGGATAATTGTCAGACTTTTTGCCAAAAATAACATAATATTCGAATATTCTTTGAATGATTCGAATATTCAATGACATATTCGAATATTCCATAGGTAAATTCCCGTCGAAAACTTGTTTTTTACCACAGTTAAAAGTAAAATGCAGTCATTTATGATATTTTTACTTTGGTAAATTTGAATATCCTGGTCGAAAACATCATTTACACAGGTGAGAAACAAACTTTTCACATGCATCTCTTTATTAATTGGGTAGTAAAGTGCAACATTTATAAGAAGCAGATTGTATACAACAGAGTTCGTGTGGAAAAAATAGAACATCGTAGTATTAACTAAGTCCCTTAGAGAGGACATCGCGTCCATGCATCATATCCCTACTGCTTTGGTCCATGGTGAATCCCTGACTGCCCGTAGTGTCCAAGGTCTGTGGTGAATCACTAACTGCCCACGGTGTCCTTGGTCCATGGTCTTTGCCTGAATCTCTAACTGCCCACAGTGTCCAAGGTCTATGGTGAAACAAGCAGGCAATTTACAAGCATGCAATACGTGTATAAGTCTAAGCAGTTTGTATACAACAGAGTTCACATGGAAAAAAAGAACATCGAAGTATTACATGAGTCCCTCAAAGAGAACAACACATCCATGCATCATATTCATCCAACCTTGGTCCATAGTGAATCCCTGATTGTCCACGGTGTCCATGGTCCATGGTGATTCGAAGGTCCACATTGACAAGACATCCATGCATCATATGTGTGCAGAGAAACAAACTTTTCAAGTGCATCTCTTTATCAAAAGTTGAGGTTTAGGTGTCCAACCACACAAGGCAAGTTTGAGTTTGCGATCAACCGTATGGTCTACGTGTCACATTTGCATTCCGGTTGTATGAGTCTATCAGCCTAACGGTCGACATTTTCCCAAGCGAAAAATCCCTACTGAACGGTTTCATCACAGCAGGATCAGACTTGTGTCCCAGCAAATCCTTGGAATATGTACCAGAAGGAATGTCTCCAACCTTGGAGTATGCATGATTGACAATGCGTGCATCGTCATTGTGATCTGAATCAAACGCAACCTCTGGTTCATCACACTCAATCAATTTCGCACGTTGCTTGCCGCGGTCAACCACGGTAGAGCGCTGCTCGTATTGCCCATCTATCTCCACTTGAATAGCAGGCTGAAATGGTATAGCGTCATCGCAGACACTGGTGATGTCGACGACCTCGTCTAACAAGCTCTCCATGATAACTGCAGACCCACCATAGACACCACGCCCATCCAACAGGACGTCTACCAATATGACAGTCTCCCAAACCGACACATACGTTTTCTAATCTGTTAAAGGGCTTAGACTATAAAAATGCCTATAGAACTGACATCCAGATGTGTGGCCAGAAAAAGGCTCTAGTTTGACAGAAAGGCCGTCGGCTGGTCTGTCATATATTTGGGTTTAGGGTATTGCAAGGCAACATTTTTATATAGAAAGCGCCGCATTACTACAACATGGGCAAAGGTTCGATGCATACAGCCAAAAGCGCCGGGTTTAGGAATTATGGTAGCCTTTTGAATTTCAGTTTAAGGTGCACTAAGAATGCTAATCTGAGTGACAATGTATAAGATTGCGGCTACAATAGTATTTAGGGGTGAATGCTGCAAAATTTTCTATATTCTAGAGTTACTGTTGGCAAAGTTCATGTGGCATCATGATGCTATTTTAGAAATCAAAGATAGCAAAGGCATATAGATATGCCATTGAAATGGTATGCCTCTTCCTAAACTTGCTGGCGATCTCCATCACGGTCCATTAGCTGCTGCAGCTGTCGTATTTCTGATTGTCTCCATGGCCCGCATCTACGTTATAGGTCACGAGGTTCCTATGGTAGTGGAAATGGGTTGGGATAAGTACGCTCGAGTTTCGGCCCTAGATCTCGCTGTTCGTTTTGGCTTAGTAGCATCATCAATAATGGTGGAGCTAGAAGTCCGTGGTAGGAACGGGTCCGTGGAATCAGGTGTGTTGCAGACGAGGGGGGACAATCCGGAAGGATACTACTGGACGCTTTGTGCTGGTCAGTACAGAGCTTATGGCTTGTTGAACTCATCCCATGGAGTTCGACAAATTGACGATTGTTTGTCAAACAATGAATGGAAAGGATTAGGCGGTAGGGACAAATCAGTGTATCCCGAAGTCACTAGGAATGGGTTCACGTTCTAGATGCAGTACCCTATTGCCTCAGTCGAGGGAGCAGTGGAATTGTGGTTTTGAGAATTTCCACATTGCAAAACTCATTGGATAGATCTGGCAGTGATGCTATTAGACAGATGTTCTAGATAGATATGGGGTTCCGTGTGATATTTGGGACGACTCTCCGAGGGACCCGATGCTGTGGCGGCTGATGTGGTCACACTACATATGTGAGTTGCTAGGCCTACCTGACCCTTGCAACATCGATGTGAACGAGGTGATTCCGGAGGAGTTATCGATTGCACTGCAGGAACACTTTGATGATGTAGACAAGGCTCCGTTTTGGGACTCAATTGAAAATAGCGAGAAATTCTAATATGTGGATGACCTTAGAGTATTGGAAGCTCAGGACGGCATTCATACTACGTAGCGTTTGTTGCAAACATGAATGTAATAAACATACTATAATAAAGTTTGGGAAGTCAGACAGTAGTCTGAAAATTTGCGCACCCAAGCTGTGGCACCAACAAGTAGCTAAGACTTCGAAGCTACCTAAGTGGATGCTGCAACTTAGCAATCCAGACTGCGATTTGCACTAGAAAAGATACAATATAATTGTCAAACCTCGTTTTACCAAAAGCGGCTAGTTAGGGTTTCTAGGGCAACTAGGAGTAGTCTTTCCTGCATAAATAAGAGGAGTAGTGGCCATAATGGCCCAGTTATTTATTTGGAGAGAGAGTACCATCCGAGCGCAGCCTAGGGGAATTATTACAGGACTAGACTGACAGCAAGTTCCGGTGGGGAACCGGATGGGAGACCGGATAGGAGAGGACGGGTCTCCGATGGACCCGGTCACGGTCCGAGCATTGAAGTGGGCCGCTCTAAACTGGGCGACCCACTGTTCATTCACTCTCTAGAGCTCCAGTTGTCCGCGCCAGCAGAATTTCGAGCTTCCGGATAGCCGTAGAATTGATAGTGTGGGACCGGAAGAAGAGAGCGTTGAGCGACCATATTGTGCAGATTCTGAGAGTCCGGGAGTGAGGGAAACTGAATACCCGGTGATAGATAGCGACGCGAGGTTAGAGTTCGAAGTAGGCGAGCCTCCGGACAATGCGCACCGCCATTTCCGGCGGAGTTTGAGGAAGAAAGGAAGTGCGCAGTCAGGAAAAGGGTCGCGAGGGCTCCGGGAGGTTAGAAGAACACCCCGGAAGCGGAAAGGGAAGCGCTCGGAGCGCGAGGAGCGAGGTTTACCGAGGAAAGAGAAGGTGCATCTGGATAAGGAGCTGCGTCACATCCGGAGGAGTGGAGAAGCCCGCCCGGAGTCCGCAGCCATGGAACGCAGGGGAGCCGGGGCCAAGATTCCGGAGAAACGTATCTGCCCGGACATCCCGCAACAAGAGTAAGACTTCGACGAGCTAATGCAGGACCTCCAGAAGATGGGGTGCTTGGGATTGTTTGGAAGAGTGTGGGATCTGCAGGACTCCCGGATGCTGGAGGAAATCGAGGGCGGGGCAATGGTGAACGCCTTCCGGACAACCATCCGGGCGAAGTATGGCAGTTGGACCCAGGAGATGTGGCGGGAACTGTACGACTTCCCGGACACCAACGAGGACTTGGAACCGGGAAGCAAGGGCGACACGGACTGGGTGAAGATGCGGTTCAGCTACCTCTCCGACAAGGACGGATTCAAGGTGGCGGACTGCATTATACCCCGGGAGCAACGGCTGCTCCAGTATGTGGTGCCCATCTTCAGTCCGGAGAAGCCCACCACCCTCACTGTGACGCTGGCCCGAGGTATCTTCTCCGCCCTTCTCCGGAAGAAACGGATCAACTGGGCGATCCTGATCCACCGGAACGCGCAGAAGTGGGCGGGTAACCTTGACAACAAGAAGGGATGCCCATTGGCCCCATTTCTCTACCATCTGTATGAGAAACATGGGTGCCTCACGGCAGAAGAAAGGAAGAGGTTGGAGAAAGTGCCTATTCCGGGGGTGAGAAGCCCGGCCAAAAAGAAGACAGCGCTTCCGGACGGAGGAGCGGGGACCAGCAAAACCGGCTCGTCGTCCCGACCGGAGGAGAGAAGGATGGCTCCACCTGCAACACAACCGGATAGGAGCAGAGTCAGGGATAAGGAGCTCCGGAAGGAGAAGGAAGACCAACCGGTAAGAAGGCCACCAGAGGATTCCAGCCCCAATCCGGAGACCAGGACCAAGAGGAGAGAAGACCGCCCGGAGGGAGGCCGACCGGGTGGCACCAGGCCGCAGCAGGAGGAGCGGCAGGAAGGAAGAAGGAACCCGGAACTGGAACGACCGGGTGGAGCGAGACATCAGCCGGAGCTGAGAACAAGAGACCGGGAGGGCAGTTCGGATGAGGAGGAGGATTCTCCACAGCCGAAGCTAACCCGGAAGAAGCCGGTGGGAGGACGAGAGGCAATTCCTCAACCGGAGGTGGGCGGTCCTTCCCAGACACAACCTCGGGTGGATCCAATCAAGGAGTCCAGGCCAGAGGAGGAAACGAGGCCTTCTCCACCCCAGCCCCAGGAGCAACCGGTAGAGGTACCCAGACCAATGGAGGAGGATTCTACTCCGGCGGCTCCACAGGAGCGCATGGAAGAAGAGAACCGGACACACCAGGAGGGAGGTCCATCTCAGCCGCGACCCCAGGGACGGAAGAAGAAGTTAGTCCTCCCGGCTGAAGGAGAGGAAGAACCGGAAGGACCGGATACCACACCTGGAAAGAAGAAGGGACCGGTCCGGAGGAAGGTGACCCCACTCAACAAACGTCCCAAGGAAGCAGGGGAGGATGAAGAGGAAACAGGAGATGAGGGGGGACATGAGCAGGAAATGCCAGCAGGAGCAGAACCGGTCCAGGAGGCAGGACCATCCGGAAATGTGCCAGCGGAACGAAGAGAACCGCTCCGGATGGAGGACATGTTACTGCAGACACGGGTGGCACTGGACCTGGTTACGGAACAGTACAACCCCCTGTTCGCTGCTCTCCGGGAGACAGGGACCCTTCTCCGGACGAACGACATTCTGGAGTATCCGGCGCGAATATGGAAGCTCCAGAGGAAACTCATCCGGAGCAAGGAGAGGGAGAACGAGCTAACCGGACAACTGCAGGGCATCCGGGAGGCAGAGAGCGAATCGGCGGCTCTCTTGAAGGGATTTGAGGAGGAGCTGCAACGAAAGGTAGCCTACATTAACGAGATAGAGGCCCACGTACAGAGGAAGGAGTTGCAGATCCGGGAGCAAGAGGATACCATCTGGAGTGTAGTAGGGACAAGCCGGCAGTGTGTCTCCAGGCTATCCGGATTGTTCCAGTCGAATGGGGAGGCACAAACAAAGGCCCGGTTGTACGACGAGCGGGTACTTCAACCGGGATTGGAGGGAGCAGCCCGGATGAAGAATGTAGTCCGGGAGTACTCGGACAAGGTAGAAGCATTTTTGGTGGAGTTCCGGGTGCTGGCGGAATGCATTCGGGAGAGCTCTTCGGAGGAGGAGTCGGATCAGGAGGAACCTACCTCCCGGACCGTGGTGGATGTGGAGCCCATCCACATGGCCCAACCCGCGGGAGTAAGCCCAGAAGAAGTCCGGGATCTGAGCGAAGGTATGGAGGCAATGGATGTCCACCCGGACAGGGCGGAAAAGCAACAGGAGGGACAATCGGCGGGGCGTGGAACTCGGGGAGATAGGCCGGCGGATCCGATCTTGGTGGGGAGCCCGGAAGATGAGGAATAGCAGCCGCAAGTAGACCTGTGGCTGTCCGGAATCATCGGGGTCCCTGAATTGGTGGCCCAGATTTAGTGGATCCGATCGCTTTGAAGGGACTCCTTTTTGCAGCAGTAGGGTAGGACTCTGTTTGGGAGTTAGTTTTTAAGATTCTAATGTTAGTTGCAGCGTAGGATGAGAACTAAATCGTGGGGTAGTCCCCCGGTTTTTCCGGATCTGCGGGTTTCCCGGATCTGGTCGGCTTTGTGTTTTCTTTTTATCCAGGGATGTTCTTCATTCCTGGGGTCTTCTTTTGTGTACCATTTTTCTCTTTGTAAATGATCACAAGCATACTCTTCTACGACCGGAGCGGCTGTGTGTGTGTGTGTGTGTGTGGCTATTGATTGAGATGGTGGTCCAATTAAGTCCCTTGGTAACTGGAAGAGTTGATCGGATTCTGTTGTAGATCTAGTTATTCCGCGCCCGGTCGTAAGGTGTGATCCGAGGTAGCGGCTCAGTGGATGGGAGGGGGTACTCCAGTCCTTTCAGAACTCCTGGACGGGTAGTCCGGTTGAGGTGCCAGCACCCGGGCAGATCATGTGACAGGAAGGAGCGGAATAGCTAGAGTAACTGGGTTCTGTTGTAGATCTAGTTAGGAGTCTGGGTATTGGGCAAACTCATAGATTGTTTGAAGGTGGGTTGTTCTGTGCTTGGTTGCAGGGTATAATCCGGGAAACTGGCTGAGTGAATAGGAGGGGGTACTCCGGTTCTCTCAGAACTCCTGGACGGGTAGTCCGGTTGAGGTGCCAGCACCGGGGTAGGCCATGTGATAAGGGGAGTCGGAATGACCAGAGTAAAATGAACTGTTAGGAGTCGAACCAATTCCGGATACCCCGGGTAAATGTCCATCCCAGTTATCAAGTCGTTGTAGTAATTTGTAAAAGGGGGAAACCCGGGTTGCGCTTAAGTGACCGGCTGTGGGTTTGGGATGAATCTGCAGCTGAAGTGCAGTACGGGAATTACCCGGGATTAGGAGTTTTTGTTAAGATAACCGAAAGGTAGTGAATTTCCCATCACTTGAATCAGTAGGGAAGGGTGTGTCTTTCAATCCAGCACCACTAATGTGAATAGAGAACCCTCTGAGGGGAAACAGAGGTTAAACGAAACCGGATCAGATAATAACGGTAGATCGGGAGAGAGGAAGATTAGTAGAAGTCCTCCTCGAAAGGATACCGGATCTAGTTGTAACCGGGTCAGTCAGTAGGAGAAGACCCGGTTTGGTAAGAAAGAGGAATTCAGCTGGTGATAAAGAGAGAGAGATCACCAGTCCGGGACCATCTCCGGAAACTTCCCACTTCACAGAATCTCTGCGGAACGATAACCCGGAAATCACCTCTACGAGCGCTCTTAATACAAAAAAGTGCGTTCTAGGGGAATATCCGGTATGACGTGCTACGACAATAATCATCACTGTTGCTGGCACGAACCAATATAGACACAACATCTGTGGTATCAATCAAAGTAGAGAGTAAAGGGTTGGCGAGATGGAAGTAGACCTTCGCGGCCCAAAGCCATTATGACATAGTCATCATAAATATCAGAGCGGATGGTCTAAGACTTGAAGGAATTAGTCCTTGTGCCCAAAAAGGTGGACCAAAAAAATGATAAAATTATCTTGAGATCAATCATGATCATTACAATTGGAAACAGTCCACCCGTGACTATTGATAATCAAGAATGGAACACATGAATATCGGTTTTAGCGGAGTAGTATATAGGGTTGAACCAGGGTTGCAGTGCAATTGAATCTCCAACAAGTGCATTGCTAGAGGCCCTCCTTGGCTAACAGTCTTGCTCACTCTCATTGACTATTCTCAAACAAGTGATAATAGAGCTTGAGTGTTAATCAAATGTGGACTTTGTCCATATGCTAAATAAGATGCCTATGAGTTAGATCGGGTCAATATTCCACTTTCGAGAAGGAATTTAATTTCATTAAAGCTGAAAGTTGGGGCCTGCATGAATAGGTCGACGTTGGGGTCATGCTTGCACACCTTTATAAAGACATAATAAATGTGTTTGCAATAGCTGAAAGTGCCACCTCTCTTACCAAACTTGACCATGGTTTGTTTGAATGCAGGACAGGTGCACGCAGGTTCGGAGCTCACTGTAATCTGGTATTGTGTCACAGCAGGTTTAGTTCCAGAGTCCAAAGCTACGATGCATCCATAGCCTGGGTGTGGAACTATTGTAACGCTGTCGATTCTTGCCTTCAAAATCTTGGAAGAATCGATGCTGAGACTCTGCTTGGAGGTGGGAACGTTGGCTTGACGGCGAACTTTCTTGGATTTCCGCTTTTCAGGATATTGGTCGGCATCACATGGCACAGGGACAGCAGACATATCTAAAGGCAGCGGTGCATTGGAAAATAGCCTCCTGGGAGACACTTGAATTTTTTGTGGGACCTGAAATCCTGCAGCTTCGAGCGCTTGAATCTCCTTGAGCTTGAGGTTCGTTCCCAGCTTCACGGGCCACACATCGGGAATTGGCGGCCTCGGTTCTGTGGACGAAAAGTGCCTCACCCACTTGCGTCGAGTGCCCTTCACGCACCTCTCGATGTCATCAGGGCAAAAGAAGAATTGTTCGTGTATCTCCCTGCCCAACCTCACGTTCAGCCATTCACCGGTGTATGTCGGAGCGAGGGTGTTAGTCGAGTTCCGGACAATTTTGGCATCACACTTCTTCTTAGTTACTGCTCTCATTGCCCAACACAACTTGGCACTCGTTTTGGACAACCAAGCAATGTGCCAAAGTCGCTCGTTCACAGTGGATTCTTGGACCGCGGTGACGTGCTGAATACCACCTTCCAGGACAGGTGGTGAGGTTGGAATCACGGGAGATGCGATGACCTCTAAATCTTTAAATTCTTTCTCCTCGGCTGTGACTGGTAGAGAGGCTACTCTAGAGAGAGCAACTCGCTTCAATGCTCGGGGGCGAGAGTAGTTCACTGTATCTGGCCGATGGGACTTACCGTCGTCTCCAAGCGGCAGGTCCGGCTTGCGCTTGGTTGAACCGAATACCTCCTCTCCTTCCTGGTGAGGATCACGGATGCAAAACTCATCAGCTCCAGGCATATCCAGCATTGCCTCTTTGAGCACTCTAGGGTCGCCTGTGTTTTTGGCGCGACGTTGTGCATTTCTTAGTTTGAGCTCGTTCTTGCAGGGACCGGATCCTCCAACGTCTCCCTTTAGGAATTGGTAGTATGCCACTACCTGCATAAATGCACGTATGTAGTCGTCGACAGTGGCAACGTAGAGGTCATTACCTCTGTTGCCTGACGCTTGAAGCCACTTGTTGTACATAGTCTCGGCAAGGTTGCAGGACGGCATGTCCGCTAAGGCCTCTTCGTCAAGGTTCTGTAGAAGTCCATCAAAACGAAGGTCAATTGAAAATATTAGAAAGCACGGCTTTGGAAAGAGATAGTGAAGGGGAGAGTGTACTCACAAACTGCATGCAGCCACCCCATTGTCGATATCTGAAGTGCCAGAAGGCTAGCCAAAGATCCAAGTGTCTCAACGATGTCTCGGATGCAGCTCCAGAAGACTGCCACCAAGCCCTGATGGCTAGGTATCTAATATCCGCCTCAGCCATGGTTGTGGAGTCTCTATACTGCATGCAAAGGCGCTTGTGCTGTTCTCGAAATTTTTCGGCGATGTACTGCTTGTTATGCTTCTCGAAGGATTGAGACCAATGAAAGTAGCACGTCCTCTCCCGATCCACCATTGGATCTTTCGGATTCCCATTTCCGTAAATGATCCTCAGTGCATTCCAATTGGCTTGTGCACTATCTGCCATGAATCCCATGAATTGTGGGTTGGAAATGTCATGCCTCTCCATGACAGCATTCAGGTTCTTCCAGAAGACAATTTCAGCAGCTGTGTCTTTCGATTGCATGTCACAGCATGCAATGGTCATGACACGACAATACGTAGAGTCGTAAACATGGCAGCCCATCGTAGTCCAATGTTTCACACGTTTGACATGGTCAAACATGATCCAGCTATTTTCAAGATCTCCTCCCGTTTGCATCCTCTTGACTAAATCCACACCACTACGTGGATCCATTTCGGACATTTTAAAAATGAAGACCTTGTCTGAATCCTCACCTTGACCAGGGAACATGTTTTTTTGAACGAAGGCCCAATTGCTGAGTCCTCTAAGTTTGGTGATATTGTCCATGACACCATACCTCCTAAGGTATCTGAATGTGACATCTTTATTTCTAATGCTCGGAGATCCCATGTCTTTGAACCTATCAAGAACCGGCACGAGATCTTTGAAACTAAGAGTTTTGGGTTGTTCGTCTTCAGAGCGTAGAAGAAACTCACCTAAAAGTTCCTTGCTGGCCTCAAGAACGACAGTACTCTTGGTTGCGGATGGTGTTCTCTGGATTTGCTCCTCGATGACAGTGTTGATCTTGGACTTGGTATCTCGGTAGTCTCCAACCTTGACCGGATGCTTGTGATGTCCAAGATGAATGCAAGCCCTTGTGACGTTTGGCCCACCATGGACGTAGTATATTTTAGCGCTACAGCTTTTTACGCACGAGGGAGACTCTTTGCAAACCTTGCAGACCAACGTAGAGTCCTTAGGAGGGGACTCCTCTACCGTGAATGGCCTCCACGTACAACCTTCAAACTCGGTATCATTCAGTGAAGATGTGCGGTGTGCACGCTTCAAATATTCGCACTCCTTGTTGCGACACTCCAAATGACCTACGCATATCGAGAATCGGAACGAGAAGCCCAATGGATTGGAAATATTAGTTGTCATAGTTCTAGTCCACACATGGCCATCGTACCTCTTATCCATTCTATGCATAGTTTTTGCAGTAGTGTGAGAGGTGTGAAGCGAGGCGGGAGGAAACTCGTACAGTACGTCTCCATCGAATTTGGGAGGTAGATAGTCCACCTTGATCGTCGTGACCGTATCGTAGTCAAGTTTCTTGAGCACGTTCTTCTTCCCATGTAGGGGGGAAAAGCTATTACGTGAGCAGTGAGCAGTGAGCAGAGATTTTTGAAAAAATTTCGGGCTGTTAGATTTTAAAGGACCTCCTATTACCGCGGATTTAGGTGTAATTAGTGAGTATTTATGAAACATTGATTTATGAAAAGTACCTATAGCCGTGGAATTTAGGGTGTATTTTTAGAGTTATTAGTGGAATTTATTAGCGTAGAACAGCAATCGCTCGTTCCCGAATCTAACATAAATGCATTCAAACTCGTTACAGATTCAAGAAATGATGTGGAAATAAATAAATACTCAAACCGTACAATCAAAGTGAATCTGTATCAGATTCGATAGCACTGACATCGACATATGAAAGCACACGAGGATCATAATGTCGATGCGGTGTAGAATAGCATGAAGAACCACTAGGGCTAGGACTAGCATTGGCATAATTATGCTCTTGCCAATGCTTCTGCGTACACTGGAAGTCCTTGAGGGGAACTATCAGGGCTGACCAAACTCTGCAAGGACTTTCTAAGGTTAAAACGGCGCCGCTGTAGTGATCTAGTCCTTGTCAAACTGCAAACTGTAAGAGAAGTGTAGTAGTATTAGAAAACGTATTTAGATGAAGATGTACTAACTAGTATTTGCAAGGTGCATTATATAAACATTGAAACTTACTCACATGGACAATCAAGGGGCTCGTCAGGAACGGTCTCATCATCGGAATCAGGAAGGTTGATGCGAGCAGTGTTAGGTGGCGCTGTACATGGCTGAGGAGCAATGAGGGGCTTCAAGACCTCAGCAAATAGCTTTGAGTCGCTTTCAAGTGCGACAATGTGACGGTTGCAAGCCCGTGCTGCACGGATAGACGCACCTGCACAACAAAGTACAAAAGGTTTAGGGACAAAGGGTTTAAAGTCACATGATATTAATTTTAGAATTCAACGAAGGAGAATAAAATTACCCGTGGATGCCGTCAGGTCTGCTACGATACCGTTCTCTGGAGTTAAACCATACACAAACAGTTTCATCAACACCTCTAATTTCTCTTTCGGACCACGCCATGGTCTCCTTGTGTCCTTCCTCAACAGCTGTGACTCCACTGTCACAGCGTTGAAAAGAACGTCATCGCACGCTAGGTCGACCTGCGGAATGGACGGGTCTTTTACAATAACTAGAGGTGGAGGCTGCCGGGCAGCAGTAGAGGGAATATCACGGGCAAGAAGAACCGCCTTGAACTTCAAAGTCTACAAAAAAAACAATCAATATTAATACATACGTTGTCATATTACATAACATGTCATAGAAATTCAATTTGAAGAAAGATTAAAAAGTTAGAGGAGCTCACATTTTTAGATGGATGGAGCGGACTCGCTAGATGGAGGTAGTTGATGATTGTCCACTCATCAACGACTTTCATCTTATAGTTTTTAAAATATGACATTACTTCTTTTTTGACAATGGGATTGTCGGGGTAAAAAAGGAGAAATGCCCCATCGTCATGGAGATATGCATACGCAAATCCCATGGTCACCTTCAGAAAACCCTCAAGACTCTCATTCCAATTAGGAACTTGCGATGGAGGGTCTGAAACACCGGGGACTCTCAATCCATCTGGATACTCTGCAATAAGTAGATCAACCCCCGGTTTATCTAGAGCCTTACCGTCAAAGAATAGGTGTCTAGAGGCACCAACCTGTGTCACAATGAAGAAACATAGAGAATTAAATATTGAAACTTCAAAACACAAACTAACAACAATTGGCAAAGAGGACACTCCAATAAATAGAAGAAGTATTCACCTTCTTCAAGAACTCCACAATCTGATTATATTCTGGGCAGAATTGACCGGTTTTCTTCTTCTCATCTGCCATTCGCAAGAAAGAGTCGTTGACAAGAAGGTCAAGAGAAGTGTACTCTGAAACACTAACACCGGGCTTGCTCAACATGGGTGCTCGTTTCGGGGGAGAAAGGAACACCGTTGGACTAGAAGGGCCTGCATTGGACAACTTCACCCTCCTCGTTGCAGGCTCCGCTGCTGTCACAGCTGGGGTCTCTACCGGTGGAGGTGGACTTTGTGCTGGTGGTGGTACTGCGGTATTGGCCACAGTGGGAGTAGATGGAACTGCAGCCGCTGGTGCAGAGGTCTCAACAGCATCAGCCTTGCGTTTTGAACCACGCTTGGATGTCGTGGTTGCCTTTTGCGTCGAAGCAGCTTCTTTCTCAGTCGTTGATGTGTCCTTCTGTGTACCTGTTCCAATCAGACTAGGTTCGAGGGAGTCTCGCAGGGCAATATCAAATGAAGGAGGCTTGGTAAGTGGACAATCTAAGTACCACCCACAGCGGTCCCAGTGCACAATATCCCACTGCTTCATAAGCCCTTCTATGAACATGAACTCATCACTTTCCTGATCAAGATAGTTCACAAATAATGGAGGAGACCTAGACATGGCCTTTGCCGGAAACAAAATATACTTAAAGTATCGGTACAAGACACGGTGCAATGCAGGTTTGAACAGATATTGCTTGTCAACCGTATTGTTCTTGTGGATGCCTTTATCAACAGCAAATTCTCTGTAGAAAACAGTGTCCGAGAGTGAAATTCTCATTTCCTCAATGTAATCATAGATGGTGGGTATTGGGTCTCTACCGTCTGGGTGGTAATCGATGGTGACCTTTTGATCTCGAACAATGCACTCAAAAATGACCCCAGCTTCCATGGTCAACTGTAAAAAGTTTAACATTTGAGAAAGATGTAATGAAATGATAACAATGTGATATAAAAATCCAATATCAAATTGTGGGAGCACTGATAAAAAAATTAGAGAACTTGGTAGAAAAAACTTGGAAATGTACCTGAGACCACCAAGTAGCCTTGTGAAGCCAGATCAAGAAGGTGTCATCACTAAAGTTAGATTTAGGAAACCTGAGTTGCACTCGGAGTTTTGCAGGCTGATTCCATCGTTCAAGCCAAAGAACCTTCATGATAGGATCCATAACACTGGTGCCAAGCATCCAAAGCTTCTCAAGCTTCATCTCTGGTTCTTCATCATGAGACTCATAGTGATACTTCACTTCCTCAAGAAAAGGTATGGTGTTGCTGGGATCAGCAACAGGCAGCATCTTCTTCAACTCACCCTTGTAATGAACTTTGGTTTTCTTCACAGCCCTGTGCACCAGTTCCTCAAGTCTTTTAGCAGTCCAATCTTTTGGATTAGGATATCTCTCATAAAATCTCCTCTGAGCAACGGCGGTTGCTTCTCCAATCTCTTGCTGCAATAGGAAGACAAAACAATTAAACAGACATTAGGAATGAACTATTTGTCAACATTATTCACAAACTTCAGCAGTTAAGTGACGGATATACCTGATTGAGAAGAGCATTGAGAGAATCAATAGTCAATGAAAACCACGTCTGGCTCTTGTCACCCTTTTGTTTCTGATCAGAGAGTCGAAGGTCCTCATGTGGCACCAATGATTTAAAATATGAGAGAGGTTGAGCCCCAATAGTTCGAACTCGATAGAGTTTATGGACAAGGTTGGAAGTCACATGAGACTTTTCATTTCTCCTGTTAAATCAAATACATTTGAATTAGTCTAGTTATGAAATGATACACAAACACTGCATGAAAGCAATGTTAATAAGTAATAGAAATCGTACCAATTGACTTTGTGTAGAGTAGTGAGCATCGTAGGAATATCTCCTTTCACCTCCAGGATGATGCTATCAACTGAGTAATGCCATCCTAGATCATTTGGATGGTCTCGATTTATAACTGGCATCCAAGCTTGGACTCTATGGTTTCCATCCCAGACATGGAACATTTTTCCACAGAACACACTAAGGATGGGATCTGCAGCAAGCATGGATTCGAACTCATCGTTGACACTAATCCAATGGTGACTCCAAGATGATTTAATTTCTGGAGTGACATTTTTGGTCTTTCCGTCGTTGTCTTCAGAAGCCACATAGAACACACCGTTACCTTCCATGTATCCATTTTTTATAAAGTGGGATGCTAGCTTCATGACATCGTTTTTGAGAAACGGTCTCACAACAAGAAGGCATACCATTCTACAAAGGGGAATCAACAAGCGAGACTTGTGACGAGGTTGGAACCGAAGCCTCTCGATTCGAGATCGTGTATTAGGAGTCTCACTCAGCAGAATTGAATTGAGCTGGGAATGAACGTCTTGTTCACTCAGCCGCTCTTCTTGCATACGTTCGCCAAGGTCACCGGAATCACCTTCAAAATAGTAAATTCTCAAAATTTAGTATTTCAAAGGAGAAATTTTGAGATGAAATGAGGATAAAGAATGTTATAGAATATCACCTTCAAGGTCTTCTTCTATATTTTCGTGTAACTCACCATTCGTATCCATTTGCAATTGTTCTATAAAATCACAGGTAAAGGAAAGTTAGTTAAGGAATAATGACAATCTATGAACTGACTAACACGTGTGTTCCACAGTACACTGAATAATCTACATAAGCCAAGCTGGGGGCAGCTTTAAACCGGCTGGATACTGGATGGTTTCTAACGCCCTGTCCACTCTGGTCTGAATTCTTTGAATACATAACATGCATGCTGGGGGCAGCCGGTACCGGCTGGGTACTGGTGCCTTCCCAAGGCCTGTCCTCTCTAGTCTGAACTGAGGTAAACAAAACTTGCATGCATGTCAACAGCATACGGTACCGGCTGGGTACTAGAGCCTTCACAAAGCCTATTCTCTATGGTCTGAACTCTGGTATACAATACTTGGATGCTGTTGGCAGCCGGTACCTGCTAGGTACTTGTGCCTTCCAAACGCATGTCCTCTCTGGTCTGAAATATCGTAAAATTTCTATGCTCGCGTGAAGCAGGTACCGGCTGAGGGACAATCTTTGAACTGAATAACTTAGAACTGAATAACTTTGCATGCTGGGGGCAGCATGGAGACTGAATGAAGAAGGCGTTAGACAGGCTTGGATAATACGAATGAGTCAGTCTACACAATGTTGGACAAGTTTAAAGCTAACTGAACAATGTGGCTATTTCGCGAGCGGTGAGCAGAAAACCATGAGCGGTGAGCACAAAATTTTGTTGCCCATGAGCAGACTTTTTTATAAAATTTCAAATTTGGGAACCCTATGACCGCGGCTTTTTTCTAACTTTAGTGAAAAAGATTTTTTTTTAAACTTTTTTGGGGACCCTAAAACCGTGGGTTTAGAAAAACCATTGTTTTAAAAAGTAGAATTTGGGCCTAAGACCGTGGGGCCAACGTCACATCTGGACCGTGAAGCCGTGCAATGATTAAGGAATTGACAAACATAATGTCTTGAAGTTGATCCCATCCAGCTCATCATGGCATGCACTTCTGACGTCATCAATCACATCAGTCCCAAAACATCAGATTTCAAGGGAACTCATCTCTCTGGAATACTAAATTCTCAAGGACCTCATTGCATTTTCATATTTCATGTTTGGGCGGAGGGCTTGTGTGTTGGAGTGCTGGGGATTTGGAGTGTAGGAGTGCTGGAGTGCTGGGAATTTGCAGTGCTGGAATGCTGGAGAGCTGGAATGCTGGAGTACTAGAGTTCTGGATTGGCGTATTGGACTACGCGCTGGAGTTTTGGGCAGCGTGCTTTAGTTTTGGACTGGAGTTTTGGACTGCTTGCTGGAGCGCGTGAGGAGTGCTGCTGTGCTGGGAATTTGGAGTGCTGGAATACTGGAGAGCTGGAGAGCTGGAATGCTGGAGTACTAGAGTTCTGGATTGGCGTATTGGACTACGCGCTAGAGTTTTGGGCAGCGTGCTTTAGTTTTGGACTGGAGTTTTGGACTGCTTGCTGGAGCGCGTGAGGAGTGCTGGTGCAGCAAGGTATGAGCAACATATGCCTCTTTGAACTGCGGGCTCTGAACCATTTACAGAAACCTCCCATACAATTATGAATGCATTATATTTAGTTTGAAGCTTTGAACTCCTTAACAATGATTCAGACTTTGAATTAAATGCAATTCTGAGGAATTCTGAGAAATGCATTCATAATTCATATTCGCAGAATAAAGAGTACACTTATGAATGCAATTTGTTTTGTTTGAAGCTTTGAACTCCTGGAATGAAGACTCAGGCTTCTTACAAATGCAATCGAGGCTTCAAAATTACTCAGGCATCAGAGTTGCATTGTTCAATTGTATGTATTTTTTTCAGTATGGAGCTATAAACTCCTTAATGCTTACTAAACAGCAATGTTCATTCACTAATTCATTCTATCATTGTGGACGTGAATTGGCAGAATGAGGAGGCCTAGAATTACCAGGGGCATTGCATTCAGGTGTAATCCGAGTGTGAAGTGCACATGCTGTGGCACCAGAATGACGAGAATGATTGACATATACCTCCACCCTGTCACAAGATTTGTCACATGCAAGCCCTGTCTTGATTACAGGAGGAGGATGCTCCAGAGAACTGTAAACTTCTAAACAAAAACTTCTGCACTTAAGAATTTTGGAGTGTAGTGACTTTGAATGCATTGATTTTCTAATCACCTGTACTCTTGTAGGATGGGGAAGTGCAATGTCTCGAGTGTGGTGCACATGGCTATATGGTTCCATGTTCCATTTGCAACGCCAGATTCTGCAGGAATTGCATCACCCGGCTTTGTGGCGAAAACGCATACGAGAACGTCATCTGGAATCCCGGGTGGGCATGTTTCATATGTGATACTAGGCTGGGAGCTCCCATTCGCATGGATACGGAGCACTTCTTGGAATTGGCAGTCATGAACGGCCACCATCCGGAATGCCGCCACGGGATCCGGCGCAGGTGTACTCGAGCTGACTACAGGAATCCTTATGCACCATCTCAAATTCCATAGTTTTAAAGTGCGCAAGGGTGTGAGTCAAAACTTTTGACGTGCGTATAGATTAGAATGCAAGGCTTTGTTTTTGTAAATACCTAGTAGTACTTCAAGACCAGAACACATTAATGACATGTAAATATGGATGAGTGTTTGAATACTAGATCTCTCTTCCCTCTTAAGACAATGTAAACATTCTGTTAATATACTGAATAGAAGGCCTTTAGTACAATCCAGCATAAGTAACGGGTCACGCGTGGTGAGTCCAGCATGAGTGCAAGGTCCAGCAGGAGATTAGCATCTAGCGCGAGTACAAAGTCTAGCGTAGTTAGTCAAAAGGGCTGCCGGTGCCGGCACCCTTAGAGAGGAAGATCTGGCATTTCAGGTTCGTCACGAGTCCAAACGATCTGGCTCAAGAATCATAGTTCTTCCATGTGAGATGTCCGCATAAGCAACGTCTCCGGCTTTCTTATGGCGGGGAGACAAAAACATACGCTCATCAACATCCACATCATCCACAATAACGCCTTCCCTCACCTTCTTGGGCGGCTGCTTTTCCTCCGCAGCAGCACTAGCCGCCTTATTCCTCTTGCCAGTCTTCAAGCTCTTGAGAGCCGATTTCGCCTCTTTCGCAGCTCCTTTCACAGCTTTGATAGCCAACTCTCCTTCGTCCTTTGCGGCCCGAATCCCTTTCTGGTGCCCCGAAATATCCTCAGCTATCAACACGCCCTCGTCTCGGAAGAGCATCCCGCCCTCGTCAACGAGCATCTGGTTCAGCAGATGCGAAAGAATCGCCACGACTTACACATCGTCATCGTCGGATTCGTCGAGCTCAACCGCATTCTCCAGGGTGGCGCCCACCTGCGTCTCATCCTGATGGCGCAAACACCAACAGGAATCACCAGCCGACTCTTCTTTCTTCAACACCACCTCCGGCTCTTCTTTCTTTAGAATCTCCAGATGGCTCTGTCTCTTCACTGTCGCACTCGCATTTCCAGCTCCTCCTGCTTCTGTTTCTTCGTGATCTCCGGGACGTCTGCATGCTTCGGTCTCGTCAAAAGCACCAGCGCTACTTGGCATTCTGAGGTCATGTTGCATTGTGAGAAATTTTCGGATCTTCAAAGCGTCGTCTAGATGCTCAGCCTGGAGGCGAAGATCATTCACAACGCTTTGACAAGATTAACGTTTCACAACCCAAGCCCGCCAAGGTCACTCGATCTCGTTTGAAGGGATCATCTTCCGGTACGATAAATCTTGAAGAAGACAAAGTTCCTGTAAGACTTCACAGTGCCTTTCCTGGTGTAGGAACCTCATCTCCAAATTCACTTCTGGAAACACTGCAAGTACACCATGTGTCGAGTGTGCTGGAATCAGATTGTGACACAAGCGCATGGCATATTCGGCGAGTGTTAAGTGTGGGGAAGAAGTCATGTTTTGGCTAGATCCAGAAGTCTTCCAAGAAGTGTACACAGAAGTTATCCCTCTCTGTTCCTGCACCAGTTTATTTTGGAACGTATCATTGTCGTCCCAAAAATAAGGATTTTCATCAATTTTTCTTCTTCTGTCCTGATTATTTGGCAAGATGCGTGAAGAGTAATCGCCGTAGGTGGGTGACCACGCGACCTGATGTCCCAGATGTTTGGCCCGTGGTGAGGGGTACTAATCTTACACAGCGAGAGATACTAAGACTCGAAGAAGCTGGGTTTCAATTACAGCAACGGCCGCCAATGTCTCAAGACCGGCTATTTGGCAACGATAATGTTGTTGCATCTCAAGTACACAACATTCCTGCACCAGCGTTTCTCGACAAGTATTTGACACAGAGAGGTAACAAGAAGACACGTCGCAATCTCAATTCTCCAGTCAGCGCTCATCAAGCAAGTCGGTGGGCCTCTGCGTCACTGGTTGATGTTGTAGTTCTCAAGGTGACACTTGTTCCGAGTCCGGGCATCGGTGCGATAGTGGATATGCGATCGATGCATGGATCTGAGTCTAAAGAATACAAAGTGAGCATCGGTCCGCTCCCCGAATGCAACTGTTTTGACTATCAAGACATGTTTCTGAAATTCAAACAACGCGGACCTTATTACAACTGTAAGCATATCTATTATGTTTACCGTGTATTGTGTGGCCTCACACGCAATGACGATCTCTTCATACATGCCCCGACGCTGAGCTTTAACGAGATCAAGCAGATTTTGCTCAGTGGTATTGTAGACAGGGTCACACCTGCTTAGTGATTCAGGAAGTGGTTTAACCAACATCCCACTTAAAAAGAAAATGTTGTGACTTTATGGTAGTGTTATACTTGAGTGCAATTTGATAGGTGTAGTCAAAGCACCCTACTTCTTTTTTGCCAAGTGTGTTCCATTTTCCTTGGAGTTATTGAAAATGTTCTTTTCTGCCATGTGTGTTCCATAATGTTTGTGGAAAGTGTATTAAATTCCAATTCAAAGCGTAACTGAAATCCATGGTTATGGGCCCGATTTTTAACGGTTTTAGATTAACTTTACTGAATTGATTTTTATCTTTTCTAAAATTAGCAAGCGTAATTACTTTTTTTCCCCTCTTTAATGCTTATAAATAGTATATTCCACGGCCATAGGCCTCATCTTTTTTTAAAATTCAAGTACTTTTTATCTTTTCTTTTTAGATTTTCCGCTCATTGCTCGTAATTTTCCGCTCACCGCTCGTGATTTTCTGCTCACCGCTCGCGAGATAGCATTCCTGGCTAACTAAACATCTACAATTTAGTATTTAGTATTTATGCAAATTAAACATGTAGTATTTAGTATAAATTAGGGTCTACAGTCACTGCACACTAAGTCCATAGAGTGGAACAGCGAGTTTTAAGTCCACTGATAGTACCCAAATTTTTTTCACAAAGCATCAAATGCAATAACTTCTGATCATTGGATCTTCACAATTGGTTCAAAGCTCTTACTTCTATCCACTACCTTCTATAACAAAAATATCATCCGCCAAGAGGACTAAACATAGTTCTTGTCACTAGTTTCTAAGTTATCGTAATAACTCCATGGTTCGAGATAATCCTCACCTGGATACTGGAGTTCCCAAATTAACGGTTTAAGATCCGCTGCAATAGACACAACCATTAAGAACATGTGAAATTTTCATATCATTAATTTCGCTTGCATAGGGATAAGAATTTATCATTGAAACTCAAAACATTAGTCTCATTAGCTAAGGTGTAATTTCAAATTTTTGTTCAAAGTTTGCGAAGCTTGGGAGGCAGCCGGTTCTTGCATGGTTCAAGCGAGACACCTGAGTCCACAACACAGCCTGACTCCACTAGGCAAGAGGGCAACCTAAGATACACTTCACGCAGCCCAAGCCAAGGCTGGGTACATTTCAGGGTTGGAGGCAGGTAATGTTTCAAAATTTTGAGCTAAACTAGCCAATCTCAGGGGTACACTTGGGACAGCCTGAGTCCACGATATTATGAACTTCTTGAACTAAAAGTGCCAACGTCGGGGGCAGCCGGTACCGGCTTGGTTCATTTGAGACACCTGAGTCATCGAGACAGCCTGAGTTTCCAAGGCAAGGAGACAGCATAAGGTACCAGCGTTTGGTAGTGAAAGCCAAGGATGGGTACACTTGAAGCCACAGGTGACGAGTAGTCATCCTCGAACAATGTGTTCTAAAATACTTGGAATCCAGAATGTGCATAATTTTTGAAGCTCAAACGCCATGCTCGGGGGCAAGCCGGCACCGGCTGAGTACTCCAGACACATCCTTAGGCTCTATGGCTGGGTACACGTTGTACAAGGAGAGTGCCTTAGCTAAGGTGTAATTTCAAGTATTTGTTCAAAGTTTGCGAAGCTTGGGAGGCAGCCGGTTCTTGCATGGTTCAAGCGAGACACCTGAGTCCACAACACAGCCTGACTCCACTAGGCAAGAGGGCAACCTAAGATACACTTCACGCAGCCCAAGCCAAGGCTGGGTACATTTCAGGGTTGGAGGCAGGTAATGTTTCAAAATTTTGAGCTAAACTAGCCAATCTCAGGGGTACACTTGGGACAGCCTGAGTCCACGATATTATGAACTTCTTGAACTAAAAGTGCCAACGTCGGGGGCAGCCGGTACCGGCTTGGTTCATTTGAGACACCTGAGTCATCGAGACAGCCTGAGTTTCCAAGGCAAGGAGACAGCATAAGGTACCAGCGTTTGGTAGTGAAAGCCAAGGATGGGTACACTTGAAGCCACAGGTGACGAGTAGTCATCCTCGAACAATGTGTTCTAAAATACTTGGAATCCAGAATGTGCATAATTTTTGAAGCTCAAACGCCATGCTCGGGGGCAAGCCGGCACCGGCTGAGTACTCCAGACACATCCTTAGGCTCTATGGCTGGGTACACGTTGTACAAGGAGAGTGCCTTAGCTAAGGTGTAATTTCAAGTATTTGTTCAAAGTTTGCGAAGCTTGGGAGGCAGCCGGTCCTTGCAGGGTTCAAGCGAGACACCTGAGTCCACAACACAGCCTGACTCCACTAGGCAAGAGGGCAGCCTAAGGTACACTTCACGCAGCCCAAGCCAAGGTACATTTGAGGCTAGGAGGCAGGTGTACTCTCAAAATTTTGTGCTAAATTAGCCAATCCCGGGGGTACACTTGAAACTCAATTTGCCATGTATTGGAACCGGCTGGATATACCTGAAGCTAGAACACAGCCGCTGCTTTGGTGTAGTATGAAATGTTTGAAATGTTTGAAATTCTTGGCGACAGGCTTTGAGTCCAGGATGTCCTTTTTTTAGGAAGGAAAATTGCCAGCTCTGGGCAAGCCGGCACCGGCTGGGTATACCGAGGGCATGGAGACTCACTCAATCCACGAGATAGTTCAGGCTAGGAGACTGCCGGTTCTAAGGTGTAGTCTCATATTTTTGAACTAGAATTGCTAAGCTCGGATGCAGCCGGTACCGGCTGGGTACACTTGACGCAGTCTAAGGCTCGAAGGCTGTGTAAACATGAGGCAAGGAGACAGCCTAAGCTATGCTGAAACTCTAAAGTATTTTTATAATTTTGCCAAGCTCGGGGGCAGCCGGTGCCGGCTGGGTTTATTCAAGACATCTGAGTCCACGAGACAGCCTGAGTCCACAAGGCAAGCCGACTGTCTAAGGTACACTCAAAGCATACTAAGCCAAGGTTGGGTTAGGAGAGCCTAAGTTAAGTTGTAGTCATCCTCAGCTAAGGTGTTATAAATTACTTTGAATCCACGATTTTTTTGAATTTTAGATTTAAATATGCCACGCCCTGGGGCAAGCCGGTACCGGCTGGGTACACATGTGTAGCAGCCTAAGGCTCTAAGTCTGGATACTAGTGTGGCAATTTTACATCCAATAGCTAAGGTGTACACTGAATTTCTTTGAACTCAATTTTCCATGCTTGGTACTGGCTGGGTGCACCTGAAGCTAGAACACAGCCGGAGATAAGGTGTAGGCTAAAATGTTTGAAATTCGCTTGAGTCAGCCGGTGCCGGTTGGGTACATTTGAGGAACTAAAATGCCATGCTCGAGGGTCAGCCGTTACCGGCTGGGAACAATAAAGGCTTAGAGACAGGCTGAGTCCATCATGTTTGGAACTCAAAATTGTCTTGCTGGGGGGCAGCCGGTACCGGCTTAGTCACATGAGGCTTGGAGACAGGCTTTGAGTCAAGGATCTCGTTTTTTTATTAAGAGAAATTGCCAGCTCTTGGGCAAGCTGGTACCGGCTGGGAACAATCGAGGCTTAGAGACAGCCTGAGTCCATCATGTTTGGAACTCAAAATTGCCTTGCTCGGGGGCAGCCGGTACCGGCTTAGTCACATGAGGCTTGGAGACAGGCTTTGAGTCCAAGATCTCCTTTTGTCATGAAGGAAAATTGCCAGCTCTCGGGCAAGCCGGCACCGGCTGGGTACACCGAGGGCATGGAGACTCACTGAGTCCACGAGACAGTTCAGGCTAGGTGACAGCCGGTTCTAATGTGTAGTCTCAAATTTTTGAACTACAATTGCCAAACCTGGATGCAGCCGGTACCGGCTGGGTACACTTGACGCAGCCTAAGGCTCAAAGGCTGGGTACACATGAGGCAAGGAGATAGCCTAAGATATGGTGAAACTCTAAAGTATTTTTATAAATTTGCCAAGCTTGGGGGCAGCCGGTGCCGGCTGGGTTTATTCGAGACATCTGAGTCCACGAGACAGCCTGAGTCCACAAGGCAAGCCGACTGCCTAAGGTACACTCAAAGCATACTAAGCCAAGGTTGGGTTAGGAGAGCCTAAGTTAAGTTGTAGTCATCCTCAGCTAAGGTGTTATAAATTACTTTGAATCCACGATTTTTTGAATTTTAGAATTAAATATGCCACGCCCTGGAGCAAGCCGGTACTGGCTGGGTACACATGTGTAGCAGACTAAGGCTCTAAGTCTGGGTACTTGTGAGGCAACTCTACATCCAAAGCTAAGGTGTACACTGAATTTCTTTGAGCTCAATTTTCCATGCTTGGTACCGGCTTAATTTGCCATGCTTAGTCACATGAGCCTTGGAGACTGGATCTGAATCCAAGATCTCCTTTTTTTATGAAGAAAAATTGCCAGTTCTGGGGCAAGCCGGCACCGGCTTGGTACACCGAGGGCATGGAGACTCACTCAATCCACGAGAGTTCAGGCTACCAGACAGCCGGTTCTAAGGTGTAGTCTCATATTTTTGAACTTGAATTGCCAAGCTCGGATGCAGCCCGTACCGGCTGGGTACACTTGACGCAGCCTAAAGCTCGAAGGCTGGGTACACATGAGGCAAGGAGACAGCCTAAAATATGGTGATACTCTAAAGTATTTTTATAATTTTGCCAAGCTCGGGGGCAGCCGGTGCCGGCTGGGTTTATTCGAGACATCTGAGTCCACGAGACAGCCTGAGTCCACAAGGCAAGCCGACTGCCTAAGGTACATTCAAAGCATACTAAGCCAAGGTTGGGTTAGGAGAGCCTAAGTTAAGTTGTAGTCATCCTCAGCTAAGGTGTTATAAATTACTTTGAAACCACGATTTTTTTGAATTTTAGATTTAAATATGCCACGCCCTGGGACAAGCCGGTACCGGCTGGGTACACATGTGTAGCAGACTAAGGCTCTAAGTCTGGGTACTAGTGAGGCAACTCTACATCCAAAGCTAAGGTGTACACTGAATTTCTTTGAGCTCAATTTGCCATGCTCGGAGGCATGCTCGTACTGGCTGGGTGCATTCTTACCTAGAAGACATCTTTAGTTAAGGTGTTCTAATTTTTTATGATGAGAAACTGCCATCACCGGGGGTAAGCCTAAACTGGCTAGGGTACATTTGTGTACTGTAGTACATTTGTGGAGTGCATTCGAGACATCCTGAGTCCTCGAGACACTTGGGCAAGAGACAGGCTAAGGTACACTGGATTCAGCCTAAGTACCGGCTGGGTACACTTGAAGCTAGGAGACAGCCCAAGGTAATGTTTTGTCATCCTCAGCTAAGGTGTTCTAAGATACTTTTAATCCAGATTTCTGAATAATTGAAGATGAGTTGCCATGCTCATGGCAAGCCGGTACCGGCTGGGTGCATTTTGACCTTGGAGACATCCTCAAAATAATTTGAACACTAAAATAATTTGAACACTAACTGCCCTAATCGGGGGTAAGCCGGTACCGGCTTGGGTACCATTCAATACTGGAGCACCCTCTATTAAGCTGTACACTAAATTTTATTAGGCTAGGAGACAACCTCAGCTAAGTTGTACACCGAATTTGTTGAGGCTAGGAGACAGCTTCAAGCCTCAGCCTCAGACTCAAGCCTCAGCCTCTTCCACAAAGCAAGTTCACAACCCAGGTCAAGGTTGGGATTACGAGACAGCCTCAAGCCTAGGGGGGTGCATTGTACTAAACATGTACGAGTATACGTGAGTGCACAGGAGGGGTATTGATTTGAACCTTGCCGTATTACGTATACATATGGTATACATGTTATAATTTGTAATTATGTACATATATGGAGGGCCTTATAAAGGTATATAACAATTGTACTTGTATGGTAGTGTTACTATACTACATATCATAAGTTTTCATTTTGGATGAAACTAGGATTAACGATTTTCGTTAGCAACCTTGTAGGTGTCAAGGTAATATCGAGGAAAGAGGCAGTATTAGGGTTTTGGGCGGATTTGTTGAGCTCAGAGTAACGAGGACTCTTTTTGCCTCCCATCCCTAGGTTTTTGTTTTCTGGCTCTTCTGGTCAGGCGCCGCAGGTTTTGTGTTTTCTCTTTTGGTCGAACGATTTCTCAATTTTTCGTGTTTAGGGTTTCAGGCTCACCCAACCCTGACAGAGTTGGAGCGCACAAAGCTTTGTAATGTGTTTGACATGGGAGCTCTCTAGTTAGCTGTTTGTGTCTCCCTCGTTATGCGAACTTTGATGCTCGCGGTGTTGATGTGAGAAATCAATTCGAGAGGCACTCTTCGTTGAATCGGTTCTCGCAATCTCACAGCCAAGAGAGAAGAGGTCGAGGATTCCGGAGTTCACCTCTCCGAGACAGTCAGACAGCGGTAAGCTCATGGGATCCATCTTGATAATTTGATGGTTTTTTTTTCCGATTGAGGGAAGAATTGCGGATAATTTGATGGTTTTTTTTTCCGATTGATGGAAGAATTGCAGAACTTCGTGGAGGGTGCGGCACTTTCTGGAGGTTCCCGGGTCCACCTTGCCTGGATCTCCCCGCAGCTTCACACTGTTCCGTAAAATGAGAAAATGCCATCGTTGCAAAGTTGAATGATGTTTTCAGCTGAATGATGGCAACGATGCAATTAGTCATTTGTTGGTGTTGTTTTATTGCTGCATCCGATCCGCTGGATTACTACTGAAGCAGCGTAGGTAAGGCTAGCCCGACACAGGCGATCGCGCCCTCGTTTAGTCTGCATTCATTTCTTCAGCAGATCGAAGCGACGTGATTAGTTGTTAGTTCGTTTTACTTTTTCAATGACTCAGTCGATCAAGCCCTTGTGAAATCTTGCTTTCGTTTCTGGACTCTTTTCACCTGATCGAAACGAATGATGTAACTGATTTGTTCGTTTTTCTTTTTTGGCTAAATGATGTAAGTGAATGATATCATCACATTCTCATAACAGTTTGGCAAGTGCAGCACTTAACAAAAGGCAACCAAACTTTTCTATTCAATGTATATCTGATAAAATCTGGAGTGTTCCTTGACTGGGGTGGGCTTTTTGGCACTGGTGAAGGGCGTTGATGTAGCAGCAGATCAAGGATCTCCAATATTGGCATCTGACAAAGGCACGATAACCTTTGCGCGCTGGAGTGGCGGGTGAGTTATCACATTTATTAGCATTCTGTTCCAATCTTGACGTCTCCATCTATGTAAGCTTGTCATTTGGTTGCAGGGTTTGTGTATGTTTCTTAGTAGTTCAAGACCTATTGTCTTGATTAGTTGAACTAATTCTCTGCTGGTTTTCGGTCCTTCTGGAAAGGGCTCACAAACAAGTTCCGTGATCGATATTGAATATGAACACAGTCGATCAGGCCCCTGACCATATTATCTTGACAGTAATGGGTACAAGAATGATAGTAAATTCTTGGTAATCACTCGCTAAATTGAACAACCACTTGCAAAACTTGCTATAAACAACAGTTTGGCAGTAATTTTACTTCCCAGTGAATTGGACAAGGTTCCCAGTGACAGATTGTAAGGATCGATTTGTGCTTGTTTGCGTGAGCACTCATTTTGAGTGCTGTGTTGTTCAGAAAATTCATCAGCTTTTGTTGCAAGGAGTTGGCGCGTGGGCTCTTGTGCTGTCATACAAGCGGGTGGTGGTAGATTTCTCATCTCCAAACATCGCTAAGGAGATGCATGTGGGTCACTTGAGGTCCACAATCATCGGTGACAGCCTGTGTCGGATGTTGGAGTACTGTGGTGTGGATGTTTTGCGGCAAAACCACGTTGGTGATTGGGGAACTCAGGTGGGTAGTTTTTTTTCAATCGGTAGACGTGCTTGTGTCAAGACTCTCGTGTTGCCTGTGGGGTTGTTCATTTATGATCGAACTTTCATGATTAATAGCACAAGGTTGAAATATCCAAAACTTAGTTCAAAAAATGAATGCTAAATTGCATTAAAACCTTTTTCCGATTCCAACAATGCAAGATGAATCAGTTGATGAATCAGCATGCATCAGTTCATGAATCAGTACATGAATCACTACATGAATCAGCTAAATTCATAAATTGCTAGCATGAATCAGTTCAACTGATTCATGTACTGATTCATGCTGATTCATTCAACTGATTCATGTTCTTCATCAACTGATTCATGCTAAATTGCATTAAAACCTTTTTCCGATTCCAACAATGTTCATATATGCTGAGGTTACCTATGTACTCATCGTTCAAAATTTTAAGATGTTGAAAGCAGAACACTCTTAACCCTTAAACGACAATGCAAGCCCCATGGGCTTGGTTATATTTTGGAAGAATCTTGCTCATAACTTCTACTCCATTGCATCAAATGGGGTTTTTAAAGTGCCAAACCGAGCACCTTAGAGAGATCTATACTTCTTTAGAATAGAGCCAAAGTAAATTAAAAATAGAATCATGCTTATAATGAAATTTGAGAGAGATTTTGGGTGTGGTATCAAGAAAGCATATGTCGTTTAAGGGTTAAAATTGGATTCTACTATCTTGTATTGAAATCACACAATCGGAGCGTTTCGCTTTTAAATGATTACCTCAATCAAACAAGGGTCCTTCAATTCTATGGATAGCATGAAAATGTTCTTTGATGAATACATAACTGATATCGAACTTGACAACATACACAACACCATGCAATATTGAGTTGAGTGTGGATGTGCAAGCCATGAACTGCTGCGGTGTTCATCTCAAGTGTAGGGTTAACCTACGGTATTAGTGACACAACGGTCATGTATTCTAAATCAAGCAGTGAGCCGGGGATGATAAATAAAGGAGATTCTTGTTATGATGTTTAAAAGTGCCTAAAATGACCTAATTATATTAAAAGCTTGTTTCCTATTTTGAAGATACTAGAATCCCTATTTCACTTTATGCCATTGGAGTCTTGCACAGTTATTAATCCAGTTTTTATTTTTGTCTCTTCAGAGACAAATCTGAGGAGCTTGTGAACAAAGAGATTCCATTGAAGTATCTGGACGTAGACGAGGGGCGCACTCGGCTGGTGCTCAGCAACAAGAAAGCCCTGGCAGTGAATCAGTTTGTGTTCAGAATTGGTATAGTTGTGGAGGGAACTCTGCAAACCGTGAAGCCATACGGAGCTTTCATCGATATTGGAGGAGTGAGCGGGCTCTTGCTTATCAGCCACATTAGGCACAACCGCCTCACCACTGTGGAGACTGTTCATCACCCGGCGACAAGTTGAAGGTACGCAAAAACCTCAGTATTAACCCCTAAGCGTCCACTGTGTATTTTCTGTAGTGTAGGAAAGTTGGACCCCCTGCTCCAACTCATTTGTTTGTGTGAAAATGACTTCAATTTGACACGATTCAGATAATTGGTCTTATAGTGTAGAATCGATTTGCGTACCTTGATGGACTGTCCATCAAACGTGGAGATTGGTTTATGTTGGTATCAAAAAGGGACTAACAACAAGTGGACATATGATCTTACTGATCATTTGATGGTAGACTTAGAGACAATAATTGCATTGGCTACAATGACATATATTGCCGAATCAAATGTTTATGAATTATATCTAAGAGATGAAAAAAATTTCAACGACTTTGCTGATGAAAGTTAGAATATTTTGTTATACATATTGTAGGGGTTGATTTTTGTTCAAAAGTATATTTGTATACTTATGTTAATGACTAAAAATGAATGGATTTTTTTTTGTGTATACATATTGTCACTTGTATATTTATTGTTGCAATTGTATGTGTATTGCCTCATTTCACAAAAAAAAGTTGTATATAGGGGGTTTTTAGAGTAGGCAGCGCACGCACGTGATTTTAGGTTTTAATGAAAGGTGCACCCCCCGAGCCTCAAGCCTCAGCCTCAGCCTCAGCCTCATCCACAAAGCAAGTTCACAACCCACTGTCCACTGTCTTTGAACTAGGGTGCATGAAATGATGCTTAGAGTCAGCCGGTGCTAAAGGTTTGGGTAGGTTTAGGGCTTTCAGACTTAAGGTCATCGAGTTCTAGAAAAAAAACACGTACTCTAAGGGCATTTTGCAGTCATGCAGATGGGTGAGCATCCATACCTGGTTGCACACGCTGAGTACCGATGGCCGTGATCTCATTCTCCACTGAGGCCCCCGTCTCCAATTCCTCCGTGACTGAGTCCTCCTGAATTTGTCCACCAGCATTTGCCTCATTCCCTTGACCATCACCTTTTGGTGTGCTCTCCATCTGCTGAATACAATATACAAAATGCTGAGACACTAGTACCAACTAGTTTATCAATTCTAAGTAATTAATCAAAAGCATTGAATGTAGAGGTGTAATTCTAGTGTTGAGGGAAGAGAGCAAACCCTGAGCGTGTCTACGGCAGTGAGGATACTGATTGTCGAGGAGAGAGACAAACAAACGCTGCGGAAAACACGAGAAGATCGAGACCCAAAAGATGGAGACGAGGGCCTGGATACAGATGTGTAGCGGCCGGCAAGGGCCAGGAGCAACCACGACGGAGAGCTCGTATGGACAAGCCATGGGTCAGTGCAATAGACGAGGGCGATTCGAAAACCCTAAGAGGGCTAGGGCCCACCTCACGATGACCAACGCCATGGTTTCGATGGCAAGCAAGCCGGTGTTCTAGAACTTGAAGACTCAAGCAAGGCCAGGGGCTGAAATGTAAAGGCTAGGATAAAGTCCAGGGGCCAAAAAAAATATATATATTATGATTTTTGGACAATGTAGTCGTCGAGGCGCTAATCGATAGTAAACATTGTTCTCTTAAAAAATTGGTCCATAGATAGCATACAAAACTTAGTGTCATTGGAGTTTACTGTAAGACGCAAAATGACAGCTCCGACTGCTTACATAAACAACACAATATTACCTCGACATCATGCGACTCTTCCTCCGAATCACTTTCCTTGTCCTCACAGATGTCTGGTTGATCGCTTTGTTGTGAAGGCTGTTGTCTGGGCGTCTCAAAGTTTGTCTCTAGAATTGTCTCCAGCTCCCGCTCAGACACAATGTTGCCATAATCCAAAACTCTTTGCGTGTCCACCTCTGCAGGTTCCTAAGTACTTCTACTCTTCAACTTCATCTTGCTTCGCATCAATTGCTTTCTACTACTAAACCTGAGACTACTCTTTCGTCTTCTCTTCAGGGCTCCTCTATGCATAATGAATAACTCCCATCGTTCATGCAATTAACAGCTTTGAACCGGCACTAGGCATTTCTGACTTTTGTTTTGAATAATTACTATTGACAGAATGATTAGAACATGTGAGCTTGGTTTAGGGTGCGTTAGACTAACATAGGGAATTCAAATATACGAGCGCCTAATATTGAGGTAAGAATCATTCATTCTTTAAGAGAGTCTAATCCTGAGTGCAGACTTTAGTATCAACTTGCCATCGTGCTCCTCGTGCAGCATCCGTGCAAATGTTTTTAGATATCTGTCAGAGTTTGGACGGCTACTTCCAATCACAGTGGTTTTCCGAAGGCAACAGCTGCATCCTACAATTATATCTATCTACAGAAACGGACATCTAGGTTTAGGGTATAGAGATCCAGAAACACACATGTAGATTTAAGCGCTAATTTCCCAAATGCTCACTCTCATTCCGGATTGCATTGAATGACTTGAATTTACACTTCCCCTAGAGTAGAGCATGGCAGTCGTTCGTGTTGAAGGAGCAGGCGTCCCTACTTCCTTCCTACTAGGGGACGATGGAGTAGCAGTTGTTTCTGCATTCAGTCTTAGTGTAACGTTTCAATTTCTCGGAGCAACAATGCACGTTGACGAAGAGGTATTCGATGCTGAATCTGGTTTGCTTACGCACACCGTTAGGCAGCTCCCAACTACTACTGAAGATGGAAGAGTGTGGTTACTTAAGGCAAGTAGGTATAGAGCTTACGGTCTATCCGATTGCCTTATGGGTGCATCTACCGAACTCTTGACTCCAAGGGAGTCATCCACTTGCACTGTGCAAACCACCATGCCAGGCCAAGTGAAAATTGAGCCAGGTTTAGATACAATCTATGAATCTAGTGATGATGACGTCCCAGAGAATGTAGAACACGATTCCCTCCTTCCTCCTTCTCAGCCTAATCCACAAACTTCTGCAGGCAGTTGTCCATCCACAAGTAAGCAGCCTACACCGTCTTCTCTGTCATCAAAACAAAGTGTCGTAGAGTGCCTGAAATTGCTATGTGCTAGGAAGGGTTCTAGGAATATATTCAAAAAATTTGACTACAATTCTACCTCTGTCAAACGAGTCGAGTTCTTGCCACCCCAGTACAATGGCGATGTCATCTTTGAGTTCCCTCCCCTGGGATCCTCTTCAGGATCCAACAGAGCGAAGCAACTCCGTGGCATGGACAAACACTATGATGGGCATGTGTGGACTCGTACTCACACGTCCAACATTGTCAATGATTTTGGGTTGATATTCCGCACCTCCTATTGTTGTAGTCATTTACGATGTGAAAATGTCGACTGCGATTTTCTAACCCGCGTTCACCCAACGACGCTACCGTGCGAGCCTAGAGAGGAGAGCCCAAGTCCGGAGAGCGGGGATTTGGAGAGCCTAGAGCATAAGATCCATCTGAATTTTAAAAATGACACTAATTTTAGAAAATAAAAATATATTTTTAGGATTTTTACTAATAATAGTAAATTTTGGTACCCTATGACCGCTGCCCCTATAACCGTGGGTTACTTCTTAGAGTAGTTCAGTGTTAAAGTTTTAGGGTAAAGAGGTGGAAAATTATAGGGTACATGGGTGAAACTGAACTCCATCACGTGAGCTTTTTTAAAAGAGACAAAGAACGGAAAGATAACATGTGGATCTATATGTAGTATTTTATTTTTTGTTTTTTTTCTAATACATAGTTATAGTGGACAAAGTTATCATGCAAGTACTTCAACCAATTCAATATAGGGCATCAGCTATTCTAAGTAGGAAGATATTGCAGCTAGTTCTAGTCTCCACGTCTAAACATAGACTGGTCCTCATTCTTCATTCCTCGGTCTTGATGATCCCAGCTGCCAGCAGAATATTTTTAACCTCATCCAAGTTGAGAGTAGGGGCATGGATGTACGTGCTAACTTTATAGTCCAGCTTGCAAAAGAAACGAAAGATTTAGTAAATGTGTTTGCAGTTGACGTACTGGCCACGCCTCCCAACAGCTGCAGAGTTCATGCTGGCGTAATGAGGGCACGTACATGACGGGAAATTGCACAATGTGATATTGTACAGATTATCATCGGGCTCCACCCCGGACTGGAGCACGATGATGGCACCAAGCCCGGGATAGGGGATTAGGTTCACGCGGAGAATATTCGCCTTGACGTTTTGTGCACTCTCCCATTGATTGCGGTGAGCTTCCGTGGGAGCCTTGGTGTTCCGACGCACGTTTTTGCCGTTTCGAGATGACGGGACTCTATCAGCATGCAATGGCCGTGGGTGAGTCCAGAGCACCGGCTCAAACACTTTCGACGTCGTAAAGAGGCGTCGAGGCGAAAGGGCTGTAGTGGACTGCAGACGAAAGCCGGCCTCCTGGAGCTCTAGGATCTCCGAACGCGTGAGGTTTGTACCAGAGAGGACGGGCCAAACGTCTGGGAGTTCCGGGCGATCTATGACAAAGAAGCGCTTCGGACCCATGACACATCGTGCGATTTGGTCAGGACAGAACCAGAAATCAGCCGTCAGAGGTTTAGTCCCTTTGTACTCCGTCCTAGTCCCTCGGTAGGTTGGGGCAGCTGTAGCCTTTCCGCCTTTCACAATCAACATCTTGCACTTGTTGCCATTCCCCGCTTGCACTGCGTGACACTGCTTTCTGGACTTGTGTGACATCCTTGCAATATGCCATTTTGAAGTGTCACAGTCAGTCTCCAACACCCTAGTTGTGAATGGAACCGCAGAAGTAGATCTTGGTGATTGCTCCGAGTTCATTCTAGCGGAGGCAGATCGTGTTTGGACACGTGGATGCGAGAAGTTCACCTTGTCAGGGCGATGAGAATCTCCCTCGCAACCCACTGGCATGTCGAGCTTTCTCTTGGACGAGCCAAACACCTCTTCCCCTTCCAAGTGTGGAACTCGTGTAGAAACCTCCGCAGCCCCAGGCATGTTGTTAATTGCTTCGGCGATCTTCTTGCCGTCATGGGATGCCATAGCCCTCTTCAGTTTTAGATCGTGCTTGGACGGACCAGTTCCAGAGGGACCCCCACATAGAAATGTTTTGTAGTTGGTCATCTGCATGAACGCACGTGCCCAATCATCGGTGGTGGCGACAAAGAGGTCCGAGCCTCGCTTCCCGGAGGCTTGCATCCACTTGTTGTGAACGGTCTCTGCAAGGTTGCATGTTGGGATGTCCGCTAGTTCATCTACGGTAAGATTCTGCAGAAATGGCATCACCCAATTTATCTTATTGCACAAAACAATTTTGATCTCACGGTTTAGGAAAGTTTTAATAATAATTACGTTGGGGTGATAGATGTATAAAAAATCGCGTTTGAAGGAATTTTTTTTTCCTCAAGTTCTATTTTTTACTCTGATTTGCGAAAAAATAAAATATATATATTTAAGAAAAATAGCCGTCGTGGCCGACGGCTATTATCTAAGTGCCCTTTGTTCCTCTAAATTTATTTACAGTGGTAGGTGTCCAAGCAACCGTCGGGCCCGAGGGGTCTATACTTGACCCCGTCAACATGCAGGCAATTACGGGGGAAGGGCCATCGACATCGAGGGACTACCACATATTCTCAACATCCATGTGAAATGAAAGGGTGCTTTTGATATTTTACCGTTTCCATGAAACTGCCCCATTGACGGTAGCGAAAATGCCAAAAGGCCAGCCAGTCTTCAAGCTCGCGAATCGCATCCTCTGAAGCAGCACCAAACGAGTACCACCACGCTCTCAACTCAAGGTACATCCTGTCAGCTTCGTCCATTGTTTGGGCATCTTTATATTGTTTGCAAAGCCTGATGTGCTGATTCTGGAAGTTCTTGGCGATCAGCTTCTCAGTGTGCTTGTGCATGCTCGTTGCCCAGTGGAATAGACAAGTCCTTTCACGGTCTACCATAGGCACGGCAGGATTGCCCGAGCCATAGACAATGCGAACTGCATTGAAGTTTGTTTGTGCGCTATCGCACATGAAACCTTTGAAGTTTGGATTTGGTACGCCATTGTTGTCCATGACTTTGTTCAGGCAACGCCAAAATATAAGTTGTCCCTCAGTGCCTTCCGTTTGCATATCGCAGACAGCGATAGTCATCACCTTGCAGTAGGTGGAGTCATAAACATGGCAAGCAATGGTGGTCCACGGCTTCACTCTCTTCACGTGATCGAACATAACGAAGTAATTTTGGAGGTCACCTCCAGGTTGCATTTTTCTCACGAGGTCGACGCCACTCCCGGGGCCATGCACGAGCATTTTGAAGAGATATACCTTCTCCTGGCCTTGTCCCGGGAATACACTGTCGTGTATAAACTCGATCTTCGCATGCCGCTTCATCTCTAGAATTTGATCAATCTCGCCTTTGCCTTTGCCCTGAGCGCGAAAAGCGGCGATCATGTTTCGAACGTTCGGAGAGCTGAGCATGCGGAACTTGTCCATCACCTTGTCCAGTTCCTGTCCTTGGAGCATCTCTTTTGGGCTTGGCCCACTGTGGACAAGAAACGTCTTGAGGAACTCCTTGCTAGCTACAAGAGCGATGGCCGAGTTTTTGGCGGTGGGAGTCTTCGCCACCTCCGATGCAATCAAGCCGGTGATGATCTCCATGGACTCTCTGCACGGTCCATCAGCGACGGGATGTCGATGGAAGCCCAAATGGATACATGCACGAGACCTGTCGTTCACATTGAGCACGTAATACACGCGCGCCGTGCAAGAGTCACGACAAGAAGGGGCTTTCTTGCAGACTCTACATGCAATGGAAGACTCCGGAGGAGGGCTTTGACGAATATCGAACGGGAAGTTAGTTGTACCAGTCCACTCTGTCTCATTCTTCTTATACGTTCTAGCAAGATAGTCACAGTCTTCGTTGTCGCAACGCAAGTGTCCAATGCACGCCGACCTCCTGAACTTCAAACGGAAGGGGTTGTGAATTTTGGACGTCGTGGTGCGGCACCAAGTGTGGCCAACATAACGCTTGTCCATTCCCTGCATGCTCCGGGCTCCGGAAGAGTGTACACGCCCAGAAACCGGTGGTAGCTCAAAGACCACATCCCCGTCAAACTGCGAGGGAAGGAACTGCACCTTGAAATATTCGATGCGATCAAAATCTATTTGAGCAAGTTCATTACGAGAGCCAGGAATACTAGACAGCTTCCGCAAACATTGCATAACACTAGGACAATCTTGTGAACTACTAGGATATAGAGGAGGGAGGGAGAATGAGGAGGAAGATGGACTATTAGCCGGGGTGCGGACAATAGCTTGACTGGCAACAAAAGGAGCTGGTTCATTCAAGTTTGGAAGTTGCGAGGGTAGTGATGGTGTTTCCCCCTCAGATTCACTGGACAACTCAATGATGGGGTCTAGACTCTCGCGTTTCACATTACGAAGATTGACCATAATATCTGCTACGGAACGAGTTGGATCTACAAATTGCCTCCTATCACGACGTGCGTGAGGCAACTCTACAGTGGAAGTATCTGAGGCAGGGGCTAAAATTTCAGTAGATGCAGCCAGTTGCTGCGGGGTAAGACCGTATGCTTTGTACTGACCCGGATGGAGGAGCCAGTAGAAACCCTCGTCATCTTCACATCTAGACTGTAAAATGCCCTCTTTGACTATTCCATACTTCTCAAAGACCTCTTCTTCGACCATGATGGAGCTTTCTGCTAGCCCAAACCGAATGTAAAGAAGATTAGAGGTGACTTTGACAAAGCCAGAATCACCTACTGGTAGAACTAGTGGGACCTCGTCACCTCTAAGGGAGATGCTAGCTATAGACAAATATTGGGCTGGAGAGATACTACTTGATCAAGGAAGAGAAACAAATTGGTAAAGAAGACGATAGACGATGAATTGTGGAGCACAATGAATTTTGGTTGAGAATATAACATGGTGTCGTTACTTGGGGAGTCACAATATTCTGTGTTATGGTAGAAGTTTCAAAACTGGACAGTGAGATAGGTCTAAGATTGGAGACGCCAAAAAACTGACATCAAGTTCACTTTAACGAGACGTCTAATCTAAACAATGTCAGAATGTTATACGGCGCAGGGTAATTAAAATAAAATGAGAATGGAGGATGTCACATGCATGAGCTCGCAATTCAAAGTTCATGAGTGGATGTGGTGAGAGTGGCAAGAATCTAATCCAGAGTTGGCTTGGTCATACAACATAAAGTGATATAATATTCATGTGAACAAGTTGTCTTTGACGTTTATTTATACTATGAGGACACAGTCTTTGTGAACGTGCAGCTTTTTGTAAGACTAATCTATATGAACTGTAGGCGAAGATTCTATGACACACAGTATTATAATGATAAATGATTGAAGAATATAACAATACGATTTTCTAAGTACAAGGATATTTTAACTGATATCATAAACATCTAAGCTGCAGCTTCTAGTAAGGTAGCTCGAGAATCTTCTCGATGACCGGGAAATTAGACTGGCACGGTGTTTGGAACGGAACCCCAGAACGGAGGCTTGGGTTCATCGTCAAAGAAATCTTGGACGGCTCTTGCAAGTTCTTCTGGCACAATTGGAACACCCTCGCTTTCGAGGTTGCAAGGATCGGGGAGTCCCAACAATTTGCAGACATAATGAGACCATATGAGCCTCCAGACAAGAGGAGGTCGAGGGAGGGAGTCCCAAATTCCACACGGGACTCGGTAGAATCGAAGTCGATCTTTGTCTAGCAAGATGATGGCGAGGTCGATGTCGAAGTCTTGACAATTTGGGAATTCGCCCATCCACAATTCCACTGCACCCTCCAAGCTGTTAATGGGATTCTTCATCTGCACCAAACGTCCATTCTTCGACACAACGGGATAGTCTTCTTCGTCTGGCATTGTCAATCTCCCAATGGTTTCCAAGTCGAGCACTTCTTCTACGCCGCGAACCTCCGAAGTATCCATCACTAAGAGTTAGTCAAAGCTGGAGTTGGAAAATATAGTGATATTCTAGTCCTTTGGTTCTTCGTATAATTTCCATCATTGTTGTCAATTTTAGATATCAACTTGCACAATTGTGCATGTGGGTAGGGCTGTACATGACTGACAGATGAAAAGTATGTCTTGTTAAAAACTTCTAGAATTTAGTGTAGAAAGCGATATATAGTAAGGACATAGACGGCGGAGTCTGAAGTTGGTGAATCATAATAGATACTGACATGTGGGTAATTAGATCACTCTAAAACAAGCATCTGTAAATGAAAGTTACCTACACGCCTTTTCCATGTCTGTGACAGCGTGTAGCGTGGAGGGCACGAGTAATCATATATAGCATCATTAGATATGATACACAAAAATACTACTCATAAGACTCTGAAGTGACAATGGGCATCTGATAGTGGAACTTATTTGAGCTGAGCTTATGCTCTCTTGGCATGGTAATCTAGATAGTGTATTCAAAGAAAGGTGTACTATGTTAGACTAACGACTAGGCAGATGCTGAAGGAAAGCACCAGAAAGTCAGAGTTTGCGTGTGGGCAGAAGAAGAGAAGGAAACGAGGTCTATTATTCTCGAGCAGACGCGAATTGGAGCGTTCAAGAATGAAATCGACAAAGCATTTGTCACGATTAACTGCTGTTGAGCAGAGCGCCGTGTTGAAGATTGATTTTGGTGGGGAAGAAGTCACCAACTTGGGGAGTTCTCAAGAAACAGTTGTTGCAGTGACTAGGGTCCAAACCAGTAGTAAAGACAACGTCAATCTTTGCGAGGGCACGGATTTACGTCAAATTGTAAGAGTAGATCTTTCATCTTCAGACTTTATTTATTGTTCAGATATTAGATCCTTCAATTAGAGTCTTAGAAATTTAACACAGCAGAAGGTTTGAAATTCTATTCTATAGCATGGATGGGACACAGGTATCAGTGAGTAATGGACTCAATAGTACTTTCTAGTTGTACATACGGTTCTTGGACAAACGTTTAATCTAACTATATTAGAGCGACGTTGAAGTTCAATACTTGAATAACCATCCACTCTGTGGAAATTAACAAGTCGTACTCTAGTATCCATATAATAAGTTGCGTCAAGGGAGGGTCCCACAGAGAATCTTGGGCCCACGAACCCTAATCTCTCCGGGGCAATCGTGAGGGCCGTGCTCTAGCTCATCTGCTGTCTCCGCGTCGCTACGCCGGTGCTCCGATGCTCCGTTGCTACGCAGTCGTCGAACCTTGCTGAGCAATCATCGAACCTTGTTCCGCCCCAGTCTGAGTATCCAAACGTTTGCGACTGGTGGCGTCGCCCTTTGCCCACTCGTCGAACCTCTGGTGTACACGCATGAATCTTGAGACAGTGTGAGAGTCGTCGTGGTGGACTCGTATGCAAGGACAGCGCGGGTTTGGATACAGCGGAGGCGCGGAGATTTCAGGAAACAAGGTTGCAAGCTCCAAGCGTGAGTCCGCGGATTGTAGATTTAGGGAGATGAACTTGTTGCATCAGAATTTTTGAATCAAATGGCAATCTTGGTTCCTAACTATGCGTGAGATGAATTGCAATGTGCAGGTTCCCATGGGGAGAAACAGAGCAAAGATGGCCACCGCGCCAACCGTAGAGCCTGATCCACCTCAGAATGATGTAGAGCCACAGGTGACCATTCCAACCGAAAATATGTTTTTTGATTAAATGCGAGATATTATAGCTTCCATAAACTTGTATGTGAAATGGACCTCGTATTCTTTATCCTCGTGACGGACAATTATTGCAATCTAACCTCATGCCCTGCAGGAACCCATTGTGAGATTCGAGACTCCAGTTGCGAGCATCGTGCAGCGTAATCCGCCAGATTCTCAGCCTACAACCATAGTAAGTCAGATTCACGTGGTGCTCATCTTGTAACTTTTTGTGGGCATGTTCTATTGGGGCATGAGTATGTCAAGTGTATGTGAACTTTGTAATGTGATCAGTAGAGAGCCAAATGTTTCCAAGACCCAGTGTGTGTGCTCGTAACGCGTGATGGGGGATGTAGGGACTCAACCCTCTTGGCCGAGGGCTAAATCCCAAGGCCCAGTGTGTGTGCTCGTAACGCGTAATGGGGGATTTAGGGACTCAACCTTCTTGGCCGAGGGCTGGATCCCAAAGCCCAGTGTGAGTGCTCGTAACGCGTGATGGGTGGTCGTGACTCAACCCTCTTGGCCGAGGGCTAAATCCCAAGGCCGAATGTGAGTGCTCGTAACGCGTGATGGGGGATGTGGGGACTCAACCCTCTTGGACAAGGGCTGGTTCCCAAGGCCCAAAGTGTGTGCTCGTAACGCGTGATGGGAGATTTCGGGACTCAACCTTCTTGGCCGAGGGCTGGATCCCAAGGCCCAGTGTGAGTGCTCGTAACGCGTGATGGGGGGGCGTGACTCAACCCTCTTGGCCGAGGGCTAAATCCCAAGGCCCAGTGTGAGTGCTCGTAACGCGTGATGGGGGATTTGGGGACTCAACCTTCTTGGCCGAGGGCTGGATCCCAAGGCCCAGTGTGAGTGCTCGTAACGCGTGATGGGGGGTCGTGACTCAACCGTCTTGGCCGAGGGCTAAATCCCAAGGCCCAGTGTGAGTGCTCGTAACGCGTGATGGGGGGTCGTGACTCAACCCTCTTGGCCGAGGGCTGGATCCCAAGGCCCAGTGTGAGTGCTCGTAACGCGTGATGCGGGGGGCGTGACTCAACCTTCTTGGCCCAGGGCTGGATCCCAAGGCCTAGTGTGAGTGCTCGTAACGCGTGATGGGGGGGCGTGACTCAACCCTCTTGGCTAAGGGCTAAATCCCAAGGCCCAGTGTGAGTGCTCGTAACGCGTGATGGGGGATTTGGGGACTCAACCTTCTTGGCCGAGGGCTAAATCCCAAGGCCCAGAGTGAGTGCTCGTAACGCGTGATTGGGGGTCGTGACTCAACCCTCTTGGCCGAGGGCTAAATCCCAAGGCCCTGTGTGTGTGCTCGTAACGCGTGATGGGCGGGGCGTGACTCAACCCTCTTGGCCGAGGGCTGGATCCCAAGGCCCAGTGTGAGTGCTCGTAACGCGTGATGGGGGGGGGCGTGACTCAACCCTCTTGGCCCAGGGCTGGATCCCAAGGCCTAGTGTGAGTGCTAGTAACGCGTGATGGGGGGTCGTGACTCAACCCTCTTGGACGAGGGCTAAATCCCAAGGCCGAGTGTGAGTGCTCGTAACGCGTGATGGGGGATGTTGGGACTCAACCCTCTTGGCCGAGGGCTGGATCCCAAGGCCCAGTGTGAGTGCTCGTAACGCGTGATGGGGGGTCGTGACTCAACCCTCTTGGCCGAGGGCTAAATCCCAAGGCCCAGTGTGAGTGCTCGTAACGCGTGATGGGGGATTTGGGGACTCAACCTTCTTGGCCGAGGGCTGGATCCCAAGGCCCAGTGTGAGTGCTCGTAACGCGTGATGGGGGGTCGTGACTCAACCCTCTTGGCCGAGGGCTAAATCCCAAGGCCCAGTGTGAGTGCTCGTAACGCATGATGGGGGGTCGTGACTCAACCCTCTTGGCCGACGGCTGGATCCCAAGGCCCAGTGTGTGTGCTCGTAACGCGTGATGGGGGGGGCGTGACTCAACCCTCTTGGACGAGGGCTGGTTCCCAAGGCCCAGAGTGTATGCTCGTAACGCGCGATGGGGGAGCGTGAGTCAACCCTCTTGGCCGAGGGCTAAATCCCAGGGCCCAGTGTGAGTGCTCGTAACGCGTGATGGGGGATGTGGGGACTCAACCCTCTTGGCCGAAGGCAGGATCCCAAGGCCCTGTGTGAGTGCTCGTAACGCGTGATGGGGGGTCGTGACTCAACTCTCTTGGCCGAGGGCTAAATCCCAGGGCCCAGTGTGAGTGCTGGTAACGCGTGATGGGGGGGGGCGTGACTCAACCCTCTTGGACGAGGGCTGGTTCCCAAGGCCCAGAGTCTGTGCTCGAAACGCGTGATGGGGGGGGCGTGACTCAACTCTCTTGGCCGAGGGCTAAATCCCAGGGCTCAGTGTGAGTGCTGGTAACGCGTGATGGGGGATGTGGGGACTCAACCCTCGTGGCCAAGGGGTGAATCCCAAGACCCAGTGTGAGTGCTCGTAACGCGTGATGGGGGATGTGGGGACTCAACCCCTTGGCCGAGGGCTGGATCCCAAGGCCGAGTGTGAGTGCTCGTAACGCCTGATGGGGGGTCGTGACTCAACCCTCTTGGACGAGGGCTAAATCCCAAGGCCGAGTGTGAGTGCTCGTAACGCGTGATGGGGGGGGGCGTGACTCAACCCTCTTGGCCGAGGGCTGGATCCTAAGGCCCAGTGTAAGTGCTCGTAACGCGTGATGGGGGGTCGTGATTCAACCCTCTTGGCGGAGGGCTTAATCCCAAGGCCCGGTGTGTGTCCTCGTAACGCGTGATGGGGGGGGCGTGACTCAACCCTCTTCGACAAGGGCTGGTTCCCAAGGCCCAGAGTCCGTGCTCGTAACGCGTGATGGGGGGGCGTGACTCAACCCTCTTGGCCGAGGGCTAAATCCAAGGGCCCAGTGTGAGTGCTCCTAACGCGTGATGGGGGATGTGGGGACTCAACCCTCTTGGCCGAGGGCAGGATCCCAACGCCTAGTGTGAGTGCTCGTAACGCGTGGTGGGGGGTCGTGACTCAACCCTCTTGGCCGAGGGCTAAATCCCAAGGCCTAGTGTGTGTGCTCGTAATGCGTGATGGGGGATGTGGGGACTCAACCCTCTTGGCCAAGGGCTGGTTCCCAAGGCCCAGTGTGTGTGCTCGTAACGCGTGAAGGGGGATGTTGGGACTCAACCCTCTTGGCCGAGGGCTGGATCCCAAGGCCTAGCGTGAGTGCTCGTAACGCGTGATGGGGGGTCGTGACTCAACCCTTTTGGCCGAGGGCTAAATCCCAAGGCCCAGTGTGTGTGCTCGTAACGCGTGATGGGGGGGGGGCCTGACACAACCCTCTTGGATGAGGGCTGGTTCCCAAGGCCCAATGTGTGTGCTCGTAACGCGTGATGGGGGGGGGGGGGGGGGGCGTTACTCAACCCTCTTGGACTAGGGCTGGTTCCCAAAGCCCAAAGTCTGTTCTCGTAACGCGTGCTGGGGGGGCGTGACACAACCCTCTTGGCCGAGGGCTAAATCCCAGAGCCCAGTGTGAGTGCTCGTAACGCGTGATGGGGGATGTGGGGACTCAACCCTCTTGGCCGAGGGCTGGATCCCAAGGCCCAATGTGAGTGCTCGTAACGCGTGATGGGGGGGGCGTGACTCAACCCTCTTGGATGTGGGCTGGTTCCCAAGGCCAAGAGTGTGTGCTCGAAACGCGTGATGGGGGGGGCGTGACTCAACTCTCTTGGCCGAGGGCTAAATCCCAGGGCCCAGTGTGAGTGCTGGTAACGCGTGATGGGGGATGTGGGGACTCAACCCTCTTGGCCAAGGGGTGAATCCCAAGGCCCAGTGTGAGTGCTCGTAACGCGTGATGGGGGATGTGGGGACTCAACCCCTTGGCCGAGGGCTGGATCCCAAGGCCCAGTGTGAGTGCTCGTAATGCCTGATGGGGGGTCGTGACTCAACCCTCTTGGACGAGGGCTAAATCCCAAGGCCGAGTGTGAGTGCTCGTAACGCGTGATGAGGGATGTTGGGACTCAACCCTCTTGGCCGAGGGCTAACTCTTAAGGCCTAGTGTGTGTGCTCGTAACGCGTGATGGGGGGGGCGTGATTCAACCCTCTTGCACGAGGGCTTGTTCCCAAGGCCCAGAGTGTGTGCTCGTAACGCGTCATGGGGGGGCGTGACTCAACCCTCTTGGCCGAGGGCTAAATCCCAGGGCGCAATGTGAGTGCTCGTAACGCGTAATGGGGGATGTGGGGACTCAACCCTCTTGGCCGAGGGCTGGATCCCAAGGCCCAGTGTGAGTGCTCGTAACTCGTGATGGGGGATGTGGGGACTCAACCCTCTTGGCCGAGGGCTGGATCCCAAGGCCCGGTGTGAGTGCTCGTAACGCGTGATCGGGGGTCGTGACTCAACCCTCTTGGACGAGGGCTAAATTCCAAGGCCCAGTTTGAGTGCTCGTAACGGGTGGTGGGGGATGTGGGGACTCAACCCTCTTGGCCGAGGGCAGGATCTCAAGGCCCAGTGTGAGTGCTAGTAACGCGTGATGGGGGATGTTGGGACTCAACCCTCTTGGCCCATGGCTGGATCCCAAGGCCTAGTGTGAGTGCTCGTAACGCGTGATGGGAGGTCGTGACTCAACCCTCTTGGCCGAGGGCTAAATCCGAAGGCCCAGTGTGTGTGCTCGTAACGCGTGAGGGGGGGGGGGCGTGACTCAACCCTCTTGGACGAGGGCTGGTTCCAAAGGCCCAATGTGTGTGCTCGTAACACGTGATGGGGGGGGCGTGACTCAACCCTCTTGGACGAGGGCTAAATCCCAGGGCCCAGTGTGAGTGCTGGTAACGCGTGATGGGGGATGTGGGGACTCAACCCTCTTGGTTGAGGGGTGGATCCCAAGGCCCAGTGTGAGTGCTCGTAACGCGTGATGGGGGATGTTGGGACTCAACCCTCTTGGCCGAGGGCTGGATCTCAAGGCCTAGTGTGAGTGCTCGTAACGCGTGATGGGGGGTCGTGACTCAACCCTCTTGGCCGAGGGCTAAATCCCAAGGCCCAGTGTGTGTGCTCGTAACGCGTGATGGGGGGGGCGTGACTCAACCCTCTTGGACGAGGGCTGGTTCCCAAGGCCGTGAGTGTGTGCTCGTAACGCGTGATGGGGGGGCGTGACTCAACCCTCTTGACCGAGGGCTGGTGCCCAAGGCCCAGTGTGAGTGCTCGTAACGTTTCACAGTGCGAACTGATTTGAATGTCGTGACAAGGGAGTCCTTGAGAAAATTGGAGAGGCTGTTTAGTATAGAGAACTGTCGACGCCATGATGTTGTGATGGCTCGTGTTGTGGTCAGGTTGTGAGGGTAGTGACAAGGTGAGGCACTGTCAACTATGCTCATGATTATTTGCAGCAATGGGACACTAGATTTGAAGCTTACAATGTATATTGGTCTTAATGTCTCTGATACAGGTTACTCAGGTGCACTGTGACTCTGAGATTGAGAATGAGAACGTTGAGACTCCTCAACCCCCTATTGGAATTGAGGATGATGATGAGGATGAAGAGTCTCCAATCATCGCCACCGTCGATGGTTTGAATGAGGATGACATTCGGCCATCACAAAAGATCAACAGCGTTCCAGCACTCGCAGCCCTACGTTTGCAACCGCATAATATTTCTCGCCACGACATTCCTTTGTGCAGGCTTGTTGTCATGCCTATGGTAAGGCCCACTCTGCAAAGTGATCTTGTCAAGCTTGAGCAGGAATTCGTCCATGGCTATCGTGAAGGTGCTTGTGTTTTTTATGTGTCCCTAACAAACGAGGAAGGCGAAGGGGAGCACGTGTCATCCAAAGACCGCAGTGATTGGGGACCAATTTGGCACTCTGAGAGCGATAAATTTGATCGGTATCTCGATTACCAGGATTCATTACGTTTTTTGAAAGGTAAAATGTTCTTCATATGCGATGGAAATGACCGTCGTATAGCTTGGATGAACCATATCACTAGACTCTACAAGGACGTTCCATCTTGGCATTACTCCGTGGACACAATCATCTTGGAGACCAAGGGTCAACTTGGTGTTCTCATGACTGTCATGAATGACATAAACAAGTGAGTAAACGTTTTCCTCCAAAAATCATTTCTTTCAAATTTCAAAGTTCACTAGATTTTGATTATATACGTCTTCTTATTAAGATTGATGTGGTCCATGTCTTTTAGGCAAACAGAGTATTCTCACGTGAAGACAAATCTAGTTCATCAGCTCTATCAGGTTTGGAAGTATGGGACTATGCCGCTGAGATATTTCTCAGAGCTATTGAGCCCCGAGGAATTGGAAAGATGTCGTAATTCAGTGAAGAGAGGATGGACAAATTTACAAGCAGACGTTTTTACTTCTCTCATGTTTAGGGTAATATCTCTGCTTTCACTCTTCTACTTCATTTTTTGTTCAAGTGAATGTGTGCATTCTAGTATTTGAAAATTGTACCCCTAATATCCTTTTATTTGGGACCTTGTTTCAGCAAGACATTGCTGCTGCTGGTGACTTAGCTGTGCTTGTTTATCGTGAGGAGACCAAACAAGAAGATGTTACTCAGGAAGGCATTGCGGCTGCAATGAAGATGGGCATCAAGGAAAGGACTTCAAAATTGATTATTAAGCTAGGGAAGATGACAGCTGTGGCGAATCCAGCGCATGGTCCAGAGTTTCTACAAGAGGTATTAATCAATTTATTTCTTTCATTTTTTCTTAAAGTTCATTGTATTTCTGTTGTTCACGGTTTGAATCACTATTTTTTCAGGTTGAGAGGCATTGGACAATGAATGCCTCGCAGTTGGAGCTCACTTTGGACAAGCTTCTGATCATTGCTACAACGGTTGGTCCTCCTCACCACAAGCTCCGATGGCTGAAGTGGTGGAACTACTCTGTGCACATTCGAGAGGCCGTTCGTTTTCCTTTGAGGCCAGTTAACGCTGTGGACCTCAATTCCTTCATTCTGAAGGCCGCCTGGTGGGGAGGGGTGAGTTTCTCTATCAATATTGATTTACTTTGTTTACATTCTTTCTCTTCTTTCAGACTTTGTAATTTTATTGTTTAATTTTATAATTATATTTTTTGTAGATTGAGGACTGCGCCGTGGAGTTGTTTGAAACTATTGTCCACAAAGACAATGTTCTTTTGAACATGGATGTCCCAGCAGAGCCCAGGACACTTTCTCAATTCATAGAGTATTGGCGAGTGAAGATTTGGGACAAGGCATTTGTTAGCATTTTTAAGGGGGCTGAAGCCTTCAAGAAATCAATTGCTTTCAAGGATTTCAAGGGTTCTGATCTTGTGGTCAAACGTGTGGTCTACAGGTATTTTTTCTTTTTGTCTAACTTGGTTTTGAGGTAGACGTTTCTTTTGTAAAGTTACACATAATATTGGATCAAATGATAATACTAATTGCTCAGTATTGTATGGCTACAGGTATTTCAAACATGAATTACTGGAGAAGAAGGCAATTGCCAAGACAGATCTTCCCGTGTTCCTTGAGAGTTGGATGGATCGTTCTTCTGAGTATTGCATGTTCTCTCCGCTACAGTTGAAGACGTGGACAAGCACACATCTCAAGGGGGTTGGGTGGTATTTGGACTGTCTGTTGGGTTATGTACATGCTGAGGAAATGGATCTCAAATCGTTAGCTGAGACTGCCGATACACCTGCTCTGTTGGTTGGTGAGTTGGACAAGCTTGATGAGGAGGCGCGGCTTAAACTCATTGCCAAGGTTGAAGCTGAAGACAAGTAGAAGGCGTTGAAGATTACTCAACATGAAGAGAAGGTAGCCGCTCGGGAGCAAGCCAAGATTGAGAGACAAGCGGAGAAGATTGCCAAAAAGGAAGAGAAGAACAAGAATCCAAAGGTACAAGAAGTCACAAAGCCTTCTTCTTCTAGTGTTGTTGATGCAGAATCTCAGCATCAGAGGCAGGACCAGCGGGGTACTAAACGGGATTCTGGGTATTTGGAGCTATCGCAAGACAAGGCCTTTTCTGGCCAAATTCGTGATGTGGTGGACTTGGGAGAGGACCAGGACATCGATGAGTTGGTACTCAACACATCCCTTGTAGCTGCTCTTCCACAAAATGAAGATGATCCTGTTCCAAAGATGTTTGAGGAGATTCAGAGGTTTTTGGATGAGGTATGTTGTTTGACATACATCTTGGATTCTTTATACTTTAATTTATTTTGTTGAAGCTTGTCTGGCACTTTTGATTTACTAACATGTGAATGTTTTAATTTTTGTAGCACAAAGCGGACCGCCCACGAGTATTCAAAGGGCAGTCGTGCAAGGATCCATGTGTAGATTTAATTCTAGTGGACATGCCCGAGAACCTACCCGTTCCCACCATCTCGGATCCACCGGGACAGATTCCACCATGGAATGCAGCTGAGGACGATTGGCTTGATCCAATTTTTGATTTTGCAGACAATTACTTGGTTGATGATGGCGCTATCATCATTGTGCATCCATATAGGCAGTCAACCAAGGCTAACATACTTGGTTACGGTAATGCGACGGGTTTTACGTTGTACAAGGATTGGACTTGCATGAATAGGCTACATTTGGCATCACCGGTCAACCATCTCAAGACGGTAATTGCTCGTGCACGACCTAGTTTTCCAAAATTCATTATTATTTTGCTATTACTATTAGCTAACTCTTTTGGTTCTATATGTTGCAGACTCAGCGTTTTGGCATTAACCTCTTGGTTCGTGTGTTGCCCGAGGGTGCTCCTGCACGGTTTGCATTTCGATCTATTCCAGCGCTTGAGGCTATGGGATTAGATGTGGGATGTGATGACATGTTACAGAATTTCACCACCAGGAGTTCACAGAAATTGAATGGAATTAAACCTTGGCGAGGTCCTCGTGAAAAGGATAGTCAGTTCATACAGATGTTGATTGAGGCTTCTTCTCGTCCCAGAGATGTTGTCTTGGATTGCACCGCTATGACAGGTTTATATTTCTAACATTCTTTCTCAGTATTACTTGGGTTTTATCTTTCTATTTGTTTGAATCTCTCTTTCAATTACTCGTGCTAATTGTTATATGTTTTTTGGATCAATGCCTTGTTTTAGGTGCGTCGTTGTTGGCATGCCGCCGCGTGCAACGCCACATTGTGGCACTGGAAGACGACCAAGAGCTATATGATGGACTGCTTTTGTCTATGCGACGCGTCCCTAAACCCGAACCCGCGCCAGTCGTTGCATCATCATCTGCAACAGAGAATCCTGACGCAGTCCCATCAGCGGTCGTTCGAGTGTTGAAGAAATCTCGATTCAGTAAGTAAGTTTGAATTCAATCATTCCAATTGATACAGTTTTGTTTGATGATTTCTTGATCACTTTGATCTCATTTTCATTTTTGTTTGTGCAGAAAAATGAAGACCACGTATTCTACCGTGCAGAGGCCATTTTTTGCACGGCCAGAGTTTCTTGAGAGCCCACCCAAACCTTTTCAGTTGCCATGCTACATTGAGCCAGTTGCACAGGCTTTTGCAGGACATGGTATTAGGGATCACATTCCAAAGCCAAAGGTGTTGAATTCTGACGCACTTGTATACCTTGATGTTGTGGCTGAGGAGTCTGATTGTGATGGTATTAGTTCACCGAGCCGCTCTACATCTAGCTCTTGCTCAGGGTCTACTGCTACCGGTAATTCTAGTGATGATTGAAAGGAACTTTGATGTTCTCTCCACATATTTGTACTACTTTCTATTTGATATTTGTAGTGAGACTAAAAGGGCTACTACTTTGGATTTTTACATCTATGTTGTACTTCAGATTGCTAACCATTCTATTCTCCTACGTCATTGATTTGTTCACTCCTTCGTTCATGTTGCAATTTTGAATGTTCAATCTCTAAACCGTAATCACCAAAACCCTCAAAATTTAATGATTAATTTGCATAGATGTAGTGTGTGAATTTCACTGATTTCACATTTAAGCTCTAAACCACTCGAACTAAATGCTATCCGTGTTGTACCCTAAACTTTCCTGAAACCCTAAACTTTACTACCCAACCTCATTGATTTGTATACTCTCTTGTTCATGTATAATTTATCAATGTTCGAACGATACACCCTAATACCTAAACCCTAAATTTTTCATAAACTATTTGCATACATGTATGTAAATGCAAAATTTCCAGATCAATTATACTCCAAATTCAATACATACTAAATCCACAGTTATAGGACCCTTACAGAAAAAAACGGAAAAATTTTGAAAATTTTCTAGGCTCTCAGGCTCTCAGGCCCTCAGGCTCTCCTGTCTAGGCTCACATCCTAGCATTCCCGGCGTTCACCGCACGACTGCTGTTAACAAAACTGAATGGAATGGCGTATCCTCATTTGTTTTTGACGTGGGAACTAATCCTCCCAAGGGCTCCACCCTTGTTTGCAAATGCTGTAAAGTTCCTCCCTCCTGTCTTGCAACCTGCGATGCAAAAATATATTACGTCCTAGGAAAAAACAGCATGACTCGAGCTTGTGTTCATTTTGGAACTCACGACCACCCTGTCAAGGTCGGGGCTTACCGAGACAATATTGCCAAAGCTGAGAGTTTGGTGGAAGAGCACGTGCACCGAACTCCTTCTGCAGCGAAGTCTGCGATTGTCCTAGAAGCAACAAAGGAGATGGTAGGCGATATGCTTGTGGCAGCCGAAGGCGCGGAATCAAAAACTCTTGAACTCGATGACCTCCTGCCGCTCTTTGACAGATGCAAGGAATTGACCTCCCCCAACATTCGCAACAAGGTGACGGGCTTTAAGTACTTCCGAAAGTTCGGTATCATGGATAGCATCACCAAGCTCCGCGGCTCCAGCAACTGGCCATTTTTCCAGGAGAACAAGTTCCCTGGTCAAGGATCGGAGTCGGACAAGGTCTTCGTCTTCAAAATGTCAGAGATTGGTCCCGGTAGCGAAGTTGACGTTGTGAAGCGAATGCAGCCTGGTGGAGACCTGCAGAACGCATGGCTCATGTTTGATCATGTGAAGAGGGTGAAACAGTGGACAACCATGGGCTGCCATGTTTACGACCCCACTTATTGCCGTGTTATGACCATTGCGTTGTGCGATATGCAGTCGGAAGACGTCGCAGCTCAAATGGTCGTTTGGAAGAATCTCAATGCCGTTGTCGCTCGCCACGGACTTCAAGATCCAAACTTCAAGGGCTTCATGGCAGACAGCGCGCAAACAAACTGGAATGCTGTACGCATTGTGTACGGGAGTGGATGTCAAACCTCGTTTAACCTAGAAGGAGAGAGTTAGGGTTTTAGAGTAGCTAGGAGTAGTCCGAATCTCCATAAATGAGGGTGGGAGTGACCATAATAACACATTTAGTTATTTATGTAAAAGAGGCACTCGCGCGCGGGAATGCTAGGATGTGAGCCTAGAGAGGAGAGCCTGAGCCTCTGAGAGCCTGAGAGCCTAGAAAAATTTCAATTTTTTTTTTTTTTTTCTGTAAGGGACCTATAACCGTGGATTTAGTATGTGTTGAATTTGGAGTATTATTGAACTTCAAATTCTCCATTTACATACATGTATGCAAATAGTTTATGAAAAATTTAGGGTTTAGGTATCAAGGTGTATCGTTCGAACATTGAAAAATTATACATGAACAAGAGAGTATACAAATCAATGAAGTTGGATAGTAAAGTTTAGGGTTTTACCATAGTGAAGTACATAACGGATGGCATTTAATTGGAGTGTTAGAGCTTAAATGGGAAATCGGGTTAATTCACATACTACAATTATTCAAATTAAAAATGAACATTTAAAGGTCTAAGGGTTTAGGGTGTAGAGATTGAACAATCAAAATTGCAACATGAACAAAGGAGTGAACAAATCAATGAGGTAGGAGAATAGAATGGTTTAGCAATGTGAAGTACAACACATGTAAAAATCCAAAGTAGTGGCCTTTTTAGTCTCACTACGAATATCAAATAGAAAGTAGTACAAATATGTGGAGAGAACATGAAGTTGCTCTCAATCATCACTAGAATTACCGGTAGCAGTAGACCCTGAGCAAGAGCTAGATGTAGAGCGGCTCGGTGAACTAATACCATCACAATCAGACTCCTCAGCCTCAACATCGAAGTATACTAAAGCGTCAGAATTCAACACCTTTGGCTTTGAAATGTGATCTCTAATACCCTGAACTGCAAGTGCCTGTGCAACAGGCTCAATGTAGCATGGCAACTGAAAAGGTTTAGGTGGGCTCTCTAGAAACTCTAGCCTTGCAAAAAATGGCCTCTGCACGGTAGAATTCGTGGTCCTCATTTTTCTGCACGAAATAAAAAGTGAACATTAGACCAACTTGTTCAGGAAATCATCAAACAATACTGCATCAATTGGAATGATTTAATTCAAACTTACTTACTGAATCGAGATTTCTTCAACACTTGAATGACCGCTGATGGAACTGCGTCTGGATCCTCTGATACAGATGATGATGCAACGCCTGCCGCTGGGACGGGTTTAGGGGCACGTCGCATAGACAAAAGCAATCCATCAAATAGCTCTTGGTCCTCTTCGAGTGCCACAATGTGCCGTTGCACGCGGCGGTAAGCCATCAAAGATGCACCTAAAAGAATGGACACAACAAAAAACATAGAACAATCCGCGCGATATTGTCAATGAGAATTTAATACAAATACAAAGAATGAACAAATGGAAGAATACAGTCCAAGTGATTGATACAAAGAATGTTAAGATTTTACACCTGTCATGGCGGTGCAATCCAAGACAACATTGTTGGGGCGAGAAGAAGCCTCAATCAACATCTGCATGAACTGGCTATCTTTCTCACGAGGGCCTCGCCAAGGCTTACTTCCATTCATTTTTTGAGAGGCCTTTGTGGTAAATTTCTGTAACATATCGTCACAACCCACATCTAATCCAAGAGCTTCAAGAGCTAGAATAGAGTGAAATACAAAACGTGCACGAGCAACCTCTGGTAAATCACGAACTAAGAGATAAACTCCAAACCGTTGAGTCTGCACCATATAGAACCAAAAGAGTTAGATAATTGTAATAGTTAACCAATAGTATGAATGCTAAATTTATTTATAGAGAGTGAGCAATTACCGTCTTCACATGGTTCACTGGTGATGCCAAATGCAGCCTATTCATGCAAGTCCAGTCTTTGAATAATGTAAAGCCTGTTGCTTTACTATAGCCAAGGATGTTAGCCTTGGTTGACTGCCTGTATGGATGGACTATAATGATAGCTCCATCATCAACCAAGTGATTGTCTGCAAAGTCAAAGATTGGGTCGAGCCAATCATCTTCAGCTGCATTCCAAAGTGGAACCTGTTCTGGTGGCTCTGAAATCGTAGGAACCGGTAGGTTCTCAGGCATGTCAACAATAATCAAATCAACACACGGGTCCCTGCAAGACTGTCCTTTGAATACTCGCGGGCGGTCCGCTTTGTGCTGGGTCCAAAAAAACGTACTCAAGTTAATTAGTATTCTATAAAGTTCAGAAAAACCAAACCAAGTTAATTGTATAGAGTCCAAAACCAATCAAAATCAAACAAAACCAAACTATATTAATTAAGTGTACAGAGTCCAAGATCTATGTCAAGCATTGTACCTCGTCCAAGAACTGCTGAATCTCCACAAATACCTTTGGGAGAGGGTCATCTTCATTTTGTGGAAGAGCTGCTGCAAGTGAAGTGTTGAGAACTAATTCATCGATCTCATAGTCCTCTCCTAAGTCCACCAGCTCAAGAATTTGGCCACAGAACGCCTTGTCTTGCGATAGTTCCAAGTACCCGGAATCCCTCTTAGTACCCCACTGCTCCTGGCTCTGGTGCTGAGACTCTGCATCAACAACACTTGAAGCAGATGGCTTTGGAGGATCTTGTACCTTTGGGTTCTTTTTCTTCTCCTCCTTCTTAGCCATCTTCTCAGCTTGTCTTTCAATCTTGGCTTGCTCACGAGCGGCTACCTTCTCTTATTGTTGAGTAATCTTCAATGCCTTCTTCTTGTCCTTTGCATCAACTTTGGCAATGAGCTTCTCTTGTGCTTCTTCATTAAGATTCTCTAGCTCACCAACCAAAAGGGCAGGTTTATCTGCGGTATCAGCTGAAGATTTGAGATCCTTTTCATCTGCATGAACATAACCCAAAACACAGTCCAAATACCACCCAACTCCCTTGAGATGTGTGCTTGTCCAAGTCTTCAACTGTGGCGTAGAAAACATGCAGAGCTCAGAAGATCGATCCATCCAACTATCAAGAAACACCGGGAGATCAGCCTTTGCGATAGCCTTCTTTGCCAGAAGCTCATGCTTGAAATACCTGTAGACAAACAAAATTGATCAAATTTCAATACATGTCAATAATATGAGCACTTTTAAATAATAGAAAAGTGTAAAACATGATAAAGTAAGAGTGACAGCGTACCTATAGACCACGCGTTTGACCACAAGATCACTACCCTGGAAGTCCTTGAATGAATCAGATTTCTTGAAGTGATCAGCCCCCTTGAAGACCGTAACAAAAGCCTTGTCCCAAAGTTTCACTCGCCAAGTCTCTATGAATTGAGACATCGTCTTGGGCTCTGCTGGGACGTCCATATTCAAAGAGACGTTGTCTTTGTGGATGATGTTCTCAAACAACTCCACAGCGGAGTCTTCGATCTACAAGATTTGAGTATTTACATCAAAACAGTTGAATTGAACATCAACATAGAGAAACATTAATACAGACAAACCAAATGAAATTTAATAGAATCACTCACCCCAGCCTACCATGCGGCCCGCATAATAAACGAATTAAGCCGGTCTTCGTTTACAGGTCTCAAAGGAAATCGAACAGCCTCCCTGGTCTGAAGAGATGAGTTCCACCACTTCAACCACCTCAGTTTGTGATGAGGTGGAATAGCGGTCGTTGCAATAAGTTGGAGCTTCTCCAAGGTCAATTCGAGTTGCGATGCATACAAACTCCAATGCCTTTCAATCTGCATGATGAACGGAATTTATCAAAACATCCCCACACAAACAGTAATGTGGAACAAACAAGTAAAGAAAGGTTGGTCTTATACCTCCTGTAAGAATTCTGGTCCGTGCGAAGGGTTCGCCACGGCTGTCATCTTTCCCAACTTTACCATCAATTTGGTGGTCCTTTCTATGATCCCTAGCTTCATCGCTGCCGCAATACCTTCTCGAGTAATGTCTTCTGGTTTTGTTTCCTCTCGAAAAACTAGTACAGCTGTATCACCAGCGGCGGCGATTTCTTGCTACAAACAAATCACTATTAGAGACATACCTTCAATTTAGAAACAAACACATCAATTCAAACATTCATGCATATTAAATGGCAGTTGTGGAGTGTGATGAGTATAATACCCGAAACATAAGTGATGTAAAAACATCACACTGCAAGGAAAACCATCCCCTCTTAACAGCGTTCTGACATCGTTCCAATTCCTCACGCGTAAGGAGCTCAGAAAACTGATCAAGAGGCATTGTACCAAACTTCCGAACTTGGTACAATTGATGAACTAAATTGGTTTTCACATGAGAAAACTCGGTTTGCCTATATCACATCGAAAATTCCGATCCATGGTTAGAACATGTACACTAACATATAATGAACCATTGAAACACCAAAAAAATGAGTTGTCAATGAAAGTGATCACTCACTTGTTAATATCGTTCATCACGTTCATGAGCATACCACTTCGGCCCTTGGTCTCCAAAATTATTGTGTCAACAGAATAATGCCATGACTATTCTGCCATGACTGGACATTACTGTACAACCTGGTAATGTGATTCATCCAAGCAATACGCCGGTGATTCCCATCACAAATAAAGAACATCTTGCCCTTCATGAACCGAAGTGAATCATGCGAATCAAGATATTCATCGAACTTGTCGCTTTCAGATTCCCAAATCGGTCCCCATTCACTACGGTGGGTAGGTGACACATGCTCCCCAAGGCCTTGTTCATTCATAAGGGATACATAAAAAACACAAGCACCCTCACGATAGCCATGCACGAATTCTTGCTCAAGTTTCACGAGGTCACATTGCAACGTAGGCCTTACCATGGGCATGACGACCAATCTACAAAGAGGGATATTGTGCCTTGAAATGTTTAGTGGTTGCATCCGGAGGGCAGCAAGCGCAGCAACTGTGTTGAGCTTCTGTGAAAGTCGAATATCATCTTCACTGACTCCACCCACAAAGAAGGTGACGGGGGTGTCCACATCGTCATCCTCTCCGTCAGCTTCAATTGGGGGTTGGGGTGCATCACTCCTTTCTTCGCCATCATCTGAAACATACACCGGTGTCACAGGATCCTGCACGCAAATTTAAACAATGTCCAACGATGTGTCAAGAATGACAGATGCATAGGAGAATACGTTCATAGGCAATTAACAAGTAATGATTGGGAATGTTGCAAGTGACGTGAGTTGACATCATAAGACCCAGCATCTCGCATCCATGTGCTCGCGTGTCAACCACACCTTGCCCCTAGACGAACACGGCGAGGAACACATCACGTGACACCACCAGCAGACCACAATGCCCATCAAGCTCGAAGCTTTGCCCACGTCACGAGAAATTTGGGAGCGGGGGTGCCACTGGGCCACTCACGTCACGGCGTGGCGCTCGTGACGTGGCGCCACCCGTGGCCAACTCCGCGCTCCACCAAATGCCCGTCGGCCCCGATGGCAATATCAAGGCACCAGGGATCACGAACATCACGACTCTGTGGCCATGTGTGACGTGTGTCCAAGTGCAGACCCTGGCTCGTAACGAATGACGCCACGCACGCCATACTCGAATCACGCGAGTTCGCCCCGGCCCACGTCAGACACCAGCGTACTCACGTCAGACACCAGCGTACTCAAAACCCAGCGCCATGAAATGTCCGTCGGCCCCGAGGGGTAGATCCAGGCACCCACATTCATCACTCACTCGCATTGACCCAGCATCTCGCATCTATGAGCTTGCGTGTCATCCCCACCCTACCACTCAATGTGCAACTCGAGGAACACATCACGTGACACCACCAGCAGACCACAATGCCCATCAAGCTCGAAGCTTTGCCCACATCACGAGAAATTTGGGAGCGGGGGTGCCACTGGGCCACTCACGTCACGGCGTGGCGCTCGTGACGTGGCGCCACCTGTGGCCAACTCCCCGCTCCACCAAATGCCCGTCGGCCCCGATGGCTATATCAAGGTACCAGGGATCACAAACATCACGACTCTGTGGCCATGTGTGACGTGTGTCCAAGTGCAGACCCTGGCTCGTAACGAATGTCACCACGCACGCCATACTTGCACAACACGAGTTCCACCCAGTTCGCGACAAACACGAGAACACTCAGCACATCCTCCAAAACCCAAAACCCAGCCCCATGAAATGACCGTCGGCCCCGAGGGGTAGATCCAGGCACCCACATTCATCACTCACGCGCATTGACCCAGCATCTCGCATCCATGTGCTCGCATGTCAACCACACCCTGCCCCTAGACGAACACGGCGAGGAACACATCACGTGACACCACCAGCAGACCACAATGCCCATCAAGCTCGAAGCTTTGCCCACATCACAAGAAATTTGGAGCGGGGTGCCACTGGGCCACCCACGTCACGGCGTGGCGCTCGTGACGGGGTGCCACCCGTGGCCATCCACCCGCTCTGTCAAACGCCCGTGGGGACCGACAGCCAATTTTTTTCCCCCCTGGCTTTTCATGGAACACCAGGATGTTTCCTCAACTCGAACTCATATGAAAACCCACAGCGAGGAACACGCATCCATGAGCTGGCGTGCCATCCAGACCCTGCCCCTAGACGAACACGGCGAGGAACACTTCACTTAACACAATGAGCAGACCATAATGACCATCATGCTCGCAGCGTTGCCCATATCATGAGAAAATTGGGAGCGGGGTGCCACTGGGCCACCCACATCACGGCGTGGCGCTCGTGACGGGGTGCCACCCGTGGCCATCCACCCGCTCTGTCAAACGCCCGTGGGGACCGACAGCCAATTCTTTTCCCCCCTGGCTTTTCATGGAACACCAGGATGTTTCCTCAACTCGAACTCATATGAAAACCCAAATAACCAATCAGCATGCATTATCCACAACTCAGCCTGATCAAAATACCGTCATGACCATGACTAAGACCATGACATGTCAAAGGACCATGACTAAGACGCTTTAACTTAATTCTAAGGTTTTGGGCAACTAGAGGGTCTTACATTTGCTGGAGGCTGCGAATTTGGATCTTCACGTTGCGATCCTGAGGTGGCTCCGCCATCTTGTGCTTCCATCTGCGATAGCCCCTCGATCCTCGAATTGGACCCCTGAACATCCAAAATAAATTTTGGTTACTCGAACGCGTTTAAACTACTAGAGCATTGTAAGCACTGATTGAGATCTTAGACCTAGGCACTGAAGTTACCTGGCGCATAAGATTGATGTCAGGTGGATCTGGACCCCTCGCTCCCAAGGCTGCTCCTCTCCGCTTCCCCATGATAGTCTATAGTGGCCATCCACAAGATCCATCATCATACACAATTTATCTGACTTCATTAAAACGAATCTCCAATACTGCAAAGTACTACAATCAGGGTATCGTGAACCTGTACCAACAGCTCCGGATCGAGCTGGAGTTTCTTGCTGTCAAAGAGATGCGCTGATTCGTCAAAGCGCTTGCTGCCAAAACTCCTCCTCGTTTCCACTCGTTCAGGATCCGCATGCCCTCTCTCACGCGAAAATACTCTTGGAGGTCACGTTGGAATGGCAAGTAAGGAGAGACAGGACGTGGGTGCGCAGAGTCAGGATGTCAGTGCGCAGAGGCAGCTCGACTGCCAGGGTGCACAAAGTAGGACAACGCAGTACGAGGATGCGCAAGGCAAGACGAGGGTGCGCAAGGCAAGACAAGGGTGCTCAAGGCAGTACGAGGGTGTGCAAGGCAGGACGAGGGGGCGCAAAGCAGTACGCGGGTGCGCATGGCCGGACGAGGGTGCGCAGAGGCAGGACGAGGGTGCGCAGAGGCAGAACGTGGGTGCGCAGGGCCGGTCTTGGGTGCGCAGAGGCAGGTCGATGGTGCACACGGGCTGCACGTGGGTTAGGGGCGCAGTCGCACGACCTGGCTGGCCCTCTTCCGAGGTGGCTGGTTGACCAACCCTAACCCGTAGACTCCGCGTCCTGACCTAACCCAAAGTGGAATCATTGCCCTAGTTTCATACCTAGTATTGAACCCCTAGCAATATCGTCCTCGACCCCTAAGTCCAGTTATATTACAACGCAATCTTCACACGTAAATTTTACTATTGTGCAATAATGTTCAAATTAAAACGTTTCGAGATTCGTTAAACAACCAACGCTTGGATCATAAGAAATGCATCAAGAGACATTGACTTACAATTGGTTGTGTAGACTTGTGTCCCTGCAGTCCGATGTTGTCTTCACAGGTACCGTGAACTGCCACTTCTGGCACAAGCAATTCTGGTAGACTCGCTAAATTCGTCACTTCTTCTTCTCCAAAATCGATTTTCACGGCCAATCTATTGTGCACTCCTGTCAATCGTGTCATCTGCTTAGACGCTCTCATCCTAGAACGATCCAACACGCGCTTATTTGAATAGAGTAGACGCCCTCGTTTCTTTCTCTTCCTCGGCGCTCTCACGTACTCTAAGTCCTTAGAATAGCTCGTGTCCAGCATCTGCCTAGTCGGTTGTCCAACATAGCAGTCCTCTGTTTCAGTTCACTAACTCTATCTGAACGCTAGCATACCTCATTTCCAAGGAGCACTAAACATGAGTCATAGTGGACGAACAACAGAGTTTCTATCAGAAATCCAACACTCGTTCACCTGATATCTAATCTCAATGACCTAGACGTGGCGTTTAGCATATGCAGATGCCTGTTACACAATGATCCCAGGATTTCTATATTCTCACTCACCCGTCATTGCGGGAAGTTTCTGACCCTATCATTAGTGTGACTCTATTCATTCTCTACAAGATCTTAACTCCACCGTCCATATCTTTGCTTTACACTCACCTTTCAGCAAAGGTGCAATGGTTGAAATTTAGATATAACTATGATGTGTGAGCCTTTATCAATTGCGGGCGCTTGCTATAGACTGTAATATGTCGGCCTCACTGTTCATGAATTTTCTGACTTTGGTATTGCTATAATCTGTAGTCTATACCCAAGGCTAGTATACTATGGCACCAAATATTTCTCAGATCTCAGTCATGATCATTGATTTCGACGCATACAGTGAGAATGAAGTCCGCCTCAATGGAGGTATATCTGCATGTCCCAATTCATACATCATATTCTCTACACTCATTTTGATTGCCATCATCACTGCTGTTCACGCTCTGAAATATCTCGCCACCATAACTCATCATCAGTGATGGATGCTTCGGATGATCGCGAAGTCGACGAAGTGATTGACTTGGAAAACATTGACAGGTTGTGGTCGCGAAGCGAAGAAGATTACCCCATAGTAACGAGGAATGGACGTTTGGTGCAGATGAGAAATGCCATCAACAGCTTGGAGGGTGCCGTGGAATTGTGCATGAGCGAATTCCCAAACTGTCAAGACTATGACATCGACCTCGCCATCATCTTGCTAGACAAAGATCGACTTCGATTCTACCGAGTCCCGTGTGGAATTTGGGACTCCCTCCCTCGACATCCTCTTGTCTGGAGGCTCATGTGGTCTCATTATGTTTGTAAACTGTTGAGACTCCCCGATCCTTGCAACCTCGAAAGCGAGGATGTTCCAATTGTGCCAGAGGAGATTGCAACTGCCGTCCAAGACTTCTTTGACGATGAACCCAAGCCTCGGTTCTAGGGTTCTGTTCCAAACACCATGCCCATCTAATTCTCTGCTCATTGAGTATATTTTCGAGCTACTTCAGTAGAAGCTTCAGCTTAGTTTTATATGATTATAGTCAAAATATCTTTGTACTTAGCATGAACTGTTATAAATATATATTAATTAAAATTAACATACAGTTCATATTCTTTATTCGATTATCAATATGATACCGTGTGTCCTAGAAAGTTCGTCTATAGTTCATATGGATCAGTCGTACAATAAGCTGCACTTTCACAAGGACTGTGTCCTCATAGTATAATCAAAGCTCAACGACGACTTCTTCACGTAAATACTATATCACTTTTTTCTGTATGACCAAGCCAACTCTGAATTAGAATCTTCCCACTCTCATTACATCCACTCATGAACGTTGAACTGCGAGCTGATGCATGTGGCAGACCACATTTTCTCTCTATTTTAATTAGCTTGCGCCGTATATCACTCTGACATTGTTTAGATTAGTCAATCGCCTAAGGTGAAAGTGATGTCGGTTGCAAGGCGGCTCCAATCTTAGACCTATCTCACCGTCTACTTTTAATTTCTACTGTGACTCTGAATATAGTCACTCCCTAGAAAAAGGCACCACATTATATACTCTACCCAAATTCATTGCCCCTCACAATCCATCTTCTCGTGTGTTCGTTGTTGATTTATTTCTCTTGATTTATTTCTCTTTCTATGGCCAGCATTTCTATTAGAGGTGACGAGGTCCCACTAGTTCTACCAGTAGGTGAGACTGGCTTTGTCAAAGTCACTTCCAACCTTCTCTACATTAGGTTCGTTCTAGCAGAAAGCTCTATCATGGTCGAAGAAGAGGTCCTTGAGAAGTATGGAATAGTCAAAGAGGGCATTTTACAGTCTAGATGTGAAGATGACGAGGGTTTCTACTGGCTCCTCCATCCGGGTCAGTACAAAGCATATGGTCTTACCCCGCAGCAACTGGCTGCATCTACTGAAATTATAGCCCCTTCCTCAGATACTTCCACTGTAGAGTTGCCTCACGCACGTCGTGATAGGAGGCAATTTGCAGATCCAACTCGTTCCGTTGCAGATATTATGGTCAATCTTCATAACGTGAAACGCGAGACTCTAGACCCCATCATTGAGTTGTCCAGTGAATCTGAGGGGGAAACACCATCACTACCCTCGCAACTTCCAAACTTGAATGAACCAGCTCCTTTTGTTGCCAGTCAAGCTACTGTCCGCACCCCGGCTAATAGTCCATCTTCCTCCTCATTCTCCCTCACTCCTCTATATCCTAGTAGTTCACAAGATTGTCCTAGTGTTATGCAATGTCTGCTAAAGCTGTCTAGTGTTCCTGGCTCTCGTAATGAACTTGCTCAAATAGATTTTGATCGCATCGAATATCACAAGGTGCAGTTCCTTCCCTCGCAGATTGACGGGGATGTGGTCTTTGAGCTACCACCGGTTTCTGGGCGTGTACACTCTTCCGGAGCCCGGAGCATGGAGGGAATGGACAAGCGTTATGATGGCCACACATGGTGCCGCACCACGACTTCCAACATCCACAACCCCTTCGGTTTGAAGTTCAGGAGGTCGGCGTGCGCTGGACACTTGCGTTGCGACAACAAAGACTGTGACTATCTTGCTAGAACGTATAAGAAGAATGAGACAGAGTGGACTGGTACAACTAACTTCCCGTTCGATATTCGTCAAAGCCCTCCTCCGGAATCTTCCATTGCATGTAGAGTCTGCAAGAAAGCCCCTTCTTGTCGTGACTCTTGCACGGCGCGCGTGTATTACGTGCTCAATGTGAACGACAGGTCTCGTGCATGTATCCATTTGGGCTTCCATCAACATCCTGTCGCTGATGGACCGTGCAGAGAGTCCATGGAGACCATCACCGGCTTGATTGCATCGGAGGTGGCGAAGATTCCTACCGCCAAAAACTCGGCCATCGCTCTTGCAGCTAGCAAGGAGTTCCTCGAGACGTTTCTTGTCCACAGTGGGCCAGGCCCAAAAGAGATGCTCCAAGGACAGGAACTGGACAAGGTGATGGACAAATTCCGCATGCTCAGCTCTCCGAACGTTCGAAACATGATCGCCACTTTTCGCGCTCAGGGCAAATGCAAAGGCGAGATTGATCAAATTCTAGAGATGAAGCGGCATGCGAAGATCGAGTTTATACACGACAGTGTATTCCCGGGACAAGGCCAGGAAAAGGTATATCTCTTGAAAATGCTCGTGCATGGCCCCGGGAGTGGCGTCGACCTCGTGAGAAGAATGCAACCTGGAGGTGACCTCCAAAATTACTTCGTTATGTTCGATCACGTGAAGAGAGTGAAGCCATGGACCACCATTGCTTGCCATGTTTATGACTCCACCTACTGCAAGGTGATGACCATCGTTGTCTGCGATATGCAAACGGAAGGCACTGAGGGACAACTTACATTTTGGCGTTGCCTGAACAAAGTGATGGACAACAATGGCGTACCAAATCCAAACTTCAAAGGTTTCATGTGCGACAGCGCACAAGAAAACTTCAATGCAGTTCGCATTGTCTATGGCTCGGGCAATCCTGCCGTGCCTATGGTAGACCGTGAAAGGACTTGTCTATTCCACTGGGCAACGAGCATGCACAAGCACACTGAGAAGCTGATCGCCAAGAACTTCCAGAATCAGCACATCAGGCTTTGCAAACAATATAAAGATGCCCAAACAATGGACGAAGCTGACAGGATGTACCTTGAGTTGAGCGCGTGGTGGTACTCGTTTGGTGCTGCTTCAGAGGATGCGATTCGCGAGCTTGAAGACTGGCTGGCCTTTTGGCATTTTCGCTACCGTCAATGGGGCGGTTTCATGGAAACGGTAAAATATCAAAAGCACCCTTTCATTTCACGTGGATGTTGAGAATATGTTGTAGTCCCTCGATGTCGATGGCCCTTCCCCCGTAATCCCCTGCATGTTGACGGGGTCAAGTATTGATCCCTCGGGCCCGACGGTTGCTTGGACACCTACCACTGTAAATAAATTTAGAGGAACAAAGGGCACTTAGATAATAGCCGTCGGCCACGACGGCTATTTTTCTTAAATATATATTTTATTCTTTTTCGCAAATCAGAGTAAAAAAATAGAACTTGAGAAAAAAAAAATTCCTTCAAACGCGATTTTTTATACATCTATCACCCCAACGTAATTATTATTAAAACTTTCCTAAACCGTGAGATCAAAATTGTTTTGTGCAATAAGATAAATTGGGTGATGCCATTTCTGCAGAATCTTACCGCAGATGAACTAGCAGACATCCCAACATGCAACCTTGCAGAGACCGTTCACAACAAGTGGATGTAAGCCTCCGGGAAGCGAGGCTCGGACCTCTTTGTCGCCACCACCGATGATTAGGCACGTGCGTTCATGCAGATGACCAACTACAAAACATTTCTATGTGGAGGTCCGTTTGGAACTGGTCCGTCCAAGCACGATCTAAAATTGAAGAGGGCTATGGCATCCCATGACGGCAAGAAGATCGCCGAAGCAATTAACAACATGCCTGGGGCTGCGGAGGTTTCTACACGAGTTCCACACTTGGAAGGGGAAGAGGTGTTTGGCTCGTCCAAGAGAAAGCTCGACATGCCAGTGGGTTGCGAGGGAGATTCTCATCGCCCTGACAAGGTGAACTTCTCGCATCCACGTGTCCAAACACGATCTGCCTCCGCTAGAATGAACTCGGAGCAATCACCAAGATCTACTTCTGCGGTTCCATTCACAACTAGGGTGTTGGAGACTGACTGTGACACTTCAAAATGGCATATTGCAAGGATGTCACACAAGTCCAGAAAGCAGTGTCACGCAGTGCAAGCGGGGAATGGCAACAAGTGCAAGACGTTGATTGTGAAAGGCGGAAAGGCTACAGCTGCCCCAACCTACCGAGGGACTAGGACGGAGTACAAAGGGACTAAACCTCTGACGGCTGATTTCTGGTTCTGTCCTGACCAAATCGCACGATGTGTCATGGGTCCGAAGCGCTTCTTTGTCATAGATCGCCCGGAACTCCCAGACGTTTAGCCCGTCCTCTCTGGTACAAACCTCACGCGTTCGGAGATCCTAGAGCTCCAGGAGGCCGGGTTTTGTCTGCAGTCCACTACAGCCCTGTCGCCTCGACGCCTCTTTACGACCTCGAAAGTGTTTGAGCTGGTGGTCTGGACTCACCCACGGCCATTGCATGCTGATAGAGTCCCGTCATCTCGAAACGGCAAAAACGTGCGTCGGAACACCAAGGCTCCCACGGAAACTCACCGCAATCAATGGGAGAGTGCACGAAACGTCAAGGCGAATATTCTCCGCGTGAACCTACTCCCCTATCCCGGGCTTGGTGCCATCATCGTGCTCCAGTCCGGGGTGGAGCCCGATGGTAATTTGTACAATATCACATTGTGCAATTTTCCGTCATGTACGTGCCCTCATTACGCCAGCATGAACTCTGCAACTGTTGGGAGGCATGGCCAGTACGTCAACTGCAAACACCTTCACTATATCTTTCGTTTCTTTTGCAAGCTCGACTATAAAGTTGACACGTACATCCATGCCCCTACTCTCAGTTTGGACGAGGTTAAAAATATTCTGCTGGCAGTTGGGATCATCAAGACCGAGGAATGAAGAATGAGGACCAGTATATGTTTAGACGTGGAGACTAGAACTAGCTGCAATATCTTCCTACTTAGAATAGCTGATGCCCTATATTGAATTGGTTGAAGTACTTGCATGATAACTTTGTCCACTATAACTATGTATTAGAAAAAAAACAAAAAATAAAATACTACATATAGATCCACATGTTATCTTTCCGTTCTTTGTCTCTTTTAAAAAAGCTCACGTGATGGGGTTTAGTTTCACCCATGAACCCTATAATTTTCCACCTCTTTACCCTAAAACTTTAACACTGAACTACTCTAAGAAGTAACCCACGGTTATAGGGGCAACGGTCATAGGGTACCAAAATTTACTATTATTAGTAAAAACCCTAAAAATAGCATTTTATTTTCTAAAATTAGTGTCATTTTTAAAATTCAGATGGACCCTATGCTCTAGGCTCTCCAAATCCCCGCTCTCCGGACTTGGGCTCTCCTTTCTAGGCTCGCACGGTAGCGTCGTTGAGCTCCCAGGGTCCAGGTTTCACAATGAGTACTCGTCACCTGACGAGCTGGGGTGAGTGGTGAGGGAAAAATTCTCGAACTCGTTGGGCGTGGGTGAGGCGTCGTGGCCGAGTCCTATCTCCCAAGGTCCAGGTTTCACAATGAGTACTCGTCACGTACAAGTTGGGGTGTGAGTGGTGAGGGGAAAATTCTCGAACTCGTTGGGCGTGGGTGAGGCGTCGTGACCGAGGCCTATCTCCCAGGGTCCAGGTTTCACAATGAGTACTCGTCACGTGACGAGCTGGGGTGAGTGGTGAGGGGAAAATTCTCGAATTCGCTGGGGCGTGTGGGTGGCATCGTGGCCGAGGCCTATCTCCCAGGGCCAGGGTTCACAATGAGTACTCGTCACGTACGAGCTGGGGTGTGAGTGAGGAGGGCAAAATTCTCGAACTCGTTGGGCGTGGGTGAGGCGTCGTGGCCGAGGCCTATCTCCCAGGGTCCAGGGTTCACAATGAGTACTCGTCACGTGTCGAGGTGGATGTGAGTGGGGAGGGCATAATTCTCGAACTATTCACAAAACTATTCTCAAAATTCTCCACATCTATGGGGCCAGGGTTTTGCGATGGGGCCGATGTCTTGTCTCGAGGGTGTCTGATGGCTCGTCACGTCACAAGTTTAAGTCTTGTGGGGAGTGCAAATTTCCCACACCTTGTCAAAAGGATCATGTGTCTCATGTAAGGAAGACACAGGTTCAGTCGTCCATCTAGATTTTTGGCTCTTTATTCATGTTCTTCTCAATTCCTCTTTTACAGGTTCCTCAGCTGGAGTATGATACTGCAAACAAGATTGTTGAGACCCCTCAAGCCCCGATTGGAGATGAGGATGATGATGAGGAGGAAGAATCTCCAATCATCGCCACTGTGGATGGTTTGAATGGGGATGACATTCGGCGATCACAGAAGATCAACACCGTTGCAGTACTTGCAGCCCTACGTTTGCAACCGGTTAATATTTCTCCCCACAACATTCTTTTGTGCAAGCTTGTTGTCATGCCAATGGTAAGGCCCACTCTGCAATGTGATCTTGTCAAGCTTGAGCAGGAATTCGTCCATGGCTATCGTGAAGGTGCTTGTGTTTTTTATGTGTCCCTAACAAACGAGCAAGGTGAAGGGGAGCACGTGTCATCCAAAGACCGTAGTGATTGGGGACCAATTGGGCACTCTGAGAGCGAGAAATTTGATGAGTATCTTGATTCCCAGGATTCATTACGTTTCTTGAAAGGGAAAATGTTCTTCATATGCGATGGAAATCACCGTCGTATAGCTTGGATGAACCATATTACTAGACTCTACAATGACGTTCCATCTTGGCATTACTCCGTGGACACAATCATCTTGGAGACCAAGGGTCAACTTGGTGTTCTCATAACTGTCATGAATGACATAAACAAGTGAGTAAACGATTTCCTACAAAAATCCTTTCTTTCAAATTTCAAAGTTTACTAGATTTTGATTATATACGTCTTCTAATTATGATTGATGTGGTCCATGACCTTTAGGCAAACAGAGTATTCCCACGTCAAGACAAATCTTGTTCATCAGCTCTATCAGGTTCGGAAGTTTGGGTCAATGCTGCTGAGTTATTTCTCAGAGCTACTGAGCCCCGAGGAAATAGAAAGATGTCGTAATTCCGTGAAGAGAGGATGGACAAATTTACAAGCAGACGTTTTTACTTCTCTCATGTTTAGGGTAATATTTCTGCTTTCACTCCTCTACTGCATTTCTTGTTCACGTGAATGTGTGCATTTTAGTATTAAAATTTGTACCTCTAATATCCTTTTCTTTGGGACCTTGTTTCAGCAAGACATTGCTGCTGCTGGTGACTTAGCTGTGCTTGTTTATCGTGAGGAGACCAAACCAAAAGCTGTGACTCGGGAAGACATTGCAGCTGCTATGAAGATGGGCATCAAGGAAAGGACTTCAAAACTGATTGTTAAGTTAGGGAAGATGACAACTGTGGCGAATCCAGCGTACGGTCCAGAGTTTCTACAAGAGGTATACATCAATTCATTTCTTTCATTTTAACTTAAAGTTGCTTGTATTTATGTTGCTCACGGTTTGATTTTCACTTCTTTTTTCAGATTGAGAGGCATTGGACTATGAATGCCACGCAGTTGGAGCTCACTTTGGACAAGCTTCAGATCATTGCTACAACAGTTGGCCCTCCTCACCACAAGCTCCGATGGCTGAAGTGGTGGAACTCCTCTGTGAACACACGAGAGGCAGTTCGTTTTCCTTTGAGGCCAGTTAACGCATTGGACCTCAATTCCTTTATTCTGAAGGCCGCCTGGTGGGGAGGGGTGAGTTTCTCTATCAATATTGATGTAGTTTGTTTACATTCTGTCTCTACTATCATACTTTGTAATTTTATTGTTTTAATTTCATAACTATCTTTTCTGTAGATTGAGGACTGCGCCGTGGAGTTGTTTGAAACTATTGTCCACAAAGACAATGTTCCTTTGAACATGGATGTCCCAGCAGAGCCCAGGACACTTTCCCAATTCATAGAGTATTGGCGAGTGAAGATTTGGGACAAGGCATTTGTTAACGTTTTCAAGGGGGCTGAAGCCTTCAAGAAATCAATTGCCTTCAAGGATTTCAAGGGTTCTGATCTCGTGGTCAAACGTGTAGTCTACAGGTATTTTTGCTTTTTGTCTGACTTGGTTCTAAGGTAAACCGTTACTTTTGTAAAGTTACACATAATATTGCATCAAATGATAATACTAATTGCTCAGTATTGTATGGCTACAGGTATTTCAAGCATGAGTTACTGGAAAAGAAGGCAATTGCCAAGACAGATCTTCCCATGTTCTTTGAGAGTTGGATGGATCCTTCTTCTGAAGATTTGCATGTTCGCACCGCAACAGTTGAAGACGTGGTCCAGCACACATCTCAAGGGGGTTGGCTGGTATTTGGACTGTGGGTTGGGTTATGTACATGCAGAGGAAAAGGATTCCAAATCCTCAGCTGAGACTGCCGATACACCTGCCCTCTTGGTTGGTGAATTCGAGAAGCTTGATGAGGAGGCGCGGCGTAAACTCATTGCTAAGGTTGAGGCTGAAGACAAGAAGAAGGCGTTGAAGATTACTCAACATGAAGAGAAGGTGGCCGCCCAGGAGCAAGCCAAGATTGAGAAACAAGCAGAGAAGATTGCCAAGAAGGAAGAGAAAAGAAGAATCCAAAGGTACAAGAAGTCCCAAAGCCTTCTTCTTCTAGTATTGTTGATGCAGAATCTCAGCACCAGAGCCAGGAGCAGCGGGGTACCAAGAGAGATTCTGGGTACTTGGAGCTATCGCAAGACAAGGCCTTCTGTGGCCAAATTCGTGATGTGGTGGACTTAGGAGAGGACCAGGACATCGATGAGTTGGTACTCAACACATCACTTGCAGTTGCTCTTCCACAGAATGAAGATGACCCTGTTCCAAAGATGTTTGAAGAGATTCAGAGGTTTTTGGATGAGGTATGCTGTTTGACATACTTCTTCGACTCTTTATACTTCAATTTATTTTGTTGAAGCTTGTCTGGCAATTTTAATTTACTTACATGTGTATGTTTTGTTTCTTGTAACACAAAGCGGACCGCCCACGAGTATTCAAAGGGCATTCGTGCAAGGATTTAATTCTTGTGGACATGCCCGAGAACCTGCCTGTTCCCACCATCTCGGATCCGCCGGGACAGATTCCACCATGGAATGCAGCAGAGGACGATTGGCTTGATCCCATTTTTGATTTTGCAGACAATTACTTAGTTGATGATGGCGCTATCATCATTGTGCATCCATATAGGCAATCAACCAAGGCTAACATACTTGGTTACGGTAATGCAATGGGTTTTACGTTGTACAAGGATTGGACTTGCATGAATCGACTCCATTTGGCATCACCAGTCAACCATCTGAAGACGGTAAACTCTCGTGCACTACCTAGTATTTAAAAATTCATTATTATTTTGCTATTACTATTAGCTAACTCTTTTGGTTCTATATGTTGCAGACTCAGCGTTTTGGCATTTACCTCTTGGTTCGTGTGTTGCCCGAGGGTGCTCCTGCACGGTTTGCATTTCGATCTATTCCAGGGCTTGAGGCTATGGGATTAGATGTGGGATGTGATGACATGTTACAGAATTTCACCACCAAGAGTTCACAAAAAATGAATGGAATCAAGCCTTGGCGAGGTCCTCGTGAGAAAGATAGCCAGTTCATACAGATGCTGATTGAGGCTTCTTCTCGCCCCAACGATGTTGTCTTAGATTGCACCGCTATGACAGGTTTACATTTCTAACAGTCTTTCTCGGTATTACTTGGGTTTTGTTTCTTCTATTATTTGTTTTGCTTTGTATTTGTTTGAATTTCTCTTTCACTTACTCGGGCTAATTGTTATATGTTTTTTGGATCTATGCCTTGTTTTAGGTGCGTCGTTGTTGGCATGCCGCAGCATGCAACGCCACATTGTGGCACTGGAAGACGACCAAGAGCTATATGATGGACTGCTTTTGTCTATGCGACGTGTCCCTAAACCCGAACCCGCGCCAGTCGTTGCATCATCATCTGCAACAGAGGATCCTGACGCAGTTCCATCAGCGGTCGTTCGAGTGTTGAAGAAATCTCGATTCAGTAAGTAAGTTTGAATTCAATCATTCCAATTGATACAGTTTTGTTTGATGATTTCTTGATCACTTTGATCTCATTTTCATTTTTGTTTGTGCAGAAAAATGAAGACCACGTATTCTACCGTGCAGAGGCCATTTTTTGCACGGCCAGAGTTTCTTGAGAGCCCACCCAAACCTTTTCAGTTGCCATGCTACATTGAGCCAGTTGCACAGGCTCTTGTAGGACATGGTATGAGGGATCACATTCCAAAGCCAAAGGTGTTGAATTCTGACGCACTTGTATACTTTGATGTTGAGGCTGAAGAGTCTGATTGTAATGGTAATGATTATGTTCTCTCCACATATTTGTACTACTTTCTATTTTATATTTGTAGTGAGACTAAAAGGGCCACTACTTTGGATTTTTACATCTGTGTTGTACTCGACATTGCTAACCATTCTATTCTCCTACCTCATTGATTTGTTCAAACCTTTGGTAATGTTGCATTTTTGAATGTCCAATCTCTACACCCTAATTCCTCAAATTTTCATTTTTAATTTGCATAGATGTAGTATGTGAATTACACCGATTTCACATTTAAGCTTTAAACCACTCCAATTAAATGCCATCCGTGTTGTACTTCACTTTGCTAAAATCCTAAACTTTACTATCCAACCTCATTGATTTGTATACTCTCTTGTTCATGTATAATTTTTCAACGTCTAAACGATACACCCTAAACCATAAACTCTAAATTTTTCATAAACTATTTGCATACATGTATGTAAATGGAAAATTTGCAGATCAATTATACTCCAAATTCAATACATACTGAATCCACGGTTATAGGTCTCTTACAGAAAAAAACGAAAAAAAATTGAAAATTTTCTAGGCTCTCAGGCTCTCAGGCCCTCAGGCTCTCCTCTCTAGGCTCACATCCTAGCATTCCCGAAATTAAGGTAATTAAGTTGTGGATACAATATGCATGTTAGAGGATGGTTGTTGCAAGGTCCTCGGTAGGACATTTAGCATTAAATTTAAGCTTTAGATTAGATTAGTGTGGAAGGAGTAGAGGAGGAAAAAATCCCCCTTGTGAATCCGAAATTTAGGAATAGGTTTAGTTGCTTGATTTAAAGTTGAATATTTTTACCGCTGGCCTTGTGCGATTAACTTTGATATTCATGTTTGTGTCTGTGACTTGATTGTTTTGGTTTTTCTATTTAACTTTGTGGTGATGTGTGTGTTACATTCATTCGTGAAAGTTCTTCAAGATGGAGCGCCGTGGAGGTTGGAGCTTCATTCATCCGTCATTTCGTCAACGCCTTAAAGTTAGGGCTTTTAAGCCTTAGGGTTAGGGTGAGCCGCCTCTTCGGCAGCTTCTTCTTTTGTACTTAAGAGCTTATTTTCAAGCTTCAAAGATCAATCCCTCTCATTGTTTATTGATTCATCTTGTCTCTCTTTCTTCTCTCTTTGTGATGGCTAATTATAGAAGAAGGAAGGCCGTGGGCCTCCTTCTCACTCCTCTTGATCTCCTTCTCCATTGTGTTAGTAGTTGGTTTGAACTCAAGTAGAGTTTGATGTCTTTTGTTAATCTCCATTGAAGGTCTCTCGGTTTATTCCCCAACAGTCCCTCATTTCTTGTCCAAGTTATTTGAGATTTCTAGGGTAGGTAGCTTGTGAGTAGAGCTTTCCATCGGTATATGGCACGTCCAATTCCAAGTTATAAAGAGTGAGATATTGCCTCCCAAAGTTGGGGGTGTCAAAGGAGTTTCCCAACCGGCGGTTAGAAGAAATAGCCTCAGTTTTTTAGCAATCAGTCCTAGGGTTTTGATCCTATGCATTTGAGATTTTGAGGGTAGATGCACAATCAATTTAGCTTTCTAAAAAGCTAAGGCACGCCCCGATCCAAGTTAGGATGGAGAAATAGCCACCTAAAAACTGAAAGGCACTTCTATGTGGTCCGGGGGGGTCTTTCCTTCTCATTTTCTTCTTGTTCCCCATCTTCTTTTCGTCTTCTTCCCTCCCTTGTTTCACTTTTCATGTAATTTTGTTTTAATAACCCCTTGTGATCAAATTCCACTAACGGGCAGTTAGGGTTTGTAGGGCAGTAAAAGGTAACCCCATCCGCCATAAATGGGAGAAATAGCGTTCCTAGTGACCTCTTTATTTATTTGGAGAGAGTGGTGCTCTCACGCGCGTCTTAAGTTTTTATTACGGAATCTGGGAATGGCGGCGGACCGGACAGTAGACCGGATGGGAAACCGGGGGTCGGGGAACGGGCCTCTGCCGGGCCCGGCCACGATCCGGGAATTGAATTGGGCCGCTTTAAACTGGGCGGCTCAGTGTTCATTCCTTCCCGGTTCCTCCAGCCCTCCGTGCGCACCCATTTTTGCACCTCCGGAGAACGCTAGGGTTCCCATTTCGCACCCAAAGAGAAAGAGCAGTGAGCGGCCGGTGTGTGAGGATTTGGAGCACCCGGGAGTGAGGGAAATTGAGCGCCCGGGGAGAAACAGTAGCGCAAGGTTAGAATTTGGGAGAGGCGAGCACCCGGACAGCGAGAGCCGCCATTTCCGGCGGAATTTACGGAGAGGAGTAGGTGCGCAGCCGGGAAGAGAGGCGCGGGGACTCCGGGAGGTCAGGCGCACGCTACGGAGGCGAAAAGGGAAGCGTCCGGAGCGCGAGGAGAGCAGTTTGCCGGAGAAGGAGCTGCGCCATTCTCAGAGGAGTACGGAAGCGCGTCCGGAGTCTACAGCCATGGCGCGGAGGGGAACCGGAATGAAGATTACGGAGAAGCGCATCTGTCCGAACATCCCGCCACACGAAGGGGACTTGGACGAGTTGATGAAGGACCTCGAGAAGATGGGGTGCGCGGGGCTCTTTGGGAGAGTGTGGGATGTGCAGGATTCACGGATGCTGGAGGAAATTGAGGGCGGGTCTATGCTGAGCGCCTCCCGGACGACCATCCGGGCGAAGTATGGGAGCTGGACCCAGGAGATGTGGAGGGAGTTATACGGCTTCCCGGACACGAGCATAGATTTGGAACCGGGAGGCAAGGGCGACTCGGATTGGGTGAAGGCGCAATTCACCCACATTTCAGGACACGACGGGTTCAAGGTGGCGGACTGCATTATACCCCGGGAGCAACGGTTGCTCCAGTATGTGGTGCCCATCCTCAATCCGGAGAAGCCCACCACCCTCACCGTAACGCTGGCCCGGGGCATCTACTCCGCTCTACTCCGGGGGAGAAGGATCAACTAGGCGATCTTACTACACCGGAACACGCAGAAGTGGGCAGTGAACCTGGACAATAAGAAGGGGCGTCCGTAGGCCCCGTTTCTCCACCACCTGTACGAGAGACATGGGTGTCTCACGGAGAAGGAACGGAGGAGGTTGGAGGAAATGCCCATTCCGGGGCTGAAGAGCCCGACCAAGAGGAGGATAGTTCTTCCGGGTGGAGGACCGGGTACCAGCAGACCCGGGTCGTCGTCACGACCGGATGAAAGGAGAATGGCGCCTCCAACATCCCAACCGGACAGGAGCAGGATCCGAGAAGAGGAGCGCAGGAAGGAGAAGGAAGATCGCCCGGAGAGGGATCAAACCGGAGGGGCCAGCGCTAGCTTGAGGCAAAGGACGAAAAGGAGAGAAGACCGGCCCGGGAGGGGCCAACAGGGTGACACCCGGCTGCGTCAAGAGGAGCAGCAGAGGAGGAAGGACCCGGAGACCGACCAACCGGGGGTGGCAAGGTTGCAGCGGGAGCTGAGAACGAAGAGGAGGGAGGATTCGGAAGAAGTAGAGGAGTCTCCGCAGCCGAATCTCACCCGGAAGAAGTCGGTGAGGAGTCAGGGAGGAAGCTCCACCCAAGAGCAACCTCAGGTGACCCCGGTGGTGGAGTCCGGGCCAGAGAAGGAGACAGGACCCACTCCAGCACCGCCCCAGGAACGACCGGAAGCAGATTCCGGATTCAAGGATGAAGACCCTGCCCCGGAAGATCCAGAGGAACGATTGGCTAAGGGGAAGCAACCAGAGGAGGAGGTAGGTACGTCTCAAGTGCGACTTCCGGGCCTGAAGAGGAAGTTGGTCCTCATTGAAGAGGAGGAGCCGGAGGGTCCGGAGACCACCCCTAGGAATGACAAAGGACCCGTCCGGAAGAAGACAACCCCGCTCAACAAACATCCCAAGGAGGCAGGGGACGACGGGGAGGAAACAGGGGAAGAGGACGACCGGAGGCAGGAACCACCGTTGGAGGAGGAACCGGTACCGGAGGAAGGTTCACCCAGAGGTGTACAGGAGGAAAGGAAGGCCCCACTTCAGGCGGAGCACATAATCCTGAAGACCCGGATTGCCTTGGACATGGTGACGGAGCAGTACACTCCCATGTTCGCCGCACTCCGGGAGACGGGAACTCTCCTCCGAACAGAGGACGCTCTGGAGTATCCGGCACGGATCCGGAAGGTCTAGAGGAAGCTGATCTGGAGCAGGGAGAAGGAGAGCAAGTTTGCCGGGCAACTGCAGAGTCTCCAGGAGGATGAGAGCGAAACCGTCGCTCTCTTGAAAGGTTTGAAGGAGGAGTTGCAACGAAAGGTGGCGTACATCAAGAAAATGGAAGCCCAAGTGCAGAAGCACGAGTTGCAGATCCGGGAACAGGAGGAGACCATCCGGAGGATAGGGAAAACAAGTCGGCAGTGCATCACCAAACTGTCAGGGTTGTTCCATCCGGATGGGGAGGCACAGATGAAAGCCCGGCTGTATGACGAGAAGGTAGGACAGTCGGGATTGGAAGGAGCAGCCCGGATGAAGAACGTGGTCCGGGAGTATTCGGAAAAGGTGGAGGCCTATTTGATGGAGTTCCGGGAGCTGGCAGAACACATGAGGGGGAACTTTTCCGATGAAGAACCGGGCCGGGAGGAGACAGTCAACCGGGGTGATAGAGTAGGGTCCGAGGAGGGACTGCAGGGGATGTTCAATGTGTCTGCAGATGCTTCTCAGGAGGGTGAAATCGACCGGTTGATGCGAAAGGGGAGCTCAACACAGGAGCACACCTCCCGGGTACGACTGGATGTGGAGCCAATCCACATGGTCCGACCGGCTGAAGTGAGCCCTGCGGAAGTCCGGAACCTCTCGGAAGAAATGGAGGCGATGGACGTTCAGCCGGACAGGGTGGAAAGGCAACAGGGTGGGCCAGGAGGTCATCCGGGTAGCCAGTCGGGAGGCACGCAAGTAGGCGAGCCAACCAGTGGACGACAGGTGGATCCGCCGACCGGGCACGAACTACGAGGAGCTCGGCCCACGGATCCAATCATGGTGGACAGCCCGGAAGTCCAGGAGGGGCAGCCAATGGAGGATGAGCCGCTGCCCGGGACCGCCGGGGGTCCAGGATTAGTGGTCCGGATTTAGTGGATCTGGTCGTGTAGAATAGGACCTTTTTGAGTAGGTAGATTAGAAGACTTTTTGTGTATAGGCTTTTTAGGACTTTAATGTTAGTGGCGGCTGAGGATAGGAACTGAGCCGTGGAGGAAGCTCCCCGGATTTCCGGATCCCGGGAATGTAGGATCTGCGGATTTCCTGGATCTGGGCGTTTGGGGCGGCTTCTTATCCAGGAATGCTTGTCATTCTTGGGTGTCTTTTTGTGTACTATTGTTCCGTATAAATGAGTAGAAGCGCATGTTCTTTCCACCAACTGTGTGTGTGTGTGTATGTGTGCATGTGTGTTTGCTCGTGGTATTACTCGGAACAATGTCTCAATTAGTCCCTTGGTAATCGGATGGATTAGCCGGGTTCTGGTGTAAGAGTCAGCTCAGAGTCCGGGTAGAAGATTTGGGAGAATTAGGAGCGTTTGAATGTAGGGTTCTCCGGGACTGGTTGCAGGAAATACTCTGGATTAGTGGCTGAGTGGGTAGGAGGGGGTACTCCGGTTCTCTCAGAACTCCTGGACGGGTAGTCCGGTAGAGGTGCCAGCATCCGGGTAGATCTTGTAATTGCAGAGTACGGGGAAGCCAGAGTAAAACGGGTCGTGAGGAATTCCATCTCTTTCGGACACCCTAGATACTGTCCACCCCGGTTAGCAAGTCGTTGTAGTATTTTCAAGGGGGAATCCGGGTTACTCTTGTGTGACCGGCTGGGGGTTTGGGATAAATCCACAGTTGAAGAGTAATACGGGAAGCACCCAGAGTAGGGAGTGATTTTGGATAAACCGGAAGTTGTGAAATCCCTGTCACGGAAATCAGTAGGGGAGGGTGTAGCTTTAAATCCAGCATCCTTAAAAATATAAGTGGAGAATCCTCTGAAGGAAAACAGAGGTTAAAGGGAAACCGGATTAAAAGGGTAGGATAGATCGGGTAGAGTAGGGTTGGCCAAACTCCTAACCTAGACAGAAACCGGATCTATCCATAATCGGATCAGTCAGTGGGAATGATCCGGTTTTGAGTAGAGAAAGAGGGGGTTAATTGGTGACCGGAGGAGAGTAGTCACCAATCCGGATCAGTCTCCGGAAACTTCCCACTTCACAGAATCTCCGCGGAACGATAACCCGGAAATCACCTCTACGAGCATTCTTAATACGAAAAAGTGCGCTCTAGGGGAATATCCGGTATCACGTGCTACGACATGGCACAAACAATCCTTCCCTCCTTTCCACTCATCCACCAACATGCTAGCCATCTGCATCTAAAAATTGAGATGGAATAACACTTTAGACTTGTCACATTGCATACAAAGCGATGTATAGATGATGTACATGTTAGAAATGGTCATGTCTAAAAGGAATCCAAAGAAGATTTTGTGCCACCACATATGGGTTTTTACCTGACAAGAATATACAGCCTAATTTGATCAGCCACATCTACCCCTCTCATCATGTTAGTGTATTCTGCATAAATTGGTGTGGTAGTGACTTCTACTTCTTCACCATTTGCCCCCCTCCTCTTACAATAGGTTTTTTGTCTGTCTAATTTGTTAGATAGAGAATGAGAAGACAACATTAGGACAGGATTTTTGTCCATCCACTAGACAAGAGTAAGTTTACCACTATTGTGAATCTTCCAATTATATTTCCCTTGCGGATTCTTTTTGAACTCCGAGTTGTTAGTCAATTCTTTTGGAAGACCCACTCTATTAGCTCTAATTGTCCCTGTTGCATACGTGACCTTCGACTCCATATATTGAAAGAGCTCTATACTTGTGAAGAAGTTATCCATAGTAACTGTGTGACCTCTACCCCAAAGCTCTTCCATTAATGACTTTACTACATTTGCTCCTTGTTGTGCCTCTCCTTTTTCAGACTGTTTCTTTATATCTGACTTACCACTAAAGAGTTTTAGTTTACCACAATAGACTTCAAAGTTCCATACATACTTGTGGATTGAATCGGCTGCACACCACACCTTCATACCCCATTTTATTGGTTTAGATGGAAGGTATTGTCGAATAGCACAATACTTTCCTTTATACATAACCATCATCTCATCTATGGTTCTGTACTCCCCCAAATTCCAATTCTCTTTACATCTACCCTTGATCTCTTCCACTAACCACCTAACCTTGTTGAGTTTGTCATAGTCATGGCTATTTCTATCTTGACACATGATTTTTTTGTTAGTTAGATGTAGACATCTCATCAAATCGTAGTATCTATCCCTTGTCATGATTGAAGATATGACAGGACACCACAAGAGTTTGTTAGACTTTGCCCAGTAACAATGAACATTTGGTTCTTTTTTTAACCCCATGAACAATTGGACCCCTAGAAATGCCCTCAACTTTGCAGGTGTTAGCGGCTTCCAACTCTTACCTCCTCTTGTGACTCTAGGGTTTAGGGAGACTACCTTAGATGCATATCTATTTGTTTCCCTACATATCCTCCTAATTGTTAACCATGACCAAAACATACCAAATAGCTTCTGCAAAGGGGTTTTTTCGAATTAGATAAGGTAGAACCAAGTAAAGGTCCACTAAAAGGTTTTAGAAGAGGGTCAGAACAATTAGTCTTTTGTGACCATGTATGATCTGCATACATGGCTTTTACGGATCTAGGTTCTACTACAATTTTCGTTAATTTCTTCCCATTCTTTGCAATATCACTCTTTCCCACTACTTTCTCCTGTTGTTTTCCTTGCTCACTCCTCCTTACTCCATTCCCTCTCTCCTTTTCCAAATCAACTCCTTTATCTGCAAGAGGTCAATTTTTGCTTCCCTTTGGCCGACCCCTGGTCTTTTTCTTTGGTGGAATTGGCTCATCATCGCTCAACCTGGGAATTTCATGAATTTCCACACCTGTCGAAGACTTCCGACCCCTTGTGCGCAGTGCTGGCCCATCACACAAACCACAGTCTGAGAGCCGTGTCCACAGACACGTTTAGGCTGTTTCTCTGCAACTCCCTCCTCGTCCTCCGATTGGGTGGATTGAATAATAACTTCTTCCTCAGACTCAGAGTCTGTCTCTCTCGAAGGGTCTGAGTCCTGACTTTCGAACTCATCAACGCTACTCTCGTTTTGGCAAATACAATCATTTGACTCATCATCGCTCAAGTCTACGTCATCTCCTGCCACAACCACTTTTGCAGACTGTGGAGGGTCGTTCTCCACACAACACGAAATCCTCTCAATCCAACCCATCGGAAGGACGACCCTAACCCCGTCTGTAAACCTCACAACGGCCATACTCTTTCCTCTCAATGTCTACATGGCATGATTCGCAAATTCTAACCTTCCAGCCTTCATCTTTCCTCTCATCAAAGTAAAAATATGGGACCTTCACATGGACCACTGCACTCGAACTCGCTAAATTAGAATCAAATAGAGAATTTACCACTTTGGCTGTTGCACTCTTAGACTGTTGTTGGGCAGTCCTCCGCGGTTGTCCTTCTCCTGCATTTGGCTGTGGGTTGAGAAGCACCTCCTGAAAAGTGCGCCGAAGCTGAATTGCCGTGGGTCCCTGCGCCTTCGCCACCTTTGCATTGAGACCACGGAAGAGGATTAGGGAGCAGCGCATCGATCGATTAAAGACTCAGAACACTGGTGAACTTTAGAAATTGTCCGTTCGACATTGAACTTGCACTCTAGAAGGGATTACGGGACAAGTTTTACTGAATTATTGTATAAAGTTTTACGCAATTATTGCAGGACAAGTTTTACTAAATTATTCAAGTTGTGCCAGTAATCTACGTCACCGTCAACATGCATTTTCTTTCTGTCTGTTTCATTCATTCTCTTCATGATGCCAACCTATCTTATTCTATTGCCCGGCAATAGAATCAATACTAGCTCTTCATTTATAGAGAAGCAGTGCTCTTCATTTCTAGTCTTTTTTCTTTCTACTCTTTCTTGTTCTCTTGGCCATTTCTCAACCATTTGACACTTCCCAGGTTGACTGCACATGGCCCATCACCAAACGTTCCTAGAGCGTCAGTTTAGATGCAGATTTCACATCAAAACTTCCGCCAGGTGGGAACCATAATCATTTCTTGCAAAGCTAGGCTTTTTCGACAGATTTCTAGTGCGCACAATATTGACATAACAGCCCATCAGCAAACGTTCCTGGAGCATCAGCGTAGATGCAGATTTCACAATTTAATGTTCAGCAACACGAAGTCAGGCAATGGCACGATTAAGCATTAGCAACATATGGAATTTCGTTTTTTTTCAGGTTAATGCTATCTAAAATAATCACATCGACTGCGCAGTCGACCTGCGGGTTCGGCAACTCCACAGGATGTGACTGCTTTTCTGCTCTCTCGACCGGGCTGGGTCGACCAGGCTGCGGCATCGGAAGCTGCTTTCTCGACTGCGCAGTCGACTTGGCTGGGTCGTGTGCCAAGCCTTCTCCGCCTCCGCCATCTACGTCCCGGCTCCGACCTTTCTGCATGCGGGTCCCTGTGCCTCCGCCGTTGCAATCGAGCGGTGCAGGACTTTCACGGTCTCTCCCGACATCGCTCGTCCTTCGCCTCTAGAGGGTCGGCCAGACCCTAAAACCGCAACTCTCGATTTATAGCGCCGCTGAAACCGTCACCACAACCTTCCTCCTTCCGCTCTCGCCAACCCAATCGCAGGGAAACAAAATGGCGCCTAAACCGCAAACCGCGAAAAAGCTTGAATTGGTTTTCTCTTGTCGTGAAAGCAACGTTCCTTGTGAGCGAGTGGTGTGAGGAAGCTCACGTTCAATAGTGCAAATATCCAAGTCACCTTCACTCAATCCTCTCTCTAGAATCGCCCAATGACGAATCACTGCAAGCGATCCCTAAAATTCTACTGGAGGTGGTGGCAAAACACAGTCCATGTTGCCTGATCTTTATACACAATTTCTGAAAACTTCACGGTGAAAGAGGGAGGCAAATGTAGTAGTGTTCATGAATTCAAATAGACCTCATGTTCATGAATTCTACATTGTAATTGCAAGGCGGCGGTTTGGTGGTGATTACTGCAACTCGAAATTGTTTGAATTTCGACTTCTCGCTTTCACAGGTCGCGGCAACGGAGCTCAACGACTTGCATACGTCGCGCCGAACAACGACCCAGGAAGTTGCTGCGATGGTCGATTCCCCTTGTTCCCCTCGACTCTATGCAGAGAACGGCTCGGGAACGGCTCGGGAACGGAGCCTAAACCGTTGAGCCCAGGGAGTTGATCGCGGGTCCCAAACCGCTGCCCGTCGCTCCCCCGTTTTCAACCCTCCCTGTCCTGACCTGTTCTCATGCTGCCCAACCCCGACACGCGGCAACTCGCCATTCGCCGTTCTATTTTCGTTTGACTTCTCTTGCTCCCTGTTTGTGACCACCCAGCACTTGTAGATTTTTCTAAAATTGACAATGTGCATTTCTCCAAATCAGAGCACGGCATTGGATAACTAACTCGTTTCTACACAAAATTGGCCCAAATTTTGAATCATTCGGGCACTCCTTCCTTAACCCCTAAAGGACCATGCTCATTCCTAAAATTTTATCACTTTCTTGTGATGCTTTCAAAAAAGCAATTGTATCTCTTAATTGGTATTCATGTAGAAATCTTCACCGGTGAAACTCAAAGAGGACTTAGTCATGAGATTGTACATCAATTTTTAGAAAAATCTACCGTATATATTACATGATTGTATGGTTTGATCATAAGTTGATTTATAAAAAATTGAACAAAACCAACAAGTCATTCATTGCAAGCTTTCTCATAAATTTTGAAAACCATGATTAGCGTTTGAAAGTTTAGGAGCATACAAAGATGTACTATATCTAGGTGCTCACAAAAAGTGGTGTTCTAAAACTAAATACAACAACAATGATTGATTCTCAAAGATTTATGTTTGGATGAGGTGACTTGTTGGTGACTCGTTGAGCCGGTGTTTGTGATCGTTATTAACTTTTACATTGCAAAAATGTTTTAGAAAATTCAAATATATATTTGAAATATTCCAAAATATTCCAAAATAATATAAGATATGTAGAAAAGATTCCAATTATTTTGAAAAGATTTTGTTTTAAATATATTTAAACATTTTCCGTAATTATTATATAGTGTTAATGATGCAGTAATGGAAAATATTTTACATATTGTACACTTTTTGTTTTTACGAATGTGACATCCAAGTGTGAAAACGCCCTCCAAGTCATCAACCGCCCTAATTACTATGTCCCAAGTTTACCTACGTTGACGTTTTAGTTTTTTCCCAATGAATCAATCAACGTATTTGCAAATCTTAAAGGATTTTTGTGTTCTTGTAACGAACATTTTCAATTCTCTAGTTAACATTGAGTCAAAATTATGAAATCCAAACAAGTTATTAAAGTAATGAAATTATTCAAGGACACAATGTGTCCACCTAGTCCTTTAGGGGTTAAGATATTTTCAGTTCTAAAAATAGAGCGACCCATTTTGGGTCGCCCAGGAAGTTAAGGGTTAACCCCCAAGCGACCACATTACATTTACCCGGTCAAATTTCATCAATTTCTCTCATTTTAAAACATATTATATTTCATGGTTATTTTCTCATATAATTTATTGTTAAATGAATTTACCCAGATATTTTCATAAATATTTAAATAAAATTAATTTAAAAAGAGTTTTCAAAGTTTTTCTCTTGTAATAGTCATAGTAGTTACGAATGCTTATAATAGTATGAAATTTGAAGGAAAAATGTAAATGATAGTGATGAACAACAAGGTGCATGTGGCATGCTTATTGAGCTTACATAAAAAGAAATTCAATTGAAATACTTTTTCTTCAATAGAGTTATTTGTAAAGGCATCCGGTCTTTTGTCGTCCTTTTTTCATGAACCAGAGCTAGTCGTCATCAATCTGACACCACTCCTCACGGTCCCACTCCACTACCCAATTCTTCTCCCTCCCTCCAAATTTTTATGAATAAAAATTTCAATCTATCTAGTGTTCTATTCCGGGTCTACAGTGAGATCATGCCGATCCTGTCCTTTCCAAATTACAGGTCAAAAACTCAGGTTTTGAGGGACTTTACAAATAACTCTAACGTATCTTGGAATTTTAGGATTCTAAACCTTGAAGTGCTGAAAATAAAAGCAATTTTAACAATTTTGAAGGAAAGGGAATTGGGCTAGAAAGTACAGTTTCTTAGTTGGGACCGGAGGAGTCTTGTAAGCATGCCCCCCCCTCCCCCTATTTGGGGAGTGCGTCTAGTCTTCGCACTATTCGCAACGATGTCGTGGGCAGGCTCAGTGTGAGGCTGCCGTGACGCTGCAAGAGTCTGTGAGTGCGGAGCAGCACCGTTCACTATCACACGTACAGAATTCTAGAGATTTGTATGTGAAGATTCGGTGTTATTCTATAGGTCGGAGCACTGCTGATACAGTCCACTTGCATCGTTCGTTTAATTGTTGGTGTGGCATCGATCGCCTGTGTCCAATGGCATCATCGGAGCATCCAGAGGTTGATCACCGTCGATCACCGTCGATCACGACGACGACATTCTCTATACTGCAACGTACGCCAGTAAGTTGATGAATAATTGTTTCTTTGTTTGTATTCAAAGCTGCAAATCAATTGAATTGGTGGCAGCTGGGAATCAATGTTGAGCTCCACGATGACGACATACGTCCGCCAAAGCATCGAACCGCATATATGTCCTTAATGATCATGCAGAACTGATCGAAGTGGAGGAGCACCGTCCTACGAAATAAGCTAACTTAACGGCAGGAAATTGATGCTGGCATGGAAAATGGCATGGCATGGCCAGTTGCGGAATGGTTCATATAACTTAATTATTCATAAATAAATAAATCGCTTCGGTCTAGATTGAGCAGTGGCCTGGCTTCGCTTTAGCTCCGGCATTCTCGTATTTCAAATTTCAAATTTCTATTTCAGGCATCCAGCTTTCTGGGAAATTTGAAAATTGCGCAGTTTCCGCGGGGACGCAGCTGCGGTTTCTTTTCTTTCCCAAAGCTTCGCCACTGATCGCTCGCTCTGGTAAGCAGCTTTTCTCCTCGTATGCATGCAATTTTGGCTGTGAGACTCTCGGGCAATGCCGGACGCCGAGGCTGAAATCAAAGACACGAACGAGACTAAGGGAAGTTAAGTTATGAGACATGGCGATGGTATTGTTCACCCTGGACATACTAACTGTAATTCGAATAGCTAGCTAGGCCAGGTCTGTACGTCTGGACGTTCGTAACACGGCGGCAACTGAATTGAACACGTCTTGAGAACACATAATTAATAGCCAGGCACGCGCATTGATCAATCAAGCATGAAGCAAGCGTTCAAAATAAGCCAACTGGCAATCGCATACAACTTAACTTATAGTCTTCATTGCTAGGAAGTCCTGGTCTACTACAGTACAGTAATCATGTGTGTTGATGGATTTGTACGTACGGGAGCCATGACTGTGCGGCTGTGCCTCACTTCATGATGGTCGCTTGCTTATAAAGTTCCATGTGACTTTGAACTTCGAATCACACAGTCAGTTCGCGGCGCAAAGTTAAATTCCTCCCCTGCCTGGCCACTTGTTTCATTGCATGTTTCAGTTCCAGTCATCCGCACTTGAATTGATTATCTTCGATGATGGTGATCATCATCAGCAAGCTCCGCTGGTGCTTGCTAGGGTTTCCATCCAGTCCTCACCAAGCAGCAACACTTCCACCATCATGTCATCATAGTCCTGATGCTCCCCAAGCACCAGTAATTTTCTTTTCTCTTGTGCAATGCTTGAGTGATGCTTCGCTAGCGAGGTTTTATCTCTCACACAAACATAATAATCCCCGTCGACTTGAAGTGACTCCCGCTCCGCTACAGTACAGACTCCAACAATCATGCTTGCACAAGATTAGGTCTGGAGTCACGTAGGTTTTGAAGCTGTCTCTTGGCTGGCCGCGCGCGCAGACGATGACATTTCCAACCAGTCCATGGCAAGAACAACGAATAATGTAGACTGGTACAGGAGGCAGCTCGGACGAAGAAATGGCGAAAAGATAAAGAAATGCATACAAAGTTATGTTACGCGTGGAGGACGGATATGCCGGTCACCCGGTCCCACGACCTGGTTACCGTTGCAGCCTTGGGGCCCACGGAGATAGTCCTGAAATCCTGGAAGCAATGACGATCCCCACAACGAACCAAGCGTGAAAATTTCGTGTCCGTCTCGTCTGTTCTGTTCGCCGGTGTAAGTTAGTCTTACCAGTAAGCGGCTCAGTCATCCAAGCTCTTCCCCCAGTGTTGCACCTCATACCGGTATAGAAATTCTTCATGGCGTGGTGATTCACCCAGAAGTTCGTCCCTTCCTCTCTCTGCGGGGAGGAGAGATGATGCACCTGTTAATTCTGGGGTCATCAGAGTAGTGTCTTCAGTTGGTGGGTTTCTGCCCATAGATATATGCGCGATCGTGTGCGTGGACAGAGCAGACAGCACAGCCCAGGAGCCAGAGAAGCCAGTCTGAAAAATGCTTTGTTGTACCGCCCACAGAAAGTTGGCCAACTGTCTAGTGATTGTGAAAACTGGCCTTTGGACTTGGCCGTCGGACTCGGCCGTGACAGGATTGTGTAAGCAAGCGATATAGTGTGCACATGCAATGTGGTGAGCGTTGAAGGCAGAGCGGTGCAGGCAGGCAGGCAGGCGAATTTGGTGTACGCAGAGACGGACGGGGTGATGGTGAGGTGGAGGGGAGTGCGGGAGGCGCAGAGAAGGCAGGTTTGAGGTGGACATCGGGGCCGGACAGGGCGGCGAGAGGAGCGATGTATCCGCTTCGGTTGTTTTCGAAGCTGCCATCGCCGAAGAAGCTGGCGTATGAGGAATTTGAGCCCGAGTGTAGCATTGAGAACGAGGATGGAGCTCAATCGGCTCCCGCGTCGACGCTGCGGCTCGCATTCGTGACGATGCGGGGAGAAACTGGCGGTGATGGTGATCTGTCACCACCGAAATTAGTCCATGGACTGATGGGAGGCCACTTTAACGAGTTCGATTTGTCGCCTCCCAAGGCGATCCAGTTGGGGAGGAAACGGACTCCTGCGTCTGCATTGGGAGGGGCAGACATCGTGCCAGAATCGGGAAAGCAGGAGCAGGCGGCTGCCAATACTCCAGGACGAGCTGCGAAGCGCAGAACGAAGCTCACTTGGCAGTCACGAGCATCGCCGGATAAACAGAAAAAATCGCAGCACGGGAGGTCGCCTTCAGCAACTCACATTCCATTCGACAATCCGCGCCCGGACGCCGCGCCGGATGCCATGGCAATCAAGAGCTTGCAACAATCCGCATCATTCTCGGGAATTGGTTGCAAGGAAGCAGGGTTGAACAGTGTGAAGGTGGGACATGGCCATGTGCAGCAGAAGGCGGGCGACAGCATGCCCTCAACCCCGCGAGGGACACGAAAGCCACGCAACTCCGAGCTCACGAGCAGCATCACGTCATTAGGCTCAGTCACCTCAGCCGCTACACCTCGTAGCGCAAGTCGATCGCTGCGTCATGGAGGCCCTTCTTCAGCTTCAACTGCATTGGCGGCCGCGGGGCTGTCGAGCACACGCGCCACAGGTGCGGTCGGTTCCGGTGTTCGCGCTTTGTTTCAACACCAGCAAGCAGCTCAGCTCCCAACGGAGTCGCAATTTCGTTTGGAGGTGGATCCAACTTTCTGGGAGGATCACAGCGTGCAGGTCAGCTGTCCTCCAGCATTTTCTTGCCTTCCCCCTTTTCTTTTCTTTTTTCTTTCTTTTCGCCGTTTTCACTCTCCCCGCTCCTAGTTGCAGTAGCATTCTTCAGTAGTTGCAGAGCGGCAATCTTGCAGGTCAGGAAGCAACGTTAGTGATTTTAACTAGGATGAGCATACCTGTCATTCGAAATGCATCACCTTTCCTCTTCTATAGCTGGCTGAGCGGTACGTCTCGAATTCTCTACCGCTACTCAGAGCAATCAGGAACGTGACATAATATTCGGAAGCGAGACATCTTGCAATACATGCAAAGAAACGCTGGAATTCCACTGCGCCACGTCTTCTTTGACAAGCATTATTTATGGAGTTTTGAAGGCTACAAAGAGAATCCGTTTGGCAAAATCGAGTTCTTGATGCTGTGTGAACGAGGCAGTTATTACTTAGGTCCTGCGTGGACGAGATGGAATTATATTCTGACACTCATTAAAGAGTTCTGTGGAAGCACAATTATATCATGACGATTGAACTCTCTTTGAAGTCGCGCTGAGCCATGGATTGCTGCTTCCAAATGAGTTTGATACGCAATGTGAAATCCCTTTGCAGGTTTTGATTCGGACACGACCAATAAATGTTTCAGAAGCCGCCCAACAAGGCTCTGGCAGATGTGTGAGGCAGGAAAGTCCGCATACCATTACCTGGATTGGACAACCCGAGACGAGATTCACGTTCGACCATGTGGCTGGCGAATCCGTATCTCAAGTACGTTCCTTGGCTTCAGAAGTGCCCTGCTTTTCCTTTCATGAGTCACGGGTATCGCCTTAATTAGCTTTCAGAGGTTGTTTTGCTGAAACTTTGGGGCGATGAATTCTGCATTCCTCATCCGTGCAATGCTCGGAGTTGAATACCCAGTGAAAGGACGTGCAGCACTGGAGGGACTTGGTTTCCAACATGTCTCATTCTTCAGCGGACGAACTCATGGCCCTGTTTCCAACGTTGGACTCCTCTCAGTATTTTTTGTTACATCGAACGAACTTGTGCATTCGACTCAACCTTCATGCGTGCATTCATTTGTACTGAAAGGAAAATACCCCGTGCAGCATGACAGTCTAAAGGTCTGTAGGATTCTAACTAACGACTTCTTGGGCATTGTGTAGGAGGAGCTCTTCAGAGTGGCGGGACTACCTATGGTTGAAAATTGTATAGCTGGGTACAACAGTTGTATGTTTGCATATGGCCAGGTAAGCAGAATTTTTGGTCTACCTATGGAGGTGTTCTCCTCTTAACAAGCTGAGTTCAAGTGCATGCTGTGGATGTGCCGGAAACTTTTCAAGTGACAATTGTCCGTCTATGTTGCCGTGTTCACCGGTTTTTCTTTTCAGGGAACTAATTGGTGCCAGCTGAATGTGAAACTGTTGGCAGACAGGTAGCGGTAAAACTCATACAATGCTTGGAGACATCTCGGATCTTGATCACCAACCCAATGACAAGCGAGGAATGACTCCGCGAGTGTTTGAGTCCCTGTTCACAAAGATAAAAATGGTATGGCCGCTGACGTTGTGCTCAGTTTTCAAACACGGTTCAATCAATGCAGAGGAATGCCTGCATACAGCATTCTAAGCTTGAAGCAGTTATCCTCTCATCGCTGAGAAGTCTACAAGAGATGTGATAGAATATTGAAGTTACTGAATTTTCTGTTCAACAATTCTCTTACAAGAGGGCATTATATGAGGATTCTAGTAAATCCGCCATTACCAGGGCGACTTAACATTCACCGAATTCTAAGGCTGGTATTTGCCACAGGCTGAAGAAGTGCAGAAGCTCGAGAACCTGAAATTCAAATGTAGGTGCTCTTTCTTGGAGATTTATAATGAGCAGATTGCTGACCTTTTGGAGCCATCCTCTTCCAACTTACAGGTCCTTGCCCTTCGTCCTGATTGATACTTCGCTGAATTTGATTGGTTCCGTTTATTCGCTATTCTGTTTCATGAAATATCATATAGTGCTGTATCTGTGGGGTGCGCTCACAGTTTTGAAGGAGATATTTTTGACTCTGATCCTAATGGGTTCCGTTCTGATGGATTCAAACTTCATCAGATGCGAGAGGATGCCAACAAGGGCGTGTATGTAGAGGGCCTGTTAGAAGTCGAAGTGCAGAATGTACAAGATGTGCTCCACCTTCTCTTATTGGTAAGTCTGCAACGCGTGTAGTTCTAGATCCAAAAACAGGACCTGAATAACCTTTGTCGTCTCAAGATAATGCAGAGTTGTTCATCTATGTTATCCGAGCTCCTACTGTCTCAGTGTGGTCATGTTCCTCAAGAAATTCAAATTCTGCAAAACTTAAGCAGCTTGGCGATTCTGCAAAACCAGAAACTTAAGCAATATGGCGATAAAAAACATGTGGTGCCACAGAAAGCCACTTTTAAACATGAGAGTTAATATGAGAGGCAGTCGTTTTCTGATGTATAAAGAACTTCCTCTTCACCTGTTCTTCAGGGTGCCGCTAACAGAAGAGTTGCTGCTACAAATATGAACAAGGAGAGCAGTCGCTCACATAGTGTATTTACTTGTACCATTGAAAGCCAGGTTTGCGCATTCCTTTAACGTTTTCCCTTTGATCGCAGCGCGCCAGTTTCTGAGTGTTATTGTGTACAGGTTCGGAGTACCTAACATTCGACGACGTTTGAGAGGCTTCACCTAAATTTGTCTGCTTTTTGGTGATTGCAGTGGGAGTGCGACGATATGATAAATTTCCGTTTCGGTCGTTTAAATCTTGTTGATCTCGCAGGTTCAGAAAGGTATTATCGACTCATACTAGACCGTTTGTACTTTGCTCATGATGTAACATGAAGAGCTGTGCAAGTGCTTTTGCGGGTCCCTGACTCAGTGCCCTTGAAATTGGCAGGCAAAGAGCTTCTGGTGCTGAAGGTGAACGATTGAAGGAGGCAGCTAGTATCAACAAGTCACTTTCAACCCTTGGGTATGTAAGGGTTAAAACCCCTGCCCGATTTTATTTGCACCCGAATGTTATGGTGGCATTGATGAAACTGGATGAGATTAGACTAGGTTTACTGAAATTGTAAATGGGGATGCGCAGGCTTGTGATAATGGTGTTGGTGGACACGGCCAATGGAAAACAGAGACATGTTCCTTACCGTGATTCGAAGCTCACTTTTCTCCTACAGGTATGCTTGCCTTCTATGGCGGAACGTAGCGCAAGCTGAGAGTCTATGGCATCAATGTCACCTGTTGTCCTAAAATGTCTCTGATCGGTGCATCATCTATTTTCGGCTAAAACACCTTTGAGTCTTTTGGGAATACCCATGCTATCAGGTTTTTATTCGTGTTCATGAGATTATCGAGAGTTTCAAGAGATTTTCCTGTTTCTCTCTCTTCAGTTTTGGTGTCAACATAGGATGGACAAGTCTTGCGCACAGTTCCTTTGCAGCTGCCTTCACATTTGGTTCTTTCTGAAATATTCCAGACAAATATTTCAGAATATGCTCAACAAGGTTAAATGGACATGTGCAACCTGTGAAGGCTGTGTAATTATTGGTGAATTATTGTGAAATGCAGGATTCGCTTGGTGGCAATTCCAAGACAACAATTATAGCTAATATCAGCCCATCTAGCTGGTACTGGTCATTCTCTATCTATTTGTCAAGCAGCTCGTAGTGAATCTCATATTCGACTCATGCTTTGGAGCACGTTACTGCACCTAACATGGGAGGCTCTTTTCTGAGCTTATTTGCTTCTCATTGTGCAGCGCTTCGCTGGAGACATTGAGCACGCTCAAGTTTGCACAGCGCGCTAAGTTCATTCAGAATAATGTATGCAATCTTCACATCTCATGGGTTGTTTAGTAGAAATGATTCGAAGTTTTTATCTCAAGATCAAAGCAAGTTCAGGAGGTTGATATATATATTTTTGTGTTGCTAGGCTGTTATCAACGAAGACACTGCTGGAGATGTGAATGCCTTGCGCCAGCAGATACAACAATTAAAGGTGCGCTGTTTGTTTCGAAACACACATTCATCCTCTAATAGATATCTACCATTAACAATCTTGATATCTTGTTGTAAACATCAGTGTTTCCTTGTGCTTTTCTGATTTCCGAGTCACTCTAATTAGGAAGTTCTGGCATTTTTTTTTGATTCCATTGCAGGATGAGCTGGCACGCTTGCGGAGACAGAGCATATCTCGAATACCTACCGGACGAGCATCTGCTGTTTTTCGACAAGTAGTCATAGATGAAGGCAGCCCATCCAAATCGAAGGAGGGGCTCAACAATTCGATCGAGGGTTCCTTTTTGCATTTTGGGAGAGCTCTGCAAAGCCCAACGGTCCTTGATAAGAAGGTTGCCAATCTCGTCAATCAAAAGAATAATAACAGGAATGATTTGGATTTTATCAAAAGATTCTTGCTTCGTTCCTCTGCTCAAACAGATGGTTATCTTGTACTGATTACTTGACCAAGTTCTGATTCAGACGAACTATTTGTGTTGAACTCTCAGCTAAAGTCCCTGGAGGCTGTGTTGGCGGGTGCTCTTCGACGGGAGCAGGCGGCAGAATGTCAATTGAAGAAATCATCTACTGAAATGGAACATTTGGTTCGCTTGGTAGGCCAACGAGCTGCTGTCTTTAACTGACTACCCAGTACCTAAATTTTGATTTGAAGATAATTTTGGTTTTACCAGACTGACGTATTGTAGTTGCGTATCCTTCATTGTCTCCCAGTTTCACTTCTGAGCGTCAAGCAGCGGATGTTCTTTCTGGCCATTGGACGGGTCAATGCGCATAGGATCTAGACTCATGGCTGAGCACTGGCTTTTGTTTACGAATTTCAGGTTAAACAGCGTGAAGAAGAAACACAGTGTAGCAAGATGATTCTGCGGTTCCGCGAAGAAAAAATAAAAAGGATGGAGACTCTGAGTGATGGCGCTGTGACCACGGATACATATCTCGTTGAGGAAAGAAATGCTGCTCTGAAAGAATTGCAACTACTGCGGGATGAAAAAGGTTGCAATCCCGAGGTTACGAAGTTTGCAATGGAGAATATGCGTCTCCAAGAGCAACTTCGCAAGTATGTCACTGACTGGTGTTGTAGATGGGCCTACGATACAATCTTTCAAGATTTTGCCTAGCACATTGCAATAGCATGTGGTTGTCTATCTCAGTACATTCAATTGCGTACTGATGCTTGACCAACTTGTAGGTTTCAGGACTTCCATACCAGTGGAGAAAGAGAAGCTATGGCTCAAGAGATCTCGGATTTACGAGATCAAGTAAGGCTCCTCTATCTGGTTCATCTGATACTCTCATAATGCCTTGCGACCTTTGTTCTTAAAGTCTTCATATTATGACGTGTCCATTAATTTTGCAGTTGGCGGACGTGCTGGATAGCAAGCTTTCTCTCGATTCTCTTGCTCATTCCCAGGTTCTTCTTTGCCTCCTACGGATAAATTTTATAATGATGTCAAGGTTCAATATATATTCAAATCAATCTCGAACACTCTACCAATGGACCTGACCCACGAAGCGTTTCTTGTCCACAGAAAAATGCTTCTGCAGTTGAACTTGCTGCGGAGCAACACCAGCTGGGGCTACTTCGTATAGAGGTGACTATCTATGTTTGAAAACTGAAAGGTTTTCGTTCGAAAGACAACAAAATGATAACGGACACCAGATTCCGTCTTAATGATGATCTTGATCGACTGTACAGGTTGAATCATACCGAAGAGAACTTGAAGGATGTCGCACTAGCCTCAGTGCCTGTTTGACTTCCAATGACGATATGGGAAGGTATCCTTTTCGCCGGCGTCAGTTCTCTGAATGTCACATCTGCAGAATGCTTGTTAGTTCCTTAAGAACCATGGTAACTGATAATCTCAGATTCATGTAGTATCTGGTTTGTGCTGTAACTGATATCTGAGATTTATAAGAGCTTGGTGTTATTGTCATGCTCATCATGATTACGTCCTACACCCGCAGGCAGTTGGGTGAATTGCAAAAAGAACTCGAACGTGCAGAAGAATCATGCAGAAAGTACAAGAAAGAGCTTCAAGATATTCAGGTTAGCCGTTTCTTGGTGCTGTTGGGTCCCTCTGTGAGTGGAGGCTCTCATGTCACTGAAGGTGATGTTTATAATAGGTGTCATCCACTTCCAAGGTTTTAGGATCTCAAGACTCAACTCAGAATGGTGATTGTTTTGTTTGGTCTTTGTGTGAGGATTTTTTTGAAGTTCTGTAATATATTGGAGTTTGATTTTAAAGCCAATATTTACATGCTCATTCCTCTTAACCAGAGCGAGGAGAAAGTTTCGGAAGCAACAAAAGCGAGAACCCATCTTGAGAATCAGCTGAAAGAAACCCTTCAAGAAAATATCATGCTTCAGACAAAGCTTCAGGTATTAGCCGAAGAGAATCATTTGTGAGGTGGTTTCTGCCGAATATGTGTTTTCATCAGTTAATCTTCAAGCTGACGATCATTACTTTTGTTTATAATAAAATCGCTCTTGCCTTTAAAACCAGAACTTGATACTCTTTTTTATCTTGTTTATAATAACTTGAACTGGTTTTTTCATCTTCATGATGCAGCGGACAAAGGATTCCCTGGAAAGATCTGAAACGCTTCTGGAGAAATTACAGCTAAATCAACTGTCTCCTCTGGTAGGAGTGAAGCAAAGCCTAAACATTCCTACATCCCATGATTCGGTAGGCCACACGAGGGTGAGACATCAGGATGCAATTTTGCAACTGCAACTGGAGCTAGATACCATGGATGGTGCTCCACAGTCGGCCATCAGGAGCTACAGGTGGGAGGAAGGAACACGAAACAAAGATGAAATGGACGATGTGGAAGTTAAGCATTCCGTGACGATTATGCAGCTTCTGCTGGACTTAGAATCTGCAGAGAGCAAATTGGAAGAGGAGCGAAGGTGGCTTAAAGAGGTTGAAGCTTCTCGCGAATTACTTCAAAAGCAGTTGGAGGAAACAGTTTCTCAACTTCACACGGAAAAGGAAGCTGGTCTACTTCTCAGAAGTTGCCAAACACGGACTGAGAATGAGCTTGACTCTCTGCGCATTGATCATAAACTGCTTCTTGAGAAAGTGAGGACAACGGAAGAGACGGAGAGCAATCTAAAGCAGATCATAACTAAACTGGAGTGGGAACTCAGCAGGGATCAAGAGCTTTGCAGTGTGGCGGTGAGGGAGTATGGTCCGGTGAATGATGGTAGGAAATTGGCTTTCAATTCAGAGGTTGAAAAGGCAACTCTCGGGAACCCATCATCGATTCCCTTGGAGCTTTCAGAATTGCGTGACGAGGTAGCCGGCGCAATGGAGAGGGAAGCTGCAGCTAGGAACGATGTGACTAGATTGTTGGACCTGCTGAAGGATAAAGAAGCTGAGATTTGCACAGTTCAGCAGGAATGGGAAGGTGCTGCTGCCAAGTTGATCGACTACTTAGCTGCAGGCAAGCTCTCTGTGGGTGCTGCCTGTTCAAGCTCTGCCCAGGAGTTTTTCAACACATCCTTATCTCGAGGGAAGAAGATGCCTGATCGAATCGTCTGTAAAGTTTTGGAGAAACAGACAGCAGTCATGACTCTTACGCAGCATCTCCAAGACGCCCGAAAACTTGCTGATTCTGTTCGGAGCAAGCTTGGCGATAGTTTAATCGAATTTACGTTCGATCACAGCTTTGTGCACGATAGTAAAGAACTAGATGAAGAGGTCAAACAGTCAATGTTTCAAGCTCACCAAGATTCAATGGCATTGAAGGTGGAAGTGGAGTCTTGCGAAGCATATCTTCGGGAAGTTGAGAGCCAGTCTACATTAGCATTCATCATGGTTTGGTGGCTTTCTGAAACTGCTGGCTTGCGATGTGTTGCTGAGGATCGAATGACAGTAGAACTCACTGAAGCTGTTGCTAAAATTCAAGAGAGGCGGGGTGTCCTTTTCTCACTACAGTTGGAGCGTGAGAATACACCAGAGAAGGAGTCCCGAGAAATACACTTAGAGGCGGAAAGAGTTCACAAGGAGCTAGCAGCCTGGGAGGAGATGGGAATACGATTAGCTGCCAAGAATGAAAGGTTTGAGACTCAAGCCCGGGAAATTGAGAAGTTATTAGAACATCTTCATGTGCAACTTCAGACTACCGAGCAGCGGTTACAGCAGGCTACTGAGAAGTCATCAGAGATTGCCAAATCACAAGCTGGTCTGGTCATTGTCAAAGAGACTTGGGACCTCAAGAAATCTGCGTCAGTGGTGGCTGTCACAGAAGCTGAGCTGCAGTACACGCAAGTCAAGGAGGAGCTCTGTGCCACGAAAGTTGAGCTTCAGAGACTTGAGGCCCATACCCGCACAACAGACGTCCGGGAGGAGGAGTTGCAGAATGAGAGGGCCAAACTTGAGAAGGAGTTGACGCAGCATTTGGAAGCCGTCCAAGTACTTGCAGACGACTTACAAAATCAGGTACTTGACGCACAAGCATGGTTTCATTCTGCTTTTGTTTTTGGCACTGGAAGGCCGTTCAGTCATCCGGGATTTGTGTTCAATTTTTCTGAGGACTAGTCTTCTTCTTGTGGTTCTGTTCCTCCGAATTTTCGACGTAAAGGAATGGAAGTTCAGATCAACAAAACAGGGAATAAATTCTCACTACTATTGCTTCTCCATGTTTATGTGAGGATGTAGCAGGTCATGACTTCGCTGAATGTATGCATCTACTCTAGTTGAGTGGCTGTTTTCAGATTATTTTCTCGCCACTTATCGAGCACTACTAACGAGCTGGACATCCTGGTATTACAGATTGAACTGAAGGAGCAGGAGAATCTTAGGTTGAAGGAACAGATGGCGGAGCAGTATGAAGACTGGGTATTAGAGAGGTCAGATCTTCTTGTAACAGCCCGAGAGGCAGAATCCCGATGCATCGAGAAAAATAAAACAATTACGAGTTTGCAAAGAACTATGGCTAAGCTTCAAGGACAAATGTCTGGTGCTGGCTACAAACCACGGTTACAGAATGCCAAGATGTACAAACTTGTAGAAGATGAAGTGGACTCGCAACTCGAGGACCGAGTCGAAGAACTGAACGAAGCAATTGACCGCTTGACTGCTGAAAATCTGGAACTCCGAAACGAGAAACTCTTTTTGTCCGATCACACCAATAAGATCCAAATGGTTGCAGGAAAGGAGGCAGAAGCCTGTGCTATGCAGAAAATACTACTGGAGGCGCAAGAACACCAGAGGCAGGCAGAGGCAACAGTAGCGGCACTTACACAGTTGGTCGAGGAGTTGAATAGCTCAGAAAAGAGCTGGCGTTCGGAGAAGGAGTATCTGACTGCTGAGGTTGGGAGGCTACAGTCATGTGTAGATACTTTGAAACTGGAATTGCTGGCCTGCCAGAAGGAAAGGGACTGTGGCGTGAAGCGCCTTGCAGAGATGGATGAGAACAAGGACCTCTTCGGAATTCATGCAAACAGCTCTCCGTTGAAGGGCACAAAGAATGCTCATGTAGAACTGAGAAAAGCGCACGCGGCTGTGACTAGTTCAGAGGAAAAGGTGAAACTTCTGACGGAAATGGTCTCTACGATGGGCGAAGACTGGGCAGCAGAAAGACACAACTGGATCTCTGAGAAGGAGGACTTGCGACTAGAGCTTGCAAGATTGGAGCAGCATGTAGATGTCTGCAGAAGTTCGGAACAGCCTCTACGAAATCTGAGTGAGAATCGGTCGCTTCCAGCCCCGGAGGCAATCTTCAACACCAAAAACGTAGACAAACTCCGCCAAGAGCTGGACAAGATGAGAACTGAGAATATCAAACTACGCAGCAGAACGCGGGAACAGGACCAAGCCTACTTGAGTGTACGAATGGAACTCTCCGCCGCGCACGCCAAACGGAAAGACCTGGAAGTGGAGATGGACAGGATTGTCGCAGAGAAGCAGCATTTGCTCCAGAATGAAAAAGATCTCCGGAAGCAGCTGGAGGCGACTTCGGTAGAAGTGACTAGACGGCATGCGCATATTCAAAGCTGTGAGTCTGAACTACAGAGGCTAACAATGCTGCAACTGCAGTCGGAAGAACAGATGAATGCAGCCGAGCAAGCATGGGGGGAAGAGAAAGCGCAACTGGAAGCCGAGAGAGAGGAGGCACAAGGAGAAGCGAATGAGAAAAGAAACGAAGCAGCTGCCATGTTGGTGAAGTTTGAAGAATGGAAAACCACGCTGCGGGAGGCTGATTCAATGGTCAATGCGCTAGTGAGAGTGAATGAGAAGGCGAAGGAGCGATGGAAAAGGGAAAAGGAACGCCTGGCATCGTCGCAAACGGAGGAGACTACCAAAGTAGTGCAGGAGATGCTGGAAGCGGTCGCTCTTTCGAAGGAACAAGTGGACATGACCTTGGGGCACGCCGAAGGTGAAATTCGTGCCCTCGTTGCTGAGACTCAGATAATGAGGCTCGACATGACACATGAGATCCTGAAGCTCAAACGAGAGATCTCAGGAACCCTACATGAGAATTCTGGATCCCTCGAGCTGCTTCCATCTGCCAAGTGTATAGACAGCGAGCGGCAGTCTTGGGCGCACCAAGTTAAGGCTGCCAGTGTAGTACTGGCTCAGAAGGAAGCGGAGATTCGTTCGCTTCAGGTTGAGGTCGACAAGGCCCGAAAGCAGATAGCGAGCGTTCAGACTTTACAAACCGGCACTCAGTCACTCCTACACGAGAAAGAGAAGATGGTTTTGAAACTTGTTAATGAGTTGAATCACCTCAATCAAAGCCTCAATAGAGATCGTACCCTGCGGCAGAGCCTGACCAGAGATGTAGATCATGTCACTAGTCTCCGAAGTTCGTTCTCCTGCAAGACACCTGTGGACATAGACAGCACATGGATTGTTCTCAAGGAGGAGCAAGAGCAACTGAAGACGACAGTGTTTAATTTGGAGGTTGAGAACGCTGAGTTACAGGAGCAATTAGTGGAAGCCGAGACCAAAGCGAAAGCCTTGGAATCTACTATCGACCATTTCCAGAAACGGGATGATCGCTGGATCGAGGAGGTGCGATCCCTAGAAGAGCAGCTCGACGAGAGCGCTCGACATATCAATGAGCTAGAGAGCCATAGAATGGAGTTACGGGACGAAATGCAGCGACAGGCAACCTCTTTTGCCGATCTCTATGAGCAGCTACAAAAGCAGGAAGGTGCACTTGAAGGTGAAGCTCGCGCTATTGCCCACAAGGTTGTTGCAGAAAAGGAAGTCCTGCATACCCTCACGGAGGAAAAAGCCGAGCTCAAAATCATGGTGGAGCGGTTGGATGCAGAGCTCAGCATGTACGAGAAGAAGGCGTCTCGCGCTGAAAGTTCACAGGCTGAATTGGAACGCCTCCAGCTCGAAATGGAAGGTCTTCAAAAAGAGCTCTTACGAATTGATTCCTTGCAGAAAGAACTTGATCTGCAGAATGTGAAGCTGGATGATATGTCCCTACAGCGTACTATGCTTGAGGCAGATCTTGCTTCCAAGAACAAGGAACTACACGAAATAGCTGCAGAATTAGAGTCCAAGATCATCTTAGCAGATTTGACTTCCCGTGAAAGCGAAGAGTTGAAGGCCCAAGTCGAGATTCTGCTGGAGAAAGCATCTGCCTTGGAAGAGGAAGTTCTGAGGAAAAGAACTGCCATCAAAGCGTTGGAAGCTGAGCTCCTGGCGGTTGAAGAGACAATGGCTCGGTTCCTTGAAGATGCATCGGTGGATTTGAAAGAATTAGAGATTGAGCGTGACAATCTCCAGATAGAGCTCCGTGTTCTCACTGAGCAGCTTCAAGAATCCCGAGCGCTAGCTGAGAAGCAGACAGCCATTGCTGGTGACGCTCGCCAGGTACTTCGCCCTTCACCTTCTGTTGCTTTACTATCGTGTGGCCATTTTACCAGGACCAAGCTGACGTACCAAATGCTAAACATTATACGTTTCTTTTGATGCAGATCGCAGAATTGAGTCGAATCCGTGCTGAAGAGAAGCAGGTCGAAGCTGAAATTCTTGGCAGATCTGTAGTGGAGTTGGAGAGTACAGTCTACGCTCTTGAATCCCAAGTATGTAACGTAATTTTTCATTTCGACTGACCCGTCTTGCTTGCATAGTCTTTTGTTTGGAGCGACAGAATTTCATATGGGTGAATCTAAGCAGAGTTTCTGATGAGGCGTCACCTTGCAGTTGGGACTTGTGAGAAGAGAGAGCGAGCGGCAACACTTGATTAGGGAAGACATGGAAATGGAGCTACAAGGGCTGAGAAACCATACGTCTGTCATGCAAGCCGCTTTCGAAGAGGCCAGGTCGAGAAGTGCAGATGATATTCTGGAAGCACAATTGGCACGGCATGAAGCAGAAAGGTTATACTGGACTGACTCATTCCTACTGCCCTGGCTGCATGATAGCGTGAATAATGCTCTCTCAGTACCCATTTGCCGGTCTTCTGATATAAGTTTTTGTATTGATTTGTTTTGGAGCAGGAAGTTAGATGAAAAGGACGCTGAAATGCAACTGGCCCAGGAGAAGTTGAGAATTCTTCAAAATGATTCAGAGATGCAGGCTGAAAAGGTATCATTCTTAAAGATTGTTGTACAGTAGTGCCAGAGCAGATTCTTTGCCAGAGTTCTAGAAACTCATGGAGTGTTGGGCACACCTCTATAGATGTGTACTAGATTTTTGATCTTGGCAAGACTTGCTTCTTTCCCCAGATACGATATTCCAAGATCCAAATCGCAGAACTTCTTGCTGAGGCTGAGAAGAAGGCAGCTGAATATGAGGAGAAGGTAAACTTTGCAGAAGTAGGATACGTTGTTTGAGTTTTCATCATATTTACCTGTTATTTGTGATCATACAGAAGTTATCGTGCGCCCTTGTAGCTGCAGACTCCCAGGGGAATTTGTGCTCAGAGAAAATCATTATTTTGACATCTACTGGTTTGTGTTTTCTTTCTGATAAGCAGCTAAAAGCCGTGGAAACTAAATTGGAAGAACGGGTTAACTCTCAACCTTCAATTTCGCGGGGACCCAAACTCAAAGGGGCATGGTCTACTTTCGCTTGCATTGGGAAGGGATACCAGGTGAATTCTGAAGTGAATGCAAAACGGCAGATGTATGAGCGCCGCATCCAGGAGTTAGAAATTGAGCTCAGCAACCAACAATATGAGGTATGTCGTGAAACACATCCTTGAATTCAAATTAAATGCGTTAGAGTAGTATATTTCCTATCGTGGTTCCACACTATGCTGACTGCACGCGTGCAGGTGTCTATCTTGACTGGAAAACTTGGGGCTGCGGAGAGGATGACCAGCGAGGTTCTCCGAGACTTGCTTGGAGTAAAGACGGACATGACGAATGTCGCGGTATGTCAGAAAGATCTCATCATCCTGGTTGAATAAAGATATTTTTCAGAATTCTTCATGTCTAACAATCCATTGTTCTTTCGCAGAGTCTTCTTGGCCAGCAGGAGAAAAACCCTTCGCATGCTCAAAAAGGACTTTTGGAAAAGGTACTTTGTGTGCTTTTGTGCCTTGCTAACAATTAAGTCCTATGCTGTTATCCACCTACACCCGCAGATTAGTACATGTTGGGGTAGAGAAAAGCTAAATGTTATTCGCACCAATGCCATTGCTCATTGGCAAATTTACTGTTTTCTTGTATCAGCCATATGGAACATCGCTGACGTCTCCTCTTCTGGACAGGACAACCCTAGCGTTTTAACATGATTCAGTAGAATGCTCATTCTCAAAACGATCATGAAACCTCATTAATTCTTGATCCCTCTAACTTTTAGTTTTCATCCTTTTCAGGACGAAGAAGTTGAGCACCTTCTGCAGCGACTCAACGAGTTTATTGAAGAGCGAGAAAGGTCTGTCCCACCTCATGTCTTTTCTTTGTTGTGACCTCATGAACCCTGTTAAATTCCTTATTAATCATGTTTTATTATCTTTGCATTTCCGTTTTTTACCAGATTCCTGACTAATTTATGGCTTGCATATTTGCGTCAGTTGGTTAGAGGAGATCAGCCGGAGGCATTCCGATCTACTGGCTGCTCAAGATACTATTGACAAACTGCAAGAACGAGATCAACTACTTGGTTCAGAAATTGAGAGTACCAAGGTATACTATTTGCCCGTCTTCTTAGGCCTCCCCTGAACTGACTGCAACCAGCTGTAAAATTAAGGAACTTGCCTCACCTATGCAAGAAGATCCAGGCTTTCGGAAGTCTTGGAGATCTTACTGCTAAATATTTACTTCAAGATTCTTCGTTTTTGCAGGGGAGAAGACTACATTGATGGCCTTGTATAACGTTGTGGAATGTTTTGTTTAATATTTTCCGACCGTGTCATACTCGTCTAGTGTAGAGCCTTTCCAATTCTGGCAGAAGGCTTCTCTCTTTCAATCTACTGCTTTTGAGAATGAACACAAATAACGCACGCTGTTGAACGTGCACAGGATGAATTGAAAAGGCAACAGAAGATAGCAGGCGACTTGGAGCAAGAAGTTAAGAAACTATCAGGACAACAAAATCTCCAGCAACGTATTAAGCATCATGCTAAAATCAAGGTGCTCAACCGTCCACTTTATGAATTAGAAACCTAGATAACGATATCCTCTTGTGACCTTTTTCCGCAATTTTGATGTACTAAGCAGTTTCAGTAGTGTTTAACATTGGCATACGCCTTGCAGGATGAGAACAACTTGCTGAGGATTCAAAATGATGAATTGAGTGGGAAGCTCAGACGGTCAAAACTCCTTCATGCCCGTGTTAGCGATGAGCTGTCAAAGTATCGCACTGCAGAAGGGAAAGCACCTCTGCTCAATTTTGATGAGGAGCAGCGTCTATGTACTAAAGTGCAGGTATCAAATATGATAAACCGTTTGCAATGTTCCTGTAGAATAACAATTTTCTATCTTTATGATAGTCGTGTAAATAGATTGGCCTAGCTTGTGCCTTGTTAATGGAATAAATCTCTGTACACCATTAATCTGTGTATTACTTTACCCTTGATGTTGCCATTCTTTCATTGGTGCTCTCAGGAACTAGAAGACCAAAAGACCAACTTATCTCAAATGCTGCAAACCGTTTGTGCTCGAGTTGTGGAGGTACATTGTACACATAATGAATGTGTGTTTCTTATGTAGTTGCAGAGTAGTATCCAGGTAGATACGAATTTCCATGCATAATTCTGACCGAATTAGGATCCAGGCTCTGGCACAAAAGTGTGATGTTCGGAAGAGATTTCGTGTGTATGTATATTTGGCAGAGTTGGCTCTGCATTTTGCTCCTGGATTTGCATCTTCTCCAGCTGGTAGGCACCTGTTATACTTTGATTTATTTGCGGACTCCTGGGACAGGCTGCTGGACAGGCTGCAGGGGTTGTGGATCCAAATAGAGATGGAGAGCCAGCTGTGGCATTGGAAGCTCTTCGACAGCTGCAAACTCGTCTCGAGTCCACTCAGAAAGATCTTGAAGATTTCAAACTCAAGGTAAACTCTCAAGTGCAGCTCGCTCAACGAAATTGTCAAAATCAGTTGCAATGATTCTTTCGAGGCTAATGTTAGTGACAAGGTTAGATTTGAGGTTCTCCCACTGAAGAACATGCATCATTATATAAGTGTGACTCATTCAGAGCTAACCAAGTTCTAATGTTTGACAGGTAAAAATTGCGGAAGAGAGGCAGAAGCTGAATGAGCTGCGTATTGTAAACTCGCCTTTGAAGGACATTGGCAGCTTTGGTGCCCTGAACTTGACACCCCGATAAGACGAACCTAGAAAATCTGGAGCTTTCTGTGTAGTATAGGATGCTGTGGGACGCTCATTTTTGACACTGTACTGTACAATTATTGTGACTAAGAATCCACGGGAAATGGATTGACGTGTATACTAGAAGTTAATACAACATCAGGCTGTCAATTGTAGCAACATTAATATGGAGATTATTTTTCTCGACAGGATGATTTGTATGATTTGTAGGAAACCGGAAGGAATGTTTTGATGCATAATCTCCATGCTGGACATCTTGGCATGGTAACGAATGCTGTTATCTCGTCTGGCTCGGACGAAATAAAGTAGTAGTCTGATAAACAGATCTCTTCCTGCAATCATATCCTACTGTACTGTACATCCAAACAGCTGTGTCCAAAGACCACAGACGGACCCAAGAACAGGCTTTTATCTAAAAATGAATTTCTTTGGCAAATTCGAACTGAGGCAGATAGGGGAGTGCCCGGGGGGCAATTGGAGTCCCATCCTCAACTCATTCTGGAGACCACTTCCGAGAGAAGAATAGACGAGCTTATTCAATGCATGTACATAGAAAAGACCTACTTCGTGACTGACAAGGACATCTCCCCAATGGATTGCGCTCCCCCATTCTGAAAATCTAACTTTGAGTACACTGGGGCACTCCCCAACGCAACCTCTGAATACCCATTGCCCCTTCCAATGTCCCTATGGCACAAAATCAAAACCGACCCGAATTTATTTATTTATTTATTTATTTATTTATTTATTGGATTTTAGCTAGAAGCATTTCCAATGTTAGTCACGGGAGGGTTGGGGTGGAAGTGGATGTTGAAATAGCTCAAACTGTATATTGTAATGGTTCTATCGGGTGAAGGATCGTTATAACGAGTAAATGACACGGCTCGGGATCCCTTCAAGGTTTTCTGCTATTGGTTCAGAATAGAAGTTCATGTCAAGCGGAGTGTCAAGAAATTGTTTCAAGCTCCATTTGGATTACAGGCTTCTGAAATGCAATGAGTAAGAAATTATAACTCCTGAGCAAATGTGCTTCCTGCCGGGTCGGCCCTTTGATGCGTTTGAATTACTACTGGAGAACGCGAGTGTGCGACTGTCGTAAATTTGTGTTTTTCTTTTGGGGAACAAATGGATGTTCTTCATAAAATCGGATAACTCATGTGACGCACACGGACTATGAGTGTGGAACTGTGGAGTCAAGTGACTTGGGGAAAAGTGTACTTGCAGGAAGCTGGTCACTACTTCAAACTCTGGTACATTCAACTCAACCACCCTACTCAGGTGACTACTCAGAGTGGAGGCCGACCGTGCACTATTTCAAATCCTGGTAAAATTAACTAAGCCATCCCACTCATGTGCTACTCGCAGTGAAGCCCTTGGACGTGGGACCGGGTCTCGATTGCTGAGAGCCTTTAGTCTTCTTGAGCCATGTTGAGTGCAAGGCACACGCTAGCTTTGCACAAACTTGGCACACACCCACCTCCATCCTCAGTTTCTCATCCTTTTTCTGCAGTTTCATCCAAGCATGTGCTATTCTTCCTAAATCTCTTCGAATCTTCTTAGTTTATTCTATTTTCGCTTGTACTTCTACCCGTGTGATTCTCCTGAATGCTTAATTGGTGTGCAAGCCCAGTCTCTGTGGTTTTGATAAGTGCATGATTGTTCATCGATCAATCTCGTGGTGCATGAAGAGTGCAGACGGACAAAGTTGTAAAGTGAAGTAGTGGACATACAAGGTCATTACTGCTTACGTGCTTAGGTGTCGATTTTTTTACCCGTTGGTTTATTTTTTGGGTTCAGATCGTTCCATTTTTGTCAACATTTGACGGTAACGGGAACATCTTACAAAGTATTATCTTTCAAAACATGTCTTTACAAAGCGAGACATTGATCCAGGTTTTGAAACAAGCCACAATATTATTTATCGTTAGATCACTGATGGTAGTCTCAACTTAGTTATATTTCTGTTTTAGCTTGTAGTTTCAATTCGAAAGTGCTCACAGGAGCTTTTATGATGCCTAACTTCGATTTCTAGCTCAGTCTGGTGATCATATATGTTTTCTACAGGGTTGTGTCTGAACTACAGAGAACGCTCAAGGATGTCAAGGATTGTCTCTTGCTCATCGTTCTGCTGTGGTGTGCTAGCGACGCCTGGGTTCAGTACGCTGAGTTCTAATATATCACCGGAAGCCAACTACACGAAGAAGGTGAGTACAAATGGCAAGACCGAATTGAATCTGGAATATGACACCTCTAGCTGTGCCGATGCTTCTGGCTCACTGACTTCCACCTCCATAATGCACAGTGGACAAATAAAATGAGTTCTAGTGCCCCCACCGGATTGAATCTAGAACATGACGAATCAACATCGAACAACTAGCAATCAGGCAAAGTAAAATTTATGAAAAATGATGTAAAGTTGTAAAATAAAAAGTACTTGGATGAGTAGTTAACGTAAAGTGCTGCTAAATTGCGGGAGTATCCGTTGTCACTCATTTATATTATGGTCCATTTTCACTCATCTCACTCGAGTGGGGCGTCTACAAAAACAACTCACAAACGACCAAATGCACTAGTCTAGCAGGATTTGAAATAGTGTGGTCCACAACGAGAACAGATACATTCTCTCAAGTCTGTGTGGGGCGGTGGGTACCTTGCGGCCGTCAACGTACTACATGCGATGAATGCAATAGACCGTATCATCCACCCATGAATTGCAGCCTCACAGTCCAGGATTCCGGGGTGAGTTTTCGCAACCACCCAAACATAAGGCGGATACAGTGTGCTCTGTGCCTTCAGATATGATTCAGGCTGCCTGCCTGCATTTCTTCCTTCCACGTCAGTAGTTACACTCGCTGCACCAGCGCCAGTCAAGAGAAAGCCCACTCAGGCAACCCCCCTCAGCTGCCGTTGATCAACATTTTCACTATCATTATCATTATTAGTAATAAAAACAATAATATTATTATTATTATTACTATTATTATATTTTATTATTATTATTATTATTCCCTTCTATTCCATGCGATCAGTGGTGATTTTTCACAAGGTCCCTAACATGTCCAGGGACATGTTCAGAAAAAAAAAAACATTTCCAGTGGACGGGTTCTAAAAAAATGAACCGGTTTTTTGACGGGTTAAATTCACTTTGGACGGGTTCTAAAAAAATAAAAAAATAATGTAAAATTTCCCCAATAAATAAATGGTGCAAATATCAATTACATTATGTCATATATGACATGTGAATGTAAGCATAATGGAGTCAAACCACTAATACCTAATCAAAATACCCATCTTCAAGTGCTCGATTCACGTGCACACAATGATTCATCAACTACAATATTTAGAACCTTTGTAACACAATGCCAAAGATTATAATTGAAGGTACACTTAGAAATTGAATAATTAATATTTTATATAAGCATGTTCAAAATTTTATAAAAAAAGAAAAGAACTTACCCTTCAAACAAGTGGACGAATTCTCCTATCCTTCATGTTTCTCCAAACAAGCATCACTGCATTCCAATTGATGTTTTCAACTGGAATATTTGCACATGAAATGCGCATCAAAGCATCTATTTAAGTCTCCAACTTCAACCTAGTACGTAAATGACTTTTGATGAGGTTTTGTTTAGAAAAACCCCTCGCACATATTGCAGTGCTCACAAGAATCACCATAACTCTCCTCCACAAGTTACTCAAACCAAGCCAATTGATAGACCACTCTGGAGTGGTACTTGCAAACTCACAAGCTTCAAATAAAGACTTGTTTGGGATCATTTCCCTCATGGTTTCCACCGGCCCTGGCCCGGCTGCGGCCGTTTTTTCTTTGTTTTTTATTTTTTTATTTTTTATTTCTAAACATTACAGGACGGGTATTTTCAATTTGCAACCGGTTTTGGGATGGGTTGTTTTTTTTTCAACCTTTCCATGGACGGGTTGATTTTAAAATCACCGGTTTTGGGACGGGTTGCAATTTTTTTTGCCTTTCAATTCAAGGTTTTTGGACGTGGACGGGCTAGAACTTTGTGAAAAATCAGCCCTGCATGCGATCCTCGCACTCTGTTGCTCGTTCAAGACAAGAGTTGTCGATTTCCAACAGAAGAGGCAGAAGGGTAGTTCTTTGGGTATTTGTGTTTTCTAACACTTGAATTATTGATAATGAATGGTCTAATACTTGAAATAAAATACTTTAACCCTTTCAGGCGCCTGCGTCCAGTATTTGGACGCTGAACAGATTTTGACTGCTCGAATTCCATCCAAACATGACAGTTTTCATCCACCAAAAAATTCTTATGATGCTTGTGCAAGTTGACTATCCTTTGCACGGTTTTGATTTTCAAAATAGGTTATTATGATTTTTGGAAAAACAACACAAGTGGTTTATGCTCGGGTTTATGTCAAGTTTCATTCTTAGTTCAAAAAGTGAGACCTTAACCCCTAAGTGACGGATCAACCATTTTATGGTCTTTGCCCTTTTTTTATGGGCTGCCCGAAATAGAAAAAACATTTTTATAGAAAATAAAAAAATATTTTTAAATAGGTAATCAAGTCTACTTTCCAACCCAATTTGAATCATGTCAATCCGAGTTAAACTCCACCCGGGAGAAATTTTCAAAGAAAAACACTTCTACATCGTCTAGTGTTAGAAAAACTTACTATTTGGGGAAAGTAATGATGTTCTCTCCGTTGAAAAATTTGCAATTTTTGATTTTAGAATAGAATGTCTAGTTTCAACAAATCATACAAAATTTCAAATTCTAAAAATAAAAATTGTGATTCTTATAAATATTTGAAGTTAAATGCTTCTAAATTCATTATGAGATGATAAAAAGCTGTTTTTTGATATTTGACTGCATGGAAAATTACTAAACATCAGGCTCCTCATTTTCTATTTTGGACCAAACTTCATCAAAGTTGAAGAAGTAATTTTTTATAACACATTTATGTTTTGCCCTTACCCCCTCCGTCATTTGGGGGTTAACCCCTAACCGCCCAACCATGCATATTTTGCTTGATGTACAGATTTCATCCGCAATTTCTCATCCGTCATGCACTTTTTGTAGTGTGATTTTTTTACTGATTTTTTTATGGGAAGTTAGCTTCATGTATGTGTGATCCGATCGAAAAGGAAACAATTTCTGAAAAAATTATGCCTCATTTCGTGTTGCAGTGTTTCACCCAAAAGTTTGAAGATTTTAGTCTAAAAGTGTTTTTGAAAAAATAAACTCATAAAATCAAGCATCCAAAAAATCTCCAAAAATCACTACACATAGAGTACTATATTATAAGCCATCACAACAAATTTCATCCCCGTACTGTCAATATCTTATTCGTAATCAAACTACAAAATAATTTTTTATTTTATGTTTAAAAAATTATAGAAAAATATTAGTGATAGCAATCAAAGATCTAACCGTGATTCTTTTAATATAAGTTAGATCTTTCAACACAAGTCTCATTTTCAATTAACTTCATAACTTTATAACCATTGCACACCACTACACTAAATAGGTAGATTAGTGTTAGATACACTAATTTACATAATCATGTTGTAAGTTTTTACTGTTGACCAATTTTTTTACCCTCTATATTGGTCAAGATGGGGATCTTTCAATAGTATTGGAATCAATGTCTTTGGTAATTTTTTTTGTCGAGAGTAAATATCTATGATATTTTCAAATCTTATGATTATCTAACACTAATCAACCTATTTATTGTACTCAGTGTCTCCCCGTAAGGATAATAGGGATAGACATTGAGCGGCAAAATGCACTGTGCAATTCATGGGTGTAGGGTTTACCATGTCGTCGCCTCCATGGAACAATTATGGAATAGAAAGGAATTTTAATAATAATAATAATAACAACAATAATCATAATGATAATGATGGTGAAAATGTTGATCAACAGCTGAGGGGGGTTGAGTGGGCTTTCGTTTGGCTGACACTGGTGCAGCGAGTGTAACTACTGACGTGGAAGGAAGAAATGCAGGCAGGCAGCCTGAATCATATCTGAAGACACAAAGCACACTGCATCCGCCTTATGTTTGGGTGGTTGCGAAAACTCACCCCGGAATCCTGGACTGTGAGGCTGCAATTCATGGGTGGATGACACGGTCTATTACAGTCGGTCAGTCAGTGCAGTGCATTCATCGCATGTAGTACATTGACGGCCGCAAGGTACCCACCGACTCACACAGTGAGAGAGAGAATGTATGTGTTCTCGTTGCGGACCAGTTTATTGCAGATCGTCCGACCGGGTGTTGTTTGGATTGCAGCGTTCCAGTAGTCGTTGTGGTGTTTGGCAGGGCACTGCCTGCCTACCGTAACCAGGCCTCACTGCGGCTTTAGGGAGGGAGGCAGGCCGGCAGGTAGCCAGGGGTGCCGAGGCTCGCCAGCCATGGAGCGCGCGAAGCAGCAGGCGGTGAAGCGTTTGGTGCAGCTCGCGGTGCGCCGCGCTGCCGCGCCTTCCAGTCCCGGCTCGTTGCCCTCCCCCTCCGCATTGCGAGCCTGCCCTGCCGCCTCTGGCGTGCGTGGCAGATTCGGCGCTTCCTCGTCGCTGCGCCCATGGCGCGGCAATGTGGTGGGCGTGCTCCCGCCGCTCGGGGCGCGCGCCATTTCTATCGAGGCGTTGAAGCCGAGCGATTCTTTTCAGCGCCGGCACAACAGTCCCACCCTGGAGGAGCAGAAGGTCATGGCGGAGGCGTGTGGCTTCGACAGCATGGACGCGCTGATCGACGCCACTGTTCCCAAGTCCATCCGCCGGCCGGACTTGAATCTGAGCAAGTACGCCGAGGGGTTGACGGAGAGCGAGATGCTGGCGCATTTCAAGTCGCTGGCGTCCAAGAACAAGGTGATGAAGTCTTACATTGGCATGGGGTACTATGACACGCACGTTCCGACCGTGATTCTTCGCAACATTCTGGAGAACCCCGGATGGTACACCCAGTACACGCCTTACCAGGCCGAAATTGCCCAAGGGCGGCTGGAGTCGCTTCTCAATTTCCAAACCATGATCACCGATCTCACGGGCATGCCCATGTCCAATGCGTCCTTGCTGGACGAAGGGACCGCCGCGGCCGAGGCCATGACAATGTGTAGCAACGTTGCCCGTGGCCGGAAGAAAACGTTCTTGGTCGCTGACAATTGCCACCCGCAGACGATCGAGGTGTGCAAGACGCGCGCGGATGGACTCGGCTTGAACGTGGTGGTGGCCGATTACAAGAAATTCGACTACAGCAGCAAGGATGTCAGCGGCGTGCTGGTGCAGTACCCCGCCACCGACGGTGCTGTGCTCGATTACTCGGACTTCATCAAGAATGCTCACGCGCATGGCGTGAAGGTTGTGATGGCGACCGATTTGCTGTCGCTCACGGTGTTGACGCCACCCGGGGAGCTGGGAGCCGACATGGTCGTGGGGTCTGCCCAAAGGTTTGGAGTTCCCATGGGCTATGGGGGACCCCACGCTGCGTTCCTTGCGACGTCTCAGGAGTACAAGCGTCTCATGCCTGGACGTATCATCGGCATGAGCATCGACGCCACTGGAAAGCCATGCCTGCGAATGGCCATGCAGACTCGCGAGCAGCACATTCGTCGTGACAAGGCGACCAGCAACATCTGTACCGCTCAGGTGATTTGTTAATTAATTAATCTGGGGACTTTGCGAGGCTGGCTGCTTGAACTGATATTTAGGAAATCTATCTCTGCGATTTGCTTAGTTGAAGAGAAGTGATGGTTGGGCGTCACCCTTGTGCCTGCGGTCGTCATGAATTGGCTGGCTTCTCATGGCCGGCAACAACTGACGTGGGGCGTTGGGCATTTTTGCAGGCTTTGTTGGCGAACATGGCCGCAATGTACGCAGTGTACCACGGGCCGGAGGGTTTGAAGACCATCGCCAACAGAGTTCATGGATTGGCCGCGGTTTTCAGCGCGGGAGTGAGCAAGCTGGGGCTGCAGACCGGATCTGCTCCATTCTTTGACACAGTGAAGGTCATCGTGGGTGAAGGACAAGCCGAGAAGATTACCAAGGATGCGACCGCCCACGGTGTGAACTTGAGAGTGTATGATTCAAAGTCGGTGAGTGCTTCCATACCGTTAGCAGCTGTCTGTTTGTATGTTTGTTTCTCTTCTGAACTTTTGAAGAGCAATTACGGTGACGTCCGAGACAGACAGACGGCCGTGGCGTTTTAATAGTTTTGTTCGGCGACTCGGATCGCTGGCTTCAGTCCCTTGGCAGGCGCACTGACACTAGTGGACTTTGTTTGCGAGCACGGAACTCAGGAAAGATTGCGGTGGCAGGCTCCACAGTAGTCTGCTTCGTATTCTGACCTCCCCTGACTGACTTGTGGTTTGTCGATGTTCAGGTCACGCTGTCCTTTGACGAGACTACCACAATCGGAGACGTCAACACCTTGTTCAAGGTGTTCGCCGGTGGCAAGAACGTGAGTAGTATTTTTTTTCCTACCTCTCTCAGTGCAGTGCCGGCTGGCTAGACTATTTCGTACAGTACAATGATGCGTTCCTCTTATTTCGTTTCTTGTTCCTGCCGGGTTCCCATGATGCATGTCTCCGACATTAATATATAGTACCTGTTCATACTTAGGTGGACTTTACTGCCGAGCAAATCGCCGCTGGAGTGGAGAGTCGGCTTCCCTCCAGCTTGGAGCGGACCTCTCCATATCTTTCTCACCCAGTCTTCAACCAGTACCACTCGGAGCATGAGCTGCTCCGATACCTTCACAGGTTGCAGGCGAAGGATTTGTCGTTGGTTCATAGCATGATTCCCTTGGGCTCCTGCACGATGAAGCTGAACGCCACCACCGAAATGATCCCCGTGACTTGGCCTGAACTGGCGAATTTGCATCCGTTTGCGCCGGAGGAGCAGGTTCAAGGCTACCAGGTGCTTTGGTCTGCACCCTTCACTAGTAGCTGTCTCCATGCCTCAGTCTGACCGACTGACGGACTTTGTCTGAAACAAACCTGGGCAAGCTTGGTATTGCTGCTTGAATGTTGGTTATTTGGTTTATCATGCATTTTCTTGGTTGCTTGAATTGCTTGTTATGGATTCTTATAATGTCATATTGTTGATCCTGCAGGAAATGTTCGAGGAGCTTGGTGACCTATTGTGTGAGATCACTGGCTTCGACTCGATGTCCTTGCAGCCCAATGCCGGTGCTGCTGGCGAGTATGCAGGGCTTATGGTTATCCGTGCCTACCATCTTGTAAGATTTCGTAATGCCCATCCCCAGTGCAATGTGGCCGAGGGTGCTGCGATTGGTTTCCGATTGCAGAGCGAGCATCATTCTCATGTTTGGAATTCAGAGTGTGATAGATCCTTTGATGCTCAACTGCAGCTAAAGCGTGCACTTGCATACAGGCTCGAGGAGATGCGCATCGAAATGTCTGCATTATTCCCGTCTCAGCCCACGGAACCAACCCTGCTAGTGCAGCCATGTGTGGAATGAAAATCGTGACCATTGGAACTGACGCCCATGGGAACGTGGACATCGCTGAGTTGAAGGAGGCTGCCGAAGCACACAAGGACAATTTGTCCGCCCTCATGGTTAGTGTCCACTTTTGTCATTGTCTACTTTGAATCTGACGTTTCTTGGCCGAGAATTTGAGGGTGTGCGGCATTAGCCCAAGGATCAAATGAAATGTATTAAATGTGCTTCATCGCTGCAAAGCGCGGAGGAAGGGGAAGGTGGTAGAAATAATCAGTTCATGATGGGTGTACAGAAAATCACGCATCTGCTGTGGTGTCAGTACTCGTCAAGGTAATTGGATGGGTAGTGTCGGGGATCGGAAGGTTGACGGCTACAGGACCTTCTTGGCTTAATGTCCAGCAGTTGTGCGTATGACTCACTGGGTGTTATTTCCGTTCAACAGGTGACCTATCCTTCCACTCATGGAGTCTATGAGGAGGGCATCGATGAGATCTGCAACATCATTCACCAATATGGCGGGCAAGTGTACATGGACGGTGCCAACATGAATGCTCAGGTGAGTGCGACTTGTGCGCGCTGGAATACTCGCAGGCTCGTGCAGATGATGTTTGCCACCGCACGTGTTTGACGAGGATTGTAGTAACAAACACGAGTCCAGCATGTTAGACAAAGATAAGGTTGGCTGACCGAGAGATGGCGGGCTTCAATTCTTTTGGCATCTTCTCACCTTGAGTTCCTCTGTCTTCAGGTTGGCTTGACCAGCCCCGGTCACATTGGAGCAGACGTGTGTCATCTGAATCTTCACAAGACCTTCTGCATTCCCCATGGAGGGGGCGGTCCTGGTATGGGACCCATCGGAGTGAAGAAGCATTTGGCTCCGTTCTTGCCATCGCACCCAGTGGTATGTATGTATGTATGTTTTTGAGTTCCATCAAGAGCTCGGGTGTTTTTTTCCTTTCTTACAGTGTTGCATGAATTGCGGAAAGCTCACGTGGTCTGGGGAGCAATAACTCTTTCTGACGAATGCTTGAACTGCAGGTGGGCACTGGAGGATTCCCAAGACCAGAGAACACTCAACCCTTGGGACCAATCTCCGCAGCTCCTTATGGTTCAGCGTTGATCTTGCCCATTTCCTACAGCTACATTGCAATGATGGGCAACAAGGGTTTGACAGATGCGTCCAAACTCGCAATCCTGAATGCCAACTACATGGCTAAACGTTTGGAGGTTGGTTGCAAACGTACTGCAGCTCCCCATGATGCCCTGCAGGTCGTGACGGAGTAGTTTTTAGTATTAGTGTCCTTTTTTTCCTCGACCTGACTAAGGAATTGTGCTTTGCTCGCAGAATCATTACCCTGTACTCTTCCGAGGTGTGAATGGAACGTGTGCTCATGAGTTCATCATTGACCTACGCAAATTCAAGGTAACATGCGTATATCAAATACCCCGGTCTACTTCATCAATTTCATCTTGCCTTGGTGCTCACTGGTACGTTGGTTTGCCTTGTCGTATGGCAGGACACTGCAGGAATTGAGGCAGAGGATGTTGCTAAGCGTTTGATGGACTACGGTTACCATGCCCCAACCATGTCATGGCCTGTATCTGGCACTCTCATGATTGAGCCAACAGAAAGCGAAAGCAAGGTGCAATGTGATTTCTAAGTTCTTCATGAGGAGATTGTGAATAATGAGTACTGGCAGGGTTGAAGCAGTTTAAGAGATGGAGAGGTGGTTAACTATTTTCCTTGTTGCCCTGGCGACATGGGGTGAGTGGCTGCGTGAAAAGGCACTAATACCTGTACTGTTGTAATGCCTCAGGCTGAGTTGGATCGGTTCTGTGACGCTTTGATCTCCATCAGGGAGGAAATTGCAGCAATTGAGAGTGGAGCGGCCGGCCGTGAGGAGAACGTTCTTAAGGTACGGGCTTCACAAAATGAATGTCATGAGAAGCAGAGGAGTATGGTTTTTTGTGAATCTCGGTATGGAGAGAACATGGTGGACGTTGAATGTCTAATTCATATGCTTGTGCTACTACCAACAGGGTGCCCCACATCCAGCATCAGTCGTGATGGCCGATGATTGGACCAAATCGTACTCAAGGGAGGTTGCAGCATTCCCAGCATCATGGGTCCGTGCATCCAAGTTCTGGCCAACGACAGGTTCGTAGTCCCATTTGTGACCTGATTCTTCGTTCTTTTCTGTCTGTTGTGATAGGCTCCCTTCCTGCAATGGACTCTTAGACATGTCAGTCCTCCACGGTATCTTGTGCAAGTGTCAGCGGAGGAAAAGAGTTAACACACAGAGAGAAATCAGTTAGTGTGTTGAGAGCCGATGGGAGTTGCTGGGTCTTTTTGGGGTTGTCTGTATCAATGGAACTGTGTACTAATACGGATTCTTTTCAATGTGCCTCGGTTTGAGTCTGGTCGGCAACGGAGTAATTCTATAGCTCTTCCGTGCTGAAGGTTGTGTATGTGGGGTGATGCAGGACGTGTAGACAATGTTTTTGGAGACCGCAACCTTGTATGTACAAACCCCTCCGTGGAAGTTATTGACGAAAAGATTGCAGCAGCTGCTTGAGATATAGGACGCAGTTGTTACTATCTGCAAATATGGCCCTTTTTCTTTGAAGGTTCTAAATTATGTATTTAATTGATTAAGTTGCCGTCACACTTTGTATTCTACCAAGCTTGCTGGCCGCTGGCTCCTTGTTGCATCCACCGGAATTCTCTATTCCTACTGTTATCCGCAAGCCATCATGGCCTGTGCAGATGCTATATTTCTATATTCTGTAGCAGCTTCATGCCTTCCTCTTGTGAGGACCACTAGTGGATGTTGCAAAGACGCAAATGCTTTTATCTGACAGTCTTTCATATGGTGCTAACTGGAATTCAATTGTAAAATAAATTATTGCACACATTCATGTGCACACCGTGAACCGATTCTGGAATGGGGGTTCTGGAAGTTGTGTCCTTCATGGCATCCAACACATCACAATGCCCGAGCACAAACTAATCTTTGCACTACCTAAAGAACATTCCTTTCTTATGAATTTCATACAAATCACACCTAATTTCAATTTCTTAAAACAGTAATTTATCCCTTTATTGTACCCTCGTCCACATAGTGGACGACGGATGACATTGGAAGCTCGTATCTCTGTGGAGAAGGATGATTGCTGTTCGAGAAAATCACTGAAGATTCTGAACTAGATCTGAGTGATTTGGAACAATTTGCAACCTGAGATACTGCATACACGATTTATCATGAGCTGTGAAGTGCACCTATGTCAGTTTCAGTGAAGTTTGTGCATGAGCTTAGCCTGCTGTGGTCACTTCAAAGAATATTTGGGTAATTCATGAGACATGACCTGCCCATGAATGTGTGGTACTGACTCTTTTTGCCCAGAGCACACAAAACTGACCAGAGGCAGATGCACACGTCATGTATGTTGGTGGATAACAGTATGAGATGCATCCAATAGATGCACAACAATGCCATGTGTTCCAAACTTAGAGGCCCTACTAGAAAATTCAGCGTTCAAATCAATAGAGAAGCGTTAATCTTTTCTATTGTAGAGGGCAATAATCAATAGAAACCTGTTGATTTATTTTTTACTTGAACAAAAGAAAATGAAAAAAAATTAAAAATAAAAATAAAAATTTGTTGTTTGAAATTGATGGGCAAAAAAACCTCATTTTTGGCTGCTCGACGCCTTCGAGCAACTAAGATGTACATCCACGATTGCTACTTGCCTTTGAACTTGAAACCTTGCATTTAATGACTCATCACACTAACCAATTCACCAAGATTAAAATTCCATGTACAAAGCGTTATTTTTTTCTTACTTATGCACTTACAGTTCAATGCTTTGGAACTCAACAAACTTTGAAGACTATTTTGGCATAATAATAAAAAAATTCAACTCTTTGAACTAAGAAAACTTAGGAAATCAAGTTAAGTTTCATCCTCAAAAATTCGTGTTTGATTTTGAACCTTCATTCAAAAGTTATAAACAAAATTCAGAGAGGGTGTTTGAAAATATCAATGAAAATATTCCTTGCTACCCCACTTTGAATTTTGTTTATAACTTTTAAACGAAGGCTCAAAATCTCAAACAGATTTTTGGAGATGACAATTAACTTGGTTTTTCAACTTTTTAAAGTTCGAAGAAATTTGAAAAAAAATAATCTACTATGAAAAAATGGCCGCCAAAATTTGCTAAGTTTAAAATTTTTTAAATTGTGAATGATTGAGTTAAAAAAATTTCAAAGTACATAGAACTTCAACCATGGTGTTTTAAATGTTGCCTAAATGAGGATTCTTCAAAAAATTTAAGTGTTTTGAAGTGATAATTGTGTGCTTTAATGCCTTTCAACTTTAGGGATTATGTGCACAATCTTGTTGATAGTTTGTATAAAAAAATTCAAATCGAATGGGTTTATTTGTTATGGATGCCCAAAATTACTCAAAACTAAAAAAATCACCTTTTAAGATATAAATTTTTAATTGCAACTTGAATTTATTAAAAAAATTCTAAACATTAACCTGATAGAGAAACACAAGTTTATTAAAATTTTCACATCTTGTACAAGAATTGTATTCAAAAAATATTGTATTAAGAAGGACCTACTCAAAAGTGGAAAATGGTTTGAAATCACTAATTCAAATTGAGTTCATAAAATTTGTAGGATTTAATTATTCATATACCATTAAAATTTTAAAATACAATTTAAAAGGAGATGATTTAATATCAAGATTATTTTAATAATTTTATATTCAATCATGTCATTTATATTATTTTTCATGTAGTTATAAATAAATTTAATTATGCTAAGGTCAAAAGTCAAAAGTCAAAAGTCAAAAGTCAAAGGTCCATCAAATATAAGATAACAAACATAAAAGTGAAGAACCTAATCAAATAATAATTGGAATATGTAGATTAAATTTGTATGTAGCATTAATTGCTATATCATGAACTTTGTTGTGGGTTAGTTGAGAGCGTGCGTTTCATAGACTTGGTTTGGGTAACTAATATGATGTAGTGTAGAAAACATTAAACACCACAATTCTACATTTTAATAAAACAAAAGAGATATCAAATGAAAAATTCATACATAAATGAAAAGATGAAAAAGACTATAATTTCTTTTGAGGAGCCAATGTTAGTTAAATGTATATTTGAAGAGTGTCTTATATTTATGTCAAAACGACATGACATAATTTAAAATACAAGACTACTACCATTCTACTTGAAATTTTATACATGTTGTTAATTAGATATTTGATGTTATGTTAGCAACATGGCCAACCCTTCTATATAAGAATCTATATTGTACCATTTGGAATGTTTACAAACCTATGGCATGCTAAATTCTAAGCCAAAGTAAGCACGAAAAAGGACCAGCTCTACATGTCAAACGTGATGAGCCTAACAATCTATGCATGTGATGTGCAAGTGTAGATATTTGGTTGAAGCTGCATACTCATTTGATTGCGGTAATTCTTGGATTAAATCAAACTACCGAGGCTTGCAAAAAGAAATTCAATATTCTGTACAAATTATACAAAGAAGACAAGTTGGCAAATGGGATTTTGGGATCACATCGCCACGCATGTAAGTTTTATGATTCCTTTTATCAGTGATGGTATAAGATTGGAACCGTAATGAAACATGTGACATCATCTGCTAATGATTCTACTAGTGTTGAAGATAGCACTACGGACATTCAGCTAGATCTTCATTTTAAAGAACACTCTAATTCTAACTACAAGTGCGACTCCAAATTCAATAACCAAAGTCGACAAGAAGAATTTTCAAGAACAATGCTATGAATTTTTCACACAAATGGTTCAAAACAATTCAATCATAGTTCAAAATTTTGAAAAAAACCAATGCTATACTAGAGAAGGTAGAACAATAGATGGATAGGCTTATAGACAAACTTTAGATTTAATCCTCCGCCAAATTAAATGCATTGTGATCAATAGGGAAGAGAATTTTTCCCTCCAATCTCAAATGTGCTTCCCAGAAAGATTGAGCTAGTAATTCATGAGCTTGTATAGCTTGCACAAGCATGTTTTTCATCCTAGCCTCTTTGTCCTTTTTTGTTTCTACAACCTCCCCACTCTCATCTTCATCTTCTTCTATACCTTCAAAGTCATTTATCATGGTTTCTTCAAGGTCTTCAATATGCACACTTCTTGCTTCAACCTCATTTATTTTCAGGTATCTTCTCATCTCCTTTGCAACTTGTGTAGTTGCTATAAAAATATCGGCATTTTCTAACTATCCTACTATGATATCAAGCAATGAGTTGGCAACTACTTGAGTGGATATTTAGTACCAATCTTTGCCCTAAACTCCTAATGGAATGAGATAGAGTTTTTAGTTTACATTTTTGAAAAATACCTACAATAGTAGCATAAAATATTACAATGAAGCTAAATAATCATACATTCATATATTTTTGGGATATAATATCGGTTTCCCTTCAATTTTAATACTAAATTCATCCTAATGTGGCTTCATCATCCAATTTTTTATTACTAATATTTGAAATTTGGTTTTTCCATCCATTTTCTTTTCTATTTTGGGATTTTGATACCTTTGTAGGAAGGAAGTATTTTTGGTGTATTATGGCATGTAACGCTTAATTCAAAACTTTGGACCAGTAAGTTCATTTTTAGCTCTTTAGCAATTTTGAAGAAGCAATGGCAATGCCAATGTTTTTATTCTACTATTGACCTTTCATGTAAATTTACATAAGGAATACTTTGAATTCAAACTAAATTTTAGAGGATATCCACTATTGTTTTCTATTTCTCGTTGTAGACAAGTTAGGTTGCTGCCTACTGGAATTCTTTTTTATTTGTGATTTATTTTTTGTGGAAAAATATTCAATATATTCTTAAGTAGATTTCTAAACACATCATCAACTTGCACAAATTACAAAACATATGCATATTACTAGACCCGGTACTAGACAATATTTTAAAGATGAATTACTCATTAATTTGCAAATGCACGGCAAAAAATCTCTTTCAAAGTTCAAACATTGTGATTTTACAATTAGCAAAGACTATCAATTTGGAATTTTATAAGAAAAAAATAAACAGTTGAATATAAAAAAATATAAAAATAAAATAACACTACTAATAATAATATCAAATCAGCTATCCACCGCTCGTTTGAGCAATTTTTCAAATACCTCGCTACCCATGCATTTGAGGTATAGATAGAAGAACTACTCCAACATACTCTTCATTCATCATGGTCTTTAAGGCCAACGTTGATGTTATTATTATCATCATCTATATATTAGAAAATTGCATATGACGTTTCAAACTAGTATATTGTATTGTTTCAACATCTAAGTTCAACAAGAGTTATTGGTAATTGGTACTTTCTATTCTTTTGTAAGTGTCAGGAGGTGGTGATTGGGGAAAACTAATGCATGGTGAGACTTGGATTCAATTCCGGTAAATAGAGGGATATGTTGATGGTAGTTGCACCAAAAGGTGGTATATGGGAGGAAAGGTGGTATATGCAAGCTACCTCACTTAATTACAAGCCACGTTTGTTGTTCATGTTTTGTTTCTTGGGAAATTTGTGAGGGCATTTGAAGTATTTGTGTGGGTTGTGTGTATATTGTGGGTGCAAGAACTTCAAGACTTATGCATTGATTAGTGATACGTGATCTTGTGGGAGAAGTATGAAGTGTTTTGCACTTGGTGCAATTTGTAGAGAGTTTTTAGTGCAAGAGTGAAGATTACACTTCACTTTGTTACTATTGCTTTACTATTAAGATAAATTGGAGTGTTTTATTTTTATACAAGCACTTTTGAGTTGTGCTATGAAGAGTTATGGTGTTTGTATATAAAGTTTGAGTGCGTTTGGTTATTATTATTATTATTATCCTCGTTATTATCCATCTATATTCCAATTAAATAGTAAAAAAACTTGGGTTTTAGAAGTTTAAAAGATTGTGAGTAAAGTATATTTTGTTGATAGAAAGGCAAATTGGGTTTAGAGGCCACACCGCCACATAGTATTTGCAGGTCTTTATTACAACAAAATCTCGTACTTCCAAATGCAAATCACAAACTTTATGACAATAGTTTTTGACAGCATGATTTAACTAAGATTGAATTGCATTACATCTTGATTGGACGAAATGTACCACCTTGATAAAACTTTTTATTGTTACAATCATCCATGATATTTATGGTTTTTCCAAATTTGGATAGTTTTTCATTTCAATCAATTGCAAGACTTTGTCAAGTCAATAAAAGATGTTCAAAAAAATCTTTGAATTTTGTGTGACAATTTCATGTTCTTTGGGTTTTTGAGGAATTTAGCTAAAATGATTGACTGAATAATAGTCATATCTAACCATGCTTCAAAGTCTAAAAAGGATTTAATTTAGACAAAACAAAATTGATATGGTTTTAAAGGATATCCAAATATATAATGGTATAGTACAATTTAATTAGTACATGATTGATATAACATAAAGCAAATAGTTGATTTCTTTGTGGATGGTCTTAGATATAATTCTAGATCATTATAACCATATCTTTGCTCACCATCAAATTTGCAGGAATTGATACTTAATATATTGGTGTATTTGTAACACAATGCTTGAGCCCTAATCTACTAGCCAATTTTTTCTTCATATTGAGGGCTTATTATGCCCAATATACAATTTTGTATGAATTTGATTATTTTGATTCACTTTATTCTTACATGTCTCAAATTTACCAGGTGGAAAACCCTAATTTGATCATTCCTTTTTTATTGTAGCATATCATACATATTACTGTAATGACCAATTTTAGTGGTCTTTAGACAATTAATGAGAAATTATGCAAAAATTATACTCAAAAGGAGCTTGGTGCTTACATATATGGTGATTTCATAAGAAAGTCAGTCATTGCTCAAATAAGTAAGGCAAAACCAACAACAATCAATTAATAAGGTGCTATTATTTAAATTTGGAGATGGAAAATCAGTTTGACATTGAACATGATCATAACATTCACCCTAAGACCATTGTGAATAAAGAATCCATTTGATCTAAAGGGGTAGTTCATCTTGACTTTGAACACGTCAAGTGCATCATCCACAATGCTATGAGAAATCCCTATTTTGTATTGAAAGCCTTCACCATGCAATGCATCTCATTCAATATCCCACAAATGCAATGATGTTTTATTTTTTAATTTACTTTATATAAAATCCAATCATGGGCATTGGATACAAGTGAGTATAAGTCCAAACTCAAAGTAGAATTATGGCTCATTTAAAGTATACTATGTATTGCATTAATTTATGATCAGTAATACAAGTGTTGATATATATTAGGTCACAAAAGTGAATCCTAATCATTGATTCAATTTTATCAAGTCTTTAGGTGAGATTTTTTCATTAACATTTTAATGTTTATGCAAGACAAATGCAAATATTAAATCTAAATGCTTAGTTTTGAAGGTGATTGATGTTTGTAGCTATAATTAAAATTTAAGGCTCTTTGAAACTTCAATGGCTTTTATTTGTGGAATTCCTTTAGAAAGCCTTTCTTTTCCCTTTAATTTGTGCTAAGAAAAGTTTTTTTATATTTAAACATTGACCTTTGATTTCCCCTCTTTATCCATATTTAGCCAAAAACAAATTCATGTGGCCAAATAATCTTTGAACATTAAATTATCTATTTTATTATTGTAGATGAAATTTCATATATTCATTATATATATATATATATATATATATATATATTATCTTATAATTTATAATGATGTCTAACTTAAATTTTAGTTTTTTACCTAGTCTTTAAATAAAAAATAAAGATTGATTATTTCTCAAGTTTAAGAATGGATACTTGTGTAGAAATTATCGCAAAGCTTATTATTTAAGTCATTAATGACACCAAGTTATTAAAAAAAAAATTGTAAACTTCAATTGGATACACAAAATGGCTCAAAAATCAAAGGTGTATTTTTCAATCAACTTTTCATTTGATTTTTTGTGTACATTCAACAAAAAAATAAAAGATAATTAAATGATCAATGGAAGTTTGAGTTTGATTTTTACAATATTTGCTACATAACAAGTGTTTGTGTGTAATGCAGTTTAATGTTTTAGATCCCACAGTCATGGCTTTATTTGAACCTAAGGAAGGCGATATAACACGAAAAGAAGCAATTGAAAGGTTTTATTTTGTGATTTTATATTTTTAACATTTACTATGTAAATCATATAAACATGTTGCTTAAATTTGAAAATATTTTATGATTAATACCTCTAGATATGATTTTGAATGTCTTCACAAAAGCACAAGATCATATTTCATTAAAAATTTCCCTTTCTCCAACTTATAAATAAAAAACAAAAGGTATGTATATGGTATTTTCAGCTGCAATTCATTGTATATGGCTTGCTTATTGTTGGAATTATTGTATACTTTCATTTTGGCTTAAATGATTATTATTTACTTTTAGATTCATGTATAATTTTCAAATATTTGTAGTCCTTTCTACAGAACAAAGCGTCATTACATTGAGCAAGATTTGAAAAAATTATTTGATGCAAAAGGTTTTGATCCTAGTGAATTGATATTGGATGAAGAAAAAGGACATGTACCTTTGCATTTGTTTGACGATGAAGATTTTGAAACTCGAACTTCATCTCAATGGTACATATACAAATTGTCTATCATTTAATCCCAATTATCATTTTGATTTAATTTTTCATTTTGAAACCTATAGATTGTGAGGCGTTTTTGTTTCTAGCTTCTAGCTTCTAGCTTCTATTGTCATGGCACAATCATATTAGTTTATCCTGGAAGTACCACCCCTCCGCTACAAGAAAAAATATAAAACATGATAGATTTCTTCAATATTATGACTTTTAAACATCAATCTTGTTTTATTCTAAATTTTCATGAAGCTTTTTTAATTGAGTTAGTATGCTATTAATTTTTTCAAATAAATAATTACGAAAATTTTAAAAATAATTTTCCCCAAATTTCTTATGAGACATTTGAATATCTTGAATTAGTTTAGATATACACAATTATAGGTGTTTTCTTGTTGTATACCTTGTGATAAACCTTATATTTTATTACAAATCAAATAACAAAATAATGAAACTCCTAAAGTAAAATAGCAAATTGCTTTTTTAGAATCAATTCATTTTTTAATTTGGTTTGACAAAGCTTAGGGTATATCAAAATACATTATTATTTTTTTCTTGGAACAAGTATTAATTTTTATGTTTTTAATATTTTAATTTTTTTTCAAATTAACTATTTTTCAATCTAGGGTTGATAAAACTATCACTATCCCTGCAAAAGCATGTTTTACAAAACCTGATGGCACAGTAGAATGGAAAGCCGCTAATGTCATTGATTATGAGGAGCAAAGTAATACTTATTTTGTGAAGTGGAATGACGGTGAAGAAACAAGATGGTTACATAGGCAATGATTTGTATTATCTATGTATTTTCTAATTTATTTTTATTTTTTATTTTTTATATCTCATGATTATATATAAAAACAGAATCTAAATATCAAAATTTACCTATCAAACAACCTTTCCTAGCATTGTATTTTTTCCTTAGGAAAATGAATCACATTTGAAACAAGGTAAAAAGTTTTTTGCTCTCTTTTGGTTGCAAAAGGGAGTTTTATTTCAATATTTTTAGAGCTATGTCATGTTATGAACCTTGATGTGGGTTTTCAAATAAATGAAATTTTAATTCTTATGTGCTCCAAAAACAAAAGAACTCTTTTTCTTCAAATCATTTTATCCAATCTAACCATTTAGTACATTCCATTGGTAGTCTTTGTAATTTGTAATTTTTTTGGTAAAGTATTGAGATCACACAATTATTATTGAAGTCTACGTTACATATATCAACAATGTCATTATTTATTGAATTGTAAAATTTAGAATAATTATATTTCACAAATTGCTTAACAAATTTTTTAATTCATTTCTAAAAAAATGGTGCAGAATTTATGTGTGTTTTTTAGCAGAAAATCCATTTCATTTTGTAGATCGAATTGTTCATGCTTCAAGAGCACGTGTTGCAGCTAAAGTTAAGATGGTAAAAAAATTATTGAAACTTATTAAAAATTTCAATATAAATAATATTTGAAAGTATTATAAAAATATTATTTTAAAATATCTAATGTGTATAATTTTTTGTTAATGTCAACAATGATGTATTTATGAATGTAGAAATTCGAAAAATATATCAATTGTATGCCCATTGAAGATATTCCAACACTTAACAACAATCAAGTTGAGCACATAAGAAAATATGTTTACAATACAAAGGCTATGATAGAGCGCAACGAGGATTTAACTCAGCTTTTAAGAGAAGCAAACTTGGATTATGCACGTTCAATGAATAGATTAGTGTTTGTTGAAAATCTTAAACGACAAGATAGACTTTCACAAGAATTTAGTGTGGATTTAGATGAACCAATTTTTATTGAGACTTCCAAAATTGAAGTGCCAAGGTATAATTATTAAATACTTTTGCATTGTGTAACATTTATAAATTTTATTTATATCAAACATAAACTATTGGAGTGCATAATATGTACATGCAATGTTTAATGTCATGGCTTATTAAATATGTAGATATGGTACTTTACAAATCCCCAAATATGCATTTGAAGAAAGAGAAAATGAATTTTTTTTCACTTCAAATCTTACAAGACAAGAAGTAGTTTTTGCTACTGTAAAAGTAACAGCTGAATGCCACAAAATATTAAAATTGGCAATTTTGCAAACACATTATACAAAAAGTTTGAAACTAGAAGAATTTGAGCAAATGCAAACTACAACATCTGATCAAGGGGCAACACACCTCAAAGAAAGGTGATAATAAATTTATCAAATTATTTAATTTTTGGTTTTACATAAATGTTTCACAAAATATGACAGTTCTTGTAACTTTTGTGGAAGCAGTTGGATTACTATTCTCAAGAATATATTAAAATCCACATTTAAAGATGTTGGCAAAGGATGGTTTAACATTAAGGAGACAAATATTGATGCTTACAATTTTAGCAAAATGAAGAGATATTTAACAATGATAAGATTTTTGATGGAAGATTCACTACGATTTTTGACAGAAGACATGCTACATAGATACACTCGTTTTATTGAACGACATTTAGGTGCACCTCATATTGAAGTGAAATCCATGAACAATGTTACATGCAAATGGTCAAATGATGATTTTGTTTCAGTAAGTGTGTTTTAACATACCATAAGACTTTGAGTAAATAATTTACATAAATGCAACAAAAATATAGTATATTTTGTTGTAAACATGTCTTTTATAAAAAATTCAAATATAGTTTAAGCTAATCATAAATTTTGTAATATCTGTACTTGATTTCTATTCCAATATCAAAAGATACTAAAATTTACTAAAAAAATCATATCCTTTTGGATAATTCTATATGAGTAAATGAAATAAGAATAAATTATATGAATCTTTTTTTGCTACACTCTTAGAAATGATTTTAACCCCAAAAGTTCCTTTGGCCATTTGGGATCAAAAAATTGCCTTGAGACTTTGTTTCTTAAAGCAATGCTAAAAATTTGATTTAAAAGTTTTAAAATAAAAAACCTCACCAATTTCAACATTAATATGTTTGAATTTCCAACCTTTAACTACAGTGAAGTATCATCATTTAAACCTTTTATCAAAAAGTGCATATGTTCTACAATGTGAGCCCAAAAGTCTTATTGCTAAGGAAATAAGTTGAGAATGCATAGAAAAAACTCAACAATGGATACTTGATATACATTCATGAAAAAATATTAAGTGCAAAGCAGTACAAGTTGAAAGGAAACACTAAATTACTAATAATTCAAAAATAGGATTGAAAAATGTCAATGCCAATGGTGAGAATATTTTAGAATTTAGCATACGCCCTATTTTTGTGATGCCATAATTGCCTACAAAATAAAACTCTTCATAACTTTTATCTCATGAATTGTATTGGAATGATTCAAATCTGCCCATGTATTATATAGATTTGTTCAACTTAATAAAAAGAAATCGACTTTCTTTGTAAGGATAATTAGGAGTTACAATAAAATAAAATTAAAATTAAAATACCAAAAGTTTTTAGAGTGTGCCCCAAATTGCAAAAAACATGTTTTGGGCTTCAAAGAACTAAAAGAGGTTAATCATTGTTTTGAAACTTTTAATTTTTTTCACAATGCTTGATCAAGTAAATTCTTAAATTTTTATATTAATTTTTTCCAAATCACCATATTTCAGTCTCTTAAGATTTAAATAACCTTTAAACATCATTTTAGTATGCATAGTATTAGTCTCTATATTTTCTAAAAAAATTGATACAATATAGTGATAAAGTAATATTCAAAATTGTATTTTCAATGTGAGCAATTTGTGATTCATTGTAGATGGTTAAAAAACCACCACTTTTTTCTTTAGAAATAATAATTGTTGATAATAAAAGTTTTGACTATAGTACACGAATTTCAAGATTTGAAGAAGTGACAAATAATGCAATAGATCATTGTATAAATTCATTGCAAGAAATACCTCAAATACATATATTTGTAATGGACAAATTAAAATGGAGTACACGACCTAATATTGCAGCAGTGGCACTAGATGAGCCATTGGTTCAAGAGCTCAAACTTAAAGTCCAGGTATCACATTTTACAAATTTAATTCTCAAAATATTAACCTATATTTGATCAAATATTTTATTTTCTATTATTATTTGAAAAGTACGTCACTAAAATGATTCTTCAAGCATTTAATGATTAAATTATTTTGTATACAAAAGGAAGCTACAAAAAAAGCAATGCATCATATAACTTTGTATTTGGAATTTTGGACAATTTATGAAGACCAATTAAAATTGAACATTAACAATTACAAAGCTGGTTTGGAACAAAAGAAAGCAGGATTAAAACAATTACTTGCTGAAGTTCAAATTCATAGAAAAGACCTGGATGAATTAGATAGATGGTCTGAAATAATTGCATTTGATAGTTTTTGTATTGGATCTAAGAAAATTATGTCACAAATTTATATAATTTCTAGTGAAATTAAATTACATTCTCTAGTTCTTACTAGGATGTTTTGTAATTAAATTATTTTTGCAGCATTCCAAATGCGATAGACTTTGGATGTTTTATAATCAATAATCAAAAAGTACGAAAATTTTTGATGACCAAAAAACAACAAATTATAGATTTAGGTTCTTTTCTTTTCATTTAATTTGGATATTATTTATCAATTTTCAATTCCACTAAGTGAATTCTAAAAATAATGTATAACTTTTTAAATTTAAATTTAAGAAAAAAAACCAAATATGCTTATTCAATATTATATTTTACATTTTTCAATTACAGTACTCTTGATGATTTCAAAAACTCCAAAAGAGTTGGGCTTTAAAATTGGACGCAAATTTGAAGCTATTGAAACACAATTGAAAACAAAAACAAATAATCCAGAAGATGTTGATGCTTTAAAGCAAGCAATGGTGACGATGCCAATGAAAATACATGAGCTAAGTGGTGAAATCGAATCCACAGAGGTACATGAGTGCATATTAACCCTTAAGTGCCGAGGCAACCTAAAAGTGGTTGTTTCAAAAATAGAAAGTGTTGTAAAATGAGCTAAGAGTGTCCAAATTGAGTGTTTCTTGGGCCTAACCTATTTAGATTCAAATTTCCTATAAGACTATGTCATTGGATCACTAAAAATGTGTTCAAAAAATTCAAAAAAAATAAAGAACGTTGGGTGGTGAAGATGTTGGAACAATTTACCAATGTATCAAATTTGTAAATGTGTGAAAAACAACATTATATTCTATATTTTTTTATGGACGTACAAAGATAGATTATAAATTATGATTTTAAAATCAAATATATGCAAATGGATTCCTAAAATTCACCATATACAATTATATATATAATATCTAACTAATAAACTTCCAAAATGAAAAAAAAATACAAAATTAATTAAATAATTTTTGAATTATGGTATGATTGGCTAAAAGCACAAGGTTAATAAGATGCTTAAATACCCGTTAGAATTTGTTTCATTTAAACTATTAATTTTATACTATTCTTACGTAGTGTCGTTTGAATTGACACTTTTAGACAAATTGTAAATTCTAAGTCATGGCAACTTCTATCCAAATTATGAACATTTTTACCTCTAAGTAATAATAATTTGATTTAGTATAAAATATTTAATAATGTATTTTTTATGAATATTCAAAAAAATTATTTAAAATTTAATTATAAAAAATCTAAATGGTTTTGATGATATTCAACCATGTAGATGAAATTTAGACATTACACATCACAATTATCATACTTTACAAACTTCAAAAAAATCATATATAACACATATTATAACACATTTAGTTTGTAGCAAAAACCCTCAGGAACTTAAAGGTTAAGGTATTACATTTTCTATTAATAGATTTTGTGGTTTTGTAATAAATCTACATTGACAAATGACTTATAATTATAATATTGAAAGAATTATGTAAAACACTAAAATTTTGGTGAGTCATTAAAGTTGATCTAATACAAATGTTAACATTTTATTCTTTTTTTTAATTTTTTAATTTCATCTTTTAAAACAAAAATATTCAAGGATTTTTATATCTAAAATTTTGTATTTTAAAAATTTGATAATTCGTAATTTCACATCAATTTTTGTTTAAAGTACACACATGATTCTGAAATAATTTTTTTTTAAATATTATTTTATTTTTTAAAAAAAAGAAAATTCTCATAGAAATTTTGCAAGAGATAATTTATTTTAAAATAAAATTCAATCTTGTAAGAAGATTGTAATTCCAAAAAATATTTCATGCCCTTCCATAAATAAAAAAAGTTTTTCCTTTAACCCTTTAAAGTCCCAGTTCAACATTGTTTTCAAAAATTTGTTATAAATTTTTTGATGAAAACCAAAAATGGATTTAATGTACAAAGAAAAGTTGTAAATGTCAATGTGAAGATCACATTTGTACAATTAGATTTACCATATATTTATTTAATTTTTAAAATTAATTTTGCAAGGTTTTCTCTTGAAAATTAATTTAAAATCATGAATTAATGGATTTTAAAAAAAAATCATCGTGATGAAATTGGAATAACATGCACTACAAGATGGTACGGTTTTCATTATTTGATTCTACTTATTTTGGAAAATCATTTTTAAAGTCTCACTTTCTGAACTAAAAATGAAACCTAACATAAACCACTTGTGTAGTTTTCCCAAAAATCATAATAACCTTTTTTGAAGATCCAAACTAAACAAAGGATAATCAACTTGCACAAGACCCATGAGAAATTTTGGTGGATGAAAATTGTCCAATTCGGATGGAATTTGAACAATTTGAATGTATTTAGCATCCACTATGTGACATAGGCGCCTCAAAGGGTTAACCCTCAAATGAGAGAGGGTTTTGCCATCAACTAAATGTATTATAAAATGTGTGTTGCATTAGTGTTTTAAAGTCTTATATATAGAATATGAAAGTTGTGATGCACAATTTGTAAATCCTATCTATACAATGAAATACCTCTTGTACACTTTGAAATTCTTATGAATCAATTTAAAAAGAAAATTTCTGAATATTCATTCAAAATACTTTTTCTTTTCTTTTTTTTGAATATATTTATGATTAGCTAAAAGTATAATGTTCATAACATAGTAATAAGTTGCTAAGATTTAGGATATTTTATTTTATAGAAACACCAATTTAAATAATTTCAGGCAAGAACTGGATAAAATAAGCACTTTAATATGAGATGAATTCTAATGAATATTTAGGAATCTTATGAAATTTATGATTTTAGCCAGTCGTAATGAAATATAAAAAATAAATATTAATTTTGTGTTTTTAATGAATTTTAGAAGTTTATAGCTTATAAATTTTGTATTTAATTATTTATGATGAATTTTTGAAATCCTTTTTGTTATAATTGAATTAAGATTCATAATCTTGAATTAGTCTTTGTACGTCTTTGCAAAATTGATGCATTAGAATGCATTGTTTTCAAATGTTTAGAAATTTGACAATTTTGTAGACTACTTCAAGGAGTTCAAGCATCTTCACCACAAACGTCTTTATTGTTTGTAAAATCAATTAAAAATACATCCTTGATTCAAACACATACTCTTATAGCCAATTTCATTTTAAAGAGGTTAGGCTTTTGAAACACTCATTTCAGGCACTTTTAGCACTTTTAGCATGTTTCACAACCTTTCTATTTTTAGTGTGGCCCATTTAGAAACATTTTTCCTTAAGGTTAATATATCATTTAAAAATAATAATCTATAAGCTTAGAATTGTATCATTGTGTTTTAATTTTAATTTTAGTAAATTAGTTTCATCAAATTAAAATTTTGGACATATCTGTAAAATAATTCTTAATACATTTAAATTAAAGTAACACAAACTTTTTTTTAGTCAACTACACTTTTGAAGTCAAGTGTAGTCAAGCATATTATTAGTACGTTATATTATACATTTTTAAATAAAAATAATAATGATGCAAATACTGTTAAAATATTTTAACGGTGTTTTTAATTTAACATGTAAATACTATCATGTTTTTAGGTTTATTTTCAATCTCTTGAAGGATTACAATATTCACTAAATGATAACGATTTCACCCAAAAATGGACTCTTTTAACTTGGCCTACGAAGATTGAAAAACAAATGGAAAAAACTCTGAAAGTATTAGCTAATGATAATGAGCGCTATCAAAAAGAAATGGAAGGAGAACAAGCACTGTTTGGCAACCAAATGGAAAGCCTTGATACTGCTGTTACAAATTTTGTATCGTTTGTTGATATGGCAAATGTAACTACCTTTTTGTTACTTCCATATATTTTTTAATAGTTCATTGTAATGCCAATGATATCATCATTTATTAATAATGTGAAGGAATTTTGTTATGAACTATTATTTAGGAATAAATTTAGTTCATTTTATTGTATCTGAGCTTCATAAAATTGTAAAGGCCTCTGACAAATCTATCAAGATTGGTAACAAGATTAACATCCACTAGAGAAGTATAGAAATACAACAAGAAACAAAAATTTCATTCCCATATGCATTTTAGATATGGAATTTGATGATGTATGATTCCTAACCATTCTAATTTTAAAGGTATGGCATTTCGGTTAACATTATTGTCTTTTCTATTTGAATCTTTTTTAGGTTGAAAGAATAGCCAATGATGCTCGTAACCTTAATACACGGCTTAGAAAGGCTCAAGAACTAACTCGTCAATTCAATTCGCGAGAACTTTTATTTGGAGTTGAAACAACTGATTATAGCAGATTGAAGGCAGTTGTTGAACAATTTTCACCTTTCTTCTACTTGTGGGATACAGCTCAATCTTGGATATCATCATATCAAAGTTGGATGAATGATCCTTTTGATACTTTGAATGCTGAAGAAATAGACGAGAATGTCAATAGTTGGTTCAAAGGATTATTCAAAACACTTCGTGATTTTGAAAAGCGAAAAATTGTTTCTCAAGCTAAATCGTGTGAATTTATTCGACAACAGGTCCAATGGTGCTTGCAATCCTTTTATTCAATGACTCATTATTAATATCATTAGCATTTTCAATGCATAATAAACATTGAGATAAACAATGCAATTAATTATCAATTATGTTTTTGTATTCAACTTCAGGTTGGTGAGTTTAAGCCATATTTGCCGTTGATTCATGCATTGCGACAAGAAGGTATGCGTGAACGTCATTGGAAAACTATTTCAGATGATTTGAACTTATCTGCCCAACCTTCTCCGGAATTTACATTGAAAAAAGCCCTTGACATGGGTTTACTCCATCATATAGACCAAATTCAAGAAGTATCCGAATTAGCAAGTAAAGAATTTGGTATAGAAATGGCATTGAAAAAAATGCAGGAAGAGTGGATTCCACTTGAAATGCAGGTTGTTATTATTTTAATTTTTCTTTTGTATATCTACATATGGTAAACACATTTCTATTGCCTAATTGAATCTAACATGTAAATTGATGATTTGATATTATAATATTATACATCTAAATCAACTCAAATAATCATTTTTGTTATCTATGGAATTTGTTAAATTAACTTGAAAACATAAAAATGTTATAGATTGTGTCATATAAAGACACTGGAACATACATAATGAAAATTGAAGAATCCATTCTTCAACAATTAGATGACCACATAGTATTGACACAATCAATAAGTTTCTCTCCTTTTAAAAAACCTTTTGAAGATGAAATTGATAAATGGGAAGAAAACTTGGTTTTGGTGTCTAATACTATTGAAGAATGGTTAAAAATGCAAAGACAATGGATGTATTTGGAACCTATATTCTCTAGTGAAGACATAAAAACACAATTACCTATTGAAAGCAAAAGATTTGATAATGTGGATATGGTCTACCGAAAGGCTCTAGGTGCAGCATTTACAGCACCGCAAATTATCACTTATTGTTCTAATAAAAGGTTACTTGATCAATTTATTGAATCAAATAGAGTATGACATGAACTTCTAGTGTCTTATTTTTCATTTAATGTAATTTATTCACCAAATATCAGATTCTAGAATTGAAATATTTGAAGCAATATTAGAATTTCTAATAGTCATGTGACATTTTTCATTACTTCACTTCTATTCATATCTTTGTAATTTTCTTCTTTATTTTCTAAATATTGATATTTGATTTTTTTGTATGTAGCTTTTGGATCTAATACAAAAAGGACTTTCGGGTTACTTAGAAACAAAGCGTTTGGCATTTAGTCGCTTTTTTTTCCTTTCAAATGATGAATTGCTTCAAATTTTATCACAAGCAAAAAATCCATTGGCTGTACAACCTCACTTACGTAAATGTTTTGAAGCCATTGATCGACTTGACTTTATGGAAGATTTAACAATTACTAGCATGAATTCTGGAGAAGGAGAAAAGGCAAATATTATTAGTTTGATTAAACTAAATTTGTCTATCAAAATTATTCTTTATTTAGGAATAATTATACTTTATGATAAAACACAAGTATATATATGACTTTAAAAATTATGTCTTAAGTGCCATAATTTCATCTACAATACTAAGAAATAAAATAAACCATATAAAATATTTTATGTAACTAAAAATGATTGTTCAATCTTAAATATGTAGATTCCATTTCCAACAACAATGAAACCTCTTGGGAATGTAGAATTTTGGTTAAGCGAAGTTGAAATTAAGATGAGAGAAAGTATACATTGGCAGGTACTTAAATTTTACTTTCATATGGTATATTGTTATAATATTTTTAATTTCTTAAAAAATTGAATATCTAAAGAAAAAACCAATATTAAGTTTGTTTTTTTTCATATAGTGTAAACATGCACTAATAGCATATAAAACCACCCAAAGAACTGTATGGTTCCAAGAGTGGCCGGGCCAAATAGTTCTTGCTGGAAGTTCTACTTATTGGACAGAAGGTGTAGAGAATGCCATCAATTCAAATACAATGCAAGATTTTTTTGACAATGTTCAGGTTGGTGCTTCAAACCAATCTTTTTGTCACAATTACCTTCGCAAAACATAAACATAATTAACAATACTATTTACACATTTCATATTTAAAACATACCATGGGGTTTTTTATGTTACGGTGTACCACATTGATTCATTGAAGGAATTTAGGGTTGTGCAATATTGTGGCTTTTAGTGCACATTTGTGCACATTGTGCAATTTGTGTAAAAAAATATATCATTTTTAAACCGAATAAGAAATGTGTAGCATTGATACAAGGTGTTTGATGATGCGGTCTACTAGAATTCCTGTCACTATGCACTCTTTTAGGATTTTGAGAATTTTAAAAATCCATTCTAAAGAAAGAAAATATTTGTTGTGAAATTTAAAGTGGTGGGATGGACCGTATTGAAAAAAAAATTAAAACAATAATAATAATAATAATAACAACAACAAAAATAATTAAAAATTAAAAATTTGGCGTTATAATTCATGGGGGATGAAACAAAGGGTAAAGTAGTGCATTGCACAATGCATAATATGCACTACAAATTCTAAAAGAGAAAAGAGAACAAAGAGTTGTGGATGAAAATTTGAGTTGCAAATTTTCTAGTGTTAAAATATATGAAGAAAAATACCTTCCATGTTTTTCAATCTTTTTTTAATTGATTAAAGTTTCAAATTTTAAAATGATTCTCCATTTTAAGAAGATTTTTTGATGGATTTCTTTTTTGAATGTACTGAAGAATGAAATTTTACAAGTTGACTTTTATAGAATTTTTAATAAAGAATCAAATATGAACTAGATTTGCATTCAAAGTTTGATAATAAATTGGTAATATTGTAATTATAATGGGATTTTTGATACTCAAAATATTTAACATAAAATCATTTTAACATTCTAAAATGTATATTTTTTGGTTAATATGTAGATAAATCTAGAAGTTGGTTCACTCATTTTTCATTGAGTCATTGCTACATAATTTTCAATTGGTTTGTAAGGTTAACTTTTGAGACAAAGTGCTCCAAGTGCACAAATGTGCACCAAAATGTAATTGATGCACCAATAGGAGTTGGTGGACCATACCATACAAACGTCCTACAATAAAAAAAACGATGTGAACCAACTTTGAAATTTATGTACATATTAACCATTACATAAAATCTTAGTTTAATAAGGGTTTCATTAAAAGTGCAATTCAATATGTAAAAGTGCACATGAACAATTTTTTGGAGATTTATAAATTTCATTGAAAATATGATCATTTTATAATTATCCTAGTAAGAAAAATATCATGATGAGGGGTGTGGTATGTGCCTCACCCCTTAAGATAGGCAAAATATTGTTGTAAGGGGTGTAGCATGTGTCTCACTTCTTAAGATTTATCAAAATATATCTGAAAAGATTGTAGCCAAAGTACAATATTATTGCTAATACATACCAAAATTTGTGATTAAAATATTCAAAAATAATCCCAAAAAATAGTGCACATTTCAATAGGCACTTTTAACGAAACCCGTGTTGTTTGTCAAAATGATTTAATCTTGAAGATTTATAATATCAAAACATCCATTCTTATAACAATTTTACCAATTTATGATCAAAATTTGAATGTAAATGTAGTCCATGTTTGATTCTATATTTGATTTTCAAAATGATTTCACTTGCATAATCTCATTCTCAAGCACATTCAAAAAAAATTCAAACCTACCAAATTTAAAATAGAGAAACAATTCAAATCTACCAAAATTAACACATATTAAAAAAAATTAGAATGAAAAGCATTCAAAAAATCAAAAAAATTGGAAGATATTTTTCGAAGCATATTTGAACATTAGAAAAATTTATAGCTCAAAATTCCATCCACAACCATCTTTTTACCTCTTTTAGAATTTATAATGCATATTATGCACAATGACAAGGTACAATTGTTTTATGTAAACGTTAATTTAGATTACATCTATGTTATTTTAATCCTCTCTTTTAGCATTGTAGAGGACATCATTCTACTTAAAGGAGTTCGATTTTTTTGATAACTTCTAGCACCAATTTCTAATTATGAATTCTAAAAGTTTAAATATATTGCAGAGTTGTGCATTGCGACACAAAAGTTGCTCAACCGTACCATGCAAACACCCTATAGAATCCTATAGTTGACAAACCCTCATATAAAATTTATTGTTGTTTGCAAATAAAATAATAAAATAATCTTAATAATTTAAAAGATTTTTTATCAATGATTTATTTTAAGGTTTTGTAAATACCATTCAAATGTTTTTTTGGAATGTGTTTTGTTATTTTTTTTACCAAATTGGGTTTTATTGTGAAGGTACATTGACAATTTAACACGGTTTAATTATTTATTTATTTATTTTTCTAGGTAGCTCAATTATTGGATGTAACTGACCTTGTTCGAAAACCTCTCACTTTTCTTGCACGGTTAACTTTGGGAGCTCTTATCGTTATAGATGTGCATGCACGTGATGTTGTACAACAACTTATCAATGAAAAGGTACAAAATAACTTATCAATGAGAAGGTGCAAGGTGTTTCAAGTTTTAACCTTTTAAAACATCAAGTGTTCACTAAATAAATTAATATTAATATTGATATTAATATTAAATATAAATTTTAATGTAAAAAATTTAATATATAATAGAATTGCTTATATTAACATATTTTTTACATTATAGACAAAAGCAGTAACAGATTTTGAATGGGTCAGTCAATTGCGATACTATTGGGAGAATGATGGACTTTGGGTGAAGATGGTCCAAGCATCTCTCTCATATAGTTATGAATATCTTGGAAATACTCCTCGTTTAGTAATTACTCCCCTTACTGATCGTTGTTACATGACACTTATGGGTGCACTTCATCTAAACTTAGGAGGAGCTCCAGCTGGGCCTGCTGGAACTGGAAAGACAGAAACAACAAAGGACTTAGCAAAGGCCATGGCCAAACAATGTGTAGTATTCAATTGCTCTGATGGATTAGATTATCTTGCTATGGGAAAGTTTTTCAAAGGGTTGGCTAGTAGTGGAGCTTGGGCTTGCTTTGATGAATTTAATCGGATTGATCTTGAAGTTTTGTCAGTTATTGCACAACAAATTTTAACCATACAACTTGCTATTCAACAAAAACTAAAGCGGTTTATTTTTGAAGATACAGAAATTTCATTAGATCCTTCATGTTCCGTGTGTATTACTATGAATCCAGGGTGTGTTAAATTCTTCTTATTTTTCTATTTCAATAAATTGACATATAATTGAACAAATCGTTATATGAAATGTAATAAGTTCATTTATTTGACTATTTTGCAACGAATTCAGTTATGCAGGACGATCTGAGCTTCCAGATAATCTAAAAGCTTTGTTTAGGCCATGTGCAATGATGGTTCCCGACTATGCTCTTATTGGAGAAATTAGTTTGTTTTCATTTGGTTTTCGTAATGCTAGACCTTTAGCAGCTAAGATGGTAACTACTTTCAAATTGTGCTCAGAACAATTGTCTTCACAGGTAAAATAATTCATAAATAGATTTTAAATATAAATACCTTACATTAATCTAAATTTTAAATTTAAATGGAATTTTAAACACCTTTTCATCAAAAAAATTAGTAGTTAAATATACAACTAGTATCAAAATGTATTGAAATTTTAACTTGTCAAACATTAATATTAAGCTAATTTCATGAAAGAATTAAAAATTAATAATATTAAAGAAGATATGAAGAAAAATATGGTTGTATTACATGGATGTAGAAACATTCAACTTCTATTATAAAATTATTTACTATATTAAAAATAATCATTTTTTAATATAGGATCATTATGATTATGGTATGAGAGCTGTAAAAAGTGTCATTACGGCTGCTGGTAATTTAAAGCGTGCATATCCTGATGAAAATGAAGATGTTTTGCTACTTCGTGGACTTAGAGATATTAATGTTCCAAAATTTCTTACTCAAGATCTACCTTTATTTGCTGGTATAATTACTGATTTGTTTCTAGGAGTAGTGCCCCCAGCAATTGTTTATGATGATCTTTTGGATGCTCTTTCAAGATGTTGTCTTAAAGTCTATATTCAGCCAGTGACAACTTTTACTGACAAGGTTATGTCTAAATATACCTTTTTAATATTAAAATACCTATTTTATAGTCATTTTTATCACTTAATTTTATCAAAAAATAATACGCATATTTATTTATTTATTTATTTATTTAATGCAGTTCATTGTTGGAGCTCAAATTATTTAGATGTAATTTTTGAATGCATCATTGTATGCCTTTTTATATTACAAATAAATGTAATATATTATAAATAATAGGCAAGGCTACTTGAGATAAAAATATATTTTATAACATATGTATTGAAAGTATAGTAAACAAAAATCAAATTTTGCCTTGTTAAGGAAATAAAATAAAATAAACACGAAAATTCCTTTTTAAAATGTTTTTTAGGTATTGATTTATTTTTTTGTAATTTTATACAGATTATTCAATTGTATGAGACAACTTTGGTAAGGCATGGACTCATGCTTGTCGGTCCTACAGGAGGTGGAAAAACATGCAATTATAGGGCTCTTGCAGGAGCTATGTCTTTGTTAAATGCAGAAGGTTCGGTAAAATATGAAAGGGTTAGCATTCCAAAAGGGACTTTAGACTATAAATAGTCTTAATTATATTTGTAGTAATTTAATCATCATATAACTTATTCAATGTAATTCTTTTAGGTTGTTTTTGAACATTATAACTTTGAAAATTAAACATTTAATGATTTGTATTCTAATTTTTAAATACTTTTATTCAAATGTAAAAAAAAATTACATTTGTATAGATATTAGTTTATGATATAATATTTTAATATTAGATAGAATACATATCACAAATGTAATAAGAGTTTTTATTGTTGTCTTTAGGTTAGAATTGCTTGTTTGAATCCAAAGTCAATATCAATGGGTCAGTTATATGGAGACTTTGATGAAAATACCCATGAGTGGACTGATGGAGTTCTTGCTTGCTATATGAGAGAGTTGGTTGAAGATACTTCGCTAGCTAAGAAGTGGTTGATGTTTGATGGGCCTGTAGATGCTATTTGGATTGAAAATATGGTAAAATAAAATATTTCATATTTATTATTATTATTTCATAATCAATTCAGTCTTTGTTCTCTCTCTCTATATATATATACACAAAGTAAATTCCTTCCATTCTAAACAATCAACAATGTAGTAATCAAAATTTGTTTTTTTGAATTTAAAAAATAAAAAAGTTTTCAACAAGTTTCATGAATTTTGTATAGTAGCCTAAGAGTGAACTGTACGTATTACCTTGACATTGTGAGGGTGCAAGGAAGGGATATAAATTAGGACCCCAATGTAAAAATGATACATACATTGGACAAGCCTAATGATCACATATTTTTCAATTACTTTTTTAGACTTTTATTATAACTTCTATAAGACTTGATCTACATTAAAGTTGTGTTTTATGAGATTTCAATAAGTATTACATGTTATGAAGGTTTGAAGGGTTTAAGCATTTTCTAGGAAGCGTAATTAATTATTTTTATTTTTATTTTATTTAAAAACAAATCTTGTATAGTATAGGTTCACAAATACAAGTGAAGGTTTTATTTGTTCAATGACTATTAATGTGGTAAAAAAATTGAGGGGTTTGTGTTGTGAGAAATCAAGGAATCTTGTAAAAAATAACATCTAAACTTTTTGCAATATTTATTAAAAACAAAATCTTTTAAAGTTAGTATTTTTTGCTAACACATTCTTACCATTGGAATTGACGTCATTCAATTCCATCTTAAAGTCACTAGCAAATTGGTTTTTTTGTGAATCTTATACTTCTATATATTTAATGATTTTTTTTACAGATTTTCAAATCAATTCTCTAGTATAAATGTCTTTAATTTTTTTAAACTGTAAAAATTTAGAATTGATTAGAAATTTAGAAATTAAGGAATTTAGGTTTTTTTTTATAGATTTTCAAATAAACTCTAAATTCTAAAAACATGAATTCTTTAATACCGTAGTTTACTAGCAGGTTCGACAACTTGCTGCTAATATTTAATTAAAGTTCAAAAAGTAGGTTCGCCAATCTAAAAATATTATTTTAAAATTTTCGGCAATTTTCTTTTTTTATTTGTAAAAATTTGGCTCAAAGTTTATTTTAAATTTTCTAGTTAAATTTTTATCATAGACAACTCTCTTGCATTGATTGACAAGGAAGATGTGAGTAAAGAGAGGGGAATGCTCTGTGCTTTATGCAAGTGGAGTGGAGTTGTATCCAACAATGCATATGGGATATGTAAACTTTGAGGTGTAGCACATAGTTAGTCTTCATTTTTATAACACGCATAACTTTTGCATAGAGTCTTCAAATGACATAAAACTTGTTGGAGGTGAAAGATTACTTGATCTCTAAACTTTGACGTGTAGCACATAGTTAGTCTTCATTTTTATAACACGTATAACGTTTGCATAGAGTCTTCAAATGACATAAAACTTGTTGGAGGTGAAAGATTACTTGATCTCTAAACTTTTCATAGACCAACAAAATTCCAAAAAAGTTGATCGTCTATGCACAAATGAGCTCCGAAAAAATGTTATGAACGCATTTTAATTTTTTGACCTTAACACGGCTGCAATTTTTTGTTCGTATCTTTTGCATAAAGACTTATTTTGACACAAAACTTGTTGGAGGTGGAAGAAGGCTTGATTTCTCAACTTTTGTTAGTTAAACACAATTCTATAAAACTTCATCTTCTATGCTCAATGGGACTCCAAAAATCTGTGTACATCACATTTCAAAAGCCTCACATAGAGTCTTGCTACTCCTTAACCCATATTCTTTGTGAACTAATGTAAGTGAGCTTGATTACAAAAGGAGCACCTTCTCTCCTCTAAAATTCACACATGCTTCCACTATAAGTAATATTCTAATGAGAAGTAACAATTTCTTACATTTTGGCAATTTTGAATTGTAATTTATATCATATTCGGCAAAAATGCCAATAGTATTCCTAAATTTTATGCATTTATTTTAGAATTATTTTATGCCGAGCCCGCTAGTAAACTACGGTATATTTTATTATTAGAAACACATTTTTCAATTCTCCAATGCATATTTTCTAAAATATTTTAAGCTAAAAATGTACCTTTATGAAGGGCTACGTAAACTTCTTTTTGAATTTTCAAGTAGTAAAATTTTGGAATTGGTTGGATATTTTACTTTAGGAGAATACACTTCAACATAGTAGAAAAATTATTTAATTATTGAATCTAAAAAAGACCTATAAATAATAAGACCTTTGCATTCTTTTGAAATTAGAAAATTTTAAAGTAGTTTTGACCTTCCAATGTGAAAGAACTTTGGGGGTAACTCTAAAAGATTTCTGAAGTCCAAAATGGGCCTTTTGCAATTTGGGGCACACTCTAGAGCCTTTTCATTTATTTATTTTTATGTTTTTAGTGTAACTCTTCATCATCATGTAATCTTTAACAATGTCAAACTTTTTTTTTGTGGTTCCAATAAATATTGCAAAAGTCACAAAGCTTTTTTTTCTTTGTTGAAATGTGGGTACCCGGGGAAATAAAAAAAATAAAAAAATTGTTTTTCTTTACAAAGAAACTTGAAAAATATTTTATTGAGCTAAAAAAATACTTTGAATCATTTCAATATGATTCATAAAAGTTATGAAGAGTTTTAATTTGCTGGCAATTATCGCATCTCTTTACCCAAAAAAAACTCGAACTTTTTTGAAATTATTTTTTGAATTTAAATTTTTTTTATTTCTAGAAAAAAAACAAATGAATGGCATGTACAGTGGGGTCCAAGGTAGAATGGCGTTTTTAGTATCGCAGTGAGATAAATTTCAGTATTGCCAACTTTGAAAGCCTCCCGAGAGCTCAAAAATTGGTATTTTACCACGAAAGTTTTACCAAAGACTTATCTTTAAGTTAATTATATGTATGCCAAATTTCAAGGCCAAAAGATTCACCAAAAAAAACTTATTCAAAATCTACCAACATTGGTGGCTGTGGAAATTTTTTCACTGCTGCCGCCTCCCAAAGATTGAATTTTATATTTTTTGCTATGAAATTCTTGGAACAAAAACCTCTTTTTGTTAATAAAATATGATAAAAATTTCAAGGCTAAAAGATTAATACAAAAAAAGATATTAACAATCTACCAAGATGTGTAGTTGTGGGAAACAATGGGGGAAACTTTGCTACCAACTTTGACACCCTCCCAACGGTTGAGAAATTGTCTATTTACCATGAATTTTTTTTCACAACATGCTCTTTATGATAACTACATTCACGCCGAATTTTAAGGTCAAAAAATCTATACAAAGAAAAATATTTACAATCTACAAATGTGTGTAATTTCCCCCATTGTTTCCCACAACTACACATGTTGGTAGATTGTTAATATCTTTTTTTGTATTAATCTTTTGGCCTTGAAATTTTTACCATATGTCAGTAACATAAAGAGATTTATTTTCCAAGAATTTCACGGCAAAAAAAATAAAATTCAATCTTTGGAAGGCTGTCAAAGTTGGCAGCAGTGAAAAACTTTCCACAGCTACCAATGTTGGTAGATTTTGAATAACGTTTTTTTGGTCAATCTTTTGGCCTTGAAATTTGGCATACATATAACTAACGTAAAGATAAGTCTTTGGTAAAATTTTGTGGTAAAATACCAATTTTTGAGCTCTCGGGAGGCTTTCATAGTTGACAGTACTGAAATTTTTCTCATTGCGAAACCAAAAACGCCATTCTACCTTGGACCCCACTGTACATTGTCTACTAGAACATTCTCACTATTGGGATTGTCATTTTTCAATTCTATTTTTGAGTTATTAGTAATTTACTGTTTCCTTGCAACCTCTACCGCTTTGCACTTAATATCATTTTCATGAATGAATATCAAGCATTCTTTGTTGAATTTTTTTCCTATGCATCCTCAACTTATTTCCTTAGCATAAGATTTTCGCGTACATATTGTAGAACATATGCTCTTTATGATACAAAGTTTAAAAGATGAAACACAAGAGGTATTTAAGAAGGGGCCATAAATGCACATGATGTACAATATATCCATTAAGTTCACCCTAGAATTTCATATCGATATCCAAAGAGCATACGAAAATTAACTTGCCACAAAATAATATTGTTACTTGAGGTATATGAAAAAAACTTAATATTTATGGCCCCTTCTTGTTTTACTCTTCATTAGCATGAATGGTTTGGTCACTTGATTTTTTATGAATTTATGCAAAAAATTGAGTTAATTTATGTTATGATGGAAAGGAAAAAAAATCTTGCAAAAAGTAAATTTTCTATCCAAAATCTCGAAAAGAAAAAAGATGATTACTAATATAAAATAGATCTAGATCTCCCTCTCCAAGGTTTTTTTTTGAAGTTGTAGAATTAAAATTCAAAATTCTATTAAAGTCCAAAATTCATTGTTAGCAAATTTTTAATTCTCTATAATTTTTTCAAAACACCATCATTAATTTTATGGTTAATATGAAAAAGAATACTAACTAATTACTTTCATTTTTAAAAATATTCTAAAAAGTAACTAAAATATTTAATTAAAACGGTATATTTTTGTGCATTTGGTTTTTTATTCATATTTTGAGATATACTTAATTTAAAATGACAATAAAAGATGAAGATTTCAAAATTTATATTGTGGCTAAATCCAAATTCTAATGCTTCTAAATAAATTGTGTAATTTACTTGCAACGCTTTATATGTATTTCTAATTTATATATTTTATTAGAAGAATTTAATACAACATAATTCCATTGAGATTGATATAAATGAGCTTTTTTAACTATTACTTGAATCTAACTATATTTTTTTATTTTAATGAAATTTTACTATAGCTATTATTAAAAGTTTGCTAATAATTGTTTTAGTGTAATTTCTATTACAGAACACAGTATTGGACGACAATAAAAAGCTTTGTCTGGTAAGTGGCGAGATTATTCAAATGTCAAGTACTATGACCATGATGTTTGAAGTAGAAGATTTGGCTGTAGCATCACCGGCTACAGTAAGCCGGTGCGGCATGATTTACATGGAACCTCATGCTCGCGGATTTCAACCTCTTTTAGATTCATATGTTCAAAAACTCACTAAAGATTTGAAACAAGTAGGAGAACAAACGGTTCGAGACTTATTCTGGAAAGTATGTGAACCAGCAATTAGACATGTAAAGAGGCAACTCAAACAAACAGTAACAACAACTGAGGACAATATGGCCCTTGCTACATTCAACATAATGGATTCTTTAATTGTAAATTTTGTTAAAACTGATGGAAGTGATCTCAATACTGATGACAAATTGCTTGCTAAACAGGTAAATCTATGTTTTTGTGTTAAAAACCGCTCCAAGATTTACAGCAAATGTTGTCATTTTGCTATGACATTTCCACAGTTAGGTGGTGATGAAGAATTAATTGAAAAGTAAAAATATTCATCTTAAATTAACACAATGAATTTGTGTCAAGTTGATCTTTCAATCCTAAAAAACTAAAATCTAACACATTTTCAAAATAAACACAATAAAACTATATTCACAATAAAGCTATTTTTAAAGTCACCTTGAGTTTGAATAAGATACCATAAGTTTTTCTTTAATATATTCTTATTTTTTCATTCCAAATGGTTATAAAGTATGGAAGAATTTGGTGGTCTCTCATTCTTAAGTGTGTACGGGCTTGGCGGTCTATCATTATTACATGCGTAAGAGCTTGGTGGTCTTCAAATTCATGGAAAATTAGTTTTGACATCTTTTTTGATGGCAAAACTAGTTTTTTATGGAATCGAAGACTTCCAAGCTCTTACACACCTAATAATGAGAGACCACCAAACACTTCTAGGCCTTATAACTATTTAGAATGAACAAATCAAAGTATCTTGAAGAAAAACTCATGGTATTTTATTCAAACTCAAGGTAACTTTAAACATAACTCTAATATTAAGGATTGTCAACTTCAAAGTTATCGAAACTAGACTTCTTAAAAATAGTGCAAATAGTAAATATTGTTGAGATAAAAAAAACTACAATTTTTCATCATAAAGTCATGTGCATTGCATATGATGCATTGACAACACATCATGACTCATGAGATAGATTCAAATCATAACGTAATGATTTAATTTTATTACATTGTGAAATAAATTCAAATATTAAAAATTGTGGACTAAATTTGTGTCAACACAACTTTTAATAAAATTTTAAAAATAACTTAAATGATACAAAGAGAATTATTCTATAAGTTGCAATCATGATTCTACCTTCTTTTCAACTTTCTTGTCATATAAATGAGTATGCTTGAAAATTGAATGGAGATAATGTGCACCTACACAAGTTCAAATCTTAGCAAATGAAATCAAGTATTGGATGTGTACAATTAGGATGGAAGATGAAAACATGATTGAAAGCATATTTTCTCTTATTTTTACCCGTGTTTTATTTTTCAACTTTCATATCCAATGTTGTGCACATCCTATGTTTGATCTGATTGAAAATTTGAATTTATATGGGTGGAAATTGTTTGGGGGTATGATTTATTCCATTGAATTTCCAAATACTTTCATTTTTATAAGGTGAAAGTGAAATTACTTGATTAAGTCATTGACCATCTTCTTTTCATCTTCTATCCTCTATATCTCTTGTTGTAAATTTGCAAAGCTTGATTTTTTTTAAAATTTGAATTTGTAATGGTGAAAATAGTTTAAGATAGTACAATGTTTCTATTAATTTTATTAAAAAAAATTCATTTTTATGAGGCAAAAGTAAAATATGAGGTAGAATCTTCAATAAGATTCATAAAAAATGTAATATACAATAAATTTAGATGAATATTTGGAATTCAAATTTTAATATAAATTTAAAATGATTCATTTGTTTATATTATTATATGTCAATCAAACAAAGCTTTTATAAGATATTTGAAAATAGTAAAATTGATATTTTTTTCTTGAATAAATGAATAATTCAAAATTTCATTAATTTAACACTATAATAGGTTTTTGAGCCCCTTTTTATATTTTCTATTGTATGGAGTATTGGTGCAAGTTGTGACAATGATGGAAGAGAAAAGTATGACACATATATGCGGGATCTTATATCTCATGTTGATTTAAAGGAACCACCTCCTAATCAATGTAGTTTATTTGGAGCTCGCTACAATTCTCAAGTTTGTCAATGGGAAGAATGGTTTAATACAATTCCAACTTACAAATGCGACCCTAATCAACCATTTGCAGAATTAATTGTTCCAACGGTAGATTCTATTGGCTACAAATTTGTTGTACACCACTTGATTATGATCTTCAAACATATTTTGTGCGTAGGTGAAACAGGTACAGGTAAAACATTAGTAGTACGTGACAAAATGCTCAAGTATCTAGACCAACAATTTATACCAATGTTCATCAATTTTTCGGCTCGTACGGGAGCAAATCAAACACAAGTAAAAATTTTAATATTTTATTTTTTACTTCCAAAGACTAAAATTCTCACTAATTCTTACCTAATTACAATCAATATTATAAATTCAATCAACATGTTAAAAGAGTTCAACCTATTCATTAAAAAATATAATCAATATCACAAAAAAATCTATTAATACAACCAAATTTACTAAATGATATTTTTATCTAGGATTTAATTGATTCTAAAACAGAGAAACGACGTAAGGGCATATTTGGTCCTCCGGCATTAAAAAAATATATCATCTTTGTAGATGACGTAAATATGCCTCAAAGAGAGAAATATTTTGCCCAACCACCTATTGAAATTTTACGACAATGGATGGACCATGAAGGTTGGTATGACCGCATTCCTCCATGTGCATTTCGAACTTTGGTTGATATTCAGTTCATTGGATGCATGGGACCTCCTGGTGGAGGTTGTAATCCTGTTACTATGCGCTTCTTACGACACTTCAACTTCTTATCCTTCACAGAAATGGCAGATGAAAGTTTATTTTTAATCTTTTCTACTATTTTAAATGCAACTTTGACTAGTGCATTTAATAAGGAAATTCAAAGTTGTAGTGAAGGAATTGTAAGTGGAACAATAGAAATATACAACACTATCCGACAAGAACTTCTTCCAACTCCTGCAAAATCACATTATACATTTAACTTACGAGATCTTAGTAAAGTTATACAAGGAGTATTGAGAGCAGACCCTGGAAATTGTACTGAAAAAAGTGTGATCATTTGTCTTTGGGTACATGAGGCTATGAGGGTCTTTCAGGTTTCTTTTCTTTCTACTTCATTTTAGAGTTACCATTTCATTTTTTTATTGTAAATATAATATAAATTTTTATTTTTGTTTAATAATAAAATCAATTAGCTTTACTTGTGCTATCATTACTATCCATACCATAGATTTTATGAACTAAAGATTGTATCTGTTTTTAATAATCTACTATTCGCAATTGTATATATGTTTCTTTCAAATTTTAATTTTAATTATAAAATTTCATATGGAATATTGTATTTCTAAATATTTATTTAAAATTATAAATTCATTTCATAAAATTTGAAAAAGTTCAACAACGTAATCTCAATTTCTATCATAGAAAATAAACATATTTGAACATAGTGGTACCTAAAAAAGCCATTTCAGTACTTAGTGTATATAATATTTTACTTCTTAATCACATTTGTGTATTTAAGAATACACTTTAATGTAATAGTTTGGTATGAAATAGGATCGACTTATTAATAACGAAGACCGAACATGGTTCAAAAATAATCTAACAAGACAATTGCAAGTTAGGTTTCAATTATCGTGGGAGTTCATGTTTGAAAAATCAGAGCGCCTTATGTTTTGTGATTTTTTAGTTCCTGGAATGGAACCACGTATTTATGAGCAGGTACACTTTTTAAATTTCAACTATTGAAAATGACATTATAATTTTTTTCCTAAATTGAAAAATACTATTTTTATGAATTTAGTTGTTAACTAAAAACAATAACTAAATAAATAAAATGTAAGAATATTTTGAAATAAAACATTTTCAAGCCACATTTGAACACCAAAACGCTTTAAAATCTAACATTTTATTGAAATTAATAAAAAATATTATTATTATTCAAAAATTAACTTTATGATCTTATTTCTAATTTATACATATATAAGTGCTCAAAAAATTGACCCAAAATACCTGATAGATTAAATGATTACAATGCTTGAAGTGAAAATAAAAGTGCTTTTTTGTGACTTTCTAGACTACTTTAGTGGACTTTGAAATTTTGTATCAAATAATTTATGACATATGAAAATTGAAAAATAATGTCAAAGTGAATGCAATTGATTTGAAAAAATCAAATTTCAATAGTTGTAAAGAAGCTCAAGCATAGATTTTTTTGAAAAAATTATTAAGAAGAATATTTATTTCATGAATGAAAAAACTAAATTGATTATAACTTTGACAAAGAATTAAAGAAAGCACTTCTAATTACTTAGTTACTTAGTCATTGATATTGATTTCTAGGTTGAAGATCTTCCTGCCCTTCAGAAAGTTGCGGAGCTATATTTAGAAGAATACAACAATGCAACTAGTGCACCTATGAAACTAGTTTTGTTTTTGGATGCTATCGAACATACATCACGAATATGTCGTGTCATTCGATTACCACTTGGTAATGCTTTATTATTAGGAGTTGGAGGTAGTGGAAGACAAAGTTTAACTAGATTGGCTGCATTCACTGAAGAATATGAGATATTTCAAGTAAGTATGCATGGCAAATATAATATTTTTGGTGATAGTAATGATGAAATGCAATATATGATGTTAATATCTAATTTTAGAAAAGTGCTAACTTTATATATGGGTGTTAATGTAGATTGAAATTGCTAAAGGTTATGGCAATAACGAATGGAAAGATGATTTGAAGGTAGTATTGATGAAAGCTGGTATTGATGACAAATCAACTGTATTTTTATTCTCAGACACGCAAATCATATATGAGTCATTTTTAGAAGACATTAACAACATTTTGAATTCTGGAGAGGTGCCTATATGATCTATACATATTTTTGAATTATTTACAAAATAACTTAGATTGCATTACAAGATATTGAAATATAAATTTAAAATTTAAAATCAAACTCGCCTTCAAATTTCATCAAATTATGCCCACATGTAGTATTTTCATGAAATTATTAAAATAGTAGTTTGAAATGAATTATTGTATATATTATTAAAAATAAAAATATTATTAAAATAAAATTTTGTATGGTGTATATATTTTCCCATTTAATTTAATTTATTTATTTATAAACATATTTTCATCTTTGTAGCAACTTATGAATTTAGAAGTATTCAAAACACCCAATTCACTAATTTTGCACTTGGCCATATAATCATGCACTTGGTCCCCCAAGCGCATTAAAAAAATTGTTTGAAAAAATCTCTTAAAAACATGGATTTTTTTCTTTTTACAATCTCTTATGCTCTAAAGAAAAAATTATTTAATTTATTTCTCATCCTTATCTTTATCTTTTATTTTATCTTTATCTTTATCTCAATTTTCTTTTATCTTGTTTTTTTTTCTTGTCTTCTTTCTTGTCTTTTTTGTCTTCTTTCTTCTTTTCCTTCTAGTCTTCCACTAGTCTTCCTTTTTCTTGCCATTTTTGGAGTTTAAATGATAATTTAAAAAATAAAAATAAAAACCAGGGAGCAGGCTGAATCCATTACAGGCCCAGAAGAAAAAAAAAGTTTTTTTTTTTTTTTTTTTTTTTTTTTTTTTTTTTTTTTTTTTTTTCCGGTTTTTCCGGGCAGAGGGTCCGCGCGCGCGGACCCTACTCTTTTTTGATCCACTCTCCTTCCCTCCTCTCCTTTCATTTTTTTCCCCTCTCCCCTTTATAAACCCTCCCTCATTCTCACTCCCTCACTCTTCTTTCCTCCTCTCTCTTCTTCCTTTACATTGAGGAGAAGGAAGAAGGAAGAAAGGAAGAAGAACAAGAGAGGAAAAGGGGAGGAAGGAGAGTGTGAGGGAGGGAGAGTGAGAGAGGGTTTATATAGGGGAGAGGGGGGGAGTGAGGGAAGGAGAGTGGATCAAAAACAGAGTAGGGTCCGCGCGCGCGGACCCTCCCTGCCCGGAATAACCGGAAAAAAAACTTTTTTTTTTTTTTTTTTCGTTTTTTTTTTCTTCCGGGCCTGTAATGGATTCAGCCTGCTCCCTGATTTTTATTTCTTTTAAAAAAGTTATCATTTAAACTCCAAAAATGGCAAAGTGAAGAAAAAAAAGGAAGAATAGTGGAAGACTAGAAGAAAAAGAAGAAGGAAGACAAGAGGAAGACAAGAAAGAAGATTTTTTTTAAAACAAGATAAAAGAAAAAGATAAGATAAAGATAAAGATAAAGATAGAAATAAAATAAATAATTGTTTCTTTACAATGAAGAGATTGTAGAAAGACAAAAATCCTTGTTTTTTACAAAATTTTCAAACAAATTTTTTTAAAGCCAAGTTTGCTCATGAAATGAGTGCACTTGGCCAAGTGCAAAATTAGGGAATTGGGTGTTTCAAGTACAAATAAAATAAAGGTATATTAAATTTGAGTGATTAATAGACTCGAGTTTTTTTGAATCCAATCTTTTGGTTAATTTTGATTGGTTTGAAAAGTTGATAGTATTCTATTTTGTAGATAGAAAGTACTTTAACCCCTAAAGGCCCAAGGTGTTTTGGGACCTCCAAAACCAAAAACTGCGATTTTTGAGCACCTTGTGGAAGTTGATGTATGTTTCAATATGTTTTAACTTTTTTTGTACTTCCAACCGTAAGATCTTCAACCCAACTACTTGCACTAACACCATCTTAAATTTCAACCGTTGGATCTTTACCATTTGTGAGTTTATAACATTCAAAGTTGATTCAAAAGTTTTTTTGGGCTTTACCCAAAAGGCATAGTCTAAATGGTGCAAAGGGGGACTTGATGATTATTACCCCAAACATTTTGCACATATTTTTTTCCATGTAGGTAACTAAGTTAGGCACCTCCATGCAAAATTTTAGAGACTCATTATGCTTTTTTGGCCTTCATGCAAATTATTTTCCTGAAGAAGGTTCAAAAACCACAATATGGTAAAACTTGAATAACGTTAAAGGTTTTTGGTTTAGTAAAAAAGTGAACGGTGAAAAGTTACATCTATGAGTTTGTGAATTTTAGAAAAATCAAAAATCAAAAAATTCCTAAATCTCAAATTTTGACAATTTTTGAAAGAAAAAAAATGTAAAATTACAAAAAACTTTGAAGCTTGCTCTTATAAATTTTGAAAGCTGCCCATGTAAAATTGTTAAGACTTTCAACTTGGATTTTTTTTAAATGTGTGTAGTAGTATTATTATAAACATATTTCCAAAAAAAATTCAAAAAAACACTTTTTTTTTTTTTTACTGCCCCAGTTGGGCTTGAAAACAAAATTTTGCATAATAAAATTCTAAAACTTGAATTTGGCTGCCCAAATTTTACCACATATAGTATGTATGTATTACCACACCCACACCAAAGTTTAACCCAAAATACTAAAGTTAAACCCGTCATCTAGGCTGCCCGAAACAGCAAAAAGCCATTTTGGCTTTTAAGGGCCTTTAGGGGTTAAAGATTTGCAAATCCTAATGTTTTTAAATTACTTAAATTTTTTTTTCCAATACTAGACGTCATTTACAAGGTTTTATACTTCTAAAGTTGATTTTATGCTTTTGAGTTTAATATTTTTATAAGTATAATGATTTTTTAAACAAAAAAAATCTTGCTCAAAATGCAAGATTGTGTCATTGTGCATAGACCGATATTATAAATTACAAATTTTTAGTACATATTATAAATTTTATTTGTATTATATGTGTGCTAAAAATAGATTTTTCTAACTAATACTATTAGGTGCCAAATTTGTGGAAGAATGAAGATCAGGATTTAATAGCAAATGCTATGCGACCTGTTCTTTTAGCTAAAGGTATGCAAGTGACAAAAATAGCAATGGCAACTGAGTTTTTAAATCGAGTTCGAGCTAACCTTCATGTTTGTATAGCCATGAGTCCCATTGGAGATGCATTTCGAACGCGATTACGTATGTTTCCTTCCCTTGTTAATTGTTGTACGATTGATTGGTTTAGTGAATGGCCACAAGAAGCCTTGCTCTCTGTCGCTCGAATTTTTTTAATAGCATCAGGAATGCTTACAGACTACGAGGTATAATGTTGACTCCATATAAAATGTAGCATTTAGAGAAATTTTTAATCAATATTAAAAAAACGATTAACATTAATGTAAAGACATTTTCAAATAGTTGTACAAGCGTTTCATATTTTAGCCAAATTTTATGAAATTCATAATATCTACCTATGTAACTATATGTAAATGTATGTGTATAATTGTACTAATTATAACATGTAATTTTAATATTTGATTTCAAAAGACATATTGTAAATAAATCAATCAAATATTTTTATTTAATTTGGAATCATATTATAAGTTGTGATTGGAATTCATCAATGGGTGAAATGTACACAATAAAATAGGTAGCAAATATTATAGAAGTATGCGTATACATTCACCAATCAGTAGAGAGAAAATCAAAAGAGTTCTATGAAGAGCTTAGAAGATTCAATTATGTAACACCAACAAGTTACCTAGAGCTTCAAATGTGCTTCATAAAGTTGTTGACGGAGAAACGAAAAGATCTTGAAGGATTAAAGGGAAGACTCTCAGTTGGGTTGGACAAGCTCCTGAGTACCGCCGATGAAGTTGCAGTCATGCAAGAAGAACTAGTTTCCTTACAACCTATTTTAGTTAAAACAGCAAAAGAAGCTGATGACATGATGGCTGCTATTTCCATTGATCAAGCTGATGCAGCTGTTACAAAAGAGCAAGTATGTATTTTCCCAAGGGTGCACTCTATGTTATTTTTGAGAATCACGTGCGTTCATAGCCCCCTCTGAAAACCTACTATATACGAGAGGTTATATATTTAAAAATCTTTGTATATAAATTTATTCCATCCTAAATGTATGTGTAATGTAAGTATACGTCAATATTTTTAGTTCTAAATAAGTATGTTAATTGTATGTATATGTCATATGGCAGTACTCAAATTAATACTCTTGTGCACTCACGTGTATATGTATGTGTTTAGTACAATGCACCCCCTTTCATGACACTATTATTAATTAATATGTCTAAACACTAAGGTGGAGGAACCTATAACTACCCATTTAAACTATTGAGATCGGAACTTGAAAACCAAATTGGAACAATTTTGGCTTGATAAACATATAAGATTTGGTCATAATTAATGATGATTGATTAGAATGTTCTCATAGTACGGGTGATTGAAAAAAGGAGTCCAAAGTGATGGGGTTTTTGAGAAAATAAAATTTGAAAATTCTAGTTAATTTCTTGTAAATGATGGATATATATATATAAGATTTTGAAGGTTTAGGATTAAGAGGGATATCCACACAATGATATTTTGGCTCAGTTTATTTTTGGGCCAGAACCCCGCTACGACCACATTAGTAGAAATACGGTCTAGTGTTTCAACTAAGCGTAGTGTAAAAAGGATCATAGATAATTAGAATTTCATTAGTCAAATTCTTATTTTCATGTGACTAGATGTTGAATAATTACAAAGCTATATTTTGAAATCAGAACCCTTCAATTCCATGATATTCAATAAACATTGAAAATCTAAGAATGGAAAAATATGCAAGATTATTAAACTCATGTAAAGAGTTTGTTTCTTAAAAGACATGAACATAATTATGGTGATTTAATGAAAACATGAAATTTATATACCAAAAATAGTGTAGGAAGGGTTAAACCATTAAAATATCTTTTTTTTGCCACAACAAGTTTTCCAATTGAATGACAAGTGGTCAGTTTTAAGTTCATTGGAGATTATAAGTAGTTGGATTTAGGTTCTTTGGATGGCAATTGTTGGGGACACATATAGGACTATAATGAAGGAAAAAGGGGGGGGGGGGGGGGTTGGAGGGGTTTGAGGTGCTTTCAAATTAGTTGAAAATTTGTACTTGGGCACAATGGTACAATGCAAAAGCATGGTGCCAAAAGCCCATTTGGGCACTAACTTGGTGTCCAAATGGGAATTAGACACCAAGATCTCATATTGTAGTATAGTACCCAACTATGACTTTTCTACTAGCGAAACATTTAAAGTTTAAGCATGTTTTGAAATATAAAAAACACTCTTATAAATTCAATGTTGTGTACCAAATATCAAGCTTGTCATATGTAATTGTAACTTGTGCAAGATTTTAAAGAATTTATATTACAATATCTTTAATACCAAAATGAAGGTATTTAATATAATGTTCTATCATCAAGAAATAACTAGTTACATTTTGGGTTTAGAATTTTGATTGTACTATATAAATTCAATACATAGGATATTTTGGATTTCATTAAAATTTGATTGGGTAAACTAAGCTAACCAATCTTTTCATTATTTATCAACTTGCACAAAAACTAAATTAAATATATCGTAGCCCACATTAGGTTCAACATATATTAATTATATTTTTCTTAATTATTACATTTCTTCGGACTTTTTTTGGAAAAACAACTTAATTCTTGTATGAAATTTTTTAAAAGCTATAAAAATATATTTTTTATATAAAATAAAATGCTTAAGTAAAACTTTTGTTAAATCAATAATTTTCTTTTTTTTTTGAATTTTGAGGATTTTTTTTACTCTATTAAAGAAATTTTGGCGTCCAAAATTACATAAATAAGAAAAATACCCCAAAATGAATGTTTTTGGTCTTGTCCAAACGACATCAAGGAGGAAGTCTTGCATCATAAGAGTTCACACAATTTTGACTTACAGAGCAAAAGATATTGAATTTTGAAGAAATTTTGACACCCAAAATCACATAAATTAAAAAAAAAATTAAAACAAAGTAATTAGAGGCATAAATATGGGTGATAGGTAAGGACAATGAGATTTAGTATGGGCTACAACAAGAAGAGCTAGCATGGGCTATAACAAAGCGGTTTTATGCATGCTATATATAATCAAAAAGATGTTTCACAGATTGTATCAAAACACACTTTAGAAGGGTTACAAAAAAGAATTTTCTTATATGCTATAATAGAAATTTTGTATAGGCTATGTGCTAACTCTATAACAACACATGGTATTTTAGTTTTTATTGAGGTTTCACAAAGATATTTTCTTCAAAATGTATTGGGTCATATTTTTTCATTAGCCCAAATAAACCTTCTACCCCAAAGTGACCAAACAACCATTTATGGTTGTTGTCCTTTTCTACGAGCTATCGAGGATGTAGAATTTTTTTATTAAAAATCAAAAATATTTTTGCATATAGGGAACCAAGTCTACTTTCAAACCTAATTTGAATCATGTTAATATGATTTAAACTCCACCAAGGAGAATTTTCAAAGGCAAAGACCTCAATATCATCCTAGTGTAGTAGAATTTATTATTTGGAGAAAGAAATCTTTTTCTATCTTTTAAAGACTTTCCTTCTTTTAGTATCAAAATATTATGTCTAATTTTAACCAACTATACCAAATTTTAGATTCTAAAAATAAAATTTGTAATTTTAATGAATCTTCAATGATAAATGCTTCTAAATTCATTAAATAAGTGTCTAACTCTTTTGATGGTTTGATTGTACTAATAATTCCTAAAAATTATGCTTCTCAATTTTTTCTTTTGGACTGAACTTCATCAAAAAAAACTTCATCATAACAATAAGATTAAGGTTTTATAACACATCTAAGTTTTGACATTACTCTGTTAGGCATTTAGGGGTTAAGCTTCAAATTTGACCACTAAACCATACGGTCAAGTAATTTAGAATTTTTGAAATACTGATTTTCAATATGGATTACAAAATTTTGCAATTATGTTACATCTTAATCTTAAAATATTCATCAAAAAAAAAATTCAAATTTTTTCTCAGTTTAGCACATGTTGAAGGTAAAACTCTTTAGATCACTCGGAGTTAAGATGAATTTAAACTTTTTTGGACTGGAATTTTCCATCTAAGTGATAAAAACGTAGTTTTTAATTTCATAATTAATTCTTTTTAAATCTCGGAGAAGTCACTTGGTATAAGTTTTGAGTGCATATGAGCGTACAAAGGATATTTAATGGGGGTTATGAAATAATTGGAATATTCTACTATTTATAGTATATTAATGGTATATTTCATTTATTTCTAGGATTTTTCCTAAAATATTCCCAGATTGGTTTTTTATAACACCCTATGTTACTTCTATTTATTTATCATTTTTATCTCAAAAGAATAAAAGACACCCTATGAAATTTAAAATAAATTCATATAGTAGTCATTGTATACATGTTTAGAATTAGAAATCAATTATATAATAAAACTTGAAAGAATTCTTCCCAAATATATTTCAATCAATTCAAAACTATTTAAGTTTAAAAATTCATCCCAAATTTAATCTAAAAAAATTTAAAACATTAGTTTTGGTATAATAGCTTCAAAACTTTAAGCTATAAAAAAGGTGTATTAATTATATATGGTTGTAATTTTTTTAATATTTTAATTTGGTAAATACAAGAAAAAAATGAGTATGTTTGTGGTTTAGGATTTTTATAATTTAATTCAAGAGAGCCTACACCAAGATGGTTATACACTAGGGCATTCAACATCTTTCTAACATAGCACCTTTTTAACCCCTAAACGTCACACCGTCCAGTTTTTGGACGACTAACAAATTCAAATCCATCCTATGTTCTCATATTGCTTGGATGAAAGTCATTTAATTTTTTGGAGATACCTCACCAAGTTGTTGTCCTATCTAATGGTTGGATTCAGTCATACTTGAATACATATTTTTCCAAAATTGCATTGACTGTAGTTCAAAAGTGGCCTTGCAAAACTAAGGTCATAGATTTAAAGAACACAAAAATTTCAAAGAATCACCACGTTTAAGAGAACCTCATTTCAAACTCATTCCAACACATTATACTCAAAAAATATTAAATTTTTTCTTGTAATCAAATTTAGGAGGAATTTTCAACTTTAACTTTCAAAATTGATAATTAAATATTGGTGATAGTATTAGTGAATCAAACTGTACAAATGGAATTTGAAATTCAAAATCTAGAACCTTCATATGTATATCAATTCCAAAATAGAAGTTTATGATTATTTTTCTCAATTTGTCAATTCTAGGGACACTATGGTATGTTTAGGAGTTAAACACCTTTTTTGAAGCTTTGAAATTTTTTATAGTTCATTCAACTAACATGGGACTCTAAATAAAATTGGTTTCCTTTAAATTATTTCTTAAGGTCCTAAGTTAACTGAAAGGACTCTAATTTTTTAAAAGAGTTCAACAAAGGTGCAAAATAGAGAGTTTCAATGATAAATTACAAAAGTTGGTTGTTTGTAGTGTGCAACTACCTATTAGTGTTACAAATAACACCATTATAAGTTTGGTTTGTTTTTTAGTGTGATAATATCTCGAGGATAATATTTAAGTTATTTATAAGAACCATCATATTAGATGAAAGCAATGGTCAACGGATGTGATGAATCGGACATAAAAGATCTTTATACAATGTCTATCATTTAGTTTTTTACTTCGTGCTTAATACTTCAGGACTATTTGTAAATGATCGTATAAACAATCTGTGATATTATTATTATTGTTTGACCAATTCTTTTACTAGTAGAAGAAGTATATTTGGGTACCAAGAAATAACAATCAACCCGATGTTATTATTGTTTGACATATTACTTCACTATTAGAAAAGATATTATCAAAGTATGGCGCCTACGACCCATATTGGCACTATGCTTATGCCAATATGAACCTAGGGCAACATCCTTTAGTACTATTCCTTAATGCCCAAAGCCCATCCTTTCTACTAGTATTTCTCACTGTGCAGTTTTAGAGATATGACAATATTAATATGTAAATGCATACACTCATTTGAAATTTTCCTTTTAACATCCACTATTCAATTCTAAAAGTCATTTCATGTTTTTATTATTTATTTATTTAAACGATGATTAAATAAAAATGTGCATATCCATACAAATTTTAGTTTGTACAATACATTTAATATTATTCAAATGATTTATATGCAAAAATAGGTAGGAAAACAAGAAGCTGCAGCTAAAAAAATGGCTGCTGGTGCTAAAGCCATAGCTGATAGTGCTCAAGCAGAGCTTGATGTTGCACTACCTGCCCTTGATGCAGCTTTATCATCTTTGAAGAATCTCACAAGAAATGATATTGTGGAAGTAAAATCTCTCCGAAATCCTCCACAAGGAGTGAAGATGGTGATGGAAGCTACATGTATTATGTTCGACATGGCACCAAAAATGGTCAACGATCCCAACAAGGTTTTCAGCTGTACTATAAACCAAAATTATTTGTATTGTATAGTTTCTAAAGATGGTTATATATATACATATATACACATATATATACATATATACGTATTACAAAATAATTATTTTAGAATTGAAATCTAACTTCTAAAACTAATTTCTATATTAATTTAATTTCTTTAATAGTATATTGATATAATTTATTACATTAATATGAGTTTTGAGTAAATTCAGTTTGAATCTTAAAAGTTGATACTTTCTTTAATTGGTTTTCAATAGATTTAGTCTCTATAGTACATGCAAATTATTCTTTCAAGTACAAATTGTTCAATAATAAAAATGTCAAAGACAATCTATATTTTGATCATTTTTTTTATTCATTATGGTTAGATGGGCAAAAAAATAGCTGATTATTGGGAAGCTAGCACGAAGATTTTAACAGACCCTACTGTATTTTTGGATTCATTGCTTAATTTTGATAAAGACAATATACCAGATAGTGTTATTGAAAAAATTGAACCATTCATTGCAATGGAAGCTTTTACTCCAGCTCAGGTTGGAATTACTTTAATCACATGGAACTTTGGTTGGTTTATAGAATTTTTATTTATTCTATTTTTAAATTTATTTATTCATATAAATAATGAATTATATTTATTTTAGATGTTTATGATATATAAATCTCAAGTTTTTTAGGAAGTTAGATCAATTAGAATAAAGAGTTATGGTCGAAATTGCATTAATATTATTAAACACAAATTGGCCTAAATTACACAATTTTTCCAGGTAGCAAGGGTATCAAAGGCATGTACTTCCATTTGTATGTGGGTTAGAGCCATGCATTCTTATTATTTGGTTTGCAAAGTTGTAGCTCCAAAGCGTGCACAATTGGCTGAAGCAAATGCTCAGCTTGAAGAAGTAATGATCGAATTGAATGGTGCACGTGCAAAATTAGCAGATGTAATATGTAATTTTAAATGTAATAGTATATATGTAGAAAATGCATACTATTATACATGTATATATGACAAGGTTTGCAATAAAAAAAATTTAAAAAGGAAATTTTCACATGGCATCATAATATATTATTTCTATAAATAATCCCTAAAATATCAAGTGTTCATTTGGATGATTTGAAATTTGAAAAAGAGAAGTATTATTTTTAAACATCAAATTATAACCATGGTAAAAAAAAATCCGTGGTAAACATTTGAAAAATTGGATAATTTGACTATGTGGATTAAATATTATAATAGCCAAAAGTGAATAGAAAGCTTTTTGAGCTCATGATGGAATGACTTTGCACTTTGAAAATCAACCAAACAGGCTATAAGAACAACCAAACTTGAAAAAAACTCAACATTATATGATCTACTAGAGGATAGAGTATACATGTATGCAAGAACATTGTATCATAAAAATTGAACAATGTTAAAATTTAAAAATAAAAATAAAACACACACACATACACATTCACAAAAAAAAACTTGATAGAAGAGAAAACTAAATGATAGTAGCTTTGCTTTAGAATCGTGAATGTCAAATTCCAATGACAAGAATGTTGTAACAAACAACTTACATCCTACCACTAGTAGAAAAGGTGTTAAACACTTAAACCGTGATGCTCAAAGTCACTATTGGCATCAACTTAATGCCAATGGTGGCCTTGCAGGTACCACCTGTCATATTATTCCTTGGTATCCGAAGACCACCTTGTCGATTGTGGTAGGATGTTTTTATAAATATCATAAAATAAATTTTATACATTTTTTTTGCTTTTTGTTGCCTATTTCCAAAACATTCATATATCTTTCAACTATCTAATGAAAAGAGAATGATTCAAAGCCTTTTGTAGATATAGATTCTCTCAATTATAGTTCAGAAACAAAATTCGACTAAAATTCATGAAAATTTATCAAAAATAGTGTTGTAGGATCCCATCAAAAATCAAAAACTAATTTAATATTTTATGATATTTTAGAAGTTAATTCCTACAGTTCATTGAACATGTTTTACAATTGTGCAATGAGATATCACTATGGGTTACTATGGAAAAATAACTCTAAGCAAAATGAAGACCCGAAGGTGAATAAAACAAGATATCATTTTTTTAATTTTGGATTCAACTATGGAATCTTGTTTGAGACTAATAAAAAAATCTACAAATAATTTTACAAGGAGTTCTCATAATCTTAGTTACTAATCAAAATAAAATGAAACTTTTTGAAAAAAATATGAATCCATATCATGAAGAAAAGTTAATAATTTCTATCCTTGAGTTTTCAAGATTATTAGTTGCACGAAGATTTTTCTTGGACTACCGAGAATACTTAAAGTTGTACAACTTTTCCTATGGCAATGGCGGATTAAATATATACATATATACATATATATATATATATATATATATTCAAAACTAGTACATTCTTGTAATTTTCTAATTTAAAACTAAACTAAAAATTGACATCGTGGAAATATACCTAAACCTTCAATTATAGCCACTAGTGTTTATATCCTTTAAAAACTAATGAAGAAGTCTTGTGTTTACAATGATCAATATGGATGCCTCCCTATCTATCACAAAGAGGACTTTGAATTTAATCATTGTGATTCAAGTACCATAGATAATATACCCTTTATGATATATATATATATATATATATATATATGTATTGAAACAATCTAATTTTACCATAAGTCAAAAACTTGTATTATATACATCTATTGACATATTTCATTTGAAAAAAATATTTTAAAAACTAAATTTAAATTTAATATAGGTGGAGGCCAAACTAGTGCGACTTGGAGAAGAATTGGATGTAGCAGTTGGAAAGAAAGAAGCACTTGTACGACAAGCTTGGGATTGTGAACAAAAACTTGATCGAGCTGGTAAACTTATAGGTGGTCTTGGAGGAGAAAGAACCCGATGGATTGCTAACATAGCTAGCATAGGGGTAGATTTGGGTTTATTGATTGGCGATGTTACTATTGCAGCCGGACATATTGCTTACACAGGACCATTTACTCCTCCTTATAGGGCCTCTCTCAATGCAGAGTGGCTACAAAAGCTAATGGATCTTAAGGTATATGAGTTTCTAACGTCAATAAATCTTTAAGCTCTATCCAATGCAAGATTTTTAAATGTATCTTAAAAGTGTATTAAATATATAGGTACCTCATACTCCAAACACAACACTTCAATCATGTTTAAAAGATCCTGTTCAAATGCGAGCATGGAATATTGCTGGATTGCCAAGTGATTCACTTAGCGAAGACAATGGAATTATTGTATCCAAAGCTCGAAGATGGTCTTTAATGATAGATCCTCAGGTTATTTATAGTTTTAGTTTAAATGATGTGTTTGTTTTATTGTAATGAATGCCAATTGTGGATAATTATACATATAATCCAAACTACACATATAATTTCAAAAACATAATTCAAATATAAAGCTATATTCCTTCCATCCCACAAGATACCATGATATCAACTTAAATTTTGTCCGAAAATAAAACCATAATTTCCAATTGTATTCATTCACCGCCAACAATCAAGCTTCGTGCACCTTTGACAAGTGCTTTAGAGCATTGCAAACAATGCTGGCAACTCAATCCATAGATTTTGATCATGCTAATCATAGATTGTTGTCATGGGTTTTAATCATGTATACACTTTCTAGCAGTCAAAAGACTCTTTCTATACTCACTTAATCTATGGATTTGCATCACAGTTAACATACTTCTTTTGTAATCACGATATTAAGCTTAATCCATCAATTTCAACAAAAACAAAGTCTTTTTGTGGGACAGAGAGAGTATAAGAAATCACCAAACATTCATATCATCAAATATAAATGTGAATGCAAAACTTATAATATGTTTACAAACTAGGAACATTATATTTAAATTGTTTAAAAAGTAATATGTAAAGACTCATAAGTTTTGATTATGAATTTATTCCCTTCTAATTTTGTTGAACCTTGACAAAAAAATCAATGGAATTGTTTTGATATATTTGATTATATATACATGTTTATTTATTTATTTGACATCCAAATGTCATTTTTTTTAGTAGATCATATTTTTTAATTATAGGGTCAAGCCAACAAGTGGATAAAGAATATGTTCAAAGACATTGGTTGTGATGTTATCAAACTTTCTGAAAGAGATTATCTAAGAACTTTGGAAAATGGCGTACGCTTTGGTCGCATAATTTTACTTGAAAATATTTTGGAAGTTTTGGACCCAGCATTAGAACCTTTACTCCTTCAACAAACATTCAAACAAGGTGGACAAGAAGTAATAAAGATTGGTGATAATATTATCCCTTACCACAAGGATTTTAAATTTTATTTAACAACAAAGCTACGAAATCCGCATTATCCTCCAGAGGTTGATAATACATAATTAGAAACATAAATGCATTAATGAAAATTCAAAAAAGGAATAATCTATTTGTAGATACATTGTATTTGTACTAATATTAACAATATCCACATGATAAATATTTAAGTGTGATATGGCAGGTTTGTGTGAAAGTAACACTACTCAATTTTTTTGTAACATTGGAAGGTTTAGAAGATCAATTGTTAGGAAATGTAGTTGCTATAGAAAGACCAGATCTTGCTGATTTAAAAATTCAACTTACAATCTCAAATGCTAATATGCGAGCTCAATTAAAGCATCTTGAATCTCAAATTTTGTTTCTCCTATCCAATGCACAGGTATTGTAATTGGCTTGCATCTCGGCTTGCATTCAGAATTATTTATTTTAACATTCTTTAATTTAATATTTTAATATGATTTAATACAAAATATTGATAAAATATTTTCAGTATTTAATCATTGTTAATGTTTGTTAAATCAATGCCTATGTGTTTTATAGGGAAACATTTTGGATGATGAAGTTTTGATCAATACTTTAGCTGAGTCCAAGATAACTTCTGATGATATCAAAATTAAAGTAGCAGAAGCTGAAAAGACAGAATTATCAATTGATGAAACTCGTGAGGTTAATTACATTCTATGAACCTCGTTTGTAGATTGTTGAATTTTCAATATAAGTATATTAATATTCTAAAAATAAATTAAAGGTGTAATTATATTTGTATTTGTATTTTTATTTTTTGTAAGATTATTGACATTTATTATTGTTGGCTTACAGGTTTATCGCCCAGTAGCTAAAAGAGGCTCTCTTCTTTATTTTTGCATTTCGGATTTGGCTACAGTTGATCCTATGTACCAATACAGTTTGCCATGGTTCATACATTTGTTTATACGTGCAATGGAAAGTGCAGAACCAGCTGAAGAAATGCAACAACGCATTATTAATGTCAATGATTGTTTCACATATTCCCTATATATCAATGTGTGTCGATCTTTATTTGAAAAACACAAGTTGATGTTCTCTCTTATGCTGTGCATTAAAATTCTTCAAGTAATGCCACTATTGTAGTTTTTGATTTAAATCATATATCATGGTATATATACATTTTAAATATAAATTGTATATCTTCATTTTTAATATAGTATTTTGATGTTTTAAATGTTAAAGAATTTAAAATTATTAAAATTTGGTATTAGTCAAATTTTAATGAAAAGAATATAAAAAATACTTGTATGGACTAAATAGGGAGATGGCCTAATAAATGGATTAGAATGGCGATTTCTTTTACAAGGGGGTACATCAACCGCTTTCACAGATCCCAATCCTGATCCAAGTTGGGTTAATGAAAAGGTTTGGAATAGAGCCCTATTCAATTGATGATATTTTCCAGTTATATTCAAAATACCAATAAAATATTTTTTAATAAAACAACATAACAATTGAAATTGTGAATAGCCATTTTGCAAATTTTTACAATATAATCACACTATTATTATATGAGTATTTTTTGTTATCAGATTTGGATGGAGCTATTGAATCTTGGTAGGCTTTCATCTTTTAAAGGAATAGGCCAACACTTTGCACAAAATCTTGTCCACTATCGTAAATATTTTGATTCAAGTGATCCTCATCATGATCCACTTGCTGGAGAATGGAACACCAAACTGTCACAATTCCAAAAGATGTTGTTTCTACGATGTATTCGTGTTGATAAAGCCCTTCCTGCCATTGCTGTATGAAACATCATTTTTGTAAATGATTAAAGTTGTCTGCATTTCCTTATAATTGAGTTTTATTATCAAAACATATAAATTTGAATAAAATCTATAAATTTGTAAATTAAATATTCTTTTATATAATTTATCTAAATTAAAATAATAGTATTAATAAATCATTTTTTTACTAAATTTAAAATACCCAATCATTTTTAGGACTTTGTAACAACTGAAATAGGACAACGTTTCACAGAACCTCCTGCTTTTGATTTGGATGCTTGTTATAAAGATGGAGGATCTGCAACCCCCCTTATTTTTGTACTATCTTCAGGAGCAGATCCAATGGCTGATTTATTAAAGCTTGCAGATGATTATCGATTTGCAAAAAAATTTGAAAAGGTAGACGTTTCTTTTAACTTTAAATGTTGATCAATATGTCAGTTGTGTGCATAAGAATACGTAGTATATCTTGAATGATTTAGCCATTGTATATTTTTTTAACTATTTTTGAGATAATTAAGTTTTTATCATAAGTGCAAATCAACATTATAAATTTAAAAGAGATGATAATTTGCAGGTTTCATTAGGACAAGGACAAGGCCCAAAAGCTGAAAAATTATTGACAATGGGTATGGAACGTGGAATGTGGGTGTGCTTGCAAAATTGTCATCTCTCACAATCGTGGATGCCGTCTTTAGATCGTATTGTTGATAATATTGATCTTGAAAAGGTTGGTAATTTTGAATGTTGATATTTTATACAATATCTTATTAAAATAAAAATAAAGCGCAAAAATAACATAACATTGAAGAAAATATAGAACTAAGTACGATTCCATTTTGAGATCAGGTACACAAAGACTTTCGCCTTTGGCTCACTAGCATGCCTAGTCCAGACTTTCCGGTTGCAATTCTTCAAAATGGAGTAAAAATGACTTTGGAACCTCCAAAAGGTCTTCGCGCTAATCTTGTTCGAGCATATTTGCGCTTCAATGATAAAATTTTGGCTGATTGCGAGAAACCCGAGGCTTGGAAGCGACTTCTCTTTGCTACATGTCTTTTTCATGCTGTTATTCAAGAGCGTCGCAAATTTGGTCCATTAGGTTGGAACATTCGTTATGATTTTACAGATGGAGACTTAAGTGTATGTCAAGTTCAAGTACGAATGTTTCTTAATGAATATCCAGAAATTCCATACAAGGTAAATAATATGGCAACCATGGACCAAAATGTGATTTTCGTCAATTTTGATGAAATGATTCTTGTGAAATTTGTCTTATAGTTTTTGATGTTATAGTACAATTTTATACTACTTAAGATTGATTGATTAATTCATCAGGTCATAAGGTTCCTTTGCGGGGAGATTAATTATGGAGGTAGAGTCACAGATGACAAGGATCGAAGGTGTATGAATACACTACTCTTGACATTCATTGTTCCAGAGGTATTGAATTTGAGTTTATTTATAAGGTACAAACTACAAACTATTTTGTAGTATCATATCCACATAGCAGGTATGTTTAAGTTGTCATGAATAAATTTAATTACTTTGTTGCCACCTAGATTATTTGTGGGTTGTAGCCAATGCATACTTGACACTTGACAAAATCAAAAAATTCAAACCAAATTTTTATTTATTTTTGGTACAAATCCACTAAGCGGATATGGTGTAATTCACTCCATTTTTCTAAAGTATTTTTTGCATACTTTTGTTCACATTTGCCTACACATTGTTCAATATAGTATTCAAAATGTAGCATCGTACAAAAGCCAAATTTTTGTATGCAATTGATGTTTTAATTTGTATTTTTTTGCACGTAGACATTATTTTAGGTAACAATTAACATATTTTAATTGATTTTTTAATAAAAAATTATGAGCAAACAATTTTGAAATGATTAAATAATTAAAAATATCAAAATAAAATTTAATACATTCATGTACATTGATCAATGACATAATCTTCTACAGTATAGATAAAATCTCATTGTTGGTAACAATTTTGAAATGATGTGGTGGTCATTTATTAATTCTTTTATTTGAAATTGAAAGGCTATTCATGATTTTTTTACTGATTGTATAAAGTTTCTATTTCTAGTAAATTTATACATGAGGTAATTTTTATTTTTATTTTTATTTGAATTTAGCTAAGATTTCAAGAGTATGTGCTTTTTAATAGTTCAATCTCTTCTACTCAAAAAAATGTTTCTTCATGATGCCATCCAATCACTTTTTGCCAAATTTTAATTTTAATGAATATCCACCACATTTTTAATTTTTTAAGATCAAGATATTTTATAAAAACATTACTTGATTGGACCATTTTTGAATTCTTATTTATATATTATATATATTACATATATTATATAAATATTATATATATATATATATATAAATATATATATATTTAAAATATTTAAAAAATTGCAGGTTGTTGAAACAGAAGGTTATCGTTTTAGCGAGTCGGGCATTTTCAAAGTACCTGAGGAAGTAAGCACTTGTGCAGCATATTTGGAATATATTAGAGAATTGCCGTTAGCACCACGGCCTGAGATATTTGGGCTCCATGAAAATGCTGATATCACATGTGACCAAAATGAGTCATATGATCTTTTTGGAACAGTCTTATCATTACAACCTCGTGAACAAACAAAAGGAGGTGGAATGTCACGAGAAGATATAATTGAGAAAACATGCTTGGAAATACAAGAAGCAACACCCCCCATATTTGATATAATCTATGTGTTGCAAGAATATCCTACTATGTATGAAGAAAGTATGAATACCGTTCTTACTCAAGAATGCATTCGATACAATGGTCTTCTTGGCATTATGAAGATTTCTCTACGAGAATCATTAAAAGCCCTTAAAGGCTTGGTGGTTATGTCTAATGATCTTGAATTGTTGACAATCAATGTGTTTAACAACCAGGTTTATTTCACTCTAATGTTAATTTTTATAAAGAAATTGATGAATATGATTTTGAACAATGTTTGATAGATTGAATGATATTGATATATTATTTTCAATAAATAAATGTAGATTTAATTTTTTGGCATAATCATTTTGACAATCGATGACATATTATTCCAAAATTTGAGTTAAATTTATCATTTCTATTACAGGTTCCAGAAATGTGGCAAGGCAAAGCCTATCCTTCACTTAAACCTTTAGCATCATGGGTAAAAGATTTGCTTGAAAGATGTGCTTTCATTACTATATGGATAAATGAAGGTGCTCCTTCAGTTTATTGGATTTCTGGATTTTTTTTCCCTCAGGTAATATACTTTTATTTTGTAATGAATGAATGATTGAATATATATATTATATATTATATATAATATATATATGACGATTATTGCAATTATGTAATGATTTGGAAACATAATTCAACAAACAGGCTTTTTTAACGGGGACACTTCAAAATTTTGCTCGAAAAAACAAGATGCCAATTGATACTGTGCAATTTGATTTTGTACAAGTTGACCACCTCACTGTAAATATCATAAAAAGCACCTCCTGTAGATGGTTGTTACATTCGTGGTCTATCTCTTGAAGGAGCTAGATGGGACTTCAATATACATGTGTTAATAGACTCTCGCCCCAAGGAATTGTATATAGACTTACCTATTATGTGGCTCAATCCAAAACAATATCGAAAAGCTCCAAAGTCAGGCATTTACAATTGTCCTGTATATAAGACGCTCCTTCGAGCAGGTAATTATTCATTATTCAAACACGCAATTGTAAAATCTCTCATTAGTTCTAAATATTACCTTCATACTATTTTCACATGGTTACATTTGGCTTAAAATGCAGGCACACTATCAACAACAGGACATTCTACAAATTTTGTAATGTATATGGAATTGCCTAGTGACCAACCACAAGAAAAGTGGATAAATAGAGGAGTTGGCCTCTTCACAGGCCTTGCTTTTTAAATACATTGTGACATATACATAAAATGAAAAAGATATGAACTTTCAATATCAAGGATGTAAACATGTCCTGGCAAATTTTGGCTTTTTAATGGTTCAATAAAAAACTGTAGAAATAGTGAAACATTGAATTAAGTTTTTAATTTTTTAATTCTAGTATTTTTGAAAACTTAAATTTAAAAAAAACATATATATATATATATATATAGAAAGGACTTTAAAGAATTTAGCCTAATCTTTTAGATCCAAGTGGTTTGTAAGCTATGAGCATTCAATTTGGGAACAAAAATCATCCAAAGTAGTGAAGAATTATAGGATGGAGGGAATAGCATATTTCAAAAGTAAGAACTATAAATGTACATTTATATATATATATATATATATATATATATATATATATATATATATTTATATCACTTCTCCACCTTTATAAATTTACAAGCTCAACTAGAACCTTACCAAATTCCAAAAAGTTGATTGGAAAATTATAAATTAAAGATTCCAAACTTTAAAGGAACAATTTTTTTAGATATTTGTATATATGTAATTAACTTTCCAAGGTAATGCTCCAAGGCTTTGGAAAAATAATTCATAAATGATGTATATTTGAAAACTCCATATACCATATATCTAAAATCGTTTAATCACAAAATTTCTTTGGAATTAAATTTGAACTTTGTTATTTATAGGACGTTGTAGGGGGAGTAATTTTTAAAAATTCTTTTTATATTTAAGTTTCCACTTTCATTACCATTTTAGCATGCTAACTTTAAAAAGACCAAAGATTTATAATTTTAAAACAGCCAACTCAATTGATTATATTGTGAAAAATATAACTTGGATGTGACCAAATAATATATTGTTGGAATCAATGAAGTACATTGCATGTTTTGGTCATAAAATAATTAAAGTAAAATAAATTTTTTATCAAATGACTTACTCAAAATTGCTAAAAACAAACAAGGCTCAATTTGGAATTTTAGTGTTTTAGAGGTTAATATGGCATTGTTTATTACCAATAAGAATAAGACATGGGTGTTGAGTTTTGTTTTGTTGACTAGTATTTTTCAAAATAAGAAAATGATCAATTTAGAGATAGTTTCAATAACTTGCAATCGTAGAATTTTAGACATTGAATTTTACAACACTTTGATATTGAAAATAAAAATAAATTAAAAAGAAGCAAAAAATTTTGAAATTTTTATATATGGACTAGTGTAGCCTTGTACCATTGGCCTAGATGTTCTCCATATTCCATAGATCCTCCGTGCTCCCCGTGTTCTCGTGCATTCTAGGTGCTTTTGCTTTTTAGAATGATTTAATTTCCAGTGACTATAAAAATCACATCAAAAACCCCCATATTCTACTAGGGCTTCGCTGCTCTTCGCATTACCAGTGACGATTGATATCTTATGATACATTGGTACATATATAGGATATATATGATATTATATGAAATTAGTATATATGATATTACATGATCCATATAATAGTGGTATGTATATATTTTTAATGAAAACACACATAATTTTATTATATAAAGATAAGTATACTTTTTATTTGAAGATGGTTTATATATATTGAGCAAGTAATATGAGTTGCATATGCTAATGCAAACACTCCACATAAAGAATTGTATGGTTGTTGCAAAACGTTTTGCATATTTATTGTGGAATGTTATAGAAGGCATGAGTTGTTTATGTCATGTGGTAACAAACAGTTTGGAGGTTTTTTGGAATCATATATTATGGCTTGGTAATGAATAATATTTGGTTGTATGAGAGAAAATATCCATTTATGAACAAATTTTGGAGACAGATTCTTGTGTATTTGCCAAAAAAAAAATTCTATTTTTCAGTTTCAATTTTCAAATCGCTAATAAAACTCCATTCAAAAACTGAAAAATAAGTTCACTGTTCTTGCCATTCCAGAAACTAAATCCTCTCCAAGACGTTATGTTCGATCAATTTCGCTGTCCAAACCCTAAACCCTAATATCTCCAGCCCGTGCTAAAAACTGTCTGTACAGAGGCGCTTCAGGGCTGGGATCATGTACGCGTGTGCAAACACTAACAAAGGGATGGCAAACATTTCCATGTCCGCTTGCTCGCACCTGTTGCACAATGAATGAAGGTCTTCTTAACAATTGTACACCATTCTAATCAACCCTATGATACCATCCACACCTCATATAAAAATAACTGGCAGAAAGCAGAACTGTCATCCACAATCACAATAAGCTTATTACGACATCTGACATTCAACTGTATGTGTATGTCAAATTGATATTCATAATCAACCTGTCAGTATGTCAAATTGATATTCTATTCCACGGACATATGACATTCAACATATAAATTTTGAGTAGTGTTGGGCTTGTAACAATAAAGACAAATAATCACTATAACAATGTGAGAACGGTAACGCCAACAGTCATGTGGCTCTGAAACTTTAGAACCATGTGGCACATTTGGTAACTTTAGAACCACGATGACTCATGAGTTAGGAGGTTTGCTTTCAACTGTTGAACTCAACATATTAGCAAAAAGAAAATGTCAGAGGATCACCGCAAACCCTGAGGGGCCAATGTGTGAGGAGCTGATTTCAAAACGAATCAACAGTTTCAAGATTACATACCGCGAAGAATATAAAAAGCGAACGAAACACCGAACTGCTTGGAAAGGAACACCACGTATATGGACAAAAGCACGCATTGATCTTCGAAACTCCTCCTTCAGTATACATTTCAGTATAGAGGAGCTGCACATCTACAAAAAGCAAAACACAGATATCCAGTCAGATGTCAATTCACACATAAAATTCTAAGAAAAAAAGAGAGTTCAAAAACACTACCGGTAGTAGAAATCTTGTCAAATGTGACCTGTCTTCAATGACTAAATGTCCGTTATGACTTGTCCATAGTGACTCAAAATCACAATTTCAGTCACTGTGGACAAGTCTCAACCGAATTAAGTCATTAAAGACAAGTCACATTAAAGACAAGTCACACTTGCCAGGATTTCTACTAATGAAAGTAGTCAAGGTTCAACTTACCAAAACCATTGAATGTGCGTCTAATTCGTGACCATCGTTAGTATAGATGGTAACATCAGTATTGACACCTTGGAAAAACACCCTGTCCCATGTATCAACAGTTTCCTTGTTCAAGCGACCACCTCTGCGTGTTGTCTTGTGCCGTAAACAACCTCTTGGTATCAACAATGGCGGAGGAGCAGGTGGGATGACAACGGAGGAAGATGATCGCTGTTGCAAAGATGAAGACGAGGGGTAAGAATCATAGACAGACGAGGTCGATGATTCCTGCTGCAAGTTCGGATACTGGATTCTACCTGACGAAGATGACGATTCTAGAGAACAAGGCTTGTTTTCTTCAGGAGGTGGATGTTTGATTGAGTCATAGATCCGAGTCCCGTCCGCTGACAAGCTCCGGTAAATTGTAGCTGGAGACTTCTCCTTGAACGACGAAGCCGCTCGCAGCAGTGATTGATGAGCAAGAGGTGGCCGTCCTGATGTCGAAGCATCCATCGCTGGGGGATCCGGGTTATCAAGATGAACCCAGAACTGAACCTCTTTGCCTCCGGCCGTGAGAATCATGATTTCCAGCACCACGTTCTATTCCTGATAAGAGAATTAGGGTTTAGAAGGGTTTACAAGAGAATTAGGGTTTACATTACATTCTGGTGCTGAAACAAGAAACGCCAGGAACCTCTCAAACCCTAATTCCAACTCCTTGAAACAGAATTTACAAGCAAAAGGTGGAAAATCTGGTGCTTATTTCCCAGTGTTCAAAAAAATTGTTCAAGTTCACTCTTATTACTACCGACAGAAGAAAAGAAACGCCACGAAGCTCTCAAACCCTAATTCTAACTCCTTGAAACAGAAGCGAAGCCAAAATTTACAAGCAAAAGGTGCTTCAAGTTCACTCTTGTTACTACCGACAGAAGGAAAAAAAAGAAAAAAAGAAAACTGATAATGCAAGTGCTGTCGGTGTAAATTCACACGGAACCAAGTCCATGCAAATTGACTAACATCTTGCCAAAAACAGAGGATGAAGAAACGAACCGCGCAATTGATTTTGAACCTCTCAAAACTAACACAATGCAAGAAAATCATCCACCGACCTTTCAGCCTTCACACAAGCGATTATCGTGATTGCAAATAGGGCTAGGTAAACACACCATTGACGGCCTCCACGGTAAGTGTCTGCGGTATACACTTGAAGGTGGATAACCTACATCCACACGGAAAAAACGGAAAAAATCGACTCCACTTCACTCTTGTACAGAAAAAAACAGTCCTACATCAGCAAGCGCAGCATCGTTTGTTCTCTACAATGCGCAGCATCGAAGAGAAGAAAAGCTACAAGCACCACAGTCCAACGGCTCGGGGCGGACGCTGCGGAGAAGCGCTGCGGTTGAGAGGGCAGGCGCAACGACGACGAGGTGCGGAGGTCCAGTTGCCTGGTGCGGAGGTCCAGTGTGCCTCGACCCGGAACAGTCGTGGAGATGCCTTGGAATGGTCATGCAGACGAAACGAAATTTCGTCACCATGACCAATTCCATGGAATTGTCCTGACGACGAACGTACCATTCAATGTATGCTAAACCAGCTCCGACTTTCGTCGTCACTGGAATTTTTGGTAGTCTATACAATCAAACAAGTTGTTTGTTTTTTGTTAGTTGTGTTTGTTTTTTTTTTTTTTACATTGAGATCTCACGAATTTTGTGGCCACCATCCGTGTTCTTAGTACTGTTGAAAAGCTCTCAAAAAGAAGGGATGCATGGAGTTTTTTTTTATTATGTTTGTACATATGGTGTGAAAGTTATGGATTTTAATCGAATTTGTCACTAAAAATTGAATTGAATTATAGAAAATGGAATATAGGAGTTTTTGATGTCGTTCTTGGCATTGTCAAAAAGCTCTTGATGAGTAAGGATGCACTAAAGTTGTTTCGTGGCTATTGGATCTACGGTGTAAAAGTTCTACATTTTCAATCAAATTTTGTCACCACAAGTTGAATTAAATTATAGATAAATTATTCTAAAAATAAAAATAAAAATAAAAGCAAAAGTACGGAGAACACTGGAACCACGGGACTAGAACGCATAGGAACATAGGGATATGGAGAATACAAGGAACCTTTGGGCCAACGGCACAAGACCACATTAGGTTTATTTAGTTTACAATGAGGAAATTTAATTAAAAATGCATGACTTTCACACTGTAAGTCCAAACGTGATGAAACAAACTTCGTGTATCTCTCTTTGTTAAGAGCTTTTTGACGGTACCAAGAACACGACAAAGGAGCGCACAATTGGGAAGATCTCAATGTAACAAAACAAAACAAACAACCTTCTTTAAACCCTAAACGTCTTCACCCCTCTCCAAATTCGGCAGTTTTGCAAAGATGCATCATAAAATGCAATGTAGAGGGATATTTTGCACTTTTTGTATGAAAAAAAGTTGTACACTATAAATTTTAGATTCTATCCATACGGTTAGATCTGCAATTACTATCACCAATTGTTTTGTATGGAATTTGAAACTTAAAATTCAAAATTCTTTTGTAATTTGATTACAAATAACAAATTGACAATCTGTCGTTGAAATGTAATACTCTTATTGTTGTAATTTTTGAAGATTTTTGGTCGCTTGATTTTACAAGTTTAATTTTATAAGAGTACTTTTACACTGAAATCTTCAAAATTTTGGATGAAACACTACAACATGAAATGAGGCATAAAATTTTCACAAATCATCTCCTTTTTGAAAGGATCACACATGTATGAAGTTATAGTAAAAAATTCATGCTACAAAAATTCAATGATGGATGAGAAAAGTGTATTTGATTTTATACATCGTTCACTTTTTGGATGGTTGGACGTTTAGGGGTTAATGTATAAATTAATGTGGCCTTGTGCTATTGGCCCAAATGTTCCACATATCCCCGTACTCCCAATATTCCCTATGCTCCCCATATTCCTATGTATCCATATATTCCCATGTTCCTTGTGCTTTTGTATTTGATTTTAGAATAATTTACCCATAATTTAATTCAATTTATCGTGACAAATTCAATCGAAAATTTATAAATTTTATACTATAGGTCCAAAAGCCAAGGAAAAACTTGAGTGCACTCCTACTCATCAAGAACTTTCCAACGATGCCTGGAATGACATCAAAAACTCCGATATTCCTTTTTTCGTATTTTAATTCAAATTATAGTGATGAAATTCTATTAAAAATCGATAACTTTGACACTATATGTCCACATGCAAGGAAATATACTCCGTACACCCTTCCTTGTCGATAGCTTTTTGATGGTATCAAGAACGTGGCGGGCGGACATTCCGTTGAGAGATCTCAATGTAACAAAACAAAACAAATTAAACAAAGTAACCTTTTTAATGTATAAATTGTGCCACCATAATTGCAACAACTATACAAACTATATTTATTTGTACATTAACCCCTAAGTGACCGATCAACCATTTTATGGTCGCTACCCTTTTTTTACGGGCTGTCCGAGATGAAAAAAAACTTTTTCAAAAAATAAAAAATATTTTCAAATAGGAAATCAAGTCTACTTTCCAACCCAATTTGAATCATGTCAATCGGAGTTAAACTCCATCAAGGAGAAATTTTCAAAGACAAACACCTCAACATTGTCCTAGTGTTACAGAACTTACTATTTCGGGAAAGTAATGATGTTCCCTCTTTCTAAAATTTTGCTTTTTGGAACTTTAGGATAGAATGTCTATTTTCAACCAATCATACCAAATTTCAAATTCTAAAAACAAAATTTGTAATTTAGGTGGATATTCAACGATAAATGCTTCTAAATTCGTTTAATGAGTATCTAAAACATTTTTTGAAAGTTTGACCGTATGGATAATTACTAAACATCGTGCTTCTCGGTTTCTCTTTTGGACCAAACTTCATTGAAGTTGCCGAAGCAACATTTTATAATACATTTAGGTTTTGCCCTTACCCCATCTGTCATTTAGGGGTTAACTCCTAAATGATAGAGGTAAAGGCAAAACCTAAATGTGTTATAAAATGTTACTTCGGCAACTTCTATGAAGTTCGGTCCAAAAGAGAAAATCACAAGCATGATGTTTAGTAATTATCCGTACAATCAAAAATAATAATTTAAAAATAATAATAATTTGATTAATTTAGAAGTATTTGCCTTAGAATATTCACTAAAATTTGAAATTATGTTTTAAAATTTTGAAATTTGGTTTGATTGGTTAAACTGGACATTCTTTTCTAAAATTAAAAAACCAACTTTTTCAAAGGAGAGAACATCATTGGTTTCTCCAAATAGTAAATTTTATAAATCTATATATATGCTTGTAGAAAAAATGGCAGTGACCATAAAATGGTCGTTTGGTCACTGATGGGTTAAAGTAAGAAACTTGCTTCAATTTTATTTTTTATTTTTTGATTGTGTATGTTTTGGACTACATCAAATGGTTGTATTCTTGATACCAACTAGTAGTCATTATGGAAGGAAAATATATTTTAATTTGTGAGATTTGAATTGTTGGACTAGGAGATTATTGAATTTGAAAAAAAAATTGTTTTAAAAGGTTATAAACAATAAGAAAAATGTTTCAACACAATTACATATGTCATGCTCGTGTTTTCCAGGCCCCCATTTTCTGGGCCCGAAATTTTGGCAATTTTGGGATCATAGTCACACAATCCATCCATGACTTATCAACAAAGAAATTCTTTGATCATTGAAAGTTATAATTTATAATTTAAATACATTAATAAAATTAATTATTGGTACTAAATTGATTTTTTTTAAAGTATTGTTATTAATATGTAATTGTGTTACTTTTTGACATGTAAAATATGTTTTCACCCATAAATGTAGCAAATATGGTAAATGAAATTTTAATTTTGTCATAAATTATCATAATTCACTCAAATTAGTATTTAGGTAGGCAGATTCCATGAATTCCCTATCTTGAAAATCAAACAAATTGTTGAGCAATTTTTCTATTTCGATATGAATAAACATAAATAAATTTTAATGATTTTCCAATGGAAAAATTAAATCGAACTAAGAATCTTAAACTAGGCCAAAAATATTAAGTACAAAACATACACACAAATGTTGTGCAAAGATTAATTGGAGTATAGATGATTAAAGATGCCTTAGTTTATGAAAAAAAGAAAAAGAAATTCTCATGTTGTTTAATATTTGTCTACTATATTGCTATACACATACTAAAAACACCAATTTATCAAAGGCTTTACAAAAATGGAGATTTTAAAATCAAATTCATGATTAAATGTGGATATTGTTGATCACAATAAAGTTTTAAGAATGAACCTTGGAAGTGTTTGAAACTTTACCAATGTAGGGTGTAAAAGAAGACATTAGATGACACTCCTTGTTTAGTTATAAAAATCCTTAATATGATTTATTAAAATCATATTCCTATTTTATGTTGTTATGTACTAGTTATATTAGAATTCAACATTACAATTCAAAAACATCAATTTTGTTGTCGCTAAGAGATGAATGCCAATTGCAAAAAATGAATGATATCATCAATATTACATATACATGTTGATGAAAAGTGAAGTGGCTAAAATGTGGATTATGTAGAAAAACAAGAGGTGTTTATGAAGATAGGAGTTTTACTAATGCAAATGAAATTGGAGCTCTCCACCCAACCGTAGAGGTATGATCAAGATATGATCAAGAGCCTCACCCCCGAGCTCTTATACAATGGTCTAAGTGACTTAGACCATTCACACCAAGTGTGAACACACGTAGTCAATTACCTACAAGACTACGGCTATTACCGCCATAACGGCTATTACCGCCAAAACGGCTATGACGATTATGACGGCTACTACAGCAACTACGGCTACGCCGCTTACAAGTTGTTAACTAACAACTTTGTCAAAGTACATAACTGACACATGTTCTAATAGGAATTATTAACACGGTAAATGTACTTCTAACAGATTACGTTGTAAACTCTTTGATGAAATTCAACCCCGCCTAAATGCTTGACCATCTATGAATCCACTATGTGGATGATGAGTGATCTGAAGAAACTTGATTCGTTCAATTGATATTTATTAAAAAATTCTTCAAAAGAAGAAATTTCTATTATATATTTTTAGGAGTTTTTTTAATTACTTGTTATGAATATTTTTTACTTGAATTTTCTATTTTTTGGTTAGAACACTTAGGGTTTAAATTCTTTAGAAAAAACACATAAACCATTTTCATTTAAATTTGGTAGAAGGCTTTCAACACGCAATTCGCTATTTATGCACTTAGCCAAGTGTGCTCATTTCATAAGCATATTTGGCTTTTTAAAAAATTGGTTAAAAATTTCTCTAAAAAAACATCGATGTTGTCTTTTTACAATCCTTTACATTGTAAACAAACAATTCTTTTGTTTGTTTATTTTTCTTATCTTTATCTTTTTTTAATCATTTTTGCTTTTGTTTTTATTTTTGGCCGGGTTTTTTTTTGTTTTTTGTCTTGTCTTATTTCTTGTCTTCTTGTCTTTTTTTTTTTTTTTTTTTTCCATCTTCTACTCTTTCTTCAACTGTGGCTGTTGAATCCTAAATGGCAAAACAAAGCCCAAAAAGAAAAAAACCCTTTTTTTTGGGTACATTATTTGGCCGTGGGGTGCTGTTGAACCATAAATGGTGGCCGCCAAAAACAAAGAAAATAAAAGAAAATAAAACTTTATTTAGCCGTGGCAAGCCGTTGAATCCTACACAGCACCCGCCTTAAATAAATAAATAAATAAATAAATAAATAAAGAAAGAAAGAAAGAAAGAAAGAAATAAAGCCGTTGGGTCCGCGGTTGCCACCCAAAGATCCTCTTTCACTTACATTTTTTCCTGCTTCATGTCCTTCCCCTTTCCTCATACATATAGCGGAGATGAGAGAAGGGAGGAAGAGAGAGTGGGAGAGTGAGTGGGAGAGACCAGACTCTTTTTTCCTATATATATATGAAGAGAGGGAAAGGAGAGGGAGAAGAAACGGGAGAGGGAGATGAGGGAGTGAAGAGGGTCTTTGGGCGCATAGCCGCACACCTAGTGGCTAAAAATAGATTTTTAAATTTTAATTAATTAATTAATTTTGGGCGGCCGCCGTGTAGGTTTACTGGTTTAGCAGTACGCCACAGCCAAAGAAAGGTGTTTTTATTTATTTTTAAATTTTTTTTAAATTTTTTTGCTTTCATCCTGCCGTATAGGCTTTAGTAGCCATAGCTGAAGAATGAGTAGAAGAAAAAGAAAGACAAGAAGAAAGACAAGAAAGAAATCAAGATAAAAAAGAAAAGATAAAAACAGATAAGGATAAAAATAAATAATAAATAACAGAATTTTTTGTTCACAATGTAAGGGATTGTAGAAAGACAAGAATTGTTGTTTTTAAAAAAAAATCATATAATGGAATATCTATATGCATGGGGACCAAGTGTATGATTATATGGCCAATTGTGTAAATAGCGAATTGCGTGTTTTAGCATGTAATGAAAACGCTCTAAAGCACGTTACAACAAGCCTTGTTGGACTTTCACAGAGGCCCTCTTTACACTTGGATTGAGAGGCGAGATCAAGTTTTTTTGGGTGTAGTGTAAAATGAGAAGGGGCCACAAAATTGATTACTAACATTTTTAATATATATGTTTTAAAGTACTACAATTTGTAACTGGTGTGTTCTTATGCAAAAAAAGAAAAAAGAAAATCCTCCAAATTTTGTGTTAACCTACCTCTTTTGTTGAATGAATTTGACACAAATTCTGGGATCCAAAATTTATACACTTTTGTTGGCATGAAGAACAAAAATTCTCGCTTCTTGTTGGCCCATGGACAAAAAATGTTAAGTGTAAAGGGACATTCCACGATCTTTCGGCTTGTGTTCCAAAGGCCGACTTTTGAAGGTCAAGTTTTTTGAACGTGGTGCAAAGGGAGAGAAGACCACAAAATCTACAAACATTATTAATACATTTTCTAAAGTTGAACAGCTTGTCACTTGAGTGTTTTTATGAAAATAAAAAGATTCTCCAAGTTGTGTCATACCCACCTCTTTTGTCGGGCTTGATGCAAATCCCAAGGACCTAAAATTCATATACTTTTTGATGCCACGAAAGACAAAAATTCTCTTTTCTTGATAGTCCATGGATTAAAAATGTTCAGTGTAAAGGGACATTCCATGATCTTCTCAACCTCATGGGCTCTCCACAGCTTCTGGCAATTGGTAGTAGCACTCGTTGGTACACTCCAAACACCAATTTCTGAAACAAAGGTGTGTTTAGAGGTTGGAACTTGATTCGAAGTCACTCCCAAACATTTGCGCCTTAGAGAGGTTGATTTTAGTACCTCGATAATGTCACTCTTGTTAATGGAACACCTTGATATTGTCACCTAAAACTTCAAAACCGAATTTCCTAGTGTAAAACTCCCTCGTTATTATCCCTATCATCCTTGATAATGTCATTATTTTTTAAAAAACTTGTAGTGTAAGTGTGATATTCTCAAGTAGTATGGATGAAAGAAAGGCTGGATGGATGACGTTGGCATCTCCGCCCGCCTTTCCGCTTGGATCTTCGTTTGCCTGGAGCGTATATAGGGTTTGTGATCTACTTATTTTTTTGATAATATCACATTATGCACAAATCTTCCAAATGTGACATTATCGAAAATGTCACACCTTGTTTATATCACACTTTTTGATGAAACAGATGATGTGACATTATCAAGGTTAGACTGTACATCAAATGCTATTGTCCTATGTCCATGCAGGACCATGCTATCACTTGATGAAGCTAAAAGGGAGGAAAATTGTTCTCATCAATTCTCGTCATAGATAGAATTCTCGCGCTCTTGGAAGTGTAGCCATCACTTGTAGCAACGTACCTGAGCAAGAGAGAGAGAGAGAGAAAGCGCGAGAGACGGTGACGATGACGATGATGATGTTGCTGTTGCGGAGGACGAGGAATACGATGGCGATGGCGATGCCGTTGCCGTTGCAGAGGAATAATACGATGATGGCCATGAATGCGATGAGCAGCTGCGAGTCTCACCGGAGTTTCTCCTTTCAGCCTGCTACTACCGGAACCCTAAATCCGGAATCCCCCAACAGGGCTGTTCCGGCCTGCGTGGCGCCCACAGTGCACGACTTCCTGCACGGCTGCTACCAGGTGCCAACCAATTGCTTTAACTTAGTGAGCCAGGGCTCCTGTAATTAATTGTGCGTCAGTGTTGAATCATGTTGTACATTCTTTAGGTTATTTCCTTGGTTTGGATTGAATGTGCTCGATCGATAGATAGAGTACTCTATGGGCTCTGCTACGGCATGCATGCATGCATGCTATCTCCGAGTCGCGAACCCATGGAATACTCTATCTCTCTACCATAACCTACGACACATGCCACACATCAGTATAATCTTATTTTGAGCAGTACACTATGTAGAGTAGAGTTGAGAATAGAGGAGTTCTCTACAAAGATTTGGAATACACTACTACTACTGCAAAGATTGTGTGCATGCAGAGGAAAATACATTACGGGTTGATTACAGTACTGCTTAGAACTAACCTGAAGCTGCTACAACTGGTCCATCTGATTTACTGGAGTAGGCTATGAGGGTGGAGAGCCGGTCGTTTACTTTCTGTCTTGAAGAACAATTGCAGTCGCAAGCAAGCAAGCAAGCAAGCAAGCAAGGAAGGAATTTATTTAGCAAGGGCGTGGCAGCGAAAGAAACCCACTGATTGATCAATCCGTGACCTAAATTTATTTCTATGTTGGAAACCCCAGCCGGCCAGGCCAGGCTGAGCGATCTTCTGGTCAATGGGTTGGGATTTTATTTTTTTTGTATGCTTACTGTGAGTGAAATAATTCATTCATTCTCCGGGGTGTAGGCACAAACACCGATGGTGATACGAGGCGCCATGGATACATGGGCATCGAGGAAGTGGACTCCTGAGTCACTCAAGGATACAGTGGGGCATTTGAACGTTCCTGTGGAGCTTAGTTTTTGGAACGAGCAGGAAGGGCGATGGGGCGATTACCGGGATCTGTACCAGCAACATGTTGGCTCCAAGGAATATTTTATGCCTCATCAACCTAGTAAGTAAGAAACATTCGGACACGTGTCTCATTGACAGTCAGTATGAGTGAAACATCATCGTTGTTCTAGAATCTTCTGACAGACTCTTTTTGAAACAATGAATTCGGTTACTGGATGTTGCTCCCTCCCTCCCTTACATGTTTCTCAGATACTGCCAGTTGTTGGTGCTAGGCTCTCCATTATTTTTCTGAGGTTCCTCCTAGAGTCGTCGTTTTTATCCAGATCTGAGAAATGTGGGAATTTCAGTAGAACTAAAATTGTGATTAGTCTCCTTCAACCTTGTTGCTTTCGTACAATTCTCGTGTCACGCAGCTGTTCTGAATCCCGAGAGAACTGCAGGTTTTTGTGAATTTGCTTTAGAAGTGGACCAAAAAGCTTGATTAATTATTTAATTAATTAATGCTTATGATCGAGTATGTCATGTCATGGGTGTCATGATGCAGTGTCGTTGGCAGACTTCATCGACATATTCATGTGCAAACGAGAAAACCCTAAATCCTCGCCATCTCCACTCAATGGTTACATGGCCCAACATCAGCTACTCACCGAAGTTCCTGAACTGGCAAATGGCATCCCGTAAGAGTAAGCCTTCCTTGACTGGCGTTGTCATGTTTGTAGCGTCTTCATTCCAAGTGTCCAATTTGTACGAATGACAGGCTCTCTCCTAGAATTTATTATTATTATTATTATTATTATTATTATTATGATGTTGGGAGTTGATAATTCAGTGCCATGAACTAAGAGCCTGGGGACTTACTTTCCTGTGTGGTTGCAAGCGGCTTTAGGGACCCTGATTACGTGAAAGCGCAGCGGGAAGTTTATCAGAGAAATATATGGTTGGGGCCTGCCGACACTGTTTCTCCACTCCATTTTGATCCTTATCATAACATTCTGGCACAGGTACATACTCATCTTCCTACACATACACATGATCTCTGCTTGTGCAATGCCCGGTGCAATGGAATGGTTCTGAACACACTTGAGACTATCATGGACTGAAGTGCAACTACTGTACTGTACTGTACAGTAGTCTCTACACCACTCACACGGACGATCAGTAATATCATATTATTGTTGTTGTTGTTATTATTATTATTATTATTATTATTGTTGTTGTTGTTGTTTTTGTGTGCAGATCTGGGGGACAAAGCACATACGCCTTTATGGTCCTCATGAGAGCTCAAAGCTCTACCCGTTCACATCCAACATGTTCCTCCGCAATACTTCCCAGGTGCCAATCTCATCCTCGTCTCGTACTGCCGCTCCTCTGGCCTTATCGTTGAGCTAGCTAGCTGCTGCTGCTGCTAATTCATTCATATAGAAAACTAGTTATGAGCAGGCTTTTATGTATGCATGGGCAGATGATACATAAGCTGACTAAAACCTCGCTTTTGAGACGTTCGGTTACTGGCGTAGTGATACTGTTGAATGATGCAGTTTACAGTAATTGGTTATGGACTTAAGGTAAGGTTAGTTATGGACTTATGGACTGAAGGTGAGAGTGGATGATGAGATTAGGTGAATCCGGAGGATGCATTGACTGTGAGCAAGAAATGGCCAGAGTTCCAGAAAGCTCAGTGCTGGAGCTGCGAGTTGCGTGCAGGCGAGATGCTCTACATCCCCCTCAAGTGGTAAGTAGTCCATGTCTCCGACCTTCTGAGTACAACAGTACCCTACAATAAGTTTGAGTCATTTTTGTGAACTGCTGGTGGGGCTGCGAGAGAAAGAGCGGTGACTTGAGTGGAAGCTTGCATGCACATGAGAAGAGCAATCGACGTGAAATTTCGTGTTTCTATTATTAAACCAAGTACTGGCACTATGGAAACACTTAACGATTTCTGAATTGAAGGAGTTTTTTGGTACAGTGCCATTTCGAAATGCTCCTTTCTGTCAAGTTTCTGCATCATTTTGGGGATGAAGGGATATTTATTGGAGGGTAATGTACTGTACAGTACAGTAGCAAGGTTTGGATGATCACCACATCGTTGGCAGTCTTCACGTGCACATCGGTAACCAGAGGTTGGGACTTGGGATCCGTGGCTAACAAATAGCATATGGACCTTTGTGTTCAGGTGGCATTTCGTGAAGGCAGAGAGTAACAGTCTCTCGGTGAGCTTTTGGTGGCTTTGAGAATCCTTGAATCACTTCGACTTACTAAGCTTGTTTGTGCATACTGAACTGTTTCAAACGCTTGCCAGCGATGGCGGGTGAGAGGTGCAGGTGATTTGGGAACAGTGAGGAAATGAGAGATCAATCATAGTCATTTTTGTTGAAACTGTTACGTTTTCCTTCTGCTCTACAAATGACGTGTCAAAAGCGACCATTTACCAGCCTGCTGATTGCGATTTGGGGGGTTGGGCCCCTTGAAACATTTATTTTTTCAGTAACGTTTCCTTGAGAGACAAATGGAATTATTATTGTTTCATATTTTTTGGATTCTTGTGGAATTTGTTATGAATGTAGCCTTAGTGCTCTAAAAAGCTTTCCCTTAAATGTGATATCAGTCGTCCTATTTTTGCGACCATGTCATAATTATGCTCGATATGAGAAATTCTTTCTCTGGAATTATGAGCTCAAGCATGCTATTGTTGCTTCTAACACATCTCATTTTCATTTTATACTAGCAAGTTTCCACATCTTTTAACCATTATTTAGTCTCTCCCCTTGGGTAGTAACAGTAAGATTACGAACATGGTTTGGCTAACACTTGTGTGAGGTTTTTTATAAGACAAAGGATGTGAATCGAACATGTAAATTTCATTTATGTTGAAGAATGATAGCATAGTATGCATTAAGGAAGTCATGGTGTTCCCCTCGTTTGATAAAGTTTACTACTGAATTTTTCATTGATTTTGCATTAGTTGTTTATGGAGACGGTTAATGGTTCAATGAACTTCAACGAGCAGAGTACCATGACTCCCCCCCACCTCATTTTTTGCTACAGAAACTGTTGTGTAAAAATGTTGGTCACATCAAGGTCATAGAAGGCCTACAACCATGTTTGATTAATCGGAAGTTTATCGTATGTGGAGATTTGACCTTCCAAACACAATTAAAACTTCGACGGACCATGTAATGGACGATGATCAGATTGCATCCTTTCTTTTCACTACATCCTCTATAGTTTTTCATGCATCCAGATTTCTCTTAGTTCTTGTGCTAGTTCACTATCATTTGTATGGTATGGATCTTCAAAATAAGATAAAACAACACAATTGGTTTATGTCAAGTTTCATTCTTAGTTTAAAAAGTGAGATCTTAAACATGATTTTCAAAAATAAGTAGAATGAAATAATAGAAACTGTACCATCTCATAGTGCATGTTATTCCAACTTCATTACAAAAGTTTTAATTTATTTTTTTTGCGTTAAATTGGGATTTTTAATTGAATTTCAAGAGAAAATCTTGCAAAATCAAATTAAAAATAAAAATAAAAATAAAATGATGAATCCAACCATACAGATGTGATCTTCACATTGACATTTACAACCTTACTTTGTAACTTACATCAACTCCATTTTTGTTTTTCATCAAATCTTTTATGACGAATCTTAGAAAACTTTGAAAACAGTGCTGAATCAGAACGTTAAAGGGTTAGAGACTCCATATATATACCTTATATTTGCCTGTATAATAAATATGGTGGTGTATTCAAATGTCATATACTCATATACTATGGTATATTTAAATACGATAAAAATAAAACACATCACAGAAAAGTACACACAAAATAGGTGGCTGCAAAGGACTTCTGGGATGTTTGAAAATGAAGCACTTGAACATACAAGCATATACACTGAATTGAACACTCTCTAATGACACTGCCTCTGTAGGACAAGTGAGCTTCTAAATGCACATGTAGAAGTGCCCTATTCCCTATACCTACACAACATGACAAATTCTGTAACTGTAACCAACATTAGGAATTAGGTTGGAAATTGCCTCCAATGCTTTCTCCAGTGTTTTGATGATTCGTCACAAAATATGCTGAAGGCTTTCCAACGTTACCTTGTCACTAAATTCCAAAATGTTTTTCTTACAAAAAATCACACAAACAGCTGCTCCATGTAAGTGACCGCTACGGCTGTGTCAACGCACAGGTCGTAACAGTATGACATAAAGCAATACATAGCATGACAAAAAGAGAACAGAATTTAATGAAAAATTACGTATCCCACTTCAGCAGCCATTTCCAACAGTGCACTGTTGGTTCAAGCGAGATGAATACAAGTTGAAGTCCGGTGTTTGCTGAAACCCTGGCAAAAAATCTAAATAAAACCGAAAAACAGAAGAAAGCTTCTGAATATCATGGGTGGCCACAGCAGCCTCCAGAAACATGGCTGGAGGTATCGCATCCACCTGCACAACATGAAGAACAGTTTGAGAAAGCCCTACCCACACAATAAGTTCTACCGCGTGGACAGGCTCTACGTAGCAAACTTCCAATGTAAGGTACTCTCTACTGTATTACAAGAGTGGTCGAATTATTTTGACCACTCTGCTAGTAAAGTGTGACGTACTCACACATATAAATATATATATGTATGTATGTATATCCTCTAAGAGGTTGCTGCTGCTGCAGAGGACATATTTTCTCACATGGACAACAGTAAGATTAGGGCCCTCATTTCACCCTCTTGTAACATGCATCAAGGAACAGAATCTGAGAGGCTCAAACCTTGTTCTGTCGCACGTAACGGAGGCCCTCGAATAGTCGCCCATCTTGCAGGAGAAGCTTCACGTAATCAGAGTGAGCATGGAGAAGTCTCAACATTTCCATTCCCATTTTCCGTGTTTCAACATCGCTATTTCCAACATCCAATAGTTGCAGGGCAACGGCTCTTGATGGATCAATCAATTTCCCAGCTACGAATTGTTGAAGCTCATGGTATCTCTCATCCCGGCCAAGCAACTGGACCAGTAAGGCTTGCAGTCCTGATGGGACGCGCACATTTTCCTTTGATGTGCTGATGCAAGAAGTAAAGACAACGGCACTCAATGGTTAGATTGTACTCAATTCCACCAAATCAAGTCTTCTTGATCAATAGATATCGTATTAAGGCATCATGTCCAAAATTAACAAACATGCAACAAGACAGTTGAATTCCTCCTAACATCCAACATATGGATTGCCGTGATTACCTGCGCATGTACTCTACAATGGCCGAAACCAAAAATGTAGAATCTGTACCCATCTCCTCTTCAATGGCAAGGAAAACACTTTGCAGCATATCTTCTGGTGATATAAAAGGTGCGGGTAGTCCCATCCGAAGCCCCTGTAAGCCTGAACCTAACAGAGATGGACTATTTGAGGTGGACGACTCCATGACACTACTTTTGCTTCCTTCCCTGCTAAGAGCCCTGCATGCTAGAGATGCATTAGTACTTGTATAAAAAGACCATATTGAAACATGCGAGTTCAGTTAAGGCCTCTTTACACTAGAGACGAGAAGCCGTGAGGAGAGAAATTTCAGCCAATGGGAGGCCTAGAAATCAAGAAGACCAAAGAATGTCACTTTACACCCAAAATTTTCAGCCCAAGGGACGGAAGGAGGAGAAAATGACATGGACAACACTTTTGTCCTTCGTGGCAACAAAAGTGCACATTTTTCAAGGCCTCCAGATTTTGCGTCAAGCCCACCTCAAGAGGTGGGTCTAGGGCAAAATCCGGGAGGCCATTTGCCCAAAACTCTCACAGTCAATCATTTTTAATTTTTTTAAGAATATTTAAGAACTTTATTTAAAAAAATCAGCACGTTATTTTGTGGCCCCTTCTCACTTTACACTATATCCAAAGGCTGTCAAGTTCAAAGGTTGGCTTCTCAAGGATGAGCCATGGCCCTTGTGAGGTTTTCTCCACGGCTTCTTGCCTCTAGTGTAAAGAGGGCCTTTAATAAGATGAACCCAAGGACCAAGATAATCCAACATGGCAAACAATATTGCACAGTTGCTAGACTTTTAACATTCAACCCTGTAAAGGCTCCAAGCTGAGCAGGGCTTCGTATTTTCAACAACGTAGTCTGCAAGGAATAGTGCTGGTTCTGATGACGGTTCTCAACTAGAAACCAAACGAGCAACAACAAAATGGTTAATTCTATCTCATTACTTCGATCAGTAACTTGCATAAATTAAAGCTCTGACCTGCTGCTGCTACTTGCAGTTGAATATTGCTCCCGAGGAGATGTTGAGGGCGGCTCTTCAATCTCACAGCTGACGCTGCTCTCCGGATCTGATACAAGGTCAGCCTCATCTTCTAAAGCATGTGTTTTAGTCTTACCCATGTCATTTCCTAAAGGATTGGGAGAAGACTGCAAAGCCGCTGCTTGCATTCCAGGAGTTGCAGTCACAGGTGCTGGGAAAACACAAGATACTCCAAGATCAGTGCCATTATCCACAACACTCAAATTCTCTCAAACCATGACAAAGAAGAATATGTGTCCTTCCCAAGTATGAAACCAAGTTGCTGAGATTATCCAAGGTTACCTATGAACACACCTCTAGGTCCTGCACTTAAAGTGATTCCCCCCGAGGCCCCTGCAGGAGACTTGAAAGCTTGCGTTGGCTGATAGCCTGAACCACCAGTCCCAGGCGGGGGCCGTGAAGCTTGAGCATAGGAAGCCGTTACCACATCCATAGCAGACGCAATCAAAGGCAAAGGGCGATGCTCCATTATCATGGACTTCATCACAAGCAGTGAGAGCTCCTTAGCCTTCATTTTTACAACATGATAGTCAGTATCACTGTTTGAGCAGAAAGCAGTAGTGAACATAGACATGCACTTTACAAAATAGAGCCACTCTCTCCAAGTATGTTACAGCAGCATCATAGGGCAGTAGCAAGTAACATAACAGGAATATTGTGCATCAAACCTTAGGAGCTTCGAATCTCCGACGCTGTAAGAAGGAAAGCAATGATGGCAGATTTGATGAGCTAGCAGCTACTGCCTGCTTGCCACAAAGAACAATATTAAGTCCTATAGCAAAAGAACAGCTATCCAGTTGTATCCTGAACTGTCGTGATCTGCCAGTAACAGTTACACAGGAAAAGAAATGACCACCAATTAAAAAACTATGATGCTTCGGTCTGATTTAAACTCTGGAGTGAGTATAGCTATGCAGCATATTCTTCTTTCTAAGGTTCTAGAAACTGCAGCTGAAAACATAAATCATTCTCGAAATCTCGTCAAACACTATAACACCTATAACACCATGACCAGCTAAAGTCAAATGGAAGGATGTGCACACCTCCAGGTCAAGGCGGACACGCCAAAGAAGACCATGCATGTGGTCCAACACAAGGTCTGGAGTAATAAACACCCAGCCCTCTCCATACATTGTTAATTCTGCAGATGATAAATTCCGTTTGGACCCTTTCCCTGTGCTCAGAGAGGATGACGCGGACAGGGTAGGAGCTCCTCGAAGAAGAAGTGGAAGAGGAGCAGAGATTGGACCCTTAGGATCTGTCAAAATGTCGTACAGTAGAACTACTTGAGAATCTGTTTGATGCACCATAAGCACATTATCAACTACACTAATTGCCACATGCGGGGAAAATATAGGCAGCGATCCCTGCAACCACATGAGACAAACATTGTCAGGTAAATAAAGCATATTATGCTTGGGTGAATTCACCGATGATTTTGGACTAGTTTCGTATAAAGGGCACCAGTTAGCACTTTCAATCACCATCCTCCAAAACCATCCTCATGTACTGTGTAGAAAACTGTGGTGATAAATTTAGTTCACAGAATACTTAAAACCGTGATGTGGACAGCTGAACGTCATGGTTTCAAATGGCAATGTTAACAGACCTCTAGGTGCAGGTTGAATGTCTCGAAGTGAGACGCAAGATTATGACACGGAATGCAAAAGAGAAGAAGCAGGGTCGACCAAATGCGCAGAAGTCCCTGAAAAGAGACAAAGAATTGGTCTAACGACAAAATTCTGGGAGGTGCTCTATTTGGCTACTATGAGCACAGAGGCTTTGCGTGAACCCAGAAGTACAACAATAGTTTACCACCGGAGGTCAAAGATGTATACTAAAGTGTATGCGAAAAACATGCTTCGTTCATTTATGTCAGATCACCAAACAGCTTACAGACCCCAGCTCTGAAATTGTAACGCTCGGCCGGAAGCCCAATGATGTGACAATCCACACAAGGTTCTTATGAGATCTACCTGAGGTACAACGGCGTCCCTGTAGAACCGATACATGTGCAGTTGCAAAGCCACCCTATCTACCTGCACGCAATAAAGTCTTCCATACCTGTCCAAACATTCGTGTAATCAGCAACAGATCCTATATCTCAACGAACCCAAAAGCCTGATTTCTTTTTCAAAATCTACGATTTCAGAGCTGTACCAGTCTTAATATTTATTGGCAATGTTAAGACTGGTACAGGTCCTACAGGAGATGGGAATATTACTCTTACCAGGACCTAAACCTTAACACAGAAAACAATACGAAAGACCTGCTAAAGGAACTATGGGCAAGTAGGAAACAAACAAATAACCGCTCCACCTATTTGAGCACGTTTCATGAGTTAATTACGTAACAAACATCCATTGAAATTGGAAACAAGATCTTACATGGTAGCGATTCGAATATCTTCAGGAGCTAGCACAGGCTTGCGATTCGATTCATGTTTGGACATTGTGACATCATACTTGGGCAATCTAACGATCCCCCCTGCTGCAAACTGAGCAGCACACCAGTCACTAACCATCTTCTCAACCGAATCAGAAAAACCAAGTATACTCCCTGCTGATTTACAAAACCTCGTGACTACGTGATAATTGAAGTCAAGAGATCAAAAAAGCCCATCATGTCCAAATATGAGAGAGAGATAGATAACCAACCTGGTAACCGGAAAGGGTTTTGCATTGCATGCCTGATGCAAGCAGTACGAGACGACTCTCGTGTGTGTACACATACCAGCTCACATTCGCCTTCTTGTACTCCACCAGTTTCAAGCCGTTCTTACTCAGGTACAGGGTGTACATCTCTAACCCACTGAACCATGCAAATTGGTCCACATTTTTTAAAATGACACTAACTTGCAGAAAGGCACTATTTTGGCATAAACATAATTGCAGTTATATACTCTGACAATTACGAGCGCTACCTACAAACGTATCAATATGAGAGCGAAATTTGAAGTAAACAACGAAGGCTTTGAGGAGAGAGTGGAACCTTGTGGTAACGAAGACAATGTCACAGGAAGGGCAATCTGTCCAAAAAAAACCCAGAATCCGATCTGAGCCACTTCGGCACTGCTGTTTGAATCCAGTACAACTCTCTTTATTCACGAACTCGATCTCTTGATTGGTGCGCTGGACAGCTAAGAGCTTCCCGTCCAACGAATATCGGACTCCCAGAATAGGCCCTTCCTTGATGGTGGTCACACCCGGTGCCTCGGCAGGTGGGTGTTGATTGGTAGGCCATGAATACACCTAAGAATGAAAGAAAGAAATATTGAAAAAGTATATACACATAGTTCAATAAACAAGTGCTTCACCAAAGTTACACGAGCTCGCTCGCGCTGGAAATGCAGGAGTGAGTCAATGTAATGTAAGGCAGGATCACCTTGTTGGGCGCTGGCACAAGCAAAAGCTTATTGCCATCATCATACATGACGCCTGCAGCGCCGGGAATGTCGCATCGTAAGGGCGGGTACTGGATGTAGGCATGGGATTTGGCCCCTCCGGCTCCCAAGCTGATGCCACCCCCGGAGCTTGACGAAGCACCCTCCGTGAGCCCCATTGTGCACTCTGACCTACTACTGATCACTTTTTCTTGGCCTGCGCAAATAAGAGCCAGCATGGTGAGAACAAACAAATCCTGGAATCCTTACACAACATAGGGTGCCCACGACTACTGCGCTCTATTTACTTTTATTATTGGCAATTCGAAATCTTAATATCTTCAAAGTCAGACTCGAAAAAGAAGTGAAGGCGGGTTTAGGGTCGTACAGCGTTCTGAATGCAAGCTTTGAGCACCAAAAATTCCTTCTCGCACATGCCTTTCTCCACAGCGGGCACTTTAGTGGCAACGCACTGACCGTATTCTTTCATCTGTAAACAGGTGCCATGTCATGGTACGTTTGTTAGTCACGAATATTAATTGGCGTTTGTACGAATCCAATCAGAGCGCAAACGAGCTGGCCCGCTCACAAAACCCAGAATCCCAGCAACGAACTCCATTCCCACAGCAACCAATCCATCCGCAGGCTCCATAACAATCTACGGCACCCAACCTTCAAGAGCGAGCCTCACACAGCGATCCTAGGTCGCACCAGAGCAGCACCGACCCAGAAGGAAATTAATAGTCCCCCAAAAGAGACAACCCACAGACAGGTAGGAATCGCCACGAGGGAGGGAGGGAGGATGGGTGGGCATTCCAGCGCCTCGGATGCGGGATCATGCATGCATGCATGCAAGCAAGCAAGCAAGCAATCAAGCCGCGGATCGGGCTGGGAATGAATCCAGACGCAGTCAAGAAATGAAAAAACTGACTGACGCAGAATGAACCTAGAGTGAGGATTGAGCGATTGGGGGCATGGCAGAATTAATGTCATACGGCGGGGGAGCAGCGGAGAACGACAGACTTGAGGAGCGCCGGGGGACGAACGCCATGGTCGCCGGCCATAGCTATTCCTTCCTTCGCTCCCTCCGCTTCCTGCAAAGTGACGACGACGATCTGAAGCTCCGTCCACCACGTTGCTGTTGTTGTTGTTTTTTTGCAAGAGCGAGTGACACCCCCTCTTCTCCGCGCCTCCCCCACCCGGCATTGAGAACCCTCCTCGTGTTCCTCCTATATCCGGTAGCCCCTTCTAAGGTTACACCCTCCGCCGGGTATGACAGAGTCCTCTCTCTGTGCATCGACTCTAAGCTATAATCTATTCTAATTAATTATGTTTTAAATAGATTTTTCTTTCCCAAATTTTCTCTTAAATTCTTTTCTTCCCCTTAAAATTTCTTTTTTCTTTCTTTTTTCTTTATTTTATTTTTATATCCAAAATTTTGGACATTTATTTTTAGAATTGTTTAAAAACAAAGTTGCTATGATGGTACGGTATGTAAAAGATTAGAGCGTTTGGATGGCCCCTAGTCCTTCAGAAACAAGTTGTACCACATTAATAATAAAACCATTGAGTACCGGTATTCATCTCAACAAAACGAAATCACCTTGAGTCAATGCACTTGAATGCAGAACAGTTACAAAACTGATGCTGGACCAATACGCAATTTCAAATGCCTACACTTGAATGTAGTAGGCTACAATAGTAAAATTGTACAGTCTTCTACACTTAGTATCTGTCACCTTGGGTTTTCAAACGTTTGTCATTAGAAAATGATAAAATTGGAATTTTGGGGCCAAATTTGAATATGTCGCAAACACAAGGTACACAACACATAAGGTTGATTGTCCTAAAACCACCAACTTAAGCAATCTAGACTATTTTTGGCAGTCCTAAATTCAAAAAAAATATGACCGCATTCGAAATAGGTTTTGATGAGGATTGCAAAAATTTGCAACATCTAATTCGCATTTGTTAATTTTATACAAAATTCCAAAGTGGAAAGTAACCTGTGACCCAAATCAAACCTCTAGGTTCCCCCATGTTCATATTTTGTTGTTCCTAATTCTGCTCATGAGCTAACCCAAAACCACCAACTATTTCTTTGCAATGCTTGGTGTGCCATTGGTCTCCTTCAATAATGAAATTGGTGGTTTTAAGTCTCAACTGTGGTGGCCCCAAGAAAAGTCTACATGTCGTAATTGGGGGAGGTGGTGGAATTAGGACAATCAACCTTACTGTTGAGATTTGACAAGAATAATTTTTTTACCCATTTTCACTTAAGTTAAAACTCCATTTTTAAACTATAAATTCAAACAAAAATAAATACAAATTTTGTTATTTATCAGGTATAAAACTCTTAATGGAAAGAAAGCAAATCCTTTATAGAATCATATGCAAAAGAAATCACGATTTTTGGAGGTGTTTTAAGTGTAAATCTACTTATCAAAACGTCTTATCCTAAGTTGCTCAATTTCCTAGTGAATTTTTTATTTTTTTAATATTTCATCCCAAAAATATATAAAGAAGTGCAATATACTTCACGGACGTGATGATAATACAGAGGGAGCTACTTTGAAGGATTTTTGAAGCGCCTATCAAGATGTATTCAATTTCTTCTTATTTTCTTATTTCTATCGTTGTAGTTGTGATTGTACATTGATCATTTTATTGTATTTTATCATGTCCATTCCATATTATCACCATGAAGGTTGAAGTTAGATTGTGAATTCTTGGATCTCCAACTTGATCATCCATTTCTTTTTAAAGTGATTGACTATTCCTCGTGGCTGTCACCGCGATGATTGTCGTTGTCTTACTTGAACAACCAACGCTTCCAATCGCTGCACTGTGACTTCCTTTGTCATTATTGCGTTGTTGGTATTACCACGTTGATCTTGATTATGCTCCTCAAGCTCAACTCGCCACATGCACCCACAACCACACAAGGTTCCACTAACTACTCTAAAAATTCAATGCCAATTTCTCTTCTTATTCTAAAATATTCAATATCAAAAGCGCACCGATACTTTCACAAAAACATTAGCAATGATCTTTTCCCTTTTATGATGTTCAAAATTTAGAACTAATTGTCAATTTTCTACCTACACCTTCTTGAACTACATCCATCCATCAACCTAACTTTATCTGTTCAAATTATTCATTCCTCAAAGCTCTATAATTAATATTTAACCCCACATCCTCCATTAATTAACTTCTACATTTATCTATTGATTTAACTTCTACTCGTCTCAGGGGGATCACACCCCTTAACGTTTTGTAACCACGTGGGATAGTGGGGTATTTAATAGAGGGATATTTATGCACCTCTACCTATTTTTTTCCTCCCTATTTGTAGATATAAAGCTACTTTGACATATTTTTGAGCACCCTATATTTATTTGTAATTGTATAGAGAGACTAAATTCTAGCACAATATTTTTTTTATAAATTGTACCAAATAGTGAATGGAATACTATAGTAGTATAGCCATTGCAAACCGACTATGTAAGCAACAAACATTTCATACCATTCAAATTGTCATTCATAATTTGGTTAGAATTAGTAACATTAATCCTAAACCATTCAAAGTACCATTCAAATCACAACCAATAGCACTTGGATTTTAGTTGAGGGTTACAAATAAACATGGAGATAACAAAATATACACGCTGAAATTAACAAGTTATAAACACAAATCAAACATAACAAGAAATGCAATCAGCTGTAACAAGACATGAAGTTTTGTACAACTACCTACTTCAAAAAAACAAGGTTACATTCAAATACAAAAGAGCGAAATACAATCAATTATAAGCATTTACTTTATTTGTGTTCACAAACACATTCAACTATAGTCCCATTCAAACTAGGGAACAATCATTTACAATGGGAGGGTGTAGGATAAAACTATAAACCCTCCAATACTATCAAGATACATGTTTAGCATCCTTTACAAAGTCATGATATGACTAATAAATTGTGAGAAGTTTAGCACTAATGAAGACGAATAACCAAAACTAGCAGACGACATGACGGGAGCAACCTTTGAAGTCTCCAACCGCTCCATCTTGGCTTCCTTTAAGGCAAAATACAATCCTCCAAGTCTACCACAGTGAGGTTGGCAAATGTTGTAGCCCACCATCGATCAATCAGAAAGGGCTCTTGTAGAAAAAAAACACAATCAATATAAAATTGGCATATTGGATACTATTAACAAGACAAGTAAGAGCAACAACAAAAAGGGATGAAGTATTAACCACATGCCACCGGCTTTAATTCCCATAATTCCGTGATCAAAAAACTAAATTTTCAGATTTAGGGTGTTGAACATGCTAATTCAATAATCTATACAAGACAAAACAAAAAAGGATGCAAATTCAAAGTTTAAAAAAACATAATACCTAGCTTCCTCCGAATTTGGATTGAGAGTTAACTCATCATCTTCAAGCATTTGAAAAGTCTAATACATGCTTACCACTTCAGCCATCAAGTGCTCATTAATAAACAACATTTTTGAATGAAGCAAGAGAATTTTATAGATTTCATAGGGTCACAAAAAATATCCTAGATCAATATCAATCTCATTTAGACTTTTCAACAAACTCATTCAAGGAGTTCCCATCAACCGGATCAAGTTCAAAGACATCCCTCCCTGCATCAAATGACATAGTCACTGTGCAAATTATGCTATCGATATCAACCCAAATAGAATCTGAGTGGTCATATTTGAATTTGAAGTGTCCGGGGAGTCTTGTAAAATAATTAAAATAGACCATAAAACCTGATTCGGCAATACTTGGCTTTTTACCTTTGTTCACCTCCCGATTTTGAAGGTCTATAGGCTGCCAGCAACGTCCCCACCTTGGACCTACCTTCCGTTTCAATTTTTGAACTCGTCCTATACACCATGTGCCCTGGTCAAAACCATTGAGGACACATGTCGGTTGCAAATTCTTGGAAGGTCTTCCTCTAGTCCTCTTAACAGCTGATTTGAATGTAGATGAGATAGTTGTCGTAGTTCTCTGCATAAAATACACTCCACAATCCATCCCAAGACCCAACAACATTCTTTCTGTAGAAGATGAAGCATTGATGTAATCATCAGAATTGTTAAAATAAATAGAATTTTTCACTCTAGTTAGTCTATCCTTTGACAAAAAAAGGTTAGCATTCAACTGTGACACTAAAGTCGACTTATAAATATTATGTCCACCATATTGAACAAAAAGTATAACCTTATCAGTCGGAAGTGCACTGCTGACTTGAGGCTCCTCCAAGTTCAACATCTCTGTCATTGCATCACGTGTCTCAATTTCTACATCAAAGAGATTTGGGGCCTCATCTTCAACAATGTCTTCTTCTCCTTCAATACAAGGGTTAGAATTACTATTCACGCTATCATGATCTAAAGAATTTTCTTCAAGATCAGCACGAAGAACCTCACCATCACCATCTTCTCCTCTCACTGGTGATTTTGTAGGAACATATGCAAAATTTTGCGGGTCTGCTTTTTCCACCAACCAAGGTGCCATAAACCACACTTTGTTTGCACATTGGATTGAAGGTGACATGTTTAAAACCCTAAGCATAGATTGGGCTTCTTTCAAACCTTCTTGTAGGGCAGCTATGACATCATCATCAATGGCAATTAGTGTGTAATCTGATAGGTTGCAAGCAAGTTCTCCCTCAGCAAGTGGATGGAGGTCAGCCCATACATTCTTCATTTTATTATGAACCCTACCAAATTTCAACCCATTATTTTTGTATTTAGTTGATGTTAAACGATTCAATGTGTTTGCAGTATTAACAAGTTGGTGAAAGTCATATGCTCTCTGATGCCCTTCCATTCCCCCAATCTTAGGAAAAAAAAAATTCACATGAATCACTCCCAGTAAGATGGAGAGGAAGAGCCAATTCAGGATACTTATCTCGAAAGTGACAAATTAGCAACACTACAAAGTGACATGACATTTGCACATCTATAAAGCATTGTTGTGATATAAAATTATTGACAAGAGTAAGTTTTTGAGAATTCCCACCAATTGAATGATTTCCAAACTGAAACCAGAGTTTCCAAATACGAAAGAAAAAAGACACTTTAGAGGTTAAAACAATCCTTGACTTCAAATTCAGCCTAGGGGACAAAAAGATGTCAATGTAGTTAGAGCAAACCTCCAAATACAACTCGGTGCCCAGTGTGCGCTCTTGGTGAACCTTCTTCGACCTCCGAAGTTCTGCCAAACAATCTCTAGTTCTCTTTTGGCAAGTTCTTTGTGCTAACGCCCAATTCTGTCGGTCCTTTCGATTTGTGTCTTCCAATTTCAACCCATGTTGGTCACAACTAAACTTATTGTAAACCAATCCCACATGAGTCAACGTGACTATATCAGATCCCAACTGCGGTGTTCTTACAAGAGAATCAATGGGATTTATAAGTTTTTTTCCATTGTGAATGAAATCCCATCATGCAACCCCATTGCATTACCATTAGAATCTAGTTCAGCGCTAAACACCCACCCTGGCCAATCCACCTTCAAACGATGCCTATCTGTAGACTTGTAGTCAGCAAGCATGAGCTGTCGCCTCCTTGAATCCCCATCACTTACATGCCCAATTATCGGTCCAACAACAATTTTGCAATGTTTATCCCATAATTTATCAATTCTATCCCACTGATCTTTAACCCATTGCAAATTAAAACAATTACAAGTGCAAGAAACACATAATACCAACCTTGGCAACTTGTCATGGAGTGGGCTCACCATCACAACCCTTGCAAAACCTCCCACTTTATCAGATCAAAAACAATTCAAGATTTTATTGTAACCGTCCTCTCCAATGCCTACGCTTGGTTTATAATCTGATACACACATGTGGTTATCTTTGGGTCCACAAAATCCAGCAAGGGTGTCAAAACGTTGTTCATAAGATACTCTAGATTTGACCTTTGTCTTGTCCTCAGCTAGTATGACTGGAATTGGCCCAGTGATCCCGTGTGCAGCTTTAGCATCCTTGTAAATTTCAGCTACAGCTACAAAGATCTCTCCATGCTCGCCCGACACATGTTGTATGCCCTTTTTATTATCCCTTCTGATAGTACTATAACTTAGGCCACTATAGTTCAATGCAAATAAGTCACACATCCTCCTACCTCCATAGACCTTCATAGCTTGGACAAGGGCCTTTGAATTCTGAGAGAATCTAAATCCCTCCTTGCAATTCAAATTAGCTGCTACATCTCATATGAAGTCCCATAATGCTGGTCTACCTCCAAATGCACCAGATCTATGTGCACTCAAGATGTCTCTACAAAACTTATACAAATTGTGTTCATTGGAGGCAGCAATTGCAGACTCTTTTAAAGTTGGACGCTTCACTTTTAATTGAGTGATCCTTAGCTTCGCTGCCCTATGATGTAAACGCTCAATTTTCAATTGTTTTGACATTGAACTACCATGTGTGATCAACTCAGGTAAGGTCAAATAACCAATTCGTAATCCACCCTTAGTACTTCGTGATCCTCGCTTTTCAATAGATTTATCTTCCCTTACCACCCTTAACCTAAAATCTGTTTCAAATGGGATATTTGCACACATATTGCAAGTTAGACCAACCCAAGGTTCATTACTCATAGACACACGAAGGCAACTCTGATGTCTAAATGTTCCATTGATTTTTACACATTTACCATCCACCATAATAACCTCTTTCAACCAAGGTTCAACATACCAACTCTGACCAGGCTTTGTATCAAACAACAAACCCTCTACTTCATAGGATTTCCCAGCATAGACTACGAATGGACCTCTAAAACCCCAACACATTAAAGTTTTGCATTCACATTGACTCATAGAATGGGAAAAATTTACGTCGGGATGGTCTGCTACATGGCCGAAGAATGCATGCAATTGCTTTTGGCTTGATTGAGAGCTGTCTCCTAAAGACTTTGCTGGTCTCCCCCTTTTGCCAGACCTCAAGGCACTTTTTCCCAATCTAGCAACCTCCAACACCTTCTTAGCATGCCTACTCCCTCCAACATGGTTCCTCAAAATGGCTTCCAAGTTTTTTTTGGTGGGCACAAGCTAAAGATGTCATTGCAAGTGACACACTTTGATTTCCACCAAAAGCTCTTCAATTCAGTAGTTAGGGGATCTCCTCCAATCACTTCAAAAGTTTTTTTGGTAGGGTCAATGCTATCATTGACAGCATTCAATATGTCTACACCTTCCAACACCAACTGCCTATGATCAATTGAGGTAAGAATGACAGTTTTCTTTCCTTTTGCAATTGATTTTGGGTGATTGCACCAATCTAAACCCTTCCTCAAGCACCAACTTCTGATGTGTTGATTACTCATTATGTGACTTTTTTTGAAATTGGAAAAGAGATTCAAAATTCTCTCCTTTGTATGCTGCCCATCAATCCCATCAAAGTCCTTGCACTCCCGATAATGGAGAACCACAACACCTTTTCCATGGCAATCGTACGACTTGAGGTCCCATTCATGATCCTCTAAAGAGACATCCTTCACTGCTTTGCGCAATTTCACTTCTCCCTCCATGTACATTGCCATGACTTCACTTGACACAATTTGTGACTGCAGCAGACATTCTTCATTTGAATCTACAGAGATTTCATGGTTTCCAACGGTCTCAACATTGGGAGGTTGTGGCACCGTGTCCTCAACTTCATTCCTCTCAATTGTGTTGATGCAGTGGTACTCACCTCCAAGACGTTTGCGTTTACAAGCCAAATCTTCAACTTCCTGATTGAGGGCAGGGATCATGAAAACCTTATCCTCAAGGTCATTAAAGGACTCAAGGCTGGTTGCCACTCTACAACACTCATCTACATCCCAAAACTGAAATTCAAACTTTAAAACCTTCTTTTCTTCTAGGTGCACTCTTAGGTCAGCTAAGGATTCTCCATCCTCCCCCTTCATAGTTCTAATGCACTTTGGAGATGCTCCTCCATTGGTGAGTGTATACACCTTGATCTTCTTCATTCCCATGCCAAACTGTAACCCTAATTTCAGACCTTACAAACCCCAAAAATAACTCGTAAGCATTCACATGATTTACGTATGTAATGGATGTAAGACTATAAAACAAGCCGACAAGAAAACAATCAAAACATTCACATGAGCATTCACACGGGCATTCACGCGGTCAATTCCATCTTCCTCCATATCAACTAGACCAGCTGTCTCAAAGAAGCTCTCGCTGACCAACAACAATAGCCAATTTGGTGACATATTGTGTTGGTCAATGCATCCAAACACGTTGGATCCAATAGCTTCTAGCACAGGCAAAACCAAAGAGTCGGGCACTCTATCTTCTTGTTCCACCCAGTCACTAACTTTCAGCAGAAATTGAAGGCGAACTTCTTCATTCCAAAAGAATGGGTGTGCCAAAACATCCTTGGCAGCGGGCCTACATGTGCCACAAATGATATTCTCATTAATAACATGGAACTTAACAAGCTAAGAGCTCTGAGTTGATGACTGTCAACAAAAAGGCTAAGTATGATTGAGGCATTAGGAGAAAAATGGGGTCCCAAAGGGGCCCTGTAAGCTTGACCGGGTTAGGTGAACCGGCTGCCCATGCACCATTTTCTATGTAAATCCATTGGTGCAGTCGCTGCCCGCTGACAGCGTCGGAAGCCGCAGTGCTGGCAGTGTTGGCAGTGTCGGCAGTGTTGGCAGCGTCGATTGGCGCGACGCACGGAACTGCACTGCTGGCAGCCACGGTGGCACCATTGGTGCCCTCTTGTAAAGTGCACGGTTTGGCCTAAATTTTTCAACACGTGACCATGGCCAGGGCCCCTTTGTGACTACAGATTTCCCCTAATGCTATATCACACAAAATTCAACAATGGTAAGAATAGATTTACTGTGCAACGCCCAAGTACTACTATGATATGGATATGCAAGGCAACACATACTAAAAAAAGCTTAAAGATCATCTCCTTAACACATAGCCTAAAAGCTTCAATAGAACTTGAGAATTTACCACAGTCAGCACACCTGCATCTGATACACATAATATACGTAGAAGTGTTTTTACAAGTAAAGGTTTTCACGAACATACATGTCCTCTACTTCATTGCTAATGTAAATATTCTACTGTAAGTGTTTGTCCCAAAAGACCTAGAAGCTGAAAGAAGAAAATTACCTTTTGAAAGGATCATGAGAAAGGAGTGCCTTAATCAGATGAAGAGCCTCTGGCAGATCCTTAATGTAAAAGAACCCTGGAGTCCCGTTTGTAATATTTGCATCTCGGAGAAAGTTCTCTCCATAAGGATGTTGTCCCCCTGTGATGCAAAAGAAGAGACAGCCAAGGCTGAATACATCCAGTGAGTGAGTTTGGCGATCATCTTTAAGCTGCTCTGGAGCTTGCCAACTTTTGCTACCCGATCCACCGTTACCTGCACAAATTCCAAGCTGCAGTTAAGAAGCAGCCCATGGAACAAATTGGCTTTCTTTGGAAAAAAATTTAAAAACACAAGACATGCTTGTATGCATCACACGCCAAGTGGTTATGAAAGCAAGGACTCAAAGAAAGACAAATAACTTTGACACTTTCTTTCTTGTATGTTATGACAGGCATTGTGGAGATGATTCAAAAGATACTGAAGATTGATTAAAACAAGATGTTTGCTCAGCCTGATTTACTATTCTAGCCCGATTTACTATTCTTCAAAATTGTGAAAACTGTGTTTAACATAGCACTTTAAAGCTCAAAACCCTAAAATTCCAATATACACTACAGAAAAAAAAATCTATCAAATTTCATGCTATGTAAGCTCAACAAGCATGCCACCTACACCTTATTGTTCATCACTATTATGTACATTTTCCCTAAGCATTTCATACTATTCTAAGCTGATATGTAATTACTATGATTTTTACATGAAAAAGACTTTGAAAAATCTTATAAAATTTTATTTTATTTTAATAAGTATGAAAAAATCAAGGTAGACTGTTTAACAGTACCTTACATGAGAAAAATACCAGAGATATGTAATATAATAAAATGTGAGGGATTGATGAGGTTTGACCAACTTGTTGTAGTGTGGATACTTAAGGGTTAACTATAGCCAAAAATTCAAAGAATGCAACTTGAAACTTGAAATTCATTAGAGAAAACTACTTCACGACAAATCTATGACACGTTAGAGTTATCTTTAAAGTCACCTTGGGTTTGAATAAGAGACCATGAATTTTGCATTAATGTACTTTTATTGTTCCCCCAAGTAGTTGAAAGGTAGGGAAGAGCTTAGTGGTCTCTCATTATTAGGTGTGTAACAGCTTGGTGGTCTTCAAACTCATGGAAAACTAATTTAGTTGTCATTCTTGACGGTTAAACTAGTTTCCCTTGAGTTTAGAGACCACCAAGCTCTTACACACCTAACAATGATAGACCTCCAAGCTTTTCCATACTTTTTAACTATTTGGGGTCAAAAAATAAGAGTACATTAAAGCAAAATTCACGGAATCAAACACAAGGTGATTTCAAGAATAAATCTGTTATCATACAAAAATAACAATCCAGTAAATACGGTCGCACACCTCTGCAAAGTTGCGTTGATCTGTTGCTGATTGTTTGGTCGACAACTCCTTCAGGGTTTGATTTAGTACCATATCTTTTGGTTGAGTAGTGTGCTGAATCCAGAGACTGCAACTTCTGCTGCAAAGTTGAAAATAGCTCTGGCCTGCAATCCAATGTGGTCTGATTTTCATAAGTCATACAAAAATAAGAGCAATCTATGTGTTTATAAGAACGCCAGTCTCTACTACAATGGTCTCGAGTACTACATGTGAACTGGATGACATAAGATTGACTTTTATTTTTGTTATAAATACACCACATATTCTCTAAATTTGATCCCATCTGATCCACAATTTGATTAAAAAGATTGACCGTTTATAACTATGATTACTTGTCCTTTCGAAATTGACCTATCTAGATCAGAAACTTATAGGAAAGCACATTCGAAGGCTGAATTTGTTCAAAAGCATCTTCAAACTTATTCAAAAGCATCTTCGACAGGCACGGACAACTATTCCAAATCTTCCAAGCTCTTGCCTCCATCCTGCACCAAAAAAGGTAGTCCTTGACATTGAGGTACATACTGGAACATAATTTGTCAGTCTGTTGCTTAACCATAAAACAACAAGGATGCATCACAAATTCAATGGATTATAATTTAAAAGGGATCAAAATTTATTTCACCTAACTAGTGAAGAACATTGCATGTGTTGGTAAAGAAAATTAAACAAAATAAATGTACACATACGACTTGCAAGATGCAAGACTGTTTTTGTCCAAAGAGAAACAAGTGGCCAAGAAAGTGCTAACCGTACAGGAATTGTCATTCTTCATAATCGCTTTAAGAGCCTTTGAAGCTGCCGTTCTTGCCTCAGTCCGTGTCAGGCCCTCCAGATCCCCAAGTAGCTTTTAAACATTCTCCAGATCCCCAAGTAGCTTTCAAACATTCTCCAGATCCCCAAGTAGCTCTCAAACATTCTCCTGAACAATGATCTGCAAGCACCGCAGGTGAGAAATGCAGACCCAACAATCAAGACCCAACAATCAAGATCCAACAATCAATAGGACAATGGAAATCGACCAAGTCGTACATGAAATCGCCGAGGTCAAATAAAAGAATGTTGTGACAACTATCGTAACTACACAAAAAACCTGATGCATTGCAAATACGCAGCCACTTCCCCTAAAAATTTCAAAACAGATAAAAAAAAAAAAACCTCACCTCGGATCCAGATTGAGACTGCGATTTGTGAAGAGGACGCCCTCCACAGGTCCATCGTGCTGACGTGATGGCCACCAAGTGCAGTTACTTTGACTTTGCGCTGGAGATCTCCACAATAGAAAAGATGTTCACCTCAAGCGCCCATGAAACGCCTTGTATGAATGCCTCGTGTGAATGCTTACAAGTTTTATAGAAGCAATGGAGTAAAGAAGAAAACTCAAAAACATTCGTCTTACCTACAAGAGCAACGAAAGATCTCCTACCCGAACTCCACGCTTCACCAAACCTTCTGTGCTTGCCCAAACCCTAAGCTTGCCTTCCCTTGAAATTGCTCCAACAAAACCTCAGCAAAATCTTAATCACAAAACCAACAAAACCAACCATGAAGAGACCAACCTTGAAAGCTACGGACGATAAGAAGGACAAAAGTTGTGGAAAAAACAACCGATCGCAAAAGCTAACAAAAAACCGATCGCAAAGCTGAAGAAAAAAAACCGATCGCCGAAGTGGAAGAAAAGAAAACTGATCGCAGAAGCGGAAGAAAAAAAAACTGATTGCCGAAGCGGAAGAAAAGAAAACTGATCGCAGAAGCTCGTTCTAGGCTAACGGCGAGAACCCTAAACCTATTCGGCGCCGTTGTCAAACCCAACGGCAGTGCCAGCACATTCCTTTTCCCCAAAAAATCCCACCACATTTCCCTCCATACTACAGTACTTAATTCAAATTTGGACAGAAAATACACACTTCTTCATCCAAGTAGTTAAACTTGTAATTATTTTACTAATCCTACTACACACTTTTTGGGGGATCCTATATCTATGATCTTATTTTTTTTCTACTAATTATTAAAATAGATGAATTATCCATCACCCTATTTTACATATAATCCTAATGAGACATATTTTCAATGCTATAGTAGATCTAACAAAGTTATAAATTTTACCCAAAACGAATTAAATTGACCCTATTTTTTATCTCACGTGGTTTTCTAAAATTTCGGTAGTCACCTCCCCGAGCTACTCATCAAATACCCCGCACTTGCTTGTTCAACAAAAGGCAAATAATGTTTATGGTGTGATTCGCCACCCAACTATAGAAGTGAGATCTTGTCAATGAGACAACATGATCTTTTTCACCTACAAAGCCAAATCTATAGTCCTAATATTGTTTGTCTAAATACTTAAAATATGTATAGACTAACTCGACCACTACTTTGGTGTTTTGGACCCAGCCGACTTTTCTCCAAAATTGCTCTTGTGTTGCCATTTCTACTCTCCTATGCAAGCATTCCAAAAATATTCACTTTTATTTTTATTTTTACCGTAATTGTAAAATAAGGTCATTTTGAATAGCTTTGATGTTTGTTTGAAAATGTGCCGATTTTAGGACGAAAGTGACAACACAAATAATAGACACCAAAGGCGGGAGAAGCCAATTGCAAAATTGTTTTATTATAGGCTTTATATGTCTTAGTAGATAATGCTTGATGATCATGGAACTTGCAATTGTTTAGCCCGAGACTCCAAATGGTTGTTAGTTTGACATGCCAATTGCTGAGTTAGATGATCTATGCATGATTCCATCAGAGTTCACCAATCAGTCGGACGTTTAGCCCAAAAGCCACCAATTAGCAGCAATTATGGAACCTTTGCTACGGGAGACATGAATATACACTAAATTGGCTAACGCACAAGATATTGACAAGAAGAAGAAGAAGAGGAACTCTGGCCCGGAGGGCCAACGTGAATGTAGGGCCTGTTGGGGGTAGGACTGCTCGCCCGGTCTCCAGTACCGGGGGAGTGCTAACTACCCTTGATGCCTTCTTTCGAAGGTAGGCCCTATGTCACTAAAGACTACTAACTAAGACTAGGGCTAGGCTACTGGGGGAAGGGTTTGGAGGTAGGGGTGTGTGGGTGTGCGAAGGAGGTATTTGGTGTGTAGAGAGAATGCACATCTTGTGTAAATATGTATCGGGATTTATGCATATATATGTATATATATATATATATATGTATATATATATATATATATGTATATATATATATGTATATATGTATATGTATATATGTATATATATAGATGTATATTTATAGATGCATATATATAGATGTATATATATATGGATATATATATATATATATGTATATATATATGGATATATATATATATGTATATATATATATATGGATATATATATATGTATGTATATATATATATATATATATATGTGTGTAGGGATGTAGGTTTATGGTGGAAGGTGATCATGGAAATGTGGTAGAGTTTGGCGATTCTCTAATCTGCGTTTGGTGAGTATAATGTATTGGAGGTATTGAATTGTGTGGGCATGAATGGTACGGAGAGATTTTTCGACGAGGCTTGTGTGCACTTGGATGTGGGGTAGTTTTGTGAGGGTGTGTTTGGTATTTTCATGTATGGCACCACAAGCTCCGACTGTTAGTACAATGAGGGGGGCGACAGTCCATCCTTGGGAGGAGATATCTTGTAGGAGTGAGTTGTATTTATTAGTTTTGTTTGTGATTGTGTCTTGGGGGAAACGGTCATGGCAATATGTGAATTCAATGAATTGTATCGTGATTGATGGGTTAGGATGAGTGGGAGGTGGCGAGTCATGGGGGTGGTTAAGCATTAGTAACATATCCGGGCGTAGTTTGGCGTTGCATTGGCAGCGGGTGCTGGTGCATGTACAAGGTAAGAGCCAGTGGGGGACTGTGGAGTCTGGGGGGCGGTTTTGGTTATGACCTGCATTTATGAGATTGTAGCAGCGTGTAGTTTGGTTGCTCATGAACATTTTGTGAAGTTCCCATACTACTATGTTATGGCGGGAAATACGGAGTTTGTGGATGTTTTGTTCCTGACATGCAAGGAGTAGGTGGGGCCAGGTATCAATTGATTGTGCAGAACATAGAGTGCAGTTTTTGGAGGTGTGTCTAGTTGGCCAGAAGAGGTGTTTTCTGGCATTGCCCATATCTGAATTTGAGTAATTGAGAGATTTGGGAGTCAGGGATGTTCGTGTTGGTCCAAAATGTGTTAGAGAGGGTGTGATCAATGGAGTCATTGTTTACTCATTTATCTATATATGTGAGTGTGGTGGCATGGTCTTTCTGTTGTTGTAGCTCTAGTTGTTCGAGGTATGTTTGGAAATTGCGAATTGGTTCTTTGAATGTGTTGCCTGCTTGGTTTTCCATGGCCCGATGTAGCCAAAATGGGGTGCTATGGGCGTGATGGTGTGGTTCAGAGATGGCTACTGGTGGAAGATATGCTCCAGCTTTGGCGAGTGTGTCTGCCATATCATTTCCATGTATATTTTGGTGAGCTCGAACTTTGTGGAGGAATGTGGGGGTTTTGTTTTGTTTGAGTAGCTGGATGATGTCTTGTAGGAGTAATTTATCAGGGTGGTTGTGTTGGTGTGTGGGATGGTGGATGTGAGTGTTGATAAGGTATAGGGAGTTGAGGCTATCTGTGAAGATGTATATGGGGTCGGTCTGTGTGAGAGTGAGTGTAAGTGCGGTATGGATGGCGGATAGTTCAGCACAGAGGATATTTTGGAGGCTTGGGAGTCTGTAGCTGTTTTGTATGTTTCTTGTTTCATTGTAAATTCCATATCCTGCAATGTCCCCAATTGCATTTTCTTTTGGGGGTACGAAGGAGCCATCAGTGTAGTAGCTATCGGGAGAGTATTTTTGGGTTGTGGTGTGGTTGGCAAAGTGGAGGGGTTGTGGTGGAGGCGGGATGGGTGTATGGAAAGCGTAATTTGGGGCGGTATCCCATTTGACATTGGGGTTTACCGGAGTGAGGTCCGCGGGTTTTTGTGGTGGGAAGATGTAAGGGGGGGGGGGGGGGGAATGAGGCGGTCTGTGAATATTTTTTGTAGAGTGGGTTGAAATTGTGGGTGTGGGAGAGGGTGCATGCTTCTGTTGGTGTAGAGTATGTGTGTGGCAAAGGGTTCTGTAGTGTTGGGGGTGGTGGGGTTGGTGTCAGTAAGGAGAAGTGGTGTATGATATGGTAGTGTATCTGCCGGGAGATGTGCTATAACTTGTGTGTCGGTGAATGGGTAGGTATGGAGGTTGGTGTTGGTATACCATTGTGGGTCCGGTATGATAAGGATGGTGTGGAAGTTAGGGTTTTCTTGAGATGCCAGTCTGGCCCAATGGATGGCTTGTGTAGCTAGGGCCGGAGTGGAGGGGTGTGCTAGACCTACTGTTTGCCATTTATGGGAGAAGGCTGGGCCATGAGATCCAAATATTTGGTCCCTGGGGTGTGGCGAGTTGTAGTTAGAGAGTTGGAGTGGGCATGTTATAGGGGAGGAGAAGTATGAGTGTGTGATGTTGAATGTTTGGATGAGATAGTCTAAGATGGATGGGTCTACGTGGTATTGGTCATGTTTGGAGTTTGGCATGTGAGGGGTGTGGCCCGTATAGCGTTGGTATAAGTCAATGACTTCACTGGCAAAGTTTTGAAGGGGAGGAAAAATGTGGGTGTTTTTGGTTTGGAATGTGGTGTATTATTGCCAAAGCCAGTCTAGGCGAGTCTTGGGTATTGTGTGGATGAAGTGGCCAGTGTGACTATAGAGGCTGGCAGTGTTGTGGGTTGTGTGGATGGTGGGTTGGCTTGTGATGATGTCTTTATCAGGGTTGCATTCAGCGGTAGTGATATGGACATGGGCAAGATCAGTGTGTGAGTGGATGTATCTAGTATCCATTGGTTGAGGTGAGTAGTAATGTTTGGTGAGAATGTTGGAGTGGTGGAGGTGTTGTTGGTGTGTATAGTACTGGTGAAGGAGGGTTGTGTTATGGTGGGTGGTAGAATTTGGGGGGTAGGGGAATAGGTGTTTTTCTTGGATCCATTTGGTGTATGTGGAGTTATTTGAGAGATGCCAGAGGCAGTGGTATTTGTTTGTGTGAGATGTGGTGTTTGTAGAGTTGTTGGTACGAGAGAATGGTTTGATATTAAGGATTTGGTGTAGAGTACTAGTAATGGGAGGTGCAGGGGCAGTGGTGTCGGGGAGGTTGTTAGGTGGAAGAGGGGAGGGTGTGTGTGGATTATGAGTAAGCGTTGCCGGGGGGGGTGAGGGTGGTGGGAGCGGGTGGATGGTGTTGATTGAGTAAGGTGTTAGTGACATGGATATTGGTGCAAGGGTAGGGGCAGGAAGATGGGCAGGGAGCTCTTTGGCAGAACATGATTTGGCAATGGTAGATCGCAGTTTGCTGGAGTTTGGAGTAGGTTCCAAATTTATTTTTGAATTGGGATGGGTTTAGTAGTGTTTTACCATCTGGGCATGTAATTTGGTTAATGTTGTAGATGCCAGAGGTGTATAATTTATTGAGTATTTTTTGATTAGCTAATTGTTGGGCGGGGGAGAGAATGTGGGCTTCTATGTTCCAAAGTTGTTCAAGGGGTGTAGTGTGTGTGGGGAATAATGTGTCGTTGCTACAAATTTGGACCCCATGTTGGTGGAGGAGTGCGATGGTTCGGGTGGTGGGGGAGTGTAAGCATTCGTTAGGAGAGATTTTGTCCAGGGTGGTAGATCCTTTATGTTTGGCCATGATAAATTTGATCAGACCTCTGTAGATTATACCCAGTTGGCCAGTGTCGTTGAGGGCGTCACGGAGTTGTTCGCCTATGCATTTGAGATAGGCATTAGTGAAAGAGAATGCCTCAATGCCAAATAGGTTGTGAGGAAGTTGTGTTGTTAAGTTGGGTGTGCTGCGGGGGAGTTTACTGATAGTTTTGGTGGTAGAGATGATTAGTTTGTCGAGTTTCCTGATATCGGGGATGGAGTAAGGGACGGCATGGAAGCTGTATGCCACGCCAGGTCTGAGGACTGTGTTGACTATTTTTAGTTTCTGTCGGAGAGTGGCAGGAGAGCTGAGTAGTTGTTGGCCCTGTTTGCGGAGTTTGTTGGTGGATATTGCTTTTTGTAGGTTCCATTTTAATGAAGGAACTAGTTGAATTCCTAGGTATTTGTATGGTTCATTTTGGGTGAGTACGGGGAGGGGTTGGTCATTGTATGTGATGTTGTGAGATTGGATGAAGGCTTTAAATGTAGTTGGATTGAGGTGGGATTTATTTGGACAACCGGTTATGGCGCATTTAGGTATGCTGAGGTCCATTCCTGCCCAGTGGTTAAATTTATGGAGTTTGTGGAGTTGAGGTTGTAGTGCTTTGATATTATTAGTTATGATGGCCAAGTCATTGGCATATGCAGCGGTGCTTTCTTGGAATGAGGAGGTTTTGAATGTGTATCCAAGATTGTCGCGGTGGAGCCAGCGGATAAGAGGTTCGAGGAAGATGATGAATAGGTATGGGCTAAGGGTGTCTCCTTGGATTGTCCCACGTAGTATTTGGACAAGTTTAGTGGTGCCAAAGTGTTCACCAGAGAAAGAGGTGGTGGAGTTGGTGTATATGTTGCCAATTAGTTTAACGGCGTCCAGTGGGTATCCAAGGTCTTCCATGATGGAAAGCAGGCGGGCGTGGTCAATTGATCCAAAGGCATTCTTAAAGTCAATGTAAATGAGGTATATATCCTGATTGGTAAATTTAGAATCTTCTAGGGCGGCTATGAGTTTTTGGATTTGTCGAGTGGTGCATCTTTCAGGTCGGAAGCCTTCTTGGCTGCTATGTAAGATTTGGTGGGTTTCACCATATGTGGTGAGGATGGAGGTGAGTGTGCTGGTGAAGAATTTGTATATGGTGTTAGCGAGGGCAATTGGCCGGTGGTTTGGGAGGTAGAGAGGATCTCCTTTTTTGTAGAGTAAAATGGTGAGGCTGGTTTTCCATGAGTGGGGTATGGATTTCTGTTTATAGCATTGGAGGAAGAATAAGTAGAGGAGGGTGTGGAAAGTGTCAGGCATGTGTTTGATTGCTGCATTAGGGATTCTGTCAGGGCCAGGTGTTTTGGCATTTGCTAAGTGTTTTTTGCAGTGATCGTATGTTTTGCGGGTGAAATATGTGTGCAGTGGTTGGGATGGGGTGCCACGCTTGTCAAGTAAGAATCCATCAAGGTCGTGCCAGGGATATTGTTTGACTGCACATGTGCAGTGGGGCGTATGAAGTTGGGTGTTAGTACAAATGGGGGCGACCGGTTGGGAGTTGATGGTTTGTTGAGCTTGTATTTCCGTGGCTATATCATTTGGGTGAGTGAGAATGTTCTGGTTTCTATCGATGAGGCTGTCTAGGGGGGGGTTGGTTTCTTCATTGAAAATGGACTTGTGGATGCGTTTTGGTTTTGTGGAGAGAGTGTGGCGGTAGTGTTTGATGGCTTTGCAAATGTTAGTGGTGGTTTGTTTTTGGACAATTATGCGGGCATCTTTACGGGCTTTCTTGCCTAGTGTGGCAATATCATTAATCCATTCTGGTACGAGGTGTGTCATGGGTGGGGGATGAAGTATGTGTGTAGGGAGTTTGTTGAGAATTGGGTGTTGGCGCCAATTGGTGTCATGTTGGACTATGTAGATGAGTTTGCGGATAGTGTGATAGTGGTGTAGGTGTTTTTTCCATTGTTTTTGTTTGGTTCTAGGGAGAAAGCCACCTTGGCGTTGGGTGAGTGGTGTGAGGGATGGGGGTGGAGGTGGTGCACATACTTTCGCGAATGTGTTTGATAAGGCTTGAATGATATTGTCCATATCAATGGTCGCTTGCTGCCAGTCTAATGTGGTGAGGGGTGTGTCTGTTTGTAGTTTTTGGGTAAGTTGGGAAATGAGGTGGGAGTGGTTGGAGAAGAAGGAGGTGTGGAATTCTTGTAATTTTTGGGGGGTAACTACGTTGGGTACACGTGGAGGGGGCTGAGGTTTTGGTGGTGGTATGCGGGTGATGATAGTGTTAGGGGGGATGTTTAGAGAGATGGGGAAGTGGTCAGAGTTGAGTGGTAGTGAGGATAGTGTTGTGGATGTGTATAATTGGGCAGTGGGGCTTTTGATGTAGAATCCATCGATGAGACTATTGGCTGTGTAGTTTTCTCCTTCTTGGCGTGAGTAGGTGGTATTGGTAGGTATGTATTGGAGTTGTTGGGAGAGTGTGTATTGGTGCCAGTCATAATCTAAGGGGGTAGGTGGTGTCCATGTTTGATTAGTGTAGCGGCCGATGAGATGAACATCTCGGTTGAAATCCCCGAGAAGTAAGATGGTGTGTGAGGGTTTAGAGGTAATTGTGGCGTGTATGGTATCTTTAATAGTGGCTATTAGTTGTAGGTCGTTGGGGTGGGTAGGCATATAAATATTAATAAAAATATGGGGGGTGAGTGGGTTGTTTTTGATTTCTAGGATTTGTAGGTACGGTGAGATGGTGTTTGGGGTGGGAATTTTGTGGATGTTTCCTGGGAAAGCAAGGTTTTGATGGATCAGTGTCATGAGTCCTCCCCGAGTTGGGGTGTAGTTAAGGTAATGGCGACGTGCACATTGAGTGGCTTGGTGAGTGTTATTACAAAGGATTTTGTAGTTTGGGAATAATCTAGTGAGGTATTTATGGGATTTAGCATTAGATTTGGTCTCTTGTATGGCGATGATTGCGGGGGTGGTGTGGAAGTGGTGGATTAGACTTTGGATGTTAGGGAGGGATGTGTTTAGAGAGGCGACATTCCATGTAATAATTTGTGTTTCGTGGTGTGTGTGTGAGGAGTAATGTGGTCGTGGGGGTGGGAGGATTTGTTGGGGTGTGTGTGGCGTGTATCCTATTTGTGGGGTAAGGCATTCGAGTGCTTTTTCTAAGAGTGGGGTGGGAAGTGTGGGAAATTGTGTTTGGAGGTCTGAGATGGTAGTTTGTGGTGTGCTGGTGATGGAGGAGTATAGTGTGGAGTGTATTGAGTTGGATTGAGCTAAGAGGTGTGGGTTATGGGTATGGAATGTTTCTAGGGGGTGGTGTGGGCCGTGGAATCTTTGGGGAGGGATGGGGAGATGTGCGAGTTTTGTCATTAAGTCGAGGAGTGGCGTGAGTGTGGTTTGTGGAATTTTGGTTTCGCATTGTGATGGTGTGGGGGCTAATATAGTGATGAGGGCGTATAGGAGATGGTCGAAGGAAGTGTATTGTTGACATAAGGCTGTCAACAAGGGGTGAGATTGTGAGCAGGAGGGATGGTCTGGGTGGGTGATGTGGAAAAAAGGGGCGAAAGGTGGGGAGAGGTGTTTGTATTCGAGTCGAAGTTTGATAGTTTTTTGATAGAAGTATTTGTCTGCTATCTTTTTGTGTAGGGGAGAGAGGGCTTTGCGAATGGTGTGCATGGTTTGGGGTCCGGGGTTTGCTTTGATGTCACCATCGAGAAGTAAAGAGATGGAGGGGTTGGGGCGATAGGGGGGAATTAGGGTGGGGTGGGTTTGTGGGTAGTCTATGGGAGTTGGGTCTTGGGGAGAGTCATTGCATGGAGTGTGTAATTGTGGGTGTGTGATGGTGTAGTATGTGGGGGTGTGGGAGTGGTAGGGTAGATATATTTGTGGCGAGGCCGTTAGGCCGAGGCCACAGAGAGTGTGGTGCAGAATTTTATAGGTAGTGTGGGTGTAGGAGGCGGAGGAGGTTGTTGTGTGGTTGGGAGTACACGGGGTGTCGTGAAGGAGTGAGGGGGGTGGTAAGGAGAGGGCCAAAAGTTCGGGGGTGGTTATTATTGGTAGAAGGTTGTGCATGGGGGAAAATTGTTTTTGGTGCGTCTGGAGTGAATGGGCATAATAGGGATATTTGGTAAGTAGTAGGGAGAATGGGATTATTTTTTGAGTGAGGTGAGGGGGAGTAAGGAGAGGTGATTTGTAGTGAGCAAAATGTGATACTTGGTGGGGGTAGGTATGTGCTGGAGAGAGGGTTGGGAAGTGGAAGGGGGTTTTGGACCTGAAGTGAAGTGGCAGGTTGAGGTGGCACTTTTGATGTGGCATCCGTGGGTTTGGGGGGTTGGGTGGAGATAGGGCTGGTGCATGGGGTGTATCGAGGTGAACTGCATGGTGGTTAACGAGGGCCAGTGCATGGATTTCATCGAGGGTGGGGAGGAGAGCTAGGGTTTCAGAGCAGTGCTTGGAAAATAGGGGAGTTGTGGGTGCGGGGGTCGTGGGGACTCGGGGGCGCAGAGCGCTGTCGGGTAAAGAGGAGCGCGCTCTGAGAATTCGCGGGGAATCTGGCTGCGACTCGATGACCAGATAGCTTGGGAGATCAGTCTTGTCTTCAACTCTTGTACTCTTCAAATCTTCAAATCTCTTCCCAGTCCTATCCTGCAATGACTCTAAAAGGTTTAAGGGTAAGGGTGGGGTAATAAGAAACCACGGGCCTCGGACGGGTAAAACGGGACAGCCAGACCACGAGCTGAAACCGTCCGAAAGATGGCTCCTAAATTTCAAACCCACGGTGACCAGCAAACGTGCCTCACCGGTGGGAACAACATAAACACGACCGTGTGGGTGATCAATCCCACTTCGCCGCAACAAAGTTTACAAAACAAAATTGAAAACAACTAGCCTCCAAAACCGGCTGGGAATAACAATAAAAAACAACGAGCCTCCAAAACCGGCTAGGAACAACAATAAAAGACAACGAGCCACAAGCCACAACACACAAATGTTCTCGTCTTCTTATCTTGAAGTCTTCAAATCTTCTTCCTTTAAAGTCTCAAAGTGTTTAAAAACACAAAGAAACCTTCAAGGCAATCTTCTATTGTGGCTGCGAGCTTCTAATTGATGCTACAGATGGTTCAAGTCTCCAAAAGCTAAGTATAATAGCTTTTTGAAAAGCTAAAACAACAAACTAACACTTCTCAAAATTTCAATTGAATCTAAGTTACTGTCCAAAAGTTATAAGAGAGCAAAGTGGAAGCTTTATTTTTCTTTTGACAACCAACCTCCGCCTCTTTATATCTTCATAACTTTTGATCTAAAGCTCTTACATACAAGTGCAATAGCATTTTGAAAAGCTAATGCAAACTACTACAATATGTATAATTTTTATAGAAACCCTAAACTCTGTCCATAAGTTATGGCTAATCAAAGTTTCGGTCTCTTTATTTTTAGAGAGTTTCAACCTCTCAACTTCAACACACAACAACTCCTTCAATAAAACTCCAAATAGATTGAGTGATAGCAATCTGGAGAGTTAATCTCATAGGCTATCAGTCCTGTAGATTTCAAAAGAAATTATCACAGTGACCAAAAGTTATGGTCCTCGAAGTCTTAGCTTCCTTCTTTCCAAAGGCAGTCAACCTCCAAGCCTTCACACCTTCATAACTTCCTCCTTGGAACTCCAAATCATAAAAGTAATAACTTTTTGGAAAGCTATTACAATGATACATACACTCTCAAAATTGCAAAGCAAGTTGATACACACAACAAAAGTTGTGGCTCGTCGAAACCTCTGCCCTCTCAATGGACGGCCAAGGGTTTCCACAAACTTTCAACCTTCACAACTTTTGCAATACAATTCCAAATTCAACTTATAAGATCAATTCAAAAAGGTCTCATTACAAGGAACAATCTCTCAAAATTTCAATTTAAACAAAGTCTTGCTCAATGAGCTACATCAAGTCGAAATTCTGCCTCCAAAGCTCTCACTATTCACACCCACAAAAAAACTCCCGACAATCTTCAAAACCCCAAGACCTCACTAAATCTCATCCAATCAAAGGTGGCGGTGGGGCACATATGCCCATGCTCCCCTTTCAAGCTTCAAAGAAGGTACTTTTTCCCCCCCTTCCTATTCACACCTTTCAAACCACCTAATCCTTTGATGATTTAATTAAAACGAAAGACAAACTATATGTACTATTTTCATTCCGCTACTCCATTCATTGAAAATACAAAGCTTAGAGCATAAATGTACACGATGGAAGCATTTCCATCACGACAGCGCTGCTCCGATCTGTGGATGCGGGGGTCGTTGGGACTCGGGGGCGCAGAGCGCTGCTCCGATCTGTGGGCGCGGGGGGCGAGTGTAGGGCGTAATTGCTTGTAGTAGGCTGTGTGGCGGCAATTGTGCGGATTAGTTGCTGGAGTTCGAATTTGGTAGGCTGCGACGATGGCAGAGACAAGAGAGACGCAAGGTTGTTTTGGGGTGGGTTACGGGGAAGGGATTGGGTGAGACAGGGGCGCACAATTGGGGAGGGAGGAAAGGTGTGTGGGGAGTGTAAGGCGAGAGGCCAATTGAGACAAGTAAAGTGCAAATTGAGGGTGTGGTTGCAGGAATGCAGCAAGGAGAATTCTGTTGTAGAGTCAATGAGCAGCTTTTTATTGCATTGAGGAATACAGAAAGAGATGCTGGATTGAATAGAAAATAGAAGCCACAGTAGATTTAGAGTGGTGTAATTCATGGATGCTGGTGAGGTGAAGGTCCAGTGGGGCGATTCATAGTCTGTTGGAGTGAACCGGTGAGGAGGGCTGTAGAAATGCCGCTCATCTTGTTAGAGTAATCGGTGGAAGCTGTGGTAAGCAGCTGCAGCTGTTGTAGCAGATGCGTGTGTTGGGCCGTTTGCGCACTTGCGGCAGCGCTCACGGTGTAGGAAGTATGGTCGTTGATCTCTGAGCGTAGCGTAGTGAGTCGGAGTTGTAGTTGATCCACTCCAGCTTGTAGAGAATCTCGCAGCTCCGTCAAGGTCGGCCCTTGGGGGGTCTCATTTTTGAGAGCAGTAATTGCCTCGTTAATGAATTCCCGGGTTGGGCGGCGGTCTTGTGCTCGTGTAGATTCGGGGGGTGCAAATCTAGCCAAGCTTCTGTGGTGGGGCGTGAAGTCAATCAATTTCCCAAGCAAGGGGATGGCTCTTCTAGAACACCAGGCAGTGTACACCGCGCTATTCAAACAATAGATGGTTGGAGCACCGTCATGGCGGCCAAGAGAGTCATCATGTGCTCGATTGTAAGAGATGGTGACTATATTTGGTGCGCCCAGTAGTTTGTGTAGTGCGGCGGATACCTGTGTTTGGGAATATTGAATATTCAAGCCATGTACCAGTATGGTTGTACTCAGTGCATTCTCGGTGTAGGTGCGGGGCTGATCACACCAGCTATGAGCTCCTTCACTTGGACTTGTTCGTTGTTGAGCAGTGGTGGAGTATTGAGGATGAACTGCTTCGAGAGAAAGCTCGTAACGGTGATGTCGGCAGAAGATGTTGTGGTGAATTTCTTGGCAGCTCCAACGACCTCTGCAAAGGCTGATTTGGTGTAGCAATGGGTGATGAGGTCCGCGAGAAGTGTTCGAGAGTTGTATGTGGTGAGGATCGGTCCCGTGAGCTGAAGGCGCCGGTTGTTGGCTGTGGACAAGAATTCATAGCCTTTCTCCGCCTTGCCGACAACGTATTCTGATGTTTGCATTTGAAGTATGAAAATTCGTTGTCCCTTGAGAAGAACAATTGCGTCAATTTCGGGGTTGAGCAAGTCCACGCGAATGAAGCCAAGCCACCCGTGAGTCTTGCGATTGACGATGGCTGAGACTGGTTCGCGGAATCGGTTGGCTAGCGGTATATTCATGTGTGCGAAGCGTGCGATGGCGGCGTCTTGGACTTGGGTCTTGGTCATATGGTGGTAGTCTGAGTCAAATCGGATTATAATCTGGTAGCTCTGAGAGAGTCCTGTAGAGGGCACAATTTCGGTATCTAAAGGTATTTGTGTGAGGTGTAAGTATTGGCCCCCAATGCCATCTGGGCGGGCGGATGGATAAAGTTTCTGAGGGACATGAGGAAATGCATGGCGACATGAATGAAATTCGAGAACTTCAGAGTCAGGCATGACTCCTGATGCTAAAGCCTCATGCGCCGACTCTCTACACTCGGGAAGACCAGCTTGACTATTAATGTGTTCGTGGACACTGAAGGACAACCAAAGCAATGGTAAGCAAGTGAGGGAAGGAAGTTGAGGAGAGGGGGGGGGGGGTGAAGTGTGCCTGGATTGGTGTCCACTTGGCCGAGTTGAGGGTCTGGTGCGGGTATGTTGACCGGAGCAGTTGCTGATGGGGTGTGCGTTGCAGATGGCAGCTGCGGCGTGGAGCTGGCTTGTGGCGGTCTGCTACTCTTGCTGGGTGCAGATTCCCTTGATGATGAGCTTCGAGTTTGACGGGGTGGGGCATCAGAGTGATCACTCGAGTCACCATCATCCAGCAGCCGGCGTTGTGTACGGTTTCGTTTGGTTGCAGATGAAGTTTGCATATCTTGGTCCGGCGTTGAGTTCTGGGGAAGTGGTTGGCAGCCGGGAGGGAAGTCCCGGATCGCGATGGGCGCCTGATCTGGAGATTTCTGGACTGGGGTACTATCTGCACGGCTCTGCATTCTGATCACTAGCTTTTTGCGAATGGCACCTGTAGAGGTAGTGCGAGTAGTCTTGGAAGAACTAGAAGGTTTGGAAGTGTGGGGAGAAGGAGCTTTCGTCATCGTGGGGAAGTGGGGAAGGTAACTGAGAGTACAGAGGGAAGAGCGAGAGTGTGGAGAATACGTGCAGCGTGTGGGCATTGAGGGCAGGCACCAAGTGAGTTTTCTGGTCATGGCTATATAGTGTGTGTTGGTGTGTGGTCCTGGGAGGGGAGTCGCTTGTGCCAGGGGGGAACGCAGGGACGGTGGATGGATAGCATGTTGCGGCGGTGCTATGGTACTGGAACTGCGAGTTCTGGATTTCGCTGAGAGAATGATGGGATATGGTGTGTGGAATGTGGGCCAGGTGCGGATTGAGAGGTGCTGTGGGATGCATAGGTGTGGCAGGTGGAAGGTGAGGAAGATTCGGATCTGTGGCGGGGAGCTATAGTGGGCTGGCCGGAATTTTTGGGCGGTGGCAGTGAGCCAGTTGGGGAGGGAGCGTAGGGGTGTGGGGGGCGAAGAGCAGGATGTGCGAGGATAGGGGTGTGTGTCGGAATGGGGAGGTTGGGAGGGGAGAGGCAAGTAGGCAAGCCGGTTGATGTTGGGAAATGGCGGAATCTGGTGAGAGCGGATGTGTGCAGGGATGTCGTGTGGGCCTGGCTGTGAAGATGGAGCTTGTAGCGAGGTATAGTGGTAGTGTTGTAGAATGTTGTGGCGATGGGCTAGGAAGTAACGTGTAGAATTAAGAATACATGGTAGTGGATATGTGTTATAGCTGATGCAGCTGTAGCGGTTGTGTTGGGAGCCCCTCTGATGGAGTGGTGCCGATGTTATGGATTGCGTGAATAAAGAGGCAGACTTTGATGAAATTGAGGCATTTGTGTGAAGTTTGTATGCAATGTGTGGATGTTGGAAGCGTGTATGCTGTGTGTCATGAATGGAGTGTGGGAATGGGTGGTGACACGATGAAGAGGAGAGTGGTATGGGTGAGTGTTCATGTGGGCGTGAATGGGATAAGGGAGGGAGCTGGTAGGCTGGGGGTGTTGTGTATGGTAATTGTGAATGGACTGGGTGAGAAATGGGATCTGGATGAGCGGATGTTTGCAGAGGGGATGTGAGAATAGGGGTGGGGAGTGCGGCCGGTGTGTGTATGGAGGGTAAGCAAGGATGGTATGGATTGATTTATGTATTAGTATGTTGGAGGGGGTTGTGGAGATGGGGGCATTAGTAAAGATGTGGAGTGATTGTGGGGAATGAATGTAATTGGTGACATTGTGGGTTATGAATGTGGTGTTCTGTGTGGGGGAAGAGTGTGAAGGTGCGGGATATAAGTGAGGCTGGTGTGGGTGCGTAGCTGTGGGGAGAAGGAACGTTGCAGAAGCTCGAAGCTGAAAGCTTAGGTGGCGCGCCGTAGATGTTGCGTGGAGGTTGAGCAGCGAGGGCTTGGCAGTCGTTGTTGGTGGGAGGACCCTGTGGACGGGGTGGCTTGCGGCGAAGTGTTCAAAAACACATATTGCGAAGAGGATGTGCCGAATTTTGGAGATTGTTGGTGACGGGTCTTGGATGAGTCTGCGCTTGGTGCAGAAGGGTGCTGCGGGTGTCGGAGCAGTACACAGCAACGTGCGAGGGAAGGCGGGAGGGCGGCGGCGCGCCATCCTGTGAAGTGCGGCTAGGTCATGGAACCGGGTTTCACGAAGCTCAAGCGGTGCTCTGCGGCAGAGTACGCCCAAAGATATTGGCACTTAAGCCTTGAATGCTTAATTGCTTGCTTGTCTTGATTTTTAGAGAAATTGTACACTTGAATTCAATGGCGCAATTTTGGCATTGTCCAAGTGTGCAACATTTTCTCGAATTAATATGGCTTCCTATTCCAATGTCCTCTTCTAGGTTTGCAAAATGAAACTCTAGGTACGTCCCGGCCAAAATCCCCCGGGGAAGTCACTGTCAAGAATTTTGATAACTACGAGAGAACAAATATAGGGTGTCTTTTATTCATTTGAGATAAAAATTGTAATTTATAGAAGTAATATAGGGTGTTCCAAAACCAATTTGGGAATATTTAAGAAATGTTCTCAAAATATACGTGGAATGTACCCTAAATATATACTATAAATAGTAGAATATTCTAATTGTTTCATAGCCCTCCATTCAATACCCTTTGTACGCTCATATGTATCCAAATCTACACTAAGTGACTTCCCCGAGCAAATCCATAACTGAGCACCGAGACTTCATTGATTTACTTCTAAAATGGACTTACTCATCGATCGGTACCAACATAATCTACCGAGGCTGGCTTGGACAACCCACCGAGACCTAACTATTATACTTGCTTCCGAGGCTTGATGTGAGAGATCAATTAGAAAGAATTCCACAAAGTCTTGAGTCCCGAGGCTAACTAACGACTTGGGGTGGATCTCACCTTCGAGGCTCCAACATCAAGGCTATATAAGCCAACAATGGCATGGCCATCATACCGTAATCACAACCTTTGTGAGCTTACAGACTTCTGATAAGAGCTAGCGCCAATCTCTAAGTGCCAACAGGGAGTATTTTCATATCGTTGAATGACCGATACTTGTACTATGAGTAGCATCTAGCTAGGCGTGGAAGTGCCAAAGTAAAGAGTGCCCACTATCAAGACTGAGTTGAAGCTAGTACTAGTGACGTCCAAGAATTATGGATCCAATCAATCCTCCCTTATCCGCACGACCTCCGCTATCTGCGATGACAAATTAGACCTATTTTGTCCGAAACGAAAGGATGTATTGGAATGCCACATTGGTTTCGGCCCTCTGACGGATCCAGTTGTAGGGTCGTTTGGCCACGTCTTTTGTTGGCCATGCGTGTACAAGTGGCTCCGGGATAGAACTATACCATGTTGCCCAGTTTGCAAACATAAATTGATGATAGACCGCAACATCATTCCACTTTACGGCGGTGGAGAACTTGGTGCAGGGCCAAGCAATGACAACGGCAACGAGGGTAGTGCAGCTGAGAGCCTTCCAGCTTCAGACATGGCGCCCCCCCCCCCCCCCCCCCCCCCGCGCCCGAGCAATCCACTATTGGTCGATAGATTGAAGATTGGTGCACTTCTCACCCGAATGTACGAATTGGAGATAGAGCGGGCCAATTTGGAACGTGAGAAGAGCGATTTGGAGCACATGAACGCTGACTTGAGACGTCAAGTTGTAGAGAATGACCACCGGATTTTTGAACCCCAGAGAAATCCAATGTATCTGGGTGTGCGCGAAATGCAACAAAGGAACTTTGCCTCAAATCTAGAGGTTCAAGAGAATCAGGCAATGGAGTCGTTGCCGCATATTGAAAGGAGAACTCAAATGGGTGAAGAGGTTGCAAGGAGCTTGCAGGAGCTATTAGATCAGTTAATTAGCCCGCGGTTGCCTAGAAGGAGCCGTAGAACAAGGAGCCGTAGAACATGATTTCAACCAGCACGGAGTAGTTAATTTGCAATTTATACGTAGCTAGCTAGTCGTTGATCGATGATGGGATCTTGATCATCCGTGCGTGAGTTGGTCACATGGAATTTGGTGTATCCTACAGTACGTAAGATTATTTGTACGGAAATAGTCCATCATCATATTTAATGAATAATTTTAATTTCAACCAATATTAATATTTAAATTGAATGTTTAGGGTTTAAGGTTTTAATTATTATTTTTTAAATGAATTTTTGAATAACAAGCATTCTGTCTTAAAATCAGCTAAAAGTCTCAATGTAAGAATATGACCATGAATTGCCATGTTTCCATTGCACACGTAGCAATGAGTGATGTCCAAACATCACTAAAATCCTAATTTTCTTAATTAAAACCTTGATTGAAGTTTTCAAGAGAAATCCTACTAACATTGTTTAAGGCATTCTAGGCCTGGTGAAATGGTATCGTTCATTTGCAATCTATGAGATGCAAGTTTCACAAAACAAATAGACTAATTTCTGCTTGTGTATATTTACACATGAGCAGCAGAGAATTGTATCTTGGCTCTACTGGAAGTGGAAGTTAGTGTTTGTTTACGCAGTTGGCCCATGTGAGCGCTTGAGCTTCTGCTTTGCATTATGGATCCAATACTTCAATGTCTTGGGCGTTACACCTGAGCCAAATTCAAACAACCATGACATAATCAAACAATCAAGAAGAAGATTGAAGAAGAACAATCCTCAGTAAAAAACGTGTCATTTCCCACTATTTCCAATGCCTACGACTACTTGTCTTAGGTTAAGAAAGTGGAGATACTTCTCCGGCCTAATCAACCTTAATAGGTGACCGTCCTTATTGATCAATAATGAAAAACCAGACCAATGGATAAAAACAGTTGACTAATCACAAGTATCAATTTCGTATTAAAGGTATTCATCCTTTGACGCTCCAGCGTCCATATTCTGGACGCTGGATGATTTCTGACGCGTCTGTTCACCACATATGGTGATGTTGTTCATCCATCCAAAATTCTCTTGATTCTTGTGCTAGTTGACTACTATTTGAACGGTATGGATCTTCAAAATAAGATAATGTGAATTTTGAAAAAATTACAAAAGTGGTTTATGTCAAGTTTCAATCTTAGTTCAAAAAGTGAGACCTTAAACATGATTTTTCATAATAAGTAAAATCAAATAATGAAAACCATACCATCTTACAGTGCATGTTATTCCAATTTCATTACAATATTTTTTAATTTTTCTGTGTTGGTTTTGGATTTTTAATTGAATTTCAAGAGAAAACCTTGCCAAATTAATTAAAAAATATTAATAATAAATATGATGAATCCAACCGTACATATGTTATCTTCACATTGACATTTACAACTTTGTTTTATACATCAACTTAATTTTTGTTTTTCATCAACCAATTTACAACGAATCTTTGAAAACAGTGTTGAATCAGGACCTTAAAGGGTTAATGTCCACAATGGTTCCAGAGAGGAGAACTATGAAATGATGCTGCATGCATGCATGGGTGCACTTGAGTCATCGTAGCACCCTTAAACTGGGAGCATTTACTCAGTGGTCTCAGGATTTACTACACAGAGCTTTAATTTACTTTGTAGAGAAGGAACTAAGATAAGCTAAGGCAGCTAGCTCATGAACTTTTAAACAGTAGAGACGTGCTATGTAAGCTTACATACGATGCATAGTGGTCTACGGAGGCACTAGTAGGAAATGTGTCATTTTTCACTTAATATAAATGAAAAAGGAATGAAACCACGCCATTCACATGGGTTGTGTTAGTGCTAGTGAGTGGTTTTGGTCACAAAAAGACAGAAATATAAGCATAATATTCAACCACTATTCATTGTTTTCATAAAATGGGGAATGGAAAACGACAAGTCTTCTACTAGTGAGGGATCAATTACTTTTGAAAGAAGTTTTGCACTTTTGTGGCACTACAGCAAAGGGTGTCTTTTCTCATATGGTTTTTCAGCGAAACCACTTCACTTCTCACCATGTGTCAGAAGAGGTGATAGCACAGTCACATTTTCCTGGACTCTCAGTAATGAGAATTGACGAGTTAACCCCTAAAAGCCCGAGGGGTATTGGACAAAACATAGATGTGTTATAATATGTGCCTTCCATATGTTTGATGAAGGTTGGTTCAATAGACAAAATGTAGAGTATCATCTTTACAAATTATCCATACGGTCAAACTTCCAAAATAATCTTTAGATCATTTTTTAATGAATTTAAAAGCATTAACCTTCGAAAATTTGTATAAATTATAATTTTCAATTTTAGAGTTCAAAATTTAGTACGATTGGTTAAAGTCGGGCTATCTATCGTAAACTTCAAAAAAACAAGAGAAATGATGGAGGAATCATCATTACTTTCCCCAAATAGCAAATTTTGTAACACTAAGACAATGTTGAGGTGATCTACTTTGAAAAATTCTCCCGGGTGGAGTTTAACTCGGATTGCCATAATTCAAATTGGGTTGGAAAGTAGACTTGATGTAGTATTTTAAAATATTTTTTATTTTTTCAGAATATTTTTTGTTTGTTCCGGGCAGCCCGTTTTTTCCGGGCATCGACCAGAAAATGGTCGCTCGGGAGCTTAGGGGTTAACTTGTAGTAAGAGTAGTTTTTCATGCACAGGGAACCCTCACAGTTTGACTTCAATGCCAACTTGGGTGGGGGGTTAAAAATGAGGGATTTTTACCCTAGAGCAGTTTTTTTTTGTCCCCACGCTCGTCAAAAGCACCATGGTTTTACCCCGGTAAAGGTTCCAGAAAGGGAGTCAAAGTTTGACCCCGAGTAGTTGCATACTACAATGTCCTTCTTTTTAAGTCACGTTTGTAGTTTTCGACCCTTTTGTACCTTTTAAGCAATATAAAGGATGATTTGATGATACTAAACTTGTGAAACTGCAAAAAGTGAGTAAAATATATACCTAAAAAACAAAATATGATGTCAAAATTTGAAAAAAGCGTTGCTAAATTGAAGAACCTTGTGCATTTCTTTTGTGTCACAAAACACATTAATTTTACGTATGTAGATTGTTTGCAATGCTATTTTTGAATTTTGAACTTCAAATTCTTTAAATATATTGGAGTTTAGTTTTAAAACTTATTTCCATAGATTTTGGTACATAAATATGTTTTATATTGAATTGAGTTTAAAATAAAGAATTTTTAGCATTTTGGATTTTTAAGCATATTAAAGAAGATTAAAACTGTTTCAAATTCATCATAACAATCTCAATAAGATATTACATATGGGCCTCAAATTGGAATTACAAATTTTTTTATAAATCACACAATATTCATTTTTCTATTTTAGTTGTGTTTTGTTTAAAAATGTACTTTCATAATTCATATGTTTTAATATGCATAACTTTAAAGCAAACACAAAAATGTTTATGTAGATTGAGTATACTTCAATCTCACCAATTATGCATTTTTTTTTAATGTTATTTATCATCAATTAGTTTTAATACATTTTCAAAAAGAGACATTTTTAACAAAATGTAAAGCACGCTAGAATGTGTAGTGTCATTTTGTCATTTTAACATTGAAGTAAGACACCATACCATACAACTACACCCCGACTCTCAATCTGCACTTTTGGTCATAGTGCTAAATGGTGTAAAAATTTGAGGCTAAACTATCCACCTTTTTACCCAAGAAAAATGTCTAGGACTCCTGTAGAAGTGGTAGATTTAATTAATGTGTACACAGAAAGCAACATTTCATGAAGTCACTGATTAGATTGCAGGATTCGACTACATTTTTCTAACAGTCAAGTTTTGCATGCATTGACTCACTTTCAACATGAATGCACGCGGCATTCATGATTGATCAGATGGAATTGGAAAACGTTTGAAGCTCAGGTCACACATGGAGCTCACATGGTTCCCCTGTGTTGATTCCCCTGTGAGTGCCACTTTTCCTTGTGATTTCGAGTTTTGACATGTGTACAAAATCACTTGCTTAAGCGTAGTCACCTACTTGTAGAAATAAAGTTTTAACATGTGTCGAGTTCTAAAACTCAGAGGGGAAAGTGGCACACACAGGGGAACCATATGAGACCCCGTGTCAGCTCAGCTCGATCAGAGGGAAGGAATTGAATTTGCGTACTGTGACTAGCTAGCTATGGAGTACGAGAGCGTGGGAGGAATTGATCCACGTACCGATGTCTTGGCAGGCGGCAACGATGTTGTCTTTGCGCTGACCCACAATGGTCCATCCCGCATGCTCAGCATACGCTTTCAGTTTCCCACGTTGCTCATCAGTGAACTGAGTCCGTTTTCTCTTGGGCTTTGCATTCACCCCAGTTGTAGTGTCAACGTGGTTTCCAGCATTCGCAACTGCCATTGACATAACATTCTATAGCATGACTGGCTGTCTCCGGTATGCCTCTCAGCTCATCGAGGAAGTGGATGAACAGGGGATGGGGAGGAAATGAGAGGATGGACACATGACAGGCATATCGTACTTCAGCTGCATTAATTAACCCATAAAGGATCGCGGGTTTTTGTTTTTTTGAGCATCATTTTCATCTCTTTCTATTCACTTTCCTGTGAATAATTTTTGGTCTTGATAGAAGATACCTAATTAAGCATTTATATAAAATCTAAGAATTTTTTTGACCATTTCAACAATTTTTCCCATATCTTCAAAGACAGTTAGAAAATATTAAAAAAAAACTGCAATTTCATCTTTTCACTTCAAACGCTATAATCTTGAAATCTGTATGGTCAAATTCTATGAAAATTTTACCATGCACTCTCTTGGTAATCCAAAACAAGATCCTACGGTTGAAATTGAAAATAAATAAATTTCTAAGGTTTACTTTGAGCCCTGCCCGCATTGCCCATCCACCCCCAAAAAAACCCCATTTGTTCCACAACTTCCACTTAAAAAATTGGAATAAAAAAATTAAATTAGATCCCCATTTTTGTATTGGTATACCGAATTCACATAATTTTTTTCAAAAAACAAAAACAAAAATTGACACTGTGGAAACCTACCCAAACATTGAAATGTCCTGGGTAGGACGCTCTCGAGGACGCTTGGTCCTGGAGGGGTTAACAAGATCAGGACCCAGTGAGGTCTATTATACAGGAATCAGCCTCTGTCGTGAGGATGATCGAACACATGCGCTGTTCAGGTTCTCACTACCTGAGCCAGCCTCCTGTTAGTAAATTATAGATGTAGCCACTAATTAATGATTCTGCAGAATATTCTTCAGATTTGCTTGGGTCCAGGGCATAGTGTACTAACGTACCTTTGCTATGGAAGGGTAAGGAGGCTCTGTTCCCCTGAGCAGCTGCTTGTTGTTGTTGTGCGGCCTGGAATTGCGAGCCTGGCGATGGGGAGAGCTTGGAGTTTCTCCTCTCCGTGGTGCTCACGGGGCTTACTTCTGACGACAGGCGGCCATGGTCTGGCACGGCACAGGCCGAATCCAGATGATTTCGGACCTGGTCCGCAGCCGCAGCATTGAGACCGGCATTATTATTATTAATGTTATTGTTGTTATGAATGTTAATAGTATTATTGTTGGCGCTCTGCTGCGTTGTGTTTCCTGCCGCCTGCAGAATGCCGATGCACTCGACAGTGGACAGGGTCACCTTGGAAATGTGGTCGAGATTTTCGATGGAGATTTTCATCACGGTGTCCAGCTCCTGTGGCGCAAGATCCGGACCGTCTCTCCTGCCTCCAGCAGCAAGCAAGGGCAAGGCCCGCCCTGTGGCCTCCATGAGGTTCAAGGCCACGCTTTCGATTCTGCTGAGAGAGATGTGCAGATCGTCGCCACTACAGTCCGGCCCGAGCTCTGACGACTTGAATCCATTACAGTCCCCGACTCGCACACTCTTGTGATAGCTGCGGTGACAGCCACACGCCATGCATTGCAACGCCTCTGGTCCCTCTCTTCCTGTATGTGCAAGTGCTGAAAGTAAGTCTAATTAATTAAGAAGCTAGCTGGAGCTTTATTCATTCATTCATTTGAATAATAATAAAAATTATATCATGTATTATTGGGTAGACCTGTGCATGATGGATGAACTTGGGAATGGTGGTTTTGGTGTTTAACCCTTAAGCATGCATGCATCTAAAACGCCCAATTAATCTGCATCACTGAACTTTGCAACGGTGGCATTTTCTCATTCTACCTCGGTTTTCTGATTGCAATACGGTACTAACATCATTTAAAAGCTCTAACTTGTTCTATACTACAAGGTAGGTAGGTCAACAGTGTCGATCGTGTCATTGAACTGAAGTCATTTTCACAGAAACAAACAAATGATTTGCAGCAGGCCGGGGATCCAAATTTCCTACGTGTACTAGAGAAAAAAACACTACGTACTAACAGTGGACGCGCGCTTAATTAGGGGTTGAATAACGTACCTCGACGCATGAATTCACCGCACCCATCAACACAGTGAGTGGCGCTGTCGAGGGCTTGGTTCTTCTGGCATTCCTTGTAGACGACGACGACGTTGCCAGGACTTGCGATTTTCTGGTTCGCTTGGTTTGGTTGTCCAGATCGCTGATCTACGGAGAATCCCAAGAGCTCATCGTCCTCGAGCTGCCCTCGCAGACGCATGCAGCTGGGAGTCATGTTATTGTTAATATTCCACTTTGCTGCTTGCTCCGGGTCGGCAGCTGTATCTCTCATCTGGTTGCCCGAGGTCTGAATAATATTATTCTCGCCGAGGATCTGACCTGGGTTGAGGTCCCACCTGCACGCAGGCCGGCCGGCGCACATTACAGTCAGTTCTCGTAATCTACAGTAGCTTCAACAGTTCGACAGTACTACAGTCAAAAGCATGATCACAAACAGGCTCAGGTTCCTCATTTGGGCAATTAAATTTTAGCGTGCCAAAGTGTGATGGAATTTCAAGTGCTCGCTCAGATGGGTTTTAAGTTGACTACTGTCAAAAAGGAGTTACCTTAAAGCCCTTTTCCAAACGGGCGTCTGAAACCGTTGAGAGCCCTTTTCCAAATTGTATCAACATTGTGAAACTATGCCAACAACAGAACAAACATGACAGCAAAAGCAAGCAAGCAAGAATTGGGGACGATCGATCATGTATTACAAGTATGGAAGAATTGTATATATATATATATATATAATATAAATACCTGGCTTGAACTGCGGCTGTTGAAGTGGGCTGCATTCCGCCATAGCCTCTCCCACCGAGAAATCCTTGAAATATGATGGCTCCTTGGCCAGTCCCAGCAGCAGCAGCTTCCACCATACCCGCTGCGGCATGGCAGTTGACATTGCCAGCGTGATGAGCAGCGGCGACAGAATTTTGGACTGGGCCAACTTGCCATGGAATATTTCTCGACGTTGGAGCCGTAGAAAATATGTTGGCAGCTTCTTCCGCCGAGTCGCCATATCCGCCGCGACGATCACAGTTGTAGTTCATGACTGGATTCACGTGGCCGGAAATGAACCCTAGCTGACTAACGATGTCTGAAAGATTCAAGCGACGTTATCTAATCTGATTCTACGTGTCGGTACTGACGAGAACAAACAGCCAACATTATTAGTACTTCGAATTCTGTCCGCAGCCTAAGTATATTATGCAGTGCAAACGAAAGCGCTCTTGAACCAGTTTTAAATTGCTGAGGCGAGGATCCAGCACTGATGAATCCATCTTCACCTTTATAAGAATTTAGGCTTTACAAGTCCTTCATCAGCATGCAAGTGCTACCTCAATGCCGGTGCTACCTAAACCGTCAGGCTGAAGAAACTTACTAGTTTGAATCACAGGTCAAAGGACGTGTTTGAGCCGGTAGCGGAATAATTACTCGGGGAATTACCACAGCGTTGACTCAAAAACCGTGAGAGGAAAATCCTGTCAGTGGGTGGTTTTGAAACCAGCTTGAAACTCTTGCGTTGACTCCGGTTGACTCTTACGTCAACTGTACCATGCCATTATTATTATGACGTGTACGAAGATTGATAATTCATTCAATATTGCACAAAATGATCATTGGGTACGGTACGGTACCCATTGCTGAAAGTGTTATTTAAATGAAGAGGGTCACTTGGCGACTCTTCTTTTTGCTGCAAGGTCGGTAGAGGTTATTATTTGCAGCCTGCATCAATTGAACACGTGTAGTAGCGTGATTTTGGAAAGATACAGTATAGAGTTAAAGGGAGAGCTTTGGGTGCCACAAGAATTAAATCTGTATGTTGAGATCAAATTTTTTATCAGTGTATATGAAATATTTCTTATGCTACAATTAAATTCTGCAATGCAACCACGATCAAATGACAGTACAACCCGTACGTTTCATTCAGATAATATCAGTAGCCAGCCATAAATAAGCATTGAACGAAAACATGCTTACAACATTTGAATTGCTCATAGATAGATGCTGTTAGTAACTTACAGGTAATATATGATTGCAGTATCCTCTTAATTACTTACTACCTTGCATCTGCTCATTACAGAAGAATTCATGAACTGCCTGTGTGTCAAAGAATATGACCATGGAACTGAACAATGTGCATGGCCACTGGTGAGCCTGCAACCTACCTGTCCATAAGCATTCATGAAGTCAATCAGGACCTGGATTAAACAGGTTAGAATTGAAGAATGAGCCGGAGCCAAGGCTGGAAGATCTTACGAGATCTCTGCACCAAGTGAACTGTAAACCTACTCCCGGGCAATGGAAAATGTCTTCCGTTTTGTGACACACCTTCCAGCTCTGAATCAAAATGGACTGGTCAAAGTCAACTCAATGGTTGAAAGAGATGTCACCTGGTCGTGGGGAAATCTAGCAATTTAACAAAGTTTCCATTTAATTAATTAAATTAATACATGACATCTGTCCTACAACTCTTTGAGGCTCAAGAAAAGTTATAAGAGTCTGTGTAATTTTTGGCTGATTGCGACTTGTAATCTACAGCTGCCATGTTGGCTGGCTCGTAGTGTTATGCAAAAACGGAATATTCTTATTCTCTAATCTCTCATTCCGTAATAATTTGAAGTAGGTTTTTGAACGTTTTTTCAATCTTTGTGTGTGGAGGTCTAACTTACAAACAGAGACTCTAAGCCCATAATTAAAGAAACCCAAGTCTCAGGCAATTAAGATCGAATTTAAAGAATGTGAGAACAAGAATATTCTGTTTTCAGGTAACAAGCGATCAAACCAGGTAAGATCATCCAAATCTTGATCTTTGTTCTGTTGGGTCCCTGATTATTTAGCATTGACACATTCATCCAAAATTTAGCCAAATTTAGGAATAACTAAACAAATAACCTCCTGAGTGTCAAAGGTTATCAAGCCCATTTCCATAGAGGTGACAATTTTAAAAGCATTGGATAATAGATAGATGGTTATAGATAGATAGAAACTCCGATTCTCTTTCCAGGCCGGCGTGAATAAAGTGTCTGTTTGTCTTAACAATGAGCCAATGCCCACCGGGCAAAGGGACTGAGCATGGTTATATCTTATAATCTTTCTCTTTTTCTTAGAGTTATAATTATATGTAGCTTTCAAGACCATTGATCGAGAGCGGTATGAAAGAATAGTTCATTTTTTCATGGCCTTACACTAAAGTCCATAAGACAATTGAAGAGAGTGTATTGTATCGAGTATTGTATAGTACAGTAGCCCCTTCAAATGATACATGATTTTTACTCATGAAGTCAAGCCATGATTTTCAAAATGGGATTTCAAACACAAAACTTATTAGAATCCAAAACCGCAAAGTACATTGCGTAGGTATTTGAGTGTACTATCAAGAAATGACAAATTTTAAGACCTTTTAGGATGAAATGCTAAAAAACAGAAATCCACTTGAAAATTGATTGAGTGGTTTTTGGATTGATAACTCCATACGTTGATATCTTAGTCAATAAGACCTCAAAACTCATGATTCTTTTTTCACATGATTTTAGAAAAGATTTGCATTCCTTCCAGTAAAACCATTCTTTCCATTGTTACTCAAAAAAATTATCCATGACTGTTTGAATTGGGGTTTAAAATTGAATTTCGATTTTCATATAAAAACAGGTTAATGTTTTTTTAATTTTTAATCAAAACTCAATTGCAGGTGTTATATATCTTGTGTACTAAAACACGTCAAAATTTGAATCCAATTTATTCTAATTTATCAAGTTTTTGTAACAATTATTTAAAAAAACCAAAAGTATGTAACATCAGTGGAGGGTATTGTACAATAACTCACTGGATTCCCTTGTACATTGAATGTATTTAACCCTTTACTGCTTATCTAACCACATTTTGGTCACTAGAGTGTCGGAAATGTAAGTAACAGAAAATTCGTGAAGAATTGGAATTTGAATTGTGAAGTCCAAATTTGGAGATTTATAATACACATCTTGTAGAAAGAGAAAATATCAATTTGGAGTTGTGCAACTATCAAAATATATATGTTCAAAACACCAAAATATTGCTAATACCTCAAAATACAACAAATATTTACAAATACAGCATATGTACTGAGCTATATTTCTAGTGTTTAGAAGTTTGTTATCTCGTTTTTTTTGGATTGTGCTCTCTTGTTCATATTCCAGCAGTGTATGTATTCCAATCTTGATCAATGTACCAACATCTTTTAATTTTTAATGTATAAATTTTTGTCCTAAACTGTATATAAATACGATGCATTTACTTCTGAAATTCACAACAAATATTTGTGAGTTTGTTCTTGATATGAAAAATTGCAATCATGGAGAGGTGTTGACATAAGGCATTGCTAAACTGCACTACTTTCATTTTAGAAAGTTTAACCCAAATTTGATTTAACCCTTAAACAACAATGCCAGCCCCACAGGCTTGGTTTTAGTTTGGGAGAATCTTGCTCATAACTTCTACACCATTGCACCAAATGGTGTTTTTAAGATTCCAAACCGAGCACCTTAGAAAGATCTATACTTCTTTAGAATAAAGCTAAAGTAAATTAAACACAAAATTATGCTTAAAATGGAATGTAAAATGAGTTTTGGGTGTAGTATCAGGAAGGGAATTGTTGTTTAAGGGTTAACTTTGAAGTCACACACCCTCCAAAATCTCATTTTTGAGTGTGCATTATATGATTCAAAAACATATTGTAAGGGGCGGTTTACACTATGGACCAAGAGCCATGACCATGGAATTCTAAAATCTGTGATTGGCCCAAAAAGAGCTCTTGGTCTCATTTGGCTTTACACTACCTTGAAAAAAGGAGAATGACCACTAACTTTGAGGTCCCCAAAAATGCTAAAATTTCCCAAATGGATAATGTTTTCATGGTCTCCTTGATTGTAGTTGAGTCGAAGCAAATGCCTCGACTCAACTATAATCTAGGAGACCATGGGGCTCAAAAATCAGTGATTGGCTAGTGTTCAATTATTTAAAGAGAAAGGAGGAAAAAGGGGAGGATAAAAGAGAGAATGATGAGCTTAAACTTGTCCCGGTCTAAATCCACTTTACACTATAAAGAGTGATCAAGTCATTTAAAATTGCATTTTTGATTTTTCATGGTCACGGCTCTTGACCAAGAGCCATGACCATGAAAATGATTTAATTTTCGTGGTCATGGCTCTTGGTCCATAGTGTAAACTGCCCCTAATCTTGCAATTCGACGATTGAATGATTCTTCAATTTTGGCAAATTGTCTCCAATCCAGATGAGAATACAATTGTATTGTTAACTTCTAATTCAATATATTGTATTTCTGATAGTATCAACTAGAGTGGAAAAAACTACTGAAATGCATTGTACGCAGCTACAATACCCTAGGCACTGAAGTGTTAACCCTTAAAGGACAATGCAAGCCCCATGGGCTTGATAGTATTTTGGGAGAATTTTGTTTATAACTTCTACTCCATCACATCAAATGGGGTTTTTAGAATGCCAAATTGAACACCTTAGAGAGATCTATACTTCTTTGGAATAAAGTCAAAGTAAATTAAAAACAGAATCATGCTTAAAATGGAGTTTAAAAGAGATTTTGGGTGTGGTATGAGGAAAGCATATGCTTTTTTGCACACAAAGATATTGAATTGATTCCAAATTTTAGTCTCCCCTAGTACAATATTATCTCAAGTGGTAATTGTACTAGTATTAGCCAAAGAAATGTAGAAAAATATTTTGTGCACATAAAAGACAAACTAGGAGATAAACAAAGAATTTGCTCTTTTTATGACAATATTCTCAAAATGCTTCTTTCTAATCCTACTTACCTTAGATTGTCACAAAACCAATAGCTTGTGCCACTTTTATATTGCTTGTGTGGTTTTTCAAAAGAGAAATTGCATTCATGCATTCAATTCTTTTTCATACAAAATTTTCTTTACATAGTGCCTAACAACCTCTTCAAAAACACTAAGAAGCCTCTACATTCTCAATAGAACACCACCCACAAAAAATTGACTAAAAAATGATTACTCAAAAATTTGTTTCTCTCACCAACGGGCAACGGCAATTGTTGCATAAGCGTTTAAAAAATTGAGTCAATTAAGCAAGGTTCACTTCTTTCTCTACCTCTCAAACCTTAAACAATGAGATGAGATTAGGACAATTTACCATAAATCTACACTCTTATTTTTCATTTTATCATTTTTCCAAAAGAAAACTTGCTAAAATAAAATATAGTGGCTCTCCAAAATTGACATTTCAAAATATGAACTCAATATTTACGTTAGTGTACAACGTTAGTCCTAGTGTCGATGGTGGTCAGACTCTTGTCTTACTTATAGGTCAAATACCAAATTGAAATTTATCATAGATGATATTAATATGGTAGATGACAAGTGTACATATAGTGTTTGTGATTTGTACTTAGTATTATTTACCAACGTGCTACATAACATAATTAGTGAAATGAAAGATTTAGGAATTGTAATGACGTACACTAATAGCCTACACTTGAAAAAAAAACCGTTGCAATATAAGCATTAAAGAAAGATTGAACCCTCAACTAGGCCTTCAGAGAATGGGCTCTCAAAAATTTAATTTGTACTATTAACATGACTTTTTCCCTACCCCACCTAGGGGAGGTTGATATACTTCTCCTATACAAAATTCTAAAATAATACTCCCTCTGTCCCAAAGTTATTGTCATGTTTGAAAGTCATGTTTGAAAGTGCTTTTTTAAGTAGGTCAAAAAAATACTTCCTTCTGCCTAATTTTATTTAGATTGCAATGAACACATGCAATGTTCTTCAATCATTCTAGTGACATACTTTGGAACCTTTTTTAATCATGTTTCTTACAATATGATCAATGAAATTGGCTCAAAGAAATACCAAGCAAACAAGTTGGACAATAACTTTGGGACGGAGGGAGTATTGTTTTAACCAGTCGGTGCCACTTGTGGTTGGATGTTAACGTCCTTCACAAGGTTTACACAAGTTGTCTCCAAAATTTGTCAAGAAGCTCACTCCCCAGACTCAATATTTAGCATCGGTAACATGGTAGGGGCCTTGTTGAGGGTTCAGATTTTCTGTTATGCAAGTATCTCTTGAAACCAACATTTTATTTTTGGAACAACTCATTATTCTTTGTCCTCATTTTACACAAGAATATTTGGAGGTGCGATATATCGCCCCGACAAAACTGTGGTGGAAATCATTTGAAATACATAATTTCACTGACATGTGATGTGCAATTGTGAGAGTAAATGTGAAAATTCAGAGAAAACAGCTTCACTTGAAAGAACAGGAGTCATCGAACATGAGTCAAACACCTGACTGAGTGTAACCTCAGGCTCTGGTATTGCATCATATCAACACAGGAGACCATATCCAGCAGCTCCAATATTTTCAGGACAAGTCACAAAGTGGGTCAAGAAACACAGCTGTATTGCTTTGAGATGAATTCATACAAAGTAGAGAGAGACGAATCCTTAAATTCTAAGGCACATGACCCATGATAATTTTTTTTCTTTTTACTGAATGAGCTCATATCACCCAGGCTCCTCTGTACCACAGTCAGGGTCAATAATCCCCTTCACACGCATTTAAAGGTGAACTCAAGTCTCAGGAAAAAGCCCTGAATTTTAGCACTGGCCGGTTCATGTGATGGCACCACACTTCTGAATCCCTATTTGGTGGCGGCTCTGATTCATATCTCCACAAGATTTGATTTGAACAACGGGATATCTACAGGCCCATGCACTCAGAAGCATCATTCTATGATCATTGGGTGCATATACTGTACTACTCTCTGGTATGCAATTTGAATTGACTCCAGCAAGCAGAACTCCTCCGTACATAAATGAATTAAATTGTACTGGCTCAAGTGGCAATTTCGTAAAATTATCTGGGAGTGATTCCTGATGTCTGAGGAACTTGTAAAGTAGACTTAAGCATGTAGAGATCACTCACAACAGAATAATTCATTAGAACCTGCAAAACACACGGCACAATACGTCGACCGGCAAGTATACCTGAGTGACAGTCAAGATACAGTGTGTCGTCAAAAAGACGTAGTACTGTCTGGCGCGAGTCTGCATGCGTTGAGAGTGAGAAAAAATGGTCTTTGCTTTTGTGAGAACTTTGGGTTCCAACCTTTCAACATATTGTCCAATGGAGAGCTAGCTCTCATATTGCAGCTCGCATCTATCATGATACCTGGTTTAAAATTTCACCTGCAGGCCTGCTGGAGTCACCATGTACAAATTTACAGACGTCGTCCTCTGGATGAAGTCACGCGCTGCATCGTGAAAAGAAGATCCAGGTCGTCCTCCAGGCTTGGATCTTCAGAGTGGGATAATTCAATTCACAATTGTCAGTTACCTTGCGAACCAGTAAAAAGAATTTCGAGAGCCATAATTACATGATCCAAAGTAGGCTGGCAAACTACTTGCTTACTTACTAGAGACCTAACCTGGAGGAGACGGATCATCGGGAAATGGGTCCAATGGTAAACCCCCACTTGGAGAAACCGTCGATGGCAACTCCCCAGGTTGGTCAAAAATCTGGTCATAAGACAATTCTACATACCGAGCCGGAGGATTTGCCACTGTAACAGCGCTGGGATTATTTACTTGGGTAGGTTCTCCAATTTGAGACTGATGATGAATGCCACGCAGAGCCTGAGGTGGATGTCCTCCGTGATCTGCTTCCCTAAAATCTACAGAGTGAGGTCCACCCAATATATACTGTTCGTAATGTAAAATAGGATCATGAGCCTGCTCAGATTCGGCATATACAGTTTCGTAGGGCAAGTTCAGTGCAGAATACAGTTCCGGGGCATGGCTGGGCAGAAGGACAGGATCAAACTGGGCATGAGTCCGCTGCTGCTGCTGCTGCTGCAAGGACTGCAGCTGATGATGCCATGACGACTCGGCCCGGGGGTGAGGAGAGGGCTGGGAAGACATGAAGGTCCCTGGCAATGGGCTGCTGCTGCTGGTGGTACTAGTGCCCCCCGCCGAGCCTGAGAAAGCTGTCACGCCCGGAGCTTGCAAGTGAAGCAAGTTGGAAGTGGCACTAGACGGGTGATAATACGGAGTTGGCACTTCGGATGCAATAATACTGGGCAGGTTTCTGCTGCGGTGGGCCGACTGGGTGCTACGACTGGAGGATTGCGACAGCGACGACGTGGACGTGGACGGGGTGGACACTGTAGTAGCAATTGAACTTGGGGTAGAAGGCTCAGATGCAGCAGCTGCACCTCCAGCAGCAGCAGCAGCAGCAGGGGGCCTTCCGTCCGGGAAATTGAGCTTCGCTCTTAACCCTCGGAATCGGATTGCGGCTGCACGTACCCACGGAATGAACTTACGCCAGTTACAGAAATTATACTACCGCCCAAATTACAACTTACCCACTCCCAGGCTCATGCATGCTCGGGTGCATGCTACTCTTGCAATTTAACATTGATCTAAATAGACAACTAGAATACAGTCACATAATCTTCTAGCTAGGACGTGCTTGCCACGGGTCAGTTGATATGGAAAGTACTCCACAGTGAAAGAAGAACTTACAGGAAATCTTGGGGAATTGATCTATAATTCTGCAATCCGTAAGAGTGTCAAAATCAGATGTTCTGAGAGAGAGTGAGGGGGGAGGAGCAAGCGTACCGTTGTCGTAGGCCAACGCAGCTTCTTCAGCGGTATCGAAGGTCCCCAGCCAGACTCGAGCTGCCTTCTGCGGGTCACGAATCTCGGCAGCCCACTTGCCCCATGGCCGTTGCCTGACGCCACGGTAGCGGCGTTTCTTGGGGGGTGGAGCGTGCAATTGCGAGTCTGAGCTCTCACCTGCTGGTGGTGGTGGTGGTTGTGGACCACCGCTGCTGCCATGATCACCACCAGCCTGAACAATTACAGTGTCCGATTGCCGCTCCAAGTGCAGGCCACGACCTGGCACAGCAGACGATCCAGATTCAAGCTCATTCAGTCCTGACCTCCGCACCATGACGACGGCCCTGGCAGACAGTCCATGATAGAGACGAGCGAGAGATAGGTGAACAGATCACGAGGCAGGCAGGCAGGCATTGAAAAATCTGAATCAGAATTATTCATGCTGCAAGTTGAATTCCAGGTTCAATTACAGTAAATGACGTCGTGTCTCACGGACCACAGAGAGCGGACCGTGCAATTGCCCAAGTTGTAAGTTGTCGTGTCGTGTACATCACCTTTTATTACATGAACCAACGTCCGTCTCCCTGTGAGAGTGCGTGGCCTACACCCTAACGCTCGAAAATAGTAAAAACGTCGCCGAGGAGGATTCCTGGTGTCAGGGTCCCACCATCCTCAGCTTATAACTAATTTCCTGCCGCAGATGTCACGGAGTATGATTCTGCCCTCAGCTTATCATGGGTGGAGGATGAGGTTTGCACGGAACCCCACGCGGCCCCAAATCACTCGACACGTTATATAACTGTTACGCATTTAGAATTGCACAGTAATTTAACCGACTGGAAAGCGGTACTCCTGCTACTGCACGCTCCCTGATGCCTGCCATTCCCTCGCCTCTCTCTCTGTGATCGTTATTACCCAGGCAGGCAGGCAGGCAGGCAGGCAGGCAGGCTCATCATTCCCTCTAACTAATCAACCCCCGTTTACAGTACCACGTACTGTCAGCCAAATGAGAATTCATCACCGGTCCCCCGGCCGGGAATCCATATTTATATATTCTATAGATATACATTGATATATCGATAATTGTCAAGTCCTCTCTAATTTGATCTCCACGGTCGTCTAGCTATTGAGCTTCGATCGTCATTCTGAACAAAGACGAGGATTCGTGAACATAGATTACATCATGTCTGAGCAGTAAGTAATTAATTATAGCTAGACTTCTTCCCGATGATCTGATCCAAGTGAACCATGCAGTTTGAAATTACAGAAAGCGCCAATTATATATAAATATATATATGTATAATTCGAGTGCCCAGCTAGGAGGGAAGGGAGAGTATTTGGCAAGTACCTTCAGTAGCGGCCGGTGGTCTTCTAACGTCCGAAACGACGACGTTCCTGGCGGAGTCTAGTTCAAGGTTGGTGAAAGGCTCTGGCGTGAGGCTTGGACTGCTGCTGTACGTACTTGTGGATCTCTCGATCTTCACGGTCCGAGGCTCCACTGTGGCATCCAAGAGCACTGGAGCCCAAGGCACTGGAGGACTGGCTTCTGCAAGGTGCATGAATCTGGAGCTGGAGCCGCCTGCTAATTCCTGCGGCACAGCCTGACTACTACTAGAGCCCGTCTCTTGTTTCATGCTGCTAATGGGATTGTACAGTTGCTGTAGCAGCATTTGAGGCGGAATGCTTCCACCACCACCATGGCCTGCCTCCGAGTGCTCAATTCGGTGCCGCTTCTGGCCTGCCAATGCTGCTGCCCCGGGCCGAATTCCCAGCTGATCACGAGATTCATCGGGATAAGGCCGTGCTGGCTGCAGATGGGGTCGCGCGGAGACCACCGTCATGGTGCCTGACGCCTCCAGCCGCGTCCGACCAGGGCTGGAGTCGGGCGGGTCGCTGGGTGGATCCAGCTTGTCTAGAAACGTTGGGCTACTTGATCCTGGCAGTGCAGCTGGAAGTAGCCTGCACATGATCATGCTCAATCTTTGTCACTCTTAGGAGCACCGCGCTGTGGTGCCGCGCTGCAGCAGAACGTGGGCGAGGAGATTCATCAGAAGCCTGACATGCTTCGTGAGAGTCCCGAACAAAAGTCAAGGGCTTCGTGCCCGGGGTGTCATACATCTTCTCCCACCGCCACGAGACCATCCGATCGATCGGATGCAGCTGCCAGGCCTCCTGGTCTTCTATCAGCCCAGGTTTACAGCTGTGTACGTGTGTGCCAGTCACTCACATGTAACCTACCTCTCGATCCTCCGCGGGAGTCAACAAAACAGGCTGTTGTGTCGTATCGATCCGCGAGACGACGACAACGACGACTTCCGCTCAATTATGGCGAGTACATACATGAATTCAAGACCGTGTACGCAACCCTATCCCTGCCCACCGAGCTCTCCAAACCTGGCAACAGGCTCCAGGGAATTGACCAACGAGTTAATTCTCCCCCACTGACACGCTTCCTGCTTGATCTGAAGACCTAGTCAAGATAGATAGATAGAAATATGCAGAGGGTCCGAAGTCCATCCGAATTAAGATCTATGGTTTAGGTTCCCGCCCGTCCGGGACTCGTATACCCAATTCTATCTCCGACCATGTCTCATCAATGAATGATCTGCAATGAACCGAAAGAAGGGTGTCCTGCCCACGCAAAGCAAATCTCCGACTTGTGCACCCAAACCCCAAATGATCACACGACTAACTGACACGGTTGACTGGCGTCTCACCAAGCCATCTAACGAACGACGAACAAGCCACACAGTGATCGAGACCCAGAGACATCCAAGCTCGCAGGGCCCCTGCTGCAAAACCAAATCAGATATGCCAGTGGACCGTGAACGGAATTAACTACCTGGGATGCACTGGAACAACACGGGCGCGCCCATGCAATTCCGGTTCCAAAGCTTTCCACATAGGCAGGCTGCGGCCTGCGGGTGGGGATGCAGCAGGGCCAAGAAGCAGCATCAAGGTCCAGGAACATGATCCGGCTGCAGCTTGCAAGTTAGCTAACTTAGCTAGCTAGGCACAAGCTCGCTGGGCTGGCACCGTCGGGAGCTAGGAACGCACCTGCACACATGAAATTCACCCCGGAATTACCCACACTCAGGCTCAGAATGTTGGCGCCCCTAATTTAGTCACGGGGATGAGCAACGTCCGCGAGATATTATTATTAGAAGAGGAAGAGTCGGCGAGGCGCAGCACATTGCATAAATTGCGGTGGCAAACGAGGTGGTGCTGGTCGTTTCTTGTCAAGCCTAACTTAACTTACATTAACATAGGCTAGGTAGCCTGGCGTGCACGGAACGTCAGCGGTGCCATGTCATACATACCCGTGTGGTAAGTTATTAACTTAGTGTAGGAAGGGGTAGGGCCAGCTGGGACCGTGTTATTACCTTTCCCGGAAACTTGCCCTCGCTCGCTCGCCCTGCCCTTGCGACAATTGGCACCTTCACTTATTAATTGCAACCCACCCACAGTTCTCATTCTGTTTTGCAACACTCCTCCCTTGGAACCCACAGACTCATATTATTATTATTGTTATTGTTATTAAGCTTCATTCCATTCCACTCAAGCGGCCTGGGCTGGATCCCTCTCTCGACGGTGATATGATCTCTTTCTCGTCATTGCACTGCTTTTGATAAGCATCTCATTATCCATGAGCTCAACCTGCTTCGTAATTCTTTGCCATCTACCTTCCCGCCAATGAGATCGTCAGGAACCAGTCGTTCTTCGTCAAGGTCCAGTGCATGATATAGGGTCCCCTGTAACCCCACCCGCTGCAATTCCATCAGGGAAAGTTATTCTTCTTTTTTGCTATAATAATTCTAGCACTTGCTGCTTGTACTTTGTTAGTACAGGGTCTCCTTCGTCCAAGGCATTAAATTTCTCCGCTATGACTGGGGGAGCTATGCTACGATTTCTAGCGATAATAATTATAAGAACTTCCATACTCTGATACTTCTCTGACTGATGGGTGATGTTCATATTCGCTGAAGAAGCGTCAGTGTTGCCAAAACTTCAAACCCGGCACCATGCACATTCTAGCTAGAGTGTTGCTCTCGCAAGAATCCGCTGAAGAGGAGTAATCCAAGTTAGACATAATTAATATGAAGTCAGCAGAAGCGAGGCATGTCGGAGTTGTCCAGAGATATACTGTGGAGCCCTTACTTTCATGTTGGGCTGATTGCAGTTACTTTCCGCAGAGAATGTTTTCAATTCAAAGCCCCTGCCAGCCATCTGTGCATGCATGCCTTTCCCCACTGCAAGAACTTGAAACCCTAATCTGAATGCTACCCTAGTTACTGCGATTCCCAACACTTTAAAACGGATGTGATCGAACTATTGATACGATCACGGCATATATATCAAGCTTTCAGTACCCATCTATCTAGCGAACACCAATCCATCCTGCAAACCATTGAGAAGATTGAAGCTGTCGATCTCCTTCACATGAGGAGTATATCCAATCGACACAGCAGCTCAAGCTTCAGCCTCACACGCAATTTACATACGTTTACCGGCCACGACCTTCCACTAAATAAATATTGCTGATCGAGACATTCATCCGCTTCAACTCAAATTTTTTGACAACAAACTTCATCAGGTCTTGCACTGAAACTTTAAAAAATTTAAGTTGAACGAGACCTCGATCTATTCTAATCCATTACAGTGAATGATGTGTCATAGGAACATATATTAAGGCTGGCCAGAATTGAAACAGTCTCGCACCTTCAACGTCGCTGGCATGGCCGTTCAAATCGTGCAACTCTCAAAGTGGCTTTGAAGTATACCGTGAAGAAGCATGTATTTCCCGATTGTTATAACTTACCACGGTGTTGTAACAGCCAAGAAGCCCTCGTGATTTTTTAAGCACTTTTGAGTGGGTCATGTGAGAACTCTCTTTTGTTCAATTTTGCTCATTTTCTGATCAACACATGCAATCATGTATGTTCTTTACTGATCCTGTGATATAAAACTTGGCCATGTCTACATAATATTTTTCACGGAATGGCTAATCAAATTGGCCAGTTTAAAATCATGATGAAACTGTGGTCCTTTGAAGAGGAGTCAGTGGAGAATTGAACTTGTACTGAACTTTACCGTCTCCTTCCAGGGTGGAGTGCGGGTCTACTCCGTCAAGAATGCGGATCCTGATTCATACTGTACAATCCATAAAACACATGGACCACATGTTCGTTGCCTTTGTGTACTTTACTTGTAAATTATATGTATTCTGGGCTGAGTCACTATATGTATGCCTTTTCAAACAGTGAGTTGGCTTCTAGTTACATCCGTCTGAGCGTTTGTATGGTCACAAAGTCTAACCTCCAAAAGCATCCTGGTACTTTTAGTTTCTCCACCAATAGAGTTAACCCCTAAACGTCTGAACATGCCTTTGAGGCCAGTACAACACAGTGTATTTTGGTTGTATTTAGAATGGATTCACACTTTTAATGGGTTTCAATTCAAAAAAGAAGTTGGAATTTAGATCAATGCGGTTCCAGTGAGTTATTGAGATCCCAATTTAAATTTTCTTGTTGATAACAAATACCAATCATACGACATTGTATATACTATCCCCGTGGGATGTTTAGGGCGGTTAATCGAAAGAGTGTATCAAAGTGGAAACTCTTGTTTAAACTTACTTTCTTAAAGACTCGTTTTGTATTCAAAAAGACTGCAAAACTAGTCTACGGTAAGTTGGAGGATAATCTAAAACAAGGCCTTACACCGTTGTGGGATATGGAACTCGTGACCTCCCCCATGCTAAGAGAGAGTTCCCACAAGTTCCCCCAAGCCTAAAGGACTATTCATGCATGGACCAAGGGACTATTCATGAAGGGATCAAGGGACTATTCATGAAGGCATCAAGGTACTATTCATGTCATAATTTTCTATTATTGGGATGTAGACTCACCTTACAAGTTGAAAAACATGGATTTTGTTTTCGGATAACTCTAATATATCAAAAAATCTTAAGTGGTGGAGGGTTGTGAGTTCCCCCACAGGCCCACACGTTCCATAACCTTCCAAATGAAATGGCGGAAAAGTCAACTTCTACAATGTTGAACATCATACCTTCATCTCTAATCTTCAATTAATTTGTCACTCTGAGCTACATGTTGTAAATTAGTAGTGGCTTGTTAAAAAACAGGTAATCAATGTCATTTTAACAAGTTATCATTTGCAACATTGGTCCCAAAACTAGGACAAATTTTTTTTTAATAAAAATTTAAAAACTAGCAATTTCAACTTTCATGTGTGCACACAACAATTCAATGTGTGTTTTTTTGGTTTTGTTTTGTGCACTCAATACCTTGTATTAGAGAGTGTGATAGCTCATTAGAGAATGTATAATAGCTCATCAAAAACACACATTTAATAGCTCTTCAAAAATACTTTATACAAAACATTTAGATTAAAAGCAAGCACAAAATCTCAATTTGAAATTTGATTGCAATATTTGATTTTCAAGGCCTTTGATACCTAATGGTCCTATTTTAAAATACATTTATAATGTTGAACTATGAATATAAACAAATAGATTCAATTTATATGTTAAGTCAAAATTAAATCCTAAGCTTATATGACATGATTTTTTACTACTCGTTATAAATACAAGCAAGTTATGTTTCTAAATACTTTTTTTTTTAAAACAACTTCCATCACGTGTGTATGTTTGGTTTATAGAACAGTTTTTTTTGTGTGTGTGTGTCTGTGCAACAAACGTAATTCCTAAAGATTCTTGAAAGTCTCCTTTTCAAATTAAATACCACTAAAAAAATCCCTATAACTTAAGTGTTCCCAAAGTTTTACACAATGGTGAACCCATAGGCATGAAAATCTTATTCATAGTCCAACAAACATAACATGCATTTTTGAAGTAAGTGACCTCATTCCAACTCTTATTCAAAATCATGGTGCTTACAAACATTTACTTAGAACTAATATATACCTTAAATGATTGTTATGAACATGAAATTTTGAGATTCATTTAGGGTGCATTTTTAATCAAGAATTTGAAAATTCATATTAATTTGTTCCAATCTTCTGTGTATTTGTCGTAAAGATTGAATACGTTTCAGAATTAAATTTTTATTATTGGAGTAGTATAAATGTGTTGATAAAATAATACATGTTATATTAGTCTTGAATAGTACATTGTTTGCAAAATTAGCTTAGTTAGCGTAGTGTGAAAAGGTACAAACATTTTGAACCATCTTCAATCAGGTGGTGTGAAAAGGGTATTCAATAGGAAGCAGAGTGCAAATCGTCAAGTGGTCGAGAGATAAAGCCAATTGAACAAACAATTGAATAATTAGATAATAGGAACCAAAGTGGAGGGTTTAGAGCCTCCTACCTTAGCAACCGATAGGCCATTGACATGCAGCAGCTAAGGTAGGAAAACCAAAAACGGTTAATGCCCTTAAGGCGTGCACTAGATTTTTTTAAAAGCAGGGAGGTGGTAGACCGAAAATGGAGAATTTTTGCATGACGCGGATTACTAAAAACTTACTAAAAATTACTAATTTTTTTGGAATCTTGTGTGCGGTTTTCTGTGATAGTAGTTAACCGTTTTAGGTGCTTTCATGTGTAGAAAAGGAAGAGTCTAGTATACAAGAAGGGGGTTTGACAAACTTCCCACTTTGAGAAATTGTAGATAATTATTTACGGGGAATAAAAATATGAAACAACTTGCCGATTCTTCATCATTTCTTCTTCTTCATCTCAAAAAAATTTCACATAATTTCTAACTCCATTCCTTCTGGTCAAATCACCTTATTTTCACCGTTTTTGGTTTTCCTACCTTAAAGTAAGAACGTACTGAAATTCATTGTGTGGCCGGAGGGGAGGGGAGGGTCAGTCAACAATGGAACTGAAGAACTACTGTACCTGAGTGGGTCTGCAAAGGGCAGGGCATATTCCCCGTAACTGTGCCGTGACTCAAATGCGGCTCTCACGTTTTCACACTACACTTCAATATCAATGTGACTTAACGTTTCCATTATTAGAAAGCTTGCTTGCTTCTATGACTCAGTCCAGTCAACATCTGAAATCATAAGAACACTCCGTCATCATGTGATTCACCAGGCGGCCAAATGGAAGCTTCATCCACCATCCATGCAATTCCTGTGAGACCTACTGTGAGTCACTGGGTTCTCAAATAAGTTACTCGCTAGAGTTAACCAAAAAGATTGTTTCAAAGTGGAAACTCACTTCATATTCACCTTCTATTCATTTTCAGTTCAAAAAATCGGCAAAACTAGTTTATGGTGGGTTACAGAATAATCTAAAACAAGACCCTGTGCCACTATGGGTTCCCATCCGCTCCTCCAAGCCAAGAGTCCCGACCTCGGGGATTATTCATGAACAATGAATGTCATAAAATTTAATTATAAAGAGGGAACTCCTCTTCAACTCCTCTTCATCTCCTCTTCAATCCCTCTTTTTGTTTTTGATTAACTCAATTGTATAGTTGGTTTGTGTGAATTGGAACATTTGGAAATCTTCTAGTAAGGCAAGGCTACTTCACACTATGACCGAAAGTCGAAAGGCCACGATTTCCACCAATCACATTGCAAGAAACCAAGAATTTGGCCTCTTGCCCCTTCACACTAGAGGCTACAGTCCAAAGGTTGTCGTCTTCTAAAATGCCCACATGGCAACACTTTTTGTTCAAGGCGACAGGAAAGAAGTTTGCGTTGAACAAGAATGAAAACTCAAACTATGATGAAGAGGCCGACGACTTTTTACATAAAAAATCAAACTATTTTTTATTACCTATTTACAACCCATTTCTTTGGACTCACAACAAAGTTTGGCCACTCAATCCCATGGCTTCTTGACTGGGACGGCCATAGTGAGAAGCGACCCTTTGACGATTTTTCAAATTTTGTGAATTTAAAAATTTTCATGCAAAAAAAAAGCTTTCATTACATTTATAAAATCGCAAAGAAGTGGGAGTTGAGGCACATGCCCTCATCCCCTTGAGACATGCACAATGAAAATGAATTGTGTGAAGCCTGTGCATCACTTCGTTAACCCTTCAGCGTCTGTCAAACCTCATCAATTTCCCACATTTTAAAACAGTGTGTTAATTTATATTTATTTTACAGTCTACCGTTAAACCGATTTATGCTTATTTTTTCATAATTATTTAAATAAAAATGAGTTTTATAAGATTATTCAAAGTTTTTCTCTTGTGATAGTCATAGTAATTACAAAAATGCCTAAAATAAATAAATATGAATATTCTAAGAAAAATATAAATAATAATGATGAACAACAAAGTGTAGGTTGAATGCTTCTCAAGCTTACATAAAAAGAAATCCAATTGTAAAGAAAATTTTGCGATGTATATTGGAATTTTAGGGTTTTGAGCTTTAAAGTGTTGTAAAAAATGCAATTTTAACAATTTTGAAGAACCGTAAATTGAACTCAATAGTAGAAGATAGCTCCCACACTTTCTTAAATGAGATTATTTTGATTTGAAATTAGGAACTAGGTGAAAATCAGCGTTTGACCGAAAACAATTAAAAAAAATGGCTCTATAAGTAGGGCTCCATGCACACTTAAAGGTTAACTCTTAAATGACATAGGGGATAGGGGCAAAACCTAGATGTGTTGTAAAATGTTGTTTCTCCAACTTTGATGAAATTTGGTATAAAAGAATAAATTAGAAGTATTTATGGCAAGCACAAAGATTCAAGATTGGTATGAATTAGGAATTGGTGGATTTTTGAGAGCTTCATAGAAGAAACATGAATTTAGGGTTGAATTCCAAACATGCAAAAAAACAATAAGAGTGAAAATTCCTAAAAAAAAAATGGTGGTGTTTAAAAACACCTTAAAAATTGAACTCACTCCATACATATCAACTTTGTACATATCAGCTTTGTAGTAGAGCCCTTCTCCTTTTTTATCTCTACTGCTAAGGCTAAAGCTAAGGCTTTTGCCTTACTACATTTGAGACCGAAACTCACATTACCGCTCCTCCAAACCAATGTTTATATTCTTCAATCCCTTGCCTATTTTTTTCATGCTAAAGAACACCTTGGCTCCAATTGCCAAGTCAGCCGCCATAATTACCCAATCTCCTGCTATGAAAAACGCCGCAAGGACACAAACAACAAGATAGTGGAAGAAAGCGGAAGAAACAACAAGAATTATGCATAACAAACAACGCAACCGTGTGTCACTAACAAAAGAAAGAATGTCTAAGTTGTCTAACTGTGTCTTGGCTTTTTGGCGCTATCGCATGACCAAATAGTAGGCCGTAGTTTTCCGGCGGTCGTATACACTCAAAATGGAGGGTGGTGTTCATTGTAAAATACAAACTAAAGGGACTAGCCTTCGTCTCACATAAAGGTAGCTAAACCAAAAGTGAGGTGTCACTTGGATACCTCTAAACTACCATAACAAAAAATAAAATTTAAGCACCAATATCTTCAAGTTCCTTAGCAATCATGGCTTTCTTTAGCTCACTACAACTAAATTTGAAAGAATTTGAAGAGGAAGTTTCTACACGCCATACCCGCAAAATAGTGTCACCCCACGCCAAGATAAAAGATCTCATGCAAATTCATAGGATCTTGAAAGAAGATCCATCCGCTTTTGGAGGTGAAACGTCACTTGCTTGTGTGATTTTTTTAATGGATAACTCTAAATAAGTTTATCATTCTACTACCATGGTTTACTAGCAGGTTCGGCAACTTGCTGCCTAATATTTAATTAAAGTTCAAAAAGTAAGTTCGGTAACTAAAATTTTCTCTTTAAATTTGATATTATTTGGCATATTGTTATGTACAACTCTCTTGCATTGATTGACATTCAAGAAAGATGTGAGTGAAGAGTGGAGAATGCTCTGAGCTTTATGCAAGTGGAGTGGAGTTGTATCCAACAATGCCTATGGGATATGTAAACTTTGAAGTGAAGCACCTAGTTAGTCTTCATTTTTATAACACGCATAAATTTTGCATAGAGTCTTCAAATGACATAAAATTTGTTGGAGGTGAAAGATCACTTGATTTCAAAACTTTTCTTAGACCAACAAAATTCCAAAAAGGTTGATCTTCTATGCACAAATGAGCTCAAAAAAACAGTTAGGAACGCGTTTTGATTTTTTGACCTTTACACGGCTGCGTTGTTTTGTCCATATCTTTTGCATAAAGACTTATTTTGACACAAAACATGTTGGGAGTGAAAGAAGGCTTGATTTCTCAACTTTGTTGGTTGGATTTTTTTTTATAAAACTTCATTTTCTATGTTCAATTGGACTCCAAAAATCTGTGTAGGACACATTTCAAAAGTTGCAATGGAGTCTTATTACTTCTTAACCCATATTCTTTTTGGACGAATCATCCCGTACATGAACCTGAATACAAGAGCAACACCTTCTCTACATTAAAATTCAAACAAGTTTCCATACTAAGTAAAAATCTAGTAGAAAGTAATAGTTTCTCACTTTTCGGCAATTTTGAATTATAATTTATTTTATATTTGGCAAAAATGCCAATAATAGTCCAAAACTTTAGGCATTTATTATTAGAATTAGAATTATCTTCTTCTGAACCCACTAGTAAACTACGGTATACACTTTAGAGCTCTAAATTCGCAATACGTTGATACTTTTTTTCTTCATTTCTTTATAACAAATTGAAGCATGTGCTCCCTCATTGTTCTAGTTTATTTTTGCATTTTTTCTTGAATAGATTGAGACATATACTGATATACCATACCTTTGTGTTTAAATTTTTTTTCATGTTTTTTTGAAGAATGATACATGTTAATAGCCAATATTTGTGAAATTTATATGAACATAAATAATGATTTTGTAGTCCACATTTGAACGTGTCCTCATCAATTGAAATGCATTCCTTCGTTACTTAGTGGAATGTCTTTCATCTAACAGACCTTGTCAATGACTTTGGTTTCTATCTTGGGGTGTATAAATTTTCTTGATAAGCTTTGTAATTAAATTGCAAAAAGTAGGATGTATTATGACTTTATAATAATACTTGTGAAAAGAGCCACATCATGAAGGGAAAGTTATAGATGAGAAATCAATGGAAATGAATATTAGATGAAAGACATTCTTTGTTCAAATTAATTCACAAGGTCTACGATTCTAGTTTAGGCTCTAACATCATTTTTGTATTGTAGTAAAATTCTAAAATTACAATCAACTACATGTAAGACTTGAAATAAAATTATTTATATAGAATTGTAACAAGAGTTAAGTGTACATTCTCTCCTCTTTGAAAATGAAATAGAAAGTAGTTGTAACAAGGAAAGTGAGACATGCACCTCACCTTTTAAGCTATGTAAACCAACTGACCAACCCCCCTTCCATCGTCCGAGACCATGCGGTAATTTAACCCTTTAACGCGCCAGTGTCCACTATGTGAACGACGCACATATTGAAACTGTTGAATTCTCATCTAAATTAGATGGTTTTCATCCACAAAAACTTCTTTTGGTTCTTGAGCAAATTGACTGTCCTTTGTAGAGTCTAAATCTTTAGAATAGGTTATTGTGATTTTTAGAAAAACAATAGAATTGGTTTATGACTTTATGTCAAGTTTCGTTCTTAGTTCAAAAAGTCGGACCTTAAATATGGTTTTCCAAAATAAGTAAAATCAAATAATGGAAACCATGCCATCTCATAGTGCATGCCTATTCCAATTTCATTACCATATTTTTAATTTTTTGTGCTAATTTGGTATTTCAAATTGAATTTCAAGAGAAAACCTTGCAAAATTAATTTAAAAATATTAAATAAAAATAGAATAAATCCAACTTGTACATATGTGATCACATTAAGATTGACAACTTTGCGTTGACCATCAATCCCATTTTTGGTTTCCATCAAACATTTTATAACGCTCATTTGAAAACAATGTTGAATCGGGATGTTAAAGGGTTAAGGTTTGATTTAATGACATTTTTGGATTCATCAAAATGTGAGCACTTTACTTTTGAGAAAAATATCTTCAAAGAACTTAATAGAGTAAGGGCCGCTTCATACTATGACCATCCAAGTCAAGAGGCCGTGGGATTTCGTGGCTAAACTTTTTTGAGAGTTCAAAGAAATGGGCTGAAAATAGGCAATAAAATATAGTTTTGATTTTTTATGAAAAAGAATAAACGACCTCTCGACCATAGTTTGGGTTTCTATTCCCGTTCGACCCAAACTTCTTTTGAGAGTCCGTTAACCTTGGTCAAAATGTGTTGCCATGTAGGCATTTTGGAGGGCGACTGCCTTTGGACTTTGGCCTCTAGTGTGAAGGGTCGAGAGGCCAAATTTTTGGTTTCTTGCAATCGTATTGGTGGAAATCGACCGGCCGCTCGACCTTCGGCCATATTGTGAAGCGGCCCTAATTCTGCATTCTTTTTTGAACTCAAAATGAGTCTAGTACGAGGTGAGTTTTCACTTTGAGACACTCTTTTCGGTTAATTCTAATAACGAGTATCAACACCAACACTTGCAAAAATAAATGAAAAGTCCTAAAACTCAAAATTAAATTTTAATTCTATCTTTGTTTCTAAAGCGATTCGTCCCGTGTTCCAAAAAAAAAAAAAAAAAAGCGATTCGTCCCTTTTTCTAAGTATGAAAAGATACAAATGAAAAGTATATCTCTAATCACCCCTCGAAATACACGGTAAGCTGGGAAATCAATCATCACATTCTGGCTAAAAAAGTCTAATTAACATCGTATATTTGTAACCCAGTGAGTGCAGATTGAAATGATTTCCGAAGACAGGCGACGGTGAAGTCGACCGTTTATCTTAAAATTGGAATCGGTAATTCGGCAGATGTTTGGTAGAGATGATATACAGTTACTGAGTAGAATCATGAGAGCTATACACAACTGAGACTTTGTACGAAGTTTCTACGCATGGGAGAGGTGAGGCACCCGGAAGTTTACCGAAAAGATTCTTCGAATAGTTCTGCGACGTGTTCACTATATATGTAATTGAACAGTGAGTAGTTTTGTTTTTTTCTTTAGTGCTAGCAGTGTCTCATGTAATCATGAACCAAGATTACATGATGACGTTGCTAGCTGCCCATTAATATAATATATAAGTAAATATACACCGGTGCTCCAAGACACATTGTGCCAATTCAAGGCTGTATATAAGACTCAGAGGCTGTTTCGGGATGGAAAACCGTTGGCTGCCAGAATGGACCAGAAAGGCAGTGCAGACCGATCACTCTCCGGCGGACCTGCAGGAATTATGACGTTGTGTGCACGTTCACTCTGAAATCCTTTGTGAGCTAGTATGCATGATCAGCAGACGTTTCTAACAACTCTGTTACACTGACTTCACGTCATACATGCATGTCTGTTGGACTTGGTCAGGCTTGAATTTATAATAATGAATTAATAGTCCCGAGTCGAATGAATTCCAAGTTACGTACGAGTTCCTGGTCACTGGCATCTGGCAATTAAGCTTTGACGAGACTGGTGGTACAGTATAACTTACATATTAACTCCACTGCAAGGCTTCCACGTAGTAAGTCAAGACAGTCGATAGATTCCGGATGCAGCAAGCAGGACTTAATTGGATCAAAGGGCCGGGCCGGCCGGGGCAGAGATATGAACTATCTAGAAAGCTCACCAGGCAGGATGACTTTCGGTTCCGGGATTTTAAAAGTCAATATTAAAATGCCAGGACACATCATGGGTGCGCCGCAATCTGGTACTCCGGAACATCATGGTGGCTCATGACGACCCTGATCGATAGGAGTAACTTATTTAACTAACAATATCGGCTCGTGAACTGATAGTCCGAGTAACTTACGAAACCTGATTGATCTACAATTCCATGAATTAGTGTGGATAGATATATCATGCAGCCCATCCCTACCGCAGCTTCCCAGAACGGCATGATGCAAATTGCAGCTCTCAGTTCAGTCAAGTTCACAAGAATCAGCCGCGTCTCCAGGACTGTCTGGTGCACGTAAGTACACGCCCGCCCGCCCGGCCGGCATTCCAACGCCGCCCGCCGTTATTCTAGAATCCGAGATGGCTGCATTTCAGCCATGCGTGGACGCATTTTAGCAATGACAACGAAGTTAACGCGTTTCCTGAAATATTGGGGCCCGAGTAAATATGCGAAATAGCAGACTGACCGTGATGATTCGGTGAAGTGAATGGACTGCTTCAAGGTTGTATCAGAATGGATGTATGCAACGATTGCACTTGCAACAGACCCCCAACGCGTTAACTTTCATTGCTGCTACCGGTAAGCGGAGTTATAAAATTAACTTTATTTACTTATGTACCAAAGATGAATTCACATGATCTACCATTCCAAGCTTGAATGAGGTTATGTATTCGTGCAATTCTAACTAGCTGAATATGTATTATTACATGGGTGAATGATCGTCACCTGGTGCAATTACGAGGCTCACGTGCACAGACATTTTTGGTTCGAAGTCTGAATGATTGTTGACCAACAGTGAGATTTTTTTGGTGCATGTATTTGCGGGCGGGGGAAACGCATGGTGCAGACTACGCACTTCGTTTTCTCCAATTGAATTGATCTTACGCAGCGAATGGGACGTCAAAAAAGGTAACTTATTGGTCTATGTTATGTCAGGCTCTTAGATCTACATTATCATTTGACATGATGTGCCGGTACATAATTAACCCACAGACTGGCCGGAGCCTTCAACGTCAAATTCATTATATTCTTGAAATTTGTCATTTGTCACTTATCACACCCGCCTCTGGAACACCTCCCATAATCGTAGGTCTGCGTCCGACTAATTATTATGTTGTTAACATAGAAGCAGAGTTACATGACTTAAGCAATCGGATCGATAGCTTCAAGAAATTGTTGTTGTATAATTAAGGGAGTGCATGTGTACGAATATATCGTTACAAACAATAGTTTCACCATCTTACGCAATCAGAAACTATGATTTAAGGAGTACAATGGACACAGTGAGACCGGTGTGAATTTGGCACCAATTCCAGATTTTGAGTCACAGGAATAATTATTGTGTACATGTATGTATGTATTTGTTGACAGCTCAACTGGGATCAGCCTCACAATCCGAGGTTTATTGTAAGTTTGCAACAGACAGACAGGGGGACACGAGGATCAAATCCTGAAGTAGAGGACTGAATTAATGCTGAGATCGTGAATATGATACTAAGTATGATGTTTTGACATGGAGAAGTCAGGCTCACTCGCGTTGATTTCCCATTTCTAACTTAATCCCATTGATACGAGTATTCAAGTCCAGACGGTTGCATTAGTGATTGAGTCTCTTAAATTACGCAACAAGTCACTTACGTGGACATCAGGCAGGGCGGCCACCTTCATGATGGCGCGTATACGCCGACAAGACAGCGTTTCTTCAGCGTATATATGCCTCGATGGCTCAACAATTTATTTTGTCCATCATTCATTTATTCATTTATTCATTTATTTGTTTATTTATTTATTTATTTTTAACATCCCATGGCAACACTAGAAGAAAAGAGGGACTTGTACACTGAGCATGTTCACTTAGATGTGACCGAACTCACTAAAATGTGGACAAATTCACTCATAATCCCACTCCAGGCTGAGTGAACAAGTCCCTCTTTTCTTCTAGTGCAAGCAAAATTAACTTGAACCCATGTTGTGACTATAAGAAGATTTGATTAGAGCCCCTTTGCAGGAGGGACCCGCCCTGTTCTCCTTGGCTCAATCTCCTCAATCTTGATGTCCTCTAATAAAAGTGAGAGCGGGTTTGTGAAAGATATCCGGGGTGCATTGTAGTAAACACGTACGAGTATGTACGTGAGTGCACAAGAGGGGTGTTGATTTAAACATTGTCGTAAGTACTACTACGTACACATAATTACAATAAACGTATTTCGAGCTGAAAATATTGACCTAGTCTTACATTAAACATATATTGATATATATTTATAATAGGGCGGAATATATTTGTATACAAAGGTTCTTAGACATATAAACCTTCATATACATGGGGTTTTAGAGGAGATCATGCACACAACGTGATTCTCAAGCATAATGTAAAGTGCACCCTTAGGGAAAGATATTGGCCTTTTCAAGTCTGTTCAATCCCTCAACCACCCGTCCTCTAATTCAAAGCATGAACTAAAATTTATTTATTTATTCTGCAAAGAGGGGCGTGGATCTCTCACAAGGGGGCCATTCTTAAAGCCTCTCTCAACATGAGGCACCCGCCCCATTCTGCCTCAAGTAGACAATCAGTTCACTATTCAATCTTCTTTAATAAAAGTGATAACGGGTCCTTAAAAGACATTGATCATGGTTTAACCCCTAAACAAACTGACCCTTTGAACACAAGTAGATGCTCGCCTTAAAAATAAATATTAGCATGGCTCACATGTACATGAGGAGTACCTGAGGGGACCATTGCAAGCATAAAATCCACCAATTTTTCTTTGACATACTTGCATTTGGAAGCCTCTCCGATAATATCAACATCTCCCTATTACAATCTTGAGATTTACTTTAATTGGTAAAGAATTTAATAAACTTGCGAAGGTGACTTAGATAAAAGTCATTTGAGATTGTATGAAAAAGTTACATGGCTTTGAATTTAATTGTGATTCAATTTCAGAATGCGGGGACGTTCACAGGAATGTTCAAGGGTTAACAAAGTGAGAAGCCTGTTCAATTTGTCAAACACCCATCGTATAATCCTAAGAAGGAACTAGAAAAAGATTATTCCTTCTTGTGAGAGCAAGCTCCGGCTCTTCATGGGGAGGCGCCCTTAGCTCATGTAAGTATGTAACAAGGGATTTCTCAATTTGGAACCTCCATTTTTACATTGAAATTAGCCCCCAAAAATATTCCGATCCCCCAACATAAAGTACCCCACAACCCGGAGCTAATGTTTGGGGATTAGCCCCACATTAGGCCTGGGGGCTAGTAGAGTTATTTGTAAAGACATCCGGTCTTCTGTCTTGCTTTTTTCATGGACCAGAGCTAGTACCAGAGCATTCTGACACCACTTCTCCTCATGGTCCTACCCCACTACCCAATTCTTCTCCCTCCCTCCAAATTTTTATGAATAAAAATTTCAATCCATCCAGTGTTCTATTTTGGGTCTACTGTAAGATCATGCCGATCCTCTCCTTTCCATTTTACAAGTCAAAAAGAAGGGATTTGAGGGACTTTACAAATAACTCTAATGCCGCAAAATCTTCCTCTGGACATCACGCTAGGACGGGTCACTGACAGTTGAGTTTAACCCTTTAAGGTCCCGATTCAACACTGTTTTCAAAGATTCGTTATAAAATGTTTGATAAAAAATTAAAATGGAGTTGATATTCAAAGCAAAGTTATAAATATCAATGTGAAGATAACATCTGTACGGTTGGATTCATCATATTTATTATTAATATTTTTTAATTAATTTTGCAAGGTTTTCTCTTGAAATTCAATTAAAAATCCAAAATTAACATTAAAAATTTAAAAAATATTGTAATGAAATTGGAATAACATGCACTACAAGATGGTATGGTTTTCACTATTTGATTCTACTTATTATGGAAAATCGTGTTTAAGGCCTCACTTTTTGAACTAAGAATGAAACTTGACATAAACCACTTTTGCTATTTTTCAAAAAAACTCAATACCTTATTTTGAAGATCCGTACCGTACAAATGGTAGTCAACTAGCACAAGAATTTTAAAAAAATTGAATGGATGAAAAACATCACCGTGCTTGGTGAAAGAACGCTTCAGAAATCATCCAGCGTCCAGAATCTGGACGCTAGCGCGTCAAAGGGTTAACAAACTGATTGAATTCCCACGTCTTGATGATGAGTGGGGACATACGTGGCCTCCTGAAACTCTTCCGCTTAGCATTAATTTTCAACGTCCTTGTTGAAATACAATAATTCCTCAAGCTTTACAGACACAGAATGGGAAAGAATGATTTTACATTCATGAAAAATGTACTAAAGTAGAGAGCTCCAAAACCAACAGGATTCTAATTTCAACAGAATTTAGACCACGCAATTATTTTAGAACACAAATCTAGGCACATCTTAAAGTTCTTATTGAATGTTGATCAAAATGATAAGCTCTCTATGGTCTACCTCGATTTAGGTTCTAGGATGATTATTGTGCCTAAATTCTGTTGGAATTAGAATCATGTTGGTTTTGGAGCCCTCTACCTTAGTTCTAGCTTGCCTCCTAACCTTCCTACCTTCCATTTCTTGTGTAAGTAATGAGGATACTTAGGGATGAAATTTGGAATTCAACACGTTTGTTGAAATCAACTGAGACTCCCCGTAACTTACTAATATTCATAAGTCTGTGGGTAGAGCAACTTGGAAGACATTTCGAATGACACTTGGAATTGTCATAGAAATGATTGTCATTTTGTTAAAATGTGTTCTATAGAAATGTGAGTCATTCTAAGCATCATTTTGCTACCAGTTGTCGTTGTTCTTGTTCCTAGTGCAAACCCCCTGTTCAAACAACTTGAAAGAAAATCAAACAATTGAGAGGGTGAAACTGTTGTTTATTGTCTCTGCCCTTCCATGGGAGAGACTACGGAAATGGTTTGTTTTTGAGAAGTTACTAGGAGTTACATGGATGTACACTGGTAAAAGAAGTTGTCAAAATAATCTCTGGTAAATACTAAGGCAGAGACTTCGCGACTAGCCGCTTGTTTCCTCTACTTTTCAACACGTTTTAGCAGGCTGGCCGGGGGGTTTGCACTACAATAAGTAGTGAATAGATAATATATACAAATAATGATCTCTTGTTAACTAGTAAGTCCTATGTATTAATGTAATTAAACTCAGGGCCTCTTTACACTAGAGGCAAGAATCCATGAAGAGAGAAATTTCAACCAATGAAAAATTGTTCTTTTCAGTTTCTAGGCTTCCCATTGATTAAAATTTCTCTCCTCACGACTTCTCGCCTCTAGTGTAAAGAGACCCTAAAATATGAAGTAACTGCATAGCACAATTTTATTACTTGTTTTCAACATAGAGGACACATGGCGTGCGGGCAGGACACAAGGGTCGTTAATTAGCTCAGACTGCAATTACATGGTGGTTCCTCCAAGCGGACTGTCTGATCTGCTCAAATTTCAAGCACTGTACATTGATTGAAACTGTTTATTTAGTCTCTACAGGCCATACACATACAACGGTGAACAGAAGCTTGAATGTAAAAAACAAGCAAACTCAAGGCTTTTACTTGTTTTGTTTAACTTCTAAGCACTTGACCGATTGACCATTTTTTGGACGCAACCCAAATAACAGTCAGAAAATGGTAGAGATCATGTTCTAGTGGTGATTGATGCATTTCATTTGCAATATTCAGGTTCACTAAGAAAATTTTCAAAAACAAAAACCTCAATATTCAGTCCTAGTGTTAGAAAAACTTTCTATTTTAGAAAAGTGATGATGTTCTCTTCTTTGAATTTTCTTTCTTTCTTTAATTTTAGAATAGAGTTTTTAGTTTTAACCAATCATACAAGATTTCAAATTCTAAAAATGAAATTGTAAATTTAGTGAATATTAAAAGGTAAATGCTTCTAAATTCATTAAATGAGTATCTAGCTTATTTTTTTGGAAGTTTGACTTTACAGATAATTACTAAACATCATGCTTCTCATTTTCTCTTTTGAACCAAATTTCACCAAAGTCGCAAAAGTAACATTGTATAACACATCTTGGTTTTGCCCTTAACCCCTCTGTCATTTAGGAGTTAACCTTTGAACGGCCCGAAAGCCCTTTGCATCCATATAGTGTATTTTGTATTCAATGGTATTTGATCAAAATAACAATGACCAAACACTTTTCAGTACAAAATAAAATTAATAATCATGATAATACGTATATAACAATATATCACAATTCATATATTAAACTACAATTGAACAATCATAAGGCTAAATACGAGTAGTAGAAAGGAACCCCAAGGGCCTTTTAAGGGTTAAGAATAATGAAATTGGACATTTACAAATTAAACTTCGATTCTGTTTCAAACTGAGGGTTTTTCTTTTCATTCTTCTTTAGGAGAAAAAGTAACCATTCATTAAGTAACCCTTTAGTGCCCAGCTGACCAGAATATGGTCATTGTACCGTCTTGTATAATTCAACATAACTCTTAACCCCTAAACGTCCCAACATCCAGAAACTGAATCACGAATAGATTCAGAGCCTTGCAACTATCTCATACAATTTCAGATGACTTTCATTCAAGTCACCTTTGTAAAACTATTAAATTCTTTACCAATTACAATAGTTCTCTTGTGATGAAGAATTGTTGATAATATTAGAGAGGCCTCCAATTGCAAATATGCCAAATTTGTTGGGTAGATTTTATGCTTGCAATGGTCCTCTCATGTACACCTCATGTACATTTAAGTCATGCTAATATCTATCTTTTAGGCTAGCATCTACTTGTGTTAAAAGGATCAGTACGTTTAGGGGTTAATCTACAAGGAACTGGAACTTCGGATCTGAAGTTCAGATTTGGCCACTCCCCATACAGACATGGTGTAAAAAATGGATCATGATTTGCTTACACCCATCTCTCATAATACAATCATGTACGCTGTAAGTGCCAAGTAATACGTACTAACAGCTCTACAAAAGACATAGTGAAGGCGTAGAAAAGATAAGCTGTCGTTGGATGAAGAGCAAGGGATTAAAGATGAGGAGTATTATTTGACTATTTCATTTTGAAGCACAGAAATGTGGTCATCATCCCAAGTTTCAGGATGAACTGTAGAAAGAAGGGACATGTGTTCACGGCAGAGTAGTAAAGATTGCTTGCACTGGAAGGGAAAGATAGAGTACACTGTATGCAACTCTGGCAATTTCGATACATATGAGTATTGAGCTATGGAATTTTGATTTCTGTTATAATGTTAGTTAGTAGTATTGTCACTTGCGACTTCCTTTCCTATTCTTTGTTTGTTAGTCTTCATATTTAGGTTCAGTGAAAGAAATTGGAGCTGTATAAATGTGTGGATCAAACCGTACACAGAAAGGAAGTCAGGAGCTTATATATTTTTGTAAATAATGGGAGATCGTTCTGCAGATAGATAGAAACCCCAACCCAAATATGGGCCGGCGTGAATAAAGTGTCCGTTCGTAATGTCAATGACCCGATGCCCACCGGACAAAGGGACATTGGAACAATACTACTCTCCTCTTTCGAGGATGGACACTATAGTAACCAAGATAAAGTAACCGTAACAGTAACTAAGGAAAAAAGGCGAAGTAGTGATGGATGAATGTTAGTTTGTATAAAGGTATGTTTAGTGTTAAGTTTTATCACCAAGTCATGAGTTCTTGGTTGGTTGGTGAAGGGCGTTGTAACACAATTATGTGGTCCGGGTTCGAAATCAGTTGGGCTCGTTGAGCAGTGGTGTGATACACATGACTTGGTGCTGCTAGTGAGTTGTCATGGCAGGAAAGTTGTACCAACCAATCGGCCCGTCCTATCCCATGAGACAAGTTGAGCCAGTTATTTGAAAAGAGTGGCTAGCAGTGGTTTCTCACCACTACCCCCCCTCTTTTAATGTACTACGTCTGTTGGTATTGTTTGATTATTTTCTATACGTCTTTTATGTAGAAGGATTGATCCGGCATACTGTATGGCAATGGTATTTATTGCTTTGAATGTGTGTTTTATAGAGGTTTCACAGATTTTGAATTTTGTTTCCAGTAGTTTCATTGAGGGGACGTGTGTGGTTCCTCTGGCTCCAGCTGTAATGACTATGATGGGATCTACTTTCCAGCCTTGTTGTATGATATTGTTAATTAGAGGTTGGTATTTTATAATTTTCCTGCCAATTGTTTCTGGTAAAAATCTGTCGTTTGTGTATGTGAATTCTATGAATTGTATGGTTAGGTTATCATCGGGGTATAGAGGCGGTGGGCTTTGGTATGGGAGGCCTTTAATGCATAGTATATCTGGTTTGAATCTGGCATTACATTGACATCTTTGTCTATTACAAGTACATGGTAATAACCATGGAGGAACTGTGTTTTCTTGTGGGTTATTGTTGAATGTGCCTGCATTCATAAGAGTGTAGCATCTTGATTTATTTGAGGATAGTATTAATTTTCTTAATTCCCATACTGCTTTGTTGTGTCTTTTGGTTCTAAGTGCGTGTATATGGTGTTGTTTGCATATTAAAAGTACGTGTAGCCATGTATCTGCGTCTTGTGAATTACATATGGGACATGTTTTTGAGGGGAATCTTTGTATGCCGAAAATTAATTGTTTTCTGGCATTACCCATGTATTGACCGGTTCTAAATTTTAGTATGCTTGTTTTTTGTGCGTCTGTTATTTCTGGGTTTTTCCAAAAGTCATTGGACATTTCGTTATCTATAATGGGGTTTGTTGTCCATTTGTTGATGTTGGGGAAGTGTTCTGCCAGTAGTTCGAGGTTATGTTCACGGTCATGTTTCTTGATGTATTCTTCCAAGCATCTAACTGGGCCTTTGTCTGGTCGTTTGATACGGCCGGGCCAGGTATCTTTTTGGAAGTAGTAAGGTGTGGTATGTGCATATTCGTGTGGGTCTGATGCTGGTTGATAGCCTCTTTTCATGGTTCCTTCTTTTGCGAGTTGATCTGCGTGTTCATTTCCGTTGATTTTGGTGTGTGCTTTAACTTTGTAGATTGTGGTGGGTTGTGTATGCTTTTGTAGCATTTCAACCATTTCTTTTAATATGGTTTTATCTGCGTGGTTATTTTGTTGGGTAGGGTGTTTTAGTTGTGTGTTTAGAACATGTATACAATTGAGACAATCAGTAAAAATATGTGCAGGTTCGTTCATATATCGAGTGGTGATTAGTGAAAGTGTTTCGTGTATGGCCATTAATTCTGCTCTGAAGCATGTTTGTAGTCCAGGCAGTCTTTTTGATATTTGTACATCTGGTTTTGTTGAGTTGTATATGCCATATCCAGCTTTTTCTTTTTTCCAATGGCCATCATCCGCTTCTTTAGGTGGTAAAAAGGATCCATCTGTGTAATAGCTGTATTGTGGTAGAAATTTTAGTGTAGTGTTAATTTCGAAGTTTGGAAGGGGATCGATCCACGTGTTTTGTAGATTGTTATAGTGTGGGTATAGAAGTTTGTTCCATTTTGTGCTTTTGTTAACTTTTGTGTTTGGTGGTGTTGGTGGTGCTGTTTGTGTATGGTATTGTGTAATTTGTAGATTTTCAATTGCTGTGTTTATAGTGTCTATTTGGTTTATTGTGCCAATGTTGTTGTTTTGATGATGAATACACCATACGTGTATTGCAAGTGGTTCGTTTCGGGTTTTGTTGGGTATTAGTGGGATTGTTGGTTCGTCATATGTAATGGTGTCCGCGGCAAAGTGTATAATGGCGTGTGTATCCGGAAAGGGTCCGTTGTACGGTGATAGGTTTTGGTACCAGTTGGTGTCTGGGATTGCTAAGATGGTGACAGTTTCTGGGTCTTGTTTTGCTGCTAGTCTAGCCCAGTGTATTGCTTGTTGTGCTGTTTCGGCGTCATTTGGATGAGCATATCCAATGCCTTTCCATTTGTATTGAAAGGCTGTTCCTAGTGAGCCAAAAATCCTATCTCTAGCGAATGTAGAGAAGAATTGGGTAGATTTCATGGAACATGTGATTGGTGAGGAGAAGTATGAGTGTGTTATATTAAATGTTGTTATTAGTGTGTTTAGAATGTTGGATGGAATGGTATGGTGTGGTGTTTTTATTGTATTTTTTTTGTGGTTTTTGTGTTCGTATCTTTGGTATAACCAGACTACTTCCGTTTCAAATGATTGTATAGCAGGTATTAGTCTGTGGATGTTGTATTTGTTGTTGTTATATTGTTGCCATAACCATTTTATTCTTGTAGTGGGAATGGTGGTGATATATTTACCGGTGTCATTATATATGTGGGTTTTATCATTTTGTGTTTGAATGGTGCACTTGTTTGTGTCTGTCTTTTTCTGGGTTGCATTCAATTGTGGATGTTTTGATGTAGGGAGTTATTGTTGGGGGTGGGATGTGTCTAGTGTCTTTATTTTGTTCGGGTGTAAATTGTGTATTTATAATATTTTGATAGTGTTTGTTTTTAAGATTTGTGTAGTATTTTGTAAGTAGGTTTATATTATGATGTATTACTGTTGGTAGATTTAGTGGGAATAGTTCGCGTTGTACTAACCATTTATTGTATGTTATGTGGTTTGAGTCTATCCATTGACATAGATAGGTGTTGTATTTTTTCGGTATTTTATATTTGTCTTTAGTTGTAATTGTTTTGTGGTTTAATATTGTGTGGATGGAGAATCTTATGGGGTCGTTTTTTATGTTTTGTGGTGGGGCTGGTTGTTGTGGAGGTTGAGGGACTTGTACGGGATTTGTTGGTGTTCTTGGTATTATTATGTGGTCGTATATTTTGTATTTTTCTTTTAGTGTACGAGGTGGTAAGTGTAATTGACATGGATTTAGGCAATCCTCGTCACATTTTGGTTCACAAAAGAGTTGTTCTGCTATGTTTAGTGCACTTTTGTCTAGTTTAGTTGGATTTTGATAATATATTTTAAAATCTTCTGGTGACATTAGTTTTGTGCCGTTGGGAAGGATGATTTGGTTAATATTGTAAATTTTGTGTGCCATTAATTTATATAATAATTTGATGGAGAGTTTCGGGTCTAATTGTGGAAGGTCATTTATGACTGCTGAGCGCCATTCTTTTTCTAGTTCAGTCATGTAGAGTTGAAAATTTGCTTCTGTGCTTTTAAGGTGTATACCAACTTCTATTTTCAGAAGGAATAGTGTTCGTGTCATAGGTGATGTAATGCAGTCTTGTCGTTTAATTCTTGGGATGGCATCGGCACCTCCGGCTTTGACAAGTATGTGTTGTATGAGTCCTTTATATATTATTCCTAGTCTTCCTTTGTCGTTTAGTGCATTACGAAGTTGTTCCCCAATACATCTAAGGTAGGCATTTTTTAGAGAGAAGGCTTCTAGTCCAAATAAATCATGAGGAAGTTGAGTTATTATGTTTGCGGTGCTTTTAGGTAGTCCGCATATTATTTTTTGGATTGCAATAATTTTCTTGTCAAGTTTTTTAATGGTTGGTAGTGAGTATGGGACTGCGAAGAAGCTGTAGGCTATGCCTGCTCTGATTACTGTGTCCACCATACTGATTCTTTGTTTGATGGTGGCAGGGCATTTTGATAATTGTTTACATTGGTTTATTATTTTAGTTGTGGTGATACGTGTTTGAAGTTTCCATTTTAGTGATGGAACTAATTGTATACCTAAGTATACATACGGTTCATTTTGATGGAGTACTGGTAATGTCTGGTTTCTGTAATTGATTTTTTGGTTTGTGATGTAGGTTTTAAATTTGTTTGGTGGTATTTTGGATTTATTTGGACAACCGGTAACGACGCATTTTGTGACTCCCAAGTCCATGCCCGCCCATTCACAGAATTTGTCAATTTTGTTTAGTTGTATTTGTAGTGATTTTATATTGTTTGATATAGCTGCTAGATCGTCTGCGTATGCTGCAGAGCTAATTTGGATTTTTGATGTACCAAATTTGTAGCCATTTTCCCCTCTTTGTAGCCATCTCAAGAGTGGTTCGAGAAAAATTATGAAAAGATATGGGCTAAGTGTATCTCCCTGTATGGTTCCTCTTTGAATCGGTATTGGTTTTGTTTTGCCAAAGTGTTCACCGGTAAAGATGGTGTTTGAATGGGAGTATATGTTGCCAACTAACATAATTGCATCTTCTGGGTATCCCAGGTCTTTCATTATAGTTAGTAGTCTTGGATGATCTAGAGAGCCAAATGCGTTTTTGAAGTCTATATAAAGTAGATATATATCCTGGTTTGTAAATTTTGCATCTTCTAGTGCTGCTATGAGGAGTTGTAATTGTCTTGCTGTACTTCTTTCTGCTCTGAATCCTTCTTGACTATCGTGTAGGATTTGGTATTTTTCACCGTATGCTGATAGTATGTATGTTAGCGTACTGGTGAAGAGTTTGTATATTGTGTTTGCAAGTGCTATTGGTCTGTGATTTGACAGTTGTGCTGGATTTCCTTTTTTATAAAGTAGTATAGTTAGACTGATTTTCCATGAGGCTGGGATTTGTTTTTGTTTGTAGCAATGAGTGAAAAATAGAAAGAGTAGTTTTTGGAAGTTTTCGGGCATGTTTTTTAGTATTGAGTTGGGAATTTTGTCTGGTCCTGGTGCTTTGTTGTTAGATAGGTTTTTAAGACAAATTTCATATATTTCTTTATCAAAGTGTTTATAAAGTGGTGTTTGTGGATGTCCTCTTTTTTCTATTATAAAACCCTCCAGGTCGTGCCATGGGTATTGTCTAACTCCGCAAGTACATTGTACTGCGTGTTCGGGTTGGTAGTAGCATGTTGGTACTGTAGGTCTATTGCTAATTGATTGTTGTATGTGGATTTCATTTGCTATGTCTTCTGGGTTGGTCAGTATGTTGTTGTTTCTGTCTATAATGCAGTCTAGTGGTGGTGTTTCTTGATTTTTGAAAACTTTCTTGTTTATTTTCTTTGGGCTTTTGTCGTATAGTTGTCTGTATTTTTGAATTGCCTTTTTTATACAACTTTGGGTATATTTTGTGGTTATTTTACGTGCTTGTATTTTTGCTGTTTTGGCTATTTCTACTAATGATTGGATCCATTCTATTTGGTCATGTTCTTGGGATGGGAGTGGTGGAATGTTTACATTTGTATGGGTTTTTAATTCTTCAATTATTGGGTGTGTTTGCCAGTTTTGTGTATTTTTTGTTATGTAAATTGTTTTTCGAATTAGATGGTAGGTGGATAAGTGTTTTTTCCATGATTTTTGTAGCTTTCTTGGTAAGAAGCCTCCTTGTTGAGCGGTGCGATTTATTAGTGTTGGGAGTGGTGGTGCACTGCAAGTTTCTTGAATTTTGTCTGAAATTTTTTGTATCAAGTGATCTAGTTTTGAACATGATGTTTGCCATTGGACGTTTGTTAGTTGATCATTTGATAATATTGTGACGAGTTCATTTATTTCTCGAGCATTTTCTTCAAAATATTCTATTTTGAATTTTTCCATATTTTCTTGTGGTATGGGGTTTAGAATTCTTGTTGTTTTGTTTGTTATTGGAATGGGTCTTGCCAATAAGGCGTTCGGTGGTATGTGTAGTGTTATTGGTGAGTGGTCAGAGTTAAGGTTGTGGTCGTTGTCTGTGGTTGATGTGTATAAAGTATTATCTGGTGTTTTAATATAATATCCATCTATTAGGCTGGTTTGATTATAGTTTTGACCCCCTTGTCTGGAATATGGGCAGTTTGTTGGGATATATTCTAATTGTAGATTATTTGTGAATGTTCTCCATTCTATATCTTCCATTTGTGGTGGAGTTGTGTCAGTATTGTTTTTCCTTCCAATAAGTGCTATGTCTCTATTAAAATCTCCACATAGTATATATGTGGTATTTGGATGTGCATTGATTTGTTGTGTTATGTTTTGTTGGATCAATGGTATATATTGTGTATCTTCTACATGAGACAGCATATATATGTGAATAATTAGCCAAGTTTGTAGTGGACTATTGTCTATTTTTATTATTTGTAAATAGGGTGATATTTCCTTAGGGGTTGGGATTTTAGTGATGTTGCCGGGATATGCGTATTTTTGGTGTATTAGTGTGAGGAGGCCTCCTCTAGCGGGTACATATGGTATACGTTGTTGCATGCATCTTGTTAGGGTATGTGTGTTATTAAAGATTAATTTGTATTTTGGAAATAAGTTTTGTATGTATTTGGTGGATTTTGTAGCAGTTATTTTAGTTTCTTGTATCGTGATGATAGCGGGTTGGTCCGGTGTGTTGATTAGTTCTCGTAGGTTTGGAAGGGCTGTATTTAGTGACGAGGCATTCCATGTAATAATTCTCGTATTATGGTTTGTTGTACGTATTTTTTGTGGTTGTATTATAGGTATGTTTGGAAGTGGTGGGGGGTGAGTGTATTCTTGTATTGGTTCATATATTTTTAATGCTGCTTTTAACAAATTAATGGGGAGGAATGGGAATTCGTCGATCATGATTTGGAGAGTTATTGGACCATTATATTGATGTATAAAGTTATACATTTCTTTATGAATTGTATTTGGTGGGTTTATTATATTTTGATTCTTGTTTGTAAATTCTGTATATGGGTGTGTAGTTAATATGTGCCTTTCTGGTGGGTTTTGGAGTAAGGATATTCTTTCTAGCAGTAATGTTGTCCAATCAGGGTTGGGAATTTGTATTAAAAGTTGATCACATGTTTCTTTTGATGGACTTATTGTAACTATGAGTGCGTATAAAATTCTTGGTGATGGATGATGTTGATTTTGGTGAATATAATTTGATATGTGTGGATAGTCGTTACTGGCTTCCGCATGTTTTGGATGGGTTATATTTAGGATAGGTGCAAATTGTTTTGCTAAATGTTGGTACTCTGGTTGTAATTTAATCGTGCTTGGTATAAAGTATGTTTTGGATCTTCTTTTATGTGTGGGTGGATGTGTTTTTAGTAAGTCGGGCATGGGCCCGGGGTTGGATTCGATGTCCCCACATAATATTAATAATTGGTGTACAAAGTTTCTTTTTAGGGGAGTTTTTTGAGCTGTTTTTTTCTTTTTTCTTTGTCTATTTTGGACGAGGCCGGTAGGCCGAGTCCATTTATTTTGTCTGGTTTTATTTTTGTTGGGTTTTATAATAATCTTCTTTTGTTTTGTTTTATGTGTTATGTATTTTGTATGTTGGTTGTTTTTATTTATTTTGTTATGGTTGTTTGACTTGTTTTTGTTTTTGGTATTGGCTTTGGGTTTGGTATTGGAATTGGTATTTGTATGGGTATTTGTATTGGTATTTGTGTTGATAATAATTTTTTTGGTATTTGTGTTGGTATTTGTGTTGGTATTTGTGTTGGTATTTGTATTGGTATTTGTATTGGTATTTGTACTGGTATTGGTATTGGTATTGGTATTGGTATTGGTATTGGTATTGGTATTTGTATTGGTATTTGTATTGGTATTTGTACACAAAAGTATTGTATAAACGTATGTGTATTTTTTGGTATTAGTATATACCTTTTTATATATGGTGTATAGTATCACATTATCTGTATACCAAAAAGGTATGTATATGTATTTGGTATTTCTATACTGTATAATACTAGATACTATGTCGTATAGATACTGTATAAATACTGAATAGAATGTAGTATAAAGTATGTGGATTCTAATACTATAGAGTATAAAAAATATTATGTATTCTATCCTTTGGTCTTTTTTCAATCCACATTTTTTGAGTACTCTATAGTGGGGCGGGAAGCACTACCTTTGATATCTCCAAGGCCTTGAATTGCTAACATAATGTTCTTGTGAACGGCATCTATCTTCGCTTGTAGTTCGTTGTGCTTGGCGTCGTTGACAATTTTTTCTTCATTCAATTTTTTCTCCATGAACACCTCCAAGTCTTTTCTCATTTTCTTGTTCTCCTCCCTCAAGGTTTTGTAGTTTTCCTCCAATATTTTTTTCAAATCCTCTTTAGTTATAGAAGGGGTAGAAGAGACAAGGGTGGTAACGGTATTTACCAAGGCCACGTTAATATCGTTGAAGCCCCAAGCTTCGACTTGTTCTTTTGTTGGAGGCTCCTTCCCTTCAAGACTCCTTCTATGTGGAGAAAAGTCCACGTATTGTCCTCCTATAATGTGTGTTTTGTTCAAGAATGAACGGTACACAATAGGGTTTGTGCAACAAACATTAGCACTCCCATTGTGCATCTTTCCCAACTCTCTATGGAACCATATAGAGACAATGTTTTTGTTCTCCATAGTGTTAGTGATGGCTTCGGCGGTGTCTACCACCGTTTTCAAGATAGGAAGGTTAGTGAGTGTTAGAGTTAAAGCATCCTTCTTAGCCCTAGCCTCGGGCGTGATGCGCGGAGCATGACTAATCTTTTTTTGTGGCATTATCATCTCGTGATTAGCGGCCACATGGTGCATTCTTATCTTGTCCGCTTGCTTAGGTGTGGGAGCCATTAAGTAAGCGTGGCTTTCAAGAGTGCGCTTTTGCACATCCACAATCTCAAAATCATATGTTTTGAGAAAGCTATTTCTCAAAACATCATGAAAGAGGGAGCAAGCGGTGACATACATTAAATTGTCACTCCTTATTTTAATAGAGGTTAGCGTGTTTAGAAACACTATGGTAGCTCTTACAAACCTTCCCTAGCACATTTTTGGAGCACACGGTTTTAGAGCACTCATCAACAATGTCTAGTGTGAGGATAAAGGGGCGCAGCCCCTTAAACAGCTCGATTCCATCCGTTTCGGGGTTAAGGAGATGGAGTTTAACAACTCCATTCCACACCCCCCTAATGCCACCACTTTTGGCACTAAAGCATAATATCGCCAATGGGTCAATAAGATTAATGCCCAAGGGGATATTCATTTTAGTGAGCCTATTAGTGATTAACGCCTTAGCGGTGTCATAAAAGATGGGGCATTCCATATACACTTCAAAGTGTATTTCCACATGGAAATCAAATGACAACCCGGTGATTGGGTCAGTCAGAGTCTCAAAAGGGAGTTGTGTTAGGTTAAAGTGCTGACCTAAAATGCCATCATCTCTAATGTTGGGGTAGAGAATTTGGGGTGTTCGTGGGAAAGCCACGGTAGCATCCCAAACCTCTACCGCTTCCTCTTCGGACATGCCTCTAGTCATCATATCCCTAATAGTTTCGTCCATAAAAATTATATCTTCTTCCCTCTCCCGGCTAAGATTTTCCATATGCTTGAAGCCCATCCAAAATAATGGCTTACGTGGGCCTATAGCAATGTTAGTGTGATTAAGCTTTGAGTTACAAGACTCAGTTTCAGTGGGGGGGTCGAATTCTAACTGATCAGAGTCTACAGGCTCACCTCTGCCCTCTGAAATCTTCTGTTTGCCTTTGCTGTTCTCCTCCTGGGTTAAGGCATCGTCATTTTCGCTTGCTGCTTCCGTCGATTCTTTGCTGTTGTCCTCCGACGAGGTTGATGTTCTTCTATCACCTTTGCTGCCGTTAACTCCTCCTTGCTGCCCGCTGCTGTGGTCTCGACCCTTCAGGTCGCTGCTGTTACCGCCTCCGACCTTCAGTCCGCTGCTGCCGCCTCCGCCCTTCGGGCCGCTGCTACCGTCTCTGCCTTTCGGGCCGCTGTTACCGCCTCCGTCCTTCTGGCCGCTGCTGCCGCCTCCGACCTTCAGTCCGCTGCTGCCGTGATCTCGTACTTTTTCTACTGTGTTGGACTTCGTCGGCTCTGCCTGCTTGGTGTTGCGTTCGGCGTTGTCGTGGTTCCCGATTGATGTCGCTGATTTGGCTCCTTGTCTTATGATGCTGTGGTCTCTCGGCGTGTTTTGTCCACTCATATCCCCGGCGTTTTCTTTGCGGCTTCGTTCACGCTCCTTCCGGTTAGTCTCGTGATTTTCGGCGCTGTCAGTTTGTTTGTGGCCTTGGTCGTTGAGTTCATCTTCCTCCATGTTGTCGTCTTTGGAGTTGGTCTTGTCGTTAGCGTCTCTGCTGTTCTTGGTTTTCTTGCTGTTGTTGAGTGTTGTTTCTCTGGCTTCTCTGGCTTCCATCAGCCTTTTTAGGTGAACGGAAGGGGGGTCTACATCCATGTCCGTGACGCTTCTTTGCTCTTCCGGCCGAGTCCATGCAGATAGCCGAGTATCCATGCTTGGTTTGTTGGGTCCTGCGCTAAGACTGTGACAGAAACTAGGGCAATAGGTGCAAATTTTCACCGATTGCTTGCAAGCGATATATATGCTACTGTTAAAATACAACAGGACAGAATTGACGGAGTTGATAGAATTAGGATTGCAAGGAGTAGGGTGATGGTGTGTACCTTTTTGTGTCTTATGCTTTTTGGGCAGATGGCAGTTCAGGCTGTGGAGGAGATTGCTTGAGTTGCTGTGCTTTTGCGTTTGGCAGCTGCTCTGGGTCTGATTTTTGTTGGTTTGGTCGTTCTTGCTTTGATGCTGCTTTGGAGTGGCTCTAGGCTGACCAGGATCAGGCTGCAATGGTTTGTCGGGAGTGCAACGACGATTGTTGCTGTAACCTCCCTTGTTGATGTCAGTCTGCTGGGTGGGTTGATGCTGGTGCTTTGTACGCCTCTGGTCCCCTCGTTGGTGGATTTGATGATATCTTGGGGGTTGGACGTTGTTAGCAGGGCTCGTGCTATTCAAATGTTGTGTTTCAGCAACATGAACATCAATTTGTTCTCTAGTATCTTGATCTGTTTCTTCTTCGTGTCTACAGCTCCTCTTGTGGTCCCTGGGCTTGTAGTTGGTCTTGGTGCGTCTTTTGTGATTTGGCTTCAGGTACTGGGGGGGCAAAATGCTAAAGTTTCTGCTGTGGGTTTTACACCACTCGCAAAAAACCTCGCTGGTGGGATTAGTATAGTTTTGGATGGATTGAGACTGGTAACGAGATTGGCTTTGGAAATAATAAATCTGATCTACTGCAATAAAAGAAGGTTTGGGCAACTTACCTGTGTTGTGGCGTCCTTTCTTCGAATGCAGGTTGCCGATGGAGTGGTGACACGAGTCGCACTCTGGTCTTAGGGGTTCATGGCGAGACGATCTATATGCGATGGTGTGCGTTGTGCTCTGGGTATACGGTCGGTATCTTGTGCAGTAACTGCTGCTGCTCTCCGAGTAATGAGGGTGGTGCTGTTGTCTCGGGGAATCTTCAGTGCTGGTGTTGTGTTCTCTATCTGCCGCCCTGTCAAAACTAGGGAGGCTACACACGTTGTTTGGGGTGCTAATGCAGAGAGTACGGGAGATAAGAAATCCAATGGAAGCAGTTAAGGTGGGATACAATGTGAGAAAATCAATGGAGGTGATACCAGATCTGCTATTGCGAACAGAGGAATACTTAACAAAATGTGGACAAGTGCAGAAAATGAAGAGAATGGTAAGGGGCGAGGTGTTACAGATCTGGTGACTTTTGTAAAGTTGTCGCATGAGGGTGGTTCAAATCTTGTCTGGGCAGATCTGTGACGCGGTACTTGGTGGAGATTGGCGTCGGTAGTGCAGCTGAGTACTTGGACGCAACTGCAAGATGCGGGATGTTTGGAAGAGTTTCTCCAGCTAGGATGACTGCTCCAACAGCCTCCACATAGAGCAGTGATGCGCAAGTTAGATCTGAGGTCTTTCACAGCTTGGGTCGGGATCCGTGGAGAGTAGCGCCTGCAAAGAGTCAGGGATATCTCCCCATTCCTCACCGATCTAGTGCTGCAATGAAGATCTGGATCTAGACACAAGACTCACTTAGCTGTGTTACCGATTAGCAAAATGCAGGCATCACCCCTCGTTGCTGACCCGCTTAACTCACACCAGTTGATGCATCACACACCCTACCCAGCTCTGCTTGATTCAGTCTTCCATCGTTGCATGTGTAGAATTCTCGATCGTTCTGCACAAGTGTTGTGTATCATTTTGACGATACCAATGCACTGAATGCTTGAACCGGTCTCTTAAGATTTATAAAAAAAAACCTCACTTTGTGTTGATCCTCAAAGTAGCACACCCTGTGAAATGTTGAATATTTGATGCTTGCATACGGTGTTTGCTATCACTATAATATAACAGGAGAACCGGTGGATGTGGATTGCAATTTCAAAGTAGGGCGTGTGCACAAGGTAACTTCTATTTCAAGCAGCTGAATACTAAAAATAGAGTTGTGATTGAACAAGGCGATAACACTTAACACAAAAGCATAGATTTCCCACAATAACAGGCTACAGTACCATGAGCACTAAAGGGTTAAGTTTGAAAAATCCAGGAGAACAAATGACAAACAAGGTTGACCAATTGGGATCCCAACAAATCTTGTGAATGGCGAACGTTGATGCTAGGTTTACCCTTGAAGTTGACCCAATTCCTAGTGCATCATAACGGGTTGTTGACTTTTCAACGCTAATGTGGCTACATCTCATTGGCAATCCGTCACCATCGCCATCACAAGTTGCAACTCATAACCTTAGAGTCTCATTTCTACTTACATCCTACGCCCTTGGATCATAAAGATCAAGGGTTGTGATTGAAAAGTGCACAACCAGTTATGTACATTAGATAACCAGTCCTACTCTCTGCTACCGCAGCTCGATGGTTGACTAATACATAATTACTAAGTTGAAAACATTGCAAGCGAGGAAAGTAGGACAGTTGGAGGGTTGGTAGCCCTTCTTGGCCCGAGCCGTGCTGGGATGAACAAACTGGAGATTCTTGTTGTTGACAAATTGGTGTCTGCAAGCTCGGTTCCTTGTCTGGAAAGGATACAAGGTCATATTCGTTTAGTTGGGACTATTCCGATGATTTGGGACTATTTGGGACTGCATTTTGGGCCTCACCATATGTTTTGGACAGGGTAGTCGAGATCGTAAATAAGCTCGCCAGATGATTGTGATATACATTGCGTAGTTGTTTCTGTGGCGTGCATTGTAGTTACTCGGTGACATCCTGTTAGTACGTAGTAACAAATTTCATAATGTATTGTTACGTGGTACTGGTGGAGGTTACAGTGAACTTCGACATAGAGTTCTTGGGGTATTACACAGTATGGTTGCAGTATTTCCACTGTGCCTTATGTAGCTCTAGGTTTGTTCAAAAGGTAGCCATCGTGCGGTAACAAGTGCGCTAAAAAGTATCTTGTATGCCATGTAGAACTCTGTAAGTGAATAGATGTTGCTCCTATGTTAAAAGTAATTCCCTATAGTGTACCGCATGGGGGTTTTTAAATTTTGCACAGTGCCCTCCACATGCATTGACTGTTGGAAAAGGTTTTGGGGTACATTCTCATTTATAGATACCCAACAATGTCGGCTCTTTTAAATTCCATGAAGACAAAAATATGCACAGTCATGGTACTCTTTGAGATGGCCATTGGTGAAATTATCAGTCCGGATTTTGGAAGACCTAGGCCGTTATTGAATATTCTATTGCGTACTTCATCCGTCGTTTCGAAGGCCAACCAAAGTATAAAAACTCTGCACTCATGCATATCATATTGTACTGTCTACCTTCTTGTAGATACTACAGTTGGACTCCGGCCCAGTTCTTCCGGGTTTATTCTACTTCACCCTCCTATAGGAAGTCACTATATTTGTACATTCTGCTGTACAGTTTTACAAAGATTGCAAGAACCAGTACTTCCGTACTCCTATTCCTTGCAAGGCACTGGGCGTATTTCATGTGAGGTTATTGTGGATCTTGAACGTGACAGATATAAAGATTGTAATTATCAATCTGCAAGACATAGAATTGCTCACTACTTTTGCTGTACCGTATCCCTACAATTGCGGTGTCCCATGATCCTCTTGTACGGATATGAAACTCTCATCATGGTGTTACTCTTACGCCGAGGTGTTCACTTCACTGCGTCTTGCGATTAGTATGCACGACTTCTGTACACATCACGTCCATTGGATAAAATATGCACAACATAGTACGGATTGAAGAGTTTCAATGGGAGCTGCGTAATAACGATACGGTGAAGTCTGTTCCATACGGTAGCCTGCAATCCATAATCGGTGTGTCGCAAAGGAAGAAACCGTAGATGGCTTAAGGAACCGTACTGTGAGGGTGCATTCATAGTAAGACGACCCAAGGAAATTGTAACCAGTGATTAATTTAACGGATTGTTAATCAATAATTCTTATCGTATGAATTCATAATACAATATAAAGTAGTAATTACATATGATATATGTCATTTTACAATATACTAAAGTTTGACAATGTTTGGCAAGTTTTTGGTACTCCAAAACGGCTAAAATATGATGGTCACTAGTCATTAAGAACAACTGAAATGATTGCTGACCTGTTCAAAAAATGTCCCAAAATGTCCTTAAATTTTTTTAATATCTACATAAATTGAAGATGTTCTTTCCTAAGCATTCCTGAGAAGTCGTTATAATTGGATGGGGTTCGATCGTTTCATTCTGAATGCTCCCATGAACCGCCACTGCAAGATGTGAGTTGCTAAACCTAGGAATTGAAAAGATTTGATTACTTCCATGCACAAAACTTGTTGCACATTGTCATTGCTTGTTGCATTTGACATGCACTATAGAACATGACCTTCAATACTGTGTTTCTATTCCCTTCTATAACTAGTTGCTATCTGATGAGCTAGCTACTTCGGGAGCATCTTCTGTTGCTTGAATGCTACATGCTATTCTCGCTAGCGCTTGCAGAATGTGTTTTTTGGGAATGTTGACGTTTCTTCCAACTTGACCTGCTTTTCTTTTCCACGCAATTAAAATTGATGTTGTACTCGTCATTTGCTCCTCATACGATTCATCCACTTCCCACTTGAAGCTCTTCGAAGTGTCCCACTGTTCGTATGGCCTACTTTCTCTACCTCGCCTCGAACATGGTTTATACCATTGCACTCTAATCATCTTGTAATTGGCATCTCCAAATGTCATAATGGGGTCCGAGCAGGCTTCAGCCAACCACACAGGTGCTGAGCTATCCAATGCTGCTCGCACTAACAAGAAATTTCCAGCTGGACAATCTCTCGCAACGCGAAATGATGCTCTAGGTCTCAGGCTTCGAGGTCCAATATAATGGTCCTCTTCAGCGAATTCATCACGTAGGTTTCCATCCTCAGTGTATAGTGTCTGCACCTCAAATGATTGCCTTGTTTTGGGCCAAAATCCCATACATAATACATCCACTGCTTCCATTTCAGGTTCTTCCAGTGCTGCTTTAACCCTTTGCCAATATTCTATGAGGTGTGCGTGTTGGCGTGCATATTCCCCTGACTTGTCTGCATCGCCAACGGACTTCCAGTGTTGTATGAATCCTTGTAACCCTTTCACTATGTCTGGTTGCCCTTTCATACCGCGTGGCAACACAGCCTTCGGGCTCCCCCTTGGTAATGTTGGCTTACCATCGTCGTCCTCCTTCCATAACTTGATACCCTCCGTAGGTCTCCACCTGTCATCTGTGCAACGCAATTTGTACTGCATCAAAGGCCATCCACTGGCGTCCCTGTAAAATTGGAATTGTCGTCCTTTGGAGTGACCAATCAGAGGGTCCTCGCTAATGAAATTTTGGATGAATGACTTAAAATCCGGCACTTCCTCTATTAGAGCTGGAATGAACAAATCGTCATCTAAGTCCATGTATGACTTCATTAACAATGGTATTGTAGGATAATCGTTCTCTCGTAGTTGCATGCTCCAGCGCCCAAATGATGCATCGACGTCATCGTGAGTGTGCCCCACCACCATGTACGACACTTGGATTTCTTCAAAAATTCCTTTCGCAACAAGTAGAGACCAAAAGCATTTAATATGCCGACTTTTGTTGTCTTTCCAACAATTGTCGAGTTGGACATGCAGCGTGGGCGATAACTTCGTAAAGTTAGCAGTGGGCGGTCCTGGTTTCACCGGTACAGATGATATACACACATCTGATCCAACAAGTATTGCTTCGTATAATTCAGTTGTCCCAGTTCCCGCAAATAGAGAATTTGGCCTGTTACTCTTGGGTGGGCCCTCGAGGTCCCGCAGAAGTTTTGCAATCGATCCTATCGTTTGGTTGCTATCAACGAGATACACGTCTAACGCATAATGCGCATACTTCTTGTCACCATGACCATGTGCAAGCATTCCCGTCACAGACACTGGTAGTTTCATAAGCCCGTCCACCGCTTTGTTCTTTGATGCGAAGCAAGGCGACGCTGTTTTGGAATGGTCTACTTTATCGTGCATTATACATAGTACTTGCAATGGACGATAGCAAGCCAAGGCTCGGCTTAAGTAGTAGTAGGCCCGAGACGCCTCCTGCTCCCGGAGATGACTCTCCAAGAGTACAAGCACGTGCTTGTATCCGGGCGATCCAAATGCATGGACATTGCACAACCTCGTTAGTTCATCGCATCTCCCGCAACGAGCAAACGAATCACCTCGACGCTTTATCTGGTACTCCGAGAAATGTTCTTTCCGAAGTTTGCTGCAAGTAGACTGAGAGATCACTTTCTCTCTACATTCCCTTTGAACCTACGCATGGTATTCGGTTACAGTACTTAGTTATACGGACACTGGATGTACAGTCCCACATTCTCTATTTCTAAGTATTGTTTACACTCACACCACAGAAGACTGCCGTCTATACTAATGACATTTCAGCGGACATATTTCTGGCAACATGCAGGAGAAATAATTACGTCATGTACCTTGTTCACTTCATCCAATATATTCTTCCACTTTGTTCCTGCCGGTAGCACTTTCTCTACTACCTTCACTCCCTTCATTTTGCCCTGTGCTGGCATGTGAGTTCTGTGTGGCATAACATCTGCTGATGATGCTAATATCATCGACATCGTTTGTACTGCTTGGGCTGCACTCCTTGGGCTGCACTCCTTGAGCGTTTCCTCCTTCCAACTCCTCCGTGTTGTTGCGCACGACGTCCTTCTGCGGAATAAGCACGATATCTATAGAAATCCGTCTTTGACACACCGTAAAGTATGCGCCATGCAGAGCAACATACAATCTTTCCTTCTACTACACATACTTTCTTTGTTGTTTGGGGTACATAGTGATAATTTTTGTGCACTGCAAGTTTCAGATTGTTCTTGAACTTTGTGTCAGAGTGGTGCATCTCATACCGCAAGCTCTCTACCACGGACGGGGTAAACTGATCTACACAACGTCTTTTGCAACAGTACGACCTGAGCGCCTTGGTTATGGACTCCTTCATGATCAATACATTGTTTCGCTTTGCTTGTTTGACAAGTCCACTATGGCGAAGCAAGAAGTATTGTCTACTCCCTAGGCGGTGACCTAATTGGTCGCCTTTTGCTTTCACTAGTTCGTTGTGCTTTCGTTGTTGATTATACAAACTGACTCCTTCGTAGAATGTCCTTTTTACAGGCCACCTTTGCAGCGTTTGACATGCAAGCGACGTGCCAGGTGCATTTACTTCACAGACTACAACGCCAACGTGGTCACTTCCAAGCGGATACCTTGCATCTATCGATTGCCATTCCTTTGCGAACTCCACGTACGCTGTGGTTACGACTTCCCCTCCTTCATTATGGAGAGACACTTCTTTTTTGCACCACTCCTCTCGGCTCAAACCCAAGCAATGCGGAATGGGCATCTCATCATCCGGGATGACCTGCACAGTTTCAAGGTCCTCTACGGGAACATCCCTCCCCTGCAATTGAATATCGTCATTTGCGATGAAAATGAAGCACGCACTAGAGTGACATTGTAGTTATTATTTCCGGTCGGGTGACGACCACACCTTTTAAAAATTAGTACACAACTTGTCCATATGGTTTTTTATACTTATACGCAACACAGATATATGCGGCAATAGTGATGGGTTGCACCATCGTGACAAAAGAAACATAATTTTGTTTTCGACATTCTTACCATATCGCTGAAGTCCATGTGCCTAACCACTGACACAGCGGTTGATCAACCAAGGCGACCACTGCGCAACCTATCCACAGTTCACATGTATCATCCAGTTCAGTGTCTGCGCTACCCAATTACTCTCTTCTAAACATGTATCATCCTGGTATCACTGGTCGGACCCTTCCTGGTTTTTGGTCTCCTTTCCATGTGGAAGTCCTGAAGGTCTGCGAATACAACAGTTGTACAGGTCTTCTACATGAGACATTCTTCAAATTAATAAGATACTAATACCAGCAGCACATTACCCGAAACAGTTGCCACTTCGGAAAACTGCACGTACAATTCTCAGGCAACTACAAGAACAACATATCATACTACTCTGAGAACCCTATTTGTCAGCTTCGTCAATGGTCGACCTTACAAACCTTCATGTCCCAGATTTTCATGATCCTTGCTCCTGGCCACTATGCAATTGCACAGTGGCCACATCAATAAAGGGTCTAAGACAACATAACCGTCTGCATTAAAAGTTTGTACTGTATATGGCCATAATGGAGTGGGTATCAATGAATGTACACGGCACATCCAACCGTGCTGAACTGTACGTTCTGTGCGTTACCACTGTTACTTCGAGTACTATGCACAGTGTGTACTTCTCCTCTGCTTGATACAGCTGCTCCCATGGCTATCCTCGTGTGCTCGTACTAATTCTAACAATCTAGGTTCCTAGGACTTCTATTATTTTTCCCTGCGGTGCAAAATACTATTGCCCCCTCTTCGTGCCGTTAACATATCCTAGTTTGCAAGTGTCAACCACAATGACCATGACATTCAGCTCTACTATTGCCATGACATTGTTCAGTGTACGGCATGAAAGAACGGAATTGAAGCCTCCGGAATATCACATGTTCCGGACAGTGTTGCAGCTCTCTCGTGCCGTGACCGATCACTCTTTGTAAGTCCATTTCGTTTCACCTCCTACAAGTGAGGTCAATCCTATTGCGGACCATTACTTGCGCTAATTCTGAAAAGCTCCGCCCTCCCACTACTCATGACAATTGCATGAGCTGAGCGATAGGTTTTGTCACGGATATAGAACCTTGAGATGGGTATTGCAAAGACTAGGCCTTGAAGCGAGAGATATGTTATTGTTCAAGACTAGTTCGTGATGGGTATTGCCGTAGTTGTCTAGAGATAAGTTATTGTCCAAACTAGTTCGTGATGGGTATTGCCGTATTGTCCAGTGATAAGTTATTGTCCAAACTAGTTCGTGATGGGTATTGCCACCGACATAGAACCTTCTAGAATACTTCTAGAAGTTCTATAGGTCCTTTGACTTTTAGGATCTTTCTAGATACTTCCTAGGGACTCTCATAGTCTCTAGGAAGCCCCTTCAGAAGCTTCCTTAGTACTAGTATATCTAGGGGACGAGATGAGGGACTCCTCACTCTCGTCAACACAAGTTTAGGAGCACCCTTGAGTGTGCCTTGTCTTGTATCTTGTTCAACTATCGATTAGTTCAATATACTTTCTTGAGAACCACTCTTGTCTACTATTGCACTTCTTGTTCTTGCTCTTGTTCTCTTGTTCTCTTGTTCTTGAGTTCTTGTGTCCCTGACAGTTTGACGAGAGTGACATTGACAATACTAGAGCTTGGTCTTTCTTGATAAGAGTGGATTACCCCTTTCTTGAAAGTACTAGAGCATTCTAGAGGTTGCGGATTACCCTCCTCTAGGCTAGTATTGTTGTATGTTGTAAAATTCTTTCTTGATCAAGAGCGGATTACTCCTTTTTCAAGATTGGGTTTTAACATTTTTTGAAGGTCGCGGATTACCCACCTTTAAATTGTGTCTACTCATCATAGAACTCTTTAGTTTCTTTCTCGAGAGTGATTTCAAGATGTCGAGAGTTGTAGATACGAGTATAGCAGACTTAGCTGAATCAAAGCTAGACGCCGTTCTCAAAGCCATCGAAGCCTTGTCTATTAGGACCAATGAGATCGAGAGCTTTGTTTCTAGACTTCACAACGACCTCGGGGCTGGACCTTCACAAACGAGTCCTGCGCCTCAAGTTTTTCCATCCGGAGAACCATCAATTCTTCCAATTCAAGAGGAGAATCCATCTACTCAACATGTCGAGACTTTGAGGATCAAGGAGCCTCGGATCAGCCTTCCAGACAAGTTCGATGGCACACGCTCAAAGTTTCGAAGGTTTGTCAATCAAATCCAATTTATTACATTTCTTCAACCCCAACGCTATCCGACAGACGAATCGCGAGTAGGTCTAGTTGGAACCTTACTTACGGGGCAAGCTCTATCTTGGTTTGCTCCTCTGTTTGAAAAAAGATCACCGATCTTGAATAACTTCGAGATGTTCTTAGCTGCATTTGGAGAAGCTTTTGGAGAACACGACAAGATCCGTTGGGCAACAACCAAGATTCGTTCTTTGCGACAAGGATCGCGATCTGCATCTGTGTATGCATCAGATTTTCGACAATTAGCATGCGACATCAATTGGGACGAAGAAGCACTCATGAGTCAATTTCATTGGGGACTACGAGATGACGTCAAGTACCTGTTATTATCTTTGTCTGATCCTCAAACACTCAGTGAGGCAATAAGTCAAGCCGTGAAGTGTGACAATCGATTATTTCAGCGACGTCAAAATCAACGTTCTTGGACTTCATCAAAACCATATAGAAGTCCTTCTCACTCGGCTGCTTCAACAAATATTTCAGGGAGTCATTCAGAAGTAGAAGACATGCAAATTGATGCGGTACGATTCAAGCCACTTACGCCACAAGAGAAGAAACGACGATTTGAAGAAGGTTTATGTTTGTATTGTGGAGAACCAGGCCATAAAGCTGACAGTTGCTCCAAAAAGCAACACCGCCATACTTTCAAGACACGGAGCACGTTCGTGGGGGACCATCAACAATAAAAAAACGAAGAGACCCAGCCACAATAGAGACCGTGCGGTTGGACAAGTTCAAATCACAAGGTCTCTTCCTTTCCGGTCAACCCTCTCGTTGTTTTAATGTACCTTTATCTTTTATTTGTTTGAACCTTCAAACATCCGCCTTGATAGATTCAGGAGCCTCTGCTTGTTTCATAGATGAGGATTTCGTAAAACTTCACAATATTTCTTTAGTTAAAAACCATATCCTGTTCCTGTAGAAGTAATAGATGAACGACCCTTAGCCTCAGGTCATGTCACCCACGAAACTATTCCTTTAGAAATAGAGTTAGAAGGTCATAATAGTTTTCTTGTTTTTAATGTCATTAAAACCCCTACAAGCTCTGTCATACTAGGACTATCTTGGCTTAGAAAATACAATCCCAATATAGATTGGAGTACCCTCAAAATCAAGTCATTTCCTAGCACTACAATTCCCCCAACACAACCAACTAGGTCCAAAATTCGTCACCCTAAACCATTGTTTATTGGAGCAAAGGCTTTTATGAGAGCTGCAAAACACAGCAATCCGTTTGCTATTTATGCAACTCCGGCTCGTGATGAAGCAACTATAGTTACGAGTATTCCGGATCAGTATAAGGAGTTTCAAGATGTTTTTGAGAAAAAAAATGCTGATATTTTACCGGAGCATCGACCTTATGACTGCGCGATTGATCTGCAAGACGGCGCGCAACCACCTTTTGGCCCGATTTACAACCTCTCGCAAAACGAACTCGTAGCGTTGAAGGAATATATTGAAGAAAATCTCGCCAAAAACTTCATCCGTCACTTGAAGTCTCCAGCTGGTGCCCCAATACTCTTTCTCAAGAAGAAGGACGGCTCTTTACGAATGTGTGTTGATTATCGCGGCCTGAATAAGATTACTGTGAAGAATCGATACCCGTTGCCGTTGATATCTGGACTTCTAGATCAACTTGGACAGGCCAAGATCTATACAAAGATTGATTTACGCGGAGCTTACAATCTAGTACGCGTTAAAGAAGGGGACGAATGGAAAACTGCATTTCGAACAAGGTATGGTCATTTTGAATACAATGTCATGCCTTTTGGACTTACAAATGCACCTGCCATATTTCAACATTTGATGAACGACGTCTTCCGGGAATTTTTGGATAAGTTTGTCGTGTGCTATTTGGATGACATCTTAATCTATTCCAAGAATGTTGAAGAACATGAAGAATATGTGAAGCTTGTATTACAAAAATTACGAGATGCTGGATTATACGCAAAAGCAGAAAAGTGCGTATTTCATCAACCGCAAGTGGAGTTTCTTGGGTATATTATTTCCAATGAAGGCTTATCTATGGATCCAAAGAAGATTGAAGCTATCACGAATTGGTTAACTCCCCGAACGGTACGTGATGTACAATGTTTTCTCGGATTTGCTAATTTTTATCGAATTTTCATCTAGAATTATTCTCAAATTGCTGCTGCATTGACTCGATTGACATGCAAAGACAAGCTCGATTGGGGACTTGAAGCGGAGAATGCTTTTCAAAATCTAAAGACTGCTTTTACAACGGCTCCAATTTTTATTCATCCAGACTTCTCAAAACCATTTTACATCAGACTTTGCATTAGGTGCAGTATTATCGCAAAAGGGAGATTACGCAAAACTTCATCCAGTTGCGTTCTATTCTAGAAAATTCTCTGCTGCAGAAATCAACTACGAGATCCATGACAAAGAACTACTTGCTATAGTGGACTCGTTTCAAGAATGGCGTCATTTTCTTGAAGGCGCTTCGCACCAGGTGACTGTATACACAGATCACAAAAATCTTGAATATTTTATGTCAGCTCGTGTATTAAATCGTCGGCAAGCTCGTTGGAACATGTCATTATCTCGTTTTGACTTTGTCATCACATATCGACCTGGAAGACAACAAGGATTATCAGATGCTTTGTCTCAAAGATCCTATCTTGCGCCTAAAGAAGGAGAAGCTGCGTATGACCAACAACGAACAATTCTTTTGAAAACCGAGCAATTTCGAGTTCACGGAGCGACTATGGCAATGCCAGTTGACTCATCATTTCTTGGCCAAGTTCGTGCAATATCAGCAATGAACCCTCTTGTTCTTGACATTCAGCGTCGCCCTGCTACTGATCGCGACAATTTCAAGTTTGTGGATGACCTCTTGTATTTTGAGGAGCACTTGTATATTCCAGAAGGTTCTACACGCCTTCGAATTCTTCAAGCCCGTCATGATTTTCCTGCAGCCGGATATTTTGGGTTCAACAAGACGTTAGAACTCATTTCTCGAGATTTTTGGTGGCCTCAGATGTGGAAGACTGTCAAAGACTATGTCCTTTTTTGTGACACTTGTTCTAGATCGAAGAATCCACGACATCGTCCGTATGCACTCTTGCAGCCGGTGCCTATTCCAAAGCAGCCATAGTCTTCTGTTTCTATGGATTTCATCACCGATTTACCTCCATCGAAGTCATTTGACACCATATTCGTGGTTGTTGACCAATTGACAAAAATGGCACATTTCATTCCTTGCAAGAAGACAATTACCGGAGAAGAGACAGCAAGATTATTTTTGGACAACATTTATCGATATCATGGATTACCACATGACATCGTTTCAGATCGTGGACCGCAATTTGTCTCTAAATTTTGGAGATCTCTTTTTGAAATCTTGAAGGTGCAAATCAAACTCTCTTCTGCTTTTCATCCTCAAACTGATGGCCAAACGGAGCGTGTAAACCAAGTATTGGAGCAGTATTTGCGTTGCAACATCAACTATCAACAAGACGATTGGACTTTGCACTTGCCATTGGCTGAGTTTGCATATAATAATACCGTTCATGCATCGACTCAACAAACGCCATTCTATGCCAACTATGGATATCATCCAAAGTTTGACATGTTAAAATCGATAGAGAATGAGAATCCGGCAGCAGTCGACTTTGCAACAAGATTATCAGAACTCCATGCGTTGATGAAGATTCATTTAGGAGAAGCCCAAGATCGCTACAAAGGCGCCGCAGATAAACTTAGAAAGGAATCACCGTCATTCCTAATTGGCAACAAAGTATGGCTTATTCGGCGCAATATCAAGACTACAAGACCATGTGATAAGTTGGACTATCATCGATTAGGACCATTCCTTATTCAGCAACAAGTCAATCCGGTGGCTTTTCGGTTGGACCTACCAGCATCTATGAAGGTACATCCTGTTTTTCATGTGTCACTGTTAGAACCATACAAAGAGTCGAATATACCAGGAAGAAAGCAACCACCACCGCCCAGCATTGAAGTTGATACCCACGAGGAATATGAAGTTGAAAAAGTACTTGATTCGCGGCGAAGACGAGGCAAATTAGAATATCTTATACACTGGCGTGGTTACGACATCAATGAACGGACGTGGGAACCAGCAATAAATGTCGTTGGCGCGCCTCAAAAGGTACAGGAATTTCATCAACGTTATCCTGATAAGCCACGACCTATTCAACAAGAAGCTCTTCCGTTGAGAGCTGTATATAAAGAGGGGAGAGCAATCAAAGAGCAACACAGCTCTCAACCTCAGAAACATCTTCTCTTGTACTTCTTTTCTTCTCAATATGTCTAATTGGAAGGTATTCCAAGACTCTTTAGATTCTGAATCGCAACCGGAGTCTGAGCGTGAGCTGTCTTTATCACAATTGCCGAACCAGCCTGTAGATCCTTTGCCACCACAAGAGCCTCGAAACGAAGCTGGACCTTCTCAACAACGAAGACGGCCTCGAAATGAAGAACCTCTTGAACCACGGCAACGTCGAAAAATACCCAGTAGCAGATCGTTGGTGATTGTCATCGAAGTAGAACCTGCTTTTGAAGGTCGCCCGGAAGCAGTATTTGAAGGATTTTTTTGCAACGAAGACACAGAAGTCCAAGCATGGTCTCAAGTAGCGGGCGTCGGTCACTATCGCTGGTTGCAAGGGCCCTTAAACCACTTAACTCGCGCTAGACAACTTGAGTATGTCGGAGAAACCATGAGACATATTTTTGATTTTCTTCGCCTCTGATCGAGAGTCCACAACAACACTCCTCGTGAAGACTCGTCGCTAGAGAGGGAGGTGATGTCACGGACATAGAACCTTGAGATGGGTATTGCAAAGACTAGGCCTTGAAGCGAGAGATATGTTATTGTTCAAGACTAGTTCGTGATGGGTATTGCCGTAGTTGTCCAGAGATAAGTTATTGTCCAAACTAGTTCGTGATGGGTATTGCCGTATTGTCCAGTGATAAGTTATTGTCCAAACTAGTTCGTGATGGGTATTGCCACCGACATAGAACCTTCTAGAATACTTCTAGAAGTTCTATAGGTCCTTTGACTTTTAGGATCTTTCTAGATACTTCCTAGGGACTCTCATAGTCTCTAGGAAGCCCCTTCAGAAGCTTCCTTAGTACTAGTATATCTAGGGGACGAGATGAGGGACTCCTCACTCTCGTCAACACAAGTTTAGGAGCACCCTTGAGTGTGCCTTGTCTTGTATCTTGTTCAACTATCGATTAGTTCAATATACTTTCTTGAGAACCACTCTTGTGTACTATTGCACTTCTTGTTCTTGGGTCCTTGTTCATGTTCTTGCTCTTGTTCTCTTGTTCTCTTGTTCTTGAGTTCTTGTGTCCCTGACAGGTTTTGGATAAACTCTCTCCATCGTAATTTTCCCCTACCTTCATGTTCTAGGGTCATTAATTACTTTACCTAATCATCATTCTCATCTGATACGAACTCGTACTGCGAAGTCAGCTATAGATAGGAATTCCATGATAGATGGGCACTCCCACTGAGCAATTGCATAGTGGACAGACCAGTGGGACCTTCTCTTCAACTCTGGGATTCTGTCTGTTCACCATCACTGCAGTCTGTGGCAACTCCCACACTGTAAACGCTACTCTCCTATAGTCACAGAGTCGACTGCGTGTCTATGTACATCAACAGGTAATAATGTCGATGTTCTACATCTTCATTGTGCAACCACGTCCCACCTTGCAAGTGCACTTGCCTCCATGTACAATTCCAGTATGCCAAACAGATATGGAACCGGAGTATAAGTATGCATTCCTAGTTGACTTAGCGCTTGAGACAGTGCAACCTCCAGTACCGGGTTCTCTACACGAGTTATTCTCGCCTTCTGTCATGTTCACGTTTATTGCTCGGGAAAAAAAACTAGCACCGTCTCTACTGACGTTACAAGGTCCGAATGGGCGGCTGTTTGCACAGGCAGCAGCTCATCCGCATCACTATTATCACGCTGTCTAGGACTGACGAAACCCCTCGTCTGCCTGCTACTATCGCTTGCACCGACCGCACTTAGCAACTCTACTATCTCTGTACAAATTTCCTTACTGAGTTCGAACTCTTTCAAGTCCTACCAACTTGTCTCTGGACCAGAGTGCTCACTACTACCCCATGTACGCATCCCAGTATGCTGCAGCCGTTCTCCGAAACTAACCGTTTGCAGTAGTCCACTCAGGTTATCCTGCCCAATTCTGTGCTGCAGCTGACCCCTTTGATATCTGCCTGTCCAAACTTAAAGCTTTTTTTGGATTCGCGCGGGCTGTTGCAAACACAATTTGTTCTCAACAGCGAATGCCCATTGCCCGCCACAAACAATTTCTACTCTGCAAGTGTCCCCCTCCCACTGTGCAATTGCACACTGGGATGGTGTGCCACCTGCTCTCTTCTATACTCCGTATGTCTACAAGTAGACGCCTTGTATACACTCTGTCATGTGATTCGTATAATAAATATCGAAATACCGACTACTGGAAAATAGAAAAAACTACATGGTATTTCTAACGTGGAAAAAAACGTCGCCTTGGAAAGAAATACTGGCTGCTGCATACAGCTATCGGGATATTTGTTTACTATGGAATTCATTTGCTGTTGATCGTCTCTAATATCTACAAGTGCCATACATTCAGGGGGAGATGTACAAGTCTTCTAGATACTATAGACGTGCACTATCATGGCAATATGTGTTCGGTTGTGGCTTTTCCACCATGTTGGGGTTTCTTGAAACCTACAAGTGGCAGTGATCACTATAAGAAACCCCTGTTTTTTGTCATGTCTTCGGAAGACAGGGAGACATCCCTGTCATGTCTTTCCCATTGGTATGGATGTCTCGCACAACAGAGGGATGTCTCTACGTTGTTGAAGATAATTTTGGGATTAGATCGTTCGGCGAGTTGCGTGTTTCGGAAAACACGCGTAGATGTTTGCGTGCATCTGCACGTTTCTGAAGACATGCCGCAAGACATTCGAAAAGACGCAAGTTTGCTACGGTGGCAAAGGATTCCGGTTTCACCGAGGGTAAGTGTTTGAAATTTATTGGAATGCAAGGTGAAATGCTACCCGATGTAAAAAATTCAGCATAATGGGCAGCGGTTTGCAAGAGCGAAAAAAAAACTGGTTCACACTATTAAATTCTATTTCCTTTTTGTCCAATATACTTTTATTTAAAATCACCGCATAATTTGGAATAGTGATTTTATATTCGATATCTTGTACTCGCAATATTTCTGATTCATCCATAGTTTAAAATAATTTTAAATTATAATATTATAATATTATAACAATATCAGAAGAATATAATAATATTAAAATTATAATATTTTTATAAAGTTTATATTATATAATATAATATATATATATAAATTGATTTTTAATATTAAAATATTAAAAATATTATAATTTATTAGTATAATAATATTAAAAATCCACGTCGGACAAACATAGCTTTTTATGATATAGGAGGATTTTTCAACATTTATCGTAGAAAATACACGTGGATATATTTTGGAATTTCCTAATTTACAGAACTTAATCTACATGGCACGGAAAAATCCACGTTGGACGAGCTGCCACGACATACTGTGTTTAGGCCATCGTCTGCAAGACATCTGATTCACGATGACTTCGATGACGTGGGGATGTTTTCGTGGACATCGATTGGGACGTCCGCAACGACGTCCTCGAAGCGCAACGATGTCTACGGTGGTGAACTGCAATGTCCCATGGTACATCACCATTATCATTTACTATGCAACAGGGAATGCTCACATAGCCGACCTCCTGGAAGACATCGCAGAAGCACGTAAGTCACGGTCGGAGACGTCTCGAACAATGTTCCATCAAACAGCTACGTACCCGTCTCCCAAAACATTGTAGCCTCGTCACCCTACAAAACATGTGGGATACTTCTGACCACGTCGCAGCGGATGTCTACATAAACATCCACTCAGACATAGTTGGCGACATCAGATACAACGTCCTCCCACGGATGTTTCAGTTCATGTAGACTATGTCTGCGCTGACATCCAAGATGTGTGAGGAGTCGCCCGTGATGTCGCTCTCCGGACGTCAGCTGGGACATCCCGGGGACCTCCGCATGCTGTTCATGACATGTCCGCGAAGACATGCGTGACAAACGGGCCCGCGTCTCCATCATTGTCTTCTAGGATGTCCAAGGGGATGTCCCATCAGACAACGCCGCATACATCCGTCATGCAGTAGGGTGTCTTGGCACAGACGTCCACTGTGACACGGTCTAGGACGTCTATAGACGTCGGATATGACATGGCAACGTCCCAGAAGTCATAAAATCAGACATTCTGGACAACGTCCACCGAAACATTCGGAATTGTCTTCCGCAACATAGCAATATGGCGTGGTCTAAGACGTCCGGAATGCTTCTACAGACGTCATGACTAGTGTCTCTCTAAACACCCGTGAAGACATTGGCCGCGACATCAATGATATGGTATTGCAGAAAACGTCTCACTCGATGTGCGCGGTGTCTCTGCGGTGGTGCGGTCATCTCTGATGTCGCGCTCCGAACGTGGGCTAGAACATCCCGGCGGGCATTTGCACGTTGTTCGTGAGGTGTCAGCGATGACATCCGTAACAGACGGGCCCGCGTCTTCATTATTGTCTTCTAGGATGTCCATGGTGATGTGCCATCAAACATCGCCGCATACATCCGTAATGCAGTAGGGCGTCTTGGCAGAGACGTCCACTGCAACACGGTCCAGGACATCTATAGACGTTTGGGATGACATGGCACCGTGACAACAGTCACAACACCGGACATTTGTCACAACGTCCACCGAAACATTTGGATGTCTTTTGCAACATAGCAATATGGCGTGGTCTAAGACGTAAGGGATGCTTGTACAGACTTCAAGACGGGTATCTCTCTAAACACCCGTGAAGACATCGGGCGCGACATTAGAGACCTGGAATTGCACGAAACGTCTCACTCGATGTGCGCGGTGCCTCTGCGGTCATCTCTGATATCGCGATCCGAACGTGGGCTGGAACATCCCGGCGGACATTTGCACGTTGTTTGTGAGGTGTCGGCGATGACAACCGTAACAAATGGGCCCGCCTCTCCATCATTGTCTTCATAGATGTCCACCGGGATGTCCCATCAGACACGGCCGCATACATCCATCATGCAATAGGGCGTCTTGGCAGAGACGTCCACTGTGACACGGTCCAAGACATCTATAGACGTTTGGGATGACATGGCACCATGACAATAGTCACAACACCGGACATTTGTCACAACGTCTATCGAAACATTCGGGATGTCTTCCGAAACATAGCAATATGGCATGGTCTACAATATACGGGATGCTTGTACAGACGTCAAGACGGATGTCTCTCTAAACACCCGTGAAGACATCGGGCGCGACATCAGAGACTTCGGATTGCACGAATGTCTCACTCGATGTGCGCGGTGTCTTCGCGGTCATCTTTGAAGTCGCGCTCCGAGCATAGGCTGGAACATCCCGGCGGACATTGGCACGTTATTCGTGAGGTGTTAGCGATGACATCCGCAACAGAGGGGCCTCCCTCTCCATCATTGTCTTCATAGATGTCCACTAGGATATCCCACCAAACATCGCCGCATACATCCGTCATGCAGTAGGGCGTCTTCGCAGTGACGTCCACTGTGGCATAGTCCAGGACGTTGATAGACGTTCGGGACGACGTGGCAGTGTCACAAAAGTCACAACATCGGACATTCTGGACAACGTCCCCCGGAACATTCGGATGCCTTCCGAAACATAGCAATATGGCGTAGACTAAGACGTCCGGGATGCTTGTACAGACGTCATGACGGGTGTCTCTCTAAGCACCCGTGAAAACATCGGGCGCAACATTAAAGACCTGGAATTGCACGAAACGTCTCACTTGATGTGCGCAGTGTCTCCGCTGTTATCTCTGTTGTCGCGCTCCAAACGTGGGCTGGAACATTGTGGCGGACATTTGCACGTTGTTCGTCAGGTGTCGGCGATGACATCCGTAACTGACGAGCCCGCGTCGGGAAAAGCTATTACGTGAGCAGTGAGCAGTGAGCAGTGAGCAGTGAGCAGAGATTTTTGGAAAAATTTCGGGCTGTTGGATTTTAGAGGACCTCCTATTACCGCGGTTTTAGGTGTAATTGGTGAGTATTTATGAAACATTGATTTGTGAAAAGTACCTATAGCCGTGGAATTTAGGGTGTATTTTTAGGGTTCTTAGTGGAATTTAGTAGCTTCTAACAACAATTGCTTGTTCCTGAATCTAACAGAAATACATTCAAACTCGTTATAGAATCAAGAAATGATGTGGAAATAAATAAATACTCAAACCGTACAATCAAAGTGAATCTGTATCAGATTCGATAGCACTCACATCGGCATATGAAAGCACACGAGGATCATAATGTCGACGCGGTGTAGAATAGCATGAAGAACCACTAGGGCTAGGACTAGCATTGGCAAATGCCGTTGCCAATGCTTCTACGTACACTGGAAGGCCTTGAGGGGAACTATCAAGGCTGACCAAACCCTGCAAGGACTTTCTAAGGTTAAAACGGCGCCGCTGTAGTGGTCTAGTCCTTGTCAAACTGCAAACAAGAGAAGTGTAAAAGTATTAGAAAACGTATTTAGATGAAGATGTACTAACTAGTATTTGCAAGGTGCATTAAATAAACATTGAAACTTACTCACATGGACAGTCAAGGGGCTCGTCAGGAACGGTCTCATCATCGAAATCAGGAAGGTTGATGTGAGCGGTCTCAGGTGGCGCTGTCCGTGGCTGAGGAGCAATGAGGGGCTTCAAGACCTCAGCAAATAGCTTTGAGTCGCTTTCAAGTGCGACAATATGACGGTTGCAAGCTCGTGCTGCACAGATAGACGCACCTGCACAATAGAGTAGAAAAGGTTTATTAGAAACAAAGGGTTTAAGGTCACATGATATTGATTCTAGCATTCAATGAAGGAGAATGAAATTACCTGTGGATGCCGTTAGGTCTGCTACGATACCGTTCTCTGGAGTTAAACCATACACAAACAGTTTCATCAACACCTCTGACTTCTCTTTGGGACCACGCCATGGTGTCCCTGTATCCTTCCTCAACAGCTGTGACTCTAGCGTCACAGCGTTGAAAAGAACGTCATCGCACGCTAGGTCAACCTGCGGAATGGACGGGTCTTTTACAATAACTAGAGGTGGAGGTTGCCGGGCAACAGTAATGGGAACATCACGGGCAAGAAGAACCGCCTTGAACTTCAAAGTCTACCAAAAAACACTCAATATTAATACATACGGTGTCATATTACATAACATGTCCTAGAAATACAATTTGAAGAAAGTTTAAAAGTAAGAGGAGCTCACATTTTTAGATGGATGGAGCGGATTCGCTAGATGGAGGTAGTTGATGATTGTCCACTCATCAACTTCTTTCATCTTATAATTTTTAAAATAGGACATTACTTCTTTTTTGACAATGGGACTGTCGGGGTAAAAAAGGAGAAATGCACCATCGTCATGGAGATAAGCATACGCAAATCCCATGGTGACCTTCAAAAAACCCTCAAGACTCTCATTCCAATTAGGAACCTGAGATGGAGGGTCTGAAACACCGAGGACCCTCAAGCCATCTGGATAATCTGCAATAAGTAGATCAAACCCCGGTTTCTCTACAGCCTTACCGTCAAAGAACAGCTGTATAGAGCTAGAAACCTGTATCACAATGAAGAAACATGGAGAATTAAATATTGAGACTAAAATCCACTAACTAATACCAATTGGCAAACAATTAATCAGAAACAAAATGTACTGTTCACATTCTTCAATAACTCCACAATCTCATTGTAACATAGAGAATCAAATATTGAGACTACAATACACAAACAAATAACAATTGGCAAACAGTAGACCAAAAAATTATAGAAATAGTTTTCACCTTCTTCAAAAACTCCACGATCTGATTATACTCTGGGCAGAATTGACCGGTTTTCTTCTTCTCATCTGCCATTCGCAAGAAAGAGTCGTTGACAAGAAGGTCAAGAGAAGTGTACTCTGCAACACTAACACCGGGCTTGCTCAACATGGGTGCTCGTTTCGGGGGAGAAAGGAACACCGTTGGAGTAGAAGGGCCTGCACTGGACAACTTCAATCTCTTCGTTTCAGGCTCCGCTACTGTCACAGCTGGGGTATCCACAGGTGGAGGCCAACTCTGCGCTGGTGGTGGTGCTGCGGTATTGGTCACAGTGGGAGTAGATGGAACTGCAGCCGCTGGTGCAGAGGTCTCAACTGAATCAGCCTTGCATTTTGAACCACGCTTGGATGTCGTGGTTGCCTTTTGCGTTGAAGCAGCTTCCTTCTCAGGCGTTGCTGTGTCCTTCTCTGTACCTGTTCCAATCAGAGTAGGCTCGAGGGAGTCTCGGAGGGCAATGTCAAATGAAGGAGGCTTGGTAACCGGACAATCTAAGTACCACCCACAGCGGTCCCAGTGCACAATATCCCACTGCTTCATAAGTCCTTTTGTGAGCATGAACTCATCACTTTCTTCATCAAGATAGTTCACAAATAATGGAGGGGACCTAGACACGGCCTTTGCAAGAAACAAAATTTACTTAAAGTATCGGTACAAGACACGGTGCAATGCAAGTTTGAACAGATATTGCTTGTCAACCGTATTGTTCTTCTGGATGCCCTTATCAACAGCAAATTCTCTGTAGAAAGCAGTGTCCCAGAGTGAAATTCGCATTTCTTTAATGTAATCATAGATGGTGGGTATTGGGTCTCTACCGTCTGGGTGGTAATCGATGGTGACCTTCTGATCTCGAACAATGCACTCGAAAATGACCCCAGCTTCCATGGTCAACTGCAAAAAATTTAACATTTGAGAAAGATGTAATGAAATGATAACAATGTGATATAGGAATCCAATGTCAAATTGTGAGAGCACTGATAGAAAACATAAAGAACTTGGTAGACAAAACTTGAAATGTACCTGGGACCACCAAGTAGCCTTGTGAAGCCAGATTAAGAAGGTGTCATCACTAAAGTTAGGTTTAAGAAACCTGAGTTGCACTCGGAGTTTTGCAGGCTGATTCCATCGTTCAAGCCAAAGAACCTTCATGATAGGATCCATAACGCTGGTGCCAAGCATCCAAAGCTTCTCAAGCTTCATCTCAGGATCTTCATCATGAGACTCATAGTGATACTTCACTTCCTCAAGAAAAGGTATGGTGTTGCTGGGATCAGCAACAGGCAGCATCTTCTTCAACTCACCCTTGAAATGAACTTTGGTTTTCTTCACAGCCCTGTGCACCAGTTCGTCAAGTCTCTTAGCAGTCCAATCTTCTGGATTAGGATATCTCTCATAAAATCTCCTCTGAGCAACAGCGGTTGCTTCTCCAATCTCTTGCTGCAATAGGAAGACAAAACAATTAAACAGACATTAGGAAAGAACTAATTGCCAACATTATACACAAACAGCAGTTAAGTAACAGTTAAGTAACGGTTATACCTGATTGAGAAGAGCACTGAGAGAATCAACAGTCAATGAAAACCACGTCTAGCTCTTGTCACCCTTCTGTTTCTGATCAGAGAATCGAAGGTCCTCAGGTGACACCAATGATTTAAAATATGAGAGAGGTTGAGCCCCAATGGTTCGAACTCGATAGAGTTTATGGACAAGGTTGGAAGTCACATGCGACTTTTCATTTCTCCTGTTAAATCAAATACATTTGAATTAGTCTAGTTATAAAATGATACACAGAAACTGCATAAAAGCAAAATTAATCAGTATTAGAAATCGTACCAATTGACTTCGTGTAGAGCAGTGAGCATCGTAGGTATATCTCCTTTTACCTCCAGGATGATGCTATCAACTGAGTAATGCCATCCAAGATCATTTGGATGGTCCTGATTTATGATTGGCATCCAAACCTGGACTCTATGGTTTCCATCCCAAACATGAAACATTTTCCCACAGAACACATTGAGGATGGGATCTGTAGCAAGCATAGATTCGAACTCATCGTTGACACGAATCCAATGATGATTCCAAGATGATTTAATTTCTGGAGTGACATCTTTGGTCTTACCATCGTTGTCCTCAGAGGCTACATAGAATACACCGTTACCTTCCATGTATCCATTTTTGATAAAATGGGATGCCAGCTTCATGACAGCGTTTTTGAGAAAAGGTCTCACAACAGGAAGACATACAAGTCTACAGAGAGGAATTAGCAAGCGGGACTTGTGACGAGGTTGGAACCGTAGCCGTTCAATTCGAGATCGTGTATTAGGGGTCTCGCTCAAGAGAATAGAGTTTAGCTGTGAATGAACGTCCCTCTCACTCAACCGCCCACCTTGCGTACGGTCACCGAGGTCAACGGGATCACAAAGGTCACCGGAATCACCTTCAAAATAGTGAAGATCCAAAATTTAGTATTTCAAAGGTAAATAATAAACATGCAATGTGAGTCATCATAATGATAGATTAGCACCTTCAAGGTCTTCTCCTTCATTTTCTTGAATTTCACCCTCTGTATCTAATGGAGATTGATCTATAGAGACACCAAAACGATGTTAGCATTTGAGCACTAACTAAATATTAATTCAATACCATGTGTAATCTATGGTACACGATATCCACATTGAATCAATCACATGTGATCTCTAGTACACAAAATCGCCATAGAATTAACAAAACGTGTGAATTATGGTACACAAAATCCCCAATTATTCCATACCACGTATGATCTTTCTTACACAAAATCCACATTTATTCAATATATATCCTCTTACACAAAATCCCCATTGAATCCATACCACATGTGATCTACAATACACAATATTCCCATTAAACCACTATGGAAAGACGAACATGACACATTCCACATACGTTATAAATACCGCATAGGTCCATAAATAATCGGCATGAAACCATAGAGAGTACATACAGTATTGAACGCACTGATTATCAAAATTTCCTCACAAGAGAAACTAGATCGTTGCATCTTAATACTTGGTTCAAAGCTCTAACCAGTACCCATTGAGTACTAAATCCTGAACCCTTAGCTTTGAGAGAAATCAAAGTTCTGGTCGCCAACTTCATTGCGATCAAAAGAACTCCACGGTTCAACATAAGTATGGCTCTGATATTTTGAAGTTCCCAAATAAAATTACTTAGATCCCCTGCATAAGACATGAGTAAAGAAACACAAAAGTTTGAAAACCTTATGAGCTCAGAGAAAAACAGCATTTAAGTGATAATAACAAATTAAAATTCACATAACAAAAGGGAGGCCGGCACCGGCTATGTTAAGCCATGCCTCCATAGTGTTTAAAATACGTTGTGATGTCACACAATAATCCAAAGTTTAGTGTTTCAATAACATTTAAAAAACAACCCACAGTGAGGCCGGCACCGGCTGGGTTAACCCATGCCACCTCAGTGTTCAAAACATGCTCTAGTCTCACACAAGAATCCAAAATTTAGAGTTTCAAAAAAAATATAAAAACACCCCACAGTAAAGGCCGGCACCGGCAGGGTTAACCAAGGCCACCTCAATGTTCAAAACATGGTCTCGTGTCACCACAAAAATCCAAAATTTAGAGTTTAAAAAAAAGAAAAAAAACACCCCACGGTAAGGGCCGGCACCAGCTGGGTTAAAAAAGGCAACCTCAGTGTTCAAAACATGGTCTCGTGTCACCACAAGAATCCAAAATTTAGAGTTTAAAAAAAACAAAAAAAACACCCCACAGTAAGGTCCGGCACCGGCTGGGTTAACGTAGGCCACCTCAGTGTTCAAAACAAGGTCTCCTATCACCACAAGAATCCAAAATTTAGAGTTTCAAAAAAGAGAAAAAAACACCCCACAGTAAGGGCCGGCACCGGCTGGGTTAACCAAGGCCACCTCAGTGTTCAAAACATGGTCTCGTGTCACACCAAGAATCCAAAAATTAAAGTTTCAAAAAAGAAAAAAAAACACCCCACGGTAAGGGCCGACATTGGCTGGGTTAACCAAGGCCCCCTCAGTGTTCAAAACATGGTCTCGTGTCACACCAAGAATCCAAAATTTAGAGTTTCAAAAAAGAGGAAAAAACACCCCACAGTAAGGGCCGGCACCGGCTGGGTTAACCAAGGCCACCTCGGTGTTCAAAACATGGTCTCGTGACACCACAAGAATCCAAAATTTAGAGTTTAAAAAAAACAAAAAAAACACCCCACAGTAAGGGCCGGCACCGGCTGGGTTAACGTAGGCCACCTCAGTGTTCAAAACAAGGTCTCCTATCACCACAAGAATCCAAAATTTAGAGTTTCAAAAAAGAGAAAAAAACACCCCACAGTAACGGCCGGCACCGGCTGGGTTAACCAAGGCCACCTCAGTGTTCAAAACATGGTCTCGTGTCACACCAAGAATCCAAAATTTAGAGTTTCTAAAAAGAGAAAAAAACACCCTACAGTAAGGGCCGGCACCGACTCGGTTAACCAAGGCCACCTCAGTGTTCAAAACATGGTCTCGTGTCACGACAAGAATCCAAAATTTAGAGTTTCAAAAAAAATAAAAAAACACCCCACAGTAACGGCCGGCACCGGCTGGGTTAACCAAGGCCACCTCAGTGTTCAAAACATGGTCTCATGTCACACCAAGATACCAAAATTTAGAGTTTAAAAAAAAAAAAAAAAACACCCCACAATAAGGGCCGGCACCGGCTGGGTTAACCAAGGCCACCTCAGTGTTCAAAACATGGTCTTGTGTCACACCATAATTCCAAAATTTAGAGTTTAAAAAAAATCAAAAAACAAGGCCACCTCAATGTTCAAAACATGGTCTCGTGTCACACCAAGAATCCAAAATTTAGAGTTTCAAAAAAGAGAAACAAACACCCCACAGTAAGGGCCAGCACTGGCTGGGTTAACCAAGGCCACCTCAGTGTTCAAAACATGGTCTCGTCTCACACCAATATTCCAAAATTCAAACTCTAAAAAAAAATAGAAAAACACCCTACAGTAAGGGCCGGCACCGGCTGGGTTAACCAAGGCCACCTCAGTGTTCAAAACATGGTCTCGTGTCACACCAAGAATCCAAAAATTAAAGTTTCAAAAAAGAAAAAAAAAAACCCCACGGTAAGGGCCGACATCGTCAGGGTTAACCAAGGCCACCTCAGTGTTCAAAACATGGTCTCGTGTCACACCAAGAATCCAAAATTTAGAGCTTCAAAAAAAATAAAAAAACACCCCACAGTAACGGCCGGCACCGGCTGGGTTAACCAAGGCCACCTCAGTGTTCAAAACATGGTCTCGTGTCACACCAAGAATCCAAAATTTAGAGTTTCAAAAAAGAAAAAAAAACACCCCACAGTAAGGGCCGGCACCGGCTGGGTTAACCAAGGCCACCTCGGTGTTCAAAACATGGTCTCGTGTTACACCAAGAATCCAAAATTTAGAGTTTAAAAAAAATAAAAAAACACCCCACAATAAGGGCCGGCACCGGCTGGGTTAACCAAGGCCACCTCAGTGTTCAAAACATGGTCTCGTGTCACACCAAGAATCCAAAATTTAGAGTTTCAAAAAAAATAAAAAAACACCCCACAGTAAGGGCCGGCACCGGCTGGCTTAACCAAAGCCACCTCAATGTTCAAAACATGGTCTCGTGTCACACCAAGAATCCAAAATTTAGAGTTTCAAGAAAAATAAAAAAACACCCCACACTATGGGCCGGCACTGGCTGGGTTAACCAAGGCCACCTCAGTGATCAAAACATGGTCTCGTGTTACACCAAGAATCCAAAATTTAGAGTTTAAAAAAAATAAAAGAACACCCCACAATAAGGGCCGGCACCGGCTGGGTTAACCAAGGCCACCTCAGTGTTCAAAACATGGTCTCGTCTCACACCAAGAATCCAAAATTTAGAGTTTCAAAAAAAATATAAAAACACCCCACAGTAAGGGCCGGCACCGGCTGGGTTAACCAAGGCCACCTCAGTGTTCCAAACATTGTCTCGTGTTACACCAAGAATCCAAAATTTAGAGCTGAAAAAAAATAAAAAAACACCCCACAATAAGGGCCGGCACCGGCTGGGTTAACCAAGGCCACCTCAGTGTTCAAAACATGGTCTCGTGTCACACCAAGAATCCAAAATTTAGAGTTTCAAAAAAAATAAAAAAACACCCCACACTATGGGCCGGCAACGGCTGGGTTAACCAAGGCCACCTCAGTGTTCAAAACATGGTCTCCTGTCACACCAAGAATCCAAAATTTAGAGTTTTAAAAAAATTAAAAAACACCCCACAATAAGCACCGGCACCGGCTCGGTTAACCAAAGCCACCTCAGTGTTCAAAACATCGTCTCGTGTCACACCAAGAATCCAAAATTTAGAGTTTCAAAAAAGAGAAAAAAAAGACCCCACAGTAAGGGCCGGCACCGGCTAGGTTAACCAAGGCCACCTCAGTGTTCAAAACATGGTCTCGTGTCACACCAAAATTCCAAAATTTAGAGTTTAAAAAAAATAAAAATACACCCCACAATAAGCACCGGCACTGGCTCGGTTAACCAAAGCCACTTCAGTGTTCCAAACATGGTCTCGTGTCACAACAAGAATCCAAAATTAAGAGTTTCAAAAAAAATAAAAAAACACCCCACACTATGGGCCGGCACCGGCTGGGTTAACCAAGGACACCTCAGTGTTCAAAACATGGTCTCGTGTCACAACAAGAATCCAAAATTTAGAGTTTCAAAAAAAATAAAAAAAAACCCCACAATAAGGGCCGGCATCTGCTGGGTTAACCAAGGCCACCTCAGTGTTCAAAACATGGTCTCGTGTCACACCAAAATTCCAAAATTTAGAGTTTAAAAAAAATTAAAAAACACCCCACAGTAAGGGCCGGCACCGGCTGGGTTAACCAAGGCCACCTTAGTGTTCAAAACATGGTCTCGTGTCACGACAAGAATCCAAAATTTAGAGTTTCAAAAAAAATAAAAAAACACCCCACACTATGGGCCGACACCGGCTTGGTTAATCAAGGCCACCTCAGTAATCAAAACATGGTCTCGTGTCACACCAAAATCCCAAAATTTAGAGTTTAAGAAAATTAAAAAACACCCCACAGTAAGGGCCGGCACCGGCTGGGTTAACCAAGGCCACCTCAGTGTTCAAAACATGGTCTCGTGTCACACCAAGAATCCAAAATTTAGAGTTTCAAAAAAAATAAAAAAACACCCCACAATAATGGCCGGCACCGGCTGGGTTAACCAAGGCCACCTCAGTGTTCAAAACATGGTCTCGTGTCACCACAACAATCCAAAATTTAGAGTTTAAAAAAAACAAAAAAAACACCCCACAGTAAGGGCCGGCACCGGCTAGGTTAACCAAGGCCACCTCAGTGTTCAAAACAAGGTCTCCTGTCACCACAAGAATCCAAAATTTAAAGTTTCAAAAAAAAGAAAAAACACCCCACAGTAAGGGCCAGCACCGGGTGGGTTAACCAAGGCCACCCGAGTGTTCAAAACAAGGTCTCGTGTCACCATAAGAATCCAAAATTTAGAGTTTCAAAAAAAAGAAAAAAACACCCCACAGTAACGGCCGGCACCGGCTGGGTTAACCAAGGCCACCTCAGTGTTCAAAACATGGTCTCGTGTCACACCAAGAATCCAAAATTTAGAGTTTCAAAAAAAATATAAAAACACCCCACAGTAAGGGCTGGCACCGGCTGGGTTAACCAAGGCCACCCCAGTGTTCAAAACAAGGTCTCGTGTCACCATAAGAATCCAAAATTTAGAGTTTCAAAAAAAAGAAAAAAACACCCCACAGTAACGGCCGGCACCGGCTGGGTTAACCAAGGCCACCTCAGTGTTCAAAACATGGTCTCGTGTCACACCAAAATTCCAAAATTTAGAGTTTCAAAAAAGAGAAAAAAACAGCCCACAATAAGGGCCGGCACCGACTGGATTAACTAAGGCCACCTCAATGTTCAAAACATGGTCTCCTGTCATCACAAGAATCCAAAATTAAGAGTTTCAAAAAAAATAAAAAAACACCCCACAATAAGGGCCGGCACCGGCTGGGTTAACCAAGGCCACCTCAGTGTTCAAAACATGGTCTCGTATCACACGAAAATTCCAAAATTTAGAGTTCCAAAATAGAAAAAAACACACCCCACAGTAAGGGCCGGCACCGGCTGGGTTAACCAATGCCACCTCAGTGTTCAAAACATGGTCTCCTGTCACCACAAGAATCCAAAATTTAGAGTTTCAAAAAAAATAAAAAAACACCCCACAGTGAGGCCGGCACTGGCTGGGTTAACCAAAGCTACCTCAGTGCTCAAAACATGGTCTCGTCTCTCACCAAAATTCGAAAATACCGACTCTCAAAAAAAATTAAAAAACACCCCACAATAAGGGCCGGCACCGGCTGGGTTAACCAAGGCCACCTCAGTATTCAAAACATGAGCTCGTGTCACACCAAGAATCCAAAATTTAGAGTTTCAAAAAAAATAAAAAAAAACCCCACAATAAGGGCCGGCATCTGCTGGGTTAACCAAGGCCACCTCAGTGTTCAAAACATGGTCTCGTGTCACACCAAAATTCCAAAATTTAGAGTTTAAAAAAAATTAAAAAACACCCCACAGTAAGGGCCGGCACCGGCTGGGTTAACCAAGGCCACCTTAGTGTTCAAAACATGGTCTCGTGTCACGACAAGAATCCAAAATTTAGAGTTTCAAAAAAAATAAAAAAACACCCCACACTATGGGCCGACACCGGCTTGGTTAATCAAGGCCACCTCAGTAATCAAAACATGGTCTCGTGTCACACCAAAATCCCAAAATTTAGAGTTTAAGAAAATTAAAAAACACCCCACAGTAAGGGCCGGCACCGGCTGGGTTAACCAAGGCCACCTCAGTGTTCAAAACATGGTCTCGTGTCACACCAAAATTCCAAAATTTAGAGTTTCAAAAAAAATAAAAAAACACCCCACAATAATGGCCGGCACCGGCTGGGTTAACCAAGGCCACCTCAGTGTTCAAAACATGGTCTCGTGTCACCACAACAATCCAAAATTTAGAGTTTAAAAAAAACAAAAAAAACACCCCACAGTAAGGGCCGGCACCGGCTAGGTTAACCAAGGCCACCTCAGTGTTCAAAACAAGGTCTCCTGTCACCACAAGAATCCAAAATTTAAAGTTTCAAAAAAAAGAAAAAACACCCCACAGTAAGGGCCAGCACCGGGTGGGTTAACCAAGGCCACCCGAGTGTTCAAAACAAGGTCTCGTGTCACCATAAGAATCCAAAATTTAGAGTTTCAAAAAAAAGAAAAAAACACCCCACAGTAACGGCCGGCACCGGCTGGGTTAACCAAGGCCACCTCAGTGTTCAAAACATGGTCTCGTGTCACACCAAGAATCCAAAATTTAGAGTTTCAAAAAAAATATAAAAACACCCCACAGTAAGGCCCGGCACCGGCTGGGTTAACCAACGCCACCCCAGTGTTCAAAACAAGATCTCGTGTCACCATAAGAATCCAAAATTTAGAGTTTCAAAAAAAAGAAAAAAACACCCCACAGTAACGGCCGGCACCGGCTGGGTAAACCAAGGCCACCTCAGTGTTCAAAACATGGTCTCGTGTCACACCAAAATTCCAAAATTTCGAGTTTAAAAATAATTTAAAAAAACACCCCACAATAAGGGCTGGCACCGGCTGGGTTAACCAAGGCCACCTCAGTGTTCAAAACATGCTGTCGTGTCACACCAAAATTCCAAAATTTAGAGTTTAAAAAAAATTAAAAAACACTCCACTGTAAGGGCCGTCACCGGCTGGGTAAACCAAAGCCACCTCAATGTTCAAAACATGGTCTCGTGTCACACCAAGAATCCAGAATTTAGAGTTTCAATAAAAAAAAAAAAACACCCCACAGTTAGGGCCGGCACCGGCTGGGTTAACGTAGGCCACCTCAGTGTTCAAAACAAGGTCTGCTATCACCACAAGAATCCAAAATTGAGAGTTTCAAAAAAGAGAAAAAAAACACCCCACAGTAACGGCCGGCACCGGCTGGGTTAACCAAGGCCACCTCAGTGTTCAAAAAATGGTCTCGTTTCACACCAACATTCCAAAATTCAAACTCTAAAAAAAAATAGAAAAACACCCTACAGTAAGGGCCGGCACCGGCTGGGTTATCCAAGGCCACCTCAGTGTTCGAAACATGGTCTCGTGTCACCACAAGAATCCAAAATTTAGAGTTTCAAAAAAAATAAAAAAACACCCCACACTATGGGCCGGCACAGGCTGGGTCAACCAAGGCCACCTCAGTGTTCAAAACATGGTCTTGCGTGACACCAAGAATCCAAAATTTAGAGTTTAAAAAAAATAAAAAAACACCCCAAAATAAGGGCCGGCACCGGCTGGGTTAACGAAGGCCACCTCAATGTTCAAAACATAGTCTCGTGTCACACCAAGAATCCAAAATTTGGAGTTTCAAAAATCAGAAAGAAACACCCCACACTAAGGGCCGGCACCGGCCTGGTTAACCAAGGCCACCTCAGTGTTCAAAACATGGTCTCGTGTCACACCAAGAATCCAAAATTTAGAGTTTCAAGAAAGAAAAAAAAACACCCCACACTATGGGCCGGCACCGGCTGGGTTAACCAAGGCCACCTCAGTGGTCAAAACATGGTCTCGTGTCACACCAGGAATCCAAAATTTAGAGTTTAAGAAAAATAAAGAAACACCCCACAATAAGGGCCGGCACTGGCTGGGTTAATCAAGGCCACCTCAGTGTTCAAAACATGGTCTCGTGTCACACCAAAATTCCAAAATTTAGAGTTTAAAAAAAAGAAAAAAACACCCCACAGTAAGGGCCGGCACCGGCTGGGTTAACCAAGGCCACCTCAGTGTTCAAAACATGGTCTCGTGTCACACCAAAATTCCAAAATTTAGAGTTTAAAAAAAAAAAAAAAACACCTCACAGTAAGGGCCGGCACCGGCTGGGTTAACCAAGGCCACCTCAGTGTTCAAAACATGGTCTCGTGTCAAGACAAGAATCCAAAATTTAGAGTTTCAAAAAAAATAAAAAAACACCCCACACTATGGGCCGGCACAGGCTGGGTCAACCAAGGCCACCTCAGTGTTCAAAACCTGGTCTTGCGTCACACCAAGAATCCAAAATTTAGAGTTTAAAAAAAATAAAAAAACACCCCACAATAAGGGCCGGCACCGGCTCCGTTAACCAAGGCCACCTCAGTGTTCAAAACATGGTCTCGTGTCACACCAAAATTCCAAAATTTAGAGTTTCAAAAAAAGAAAAAAACACCCCACAGTAAGGGTCGGCACCGGCTGGGTTAACCAAGGCCATCTCAGAGTTCAAATCATGGTCTCGTGTAACGACAAGAATCCAAAATTTAGAGTTTCAAAAAAAATAAAAAAACACCCCACACTATGGGTCGGCACCGGCTTGGTTAACCAAGGCCACCTTAGTGTTCAAATCATGGTCTCGTGTCACGACAAGAATCCAAAATTTAGAGTTTCAAAAAAAATAAAAAAACACCCCACACTATGGGTCGGCACCGGCTTGGTTAACCAAGGCCACCTCAGTGTTCAAAACATGGTCTCGTGTCACACCAAAATTCCAAAATTTAGAGTTTAAAAAAATTAAAAAACACCCCACAATAAGCGCCGGCACCGGCAGGGTTAACCAAGGCCACCTCAGTGTTCAAAACATGGTCTCGTGTCACACCAAGAATCCAAAATTTAGAGTTTCAAAAAAGAGAAAAAAACACCCCACAGTAAGGGCCGGCACCGGCTGGGTTAACCAAGGCCACCTCAGTGTTCAAAACATGGTCTCGCATCACCACAAGAATCCAAAATTTAGAGTTTCAAAAAAAATAAAAAAACACCTCACTGTGAGGCCGGCACCGGCTGGGTTAACCAAGGCCACCTCAGTGTTCAAAACATGGTCTCGCATCACCACAAGAATCCAAAATTTAGAGTTTCATAAAAGAGAAAAAAACACGCCACAGTAAGGGCCGGCACCGGCTGGGTTAACCAAGGCCACCTCAGTGTTCAAAACATGGTCTCGCATCACCACAAGAATCCAAAATTTAGAGTTTCAAAAAAAATAAAAAAACACCTCACTGTGAGGCCGGCACCGGCTGGGTTAACGTAGGCCACCTCAGAGTTCAAAACATGGTCTCGTATCACACCAAAATTCCAAAATTTAGAGTTTCAAAAAAGAAAAAAAAACACCCCACAGTAACGGCCGGCACCGGCTGGGTTAACCAAGGCCACCTCAGAGTTCAAAACATGGTCTCGTGTCACACCAAGAATCCAAAATTTAGAGTTTCAAAAAAGAAAAAAAAACACCCCACAGTAAGGGCCGGCACCGGCTGGGTTAACCAAGGCCACCTCAGTGTTCAAAACATGGTCTCGCATCACCACAAGAATCCAAAATTTAGAGTTTCAAAAAAAATAAAAAAACACCTCACTGTGAGGCCGGCACCGGCTGGGTTAACGTAGGCCACCTCAGAGTTCAAAACATGGTCTCGTATCACACCAAAATTCCAAAATTTAGAGTTTCAAAAAAGAGAAAAAAACACCCCACAGTAAGGGCCGGCACCGGCTGGGTTAACCAAGGCCACCTCAGTGTTCAAAACATGGTCTCGTATCACACCAAAATTCCAAAATTTAGAGTTTCAAAAAAGAAAAAAAAAACACCCCACAGTAAGGGCCGGCACCGGCTGGGTTAACCAAGGCCACCTCAGTGTTCAAAATATGGTCTCGCATCACCACAAGAATCCAAAATTTAGAGTTTCAAAAAAAATAAAAAAACACCTCACTGTGAGGCCGGCACCGGCTGGGTTAACGTAGGCCACCTCAGAGTTCAAAACATGGTCTCGTGTCACACCAAGAATCCAAAATTTAGAGTTTCAAAAAAGAGAAAAAAACACCCCACAGTAAGGGCCGGCACCGGCTGGGTTAACCAAGGCCACCTCAGTGTTCAAAACATGGTCTCGTATCACACCAAAATTCCAAAATTTAGAGTTTCAAAAAAGAAAAAAAAACACCCCACAGTAAGGGCCGGCACCGGCTGGGTTAACCAAGGCCACCTCAGTGTTCAAAACATGGTCTCGCATCACCACAAGAATCCAAAATTTAGAGTTTCAAAAAAAATAAAAAAACACCTCACTGTGAGGCCGGCACCGGCTGGGTTAACGTAGGCCACCTCAGAGTTCAAATCATGGTCTCGTGTCACACCAAGAATCCAAAATTTAGAGTTTCATAAAAGAGAAAAAAACACCCCACAGTAAGGGCCGGCACCGGCTGGGTTAACCAAGGCCACCTCAGTGTTCAAAACATGGTCTCGTATCACACCAAAATTCCAAAATTTAGAGTTTCAAAAAAGAAAAAAAAACACCCCACAGTAAGGGCCGGCACCGGCTGGGTTAACGTAGGCCACCTCAGAGTTCAAAACATGGTCTCGTGTCACACCAAGAATCCAAAATTTAGAGTTTCATAAAAGAGAAAAAAACACCCCACTGTAAGGGCCGGCACCGGCTGGGTTAACCACGGCCACCTCAGTGTTCAAAACATGGTCTCGTATCACACCAAAATTCCAAAATTTAGAGTTTCAAAAAAGAAAAAAAAACACCCCACAGTAAGGGCCGGCACCGGCTGGGTTAACGTAGGCCACCTCAGAGTTCAAAACATGGTCTCGTGTCACACCAAGAATCCAAAATTTAGAGTTTCAAAAAAGAGAAAAAAACACCCCACAGTAAGGGCCGGCACCGGCTGGGTTAACCAAGGCTACTTCAGTGTTCAAAACATGGTCTCGCATCACCACAAGAATCCAAAATTTAGAGTTTCAAAAAAAATAAAAAAACACCTCACTGTGAGGCCGGCACCGGCTGGGTTAACCAAAGCTACTTCAGTGTTCAAAACATGGTCTCGTGTCACACCAAGAATCCAAAATTTAGAGTTTCAAAAAAAATATAAAAACACCCCAGAGTAAGGGCTGGCACCGGCTGGGTTAACCAAGGCCACCTCTGTGTTCAAAACATGGTCTCGTGTCACACCAAGAATCCAAAATTTAGAGTTTAAAAAAAATAAAAAATCACCCCACAGTATGGGTCGGCTCCAGCTGGGTTAACCAAGGCCACCTCAGTGTTCAAAACATGGTCTCGTGTCACACCAAGAATCCAAAATTTAGAGTTTCAAAAAAATCAAAAATGCACCCCACTGTGAGGCATAAACGGGCTTGGTCTAGCCAGGCTTCCACTGGTGTATGAAATGAATGTGAGCTCACACATAGGCTGCACACTTGGGTGTTACCAAAATATATTGACCTTGACAGGGGTTAAGGGTTTAACATCGAGCGATGGCGTAGACATTTGAAATACCTTGTTCTGGTTGCTGGGTGGTGTTGGGCATGTCCTCTGATTCCAATGTGGCCCCCGTGTCCATTTCCTCGCTACTTGGAAGCTCCATTGCTTGTCCCCCAACGTTTCCTGCACCCTCCAGATCATCGATGCCTGCCATCTGTGAAATCCAAGAAGTCAATTGTGAAACACTAGTACTCTGTCGCCATTAATGAGTGATTTGTACTAACAGCAGAAATAGATGCTAGCAATCAGTTAAAACCATAAACGCCAATCCAGTGTTGATGGATGCTAGCAATCAGTTGAAAATCTCAACGCCAATCCAGTGTTGAGGAGGCCCTGAAACGAGCATACCCTGTCAAGAGAGGGAGGAGCAAACCCTGAAGAGAATGGAGCAAACCCTGTCAAGATAGGCTGGGGGCAGACCCTCGAGAGCAAGGATGAGCAGTACCCCAAAAGCAATAGGTGAAGACGAGGGCCACCAGCTAAACCCTGATCGGCGCCAAGGCAGATGCCACAAAGCCGGAACCAAGAAAACACAAGCCAGAGGCCAGAAAGTATGAAATACACCAAGGCCCGAATGGACAAGCCCGACGAAATGAAAACAAGGCCGTAGTCCAAATGGCGTTAACCCATAAAGGACCAGGGCCCACTTGATGAGGGGAAGCTCACGGCAAGGGCCAGAATATATAGAATGATGCAGATAATGCCATAGTGTATGATTACGTGAGTAAGGCCCCGGGCTAACTTATTAATACTAGAGTAAGGCCCATGTTGCATTCAAATGACACATCACAAACTAAAAAGAATTGTATATAGTTTGATCAGACTCCTCACATCAAACGCATCAATGATTACCTCAACATCTTGCGACTCTTCATCGGAATCACTTCCCTCCTCACAAATTTCTGGTTGTTTGCTCTGCCTGGGCGTCTCATACTCTGTCTCTTGAATCAACTCCAACTCCCGCTCAGAGACAATGTTGCCATAATCCAAAACTCTTTGCGTGTCCACCTCTGCAGGTTCCTGAGTACTTCCACTCCTCAACTTCATCCTGCTTTGCATGAAATGCTTTCTACTACTAAACCTGAGACTACTCTTCCGTCTTCTCTTCTGGCCTCCTCTAGGCATACTGAAGAACTCACATCGTTCAAGCAGTTAACAGCTTTGAACCTGCTCTAGCAAGTTATGACTTCTATTTCGAATGATTTCTTTTGATAGAATGCAGCTGACAAACAGCTTGGCGGCCGTCAAACCAGTCTGACAATGAGAATTCGAATCAATCAGCCGCCAAGTATGAGGTCAGCATCATTATTGCATTAAGATAGTCTAATCTTGATACCTGACTCTTTTGTCAACTTGCCATGATGGTCATCGTGCAACATCTATGCAAAACTTTTTAGATATCTGTCAATGTTGAGACGGCTACTTCCATTCCCAGTGGTTTTCCAAAGGCAATTGCTGCACCCTAAAATTGTATCTCTGTAGAAATACATTCAACTTGATTTAGGGTTCAGGGATCCAGAAACACACATCTAGAGTTAAGCGTTCATCTCCCAAATGCTCACTCTTATTCCGGATTGCATTGAATGTCTTGAATTTACACTTCCCCAAGAGTAGAGCATGGCACTCGTTCGTGTCGAAGGAGCAGGGGTCCCTACTTCCTTCCCGCTAGGAGACAACGGAGTAGCAGTCGTTTCAGCTTTCAGTCTTAGTTTAACGTTTCAGTTTCTTGCAGCAACTGTGCACGTTGATGAAGAGGTATTCGATGCAGAGTCTGGTCTACTTACGCACACCGTTAGGCAGCTCCCAACCACTACTGAAGATGGAAGAGTGTGGTTGCTTAAGGCAGGTAGGTATAGAGCTTACGGTCTATCCGATTGCCTTATGGGTGCATCTACCGAACTCTTGACTCCAAGGGAGTCATCTACTTGCACTGTGCAAACCACCATGCCAGGCCGAGTGAAAATTGAGCCAAGTTTAGAGACGATCTATGAGCTTAGTGATGATGACGTCCCAGTGAATGTAGAAGATGATCCTATCCTTCCTCCTTCTCAGCCTAATCCCCAAACTTCTGCAAGCAGTTGTCCAAAGCCCACTAGTCAGCACCCTACACCGCTTTCTGTGTCACTAAAACAAAGTGTCGTAGAGTGCCTGAAATTGCTATGTACTAGAAAGGGATCTAGGAATATATTCAAAAAATGTGACTACAACTCTACTTCTATCAAACGAGTCGAGTTCTTGCCACCCCAGTACAATGGCGATGTCATCTTTAAGTTCCCTCCGTTGGGATCCTCTTCAGGATCCAACAAAGCGAAGCAACTCCGTGGCATGGACAAACACTATGATGGGCATGTGTGGACTCGTACTCACACGTCCAACATTGTCAATGATTTTGGGTTGATATTCCGTACTTCCTCTTGTTATGGTCATTTACGATGTGAAAATGTAGACTGCGATTATCTAACCCGCGTTCACCGCACGACAGCTGTTAACGAAACTGAGTGGGATGGAGTATCTTCATTTGTTTTTGACGTGGGAACTAATCCTCCCAGGGACTCCAGCCTTGTTTGCAAATGTTGTAAAGTTCCTCCCTCCTGTCTTGCAACCTGCGATGCAAAAATATATTACGTCCTAGGCAAAAACAGCATGACTCGAGCTTGTGTTCATTTTGGAACTCACGACCACCCTGTCAAGGTCGGGGTTTACCGAGACGATATTGCTAGAGGCGAGAGTTTGGTGGAGGAGCACGTGCACCGAACTCCTTCTGCAACAAAGTCTGCGATTGTCTTAGAGGCAACAAAAGAGATGGTAGGAGATATGCCTGTGGCAGTCGAAGGGGCAGAATCAAAAACTCTTGAACTCGATGACCTCCTGCCGCTCTTTGACAGATGCAAGGAGTTGACTTCCCCCAACATTCGCAACAAGGTGACGGGCTTTAAGTACTTCCGAAAGTTCGGTATCATGGATAGCATCACCAAGCTTCGCGGCTCCAGCAACTGGCCATTTGTCCAGGAGAACAAGTTCCCTGGTCAAGGATCGGAGTCTGACAAGGTCTTCGTCTTTAAAATGTCAGAGATTGGTCCCGGTAGCGGAGTTGACCTTGTGAAGCGAATGCAGCCTGGTGGAGACCTGCATAACGCATGGCTCATGTTCGATCATGTGAAGAGGGTGAAACAGTGGACAACCATGGGCTGCCATGTTTACGACCCTACTTATTGCCGTGTTATGACCATTGCGTTGTGCCATATGCAGTCGGAAGACGTCGCGGCTCAAATGGTCGTTTGGAAGAATCTCAACGCCGTTGTTGCTCGCCACGGACTTCAAGATCCAAACTTCAAGGGCTTCATGGCAGACAGCGCGCAAGCAAACTGGAATGCTGTACGCATTGTGTACGGGAGTGGAGATGCTTCAATCCCAATGCCTAATAAAGAGCGAACATGTCTCTTCCATTGGGTGCAGTCATTGGAGAAGCACACGAAGGCTGACATCAGAGCTGACCTCCAAGACCAACATCGCATGCTCTGCAAGCAATACAAGAACGCCTCGACGCAAGCGGAGGCAGATTCCCGCTATCTTGGTATCCGAGCTTGGTGGCACTCCTCCGGAGCTACTACTGAAGATGGATTGAGGCGTCTCGACCTATGGCTAGCCTTTTGGCATTTTCGATACCGCCAGTGGGGAGGCTTCATGCAACTTGTAAGCTCCAAAACCCGAAACTATAACCCTAAGTCCATGCCATTGCTTGTTCTCCTCTCTACAATCCTAACTCTAAATGTGCATTGCTTTATATATAATAGGACCTCACTGAGGACGAGTTGGCCGAAATGCCCTCTTGCAACTTAGCCGAAAGTATCCACAACAAATGGAAACAATCTGGTGATCGAGGGTCAGACTTGTTTGTCGCTACTGTGGATGACTTCGTCCAATCCTTCATGCAGAGCGTCGCGTACTATCAATACCTCAAGGGGGATAGAGCCGCAACTCGCCCTACCAAAGAAGAATTGAAACTCCGGATTGCACAAAAGTCTACAGAGCGCACGGGGAACTTGAAATCCCTACACGAAGCATTAGCAAAGATGCCTGGAGCGGAGGAGTTTTGCACTCGAATGCTTCAACTCGAAGGAGAAGAAGTCTTCCTGTCGTTGAAGCGGAAAGCAGACGTTCCTATCGGTTCGGAGTATGACTCTCACAGACCTGACAAGATCAGCATCTCTCGTCCTCGAGTGCAGACCAGGGGTGCAAGGAACAACGCCCTAAACCTAAATGCTTCTCCTGTAGAGCTGTTAGTCTCTCCCCAAGAACTAGAGAAGTCTGATGTACCAGTGCAGGTTCAGGATGCAACCCCAGCTACAGCTCTACACCACGTTACTTCCGTGCAAGAAACGGCTTGCGACGAGAGTCAATGGCACATAGCTAGGCTAAAACACCCATCTGCGAAGGCTTGTTTCGCGCAGCAAGCTGTGCCTAAGAGGAAGTGCATCGCTCGAATCATACAAGACGGGAAATCTACCGCTGCTCCTACATACACGGGCATGATGGACAACTACAAGAAGAATCGCAAGGAGCGCATGCAATTCTTCTTCTGCAACGACGACATCGAGAGGTGTGTCAAAGGAACTCGCAGAAAGTGGGTTATGTCCCGCCCTGAGGTCCCCGACATTTGGCCCGTGAAGAACGGTACTAACCTAACACGCAAGGAGATATTTGCCCTAGAAAACGCTGGCTTTTGACTTCCACAGCGCGAGGTCATATCGCCCCGAAGGCTCTTCCAAGACCATCTTCTTCCCGTCGACTTGTCAACATATGTAACTCCAGCTTTCCCTGCTGAAGTTCCCAAGCGACGTCATGGCAAGAATGTCCGCCGCAACAAGAAGATCCCATCCATCAAGCAAGCCAACAACTGTGCTAGCGCTGCAGCATTCAAGGGTTGCATAAGGAAGGTGGACATGGTTCCAGTCCCTGCCCTGGGTTGCATCGTCACGTTGGATTCGGGCACGCCTCCAACAAATCAGCAGTACCTTCTCACAATTTCCCAGTTTCCAGACTGCTCCTGCCCTTATTTCAAGGAGATGGTGACCAAGGCAAAAAGAGGACGCAACCAATGGGCTCACTGCAAACATCTCTATTTTGTCTTCATGGTCGTTTGTGGGTTTGATGCTGATGTAGATGCCTTCATTCATGCACCCACTCTTAGCTTCAACGAAGTTAAGCTAGTTCTTGAGAGCGGATTGTTGACTCATCCAACACCCTAGGATACAAAAATGTTGTTGGTTCCATTGTTGACATGTTCACTCTCCAAATCAATGAAATTGTAGTGAGACTAAAAGGGCCACTACTGCAGTTTTGAAAATCATGTTATATTATTTACGAAACCCTAAACCCTAAACTCTGGTATTATTTCTATCTTGTACCCAAACTGATCTTAACGCTAAACTTGCTATGCATTCCAAATAATTATGCCCAAACGAGTGGATTGGCCCCTAACAAGATGCTGAAATAACAATCTCTTTCTACCCTAAACCCAAATTAAACCCTAATTACCACGGTTATAGAGACCCTAAACCCTTTAATGTGCCTTTATCCCTGAACCACTCACCCTAAACCATGGTAATAGGTACCAAATATTCCACGGTCATAGGGTTCAAAAAAATTCTAAAAATATCTGAATATTCGAATAATTGCTAATTTTAGTGTCGTTGACCACGTTTGATCTGAAATTCTTGCTCGTAATCCCACATTTCTCTACTCACTGCTCACCGCTCCCCGCTCCCCGCGCGCATACTATCCTCGTCCAGCCCGCGTCTCCATCATTGTCTTCTAGGATGTCCAATCAGACAATGCCGCATACATCCGTCATGCAGTAGGGCGTCTTCGCAGAGATGTCCACTGTGACACGGTCTAGGACGTCTATAGACGTCGGAGAGGACATAGCACCGTCACAGAAGTCACACCACCGGACATTCTGCACAACGTCTACCGGAACATTCATATGTCTTCCGGTACGTAGCAATATAGCCTGCTTTAAGACGTCCGGGATGCTTCTACAGACGTCAAGACGCGTGTCTCTCTAAACATCCGTGAAGACATCCGGAGCGACATCAGAGACCTCGGACTGCAAGAATGTCTCACTCGATGTGCGCTGTGTCTCCGCGGTCATGTGTGATGTCCCGCTTCGAACGTGGGCTGCAACATCCCGGCGGACATTTTCATGTTGTTCCTGAGGTGTCAGCGATGACATCCGCAACATACGGGCCAGAGTCTCCATCATTGTCTTCATGGATGTCTACCGGGATGTCCTATCAGACATCTCCACATACATTTGTGATGCAGCTGCGGATGTCATACTGAATGTCAAAGCTAATGTCTACATGCAGCGAGGGACGTCGGACAGGACGTCAACGCGGACATCTCCATGCAGCGGCGGACATAATATAGAACGTCACAGAAAACATTGTGCCATCGTACAATTGATGTTGGAGAAACATGCAACTTGGCTGATGCACTGGTTAATTTCGAAACTGAATTTCCACATCATATTTCCAAATGTCCACGTCACTCTAAACCAATCAATTGATGCCACATGGAAATTTGTTTGGGAAAGAAACCAATTAATTTATGTTCAAATTGACTATGTCATGGGGTACTTCATTTATACACCGGCACAAATTTGGGCTCGATGACCGGTCTATTTGGCCGACAAGAGGCAGTGACGGTTAAGAGGTCCTCTTCTGTCATTTGAGCTCCCGTTCCCATTTAGTAAGCTAAGCATTGATCGGGTGACGAGGAGGCGCCTTGCTGTGTATGTCCTTTGCGGTGTTCCAAGTTCGGAAGAAGAATCCGAGAATGAGGTTCTATGAGGCAAGAGCACAGAGGGGGAGACGGAAAAAAACAGAAGACGAGGAGCACCGTGTCTTGGCAGGGGACCTGATGATGCTCGAATCATATTATGCCATGTCAGCTATAACATCCGCAAAAAACGAGCCCGCCTCTCCAACATTGTTTTCAAGGATGTCCCACCTTACATCGCCACAGGCATCCGCCGTGCAACTGTGCGTATTTTCTGAGACATCCATTGGGACACGGCAAAGGACATAGCCGACGTCCATAATGACACAGCACAGTGGATGTAGGAATTGGCGACATCAGACAGAACATCCACCAGAATCGTCGGACGTCTCACTCAACATAGCTAGATGTCTCCATCTGAAACGTCCGAGATGCTTCTACAGACGCAACACAGGGTGTGTTTCCGGACATCTGTGAAGACATCAATCGTCACATACGAAACAATGTCCAAGCATGGATGTCTCAAATGACGTACATGATGTCCGAGAAGTCATCTGTGACGTTGCATACATGACGTGTGCTAGGACATCCCGCCGGACATGCGCATGTTGTTGATGACGTTTTAGCGATGACATCCGCAACGACGGGGTGCGCGTCTCCAAAATTGTTTGAAGGGATGTCCACACGGATGTCGCATCGACCATCGCCGCATACATCCGCCATGTATGAAGGCGTCTTGGGAGAGATGTCCACGGTGACACGGTAGAGGACGTCGGTGAGACACTGTAGGACGTCGCAGATAACGTCGCAAGATAACGGTTGAATGTCTCCGTGAACATGGCGGTATTTTTCCAGCCTAAACGTTCGGGATGCCTTTACAGACATCTCAAACGGTGTCTCTGTAGACAGACGTGATGACATCAAGCGCAACAGAAGAGAGCACGTCCGATCACGACTCTCTCAGTCAATGTACGCGATGTCTAAAAGGTCATCTGTGACGTTGTGCACGACGTCTGATGTGACAAGCAGGAGGACGACGATGAGCCGGACGTTTATTTTATTAGAATCTTGTAAAAAAAAAATTTAACAAATTCTTAGACAAGTAAAACTTTTTAAGAAAAGCAAGACACTTTAGTAATATGAAGTCTTTAAGTTTATCTGAGTGCAATATAAATTCAAAAATTACAGTCAATTGCCAACATTGGAATGTTTGGAAGGATATCAAAGATGACATCCAACTATCCATGAAGATGTCTAAGATGACGTCCATAAAGATGTCTAAGATGATGTTCATGAAGATGTCTAAGATGATGTCCATGATGTCACTGTGATCATCTACTGGGATGAGTTTCATCCAGTTCACTGGATGAACAGAGGGGGCTAGGGTTAGCTGCCGCAGTCAAAGTTAGGTCATGAGACTTTTAAGAGGACTTAGAGGTTGCACTAAGCTCATTTTCGTTTTCATTTCTCCAAGAAGTTAGAGTTTAGAGTGTAGAGGTTTTCAAAAGTGTTTCCATCTATTTTTAGAATGATTGTAAACTATAGTAAGAGAATAGTAGTTGTAGAGATGGGTGTGGAGAATAGTAGTTGTAGTTTTAGATATCCATCTCTACAACTAGTTATAGAGAGAGAATAGAGAATAGTAGTTGTAGAAACCCTAATGCTACGTGGCTTTGGAAGCGTGGCGGCGACGCCGTCGAGGTCAAGGACGGAGGGGGGGGAAATTTGATGAAGAAACTGGTGTTAGTGGATTTCAAAGGCATCTTGTATGACACTATGAAGAAGGTGTTGTTGTGGAAGAAACCCAAAAACTTGTAGTATGCTAGTATATGCAGCGCTAAAGACTTGAATCCTAGACACAACTGGGAAGGGCGGTCGCGACTTGCAAATTGGCGGTTTTTCAAGCGGGTGTATGCAGGTATGGCCTTCATGTTTGTAGCATGCACCATATATTTACATCATAGGATATCACTAGAGATGTCATTAGCAATGTTACTAGAGATGTCATCGGGCATGGCACCAAAGATGTCATCAGAGATGTCACCACAGATGTTTGGGCTGGATGTCTGCGCTTGAGCTCCTAATTCCACAACCCTGTTTTCCACCGAAACATGGTGATGAAGAATGTGATCAGGACAGTGAGCCATTGCAAGCATTTGTGGAATTTTTGAACACGATTATGTGTCAGTGCTTCCCCTAGAGTATGGATTAGGACATGGTTGCATCTAGCCAGACATCCATGGCAACTCTGCATTAGACATGGTTACATCTAGGCAGGAGTCCCTGGAAACACGGAAGATGACATATTTACGTCTAGCCAGACATCCCTAGAAACATGGGAGAAGACATGCTCACATCTCGTGAGACGCCCCCTGCCAGACGTAATTTTGTTGCATATAGCTTTCTTATGTACGAAGGCGGACAGTAGAATGTCGCAAGTGTCCTGGAATGATTCATCTGTGAGAATGGGCTTTGTTGATCATTGAGTAAGGTGACTATGTTGCAGACGTCATACACAAGATGGGGACGTTCCATGAAACATAGAAACGTCTTACCAAACATCCGAGAACCATTGCGCGTGTGAAGGAGCTGTATCAGGTCCATGATCCGCTTCCCTGATGCAAGTGCAACATCATAATCTGAGTTGCCATGTTCTGAGATGCTATGTTGTGCTATGTCGTGGGTTGCTGTGGAAGGGGTTGCTACATCAACATGTACTCTGGAATGCTATGGTATGTGATATTAACATGATATTACGCAAGGTTTTTTGTTGTACAGCCAAGGGTATGACAGTCACTCCAAGCAGGAGGACGACGATGAGCCGGACGAAGAGGACGGAGATAATCGTAAATGAGGACACGGAAGAGGAGGAGACACCGCCTCCGTCTCAGCGGCACTATGGAGCGGGATTGGGACAAGAAATTGCTGATTGTGGACCAAAATGGCCACCCATACGGGGCATTGGTGTCAGCGTTCGAGAATGACTTGCGGCTGCTCTCGAGGGACTTCGATCTATGTAAAAAATTTCCCAAGCAGATTCAGCCGGCAAAGGAAAGATTTTGGAAGCGCGTGTGGGCAGGTACACCCTTTTTATTTGTGCCACAAACTCCCAAGCCGTAGTGCAGAATTGAAACAAACGACATGCTCATCTCATTTTCTGTTGTTGCCTATCACATATAAACGTTATGATTTGACATTCCATACACATGATTCTCCATGTCTTGAAAGTGATGTGCAAATATCCTCCTAGACGTTAACGGATGTTCATGGAGATGTCTAAGGATGTCTTATGAGACGTGTGAGGATGTACATGGAAACGTCCCCTGTAACAAGGGGATGTCTCAATCACAACATCCACGTCGCATTTCGTGTGCTTCTACCCTTTCACTGCGTCTCTCTTTTTATTTTTACTGTTTCTTCGCCGTGAATGACTCTAGTGCATGCGTGATGCGTGAATTCGCAGGATGGGAGGTGAGGGGGGAGAACGGCCGGAAGACAGTGGACCCGGGGTGGATTTCCGTTCCAGTCAACAAGACGCTAACCAACAGACAGTTCAGGCTCGATGGACTGATGGACCAGATACAATGGAGGCCACCCGATATAACCGACAAGAAATGGAAATTTTTGTGGCAAAGAGGGCGACTTGAGATTCAAGAGAAAAGTCGGAGCAAATGCAGAAAGTATCCAAGGGGAAGGGCACACAATCAACACAAATGGCCGCACTTCGAGAGGCTGCGGGTAGCGAAGCAGGTGCGTCACAATTTATGCACTGTATGTATGTACAGTGGAGCTTGCTGTATGTTGTTTGCCAAATGTGTAAAGATCTCTTGAGTAGACGTCGATGTGATTGAAAATGCCTCTATAAACATCCATCTGTTTCCACTGGCGTCTTGAACATAGTAGGTGACGTTAGTGAATGTCTTAGACAACGTGAGGATGTGTCATAATGCGCATTGATGTCGTCGCGAACGCAGCCGGATGTTACCAGAGATGTTCACTGTCTTCTCGTGCAACCTATACGTGGTTCCGGCAGTTCTTTCTGATACTGGCTGCAGTGACAACGCCAACACAATGGTCCAGACGAAGCAGGTAAAGAGCTGAGGGTAGATATGTTGGAACAGTAATTAAGGCGTAACCACGTTGTGGATGACATCTACAGAACGACTTAGGAAGCGTACGGACGTCTGCCAAAACATCCTCGCGTTTGTGGAGACATCGCACAGACATGTTTTGGAACACTGCAATGTTTTTTGGAACTCTGTCTAGGCAATTCAACATGGTGTATTTTTGAATGCGATGTATGTTTTCCTTGTCCTTGTCATGAGTGTGAAGTGTATAGAACAGAAGTTGTAATGTGCGTGAATGAAAGCTTGCGTCATGACAAGTAGGGGAGTTAGACTGAATTTGATGACGTGGGTGGAGAGGGGAGGTCATGAGTCTTTGGTGTGCATACCATACTTCAATGTCTACTGTGAATGCGTGCATTCCAAGTAGTAGTGATGAACTGGAAGTGCAGGAGGTTGTGGACACACCGGGGGGTTCCGCGACAAGTGTAAGGCGCATTACTAAGCCCGACAACAAAACAGAGGCACCTTCAAAGACACCGAAGCCTGCAAGATTGTCTAAACCGGGGAAGACCGACACACCAAAGAAGACAGGGCCATCCAAACCGACCAAGCCGGATTCAACACAGCAAGCGGGCTTGTCAAAACCGGGGAGTGCGGCTGAGAAGGTTGGGAAATGTAGACGCACTGACATGTTTGGACTTGTATATACACTTCACATGATTGTCTGAAATTCACCTCTGCGGCGTTGAATACAGCAAATTATGCAATGTCAAAGTGGTTTTTAGATTTCCATTCATAGTATACTGGGACATTGCATAGAAAGAGTCCATGACATGATGTCAGTGCACACGTGCAGGTTGGCACGTCAACAAGAGCGGAGACGGCCAAGAAGAAATGAACATGCATCGCGAATTAGACGCAGGTGACCCACAGCATCCCGGAATGAACACTGAGGTACAACACGGACGCTGTGCACGACGTCTTCGCAGACGTCAACTGAGACGCTGTCACGATTCCATCAGCGTCCGCTTGTTTGATAGAACATCCCAAGAGACGTCTTAACCTGTGATGTAGCTTGAAGTATTTGCTGGGAGACGTCTAGAACTTTGTTTTCGTATGGGATGAGGGTCCAACGTTCATGCACGTATAGAACGTACCATGCATATATAGAACGTACCAATTATGAGAAATACACATGCCTATGGTCATCGCCTGGGCCTTGTTTAACCGCAATGGTTGTTGGCATATGTTCATGTGCAGTCTCAGACAAGCGCCGATGAGAGTACTGATAATTTTGGGAGCAACGAAAGCAACCGATGACATTGGAGCGTATGCAGCTAGTGGATGCATAGTAGAGCAACGTGTGGTGGACGGGCCTGTAGATGTGGACTCAGCGCCAATTGATGTCACGGACTGAATAGTTTTCACAATCGAACTGTGTAGTTGAAACGTTTTATGCATATGCAATGCGAGTACGTATTTGTGACTGGCAGGCATCACTCCCATGGTACAGTACAACTGCTCTGCAATGTGACGTATGGATGCTCACCGAGACTAGTGCATGTTACGCGAGATGTATTGTTGTGCATGTTGATCATGACGTGGGGATGTTGGGGTGGTCGCGAAGGATGTCTCGGTGCATGTTCGACTGGTGACGTGAATATACGGCGTGCGACGTCTACATATAGCGGCAGCTGTTTTTCACAAAACGTGCTAAAGGACGTCAGCATGTTTTATGGATCGACTATATGATGATGATTCTGTCTTGTATAAGATGTTTGTGAGTGAGGTCAAATGTTTGAGTGAACGCCTTTGTGTCTTCGACGATGTCTTCCGTGACACGTGTTACGAGATCTGGGGATGTTAGGTGGGACGACTCTCTTATCACGATGATGTCTTCCAGAAACGATATTCGTGACGTAGTGCATGTTGTCTAAACCGTCCCCGAGAACATAGGAGTGATTGCCGAATGACGTGACCATGCTTCGTGAGACATCTACGTTTAGCGCGGCCGTATCTCACAACACACGGTACAAGACGTGAGGATGTTTTCGGGGTCGACTGAAGGATCTCTATGCTCATGTCTTTTATAACATGTTCATAAATGATGCAACATATTATAGACCACGTCTTTGCGATGACGATGATGTCTTCCGTGACACGTATGAGATGACCTCGGGATGTTCTCTGGCACGACTCTCTTATCATGATGATGTCTTCCAAAAACATCCACATCACCGCAATGGATGTTATGTAAGACGTCGTGGAAAACATTAGCATGATTGCATAGTGACGTCTCGCAGGACCTCTGCCACGAGAAGCTAAACAAATTGCCGCGTCTTGATGAACATCCTGGCACGTCATCGTGAACGTCCTCAAAGACAGAACGATGTCGTCGCGGAGCTCTCGCAGGACACGTCCGCGTCTATGCGCGAATGTCTATTGAAACACAGTGATGTCGCGGGAGACGTCCAGGGCAACATGTGGCGGAAATGAAAGAAACCCAGGCATCTGCTGACGTGGCATGCCACGTCAGTTTCCCCGGGTGACACGTCGGAATTTCCCGGGTCCACGTCGGATTTTCCCGCCGCCACGTCGGAAAGTGGCGGGACCACGTTTTCTTCCACGTCACCCACGGGGAGGATGAATTCCATCCCGACGTGGCACTGCCTGTCCTTTTGCCGCTGATGTGGCGTTGACGTGGCGCCGACGTGTCACACCTTTCAGCCTCCGAAATTTGATAGACATCCACGGATGTCTACGCGTTGTTGAAGACATGGTAAGATGTTCCCAAAATTCGCCTAGCTACACGATCTCTTACACCATGTCTCCACGTTGTGCCGAAGACATGACAAAAAACAGGGGTTTCTTATAGTGACTGGATCCGAGGCTGTTCAGGCCATTCTCCATCACCTTGGACATCCCAACGAAGGGGTCTGGCATATCTCTCAGAGCAGGTACGTTGCAGCGAATGCTGAGACTTACTTCTTCAAAGCGAAAACGCTAAAGAGAGGTAATGGGGTCGACATCTTCCTATTCAGCTCCCCGGGATATGATCGTCTTGTGTGGCCGGCGGGGTAAGGGCTGCTGAGAAGAGCAAAACGATTGGAAGCGTCAAAGAGTACCATTTGCGCATCAGCGAGCTGCGGATGGAGGTGTACATGGACTACGTGGAGCTTTTGCTGAGGGCAGTTCGTGGCGATTTTTTTGGGTATCCGACAATTCTCTGCATTATCGCCGGATGGAAGTGCATGATAGCAGCTACTATAAGTATTTGTACTTTGATGTAAACATTACCATGCAACTATGATATGGTACTCGTTCCTAGTGTTCTAGATAATTCACTGTTGGCCGCCCGCAAGGCCACTATGCAATTGCACAGTGGGCAGTGAAGGAGAGATGGAAGGGAACTGGTCAATTGTACCGGCAGTAATAGCTGACATTGATGATTTCATGATGACAGATGTTGGGATTTAGACCCGCTGCAGTAATTCTTATGACGGATGATTTACACACTTATGTGATAAGCCATGAAACTGGCTGCAACCTCCGAGGATTTGAGCATGTATTCCACACTGGGTCGGTGACGGTTGACGAGACACAGACTCTCGACATATCGCAAACCCTGGGGATCTTATCCAACCCTGCTGGATCGCAAGCCCAGGGGATATTATCCGTAGTCCCCAGTACTTCTGGTGGTGCACAAGAGCAGCGCTCCATGCACAACCAGGAGACAACAGAGGGAGCGGTGGCCGAAGTTGAGGATCGTGCTGACAGTGGTCACCAACGACTAGCTGTTGCCGGGGCATCCGTGGATGACGACGCCGCTGCAATTGAAGGGGCCGATTGCGGCAATACCCACGACCTAGCAGTAGAGGACACGCCCGCAGACGCAGAACGGGTTGCTGGCGGAAACACCGACAACATTGTAGGAGATTCGCCCACATGCGGTGCTGCACCTGCCAGTGTAGATGCGAACGAAGAGACGGCTGTGGCTGTCTGCGAGTTTACAACTGCTCACGTAGAGGCGCCGCAGGGAAGTGCCACTTTCACGCAAGAGTCACCTGCTGCCCAATTGTTCAGGACATTGGAAAACGCGGAAGGTGTGATTCCGGAGACGCAGTTCTCTGAAGATGTGCCACAAAGTCCTGCAGGCCGCGCAGAGTCACCGTACGACTTCTTGTACGAGAACTTGGAGCCAGCGGCGCTGCCGACAGCGGAGCAGGAGCGCAGAGAGGAGACAACGGATGTCAATCAGGAAATAGTGCCTGAAACAGAGCCGCACGATGAGGGTTTTCTACATCGTGCGCCCCAGGCATTGGAGTTTGATGGATCCGGAATTGACCACATGGAAGTGCAGGAAAGTGGGCCGCTGGTGCGCTGCAATGTATTGGTAAATCCATCAACCCCTCCAGCGGCGCAAGCCCCAGTGGTGGAAGAGTCGCCAGTGTGTGTGCTTGTTGTCCCCGGTGCCGCTGGCAACATCACGGAGCCAACAGATGAGGACATACAGATAACGAGGGTGGGGCAGGAGGAAAGGAGATCAATCAAGGCGGACCCAGATGCGGGAGAGCACACTTCCCATAGTGTACCTCCGCCCAACGAGCACGATCCTATTTGCGTGTCCACGGACTCCGAAGAGGAGTTTAGGGAGGAAAGCCGGAAGGCTATTCCATCGGATTATGAAACTGAGATCTCCGATTCTCCAGCGGAAGAGGGACCGTCGGAAGAGGGAGCGTCGGAACGGAAAGTGGATCCCTTGAGATGTCAATTGAAGAAAATTGGAAAGCGGAAGCTGTCGGTCAACAAAAAAAAAATATCAGAAAGGCACGGGAGCTGCTCACAGAGAACTTGAAATTGAAGAAGAAGGTGGAAACGCTAACAAAGCAACGGGACGAGGCTGATGTGACCCTCAGAACGGCCGGCCTGGACTCCACGGTCAGTGGATCCACTTTCACCGCAACTCCGTCAACGTTGACAACGTCAATGGCGTCGGCACCGGCGGCGTCAGTTTCAGAAGCGATAGGACGCCTTGAGCCGGAGGCGGTAGCACGCCTTGGTGGGGAGGACTGCATTCTCGGTACACAGGTGAGACCACTGTGACAGGCTCTCTGTAAACTGTCTCTGCCGTTGTGCAATTGCACGGTGGCAACAATTAGATTGGGGGAATTATGGTCGTTGATGGCTACTTGTGCTCGCAGGAGTCTGCACTATACGTGTCCACTGTAGACGTCAGTCCTGGAAAATCTACAGAGGTACGTTGTATTCTCCTCCACCGTTGATTCCGCTTTCTGAACTGAGTTTAATGCTGCTAATGAATTTAGCACCTACATTAAGGGTGAAGGCGCGGTCTGTTTCAGGGCATATGAATAATTGCAGAAATGAGAGGACGACAAGAAGATATGGACAACGTCCTGACGACATCGATGACAGTAGAGCGAGGCGATTTTTGTTGCCAAAGCGGTTGCGATAATATGAACCTCTAGGGCTGTAAATCTGAAGAACTTACTTGTGCACGTAGTGACACCTGAGACACTTGTAAATGTTAGCCGCACACTTTTGATTTATAAGGACGGAGCGGTACTATGCACTGCAGGGAAGTCTTTGTACAGTGATGCAAAGAGCATACTATGTCAGACATGTGAACGGCATTTTTGGGAATGTGTATCCTCATACCACAGTCTATGCGGTGTTCAGATGTACGTAGCTTATAGATGTGTGCATGGTATGTTGGTCTGATCCTAATCCTCTTGTGATATATACTGTTCTGCACTGCCCAGGGTACAACAGAGTTCTGTCTGGATGTACGATATCATCAAAAAAAGGTAAGGTTCTGTGTTTGACTAAAGTAATGTTTTAAGTTGCCATGCGGTTGTATGGAGCACTTCTTGACTATGCAGAGTCGTGGGTTTCATACATGCAGCGAATAATGTGGAGGAAGCTCACTAGAGAGATATCCGATACGGAGTCGTCATCTGAAAGCCAACATCGGCGTGGGCGATTGCATACGCGCGGGCAACCTGAACCCTAAACCCCCTAAACCGTCTTTAAAACACTTCTATTATTGTTTGTGATATATGTTTTTGAAACATACTATGTAGACAATATTCATAAGGAACCCACATTTCTACGTAGATGCAAAGTAGGAGTTGATGTAGACCGTAGTCTTCTGTAATCCTAGAATACAGAATCGTAGTACTTCATGAAAATACAGTAAAACAGTAACGATTGAAGCTACAGGCAGTATATTTCAAGAACAATGTTGGCAACGACATGTGAGTCAACACTGAGACGATCGTATAGAGGCAACCATATTGTAGGTAGACGCAGCTTCAGCGTTCATAGAGCTATCATAGACACTATCAGTCATATTCTTCACACAATTACTCAGATAATTTGGTTATTTCAGAGTCGCTAGACTTTATGTTCTATATAAACAGCCTCTGCCATGATCCCACTGATGACCTTGCCCATACACACTTTTATAAACCAGGGGCGGTCGGTGGTCAATTATAGGTGGGCTATTGATGTAAAATTTGTACAGAATTTGCACCCTCTTAGGGCTTTGAGGTATTTCCCCACGACCCTATAGGTAAATAAAATTTCCAGCATTAAGAAATGTTATAGACAAACTGTTAAGTCTTTTAGTGGAATATTTCTCAAAGTCCTGGAATGTCAACATACAAAACGAACAACTGTAAAGAATGGTATAAAGAATTAAATGTATAAAGAATGGTATACAAAATGGTATAAAGGATCAAATGTACTACACGTTTTCTCCAAGAACATTTAATAGAATTTTGAGCGTCACCTCCCCGGGGATCATGGCTAAAGTATTATCTGGCAAGATGTGGTTCTATAACATTCCGGCTATGGCGTACGTTCCTTATATTCAGACGTCTGCCATATGAATTGATGGAGTCTGGAACTGTGTTATTGTATAATTCCTATCACAAGACATGATCAGTTATGTATACATCAGTATGTCACAACATACCTTGTTCGTGCTAGCGTCGAAAAGGTGGATCAGGAACAAAGTGGAGGCCCTGTAACTTTTTCGAAGTTACAGATGACCCTTCAACCAGATGGCCATTGAAAGCCTCAAAACTTCTCTCAGTTACAATACAAAATTATATTGTGTTAAAGGGCTCTTGATGACAAGGCCTCCAAGTACAAGTAAGTCAAATATGTTGGGTAGATTTTATGGTTGGAATGGTTTGAGTACACTCCCACATTTTATACAAATTTTTGACATGGCAGTATATACATGAGACTAGAATTTCCTCATGTGAAAAGCTTATAACACCATATTCGTTTAACCCGTACACGCCCACGCACCCAGATAATGGATGCTTGCTAGTGAAACCCAGTTTTCAATGTTCCGGATGACTTGTGTTGCTAAAACCCGAAATTGCAAAAATGAATTTTATCAAGTTTATTTTGTACTTCAACTTTCATATCTTGTAAATATCGTAACTATGTTAAGTATTTAATTGCCTGTGGAACTTTTTAGCTCAACATTCGGAGCTCAGTACACTACATATGATGTTCACCTTTTAAGTTTCTAAATCTTAGAGAACAAATTGTAGGTTAAATTTCATTGGAATGGCGATGCAGGATTTGAAAAAAAAAACATTTGAAACCCTAAACATGTTGTGAAGGCTTCAATAATGTGATAAAAAAGGCTCGATAAAAAAAAATTGTACAAATTCAAGACTAATTGGAAACATTCAATTCCATGGAAGTTAATATTGGAAAAATGTTTATCGATACATCTTAAAGGCTACATTTTGTACTTTGACAGTCATGGAAAGCAGTGGTACGTTTATGGGTACATGGGGAATTTTCGTTATATTTGAAGTACATTCAGCTCTACAATTGGTGTAGAGTCAGTGCAGACTCCGATACAAATATTTGATTTCAGAGTCCCTATATGACGGAAATTCAGAATTAAATGCATATTGCGAGTTTGGTACATAAACGGGTTACGTGCTCGACAGAATTTAGCTTTTCAACGGTTGCTGCCTCCTTCATCGTAACCACGCATACCACATGAATGGAGTGCAAACGAGTACTTGTCGGGAGGTCACGCATGACATCCATAAGGATGTATGAGCACTATGTTCTAATTGGGCTCTGTATAATGTGTGAATTGGTCATCTAATTGTCGGCATTGCAAAGGACGACCTCTATGGAGCCCGGTTCGAAGACTTCGTAGGTTCGCAAAACACTACATGGAAAGTTTTAATGTGCTAGGTTCATAAAGTTTCAGACGAAGTATCCGCAAGAACTACGACTTGTGAACTCTGACACAATGGACTCGAACACAGGATTTGTCTTTCAAAAGGTCACTGCGGACATGCATACAAACAGTGCGCTGCAGTGTGTGTACCCCCACTGCTGAGTACGGAAGTGCACCTCCAGAGTACAAACGTTCACGAGCATCGCAGAGTTATTGTGCGTATGGACTGTCCTGATGTAGAACCCCGAAGCATTTTACCCATGATTTTCAGTTTCATTGTTGATTACAGGACCGTCATCTGTACAGTACATGCGACAAGCCCTATCGAAGGGCCATGGTTCATCGTTGACTGCACGGCCTTTGGATATATTGTAAGTTAGACGGTGCCACAAAAAGAGTTCGGTCATATTCTGTCAAAGTTCCTACATAGTTCTTGAAATTGAAAACTGAATTGTGGGAAAACGGCCCGATGCATTGTGCGGTGCACCCACCTTTTCAGGTGGACTTCATGCAATATGCGGGGGTTCTTTATACAGTTGTGTTATTGTAACCAGAACGGATAAAAAAAAGTTGTCAATTATAATTTCTCTTCTTCTGTCCCTTGCACTTCTGGATTTCGGCAGACATGTCTACTCTTTGGTGTTACGGGTTCTCAGGCCTCCCAGTACCCTAAACCATATATCTTCATGGCTTCACGAATCTAGTGGCCCTTACACTGTTAGGTGTTTTAGATACCCGGAACAAAATAACTAGCGCTTGCGAGTAGCATTTGCGGTGGGGCATGCTATGAAACGCATGGAAGACCACGTGCATATTCCACGCCCTCATATACATCTGCAGAATGTATATTGCCAATCCATTCCCTGTACACCGTTCGTGGCTGGAAGTTTTAAAAAACAAAAATTCATTGTATTAGGGACGTTGCATCTTTCCACAATCCATCGGGCTGAAACCAAGGTCCATTGGAATGGTTTTCTTCAACTATCGTGCACGAAACTTGACAATAGCTCAGTTGTGTGCATATGTTACTTCAAACGAGCTTCGGAACTCCTGGAATGGTAAATGGTGTAAGAATACTTCAAATATGTCATTTCGGAAGAATACCATGTATTCGACAAGGACGTTTGAAAGAGTCAAAGCCTTTGCAGAACTACCGTGGAAGCTCATAATAGAGCCTGAAATAGTCCCAAATCATCGGAATAGTCCCAACTAAACGAATATGACCTTATACGTTTAGGCAAACACCACATGTAACTTGAGCTCGCTTTCTTGTCCTTGTACGGTAGTCTACAAACATACACTCTACCGCATCCATTTCAAACAAGCTGCTTCAACCTTCTAAATAATCCCCCGTTACACACTTGCCTACTTAATGTGGGTTCCAAAATGAGGTCGGAACCATACGTGTCATTGAAACATAAGAGAAAGCCATTATCATAGTGTTATCATCAAGCCATTAGATTCTGAATAGATGGATGTGAGATGATTGGTGCACTAATATAAATCACAATAGTGAGAAAATGTGTCTTTTTTCACTTACTAAAATTGAAAAAGGAATGAAACCATGCCAAGAAGTTAGGTTGTGTGAGTGCTGTGGAGTGATATTGGTCACAAGATGACAAAAGTATATGCATATTCAGCCAGCTAGTGTTCTTTTGTGGAAATGAAAAATGACAGGTATGCTACTAATGTCACTTGAAATAAAGAATCTCTCACTATAAAGACCTCACAAGTGTAGAATTAGGTCATCTTTACACTACATGCGAGAAGCCGTGGAGAAAACCTCACAAAGGCGACGGCTCATTCTTGAGAAGCCAATCTTTGAACTTGACGGCCTTTTGATATAGTGTCAAGTGAAAAGGAGCCACAAACTAAAGTGCAAATTTTTTTAAATAAAGTTCTTACATAAATACATAATTCTTAAAAAAATAAAAATGGATTAATTGTGAGAATTTTGGCCAATCGGCTCCCCGGATTTTGATTTTGCGCTAGACCCACCTCTTCAGGTGGGCTTGACACAAGATCTGGGAGCCTTGAAAAATGTCCAATATTCATGCCACGAATGAAAAAAATATTGTTCATGTCATTTTCTCCTCCACACGTCCCTTACACTAAACATTTCGGGTGTAAATAGATAATCTCAGTTTTTAGGCCTTCCATAAGCTGAAATTTCTCTTTTCACCGCTTTTTGCTTTTAGTAAAAAAAGGCCCTTACATTGCGTAAATTTATCAAAAATTTGTAAGAACAATATTCTACAATATCCACTAATACAATTACGTGTATTAAGCATTTCCAGAATTGAATCAGATAATAACGTTTATAATAAAATACAAGTATTAATATAAAAATACATTAAAGCAAAGGTGGCGACCCCACATGATGCAAGTAGTTTGAAAATCGACACTCTAGGTATGTCCCGGCCAAAATTCCCCGGAGAAGTCACTGTCAAGAATTTTGATAACTATGAGAGAACAAATATAGCGTGTCTTTTATTCATTTGAGATAAAAATTGCAATTTATAGAAGTAATATAGAGTGTTCTAAAACCAATTTAGGAATATTTTAGGAATGTTCTCAAAATATACGCGGAATTTAAGCTAAATATATACTATAAATAGTAGAATATTCCAATTCTTTCATAGCCCCCCATTAAATACCCTTTGTACGCTCACACGTATCCAAATCCACACTAAGTGACTTCCCCGAGCAAAATCCATAACCGAGCACCGAGACTTCATTGATTTATTCCTACACTGGACTTACTCATCGATCAGTACCAGCATAGTCTACCGAGGCCGGCTTCGACGACCCACCGAGACCTAACTATTATACTTGCTTCCGAGGCTTGATGTGAGAGATCAATATGAGAGAATTCCACAAAGTCTTGAGTCTCGAGTCCCGAGGCTAACTAACGACTTGGGGTGAATCTCACCACCAAGGCTCTAACATCAAGGCTATATAAGCCAACAATGGCAGGGCCATCATACCATAATCACAACCTTTGTAAGCTTACAGACTTGTGATAAGAGCTAGCGTCAATTTGTAAGTGCGAACTAGGAGTATTTTCATATCGTTGAATGTGGATTGTTTGCGATACTTGTACTATGAGTAGCATCTAGCAAGGTGTGGAAGTGCCAAAGTAAAGAGCAGTATCAAGACTGACTTGAATCTAGTACTAGTGACGCCCAAGAATTATGGATCCAATCAATCCTCCCTTATCCACGACCTCCGCCATCTGCGATGACAAATTAGACCTATCTTGTCCGAAACGAAAGGATGTATTGGAGTGCCACATCTGCTTCGACCCTTCGACGGATCCAGTTGCAGGGTCGTGTGGCCACGTCTTCTGTTGGCCATGTGTGTACAAGTGGCTCCGGGATAGAACTATACCATGCTGCCCAGTTTGCAGACATAAATTGATGATAGACCGCAACATCATTCCACTTTACGGCGGTGGAGAACTTGGTGTAGGGCCAAGCAATAGCAAGTGAACGGCAACGAGGGTAGCGCAGCCAAGAGCCTTCTGACTTTAGACACGGCCATCCCCCCGCGCCCGAGCAATCCACTATTGGTCGACAGATTGAAGATTGGTGCACTTCTCACCCGAGTGTACAAATTGGAGATAGAGCGGGTCAATTTGGAACGGATGTTGCAAGAAATGCAACAAAGGAACTTTGCCTCAAATCTAGAGGTTCAAGAGAATCCCGTGGGCATCGGGTCATTGACATTACGAACGGACACTTTATTCACGCCGGCCCTTTCTATAGGGTTGGTGTTTCTATGTATCTGTCTATCTTCAAGAGAATCAAACAATGGAGTCGCTGCCGCATATTGAAAGGAGAAATCAAATGGGTGAAGAGGTTGCAAGGAGCTTGCACGAGCCATTAGATCAATTAATTAGCCCGCGGTTGTCTAGAAGGAGCCGTAGAACAAGGAGCCGTAGAACATGATTTCAACCAGCACGGAGCAGTTAATTTGCAATCTATACGTAGCTAGGTAGTCGTTGATCGATGATGAGATCTTGATCATCCCTGCGTGAGTCAGTCACATGGAATTTGGTGTATCCTACAGTACGTATGATTATTTGTACGGAAATAGTCCATCATCATATTTAATGAATAATTTTAATTTCTACTATGAGACATGAATATACCATCCTATTGTTTCATTATTAAGACTTAGGCATCTTACCCCTACAAAAGTTTCCAATATTTTCTCCAATGCTATTGGATACTCTTGGATGTTATTTTCTCCACGTTTTATGTAAATTTTTCTTGTCGAATTTTTACTGAATTTCGTTATAAAATTCCGGAAAAATATATTATATTGCTGTAAATTTTGGTCCAAGCAGTAGGAGGTTTGGAATCCTACTATAATAAGATTATATGCAATACATCACTTTCACTTGCAAACAAAATCTTTATTGATGCCGGTTGTAGTACCGGAGTTCTATGTTTATGTTAACGTCTATTCTCGAAAGAGGAAAGTAGTCTTGTACCAATGGCCCTTTGTCCGGTGGGCATCGGCTCATTGTCAAGACGAACAAACATTTTATTCACGCCGGCCTCGCACGAGGACCGGAGTTCATATCTATCTTTATGTTAACCCTTTAGTGCCCAAAGTGGTTATGAAGAAACCATGGTTCTTTGGGTGATGTTTTTTTTTTTTAAAATTCTCTACTAAAATTAGGGATATCATGTATGGTATTCAATCGTATAAATGTAAGCGTAGCTTAATGAAGCATGTGAAGAATAAATCTTAGTAAGATTGGACCGTTGGATTGGAAGATCATAGTATGTTTTTTAACTGTATAATGCACATTTAAAAATGAGATTTTGGGGGCTGGGGGGGTGTGTGACTTCAAGGTTAAATAGAATTTGGGTTAAATTTTCAAAAATGAAAGTAAAGATGTTCAGCAATGACCTATGCCATCACCTCTCCATTGCAATCTTTCATGTCAAGAACAGACTCATACTTAATTATTGTGAAATTTATAAGTGAGAGTGACTTATCCATGTACGGTTTAGGACAAAGTTTATACATTAAAATAATAAAGGAGTCGGTACATTGATCAAGATTGAACTACATACACTAATGGAACATGAACAAGAGAACACAATCCACAATAAAATACAAGATAACAAACTTCCAACACAAGAAATACCACATAGTACATGTGTTGTATTTGTAAGTATTTTCTATCTTTTGAGATATTTGCAGTATTTTTGTGTTTTGTACATAGGTATTTGGATAGTTAACCCCTAAAGGACCGGGGGGTGTTGAGCTTAGCTCTTGTTTTCTTGACTAGTTCTTGTAACAAGCTCAATTCCTCATTGGTGTGGGGTAATTTTGACGATCGGCACCGTTGAAACTAAAGAAGACTTACGTAGTTTTTTATGAAAAAAAGATCAACAATATCGCACAATTTTCGAAAAACTGCTACCGTTGAGAAGATTGAAGTAACTAGTTTAGGGTATTTTGTACACATGCTGAAATCGGATTGTTCAAAAGTGCTCCAAAAATTTTGAAATTTTTACTGTGAGTAGAAATCATCATTTTAAACATGTGCAAAAAATTTCAAGTAATTTGGAGTTGTGAGGAGGAAGATATGAGGGTTTGAAGTGACTCCTAGATACCCACTGTGCAACTCAAAAAAATCACCAAAAATCGCTCACTTGATGAATTTCCGATCAAGAAGTACCTACAGATTCGGCTCTCAAAAAGAGCTAGGGTCTCTTTGTTGCTCATCCTACAATTCAAAGCTTAAGAACCCGAATTTCCAAACTTTCTAGTTCCAAAAGCCCCGTGGGGGCCTTACGGTCCTTTAGGGGTTAAGAAAATCAGATTCCAAGTTTCTTTTTGCATCATTTGCAGAATTAGAAATTACACTTCAACATCAGACTAAGATGGTTCATGGATTTTTGTGATCTAGTGATCACTCAGTAGTTACTTGGGCACTATGAGTTGAGCAGTTGATGTTTGTGTCTGGACGAAAGAAACATTGATCTCTCCGTCATAAACATTTTCCATGCTAAAAACCTTTTATTAGGTATTTTATGGGGTATAAGTTAGGTACTTCCCGCAACGTAAGAGCAAGAGCCGCCACAGGCATGGAAGCGAAGTGAAAAAGACAAGAAAAGCTGCTTTCAAGGGAAGGGAAAAGTGGGGGGGGGGACGACTGGAATCAGACGTGGCGAAAGGGTAGCAGGCCAGAGAGAAAAGCAGCAGGAAGCAGGAAAGCCCCTCGTTCGTCCGTCATTGCACATGGCGTTTGTGCATGGGGCCTCCGTCCACATTGCACCTCGGGCGCTGCTTCCTGCCTGGAACTCTGGAAGCCTCGCAGCCACATTTGATTGCCACTCCATTGAAATCATTTGCTTGCTTTCTCCTGTGGCCCCACTCACAGTTTTTGACAGTTTCTGGGAGCCCGGGTCCGTCGTCGTTGATCGCAGCCCAGCCTTCATGTTTCAGTTGCACGGGCACTTCAGTTCGTGAAAGAAGCAGTCTTGTTCGTCAACCGGGGTTGGTCAGGTCGTGCATTCTCGGTTGCCCACGTACATCCCCTTTTCGATGATGCCGCGTTCTTGTTGCTTTCGAATTGGGCATTTTTCCCCGGGGAATTGGGTAGGTCACCGATTTTAAGTTCACCAGGTCCAGCATTTCTTCTGTTCTTGGCGAGTGCACGCTCAGCAATTTGTCGCAATTTTGATGCATCAACGAACAGGAGCATTGACTGATTCTTCGATGATGGCAAGACAAAGCTAGCGGTAGATCTGCGATGTGCTGAATGAAGTAACGAGAGCTTTCTGGGGTCCGTGGGGATTTTTCGGATTTTTTTTGGCAATGGAGACAGCAGTGCCCGTGGCGATGGAGTCGTTGTACCGGCCGCCGGCGCTGGTGTGGGCGATGGCGTCGGCTGTGGTGTTGTTCTGGGGGACAGGTCTCATCGCCAGCAAGCGACTGATCAAACAGCGAGTGTCTCCGCTCTCGTGGCTGGCGCTCTGGAAGCGACAAGTGGCCGATGGGTTCTGGATTTGCGCGGAGGAGCTTCTGTACGCGCAGTTCGCTCTCTTGAACGTGATCATGGGCGCCATATTCTGGATTCTTGACTTTTACCACGAGGGACGACCGCCCTTGAACGCCAATTATTTCCCCGTCACCGCGCAGTGGCAGAAAGTCGCAGAACCGGATCTCCGCAACCCGGAACCGCAATCCGACTCCGTCCCACTCAAGCCCCGGCGTGCTGGAATTTTGCGCCCCCGTAAAGTGAAGGGCAATGTTTGTGGCTGCTGGGGCTATGACGTGCCGGAGCGAGTGTTCACTGCACAGCAGGTAATTATGGTGGTGGTTTAATTAATTTCCCAGGCTGCTGTGATGAGCATTCGGATTCTTCTTAGTTTCTGTTTGATTTACAAAAGTTAGAGTGATATATCATGTGTAGGACGAAGAAGCGGAAGAAGTGAAGCCTGTTCGACCTCGTTGGTCCGATTGCCAGTGCCCAGAGTGCACTGTGCTTTTTATGACACAAAACGAAGCTGCCAGCAGGCTGTTCGTGCGGTGTGAGGATTCGATCTCCGGAGGAGAACGGTGTACAAACTTCCATGGCATACAATCGAGAGTCTCCAACGGGACGGAGAATTTGAAGCCCATGTTTGCGTCTGATCCCAATCCTGAACGCGTCACCGCAACTCGAGGTATAACACGCAAACCTCTTGAACCTTACCAATTTTTTCGTGTGTCAGACTGGCAAGTCAGTGTGATTTTATCGAGAGTAATCGAGATTATTCTCATTCCTGCATGATTACAGTGTGTTGATTGACGTCTATGAAGGGTGGATGACGTCTGTGACAGGAAAAAGAATCTGATGTTGTTGTGAACGTTGTATGTATGTGTAGAGAGCACGGCGGTGCTATTCCTGCATGGCCTGTTCAGCTCGTCGTCGTTCTGGTTCGACACCAAGGTGATTCCTGGTCTGGCAGAGGAAATCAAGGCACAGCATAGGATTCTGGCACCCGATCTGCTGGGTTGCGGGCGAAGCCCTCGGCCCGTGGATTGTGCGTACACAGTGGCTGACCACATTCAAGCGCTGGAGAAGTCCATCATTCAAAGGCATGGGTTGGAAAGCTTCCACATCGTGGCCCATTCCATGGGCTGCGTCATGGCGTTGGTGCTGGCGGCTCGTTATCCTGAGAGAGTGAGATCCATCACTTTGATTGCACCCGTGTACCCTCCTGGAGATTTTGACGAAACCGGCAAATTAGCTCGACTGCCCTGCGCTTCCTTCTTCTCCTATCTTCAACCTTTCACGGTACCCCTTGCTCTCATTCTCTTTCTTTTCCAGCTGAATCCTTCCGTCCCTTAATCCTCACCATCAGGATGTTACCTGACACTCGTTTTCTGTGTGCAGGTGAAGGGTTTTCGAGGCTTATTAGTTAGCAAATATTACAATCTCAGCCGGGCCGTGGCACACTTATTTTATGCGAGGCATAGGTTCTGGGTGTCCTATTTACATAAGAAGATGAATCGGTGAGCAAATTCCTCGACATTGTTTGTGTGATTATATGACTTTCAGAACAGAGATAGTTAATCCCTCAAGCACCAAATTAAACCTCCGGTTGTTTCAGCAGTCATGTGGAGCCTTTCTTTAATTCATTTTTATTTTGTTTTTACCATCACATGCAATGTTCTTCATTGACATAAAATCTGGCCTCATCGGAGTAACATGTCCTTTAAGTGCATTGTATGCGTCAGAAAAGAAAAGAAAAGAAAAGAAAATCTGCTCTCAGCTGATTGCACTTTTACAGTCAATACGATTAGTCATTTTAAAGCCAGGAATTCCTGGTCCTGTAGGAGAGAATACGTGCAATGCTAGGTTGAATCCTGAATCGGAAGTTTGAGAATTCTGATTAGGATTGGGAGTTGGAAATTATGTGCAGGTTCCCACTCTCGTTCATCGCAGATTACATTACAAACCACCATGATGCGGCGTGGCACATGACTCACAATTCACTGCTGGGTGGAACGCATGCTGTGATCCCGGCACTGATCAAATTGCAGAAACTGCAGAAGCGCATCTTTGTGTACCATGGGGTGGATGATACCTCCTGTCACATCACTCTGGCAGAGGAAATGAGCCGCCGGTTCTCCAATGTTGAGCTGTATACGGTCCCCGGCTTTGGACATGTGGATGTCCTGTGGAAGCGAGAGGAGGAGCCATGTCGAATGATAAAGCAGGAGATTCTTGCTGGTGATGCCAAGTTCGCAGCAAGGAACAACGTGAGTTAACCTTCATAGACACACCAGTCCACCAGTTGCACGTGTGTTTGTGTTTTTTCTCGATTATTTTTTAGCTGAGGAAAACCAAACTCCTTCAAGTAGAGGATGCATTCTTTATGCAGTTATCTCTATACAGATCCATACGAATTTAGAACTGATCATGCACAAAGTAGTGCCTTCCCCCTGCATCCACCATGGGGCTTGGTCATGGGCGAGATGCGTAGCACGAACTACTGATGAGCGTGTTTAGAATCCGTTTACCTGTAGAATTTGAGGACATCAAAGGCACAGAATCTCAAGAATCATTTCAAGCGAAAAGGGTACAGCATTCTTGTCATTCAAACGTTCTATTGAGAACATAATTATCTTTCTGAGCCTATGTACTGTACTGTACAGTATACTGATAAAAACACAGTGGATTTCTTTACGATTTTCTCAGTTGCGTGCCAAACGATTGTAAGAGGGATTCGAATCACCTGTCATGCGTTTGAAGTTGCAACATGTACCACATACTCAACCCTCTCTAATTGCACACTGTAATTTCACATTTCATGTATACGTTGAGTTGCCAACACATGTCAACACGCATTTACGATCCCATTTGTCCTCCGAGGCAGTGCAATTAGAGAGGGTCCTCAGTCTGCCAGGCATACAGTATGACCCAGCACATGCACTCCTAAGTTAATATGCTCTTAGTTTTGGCCAGACCAACATAACATTCAGTACCCTGTGTGACTGCTGCCTTTTCCAAACAGAATGATGTGGAATATCCCACATCATTTCATCCCCAATGAATGATGTGAGATATTCCACATCACATCAATAGCTATGGGGTAGGTGGCATTAAGCAAGAGCAATTAACTATGGATAATAATCAAAAGCACTCACTCAATCACAATTCATTAGTGTTATGAATGCCTTCAAAGGTAATTGTAACTTCAAGGGCCCCATTCTTCTACGCCTTGGCATCACAGATTTATTGTTCTTGATGAGCCTTCTAACCAAGTCTATCATACATTTAATGCACATAAGAAGGTGGGCTAAGGATCGACATCATTCCATCAGGAATTTCGGACCCCACTGATTCTGCACGATTTCAGTGCGATTTCCAATATTTCAAGGGTTCGTACGGTTTTCGCACTGATTCCGTATCGTTGCGTCATTCATCGCAACTACACTGATATGACATGATGTTCGTACAAGCGGATATAGTACTGATTCGACACGATTGATACATCTGTTGAAAATGTATGAATTCAGCACTCTTTATAGTCGTCAAATGTCGTGTTTTAATCGTCTTTAAAACTGCACTGATTCAGTGCGTTTTTTGTGCGACATCATCTTTTCCATGTCTAAATTTTATTTTCTTTCTATATCTAAATTTGATCAAAATAATATTATTAAAAAATATAAAATAAATAAAATAATTATTTACCTCGCTACTCACTTCAACTACACGGAAATTGCCCGAACCCACGGTGGGGCCCACCATGGCTCCCCAAGCTCTATCACCGTCGGTAAGATTCGAACTCACGACCTCCCGATTATCATCCAAGCTCCAAACCTCCAAACCACCAAATCACCACAAACCCTTGATGCATAAAATGGAACTTTCTTGGTAATTATAAAAGATTGAAACCATTGGCAATTTTTTGCCATGTGTATATAATTCTTTTTTCAAAATTTTTTTTGCACTAGATTATGCAGGACTTTTTCTATATGTAGGATTTTTTTCATAATTTTTTGGAATCTTTCAAAATATTTTATATTATTTTGGAATATGTTGGAATATTCCAAGAATCTTCTTTAAATTATACTTACGGTTTAATTTCCCAAAACATTTTTAGATCTACATTTATAGAGTTTAGAAGCAATACACATTAAAATTTCAAAGAAATGACATTTTATATTTTTAGAATTCAAATTTGGTATTATTGGTTATCATTGTATTTTTCATCAAAGGAGCAAAAAAAAAATAGCTCACAACCACCACGATTTTGGCAAAAAATAAAAAAATTCAAAATATTATGAAAAATCCTATATATAGAAAAAGTCCTACATAATCTAGTGCAAAAAAAAAATTTAGAAAAAAAGTGTTTTTCACATAGTTAAAAACATTCAAAGTCCGCTAAAAAAAAGAAAACAGCTCACAGTCATGATCTGCCATCACGATTTTGGCAAAAAATAAAAAAATTCAAAGTATTATGAAAAAAATCCTATATATAGAAAAAGTCCCGCATAATCTAGTGCAAAAACAAATTTTGGAAAAAAAGCTTTTTTCACATAGTTAAAAACATTCAAAGTCCGCCAAAAAAAAGAAAACAGCTCACAACCATGATCTGCCATCACGACTTTGGCAAAAAATAAAAAAATTCAAAGTATTATGAAAAAAATCCTACATATAGAAAAAGTCCTGCATAATCTAGTGCAAAAAAATTTTTAGAAAAAAAGTGTTTTTCACATAATTAAAAACATTCAAAGTCCGCTAAAAAAAAGAAAACAGCTCACAGCCATGATCTGCCATCACGATTTTGGCAAAAAATAAAAAAATTCAAAGTATTATGAAAAAAATCCTACATATAGAAAAAGTCCCGCATAATCTAGTGCAAAAACAAATTTTGGAAAAAAAGTTTTTTTCACATAGTTAAAAACATTCAAAGTCCGCCGAAAAAAAGAAAACAGCTCACAGCCATGATCTGCCATCACGATTTTGGCAAAAAATAAAAAAATTCAAAGTATTATGAAAAAAAATCCTATATATAGAAAAGTCCTGCATAATCTAGTGCAAAAAAAAATTTGGAAAAAAAGTTTTTTTCACATAGTTAAAAACATTCAAAGTCCGCTGAAAAAAAGAAAACAGCTCACAGCCATGATCTGCCATCACGATTTTGGCAAAAAATTAAAAATTTCAAAAAATTATGAAAAAAAATCCTATATATAGAAAAAGTCCTGCATAATCTAGTGCAAAAAAAAATTTGAAAAAAGAATTATATACACATGGCAAAAAATTGCCAATGGTTTCAATCTTTTATAATTACCAAAAAAGTTCCATTCTATGCATCGAGGGTTTGTGGTGATTTGGTGGTTTGAAGCTTGGTTGATAATCGGGAGGTCGTGAGTTCAAATCCCACTGTCGGCGATGGAGCTTGGGAAGCCATGGTGGGCCCCACCATGGGTTTAGGCAATTTCCGTGTAGTTAAAGTGGGTAGCAAGAAAAATATTTTTTAATATTTTATTTAATATTTTTTAATAATATTATTTTGATCAAATTTAGATATAGAAAGAAAATAAAATCTAGATATGGAAAAGATGATGTCGCACGAAAAACGCACTGAATCAGTGTAGTTTTAAAGACGATTAAAACACGACATTTGACGACTATAAAGAGTGCTGAATTCATACGTTTTCAATAGATGTATCAATCGTGTCGAATCAGTACTATATCCGCTTGTACGAACATCGTGTCATATCAGTGTAGTTGCAATGAAGGACGCAACGATGCGGAATCAGTGCGAAAACTGTACGAACCCTTGAAATATCGGAAATCGCACTGAAATCGTGCGGAATCAGTGGGGTCCGAAATTCCTGATGATGTAATATTAATGTATGCAAGAAATTTACTATGTAAGTAAATTGTCTTCGTCCTAAACGTCCCATAGGGATAGTATATACGATGTCATGTGATTGGGATTTGCTACCAACAAGAAAATCTAAATTGGGATCTCAATAACTCACTAGAACGGCATTGTTCTCTTTTGAGCTTAAACCCATTAAAAGTGTGGATCCATTCCAAATACAACCAAAATCCACCGTATTCTATTGGCCACAAAGGCACATTCAAACATTTAGGGGTTAAAGAAAGTTTTTACATCCAATTAATTCTATGTTCATGAGATTCCAAAAAGCAAAGATTGACAACGTCAAGTTGCTTGCCAAATTATTTATTCCCTCTAATCCAAAATAAAAAGCCTATGGGAACGTTGCTTTTTTTTATTCGAGTGTTGAAAGGTGTTTTATTTTATTTTTATTTTTATTTTTATTTTTTTTATAGGAGAGGGAGTAATTGGTACAATGTTGATAAAATACAAAACTCTTAGAGTTAAAGGATAAGCCTAAGCTTTTGGAAATCCTTTGGAGATGTATTATAAGATTAATTGTTTTTTCGGTTTCATTTCGAGGTGATATTTTGTGCAAGATATGGAAGGTAAAAGATTATTAAGTAATATGGAATGGAGGGAGTATATCTATAGAGTGTTTTTAACTTTTAAAGAATCCTACTTACCACCTAATTTGAAGCACCTAATTTGAAGGTTTGCAAAGATCTTTTTTAAAATACAACTTAGATAGATAATTTGAAGTCAACATTGAAGCATAAATTGTAGACTTTTAATTCTAAATCATTGGATTCATGATTTCTATCACCAAAGTTTTTGTATAAAATTTGAAACAAGAGAATGGATTTTCTCTATTGAATTGCAAACAAAATATTAAGAATTCTTTGAATAGATTTGTTGAAATGGTTTTGAAATTTGAAATTTGAAATTCTTAATTGATGTATTTTGAAAATTTTATATTGCTTAGACTTATGAATTTTCTAACATACTTTTGAACCAAAAAAGGTAATAAATGAGTCCGTGAGGATCATAATTTTTTTTACTAGGATACTTTTGAACTAAAAAAGGTAATGAATGAGTCCGTGAGGGTGGATGAACGAGGCCGTGCATGAGTCCGTGAGGATGGATGAACGAGGCCGTGAGTTCGTGAGGGTGGATGAACGAGGCCGTCGGTGAGTCCGTGAGGGTGGATGAACGACGGAGGCCGTGAGTCCGTGAGGGTGGATGAACGAGGCTGTGACGGAGTCCGTGAGGGTGGATGAACGAGCGCGCGGGGATGGGGCCCGAAAGACCCAAAGAGGGACCTTATCCCCTCGCTCTGAAGGCAAGGCAGTGGAAGGAAAACCCAACAGCACTGGAGCGGGCAACCCAGCCAAGCACCATGGATCACAACACGACAATCACTCGTCCAGCGTGACGGGCGACGCGCAGGCTGCAATCTTGCGGGCTCGTTGCATCTTCTCCAGGCTCAAATTTCTCTCTTCATCGCCATCGCCCTTCCCTTGGCCAATCTCTCTCATTCCGCAATCCATCTTCTCTCAGGTACTCAGCTCCCCCATGCCAATCAGTCTGTGGATTCCCAGGGCTCTGCTCCCAATTGGGTCTTGCCGGCCGCTCAATTCCTCGTGCTGCATTGCCGTGCATCAGGTTTTGGAGCGGGAATTTTCATCTCACGGTGGTTGCGTTGTGTGTGGAGCAGGGACAGGGAAGAATGGTGACGATGATGGCGCAAGCGAGCTCCCTGGGGCAACTGGCGGGGCAACCGTGCTCGTGCCGCGACGTGCCCGCGACGTCGTTCTCGGGGCTACGAAACGCCAGAGACTTGCCCCTGTCGTCCTCAGTGGGTGAGCGGGAACTGTCTCTGAAGCGTTCCGCGTTTGTGAGCACTCGCAAGCCGGCGGGCGTGGTAGCCATGGCGGGTGGCAATGCCAATGCAGCCGCGCAAGCGGCCGCCATGTCGTCGGGGACGCCCGTGCGGTCCACCAGCATTCTGGTGGTGGGCGCAACGGGGACTCTGGGCCGACAGGTGGTGAGGCGCGCGCTCGACGAAGGCTACGACGTGCGCTGCCTCGTCCGCCCCCGTCCCACCCCCGCCGACTTCCTCCGTGACTGGGGCGCCACTGTCGTCAATGTAAGATCGGGTAACTCTCCTCGTTCCAACTCCCTTTTCCACTCGTTTCCATCGACATTGTCATTCAGGAACCAGTCCATGCGCAATTTCTGATCCCACGTTTGGTTCATTTCAGGGCGACTTGAACAAGCCTGAGACCTTGCCCGCTGCGCTTGTTGGAATCCACACGGTCATCGATTGTGCTACCGGGCGGCCCGAAGAACCCATTCGAACAGTGAGTGCTCATCACTCCCTTGAATTTTACGTTTCAAACGCAGTGCACCGATTATTGCCATTACTGTGAGTCACAGAATTAGTGTGAGACTTACACTAATTTCAGTACTTACATCTCAAATTTACATTACTGTAAGAATCCTCAAATACTCTCAATTACTGTGACTCACACTCTTGATCTAATGCCACAATTTCTGTGAGATGACTGAATTGCTGTGACTCACAGTAGTGGCAGTAACCGGTGTAGTGGTATGCATGACCTAATGGAAGGAAATTGTTGAATTTCGGAGATTAGCTTATGTTGTGATGGGAATGGAACTGTAGGTGGACTGGGATGGAAAGGTAGCGTTGATCCAATGCGCGCAAGCCATGGGCATCCAGCGCTTTGTTTTCTTTTCCATTCACAACTGTGAGAAGCACCCAGAGGTTCCACTGATGGAGATCAAGAGGTGCACTGAGAAGTACATTGCGGACTCGGGTCTGAATTACACCATCATTCGGCTTTGCGGATTTATGCAGGTTTGATTTCCATCAATTTGATGGCACTGCAGCCTTGTTTTTTAAACATAAATAAATCAGTGTCGTTTCTCACTATCACGGTTACAAAATCTGTGCAGGGCTTGATAGGACAGTATGCTGTCCCAGTTTTGGAAGACAAGCCTGTGTGGGGAACTGATGCGCCCACCAGGATCGCTTACATGGATACCCAGGTACTTGCAGCGTCTTATTACTACTGGATGTCTGGTGTCGTGAATTCAATAACAATGACTATTTCGTCCTCTATGAATTGCTCGATGTACTCATTGATCCGCTTTCGTTTAGGATCACAGGGTGGAACTAAGCATCAGATTTGATGTGATTAGTAAAACGGAGGAGGGAAAGGAAGACCTCTTCTTCAAAAGCTGACATCGTGAACTCGTATTTTGGCAGGACGTCGCACGACTAACAATGGCAGCTCTTCGAAATGAAAAAGCTGAGAAGCAGACCATGACGTTGGCTGGTCCTCGTGCATGGACCACCCAAGAGGTACTCCTCGAAGTCTCTTTGGCTGTCTTCCATTCCTGCTCGTAAGAAGCACAGACTTGCCTTGGATTTCCGCTGAGGTGTCGATCTTCAGACCTCCAGACGACAAACCCTCGCATATTATGTCATTAGAAGTAATGTCATACTGCTGCATCAAGTGTTTAGTGTTTTTGTCCTCTCTCGGAACTGATAACAGCCCTACATATCCTCTGGATGGTGATCCACATCTGCTACTCAGGCAAGTGCACCGTTGTAATATATGTTTGTTGCGAATCCAGGTCATCAGTTTGTGCGAGCGGTTAGCTGGGCAGGACGCGAAGGTGACGACCGTCCCTGTGGGTGTGCTGAAAACCACACGGTTGCTAACTCGGCTCTTCCAGTGGACCACCGACGTAGCCGACCGGTTGGCTTTCTCCGAGGTGAGTCTCTATGTTAATCTGTGACTTAATCTGTTAACACATTCCCGAGACTGCTCTGTAGCTGCTCCCTGGACAGTGATGTGATACTAATAACAATACGTACTTACTACTGCAGGTGCTCACGAGCGACACGGTGTTTTCAGCACCAATGACCGACACTTACGCAATGTTGGGAGCGGATCCCAAGGAGACCACCACGTTGGAACTTTACCTGCAGGAGTATTATGCCCAGATTCTGAAGAAGTTGAAGGACTTGAAAGCGTCGTCCAAGCAAGGAGATTACTACCTTTAGAACCTGAGACTTGCTGCTGTGAGAGCCTGTGCCGTATGCATCCTGTAGTCTGTAACTATTCCATTCATTCTCAGTAGTAGAGTAATCAAAGCGAGGCAAAGCAAACCCTTTGTGTACTTTGAGCGGCTTCTGAAATTAAGAAGATTGTGAACTTGCCGAGTGCCATCCCGGTATTTTCATTGTATGTAGTCAGGCTGTGGGCTAAAACACCAACACTTCCGATCAGAAAAATTGCTCATTGATCATGATGTCTTAGGACTTTCGATCTGACTTTCAAATTTCATGAAATATCTGTTTGTGATGAATTGCATTGTTCTTCTTTGAAAACTTCGGAATTAACGCACTGGTAGCGCGCTCCGCGTCACTACGACATTCCAACATGGCTGTCATCTTCATCACACACTCCTCCACTCTTACCATCGCCTCCCATTGCAATTTTTTTAAGATAAATGGTCCATCAACAACAACAGTGTTCTGTAGCTGCGAGAGCCTCAAACAATTGGATACTGCAAAATCCTCAACAATGAGATCTATTGCAACCTACTGGTAATAAAAGAGGAAAGCGCCTAAATCCTCGGAAGAAATAGTGATTAATCAGTTCTAAGCCTAAGGTGAAGCCACCCATTACCAACCGGGACCCCATGGGCAGTATGTAGAATAAGGTACAGGTACCTAAAACCACCACAGCCCCCAAAACCACCACACCCCACCAACCAGGAGGAGATCTAAAAGCGTATTGTCAGTCCACATTTGGAGGACTAATTTGCTTACTGGTCACCTTGCTAGTGGGTGAAATCTGACAATCATAGAATACGGTTTTGGGTTTGATGGTGAGCAAAATTTAGGATCAACATTGTTGCTCATAGGAGATTCAGAGTTAGAAATGGGTCATACATTACTTTGCACTTTGAGATTTTCTATAAAATTGAGAATTGCAAATTTCATGATGCAAATTTTTGCATTCATCATGAAATCCTATTTTGAAGACTAGAATATTTTTGGGTGAATTTTTGAATTGCTAAATATAGGTCAGATTGCTTAAGTTGGTGGTTTTAGGTACCTCAACCTTACTCAAAAATCTCCACAGGCTGAGACGCATTGCTGTCATTTGTTTTTAGGATGGTTAAAATAAGGTGACGGTGATGATGGCTTGGAGTTCCCTGCATGACTGCACTTGGTGGCAGCTTGCTCGGTAATTAAGTATGAGAAAGCCGTAATTAAGTATGAAAAAGGCCTTTTGGTGGCACGACATGCACATTGGCAAAAACCACTTTTGATAAACGTGGTTTGATTGAATGTGAGTTATTGGTTTCTAGTTCACTATTAGTGGTTTTTAGAGAACTGTGGTTACGAAATTGTGATGTTCTGTGTCGACCATTCTAAGTAGCAGGATGATTAGAAACTACTCCCACAGTGAGCGGTTATGGATCACTCTTAATATTAGTTATGGGTTCCAACCAACTTTTGATTTCCAAAAGTTGTAGTAATTGCAATATAGGGAATAAAATTATCCAAAAAATTTGAAGTCGCTGTGATTTCTTTCTTTCTGCAAGGCAAAATTTTTCTTGACGTTATACTACTCCGTAAAATACTCCAATAAGCTTATTTGATTGGTTATGGGTGGCTCCACCCTAAAACCTACTCAAACGAACTATCACCTCTTGAACATTGTACACAATCTCATTCCAACGGAAAAAATATACAAACCCTTTTCAAGCAATTAAGATCAATGTTTGTCATGTCGAGGGAGCACAAAGCAGTGGACGTCGATCCTAATAAAAAATAGCAAGAGATGTAGAATGCCCGGAGGTGGTTTGGAAGATTGTTGACTATAACAACAACCTGGAATTGTCGTGGAGATTGCATGGAATAGTCTTGGAGATGAGACAAAAATAGAATCAATCATGGTGACAAAATGGAATTGTTGTGACGATGAACCTGTCATTCTTTGCTTGCTAAACCAACTTCAACTTTGGTTGTCTTTAGAACAAGGCTCGGGGACAAAGAGAACTCTTTTCATAGTTGGAAGGATGATCCTTTAGAAGCTCATATTATTTTTCCTATTCAATAACAAAAGCTTTTGAGTATTCACTCATTTCTATACCGTAGTTTACTAGCAAGTTCGGCATAAAATAATTCTAAAAATAGGTGCCTAAAATTTTGGAATATTATTGGCATCTTTTGCCGAATACAATATAAATCATAATTTAAAATTGCCGAAAAGTAAGAAATTGTTGCTTTCCACTGGATTTTTACTTAGTGTGGAAGCATGTGTGAGTTTTAGTGGAAAGAAGGTGTTGCTCTTGTAATCAAGTTCATTTTCATCTGTTCACAAAGAACATGGGTTAAGAAGTAGTAAGACTTTAGCTTTTGAAATGTGTCCTACACAAATTTTTGGACTCCAATTGAACATAGCAGATGAAGCAATTGATATGTGCTACTTGAATTTTGATTTAGAATTTGTGAATCGCTAGGAAGTTTGTTGTATGGTATCATGTAGCAAGTTTCTTTTTAAAATTTAGAACCATGGAACCTAATGTTAACAATTAAATTATTGGCTATATTAATGTTGGTGGGGATTAGGATGAAGGGGAATTTACACAATTGATAGCTAGGATAGTTTTGATTGCCTTGAATTGAAAGCTGAGAGAGAAAAGGGGAGGAAGAAGAAAATGCATATACTGGAAGTAGCTAGTGTAGATTCTAATTTTAGTGATAGTGGAGATTCCATGGTTACTAGCTAGTGGATTGGAGGGTTCAAAGAGGAGGAACCATAGCCGAAGGAGGTCTGAGCACTGTAAGTCTAAGAAGGGATTATTTTATCGTTCCTTATCATCTTTAAACAAGGCATAGAAAGAGTAAGTGTGAGAATAAGTATTGCTAATAGACTGAGTCTTACTCTTTCTATATCATTTCTTAATATGGTAGGAAGAATCTAAAGAGTGACTACCTCTTTGATAATGGAAAGATTCAAATCATAAGAAAAGATCACATAGATTCCCTTTTGACTTAGAGTGTTGAAACCAATCAATTAATCAACCAATCAAAAGGAATTCTATTCTTTAATTTTTTTATGAGGAGATATCTCGTTCTAGTGCATAGATCATCTTGTTTATTTTTAGTGCATTCTTCATCCATCCAAAGTTGTCTCACTTCATCATACAAATCATCCATATGAGTTGTGCTTTCATCAATCACAATGAGATTGTTAACTCTAGTTAAAGTATGCTTGTACACTAGCTATGATACAACATGGTTAGTACATTCATTCAACAACTATTCATCCAATAGTCATTGAGGTACATTACAATAGTCCCTCTCGCTCACCTTGATGTTCAAACATCTTTTTGAAAGGATGTGAAAATTGTATTGCAATAAAAAGAATAATATTCATTAATCAGTTGAAGCAAATGGGTGCCATGTGCTTTAGCATATGATTCCTATACTAAATCATATGTATGGTACCTTTATAGCAACTTTGCTTTTAAACAAATCTAAAAATAGAAAATATATTTAGAAATATATTTTTCAAAAACATTTTAAGGAAAAAAACATATCTCAAAGAATATACGAGAAAACAAATCTATTTTAGAAATAATTAATTATCTGTTCAAGGAAGATCGAAGCTACTATGAAGGTTCAATAATCTTATGCGCCTTATGGGTAGCACGTACATGCAAACCTAGTCCTAGTGATCTAGTTGGCAATACTTCCTCTAACAAACTCTTCGTTCACGTTGGCCCTTTGGCAAAATGAGGTCCAAAGTTTCTCTCTCTCTAGTCTTATGCTCAATGGAATTACTAACATATATCTGGTGTAACCACGTGCGTACGGTAGGTATTTGAATGGAGGCTATTACATAATTGAAATACTTGAGGAATATTTTAGACTATTCAATGTATATTTAAATTAGATTCTTGAATTATTCCTTGCTTGAATCTCCAGCATCCTATATTATTTATAAAATTTTTTAATTAGATAGAAAATTTTCTTCCCATGAATAAAAAGAACTCTATAGTTTAACCCTCAGATTTCTACTTTTTGCATAGGTCCTCTCCTCCACCGCGAGGTCTTATGCATTAGCATTAGTGTCTTATGTTTCAACAAAGTAACATATGGTTTAGCATAGCTTATACTTTAACATATGTAGTTTTTATTTAGCACATGTTAGTTATGGTGAAGCACATATAATTTTCATATGGTAGTGGTGAGGCCGGGTTTGAAACTTGAAAAATACACTCATATTGTATTCCATACCCTCACAAGACTTTATTGTGTGTTTTCTATTGTCGTAGCACGTGATACCGGATACTCCCCTAGAGCGCACTTTTTTGTATTAAAAATGCTCGTAAAGGTGATTTCCGGGTTATCGTTCCGCGGAGACTCTGTGAAGTGGGAAGTTTTCCGGAAACTGGTCCGGATTGGTGACTCCTCTTTTCCTGTCACCAATTTACTTCCTCTTTCCGTACTAAACCGGATCTTCCCCTACTGACTGATCCAGTTATGGCTAGACCCGGATTCTGTCCGGGTTGGAGGTTTATCCAACCCTACTCTACCCGATCTATCCTAATCACTTAACCCGGTTTGACTTAACCTCTGTTTTCCCTCAAAGGGTTCTCCATTTGCATTTAACGGTGCTGGATTTAAAGACACACCCTTCTCTACTGATTTCAGTGATGGGGAATTCATTGCCTCCCGGTTATCCTAACTCAACTCCTCGATCCGAGTACTTTCCGTATTGCTCTTTAACTATAGATTTATCCCGAACCCACAGCCGGTCACACAAGCGCAACCCGGTTTCCCCCTTCTCCCCAAAATACTACAACGACTTGCTAACCGGAATGGACAGTATCCGGGGTGTCTAGAAGCGATTGGATTCCTAACGACCCGTTTTACTCTGGCTTCTCCGTACCCTGAAATTACAAGATCTACCCAAATACTGGCACCTCTACCGAACTACCCGTCCAGGAGTTCTGAGAAAACCAGAGTACCCCCTCCTGTTCACTCAGCCACTAACCCGGATTATCCCCTGCAACCGGGCTCGGAAAACCCCACATTCAAACGACCCTAACTCCCCAAATCTTCTACCTGGTCTCTTAACTGAATCTACACCAGAACCCGGTTAGTCGATCTGGTTACCAAGGGACTAATTGGACCACTGTTTCAAGCAATAGCACAAGCACACACACACACACGACTTTGTGAAAAGAACATGCGCCTCTAATCATTTACACGGAACAGTGGTACACAAAAAGATCCAAGGAATGAAGAACAATCTTTGATAAGAAGCCATCCCAAACGCCCGGATTCGGGAAATCCTCAGATCCTACAATCTCGGGATCCGGAAATCCGGGGAGCTCTCTCCACGGTTCAGTTTCTATCCTAAACTGCCACTAACATTTAAATCCTAAGAAGTCTATTCATAAAAAGGAATTCTAATCTACCTACTCAAAAAGCCTATCCTACGCGGCCGAATCCACTAATCCCGGATCCAGCTCACCCACGGAGTTCCCGGGCAGCGATTCTTCCACTCTCCTTTCTTCCACTTGCTGCCCTTCCTAGTTCTCCGGGTTCTCCACTTGGCTTAGGAAGGCCGGTTCACTACCATGTGAACCTTGTCCCTCCTGTTGTTCCACGTCTGGTTCGCCCCCTCGCGCACCGTCCGGTCGACCATCCGAGTTACCTCCTGGTCCACCCTCTGGTCGTTTTTCTTCACCCTGTTGGGCACCCATCTCTACCATTTCCTCTTCCAAGTTCAGGAAATCCGCCGGGCTTGCTCCTCCGGGGTTGACCACCTGAACCGGCTCCACTTCTTCCACTGGCCGGGAAGTCTGCTCCTGTGTCGAACTCTCGGTCCTCAGCAACATGTCCAATCCCCCGCTTGAGGTGCATCCACAGACAACCGGAAAGTCCCCTGCATTTCATCTCTGGATACAGGTACTCTCTCACCCCGGTTGTTGGTCTCCACCACGTCCGGTTCAGGGACAAATGGGCTCCCCAAGATCACTTGTTCCGCCAGTGCCCGAAACTCCACCAATGCCTCCTCCACCTTGGCAGCGTACTCCCTTACGATGTTCTTCACCAGTGCTGCTCCTTCCATCCCCGGTTGAGTGATCTTTGCATCATATAGCCGAGCCTTGGCCTACACCTCCCCCTTTGATTGGAATAACCGGACGACCTTCGTGATGCAGGTCCGGTCAGTTTCCTCCATCCGTTGGATGAGCTGCTCCTACTTCCAGATATGCCCCTAACCTCATATTCATTATATTGAGAGAATTTTCTGAATTTGAGAGATAGAAGAGCATGAAACAAAATTGACAATGAAGAAAAATTGCTGGAAAACAACAATTTCCATTAAAATGAGTAAGAAAACTTTTCAAATTGAAACTGTTTAGGTCGAATCGACCTAAATAGATTGAAAAGACAAACAAAATTGTGACTATTTAGCTCGATTCGACCTAAATAGTCAAATTAAGTTTGTCTTTTCAAGCTATTTAGGTCGAATCGATCTAAATAGCTCAAAAAGACAAACAAAATTGTGACTATTTAGCTCGATTCGAGCAAAATAGTCAAATTAAATTTGTCTTTTCAATCTATTTAGGTCAACTCAACCTAAATAACTTGAAACGACAAACAAAATTGTAACTATTTAGCTCGATTCGATCTAAATAGTCAAATGAAGTTTGTCTTTTCAATCAATTTAGGTCGATTCGACCTAAATAGTCTCAATTAATAAGCATTCTTACTCTCATTTTAATGAAAATTGCTACTTTCAATCACGGGCATCTAAATCAACCTAAATCGACATGTTTATTTTGAGAGGTCCCTGATCTCTCAAAGTAATGAATATCATGTTCCCTTCATCTTCCGGATGTACTCTTTCTTCTTGCGCAGCTCATCCTTCTGCTCTAGTGCGAGAAGGGTCGCCTGGTTGCCTGATTCCAAGCCCGGTTGACCTCCTTCTTGAGCTTCTTGACCAGCCCCGGGTACTCCAGTACATCCTTTCTCCTGAGGTTGTTCTCCAATTCCCTCATCGTAGTGAAGATGGGAGTATACCTTTCCTCTACTACGTCCAGGGCTACCCGGGCCGGTAAAAGAAGTATATTTGCTGCTGCAAGGATGGGGATCTCCTCCTGTGCCTCCCCGGGTAGTCCTGCTTTCCGGTTGGCTCTGTTCCCGTGGCTGGCCCCTGCTCCCGGTCTTCTTCATCCCCGGATTCGTCCTCATCAGAGTCCTCCTCAGAATCCTCCTCTTCGTCCGTAGGACGAGCTCCTCGGCTGTTCACCGGAGTTGTCTTCTTCCGGCTCTGGCTCTTCTTCCGGAGCGGAGTAATCTTCTGAATCTCCGAGTCTTCCTCCCCATCACTCCCAATGATCAGCTTCCTCTTCGGCCCTTGCTGCCCTCAGGTGCACACTCGGGAGGGGCCTCCCTCATCTGGTTTGGAACCCTCTGCTGGATCTTCCTTCTTCTTCCTCCTCAGCTCCGGTTGCGGCCCTTCCTCACCCGGTTGGACTCCTTCCGGATCTTCCCTCCGTTTCTGCCTCTCTTCCTGTCGAGGCCTTGCGCCACCCAGTCGGCCTTCCTCCGGGTCTTCCCTTTTCTTCTACCGCTCCTCCCTTTGAGGCCTGGCATCACCCGATTGTCCTTTTTCCGGATGGTCCTCCTTCTTCTTCCTCCGGCACGGCCCTGGCGCCACCCGGTTGCTCCCGCACCGGATCCTCCCTTTCCTTCCGGCGTTCCTCCTGTCTGCTTCCTATGTCCGGTTGGGGCGCCCTCGGTCGCTCTCTTTCCACCGGGCGGGCCATTTCCCTCTCCTCCGGTTCCGGTGCATGCCTTGGCCGGTTCCTTTCTCCTCCCGGATGCGCTGCCTTCCTCTTGGCCGGACTCCTCTCTCCCGGAATCGGTGGGATCTCCAGCCTCGCCTTCTCCTGTTCCGTGATGCATCCGTGCTTCTGATACAGATGATAGAGGAAAGGGGCAAGATGACAACCCTTCTTACCTTCGAGATTGGATGCCGCCCGGTTGGCATTCCGGTGCACCAAGAAGCCCCAGCTGATCTTCTTCTTGTAATGCAGCGTGGAGAGGATGCCCTTCGCCAACGTGATCGTGATGGTGGTGGGCTTCTCCGGGTTGAGGATTGGCACCGCAAATTGGAGAAGACGCTGCTCCCGGGGATTCATGCAATCCTCCACCTTGAACCCATCGTGGTCCGAGAGGAAGGTGAAGCGCTTCTTCACCCACTCCGTGTCTCCCTTGTTGCTCGGTTCAAGGTCGTTGTCTGTCTCCGGAAGCCATACGTGAAACGCCAATGCTCCCGGGTCCAATTCCCGTACTTCGCCCGGATATAACTCGACCGGAAGGCTGGCTCCATCGCTCCGCCCACAATCTCCGCCAACATCTTCGCGTCCTGCAAATCCCACACCCTGCAAAAAAGTCCTATGCATCCTATGGTCGTGAGATCCGTGACCAAATTCTCAAAGTCTCCCGAGTGCTGTGGAATAGCCGGAATCACCCTCTTCTCCGGGATTTTGAACCCTAATCCTCTCTCTCCCCTGCGCGCCATAGCCGCTGCTTTCGGACGCACCTCTCTCCTACTCCGTAAATTGCGCGTCTCTCTCTTCGGGTGCGCACTCTCTCCCTTCTGTGAATTCTGCCTAAGTTTCTGGCGCTCACTCTCCGGGTGCTCACCCTTCTCTAACTCCGAGCGCACACTATTCCCTATCTCCTGGCGCTCACTCTCATCTATTTCTGGGCACTCACTTTTAACCCTAACACTCTCCGGGAACACAATATGAGTTTGGCGAGGAGGGCTAGAGGAACCGGGAAGAAATGAATAGTGAGCCGCCCAATTTAAGGAGGCCCAATTTAAAGTCCGGATCGTGGCCGGGTCCGCCAGGGGCCCGTCCCCCGATGTCTGGCTGCCTATCCGGTTTCCTGCCGGGTCCGCCGCCATTCCAGGTTCCGTAGCAATCACTTAAGCGCGTGAGAGCGCCACTCTTTCCAAATAAATATAAAGGCCATCATGGATGCTACTTCCCCTATTTATGGTGGCTGGGGCTACCCCTTACTGCCCTAAAAACCCTAACTGCCCGTTTTTGAATAAAACGAGGTTCGACATCTATTAAAAACACCCTTTGGTATTTGTACTTTGTTTTTTGCAATGCCTAAAACATTACTCACATAGTCCCATTTGCTCACCTATATTTGATAATAAATGTGCGAGCATTCTTCTAAAAAAGATTTGATAATAAATTGTTTGATTTTGGCCAAACTACTAGTCTTCCGCGTATTCTTTGAAGTAAAAGTAGGAAACTAAACATATTATTTTGAAGATAAAAGCTCATTTCTATTCTTTAATCTTAAACGTCATATACTCTAATGGCTTTATTGGTAACTGCATAGTCTTGTATTTTGATGTCTCTGATGTATCTTCAATTTTATATTTCCGACTTGGATGTTAATGTTTTTTATAATTTTACATTTCTCATATGGGTATAAATACCTAGGGTAAACAATTCTTTCAAAAGACTTTACTATTGTAAGACTGTTGAGCACGAGATCTCATTAACCTTATGATATACTTGCAACTATAAAGAGAATTATCAATCTTGTTCAAAGAACTACAAAAATCATGACATTTGGAACATATTTGTTTGGTTACAATTTTCTTTACTGAATGCAATTTGTTTTTTCTATGTAAACCATCGCAGTGTTTTTCTATGTAAATACATTATGTTAGTTATGTTCTTTAAACCATCACAGAAAATACATTACTATAATAACCGGGGTTTTTTTGCGTATCCTAACTTTTGTGTTTTTCACCTGGGTGTGAACTTCCCTAAGTAATTAGTTTTATATTCCCCATTGGTATAAATGCACTCTAAAGACCATTGACCATGGGAATGAGAGCTCAACGTCTCATTGACCTTATATTAGTGCGGCCATGAAAAAGAGCTGCTCATCCTACACAAAGCACTACAAAAACGGCAACATTTGACACATACGTGTTTGGTTATAATCTTTTGTATCACGTGCAATGCACTTTATTATGTAAACCATTGTTGTGTTGATTATTTTCTTTGAAACATCACAAAAAGTACATTACCATGATATCCGGAGTTTTTCAAGTACCCGAAGTTTTATGTTTTTCACCCGGGTGTAAACTTGCCCTAATTTTATATTCCCCATTGGTATAAATGCACCCTAAAGGAGAGAGGCATAATATTCCCCATTGGTGTAAATGCACCCTAAAGGAGGGAGGGAGGCAGGCAATGGGAGAAAAGGGGGGAGAGTTGGTCTAGGCTTGTGCCTGCGTTTGCTGGCTCACTTGCTCGCTCGCACAAGAGCTCGCGCTTCTCTCGTTACTGCTGCAACGGACTCCCCGCTCTAGCACCACATACAGCAAAGGTTTCACAGCTGCGTCACCCTTGTCTTCTTCTTCTTCTTCTTCTTCTTCTTTTTCTTCTCCTTCTTCTTCTTTAGGTTTTTGCCGCCTGTTTGGTGCTCTTGTTGTCGCCCTTCTTCCTCTTCTTTTACCTGCTTGCTTGCTTTCTTTCTTTTTGGGTCCCTCTTTGTCTGGAGTCCCCTGCTTCTTCTTTCTTTCCCTGCTCCTCGTTTGTCTTCTGCTCTGCACTTGTATGTGCGCTCAGGACTGGCTGGATTTTCTAGTGAATGCCATGTATCTTTTGGTATGGTGTTACATGCTTTTCTTTATTCCTCTTCCAGCATGAATATCTTTTTCGCTAATTCCTGAAGTGATGCTGAACAGTTGTTATGCCATTTCTTTGCTGGGGTTTAGTGCCCGGTTGTATAGAACGAGATAGTGTACCATGTGCCCTGGCTTGCATTCACTGGCGATGAATTCCCTTTGAGTGGTGGATGAGCTGAATGCATGAGGACCATGCTCCCCCAATGTTGGTGTGATACATCAGCGGTGTTGATGGTTTGCGGATGTGAATAGATGTGAATGCGTTGCACTGACGGGTTTTGTGCACATCGGGGTTTGCAGGAGAATAAGTCTACTTGCAAGAAGAGGAGTGGCGTTTGATCAGCGGACGTTCTTTGTCGTGCCAAATTGAATGCAACCGGGTGTGTTGAGAATCCTCGAGGTTTTTCAGACTTTACCTGGCTTCATGAACTGCTGCTTTTCTTTGTCTCGAACATGTCAGGAATCATCACCAGCATTTGGCACTCAACATGAGAGGCCACGTTGAGGAGCTTTCCGTCGCTGAAGGTGGGAAACGCTATTAGGAATGCTATAGGAGTGGTCTATCGGGGTGCTGTTCATCGATGCTGACCAATCTTGCTTGATGTCTAGTGTGCGGCAGAATGACAGAATTTGTTGTATATTTGGGTTTGAAGAAGCAGCTGAGGTTCAAAATCGTCCTGCTGCGCTGATTCTATTTGTGTGCAAATACTTATAGGGGCTTCTTTTCTGAATGTAAATGGCCTCTATACACCCTTTGCGCATTCCTTGGTGTAGCTTTATAGTGTATCCCTCCTATTACAAAGTGTTGCCATGGTGTTGTCCGAGTCTTTTGTTGTTTATGATGCTTGTGCAGTGCATGAAAGGAGAGTAGCACCCTGAGTTTGAATGTGTATTGAGTATTACAGAATCGTAGAGGCGGCGAGAGAAATTAAAGCGTTGCACATTGGACCATGCCTCCCAAGCGGAAGGCCCCTGCGGCTGCTGCTACCAAGGAAGAGAACGAGGGAACCCCGGACTCGGTGAAGAAGCGAGGTCGCGCCAAAGCGGCTGAGCCTGACCATGAAGAGACCGCCGCTGTTCCTCTGAGGAAGTCGGGCAGGAAGCCCATAGAAGTAGTACCTGCACCGGCACCCAAAGAGAAAGCTGCAGCCAAAGCCAAGCCTGCCCTCAAGGAAAAGCCGGCTCCTAAAGAGAAACCTGCTCCCAAGGAGAAGCCTGCTGCTAAGGAGAAAGCTGGGCCCAAGGCCAAATCGGTCCCCAAAGCGAAAGCTCCAGCGAAGACGAAAGCTACGACTAAGGAAGAGAACGAGGAGGAAGCTCCAGCAGCGAAGAGGAAGGCTCCAGCAGCGAGGGGAGCTAAGAAGGAAGTTGAAGTGGAGGAGGCTGAAGAGGAGGATATAGCGACGCCCAAAGCGAAGGAGACTCCAGCGAAGAAGAAGGCTTCCACAGCTAAGAAGGCGTCCTCAGCTAAGAGAACTACTGAAAAAGAGGAGAGTGCAGACGAGGCTGAAGACGAGGAAGCCTCTAAACCTGTTGAAGCGTCAAATGGACTCAAGAAGTCGGTGATCATTGAGGCCTGGTGCGTCCTATGTCTGACCTTCTATTGTATTGGCAGTTCTATTGGACCTTCTATTGCATTAACAGTTCATGTTCTGCTCACACGATTGGGAAAGTTTGCATAACCAAAATCTTTTTCAAAGCTCCATAATTCTGTTCTTTGAATTGGGAGCGTTCTTACTATTGGGATTGGTAACTGACCGTTGATATTAAACTACAGAAAGAGTCTGTATGATAGGGATAGTTGGACTTCTATCATGTGGCGTTGAATTATATTTTAAAAATAAGGTGCGATGCTAGTTAAATTCGAGTTTTTCAATGTCCTGTTCCGTGTGTAACGATGAAGTTCTTAGGTGAAACTGACCAGCCTAATATTTAGTCTGGTTTGTTGGAGGAACTAATGTTTTGTCCTATGCATTATTGTGGTTATACAGCAAACAGTGTAATGCTTTCAAGACACGTGCGCTGCATGTCCAACAGTATCTTCAAACAGAAATCCCAGGCCTGGAAGTTACAATTAACCCAGAAAAGGTAAGGTTCCTGTCAAGGATTGCAGATTAGGGGTTCTTCTCCTTGCACATCATTTAATTGTGCAGAAAGAGCTCACCTGAACCTTGTCTACACTGCCGATTATTTTACCTCCAACTTTTCTTACGGTGTGATAGTTCTCGATGGTTGAAGTGTTCTGAAATCTGTGTTTGCAGCCAAGGAAAGGGTGCTTTGAAATCAGGGACGGTGACGGAAATGTCTTCATTTCACTGCTAGTACTGTTCTGAAACTTTTTCCTATACTGTTTCTGTTCTCCTCTTTCGATTGTTGGTGTGGTGCAGGGTTCTAAAGCTTTTTTGGCGGGAGTAAAGTGTAGTATCCTAGTATACTGTCTAAGCGCATCTACTTGGTTGCATTTGTAGGGTATGCCACGACCATTTACAAAGCTTAAAGCTCTCGACTTGGACGAAACAGCCGGAGATATTGTGAAGCAATTGAAGTAGACGATTGGCAGGGGCATTGTACTTGGATGCAAATTTGATTTCCTACTTGCAAACTTGGTTTGAATAACCAATTTTTGATAATTTGGAGCCAAAGTGCAGCCATTGACAAGCTTGATGGAACTGTAATGTGAGTACGTGTCTTGAAGTTGTGATTTTGCTCATAGAAGATTTCTCCTATAATTGTGATAACTATTCTTCTCTGCACTCTACTAGTTCCAATTGAACCTGGCATACTGAAGGCCTCTCATTTCAGTTGTCAAGGCCTGTAGTATGCTATAGCTGCAATGGCCCTCTGAAACCCTCTCATTTTAGTTGTCAGTTCACTTAAATTTGGGATCTCCTGTAATTGCTACCATAAGTGGATAAACGTTAGTGAGGCTTCGGCTTCTGTACAGTACACCAAAAGTGGCAAATCTTGGAAACCATGGGGAACGGTGAATGATTGTGAGCATTGGGGATCAACAAGAAATATTGGAGTTATCCTAAAAGTCAAGTGGTGTTTGAGTAAAATACCATTTGTTCTGATTTAATGTACTCTTATTTGTTCACTCTAAATAGTTATGAAGTTTGAAAGAGCTTGGTGGTCCCTCACTATCAGGTGTGTAAGAGCTTGGTGGTTTTCAAAGTCATGGTAAACTAGTTTAGCTGTCTTTTTTGACGGCTAAACTAGTTGTGCATGAGTTTGAAGACCATCAAGCTCTTACACCTAATAATGAGAGGCTACTGAGCTCTTCTACATCTTTGAACTACATCAAAGAAATGGAATGGCATTAGTTATGGTGTCAGCACATGAAACTTTCGTGGAGTGCCATTTTGACATATAACCAGCACGATTTTGCTGTGGAAAATCATGGCCAGTGCTTTATGATACATGTATTGTACAGAAAAAAAGTGGAATCTGTAATTCTGATACGAAAACTGTGGCATGAGAAGCAAAAGTTGAAATGGTGGATCTTTTCTTTGAGATGACGAATGAGAGATTTAAATAGAAAAGGTTCTGGGTTACTACACGCTAGAGATCGCATAGACATGAAAGCTTGATTGCTGAGAAAAAAAAAGAATCTAACTTAGTTATCGGTATAGAACAGAAAAGCACAACAGATTCATTGCTGTTATAGTTTTGCTAAATTACTCAAAATACTGTCAGCAGATTTGCATGGCAAAAAAGGACACACCATGAATTCCACATAGGCATTTTATTACCATGATGTTTGAGTTAACCCGTAAAGGACCAAGGCTAATTTTCCAGGTTCGGTCAGCTCAGTATGGAATGAGTATTGATTGTCAATTATTGAGATTTTTTGTGGTGATTCAACTCTTTGTAACAAAGAGGGGATGGTAATTTGCGTACGTAGATGATGTATAAATCAAAAGATACAATCGTGTAAATGTCTGCAGTGGGACTTTCCAAAGTTACATGAAATCCACACTCGTGAGTTCAGCACATGAAAGGTTGCTTGATGTTGCCAAGGCACAAGTACTTCAACTGCCAAGACAAGAGACCCACAACAAAGAACCAAGTTAGCATTGAAGGCAAGCTTCTTGCGAACAGCACACAAACATCACAAAATTATCTTAGTTTTATGGAAGGAGCTCGGGACGCAACTATTTCTCTTCCAAGATGAAGGCATCTGATCTGGGATGTCTGGTTTTTCCATTTGGTTGAACCGTTTCCAGGACAATGACTTGTGTGATTTGATCTCAAATGCCTATGTAGGCTACGTTCAGAATCATATGATTTCAGAGGAACTGGTTTTCAAAATAGAAGTAACTCAACGTACCTCGAGGTATTCATCAATGCCGTAGTTGGAACCTTCACGACCCAATCCAGATTGCTTGGTTCCCCCAAAAGGTGCCACCTGCAGGAAGGAAGGAATTTCAGAGGAGGGAAACCATAAGGACATCTCATGAAATTCGGCTGACATGGAATAATTCATGCTAGTATTAGACAATTATGGCAACAATGAATATGTACCTCAGTCGAGATCAGGGTCTCGTTCAGACCAACCATGCCATAATCCAAAGCCTCAGCAACACGCCATCCATGCTCTATGTTTTCTGTGTACGCATATGCTGCTAAGCCTGCACATAAATCCCGAGAGTTGAAGAAAAGATTGAGACTCTTGAATCCACCCCTGGAGTCTAAATATTTCTATCCAAACTTGAAGAATTACAGCGTGTCCAAGAAACCATCTCTGTACAGTACATACCAAATTCTGTGTCATTCGCCATCTTGATAGCCTCCTCATCAGAGTGGAAACGCATCAGAGGTGCTACAGGGCCAAATACCTCCTCCCTGAGCAAACCAAGACGGAAAAATCCAAGGACTGATCAAAATTTGGCTCGCCAAGTGTGTCCATAGAAATCACAAATAACGAGGTTTCAACAACTGAAGTTGTAGATACATGTCCAGAAACCAAAAACCGTTCCCCAGTTGACGTAACAACCAAGAAACTCGTACCGAAATATAAGCATCTCGTCAGTAGCATCACTAAGAACAGTGGGTTCGTAAAAGGAGCGCCCAAGACTATGCCGCTTGCCGCCTACCAGCACCTTAGCGCCCTACAAAATGTATAACATGGTTATAGTACTTGAGGATTTGCTTTGCAGATTTTCAGAGCACAATCTACATTCAAGAGCAACAGTTGGTATACACAAAAGTCTTCCGGCAGCGCACCTTGGACACTGCATCTTGGACATGCTTTTCCACCTGTAGCACTTCATGAAACCAAGTTAGTAATACACCAAAGTTGGCAACGATATATATACTGGCTAAGTTTTCTCAAAGAAGAATTGACAGTTTCGGATTTGAAGCATGGTTATCATCTTCAGAATTGCAAAAGTCCAGATATCACAAAGCTCTTATGTTCAGTTACACGCGGAAATTTTCCAGTAGCACACCCACCTTCTCCAAGGAAGCGTCATTGATTAGTGGTCCCTGCACCACATGAAGAACTGTTACTACTCAGAAATCAAATATAGCACATCGAACTCAAGTCGAAATGTAACTGAAATTTCCGAATTAATTGGTGTTAGATTCGAACCTGGGTTACCCCTGCATCGAGTCCATTTCCAACTCGCAACCCTTGTACTGCCTTCGTAAAAGCTGCTGCAAACTCATCATAGATGCCTGTAATCAAACACGTTGGAAGTGTCAAACACATGAAAGTGTATCTGAGGCCATCAAGACATGCATTGTAGAAGCTCTGAAAACATATCCCTACTCTCCTGTTCAATCCGTCACTCTTCAGGAATGCTTTAAAATGCTGCGTTCTCGTTAAGTTCATTCTTACCATCCTGCACAAGAATGCGGTTGACACAAACGCATGTCTGGCCTGTGTTTCTGTATTTCCCATGTAGCTGCATCCACATTTTGCACAAAGTTCAAATACCACACAAGGCTCTAATGACCACAGCACACTTGGAAGGTTTTCCAGAACATTGCCTCAAGAAAAACCATCACATCGTTGAAACCTAAGAGCCAGGAAATCAAAATCACGAAAAGCTGAAAATATGCAAAAAGGGAAAATTCAATGACGTTGACAGGTGCAAGAAAATTACCGCTCCTTGTACAGCGATCTCAATATCAGCATCGTTAAAAATGATGAGAGGTGCATTCCCGCCGAGCTCTAGAGATATCTATGTCCAAGCAAAGTTGCCACCTCAGAAGTTGAACTTATAAGATTGTTGACGCTCCTGGAACAACTCAACATTCTTTCCAAACATGTACTCCCTCCGTTTCTAGTTTTTTAGCATCTCTTTTTCCTAGTTTTTGTCCTATGTTTTATACTTCAAACGAGAGCATTTTCCACTTCAAACGAGGCGGACAATGAGTGACACAAAAACTACATACTACTATTAGAGATAGACCATTTTTTGACTGTTGAGACGACTTTTTTTTGGCAAAAAAAACGTTAAGTTGGAAATTGCCAAAAACTAGTACACTTATTTCGAAACAGGGGGAGTATTATGTATGTGAACCAAACATAATCCCCGTCGCTAAAATTTATGGAGACTGAGAAATCTAGTCTGTTCAGAACACACATGCAACCCACCTTCTTCACGGTTTTGGCAGCAGCAGCCATAAGTATTTTCCCGACATGAGTTGAACCCGTAAACGTAATCTTCCGCACCTGAGAGGAAATACAATTACGGCAACTTATTCACAAGTGTTAAAATAACAGCTCGTGAGTGTGCAGTTTCCGGCATACGAGAACCAATTCATTCAGCTCTTCAAATTAGAGCAGGCTGTTAGACCCGCTCATTAATCCAGGCATAGCAAAACAATGCATGAGGCTTTTTCATATAGAGAGGAGGCACACACGCAGACTTTCTAGGGCCCTTGAAAGAATGATAAACCTAGAGATACCTCATTGCTCTCCATCATTGCCGCGCCGATTTCAACAGCATCCCCCATCACCACATTTAGTACACCCTGTCATACATCACATGCTCTCTCAGTAAGTCGATTGCTTACACACAAGTGAACAATTTGGAGATCAACAAGTTGAGATGGTACTATCAACTCACAGAAGGGATGCCAGCTTGAAGCGCAAGTTGAGCTGCAGCCAGAGCCGTTAACGGCGTCAGCTCTGCTGGTTTCACTACCACAGTGCAGCCCGCTGCTAATGCTGGAGCCACCTGCAATAACAGCCATCGACTCACTTAACCCCACGGTGACCAGAATAGTCTTGGGAATGTTTTTTTTTAAACAGTTTTGAGTAGGTCCTATTTGGGCCTCCTCTTGTTCGAATTTCTTTCTTTTTTGACCAACACATGCAATGATCTTCACTAGTTGTAGTGATATAAAATTTGGTCCCATCTGAATTATTGATTTTTCACAATATGATCAATCATTTTAAAACTGTGAATCCTTGGTCCTTTCAGGGTGGTTCAAGCCTAGAATAATACTGATGAACCCAAACATGTTCTTATCTCCAAAGTTGCTGAATCAGATAATGCACCCACACTTACGCCCATTTAATAGGAACAAGGGCTGATTGACTGACCTTGCGAGTGATCATAGCAAGTGGAAAGTTCCATGGTGTGATGGCTCCTACCACTCCAACCGCCTGCCAATCCCACACAGCTTAGAATCAAAATCACACGTATGCTAATAGAGCTCCTCGCCAGTTGAAAAGAAGGATTTTCCCCAGAGCCCATGATTGTAGGCATCCAAAACCTTCCACTGAAAAATTCCTACAACAAATATATGAATAGAATTACTCACTTGCTTCATGACCAACATGCGTTTCGTCGGAAATGGGGAGGGAATGATATCCCCATACACGCGTTTCCCTTCTTCTGCGTAGTACTCTACAAAGCCTGCACCATAGAGAACCTGCATGTTGACATTTTCAGTAACATAACTCATTGGGGCAGCATCCATTGCGAATCACTACCTTGCCAAAGAAGTTACATCAGTTGTAACCTGTAGCATAAGGTTTTGACACACTGCTGAATTGATACATAAATTTCACATGATCATTGGATGCACCAGTCTGGAGTTGTGCTTGCAACTACCTCTCCCCTCGCCTCTGCAAGAGGTTTTCCATTCTCCAGGACCATAAGTTTTGCAAGGTCCTCTTTATTCTCCAGAATCAGATCGAACCTGCAACATGTCAATCAATAGATTGTCACGGAAAAAACAATGGGCATCGTAGAAAGACACACGCGTGCTTTGCAATTGAGCTAATTAATACTCCCTCCGTCCCAAAGTTGTTGTCATGTTTGAAAGTCATGTTTGAAAGTGCTTTTTTAAGTAGGTCATATTGTAAGAAACATGATTAAAAAAGGTTCCAAATTATGTCACTAGAATGATTGAAGAACATTGCATGTGTTCATTGCAACCTAAATAAAATTAGCCACATGGAAGTATTTTTTTGACCTACTTAAAAAAGCACTTTCAAACATGACTTTCAAACATGACAATAACTTTGGGACGAAGGGAGTACAAGTCCGCATAGACATACCATTTTCGTAAGAGGTTGCAGCGATCGAACGCAGTTCTCTTACTCCAAGCTGCAATAACCAACAGCAGAGAGAGACAGGGGCTTTCCAAAATCAATAACAAGCAGCGCTAGAATGTCACCAGAAACACGGTATCACCAAAGCCCTAAGGAATACAAAAATGATCAAGTAGCACTCACGTTGGAAGGCAACTGAAGCGGCCGCAATTGCCTTCTGCGCATCAACCTTGCCCATGAACGGAACATTCGCAATCAATTCTCCAGTAGCAGGATTATTAACCTGAAAACAAAAACAAACAAACAAACAAACAAACAAATGGGTGTTTCGCAAACCCCACAAAGAACCAGTCACAAGAAGCGCCAACTAAATGTGTCAAGAATGCAGCAAACGAATTGCACACTGGACTTTGAAGACAGAACAGAAACGGCGACGAGAAATTCATACGGCCAGCGTGCGCCCGTCAAGAGCATCCGTCCAGTCGCCACCGATGAGTCCCTGCGACTTGAACAGATTCATGTCCTTCAGCTGCACCATCGCTCCCAACGCCATCCTGCGATTCTGCAATCGCCGTCTTCCAAAAACCCAGGCTCAATCCGCACAACGTATTACTAACTTCGCAACAGAGGAATGAGCTTGAATATTTAAGCTTGAGATTGGAGGAATGAGCAGCTGTCGTCGCTGCTAACAAAACGGAGACTACTACAGTGAGTACGCCACGCGTGAGTCTGCGAGCTTATGGATTTCTGGGGCCGGGGTGGGGTCAATTATATGCCCAAGTGAGGGCTTGCCTGGTTCGTACCTGATGGCTTGGCTTGCACATGGCTAATAATAGCGGCACTAGGCAATAGATTCCGCATTCTGACTGGGCCGGCCAGTTAGTGAGTGAAGTGGTTTTCCTGGCCCTTTTGATTTCGTTGCTACGTCATTCTCGTGGCTGGTGGAGTCGCCATCATTCCATTTGTGTGCAACCATTTTCACTACTACAGACGACGGACTACTACAGTGGATTAGGATGCCACAGTCCTGTCGACGTTGGTTGTTGATGCGAGTCAGTGTGAGAATTTACGTCTTGGGAATTGGACCGACTGACTGATACGCGATGGGGGGTTTATGGTGAAAATGGAGCGCAAGCGGCTTCTGCTGCCGGGGTTCATATCCCGCGAGCTTTGCCAGGTTTTCTTCGATTCGCCAGTTTTCTCGGTCATGAATTGTGAATGCACAGTCATCGCGAGTAAGAACTTTGGTGCTGTCCATACTTCCGGAATCAACGAGACCGTGAAAACTTTTATGTTTTCTTCAATCAGGATACACTTTTTCTTGATCGGTGGGTGTAGGGTTTAGCGTAATAGTTCGTTTTGCTTTGTATCGAGTGCATTAGGGTTGGGAGGCCTGTTCTTCTTGCAGGTCATCCATGGCAAAGTTGAGGAGGTTGAGAACTGGTTTCTCTTGGCCTCGGAACTGGGTTAGGGTTGTGTACGAAATCACAATATAATTCCATTCTTCGTGGATTGTTCCTGGTTGTTTACGGTGCCCTAATTTGGGTGCGATGAGAACATAAGAAGCGTGGTGCTGTGCAGGAATTGGTGTTCATTCACAAAAGTTGCGGAGTAGTGGGCTACCGGCCTCATGTATTCAGCACGACGCTCTCTCACTTGGTGGCTACGAACTCCGCTGCTCTTATCATGCCCTTCATCGCCCTGCGCGGTGCATGCCCCTTCTCCTCGCTTCCCTTGTTCACAGTCACCTTTCTCTCCTTCCTTTTCCAATGCAGTGTGTTTGATGCTTCCATTTGGACCCCTTCTGAACTTGGTTTTGAAATCCTTTCCTTGTGCTGCAGAGAAGGTGAAGGAGGCCGTTGAAGAGTTTTTTGAATGCGAGTTTGAGCTCTTCGTGGAGTTCACTGGTTTGATCAGGTCAGCGCTGCCTCGCATTGACACTGGAAAGCTGCATCTGTTTGTTAACCCCTCAAGGACCAAGAAGCCCAAATTGGTCCTTTAGCAGTTTTGAGTAGGTCCTTCCTCTTGTTCGAATTTTTTTTGTTTCTTGACCAATATATACAATGCTCTTCACTGATTCTGCTGATATACAATTTGGTTCCATTTTTTACAACATGATCAATTGAATTTGTCATTTGGAAACCATGAATCCTTGGTCCTGTAGGGGTTAATGCAGGGAAGAGTCTACCTCGCGAGGCATATCATGACACTTTTGAGTTGTATCTGTTTAAATTCTCTAGAGAAAATCAACAGTGGGTATGATCTAATAATGGGCAGAGTGGGTAAGGTTGCAGCTGGACGACAGGTGCCAACATAGGATGGCACAGCGATGATAACCGGGATTACTTGCGACAGCGGCATTTCTCGGTGTGTCCCAATTCGCAGAGCTTCTGAAATTAAGTTAGGGCAACAACCAATTCAATTGATCATACTGTGAAAAATATAATTCATATAGGGCCGAATTTTAGATCATTAGAAGAACATTCGCAGAAGTTGAGCAACAGGGAAGGTGAAGGTGCTGGAGGACATGTTGTGATAAGGATTCCGTGGGCTGATGCTGTGCTAGGCTGTTTGTTACTTGAACACATACGAGCAAGACTTCGGTGGTGGCCTCTTTCATTTTCAAGATGGCGAACCAGCTACAGTGATTCCGACGTTGGGGGTACATAAATCGTGGCCATTCATTGATTCATGGATGCACAAAAGCGTTGATTACATTCGGATGTGGCCTTGTAACCTCCATTTCTCCTCCATGGCTATGTGCAGACCGTCTTGATCTACTCGGCTAATGAGGACAATATTCATTCTGTTGATGAGGTTCGTGCCTTCTAAATCAGAAAATCTGTGTTAGTAATAGTTGCTGAGTGACTGACTACATTTCCGTTATTGAAAAATTCATGAGTCGCCATTCTCCTTCTAGATCTTGGATTTTTAGCAGACGCTCTCCTGTGGACTTGCCAAAAGATCAGATGTATGTCTGTGGCCAAAACGTCACACCTACCAGTGGATGTTGATAACTTCCGGGGTTCTCTGAGCAGGTTGTAGATGGAGAGCGGATCACAATGGCATTATGGTTCACTCGAGACGCTTCACATGATGAAGACAAGAAAATTATCGATCAACTCATAAAGGTTATGCCCCTTGTTCACGAGAAGCAAGATGAGATATGTGGTTCTCAAGTGAAGGAGCTCTGTGGAGAAAACACCGGTATTGCCTCTCAGCCATCACAGGTGAATATGTTTAACTGAGGAGCCCAATTCCTGAGGAATCAAACAGAAGAAGGATGCTAATGTGTTAAACACTATGTTTTGGTGTGAGGCTTGTTTAGAAACATACTCTCGGCAAAGTAGGGATGATTATGAGCTTATTTCACAGATAGGTGTCCACGCTCACAATATTGTTGCATTTACCCTATCGTTCAATTGCACACTTCATTAACAGGAGAATGGAAGATCAGAAGAGAACAAAAACGAAACTTTGATGACGACCATGCAGTCTCCCAGCGATTCTCATATACGAGATTATTATTTTGTTCCACGGCCTGCGTCAAATATGATGTATTGGGTCAGCATCAGCAAGACGGAATCCAGAACTGGTTGTGAATCCAATGCTGCAGTTGAAAATGTATCTCTGGAGGTTGATCAAGGATATGATGTGCGTGTGAAACGGCTTGCATCTCTAGGCTTCCAATGTGTTGTACAACACGACGGTACACTCAACCCTCTCTAATTGCACGCTCTGTAATTGCACATTCCCTGTATATCCCAAGAATCTCTCATGTCATGTACAAATCTGATAGGACTCTTTTTCACATGTCAGAGTGCATACACAAGCCTATTTGTCCTCCTGACGCAGTGCAATTAGAGAGTTTGAGTGTGTACTTTGCCACCCTCTGTAGCCATACCCTGTTTCTCTTGAGAGCACCATTACAGTTCTTGTGAAGACATTCTATTCAGCTCTGCTTTTTGTACGGAAACTGTTGAAGTTTCACTAATAATCCCGGTGTTTTTGGTTGCTCTTCAGATCCAGATAGCATGCTTGAGATGCCTGTGAGGCTGAAGTATCAACAGCAAGATGTTGCCTACGAATTTGCGAATATTCTTCATGCATTGCAGGTATTTTCATAACTAATGGAGTTATCCTAAAAGTCAAGTGGCGTTTGAACAAGATACCATGTGTTTTGATTTAATGTACTCTTATTTGTTCACTGTAAATAGTTATGAAGTTTGAAAGAGCTTGGTGGTCTTTTTTGACTGCTAAACTAGTTGTACATGAGTTTGAAGACTACCAAGCTCTTACACACCTAATAATGAGAGACCACTAAGCTCTTCTACATCTTTGAACTATTTAGAGTGAACAAGTAAGAGTATATTAAAACAAAACACATGGTATCTTGTTCAAACGCCACTTGACTTTTAGGATAACTCTATTAGCACCGTGGTTTATGTGAGGTGTAGACACTGGGTGGCCTCCAGACTATGGAATTAGCAACAGTCAGGAGGCATAGAATTGCAAGTACACACTGATTAGATTGTCCTAGGAATTGAATTCTGCTTTCTACCTAGTTGTCAAATCCTGCCCTTTCTTGGACACTCCTTGCTTTCAAGCAACCACAAAAATAATTCTCCTTACCAGCTCTAGCATTCTAAACACGTAGCGATATAACACAGGTAGTGCAATTTCATGAGTGGAGGAGCACTTTCATGTCAGCGCCCTGCAGAAGCTCCTCATCCTGCACAGACCAACAAGACGCCGAGGAAGATGAATTGCAGCGCTTCAAGAGATCAAGAACATCGGAGGTGAATCGCCTTGTGACTCACAAGGATTTAGAGGAGAGGATGGTAAAGCCTTGGGAAAAGTACACAAGTACACTGTTGATGAATTTACTGCAAATGATGTCCGCATGGCGAAACACTGGATACTTATACTCTAGAGAACACAAAGAATTGGTCTGAACTAAGGTAGAGAGACTTCATTCCGACCCTTCTGAGGATTCTTTTTACCATCAAAATTCCTCGAAATCTGATGGAAGTTTGAAATCATTGACTTCCACAAACGAGATTTCAGAAAATTTGTTACCATGGGCTGGTTCGGCACAAATTGAATTAATTATGAAATTGCCAAAATTTTCACATATTGTATTCCTACAGATTCTAAGAAATTGTGAAGAAACCTGAAGATAAATTGTCTCTAATAAACTAGACTTGGGAACCGAAGTCAACTTCATATTCATACTTCACATTCATAGAACGATGGGCATCCTAGAAATCTACGAAGAATTTGCTTTGCCGAACTTCTCAGCCGAAAATAAAATAATTATTAGGCAAAAAATTGATGAACTAGCCAAGGTAGTAGAGTACTAATTTATTTTTAAAAATATGCAAACAACAAACATGAGTTGATACTTATATTTGTTTTTTTTTAAGTCAAGTAGTTGTGACCATGCAAAGTGACCAAACATAACCTATAAATTCTTGGTGAAATGCATGAGTTTACAATTGTGAGGGGACATTTTGAGTGCATTTTTGTAGCACTTCTAATGATATGAAATTGGAAACAGAGTAAAGTTTCTCTGCTTTATGAACATTGAAACTATGTCATGCCTATCACTTGCACAGTCCTTTGTACTATTCTATTACAATATATTATTCAATTTGTCCATTCTAAACATAATTTTTAATGCAAAAGTTGATGTGTTCATGAGAGAGAAGTAGAAGGCACAAATTTACTAAACAACCCCAAGTACCTTTGGCCTAAGGTATGAAACCCATACATTTGGAGGCAATCTTTTCTACATGTACTTTTTACAAGCATCAACCCATTAGTGACCAAGAGACCACATTGTAGTCAGTGATGTGTTAAAAACATAAATAATAGAAAATCCATGAATAATTGAATTTTGAATTATGATGTTTAGAGTTATAATATACATCTTCTAATATACATCTAATATACATCTTAAAATATACATCTTCTAAAAAAATAAAATTTCAATTTGGAACTGTGCAACTATCAAAATACCCATGAACATATTGCAAATACTTGATAATACAATAAACACTTACAAATATAGCATATGTACTATATAGTATTTTTTGTGTGAGGAAGTTTGAAATAATTTTGTTTTTTTTTTTTTTTTTAATTAGTGTATGTCTTTCCATTAGTATATGTATTCCAATCTTGGTCAATGTACCAACTCCTTTCATATTTTAAGGTATGATTTTTTGTCCTAAGCCGTATATGGATAAATCACTACCACTAGTAAAATTCATAATAACTATGTATGAATCAATTCTTGACATAAAAAATTACAACGGAGAGATGTTCACATAGGTCATTTCTGAACCTCCTCACTTCTATTTCACAAAATCTCATTTTTGAGTACGCATTATAGAGTTCAAAGACATTCTACAATCTTCCAATCCAACGGTATGATCTTACCAAGGTTTAACCGGCACTTGTTAAATCAAGCTATGTTTACATTTATACAATTAAATACTATTAATAGTATTCATAATTTGAAAAAAGAGAAGTAAAAAAATCACCAAAAAACTACGGTTTTTCAAAACCACCATAGCACTAAAGCGTTAATATGATAGGCTATGCCATTGGAAGTAAAGGGTCTTACTCAAGTACAAAATAGGGACAAAGTTGCATTGTGCATCTACAAAGCACACATAGAATTGCTATTCTCACTCATTTGCATGGGGGCCTCTTTTTGTGGGTTGAAAAATCACTCATTTACAATGCAAATGCCATTCAAACATGTGACTTGGTGAATGAAAAATTTAATTTTTAATAACTCCTACAAACGTAGAAAAGAGACCCTAGAAAGGAAATAGAGCCACATCCTCTCAATCACCAATTTCTTGCCCCAAGAGGTAAATATCAACGCACACTAGTTATCAATGAACTATGAAATTCTCTATATTTAGAGAAGCGACATTAAGCTAATATCTAGTTTTCACAATAACACATTCTAAGGCCCATCATCTTAACCCCTAAGTGACGGATCAACCATTTTATGGTCGCTGCCCTTTTTTTACGGGCTGCCCGAGATGGAAAAAACATTTTTTTAGAAAATAAAAAATATTTTCCAATAGGAAATCAAGTCTACTTTCCAACCCAATTTGAATCATGTCGATCCGAGTTAAACTCCACCGGGGAGAAATTTTCAAAGACAAACACCCTCTACATTGGCTAGTGTTAGAAAATTTACTATTTCGGGAAAGTAATGATGTTCTCTCCATTGAAAAATGTGCAATTTTGAGTTTTACAATAGAATGTCTAGTTTTAACCAATCATATCAAATTTCAAATTCTAAAAATAAAATTTGTAATTTTGATAAATATTTGAAGCTAAAGGCTTCTATATTCATTATGAGAGAATAAAAAGCTATTTTTTGAAATTTGATTGTATGAATAATTACTAAACATCAAGCTCCTCATTTTCTCTTTTGGACTAAACTTCATCAAAGTTGAAGAAGTATTTTTTTATAACACATTTATGTTTTGCCCTTACCCCGGCCGTCGTTTAGGGGTTAAATGCAACACTCATAATTAAAGAGTGGTTTGGTAAGTCCTTAACCCCTAAAAGAACGGGGGGTGTTGAACTTAGCTCTTGTTTTATTGACTAGCTCTTGTAGCACGCTCAATTCCTCATTGGTGTGGGTAAATTTTGACGATTGGCACCATTGAAACTAAAGAAGAGTTACATAGTCTTTTTAAGAAAAAAAAAGATCTACAAAATTGCACAATTTTTGAGAAAATTCCATTGTTGAGAAGATTGATGGAACTTGTTTGGGATATTTTGTACAGTGGGGTCCAACATGGAATGGCGTTTTTGGTTTCGCAGTGAGAAAATTTTCAGTACTGCCAACTTTGAAAGCCTCCCGAGAGCTCAAATATTGGTATTTTACCACGAAAATTTTACCAGAGACTTATCTTTAAGTTAATTATATGTATGCCAAATTTCAAGGCCAAAAGATTCACCCAAAAAAAGTTATTCAGAATCTACCAACATTGGTAGCTGTGGAAATGTTTTCACTGCTGCCAACTTTGACAGCCTCCCAAAGATTGAATTAATTTTTTTTTTGCCATAAAATTCTAGGAAAAAAAACTTCTTTATGTTAATGACATATGATAAAAATTTCAAGGCCAAAAGATTAATACAAAAAACGATATTAACAATCTACCAACATGTGTAGTTGTGGGAAACAATGGGGGAAACTACACACATTGGTAGATTGTAAATAATTTTCTTTGTATAGATTTTTTGACCTTGAAATTTGGCATGAATGATTTTGTCATAAAGAGCATGTTGTACCAAAAATTTCATGGTAAATAGACAATTTCTCAACCGTAGGGAGGGTGTCAAAGTTGGTAGCAAAGTTTCCCCCATTGTTTCCCACAACTACACATGTTGGTAGATTGTCAATATCTTTTTTGTATTAATCTTCTGGCCTTGAAATTTTTATCATATGTTATTAACATAAAGAAGTTTTTTTTCCAAGAATTTCATGGCAAAAAAAAATTAATTCAATCTTTGGGAGGTTGTCAAAGTTGGCAGCAGTGAATAACTACCAATGTTGGTAGATTTTGAATAACGTTTTTTTGGTGAATCTTTTGGCCTTGAAATTAGGCATACATATAATTAACTTAAAGATAAGTCTCTGGTAAAATTTTCGTGGTAAAATACCAATATTTGAGCTCTCGGGAGGCTTTCAAAGTTGGCAGTACTGAAATTTTTCTCACTTCGAAACCAAAAACGCCATTCCATGTTGGACCCCACTGTACACATGCTAAAATCGGATTGTTCAAAAGTGCTCCAAGATTTTTGAAACTTTAACTCATTGTAGAAATCACCATTTGAAACATGTGCAAAAAATTTCAAGTAATTTGGAGGTGTGAGGAGGAAGATTTGAGGGCCTGAAGTGACGTCAAGATACCCACCGTGCAACTCAAAAAAATCACCAAAAATCGCTCACTTGATGAATTTCTGATCAAGAAGTATGTACAGATTCGACACCAAGATACCCACCGTGCAACTCAAAAAAATCACCAAAAATCGCTCACTTGATGAATTTCCGATCAAGAAGTATATACAGATTCGGCTCTCAAGAAGAGCCAGGGTCTCTTTGTTGCTCATCCTACAATTCAAAGCCCAAAAACCCAAATTTCCTCACTTTGTAGTTCCAGAAGCCGCATGGGGGCCTTACAGTCCTTTAGGGTTAATTACTAATTCAAAACTTCAACAATTCGTAACTTGTTCAGATGATATACCAGTACCATTGTTTATATATTTTGCTGCGTTAGAATACTCTAAGAAAGTTGGGACAAGATCCACACAAAGAAACTCCACTCCAATGATGGAAACCACTATCGATAACTGAAAGAAAGCCACAGGGATGGGTTCCCACCACAATAACAAGCATCTGTGGTACTTCCAAATTCTCTCTCGGTATTGCAGATGCATATTCTCGCTGAAAGTCAATCAAGAACGGATTATGATATGCACTTCAGTAACCTAATAACACTACCCTGCCCAACTTGAAGCCAAGCCGGCTTCAAACATGTGCAACCCAAAAAAATCAATTGGCCCAATCCACACATCAGCACCACGTCTCTGGCGATGCGGTGTGTCATGCATAGTCCATAAAGAAAGAAAAAGCAACCCCAAGCATGAGCCTTAGACCACAACATAACGACCCTCACAGAAAATTCCAACCTACATCACAAACAATAAGATACAAAACTGAAGTTGCCACCCCCGACTGGTACACAACTTCAATGGACAACACTTCAAAACCGCAAAACTCTAACCAGCAAACTTCAAACTGAGGAACAAGCAGCTCCTCCCCAATGGACCCAGTGAATGCCAATTGGAGAAAATGAATTCCAAGACAAGCGGCAAACAATTTCAGGGCTTGGGTACCCGGGGAATGTGACCAGGTCCTTCTCAGCACCATTTGCCTTTGCTTGCAAATAATATAAATGTTGGTGTCCATACCTGCATTGCGCTCCATCTTAAGTAACCAACTGACCAAGTGGAGAATCTACCAGCTGAAATGATTGAATAATATAAGACAAAAATGAAAGCTAACAATGTAACGAGCCAACCCACCTTTCTACTGTAACAATGTATGTTACAGGACATGTCAATGTGTTGGAAGCCTCTCCCCGCACCTTTGATCAACTACTTACAACTGCCGAAATCCCCTGCCACCTAAATGAGGACGCAATTCCACACCTCCCGGAGAATTCACGACTCCGCTCGGTGTCGTCCCACCTACTCTCGCATCCATTCTCTCTGCCAGCAACAATCGTTGTGGCCAAATATCAGTCGGCCCGCCAGCCACCGCAATCCACCAGTACTCAATGACCTTGACAGAGACTCATATGAACATGGTCATAAGCACCTCGCTCCACCTCAATGCGCCTACAGTCATCGCTCCCACGCTCTAAATGTTTCCACGACGATTCCATATGTCACACTCGCTGCTGCACGGATCGCCACAACCGACGTACTCCGTCACTGGTTACCCTCTGCCACCCTTAGCTTACAAAAACTATGATGTCGTTGCAGCTAAAAGGGTTGACAAAATCTCGCCCATAGTCTGGACGTCCCGCTCCTTCTGTACGGCGGTGGAATCCTTGTCTCCCCCGGACTCCAGAACGGCAGCATCCAGAACCAGCTTCTGCTTTGCGATTCTGAATATGCTCTCGTCCACAGTACCGTTCGTCACCAGCCTGCACAAAACCATCGTCCCACCGTCACTGCCACATTCTCATCACGTACATTTTGCGCCTTCCAAAACCTCACGTGGCAGAATCATAGTTACACTGAAGCCACCATTCTTCATCAATCCTTCATCAACGACACCCCAGTAACTCTATAACTTAAATCGCCCTGGACCGGAACCCCCACAACCAATACATTAGCACCACACCAAGCAAACTCTGCACCACCCTCACAACACCTCCGTTGTCCCCATTATCATTTCACCCATATTCTCGCCCCCACCTATCAACCACCGCCACCAAAACTTACCGATATACCGTCACGGGTTTTGTCTGTCCGATTCGATGGCAACGATCTTCCGCTTGCCGATCCATTTGCGGATTGAAATCCACGTCATGTATGATTACAGTATCTGCGCCCGTCAAGTTCAGACCTTGCCCACCGGCCCTCGTTGACAGCAAAAACACGAAGATATCCGGATTGGTATTGTAATCGTCCACCAGATTCTGCCTCTCCGTCACCGGGGTGCTGCTCCCATCATCACATCAACCCGCGAATGTTAGAATCATCCCATCCCACCTCCAACATGCTCCACAATGCCTATCATGTGTCGCCATCACCTGCAAATTCACGCATACTCCTTGCACCTAAGTCACTACTCCCGCTGCCTCTACCCAACCAAGCCTTCTCGGCCCACCTTGCCAAGCTGGAACCTGCTCGACATGGCTCCTCCAACATCATCGACCTCTCACACCGGATACTCTTCACATGCGCCCTACACGCCACAAACCTCACAAAGAACGCTAAAAAAGAGCACAACATTCTATACCTTCCATCCAGCCGAGTGAATCGGAACCCCATCACGGCCAGCGCCCACTCCAGGATGTCCAACATGTTTGTCCACTGGCTGAAAATCAGAGGCCGGTGCCCTTGCTTCTTTAGCTGCGGTAACAGCCTTACCAGAGCCTGCCACGTACCCCACAACTTCATTCCATCAGAACCCACTTTCACATCGCAGCCAATCACTTCACAATCAATCTTCTCCGAAAAAGAAAAAATACCAAATCCTCCCACAATGTTGTCGTCTACTATGACCGCATCCCAACCTGCACATCCCAGCTAAATAACTACGACCAACGACAACCAAGCTCTCAACCCCTCAACAGCCCCTCAAGTTACTCACTTGACACTTGGCAGAAGCCAAGGCATGACTATCGTCCAGCTTCCCTTGACCTCCAGGAACTCCACCATACACCAAACACATCTGTGCAACCGTCAGACAACACACATGTTAGCATATCTCACCATACTAATGCTGTCCCGTGCCAATCACGACTACCCCCATCTGTCCCCGTATCAAAAATATCACTGCTAAAACATCACGTCTCCCATTTGCATTCACAGCTAAATCTCCTCCAAACAACTCCCACCCTCTCCAATACTTGCACCCTAGCCGTCAAATACACCAAGGTTAATAGCTTCATGGCCGCACTCTGTGGAGCGTGAAGTCGCTGTAGCTGTTCAGTTCTTCTTGGACTCGCTCCACCGTGCACTCGTTCCCAAATACCGCCATCTTGTGGTACTTTCGTGCCAATTTCCTCACCGTCTCCTCCGTAAAAATCCGTCTGATCAGCAGAGGATGATTTCCAAGCTGTCCAAGTACACTCTGCCACGTTAGCCACTCTTTCCAGCAGCAATCGACCTACCCATAACTACCCACCAAAACTGTGCCAACAACAAATACCACAGCCTACACTATTGCAACTCCACGGACACACCCTAAACCGCCTTCTCCATTCCCAAACAAACTCTCTGCTCCGCCACCGTACCTTCCTCAGCTGTGTGAAGATGTTTGACACTTGTCGCCGGGCCAGACAGTCCAGAATATTCGTAGACGTCGCTTTCGAAGTCTTTGATGCCCGTGCAGCCATCGCCAAAGCACGGTACTCCGTCACCGCCTGCTTGTAAGCAGCAGCTTGTTCCTCCAGCATATCCACCGAGAGCACCTGAACGCACACCCCACCGCACCTCATTAGCAAGGGTCCCTCTTCGTATCTCAAAATAGGCCAAACCATAACTATCCACATATCGATCCTACTACCTACTTAACCCAATACTTCTAACACCACAACTTCTGGATGCCCACGGCCTCCCTTGCAAACAGGTCTCTAACCAACAAACCTGCATGTTCAAAACACGTCAGCACACGCATTGCAAATACATATCTCTCCCCTGCCACACCCCCACGCACAACAGTACCTCATGGGTCTTGGCCACCAGCTGCTTCATCACGTCGCTCTTCACACGCCTCAACACAAATGGCCCAAGGATAGCCTTGATGTGCGTGATCAGATCCTTGTCCTGCGCCAAAACACCGCTTGTGCTGTTCCTCGTTCCAAGGTACTGATCCAGGTCTACACCAGATGTATCGAATATATCTGGCATCATAAACTCCAGAAGTGACCACAGTTCCTGCCAAAACGCAACTTGCCAATTCAGCATGCCATGCACCACTCCTAAACCCAAACATGACGTCAACGGACTCGGTGACCACCCCATCTGGTGCATCCGACCTCCACTCTCTCATCCCAAACAGAGCATCCACCTACTTCCTCAACACACTCCACAACATTCACAAGGCTGTCCACACTAACGCACAAACCGGAACACTTACGCCATCCAACTCCCCGAAAAAACCTCCCTCTACACCATGCTTCTATTCATCACACGCAATTCCAAACCCACGGACTAATACCTTCCACTCCCCACTCCCGACTCAAACCAGATCATCACGCTCCGACCCACACCTCCCTCCGCCGCCCACACGCACCTGTAAATCGTTCTGGAGAGGAGTTCCTGTCAACATTACACGTTGCTTTGCCTTCTGAGCCACGTCTCGCAATCGTTTCGCACGATAACTCCCCCGATCCTTCAGCAAATGGGCTTCGTCCATCAGCACCGTGCTCCAATTCCACTTCTTCAAAAACTTTCGATCTTCCTTCATTTGCTCGCTGCCAAACATTCCGCTCAAACCGTCTTAGCACTAGCCCCGAACCATCACTCAATCACCTGCCTCTGCTTGCATGTCCCCTACCTACATCTACACATACGCTGGGGTCCAATTCTAAACTCACACCAAACAGTCACCCTACTGCGTATGCATGTGTGCGAACAAACTTCACAAATCCAAGCACTACAAAGGAGTTCCCAGCTCGTGGTGTCACATGACTGACACTGGCAACCCGGACTAATCACCGAACGATGATGTTTACACCATCTCCAACTCGATCTAGCCCTCACTTTATTCGCTTTCCCCACGCTCACAGACAACTATGAATAAGCGACGCGGAAGATGTAAGAAGAATCCACTTCAGACAAAGCCCATTGCCTCTCCTGGGGCAACCAGGGTCCATCTTTCGGGACCACCGATGGACACGTACACCTGTCCCAGTTTCCCATTGGGATGGGATCGTCAAATACCCATCAACATCGCTCTCCACGGCACGACCTCATCACAGACACTCTGCTCAACGGCACCTTCACAACAGGATAATCGAAGGACCTAACCGGATTCACTAACCTCTGCCTCTCAAAGAGGGAGTAGCAGGTAAGCATTACGTTGAAAGGTGCTGGCCCCTTCCCCTTCGCCGCACGATGCAGCCTCTCGTACTGCACAGCCCTCTCGTTCCCATGGTACAATACCACTGTAAACGCAGGGCACCATTTCCTAATTTCTCTCAGCCAATTCTCTAGAAGTGAAGCTGGGGCCACCAGCAAATGAGGGCCTGGATCTCCATCCAAGTGCTTCAAAAGCGCCAGAAAGGCAACGGCCTACACACACATACACCGCCAACCAACGTATCCAGGTCAGATTATACACTACTACCGCACATGCCATCTTCTCAAATCATCAGCTATCCAATAACCCCTCGCTGCACATAACTCCACGACTTCGCAAGTCGCATGACCGAACCGTGCTAAAATAGATCTCACCAACCCAGAGCCAAAGGATTTCACGTCTCAAGAAAACAGCTCCATTCAGCCTATGACCAGAACAGAAAGACCCAGCATCTCATCCTATCCAAGGGCAACTATTACAGAGATGAAGCGTTCCACCGTTCTGTCGCACCTCAACTCTGCTCATACGCTCCCAACGTCATCTATCCTCACACCAACCTAGACGCCCATACCTGTGGACTATGGAGGACAGGGGGTGGAGGCAGGTCCAGTTGGTAATCTAACCTGAACAGTCTTCCCCAGACCCATTTCATCTGCCAAAATAGCTGGAAACAACAACTAAACATCAGCACACCATAAAAAACAACTTGCTACCTTCTTCACTTCTTTATCCTCCTACACCTGCACTTTAACACATTGTAGTGGACGTTCCTCAAACACACACACACACATCATCAACGCACATAAACACGCACCAACAGGAACAACCCTCCACATTCATACGCTCCAATAAATCATCCCTCCCTGATGCACTCCCTCCTACTACTGCCTCTTCTCATGCTCCTCCTACTCATACTTCTACTATCACCACTACTATTCATACTACTAACACTCCTATTACACAGCTTCTCCGTCTCCAAAACCCTCCACTAAAACCATGCACAAAATCCTCATAACTACTACTCCACTTCGTGCCCGGTTCCACGACTGTCATGGCTACAGGAGAAATACCTCCTCCAACATTCTTCCGATGTAGCAGCAACATAAAGTTCACGCCCACAAGCTGGTAAGGCTTCAGTACGCGACTCACATCGTTCTCGGCAATCCCACACGCAGCACACACATCTGCCTGGTACCACAAAACCATCCACGTTTTCAACACCTCAAAACATGCCCGTTCTCTCAAACCACAGCTGCTTGACGGGTCCTCCAAACTCCACAACCTATGCAACCTCCACATCTTTCACCCTTGTACTCCACATTGGCAGGGTTGGCCCCGACTTTCAGATTCAGATGTCATGGACAACTCTTGCGACACTAACAGGACACGTTCACGTCTTGTCACCCATACCTGAGAGACGATCTTCGCAGCGGATGCATCCACTTCGGCGTAGCGGTCAATATTGACCGCATCATCGGACGTGCTGGTGGCTTTCAGCTCGCTCTTCAAACTAGCCGCAATGCGATGACACTTTTGTAGAGTCTTGATGATTGGATTGTCCTCCGAACGCTGTCCCGCACCTGAGCTCACCAGTGGAACGACTCCGACTGGCCTAGAAATTTCGTGGAGGTTCTTATTGGTAGCTTCGTCTCCGAGGATGTCTATCTTCTCCACCATTATATTCGGCAACGTTGGTGTGCTCGCTACAAGAGAATCACGAGCTTTCGACTTCTTTCTCCTCATCTCAGCCATCGGATCGAAATCTTCGTCGTCACTGTCGTCCACCATTTCTAGCTTCTTTCGCCGCTTCTTTTTGTGTTTTTTAGACTTTCGTGGCCGCTCCTCTTCTTCTTCTTCCTCCTCCTCCTCCTCCTCCCCCTCCTCCTCGTCTCCTTCCACTGCACCGTCCTCCTCCGTCTCCTCCCAATCCAGAAAAGGTGCGCTTGGTTCGGGGAAGTCTACATATTCCTCGATCCTCCTGTGCCGCTTCTTCCCATGCTTTTTAGACCTGCGTTTCTCGTCCTCCGACTCTTCAAATAACGGTGATCTCGGCAGTGGATTTGCGGACGGAGCCTCCTCCTCGTAATCCACCGGGCGTTGCGGTCCCTTTATTATGATCCGAGGTCGAGGCTTGGCTGGTAATGGTTCCTGCACCGGAACATTCTTCGAGTGACCGTTGGAAAGCTTCAGAATGATTTTGGTTGGCTTCCGCTCTAATCCTCGCACAGGCGCAACATGACCTGCGCTTAGTAGTCGAGAATTCCTCACATTGAAGTTCCCACCTTCTGAGTCCGAATGATCCTCAATGTGCCCTCTCATGTTGGGTGCCAAATGCTGGCGATCACTGCAGTGCTCTCTCGGGTCGGATCTGTAGAAAGGTACTACACGCTTAGCAACACATGACAGCTCAGCCGAATCGCCACTGGAGACTGTAAATGATATTCAGAAGAGAATTTGACAAGGAAATAAATAAAAAGCAGGAGTTCAAGAGGCCAGGCCAAATCGAAAAACCTCTCGAATTCTCAACACACCCGGTTGCATTCCATACACCACTTGGCACCACAAAAGAATCTTTGCTGTTTACGAGCGACGCCTCTTCTTGCAAGTAGACTTGTCCGTCACTTGCTCCTGCAAACCCCAACGTGTATGGAACCCGTCAGTGCAACGCAATTTGTTGCTCGAAAGGCTGCTGCCCATCCCTATCCAGAGTTGCAAACCTTCAGGACGCGACGATCAACACTGATCCATTACTGCAAGGTTTTTAACAAACACTGTACGAGCGTAAGACATTGCGTCGCCATCGTCCATAGAGCTCGAGATTTTGAAGAACTAGGTCTTCCTCGACTAATTAAGACCCGGGGAAAGAAGTCGTCGCCCTTTCAGTTCTCTCGGTGCAACCCTCGTGGAGATTCTAGAGGAAAATAGGGATGTAAGCCTAGGCACCTGTTAGACTATCTCACTATATCCAATACTGGAGAACTCACTGCACTGGATGCCAGAATCCAACCTTCCACAGTCCTCCGTCCCAGCATTCAGTTCATAATATCATATTTGCCACCACCGTCAACTCACTGCGCGCAATTCCGTCATAAACTCCCTTCCAGCTAAAAAAACGCAATCATTCCTGTCATCCTCAAATTCCAATTCATCCACAAACCATCTCCCAAGCTCCGGTAATCATACCAACCAATAAGGAAGAAAACCCTGTCTCTTCGCAGCCTTCAACTTGAACAAGAACTTCCGTCCCTGAATTTCAACAACTAAACATCCATCCGACTGAGTGTGGCGGTGAATTCCCTCTGGCTCTTTCCCCTATCTAAAACATATTCTCGTCTAAAAAAATCCGATTCAAACGGAAAGCACTGCGGGGAGGGAATAATCTCGCCGAACCGATTAATTCAATTCATCGCCAAAAGAAAAATTCTCAACCCCGTCGGAATTGCAATGCCAAGAGCAGAAAATTCACACGCACCTGAGAAAAAAGAAGAAGACAGCGCGACGTCCCCCGCAACAACCGAACCCGTCGTCTGCTCGGATCGCAAATTCGGTCATCAGAGCGAGCTACTGAACAAGGGTACTGCAGAAAGGAAAACCTAAAAATAGAAACGTAGGAACGCTACTGACGAAGGCGCAGAGGTGCAAGGCCGCTGGCCACGCCGATCACCGCTAAAACCCAAAAACCTAAAACAAGGTAAGGTCGGTCAACACTTAAGGTGAGGCGCGAAGGCAGCGTGCGGAAGAGCGCACCTGCATGGAATGCAAAAGTAACTCGTAGCTAGGGAAAGGAAGGAAGGACGGGGACCGAAGAAAAGGGCGATGGCGGGCGGGCGGGCGGGGCGGGGCGAGCGGTAGACTGAAGTACGGTCGGCGAGAGTAAAAGTGTCGCTACGAGGAACTCAAAAGCAAACGGAGACAGACAGAGATGGCAGCGAGTGAGGTCTCATCGTCTGATCCTGTGCCAGTGAGAGAGACAACAACAATTCACAACAAAGCCGGCCCCTCTAACTCACTACTTCATAATACCGTACCTACAAAGCAGCCCAAGTGCGGTAATTCATTCTAAAATAGATAGCCGAAAATTCTGGAAATTTCTTCTTTTTAAAAAAATTGTAAAGAAATAATGGATTTTTCGATTAGTCACAACTTTCTTTTTCTTTTTCTTTTTCTTTTTCTTTTTTTTCTTGTTTTTATTTTTCATTTTTTCATTTTTGCAACCCGCGGCAAGTTTTCCAATCAAGTAGTAAGACAATTTCACAGCCGGGAATCGAACCGCCAACCTGTCCATTCGGTTTCGGTACCTTACCACTATCACTCCTTGGTAGTTTAGGGTCATCTCGGACCCGCAATTTGTTTTTCAAAAAACAATTAGATATTCGGCAAAAAGGTGTTGAAGCCGAGACAACGACAATTGACAACAAAGTCAACCCCTCTAACTTCATAACACTGGATCTACAAAGTAATTCCGGGGCAAAAATTCATTCTGAAATAGATGACCAAAAATTTCGGATTTTTTTTTTAATTTGTAAAGAAATAATGGATTTTAGTGAATATTCCTTTAGTTGCGATTTTTTTAAAATCAATTAGATATTCAGCAAAAAAGGTGCCAAGGCCGAGACAACAACAATTAACCCCTAAACGTCACAGCGTCCAGAAACTAGACGACGAATGATTTCAAAGCCTTCTCACGTTCTCATCAACGCTTGGATGATACTCATCCAATTTTTTGGAGATTCTTCACCAAGTTGTTGTCCTATCTAATGGCTGGATTTAGTCATACTAGAGTACATATTTTTCTAAAATTGCAAATGTAGAAGTATGTCAAGTCGTTGACCAAGCCAAAATTGCATTGACTCTAGTTCAAAGTGGAATCGTGAAAAATGAGGTCATAAATTTAAGAAACACAAAAATTTCAAAGTATCACCACACTTAAGAGTATCTCATTTCAAACTCATTCCAAAAAAATTTACTCAAAAAATATTGAAATTTAGTTTGTAATCGAATTTAGAAGGAATTTTTAATTTTAACTTTCAAATTTTATAATTAAATATTGGTGATTGTATTAGTGAATGGAACCGTACAGATGGAATGTAAAATTCAAGATCTAGAACTTTCATATGTATATCAATTCCAGAATATTCTTCTAAATGGTAGTTTATAATGTTTTCTCTCAAATTGTCAATTCCAGGGACACTTTGGTACATTAAGGGGTTAACAACAAAGTCAACCCCTCTAACTTCATAATACCATACCTTCAAAGCAGATTCGGGGCAAAATTAACTCAAATAAATGGCCGAAAATTCTGGAAATTTATTTTTTTAAAATTTGTAAAGAAATAATGGTTTTTAGTGAATATTTGTTTAGTCGCAATTTGTTTTTTAAAACAATTAGATATTCAACAAAAAGGTGTCTAAGTCGCTATGCAGGTATAGTAGAAACACTACTAGGTTTAGTTGTGCAAAAGTTCGGCACGACGGTTTCACCGATGGAATTGTTCTCTAGGTTCATCAAGTAGGGACACTTTAACATTTTACTCTTGTTCATAACCCAAATTCACCATAGGACTTAAAACTAGGATTGGACTCTAACTAAAGGTTTGTTTCCACGTGCCACCCAAATTGTCATCAACCTATGTGACCCCAAAAGAAATCACATAGCCTTATATTTGGCATACATGTGCGATAATGGGGTATTTAATGGGAGTCTATTTACCAGTCACAAGTCATGGTTTTTAGGGGACACTCATTTATTAAAAAAATCTACTTTTGTATTGTACAATGAGTAATAATAAATTTCACCCTATATTACTTTTGTTTTTTTGAAATTTGCTTTAAACCAATGAAATTGCAATTAAAGCTCCTACTTTGCTAGTATTTATTGCAATAATATTCCATACTACACAACACGTGAATTATGCCATAGTGTGGGTAGATTACAACTTATTTGCCAATTTCTATAATTTGCAGAGCCTACAACAAACAGCTAAAGAGTATTTCAATCCACAATTTGCAAATGGAAATGACCATTTTTCATCCAAATTCCTCTTCTTTCAAAAACTATACTCACTCTAATAATTTATTTATTTCAAACCCCTTTGTTGCTATGGTATTTGATATGTGCTAAAAACTAATTTGGGTGATTAAATGACAACCTAAATTATACATGATTATGTCTTCCTCATTTCTTTGAAGCTATAGTATACTCAAAAATTGTATAATTTTTATTAATCATGAATAAACGGCACCCCATTTTTTTTTTTTGCATACACATGTCACTAGTAGAAAAATGTAGTAACTATTTGTGATTGAGTAAATTATGTATGGATAAGGTGAACGTGGTTTCACTCAACTTAATTTTTTAATTTTTCTATAGTGGTGACATCGCGGGAAAGTAACTCTTGGAAAAAACCCTAAACTGCATGAGAGATAAAAACCCTCTTGCAATGATTCATGGATTTGGTTGAAAATCACATAAAAAACCACATGGCGTAATATTGACTTCAATCTAGCAGTCAATGTCAGGATTTTAAACCATATTTTTTAGAAAGTTTGCAAAAACCTATATGAAATAGAGGTTTTTTCAAGCCTTTTAAAGTAGTCAAAACTATTTTTCCTTCAAAACCTTCTATTGCCATTTCCTGTCCTCGCATAGTCGCATTGTCCCTTCAACTGTCGCTGGACCCACCTAATTATTGCTTAAAGACCCTTAAATTTAATTACTTAACTCTAAAGCAAGATATGTCCTTGTTTCCTTAAACCTACTACAAATCCACACACAATAACACCCCAATCTACAAGCTCCAAGTGTCAAAACTCCATATTTACAACATCTACACACACAATTGGTCTCCAAAAATACCCAGAAGGCCAGATCTTAAACACCACATGCATAATTTCATTCCTTTTGTACTAGGGGACTTGAATATTAATCATAAAGCCTCGGTATACTAGCCGTGTCTTGGCTTCTTCAATCCTCCTTGCTAACACAAAGTTTGGACTCTCAATCCCACGACCTCTCGACTTGGACGGTCATAGTGTGAAGCGGCCCTAATTCCAAAGAAAGTTTTTGTAATAAAAAAAATCAACCAAGTAGTAGGCGGTGCAATACTTTACTGTTATATGATGTAATGGTGCTATGACGATTTAGAGTTTTTTTCATATCAATGGAGACTTTGGACATGGGACGGGTTAACCCCTAACTGGATCATGAACATATTCAAAAACCTTGCAACTTTCTCATACAATTTTGGATGACTTTCATCCAAGTCACCTTTGTAAGACTATCAAATTGTCTATCAATTACCATAGTTTTCTTGTGATGAGGATTTGTTAATAATATTGGAGAGACCTCCAACTGCAAGTATGTCAAATTTGTTGGGTAGATTTTATACTTGTAATGGTCCTCTCATGTACACTTCATGTACATTTGAGCCATGCTAATATCTATCTTTGAGGCTAGCATCTTCTTGTGTTCAAAGGATTGGTACGTTTAGGGGTTAAAACTTTGTGAAAAAGCAAGCCTGGTGGGGTTGCACATGGAAACAGGCCTAACCCCGTCGGTCGGTCCGTTTTCGACGACGACGAGCTCTGTTTCTGTTTCTGTTTCCGCTCTTCCGATTCTTCAGTCACTCGCACCAGATCCTTCTTGCCTGCACCTTGATTGAGGCTCTTCTGCACATCGTTTGTGCAGCGATTGATGTTCTTGCCTTTGGTTGCAACGAATTGAATTTGTGCACAATACGTTTACATATTATTAGGTTGGTTTTGCGGAGGACGGAGTTTAGTTAAACAGCAGTTTAATTTTGTCGATCTGTCTTACCTGCGATTGGATGTATGTAATTTTGACAATCGGTGTGTGTAGCAATTCGATTTGCAACGAATTGGATTTGTGAATAATTACACATTAGGGTTAGCTTGTTGTTTTTGTGGAGGACGGAGTTTATTGAACAGCATCAGGAGGAAGAATGTCTCGGCGCTATGACAGCCGGACGACGATCTTCTCTCCGGAGGGGCGGCTCTACCAGGTGGAGTACGCCATGGAGGCCATCAGCAACGCGGGCGCAGCAATTGGCGTGCTGGCCAAGGACGGCGTGGTGCTCGCGGCCGAGAAGCGCGTCACCTCCAAGCTGCTGGCCACGTTGAAATCCACGGAGAAGATGTACAAGATCGACGACCACCTCGCGTGCGCGGTGGCGGGCATCATGGCGGACGCCAACATCCTCATCAACACCGCGCGTTTGGCCGCGCAACGGTACACGCTGGCGTACCAGGAGCCCATGCCCGTGGAGCAGCTGGTGCAGTCGCTGTGCGACACCAAACAGGTAGCGAATGTTTCTGTGGCCAACTTGCTATTCGAAAAATGGGCTTGCTATGTTGCTACTCCCTCCGTCCCAAAGTTATTGTCATGTTTGAAAGTGCTTTTTTAAGTAGGTCAAAAAAATACTTCCTTGTGGCTAATTTTATTTAGGTTGCAATGAACACATGCAATGTTCTTCAATCATTCTAGTGACATAATTTGGAACCTTTTTTAATCATGTTTCTTACAATATGATCAATGAAATTGGCTCAAAGAAATACCAAGCAAACAAGTTGGACAATAACTTTGGGACGGAGGGAGTATAAGAAAAATGCTTGAAAAGATAATCGCCATAATCTTCCCTTATCATTGGTCTGTATAGCCAAGAAAGCTATGCATTTGTAGGAAAAGAAAATTGTGAATCGAAAAAAAATGCTTTTTATTTTTCAAGTTTCAATTTTCAAATCGCCAATGGGAGTTCCTTGGAAAAATGAATTAAAAAAAATGACTGCAAACAGGGCTACACGCAGTTCGGCGGGCTTCGCCCCTTTGGCGTGTCGTTCCTGTTCGCTGGGTACGACAAGAACTTCGGGTTTCAGCTGTACATGTCGGATCCCAGTGGCAACTACGGGGGCTGGAAAGCGGGTGCCATCGGCGCCAACAACCAGGCGGCTCAGTCGATGCTGAAGCAGGACTACAAGGAGGACATGACGCGGGAGGAGGCGGTGCAATTGGCGCTGAAGGTGTTGAGCAAGACGATGGACAGCACGTCCCTGTCGGCGGAGAAGCTGGAGCTGGCGGAGATCAGCTTGAGTGCGGAGGGCGTGTTCCAGTACCAGGTTTGCAGTGCGGAGAATCTGAACAAGCTGCTGTTGAAGCACGGGATCACCCAAGCTGCGGAGGAAAGTAACTAATTAAATGAGTTGTGTATTGTGAAATTGATGGTAAGAACGAACACCCATCCTGTGAATACATTGATGCACAGACGTTACATTAGTGCTGCAATCCATTTTGTGATTACAGACGACTCAGAATCTTTGGACTCGTTGGCAATGTGGATGCTTTTTTTTGTGATTGAGCTTCAGGAGGTCCAGTTGTCGTTTCATTAGGTTTGCCATTCTCTAGGCTCGAGAGAAATTCATGCCACCCGACATTCATTTGGATTTGTGGTCTGTCGACATAAGGGCTGAAATGAAAACTCCCTATTAGTGTACACTAGCGTGCAACTAGATGTCCATCTGAAATAATTTGAAAAGATTTTAGTTGTCAAATAATTTCACAGTATTTTTAGAAGCTCTCTGTGAGGCTAACTTCTAACATATTTTGCTCAAAAGAAACGACAAACATAACTGTTTAAGCACGTTGTACATTACAAGCGGAGCAGTTGCGTGCTATTTTGGAAACGGGCTCTCAGGTTCAATTAGAAGGTGAGTTTATGGTGAGAACTGGGGATATATATTTTCAGCCTTCCGTACATTCAAACTATGACTCGCAGGTTGACGAAGACATGCTACCGTTGTGTGTACGTCTGGTGGAAGACTTGACAGACTTATTATTCTGCAAGGCTTTGTTCACTTGCAGCCTGGAGGCTTACACCAAATTAAGTTACAAGTCGACATAATAGTTTTACAATGATGAACCAATGCCGCAGAGCAAAGGAAAAGCAGACGTGATGGGACTAAACCAATGTGCAAATCTGGTACTCTGAGAAGCTGGCCGAAGGGCGACACTGAAAGCCAGGGGGACAGGAGTACGAAGCGGAGAGTATTCAGCTCAGGCTCAAAAACTTTCCGGGGGTCGTGTTTCTGTTGGACCTCAAACATCTCTTGGATCGGGTCTTGGATGTTCTCAGCTGGGAAATTTTCTAGTACAGGACACTGCGAGTGCTGAGCGATCTGCCCAGCCTCTGACTCATCATTGAATGTAATTGTGGATTTATTCGACGATTTCCAAATTCAGTGGATGGGGATGACGTCAAATTCATAGGGAGAATGGAATGGGGATGATCATGGTATCGATGGCATTGATGGTATTGATGGGGCACATGTACGCTGGGGAGGACAAGTTTCATTGGATGGGAGTGCACTCCATGTGTTGATGATCTAAGAGGGTGATGTATTTAGAGTGACGTTCAGTGGATGTAGAGAACCCCTCATCTCGAGAGATGCTTGATGTGAGTGATGGGGAGTGCATTCCATTCCCGAAACATCTTTCTTACTACACGAGCCATGTTCAAAACTTTTGGGTTGACCAAGTTAGGATCAAGACTGCAAACCATCGTGGGTATGACACCCGATTGCCCTCTATTGCCCAAATTTCAAAACCGAATTGAACTACTATGCTTTCTGATAAAATTTTGTTGGCTACTTGCATTCAATAAGTCGGTAGAAGGCAACTCATCCTTGGCATCGGCGTCCCAAGTTGCTTTGCATATCTCGCATTTGGTGCAATGCTTCCATTTGGATAGAACTTGGGCTTGGTGGCAGAGTTGTCCTTCATTAGCATCCACAATATTGCTTTGTAGACTCCGAGGTCATGTCTCCAGATGCTCATCGCATGGGGCGTTTCGTTTTGCAGGCCAAGGGAAGTCACTTCCAAATATTCCACAATGACGTCTGAACAAACAATAGGGTCTAAATAAATGTATGAAGATGAGAATTATAATTGTATTACATAGGGTGCTTAAATTCGAATACAAGAATGAAAATGAGAATATTACTAATATATGGTGGCATCCCCATGCCTACAGGTGCTTCCTTAGGTAAACAATGATGTGGATATCGTTCAAACCCTTGCAAAGTGAGCTCGGTGACGATCCCCAACAATCCTAATCCTCTCACCGGAGCTCGCATTGGCTTTGGACTGATGCTGGCTCACAATGATCTCTGCCTTCGCATTCACCCGCTTCACCCTCCTCACAAGACCGCCCAAACTGCACGTAGCAAGGAACCACTACAAGCAGAGGTGTCGTTTCTCACTCTGGAGGATCTTGTTGCTTTTCACTGTACATGTTTGTCCTACATGATGAATCGCACACACTATGTCCAACCAAAAAATTGGTGAGTGCGAAGTGGTGCCGTTTGACTCACGAAAGGAGTGAAAAGCGACGCCTTCTCCTTGTAGTGTACCCGGTGCCATGAGCTGACGCTATGATCACTCTACCCACCGTCAAATTGGAATACAAGGACAAGGCCTCTGCTGGGATTGACATGGCATTCGTATTCGTCTCCAACACAAGCTTTTGGAGCATCATCCATTGTGAGCTCGTGGCTTGAAACTACAAAGAGAAGGTGTCGCTTTTCACTTGGTAGGCGAGTCAAACGACGCTACTTCGCACACATCGCCTAATGCTCAAGACTTGGTGAGTGCGATTCGTCATATATAACAAGTATGTACAGTGAACTCTGACATTGTTCTAAGTGAGAACGACGCCTTTGCTAGTAGTGTGAGGGGGTCTATGAGTATTTTGACCAATTGCTTGGTCAAGGTATCATATAGCCGGCTGAGGAGTTGGAAAAATGTACTCCAAGCAATGGACGCCTTCCAGCTAGGAATGAATGTGGTGAAAGAACTAGACATGAGAGTGAAAACCAAAGGATAAATGGCCAAAATGGGTGTGTGCACGAAAATGACAGCACATGATCTTACGAGCATTTGACCTAAAATATTACCACAAGAGTCTCAATGCTACACCAAATAGCCATTAGGTACTAGGTACTCTAATGTGGGCTCAAATTGATGAGAAAAGCAAGTGGGTGGGATGAATTTGCACCCTCACCCAAAATGACAGCACAAAATCACTTTGAACTTTAGCCTAAAAATTGCCACAAAATGTCTCAATTTCTCACCAAATTGCCTGTGAGTCCGAAGTACACAAAAATGGGTTTAATTTGATGAGAAAACCAAGTGGGTGAGGTGAAATTGCATCCTCACCCAAAACGGCAGCACACAATAATACTAATAATTGAACTAAACATGACCACAAAACACCTCAATTCTACATCAATTGTTCCATGGGTATTTAAGTGGTAAAAAATGGGCTCCAATTGTCTCAATTGTACCCCCAAATGCTCCAAAATCACAAGAGTCAAACAATTACAACATACAAATGTGGTTTAAAGCAGACATCAAAACTTCACAACTTGTAATCTTTTTGAGCCTTAAGTACGTCCTACCACAAACACTCTTACAATTGGCTCACACAATCATGGCATTATGAGGAGATTGGAGGAATTTTGGGCAGCGTCCTGCGTCGTGCCCAAAAAACCTAATTTTTATTCCTAATTTCTTAGATTTAAGTATGAGTTGACTTGGTGAAAATTGGGCAGTGCTTCTGTGCTATGCCTTTCACCGGCCAAAAATTCCACAATACTACACAATGTAGTCAACAAAACACAACAAAACACGACTCAACCACAATTACCAATTAATATTCAATCAAATCAAGTCCTTTCTAATCGTCCTAACAGCTCAAGCAAGCTAAGAATCTAATTAATGTCGAAATTGAAGTAGGAGGTGGAGGAGGCCTCCCTCCTTAATATCACGCTGTGGCTCTGTAATATCACCGTGTCAAGGCAGGGTGATGCTCCGCCTCCGACCTTCGAACTTGACTGCAGGCCCCCGCCGTCGAATCTCCAGCTAGTCGCTCCGATCGTCATCTCCCCGTCGCTCTGGCATACCCTCACTACTAGAAAATCCAAATTTTTTGTTGATTTGGTCTCGTTAATCTGGTTCACTTTTCTACTGATTTGAATAGCAATCTGTTGATTTGAACAAAAACGCGACCAAATCAACAGAAAAGTTGGATTTCAAAATCTAAGGGGAACGCTAATGACAAGTTGATGAAGAAAATTCCATGTGACTGCAGGTTGTAGCAATTGGGTTGATGTTGTTGATGCAGCAATGCAAAGCAAACTTACCTCCAGGACCCACACCATGGCCCATCGTTGGATCTTTGCACCTGCTCGGCACATACCCTCACAATGGCTTAGTTCTTTCAGACACGAACTTCTCGTTTCGGACACCCCTCCGTGCTGCCCAACTTATCGTCCCCAAAGGTACGTACACAACATACATGTCCAAACTATAGTAAATCCCATTAGTTTTGCGGCAAATCTACAAACTTAGCCTTTCCTCATGAATTGTGTCTACCAACGGCATATTATACGTCCCCTCATTTCAAAAATTACACTCGCAGTGAGAAATTAAAGATTTCGCATATGTTTTCTATTTGCAATTAAAATTACTGCACATGACAAACTTGTGTTAGTAGTCTTTTTTTTTTACCAAGTTTTCTTATATGATTGTACGTTTGGTTGAACAGAACACACTTGTCAAAACACCACTTCGTTTGTTTGCAATTCATCTTTAAAGCCTTGGTCCTTTAGGGGTTAAAAACTCCTCATTTTAAAAGAAACATCTCCTCTCAAAGTTCAAAAGTGTTGTAGGGCATGCTAAATCTCCCCAAAACTGTCGTATGTTCTCATATTCTCTCAAAATTAGCCCAAAAACAATTAAGTTTCAAAAACTTTAAAATTTCACCAACATTTGAGATTTTCCTTATTTTTGCAAGTCTCATTCTTTCTATATGTAAAAGAGGTACTAAGGCATACTCTAGCCGTATAGATTTTCAATCCAATAAACTTCCACATGCCTTTTCTATTGTCAAAAACCGGCCTTTGTATATGAATTTCAGCATACTACCATGTGGATAATCAAGATTTCACTAAAGTTTCATAGGTCCTATAGGAGTAAAATGTGCGCAGATAGATAGATAGAAACACCGACCTATAAAAAGGGCCGGCGTGAATAAAGTGTCCGTTCGTAATGTCAATGACCCGATGCCCACGGGACAAAGGGACATTGGATAAAATGTGCGCAGACATATTACTAACTCATTTACGAACAAGAATTTGAAAAGCCTCTAGTCATATCTACTTTTGAAAATTATGGTTAATTTGGCCATTAAATCACCACTTTCCCATTCAACAACAAGAAAATCAAACCTCTATTTCAACTTTGAGCACTATGATCTCATTAACAAGAGGTAAAATGAATACAAGATTTGGCGTACATGTAAAAGTTAGGTAGTGGATTTTCAAAATACATATAAAGCTAAAAAGTTTCACCTTGCATTGAAAGAGGGCAGATATGTTGCTACAACATAGAAATTGGACCTTGGAAGTTTAGAGGTTCATTATGTACAAATTTAAGACTCACGTAGGGTACAGAGGCGGCTGCTCCGCTATGCATTGGGGCTCTTTCAATGCTCTTGGCATATATTTTTATCAAGAATAAACAATTTTAGCATTTTCAAATCCTTTTGTGATTTAACATTGATCAACCTATTCAATATACTTATTTTTCTACAATAAAATTTTACATGATAATGGACACTATTTATGGTGGAACATTGATTGAACCTAGCAGTGTAGCCATGAAATCTGTCATTTCTAACTGGTGGAATATGTGAATTAAACCTTGTGCACAATCGTGAATAGAGAGGTTAAGCTCCTACTTAACTTATCAGTAACTAGATAGATTTGACAAACATTGGTTGCCAACCAATGTTTTTACCAACACGGTAGAGCTATCTCTAGCGTGGCACCACCCCTAGCCCCAGCTTGGTCACTTCACTTGATACCTGAGCTTTTACCCTCTTATCTGCTCTCCTACACTACACTAAATAGGTAGATTAGTGTTAGATACACTAATTTACATAAACATGTTGTAAGTTTTTACTGTTGACCAATTTTTTTACTCTCTATATTGGTCAAGATGGGGATCTTTCAATAGTATTGGAATCAATGTCTTTGGTAAAAAATTTTGTCGAGAGTAAAAATCTATAATACTTTCAAATCTTATAATTATCTAACACTAACCTACCTATTTAGTGTAGTGGAAACCATGCCCTCCATGACCAAAACAAGTGACTAGATTATGACCAATTTGACCAAAATTTTCAATTTTTTTCAAAATTTGGTCAAATTGGTCATAATCTGGTCACTTGTTTTGGTCATGGAGGGCAAGGTTTCCACTAGTGCTACCTCTCCACATTCATCTCCACATTCATCCATCAGTGACAAAGACCAGTGCAGTTATTTCTCCAAGCAGACATTCTGCTTTGGATCATATGTATTTTTCTCAATTGATGATACATTGATTTAAAAAAATAAAAATAAAAATAAAATTATCAGTAACGGATCTATCATCACTCCAGCCCAGTTCCGTTATTTATACTGGCCAAAGCGCATATGCATTTAAAGTCCAATTCCTATAACTAGTGTTTACTTGTCGTGTCCGTCCTCGTCGCCTCCATCACGCTTTTAGGGTTCCCATTGGCAAGGTGATCGAAGCCTGCGCCCGGAGCTTCAGAAGGCTGTCACCGAAGCCTGTAGATCTAGTGAATATGCAGCCAGCTGCATTGGGTCAATAATCGTCGTCAACAGCCATTTGTTTGTCTTTCAAGTACGCCGCTACTAACCAGGTAATCACTAGCCTGTTATCTGTACAATGTTGAATTGTATTTGGCCTCTGAGCTCACTAGATCAGGCCCATTCGCACTCTCATCTTCCGTGAAGTCTTCAGAGCTTCAAGCAGCCATAGAATTAGTCCTCGCCCGTCCGAGATTGCGAACATACTGTGTCATGCAATGCTACATTGTCCAGTTGCTAATCCTGCTCTATGAGCACCGTTTGGGATAGACTTTATCGTATTCCTCCGGGTCAGTTCGTAATATCATTAACTATTAACTTTTTATATTGCTTGCTTTAAGCTGATGAAGCAACACTGCTAGCAAACCCGATGCTTTTGACTATGAAGTTGTTGCTTTTGACTCTCTGAAAATGTGGAAAAGGATCGTTTTATCTTGTTTGTTGTGTCGCTCCTGACTTCTGGAGTGGCTCAAAATAGGAATCAAAAGCGTCGAATTTGCTACCAGTGCAAGAACAAGCTTCCACTTCCTTTCCCACTTACAAATCTCAGTCCATGATTGGGCTCTTTATGCATTCTCATCGATTTTTGTACTTCGAGCAGCCCTAGAATCAGATTGGTTCATAGCGCTGAATTGTGTTTGAAGTCGTTGTCCTGTTGGAAAGTTGAAATGTCGGAAGGCTGGAATGAGATGCTGGAAATCCCTTTTATCATCGTTAATTTTTTTTTATCATTTTTAACACTAGATTCAAACATGTAACTTTACTACCATGTTTGATGTTTAGTGTAGTGCTCAAATTTGAAAAAACATGTGTTTGCTGACTCAGTGCTACAGGTTTAACATTTCGTGCCGGAAGTTTAGGGTTTAGGGTTTAGGATTTTAAGAACATCCTTGTTGAGATTGTGAGACGATGGCCATCATCAGAAGGTGGTCGTATTAATTAGGAGATTACATGTATGCTTGCAAGAGAACGAGCAGAAAATTTTGTAGAGCAATCGCGAGAAACAAAATGACGGGAGTCGTTGATGAAGGTGCGGCAGCCGACAGCTTCAGCGTGACCATCGTTTTAGTGCCCAAGGATGAAGCTGCGCACTCAAGGAAGCGGTTGAGGCGAACCCAGGCTCAGGCGGATTCCGAAACAGTGGACACGGACAATGAGAAGACGGTGGTCGTGGAGTCGAGGACGCTGCGCAAGTACAGCAGGTACTTTGCCACTTGCATGAGCGGCAGATGGGAAACCGACAACGTGTTCCATCTTGAGCTTCTCACAGAGCCTCACTACTATCACGACTGCTTCGCCCGCATGAACCGCCCCCTCCTGAAACCAATTCCGACCGTCACTTACGGCATCCAACTTTTCAAAGTTGCGTCGCAGATCGAGTATCTCGCACTCATGGACATTTGCGAGAAGTATCTTGCCGCCGCGCCGTGGTCGATGGATGAGGAATCTGAGCTTCGTTCAACGTGTGCTCTGAGTGAGTTGCCTTCCCACTCCGACTTGGTTGTACGCTTGCACTTCCCCTCGACAAAGAAAGCGAGAGGCGATCTCCAATCTATGATACAGAGGACGCTCAGCCGCTACTTGAAGAATGCCCTTGACGTCGACCCCAAGAAACCCGAGCTCCAGGCACCACTGGTAGTGTTTGCTGAAGCATTTCGCGAGCTTTGTGAAGAAAGTAGTACTAACGAAATGGGGGAAGAAGCATTGTTGTACGCGCTCGCCGTAGTCGAAGAAGAGATGAGGAAGATTTTGTTGGATAGCATTTCTACTGTTGGTCGAGGCTGGGCGAATCCCTATCCCAAAGTGGAGGGAGGTATGCTCCGATTTTGCTGGATGTTTCAAGTGATGCGTGAAGCGAATGCGGCGCAGATCTTGGTGGAGCTTCTGTTGAAGCACGACGACGTCTCGAAGGTTCTGCTGTCCACGATTGAACAGTTGGATGCCGCCATTCGTGCTCGTGCGTCTCCGGATGCCGGGCACGAGTGGGCAAAGATGATCTACTGCATCATTCAAGACATCCTCGGTGGGTACTTGTTCCTGAATTCGGCGGAGCGGATGGCGCTCTTCTTCCGACATAGTTGGGCTTTAGGGATGATCGATTACTTGGCGCCGGGTGAACCGCCCGTTTCTGAAGTCGTTGCTAGTTTTATTTCAAGCTTTCCGCAGCTAGAGCAGGAGGAACTTCATCTCATGTGGGACCAGGTTAAGGATTACTACAATTTGCCCGACGCTCCTACAATGTCGATCAAGTCCATGTTGCGTTCCAACCGCGATGTTGCAGACCTCGGAAACACAGCTGCCGCACCTGCTGTGGATGCAAATCATGGAGTTGAGCTTCCCAGGATAACAGGTCAGATCGTTCCAGCCTCCTGATGAAGTCCTATTAGGTCTGGAATCTGTTGCACCATCCACTGTGGGACAAGGCAGATGCTATGGACACGTTAGCACCTTTGATTTTGGTATAGAAATATTAATACCGATTGATGAAAATTGTACGTTTCATTTTTACCAAGTTGTAATCAGTGTAGAATTACGTACTGGGACACATGTAGTATTGGGAACCTCACCTCGGCACATGTACCCTTAGCTACATTCTACATGCGATAATACACGGGAGGTTCCCGATACTACATTCTAGCCTTACGGGTACTGTCTCTTTCAGATTTGATGTTTCACAATATGACACCAGTGCTTCGGCACCTGAAAAAGATCCTTGTCAGTGAATTGACGAGTGTGAAGCGATTGGAGGCATCCAAGCATATACAAGGCGAGGAAATCGCCGCAATGTCGAAAGCCATCTCCCAAGAGACGGACTGTCCCATCCAAGTCAACACGTACTTGAACATCATGTCCACACACATCCTGTCAATCTCGCATGATTCTCAACAAGCCCATTTTATACACAGGTTGGGGCTGGATGGAAGGCCGGCCCGAATCAATGTGTCCCAAGTTTGGAGTTTGGGCCATGGCAAACCTTGTCCCGATTTCCATCGGTCAACTCTTTCTTCCTTTTTTTTTTTTGATTTGATAGAGTGATACCAATCCATTAAAGTGCAAGAAAAAGGAGGAAAAGAACAATCAGCTGGGGTCCTCGACAAGGGGTGGCAAGCAAGTGAGAGTGGGAGCAAGCTTCCATCTAGTTAAGAAAATACTATTAGTGCAAAAAATCTCATTGATACACAAAGTAACCGAGGATTCCTTTGCCTAGACTGCAATCATGCATCTTCTCTTCACATTCGTGAAAAAAATTTGAGGACCACGCTCCTACGCGTTATCCCCACATGAATGGTATCCCTCCAAGCCCTTTCTCTTTTGTAAGGTCAAGCCACCCATTACCAACCGGGACCCCATCGGTAGTATGTAGAATACCCAAAAATCTCCACTGTCTGAGACGCATTGCCGTCATTTGTTTTTGGCATGGCTATAGTAAGGTGATGGTGATGACGGCTTGGAGTTCCGTGCATAACAACACTTGGTGGCAGCCTGCTCGGTAACTAAGTATGAGAAAGGCCTTTTGGTGGCACGACATGCACATTGGCAGAAACCACTTTGGATGAACGTGGTTTGACTGAATGTCAGTGGTGACTTGTAGAACATGATCTATTGGTTTCTAGTTCACTATTTGTGGTTTTTAGAGAACTGTGGTTACAGAATTGTGATGTTCTGTGACGACAATTCTAAGTAGCAAGATGATTAGAAACTACTCCCACAATGAGCGGTTATGGATCACTCTATATATATTAGTTATGGGTTCCAACCAACTTTTGACTTCAAAAATTTGTAGTAATTGCAATATGGGGAATAAAATTATCCAAAAATTTGCAGTCGCCGTGATTTCTTTCTTTCTGCAAGGCAAAATTTTGCTTGACGCTATATTACTCCATAAAATACTTCAGTAAGCTAATTTGATCGGTTATGGGTGGCTGCACCTTATCTTTCATCAAACATCAAACATTTCTTTGTGATCACCAAACATCTTGAATGACAAGAAAAATAAGCTGTTGAATTAATTCAACTTTTCCTTCAAGGTCACAATAATATTCAATGTTGAATCTATGATATAACTCAAGGATCTAAATTGCCTGACAGGTGGAGAATAAACTGGCACCTGTCATGCCTTGGAGCTACAACTGGCACTGGACAAATGAGCGAACACTCCACACACTACGAACTCTAGAATGATCAATCTGCAGCCCATAAGGAGTCTTCCAATTGCCCCTGGTGTCTGCCTCATCTTCAATCCATAGTTACAAACTAAACTGCATTCGAGAATGTTCTCGGTTTCTAGCTCAACGATTTTCAATTACATCTGAGAGAGGTTACAGCTCAAGAACACAACAACATGTTGAAGAATTTTCTTTTAAATGCAATAATAGACTCTAGAAAATTCAACCTGACAAAGATGAATTCAATCTTGAGACACCTTTTCTGAGCTTCTTGTTTTGGATGAGTTGTTGTTCATACGAGCCTCCCGGGAGTTCATGTACTCAAAACCGATGACATCAGGGATATGAGAACTGTCCTTGATACGGAGGTACCGACAAATGGCGGTGTCCTCGACCCAGGGGAACCACGGGGAGACGACGGTGTCCATGAGGAAGTACCAGCCAGCACCTAAAAGCAAACCCAGAGTCCCTCCGGCCATGATTTGGGCGGTGGTGTGGTAGCCCAAGTAGACTCGGGAGTACATGACCGTGAGGGCAAACGGCCATGGCAACAACGCATCGAACACTCGCCGAAACTCGTCGGCAAAGTGAAGCCTTCGAGTGACTAGCAGCGTGCAGTACATGGAGAAGAAGCACATGTATTGCGAATGACTGGACGGCCAGCCGTTGGAATCGCACATCTCCAGTGCCTCACATGTCAGTGGCCGTGCTTCGTGTGCTAGATCCTTGATAATCTGTGCACAGAAAAATTTAACACACCAATTCATTCATTAGCAGCGATCTCAAAACTGGCTTATATTAGCTGGATTTCTACCCCAAAAAAATGAAGCTGCTAAACATACAAAGAAAAAAATGATTCTTTTTAAAAAAATGTAGCGAGAATGCTCATCATGTTATAAATATGTAGCAACTTCATGAGGTGATATCCGCGGATATCATCATGGTATCAAGGGTACTGCCGGATATTATAGAGGTATCGTGAGTAGTACATTCACAAGGTAGCAAAAGTATCTACCATTTATGTGGGAGGTAGCATCCTGTGCTAAATGTCATAAAGTGGTTCTGAGATCACTGTTCATTAGGTAGGGTAATCTGTGCAATAGAATAACCACACCAATTCATTCACAAGGTACGGAACCATTTGCATGGAGGTTCCTTTCCAGTAGCTTCAATGTCGCCTGTTTACAATGCGAAACACGACTGCTAAGAAATGAGATCATCTTCTAGGTTCGAAAGATGTTTGCATCCAATCAACTACTGGTCTGGGGATAATCTAAGCTCATGATTAATACTACTTTATAATTCAGCAATTCATAACTTATTCATATAACACATATTTCAATGCATTGGAATCCTCTCAGAAAGGTGACAAGAACCACAACCAAAAAAAATCTATTCTAACAATGAAAACGCAACTGAAAACCATTCCCTACCTGGAAGTAAATGAGATCACCTTCTAGGTTCGAAAGATGTTTTCATGTAGTAAAACACAATCAACTACTGGTTTGGGGACAATCTAAGCTCACGATTGGGACCCTACTACTTTAAAATTCAACAATTCACAACGAATCCAAATAACACATTTTTCAATGCATTGGAATCCTCTAAAAAAAACGGTGAGAATCACCACAACCAAAATAAAATAAAAATTCCATTCTAATAAGTCCATTCTAAACCATTCCCTACCTGGAAATAAAACCCTAGAACAAGAATGGGTGAAAAACCCTAGAAATTCGAAAACCGTAACAATCAATTGGGCCGTCGATTGAGGTTTGAAACCTGATTGATGACTTCGTTGACGATGAGTCCCAATCCGAAAAACATGGCCTGCAACTCCCGGCGGAAGAGGAAATGCGACAGGAAGCCCCCGAAGCCGATGAACACGGGCAGGAGCGAGAACCACGACAATGCGTGGCCCAGCAGATCGCCCCTCGCGTACCGCACATGCGTCAACGTCACCGCCTTCAACCCGATGGTCTCCGCGATGTCGGACGAGTCCAGATCCATTGCTCAAACAAGGAAAAAAACAGCAAAACTAATATTAAAAATTGGAAGACAAAAACGAAGAGAACAAAATGAAGCTCCAAGCTAACCCCCCCGCAGCAATGAGCAGCGACAAAGTGACAATAAAAGATTCCTGAGTTGTTTGAGGATTGATGAGGAAGGAAGGATGGATCGGAGGACTTCGTGAGACCGAGTGTTGGCCGGTCCGCGGAAATGATAAAGACTTGGTGCAGTGTGAACGCGTCGACAGGACGTGGCCGAGTGTGATTGGACGGCGAGCCTGAGAAAGCTGCGTGGGATTCAAAGCTGCTGAATCGTGCTGACGTGTCGTGCTGACGTGTGGCAGGTTCCTCGTTCTGATCCACTCTGGGATCTCTCTACAGTAACCAAATCTAAAAATGACACTTGTTCTGATCCCACTTTGTGACCTGGTAATTTTCCAAAATAAATGGTTGAATCTCAAGAATAGAGGGAAAAAAATCGGACTAAATGACTAAAAATTAGTTAAATTTAGTATTTATAAAAGAAATATGTAGGATATATTCTTAAAAAACTGATTGGTTTGGTAAGATAAAAGAAATTGACTAGTTGGCTCAAAAAGTATTTGAGGATATAGGTAGAATCAATGTTCACGGAGAACCGACCTTTGGTTACAAATTAGCCGGTTGGAATTCAGAATTGATTGATTGAGTGCAAATTTCTTCAGTTGTTGATTAACCTTGAAACATCCAACCATTTAGAAAGTGAACGATGTACAAAATCAAACATAGTTTCTTCATCCGTCATCGACTTTTTGCAGCATGGATTTTTTACTGTATATTTTATGGGAAGTTAGCTTCATGCATGTGTGATCAGATTAGAGAGGGGATGATTTGTGAAATTTTTATGCTTGACTTCATGTTGTATTGATTCATCCAGTGTAAAAGAGCTCTTAAAAAACTCAACTCAAAAAAATTAAGCAACCAAAAAATAATCAAATGTCACTACACTTGGAGTATTACATTTCAACCAATCACAACAAATTTCATGTACAAATTGTCAATATCTTATTTGTAATCAAATTACAAAAGAATTTTCAGTTTCAAATTTCAAATTTTATACAAAATTATTAGTGATAGCAATCGCAGATCTAATTGTATGGATAGAATCTAACTAGTTTAAAATGTACAACTTTTATTCATACATCAAAAGCAAAATATCCCTGTGGATTGCATTTTATGATGCATCTTTGCAAAACTGTTGAATTTGAAAAAGGGTGAGTACGTTTAGGGATTAAAAGCCAAGTCAATGTATTGAAAGAAATAATAAAAAAAAAGGTGCCCTATGAAACTATTGTAAGTCACTAGTAACTTGGGTTTTAGTGTCTAAACCTTGAATGTAGGAGCTTTGTCTTACATTAATTGTGGAATAGGTTCAAGGACATAAACCAACATTACAAATAGTGGTTATGAATCAAATTCCGTGAATAAGTGTTTTGACATCTACAGTACAAACAACCTAGTTTCTTTTTCCTACATTCAATCGTTTCCCAACCACCAGAATAATCCACCAAACCCATGTTCATGACAAAGTTGTAAATTGGGATTGAATTTATGATTAGTTTAGTGGCCTATAACTTGCAGTTGGTAATAAGGCATAGTATGGAAGATGAGATCACTTAGGCGGTCTTTGACAATTTAATATTGTATATCTTACTAACTTCTTGTTCATTTTTATTGTTTTTAGACTAGAAACTACACTGAATGACATATTTATTATTCAACAAAAACTAATGTCTTTTACCACACTTCATACAAAAATGAAGAGAAACAATGTCCCTACAAGTACATAGAAGTTTGTCACTTGTCATTTTGACTTTCATTAAGAGTGCCATGTTCTTTTCAACTGTAATGACAGTGGCATGAGGTGACATGTTATGTTTATTGTAAAATTGCCATATGTCATTGGAACACTATATATTATTCATTTTTTCTTACAAAGATACTACATCTCCCAAAATTTAAATATTGTTAGGGTTGAGAATAAGTGTCCGAGGACACTAAATACGCAATAATTTGGAGTAGTGAAACTTAAAAAGAATTTGTTTGTCATTAGCCACTCTAAAGGCCTCTTTACACTAGAGGCGAGAGGCCGTGAGAAGAGAAATTTCAGCCAATGGAATGCGTAGAAATCGAGAAGACCAAAGAATGTCACTTTACACCCAAATTTTTTAGTCCAAGGGACGAAAGGAGGAGAAAATGACATGGACAGCACTTTTGTCCTTTGTGGCAGCAAAAAGGCACATTTTTCAAGACCCACGGCTATTTCGTCAAGCCCACCTCGAGAGGTGGGCTTGACACAAAATCCGGAAGGCCATTTGGCCAAAATTCTCACAACCAATCATTTTCATTTTTTTAAGAATATTTCAGAACGGCCACTTTTACTAATAGCTAGTTTTTTGACTTGTTATCTACCCAACAACTATAACTATTCATTCCCAATTTTCCTCCTTAAAGGCAGCTCCTTGATCATTCAAAATCATCTTTTTCTTCTTCATCATGTGTGACTAGGAAGTTGTATAGTTTTTCTTGTTTTTTGAGGTTTTTTTATCCAATTGTTTTTGCTCAATTTTTTTGCCCAAATTTTTTTTGCCTTGTGTTCATTGCAACAGTGGAAGGCTACTCTCAAGATGGAGAGTTCTCTCAATCTCAAGGACATGTCCATTGCATGTCCGTATCACTACCCACAACCTCAACGTGCTGTGGCTCCGGTAGTACCGACCCCAACCTACCGACCTCTCGGAGAACCAAGGTCCCCTGCCTTGCCAACCGGCCAACGTACTGCTCTCACCGCTAGAAAAGCGGTATCGTACCCCGAATACAAATCCGGTAAGTGTCCGGAAACGCACTGCCGCAAATTTGAGTTTGCCATTTTGCTGAACGGAGAGAACAAAACCATAGTACAACTTGAATTGCTCGGAAATTCACTTATTTAGAAAGAATCTAATTAGTTTGCATATCACAGAAGAATACATCCCACTAACACATTGCAGAAGGTCTTTACTGCATTCAAACGACGCTACCGCACCATCAAAACCAATGATCAAACATACATCCAATTCCGCACACTCGGCTAGCTACCGAATGAATCCGTGGACGACCGCTCCTTTAAATTCTTGCAAGAGAAGAAATAATGACAAAGTAATCATGTATCTTGGAAAATGTGGCGTGCCAATGAGTTTGGCTCCATTCCTTTTATACAACCAAATCTGACAGTTAGGTCAGATCAGTAAAAAAGTATTTTTTCTAGATTTACTTTTTGTGGTAACTTGGAAAATTACCGGGGTAAAAACTCAGATCGGTAGACCTACCGGTAGCTCCTAATTTACTACTAACAAATCACTTAGATGGCCAATTAGGGGCAGGGAAAGGGGGTGTATGCATGTTTATTTCCCCGCAGCTAGCCCCTCACATACATAGCTATGGCACTATAAGAAACAACCTAGGTCAATGGGTTAGATTTTCAGCGATCCCAGGAGGAGATGTGGCCGTGTTAAATGTTTACGCACCACACTCTAGCCCCACGACAAGAACCCAACTATGGCAAGAGCTATTACTAACTCTCGATCCTTGCTGTAATTGGGTATTTTGTGGCGACTGGAACATGGTTGAGAATTCACACAACAAGTCATCATCGTGTGGGGGAATTCTCTCTAGCTTTGAGAAGGTTGAATTTGAACGTCTCAAGTCTCACTTTCAAGTAGAAGATTTCTTTGATTTTTCAAACCCAATTATCTATACTTGGGATAGTAGAAAGAAGGATGGACAATATGTCCTGGCTAGATTGGACCGGTTCTATTCTTCATGAATCGAGGACTCAACCGCCGCGGCCACATCAATGCGTGCAATATATGGAGTGACTGCAACCTGTCTGACCATCTCTTTATACGGCTTTCTATTCAACTGCAAGAAGAGACTCAAGAGAGTCGTACATGTAGTTGCTATAAGATGAACAGAGCTTTTTGAAAGATCCAAAAATTATAGCAGAATTACACCGTATTTGGCAGACGGCACCACCACACTTCGAATTTCTTGGAAAACTCATGAGAACAGTTTGATGGTACAAACAATACTGTCTACAACAAACAAAAATTAGGAGGGCCAGAGAAACTCACCTGAAGCAGAAACTTACAGCCTCTCCAGCAGTCCTCTACTCCAACTCGACCTCAACATCCTCTTCGATCGATTATTGCAAGATCTGGCTCGACCAGCTAGAGGCGTGGCAGATTGATGGTCAGCAAACCAGAGCAAGAATCCGGTGGGAGAGCCAAGGAGATAAGTGTACCCGCGAGTTCTTCCAAGCCATGAAATTCATGCCGGCCCAAAACAATATCTCGGCTCTTGAGGACAAAAGAGGGAGGATCTGAACCTCCCAGTCCGAGATGGAAGAGGTTTGCCGGAAGCTCTATGCCGAGCTATACACAGCCCGAGAGGAAGACCAGTCACATGCGGACGTCATTAGCTCTGCGTTTTCTGGAATCTACACGAAGTTAACTAAAGATATGCGGCAGTCCTTTAGGCAAGAAGTCACAGTCGCAAAGCTCTCACATGCATTAACTGCGATGGCCAGAGGTAAGGCCCCTGGCCCAGATGGACTACTTGTCGAATTTTATCAATGTATGCGGCCGTGTATGTGCGACGATTACCATCGCATGATACAGAGAGCCATGGAACATAGATCCTTTCCAAGCTGTGTCACGGATGTCTTAATAGCGCTACTTCACAAAGGAGGTAATTGGCAATCCCTAAACAATTGGCGTCCTATTACCCTTCTCAATGTAGCCTATAAAATCTTTGCTAAAGCCCTCCAAATTAGGCTACAACCAATTCTTATGGAAATTATCTCTTCAGACCAATCTGCCTTTTTACCAATGCGCTATATTTTGGACAATATCTTTCTTACCCATGAAACTATAGACTTTGCCAAGTGTTCACGTCAACCCCTCCTTTTTCTTAAGCTAGATTTCTCTAAAGCTTAAGATAAAGTAGATCTCCAATTCCTTTTTCTAGCAATGGAAAAGATCGAATTCCCACGGGAATTCATGCAAATAACCAAGTTGTTGTTCAAAGGAGCTCAAGCTAGTGTTAGTGTCAATGGCAAAAGGACATCCAAATTCCCAATCCTCCAAGGGGTTAGCCAAGGATGTCCTCTTGCCCCTTACCTCTTTCTCATAGTTGGGGAAATTCTTAACCTTTTTTTTGAAAAAGGAAGCTCATAGTGGTAGAATTAGAAGAATAGAATTACCCAATAGTTCCCACCAACAAATCATAGCGCAATATTCAGATGACACTTCTATGACTATTAGAGCAGAGGAGACTTTTGTGAATCATGCAGTCTATGTTCTCCAAACCTTTAGTTTAGCATCCGGTCTTGTCATTAATTGGTCAAAATCGGCGGCCTATTGGTAGCACCAAGACATTAGAGACCGCCCTCCTTGGACTAACTCCCTTTATTGGACTTGGGCTTCTAAAGAGGACATTTCTAAGCTCTTAGGCTCTCCCTTTGGCATGACTCTTAGTTCCTCAGATGTTGACCAATTTCTCCTCCAAAGACTAGATAAGAAGCTAGATTATTGGATCAAAGCCAAGATTAATGCGGCTGGTAGAATAGTAGTGGCTAACTCAACCTTAGTCTCCTCTTTGCTCTATTTGCTTGCAATTTGGGGAGGATCCCTCAAAGGTGTAGGTAAGGCGGTCATGAAGATTCGTAACTTCCTTTGGTCCAGAACCAGCCTTCCTTCCCGCACTAGAGTAGCATGGACCCATTGTTGCAAACCTAAGGCTGAGGGAGGTTTGGGCCTTGTTAATCCTATAGACGCGATGAAAGCCATGATGGCAAAACGGATCATTAAAAATTGTGAACCCGGGAGTTCCAACCTCAAGCTTCTAATTTGCCACAAGCTATCTAATTACCAACCATATAGTCGTGGGAGATGGGATCCAGACCCGCTTTGGTTCTTACAGAAGAAACATCAAGCCAAGCTTGGGTCACCCATATGGAGAAGGACGGCGCTAACTTGGAAGACTGTTAATCATGACACTGTTGAGACTAGTCCAAAGACATATGAAGAGTGGCTTAGTGCCAGTTTTTGATGGTGCCCGGGTTTTAATACCATAGGTCTTGAGTTCTCAAAAAATAGAGCCTCACATCTTTATAGAGCATGGATTAAGAGGATTAGAGATGTCTGGCTTCACAGTCATTTGACGTTCATCTCGGGACAAGAAGCTACTCAAAGATTTGACTTGCTGGAAACGGAACAAGCCAGTTGGCAGAGGACGTGCGACAAACTAGCTCGAGCATACAGTAGATTATTCATACGACAGAGCAGTTGTCCCTAAGATGCGGAGTGGATTAGGATCTTCCAACCATGAAACAATCTGACACCGGTGGCTACATTTTTGGGTTGCGAAATCATTCAATGTCATCTTACTGGTGGGCTTTAGAACATCGCACTCAAGTTGGAGGCTCAAACATAGCATGTGACTTCAAGAATATATGCGGCTTAATTGACAAAAGTATGAAATAATTCTATCAACTGCCCCGTCAATTAGGAGTACCTGATTCGGTCAGTTAGTGGAGAGAATTATGTTGATTTTGCTGCCGTCTTGAACAAGAATACACATCAGCATTGGACGTCTTTCCGAGGTGTTGCCACGGTGGATTCACCCTTCCAAGTCAGCAATAGTTTTACTATTACTAATTAGTAATTCAGCACGGATCACTGCGTAAATTCGCCTAGCGGGGTTTCCTGGAAATTTCCTCCAGTTACTTTCTGGGCATTCGAACATGTGGACGAATGGTTGAGTCTCCTGTTATAGTAAATGAGATCCGATTTTTTTGGAGTTCGCTGACGTAACAGTCTTTCATCCAATTGGAGTCGAGAGAGTTGTAGTAAGGCATTTAAAAAAATATGATATTAGACTGTACGTGGATATATATATCACTGGAGTGCATGTTCACCAATTTCCTATCGCATTGGATCATATTGTCTCAATGTTTAAAATCCCTTCTAGAAGCGCCACGTGTCATAAATAAAATCTGTGCCAAAATTGAAAAATGAGGCAAAAAAAAAATTGAAATTAAAAAAAAAAAAAAAACATATATAATACAGGAAAGGGAATCACTTTTCAAGAATGGCTATGCATGAAATGAAGTCAAGCGCAAAAACCCTAAATTCCATAGACACAACCCAAAACCCTAAACTCAAAATAAATAGATCAACACATGGAGACTCTGCTCAAAACAGGCCGCATGATTCTCACTTATCAATAAAAACCTCTCCTATATGCTGTCAATGTTGCTGTGCAAAACAGCGTCGAGCTCGGATGACTTTGAATCTTTGTCACAAGAAGCATCGTCAAACCGCAACTAACCTTGCTTCCTGACATTCGTTTCGATCATCCTCGAGAAACCCGTCCAGTATAGTCGCTAAGCACAAGGAGCTCTGCCCGTGCTCGAGAAATCAAATCTGCAAATTCACCACAACAACAAGATCTCAATCCTCGTGACCACAGCACCTCGTTTGTTGACTGCAATCACCAGGAATATTCCATCACCACATTATTAATAACCCCTAAAAGACCCACGATTTATGGTTTTAAAATGACAAGTTTTTAAACGGTCATATTGTGAAAATTATAATTTGAATGGGACCAAACGCTAATGTATGCGTGAGGCTCTACACAGGGAACCTTGTCCAATTCACTATGCGGTCGAGGTGCAGTGACCACAGCACCTCGTTTGTATACTTTCGAAGGTAACAGTAATTTTCTAAACATTTATCTACCATTCAATAATGGTAGATTCTTTCCATTGATATATTGAACTTGTTTCCTTCAAAGTTCCGAAGTGATTCATTTCAACTCAAGATTATAGATAAGGAAGTTATCATTTTTGCCCAAACAAGTACATCAGGGGTTAACAAAGCAAGCAACCTTAATATTATTTGATACACTTGAAGAATTTTGCAATCAGAGAAGGGACTGTACTTACATGCAAGTGTCGTGACAGTGCAACGCTCCTCAATTTCAAAAGAGCGATGTTGGTGTTTTGCAAAAAGTCTTCCAGGGCAGTCAACGCATCTTTCAACGCCATAATTTTTTGAATTGTGTTGGTGGGCGGTTGATCTCGAATAACCAGTTTCCCAAAGTCATGCCCAAATCGCCCTTGCGCTTTGAGGCCACGCAAAGAGAAAAGGATCCCAACCATGGAAAGCAGCAGAACAGGAAACACATAGCGGAGCCAATTCCTGAACATTAACAACAACAGGCACAAAGTTTACAGCCCTAGATGTCAGCAAAAGCTATCCAACACATACTCCCTTAACCCTTTAGTGCCTAGCAAACCAGATTATGGTCACTGCAACGTCGGAAATGCAAATAACAGAGAATCTGTGAAGAATTGGAACTTCAGTTCTGAAGTTCAGATTTGCGCACATACATTACGCACCTTCCAGAAAAAGAAAATTTCAATTTGGAATTGTCCAACTATCAAAATACCTATCAACAGAACGCTAAAATACTGCAAATACTTGAAAATACAGTAAATATTTACAAATACAACATATGTATTGTGTAGTATTTCTTGTGTTTGGAAGTTTGTTATCTTGTTTTATTTTTTTGGATTGTGTTCTCTTCTTCATCTTCCATTAGTGTGTGTAATCCGATCTTGACTAATGTACCCACTCCTGTCAATTTTCAACGTATAAAATTTTGTCCTAAACCGTACATGGACAAGTCACTTTCACTTCTAAATCTCACAATAATTATGTGAGTCTATTTTTGATATGAAAGATTGCAACGGAGAGGTGTTGACATAGGGCATAGCTGAACGTCTTTGCTTTTATTTTTGAAAATTTACCTCAAATTCTATTTAACTTTGAAGTCACACACCCCCCAAAATCTCGTTTTTGAGCGTGCATTATACAGTTCAAATACATACTATAATCTTCCGATCCCACCATCGGATGATTCTCAAATTTTAATAAAATGTGTGCTCTCGAGTTGAGAATAGAATTGTACGGTTACTTTCTAATTTAACCCATTCTATTTTTGGTAGTCTCAACCACAGTGGAAAACCCAACTGAAATCCAGAGCTGTCTGCTACAGTACCCTAGGCACTAAAGGGTTAAGACACTTCTAACTTCTAGAATTCTTTTTTTAAGAATAAACATCGTCACATGTCATTACCGCATTCATTGGTTGCAACCCCATTTAGAATTGCAATTCAGCACTCAAAATGCACTCAATTCAGTCCTCTAACATTGTAGAACATTGTAGAAACCCCCTTTTAAGGTGGCTGGGGTATAAGCGACTTTACATGTACACCACGCCCATAGTTGCAATCAAAAACCCTGCACTGGCTCCTGGCTCTTCCCACTTCTTTAATCTATGGAAGTTCACAGCAATTATTGAGAATGGTAACATAAGCTCCTGCAAAATAGCAACACACACATTAGACCAGGATGATCCATAGAATAGCGCAACCACTAGGGGCAACACATAAAATCCGACCGTCTCATTTTCCCATATGGGAACTTTCTTTTCTCCAATTTTATTTTATTTATTGACCAATAGATGCAATGGTCTTTGCTGATTCTAGTGATATACAATTTGATTTTTCATACTATGATCAATCGAACAGGTTATTTTAAAACCATGAATCCTTAGCCTTTTAGAGGTTGAGACTTAAGAGACAAGACAGAAAAATATAATCAGACGAAGCACCTTGAGAAGATGGACATTAGCAGGATACACGGTCTTTGCTGATTCTGATGAAGTAAAATTTGGCTCCATTTAAGTTAATATTTCACAATATGATCATTTTAGAACCTTGATGTTTTTATTAGGGGTTACGACTTTCGCGACATGATAGGAACATGTGGTAGAGACAGACAGGGATAAAAAAAAGAAGCACCTTGAGAAGGTCCACATTATTGGGAATGCCTTTCAGTTTGGACTTATCGATGGTGGCCTTGGTTTTATCAATGACACGAGTCTGTTCTCGCCATGCGCGAACTGCGCGGTCGAGGTTTGTCAAACAACTGCTCACTAACTTCGTCTCCGTCTCCGTCTCCGGCGAGGAAGCAGCGGAAAGACAAACGATGGTGAAGAAGATGAGACGGTGCAATTAGTCACCTCAGCTTCAGTCGTCCGGATCGTCCACAGAGAGCAGAAAACACTTGAAGCAGACAAACACATCTCCTCCAAACCATCTCATCCAAACCCTCCACGTGAACCCCAGATCGCACCACTATGCACCCCAGAACCCCAGATCGCACCAGATCACAGAGCTTGAGAATTGCGGCAATCCATGGAGCCGCCAGAGTGTGTGGTATGTTTACAGGCCTTCGACAAAGACGAGCGCACGCCGCGCGTCTTGTCGTGCGTCCACTCACCATGACGGACGGGGCTCCAAACCCTAGGCTGACGTCAGCGTACGAGCGTGGCGGGGATCAGCTGCCGCGTTAAGTCACAGCCTATGGCGGTCGGCCATGTGGACGGACAAAATCGCGTAGGAGGTCCACGCTGTATTAGTTAAAAAAAAATTGACAAAATTAAGTCATTAGCTCATAAAAATAACAGAAATGACAGAAGTCGGGGTCCAAAATGCTGCATTCGTCATTTAGGACATTTTTTGGTCAACTTTTAGTCATTTTGACAGCCATTTCCTTGTAGTGTGTCCAACCCATCTCCATGCTCGTCATTCCCGAGCTCGAAACCTCCAGCGTGACTCCACATCGCAACAGCCTCCTAACCGGCCACCCAGCTAGAATTTGAATCGTTGAAGTGAAACGTAGCCAGAAGAACAAACCAGTGTTGTTATACTTCGGCAAAGTCCAAGATTTCTCTGTCGACCCCTCTAGGTTGAAGTAAGCAGGGAAAGATGAATTTTTTAGTTATTCTACCAACCTCGGCAGGAAGCTCCTCAGCATGCGACACCAACCCTTACAGTTAGCAGAGACGAAATGGAGGGGAGTCCTTCCACACAATTTTCAGTTCAGTTGGTGTAACGTGTGGAATCTAGGGCGGGCTAGCAAAATGGCAACCCTGATTTGGCAGTTATGGCACAAGGCCATTGCAATCAACCTATGGAGAGGGAAATTCTCAACAAACATTGACGTCACGTGCACGATCTGTAACTCGGGAGAAGAAGAAAGTATCCTATACCGCTTCTGGGAGTGCTTTCAAGCCCGGGTTTCAAGCAAAGGATGCATGGCAGTTTGTAGGTAGAATTATCTAGAAACTGATTGCCTCCAATCAAACTTGGAATTCAATGTCTGCAAAACAATGTATCTTCGCTGCAAGAATTCCACGTCGATTCCGACCGGTTCACAAAATTTGGCTCCTGCTACGCGGAACAGTTTTGTGGAACCTTTGGATTGCAAGGAATGAATTTGTTTTTAATCAAAACAGGTGGGACGTTGAACGTATTAGAAACGCTATTTGGGCACGGTGTGCCTGGAACAGACAAGCAACCAAAAACCGCATACTAGCAATGTAGAGCTCGCTAAGTTTGACCAGTTATGGAGTAGACAGCAGCTCCTTTGGAATAGAAGAGAATGGCACATTTGAGTTAACCGAAAACAGATGATGGGTTTGACCTCTCTATAATCGTGGAAATGGATTCCTGTGTGGTGTATGAGTGTAACCGTAGACAAAAGTGCAGTTTTAAAACTCATGTTCTCCATGGACTTCGGATCCCATAATAGATAAAAAGCGTGGAGTTGTGAAAAGCGTGGAGGCCTCATGCCTTGATTCCAACTCACTCACACCTCGAGCCTGTCAGACCTCATGCCTTGATTCTAGTTGTACATGTTTTTAAAAGTAAAGCCTGTAGGCCGAGAGAAGGAGGGAGGGAACTTGGAAGCGGCATTCTTCAGCCAAGACAACTACTGACAGAAAACTCCCCTTAGAATGAGTTTTGCAGTCTTTTTGACGACAAAACTACACTAAATAGTATATTTAGTGTGAGGTGATGAATAATGTGCTTACCCCTACCACTTGTGTAACACTAATTGTCAATTTGTGGGTAATTAGTTGTGGCGGTTATCATCCAATTTGATTCATTGTCAGTTATCATCCAATTTTATTCATCCCATTTCTAAAATTTCAATTTTTCCATCTAAACTTTCATCTCAAGTTTCATTCCTTACTCACACTAAATATCTATATCTCAAAAGATCACAATGTCAAAACATTACTATTCTTCATAAATAGTGTGAGAATTCACATTTAGTGTTCTTACAAAAGTAGGTTTTTTGATATTTAGAGTGATGTTCGCAATTACAGTGCCTCACACTAAATATACTATTTAGTGTAGTTCACACTCCTTTCTATTTTGAATTCTTGGAAAACCATGCCAGTTTGCTTGGCTGCCTTAGATACGGGTCAGACTCACCTCACCTAACATGTATTTTCTCTTCTTTTTGGTTAACTCTATTGCCTGGGGGACTTTCATCCCACTCACTTTCATTAGTTTAGTTTCTGTTTCTTCTGCCCTGCATCGGTTCTGGTGCGGTGGCTCTGTATTTTATTCTTGCAATTGATTCTTTCAATTTGTGCCAAAATAAAAAATAAAAAAATGGACCTGTGCAATTATACAGATTTCCTGCTATATAAAGCAGACAATGATGTGAATTTTATTTACAGGTGCCACCTTGCGAAGAATCAATGTCTATGTTTGCACACTTGGCACTTTCTACAACTTGTAAGCATATTACAATCACCTAACAAATGTTACAGATGCAGGGTCTATATGTACAATTTCCATGCTTTGCGCAGTAGAACCCTGGTGCATGACATATAACAACTATCAAGTATCAATACCTGTATCGTATGAATACATCAATGGCCGCTAGGCCATGCTGGCTACTTTTCATGTATGTACATTGTCTAATGGATCCAACATCATATGTGAAGCAGCCAGGAGCAAAAGGCCTTCAATCGTAGTTACATCATCATGACAATTTCATGCGTGGCCAATTCGCAAACAGTATGGGTAATCCTACATGTGAACGCAACCCCAGACTATTCATAATAAGGGTCCTGCAATCAAGTCTGTCTGTCTGTACAGGATGTTAATATTCACAAGGCCAGTGCTGATGTGATGTGATGTGGAAATACTCACCCGACGCAACCCTAACCCTAACTCTGGAGGAGTTCTTCTTTGCAGAGCGGGCATCGGCTATGGCGGAGGACATTCATGTGCAATCGTAGCTGGAGTTGAACCAGCTGGTCGCCATGGCCGGTCCCGGGTGGGCGTACGACTGTGCATTGCCGTGCTCGTAGCTCATGGCCGGAAACATGGTCTCCAGGGAGCCTTCATTGCTGCTGCTGAAACCCCGGCTGCATCGGAACGTGCTTTGTACCTCCTCGTCCGACGCCGAGCGGCCTCCTATGACTGCCGGCTTGAACGATCTTTGCGTGTAGGGATGACTCATCGGTCCGATGTTTAAAGTTTGTTGTTGTCTCTGGGCCACGGATGCCATGTCCTGCGACATCATGCCCCTCTGATTGTACGACGTTGTTTCCATGAGTTTCCACTCGTTTGTCAGGGCGCTGGCCGTCTGCAAATTCTCGTGCATTGAGACGACATGGCCCGCGTTGTTGGACATCATCCCCCTGTGGAGGCTGTCGATCAGGTACCCGTTCTCGGAAGTCGTGAGCTGCTGCTGCTGCTGCTCGGATTCGGGGAGACATTGCGGAAGCATGTCGTCGATTTCCGGGAGCGACGCCAGGACCTCCTCCACAGAGGAGTTGTCGTGCTCCTTGCCGGCTCGTTGCGCATGCGTGCATTTCTCATATATTCTGCAAAGTACCCAGTCGTCCAGCTGCAAAATGCCCACAAGTCATGAGCGCTCATTGAAGCATTTCAAGTGGCAGGGTGACTGCCAACCCCAATGAACTTTGCAACGGTGTCATTTTCTCATTTTACAATTGCAATAGGGTAAATATGCTAATCACTGTCCAGTTTTGAGTTTGTCAGATGATTTCAGCCAGTCATGATGATTTCAGTGGACAGTCCAGCGTTTGAAACGACAAGTACTTATTGAATGGAAACGGATAATTAATAGGGTATGGATGGTGATTAGCATATGTACTATACATCATGTCATTGTGTCAAACTAAAATCATTTTCACACAAAGAGATGATTTACAGCGAGGGGTTCAATTTTCCTACACTACAGAAAATAGACAGTGGATGCTTAGGGGTTAGGTTAATTGGAGTCATTTGAAAAATTGGCACATACGCGGAGGGAGCCTCGGCGGTGATGGGGAGCCGAGCGGGCGACACCTTCCGCGAGTCGGTACTCATGCATGATCCAGTTGGTCTTCTCGCCTTTGGGGGCTTTGCCGCGGTAGAATACCAGCGCTTTTTTCACCCCCACTTTGCTATGTCCATTGCTCATGTGGATGGGTTTGTCCGTCCCTGTGGCCTTCCAGTAGCCGCTCGCTGCGGCTCTGTTCGGCCTGGCGCCATTGGGGTACTTCCTGTCCCTGGGGGAAAAGAAGTACCATTCTCTCTCCCCAAACAACGCCTTGTCTTCATTATGCATGCGTCCGTCACCACTCTAGTATGTCAGTAATTAAAACACTACAAGCAAACCTGTCGCTTTTGAAAATCCCTGTCCTATGTGACCAGAAGCACACACCAGCTCTCACTGGAATTATGGCTCAAACCATCTTCAACCTCTCTCTTCATACAATACCGTAAATTTTTAAATCTCAAAATACCATGTACTGTACAAAACATGATTCCCAACCTTACCACTTACAAGAATGAAAATGACTTTTTCCCATGTCCAGATATCTATGCTCCACACTCAACCCTCTCTAATACGGGCTCTTTGCACATGTGTATAAGTTGAGACAGGGAATTATGCGTCATTAGATTACACTCTGACCTCGTTATTATCACACCCTCCAATATCACATCCCGGCATCTGCAGAGAATAATGCTGTTGTATGGGTAGACACTTTCCACATGCCTAGGTGTACACTGGGAAGCATAGATGTGATATAAACGAGTTCTTAGTGTAGCAATTGGTAGAATGGATTAGAATTCTGCAAGGTGCAGTAATCACGTACCAGGAAGATCCCAAGGGTCGAACTTGTATAAGTCTACCTCGGCGATGACAGGAATCTGGAACACATGCGAGTCGGCCTTGCGGCGAAGATAGTGGAGCACCAGCTCCTCGTCAGTGGGGTGGAAGCGGAACCCTGGCGGTAATTGCAGTTGAGCAATGGACCCTCCTGCTGTTTCCCTATGCACCATGACGACGACCAAGCACACTGTCTTACAACAAGGTGAAGCTAGCTAGAGGATAGCCCAGTCACACTAACTTTAAAATAGTGTGGAAGCTTGATTCCAAGATTGCTTGCTTGGTTGGCAGTCCGAGTAATGTTATGGTGATGATGCTGAATTGAGGGTTGGGCAATTACAGGACTTCTAGATCGGATGGTTCTGGCAAACGCCAGTCTGATTAGCCGAGGGGGGCTTGGAGGAGTAGGCGAGAATGGTGGGGCAACTGAGCAGGATCAACTGTGGGACTGCTGGAAAAGACAATTTAGTGACCATTGATTCTAACTTCCTCCGCATAGTTTGTGTAGCGAACACGGGGGACGTCGACGACTCGGCAGTCACAACCACCGTCGGCTTCCACTCCTTCCCTCGATTCTACACTAACATGTTCACATATCCACAGGACCTGCTGCCTTCCTTGGCTTTCCGAAACTCCCACCCTTGCTAGCGAGGCCCCCGTGCGTCCCGTTTTCACGTTCCTGGACCTTAAATCAATCAATCAATCAATCAATCAATTCCTAACCGTTCACTCTACCGACAGACAGACAGCTTGCCACAATAGATACTTTACACCCCTGCCGACTGTCAGTCCATCAACGGAATTTCTCACAAGCTCTACTTCCTCTAATTCTTGTTAATTACATCAGACTCTATCTTCCGAAACACTGACAAAGACCATGCATGTACTCGTTTGTTAAATCACACAAATTCAATTGGCTTAACTTCCAGTGAGAGAGTCCCGTGCTTGCTAGCTAGCTATCGCTTAACCACTAACTTGATGAATTCCCTCACTGCAGGCCCACCGCTCGACTCCACGATGAACTTCCGTACTAGTCACGCAAGCTTTATCTCTCGCGGCGGATTGTAATACCTTCTTACAAGGAGCTATCAGATCGAAATAAATTTATATCAATTCCCAAGCTAGCAGTTTCAGATCGATATGAACCTAGCTATACTACCGACTGGAATGAAATCTGAAACGATGCAAGCAATTGCTCGCTCTACACGCCAGGCGAATGAAGTGTGGCACAAGCAACAGGCTCATGAAGCAACAACTGAGGAGGAGAAGGAGGGCAGCAAGGGTGAGGGCGGAGCTTTATAGGGGGGATTTGGCGGCATGGATCGGAGGATGACAAGCAATAAAGATGAGCCTGGTCATGTGAGTGGCGACGTAGGTAGACAGACACTGGAGTCAGGGATTGATCATCGAACAATTGCAACAGACAGTCACTCAGACTACCACTGGAAGTTAGTACTACGTGCAAACAAAGGAAACTAGGTTCAGCCGGAGCGAAAGCTAAGGGAAGATCAAGACCGAGTGGTGCGGTAAGTGTCTAGTTAGCTAGCTAGTGTGACCAAAGCAGCTGCAGCAGCAGTTGCTTTGCTGGTTCTAAGTCCCGCGTGCTGCTGGGTCCCTTCCCTTCCCTTCCCTTCCCTTCCGTTCCCTTCCCTTCCCCCCGGCCTAGCTATAGTCAGTCTGTAGCTCCTCCTGGCTATCTGCCCTGCCCTTCCCTTGCATGCTTAGACACTGTTGCTTCTCATGATCTTCTCGCCCCCTCCCTTCCTTTCTTCCTGCCTGCCTGCCGCCTCACTAACTTATCATCAGCTTCTGTAGCCTCGACGACCCCACCCCAATCCTGTAATTCTGCTGTTTCTCATCCTCTTTGTGCAGGCATTTCTCTATCATGTCTTTTTTAAGTTATTACACGGTCTTCTTCATGCATATCTTGACATACCCTCCCCCACATCCGCCTCTGCTCCTGTCATTCTGCCTCGTTGCTTTTTTAACTAACTTACCCTGAGTATTACTAATTTTTTTCACGTTCTTACATGCACATGACATACCCTGCATCAACCTGGCATCTTTCTAAATCCGTTCTATATTTACTATGTATCACTCTTTAGATGTCATGTGCACAGGGTGCCCAGGAAGCCATAATTACCCTGGGTGGCATTTCAAGGGTGGGAGGGTGCAGTAAGTTAGTAAATGCACATACCTTTTCTACTTTGAGGGTAATGGTTTATGGTTAGTGTTGGGATGGACATTGACATGCATATTGCAAATTTGGGCCTTTAACCCTTGAATGCCATGCGCTAAAAGTAGGTTAGAGACTTGTAAATTTGTATTTATTGATAAAAAGGTAATTTGATCTTCACACAACATTTTGAATAGGATTTTGAGCTTGTTCCATGAAGTTTTGGGATGAAAATCATAGACATGAATGAGAAGAGGGCTTGCATTTATTCTTCATCCATTGTCAATAATCATGACACTATAGCATTCATGGATTAGTAGATTTGAAATACACTACCCATGGGTAAAAATACCTCAAACCTATGATGGATATAGATTTGTGATACCCATGATGCCCGTATCCTAATTTCAACAGTCACTGCATTAAATGGTGTATTTAGTGTATGAGGAGAATTGATGTTTTTTTTTAAAATTTTTATCACAATTTGTCCAAAGGTGAACAAAGATAGTGTCCCTAGGAGTTTGCTATTTGCCATTCTCACTTTCATTGTGAGTGCCATGTTCTTCTCAAGTAATGAGAGTGACATGAGGTGACATGCAATTTTTATTATAAAGTTGCCATATGTCATTGAAACAATACACTCATTTTTTATGACCTATGGGGACACTATATTTCTTTAAATTAAATATTTTCTGGGTTTTAAAACAGTGTCTCGGGACACTAAATACACCATTCAGTGTAGTACCCATAGGTAAAAACTTCTCAAACCTTTGATGGGTATAGATTTGTGGTACCCCACTGTACCCATACCTTTTTCGGCACTCACTACAATAGTAGAAATCTTGTTCAATGTGACATGCCTTTAATGACTAAATGACTCAAATATTGACTCAGAATTGATTTCGAGTCCCTAGTGACAAGTTGCAACGGTCATTTAGTTGTTAAAAACATGTCACATTGGAAAAAATTCTACTGGCTAGTGACTAGCAATGGCTTCGCAGCCACCCTATGGTAATTCTGTGCATTTCCCATTCTGTTTGCCCATTTATCCTGGCCCTGCATAAGTTATTATACCTTCTTCATGACTTTCATGTGCATGAAGACTGTTTACACTGCTCCACATCAACCACAGCATCTTTTGGTCATACGACCATCCAGGGTGGTGGTTTATAAATCATTTTTTTTGGGCACTGTTTTAAATTGCCCTATATGTAAAGGTGTCCTATTATAGTACCACCGGCATCACAGTATTTTATTTTATTCTTTTAAGCCCTCAGAGAGTCAGACTATAAACTTCACCCTTTAGTGCCTAGGGTACTGTAGCTGCGTGCACTAGATTTGAGTAGTTTTTTTCACTGTGACTGATACTATTAGAAATAAAATGGATTAAATTAGAAATTAGTCGTACAATTGTACTCTCAACATGAGTGAAAACAATTTGCCAAAATTAATAAATCATTCAATGGTGGAATTGCAAGATTGTAGTATGTCTTTGAACCGTATAATGCACACTCAAAAATGAGATTTTGGAGGGTGTGTGACTTTAAAGTTAAATAGAATTTGGGTTAAATTTTTCTAAAATGAAAGTGAAGAGAAAATGACCTATGTTGTCAACACCTCTCCATTGCAATTTTTCATATAAAGAACAGACTCACATATAATTATTGTGAAATTTTATGAGTGAGAGTGCATGACATATCAGTTTAGAACAAGAATTTATACGTTAAAAATTGAAAGGAGTTGGTACATGTATATCCAATCATGACATATGATTGGAATACATACACTATTGGAACATGAACAAGAGAACACAATCCAAAAAAAGAATGAGATAAAAAACTTCCAAACACTAGAAATACAACGTTATATTTGTGAGTATTTACTATATTTTGAGGTTTTGCAATATTTTGGTGTTTTGAACATAGGTATTTTGATAGTTGCACAACTCCAAATTCAAAAAATAATAATTCTGAAAGGTGTGTATTATAAATCTCCAAATCCAAACTTCACAATTGTATTGGAAAGTTTCTAGTTTGGCAATTATCTGTTCCAAAAAATTGCGTTGAAAATTCCGCAGAAACTGCATTTGATCATGACAGGTACATTTGATCATGACAATTGCGCTGATCTTTTGACTAGAGACTTTGGTATATATATGTAGTAATTCGATACTTCGCGAGAAGTTTCTCCGCAGAGTAATTTTCTTGCAGCGCAAAGATTTACGTACATGGTTAGTAGTTAGAGTACGTAGCCTTGAATAATTACTTGCTCAGGCAGGTGACCTTGCGTGTCAGCGTATTATAATGGGTTTTGGACCAGTGTACAAATTGTTCGGTGATCGACATCTATGCACGACCGACCAGCTATTGTAGAATCTCCTGCAATAATATTCCATCAAAGGCTATCACGACCATCTGGTAACAAACTTGACAGGAATAGATGTATTGTCTAATTCAGTCACCAAATCCTCAATACCACCAGCTTTTCAGTTTTACCAATATGCAAGAAAATGTGATAAGCCATGCGAAAATGCTATGCACTTTAATTTCGTTGTGAGAGCCTCTTTTCAGTCAGGTCAAAGCTAAAAAGCCCAGTCGTGATCTTTAAATAACAGAAAGAACTAGCCACTGCGTATACTATGCTTTAATTTGTTTCAATTCCAATCATGGTCTATTCTCAAACTACTCACTCTTAATTCACGCCGTCCTCAAAGTTCTTCTCCTTATGCACTCAACCACTGTCCGGGAAGAACCGGCGGTTAGTTACAAGTGAGCCTGTTGATTTTCCAAAATAACTAGTTGCATCTCAAGAATAGAGGCAAAAAACCAGACTAAATGACTAAAAATTAGTTATATTTAGTATTTATCAAAGAAACATATGGGATATAACCTTTAAAAACTAGTTGGTTTGATAAAATAAAAGAAATTGACTAGTTGGCTCAAAAAGTATCCCCAACAGTGAACTCAACCCTCTCTAATGTCATTGTCTTTGGGCTTCTAATTGCACTCGTCACTTCCAAATATTACGTAAGTGTTAAAAAAACAGGGACCAAATATATCTTTGAATGCAAATTTATAAAAGATGCTCAAAACTGATTATAAGAATAGTAATGAGAATGTTCTCAACATTACTAATTATAACAAGAATAACTTTTAATTTTTAGGGTACTCATAAATACCCTTTTTCACACCTGATACTCAAAAGAGTGACCTCCCCGAGCATGAGGATATATAAGGAATATGCAATTGGGTATATAATTGTGATTGACTACAAAACTTCCCATCGTTAAGAGAGGTAGTAAAAAAATTTTGGGCAGAGATATTACGATCATATCCGGGGAAAAACACCATAACATTCATTAGTCTTCATGCCCACTACCTTTCCTTCATGCACTCTGCTCATCACTTTGAGCCTCTTCCTATTTACTTAGCTACTAATGAAGTACTATTGGGTGTGGAATATTCCACACCATCTACACCATCTACTATACAGCCAAGGCAAAGACAAGTGCATGCGACTGAATGTTATGTGTGGAATATTCCACACCATCTACTTTAAAGCGAAGGCAGGGCCTACTGAATGCTATGATGGTGATTTGCGACCTTTGAAACATGGTTAACATGCACATGCACAGGCTGGAATTTTTTTAGCTTTCCAACAGAAGCAAATTATTGTTTGGCAAAAAGCCATGGACATGCAAGGGTGTACTTGATGTTTCAGTATTTAGTGGCTTTTGAAGCACAGAGAGAGAGAGAGCCTATGTAAAGAAGTCCTGATGCTTCGTGGACGAGCAACGCTCGTTCACTAGGGACGGAGTTGTTTGACATTTTTATCCCAACACTGGAAAAAGGACCTGGAATCAATGATGATGCGACCGACGTTGTGATGTTGCGACCCTGATATTGTTCCAAGCAAAAGGATAAGCTCTACCAGGAGGTCAAAGGATAGGTCAAAGAACCAGCCATGGTCAAGAAACAGACAAGGGTTAAGTCTAGCTCTCTCATGATCTTATCGAACTAACGCTTGTGGGTTAAATTATGGATTTTCACTGCCCACGTAGACCATAGAAGCATGCCAAAAAAGACCCACAGTTGGTCTAATTCATCATATGGAGTCTTCTCATGAGTCTTTTCTCTTGTCTGTGCGGTCAAGATTTCTACTACACCGAAATCACCATATACTATGGGTGGGTGAATTGCGTGGGTACATTCATTTAAACAAATTTTCATCCAATTTGATCAAGTTGAATGAATCTTATCACAATATTTTGAAAAAATAATTATTAGTAAAGCCTCTCGTAAGTACTGTATGTAGTGATTTTGGTGTTGTGTTTACTGTTCCCGAGGTCTCTTTTGGCGAGGAATGAAATCATTCTCATATTCGAATAGCCAGGAAGTTAGAAATTCCTTTTAAAATCTTCCTCTTGGGAGCAAGAGAAGAAATCACAAGGGAAGAAAATTCATGACTGGGAATTTTTTTTAATATAAATGGTGTGGAGTAGGGGAAAAAAAATGGCAGTAAGGTAACTCTATGTAAAAGCAACCATTTCCTTAACCCTTTAAGGTCCCAATTCAACTATGTTTTCAAAAATGCACTATAAAATGTTTGATGAAACCCTAAAATGGAGTAGATGTACAAAGAAAACTTGTAAATGTCAATGTGAAGATCACATTTGTACGGTTGAATTCATCATATTTTTTATTGATATTTTTTATTTAATTTTGAAAGGTTTTCTCTTGAAATTCAATTAAAAATCCCAAATCAACACGAAAAAATTTCAAAAAATTGTGATGAAATTGGAATTACATGCCCTACGAGATGGTATTGTTTCCATTATTTGATTCTAACTATTTTGGAAAATCATGTTTGAGGCCTCATTTTTTGAACTAAGAATGAAACTTGACATAAACCGATTGTGCTATTTTTCCAAAAATAATAATAACTTATTTTGAAGATCCGAACCGTTCAAAGAATAGTCAACTTGCACAAGAACCAAGAGTACGTAATTTTGGTGGATGAAGATTATCCAATCTGGATGAGATCTGAAAGGTTCAAGTCTGTTTGTCGTCCAGTATTTGGACGATGGCGCGTTTAAGGGTTAAAGCGTGTATAGCTCAAATAAGTAGATTCTGACACCTTACTTTTGATGAGTTGAGAATGTGCACAATCTGAACATCAGAGTTTAGGGTTGCTTTAAGGTCAACCTATAGTTAGCACTTTGGAAATTCATAACTTATTCATACGATGCCCATGCTAAAGTGTGTTGGAATCCTCTTGACCTTGCTAATAAGACCCACTGATAATATTTTTTGTGTTATGTGTGTAAATAGGCTCAGTTGGTAAGGTGAACGCTTGAAGGTATAGTTACCTTAGTGTATTAACACCGTATTCATTAAATTGGGAGTTTCCATTAAATTGGGAGTCAAATTGATCTACATCATATGATCATTTCACTATCAGATCTACAACATGCATACATCAATTTGACTCCCAATTTAATGGAAACTCCCAATTCAATGAATATGGAGTTTATTGGAAATATGTAGCCCAGTAGCACCTTCCACACTTTTTTGTCAAATGTTTAAATTTTCTAAAAATAGATTTCAGCAAAAGCAAATATTCTCTGAAATCTTTTTTCTCCTTCCAAAAAATAATTCTTTTGAAGAACAAGTTTTCCGAAAATTTTGACATTTGCTTTTAGAATAATTTTATGCCAAAGGTGTTACTGGGCTACAGTACTTGTTTATGAGTTCTTTTTTGTGAAAAAAAGAAAAAGAAAACCATGGCAAAATGAGAGCATAGAACAAGGAAGAGCTAGGCTACTTTTAGCTAATAGTGCCATTTACACTAATTGATTTTAAAAAACTACAACTTATTACACAACATGAATAGTTTTACCAACTATGTTTACAAAGTTCCTCCTACATGTATAATTTCAATATCTTTCTCTTAGTAGAAATATTCATGTTGTGTAAGAAGTTATAGCCTCAAATATACCGGCATAGTTGGTGTGGGTGGCACCGTCCATTAACAAAAACAAAAAGTAGTGTAGTTTCTTCTTGTCTCTTCTGTCCTATTCCTACCTAAAATCGCTCATTGTGAGAGAGGATTCTGACTTTTCGCAATGAAATCATGATATAATAATAATGATGATGATAATAATAATAATAATAATAATAATAATAATAATAATAATGTTGGTCCATAGACCATTGTAAAAAAGAGACCGTTGGGGTCAAATTAGTTCATATATCCATGCCTCAACAATGTTTGCATTAGAAAAGCAAAAGAAATCTTGTTGTCTTTGCTTTCTCTATCACATACTCCGTACTACACTGGAAAATAATTACATACATTTTTTAAATTTTTAAATATTATATTATATTTTAGTATATTCATTAGTATATTATAATATAATTATATTTTATATATTTATATAATTTACATATAATTTATTTTTTGACAGGCCTTTTTTAATTTTTATTTTCAAATTACCAGTTCTTTCAGACATGTCCCACTTGTTTTTTGCCCTAACCTTTTTCATGTGAGGGCGGGCTTTTTGACATGCAACCGGCCTAGAACTTTGAATAAAATCTGTCTGCCTTTGGAATTAAAATATGAGGAGAAGAAGATAAGAAATTCTGCGTCTGCATGGAACATCTTGTGTGCTCTCGTTTCGTCCCTGCCACGTTTGACAACCAGATCATAGAATCTGCATCGTGGGCGAGGCCAATGAGTTCCGGTAGTTTGACTTGCTGATGCAGACAAACAGCCACTCATTTCCTTTGTGAAAATGGCTGGCATTTCATTTCCAGTTGAACGAGTCCACGGGACATGACATGCTGACATGGCTGGATCTCGAGTATATTACATTGCATATTCCGTTCACGTTTTGGCAACACAGTGGAAATGACGGAGATGGAAATTCGTTTTATACTTAGGGCTTCTTTACACTAGAGGCGAGAAGCCTGTGAGGAGAAGTTTCAGCCAATGAGAAATTGGTCTTCTCGGTTTGTAGGCCTCCCATTGGTTGAAATTTCTCTCCTCACGACTTCTCGCCTCTAGTGTAAAGAGGCCCTTATGGTTGGTTGTCCTAAAACCACCAACTTCAGCAACCTGGCCTATTTTTGGCGGTGCAAAATTCGAAGAAAAAAAAAATGACTGCATTTGAATTAGGTTTTGACGAGGATTATAAAAATTTGCAACATCTAATTTGCATTTGTCAATTTTATACAAAATTCCAAAGTTTGACCTATACATCAGATACCAATTTCTGAAGTTTATACTTGGTTGTTCCTAGATTACGCTCATGAGCTAACCCAAATCCATCAACTACTTCTTCGCAATGCTTGGCATGCCATTGGTCTACTTGAATAGTGAAATTGATGGTTTTAAGTCTCTACTGTGGTGGCCCCAAGAAATCTGTACATGTCATAATTGGCTCAGGTGGTGGTTTTAGGACATCCTAGATATAGATATAAACTCTGATCCTCTTTCGAGGTTGGCGTGAATAAAGTGTCTGTTCGTCTTGACAAAGATCCTGTGTGGGTATAAATTGGTGTTTGTTTTGTTGGTGGTCGCCAAGTCATGGTTCCAAGGTTGGTTGGAGAGGGACATTTGTGTTACAATTGTACGGTCCAGGTTTGATTCCCGTTGAGTCCGTCTGAGCGTTATTGTGATGGACATCCTACCTTATATTACACCCCAATCACCATACCATACGTGAGGATCGAATTCAGACAGCTAGGTCTTGAAATTGAATTTCCACATCAGATTTTGAGAGGTCCACGTCACCCTTAACTAATCACAAGATGACATGTAGCACTTTGGGACAGAAAGTAATTAATTAATGTGAGGTCTCACCACGACGTAGGGTATATTGTGGGTGGGCGAATGGCAAGAGTACATTCATCCATTTGGACAAATTTTCATCTAATTTGGATGGATTTTACCACAATATTTTGAAAAATTAATTATCAGTAGTAAGGCCTCTCGTAAATACCGTGGGCCACAATATATAATGGTTTCGGTGTAGTCATAGCATTCTTTAATCAACTAGTACTGAGGTACACTCTTTTGCTTGTGCAAAGGTGAATAGGGAATTAATAATGTGGAACATATAGAAACTATTAAAAAATAACATTCCAAGTTGGAGTTTCAACGACTTAGCAATTAAAGCAACAACACATGCCAAACATCAATTAGAATTAAAATTCGACAACAATGTGTACATCTTATTTAGTGTATGATACAATATTTCATAGGTTTCATGTTAATGCAATTACCATATATATTAAGTGTTCCTATTGAAGAACACCATTTACTCAACTTTAAATCTTGTGATGTCTACTTATTGGTTGAATGACTATTCATTCAAAAGCTTCTTGATTGTGACTGTATGATGGTATATTATTTAATAAATAATAAATTTATTTTGTGATATGTCATTTTGGTAGTACATTAACTTTTGATGGAATAGCATTATAAATCAACTTTATTCATATTGACACAATTTATTTATGGTGACCTTTTGATATAGTAAAGCAATTCAAATTCATTATTTTAATTTTTTTTAATTGTTTACAGTTTTTTCTTTTTTTCTTTTTTTTTTCTTCCGGAAACTTCCAATTTCTTCAGTTTTTATTTACCAAACCCTAGATAATGGACATATCCTAGACTCTATACTCTTATACACTATGTTTAGCTACAAAAAGTTGAATGTAAACAATTAAACAATTCTTCAATACATTCATACTTTTGCAACCCGGAGTACATTTTTACTAAATTACAATAGTAGTAACACTAAGAGTACAAACATTGTCCGCGTAGACTTGCAAAAAAATCCACATGAAGGTCTACACCACATGAAAAACTACACTAAACACGCAATTCGCTATTTATGCACTTGGCCAAGTGCGTTCATTTCATGATCAAATCGTGCTTAAAAAATTTGTGTAAAAAGCTCTCTAAAAAATAGCGATTTTGTCTTTCTACAAATCACTTACATTGTAAACAAACAATTCTTTTATTTATTTTTTATTCTTATCTTTATCTTTTCTTTTATCTTTTCTTTATCTTGTTTCTTTTATCTTGTCTTCTTTCTTGTCTTCTTTTTCTTTTCCTTCTTGTCTTCCTTGTCTTCTTCTTCTTTTTCTATTTTTTTCTTCATACCTCTTGTGGCAGCCGCAAACCCTACACCCGCACCGAGGAAGAAAAACCTTTTTTTTTTTTTTTTTTTTTTTTTTTTTTTTTTTTTTCTCTTTTGGTTTTCGTCTTCCTTTTTGCTTAGGGCTCATGAACCCTAAAAATAGAAATTTTAAAATTTTAAAAATTAGGGTTCAGCCAGCGGCGACTGAACCTAAACGGCGGTGGAGGAAAAAAAACAAAAAAACAATTTTTTTTTTTTTTTTTTTTTTTTTTTTTTTTTTTTTTTTTTTTTTTTGGTTTTCGTCTTCTTTCTTGTTTAGGACTCATGAACCCTAAAAAAATTTAGGGTTCAGCCGCTGGCGGCTAAACCCTAAACGGCCGGAAAAAAAAAAAAAAAAAAAAAAAAAAGTTTTTTTTTTCTATTTTTAGACTACTGACGGCTGAGGGTGCGCGGCCGCGCACCCTAAGCCTCTTTTATCCTCTTCACTCACTCCCTCCTTCTCCATCCCTCCCTCTCCATCCCTCCCCTCTCCTCATATATATAGGGGAGAGGAGAGGGTCTCTCTCATTCATTCTTCAACTCCTTTTCCCTCCCCTCACCTCTCCCCTATATATATATGAGGAGAGGGGAAGGAGAAGAAGAGGAAGAAGAGTCTTTGGGTGCGCGGCAGCGCACCCCAGCGACTAAAAATAGTAATTTTTAGAAAAAGTCAAAAAAGTCAAAAAAAAAAGTTTTTATTTTTTTTTTATTTTTTTTTGGCAGCTGCCATTCAGGGTTCAGCAGCACCCCACAGCCAAGAAAAAGGGCAAATTTATTTGTTTTATTTTAATTTTTTTTATTATTATTATTTTTTTTGGCGGCTGCCATTCAGGGTTCAGCAGCACCCCACGGCCAACCCGGAAAAAAAAAAAAAAAAAAAAAAAAAAAAAAAAAAAAAAAAAAAAAAAAAAAAACTTTTTTTTTTTTTTTTTTTTTTTTTTGTTGGTTTGCTCCCATTGTTTAAGGTTCAGCAGCCACAACTGAAGAAAAAGTAGAAGAAAAAGACAACGAAGACAAAAAGGAAGACAAGAAGAAAGACAAAAAGAAGACAAGAAAGAAGACAAGAAAGAAGACGAGAAAGAAATCAAGATAAAAAAGAAAAGATAAAAGAAAAGATAAAGATGAGAATAAAAATTTATTAAAATAATTATTTGTTTACAATGTAAGGGATTGAAGAAAGACAATAATCGTTGGTTTTTTTAAAATAAAAGTTAGACAAATAAAATCATGCGCTCGGGGACGAAGTGCATGATTATATAGCCAAGTGCGTAAATAGCGAATTGTGTGTTACTAGTTGTAGGTCTTTTGGGTATGCTTCTCTAGTCTACGCAAATAGTGTTTCTACTATTAACAAAATATTCAAATATTCCAATTTCCAACCTGAAACTCGTATATGTATGTATGTATGTATGTATGTACTCCTTTGTATCATTATAATAAGCTTCACGTTGAAGGAAAAATGAAGAATTAACTCTAAATTTCAGTCCAATGGTGTAAATCTTAAGCACAATCATCAGGAATTTAGGACCCCGCGGATTTTAAACGATTTCTGTGCAACATCTAATATTTCATGGGTTCGTATATGTTTTGCACGGATTTTGCACAGATTATGCGCTAATTCCGCACGGATTTCGCACTTTGTTGATAATAAAAAGAGTGAATGTAGAAGCTATGCGGATTTAGTGTAGAATTAGCGCAAAAATCCGTGCGGAATTCATGCAAAAAATGTGCAAACCCATGAAATATTGGAAGTCGCACGGAAATCGTTAAAAATCAATGATGTCCTAAATTCCTGATGATGATGTGGACCTTGAGCCAATAGGAGTAGTTGGTTTGAGCAACATGAAGCTTATTTTGAAACAAACTGAAAAGGGGTTGAAGAAGCTTATTATATGACAAAGTGAGTATTGTACTTCATAGCATTCTTAAGTTTTAGACTTTGTACCCCTACTAAAATTTCCAAGATTTTCTCCGATGCTCTTGGATGCTCTTTGTTTTCACATCTTAAGTTTATTTTACTTGCTTGACTCTTGTTAAATTCCCTCATATAATGTCAGGTGTCATCATTTTCTTCGTGGTCCAAGGCAAGTTATTGTATCATTAAAAATCCAACCAAGCAATAGGCAATGAAGTACTCTACTGTTTAAGAATGTTATGTTGGGTTTAGAGAACATCAAATACCGTCAAAATAATATAAAAACCAAAATAAAATAAATAAATATATGTGCATGTATTATTTTCTACTGACCCCACTGTGGCTGCTAGCTCAACCAATGTTACTTCCAAGAGCCTCCAACAAGTGAGGACTGTTAAGCATGCATTAGAGTGAGTCAACTGGTCAAAATCTCAGCGTTCAAAACCCATCAGACAAACAGTTGATGAATTACCTCGACATAGTCCACAAACCAATTAAAAGCCCCAAGCCCATAATAACGTCGGCCAAAAGGGGGAGAAGGTGGTGTGGCCGGTTGCAGACACGCGAATCTGAGAAAACGGAAAGCAGGTTACCGTACTTGAGGGTCGGATTCAGACTGCCCAATTTTCCAGGTCAGATTTTGAGAGGTCCATGTCATCCTTACCACGTGGCACTTTGGACAAAAATAACAAGCACCTACGCTCCGAGGACCTCTGACCGGAATAGAATAGGTGAAGGACGAGAATGCATTTTCAGCGGAATCATGGACGGAATATATTTGCTACAGTGGTATTTAGCCCCAAAAAATCAGAGTGTCCCTGCAATGCTTCTTCCATACGGTCAGAGCCAATAAATTTCTGTCGAACCCGACCACAACGTAGGGTACTTTGCTAGGAAATTGCTGTTGTGGGGGTTTGTGGTATGATATAACTTATGTGCGCCTGTCATTCATATGCGGCAGGGCGTTTTTCTTTTCTAGTGGGTTGCAGAGTCGCATATCTGAGAAAACCAAAAGCTGGTTACCATATGCGAGGGTTGGATTCCGCCAGCTTGGTGTCAAAATTGCATTTCCACATCAGATTTTGAGAGGTCCATGTCACCCTAACCAATCATAAGATGATATGTGGCACTTTTGGACAAAAGTTAATAAACTTACGTGGAAATCGACCACGACGTAGGGTAGTTTGCAAGGAAATTGTTGTTGTGAGAAAGAGGAGGGATTTATGGTATAACATATAGCAGCTTCCTAGCCACTTGAGCAGCTTTCTGTCTAATAATCAATTAAATTGAAAAAAAAATGAGGCAACACAAATAATAATATTATTAAAATCAGCAACCTTTTATTTGTTTATTTATTTATATGTATATAATTTTGGGAAAAATTGGGTTAGTAATTTCCGAAAATTTTAATACCCTTTTAATTATTTATTTTCCAACCAAACTGCTAGGAAGCTATGTGATATATGCAGCAAGTGTTTTTTTATACCACTACATTGTTGCCTGGCTCAAAAAAGAAACAAAGAACCAAAAAAAACAAAAAAAAACCATGATATGTGGTAAGTAATTCCGGCATTACTGGTGGGTATGGATAAGCGTTTGGAACCGTTTTCTGCCCACACCAATCATCATGTAAGCTTGCCCGTACCCCAAGGTCTAGTTGCAGACTCTCCTATATACTTATTATTATCATATAAGGGCTGGTTTTGGAACCATTCCGGTTGTCTGGCAAGCATTTGAAATTCACTGTTCGGGATACCTTTTGAGCCAACCAGTCAATTTTCTTTATTTTACCAATCCAATTGGTTTTTTAAGAATATATCCTGAACATTTCTTTTATAAATACTACATTTAACTAATTTTTAGTCATCTAGTTCGATTTTTTTCTCTGTTCTTGAGATTTAACTAATTATTTTGGAAAATCAACCGGCTGACTTGTAACTAACCGCTGGATCTTCCTGGGCTCCGCATTGAATGATGGAAAAACCAGCATTGGGCCGCACAAGAAATTTACTCCAGTGAGGCGGAGAAAAGAAGCCTGGTTTTGAGATGCGGCCAGCCATGCATATTCCATCCTTGGCTTTCAAATACAGTACCCATCTTTCATACCCTGACAGTGGCCCATCTCTTGGGGGCTGGATGAAGATCATCTTATATTTGCCTACGCTAATAATACTACACCGAAATCACCATATACTGTGGGTGGGTGAATGGCGTGGGTACATTCATCCATTTGGACAGATTCTCATCCAATTTGGATGAATCTTACCACCGTATGCTGAAAAATTAATTATCAGTAAAGCCTCTTGTAAATACTGTGGGCCACAGTATATGGCGATTTCAGTGTACTAACAATAATAATTGGTAATATACATATTCCAGGGCAGGATTCTAAGGAGGCTGATGGGTCCCTTCAAGGATGGTGCATGGCGAGATTCTGAATAAAGTTTGCCAGGATAAAATTCTAGCCTAGGATATTTACGATTGATTACTCCGGTCTAAAGAACCAACGATTCATAGTTTTTAAAGGAAAAATTCAATTGATCATATTAGAGTTATGTGTAAAGTTGAGCAAAAGAATTCCAAAAGGAAAAAGACAAGGTAAAATTGGTTTTTTTAGCTTCAAACGCAGCAAGAATAAGATTTTGCTCTATTTTTTCAACCAATCACAAAGGCTTGTGTTGTTTGGGAGATTTGAACATTGTACCTTGCCAAAGCAAGAGAAGCTCCCCAAGGTAGACTTTAGTTCCCAAAGTGGAATCTCCAAGTGCCCCAAAACCAACCAATTAGGCTCCTTGCGAGTGAACGTGGCAATTCTTTTTTATTTCAACGGTAAAAAGAGGGTGTAGCAGATAGGCTACTTTGTTTCAACTTTAATTATAACTTTATTATTAAAAAAATGATTTAGATGGGACCAAATTTTACATCACCAAAATCAATGAAGAACATTACATGTGTTGGTCAAAAAACAAATAAATTCAAACAAAAATAAAATATTCCACATAGGACATATTCAAAAAATAACACGCAACCCCAAATTGGGCTTCTCGGTCCTTTTGGGGACAAATTAAAATTTTACATGACAATTACGAAGATTTAGGAAGAAATTTGGTCCATACTAGTAGAAAACAAAGATTTGGTTCAACCAATCACATCTAAAAATAGAGGTCTAGCCATCTCAGGTTATAATTACAGACCTATTGTTAGAAGGAAAAACTCCTAACATGAGGTTCTTTAGCAGTTGGGGGTTTATTCCCTGCTTGATTTGTAGGACTCTTTGCTAATTTTGTATAAAAAATCTAGAAATGATCAAGGTTCTACAATATTCTTTTATAAAAAATCTAGAAAGTGTCAAAGAGCATGTACCAAATGGACTATCATTGGTAAGAACCAACCAACTCAATCTTAGTTGAGCTTAACTAATATGACAAGATCTCATATTCCAGAATCCCATATGCTATTTATTCCCTAACAAAATATGAAAGTTTATACTTGAGGTTTTTAGATCAGTTGGTATTAATCCCATATGCTATTTATTCCCTAACAAAATATGAAAGTTTATACTTGAGGTTTTTAGATCACTTGGTATTAGAGGGTGTCAAAGTGCAAGTGTTTGTCCTAGCTTTGCATGCACTAGTCTCCAACAAGTTTTCAATTGAGAACGTGATTAGTATAGACCTTCTTAAAAGATGGTCTACACCTTATTTATAGAGAGAAGACTCCCCTCCAACCCCTCTTCAGTTCTCTGTAACTCAAATGTCAACAAAGTTTTAACCCTTTGACGTGCTAGCGTCCATATTCTGGACGCTAGATGATTTCTGACGCGTCCCTTCACCACATACGGTGATGTTTTTCATTCATCCAAAATTCTCTTGATTCTTGTGCTAGTTGACTACCATTTATACGGTATGGATTTTGAAAATAAGATAATGTGAATTTTTGAAAAATTATAAAAGTGGTTCATGTCAAGCTTCATTCTTAGTTCAAAAAGTGAGACCATAAACATGATTTTTCATAACAAGTAGAATCAAATAATGGAAACCATACCATCTTGTAGTGCATGTTATCCCAATTTCATTAAAAAAAAATTTAATTTTTGTGTTAATTTTGGATTTTTAATTAAATTTCAAGAGAAAACCTTGCAATATTAATTATAAAATGAGAATAATAAATATGATGAATCCAACCGTACAAATGTGATCTTCATATTGACATTTACAACTTTGCTTTGTACATCAACTCCATTTTAGTTTTTTATCAAACATTTTGTAAAGAATCTTTGAAAACAGTGTTGAATCGGGACCTTTAAGGGTTAAAGGATTGTTTACACAAGATATTCTTTGCTAAGATAATAATGCAAAGTCATTCTATAAATGATGTATAATAATTATCCTACACCTATACCTAAGTATAATTGTGGGTGGAAATTTACACCGTTTGGATTAGATACCACCAAGTTGTGTGTACGTGGATATCTACAAGTGGCGTTCCTTGGACAGTGAAGAGGTTAGATTTAGCCGAACACCATATATAACCTTGAGCACAGTTTCTTATCCCCTCAGTTTACGAAAATACGTCATACTTGATCTGTTTCATTCGATACAGCTCCATGCATGTGGCCCTGGCATGAGTGGGCTTCCTTGCATAAATCCAAACCCTCGCCCTAATTGCCTCAACATAAAGAACTGTGCAAAGATATCCATTTGTATTCTGAGTGAGTTTCCTTACATGAGTCTGAACCCTCGCCCTAACTGCCTGAACATAAACGAGTGCAAAGATTTCCGTTTGCGTTCTGAGTGGCTGGCTTGCATGAATCCAAACCCTCGCCCTAGTTGCCTGAACATAAACAACTCAGCAAAGATTTCCATTTGTATTCTGAGAAGGCTTATTTGCATGAATACCAATCCTCACCCTAATTGCCTGCAAAAAAAACTCTGCGAGTGGACTTACTTGCATAAATCCCATCTTTAAGAGAGGACTTGAGTAACAATGGGAAATGGTTCATGCACCACAGTACATTCGCAACTGATGGGAGTTGCTTTTCTGTGACGGTTTTAAGCAACCATCAAGGCAGGTTGTGTATTCGTACCAGCTCTGCTAACACTTCAATCTCGTTGCTGTTTCCAGAGGCCTTGCAAAAAGTCACTGAGGTAGTTGGGATGGAGGGCAAAATCACTCTGGACAGTGGCTCTGCAGAATCGACCGTGAACGATAACAGCGGAGCATCATCCTCCACACCAAACCAATGGTTGAATGGAGAGCCGTCGTCCAATTCTGAGGTGAAACTGCTGCTGCTACTGGGCAATGCAGAGTCGTCGATCCTCTCCCGACTCCGACACACCATGTTCCATGAACTTAAGCACACGGAGTTCACGCAGCAAGAGCTTCCAGCATGGAAGCCCATCCTCACTCCCAATTGGGCCATTACCATCTTTATGGCTATAAGCCTGTTCGCCATTCCCATGGGCATCATCACTCTGGCTGCCTCCCACCGTGTGGTAGAAATCGTCCACCGATATGACATGGAGTGCATGCCTCAAACCCTAACCCCAATGGACTACATCCAGGACCCCACTGCCGACCACCGTTGCAACGTCAAGCTGGTCGTCCCCAAGCCCATGAAGCAGCCAGTGTTCGTGTTTTATCAACTTACCCGGTTCCACCAGAACCACCGTCGCTACATGAAGAGCCGCAGCACCAAACAACACCAGGGCGAGGACGTTAAAAGTGTGGCCTCGTGCCACCCCGTTGCCCGCCTCAGCAAGACCGAGCCCATCGTCCCCTGTGGTCTCATGGCCTGGAGCTTGTTCAACGACACCTACAACTTCCGTCTTCTCAATGCCAGCAACGTCAGCAAGGACCTGCCCATCCCTGTGATCCGGACCAGAATAGCTTGGAAGAGCGACGCTCAAGTCAAATTCTCAAGCAATGTGTACCCCCAGAATTTTCCCAACAATGTTGATCAGAACGGGGTAAGTAGCAGTAGTAGTAGTAGCACGCGCTTTCCTGTCGGCGGTGCAAGCCTGGATCCCAGAGTTCCCTTGAGCCAAGACGAGAACCTCATGGTGTGGATGCGGCCTGCGCCCCTGCCACGGTTCAGGAAGCTGTATGGATACATGCAGCGTAACTTGCACGCTGGGCAGGTTATCCAAGTGGGGATTGAGAATGTATACAACAGCTACTCCTTCCAGGGCAGCAAGAGCCTCGTGCTGTCCACCACCAGCTTCCTCGGTGGCAAGAACCCCTTCCTGGGCCGAGCCTACTTGTCCATGGGCGTCTTGTGCGTGGCGATGGCGCTTGTCACGTTCCTTGTTCAGCTCCATCACCCTCGCCCCCTGGGAGATCACTCGCAGCTCACTTGGAACCGGCATCCCCGCTCCTGAATCTCCCTGCAGATTTTGAGCTGGTACCAAAGCATGCTCCCATAAAGGTAGAGGATACTAAAACCGTTAGGGACCTGATATCAACAGCAACACATCTCGTCCAATGCACTTGATTGGCCTCCAATTAGCATGACTTGGCTAGACGTCTGTGGCCACTCATCTTTGAATGAAAATGCGGTTGTCTACTATTCCTTCTACAACCTTTAACTTTGAACGATTGCATAAGAAACCATCATGCATATTGATAACAAGGCTTCAGAATGGCCACCTAGACAATCCCGAATAGCTGGTTGTTCGGCACTGACGTGCTCAACCTGCTAGGATAGTCACCCTTTCACAGACAGCTCCATAGACATCAAGAGTACAAGTTTATGAACTCTATATAAAAAATTGATCCGTATCTACTAGGAAACATCATAATAACCACTCCATTGCAGGATGGAATCCTCATCTTGCCTCAAGTTCTAGTCATGTGAGACTTCAAGACAATCCTGACCATACCAATAAACTATTGTGAATCAAACCTTGGCAGAAACCTATTGTGAACCCCAAAAAGCTGAGCAACTGAAGCGGCTCACTTCTTGCACTCTGTCGCTATGTTTTTTTCTTAAAAAATGATAGTAAACTACCTTGACCAGACCCTTGCCCTTTCGAAGCAGCTGCTTTGCCTCCAGCCTTGCCTGGAGCCTTGGTAGTACCCTTCTGTGGCGCTTTAGCTGGTGCAGCAGAAGGCCTGTAGAAAAGCCCAACGAATGTGTACAAATCAGACATGGTCAAAAAGCAACTGGCTTCTTAAAAATACAATGCTCCACTACGTTTGCAAATATTCTGCATCATGAAATCTCCAAAAATCACACAATTCAAGGCAATTTGATAAAATACCTTTCAGCAGGCATTTTCGACGTTACAGGTGGTGTTGGAGCCTTGTCCGATACGAGTACAGGCTTTCCTTCAGGGATCTCTTCCATGCCATCTGTCTCCCACACTACCTCTGTCACTGAGCAATCAAAGCAAAGAGATACGTCAGAATTTTAGCATAATCCTCTTCACACCTATCACTCCAGTAAGCATTGACAAATCAAAAGGATTGGAACAATGCAACATCTAAATAATTTGGTATGAAATGTCAAAACCCACAATATGATATTGCAATTGTGACTAACAAAATTATCAGTTACATGATATCTAGCTTCATTACCCTCTTTTCCACGGTCATTGATTCTTGTCTTGAGCACCTTCTTTCGCTTTGGCCCAGAAGGAGGCTTTGCACTAGCTCCCCTTTCCGCTTCCCTCTTAACCCCAACCGAAGCCTCGACTGGCTTAGTAACTTCTTCTGGAACCGCTACTACAAGGTCAGATTGCAGATCACTAGGGATTTTACTCTCTTGATCAACCTCCATCTCTGTAGGGCCTGGAAGCTCTATTTTCACCCCCGAGTCATTCTGTGCGTCCGTTTTCACCAGGGTCTTCTTTTTAAATGGTTCAGGAGATGCCAAGTTGATGGCAACCTCAGAGTTCATACCCTCTTCATCTTCAGAGAAATCTTCATCCATGATAACCTGCCGTTTCCGTCCTTTCCCGTTCTTGGCTTGACAGCGCCGAATCCGAGAAAAATCGGACGTCTCCTCATCACTGCTTGGCTCGCTGCCATCACCTTCAGTTGCTCTGATTGCAGCCTCCGCATCACCTGCAAAACAAAAAGCGAGAAGGCATTCAGCAGGCTTTACCAAAACATAACTATATCCCTTGAAAAGCATCTAATGCGACCAAGTAAACGAGTTCCTATAGCATCCGTTCAGCACAGGAACATTGATTATTAATACTACAACTACGACAGTGACTATCTGTAGCTATGCAAACATGAGATCTGAAACTTGTCAGACAGGCACAAAGAAACGTACCAGCAATAAGAGCAGGTATGGCTGATGGAGTGGCAGCTTTAACTTTCGCAGGTGCTTTACCCCACAGATTAGCCAAGGACGAGGCCCCTCCTGTCACTCCCGTTCTCTTTTTCCCAGTAGCGACATTCTCCGTCACCACTTTACCAGGCACTGCACTTGTTGTTGAGATTTTTCCAGCGCTTTCTTCCTTGACAACTGCTCCTCCCGAAGTATTCTTGACAGCTGCCTCCTTCTGGCCAGCAGAATGTGGAGGTATCGGCTGTAGAGCTTGCGGATCTGCCTTAGGGGTTATAGAACCAGCCACGATCTTTGAGGATGGGGGAATAGCAGAAGACGATGGTTCTGCCTTGAGTTGGTTTATTACCGATTTACTTCCTCCAACCCCTCTGATAACATGCGAGTATGAAACTGAACTAAATCTACACAGGAAAGGAATACGTTGTCAATCACTAAAATCCCCTGATTAGAAAATTCCTTGCATGAAGATTGCAAGTCACTTGCAAATAACTCTGCCCGGCTGTGCACTGAATCACAACAAAGATGTGCTCTCGTTGTACATGCATAAACCTAGTCAACAACAAGAGTTGGAGGATAACACAGCATAAACACGCCCACGTCCACTGAAGAATACAAGGACCACTAAATGGTTACCCTCATTCAATAAGAAATAATTCGTCTCTTCTCTCATACTTCAATTGGAAACTAGACGTAAATTACTTACCGATTATCACGAAGACAATTGTCAACATCACGTGGTTGCATAAACAATTCTTGAGCTTGCACGTATTCGGCGCTGAAAAGCTGGGCTGGATCTTTGGGTAAACAAGGCTGTACACTGTACACATGCTGGGATGCAGACCCATCGAATCCCTGTTTTGCTTCTGTACAGGTATCAGGTGAAGATACAATAGTCAAGCATGAGTTCAAATTTCCTGGAGTCATCTTTACACATTTTCCTGTACAATATTATGCAAATTCATCTCATCTGAATAGCCACACTTACTCAAACCAACTCAATATGCAAACGCTTAACAAACAATGCCAGGTCATACAAGATCCAAATACTACAGGAGATGGAAAATTACAAAAAACGAATCAAAGCAATGTGGTCCTATAAGCTGAGAAAAACACACTCCTCAAGGGTCACAGCCAGCAAGATTGGGTTGAAAAGCTATTATATGAGTGGAATAGGCAGGGGTAGGATGCCAAGAGTACCTTGCAACTTGACCTTCGGCACTAGCTGTACATTGTAAGTTCGTGGTTCGCTTCTTGACCACCCACAAACGGCGTATACAACCTCAACTCTATTTCCCTCATTTAGTTTCGCAAACTCCTCTAAGATCCTGAATCAAACACAAAATGCACCAACTACATGGATTGGTTTAAATACACCATGAGACGAAATCAGCAGCGGATACATTAGAGTACACTTGCAAACTATTGCTACACAAAGAGTCCTACAATTGCCTACTAGGTTCCTCCAAAATCTCAAAGGCCCACGAGGATAGAATGATTGTCAGATAAATTAATAGCTGAAGCATGCCAATAACCACTATCGATCAGCTGGATTATTACCTCTTAGCAGCATTCGAAGAGACAGAAAAATTCCTACTCAGCCACTTATAAGACACCTGCAAACCTCCCTCAATGATCTGACGTAGTCAGGAACGTCTCATGTATCTACTGGCTGGTATTGAAAGCATGTTCGCGCTTAACACGAAGGTGCAAGGTCACATATAAAAACCAGGTCAATTAGTAGTGTACTGCATAGATATTCTCACTGCATACAATAACAACATGCGTATACAGGAAATTATTTTCTACCGATCTTGTCATTTCAGCTAAACCATACGAAAGAGTAGAAGAAGAAACTCGTAGCACAGGCATGGCATTCCAAATTGCAAAACACTGTTAAAAAAAACTCAAGGTGGAAGAAACATACCACTTGAGAAGCATCAATGACAAGAGATTGAATTTGGTCCAGAATTCCCGAGTCCAGCATAACATCCCCCATGGTCTCTAACCAGGAATTGGAATGTACTACATCTACAAAACTAATTTTAAATCTACCGAGACCTAAACCCTTTCACTACTTGCAATCCTAAACACTCTCAGTATCCCTTGTTCCCTCGGATACGCTTGGTCATGTCCACCTGCACCGAAGAGGCCAACCTCTATCGTCAGAATCATAATGAAACAGGAGAAGTTCAAAAACCCGAGAATTTTCAAGTTTATAATTAAGACGCCAGCACGTGAGATTGCAAGATTAATGAGACCTGGCCACGTTTGCACTGAAAATACGTCTCACGCAGGCCGACACAAGTAGAAGGAACTGAAGGTGGCCTTTCTTTGGCACAATCCTTGAAACTCCGCTTCTCTTCCTGCAGTCAGGAACAACTTGATCATGAAATCCTATAAACTTGACACAGACAAATGACAGCCATCGAGTAAGGACCTGAAATGAAGCAAAAGCATTCTACAGTAAAGCCACGATTCCACCTGGACTCTTGATAAGCAAGTGAGACGACTTTGTTAGATATTCTGAATATTCGTACCGAAAGAACCGTTATGAAATGACTCATACTCTACATTAGAATTCTTAATCAACCATTCAATTTACTCTGCAAATATACCGACGCCTAACCCCTAAACACTATCTACTCCGAACTGAACCAGGATTTGGCTAACTGCAATCCTGATCGTATCAACTGGCTGTACCTCTCGCCGCAAAGGTAGAGCAATTTCACAATCACCGGAACTCGTCAATTGTGCAAATAGCAAGCTCAAATGGTTGAGGATAAAAAAACAGAAAAAGAACTATTAAATCTCGCTCGACGTCAATAAAATCAAAACCTCGCACCCTGATTATGCCAACGAAACTCGAGAGAGAAACAATACACAATCGCACTTAATTCGATTCTAACTGTGCAATAAAAGAATTGTCGATGACACCGAAGCTCAAAACCCTAAACCCTGACAATGCCAACGAGTGTGGAGAATAAAAATCGGGGCAGGAAGAAGGAGAAGAAGAAGGAGCGGGGTACCTTGATGCAGGGGGATTCTGTGAGGCATTTGGCAAGCTCCATCGCCAAGCCCTTGCAAGACTTGGCCATGGCGATCGCTGGCTATGGCGAGAGGGCGGGAAAAATCAGCAAGTAACGGAACGAATGCCTTGCACGCAGCCCCACTCCCCTTCCTTCCTTTTGCCCCCTCCGCTCTGAAAAAGGCCTTTTTCACCACGCTACACCAATTATCTTATTTAGTCCCACTCGGACTAATAACGAAAACTCGGACTAATAACGAAAACTCGGACTAATAACGAAAACTCGGACTAATAACGAAAACTCGGACTAATAACGAAAACTCGGACTAATAAGTAGGGAGCTCATAAACTGATCAAATTTCAGGTTAACCCTTTAGTGCCCAGGGTACTGTAGCTCAGAGCCCTGGATTTCAGTAGATTTTTTCATTGTGGTTGAGACTACCAAAAGTAGAATGGGTTAAATTAGAAAGTAACCGTACAATTCTATTCTCAACTCGAGAGCACACATTTTATTAAAATTTGAGAATCATCCGATGGTGGGATCGGAAGATTATAGTATGTATTTGAACAGTATAATGCACGCTCAAAAACGAGATTTTGGGGGGTGTGTGACTTCAAAGTTAAATATAATTTGAGGTAAATTTTCAAAAATAAAAGCAAAGAAGTTCACCTATGCCCTATGTCAACACCTCTCCGTTGCAATCTTTCATATCAAAAATAGACTCACACATAATTATTGTGAGATTTATAAGTGAAAGTGACTTGTCCATGTACTGTTTAGGACAAAATTTTATACGTTGAAAATTGACAGGAGTGGGTACATTAGTCAAGATCGGATTACACGCACTAATGGAAGATGAAGAAGAGAACACAATCCAAAAAAATAAAACAAGATAACAAACTTCCAAACACAAGAAATACTACACAGTACATATGTTGTATTTGTAAGTATTTACTGTATTTTCAAGTATTTGCAGTATTTTAGCGTTTTGTTGATAGGTATTTTGATAGTTGTACAATTCCAAATTGAAAATTTCTTTTTCTGGAAGGTGCGTAATGTATGTGGGCAAATCTGAACTTCAAAACTGAAGTTCCAATTCTTCACGGATTCTCTGCTATTTGCATTTCGGACGTTGTAGTGACCATAATGTGGTTTGTTGGGCACTAAAAGGTTAAACAAGTTCCTCATGGAGTGTTCAAAAGAGTTTGTTTGGGAGAATGTGCAAACTTTGTTGGAGAGCATTGATGATGGAATCAAAATTTTCCAATCTTTTTTATTTTGTTATGAATTTTGGAAGGTGATGTCATAGATGTTCCTTAAACCGATCAAGCTGTGGTGTACATTTGAAGGTGGGCTTGAAAGCTAGAATCTTCTTTCAGAGAAGATTGGCCTAGTGCACGGATTTAGGTCCTACACGGATTATGAGCCCTCTACCTTAACGAAAAGTCGGACTAACCCCTAATTAAACGTCCCATGGGGATAGTATATACATTGTCATATAATTGGGATTTTTTACCAACAAGAAACTCTAAATTGAGATCTCAGTAGCTCGTTAGAACCGCATTGATCTAAATTTCAACTTCTCTTTTGACCTCAAACCCATTAAAGGTGTGGATTCATTTCAAATACAATCAAAATACAACGTATTCTATTGGCCGCAAAGGCACATTCAGACGTTTAGGAGCTAAGGGCCGCTTCACACTATGACCGTTCAAGTCGAGAGGCCGTGGGATTACTGAAAATAGGCAATAAAATATAGTTTTCATTTTTTATGAAAAGAAATCGACGGCCTCTCAACCATAGTTTGGGTTTTCATTCTCGTCGCACCCAAACTTCCTCTAAAGAGGCCGTCACCTTGGTCAAAAAGTGTTGCCATGTAAGCATTTTGGAGGTCCACGGCCTTTGAACTTTGGCCTCTAGTGTGAAGGGTCGAGGGGCCGAACCCATGGTCTCTTACAATTTGATTGGTGGAAATCGTCGGCCTCTTGACCTTTAGCCATAGTGTGAAGCTGCCCTAATAACGAAAACTTGCACTAACAACGAACATTGACTAATTATGGAATTAAAAAAAATTCCAAGTTGGAGTAATTGAGATAATTTGTAGCAATTATGGTAATGTAGGTATAGTGTGGCCTTTGCTATTTTTTAAATCCAAATTGTTATACATTTACCATACCAAATATGAATAAAATATTTTGACATTACTGTAGCGTCCTAATAGCTTGGTCGAAAAATAATTAATTAAAAGGATGCTTAATTGTATGAGAAATTACTAACCTAGAATGTCCAAAATAAATTAAAAATATAAAAAGGCCAACAGTTTTAATATTATTTTCTAATATAATGTTGCCTGATTTCAATATACCATTTTTGTGTTGCCTAATTTTTTTTTACAGTTTAATTCATTATTAGGTAGAAAACTGGCCAAACCATTAGGAAGCGACGATATTATTTTTAATTGTTCGAAATATAAAATAATATAATTTAAATATAATAATAATATTTTTCATTATATTCTCGGTTTAATTTGGATAGTACATACCAAAATTAAGGCGGATGACCCAATAACCGACATGTACTATAAACTAACAAGTCCTCCAACAAGTGTTCATTGAAAGCTTCTAATTTTGTACCAGTACTAGATTTGCGTGAAAAGCTTAAAACGTTTGTTTATGCGCCATTCACTATAGTATGAGGATTTGTAAAAAAAGTTAGACTAATTGTGGGTCTCGTAGTAAATAAGATAATGGATAAAGTCCCCTAAAGGATTAAAGTAGAAATACAATAAAAAGAGAAACTAAGAAGTTTTGTATATTAGAAATGGGAGTATGGAAAGAACTAGCTATTTTTTATAAAGAAAGAAGGAACAATCATAAAGAGGCAATCAAATTCCATAATTTTTTTCTCAGTAGATAATTTTGTACAAATTTTCAAAATGAAAATTTTGTCAAATCTTGAAATAGTTTCTTAAACTCGTCAATAACCAAGTCTTTTGATAGACAATTTTTTGCAAAGAATCATCCAAAACTAGTAGGCCATTCTACCCACTTAGGATTAATTGTGTTGAATGCATGGCAATTCGGTATTATTTTGGCTCATCTTAGCACTATGTTTTGTGTTGCCATTTTGTCTTAATGGTGCAAATTCACCTCTTGTGCTCATTATTTGACCATTTAAACCCTATTTGAGGTACTTTGAGTACCTAGGGATGATTGCATTGAATTCATGATATTTGGATATTTTCTAGGTTCATTTGGCATTATGTTTTAGGTTGTCACCTTCCATCGAGGGAGAAAAATCCCCTCTTGCGCTAATTATTTGGCCAATCACTACCCACGTGAGGGTTCTATAGGTACTTGGAATTAAATGTGTTGGATTTGTGTAATTTCAATGTTTTGAGGTTCAATTGGCATTCTTATTTGTGTTGCCCCTCTTTTGCAAGGGTCAAATTGGCCAATTCTTGCATTACATCTATTTTTTCATTTCCGTGACCAAAGAGTACATCCCATTCTTCCATTTCGTAAGTGTTTATTGCCTGGTCTATTTAGGACCCCACCCCTTAGCCCAATATTATGACGCGTAGACCAGTTGCACCGTCAAAGTGCTCATAACGTCATATAAAACCCTACTTATAGAACTCTCTTTTTGTGGCTCGCCGGCTCACATACAAACTCTACAACCATTGGGAATCCACAAATGGAACCTACAGTCATCAATACCAATTTTCAAAACCAGCTCAATGGAATTTCTCCTTAAAATGATGCTCATACCCAACAAAAATTTGCCACCTCATCCAACATCATTTTAGTAATTTGACACTCAACTACACATTTGTAATAACTTTCAATTAGAAACCAAGTCCATTGGACTTTAGGCTTTTGAAATTTGACTTTTAACCCTTAAAGGTCCAGATTGGCCATTCCGGCCAATGTACACGACCGTATTTCATTGTATTTGGAATGGTTCTACACCTCCTATGAGTATTGTATCAAAAGTAAAGTTAAGATTCATGTCTACATGGTCTTAAAAGCTATTGGGATCTCAATTTGGAACTTCCTACTCATAACAAATGTTAAGAATACGGCAACGTATCTACTATTCCCTAAATCCTTCAAGGGTTAATGTGAACAATCAAAATGTAATCAATGATTTTTGTCACTAGTTGGAAACCCTATATTTTATATTTGCAACTTCCTATCCACAATTGCAACAATTATTTTGCATGATAAATATATGTTTGTTTAATGGAAGAATTTTCACTGAAATAATAAATAGAAAAAAGGTTTTAAAAATATTTAAGTTTGCAATATCAAATGTTGATTTATTTAAACCTAATTCCAAGGTTTGTCAATGATTTTCTAAGAGATTATGGCATCACATTCAACAGGAAGAAAGAAAATCTTAGAAAGCTGATTATAATAATCATTTAAGGCAACATCCATAAAATTATTTTTTGAATTTGACACTTAATTAATAATAAAGATTTTAAATTCATAGATTCGTTCATCGTTCAAGAATAATTATAGAAAAGATGCGTTTTTTGAAATTCAATAATTTATGAATTTGGAGTTGTAGGATTGAAAATTGTTAAATGAATTGATTCATTACTGTGAGTATTAAAGTTGTAAAGCCTTAAGTAAACCCATAATTTTATTTTAGTATAACAACTTGGATTCAAATTGAAATTTGAGTGTCAAAATTTATTTCATTTTTAAACCCATGATTTTTTTAAATTAGAATTTAGGTTACATAAGATGTAGATAAACATTTTCCAAGTATTTTATATAATAAAAAAAAACAAATGATTAATTATTTGAACATTTAAATTTTTTCAAGAACAATAAAATATGGCTCATTCACGATGGACAATGATTTTAGTGCACATTGCGCCTCTGGGAGTATTGATATTGGTTATTTTAAGTATTGTTGTTATGAACTTGCAAAATAACTCAATGCAAATTAAAAAAAATAACTTTCAAAATTTTAAACATATGTTTTTAAAGGATCAAAGTGTGATGGATTCTATAGTACCAATAGGAGAACCTACATTAGATTTTAAAACGAATCTTTCACAATACATTATGCAAAATGTCACACAACTTTTATGGCCTATTAAGGAAACTATTAAATATGGCATTGCAAATGGATTTATTATGATTGTTAATGCCTCATCTGAAAATGAAGTGAACTCTATATATCTTGCTGCATCTCAACATCGTGCAACAAGTAATTCATGGGATATAAATGGAGCTTTAGATGGATATATGGGAGAACTAATTGCGCAAATAATAGAAGAAGTTCACTTTGTAGAGAGAGCTCAGGATTCTATTGTGGAAATTATTAAAAAATGCGATTATGATAATAATTTAGGTGGGAATTAAAAACATCACTAGTAGAAATTTTGTCCTGAGAGGCGTCCTCGTTAATGACATGCTGTCCATTTTTTGTCTTTAGAGACTTTGGAAATGACAGGATGTGTTTCCAATATTTTTCGGAGTGGACTTTAGTGGCGTGTCAAACCCACGTCGACCCGGTGGTTTACTCAGTGAAAAACTTTGTACTGAATTACCTTGGGGAATTTCTCCCGATTCCTGTATCTACGAAGTGAGCTTAAACACAGCTGATTTTCTACTCCATCGAACCCTCAGAAGCAGAATAGTTGCTACTCTGAAGCCCTACACGTTTAGTGCCCTCGCTCAATTCTGCAGTGCGAGGGCTGTTGGAGTAATTTTTCTCATCTCGAAGTGGCGATGGCGGGGCGACTCGGGGTTGATAGCAATTCTCCGCATCTGGGGCACGGCGGTGGGCATCAGCGCGTGATCGGGGAGTACATTGTGACGCAGCAGATCGACGCGGGCAGTTTCGCGGTGGTGTGGAAGGCGCATCACAAGCAGCACCCGGGGTTTCAAGTGGCCATCAAAGAGATTGCCACTGAGCGCCTCAACAAGAAGTTGCAAGAGAGCTTACGAAGCGAGATTGCCATCTTGCAGCGCACTGATCATCCCAATATCATCCGCTTGCACGACATCGTCGAGGTCAGTATCCATAGGGTTTTGATTTCTCGCGTAACCCTAATTCTCGTGTTAATATTGGACACTGGATTGCAAGTACGCTAATTGAATGTTGTAATTAGGTTTGAGCTGTCAAAATCCAGACTATCCAACTCTATACTGTCTTGATTAATTCCTATGAAGAATCAGTTCGGCCGAATAAAAATATTTAGGAATCAATTTGGCCGATAGAAATACTTAAGCAGCTTAACCTTTTTGCACCTATCCTTGTCACTCGCTAAAATATCTTCCTTAGGGCTCGGAAATCCCTGAATTTCGTTAGAAGTGTGTAATTTTGGATATCGTGTACAAGGAGTTCCGCAAACCTTGGGGTTTAGGGTTTTCCTTGCAGAAATTCAGTTGTTGAAGTATCTGCGATATGAAGTTTAGTCATTCAAAAGTTGACAGCTCTTTAACAAATAAACATTCTGCAATTCCATCGTACGTAATGTTGCAATTGTGAAGCTCTTTCGGAGTGGTTGGTGCCGTTGGCTTACAGTGTGCATAAATCCAGGTAGGCTCTGATTACGAGTGAATTTTCAAATTCTAACCTGTCTGTATGACACATCTGATGGTTAAAGCATTGCTAGCTCAAGCGATGTCATGGTATACCCCTACAATTCTGCTATGGACACGCTTTTTCCTTCTATTTATGACGGTTCCTGCTCGGTTATGCTTAGGTTACTAGTGATAGTGATTTGTTATGTTTAGCGTCTGATAATTTAGATGAAATTAGCGGCATAAGGTCTTCTTTATGCTACAGGCATTTGTGTCTGTGATTGGGATCTTGATATTCTCTTCCAGTCATCTAACTTTGACACTACTATTGTACACGAATTGCTTGCTCTCTGAAGTAATCTTACAAAAGATAGAGGTTACCTACTGTAATAGACTATTGCTGCAAGAAGCGAGATTGTTCTGCAGTACATTACACTTAGCATTATTGCTGCGGGAATTGTTACAGGATCCTGACTCGTCCAGCAGACGAGTTTTGACAAGACCATTGGTAGGTTTCAAGAGAGAGCAGGATGTCAACAGAGGCGCAAGTTCTTGATGGGTCTCAGATCAGAAATGCATTGCCCGATGTCAACGCAAAAGAGAGTTTTGCTAAGAACGATGAAGGGTCGAAAGGCTACTTAACATCATCTGAACTGCGGCGAGGTGCGGAAGCAGAAGCGGCAGCTCTTCTCTTAGGGGTTCAACTCTCTGCACAAGTTCTTAACAGGGCTGATTCGGTATTTCCACCCGAAGACTCTGCAGAGATCACCGAGGACGCATTTGTCACCACTCTATAGAGTTACTTGACAGCAGTTGTTGATGCTCTGGAAGGTAATTTCTTGTATTGAGGCCTTCAATTGTGTTGTCCTCTAGGAGCGCCTGCAGCTTCAAGGATTTCGTGTGAACTTTTTGGAAATAGAGCAACTGGAAGTCTGTTCATGTGAGTTCCTATTCAGGTTTTGTAGCTATGCAGTAAGGAAGAGAGACGTTCTGCAATGGAGATGAGTAGTTAAGGAAGTGCCGTATTTAATTGTCAACAAACTTGGAAGTTTATTACAAGTAATTTAGTGTGAGTAATTTGTTGATTGCTACACTGAGATGTTGCACGTTGACCTGATATACTGTTCTCTCCCGGAAACTTGTGTGCATACAGATGACCCATTGGTGGTGTCAGTACTGGACGGTGCAGCAATCAAGACATTGCTGGAAGACGAGGATGAATTTGCAATGGTTGCTGTGAACCTGTTCGACGAGTTGGACACCGACGAGAGTGGCAAGCTGAGCAGCAAAGAGCTCCGACCTGCTCTTTTGCAGCTGGGCGTGGAGCAGGGCGTCCCTCCATCCGCAGGTGTATGATCGAGCTTTTTTCTTGCTGCAGATTAGTTTTTCTCTTGAATAGCTAAAGAAGAACGAGGTTTGTATTCAATCAGTGCTAAGTAGTACTTGGAGAAAGGTCTGTGACCGCTTCTGTTGCATCCAGATCCGAGAACTGAATGGCACGGGAGTGGGATTTTGCAGCAACTCTGGAGGCAGATGAATTGGTGACCATGTTGATAACTAAGTATGATCAGGGAATAGAAGAGCTTGGACAAGCTCAGTTTGCCGCGCTCTTACAAGATGTTCTTCAGGATATGGATGCGTCCCTTGCAGAGAAGCCCATCACAATTGTGCGGGACGTGAAATTGCTAAACGGCTTGCATTTGCGGAAAGTTGTTAAATTGGCCAATACCTGCACTTGGTTGACAGCTATTGAATGTTGCTTTTTGTATACTTCGGTGATCGTTTTCTGGTAGGGACCGTGTTAGTGCTTTCTCTTTGGAGGCTCTTTCACCAACTGGCATTCTTATAGTTTCCTGGCTCACTCTAGCGTGTATTTGCGTTGCAGGTGCTGGCTGATGAGGTGGCATTCAAGGAAATGGCAGAATATATGTTTACGGAGCTAGACTTGGACAAAGATGAGCACTTGAGCAAGTCTGAAATCAGACCGCTGTTTGAGCGTCACGGTGGAGACTGGGGTCTTCCTCCCATCGGGAAAGCTGAGACGGAGGAGCTATTTGACCAGGTTTTCAAGGCAGTGGACACAGACAAGAGCGGAAAAGTGGAGAAATCCGAGTTTGAAGTTCTAGCGAAACCCTGTTCGCAGATTTTGCAGAGACGTTGCGGCTGAACCCCATATTGGTGGAAGTAGAAGCTGCATCTCATTGATCCTACTATGTAAGCAGAACACACAGCCTGGCTCCAGGGGAGTTTCCATTTTCCAAAAGTGTAACTGTCCATTATTTGGTGAGAGATCATGTCAGATAACTTGTTTCGTGCAGGCTGCGGCATGCGGCCTTGATGATGTTTTCAAATGAGTGGATAAGAATGATGAGTGAGGCAATGGAACCTGAAGCAGGCCAATGGAGTCAGTTCTTTGGAACCATTTGTTAGTTTTTTGGCCCTGATATAGCGTGTCACGTACGTGGCTTTTCAATACAGTATCATTTTCATGAATCATATTTATGTTTCTAGCAAATTCGAATGCTTACAAGTTAGTACGTCCTGTCTCAAGCTGGATGAAATGGTATACAAGTTAAACCAACGTCTTTGATTCTGGTGTACATATCATTCAAGCTACGGTTTTGATTCAATTTAATAGTGTGGATACGAACTGAAACAGATAAGTCTCACTGATGAGTGATGATATGGAAGCATTTGAGTATGAAAAAGGTTGTCATGAAATGATTGGCATCCAAATATACGTTACGGATAGAAGAGCAGCAAGACGACTCAAATTAAGTAGTGTGTTTCACACTACATAGAAGTAAGAGTGAAATTAACCGACTTCTAAAATTTCTTCGAAGATTCATGATTGTCCAGGAGACTATGTTGCCAGGTTTGGGCTTGAATGTAACATGCGTGACTGTGAATACATCTGTGGGGTAATCTTTAATAATATTTGTTAGGTCAAAAGTTAATCTACTGCGCTTCCTTAATATTTAGTTGTTAGGTTGTTGCAAGTCCATATAGGATCCTTATAGGGCACTATAACACATGATTACTGGGTCCAAGGTAAGGTGACTGGGTTTTAGAGGTGTAGTAACGTTTGATCAGTTTCTTGTCTTTCATACGGGTTTGTTTTAAATGTGGGGTCCTTGCAGGCAGATCTTTGGAGTGTGGGGGCCATTCTTTACCAGTTAGTGAGTGGGTGACCTCCTTTCAGTGGGAACAACCATGTTCAGGTGATTGCTATGTCTTTTTGGTCTCATTCGGGTAACAAACAGATGGCTTTTCCCCGCATTCTTGTATCGTATTCTTTGTTACTTCAGGTCTGCATCTCGCAATATCAAGTTCTAACGTTTGCCCATGTTTCTTTCTGGATACCAGTTGCTTCAAAACATCATAAAGTCGACTGAAACTCGCTTCCCAGCTGAAGTCTCGGTCCAGTTACACCCTGATTGTCTTGATATGTGCCGCAAATTGTTGCGTAGAGACCCAGGTGTGTTTTACTTTCCACCCAAGGTAGAGTTGTGTAGAGCAGCAAACGAATGTAACTTATGCTCAATTTAGGCTTTCAGGTTGAGGATTGCAGTGCAGCTCAAGCAGAGAGGCTTCTTACTATCAATATGCTGTGTTGAATGCAATTTGCTAAGAATGTTTTGTCAAATTCCTGTTTCTATTAATGCAGTAGCTTAGGCATGCTCTCTGACTCTTGTGAGATATGGGACAGTTGAACGATTGGCTTTTGAGGAGTTTTTTGCTCACCCTTTTATGGGAGCAATGAGGTATCCTTTATTCCTTTTTAACTTTAATTTTTCTCATCATGTTTCTAAGCATATTATATATGGTCCTAGTTTGGCTTAAATTATGTCGATAATCAATTTTTGTGTAGTATGAGAGATACCACTTTTGCCTCCATGCCCAAGGCGGAGGAAATTCAAGCAGGGTTGAGCACTTTTGGAGGCACTGGTTTTCCTATCGTTTGGCTTTCAGTAATGGATGTCGAGTTCATGAAATGTCAAGTTTGAATTTTTATTCTACGCTATGGTGCAGTGCTTCAGTCAATGGATGGAGAAGCAAGAATGGAATTAACATCCATCAAGCTTAGGAAAAAAGCGCAGAGAAGGAGGTCATGTTCCTTACCGACACAGCAAGTTAACACGATTACTACAGGTGAGAGTTTAACTTTTGTTGGAATGTTGATTGCTATTTGTGAGTCATGAGACTTTATTCATTCTTGTTATGGTTGGTTTGTGTTCAGTAGTGGTTTATAATTCCTATGTAAACATTCTTTCCTGCTAAAGTTCTCTAAAACAATTCTGTCGTTTACATGAATCTCTTGCAGGAAATAGCAGAACGGTTGTAATTGGTGAGTATCGTGATGCACATAGAATGTCTTGTCAGGGTTTTATTAATGTCTGTTGAATTATTTGCCTCCATTTAATTCCTATTTGTACCTGTGTCTTGCAGCTTGTGTGAGCCCAGCGGATGTAAATGCTGAAGAGTCCATCAATATCCTAAAGTATGCAAATAGAGTTCGTAACATTCAATGCAAGCCTACAGTGAGTATCTTGTTGTTTTGTGACTTTCTGAATCTTTGAAGCTTATGCCAGTATTTGAAATATAAATTTCTTTTCATATCGATAATCTGTTATTTGCCTCAATAAAGGACTCCATCCTTAAGCAACGAATTTATGAGGATATTCTGACAGAAAAGACAATTTTTGTATGATCAGGTCAATTGAGATCCACTTGCAGCTGAAATGCTGTGAATGAGACAGCAACTCGAGCTCATGCAAGCAGAATTTCTATGTGCAAGAGCAGGAGGTCCTTCAAATACCGAAGTTCAGGTGTTCTAAAGTAAAATTGTTCTAGAGCGGTTTAAGGGTTTAGGGTTTTAGAACTACTCAAGAAGGCCGCGTGTGCATTGTCGACACCGTAAAGCCGACTATTCAGTCGCTAAGTATCGCTTCTGTGACTCTGTTCCGAAGATTATACTACAAATACAGTCATTCCATAAATGTTATGCTCGTGGACATTTGCCGTCATTGTGTGAAATGTACCGTCGAGGAATCGAAGAGTCTGTCATGTTCACAAGAGGAACAGCCGCGAACTGACACTGCTCCCGAAAGTGGCGATTACCTTCGCAGTAAAATTGGTCCAGAATGACAAGGACCAAAGAATGACGAGTCCGTTTTGACAAGAAAAGTCACTGTCATTTTTTTCACACCTTGTCTGAAGTGACTCTTCAGCAAGTCATTTAACGCGTCTTTTAAACACGGAATTCTACTAGTGCATGCATGTTACAATTCTTGAAATCTTCTTTTTGTTAACTCCGAAGTCTTTGAAAAATTCAAAGATATATAGATATATACAAAAAAACCTTTATTGAATGAAATTATTTGACACATGAATTTTTTACAATATGTAATTAATATTGATTGTATCTAATTAAATGTATCAAATATTTAGTAAGTCAACATAAGTTCAAAATAATTTTCTATCAGCATGAAAAAACTTAAAACCTATTGAAGGTTCTATTTGAAGCAAAATTGTTGACAATAAATTTAAATCACTTATAAAACTTCAAGCATATCAAACCACTATAGAAGAAAATAATTTCAATGAATTTATAGATTATCATAATATTTTAAAATGAAATATAAGTGTATAATTAAATATGACACAAATTATACTAAAAATAATAATGATATATGAACTTTGTCACAGAAAAAAAATCAATGCAAAAGAATATATCACAAGAGACATTAGAATCAACAAATGATTGGCCATACAAATTGCAATGGTATGGACCATCCCTTCATTCACTAGTAGTATTTAGCTCATTTAGATTTTCACAAATGGATTTCTTTGTGGTTGCTTTAATAAGCACTCTACCTTTAGAAAAATCATGGTCAAAAGAATCTGAGCTTGATACATGTGCATGGATACATTGGAAGCAAACATCTACTAGTTTGAACTCCAATAGTTTTGGCTCATCATGGCATGAGAATAATATGCCTACCATTCAAATGGGAATTCAAAATGTTATGATTACAAACGAATTACATCGAACTGCTTATGATGTGGCAGTGATTAAATGTACATTTGAAGATCCTGCAGGTGCAAATGCAAAAGGTGGACATCTTTATATTAAGATAAATAATGAATTTTGTCCAGTATTTGCTGAGAAACCAGGTAAAATTGATACAATACAGTTCGAAGGTGAATTTAAGTATGACTTTGCATTTTGTTCACCTCCAATATTGTGGAACTTTGATGTCACACATTTGAAACAATGGTTTATATACCATCATTTCCTCTTTCATGTTAAAAAAATACATTATTTTATTTATCATGGTATAGACATGACTAAAACAGTTACTATGATATTGGACCCATTTATAGAACAAGGATTGTTAACATTTATTGATATACGTTCATCTCAAAGCAACCTTTTAAGCAGACAATATCCTAGCCACCATTTGGCTATAAATGATTGCCTTCACCGAGTAAGATATTTAGCCAGATGGGCATTCTTTTGGAACTTTGAAGATTATTTGATAGTTTCATCTCCCCACTCCATATCATCAATATTGAACAAGTATAAAAATGATCCTTGGAGTTCTTTAGGGAGTATCCTATGGTCCAACAAGTATTGTTGTGCACCAAATCATCAAACTATAATGCTCAAGAAGACAATGTGGATAGTAGATGAAATGTGTTTCAGGAATGAACACCCTATTTGTAATGACAAAAATCATTCTACAACATGCTCTGGGATTGAAGGTCAACGAAAATGGATTGCAAATCCACGACTTGTATTTGCAGCAAGTATTCATAATGTACTTGATTCACAATCAAATGGTGTGGTTTTAGATACTCGTGTGGCACGATTTAATGTATATAAAGGTTTACTGAATCCAAATTTAAGTAAAGATAATTGTATGTCAATTAAGATGCCAAAAGATTTTGATGATGATATACCATTAGATGGAATATGGTGGAAAGATCTTAGTATGAGAGATTATACAGAAGCTGCACATTTTTATTCAAGTTCAACAAAACTTTTTAATTCTAATTTAATAAATTCAAGTCCCACATGGCTTTTTAATACTTCTGAAAACAACATAGTCTCATGATATTTCCAATAACATGATTGCATTAAAAAAATTGCAACAACAAAAAATCTTGCTAAAAATGATTAAAAAATTAAAAAATTCTCTAATTTTAAGGGAAAAAATTAGCATGAGAATGTAAATACTACATCAAAATACAATGCTCACATATTACAAAAAGGAATAAATTTTCAAATCCATTGTTAAATAAAACAAGAATGATAAATATATTTCCTCTAAATCTTCATATTTGTATTTGTACAATAAAAGATGAATTCATTTGAATTGTTCCCTTCCAAAAAGTAAATTTTTACACGTAAATATGTTTATACATTTTAAATCATGAAAATATGTAAAAAGAACTAATTTACAAGGTGTCTTTGTAAATATGAAAGAAAATCTATACAATTGAATGACTTCAATATCTAAACATGGATCTGATTTTGATTATTTTAAGGTATTATTTAATTCACTTGTATATGAAATATAAATATTGAAACTCTTTATCTAGAAGTTTCAATAGTTTTAAATAAATGATGTTTATGTGATCCATATATTGACAAGCAACATGATTGAAAATTATTATTTTTATCAGAACCGTTTTGAAAAATTGAATATATTTTTTCACTTAGATTTTTTATCAATTTTTTTAATGTACATTTTAAAACATGGTATAAAGTACTCACTATTTGAAGTTTTACTTATATATATTAAAATGACCAAAATGAATTTGACAATTGTCTTATAAAGACTATAATTTTTTTTTTCAAAATGTCTTTTAAAGGTAAACCAATATCAGTATTCAGACATTTTATACTACAAAGATATACCAATATTGAAACATATAACATTATTTACCTTATTTTGGTTTTTGTATGACCTAAATTGAAAAAAATTCAAAACCATCACTAAACTATTCTCAATCTTTGGTCCTTGGCTTTCAGTCATGAGACAAATGGTACATGTTGTAAGTGAAGGTATTTTACGTTAACAACATTTACTTAAAAGCATCAAAAGTATTAAGTTCAAAGCATTAAGCCCGTTTACTTAAAAGCATTAAGTTCAAAATTATTCAAATATGACTTGTGAATAAATAAATTATTGAGATAGAAGAAGTCCTTAAATAAAAGAATACTACTTAGAGTAAAAAATGTTATGATATTGATTTTATATGGTATAAGAACAATTTCTTACCAACTTGAAAATAGACATGAGTTTTAAAAAAATATCACAATTTGAATATCATAAATACTTTTCATAAAAAATAGTATGTAGATTGAAATGTTTCATTATAATAATGTGTGAATTTATTCAACACAATGAATGATGTTTTTATTTGAAGTGTGTATAGTTTTAAATTAGTTGCTAGTTTTGAGTTCTTTTCAAAAACCTATGATGTCCACGGAAATACAAATATCTGCATTGTACATTTGGAAACTACAAAGAAACAATAATACTTTATCAAACCGTACAACATGCTTGATTTTTACTCCAATTTGCAAGTGCCAGTTCTACTACTACATTTCGCCCATAACTTTGGATGCATGCACTAAATAAAATTAAAGTCATTCTCATAGTGATTGACTTTGCACAAAAACAACCAATGAAAATCAATCAAAAACTTGGTACAAAAAATAATTTGGATCTTTGTTTAAACTCAAAGTTACAAGAACAAGATTAGAACTTCAATTTGGACAAGAAGCCAACTCAATGTTAGTAAATTACATGCAACTAAGAGATATTGTCATTCCATAACAAAAACATAATCAAATGCAATTTAGAAAAAAAAATTGCGTGTGTTCAATATAGGCAAAATAGGAATATCAAACCAAAAATAACCATAATATTTCAACCCCTAAACGACATAGCGTTCAAAAAGTGAACAACTAACATATTCAAACCCTTCTCACGTTCTCATAAATGCTTAGATGAAAGTCATTCAATTTCTTGGAGATTCTTCATCAAGTTGTTGTCCTATCTAATGGTTGGATTAGTCATACTTGATTACATATTTTTCTAAAATTACAAATGTAGAAGTATGTCAAGTTGTTGACCAAGCCAAATTGCGTTGATTGTAGTTCAAAAGTGGCCTTGCAAACATGAGGTCACAGGTTTAAGAAACACAAAAATTTCAAAAAATCACCATGTTTAAGAGTATCTCATTTCAAATTCATTCCAACAAATTTTACTCAAAAAATATCTCGAAGAAGTCACTTAGAGTAAATATGAGCGTACAAAGGGTGTTCAATGGGGGGCTATGAAATAATTGGAATATTCTACTATTTAAACTAAATTTAGGGTATATTCAACATATATTCTAGGAATATTCCTAAAATATTCCCAAATTGGTTTAGGGTCACCCTATATTACTTCTATAAATTTATAATTTTTATCTCAAATGAATAAAAGGCACCCTAATATCGTTCTCTCAAAGTTATCTAAATTCTTGACAGTGACTTCCTTGGGAAAATATTAATATTTTGTTTGTAATCAAATTTAGAAGGAATTTAAAATTTAAAATTTAAAAATTTAAAAATTTAAAAATAAATATTGGTTATAGAATCAGTGAAATGAACTAGACAAATGGAATTTAAAATTCAAAATCTAGAACTTTCATTTGTATAAATATTCCAAAATATTCTTCTAAATAGTACTTTATGATGATCTTTTTCAAACTGTCAATTCTAGAGACACCCTCGTATGTTTAGGGATTAAACACCTCTAATGTCAAATTCAAATTTCAAAACAACAAGGTCACTTATTATTCTACTTAGAGTCATCCATTATTTGATGTAACACCAAAATAATCCATTGCAACCAATCAATATTCATTAAAGATTTTGTCAATAGTACATCAATGAAAAGAAAAACAAATGTTGTACAGTGGGCTACCAATCAAAATGTCGTTTTCGAAATCGAAGTGAGAAAAATTTCAAGATTGCCAACTTTGAAAGCCTCGCGAGAGCTCAAACATTAGTATTCTCCCACGAATTTTTACCAAAGCATTATCTTTAAGTTAATTATATGCATACCAAATTTCAAGGCCAAAAGATGCACCGACAAAACGTTATTCAAAATCTACCAACAGTGGTAGCTGTGGAAAAATTTTCACTGCTGCCAACTTTGACAGCCTCCCAAAGTTTGAATTAATTTTTTTTTGCCATGAAAATTTTGAAACAAAAACCTCTTTATGTTAATAACATATTGTAAAAATTTCAAGGTCAAAAAATTAATACAAAAAAAGATATTAACAATCTACCAACATGTGTAGTTGTGGGAAACAATGGGGGAAAACCATTTCATTGCTACCAACTTTGACACCCTCCCAACGGTTGAGAAATTGTCTATTTACCATGAGAGTTTTAACACAGCATGATCTTTATGTCAACAACATTCACGCCAAATTTCAAGGCCAAACAACTCACCAAAAAAAAGTTATTCAAAATCTACCAACATTGGTAGCTGCTGTGGAAAGTTTTTCACTGCTGCCAACTTTGATAGCCTCTCAAAGATTGAATTATTTTTTGTTTGCCATGAAATTCTTGGAATAAAAACCTCTTTATGTCAATAACATATGGTAAAACTTTCAAGGCCAAAAATTAATACAAAAAATGATATTAACAATCTACCAACATTTGTAGTTGTGGGAAAAAATGGGGGAAAACCATTTCATTGCTACCAACTTTGACACCCTCCCAACGGTTGAGAAATTGTCTATTTACCATGAGAGTTTTGGCACAACATGATCTTTATGATAACAACATTCATGCCAAATTTCAAGGTCAAAATATTTATACAAAAAAAAGTATTTACAATCTACCAACGTGTGTAAAGGACCAAGAAGTTCAAATTGAACCTCATGTTTTTTTTTTTAGTATTTTTGAGTAGGTTCTTCATGGACTTCCTTTTGATCAAATGTGTTAGTTTTTTGACGAGCACATGCATTGTTCCTCACCGATTCTAGAGATATAAAATTTAGTCCCATCTGAATTATATTTTCACAATATGATCAATTGAATTTGTCCTTTTTAAACGATGAATCCTTGGTCCATTGGGGGTTAACTCCTAAACGTCCCAACATCCAGAAACTGGATCAACAGATTCAGAGCTTTGCAACGTTCTCATACAATTGTAGATGACTTTCATCGAAGTCACCTTTGTAAGACTATTGAATTCTCTACCAATTACAATAGTTCTCTTATGATGAGGAGTTGTTGATAATATTAGAGAGGCCTCCGACTGCAAGTATGTCAAATTTGTTGGGTAGATTTTATGCTTGCAATGGTCCTCTCATGTACACCTCATGTACATCTGAGCCATGCTAATATCTATCTTTGAGGCTAGCATCCACTTGTGTTCAAAGGATCGGTACGTTTAGGGGTTAAACAAAACACACAAGTGGGAATGGTTCAACACATCGGATCTAGAGAAATTCTGTGGCACCCACATAACTTACAACAAAAGGTTCAGTCAAAACCCTCACTACGGTACTCACACACACCTACGTAGTTCCTCTGCTCGCCTCATGTAGTGTACAAGTTTTATTGGCTCGTAACTCCTCAATAAGTATGACCCCTCTAATAATCCAATACTGAACCTACAAAAAGAATAAAGAAAGCCTGCTCAGGCATTGTACACTCCAATCATCTAGTCCGCAAGAATCCTCGCACATCCGATAAGAATGAATACAGATTCTCCCTAAATCTGCGGCGGTTTTGGCGATCTAGGGATGATGTCACTTGATTAGCATTCAAGAGGACGTGGAAAGCCGTGGCAAGTCGGCTTTGCAAAAGAGCGTTGTGTTGTCCCTTCAGCAGCTCCAGTGCTAATCTCTGTTCCAAACAAGGTTCTCAACTTTGTCAACTTCATCCATTCAAAGGTAGCCAGGAACTACCCAAAGAAACTTGACAATAGCGTTATCCTTAAAGTCCATCAAATTTTGAAGAAGATACCGTGAATTTTTCTTTATTATACTCTTATTTCTTCACTTCAAATAGTTAGAAGGTGTGGAAGATCTTGGTGGTCTATCATTATCAGGTGTGTAAGAGCTTGGTGGTCTTCAAAAGTTTTCAAAAGTTTTTTAGCTCCTTTCTTGGGGCTAAAAAGCTTTTGAAGACCACCAAGCTCTTACACCTAATAATGATAAACCACCAAGATCTTACACACCTTTTAACTATTTGGAGTGAAGAAATAAGAGTATAAAAAAGAAAATTCGCGGTATCTTCTTCAAAATTTGATGGACTTTAAGGATAACTCTAATAATGCAGATACTGAACAACCACCACAAGTTACGCAACCTGTTCTTCGGAGAATTACCTGATATAATGCAGTATTGCACAATACTAGGGGTAAAAGAGCATCTGCAGCTGGCTCCACAAGATCATTACTGCACAGAAACGAACGCTTTCATTCAGTCATCGAACTTGCTGACGGTATGAACTTGGGCTAAGGGTCACGCTAACAATTACACCACTTAGTCTGAGATGCATTAATTGTTATATAATTACTAGATTCTTAAACGTCAGATGAATATTTTTACCAAGTATGTTTATGGATGTTCTCCTACAAGAGTAGTACCAAAATCTTCAATCTTGGTAAAAACTTTGCCTTGCGTAAAAAGTTATAGCCTTGAGTGAATTGTTAGTGTGGCTCAGATTAAAGAGGATTATGGGTGTAGCAAATCACATGAACTGCAGGTTAGCAGCATTTATTGTAACCTCAAGTACGACTGGCAGGAGAAACATCAGATGGAACGGCTAACCAGAAGGAATTATAAAAACTAAGTTGTCTGAATCTTTCAGCCGTGACAAAGTTCCCCATGTGGAGGGGTAGTTTATTAAGATACAGTAAGCAAGGAACTTGACCACCAACAAACAATTAGAGGAAGACTAGCATTACCAACACAGATGAGTCTAAATACCTGTAGTCCTCAAATAGAAGGAATTGCATAACGGATCTTAGAAAGTGGTCCAATACTCCTTCCTTAACCCCTTGTGCATTTTGAATACTCAGCGCATGTACACCAAGACCTTCTTGGCCCCTACAAACCGCTTGATAGTGATAAAACGCTATAGCATTCAATGTTGTGAGTGACATACTCACAACCTCCACGTCCTGCTAGAATAGATACAAAAGAAAACATAATTACTCAACCAGTGCTAGTCATGAAATTCCACGACTGACCAGGATGGTGTAAGGGCAACGATAGTACTTACAACCAACAGAAAATAAATATACCCTCTATTAATTACTAATACTGATTACACGTCAAGTAGCCAGACCGATACCTGATGTCCCAGACCGAAGTCCAGAGTGCTCGTGATCCTTGCAAATCCTTCAGGGGACAGCTTTGCCACCTTCTCAGGGTAAACTTCCAACATGTGTGCCAGCAAAGTGAAATACTGGAACAGAATACCAAACTGGCCAGTTAGGAAGGAAGTAATGCCACAATTTGCTAGTGCAACCATCTTATTGCCAGAGATTATGGTAAGTTTCACCATTCAGGCCAGCATGACTTGTGGAACGAAGAAATGTCTTTTCACAAAGCTCTTCAAATAGAAAAAACCTAAATCAACTTGCAAGACAAGAAGTTGGAAGGGAAACAAACCTGGCGACATAACTTCGGGTACTTGAGAAGGTCAACTGACATAAGCGGTGTAATAATGTGCAAGCCCAAGTACACAACCTGCCAACGAGCAGAAAAAAATAAAAACTAAGAATGAAAGCGCTTACTAGGATTCAAAACAGAATTCTGCGACGTTCAAGACTGAAAAAGAAAAGAAAACAAATTTTTACAACTATAAGAGCTGCCCTGAGTCATGTATACTTCACTCACTTGTGCCACGTCAGGATTTTCTACTTCGCCGTTAACATCACAGGCAAAATCGATCTGCAGAGTTAATATGCAAGGTTAGAACCAAATACATGAGATATTAAGAGTAGAACTCCACAAGAAAAAGAGACATGAATAGAAAGTTGACTGCCAGTTACTCACGAGGTCCTTTGAACTTAAGTTGGTCAGGAGTTGAAGTAGAGCCCGCAGGTCCTTATACTTCTCAGTTTGGGTCTCACTTAACAGGTTCACCGACGCGGTCACAGAAACCTTCCCAATGTTATGAGCTGAATATATCTCGAGCAGCCGTACACAGAAACTGAAGAGGATAGCTGTGTCCTTGGCCTCCAAAAAAGCTACTTGACCGTCCACCCAATCAACGACATATTTGAGCACCAAGTAGATCACAGAAGACTGCACCAATCCCACACCCAGTTAGACTAGAAGACACGGGACAAACTTCACACATTTTCGCATTACAATACAGCACATTGCCTATAAGATTATCCCATAGGTCATTTGGAAAATAGTTAAAATAAGATTTCAAGCATAGCGCTTGACAACTACATCCCGTTTCAAGGAGTGTCTTCTATCATTGAACGACTCTGTCAAAGGTCCCACAACAAGCCCATATTCAACCGATACAGCCCTGTCAGCAGAAGAAACAAGAAGATTGACGACTATCTGCAAAGGAACATTCTTCTTAAACTTTCAAGATTATAGCCCGTGTAATTGATTACCTGATGCTTGTATGTTTGCACCAATACCAGCAATGGCTCCATAACTGCGGACCCTACATCAAAAATTGCTCTCTGACTTCGTGGTAGCGTAGCTCTTGCTGCCCCTCTTAATCTTTCAATCAGACAGCTTACCTGAGAATACATAGGAAAATGCTTAGTACATCAACAGCACAAGTGCAACTTAAGCTTTAGCCATGGCATCTTTTAGCCAACAAATCGATAATATAAGATCCCTTCACATTTACATTCTTGTACCAAAACATATTCATATGTTGAAAGGACAAGATTCCAACATGGCAGGATAAGATGAGCTAGAATAGAGTGGTCAAATACAAGAAGGAAACCCCATCTCACCTGCATAATAATATCAGGCTGCTGTGCAAATACTTGCAGATCATCATGTTTCGAAAGAGTAGCTAAACTAGTCGTTATTGGGCCTAATAAATCTCTGACATACCTGCATGGCGAAGCTAGGCTTAGTACTAGAATGATGTAACCTTCTGCCAAAGCCCGAGACGTTACAAGCTCCGTATGGGATCAGCATAATACGCTTGCGGGATTTTTTGACAACGAGAAGTCAAAATGCATTCACAATTCAAGTAAGGAAATGAAAACCTAAGTTCACTTACTGATTAGTCGCATCACCACTGCCCATACCAGCAGCTGATCGGCAGAGGGCCTCTGATAGTGCACGCTGCATCACCAAAACACAACGTAAGTCACTTTCAGATCATATAAAGATTTTACTGGCCTGGCATGACTAGACCATCCGGTATATTGACAGCGAGTTGGAGGGATAGGAATTAAACAAGACATTTGAACAGGTCGTAAAACTCGATCTTGCAACAGAAGCAGCCCAGTTATGACCTTTCCAAGAAAATATTGTTCGTAAGGTTTATTCTAACCTGGACAGGAGATGCAAGATTAACAAGAGGAGGTTGTTGGTACGCAAATGCCTGAGCCAACTCCTGCCAAGGTTCCTGTACATGCAAAAAAGATTATTGAAAGGAATTGGTTTAAGATGACTGCAAAACGTTAAATAAAATATTATTGAAAAGATTATTTAAATTATTTTTCATTATATGCTTTAACTAACAGAATCTTTATTTGGTGAATTTCTATATTAAGATCGAGTGATTGTATTTCTTTCAAGGATTTACAATTATCTTATCTAACCAAATGAATTCTTCCATTTTTTGAAGTCATTCGATACTATTTTCTGTTGAAGCGATATGTTTGGAAAACGCATGGTTCATTTTAAACCCTAAATCCTAGATTCATGAACTCCTTGCATTTTGGTTTCTGGTGATGGGAAAATTCAGAACTAACAAACGGTAATAAGCAAGCCACCCAATTACTTGCTTCAATGACACATGATATATTCTTTATGAATTGACAACAAAAATAAGACGAGACGACTAAAACTCACCAGGGTGACTAAGTGAACACAGATATTGCGCCTTCGCACCAAGGATGGAAGGAGCTGAAATCCCGCAAGTTCCTGCGAGACAAAGGTAAATTCAACTTTTAAAACTACCCTTGGAGGACATATTAAAGGTTGGAAAAAAACGCATAAAACCTTTTCATAAGGTGTAACAAAATACCTGCAATGTGCGTTCACCAGGCCACACAGTAAGTGCAGCTACTGCAACTCTTACAAGCACATCCAGGACGACCTTACCACCTCCTTCCTCTCCAAATGCCATGACAAGAGGATGAAGTTGTGGTCCAGCTATGCCAGACATTTGCTGTTGATCACCTTCATGACTGGAAGGAGTAGAATTGGGCCCTCGTCCGGCATCAGCTGGCATTAAATAGGTGTCCACCCATCTTCCAAAAAACCACACAATGGCCTGCAAGCAACAACCCAGCCACTTGAGAATTGTTTATTATATGCACTTTGTTGTGCCAAAATGAGCTTCACAATCTATCTGAGCCATCTTACTGTAGCAGAACACAGAAGATGAGATGATAATAAGATCCAACGTTTAAAACTATTGGTCTTAAGCAGTTTCAAGATTCAGATCAAACAGCGTGGTCTGCAGTAGGTTAGCACAACCTCTAACCTATTGGCGTATTCTCGACCTATACACACTAAAACCGTGTCACACCAGACACAAACACAGAATTTGGGACCTTGAACCCTTGACCTCATTGGTTACATTCCCAGTGTACAAGTCAGCACCTGGACGTTCAAGTAAAAATATTATTGCCTAGTAATAAAGAGACCATACCCACGACCATACCACAAAATGGACACTAATAAACTGACAAAATTTGAAGAATTACAAACTCAGGAATTATGAGGATCCAAGCATTACCTCCATGAGACGTGGACTGAACAACTCAGCTCGTAAAGCCACATCCAAGCTCTGACGTGCCAACTCAATGACAGATCTGGCCCAACAAACAGGGTAAGCAAAGAAACAATCGAAGAAACAAAATCACAATTTACTAATCTGTTTTATAAAAAATTGGTAGCTCTTACCTAAGCTACCAAAGCTTATTTCAATTATTGTCGCTTCACCTATGCTTTGGTGAAGCGACAATAGCTAGTATGCTTGCCATGGAAATCCATAATGCTTTAAAAAGAGGCACTAATAATTTCATGCGCAAGCAAGTGGACGATAGACAGCGATACTAACCGAGAAAGTAATACCGCAGGATGATTGGCAGCATCTGTTGTGCTCACGTTCAACGCTGAGATTGACTCAGGTACCTGGAGAAGTATGTCCAAAATTTTTGTTACAAGAATACGATGAGGAGATTCTTTAACACAAAACGCAAAATGCAAAGACACGTGTTTTTTGAGGTTAGAGTCCTTTGAGAAATTATTGCAGTAATACAACTCCAATAGAGAGGTTGCTGCATGAACTAGTAAATAGGTATTGTTGTAATATCGGTGGGTATATAAGATCACCAGAGGTGTTTCGCCATCCCCACAATCCGCAAGGACGTGTCCTGACATGAGCAAAAGCCAATGTAGCTCCTCCAACACTATGGTAGGATCGTTTCTTCCTCCTGTACACTACATATGCCCCCATTGGAAAACGTTTATGAGAAAAACTGGGAGGTGGACCGTGTGTAGGATATAACTAATACCCTCTACTCAAGAAACAGTAGAAGAGAATAGAAATCCTTTACAAATTCTTCGACAGTATATACCAGCCATCTTTTCCTAGAGTTGGAGCTCAGAGATTTGGTAAAGGAATTGCACAACCCAAAAATATCAAGTACTAAACAAAGAGATCAACTTACTTGGTGTAGCCAAGAGCAGCGTTCAGAAATAAGCATGGCTAAAAATGGAACAGTTGACATTGGAGCTGCACGAGCCACTAGTGCAACCGCACTCAGATGTTCGTCTCTTGCTGCATGCAACGCCCTTACATCCTTAGTTTTCTATTAGTGTGAAAGACCTTCATCAATCAACAGGATAGACCTACTGAAAATAAACACAAAATCAAATGGCGTTTGAAAGAAATGAATTTTCCACTGTTTTCTGCATGATTTCTGCTCATAGGTTATGATTAAATGAAATACCTGCAATGCTAGCACGGAGTTGCTCAGCTTCATCATCTTCATCATTTGCTGATGCTGCAGCACCTGTAACATGTAACAATGTCATTATTGACACTTAAAAGTGGTGTGAAGACAACCAACTTTATGGTGCTTTTTGTACACACCAGCTGAAATGGCAAACCGAATGCAAATAAGCTGAACAAGAGAAAGGTAGATAAAATTTATAAAGCAAAAATTTGGTGCAATACCTCTGACTTCAGTTTCAACATAAGCTTGAAAAACTGTAGCTGCTGCCTCCACACCACTAGAAGGAAATGGTATTCTCTTACTGAAATCTGCAGGCTGAAAGCAATATGTAGCAATGAGGTGTGATGGTCAATCCAATCAGAGTTAATGCTGGCTATTCTAGGACTTCTATCTCCAACTATGCTTCATAACAGTCGTCAAAGAAGGAGCACAAACAGAAAGAATAACCCGCATCCAAAACAAGTTATGTTGTGCTAAGGATACGAGACCTAAGAAGAGGATCGGAACAACTGATAGGAGCTATTGATCCATGTAGTGTCGGTAGCTTTCTATACTTTTGTAAATATCCACAGGTATTTGCTAAGATGCCACAAGCAATCGAGTAGTAACAATGAACCAACGATTAAGGGCATTGACTTTTGGCACTTAAAAATTAGAACAATCCACGTCATCACAGTTTGCAGGATGCTTACTTGTAGGAGAACCGTCCAGGTATCTAAAAGAATGTCAAGGGCTTCTACAGCCCATGTATCCTCTTCTTTACCGTTCTGCTCACGGGCCTTGATAACCTCACGTGTGAGGGAAGCTAACAGGCTCAAAGTTCCTATTGATCTATTCCCACATATCCAACCCATCATATTGATTTGAGCCAAACTCGTAAAAAGAGCGATAACTTTTTGCCACGATGTTCAAGACGGCATGCCCTCAGACAAAATAAAAGCCCAGAAAGGTCAGAAAACATATCACTTGGAAAACCTCATCGGTAAAGATCCAGTAATACAAACATATAACAGGACATCAGCTCAAGAACTTGAGATCTGCTATCAATAGAACTTCAGAATATAGGGCAACCATAAAATAGTCTTCGAATTATCATGGTCCAAAGCTCTACTACATCAAAATGGTCAGATTCCTCAGTCTCAATCAAGAACAAGGAAGCAATCTGAGAAATTCGCCTCACCGAGATACAGGTTTGAGGAGTTGATCGAAAGCTGATGGAGAATTCACACTAGCGATAGCCACAAGGGCCCGGCATCCATCCAACAGCTCACTGCAGCCAAGAACACGAGAGAATTAGTCAATTTAGTGATAAAAGTCACAAACAGAACCATGCTGAAAGAAAAGCACCGATGTACGTTATTCACAGTCAACCATCAAAAGAAGCAACAAAGCGATACTTGCCCAAAATCACCCACCTTTCACAAGCTGAACCTGCTAACAAGGAACCAATAACAGCTTCGGGTGGATCTAGCCAAGACGTAACTCCTGTCATCAGCCGTTGGAGATGAAGCTCTTGTGAGGTACCACCATCTGTACCGACACAGTGCATTAGCATCTAATGGACATTGACAAATCAATAACTTTCACTGCATTCATTCTGCATGCCAACAAGTAGAACACCAAGCCAACAATTGACCAGCCAAACTCACCAGGTGAAAAGATGTTCCCGTTTAAGGAACATAACTGAACAATGAGTTGGCGAGCAGAAACTGCAAGAGGCGAATCCATCCACGTAGGACCACCAACTTGTCTTCGGCGAACATGTGCATACAGTTCTAAGATCCAATTCACTCGATTTGCTTCCAATAAAACATCCTGCCAACCTGGCCCTGGCTGCACCCACACACGACGTAAGCATTCAATCTACGTTTATGCAACACGGCGGATCTAATCTATCCATCGAAAAGGATATGGAATCCAAACTTTAGCGTCACACAATGCAAAGCTCACGACTGAGCAAATGAAACAATAGGTTAAGAGACTTCAACATGCACACCTGGACCAAAGATGCGTGATCACCAGGGCGTTTGGCACTGTTGTCTCGTCCTATCGAAGATGTAAATGCATTAGTTTTGCTTTTCCCCATAATGACAGTACCGTTAACACTTCGAACCCAATTCGTGCCTTGAAATTCCCAATTTAAAATTTGCGACATGAGCCTTAATGCAGATGCACAGACGTTTATGTCCATTGCACCACCAACTCCTTGCATAGCCCTTTCGGCAGATGTCACTGCGGCTTCTTGAGCCCACGTGTAGAATAACTGCAATGGAGAAGAAACTCTTTAGCACCAAAAGTCTAAATTTACCAAACAATGAAGTTATCCTAAAAGAGAAGTTGTGTTTGAACAAGATACCATGGGTTTTGCTTTAATACTCTTATTTGTTCCCTCTAAATAGTTATAAGGTATGGAAGAGCTTAGTGGATGAAGAGTCTTTATTGACGGCTAAACTAGTTGTGCATGAGTGTAAAGACCACCAAGCTCTTACACACCTAATAATGAGAGACCACTAAGCTCTTTCATACCTTATAACTATTTAGAGTGAACAAATAAGAGAATATTAAAGCAAAACACATGGTATCTTGTTCAAACACAACGTCTCTTTTAGGATAACTCCAATCACAAAACAATGATATTTTACTCACAAACACAGGAACAAAAATCTGTCAAGAGTAAGTACAACCTTAAAAAAGAACTACCTCCACACTCGTCAGAAATTTGTGTTGTACTGCTAGTGGCACTCAAAACAAGGAGCTCCCCATAAAAAAGGAAAGAAAAGTTCAGTACATGTAGGTAATCTAATTCCAAAGAAGCTCGACAGTGCTCATGAACTTCTGCAGGTAAGCCCATTGCACTGGCAGTGGAAGGAGCGAACTCGGACACCAATGCTTCTAGTAATGCGATGCCAGATCGTTGTGCAGCTGGCCCATGTGCCCCTAAAACCGCTTGCCTGACCTGCAAAGATAGCCAGTTTGTGTCCATGTTAGCATGGAGTTGTTCCAGTACAAGCAGCACAAATGATATACCAAAGGCAAGCTATAAAAGAGAAAGTAGGGCTACACTATACAAGTGTACATTCTCATAAGGATCAAAAAAATCGTAAGAAGAAGCTGAAGAGCATTGCATCCAGCTTACAACTTAACAAATAAAACTGAGCGATACAAGTTACCTCAGCAAAAAACGCTTCCTTCTCTGTAGCAACAGACTCCAACCTGGGATCAAAAAAAATGATGCTCAGGACTTTAAAACAAGCCTAACAATCTCATAAGAGCATCAGTAGTTCATGTCTCCTCACAAAAACATATTACAAATGTTTCAACTACAACATACATTCTTCAAATTGCCTGCCAAATCAGAAAACAGTCATGTCCAATACACATGTATATATAAATATATATATGCCACTCAAGTGTTCATACTCAGAAGCTCCATGAAGACGGGGTGAACTGACCAGGAGTGTGCATCGACTCTTGCACCCTAAACAAGGTTTCATAGGCACTCTTCACGTCAAATATTATCATGAGTTGCCATATACTTGAAGTTCTGTAACCCGTAAAACAACAAAATAACTAAAACAAACTTTCTTGTGTCGTTGATATGGATGACTATATAATTAACGCCCATGTAATTATTAGTATGAATCGACATCCACATGAATCCTACCATGCACCAACTTATCATTAGTTAAGTCACTGCTCACCAGCCTCTTTTGAGCAGCACAGCAGCCACTGACAAAACCTTCATTTGAACATAGGCTTCTGCAGCATCAGCTCTAGCCATCACATAATGCAGACAGTACCTGTGATAACAATTCAAAAGCTTCAATACTCTCATGTCGCCCATACAAATTACTGAGATAAAGCATCCTTAAATTTAACAGTAGAACCTGTAAGGTTCGCGCCCATATTCTCCAGCTCAACCACAAGGACATTTCAAGTTAGATTTTCGTATTCATATTTATCACAGGTTTTCCAATTCGAAGAACCAAAATTTCATCTAGACGAGCATCGAACACCAACGATCTAAGCAACCAAAATGCCAGGCTAGATTGTTACTGTAGCTACATGTCAAATTTTTTTCTCACACGACCTTACGCTCAAGATAATACAAAATGATACATAAAATTGCATGATAAAGTCATGTAACGGGCAGAAAATTACGTGCGCAAGCTGCTCCTCTCATCTGCTGTGAGTAAGGGCCACTCCCGGATTGCTGCCTCCTGCATTGTCGCTGCAGCCTGAAACCTTGCTGTGGCCATATGCGAATGTTCTATGCACAACAAACAGTATATGCGAGAGCACTTTAGAAACTGCATAATCCATTTAACTGTTTTTCAACTAGCAAAACTCCAGTGCAACATTAGCATTCCCAGTGCTTGGAAGCCAGAATTGAGCTCTATGCTTAATACAGGACAAGACCTGATTTTTATCCTACCTCTTGCTCGAGTAAATGTTCTATCTAAGCAACACAAGTCATAAGAATGATATCCTACTTACTCCATACGGGACAAACTGGATCTAGCTATTGAAATTCAATAATGAAAAAGGAGCTTCCAGATAAGGCAAGATTCCAGACCCAGTATGTATTGGCATGCCGGTATTGGTTGGGTTGATTTGCGAAATGCAAGCAAGGTTGTCTCGGCAGCAGCTCTGCTACTTGACTCCTGAGAAAAATGTGCAAGGTTATCAAACAAGATTGAATCAAACGCTAAAGGTTCAGATTTACGAGCTAAGCATCCGTCACTTACCAAAGACAGAGTTAAAGTTCAGAATGCTGAAACCGGTATTCTACATCGTTCCACGTGGGCTCAATAAGTATTCAACCAAAATCTCATTCAACTAGCCTACTCCCAAAAAAATTGGATCTCCAGTCAAATATCTAAAAAAGTGACAGAAATTTTCCCACCCTGAAGACAAGTTCAAAAGTAAAGCGCTCCTGCATGTTACCCAACTATCTAAGACATCCAGCTCAACCCTATGGTTGGCTTTCAAATAGACTCTGCCGACTAGCAACATGGATCCTCGCAAGAACATTTACCATGTAAAGTACCTGACCATGACTGTCTCAACGCAAAACAAAAACATTCTCAAATTAGGAAAGTATGAAGATAGTCCGTTTACTGTCAAAAAAGATAATGGAAGCTATTCTTGCACAAGTGAAACACTCTCAAATCCTAAAAATCTCAAACCATCCCCTCCATAGACCCTTGCAATATGGACAGACAGGGTCTCTCACTGAAAAACGGCGCCCACACACCTAGCGATGCTCTCCTCACTTTCGCCCGTCTAAAAGACAGCTTTGCCAAAAAAAAAAGCAGAATAGCAGAAGGGCTGATACATCAAGACAGTACAAAAGCCACCAATTCTCCTTAGCGTCCCAGGGGTGCACTATACTAAACACGTTAAAGTATACGTGCGTGCACAAGAAGGGAATTGATTTGAACGTTGTCTTACAAAGTATATATACATATTATGATTTGTAGTTACGTACATATATGGAGGGTCCTTTAAAAATATAGAACATTTGCGTTTGTATGGTAGTGTCATCGGACTTTTATACATTCACTTACAATCAACACATCCATGCCTTGAGAAACATCTCTAAAGACAACCTAACGACACCCTGCATTCATTCCAAGTGCGTCGTGATTTTTGTACCTGAAGAGCAGCACAAGCCTGCTCTACAGCTTGCATGGCGCCTGCAAGACGCTCCAAGTCATTGTTCAGGACGTGCTGCTGCCATCCACCCTGTTCGAGCCCCATGCTGTTCCACGGTCTTCCGTCCCAGAACTCAATTCACAGTCTCACATTCGCCACCACCGTCAACTCGCTGACATCTACCATAGCAATTCCGTCACAACCCCTTTTCCAGCTCCCTGCCCAAGTAAAGAAACAAAAGCATTCATTCATTCATTCACGTCTACTCCTGTCATCCTCAAATTCCAATCCATCTACAAACCATCTCCAAGCTCCGCAACTCACTACCAGTGATCTTTTTTGGTCAGGAGACAATTTTATCACGTTTGCTACTTTTCCATGGCTTGAAGAGCAATCCAGGCTCCTTGGATAATTAACATATAGGTAATATCAGGGTAATACACATGTGCTACCTTTAGGCAATACCTGAGTGGCACTTAGGTTTAAAGAGACTGCACATCTAGACTCCATGTGGAAAATTTGGCTATTACTCTTTCCAATAACCCTATGTATCAATTAGCTAGCCCAAATTTTATAAACCAATTTGGCTAAAATTAGCAAAAACAAAAAAACGCTACTCACAACGACCTTATGATAAACTGCACAAAAATCACTTGCCCTAGTGCATCCACACGATCCTCACCGAGGGCAGGCTCGCGAGTCGCAATCTCAAACAGAGAGAATAATTCCAACCGGCAAAAGAGAAAAAAGGTTCTCTTTGAAACCTATAACTCAGAAAACCTAAATTCAAAAGACTAAACATCATTCGTGGCTAACATGAAGCGAGTGAATGCAAGCTGATGGCTTTGACCTATTCCCTGGCACTTTCTTTGATTGTAAGAAACTTAAAACATATTCTCGAGTAAAACGAATGCGATTTCACAGACAGCAAACACTGCGGTAAGTAATCTCTCCCGGCCCTCGGATTTAATCAGAAGCCCTAACCCTGTCTGGATTGCAATGCCAAGAGCGGGAAATTCACACGCTACCTGAGAGAGAAGCAGACAGCGCGAGTTCCCCCGCAACAACTGAACTGTTCCGTGCTCTACTCGGATCGCAAATTCAGTCATCCGCAAATTCTCTACACAACCACCAGCTGCAAGCAGAAAAGGAAAACCTAAAAATGACAAACCTCAGCTAAGTTAGCGCAGGCACAGCAGCAGCAGCGGCAGCATCACGCCAGCTCCGATCACCGCTAAAATCCAAAAACCTAAAACTGGATCAATAAGGGAACGCAGCCAGAGCTGATTGGAATGCAACACCTATCTACTGAAGCAACGGGGGCCAAAGAGAAGAGAAGAGAAGAAAAGAGAAGGGCGGAAAGACGAGAGAAACAGAGAGACAGCAATTGACAAGGAACTCTCACTTTTGCGTTATTATAATAACATACTACTTTGCCAGTGATTTTTTCTTGTCAGGAGACAATTTAGCATTTTCCATGCCTTGACAACCCAGCAATCAAGGCTCCTTGGATGCTCTTTTCATATTTCATATTAGTTAATATAAGGTCGAGACAGCTAAAACCGATCAAATAAGATATGTACTATACTTGGGATAGATGAATCGATATTTTGATTATTTTCCTCTTTTAGCACTACAAAAATTAAGAAGTTTTCATATATAATTATTTAATTTTAATTATTATTTTAATAAGTACAAATTTTAAAGTGCGAAGTTGTAGGTGTACCTAAAACCAATCATATGCTCTAATGTACAAATGAGGTACATCTTCCCTTTCAAGATCTAAAAATTAGGCATGATTGGTTTTGTGTACCTAGTCGAGAATGGGTGTCCACTACTAGAGAAATGGGGTCCAGTGTAAGAGAAATTCAACAGAAATTTTGTTGGTTTCGTGTGCGGGTTAGGAACACTTGATTCCGGATCACAATCAAGAGAATTTATCTTGGTTTGGTGTTGCTTCAATGTCTAAGTATACAAATAAAGAATGTTTCTAATCTAGCATTCATTTTTTCTGGCCTACCCGAGGAAAAGTAGCTGCCCGGAAATTTTGGGCTGCCCGGAAAAGAAATTGACAACTAGGGCCAAGAACCCCGACTACCACTATAGGGCCCACCACGGTCGACCGAAGACCATTTCCCAATGGCCGGAATCGAACACAAGATCTTCTAACCCCCAACCACTTACTAAACCACCACACCACATACACACGCTCATGCAAGTAAGTGAATTATCTTGTTAATTATAAGAGAACTTAACCATTGGCGATTCGTATCTACAAAAAATTTCAGATTTTTTTGAATTTTTTTTTTTGGACAAAATATTGAAGGCTGAAGCTGTTTTTTTTTCCCAGCAGTCTTTGAATATTTTTAACGATGTAAAAAAAACTTTTTTTTCAATTTTTTTTTCTGCAGTATTATATGCAGGGATTTTTCTGTATCTAGAAAAAAATTCAAATTTTTTTGAATTTTTTTTTTTGGACAAAATCTTGAAGGCTGGAGCTGTTTTTTTTCCCCAGCAGACTTTGAATATTTTTAACGATGTAAAAAAAACTTTTTTTTCAAATTTTTTTCTGCAGTATTATATGTAGTGATTTTTCTGTATATAGTAAAAATTTCAATTTTTTTTTAATTTTTTTTTTTTGACAAAATCTTGAAGGCTGGAGCTGTGTTTTTTTTCAAGAGAAAACCTGTTGGTTCTGTACAGTTTTTTTTTTCCAAGAGAAAACTTGTTGGTTCCAAGAGAGAATCTCTTGGTTCTGTGCAGTGAATTCGGTTTTGCAACGTTAAACCCAATCTCTATTGGTTCCCAGAGATGTGTCTTGGTTCTGTCTTGGTTTTGACGCACTCTCTAGTAGTGAATCAACAGGAACTTGTTGGTTCCAAGAGGAAAATCAACAGGAACTTGTTGGTTCCAACAGAAATTAACAGGAACTTGTTGGTTCCAACAGAAATTAACAGGAACTTGTTGGTTCTGTGCAGATGATTAAATGTTTGCTACGTAAAACCCATTCTCTGTTGGTTCCAACAGATGTGTGTTGGTTTTGTCTTGGTTTTTACGCACTCTCTAGTAGTGGTCGCAACCTTAGATAGGTATTTGTAGTACACGATCAGATGGTGCCAAATATTTAACCCCTAAACGTCTGAACGTGCTTGTGCGGTCAATAGGATACTTTGTATTTTGGTCGTATTTGGAATGAATCCACACCGTCAATAAGTTTCAGTTCAAAAAAGAAGTTGAAATTTAAATCGATGCGGTTCTAATGAGTTACTGAGATCTTTATTTACAGTTTCTTGTCGGTAGCAAATCCCAATTATACAACGGTATATATTCTATTCTTGTGGGACGTTTAGGGGTTGATTAATTTCTAAAAATAGATTTGGCACTTGTGCTTTTTGAAAAATTTCTTTTCTGAATTTGGAAAAAAAGTGACCAAAATATCATATGATTTTGGTCCTTGCTGAAATAATATGATTGATGTTGAAGTTGACGTAGTATAGTAATATCAAGGTAATACACATGTCCTATACTAAAATCACCATATCCTGTGGGTAAATAATTGTTGTGGGTACATTCATCCATTTCAACAAATTTTCATTCAATTTGGATGAATAATATCACAATGTTTAGAAAATGTATTATTAACCTAGGTGTTACTTAGGCAATACTAGAGTGATACCTATGCATGAAGAGGCTACACATCTTGACACCTATGTGGAAAATTTGTCTATTATTCTCTTCTATTTTTCAAATATCCTTTGTATCAATTAGCCAACCCAAATTTTCATAACATTCTTTAGCTAGTATTGCTTTTGCTTGTGCAGAGAATCAACATATGATTCTTGTAATGATTCTCGTATGCAATGTTGATTCCCAAAGACGAATAGTGGGACTGCCAAAGAATGTTATGTTATGTAGCAATTTGGCTAAAATTAACAACAAAAAATCACTGGTATCATACTGCAACACTTTGCTTTAGAAAAAGAGTCTATGTGATCTTATGAATGCAAGTTCACGGTAACCAGTACCTCTTGCTCGTTTGTCCGTGCGAACACATCTTTCTTTTCCAGCCAGGCTACAGAAGATATTTGGACAGCCTGGTATTGAAATCAGAGTTTCCACGTCAGATTTTGAGGGGTCCACATCAACCTTCACAAATTACAAGAAGACATGTGGCAATTTTGACAAAAGCTTCAATGATTTTTCCATTTAGTGCAAGTGATACTAATTCCCAAAACACTCCCTATTGTGCCAAATCTCAAAATTAATGAGGGCTGAAATTTTTATTGAGTGGCTGAAATCTTCATATCAAGCTAATTTTACATCATAATGATATTTAATATTGCCTTCACTAAATTTTCACAGGCACTATAAACCCACCCTCACTAAACAAGATGATTAATGATGTCAAAACTGACTAGGGTACATTTGCTTTATAGTTTACACCAGGGGATCAATTGTAGATTGTAATTGGTAGAGGAATATGCAATTAGTATGGGTTGAAGTAATTCTACTAAGATCTTTTTAGTTTATACTTTTTCATATGACATTGAATCAAATAAATAAATTAACAAACTATTTAAAATCAAAATGAAATTAGTAAGTATCGTACCCAACAGTTAGGTTCAACGAAAAATAATTCTAAAAATAGATTACATGATTTAAGGGATTTTATTTTTCAAAAGAATACAAGGGAAAATTCGGATTTCGAAAAATATTTGTTTTGCCATATTTTATTTTTAGAAAATAAAAATATTTTTAAAATATTAATTATTCGGCTAAAGGGTGCCGAACTTCAACCTAGAGTATGGTTGTCATTTTATCATTTAATACTTTATACATTAAAAAAAAATTGCAAGTCAAAAATTACATTAAGATGTAAAATATGATATAAATTGGAATGTGGTTCACATCAATTCCACAGGAAACATTAGTAGAAGAAAATTGAGGTCTCCAAAGGGCCGTGAGAACAACCAATACCTTCATGCACAAAAATGAATAAAAGAAATAAACAAAAAAAATTATGAGCAAAATTTACTAACATTTTAAAAAAAGAAGCAATTGAATTAATTTTAAAGTTTTAAATTATATTATATTATAGAACATTATAAAATAATAAATAATAAATCCAAATCAGATGAGGCCTAATTTTGGCATTATCAAATTTGATATCTTAATTTAAAATAATTTTATTATTATTTTAGTTATTTTTACATGGCATCTTTGGCTAAATTCGCAAACCCTTCGGACGCCTCAAATCGTTTGTAAAGGAGCAGTAGCTTATGTTGGGTTAATATGGCCCATACCATTCTCCGTAGATGAGAAGTCCACTTAGAGTCCTATATGGCCAAAGCATGGAGGGAGGCTCTCTACTTTGACAAAAGAATATTTATTTTTCCCTTGTAGTTTGCCACATGTCATTTTGACATTGATTGAGAGCCATTGAAATTCTACATAGAAAGTACAGTCAGGTCTAATATGCTTACAAATTCCATATGAAGGAAAGAAATTTAGAAATTCTGAACAATGTGTGTGTATTCAAGAATGATCCGATTTGGAAACCGTAAAGTGCATTGCAATCAGATTGGAGTGTACTGCAGATAGATAGATAGAAACTCCGGTCCCTTTATAGCAAGGGGCCGGTGTGAATAAAGTGTCCATTCGTAATGTTAATGAGTCGGTGGCCACTGGACAAGGGGACATTGGGACAATACTACTCTCCCCTTTCGGGGATGGACACTGTAGTGACACACTATGCTAGCTCCTACCTAGCCACTAGTGCCTTGAAGATACCGGATATGGTATCCCCCCCAAAGGGCTTTGAGGTACCCATACAACAAGGTCCAAGGACCCCCCACCATAGTTGGGTGGACTATGGTCGTGAGCACCATGCCGACATGGAGAATAGAACCCACAACCTCTTCATTGGGTAACCCCCATGTGCAACCAGGCCCTCAATTGACTACCGTATATTGTGAAAAAAAAATTCAAATTTTATACCACCATAATTAGTGCGAAACATTGCATGTGTTATAAAATAAAATAAAGTATTGAACAAAATCAAGTACACATAGGACTAACTCAAAATTGCTTGAAAAAAAGAAGAAAAAAAGAACAGAAGGCGTAATTTGGGCTTCTTCGTCCTTCAGGAGTTAATGTAACTGAGGAACGTGACCATCTAAGTCATCAATGCTTGTCACTTGCAATCTGCTAAGCTTACAGTGTTGAGCTTCAAGGTTTTCTATTATACGGAACCGGTTACTTGAACGTGGGATAATCACTTGCCTCTTCTCCAGTGCCCAGCTCAGAACAACCTGCAAACGCAAAACACTCAAGAAGTTTATGCCAATAAGTTCTCCTTCCGATGCTGCGATACCCCTTAACACATTGCAGGCTAAGTCGTCAATGCAATCGTTTAGGACCATGACCATCATCTAAGGTAGGAGCACCTAAAACCAACATTGTACCTAATTACAACAAAATCTAAAACATGCAATCATTTTAGAACGCAAATCTATAGAGCCTTTATTGTATGTTGATCAAAATGATAAGCTATCTATGGTCTACACTTATCAAGCCTAGATTTTGTCGCGATTAGGTACAACATTGGTTTTAGGTGCTCCTACCTTATATTATTAAATGAGCAGTGTCACAAAATGTGTCACGAATTCATCCAAATTGATGGTGGCGTTCTCATCTTTTCATCCAATATGATGAAGGTACAGTAATGCAAAGTGGGGAAAATCAATTCAAGCATGGTACTAGTAATGCAAAGTGGGGAAAATCAATTCAAGCATGGTACTAGTAATGCAAAGTGGGGAAAATCAATTCAAGCATGGTACTATTGCATTGCAATGGGCGTTGGTATCAAACTGGGAATGAAGTGGTAGGTAGCTAGAATCGTGGCTTTACTAATCTGACAAGAGTAAAGCCTTACCTGGGCAGGTGTGCACGTTTGAGCGACAGCAATGCTTTGAATAAGAGGATGATTGAGAACCTGCAGCAGAAATGATGAGAAATAGTGATTTTTTTGGGGTCAGGAGACAGTTTAGCATTTTTGCTACTTTTCCATTTGTATGAAGAGCATTGGTATAGAGATAGCGTCACTGGTAGGCTTGCTATCAGAGTCCATTCTATCAAACTTATGCCCTAGGATCCCTAACCACAAAGATCAAACGCTATACTGCAGAGGGTAAAAAAATGCTACCGGATTGATAGAATAGCCTCTCATCAGCCACTGGCTCCCAAGAGTGCTGTAACCCATGTATTGTATTCCTTCTTGCTGACAGAAATCCTGTCCAAGCACATCAAACGAATAAGACTTGATTCTTGCCTACCAAATTATGCTCTCCACATACACATTTGGAAAAACAAGACGTTTCTGACAGTCAAAGCAACTCTGAGTGTGGTGTCAACCTGTACTTCTTTATCGGCATTGAAGGGATCCGAGTTCCTACACAGATATTGAGAATTTAATGCGTCAATTGAACTTCAAATTCAAAACTACTAGAAGAAATCCACTGATTATATTACATGCAACCAACTCATGCGCCAAGGAAGAGAACCCCAAGGTATCCATCTGGTATTTGTGTATTTACGTTGAATTCCCTGTGATTGGAAATGATTGAAAACGTGACAGGATGTAATCTTGGGATGAAAACGTGACATCTAGGTGTGACCATGTTCATTTCATAATATAGATGTTTCTCCTTTCTGATATTTTTCACCTAAATAAGAATGCAGGAACAGGAGTTTGAGAGCTACCTTTGTACTACCGAAGGTTTAATTCTTGCTAAGGCAACAAGTTCTTGAAGCTCCTCTTTGTTGAAGTTGCTGACCTGCAACAGTATAGAATTTTTCAGCAAGTCTAAGGATGCAGGATCATGTTGAGATTGCATGCTACAAAAGTATAACCCTAAACCCTAAACCCTAAACAGGTTGACACTGGATCAATCTCCCGTAAGATACAGATCATAGGACACAAGATAGAAATCATCCTTACACCGATTGCCCGTATTTTGAGCTCATCATGCAACTCCTCCAAAGCCTTCCAGGTGCGGATAGGCCACAAGTTAGTGGACAGAAGCAACCAGCTGTGTAAACCCTAAACCCATTGTAGCATGAAGCTGACACTAATTCCCAACTACACCGTTCACCTTATATAGTGTGGATTCAAAACTAATGTGGACCAATCCACTCTAATTTTCGTCTAGTACGTGTGTGTCAGCTTTGAAGTGGTTGCCCATTTTCAAGCACTAGTGTGTCTCTGATAGATTAGATGCAGTTTTTCAATTAGTGTAAATGTTCAAAATAGTCTGCTCCACATTATATAAAGTAATCCGTGTACTGGTAACGATTGAGCAGAAGCCACACCTTTCTTGCCATGATCCAACGTCACTGCAGATGGCCGAAAAGCAGCGAGGGTAGTGAAGCAAAAAGAGGTCAAGGTACGAGGTACCCAAGTCCTGTAAGGACGTGTTGATTTGCTGTTTTGTGACCTCATACCCCAAGTGCCGTGGATGCAGCTGCTTTTTTACCACACAGTGCTTTTGTTAATTCTCTACCACAGCCAGAATTTAGTTTAGGGCTTCTTTCATTTATTTAATTTTGAGCCATTTTACCAATCAGGCTTGTTGTTGTGTTCAAGATAATCATGACAGTTTAGTTCTGATTTAATGGACAAAATTTCATGCTAGTAACAACTTTGGGAATCTATCATGCATACAAACCCTCGTCATTTAACCCCTAAAGACCATAAGGCCGCCAGGTGGCTCCTGTTTTTTTCAGTGATTTTAAGTCGGTTTTATGTAGATTCTTTTTTGTTAATTTTATTTTTATTTTTAATTCAACATATGTAATATTCTTCACTGATTCTAGTGATATAAAATTTGGTCTCATTCAAATTATGATTTTCACAATATGATTGTTTAAACTTGTCATTTTAAAACTATGAATCCTTGGTACTATGAATCCTTGGTCCTTTAGGGGTTAAAAAAATAAAAATACACATCCATACAAACTGACGGAAAAGAGGGCTGAGACCTTGGAAACAAGAAACAGTTGGTCCCTTGGAACATTCGAAGAGCGTATGGCTCTGCCCACAGCATTTTCATTGTACCATTCTGTCGCTTGCGCTGAGTCAATCAACCTGCAATTCTGCCCACCTTGATTGTTTGAGAATCACCACCATGATCACCTGAACACCTACAAGCTTCTAAAAGCGTATATGAATCAAAACGAGTGAGGATGTGAATCAAATACCTGTAACCTGCTTGCAAAGCCCAGGAAGTAGCGTTCTCTGTTGCCTCACCCAGACCTGCCGTCCCAAAGCCTAGCCGCGGCACTGAAAACGAACAACCACTGTCAAAAATTGATCAAACTATTCTGACTTCAAAATCCAGAATTACATAATCATCCCCCAAGGATTCATTTGAGTTACCCGAAAACAAAACAGGTGTTCTGACCCCCAAAAAATCAGGAAGTCAGAGTCTATGCTCTCTTTTAGTGTAACCGAAATCAAAGCAAATAGGGAAGAAGATACCCTCTATCTTCAATTTTAGACAAGAGCTCCAAGTTGTCAAAGCCAACTAATCAATGCAGTCACCTAATTATATCTCAAGTGGATGTGGGCCATGGCCTCCAAGCCTTGGCTCTCTTTGTGACGGCAAAACGAGTTCACACTCCTTTCTATTTTGAATTCTTTGGAAACCATGCCAGTTTGCTTGACTACCTTAGATACGGGTCAAACTCACCTCACCTCACCTAACATGTATTTTCTCTTCTTTTCAGTTAACTCTATTGCTTTAACCCCTAAACGACCAAGGATTCATGGTTTTAAAAATGAAAAATTCAATTGATCATATTGTGGAAAATATACCTCAAATTTTATATTACCAGGAACAGTGAAGAACATTGCATGTGAAAGAAGAGAAGTCCACATAGGACTAACTCCAAGGTGCTAAAAATAAATAAATAAAAATGATGAGGCCCGATTTGGGCTTCGTGGTCCTTTCGGGGGTTCAAATGACCATGATGTAGTTCGGAAGGGGCCAAATTTTAATAAAACTTGCAATAAAAAAGAAGGGGTGGGATGCAAGCACGAACTGAACTGGGCAAAGCGGAGCCCAGGGAAGCAGCAGGGTGGGGCTGAGGATGCAACAGAAGACAGTGCAGCAGCAACAGTAAGAAAGCGAGGCATCCCAGCACGGACGACACGCCTGGTATGGCCAGGAGCCATGACAAAAGCCATCGCCAACCTCGCAATGCGGCAACCCCGCTCTTCTTCCTGTGAATCGGCATTCCAGTGATTGTTAAAACCAGGCACCCCGCCTGCGATTCTTCTGCCTCCCGAACTCTCGAAGTGGTCTGCAAACAACCCTAAACCCTAAACCCTGAACCCCAGGCGATGCGAGACGAAGATGACCTTGCCTTTACCCCCATTCCCAACTGAATAAGAAATACGAATATGAGACATTGATAAGGTAGGAAAACCAGAAACGGTTAATGCCCTCAAGGCGTGCACTAGAGTTTTTTAAAAGCAGGGAGGTGGTAGACCGAAAATGGAGAATTTTTGCATGACGAGGATTACTAAAAATTTACTAAAAATTACTATTTTTTTTTTGAATTTTTAGTAGCCTTGTGTGCGGTTTTCTGTGATATTAGTTAACCGTTTTAGGTGCTTTCATGTGTAGAAAAGGAAGAGTCTAGTATACAAGAAGGGGGTTTGACAAACTTCCCACTTTGAGAAATTGTAGATAATTATTTACGGGGAATAAAAATACGAAACAACTTGCATTCTTCATCATTTCTTCTTCTTCATCTCAAAAAAATTTCACATAATTTCTAACTCCATTCCTTCTGGTCAAATCACCTCATTTTCACCGTTTTTGGTTTTCCTACTTTATTTGAGTTATCCGGAAAGTCACCTTGGATTTGAAGAATCAACAAAGAATTTTGCTTTATTATACTCTTCTTTGTTCACTCCAAATAGTTAAAAGGTGTAGAAGATCTTGGTGGTCTATCATTATTAGGTGTGTAAGAGCTTGGTGTTCTTAAAAAGTTTTCAAAAGTTTTTTAGCACCAAGAAAGCCACATAATCCAAGGTCACATAATCAAGAAAGATCTTTTTCATACAAAAGTCACATAAGTCTTTGTTAATTTCAATGGTGTTGATTGTCTAAATTTACCCACACCAATGAGGAATTGAACTTGTTACAAGAGCTAGTCAACAAGATCCTCGGGGGGTGCACTGTACTAAACATGTACGAGTATACGTGAGTGCACAGGAGGGGTATTGATTTGAACCTTGCCGTATTACGTATACATAAGGTATACATATTATATCTTGTAATTACGTACATATATGGAGGGCCTCTAAAAAGTATACAGTAGTTGTACTCGTATGGTAGTGTTACTGTACTACATAGCATAAGTTTTCATATTGGATGAAACTAGGATGAACGATTTTCGTTAGCAACCTCGTTAGCTATCAGGGTAATATCGAGCAAAAAGGCAGTGTTAGGGTTTTGAAAGGATTCGTTGAGCTCATTTTGCCTCCCATCTTAGGTTTTTGTTTTCTCTTGTAGTCGGCCGCCGTTGTCTCGCTTGCCTGAGCGCTCGTTCGTCGCTGTGCTTTGGAAGTTGAGCGTTCATTGTGCTTCCTCAGTGTTCCAAGGTCCTCTGCATCACCTTTGAAGAGTCTCGAGGCCCCTGCGCGGAGCTCTTCCTTGATGGCCACCTCCTGCTCCTATTTGATGTGCGCGTGGCGATGATGACGTCCCCTGGCTGATTGGGAGCTCTATCTCCTCCTTCCTCTCGGGCGCGCTTGATTGCCGGTTTGTCGACATGCTCTGCACTCTAGGCTGGTTTGTTGGGAGGGTTTATAGGATATGGAGGAAGTTTAGTAATCGTTGGGTGGAGTATAGGGATCCAAATGACTTGATGGACTGTCCATCAAATGTGGATATTGGTTTATGTTGGTATTAAAAAAGGACTAACAACAAGTGGACATATGATCTTACTGATCATTTGATGGTAGACTTAGAGACAATAATTGCATTAGCTACAATGACATATATTTCCGAATCAAATGTTTATGAGTTACATCTCGGAGATGAAAAAAAAATTCAACGACTTTACTGATGAAAGTTAGAATATTTTGTTATACATATTGTAGGGGTTGATTTTTGTTCAAAAGTATATTTGTATACTTATGTTAATGACTATATATGAATGGATGTTTTTTTGTGTATACATATTGTCACTTGTATATTTATTGTTGCAATTGTATGTATATTACTTCATTTCACATAAAAAAACTTGTATATAGGGGGTTTTTATAGTATGCGGCGAACGCACGTGATTCTAGGTTTTAATAAAAGGTGCACCCCCTGAGACAAGATCATGCATTCCATGGTCCTTCAAAGTTAGCCCCTAAATAATCAAGGATTCATGTTTTTGAAAAGCCAAACTTAATTGAATTTATTGTGAAAAGTATAACTTAGATCACACTAGATTTTTTACAACAAGAATTTGTGAAGTACATTGCATTTGTTGGTCAAACAACAAGAAGTCCGCGTAGAACTTACTCAAAATCGCTAAAACAAAATGAGGTCCATTTGGACTTTTTAGTCTTTTAGGAGTTACAGTAGAGACATCCATAATCGATAACTTAATCTTTGTAGTCTATAGGCGGTAGGAATAGAAGGCAAACAATGCTTTTCCTTAGGAAAATAGAAATCATGATGAATGTATTTTTTCCATAATTTTACTTTAAGAATGAATTTTCTACTAATTTTTAAAGTAAAAAGTTAGTCATCATCAAAAAAATGCTAAGTAAAATATCTCAAATATGTGAACATATGATTGCCTAGACCGGCCCAACTAGGCTTCTTTGAAAAAAATCCATAAAAAGATTTTTGATAAGAGGCAAGAAATGAATCTCACCTTCATATAATATCAGTTAATGATGTTAAAAGTGCACCTTTAGCACAAAAATTATTGGAAAACACTTTGTGTTCTCCAACTCTTTGTCAATAACCCCTAGAAATACGTACTTTTTGTACAGAAGTAGATGCTAGCCTCGGAAACATATATTAGCATAGCTTGGATGTACATAAGTTGTACACAAATGGACCTTTACAAGCATATAATATACTCAACAAATTTGACATTCTTGCATCTGGAGGCCTCTCCAATATCAACATCTCCCCATTACAAGAGATTTACTTTGATTCGTAGAGAATTTAATAGTCTTGCAATGGCGACTTTGATGAAAGTCATCCTAGATTGTATGGGAAAGTTACAATGCTTTGAATCTAGATCACTAGATTTTTGGACATTGAACCGTCTAGGAGTTAAAAGAATCAAGAGGCTCAAATTAGATTTTTGAAATTTTGTACAGTTTATATTTGAATCACTCTTTCCTCGATTTAATTATATTTTGGTCTAACACATGAACTATTCTTCAAAAATTCTAATGATAAAATTATAGGACTTTATTCGAATTATTTCTTTTACAATACAATCCACCAAATTGATTATTTAAAATCATGAATCGTTCATCCTTTTGGATCTAAAATATACCTATAAAATCCAATAGGCCTTCCAAATGGACTTTTATCTATCTAAGTTATTATGTTTTACCCTCAATTTAATTTATTTTTTAAATATTATTTTACTTTGATCAAATATTTTATTTTCATTGTTTTCCAATTATATCACTTGTTCTATTTTTATCGATATAAATTACTTATTCATTCCTCGTCTAATTATAATATTCTTTTACTTTTTTTACAATTATAAATAGTTTTCATGTTTTTTTGTTATTCATTTGTATCAATTGCGTGCACTGAAAAATATATATATTTTTTAATCTATCTACTTAGTTCAAATTGTTTGAATATCTTCTTCTCTACTTTTACTATCAATCTTGCAATCATGGTGTGGTTCAGGGTCATTGTGGTCACCATAATAATGGCCATGCTGTTCATTATAAACGTTCAACAAGGAACGACAGTCCACAATATGGATATTAACTATTCAAGAAAGCTTCTTCAGTTTCCAGGAGGCTTTATGGGAGAAGGCGGGCCTGGCTTGATGGAACACCCTCATGACCCCCATGGAGACCCTCATGGTGATCCTCATGGTGGAGATCAATCACATGACGAACCAAAAAGTACAAAGAACCCCAAGACCAGCTCCCATAGTCATTCAAAATGCAAACATCATTGCAAGAAGGGGCTCCCTGGTCCAGCACGATAAATCACTTACATCAAAATATTTTGGTTTTCAAAAAATTAAAATTAAAAAATTAAAAAATTAAAAAATAATATATATATATGTATATATATGTATATATACATATATATACATATATAGAGAATTCTGGTACTACAACCGGCGTGAATGATAAAGAGCCCGTTCGTCCGTAAGAGTGTTGTTGGTAGGCCCCGTGGCCTAGACAGGTTTTCAATAACCCTAATACTACACGTGTTTCAGACTGTTTTCTTGTAAAGGAGTTTTACTAGTTTTGGTTTTCAATAACCGTAATACTACATATGTTTCAGACTGTTTTCTAGTATAGGAGTTTCACCAGTTCATTTATGATATACATACAAGAAGTGGGTCAATTAGGTTGAGGTTTGAGGTTGGAAAAAAGTACTTCGTTTAGTCACTGGAAAGACAGAACATTGTACAATTTTACATACATATTGGATCAGCTTCCTTCTTTGTGCGATCCTTGGTCCAAACTGTAGTCCAGCGGAAGTGGTGAAATGTATCAATTTTCATGGGATTAACACGCATTGTATTTCTTTAGTCAATCATGTACCATGGATCAGTTAAGTCATGTGTGTTTTGGTATGTCTCGTTGGATGTCTATCTCTTTTGTTTGGCAGATGGTAATGTGAGTCTAGCAGCTTGTACATTATTGACAATAATTTGGAGAAGAACTGGGCTTTCAACATGGAGTTTGATTCAGTATTGTATTGATGTTACACAGTTTTTGTTAGTTTCATGTGATGTGAGAAACAAAACCATAAACTTGAAACCCTAAACCGTTGCAGATTTGAATTAGCTAAATACTGGGACTTGAGATGTAAGAACATCACATAATAGAGCTTCTAAAGTCAGTCTGAGTAGTAGAGGAGCTTACTTTTGAAGACTGAAGTAATTGTGATCATCACAACCTTTCAAAGAAAAGTCAGACATCGTTTTGAATTTTTAATCATAGGCATCTGTACAACTCAGACATCAGGCAATGAGAAACGGTAAGTTACTAAAAAGAGGAAAGACCAAGGCAAGGCAAAACTGATTTTCTAGCTTAAAGACAAAACGCGTTCTTCGACCACTAAGTTAAGGTTACACTCCACTGTCAAAAATTATAACACACAATAAACATTGATCTGTTGATGGAAGCTTCCTCTTGCACAGGTAGATTCTTCAGGGCCAGGCGGAACAGCTGCCCATCATCCTTCCTAACCCTAAACTTTCAGCGCTCTATGTGCTACCAAATGCAAGCACAAGTGACTCTAGTCAATTTGCCGTATCAACTGTTTTCTCACCAAACCCTATAAACAACGGACTCAGCATCTATTACACAGTACAGCTCGGTTTGTCTCACTCGACCGTTCCGCGTTGGAATCCGTCGAGGAGACAACCCAAGCTCAATGTGCTCAACGGCACGGGTCTCACTAGTCCTTGACAATACAAAGGTATAGAACTCCGCTCAGACCCTTACATGTTTTGTATAAGTTCGTGATAGTTTCAACCAAGCGGCTGATTAACAGCGGTTTCAAACCATCCAAAGACACAACATACACATACACTGCTTGGGATTAATTTTGTGTTGGAAATGATGAGTTCTCTACAGTGCTTTCTAGCGAAAGCTAAAAGCGAGGAGGGATTAGGCCCCCGCACATCGACCTCAACCGCCAGCTGCAGCCGCGGCACCGGTATAAGCGGCACAATGTTCTCGTTGCAAAATTAGCGAGATCCTGCAAGATGCCGTTGCACTCCCAGAAGGTCAAAAATCTTGCAGCCGTTTGCAATCACTGTTCACGGCTATTAGAGCCCTTGTTACAACCCTAGTTGAGCTTCTAAGACAATATTCAACCCCTTGCCAAAAATAGCAACCACTCTTAACCTTCCATGTGTAACTTCATCAATGAAGGCGGAACTGCCGGCTACAGCTTGCAGCTTTATGTGTAAGGGACTATTATCGAATCATCACAGTAGTAGTCATCACAAACGCGAAAAGAACGTTGAAAACCCATTCTACTTTCTGTAGCTAAGCCATCCCAACAAGAGCATCCCCAAAGTAGCTCTACGAAAATGAAAAGTGTGAGAGATAGAGAACGATTTTCCAGCATATGAGAAATCTTCCATACACTTAGATTTTGGGTAAGCGGTGTCAGAGCATCCGCACCCCTACTCTCTATACCCGGCCGCACTGACTTTTGGTGGGCCCGGGCATGAAGGACCCCCTACCGCAACTTGGGCAACGGCTCTTTGAAGAGCGGGCTCATCAACATCCTCCCATGTCGCGCCATTTTGCAGTGTTTGTAAGTTTTCTAGGCGCGCCCAAAAGCCGGGAGTTTTTTGGGAGATTTCTTTTTCTAGAGTTGTTTGAGGTTCTTATTGGCGCGATGGCAGGTCGTGCCTGCGTAGTCGGTGCAACGAGTCCCTCGCCGCGGTGGTGTTGTCATCGGGGAGGCATGCCGGAGCGGGAGAGTAGGACGAGATCCTTTTGCTGCAGAAGACTTGCACATTGGAGTTCCCGTGAAGTCGAGGTGGAAGGTCTGCAGCGAGAGAGGCCGGCGCCGCGAGTAGGTGTTCAAGATCAGTTGTGGCGAGTTGGTGGCTGGCGCGGCTGGGGAGCTTCTTTGTGGCAAACAGTTGCGAGTGTTCGTGATTGTAGACAAGATGAAGCTCCAACATTGGCAGAGGTGAATGTTGATCGCATTGATCTAAATTCCAACTTTTGTTTTGAGCTCAAACCTATTAAAGATGTGGATTCATTCCAAATACAACCAAAATACAACGTATTCCATGCGCTGCAAAGGCACATTCAGACGTTTAGGGGTTAAAATAAAAGAGGAGTTAGTACATTGATCAAGATCGGAATAAAAAACACCAGAGCCCACAATCCCAAAAAAAACACGAGATAGTACATATGCTGTGTTTGTAAGTATTTGTTGTATTTTGAAGTTTTGCAATATTTTGGTGTTTTGTACTTGGGTATTTGAATATCTAAGAAAGTCAGATTCCAAATTTTCTTTCTGCATCATCTGTAGAATCAAAAGTTACACATCTGAACTTCAGGCACCGGACAGAGATGGTTCACAGATTTTCCAGCATTTCATTTTCTGGTGATCTAGTGACCACTTCGCAGTTATGTGGGTAATACTTGAGACATCCTGTCTATTTCCAAAAATGAGTCATAGTAGAGGGCAGAATGTACTTCAATAGTAGGTCTTCGAAGATTCCCAATAGAGCCTTTCACATTAAACACCATGGATTCTCAGATGAATTTACAAATGATCATTTATATTACAGCAGTAATGACAGATCAAACATCTACCCTCGTCTGGGCTGCTTCTCTACGGTAAACTAACTCCCAAGAAAAGAAAAACTAAGCGAGTCAAAGCTGGATCTATGTCACCTGGGGTAAAAATGTCGTCAATCAGTGGCCTGGAAGCTGCAAAACTTGTCCCTCATTGACTTTCAATGGAGAAGAGTCTACAGTAGAACTTCCGAGCGTGAACCCCAGGTTATTCCCAACCTCCTTTGGAACTGAAACAGCTACTCCTCCATGGCATTCCCATCGTCGTCGGCATCGACAGCCTCTTTCACATCAATAGTGAACTCGTTTTCCTGATCACAGCCAAGATAAGCATCACACATAAAGAACAGTGTGTAGGTCTTCTTCCCCAGCTCATTTGGTGCAGTGAAATCAAGTTTCACTTTTGACCTCCGTTGCAATGAAACTCGCTTGATAGCCAGCAACTGGTTGCTCTTCGGCTCGCACACAACTAGCCACCAACCTTCCTCTTTGGGTTTAGGGAACCTGGGAGCATCCACAGGGCCTAGCTCTTGCCGTCCTTCCATTTCCCTTTCAAGAGTAACCTGCAGGGTCACAGTGTCACCTGCAGAAATGTCATCACTGTCGAGAACCTCGTGGACGAGATCGATGTTCGGGAAGCGGTTGCAGACCCTGGCAATGTCCATCAACTGGGCATCGCTCATCTGCAGAAGCTCCCTCCTCTCATCGTCCTCCATCTCCACTAAATCAAAAACTGTCTGAATGGGCTTGCCTGGGTTGTCAGCACATCTCTTTGCAAGGTCTTTTGTGAAGTAAGGTAACTGAAGGAGATATGAATCGCGCTCCCACAAACCTTGAGTTACCATCTGACTAAGCTCCATGGCTGCTAAGGCAGGATGCAACCATCCTGAGCTTGATATCACATCAACCATGGCTTGAATCAACCGACTTGCATCAATCAATACATCTCGCTGATCCAGCGCAAGATTCCCACTCACAGAGTGTCTGGCAAAATGCGCTTGCAGGAGCGCATTTGCCTTCACATGGGGGTCCGTGAATTTCGGTTTGTCCATTGAGAACCGTTGATGCATGACCAGCTTTCGAACCAGCTCGTCTTCACCAGGCCTCATTGGTAGCCGCGCATATTCTGAAGCTGATGACAGAATCTCACACAGGCCCTTCAGCTTGGTCTTCGCAGTCAACGATGAGCTGAATAGCTCAATCGTGGTATAGCTGATGTAGTAGTAGGCAGCAATCATTCCGAGATTCAAAGGTGACAGATCCATGTCATCTTCTATTGCCACGCACTTGCTGGATTCCAAATCTGACAGAGTGGATTCCACAAGCTCAGACAGATGGTCTGACAAATGGCGATGACTCACACCTTGCAGATTGTAGTAGTTTGGATTCTGGGTGAGCCGTCGGTACATGAACGTCCACGTCAAATAGTCCACAGCATCCTGCTTGTTTTCGATGGTCCGCACCACAACTTCTGCATTCAAGTGGTCGTGTAGGTAGTGATCCAAATGACTCTCCACTGGGAAAGGCTCGTACAAAAACTTCTTGTAATACTCCTTACGTGGAGCATGACAAAGAATTACACATTTGCCGGATGTATCAACTTGAGGGCGACTGGCTCGCCCCATCATTTGAAGTAGGTCAGTAATCGGGTAGTCAGTATGTGCATTTTCACGTCCATTGTAGAACTGAGTTCCCATTACGACCACCAGGTGGGCTGATAGAGTCATACCCCAGCACATACTACTGGTAGTGACACAAACCTGAAAGCCAAAATACAACATGTGATCAGCAAACCAGTATCAACACAAGCAGAGATAGATGCATACCCTTCAAAAGAGCCTACAAAAGTATACATTAGACATGCTAATATCAATGCAGATTACTGGCAAACGAAACTTACCATCAACCTCCTATTGCATGCATACTGAACGACAGATAGACAAAATTCGAAGAGTTTTTAACTTGAACAGTTCAGACCTGTATTGCCTCCGCCATAAACAACTTTGTTACTGCCTTCTGTTCGCTGGCAGTCAAGCCTTCATGCAGATAACCAATACCTTGGCTCAGTGAATGTTTGAGAGCCTCATCCTTCACATCCGCCAGATATGGAGCAAGATCTTTAGGAGTACAGTGCAAGAAAGGTGACTTCTCACCCCCACTCACGGTTGCATAAGTGACCAGATCCAAGGCTGTCAAACGTGCATGCTTCCGGGTAGGTACAAATATTAAAGCAGGCTCTTGCTTTTTGGCATGCTGAATTATAGCCGTGTAAGTTGGCTTCGTCATTGCTTGCATGCGAGCTTCAAAATTTGCAATGTCAACGCCTTGAATATGAATCTCTAGAGGAACCGGGCGCACACCAGGAGGGAAGTTGAACAAACCGTGAGAGCTGGCTCCAATCCACTCTCCAAGGTCCTTTGCATTTGCTAGAGACGTTGACAGAGCAACAATGCGAATCTGATTCTCCGTTTGGCTGCCAATGTACCTCATGCGAGAAACAATCACCTCAAGGACAGGTCCTCCTTCTCCACCAATGAGATGCAACTCATCAACCACAAACAAACTCACCTGCATTCACCAAGCAGACATTCCGATTAGTATTAGTTTCATTTTTGTAGTTCAGCCGAATCATAATTCTCAGCTTTAGAACAAGACTGAAATCCAGAACGTGCTAAACTTTGTTAACAAGGGAAGAGACGTTCTTAGGTGTTGGTGAGCTGGAAACAACTGAGACTAAACAGAGAAAAATAGGAAATCGTTTCATACCTGTTGCACATGTTTCCGCTGCTTCCACCGCCGAGAGAGAACATCCCACCTCTCCGGAGTGCTGATGATTATCTGACCTTTCTCCAACAGCTTGATGTCTGTAGCTGTCTCCCCAGTGAGCTCCACCACTTTCACTCCCAACTCTTTGCCAAACTTTAACTCCCAATCACGAAGCCTCTCTTTAGCAAGTGCTTCTACAGGTGCAATGTAAACACATCGCCCACCAGCTTCTCCCTTCTGTAGCATACGCAGCACGGCAAATTCTGCGCAGATGGTCTTCCCACTACCAGTTGGAGCTGCGACCAGGACATTGTCGTCTGTGTTGTAAAGGACAGGAAACACCTGCAAACCATTAAACAGCCCTCCTTGTTAATTGCAAATCTGCACCTGTAAGGAGAAATTAGAAAAATCACATCTGCAGGATTACATAAAATACCCTGACCTGAACAGTGCTTTGTCAAAGAAGTCTGGACGTTCTGACCAACGGATTAACATGATATTCCCTAGCAATACTTAATAAATATAACTAGATTGAGATTCGATGTGAAAGACTTTATTAGGTAAGGTCATGAACCAAAAGTCCGTCATAGTCCCACTTGTATAAAAAAATAACCAAAAATATTCACCCGACATTCATCTAAGAAGGTAGTGCAATCATTCTATGACACAACGAAATACCACACAAAACTGGATAGGTATTATACCTGAGTCTGTATAGGGTTGAAATGCCGAAAGTCTTTATATAGACGCTCGTATGAAGGATTGCGGAGAGCAGAGACTGGAAGAGGCTGCAAGTCAAGAAGTTCCGTAGGTGGTGGGTACTTCTCAGGTAAAATGAGGTGCCGAAAAGAAACGGGCAGCACTGTTTCTGAACCCAACCATCGGTCGGACACAACTCGTACAAAATACTGAGGTGGCAAGGGCTCGTAGATGGGAACAGTGAAGCTCAAATTGTGATCCTCCTCGATATACTGCATCTTCAGTAGAAAGTACTCATGATGCAAAATATTCTCCCCATCATTGTCTTCGACGATGATCCAGAAAGACTCGACGTAACCATGATACTTTTCGTCCCACTGAAAATCAGGGGTTATAGTAAGATCCACCTTGAGGATAGAGCGAGTGATGGGTTGCACATGAGCTGCAAGTTCCAGTTTGGGAAATTGATGGATGTACCTATGAATGGATTTCCCCATCTTGGGATACCGAATCAATTCACCAATCTCTTGAGAGGACAAATCATAGTAGCGCTCCCAAGGCAGATCTTTCTTTTCAATCTTGCTGAGGATATCATTTGGAATTCCCTTGAATTGGCGGAGCGGTGTTTGACTGCTCCACATCCGTCTACTCACCATTTTGCAGAGTGTAAGAGCTTTCTCCGCCAGCTGAGCCCATCCGCGCTTAAGTACTATCTCAAAAAGGGCCCTCATCAGCCGTCCAGCACTCTGCGTGATGAAGACCATATCTGAGGTCAGAGACAAGCCCTCCAACTTCAGTTGCGAGATGTATGCTTGCAATAAGACATTGATTTTGGCACTGGGCTCTTCCAGACTCTCTTTCACTGGAATAGGTACCCGATCCAACAGTTTTGCAAGCTCCATCTTCTCCTCCTCACGAACTGTAACATACTTGAACTCCTCAGAAAGCGAAAAAAGCCGACACATCTCAATGTCTCCCATGGTTGGCTTCAAGTGCTCATTATATGTAGCCATAGAGCCATGCGAGATGTAGTAATAACTCGCAATGCGTCCGAGATCGGTGACCTGAAAATATCCACTCTTCCGATCGTACTTCACTAAGCTGTTCCTGTCCAATACAACTGCTGCTGAGTGCACAAGGTCTGCTCGTCGCTCTTCCAACGAAGGATCAGACTCGAGAGCCTCACGACTCACCCCATACAATGTTGGATTCTTCAGCATCCGGATGTACAGATAGGTGTAACCCAGCCAATCACAAGCTTCGCGTGCATCTTGCACACTACCTAAAACAATCTCGGCATTGAGATTATCCGCCAGCTTGGATATGTACTGGCTTTCGATTGGCAGTTGCTGGTTCATCAAAGACAGGTAGTACTGCAGCTCGCTGTGCCCAGTAATGATAATACCCTCTCCATAAGAGTCAAACTGCGGTCGACCAGCTCTACCCAACATTTGCATGACATCTAGCGGACTCAACTCGGTCCAGGCTCCCTTCTCTGGGTTGTAAATCTGGGTCCCCTTGATGATGACGGAATGCGCAGGAAGATTGACACCCCACGCAAGGGTGGCGGTGGAGACCAAAACCTGAATATGACCATCTGCGAACAAATCCTCCACTAATGTCCGATCGGCCCGAGCCATACCTGCGTGGTGAATAGCGAACCCATAAGGAAGGAGATCCTTTAAGTCGTTGTTCTTTACCACTTCATTCTCCTTCTGCAAAATTTCACGACTCGCACTATCCTCCTTCAGAAACCGCCCCAGCGTGTCATTTGCCAAAGCTGCGTCCCTGATAGCACGAGCTGTTTTAGCTGTCTCCTTCCTTGAATGGACAAATATAAGAACTTGATGTTTCCCAGCCACCTCCATCACTTTCTCGTAGCAGATATCATTCATAAGCTGAAAGCGTTGTAGAGGCTTCCGAACAGTAACTCCGATGTACTGTTGTGCCAAAGGACAGGGCCGATAGCTATTGTCAAAATGAAACAGCCCTTTCTTTTCGTCCACTTTCAGAAACAACGCCACGTCTTCATAATTTGGCAGCGTGGCTGATAACCCGACCAAACGAATCATCTCTTGCGTAGTTTCAATCTGCCGAACTGTTCGTGCAACTATGCTCTCGAGTACAGGCCCCCGATTGTCATGCAGAAGATGAATCTCATCAATGATCAAAAGCTTGACCATTTGAGTATACGTCCGGTCCCCAGACTTCCTCGTAATGATGTCCCACTTCTCAGGTGTAGTAACGATGATCTGGGTTTCCTCAATTTGCCCTCTTGAAAGGGTGGCATCTCCAGTCAGCTCTTTTACAGTAACTCCGTAAGGCTCCAACCGCTGGGAAAAATTACCCACCATCTCCGCAACAAGTGCCTTCATTGGTGCTACATACACAATTTTGAAAGAGCTGAGATCAAACGTACCGTCAGCCTGCTTCCTCAGACCAAGCTCGTGTAAAATGGTGAGCATGGCCACGTTGGTTTTGCCAGCACCTGTCGGAGCGCATAAAAGAATGTTCTCGGAGGTGAATAGCGCTGTTTCGTACACTTTGCTCTGAACCCTGTTCAAACTCTTCATGCCTTTGAAAGCCGGTTGCGCCCAATCAGGCATATCAGAGATTTTGACAAGCTCTTCGCCCTCCTCAAACGGCTTTGGCTTCAAATACGGAACGTGCACTTCTTCGTAACCCTTCTTGGGAGTTCGATACGAAAGAGGAGGCAGCTCGCACCTCTTGTTTGCCATCAACAAGCCTCCTTGATGGAAGGTTAATTGCTCCAAGTCCAGCAATTGCCGTTGCCCCTTAAGCCACCCACTCTCTCCACCCGCGCCACCCACTTCCCGGTCCTTCCTTCGACCTTTCTCTTCTGTCTCACCACCATCATCTCGAAGCTTCTTAGCCTCCTCTCTGATGCTACGCTCCAAGTTCTTCTGTCGCTCTTTTGCAGTTGCCCTGGTAGCATGCAATTGCTCAAGGATGCCTGCCAAAATAGGACCCCCAGTGCTCATCTCTTCCTCGATGCTTTTCTTCGCATCCTCGTCCTCTGCTCGCGCAAGCCGAGTGCACCACACAACCTTGAGACGGTTCCGCAGCAAAAGTTTGATGAGGTCAAATTTGTCGTAGTCCAGGAGCATGACCAGGCGATTCTCGACTTCACGATCATCCCCTTCTGCCAAGGTGCTCAAAACTTCCTCCGCAAGCTTCTGGCCGAGCTGGGGATCAATGTCGCCATGTGCTTGGGAGATTTTCCTCTGCAGCCAGTACGCATCAATATCTTGCACGTTCAAACCCTCATCCGCTTCTTCCATATCCTCATCATCCTGTCCGCCCATCTGCATAGCCGATGCTTGACGCGTATCCTGACCGTCTCCGTCTTCCGCGTCGCTTTCTTCTTGCACCTCATCATAATCGCTCTCATCTTCTTCTTCCTCTTCCTCAAATTCCACAGCGACACCAATATCGTCGTCAAGGCCCTCGCCAGTGCCTTCGGCCGCTGTATCACCTCCCTCCGAGTAGTCACTAATGAGTTTCACGATAGCAACAAGCTGGTGGAACCGTTCAATCGACATAGAGTTCAAGAGCTTTTCGATCTCCTTTTTTTTATCCGAATCCCTAAACTTGTCGTTCTTCAGAACCCCGAGCACTTCATCCGCCGCGCCGCGGAGAATATCCTGCGGCTGGTCGCCGAACTGCTGCTGAATGGTACTGAGGAGGGCCTCGTAGGCAGCGCGAGTCTCTTTGGTTTTCGGTCGATACATGCCATCATCCACAATGGAAAGGACGCTCTCCTCTTGAACATCGCGCAACCGCTTGCTGGACCGCTTGGGCCCATCCTGCCCCGGCTTGTCCTTGTCCTTGGCCTCGCGCTTGCGCCGGTGCTTGGTGAGCTTCTCCTCCAGGTCCGCGGCGCGACCATGGTACACACGATCGCCGAACGACCGGGGATCGATCTTGCCATACAAACTCTCGGGCTCGCCCGTGGGCTCATGCGTGTCGCGCGGCCGAGTGTCAGTGGTCAACACCAGGCTCGAATTGGCGCGATACTCGTACTGCTTGAAGCGCGCGTGCGCTTCCGCGCCACCGCCAAGATGCGCCATGGCGGGACAACGCACGCAAGCAGAAAACCTCTAACCCAAAACTAAAACCAAAACCCCAGCCAAGAGAAAAAATGCCGGAAACCCTAAACCCTAAAGGAGAAACAGAAGGTCTAATGTGAGTGGGGGGGAAGAGCGGCAGCAAGCAATGCTGCGAGGCCAAAGCTTTTTTGAAGACCTGCGATAGAAACGCTCGGAGAAGGCGGTCGGTCTGTTTCTAGGGTTTTCTTGCAGTGGACTTCACGGCCTTAACCCCTCATAAAACCCCCGCTGAGGCGAACCTACATTAAGTTACCGGAGGAAGCTAAGAAAAACAAAAGCTTGCCCCTAAGGTGGTTACCCCATTCCCAACTGAATAAGAAATACGGATATGAGGCATTGATATTATTTAGTATTATTGTCTTTTAGAGGTAGGCAAGAAGAAATAGATTCCAACACAAGTTGAAACATAATTTTTCGATGAAGAATGAATTACTTATAAATTTTCAAAGTTGAAGCATGACACATCCCATTCACCTCATATAAGTAGAGCTCTTTCTCTCTAAAGAAGATTTGTATTGCACACACTAAAGATGCTTAAACCAACAACAACGAATCCATAACCACACTTACATATACTAAAACCATCAGGAATTTCGGACCCCACTGATTCTGCACTGATTCAGTGCAATTTCCGATATTTCAAGGGTTCGTACGATTTTCGCACTGATTCCGCATCGTTGCGTCATTCATCGCAACTACACTAATATGACACGATGTTCGTACAAGCGGATATAGTACTGATTCGACACGATTGATACATCCAGTGAAAACGTATGAATTCAGCACTCTTTATAGTCGTCAAATGTCGTGTTTTAATCGTCTTTAAAACTACACTGAATTAGTGCGTTTTTCGTGCGACATCATCTTTTCCATATCTAGATTATATTTTCTTTTTATATCTAAATTTGATCAAAATAGTATTATTAAAAAATATAAAATAAAATAAAATATTCTAAAATATAAAATTATTACTTTCCTCGCTACCCACTTCAACTACTCGGAAATTGCCCGCACATGCCGTGAGGCCACCATAGCTTCCCAAGCTCTATCGCCAACGGTGGGATTTGAACTCTCAACCTTCCGGTTGCCAATCAAGTTTCAAACCACCAAACCACCTCAAACTCTTCATGCGTAGTATAGAACTCTTTTGGTAATTATCAAACCTTTTTTTTTAGCGGACTTTGAATGTTTTTAACTATGTGAAAAAAACTTTTTTTCCAAATTTTTTTTGCACTAGATTGCGCAGGACTTTTTCTATATCTAGGATTTTTTTCACAATTTTTTGAATTTTTTAAAATTTTGCCAAAATCGTGATGGTAGATCATGCTATAAGCTGTTTTTTTATTTTTCAGCGGACTTTGAATGTTTTTAACTATGTGAAAAAAACTTTTTTTCCAAATTTTTTTTTGCACTAGATTATGCAGGACTTTTTCTATATCTAGGATTTTTTTCATAATTTTTTGAATTTTTTAAATTTTTGCCAAAATCGTGATGGCAGATCATGCTGTGAGCTGTTTTTCTTTTTCAGCGGACTTTGAATGTTTTTAACTATGTGAAAAAAACTTTTTTTCCAAATTTTTTTTTGCACTAGATTACGCAGGACTTTTTCTATATCTAGGATTTTTTTCATAAATTTTTGAATTTTTTAAATTTTTGCCAAAATCGTGATGGCAGATCATGCTGTGAGCTGTTTTTTTTTTCAGCGGACTTTGAATGTTTTTAACTATGTGAAGAAAAAAAAATTTCCAAATTTTTTTTTACACTAGATTATGCATGACGTTTTCTATATCTAGGATTTTTTCATAATATTTTGAATTTATTTATTTTTTGCCAAAATCGTGGTGGTTGTGAGCTATTTTTTTTTGCTCCTATGATGAAAAGTACAATGATAACCAATAATTCCAAATTTGAATTCTAAAAATATAAAATGTTATTTCTTTGAAATTTTAATGTGTATTGCTTCTAAACTCTATAAATGTAGATCTAAAAATGTTTTGGGAAATTAAACCGGAAGTATAATTTAAAGAATATTCTTGGAATATTCTAACATATTCCAAAATAATATAAAATATTTTGAAAGATTCCAAAATATTCCAAAATATTCCAAAATATATATTAAAATATTGTACACGGATGTCGTACGAAAATAATTTGCATTATAATAGATACTGATATCGCACGAATATAATAAATGGCATTAATATGATACGTATACGATACTGAATTCGCATTAACTCAAAACCGCACGTCATCCGTGTCTTATCAGCCATGTGATGTAAATATACTATTAACGCACGGATTCCGTCAAGCACGACTTTCGTGCGGAAACAACACTTTTCTGATAATCATTGAAAAGACACTGCATCGATACTCTAGTAATGCATGTCACTTCCGAACCAAAACGATACTTCTAAATGCACGTATGACGTGCGGAATCAGTGTTTAACGATAAACGCACTGAATCAGTGCAGAATCAGTGGGGTCGGAAATTCCTGATGACCAACTAGAAAGAACCCATTACCAATTGTAACTCATGCTACAATCAACATCATTGCAGCATTGATTGCAGAAAATGCCCCTAGATGTTCGTGAAAAGAGCCAGTTCGTAATGGAGTAACCACCTTACATTACCGGAGGAAGCTAAGAAAAACAAAAGTTTGCCCCTAATAAATTGTAATTGTATTTAGAATTTCAAGATTTTCTTTTGAAATTCAATTAAAAATCCCAAATCAATTATAAATAAATAAAAATTGTTGTAATGATTTTGGAATAACATGTACTATGAGATGGTTAAATGCCAATCTTAACCCCTTGAGCTTGGTCTTCTTAGTTTTCAAACCACTTGAACCATGAATTGTCAATAATCAAAATAAGTTTTTATGAATTATCTTTTCGAGTTTCGTTCATGACAACAATAGTACGTACCTACATTTTTAGAATATCAATCATTTCTATGTTTTATGATTAAAACTCAAAAATACTCCTTTATTTATAAATTAATAAATGACGTGTAAAAATTAAATTATAGACATTCAAAAGCATCATTGATCATTAGTTTTCCTAGCTGCAGAATTTTCTCTCTTAGTTGTATTCACATTAAAATAAGAATATTTTCCTTGTCCCAAATTAATTAATAAAAATTATCCTTAGATACTGATCATTGTTACGCAAAGACATTGGATGCCCTATTTTGTTGGTGATTACCATATATTAGACTATGAATTATTGGACGAGCTAGTATCATATACGCTTCACACTCTATCACTCATCTCTCACAGATTGACTTTAGAATAAAGGCCTCAAGCCATAACACCCTGGATTTTGAAGCTAGTGCAATTTTGCCATGGCTTTTAGAAACAAGAAGGCCATCAAGTAATTACATATAGAAGCATGTTTATTAAGAAGATTAAAATAATGCAAGTGGTTGGAGCATTGTGTGATGATTGGTACTGCAAATGCACAAGTTAGGCAGCAGATTCAAGAGATAACTACATATTGCTTGCAAGGACTGAAGCCATGGAGAATATATTCACATCATTCTAAACTTGCCCTTAGTATTTAGTTCGTGACATTTTGAGTCACCAAACCTTTCACGTCATGATGACCTACACAGGTTGCGGTGACGGATACATTGTTTTTTTTTGTGTGTGTGTTGTGCTACAACTAGCATCCAAAATGTGGATGTCATATATCCTTTTGGATTAGAGTAGAGATATCCAAACTTGGCACAATTTTTCCACAATTGAATAGGATCATGTATTATGTTATCAAAATCTTTATCAAGTTCTTTGAAAACAATATTGATCATAGTTTCTAAGTTATTTGATGCAAACTTATTTCTAACTCTAGTTTTTATCAAACTTTGCAGCGAGAATGCTCGATCACAAATGGCAATGTGCACATATTGAACTATGACTGATTTTGATAACACAAGGAAGTCATGATAGCGAGTTTGAAGCTTGAGGCTCTGAGTTACTATGCCCTACATATCCTTGGAGGTTCAAAATTTATCCGCACCTACGTAAACTCTAAAAAATCAATTTTTTTTATAAGCTGTATACTGGATATTTCCCCATCCCCTAGTACTGTACAATTCTAGATAAACATCCAAAGGATTTGGCCCAAGACGGCTGAATTCTCCAAACTATTCTTTCATGTTTGGAAGTGCATTTGCCATTTTTGTTTCATTTGTCCAAAAAAACTTGGTTGACTTGTAACTTAAGGTCGATTCTCCTTATACCTTGTTGGTAACATGGTTAGCTATTGATTTACTTTGTCCAAAAATGTAGAATATGCTAGAGATACACCATGAGCCTAGGGTAGAGCCAAACTCTGCTGTTGAATGTTGTGCCTACCTTGGGATGTAGCCAAGTAAAGGAAAAATGGATAATTCTTAAGCATTTTTTATATGCTCATCTATAAATTTATTTTTTATAAAGCACTTTTGTCAAAGTAGTAACAATTTTAGCATTCTTTTAGAAGGCTTTGGCAATATTATTCACTATTTGCCTATTTTCTCTACACTAAATGGACTATTTATAGTCCAATAAGAATTGATGTCTTTCACCACAGTTCCTCTAAAGGTGAGGAAAAATAGTGCCCCTACAATACATAGGATAAGAGTGACATGACGTGGCATGCCATGGCTATTATAAAGTTATGATTTGGCATTGGAACACTACATCTACAAGGTTTATTTGGCGTTTTTATCATTTAAAATTTTACAATAATTTTTTTCTCACATCGACACTTGGGTTATCCGTAAAGCAAAGACATGTTGGCCTATCTTTTGCATGGCGTTTCCATTGATGATATAATCTTCATTGTGACACAAACAGCCCCAGTGCTAGCTACAGGTGACACAAAGTGCCGGATTGCTAGCTATTGGTGAGCATGAGGCCGGTGCGGAAGTACATGTAATATGTACTTTGGGAACACTCTTGCATTGTGGCCAGGTTGATCTCTAGCATTGAGCAATTGTAAGGTTCAAATCTCTCTCACAACACAAACCACAATGTTTGGTCTGAAATACCAAACGCAAACATTGTTTTCACTACCTTGTGGTTTGTGTTGTCTTTCCAAAAACCAATTTTGTCTTGTCTTTCCTCTTCTAGTAAAATTTTGTTAGACTTAATGAATAACTATACTACCGGTATATCTCCACAAAGTCAAATAGTGTCCGTGTTGAGAAATAGTGTCCGGACACTAAATAGCTCATCTAGTGTTAAATAGCCCATCTAGTGTAGTGAAAAAGTAACCACTCCCAACTCAGGTAAGATTTTGGCGAAAATTCACCAGAAAAAATTTGGGGAGTGAAAAGAATCCATGCTTCATGCAGAAGACTATCATTACCACTTGAGTTAGAGTTGCACATATAATTCTGCCCCATTTGCAGGGTAAAATAGTGTCAATCATATTGGTTCCCCAATGGCCGAAGTCTACACATGTTCTTTCTGATTGTGATTCCAAGCCAACACGACTGAGCTGAAGCCTTTTAAGGGATGGAAAATATGACCCCAGTTTCCCCCGACTTCTTCAATTTGTCTCCTGAGCCATTAATAGGTACCTGAGTGCCTGGCCTAAGATTTCACGATGCAGGAAGTGATCTTCAAAAACTGATTAGTCGCATCTAAGCTGTGAACAGACCAGCGTTCACAGCTGCACTGCCTCTCGGCCATTTCATTGGGGAGAGGATAGAGTTACGACCACTAATACAAAAATAGGAGATAATGGGAACAGGAACGGCCGCTACATTGAATTTGATGAGATACAGAGGTTCAGCAATAAAGAAATTGCAGACTGATGTCTATCAGTTAAGTTCAAAGTGCAATTCAAAGCTTCCTTGAATTACCCTCTCTTCTCTACAATGCTAAGACCTTCAAAACAGGATTGAAGAGTAGCGCTCACTAAGAAAATTGCCATAAAAGAGTAAGTAAAAGTGAGTACCATTGACAACAGTCTAGAAAGACTCAAGACCTACATTAGGAACAGTCACCCTGGAGTTGAGGTCCAGTTTGTCCATTTGAAGGAACGCCGCCCGACCAAACTTTTTCTTCAATAGCATGCTTGAGCTTCAAGTCTCCTAGTACATCCTTTCCCACCCATGAATGTCGGCACTCCTCAATATAGAGTTTTGATTCGATCTCTACACACGTGCGTATCTCCATACAGGAATGGTAAGGTCAAACCTCTTCAGACCCGCCATGCTTCAGTTCTGATAGATAGCTGAAGGAATCGTGCTCCCACAATCCGTTGGATGTGTAGCCCGTCTTGAATATGGTATGAGCCCGTAAACCCCTGTAAGCCCCAGAACCAACGTCTTCACTACCAGAATGTAAAGCGTTTTCCTTGTTCCCAAATCTACCTTGCGACAAGTTTCGCGAGGAAGATGACCTTTACCGATGACTCACGAATCAACATTAAAATGATTTCACCACCGTCGGCATCTTTGAAGTGGGCAAGCCAACAGCTGAACCATCCACAAGTTATTACGGGTCTGCAGATATCTTTCAAGATGTCTCCTACAGTTCCTTTGAAACCTTGTGTACCGCAGGGATACATTGCTGTTCCACCTCTCCGAAATTGTGTTCCAGCTGCCACTTCGTGATAAGCCTGCACGAGAACTGTCTTCCTTGCTTTTCAGAGCGTTTGCAGAACGTCCTTTGTAAAGCCTGTTCAGCATGTTTCATTTCGGCAGCCATGGTAGACATCGTCGATTTCTGTATCACCTGGACCAATTCCGACTACAGTCGCAAACTAAGTTTTTGGTCTCTCTTCAGTACCTGCCACATGCCCAACCTAAAGAATTTCACGCCTTGTTGGCTGAGAACAACGCGGCTATCTCGACATTTTTTCTAGCCTCGGTAATCTTTGCCTAATTCCCTAAACGCTGATGTATCGGTTAGTCAAAATTAAATATTTAACTACCCCATTGGGGATGTCCGAGTGGCTCCGGTCTCTGTGATGCCTGAATCTATTTGCAAAATGTCCAGACCCGACAAGTTAAGCTCGCTGCCTTCCGACAGAACTAAAGATTCCTTACTTCTAACCTCAGTGGCGGGACCCAATAGTTGATGCGATATGTCATCTACACTGGAGCTTCTAGGTCCCTCACGTTCTGATGCTAGTTCCAGGGTGACCGAGACCTTGCTTGCCGGTGTCGCATCCGAGACAAACTTCGTTTTCGTATTGAGATCAAGTTTCTCCAAACTATCCCTCAACAGAATCTCCTCTCCTTCCATAAGCTCTGTGAAGGGTTCAAAATGAGAAGTCATCTCTAAGGTCCTCGCATGCAGTTTCTGGCGCACCATCTCCTCAGAAAGATACGAGTTCCTTTCCTCTAGCACCATGGAATACGCCTCGAACTCTGACTCCAAACTCTGACGTTTAGTGTCTCGAACATCAAGTTTATCAAGGTCTTCGTCCAAAAGCGACTCCTTCTCTGTCATCAGCTCTGAAAACGTCTCAAATTCGGTCTCCATTGCTGCTTGATTCAGGTCACATGCTTGAATCTGCTCCATATCTTCGTCAAACAAGGAATCTTGTCCAGTCGTAAAGTCTTCAGTGTAGGGCTCGATACCTGGTTCATTGGATACCTTCGATTGTGCCTGCTCCAGAGAAAGAGAAGCAAATTAAGCAATAATACAGAATCATGTATTTTCGATGTTTTGGCCAAAAGCATACAAAGATTTTGACTCCAGCTAGCAGAGAGCTTGGGATAGATGACATGGTTTTACCTGAATCTGACCCTGGTGCACAGTGTACTTGTCCTGAACAGCATTCTTCACATCGTCGTCACGACATCTCATTTTAAGGTCTTCGCTTTCCTTCTGCGAAACATATGAATAATCTCTTAAGGGCAATTTGAGGAGTAGAAACCAACGAGATGGAACGAAACTAACTACAAAGCCATTGTCTAAAAGTTACGAAAAAAAGCAAGTGAAAAACGATGAGTAACCTGCTGCAGCTGAAGCTGTGCTTTCAAGTCTTCAATAATTTGCAAGTGAATCGATCTTTCCAGCTCCAGCTCCTCAAACCGTCCCATGGGTTGTGCCTATTATGAATCACAAAATCAGCATGGCGTTTACAAGGAAAATGTAGGTACAAATGGTAGGACGGTAACGAAAGTGCTCACCAAAAAGTCTTAAGAAAACGCTACACTGCACACTGGAGTTTACCTTAAGAAAATCCAGATCCTGCTGCTGATCTTGGCAGCGTGCACTAAGCTGCGCGAGTTCTGATTTCAGCTGCTCCACTTGTCTGCAAGGGGTTTAATGAACACTTCAGAATTTCGTTTAGGAGCAAATCGAGATTCGTAACCCAAATAGGCCCTACAGTAGACCTTCCATGTTATATGTTCCAGCGAAAATAGTGTCCTTACTTTGTCAATGTCGAGTTGATCTCCAAACAAGTGCTCAAGTCATTACAGCATATCTCAAGTTCCTTGCGATACTTGTCAGCCTGCCAAAGCGAAGGGTCGGTCTCAGATATTGTTAAGTTTCCCAGTGCCACAAAAACTAAGGCGGGAGATGCCGCAGCTACGTCACATGAGAATGCCCAGAAAAAAGACCACTCAGCAACCAACCCTATTTTTGCTCACAATCGAAAACTGCGTACAGGTTAAAAACGAGACCTGAGCACTCGAGAGGGTAAGAGCTCCCTGTTCCAAAGCAAGCTTCGTTTCAGTCATCTCCAACAACTGTCATTCCAAAGAGATGTCAGAACTCACGAAGCAGAATAAAGATAATGTAGTGGATGAACGACTCTTCTGAAAGTATTACATGAAGCATATATTATCACTGCTTTAAACTTGGAGAAATTCAGAAACTGGGGCAAGGTATAACCTGATCTCTGAGATTTGCAATCTCTTCAATCATCATCGTGCGCTCCCCTTGTTCATGAAATTCTTGAAATCTGTTAACAAGATGAGTGAGTTGAGAAGCGACATCCTCCTTCACAAATTGGAATCGTATAATACTTGCAAAAGAATTCAAGCATCTACAGAAACAATCAGAGTCAGCAAACTGGCGTATCCATACCCTCGAACTTGTTCCTGAAGACGAATATTCTCCATGGCGAAGCGCGTGAGCTCTGGATTTCGATCGATTTGAGCTCTTACGAGTTCGAGCTCTTCAGCCAGTCGTTTGTTCTCCTCCACGAGATGGTTATCTATGGGTAATTTTCCAGCTACCACTCCTTCTAATCTGCGAATTTTATCGTCTCTAAAGCGAAGAATCATCCTGCCACTTTGAGAGTTCTGATCACGCTGTTGCACCTGCGACAAGACAGTCAACGTCAACAATAAAACAGGACGACATCTTCCAATGAGTGCTGAAATGTGTAATCACCGTCTGAAGCATGAATTGCAAATGCATAAGAGTAGATTATTGACCAATAACAACATAACGACTGCAATTCAGGATGTTGTGCATAACATAGCCTGTAAGCTCCTCGAACTATGTACTTGCAGACGTTCGAAGCTTGTCCGGGAAAATAGATCGTTCATAAATCAAACTACACATCCATCACACATGGAAAACGAGACACTGTTACTAGATATTATAAAAATTCACGTATCACAGAAGAAGTTACCAAAGACTGCAGCTGGTCGATTTCGGTAGCATATCGCTTGGCTGCGGATTGAGCCTGCTGCTCCCTCCTCAAAGCAGCTGAGAGCATAGCCTCCACTGCTCTAACCTACAAACACCATCGAAATTTTGCGAGATAAGCATTCCCAACTCATTAAATCCAACATTACATCAATTCAGAATAAGAGCCGAAGAAAGTTGTGCTGGAAGAGATTCCTCTAATCACCTTATGTAGTAAATTGTTTGAGCTGTATCCAGGGTTGGGACTCAGAGCCGACAGATTGTGTTGTTCGCCTTCCGGTGGCGGCATAGCCGACACATTATGTAATTTCAGTTGGTTGATTTCTTCCTGCACGGCACGACAAGGTGCATCGAGCATTGCGGGAGTATGAGTGACAGTCGAACATAATTTACTGGTCTCGTGTCTCCTCTGCAAGGAATGTGGGAGAGAAATCCGACTGTACCTTCAATTGCTGAATTTCACGACGTAATGCAGTCACATCGCCTGAAGAATCCTCGTTAATATGAGCCTGGAAACAGCAAAGAGACCGTCACTTGCAGTCGAATTCAAAACTCTGACTACGGTATTCTAAGTATACACAAACATCCACTAATGAGTAAAAATGCTTACATTGTTACGTATAAACTTTGCCCGTTGAGCAAATCTCAGTGTGCTCATTGTCTCCATCGCATTGCTGCATCCCAGTAAAATGCTTTCAGCTCACGAAAGAGGTAGTAAAAAATATAGAATCACGCTTAGAAAAATGCTACCTCACAAGAAGTGTGAGCAGCGTAGACTGTAGTTAGATCAAAGAATCCTTCGATGATAGACTACAGGTAGTTACTCTATATCCACTGTAATTGCCTACTCTTGGTAAATAGGTGTCACATTTACTTTATCAGCTTCAAATTACTCCAGGCATAATTGCTAGCAGTAGTTAAATTTACACAGAAAATGTTTAGTTCACATCCAAGAGCTCAAGACAAAGGCTGACTGATGTAAACATCTTGAGATAATATATTAACCCAAAGTGAAGGTACATACACATTCGAAGGGCTGATGGTGGCTATGACAGTCGTTTTAGAATTTCCTCCAAGGGAATCCTACAACGTGCAAAACAAGCCCACAGAAAAACTTTGACAGCTGTAACACCAGAAGAACGTCATTACGTCGTATTCAATCTATAGTATACAAGCAAAATAGGATAAAATAATCTTCAGAATTATGCTTTGAGTGAAGACCTGCAGAAGGAAGGTGAGCTTGGAATCACGGTAAGGCACATGGCGCTGTTTCCCATTAGCAACATCCACTAGTATCATGATAACCAACCTGCAACAAAAATCAAAATAATACTAAGAAATACTCATCAGCGAAGTGTAACCTTAATCAATTAGATTTACATCCAAATAGTGGACACCACACTCATGATTTAGGGCAGAGCCGTTCAAGGAAATAGGTTTATTACCCGAGGGTCGAAAGAGATTTGTTGATGTTAGCTGCTTCTTTAAGACGATCACCTTCAGCTCCCGAAGATTTCTGTCTGTTAATGAGAAGCGATTCAGACGAGGGAAGTTCAGATAGAACAGCTGGTCCATATTTCACATTTTCTGGTATAATATATCAGAATATCATTAATGGTTCAACGACTACGAGTTCTGAATCGAACCTTTCCGACCCAGCAAGATCCACAAGGTTCAAGCGGCCAAATCTGATGTTGGTCAATGAGTTGGCCTCCCACTACATAAATACAAGCAGTAAATTGAAAATTCACGTTAGTGGGTGGCTATCATGACATGAGCCTACAAATGCTCTGTATATATGTTGCAAGCATCAAAGCTCCAAGCAGGTAGTTATATAGTGGATCTGATATCCGCACCTTGCTCTCGACACTGCAGGCAAAAACACTGTGTGATCTACTGCTCTCTCTGTTCATGTTTGTCGCTGCAACTTTCCGGTTAGAAGCTCCCTGAAACCAAAATTACGAACCCGGGTTGTAAGGCTGTGTTCACAAGCTGCGCGCAATTTACGTGGATTACAACAGACAGTAAACGCAAAGAATACTTACTTGGATGAGAAGCTGGACCACATCATGCACACTTTTGACCTCAACCTCTGTCAAATTCTCGACATAAATTCCAGTCTTTGCATCTTCTCGAATCTGTTGATAAAAACAAGAAGTGAGTTAAATGGCATCCAATCAAATCATTCGAAAAAACTAAAATACAGTCCTGGGAAATGGTGATCAAAAGGTACCTGCAAGTTTGTGGACGATGGGTCCAACAAATCGGTGATGTGCTCATTGTAAATCTCCAGAAACGAGCATTTGCAAACAAATCTCAATTGCTCATGCTCCCGAAGTTGTTCCTCCTGAACAGTCCACATTAATAAAAACCGTGTTCTAACTTCAGATTTGTTACGAACACTTCATATAGAAGAACTTCATTAAACGAGAAATCTGGAGGAAATTCCTCCATTTGTGAAAACCATACTCACTTGATGGATCCTGGCAAACAAATACTCAAAGATGCGAGGAGTCATCCCACGTTGATGGCTTCGTCGGCATGCAAGGTCATCAATATCTCCGAGCATTGTATAAGTCTTGCCACTCCCTGTCTGACCATAAGCGAACATACTGCTATTGTAGCCTCGCATGCAATTCTCTACCATTGGAGTACCTGCAACTTTGAAAAGCTCCTCCTGCATTGCAAAAAGTCCTGTGGTTAGTGCAGTCTCGTCTCGGCCATAAAGCACCCTGAGGGCCGTGCTGTAACGATGCACTACACAAAGTCAAGTTAGTAAATAAGTACCTGCGTGACTGATTCGCCTGCGACATGGTCAAAGGTGAAACGTGTCTCCGGATGACCTAGCCAGGTAATGGTGTGGGGGCTATCTTGTTTAATACATCGAGTGAAACTCGTCGCCGATGCCTCTGAGCTGCTCACAGGACGTGTGCGCACTAAAACCTGCATATAATCGTAAAATGGGCTCAGGAACAACAGTTTAGGACACTGGAGCACCTCCAGCAATTGATGATAATTTAAACTATTGACGATTAAGAATACCATGCCAAATATAGTATGCAAGGGATCACACCTGCACGTTGTGATCGTTCCAAAAATCGGGATCTTCGTGCAACTCGAAAGATGGTACAGTTTGGTAAGTCCCTTTCGTAGCATTTGAATTCAGCGAGACTCGTTGGGAACCCTTCTGAACAATGGCAGTGGAATTATGTCCACCGGGCTTCACTGGTCGAGGAATATTTTTACTGGGAGTGCTTCTGGGAGTGCTTCTGGGGGTGCTTGGAGCAGATTCAGAATCGTAGCCCATCTTGCTGGATACTGTATATCCTGAGTACAAGCTGCTACTTGGGATACTAAGATCTGAGCATGTGGAAGACGATGAAGAAGATGTATCTGAAAATTGATTGTTAAATTCCAGAGATCCATCTCTACTACGCAGATGCTTAGGAGAGCCACTGGTCATTGCTGACCTCAGCACAAAATTACCTGCCCAAATTTGAAGACTCGAATGAGTACATAAAATTATCAAAAGCAGGAAAGGCCCATATCTATCTACGAAATTTCAGAGACATCTCGGCATAAAAAACCATTTCAGACAGGTATCACCAAATGAACAGGGAAGTCAGGACTTCACAAACGACCCGCTCTCTTCAAAACGTCGACAAATGAAAACTCAGGTCATAATTTAGAATTTAAACCTACTTTAAAAGAGTCAAATTATCAAGCTGCCTTCAAATAAAGCACTTCCACGCACTACAAACAATGTTTTAACCACTTCTTAAACAACTACAAAATGTAGCGCTAAGAAGATCCGTGACCTAGAAATCCTGAGTCAAAGAATACAGCTGGAAATCCATAATCAAAACTCACAAGTCTGTAGCCAGCATTGACTTGAATGAGTATTTTCACAGCATCAGCACGTTAATAACTACGGTTCATCGCTCAACCCTAACCCCGGTTTCCCTCACCACTAGCGGTATTATCGACCAGGCTGACACATTGTACGCTGGAAAGAACCTCTGAACGGTCCATCTCGCCGCTAATGCTTACATGATCAGGGAACTACCACTAACATCCTGGAAAATCGAAATCAGTGATACGAGGACACAAGTGCGACATGAGAAGAGCACAAAGGCAGCTTACCTGGAGATGTACCTGGAGAAGTACCTGGAGATGTATAGGGAGGTGTAGTTCCATTGTACCTAAAACTCCTGGTGCTCCTACCTAGAATTGTCATTCTATACTAGGTCCTTAGCAACTTCAAAAATGTGATGAGGCAATGGTTACCCTACAGGCATAGCCGTTACGGACCTATTCAGATACCTCTTCAACTGAGGACTAAAAGCACTCAAGTCAAAAGTAGGGAGAAAGTCTTAAAAGGGCAATCGAAAAAATCATCACCGGCAAAGTATTATCAAGAATCCGCATCGTCACAGATGCACACGTATATACCAGTAACTCTATGATCGGGAATAGGAAAATTGAATGTGTAAAATTTTGACAAGAAGAAAATGTGCGACGAGGACTAGAAACGGTACGCTGAACAGGGCAGGTTGTACAGACGTGCCAGAAATTGATTCTCGCACCTTCGTACAAGTCTGAGTGAACCACACGAACATTACAACGTCTCCGGCAGTTTACGGACCCAACGCAGGTGCACGTGGAACACCCTACGACATCAGCGAACAGTGGTTCTATAGATCGGCAACGTAATTAAGGAGATCTAAAGAATACTCCCGAACGACGAGATTTCGGAATTCAATCCAATCTCGTGTCTCTTTACATCAGTAACGATCGCGCTAGGAATCACTTAGCAGATCGCAAAGCGAAGGGAATCACTACAGGGCATTTCACAGAATGGGTGCACAAGGTATCTCTCTAGCAGAGATGAGTACTCGATTGCATCGCTGTAAGTGGAATTTGATGTCAGAACATTCTACTGCGTAACCGGGCCAGATCACTAGAGACACCGTCAGGACAACCTGGCTTGAAATACTGACGAACACTGTAAGCCAGAGAGGACAAGCTGAGGAACGAGTGAGAAAGAAAACAAAAGACTACCATGAGCTGAGTCCTCATGAGGCTGCCGGGAAACATTCCACCCGAACTTCTTCTTGCTGGCGCTCTTCGGAGTGCCCGGGGCTGACAACTTATGCTCCGGCGTACCCGGCGAAAATGCCGTAACATTTTCCACGTATTCCCCGCTATGATTTCTCTGAGAAAGAGACGACGGCGCCATCTGGACTTTCTTCGACAGATGCGATGTCGGATGAACATAGTTGGAGTGTGCATGATGTGGATGTGCTGGGACTTTGTTACGAGACTTCACAAGAATAGGAGACAGAGGAGCTCGGCATTCCATCTCTGCTGCTATTTCACGGGACGGTGATTGTGTCCCTTTCGAAGCCAACAGCTGCATATTCCCCGAATCTTTCACCATCTCCGCTCGGTCAATACTATTCCCGAAGATGAAATTTCCTGACCACCGCAACTCTCAATGCCTTAGAAGTCATCCATCTCAAAAAACGCCTAGATCGGCTTCTGTCTGAACTGCTAACGATTGAAGAACTCCCCGCGGCACCACAGGCCCAAAGTCACTCACTCTGAAAACCTGCCCAGCTGAACGCCGATGATCAAAATTTCAAAGAAACCTCAAAACAAGAAAGCGTTTCGGGATTCTCAATCGCCTCTTCCTCAACTCCCTCAATTTCTTCCTCGCGGATCTAAATTGCACCCTCGCACACAAACTAAATAAAGATCATCAAATTTTATAAGAAACTTCAAAAAAGAAAGCGCTTCAGGATTCCTAATTGCCTCTCCCTCGAGCTCTATTCCACCTCAATTCTACCTCGACTATCAAAATTTCTTCCAGAGCGAAACAAAATAAATATGTGCAAAAAGCAATAAATCTACAGTTGCAAATCGCGGCAATCACATGAACGGGCACTTCTACAGCGGAATTCTTCACAACGCCGTTCTCTCTGCGAATTACGAAGACGCTGATTCTTGCAGGCCACGCTCTCTCGTGAATCCCGTCCACAAAAATTTAATAAACGCCAAGCACCTTCGTAGTCCTCCTGCTTTTCTCGAAAAGACCAGCAATCTATCACCTCTTCAACAAAATGAAACGTGGCTAAACCAAAATCAAGCTAAACAAGAATCCAACGTGAAGAAGACCAAAATCCACAGAACCGAGGCAAATTTGCCCCACAAAACGACCGTTTCTCCATGGACACGGCAGACCTTGGGCTCGTTCAGAGGGCTCCGCGTTCCGAAGTCAAGAACGGATGAAGAATGGTGAGGATGATTACCGTCCATCCGGTCTGTGTGCCCGCGCCATTCCAACGGTCACCCAATACGAGCTCCGCCGTTGGATCCCGGGGGCAGGTCATCTGCACCGTCGCTGGGTGCCACGTTGGCGCCGACAATTGCCGTTAGATGGGCGTGCTATTGACGATCGTCGCCGTCAATTGCATCGGGGAGGAGCGCCGTTGGATGAGCAGAAGGGAAGGCTGGGGTCGGTGTACGAAAAGAAGCGCTCAATTGGTGTGCCCTTTCTACTTTCTCAAAGAGCCCCCTCGTCAGTGAGAGAGAGCCATTTGAGCATTTTATCCCGCATGATTCATCTTGGGAATATTGTGGAAAGGTATTGGTAGGTCAAAAACATCAAATGAAGCCCAGTCAATTCAGCATCGTAGGTGAGGGCAAGATTTTCTATGACAAAACTACACCAAATGAATGACACATGGCAAGAATACATGGTCCACTTCAATTCCTCCTTGCTGCTTCGGGGAGCCATATTTGCAACAAATCAATACTGGACTACCGTTTCAACATTAGAGTTAATTCCTAAAGGACCGGGGGTGTTGAGCTTAGCTCTTGTTTTTTTTATTAGTTCTTGTAATAAGCTCAATTCCTCATTGGTGTGGGGTAATTTTGACGATCGGCACCCTTGAAACTAAAAAAGACTTACGTAGTTTTTTATGAAAATATGATCAACAAAATCGCACAATTTTTGAGGAAATGCCACCGTCGAGAAGATTGAAGTAACTTGTTTAGGATATTCTGTACACATGCTAAAATCGGATTGTTCATTGGTTCTCCCAAAATTCTAAATTTTTTACTGTGAGTAGAAATCATTATTTTCAACATGTACAAAAAATTTCAAGTTATTTGGAGTTGTGAAGAGGAAGATATGAGGGTCTGAAGTGACCCCTAGATACCCACCATGCAACTCAAAAAAATCACCAAAAATCGCTCACTTGATGAATTTCCGATCAAGAAGTACCTACAGATTCGGCTCTCAAAAAGAGCCAGGGTCTCTTGTTGCTCATCCTACAATTCCAAGATTAAGAACCCGAATTCCCTCACTTTCTAGTTTCAGAAGCCCCGTAGGCACCTTACGGATCTTTAGGGGTTAACCAGCATTACACAGCATAATAGAGCAATGGGAGCCAACACCTTTTTGCAATAGAGCCGCAGTCTAATTACAATTAAAATTTATGTTTACGTGGCAATGATATGGTAGTTTCAAAATTTATGCAATACAAATGGCATTTCTTCATTACTTAGAAAAGTCGACCTAAGTGAAGATTCTCTTTCTATTCAGTTTTCGAAAGAGTGTTCCATTGTACTACTCTATTATACTATGTAGGTGAGTTCTGATGCCTTTAGAAGGCCCCTCCCCTTTGATATTCTCAAATTAGCACTAAACAATAAAAGTATTAATAGAAAATTATATTGCAGTGATGATCGAACATTTAACCCCTAAACGCTCAAACGACCATTTTCTAATTGCTACCCAATTTTAACGGGTTGTCTAAAAAAATTAAATAAATAAAATGATGCATAAATAAATGATATTTTTAAATACTACAACAAGCTAAAAAAAATTAATCCAATTTGAATTATGTCAATTTGAGTTAAACTGCACCCAGGTTAATTTTTCAAAGTGGGTCACCTCAACATTCTCTTAGTGTTATAAATTTGCTATTTGGAGAAAGTAATGATGTTCCTTCCAATATTATTTTTCCATTTCTGAAATTTACAATAATTAAACAAATTTTAACGAATTATGCTAAAATTTAGAATGAAAGTTATAATTTATACAAAATTTCAAAGGTTAATGCTTTTAAATTCATTAAAATGTATCTAAAGTTTTATTGGAAGTTTGAAATGATGCCCTACATTTTGTATATTGAACCAAAATTCATCAAAATATGGAAGGCACTTGATTATAACACGTCGTTGTTTTATCCAATACCCCTAACGCTTTTAGGAGTTAAACCAACTATATCAAGTTGGTGGCATTGCCCAATAAATTCAAAAAAGAGGGAACTTATTCATTCTTAAATAGTGTACTCAGTTGTTTTGGAGCTCTAGTAGAAGCATTGACTGAAAAAAGTACCGGAATTTTTTTATGAATTTCAAATGTTGCTTGAGCAACCTTTGATTGATCATCTCATGACATCTTGAGACTGTTATGAGGTCGATGGATTAGCGAAATGCATGGTTTAGACCGTAAAGAGAAGGCTTCGTAAGTATATTTTGAGGAAGTGACATCATGGAGATTAGGACTTGCGGTTGTCGTATGTAGCGATGGATTTCTAACCATTGTTAGGGCTTAGATGTAATTTGGTGGTTACGTCATTACAAATAGCTGCTAACCCAATCAAACTGCCATGCAAAAATAATAATATTTTATCATTGAAAAATAATATCGTGATTTCTTAAAACAAAAATTATTAAAAAAAATCTCATGTGGCACCGTCTTGGACACGTCAAACTATATTTTTCAAACATTTTTTTAAAAATTTGTTTAAAATTTTAAAAAATTTAGTGTTATTATTTTTTATTTTTTTGCATGGGAGTTTGGTTGAGTTATCAGCCTTTTGAAATTGTGAATTTTTTGTAATGTATTGTCATGAAATCCACACAATAAAGTGTAGTATAGATTGATGCATGATTTATCTAGTTCTGGAAAAACGGCTCAAATAATTATGGACTGTCTAATTCTGGACAAGACAAAGTTTACTTACTATGCAAAGAGCATTCTATGTGTTGAACACTGTATATGGAACATAATGGAACACATTGGAGGATCCTCCGTAGGCGGAAAGTATGCGGTGATCTATCGGAGGATCCTCCGTTGGCCAAAATCCTTCTATATCCTCTATTGGAAATTTTCGCTAATTTCTGGACTTTGTGAATTCTGAAGTAGGGTCATTCCAGAAATAGATAAATCATGCAAATAGAGGTGTTTAATCATTTAAGCTTGGATTTGGTAAAATTACTAAGGCATTCACTAGACCACTGCTACCGTAGTGTTATCATCTATGTATTCTCAGTTATAGGCCCAATGCAATCTTGGTGCAATGTGTTTGTATTTGACAATTAGGTTCCTATAGATTGAGGATTAAAATCACTCAAAATTCATTATTATCATGTACTAAGCAACCAATGTGCATGTGACTATAAAGAGAAAATATGTAGTCTAAATAAAGGCTAGTTTATTGTGATTTTAACAAAACAAGTGTGACTTAAAATAAAACTCAAGCCTTGCAAACCTTGACTTTTAGTAATCCTATATCTTTACTAATAATGAAAGATAAATTATTATGATCATGCTTTTACTTATTTATAAATATTATAAACAACAATTATTTTGATATTAAATTAGTATACAATAATACAAATTTACAAATATTTTGTAATAACATAGCCATATAATTATTTTAATTTTCTTTTCAATGTTATGTAACCATTTTAACTTTTTACATATATATATATTTATTGTCAATCTTGCCCTACTTTGATGTTAGAAAAGGAGGTGATTTTCTTCCTTAATTCACTCCTTGACCACTATTACTACATCTAAATTTTGGTGTCACAAACATTGTTCCTACATTTTTGAACCAATATGTTTTCCTCCACATGGTTGGTGAATTATACACAATTACTATACGTGGGTAATCACTATTGTCCATCATGTTAGAATAAAACATTTTCCTAAATTGAATTGTAGGGGGACGTGTTGAGGTGTTTCTATACATTGCTCATATTTAATAGCTCTCTCACTCTCTCTAAACGTGCACGATGAATTTCATCCACTTTTTGCATGGAATCTCAATAATTCAATAGTAGGACGAGCATGCTCTTTAGGGAGTGATTATAAAGAGTTTAGAGTGCAATGTGAACTTGCCCCTCTAAGTATGGTTTTTTGAAGTGTACAATCGTCCTTGTTTATTATGACATGATTGAAAAATCCTAATTTCAAATGGCAAGAATGGTCACCGTACATGCATAGCACATGTGATGGAAAATAATTTCAAAAATAAAAGTCGAAAGATTCAAGAAATTATTTTTGAAAGAAAAATTGTAAGTGAAAAAATGGATTACAATAGGAATTTAAGATCATACGGATTTTCATCGGTTTCTGTGCGACATTCGCTATTTCATGGGTGCATGCATTTTTCCCATGAAATATCAGATGTCGCATGGAAATTGCTGAAAATCCGTGGGGTCTTACGTTCCTGATGTATGAGAATATGTTTGTTTTAGTCAACATATTTTTAGAAATAATTAAACATTCGGAAAAAGGTGCGGAAGCTGCCATGGAGGTACAGTAGTCAGATAGATAGAAACTCTGGTCCTTTCTAGCAAGGGGTTGGCGTGAATAAAGCGTTTGTTCGTATTGTCAATGACCTGGTGCCCACCGGACAAGGGGACAGTAGGACAAATACTACTCTCCCCTTTCGGGGGTGGACACTATAGTGACACACTACGCTAGTTCCTACCTAGCCACAAGTGCCTCAAAGATACCGCACATGGTACTCATATAACAAGGTCCAAGGACTCCCCACCATAATTGGATGGACTATGGTGGTGAGTATAGTAGTCACAAAAATAACCCGTCACATTCGTATTGTTTGAAACAATAATAGAGAAATTTGTAAAGTCCTGAAATCTCAGACTTCCAGTACTTCGTTAGTAAAGATTATGGCTCACAGGACATTAAAAGTAGGAGTGTCGGGTTCCAAAAATAAAAACCGGATGAGTTATATTTTCGGAAATTAAAGTAGGGTGAGTGAGTTTGCTCCCGTGTCAAGGCGCGCCACCGGGTGTGCCACCGGAGGTCAACCATTAATGTACCACATGGTTGGAATATATCCGCCGCCAAGGATTGAACCTGGGACCTTGTAGCCCCTAAGTGCCTTACATGCTTCTAATCCTAGTCCAACACATCTCTCTTGAACTTGAGTGAGAGACTTTTTGGATACCTATAATATACGGGATACGGGATGCAACTTAGGATCACTGATCCACAGAGTTTACGAATTTCTCTAAGAGCATCCCCAATCAGTTCACGGTAAGCTCACTGCAAACCAAAACCTATCTTTTGACTGACCTAAAATTAGAGAATAAAATTTCCGTCGTTAGAAGCGCATCTAAATAATCGTGAGATATTTCTCAAGAAAAAAAAATTGTAAGAACTTCACGTAGGTGAAATCCCTCGTTGAAAACACCACATTTTCAAAATTTAAAAGGAGTGTGTTAATTTTGCTTAAAAATGGAAAGATCCTCCCTTATTCCCTCTATATTTCTGAAATTTAGAGGGAGTGTGGGAGGATCTTCCCATTTTTAAGTAAGATTTGGTGCACTCCCTCTAAATGTTTGAAAATGTGGTGTTTTCGATGGGACATTTCATCTACGTCCCAATTCATCAATTTTTTTTTCTTGAAGTGTAATTTCTGTAACATTAACCCTTTAGCGCGCCGGCGTCCAGAATCTGGACGCCAGATGAATTTCAGCAGCTCGATTTCTGTAGGTACCGGATGTTTTTCATCCTTTTTTTTTTTTTTTTTCATTCTTGAGCTAGTTGAATACCATTTGTACGGTATGGATCTTCCAAATAAGATAATGTGAATTGTTGAAAAATTACAAAAGTGATTAATGTCAAGTTTCAATCTTAGTTCAAAAAGAAAGACCTTAAATATGATTTTCCATAGTAAGTAGAATCAAATAATGGAAACCATACCATCTCGTAGTGCATGTCATTCTAATTTCATTACAATATTTTTAAATTTTTTTGTGTTAATTTTGGATTTTTAATTGAATTTCAAGAGAAAACCTTGCAAAATTACTTTAAAAATATTAATAATAAATATGATGAATCCAACCGTACAGATGTTATCTACACATTGACATTTACAACTTTGTTTTGTACATCAACTCCATTTCCGTTTTTCATCAACTATTTTATAACAAATCTTTGAAAACAGTGTTGAATTGGGACGTTAAAGGGTTAAGAGCGCTTCTAATGATGGTAATTTCAGTTTCTAATTTTAGGTGAGTCAAAAGATAGGTTTTGAGCTTTACCGTGAACTGATTGAGGATGCTCTAATATCGTCATATTATGGAGTGCCATATTATGGAGGGTAGACAGTAAAATGTAGAGTGCGCCGTTGAGGATGCCTTGACCGGGGCGAACAGACGGCAGCCCTAAAGCGAGGAAGGGGGTAAAGGCCGGAGTTAGGGTTTCGCAGTCTCTCTTTCGCGCTTTCATCTCTGCAAGCGTTCCGCGCGCTTTGCCAAGTCGAGCCCCTTGCAAGCTCTCTCGCCCTCCTCAACCATGGTAAGTTATTGCTCGCTCGTCGTCTCACCATTTTAGGGTTTCCTTCCGTGGATTGGACTTTTCTTTTCTTTTCCGTGGATTCTTTTCTTACGTGGATTGAACTTTTGTGCAGGCGGACCCCGAGGTTGAGGTCGAGGTCCAGCAGCCCAAGAAGCGAACATTCAAGAAGTTCACCTTCCGTGGCGTGGATCTCGATGCCTTGCTTGACATGAGCTCCGACGAGCTCGTCGAGCTTTTCCATGCCCGTGCCCGCCGCAGGTTCCTCCTCTGACACCAGTGCTTTCCAAACAACAAAGTTGGCACTTCTGCAACTTACCATAGCTCTCTTGTTTGCAAATGAACAACGATTTCAACGCACCAAGTAATGTATCTTTGGATGCAGCATGCAAAAGTTATGAAGTTTCAAAGTTTTTCTTTGGAGATTTCCACTTGAGTTCGCGTACATCCTTTTAAGCAATGTATATCTATTTTAGGGTAACACTTTTAGGTCAAGTTGCCACTTCTGCAACGTACCATAGTTCGTTATGTGTTCTTGTTTGCAAACGAAAAACGATTTCAACGCACCAAGTAATGTATCCTTTCGATGCAGCATGAAAGTTCTGAAGTTTCAAAGTTTTATTGGGAGATGTTGTTCATCCTTTTAAGCAATGTTTTTCTTTTTTAGGGTAACACTTTTAGGTCACTTGTAACTCTGGGTGTCCCCTACCTGCAATTCATCCTCATTTTTGTGACCGGATATTTTGACTCTGGGTTTCAGGTTTCAGCGCGGTTTGAAGCGCAAACCCATGGCATTGATCAAGAAGCTGCGCAAGGCAGTGAGTAACTAACTGTGTGCACTTCTTTTTAATATTATCTAGATTCTAGCACTCTGGCATTCATTCTATTCATTATTATAGGTCTTTACGCTCGGTATTGTATTCGCATTTGCAGAAGCGTGAAGCACCAGCAGGCGAGAAACCTGAGCCTGTGAGGACACACCTTCGCAACATGATTATTGTCCCGGAGATGATTGGTAGTGTAATTGGTGTCTACAACGGCAAGACCTTTAACCAGGTTGAAATTAAGGTATGAATGAATTTAACTCAAAAATCATCTGCATGGTTATGTAGGGGCCTCCAAGAAGCCTCATATTTTTTTAGCAGTTTTGAGTAGGTCCTATGTGGACTTCTTTTTGTTCAACTTTATTTCTTGTTTTATCAATACATGCATGTTCTTCACTGATTCTGGTGATACTAAATTTGGTCTCATTTGAATAATGTTTTTCACAATACGATCAATTAAATTTTTAATCTTAAAACCATGAATCCTTGTCCTTTCGGGGGTTAAGGCTTCATTTCGTGTCTTGTGTGCTTACTGACACTATTTTGCATGTTTTTTTGAGGGTTGACATTCTCTGCAACTCTACAAAGTGCGTGGTGACAATCTACAAGGATGCCTAACATTGCCCTTTTGTGAACAGCCTGAGATGATTGGACACTACTTGGCGGAGTTTTCCATCTCGTACAAGCCTGTGAAGCACGGACGGCCTGGTATCGGAGCTACCCACTCTTCTCGCTTTATCCCTCTGAAGTAAGCGGCGCTAGAGCCTGTGTGGCTGTTCCTATATCTTTCCTTAGTCGATTCCAATCAGTTTGGTTTTTAGACATTCACCAGAGGAATTTTTATATGAAACCAGGTTTGAGTTCCACGATGGGCTCTGTGTTTTGATGGCCTCATCTTTCTGCGTTTATTTCTCTGTTGAGATATTGAATGAGTAATATATTCTTAAACAGTCATGAACTAATACAACTCAGTATCATACGTACATCGATTCAAGTCTGTTTGGCGATGACGATTTTGGAGTTCTCGGTTTACCATTATAATATGGTATAAGCCTGTAGGGCTGTAAGAACTACCGACTGGTTTTTCATAGGTTTGGTATTTCATAGTTTACAACCCAATTCATGGAATTTTTTCGAAAAACCTACCTACCCGGTCACATACTGCATAATGAGTTTCACATGAAATCGTAGTGCCAGTTCGTTAGAGCAGGGCCACCCTCAGTTCGTCTCTCGCACTCAAGAAGTCACTCAAGAAGTAGATGAAAAGTGCCAAGGGCCCTTCAAAAATACGTCTCGACTCTCAATCCTTACGTGTTAGAAATTGGGCCTTCAAATCATTATTTAGTTGACTACATTTTGACATGTGAGGGCTGTGCAAGGGTGGGGGTGTGAGTGCAAGGGCCCTTCATATAAAGATGAATAATTTTAGAGAGTTAGTCCTAGCATGCACGGGTGGGAATGCTCTTAGTATTAGCACATACAATATTTCCAAGATGTTTATCAGGCTTGATTTTGCAAATGGGGTGTGTGATTTTATGTTCTTTTAGACCTGAAACATGGATATATAAACGAGAAACATGGATATATACTTTAGTATATATTTTATATGAAGTTAGCTTCACACATGTGTGATCCGATTAGAGAGGGGATGACTTGAGAGAATTTTATGTCTCATTTCATGTTGTAGTGATTCACCCAAAACTATTAAGATTTTAGTGTAAAAGTGCTCTCAACTAACTCAATTCATAAAATTAAGCAATTAAGAAATCTCCAAAAATCACAACACTTCAACCCATCACAGAGAACTTCATGTGCAAATTGTCAATATCTTATTCATGATCAAATTACAAAAGAGTTTTGATTAGAGACAAGCTCATGGAATTAAAAAGATCATGAAGGACAAAGAGGAAATGATACAAATCATTCAACAAGTATGGGCTCAAGTATCTCAAGAACAATTTCAAATGCTCATTTCAAATATGCTTGCTAGAATGGACACTGTAATTGAAGCAAAGGGTGATAGCACTCAATGGTAGATAGTGTATATAATATTTGTAACTTGTTGTATGATTTTCACCAATACATGTGTAAATTTGTAATGATATATTAGTACACTCCAATGTGATTGCAACCCAATTTATGGTTTCTAAATTGGATCATTTTTGAGTACACATGCATTGTTCAAAGTATCTGAATTTTTTCTTGCAGAGGGGACTTCATAAGCAAATTAGACCTAATTGTACACCTTTTGTATTCAATTTTTTTTGGTATTCATGTATTTTTGTCAATGCATAGTTATTTAATTTTGAAGGGCTTGAATTATGATAAATCTTATTCATTTCAAACGCAAATATCTTATGGTTCATACAGCTCATAAGAAAACACAATACCTCCATGGCTCTTACTTTGTTCTTGGGAACATAAAAAAATGTCATTGCAATGCCAAATTTAAACCATATATTTTATGCGTCAAATGACTCTTGTACAGTGGGGTGACACCGAAATTGTCCCCTTGTGCAATTCCAGGGAAAGTGCCCACACTGCTACCAACTTTGACACCGATTGAAGAATTTTTTTTTTCACATGGAATTTTTGGAGTAGGAATATCTTTATGTTGTTTTCACATGTGAAAAAACTCAAGTCCAAAAGACCCACAAAAAAAATGATATTCCAAATCTACCAACAAGTGTAGTTGTGAGAAACAAAGTCGCTTCACAACTTCTAACTGTGACAGCCTCCCTAGGGCTGAGAATCTGTTATTTCAATATGAAATTTTGTCACATGATTTTTATGATGTTGATCACATGTATGAAAATTTTCAAGGCCAAAAGATACACACAAAAATAGTTATTCTATATCTACCAACGTAGTTGTGAAGCGACTTTGTTTCTCACAACTACACATGTTGGTAGATTTGGAATATCATTCTTTTTGTGGGTCTTTTGGACTTGAATTTTTTCACATGTGTAAAAAACATAAAGATGTTCCTTTTCCAAAAATTCCATGTGAATTTTTTTTTTCTTCATTCCTTGGGAGGGTGTCAAAGTTGGCAGCTGTGAAACATTTCTTATAGCTACCCATTGTTAGTAAATCTTGAATATCTTTTTTTGTATCTATCTTCTAGCTTTAAAATTTGGTACACATGTTGCCAACATAACAATGATTTTGTGTCCAAACTTTCATGTATAAATAAAAAATTTCCAGCGCTCGGGAGGGTGTCAAAGTTGGCAGCAGTGTGGGCACTTTCCCTGGAATTGCACAAGGGGACAATTTCGGTGTCACCCCACTGTACAACAATGACCTATCACCATACCTAAGAAACAACTTTACTATACAATTGATTGAATTCACATATTGTAATGGCATATTCTCAAAAGAAACGATAGACAAAAAAATCCAAAAATACTAATCATTGATTATTAGCATCATTAATCGACGATGAAAAGTAAATCCACTTATAATCATCACGGCAAGAGCTAGAGGAACAATGCATGCTCCTTCAATGAAATTCCTTGAAATAAAATTCAAATTTCAAGAAATTAACCTCCACTAAACACAAATTTAAAGAAATAAACACTATTGCTATACATCATATTGGATCAATGATATTACATAAAAGAAACATAGAAAATAACCAACCACTACCACTAGAATAAGTAGAATAAATAAGCAAGAAAAGGAGGGGGAGGGGGGTAGTAGTTAAGACCACTATTTACTCAACATAAACACTTGTCTTATGAAGGTAGGATCGGGCCAGTTGGTTGTTACAATGTTCTTGCCTATGATAGCTTACTAACAATACTAAGTCACAGATATAACATTATTGCTCATACGGTCTAAACAAGAATCAGACCGTATAAATGTAATACAACGTCCTTCACCAACCAACTTAGGAACCATAACTTGGCGATCATCAACAAAACAAATTTCAAATTTTACGCTAGTTAGATTTAGCGATTCGTTTAAGAATATTGTTTGTTACCAATACCGGTTACTAGTCATTAAAGTATCTATTTTTGAAAGGAGAGAGTAGTCTTGCACAAATGGCCCTTTGTCCAGTAAGCACTCACTCATTGTCAAGACAAACAAGCACTTTAGTCATATTGACCTCAAAAGAGGTCCAAAATTTCTATCTAGTTCATGCAAAGTTGTAAATGTCAATGTGAAGATAACATCTGTACGCTTGGATTCATCATATTTTTTATTGGTATTTTTAATTAATTTTGCAAGTTTTTCTCCTACAATTCAATTTAAAATCCAAAATTAACACAAAGATATCAAGCAATATTTTAAGGAAATTGGAATAACATGCACTACAATTTGGTATAGTTTCCATTATTTGATTCTACTTATTAAGAAAAATCATGTTTAAAGTCTCAATTTATAAACTAAGAAGGAAACTTGACATAAACCACTTTTTTATTTTTCAAAAATTCACATTATCTTATTTTGAAGATCCATACCGTACAAATGGTAGTCAACTAGCACAAAAATCAAGAGAATTTTGAATGGATGAAAAACATCACAATATGTGGTGAAGGGATGCGTCAAAAATATCCAACGTCCAGAATATGGACACTGGCGCGTCAAAGTGTTAACAAAATGAGAACATTTTTTTCTTTTAAAATTTATTTTGAAATAATCATGTTAATATAAGTAAATAGATGGAAACTAAATTTATAACCTACAAACTCTTGTTTCCACATCAATACCGAATTATCCTCTTCGTTTATAAATCTTCAAATGTGTAATGATTTGAACTCTTTTAACACTTCCAAGTTTCAATAAAGTAGCTCCTTTAGAAACAAATTTAAAAGAGTCTTATCATTGTACACATTCTGGTACACATCCTTTCTAAGCACCTCATAAGACATCCCAAATCACAAATCAGAATTCGGTAGCATTGAATCTCCTAAGGAAGCACTCACACAAGGGCCCTCACTAACATCTACAATGGGGGCTTCATATGCATTCACAAGAAGGCTATCATTGACATCTACAAGAGGACCTCATTAGCACTTATGGGAAGACCCTCATTGGTATCCACACGAGGGCCTTCATTGACAGGAAAGCCCGCATTTGAAGGGATGTCCTCAATGACATCCATAGGAGCCTCATTCACATCAATATTAGGGCCTTCATTTGCACCCACATAAGGGCCCTCATTGACATAAGATTGACCCTCATCGTCCTCATTGGCATCACTTGCATTCATGGGAGGGCCCTCATTCGCATCCACAAAAGGACCCTCGTTAACATCAACAGGACCGTCATTGGCATCAATGACAACAGAGCCTTCATTTGTATTCAAATTCACATGAGGGCCCTCATTTGCATCCACAAAAGGGCCCTCATTAACATCAACAGGGCCTTCATTTGCATTCAAATTCACATGAGGGCCATCGTTGGCATCCACAAAAGGGCCCTCATGAACATGAACAGGGCCTTCATTTGCATTCAAATTCACATGAGGGCCATCGTTGGCATCCACAAAAAGGCCCTCATGAACATCAACAGGGCCTTCATTTGCATTCAAATTCACATGAGGGCCATCGTTGGCATCCACAAAAAGGCCCTCATGAACATCAACAGGGCCTTCATTTGCATTCAAATTCACATGAGGGCCATCGTTGGCATCCACAAAAAGGCCCTCATGAACATCAACAGGGCCTTCATTTGCATTCAAATTCACATGAGGGCCATCGTTGGCATCCACAAAAACGAGGCCCTCGTTAACATCAACAGGACCCTCAATAACAGGGCCTTCATTTGCACTCAAATTCACATGAGGGCCATCATTGGCATCCACAAAAGGGGCGTCATTAACATTGTAATTAACAAACGTACCATCGTAGGATATCCATCCTTCATCATTGAAGAATATCAAAGGCTCGGTAAAGAACCCAGACCCACGCTGAGGAAACCGCCTCTCACCATCAAACCCTAAACCTGATAGAACACAGCACTCACATGATTTTCCATGCACTTTCTACACTCGACATTCCCATTCCCAATGGCAGTCACAAATAACAAATTGTCAGACTTTCACATCCACAAAAACACCATTTTCATCTATATTGAAATGAATTACCACGTACAAAATAATCATCCATAATCCCTATCACAATCTAAGAACTGAGTTTGTAACACACCACTATCACGAAAAAGAGCTTCTAGACCTAAACCAGTCAACTAACTCCAGTACAATCAATAAGTTCACTTCAACAAAGATGATTTACCTTACTACCATCATCCATTCTTTATAGCAATATCCCTTCCAACGACAACATAAAAAGAGGTAGTAGGAATTGAAAGATTCGAGAACAGAGTTAGTATTATATTGCATGAAAGCTTCTCATATTCAAGCTACAAATCAGAACATTTACCTATGGTACATTACCTAACATCTAATCCCAAACCTCTCATCCCAAACCTAGCACTGATTTATCTAACATCTAAACCTACACTGGCAGCTAACTCCCCCAATATATACACACAGGTAGCTTCAATGCATCCCAAAGTTCTACAATCGACCTTAATTCCACCCTCTCTTATTTAACTGCGAATAAATAGATTAATCTGCTCGGAAAATACTCCTACTCTACACATCCAAAACTCTACAAAAGCAAAATCCCGGCCTCTCAGCATTGATTGATTGATTCCTTCAAGGAACATTTGAATCAAAAGAGGAGGAGGCAGACAATGACAAAAACGCCGAGGAGCAGCAGGAGTCGGGACAGCAGAGCCTCTTGCTGTTGGTCAGGCATGATGGGCTGATTAGAATGAATGTGAGAACCAGGCAATCCACCGGTGGACCCGAGGTGGATACCCGGCCCGCTGGCCTCGGGGAAGCCGTGCAACTGGAAACCAAAGAGAGACGGAAACAAGCCAAAGCCCGCGGAGAGAGTGATGTTACCGAATCGTGCCGTGGCCGCGCCGGGGCCGGTACTGAAATTGAAGCCCTGGGGCGGGTACTGGTGCTCGGTTTGCCGCGCCGTTTCAGGCCGTTGCCCCGCTGGGCGGTGCGGGATGTTCAAACCGGGCACCGCCTTCGTGCGCGGATCCACGCAGTTCACCTTCCCTCGCCCGTACAACGGGATCACCTTCTCCTCCTCCACGCTCGCTTTACATACCGGACACTCTTGGCAAATGCTGTGCATCTGCAGCCACCGGTACAGACACGGCCAGCAGAACAAATGCCCGCACAACGTCACCACGGGGTCTTGCGCAAGCTCCAGACAAATGTTGCAGTCGAAGCTCCCGCCCTGATCACTGGCGGTCCCCGAATCCTCCCCAGCTGGACTCGGCCTCGCTGCCGCGGAGCTCGGCCCTTCATCTCCATGCTTCATGACGCCGCGGCTCTCCTCATGCGCAGTGGCGCTCGATTCCGCTCGCACGATTCCAACGGTGCCTTCGCTCATACCCTAAATGCAATCAAACCCTAAAAACCTCCACTGAGCGAGAGAATGTGCGACAACAAGACGAGGAATTGTTGAAACCCTAAGGAGGAGAAAGAAGGGGAGAGCTCTGACGAAAAATGAGCGAGGCGATGGCTATGGCGATGGCAATGCTCGGGAATCACCGAATGTGCGACGCGTCGAGCAAGTGTTGAAACCCTAAGGAGGGTTTGAAGCAGGGAAGGATACGGAAGAATTATAGAAGTTGGCTGTAGCGAGGCGATGATGGCTATGGCGATGGCAAGGTTCGAGAATCACAGAATATGCGACGAGATGAGGAATTGTCGAAACCCTAAGGAGGGTTTGAAGCAGGGGAGGATACGGAAGAATTATAGAAGCGAGGCGATGATGGCTATGGCGATGGCAAGGTTCGAGAATCACAGAATATGCGATGAGACGAGGAATTGTGGAAACCCTAAGGAGGGTTTGGAGAAAAGAGGATGGGAGGATACGGATGAGGTGAGGAGAAGAATTGTGACGAAGTGACAAGTTGGGTGTGGGCGAGAATGAGAATGAGGGAGGCGATGGCTATGGCGATGGCGATGGAGGAGATGATGCATTATGAGAGTTGGGTTGCGCGTGGCGTGGCGGGGCGGAGCGGGGCAGGGGAGCAGGACGAGTGTTGAGTGCTGCAGTGGAGTCTGTAGTAAGTTAGTACAGGCACTGAACATCCCGCGTGCTCCAGCACCAGAACCCTCCAGATCTCATTGAAGTTGCCCTCCTTCCTCGTCCCTTCCCTACCCCCTGCCTCCTTCCTCGTCCCTTCCCTTCCCATACGATGTGCAGCGGTGATCTCAGAACCACTTTGTGACATTTAGGGGCGGTTTACACTACAGACCAAGAACTCGTCCCATGCAACTCTAAAATCTGTGATTGGCTCCATCATGGATTTTAGCCAATCACAGATTTTAGAGTTGCATGGGACGAGTTCTTGGTCCGTAGTGTAAACCGCCCCTTAGAACATTATGCGACCTCCCACATAAATTTTGCTACCCAGTGCATACAATACTCACCCATTGCATACAATACTCAGGGCATCCTCAATCTTGCCTCGGCAAGGTGGCACGCCACCCGCATTTGGCGTGTCTGTTTTGGCAGCAGGATGGAAAAAAAAAATATGCCGTTGAAGCGGCCCCAACCCTGTTGCGCTCTTGTATCCTCATCCTGCGCTCCTCGATTGACGTACCCGCTGATCCTGCGCTCCTCGATTGCAGCTCCTGCGCCAGTTGACCTGCTGTAGCGTGGAGTTTCCAGCTCCGGGAAAGGAGATAAAAGTACCGGCTGATGAGGTTCATTTGGAGTGGCCGTGAACTTACTGCAGCCTTTGACGGCGGGATTGGGTCACGTAGGAGGCTCCACCCTGGGAAAATGCCGTTGGCGGGCCTTCTTGCCGTGAAGATTGAGGATGCCCTCACAATAACTCTATAATATCCGGCATTACCCTTGATATAGTAAGGTGATACCATGATGATATCCATAGATAGCACTTCATAAAGTTGCTACATATTAATATCATGATGAGCATTCTCGCTACATTTCAATTTTTTTCATTTTCTTTCTTTGTATGTTTAGCAACCCCATTTTTTGGATAGAAATCCAGCTAATTTTAGCCAGTTTTGAGATCACTGATGTGTAGCAATGATCTCGAAACCATATATATAAAAAATTCCGGTAATACAACCGGCATGAATAAAGAGCCCGTTCGTCCATAAGACTGTTGTTGGTAGGCCCCACGATCTCATAACCACGTTATGATATTTAGAACATTATGCGACCTCCCACATAAATGGTATTTACTTTTGCTACCGGGTGCATAAGGTAGAGGGCTCATAATCCGAGCAAGACCAGAAACCGTGCACTAGGCCAATCTTCTCAGAAAGAAGATTCTAGCCTTCAAACCCATCTTCAAATGTACACCACAGCTTGATCGGTTTAAGGAACACATATGACATCACCTTCCAAAATTCATAACTAAATAAACAAAAATTGGAAATTTTTGATTCTACCATCAAAGTTTGCACATTCTTCCAAAAAAAGCTCTTTTGAACACTCCATGGAGAACTTGTTCAACTGAAATTTGATCTGTTTATGAGCCCACTACCTTACAATACTCATGATACCTCTATAATATCCGGCAATACCCTTGATTTATTAACCCCTAAATGTACTAGCCTTTTATACAGAAGTAGATGCTAGCCTCAAAAATAGATATTAGCATGGCTCAGATGTACATGAGGTGTACATGAGAGGACCGTTGCAAGCATAAAATCTACCCAAATTTTTTGACATACTTGTAGTTGGAGGTCTCCATAATATTATCAACAAGTCCCCATCATAAGAAATTTATTGTAATTAGTAAAGAATTTAATAGGCTCACAAAGGTGACTTGGATGAAAGTCATCCAAGGTTGTATGAGAAAGTTACAAGGCTTTGAATATGTTTGTGATTCAGTTTCTGAACGCTGGGACGTTTAGGGGTTAAGGTGATACCTTGATGATATCCGCAGATATCACCTCATGGAGTTGCTACATATTTATACCATGATGAGCACTCTCGCTACATTTCCAAAAAAATTCATTTTCTTTCTTTGTGTGTTTAGCAACCCCATCTTTTTGGTAGAAATCCAACTGATTTTAGCTAGTTTTGAGATCATTGATGCGCAATCTATTACCGGTACTCTGACACTCCATATTTATTATGACAACCTTATAACTCAAATTGAGTTATCCGTAAAGTAACCTTGAATGTGATGAATTTACAAGGAATTTTGTTTTATTATACTCTATTTTTTGTTCACTCCAAATAGTTAAAAGGTGTGAAAAATGTCATAAAGTGGTGATATTTTCAACAAATGAGATAGAAGGGGTTGAAACTATGTTACATCAATTTGTTGAAGCTAGTTGTAAAGGTATGGTGTGTATTCATTTCCCTCTTATTTTGGATACATTCATTCAATGGAATTGAAATGATACTCGGCATGTTGATCTCTAGACAGAAAAAAAACAACCAAAAAAATGAAATAAGGTGGAAATTGAACTTCGTGGTGCTAACAAAGGGTGGGAACAAAATCTCTGCATTCATAGGAGACTAAGAGCATCTCCACCGGCTCTTTGTTGGCTCTAGAAAAAGGGATGTGCATGGGTTGGTCAACAATTTATTTGGAGGGATAAAGCAAATACAACAACCCAGTTCAGGCCCTTGTGTATCCTTTCTTAATTGCACATCGAGATTGCTGGTGGAGATGCTCTTAATAGAACGAAAGAATGACCGGCTTGCCATGCAGGTCCGCGCCTCTGGCCTTGTAATTTCTCTTGTTAACTCGTATTCTTGCCCGTTCATGGGTTTCAAAAGGAATGAACGAATGAAATGAAAGTACAAGAGAATTCAGGACACAAATCCCATGCGAAATCATCAACACAATGAATAATTAAAAAAGACATAAAGTAAAAGGGAAGTCCCTGGTGATCTCAATTAGCAGACAGGAAAGAATAAAAGAAAAAAACAGAAGAAGACAGTGCCAATATATTTCCATAAGTGAATGAAATCATCTCTCAGAAACGGTAGAAATGATTCCTTGAGAGGTGGGGGAAATATTCCACCTCAAGGAAGAAGGCGATGACTCCGATAAACAAGCGGCTAGTCGCGTAGTCTCTGCCTTAGTATTTATGCCTGATTTACTTTTACGGCTTGTTTTGACTATCCAACCATGTAACTCCTGAAAACGAAGCGTTTTCGTTCTCTCCTTGTGGGGGCAGAGACCATAAAACGAGAGAGAAAAGTCATGGGAATTTGTCAAAGGCTGTACCGTAGAAGAGCAGGATCTGCTTGATAACCCACTCGTAATCTGTAGGCTGGGAAAGGGTGGCAAGGCCATGCTCCACAAGCTGTTCCGGCACCCACAGCTTCTCACGGTCATACTCCAACAACTTTTCTAACACCTCAATGTTGTGAGAATAGTCAGGGTGCCTGAAAATCAATCAAACCACCGACAACGTGGCATTGGTATCAACACATGATAAAGAGGAAATCAGAGCGCGGAAACCAATAACTATACTAAATAGTGCAAAAAGGTTGCCTTACCCCATGAAAGTTAATTCACAAGCCATCAAAGTTAACATATATATTTCCATTTGTACACATGGAGCTTCCATTTGTACACTCAAAGGCTAGTATCCCTATTTCCAAACCTCATACAACAACCCAAAGTTAAATTTTGCCAAACAAGAGGAGTTTGGCTAGTATTCACAAGCAAAATGCCAACCCTTAAACGCTTTGGCTGATAAAAATTATTATCAGGACCATGATTTTTAGAATGAAATTTGAGGATAGCAGCCATTGACGGGAATGCTCTCAAAACTCTTTTATATCACAACTTTGATAAGAGCATGCCCTAGTGACGTTGGTCTTTCTATTTTCCAAACTCGATATACTAACCCAAACCTAAATTATGCCAGAGAAGAGGGGTGAAGTTGATATCCACAAGCAAAACATCAGCCTCAAACGCTCTAGTTGACAAAAAAATCCTCCCAAGTCAAATTGGAACCTCGATTTTTAGCGATACTAGCCACTAACTACACTAAATAGGTAGATTGGTGTTAGATACACTAATTTACATAAACATGTTGTAAGTTTTTACTGTTGACCAATTTTTTTACCCTTTATATTGGTCAAGATGGGGATCTTTCAATAGTATTGGAATCAATGTCTTTGGTAAAAAAAAAATTCGAGAGTAAAAATTTATAATATTTTCAAATCTTATAATTATCTAACACTAATCTACCTATTTAGTGTAGTGGAAATGCTCTAACCAACCTACATAAGTTAAAAACTTGACATGTGGAAAGGGTCCAATCACATGTGTATACAATAGCAGATACTGGAATGTGATATTGGACAGTGTGATAATAACGAGCTCAGAGTGTAATGAAACGTACCCACAAAATGTGAGAAATTGCTGTCGCTTGTACTGGAAAGCACAGAGCATGAACTGGCGTCAGCAGTAAATCCCGGACTATAACACATACATGAGGTTCCCACCTCCCACATCACAAGAAAAAGGAGGACAAGCTATGAACCATTGTTTATTATGGTATGCAAAAGTTATGAGGGTTCAAATGTTTTTGGTAATGACTTAACACCACCACAAGGATAGATAGAATAACCAATACAACAGATTGGGTATCTGTGAAAAACATAAAAGTTGTTGCAAAAAACATTATGGCAACAAAATCATAAGACTCACAATCGACTGAAACTCCGTGACGTTGTTAGATGCCAAGTTGAGGAAACCAGGTGGCAGTTTCAAGATGGCGTCATTGTGATGGTAATGGAGGCGAAACTCTTTCAAAGCGGGTATGAAGACCTGCTCTCCAGTCTCTGTCACCCATGCTCTCCGCACAGATACCTCGGAGCCCTACAGCGAGGTAGCCAAGTACTAATCAGAAGGAGAGGAATCAAATGGTTGCAGGAAGTATATACAATTGAGGAAATCATGTTGAACTAAAACAATTGCATTGAAATTAACATAGATTTAACACAAAAACATTAATTTCATACAATGGTTGGTTTTCTTCTAGTGCACCATAAGAATCTGCATGATGTTTTCATGTTGATATAACATCATAAAGTCCATACTAGAATTTTCTACAAGGAGAGGAACCTTACACATCAGGATGTTCCTCTCAACCTTACAACCTGCAGTGATGACCACCATAGAATCTTGATCCAACGGCTCATACTTTATGCCGGCTAAGGCCCACGGGTGGGGATAGTCCCGAAAATTCGAGAGGCATCGACCCCTTATTTTTGGGACAGTCCCTACCCTAGGGCCTTACGCTTTACAAACGTAACATTAGGACGTTCATTTTGATGTTATTCTTAACATGCAAGCATCTTGACGTCACGTCATGCAAAACATGGGTTTCTTATAGTGATAATTCGAAACTTACCTTCGGATTCCGGCCTACGTGACCACCCAAGGCCTGTGCAATCGCTTGGTGTCCAAAGCTAATGCCCACCGTCTTCACCTTTTTCGCGTCAAGATCTCGAATGACCTGCAGATCATAAAAATCATCTAAATAAATGCATTTCCGCGTAAACTTAAAATTCGCGGCCATTGAGAAAAGAGTACCTGTGTCTCACATTAAGCAAGCGCTGAATCCAAGCATCGCCATCATACACGCCACTGAGCGATCCGGTAATCAAGACCCCGTCGAAATCCGCCAGATCCGTGGGATACTCTCCGGCTTTCACATCAAATCCTGATACAACCAACACACACTAAACCCTAATTACAAACTCCCAGACTCTGAATTGGGCACAATCCTTGTACTGTATGGGCCCTGCAATTCATATAATGGAACCTCCATAAATAATGGGTAGTAAGTGACTAAAAGACATTAGAGCTATTCGCTAATTGAACAGTTGCTCATTGTGCACCAAGTTCACATGCGAGATGGTGTGTGAGAAATGAAAACATCCCCAACAACAATCACCAAGTGTGCTTGGAATAGAGTGCATCAACTGATTACATACACTATTACTTTTGTCACTACACAGGAGAATGGCTAAAAATAAATTTACTATACTCAACTTCATAAAATGTCCACTAGCAAGAGGCAAGAACCCACAAACCAAACCAAGTAATTCAGCACTAAAATCAACCACCAAGAGGCAAGAACCCACAAACCAAGTAAATCAGCACTAAGGTAGGATGTCCTAAAACCACCACCTCCCCCAATTATGACATGTAGACCCACCACAGTTGAGACCCAAAACCACTAATTTCACTATTCAAGTAGACCAATGGCACGCCAAGCATTGCGAAGAAATAGTTGGTGGTTTTGGGTATCATTATGAGCGAAAGTTAGTATTACATGGTGTAAAACCTAGAGGTTTGATTTGGGTCACAAGTTCCTGGAATTTTGTATAAAATTGACAAATGCGAATTAGATGTTGCAAATCTTTGCAATCCTCATCAAAACCTATTTCGAATGCGGTCATATTTTCTTTTCGAATTTAGCACTGCCAAAAATAGGCCAGATTGCTTAACCCCTAAACGTCTGAAAGTGCCTTTGCAGCCAGTAGAATACGGTGTATTTTTCTAGTATTTGGAATGGATCTAAATCTTTTATAAGTTTGAGTTCAAAACAAAAGCTGAAATCTACATCAATGCGGTTTTAGTGAGCTATTAAGATCCCAATTTAGAGCTTCTTGTTGGTAGCAAATGTCAATTATACAGCCACATATCAACTATACCCATGGGACGTTTAGGGGTTAAGTTGGTGGTTTTAGGACAATCAACCATGAAACAAACAAACAACCAAGAGACAAGAACCCTAAACACACACCGCAAGTAAATTAGCACGAACACTAACCAGCAAGGGACAGGGTGAGAATTGGGAATGACGAGGGACTGACCGGTGAAGGAAAGCGAGGGCGGAACGGTGATCTGGGGATGCAAAAGGGAGGAGGCGTGCGTGACGACGTGCGTGAACGCGGCGTGCAGCAATTGCAGGTAGCCTCCCGTGCGCGCGAACACGGCGGGCGCCAAGTGCTCCTGCAAGCGCTCGCATTCAAACACGGCCAGCTTCAGCACATGCTCGCTTCCCCGCCCCATCAGATGCCCTCCGCAACTTAACTTACTTACCACAATCCACACAATTCTTCAGGAATCCTGCTGCAGGCCCCTTCCACATTCTATTCTGGAGTCTCTCGAATGTTTCCGTCTGTCTCTACAGGCCGGTTGTTCACTTGGAGAATCGTTGTGGGATCTCATCGTAAAGCTGCCTGCAATGGTGAGGAAATCATTCTAGCCGGTGATCTCAAAACTGGCTAAAATTAGCTGGGTTTCTACCCAAAAAAATGGGGCTGCTAAACATACAAAGAAAGAAAATGAAAAAAAAGATTGAAATGTAGTGAGAATGCTCATCGTGATATAAATATGTAGCAACTTCATGAGGTGATATCCGCGGATATCATCATGGTATCACCTTAATATATCAAGGGTATTGCCGGATATTATAGAGGTATCGTGAGTATTGTATGCACTGGGTAGCAATAGTAGATACCATTTATGTGGGTGGTCGCATAATGTTCTAAATGTCGTAAAGTAGTTCTGAGATCACTGATTCTAGCTAAGATAGCTAGCGTGGGCCATCGCCAGTACGGGTGTCGCTAGAAGTTGATTCTTTTCTTTGAAGATTGAGTACGACGGATCCATCCGCGTTTTTCATTCATCGACTTTTTGTCATCCGTTATCATCGTCTGCCTTCGTGCTCAGTGGCAACATGGATCTCATCATCACCACCACTACTACTCTCCGAACTGTATTGCACATAGTCAGGGCTGATTTTTCACAAAGTTCTAGCCCGTCCACATCCAAAAACCTTGAATTGACAGGCAAAAAAAACTGCAACCCATCTCAAAACCGGTGATTTTAAAATCAACCCGTCCATGGAAAGGTTGAAAAAAAAACAACCTGTCCCAAAACCGGTTGCAAATTGAAAATACCCGTCCCGTAATGTTTAGAAAAATATAAAAAATAAAAAATAAAAAAACAAAGAAAAAACGGCCGCAGTCGGGCTGTGGAACGGCTGTGGGAACAGGAGAATGGCTGTGGAGAGCGGGAACGGGCGACGGGAACTCCGGCAGCGGGAATGACTGTAGGGAACGGGAGAACGGCTGTGGGGAGCGAGAACGGGCGTTGGGAACGCAGGACACGGGCGGACAAAGGAAGGGCGAGGCAAAGGGCCAGGCCAGGCATGAGAAAGGGCGGCCAAGCAGGAGAGGCGCCGGCTGAGCCCGCAGTCTGGCATAGTGCGACATTCAGCGTGGAGGCACAGTGCGACATTCTGCAGCCTGAGGAGAAGGTACGTTACCAATTTTTTATTTTCAAGTGTTAGTTCAAGTAATGTATAGAAATAATGAACATAGATTCTAGGTTTAGAGTAAGTTACACATTTAGGGTTTTTGTATTTTATTTGAATGGTGATTGAATTGTTTTTCACCTGTATTGCAGTTATGTCTTTGCCTGTGTCTGGTGCATCCAGACAAAGGAGAGATGCACGGAAACAGAGCATTCTCCATATGTTTAGGGCATCTTCTTCTTCTCAAACTTTGAGTAATGGGAGGAATGAATTGCCTGAGGTGTCAAAATATTCTGTTAGGGGTTCATTCATCCACTTGTTTGAAGGGTAAGTTCTTTTTATTTTTATAAAATTTTGAACATGCTTATATAAAATATTAATTATTCAATTTCTAAGTGTACCTTCAATTATAATCTTTGACATTGTGTTACAAAGGTTCTAAATATTGAAGTTGATGAATCATTGTGTGCAAGTGAATCGAGCTCTTGAAGATTGGTATTTTGATTAGGTATTAGTGGTTTGACTCCATTATGCTTACATTCACATGTCATATATGACATAATGTAATTGATATTTGCACCAATTTTTTTTTTCGAAATTTTACATTAAAAAAATTTATTTTTAGAACCCGTCCAAAGTGAATTTAACCCGTCCAAACACCGGTTAATTTTTTTAGAACACGTCCACTAGAAATGTTTTTTTTTCTGAACATGTCCCTGGACATGTTAGGGACCTTGTGAAAAATCACCACTGCACATAGTCCTCATCGAAGTTACAGTTAAGTTAGCATCATCATGATGGCCACCCTCACTTAGATACTCATGGTCATCTCCATCTGTAAACTCTCTGATCGTCATGGTGTTGTAATGTCAGCTTGTACAAGCGTAAACTCTTAATAAACAGTTGCTTCAAAGCTGAAAAATTGAATGTGCAAGTCGTGAATACACTTTGGTTATACAAGGCCACATTTAAATTGATAGCCCATGTCCCCATTCTGGATAGTGATGGTGTAGAAAGTAACAGAAGAAACCATTAAAATAAGAATGTTTAATTGTAATTGTCAACATGTGTAAAGCAACAGTTGTTGAGCAAAGAATCATCAATCCAAAGTTAGTAAATTATGGAGTTTTGGCCGTAAATACCGAGATTGAAGGATCCTTATGACCAAAATCTAATTTCCTAAGCTAAAAACAGTTGCCTCCCATACAGGCGGCTTCATGAATCTCATTGTTGTCATTCTGCGGCCTTAATTCGAATACTAGAAAAAATTCACAACAATGGATCCCGCTAGAGATTGTTGTTGGATAACACTACAGCTCAGTTCAAGGGGTTGTTTCCACATTGGGTGGTCCGACCTTAAACCTATGGAAAGAATGAACACTCTATAACATTCAATAGCCTCTGTGACTGCTGCCTTCTCCTAACAGAATGATGTGGAATATCCCACATCATTTCATCCCCCAATGAAATGATGTGGGATATTCCACATCACACGAGTAGCTATGGGGGCAAGTGGCATTAAGCAAGAGCAATCAACCATGGTGAACAGTAATCGAAAGCACTCCTTAATCACAATTCAACAAATTACTTATTTGATTCAATAGCCCTTCAATTACAAATCACTGGTCACTTCATAAATAAACGTGGATGAAACTAAAAGGCACCCTTCTTTAAGGCTACTGAATGGTATGTCCACATTAGTGAATGACAAAGATCTGTCTACAAAGTTACAATAAATGGTTATCCAATGGACGTTTTATTTTGCTGTTCTACATCGTACATTTCAATCATTCATTCGTGTTGAACCTAAACAATTTAGGAACATATTAGAATTTTGTTTAATACTCCCATTCCCAGGCCTGTAGGGGCTTAAGGCAATGATCTTCAGACATGGTCACACATATTCTCAACATTCCGTGGACGAAACACTGTGCAATAAACTCACCACGAGCTAAACCTGAGAACTGCTCCAAAACCAACACCTGAATTCTAAAGAAAATGTAACTTTTATGTGGGAAAATAATCTCTTGATAACTACTTCAACTGAAAGGTAGCAGAGATATTGAGCCAGGTTATTCCAAGGATGTTTTCCAACCTCCACATCCATGCTAAAATAACAACAATCTACTGTACCAAGAATGGTGGTTCCTAAAGATCTGTGTGCAAGGGTTCGAAGCAGACAAGCACAAACGTACAGAAATACAGTGTCTAGCAAAACTGAGTCAAGTTCTTGTAAATCAGAATACAGTTACTAATGTAGGAAAATTGGTGATAGATTTGCACAAATTACAACTTGTATATGATAGTACTTTTAGTGAGCTAGAATTTGATGCAAAAGAAAATCCTTCTTACATTAATATGTACAAGAAAATTACATCAAAAGGAAACTGTGTCTCATGACTCAGTTTTGCATCCTCAATCAAAGAAACAATCTAATATTTTGTCCACTTGCCTTTGGCAGCTAAAAGAGCTTGGATTCGCCGTGGCATACTTTCATACAACTTCTTACACTCTTCTAATTCTATAGAAGCCCAACACTCTTCAATACGTTCCCACAATTCTAAAATTCCCTTTGGAGCACTTTCATATTGGTTAAGTCGACGTTTTAGCCCTGCCCAAAGATGCTCAATTGGATTTAGGTCAGGAGATTGTGCAGGCCACTTAAGAACATCAAACTTTTGTAATTTTAGCCATTGGCTAACACTTTTTGCTGTATGTTTGGGATCATTGTCATGCTGAAAAATCAATTTTGAAGGATCAAGATCATATGCCATCACGGTGTACATCAAATCTCTTTGTAAGATTTCTTTGTACTGATGTTGATCCATTCTTCCTTCAATTCTACAAAACATGCCTGAGCCTTGGAATGTCATACAATCCCACAACATGATTGAACCACCACCAAACTTTACAGTCTGTTTCACTTGTCTTAAATCACAAGACTGTTCATCGCGAATCCAACACCAACTGCGACCATCTGAGCAAAATCGATTTACCTTTGTCTCGTCAGAGAAGATGACGTGCTTCCAATCATCAATGGTCCAATGCTCATGCCGCCTAGCAAATTCAAGTCGATCCTTGATGTGCCTCTCGTTCAATTTTGGTTTCTTCTGCTTCACCTTTGATTTCAACCCCGCTGCACGTAAGACCCTTCTCACCGTATCAACACTTACAGTAACTTGACATTCCTCACGTACATACTTGGTAGCCTGTGTTGTTGTTTCAAACCCTCCTGACGTGACAACTCTAATGCATGCTCTCTTCTGTGTATTTGTCAATGCTTGTGGTCTACCACTACTACTAGTAGGAATATCAGACAATCTCTTCCTTCTCAGTCTTGCAACATGACTTTGAGACACCTGCAATTCATTTCCTACATCCCTAGTGGACCTACCAGCTTGCAACTTCACCAGAATGGAATTATCAAGATCTGTACGAGCACTTGCAGAAAGCTCCTCTAAGTACACCATGGTGTGTAATTAAAATCCACTCAAGATGTGTATGAAGCTCTGAATCAGTAGTGCAACATTGGAGTTCAATATACCCAAGCCAATTTGGGCTCATGAGTTTTCAATACATTTTTGGCATGCAAAACACATGTCTTGACTCATGAGTTCTCAATGGCATGCAAAATTGAGTCATGGCATGTGTTTATATTAGGACAATTTTCTCTAATTATATCCCATGTATGTGTCAATGTAAACTTTATTAATAGTTCATGAACTCCATGATGTATCTCCTCTATCTTGAAAACCATGATTTCATTTAATGAGTTGGTAGAAAAATGCATTCCAAGGTTCTCTTTCCAAGGTTCTGACTCACTTTTGCAAGACACTGTATGTCAACCACCTGCAAACTTCCAGAACTTGGCTATGGCAGCCTAGGAAGCTCGATAACATCAAAGGAGTAGATCGTGACATGGTCACAAATGACTGAAGCAAACTTCACTGGTCTGCCCTCAACAGTCTGCTCCAACGCCCGGACTTGTGATCGACGAGGTGGATGACCACTGCATGCATAACACCGTTTCAGTGGTTAGATTTTTTGTGAACCACACTAGGCAAAGCAGAGTCAGAGAAAACAAAGCCATGAGGATATGTTCACTAAACCTTGAAGTGCACAAGCTGAAAGCTGGAAACCCAGGGTTGGATTTCTTAAACCGTGCGTTTGGAAGATATATATCATACACCAGCTTCAATTCTGAGCACCTGCTTTCATGATCTGGCGTCACACTGGTAGTCGAAGTCTTCCCTGCTTCCTGGAAAGATGATGTGGCTAGCACCTCTGTAAAATTACCTATCCAGTAGCAGTTTCATCAGTCATCAACAGCATGTCAACCCCTACGTGCCTAAATGGCTACTTCCATTATGTGCATTTAGGAAGCTGCAAGGAAGGAAGCAAGATATACAAATAGAAAGAAGAAACTATGCCCTAAATTTTTGAATACTTGATTACTATAATGAGCTCTCAGCTTCCAAACTGGGCTTTCTGATTTTAGTTCAGGATTAACCCAAGTGCCCGAATGGTCAAAAGTGGGCGCTTCCCTATCTAAAGGAGTTGAAATAAACCATGTACAGAGCTTCAAGGAAAGTCACAAAATATACCAATAGAAAGAAAAAAGTATACTATACATTAACAATAGACATGCTCTGAAAGTTTCTGCCAGAGCCATGCAAACATGTAAGGGAACTTCAAAAGGGTCGGGAAAATGAGCTTACCAGCCTCGGTTTCAGAGCTGGATGCAATTTTTGATTCAACCCTCTGTGAGCAGAATTGTGTCAAAGTTTCACAGGCTTGGTCAGTATGTTGTGCACCGCTTGATATTTTAACATCTGCAAGTTGGCCGGTTAGGGTTTCCGGTTGTGATGTCGGCATTGGAGGTCGCTTCTTTGGTACAGTCCAGGGCACATTGTGGCGTCCCACAATATAACCCAACTTTCTCAGATAGGAATAGACTTGGTAGTTGTCCCAGGAGCAGCCATATAAAGGTGATGACACCAAACTGTAGGCTTCAAGTAGAGGCACCATCCTTTCTCCTTCTAGTAACACAAGGCTCCCTTGCTCAACCATGAACCTGCAAAACCTAGTTTGTATCAACTCGTGAAGCAGGAATTCAGAATTGACAATACCTACTGTAGCTTCTCTGAGACTAAAAGCCAAAACACACTACCGTGCTGGAGTAAGAAAATCCCTTAATCATAAAAATGTCTATTATATACCAAGACTCAGTCTTTTTTGTTTGTCTGCATAGTTCTGCACAGAATTCGACGCTTGGGCTATCCTACGTATACTTTCAAGAGACTAGAAACCATCTCGTGTTTCATTTTTAATTAATCCCGCGGTTTTATGCACATGAGCTCTTTAACCGACTTCCGGACCAGTGTCCAGCTAGTAAAGTACACCCTACCACGTTTCAATACATCAAATAATATCTGCAAAGCTATCATGCATGCATGCGTTGAAAAGCGCCAAATTGACTTACACAATCTCCTCGATGAAAGCTAGGTGTTGGCTGCTTCTTGTAACCCCAGTCGCAATCCAAGCCTTTCCTTTCTTCACTACCACCTCTGCTGTCCCTCTAGCAGCATCCCACTGAGCCACTGACATATCCTTCCTAAAAAAAACCCAAATCACCAGTAATATTTTTTTTGTCAGCAGACAGTTTAGCTTTTTTGCTACATTTCCATGACCTGAACAACAATCCAACCTCCTTGAATGCTCTTTTCATATTCATATATAACTAATGTCAGGGTAATACATATGTGCTACCTAGGTGCTACTCAGGCAATACCTGGGTGAGACCTAAGTTTAAAAGAAGCTACACATTTTGTCGACACGAAATTAGGACTTCTGTAAACCCTGATCACAACTATTCTCAGATGTAATACTTAGACTGGCACCACATGACATAAACCTATAACCATTGCGCTCCTGTAACGAATTCAAAAGAAAAACATTGACAAAGCTCTAACGCGGAAAGAAATCCTCAAATTCGAAATGCAAGTCCAATCAACCAAAACGGAACAAATTCCAAAACCCTAGATAATTTTCTTCCACTTGCTCCACGAAACCATTAGCGCCACTTACTCACACTAAAATAAAATTTCAAACAACCCCGTCCTCCAATTCAGAGATTGAATTCTAACTCAACCCTCAAGCTCAAAGGAAATCCTCGAATTCGAAATGCAAGTTCAAAAAGAACCAAAAGGCAACACAGACCAAAACCCTAGATAAAAAAAATTCTTCCACTTGCTCCACTAAACCATTCACGCCACTCACTCACTCACACAAAAATCAAATTTCAAATCCCACTCTCATCCTCCAATTCAGAGATTAAATTCTGACTCAACACTGATTTTCTTTGCATAAACATCGATTCTTTCGGGGGGAGAAAAAAGGGTTCGTGTCTGCGAAAAAAAAAAATGGAAACGAGAGCTGAATTGCGCACCTGCTGCACCAGCATAGTGAGGGAAGAATTGAGAAAATGATTAAGTGAGACTAGAAATGCATTGCGGTGATCAGCGGGGTCAAAAATCCTTTGTATCAATTAGCCAGCCCAAATTTTATGTAGCAATTTGGCTTAAATTAGCGACAAAAAAATCACTGCGTCAATGTCCTTGTCATCACGAAAACCCTAAACCATCAAACAGAGGAATGAGGGATGGTGGTATGAGATAACGTACCGACAACGGAGCCTTGTGTCGTCATCTGGGCCTCCATAGAGAAGCGAAGCCTCATCGTCGTCCGAAAGCTCGCTCCTTTCACTTTCATCACCGCTGCTGTAAGCAGCACTACCGGTTCCAATCATTCGAGATGACTGACTAGCCTGAACCTCACAGAGGCCAACAACGATGTGAATGCTCTCGCGATGAGTTGATACGGGAAGCAGCAGAGCAGATCTACGACCTCACTCCGTTCTAAAAACTCCGGGTTACATGCCAAAACTTGACACACATCAAGCGCCCACCCCACCACCTCCAACAGGGCAGCCAGATTGAACACCATTCCCAACTCGTATAATAAATGCTCCTGATTCCTCAATCCTGCCACTACACCTTAAATGCAGACATTTATTTCCCTTACCGACCAAGCTCATTCGGATCCGACCATGGGGAGAAAGACGAAACCCTCCAAGAAGGCGAAAACCCTAATACTGGCTGAACATCGAGTGCATCAGAATACCGGATCGAGGAAGTGAAAACAGATCACGGTCCGAATTCTCGTCAGTGCTCAAATTAGGTCAAGCAAGTGAGGACGTGATTTACGACACCATGGTTATCCTCTCTTACCGACTCGACAGTAAGCACGCAATAAAATTGAATTGCAAGCGAATCAAACGTTCTCTGCACGTACAGAGAAACGCTCTCACACGAAGGAAATCACGACGCTACATGTTCAAGACACATCAAGACTAATTTTGATCGGTAAAAGGCCAGACGGAGGCAATGAGAAATTTTGAGAGGCGCGGAGTGGAATGAGTTGCGAGATAAGGTGAAGTTAGATGCAGCAGGAGAGGAGGTGGCGCAATTAAATTATTTGAGGATTGAAGAGGTAGAGTGACGAGGGGTTATCCTTGAGCGAGCGACGTGGGCCGGTGGGGCAGAGAGGTCTGGATCCCACCAAGGGAAGGTTCCCTAATATCCCTCTCGGGCCCGTGTATCGTGCTCACCAAACCCTAAAATAGTGTTTTTAAAAACCCCTAAGAGCTTCGCCAATACTCAACGGGATCCTGCCGAGTTGGTTGCGGTGCTGAGTCGTCGGTGTCGAGCATGAGCGGGACACGGTAACTGACCCACATCGACCGGGCCATGGATTCTGGAATGCTAGGGCCGCTTCACACTAAAGTAGACGACCTGTTTCCGATCAGGCCCCCAATCACGCAGTATAAGGCGACCTATTTTCGTGAATAGGCCTACATTATTTTCGAATTCATTCGTAAACGGTGGCAGAAACATGTTTATTCTTAATATGGAAGGGTTGGCGCCTAGAATGGAAACTTGTGACTAAGTTAGTATGATATCATGTGTTCTCGAAATCTAGTTTTACAGTTCTTGGAAATAGGTCAGTCTATATTGCGAGAACGGGTTGGACAGAATCTTCACTTTGAAAATTCGTAGTAAATTCGATATTGCCCCAAAATTTGTTCAAAAATATGTTACCTTCTTCAAATCTATTTCCCTACACTGCAAAATTATTTTCCTATTTGTTACTCCACCGGAAGTATGCTGAATTGCTTAAGGTGATCGGAAACAGGTCGTCTACTTTATGCCCGTCCAAGTCGAGAGGCCGTGGGATTGAGAGTTCAAACTTTTTTGAGAGCTCAAATAAATCTACTGAAAATAGCCAATAAAATATAGTTTTTAGTTTTTATGAAAAGAAATTGAGAGCCTCTCAATCATAGTTTGGGTTTCCATTCCCGTCCGGCCCACCCACCTTCCTCTCGAGAGGCCGTCACCTTGATCAAAAAGTGTTGCCATGTGAGCATTTTGGAGGTCCACGGCTTTTGGACTTTGGCCTCTAGTGTGAAGGGTCAAGAGGCTGAACTCATGATTTATTGCAATTTGATTGGTGGAAATCGACGACCTCTCGACCTTCGGCCATAGTGTGAAACGGCCCTTATATTACGAAGGGTGAGCGTGGCGGTAAGAATGATCGGTCCGATCTTTCACAGTACAATCGGGTGTTTGAGCCGCATTTACAGAGTTCAATTATTCTTGATGGCCCATTCACACCACGTAGCTCTATCACTTGCATAGCATTTATAGAAATTTATGGAATGCTACAAGGTGAATTTCAAAAATAATATACACTTTTGGCGTTGGTGGAGCACAAATATTTTGCATGCATCAAGTTAAAAACTAAATTTTACATGAGCACATTATAGCTACCAAAAATTTACTTGACGAATGTAGATTCTCTTCCGCACTCATGTTGGGTGATTGGTGTGAGCAGGCTATGAGACAATTGCCATGTTTGCATTGGGACACACCATTTTCTGAATCCGCTAGAAATCGTCGTTGGAGACGGCTAATTTAAGTGGGTTTGAGATGCTCTAAGAGCATGCTCACCCTTCTCTAAAATCTACTCTTGAATGTAGTAAATTTTCATCCCGCTAATTGATCCCTCCTGCGCCCACAAAATCATACCTTACAATCCTAAACAAATGTCAAATTGTCGTGTGCTTCAACACAAGTCTCCAAGCTATTAATCACTATTAGACTTGCTAATCATAGTCGTTCAACACAAGTCTCCAAACTATTAGTCATTGTTATACTTGCTAATCATAGTAACAACTAGGTTTTCAAAAATTTATTGTGACATCTTGCAAATTTGTCATCTCGAAGAACATGTACACATGTTGTCACAAACTTTTCATTCAAAATATTTCACAAAAGGATGAATAGAGACATAGCATGCTCTACGTATTTAACGACCTTGAGCCTCTATCCCAATCTTCTTTATATTTTTTGTGAACTTTTAAACAAAATTTTAAAATTGAACTTTTATTGTCAGAGTAAAATAAATGTGTAAATCTATTTTATATTACCAAGGGTATCTCTATGGCTCGCATAACTCAAGCTCCTCTTAAATTGGTGGTTAGAGGAAGGTATATTTTGAACCACTAAAGTAAGTGGTGTTCAAGGAGTAATCTCGCAGTTGAAATGGTCTATCCCTGTATAGTGCCAACAAATAGAAATTTCATTGGGGATGTTTTTGTTGTTGATCCAAATAACAAAATTTCACACTTGTTCATATTTGCTTGGATCATGACCAGTGTTACATTGTTATTACACAATTCTTAATAAAATGAACGATTTTAAGTTGTTATGTGAAATACTAATCCTCAAATGGGTACTTAGAGCGTATCACTGTTAAAGGTTTCACAATCGAGCGACGCATTTTAACTAGACCTCCGATTATAGTTCACTTGCGTCAAAAAGCTTTTAATGTGCACTTCACTTCAGGATGGTCCCTGTCATCTATTCCCATTATAATGATCTCCCTGTGGCAAAAGATGAGACTCTACTATTCAATGGAGCCCTGCGAGCACAGAATGGAAATAAACCTACATGTTCACTTGGCAGTGACACAATGGACACCCAATCGGGGCACAAGTGAAATTACACATGCGCAAGGGGATGCCAGGCCAGTCAGACTCACTAACATGAATCAGCATCCTGGAGATAATGAAATAAGATACTGGAGTGAGAACATCTTTTGTGTAGGTGGTGTTATAAAACACCATTTAGAATTAAGCGAGATGATGGAGCCCGTTCACTCCTTGGCCGGCTTCTCCTTCTTCTCTTTTTTTTCCTTCTTCTCAGCCTTCTCCGGCTTCTCTCCAGCCCCAGTTCCAGCAGCGGATTTCTTCGGCAGCAACACGCTGTGGATGTTGGGCAGTACACCTCCGTACGCGATCGTCACGCCAGACAGCAGCTTTCCCAGCTCCTCGTCGTTCCTGATGGCAAGCTGAATGTGACGGGGAATGATCCTACTCTTCTTGTTGTCCCTGCTTGCGTTTCCAGCCAACTCCAAAACCTAGGCACACACAAGAAAAATCATTTCTAATTAGATCATGTTCTGCATATTATCTCCTCTAAATGAAAGCATGCCGTGAACCAGTAGACAAACACTCACCTCAGCAGCGAGATACTCAAGGACGGCAGCCAGATACACAGGAGCTCCGGATCCCACACGCTGCGCATAGCGGCCCTTCTTCAAGTATCGACCGAGCCTCCCGACGGGAAACTGAAGCCCCGCCTTGACGGACTTCGTAACGGACTTTTTCCGGGCAGCATTGGACTTCCCTCTTCCAGACATGGCGGCAAGACGAGCTAAATCCGAGCTTCAGATACAACGACAAAGCAAACAAGCAAGAAAAAACGAAGAGCAGATTGCACTGTGAGGAAGAGAGCGGTCAGGGAAGACCTTATATGATGAAGCCCTCAAGCCTACTGACGAGGCAGGGGGAACGTTCTGTGGAACCATTGGGAACAGGTTCCCCAAATTCAAATGACCGAGGCCACCTCAGACCTCCCGCCGATTTTCAAATCTCGAGGGGTTCCCGCCTTCTGCAAAGCTACTCTCGAGATGCTGATCAGGCCTTCTGTGATGACGTGTCGTACCTGACGTCATTAGCATAATCATAAAGGCCGCTTCACACTATGGCCGTCCAAGTCGAGAGGCCGTGGGATTGAGGGCCGCTTCACACTATGGCCAAAGGTCGAGAGGCCGTCAGTTTCCACCAATCAAATTGCAAGAAACCATGGTTTCGGCCTCTTGACCCTTCACACTAGAGGCCAAAGTTCAAAGGCCGTGGACCTTCAAAATGATTAAATGGCAACACTTTTTGACCAAGGTGACGGCCTCTCCAGAGGAAGTTTGGGTCTTACATTTTGCAAGACCCGTCACTATAGTCGAGAGGTCGTCGACTTCTTTTCATAAAAAATGAAACTATATTTTATTGCCTATTTTCAGTAGATTTCTTTGGACTCTCAACAAAGTTTGGACTTTCAATCCCACGGCCTCTCGACTTGAACGGCCATAGTGTGAAGCGGCCCTGAGAGTCCAAAGAAATTTACTGAAAATAGGCAATAAAATATAGTTTTCATTTTTTATGAAAGGAAATCGACAGCCTCGTGACCATAGTTTGGGTTTCCATTCTCGCCCGACCCAAACTTCCTTTCGAGAGGCCTTCGCCTTGGTCAAAAAGTACCGCCACGTAGGCATTTTGGAGAGCGGACAACTGTTGAACTTTGGCCTCTAGTGTGAAGGGTCGAGAAGCCGAACTTATCGTTTCTTGCAATTCCATTGGTAGAAATTGACGGCCTCTCGACCTTTGGCCATAGTGTGAAGCGGCCCTAAGGCAAAAAGGATGTTTGTTTTGATGCATGTGTGTTATGCAAATGTTGAAATTGATCATTTTATTTGCAAGTGCAAGGGAAAGAGTGCACAAGTGAAATTAGTTGAAGTGAACCATTTTGCAATATTGGCTAGAAATTATAAAGTTTGGAATATGAGGTAGTCGGTGTGCCCCATCATACACGTGATTATTGTTGTGAGAATAGCACTTATGGGTGGGAAAAATGGCAATGTAGAAATGTGAATCAATTTTGTAAGGCCAATGTAGAATTTTGTCCCTCTCTATTATGACGTGTTTGGAAAACTTTAAGTTAAAGGTGGCATATATGGATGAATCACATAAATAAATTGTCACATGTATATTGCTTGAAACAATAATATCATCACGTTATGAAGTGTAATATTGTAGAAGGTAGATTGTAAACAAACAACCATATAATATATGACTTGTGGTAGTTGTGAACAAGGGCAACGATGATTATCGGTTGCTTTTTGGCCTCATACAAGGATCCCAGTACCACTTTCTAAACTTCTAGCAATGCCCTTTTTAAAAATTATAAAAAATGCGTACTTGTCATAAAAAATCAATTCCCCTTCTTCTGACTTTGTGTTTTAATTCACCACACGTGATTAATTTTCTTAAAGTCCTATCACTATTCTAACATTTAGAAGTTGTGTCACAAATTAGATGCACTATCATATAGTACCAAACATTGAAATTTAGAAGTGTAATTGTTTGATATGAACACAAAAAAATTCCCCATTCGAAGATATTGGAAGCATGTAAAGGGCCGTTTCGATATTCGTGCAAGAATCTAAGTTTTTATATAATTTTTAAAAATATATATTATTTAAATAAATAAATTTCATAACATTAAGTAAATTAAAATGTTTTGAAATATCTTATTATATACATATTATAAAAATTTAATATCCCGTCTAAAAAGGCCGAGCTGCTTCCACATCAGATCTACGTCAAATTTAAGTTTGTTTTGTATTTTACATTTTAGATATTTAGTATTCAACTTTTTAAATAATATTCTTAATTTTTTATTAATTTTTGGAAAAGTAACTCGCAACTTCCTAAAGTGATCAGATTTCCTCTGATGATTCTTGACAATGTTTTGCATATTGGGCACATTTATCCTCAAGGGTGTGACGAAGGAACAATGGATGTAATATTATTTTGATAGGTCTGGCTATACAAGTCATACCGTACCGTAATTAAACCCAAAGGTCCTCACTTGTTTGGTAAAAGTCAAAACCCTACAATTGCACACTTGAAATGTTACATTATATGATTTATAAATTTTTATAGACATTATGGAGGTATGCCAAAAAATTCAACATGATTGAGAGGTATTTGAAATATTTGCATTTCAGTCCATCACAAAAATTTGCACCCACAAATTGTCAATATCTCATTTGCAATTGAATTACAATTTTTTTTGAATTTCAAGTTCAGATTATATACAAAAATATTAGTGATAGCAATCACAAATACAATCATATGGATAGAATCTAAAATTTATGATGTATAGTACCCACCAACAAGTTTACGTTCATTCAACTCTTCAAAGAACTACCAATAAAAATTACAATAATTATTAGTTTTGAGCCTAATTTAGACAAGTTGTAGTGTATAAGATGAACAATACATACAATTGATTTTTGATAATAAAATGTTTTTTTTATATCTATTTTTATTTGAAGTTAAAACCTTCATTTTTTACTCTTAATTCAAACAACTATGAATACAAATTTTGTTACTTATGGTTTAAAAAACTTTCAATGAAAAGAATGCAAATCCTCTGTAGAATCATGTGGAAAAAAATCATGAGTTTTGAGGTCATATTTACTAAAATATCAATGTTTGAAGTTATTAGTTTCGAAATGTTCAATTTGAGTATAAATTATACATTTTTATAATATTTAATCCAAAAATTGTTCAAAGAAGTAATTTTCACACTTCAAATGGTTTAGTGTATCTTAATATAAATATTGATATTTTTTTTAAATTTAATTATTTGATTCAATTCTTTGAAAAGTTGAAATGAACGTAAACTTATTGGTGGGTAATGTACAACTTTTATTCAAACATCAAGTTCAAAATATCTCTCTTAGTTGCATTTTATAATCCGTATTTGCAAAACTGTCCTTTGTATTTTGGACACTCAAATTTCAAATTTATCGACGGTGTAAAATCTTCACGTGAATTTTATTCTCTAATCCCAATGGTCAAAAGATGTTTTATAACTCAAATAAAACATCTAATAAAAACACCAACTTCAACAAAGCTAATACACTTGCTTCTTTGGGTGTTGGACCAAAAACCATCCAAAAATGAATGGTTAGTTCTTTAGGGGTTAACCCCTAACTGCCCAACCATGCATATTTTGCATGATGTACAGATTTCATCCGTAGTTTCTCATCTGTCATGCACTTTTTGTAGTGTGATTTTTTTATTGAATTTTTTTATGGGAAGTTAGCTTCATTTATGCTTGATCTGATAAAAAAGGAAGCAATTTGTGAAAAAGTTATGCCTTATTTGTGTTGCAGTGTTTCACCTAAAATTTTGAAGATTTTAGTCTAGAAGTGTCCTTGAAAAAATAAAGTCATAAAATCAAGCATCCAAAAAATCTCCAAAAATCACTACACCTAAAGCACTACATTATAACCCATCACAACAAATTTCATCCACAAATTGTCAATATCTTATTTGTAATTGAATTACAAAATAATTTTTTATTTTATGTTTCAAAATTTATAGAAAATATTAGTGATAGCAATCATAGATCTAACCGTATGGATAGAATCTAAAATTCAAAATGTTTAACTCTTATTCATACATCAAGTTCCAAATATTCATGTTAATTGCATTTTATAATGCATCTTTGCAAAACTGCCCAAATTGGACATAGGTGAGGACGTTTAGGGGTTAAAGATCATGTTGAAAACCCAAGTCCTAACATACTGTATGTGAGGGTCATATTCAGACAGTATTGTGTTGAAATTTAATTTCCATGCAAAATTTTAAGACGTCCGGGTCACCATAAACCAATCACAAGATGACATGTGGCACTTTTGGAGAGAAAATAATTAGCCAATGTCGAAACTGACCACGACGTAGGGTATGAATCCCTAAACGTCCAACCGTTTAGAATATGGACAATGTACAAAATCAAATACAAACTTCTCATTTAGAGAACCGGGTAGGTTGTAGTGAACACATTTTTAATCGAATTTTAAAAGAAATTTAATACTCCCTCTGTCCCATAATGACTTGCACGTAGGTTCTCTGAAATTTACCTCTTGAGGTAGATTTCAGAGAACCTACGTGCAGTCATTATGGGACAGAGGGAGTAGTAGATTCCCCAATGTGCCACGAAAATGATTTTTTTATTTTTTATTTTTTTGAATCTGACACCACATGTAAAAGTGATGGAGGGGATGTGTTTTGTTCGAGAGAAAGGACAACGGGACAGTAGAAAAATGTTTGAATTTTGGAAGAGTCGACAGAGTGTGGAAAATGGTTTGGATTGTAGGGGCGGGGGCAGGAGTCACCTTCATTTAAAAAGTTTAAAACTTAAAATTTTAAAATTTTATTTGTTATGATATTTTTATTTTTAAATCAATAAATAAGCAAATCATCCAATGAAATGACTTCCACGTGGCACTCCACATTGAGAGTTAGTGGGGTCATGAACACTGGAATGGGTGGGGTGAGGTGGCACTTCAATTCCCTTCCTCCACCCTTTGTTTCCTTCCTAACTCCCAAAATTCTTAAAAAACATGCTACAAGTCATCTAAAACTTGGAGATTAAATTTTTTTCGCCATTCTAGAGGATGGAATGTACTTCTGTTCACCACTCAGATTCATATTATAATTAACGAAAGTAAAAATTATTGCAATTCCAAAAACATAGTCTTTTCTAAACTTTTAACCCCTAAAGGCCTTTAAAAGCCAAAATGGCTTTTTGCTGTTTCCGGCAGCCTAGATGATGGGTTTAACTTTAGTATTTTGGGTTAAACTTTGGTGTGGGTGTGGTAATACATATATACTATATGTGGTGAAATTTGGGCATCCAAATTCAAGTTTTAGAATTTTATTATGCAAAATTTTGTTTTCAAGCCCAACTCAAGAAAACACTATTGGGGCAGCAAAATAGTGTTTTTTTGAATTTTTTTTTTGGAAATATGTTTATAATAATACTACTACACACATGTATAAAAAATCCAAGTTGAAAGTTTTAACAATTTTACATGGGTAGCCTTCAAAATTTACAAGAGCAAGCTTCAAAGTTTTTTGTAATTTTACATTTTTTTTCTTTCAAAAATTGTCAAAATTTGAGATTTAGGAATTTTTTGATTTTTTGATTTTTCTAAAATTCACAAACTCATAGATGTAACTTTTCACCGTTCACTATTTTACTAAACCAAAAACCTTTAACGGTATTCAAGTTTTACCATATTGTGGTTTTTGAACCTTTTTCTAGAAAATAATTTGCATGAAGGCCAAAAAAGCATAATGAGTCTCTAAAATTTTGCATGGAGGTGCCTAACTTAGTTACCTACATGGAAAAAAATATGAGCAAAATGTTTGGGGTAATAATCATCAAGTCCCCCTTTGCACCATTTAGACTATGCCTTTTGGGTAAAGCCCAAAAAAACTTTTAAATCAACTTTGAATGTTATAAATTCACAAATGGTAAAGATCCAACAGTTGAAATTTAATATGGTGTTAGTGCAAGTAGTTGGGTTGAAGATCTTACGGTTGGAAGTACAAAAAAAGTTAAAACATATTGAAACATACATCAACTTCCACAAGGTGCTCAAAAATCGCAGTTTTTGGTTTTGGAGGTCCCAATACACCTTGGGCCTTTAGGGGTTAAACACAAAACCATTCTTCAACATCCAAACATCTTCATACACACCTGAAATTTTTGGGCGAGTGTTTTTTAGAGGTGTTTTTTCCCATCTTGCAATGTGCGGTCAAATTGGAGGAAAAATGCTCTTGTCCATTATTGGTTAAGCAACCAAAAAATCTCCAAAAATCATTACATCTCAATCAAATCACAACAAATTTCATGCACAAATTGTCAATATCTTAATTGTACTCAAAACACAAAAGAATTTTCAATTCTAAGTTTCAGTTTTCATACAAAAAAATTGGTGACATCAATCATAGATCTAACCACATACATAGAATCAGAATTTCATATTGTACAACTTATATTCATATATCAATTTCAGAATATCTCTCTTACAAGAAATAAGACATCTCTAAAATTCTCCAAATCTGGAGAGGGGTGAGAACGTTTAGGGGTTAACCAAACAGTTCACTATAACTAAACGGTAACACTCCACGTATGACTCAGAACGCAGGTACCTGGTTTTAGGGTTTAGGGATTACTGCACTTAATTAATGTTTCCCGACAACGAAATGGCACACATGGAGAGCCGCTAAACCAAACTACTTTGCCTTCATACAAAGCGAGCGTAAGGGCTATTCAACACCGCCGGTAATTGCCTGATTGCAGCCCTAAAAATCATTACACCACATAACAAGCTGCAGTACGCGTTCTCCATGAAGGAACTCAAACAAGGGAGATAAACTACAAACTCGAAACCCCTAGTTTCAATGAAATGCCTTTCACGGACATGACGGCCTGAACAATTAGAGAACAAACAGGGGTTTACTTCACCATACATGTAGTGTACAGCTCCTGATCATGTCATTAATGCTGCAAAATGTCACCAGCATCCTGAAACAATCAATCGTCTTTCAGAAAACAAGCCAGGAATCTAATTGGGATTCAAGAGGTCATGGGTAAAACTCACCTCACCCAGTGTATTCTCAGAAAAATTCGTTGTGGCGCTGGTATTTAGCGTGGCCACTAGAAGACTGGCACACTTGAATTAAGTGCGAAGAAAACAAGCTAAAAGAATTTAAATGCTTATAATTCCTGAACAAATGCTGGACAGTGTAAAACAGGTAAAATTAAGGTCTCTGTCAACTTCGAAAAGCACGACCATTGACGAGAAGTGAATGAACAGTTGGAGCAACCTTTCCGTGCCCATCTCAAATTAGACGAAGTTCACTACTTAGCCGCACGTATTTAAACCACCCAAATCTATATTTACAGAGCGAAGAGAGCAGTCTTCTGTAAAGTAGAGGAGCGAAAACATCTAAGAGTAGGTGGTATTATAAAACACCAGATGAAGTCGATCTAGAAAAATACGCACCCCATTAATTACTCCTTGACCTCTTTGGTGGCCTTTTCCTTTTTCTCAGCCTTCTCCAGCTTGTCTCCACCCCCGGTTCCAGCAGAGGTTTTCTTCGGCAGAAGCACGCTGTGGATGTTCGGAAGTACACCTCCGTATGCGATCGTCACCCCCGACAGCAGCTTCCCCAGCTCCTCGTCGTTCCGGATCGCCAGCTGGATGTGACGCGGAATGATCCTGCTCTTCTTGTTGTCCCTGCTCGCGTTTCCGGCCAACTCCAGAACCTGATCCAACAATCCGCCACTCAATTACCATTCAGCAACCCCAAAACACAAACCTGGAAACCACAAACAACTTATCACCATCCACAACAGGGGGAACCCGACTACTAGATCCACACATCACACTGTGACGAAATTCTCACCTCAGCAGCAAGGTACTCCAACACAGCAGCCAGATACACAGGGGCTCCGGACCCCACTCTCTGTGCATAGCGACCCTTCTTCAAGTACCGCATGAGCCTGCCCACGGGGAACTGGAGCCCCGCCTTCACTGACTTGGTCACGGTCTTCTTCCGGGCAGTGTTCGACTTCCCTCTCCCAGACATGGCGATTACACTTCAAACCCTAGTCCAAATTAATAACGTACAGTTCAGTTCAACAGGTACAAAACGTGAAGCAGACAAAATGGCAGTGGAGGCAGCCTTCAGAAATGAATCACTGAACGGCCGACTGCTGGATTTGAAGGCGAAGCCGTGCCCGCGTTCCCCCTCGCCATGCGCACGCCGAGAACCCCGAGTTCTCAGTTCCCGTGGAATTCGAATCTCCCTCCAAAATTCAAGCCCGGCCCTCCGCTCCCGCTTTAGTGGACGGAAAATGAAATGTAGGATACCGTAGTACCATAGCTCGGTCGCCAAAAAATAATTCAAAAAATAAAAAACATAAAAATTTGGAAATTATGAGGAAAAAAAACGAAAATAGAATTAATTATTTAAAGCAGTATTATGATATTTACGAGTTGTTTTGGGCCATTTTTATTTGCTTTTTTGCTCAAATTTAAAAACGAAGAAATTCATTTTTAAAAGAACGAACCTTGTTTTTCAAAAAAATATTAAATACATGTTCATGGAATGATGGTACTGCGGTGGTATTCCTTTATCAAGCATTATAGTTAATGGATGAAGTTTCATCTTTTTAATTTTCATTAAACAAATACTTCAAACTCCATCCATTTATAACTCATCCATACAAAGACCAATTGAGGAGTTCTATAATATTCTGAAACGTCATGTCTAATGCCTTGAGAGAGTTTCTAAGCATTCCAATCCTACGTTTGATTCTAAAAACGACTTGTGATTGTTGAACATCAGAGCGGATGAAAGCGTATTTGATATGAGAGTGCATTTTTTTTATCAAGAGTCGACGTCTTTTGCTGTTGCCATCTCATATCGCGTCATGGCGTGTAGGAATCGTGCTTATTGATGAACCTTATTTGCATGTCGGTGTGCTTCCATGTTCATGAGCTAATCGATGCTCTAGAGATGACAATTTCGGAACAATTTTTGGACTAAAAGGTCAAATTCAGTTTTTAATTTTAAAGATCTATTTGGGTGGTTTAAATAGTAATAGGATTTTGGTTTTTTGTGACTTAAATAGTCTGAACCGACTTTTTTAATACAGGAATCAAGTCACAAAGAACCATTTAAATCACAAAAGCCAAATACAAAAGACCAAAATCCTACTAGTCTTATTTATTTATTTATAATTGATTAATTTAGAATAAGGAAACTTTGAACACACTAGAGTTATCTGCTAACTGATCACCTTAAACAAAGTTTCATTGTCTCCTCTTAGAGGGAAACGCTAATTGAACATCTAAAAATTAAATAAACAAAGAGAGATGACAAGTTCTGCATTTAGAATGAAAGAGGGGCCATTCGGAACAAAACTTCCTCCTATTCACAACGTGAGCACTTACTCTCTTTTCCTTCAATTAGCCAAAAGCCCCTTCTTGCTATGATTGTGGCAACTGTTCATGTTCCAATCCTCCAAACCAAGGACCAAACTCAAAACTGCAAAATGATTTCACGTCCTCAACTTATTTTTGCAGAAGAAGTGAAGCATTATTTTGGCACCTCAACCTCTCTTTTAGGGAAATCTAGGATCAACAACTCCACTTTCTATGAGTTAGCAGATAACTCTGCTAAGGGGCGGTTTACACTACGGACCATGAAGATTGATCAAGAGAATTAAAATCATTTCATAGTCATGGCTCTTGGTTTAGAGCCGTGACCATGAAAAATCAGAAATCATTTTTTAAATGTCTTGTTCACTTCTCATAGTGTAAAGTGGATTTGGACCGGGATGACTTTGGGTTGAATTTTTTAGTAAAATCAGTAAAATAATCGAATTTTGGCCAATCACTGATTTTCTGCCCAACGGTCCGCTTGATTCTGACCTATTTGCCTCGACTCGACGGAAAACCCGTTGGACCATGAAACATTATTCACTCGGCAAAAAATAGCATATTTAGGTAACCTCAAACTTTGCGATCGATCTCCTTTTTCGAAGGTAGTGGAAAGCGAAGTCGGACCGGGACGACTTTCTTGGCCTATCACAGATTTTAGAGGGCCGTGGTCAATCTCCGTGGTCCATAGTGTAAACCGCCCCTAAAGGCATTGTGATTCTTTCAAAGTTTGGATTCGTATATTAAACTACTCAACTCTCTTTGAAAATTGGCACTTGGGGAACTCTTCATGCAGAAGGACGTCGTGCAGTTTGATTGACGCTGGGGGTGTTTGTGGCTGCTACCACTCCTTTTTAGGGTTTAGGGTGCAGTCATGGATGCAGCTGAAAATTACTGTGACTGGATATCGGAAAACGTTGGATGCATTTTGTTTTTCTCTTTTCACGCAGAATGATACATTATGGATCGTAGACGGGGAAATAATACTTGATCTGCCAACAACAGATGAATCGCCAGGAAACAATCCGATTCCCATGCTCAAGCTCATTCTCAATGTGGTGCCTGATGCTGGTAATTCTCATCACGCTTCAGGTAAATCTCTCATCAACACGGCAGTTATTGCAGAGTTGAATCAGAAGATGGTGCATTGTCCAGATATCAAATAAAGTCTGAATTAGGGTTCCAACAGTAACGATTTACAGCAACGACGTTCTATGTACTAACTAAAATTATACATACTCGATTGCTAACTTTCTATAACTTTCAACGTCAGAATATTTGTAAGATGCTGAAGTTGTAAGAATTTTTGTATTGTACATACTCAATTGCTAACTTTCTATAACTTACAACCTCAGAATATTTGTAAGATGCTGAAGTTGTAAGAATTTTTGTATCGTACATACTCGGTTGCTAACTTTCTATAACTTACAACCTCAGAATATTTGTAAGATGCTGAAGTTGTAAGAATTTTTGTATTGTACATACTCGATTGCTAACTTTCTATAACTTACAACCTCAGAATATTTGTAAGATGCTGAAGTTGTAAGAATTTTTGTATTAGACATACTCGATTGCTAACTTTCTATAACTTACAACCTCAGAATATTTGTAAGATGCTGAAGTTGTAAGAATTTTTGTATTATACATACTCAATTGCTAACTTTCTATAACTTACAACCTCAGAATATTTTGTAAGACGCTGAAGTCGTAAGAACTTTTGTATCGTACATACGCAATTGCTAACTTTCTATAACTTACAAGCTCAGCGTCTTGCAAACATTGTTACTCAGCAGGAGCCTGGTGCAGCTTTGACGGACACTAATCCGGTGGTGAGTCCATGCGCTCCACTGCAACCGATCGCTTTAGGAGATGCAATCACAGTTGCGGTGGCATTGGGAGGAAACCGAACCATGTGGTACAACAACACCGATCCCAATCTCAACGTGCTTTCGCCTTGCAGTCCCAACACTGCATCTGTATGTGCTTTATACATTGATCAGACTATATCTGATATAAATATCCCTTAACGTAAGTAATCAAAGCTAGTATCTCAGGCACAGAAGTTAACCCAATCAAAGCATAAAAGTTAAATAATAATTTCACCTGTTTCAGCTTGAGATTTGTAAATAGCTTCAGCTACAAATAAGAAACGATCTCTCCAACGCATGAAAGGCTGAGAATTTACGTTTCAGAAAGAATCATTTGAAAACCTTTAATAGTTTCAATAAGACTAACATATTTACCTGGAGAACCTGTAAATACTTCTGCTACGAAAAAAGAATCGTTAACCCTAACTTGGAGTTCATATGTCCGTATTTTACAAAGGAGTTGACAGATTTTTGATTACAATGTGGCAGCAAATTCTTCCCGGGGCCCAAGTGACGGTGTTCCGGCCGATGGTTGACCAGCTCAGTCTCTTCCAAATCTACAACCAAACCCTAACAAACGTCGCAACTACAGTGCGCTCCTCACACGCCATCCATGAATTTCCACTTCAGAACCACAATACGAGTATCGATTATGCAAAAATATAGTTCCTGTTATTAGACTGTTCAAAATTTTGTTAGCGAATGAAAGAGGACTGATATGCATTATTTGGATACCGTATGCAGAAGTTCATGAAGGGTCAAATTTTTTTGGTTGATGATCTAAACCAACACTTGAATTAACCCCTAAGCGTCTAAAATGCCCAATATGGCCATCTGCATCACTGTGGCATTTTCTATTTTACCTTGGTTTTATAATTGCAATACATCATTTTAAAACTCTTGTTCTATACTACAAGATCAACAGTGTCGATCATGTCAAACTGAAGTTGTTTTCACACAAACAGATGATTTGCAACAGGGGGTCCAATTTTCCTACACTCCAGAAAATACAGTGGACGCTTAGAGGTTAATGTTTAAAGTTGTTTTCACACAAACAGATGATTTGCAACAGGGGGTCCAATTTTCCTACACTCCAGAAAATACAGTGGACGCTTAGAGGTTAATGTTTAGATGGATTACAATATGTACGCATTATTTTATGGATGTCCCTGCCTCAATCAATTTCATATGTTGAAAGACAAGACTGTTGTAACGCTTGTGACGGAGGATGTGCAGTTTCCGGCAGCTGCAAGCCTGTTGGTGTACACTGGCTACAATTCAGCAACTGACAATGAAACCATCGTTTCAGCGCCGAGAACTTTCTCTACCCCTGCTGTTAGTAACTCTCCATCTCTCCTATCTCCTGCGATTTGCTCAACCAAATCCAGTTGTCTATCTATCTTCAAAAACAAAACCCTAAAACTCAATGACAGCCTTGTGTCTGCAGGGCACAGTTGGAGGTTTGCTGCTGGTGATGGAATTTCAGCAGGGAGTACTGCAAAACCTCACGTGGTATGTTTCTGCCTCCTGAAATTGATGAAAATGATCATGTGATTTTGCAAGCCGGGTTTAATATTGATCAGATCCATGCCATGGGATGGGATTCCGAAGTGTAACTTCTGTTGTGGTTATCCCTTTAACCCCTATGCGTCCACTGTGTATTTTCTGCAGTGTAGGAAAATTGGACCCCCTGTTGCAAATCATATGTTTGTGTAAAAATGACTTTAGTTTGACACTATGGACACTTGTGATCTTGTATCGCAATCAGAAAACCAAGGTAACATGAGAAAATGCCACTGTTGCGAAGTTCAGTGATACAGATGGCCATATTGGACGTTTTAGACGCTTAGGGGTTAAGGTTGTGTCACTTTAAGCATTTGAACCAATATGTATAGAGATCACTTTGGTTACAAGAGCCAAATTTGTTGGGATCAAGTTTTGTATGAATTTCTTCAAGTGGGATGTTGTAGACCATTGTGACAGTGGACAACCCCATTTCCATTCAAAGATCAGTGGTTATAGACATTTTGGCAAGTCATGCTTACACCACGTGTTAATTAGTGTATGAATAGATGACTTGTTGCTGGTAACAGGGGTCAATATAGGAGAGACGATTGCAAGGCTGCTCAGGAATTGATGCATGATGAGGCATGTTCATGCAACTGTAGATAACGTTACAATAAACTTATACTTGTTGATGACCAAGCAGGAAGGACGATGATTGTACAGATTGTGGAAACAACACTTCGCTGTGTCTTGATAATAATTGTGCAACTTCTGTTGCAAATTGCGCTGCACTCAACACAAGCAACCCTGACGCATGTTTCACTCGGGTGAGTTGTGAAGAAAACTAAACAATTCAATTTTTAAAATGCATGAAGAGATGTAAGCACTCATATCTCCTACATGTTCACCCAATTCAATTATAAAAATTCATCGCCAATATTTTTGAATTAATTGAGAAAGAAAGAAAAAAATCATTGTAAATGGAGTTCTTGATTGATTGAGATTGCATAAAGGAACATTGTTAGTTGTGCATCACAACAAATAAGCTTTGTGAGGGGACATGAACACATTTCTTTGAATGGACATATTAGAAATTTGCAAGTTTATTGGACCCTACTATTCACTGCATATATGAGTGTGAGTCGAGTGATGAATACAACAATGTGAGTGTCAAAAAGTATTACTTAAATCAAAACTCTGCATCTGTTAAAAGTGCACATGCAATGTTACGATTACGATTTTGGATTATGAATTTCATGAGGTTGGCGATTGACAACTCTCTTATCATACAATATTTGAAGTTCGCAATTTGAATTGGAAGGGGTTAGTGATCATCATTCTCCTTATTGTCAACTCTCTTATCATGCAGTTTCTGAAGTTTGTATATTGAATTGGAAGGGGTTAGTGATCATCATCCTTCTTATCGTGCAATTTTGTAGTTTTTCTTGAGTGCAAAATTGGTGTACAAGCAGTTTTAACGGAAGTGGTGTTTTTGACAAGTGAATCAGGTTGCACCTGAAGCACTCGTGAACCGATTTAAAATAGTGTTGGGTATAAAATAGTTTTGATGGATTTGTGCTTGATTGATGAATTGCAGATTAATGTAGCTTATTCTGGTACAGACAAGAACAGTGTGAGTTTCACATCATGGATGAATGTACAAAGTGTGACCAAGTACTCGCTCTCAGCTCTCTATTTCAAAGCAGATGCACTCCTCCAGAGTGGCATTCAAAGTATCATTGACCAGAACAATCAGGTTGGAACCGGAGGTCAAGTCTGAAACCCCAAATTCAATGCTCGGGAAGAACTGGCAGCTTGTGTAATTCCAGTGCCTTAGTAGCTGACTGATGAAGAAGAGCAACTTGGGCCCCGGAGGACCAGCGTGAATGAAGAGTATGTTGGGGGAAGTGCCACCATGACCTAACCAACGCCTGCTACCCTGTTGATTGAAACTATAAATTCAGAGGGAGATTTTATTTGCAATTCAAAGTAGATGGAATCAAGGACTTTTCTGTGAATTTTCATTTTTCGAATAGGTGGCACTAATGAAACAAACATTGCAGCACTTTCGTTTAGATTTTAGATGAAGTCATCATAATTGAATGAAAATTTTCTAAAATGGATGATAATATCAATGTGCAACCCTGCAGAGCACCTAATAGGTCACAAACATCAGAATCGGGTTTGTTAAAGAGTGCACGTGATTTTGAATTATACGTGCGCTCTCTGAATACCGTTGTTTACTAGCAGGTTTGGCAGAAAATAATTATAAAAATAGATGCCTAAAGTTTTGGGAAATTTTTGTTCAATTTTTTTTGACATGGGAAAAAATAGATTTTAAAGAATATTTGGTTTCGCTTAAATTTATTTTTAGAAATAATTAAATATTAGGCAGAAAGGTGCATAACTTGCTAGTAAACTATAGTATCGTGATACAAAAGGAATTGAATGTTGAGTCTTTAAATTTTGATCTTGAATTCCGTTGGTTGGATGTTCCAAGGAACGTAATTGTTTTTGTTGTGATTGCCACAGACCCGCAGCTTTTAAGCCTTCAACAAAATCATTGTGATCTACTCTACGGAAAAAACCTAATGCATGAAGACCATGGACAGAAGAGGTGATGCAAAATGCCCTAGACATTATCAAATCAAGGAAACTATCAATTAGAAAGGCATCTTAAAACTTTCTCAATCCCTCCAAGACGTCCATTTCAAACTGAATGTATGGAAAGACCAAAATAAAGAGACATGGTTTTGACCCCTATTTGACTAAGGTTGGAGAGAGTGAATTGAAAACATGGCATTGTTTTACAATGCAATAAAGAGCATTCTTTGTGACCTTGTCCATTTTGAAAAATATAGTTCGAGATAGTGATGTTGGGAGACGCTATCCAAGTCAACATCCATTCCAAAACGATCGTCATGGACAAAGATGGTGGAAATGCTTCAAATCAAAACATCTAGAGGTGGTATTGAGAATTGGAGAAGGTTTAGAGATGATGTATATGGGCTTAAACAAATTGTATGTAGACATTTATATAACAATCTAACCTCTATGATCACCTTTCAAGGATACGAAGTTTCTTGTATATGGAACATGGACAAATTGGGGATTCAAGCCATGGATAGAAACAATACTCTAAACATTGTAGCAAAAGAGGAATCAAAGAATGTAAATATTTCTACATGTGACAACAGACAATGGTTAACTATTTTGGTGTGTATTAGTGCTATTGGCACTTTCACACTTCATTATTTCATCTTCAAAAGAACATATCTTCTCTAAGATTATGTAGAATTTTGTGGACTAAGTGGCGCAATGAATGATCGAAAGAAAGGATGGGTTGCAAATGAGATTTTTGTGATTGGCTTAATTACTTTAACCCTAAACGTCTAAACGTGCCGTGGTGCCCATTAGAATACGGTGTATTTTGGTTGTATTTAGAACGGATTGACATCTTTAATGGGTTTGGGTGCAGAAGAGAAGTTGAAATTTATATCAATGCGGTTCTAATGAGCTATTAAGATCTCAATTTAGAGTTTCTTGTTGGTAGCAAATCTCAATCATACGACAACATATATACCATCTCCATGGGACGTTTAACGGTTAAGCTAAACGTTCGAAGAGGCATGAGTAAGGATTACAAGCACCTCCTTGTGCTAAACGGCCACGTCAGTTTCTATACCAAATGAGTTCTAATACCATACCAACCTGGATCCCATGTTAACCCCTAACTGCCGGCAAGACCAAAAAATTGCTTATGAATAGAGCTTCATGTTCAATTCCAACTGCTGCGTGGATGATTTCCATCCAATTCTTTATGTGAAGGGCTTTGCTTGATGATGCCACCCCTTCAAGTTAAATTCAAATCATTCAAACTATTTTTCGATTTTACATGAGGTCCCAACTACAAAAAGAGTGTAAAAACGGTTAACCGTGTAGTGTATTTTGATTTTTTTTGCTTGTTTTACTTAAACAAAATTTAGGCCATGAAAATTAGTTCCATTGCATTTGAACTTAACTAACAAAATGAAGCTTTCCAAGTTTAGTTTCTACTCCACTTTGAATTTTTGAAAAAATTCAAAAAATAAATGTTTTATTGTAGGTACAAGTTCGGTAGGTATTACCAAGGTGTAGCAAAACTTTCTAAATTTAAATATACATATGATTTTCATCAACTAAACTTTTCTTCATTTTAATTTACACCTTTGGTAAAAAAATTGGAATTTTCTAGCATATTTTGTAATTGATATAGATTTTTTTTACAATCACTTCAAAAACCCTAGTAATTTCAAATTTTCACTAAAATTTATGAAAATTTCACGATTTGAAGTAGACATGTGGCTTCATTTACTAAAAATATAAAGTTGAAATGTTGTGTTTTTTTAATTGCAAAATTGAGTGTGGCAGATAAAGCATGATTCCATGGTCATAGGCCCAACTTTTAGGGGTTAACTCAAGTTCATAGCACATCGTGCGGTCCCTACTGCAAGTTGAAATGAGTTTCTAGAGACAAGTTCTAGCATGGAACTGTCTACCGAGACGAACGTTGTTCCATTGTTTAATAGATTAGTATTTTATCTTATTTATCGATGGTTAGTACATCAATTATTGTCATTACTGTGAGTCATAATAATTTAGTGTTCTCACGATAATTGTGGTATTAGAACAACAATGTGAGTCATAGTAATTGAGAGTATTTGGGAATTTTTACAATAATGTACATTTGAGATTTATGTATTGAAGTTAGTGTGATGATTGGTGTACAGTCTCACACTGATTGAGTGACTCACGGTAATGGCAATGATCAATGTAGTGAGAAAGCAACAACATCAACGCCATATAATATGCCTTTTTTAATTACTAATTTTGTCTCGTGTATTATTTGTTTTATAGTAGCGGGATTGTGTTACAAAAGTTTACACTGTTCATTAACCCTTAAATGTCAAAGCAAGCCCCACGGGCTTGTTTTGACAAAATAATGAAGAAAAAAATGAATTTTCTCAACCAAAATTGAAATGGGTTGGTGCTTTGGAAAAGTGATGAGAAAACGAGTCTAAATGTAGCAAATACGCATAAATTAATAAATTGTACATTACAGCGAAATTGGAAAGAGAATTGATGGGAAAGAGGGAAGGAATCTGGGCAGCTTGAGACCTTGATGCATACCAAAACTACGAGCGCATGGCAACGTTGTTCAACAATTTTTATTTTTTATTATTTTTTATTTTAAATCCATAGTTGCGGAACTCACTACATAAGCAAAATCTCATTGAATATTTTTAATTTGTTTTTGAAGTGACACTATTCACTCTATTAACTATTCATGAAGGATTTAAAAAATTCTCATTCGTTGTTCATGTTACTCAAAGGAATGAATCCTAAAGTTCAAATGAGGAGTTTGATTTCATCTACCCATTGCCCAAAAAAAACCAACTAATTTAACCCCTAAAGAACCAAGTGTCCTAACTAGGACATTTCAATATTTGGGTAGGTTTCTACGGTGTCAATTTTATACATGATGGTAAATGGCCAGGGTCTTTTACCATGAAAATGTATAAAATTGAATCATGTATAAAATTGAAAACCAATCATAAATAATGTAAAAATATATTTGATTGATGGCATGTTCCAATGAAAAGTTGGCAAATTGTATGAGCCTTGAATTACAAAATGACAATTTTAGAAAATCATATACATAAACCATTGATGTGAGAATATGTACCCTCTAAAAATTGTAAATTCTAACACTTTGAATACATGTTATAATTTAAGTGGTTTATCGTTGAATGAATCCACACTTCTTCAAAAACAAAATTGTTCGAGTTGACATTGGAATTTACGGTCATGTACTAGTGATAGATAAAAAAGAAAAAAAATCATTGTTTTTTTAATAGATTTGGCTTGTAGAAAATTAAGTTTGGTCATTGTAGAATGGATTTGAATTTTTCAAACGAAGGTATAAATTGTCTTTGTAATTATTTATATGGGTTGGTTTCTAACATTTATATTGTATCATTGTATAAAAGCTTTGAATACTTTGGTGAGAGTTTAGATCTATAATTGTACAATCCGATGAGTGCACAATTATAGATTCCAATGCCATTCCTCCTACTCACATAGTTAGTCAATTTCATCCATTTACAATTGAGTGTATGATGTGGAATTTAGAGTGATTTTGGAAGTTTTGAATGTATCACCAGGGTTGTCACAATTTAACCATATAAGTAGTAGTTCCAAAAATATGACTTCCTACATAGGAGTTTTTTGAATATTTTCCTCTTCATTACATAGTTGATGCCAAACAAGGTAAGTCACCAAAAACAAAGTATATATAGGAGTACATGCATGTATTAAAAACATGTTTTTGTACAACCTTGAATGCAATGAAAAATGTGAATTTACCAACATATCATTCAAAAAAATGGTAAAACATCCTCGCCGTGTGAATTCTTTGATTTTTTTTTTTGTTTTTTTTTGCTATACTCCCTGCTACACTTCGTTCTATCAAACATTTATTCTTATTTATAGAGTGAGCATATTTTTGCGTGCAAGTATATACATAAATATGTTGTTTTTAGTAAGTTTGATGCTAACCCATTTTGATTGTGCAGAGCGAACCCATTTTGTAATTTTTTTTATAAGCACTTGTTTTTAAAGGAAAAAAGGGGGGGGACAAATATAAAGCAGTAAATCAAGGGTTGTAGACTCTTCATTCATGTTGGCCCATTTGCGTTGGCCCATTCACGTTGGCCCCTCTGGCTATAGTTACTTTCTCTCTCTAAAGTATGGCACTATGACATAGTATTCCTTTTACCATTGCATTCACTCAAACTTCAAGTTGTTTCACCATTTTTGAATGTCCAGTAAGATTAACAAAAAATAATTTAGAAAATGGAAAAAAAAATATTGAAATTTTATTTCTCAAAAAAGATTTTGGTGAAAAAAGAATATTATTGGAGTTTTTTAGAATATAGCATCTATCAAAATTAAATATCTCAAAAAAATCAAAAAATCAACGGGTGTTGAATCTTCATAAACAGGTTGAAGGAGCTACGGAATGAGATGAAAAGTCGAGAGAGGGAAGGGATATGATGAATCGTCGCAACTAGTGTCGTTACAAGGAATGGGCATGTGAGTAATCTTCAATACCAATAGGGATGAACATCTCAAAGAGTAGCGTCGCTTCAATTGAATCGCTACAATTTTTTGTCCTCTTCACTTCTACTATTTTCATTTCATCACAAAAGTGATATTTTATTGAAGTCAATTCATGTATTAAAAATGTCAAAAATGAAGCAACCTTGGCACTCTAAAGCAACGGTGCTTCAAAACACCCTCATGGTTTTGAAGCAACGACAAGGAGCAAGCTTAGCACAAATACGCAAGCGTTTAGAACTAAAGAGCTCAAATGGCAAGGTTGATGCAATGAAGAATAAGATGTTGACATCCACGTTGAAAGGATTAGTGGACAAAGGCAAAATTGAGATGAACGGTGGGATTTACAAATTGACAAGAGGCAATCCTGAGGAAGATGAAGGGGTCCCTAGTCGTCGCCGCCGTGCTTTACCTCGTGGTCGTTTTAAAACACATCGACGCTATCACAAACTTCGAAGTCGGAGAGGTCATCATCATAGACGTCGCCGAAGTCGACGACGACATAGTCGCCGAAAACATAGTCGACGTAGACACCATCGCCGAAGACATCATCGCCGACGCAAGCATTAAACATTGAAATAAATGGGCAAAGTTTATAACTAGAAAAATAAAGAGATTGCCTACTTCAATTTAATCCGAAAAGTATATTGGAAATCTTCAACAATTTATGCCAAGCCAATTGATAAAAGTCATAAGCCATAATACAATATCACTTTATATTTGCTAGAAATTTCTTTTAATACATCACTTTATTTAGCAACGTAATTAAAATATGCTTATAGATGTTAAATTTTGTAGATAAAATAAAAATATATAATTCATTTAGTATATATTTGATAGATTGTTGTTGAAGTGGACATTCAGAAAATGTCAAAAAAATTAATAACTATGTTAGAAAAACAATATACAATTATATAAAATATATACTATTAAAAAGTGTAAATTTTAATTTTGTGCTAGAAGATGTTTTATATTGAAATAATATTCTAATTTTGCAATAAAATTCATAAAAATATTTTTCTAAGAGAGATTGAGTACACAGTGATCAAAATTATGGGAGCTTCTAAATTGTAATCTATACTTTATTTAATTTGTGGCAAGTATAGATAAATAGAATCTTCGGTCCCTTTTAGCAAGGGGCCGGTGTGAATAAAGTGTCCATTTGTAATGTCAAATATATATCAAGGCTCTTGCAAATAAATATTTATATATTAAAAGCATTGAGTAATTCATAAGCAGATAATTATCAATTGGTAGCACATTCAATTCAATTGTGATTTGATGAAACTTACACAAATTGCATTTTTAAAAATGTTTGTAATATTGAAAACACACAAGTTTCTTTTTCCTTCTTGAATATCATTTAAAAACCACTAGAACAAAGAAAAAATAATGCAACAATTAAGGGTTTTATAAATAATAATATTGCAAACATCAAGGTGAATGTTTGGTAGGAAATGAGATAAAAGTTCTAAAAACATACAATAACTTGTCCACTAATTCATCTAAGACTTGAAAAGTAATCAATGTCCTTAGTAAAATGAATATCTCATTACATAATTTAGTTAATCACAATTCCATCACCTAATTTATGCATACTATTCTAAACTTAATAAAACTTCTAAATTCATTCCACTTGATTAAATTGGATTCTTTTGGCAAGAGTCATGGATTCGAATTCAAAATCATTTGTCATGGGCAATCAATAATTTTTTAATGTTTACATTTTGTTTTTGTTTTTAAAAGTACTTGATAACAAAACCCAACACAAGCTATTGTATACAAATTATTTTTCCTCATATCAAAGATTGTAGTCTTATGCAAAAATAAATAAATCAAACTCAAGTGATGTAAACAATTGAATTTTCAATTTTCAATTTTCAGTCCATTACCAGTTACAATACCCATATTTTCAAAAAGTATAAACTTATCTACAAAAACCAAAGTTGTCTATTTCGCTCATCATAATCAATATTAGTAGATTTATGTGCTAAGTTATGACATCGATCTCCTAACTCTTTTAGAAATAAATTCTAAACATATGTATGACTTTAAAACTTTGAAAAGTTGATAAAACGTTATCTACAAAACAAAACAAAAAACACTTGAAAATCAAACAATACAAAAGCTCAAAATCTTATCGCAATAAAAAAAATTACATTTAAAAAAATTTAACAATAAACATCATGTAAAAATCATGAATATTGAAATTATTGTATAACCAAACTAAAATAATAAATAACTTACACTTCGAACTCTTATTATCACACTCTCCTACGTCACATTCCAATATTTATATTGAATGTATGCTACTGTGTACACATGACATAGGACTCTTTCCACAATGTCAAGTTCAATACTAGTGCCCATAACACGCAATTCCCAATTTATGCACTTGGCCAAGTGCGCTCATTTCACGAGCAAATTTGGCTTAAAAAAATTTGTTTAAAAAATTCTCTAATTTTTATTTATTTTTGTCTTTCTACAATCACTTACATTGTAAACAAACAATTCTTTTATTAAATTTTTATCCTTATCTTTTATCTTTTCTTTTATCTTTTCTTTTATCTTGTTTTCTTTTTTGTCTCCATCTTGTTTTCCTTCTTGTTTTCCTTCTTGTCTTCCTTCTTGTCTTCTTCTTTTTCTTCTATTTTTCTTCATTTCTTACTTTTCACTTTTTTTCTTCTTGTTGCAGCAGCAAGTCCCACACTCACAACAAAGGAGGAAAAAAACCAAAAAAAAAAAAAAAAAAAAAAAAAAAAAAAAACTTTTTTTTTTTTTTTTTTTGGTTTTCTTCTTTGTTTAGGGTTCAGCCATTGTGGCGCTGAGCCCTAAAAAAATAAATTATTTTTTATTTTTAGGGCTCAGCCTCTGGCTGAACCCTAAACGCCGGCACAGGAGAAAAAAAAAAAAAAAAAAAAAAAACTTTTATTTTTATTTTTATTTTTTATTTTATTTTTATTTTTATTTTTATTTTATTTTTTTTTTTTTTCTTCGGCTGTTTCGGTCGATAGGGTGCGCGGCCACGCACCCTATCCCATTCTCGTCTCTCTTTTCTCCTTTCTCTCCTCTCCCTCCGCTCATATATATAGGGGAGAGGAAAATGACAGAAAGAAGGAAGATGGGAGGGAAGAGAAGGAGAAGCCGAAACGGCCAAAAAAAAAAAAAAAAAAAAAAAAATTTTTTTTTTTTTTTGGCCGCCGGTTAGGGTTCAGCCGGCGGCTGAACCCTAAAAAAAAATCAATCTTTTAAAATTTATTTTAGGGTTCAGCACCACAATGGCTGAACCCTATACAAAGAAGAAGAGAACCGGAAATTTTATTTTATTTTTTATTATTTTTATTTTATTTTATTATTTTTTTGTTGTGAGTGTAGGACTTGCGGCTGCCACAAGAAGGAAAAAAAATGAAAAGTAAGAAATGAAGAAATATAGAAGAAAAAGAAGAAGACAAGAAAGAAAACAAGATGGAGACAATAAAGAAAACAAGATGGAGACAAGAAAGAAGACAAGAAAGAAAACAAGATAAAAGAAAAGATAAAAGAAAAGGTAAAAGAAAATATAAAGATACGGATAAAAAATAAATAAAAGAATTGTTTGTTTACAATGTAAGTGATTGTAGAAAGACAAAAATTGAAATTTTTTAGAGAATTTTTTAGACAAATTTTTTATTGCGCCCAAGGGCCAAGTGCATAATTATATGGCCAAGTGCATAAATTGGGAATTGCGTGTTCCATGTACATTGGTTACTAAAGGGGTGATATAAAAGAGTTCTAAGTTCTACTTTTCATTAGGGCCCAATTATTACCTTAACTTAAATTTTACAAATTTTTATCAATATTGCTTAAATTTAGCAATTCAAACAAAGGGCTTTACACTAAGGGCCCAATCCAAACTTCTCTTCGTCCTATGTGGCGGTATCCGCCCGGCGCAAATTGGCGGCAAAAGTTTGGGCCGATTCAAGGAAATCGGGTCAAGGTTTTTATTAATACCAAACTCACAATTTGGAAACAAACACCTCAAACAAATCTTCACCGTTGGATCTCACGCATCTTCACCATCCGTACAATCATTGACCCAATTACTTGTCAATTGGATTTGAACCAACAATTGTATCGGGTTCTAATGTATAGTGGGCCATAACCTTTAACTCCTAAATCTCACCCTTCGTAGAAAAAGTAAACTAGCTAAAAATAATCATTTTCGATCCTATATTATCGAATGCAGTGAGACAATAAAACTCAATTTTTGAGCGATTTAGGAAAGCCACCCAAATTCTATTTTTAGCCAATTTACTTTTCCACGAAGGGTGGGAAATGCCCAAGGGATGTAGAACAAAACTAAGATGTATTATAAAACGTGACTTCAATGACTTTGATGAAGTTTATTCTAACAAAAAAAATGAAAAACATGATCTTTGAAAATTATTCATACGGTAAAATTCCAAAAATACTTTAGATATTAATTTAATAAATATAAAAGAAATTAACTTTAAAAGTTCAATAAAATTACATTTTATATTTTTGGTATTCTTGTTGATATTATTGATTGGAATTGTAATTTTCATTCAAGAAGCAAAAGAAGCAAAAGAATTAATAAAAAGAACAAAATTACTTTCTCTAGATAGTAAATTTTGTAACACTAAACAATGTAGAGATAATTGTCTTTGAAAATTTCTTGGAAAGGAAAAGTTTAACCCCTAAAGGACCACCAAGGGGGTATTGAACTTAGCTCTTGTTTTCTTAACCAACTCTTGTAACAAGCTCCTTTCCTCATTGGTGTGGGTTAATTTTGACAATCGGCACCAATGAAATTAAAGAAGAATTGTGTAGCTTTTGTATGAAAAAAGGATCAACAAAAACGAACACTTTTTGAGAAAATGCAACCATTGACAAGATGGATGGAACTTGTTTGGGGTATTTTGTACATGTGCTGAAATTGGATTGTTCAAAAGTGCTCCAATAATTCTGAAATTTTTACTGTGCGTAGAGATTATCATTTAAAACATGTAAAAAAATTTCACATAGTTTGGAGGTGTGAGGTAGATAGCCTCCCTAGCAACTCAAAAAATCACCAAAAATAGCACACTTCATGAATTCCGATCCGGGAGTACCTACAAATTCAACTTTCAAAAAGAGTCAAGGTCTCTTTGTTGCTTATTCTACAATTCAAAGTCTAAAAACTTGAATTTCATGTCTTTCTAGTTCTAGAACAACATGGGGGCCTTGTGGTCTTTTAGGGGTTAACTTGGATTGACATAATTCAAATCGGGTTGGAAAGTAGGTTTGATTTTCAATTAAAATATTATTTTAATATTTTCAAAAATAATAATTATTGGCCTCATGCAACCCCTAAAAGGACCACGACCACATGATGGTCTTTTGGGCTCTTAGGATTGACCTTTTAGTGTGTAGGCTATTGTAAATGGGTGTATTCAATTTCAATGGATTTTTTCATATGTGATTGATACTATCATAAATTAAATAGATAAATTTAGAAACTGATCATACAGTTGTATTTTCAATTGGTGTGAAGACATTTTTCCACAATCAGAGAATCATCAACAATAGTGGAATTTCAGGATCATAATAGAAATTGCAATTGTATATTGTTAAACAAAAATTAGGATTTTAAGAGGTGCCTAGATTTGAACTTAAATAGAATTTGGGGATATTTAAAAAAAAATAGAAACGAAGCAGCTTAACCCTTTAAGGTCCCAATTCAACTCTGTTTTCAAAGATGCACTATAAAATGTTTGATGAAACCCTAAAATGAAGTAGATGTACAAAGAAAACTTATAAATGTCAATGTGAAGATCACATCTGTACGGTTGGATTCATCATATTTTTTATTGATATTTTTTATTTAATTTTGAAAGGTTTTCTCTTGAAATTCAATTAAAAATCCCAAATCAACACAAAAGAAATTCAAAAAATTGTGATGAAATCGGAATTACATGCCCTACGAGATGGTATGATTTCCATTATTTGATTCTAACTATTTTGGAAAATCATGTTTGAGGCCTCACTTTTTGAACTAAGAATGAAACTTGACATAAACCGATTGTGATATTTTTCCAAAAATAGTAATAAATTATTTTGAAGATCCAAACCCTTCAATGAATAGTCAACTTGCACAAGAACCAAGAGTAATTTTGGTGGATGAAGATTGTCCAATCTGGATGAGATCTGAAAGGTTCAAGTCTGTTCGTCGTCTAGTATTTGGACGATGGCGCGTTTAAGGGTTAAAGATGTGGTGTCCAGAGATCTTCAAATTGACATATATTAAGAAGTGTTAGAAAAACTAATAGAGAATTATTGGAAAAAATAAATGATAGCCCACGGGTCATTTTAATTTACCCCAACATACCATTTTAGATTTTTTTTTCATTGTACCAAAGTAGGTCATCACAATTTGCTCTTCCTATTACTGTTTGTGTTTTTGCTCATGTTTGGATGATATATTGAGTCTTACATTATATTTTTTCGATGTAATTGAGAGAAAAAATTCATTTGACACTAATTGGAAAAAAGAAAACAACTTGATTCAACACAAACTCATGGACTTATGAATGGTCAAAGGTTAGTTAACTTTGAATAAAACTTCATTTTTAATGTCTATTTCTTACTCAATATTGACTATTTTCACGAATTAATAACTTTATTAAATAAATAATGCAATATAAATAGGGATTTTAGTTTTACATATCGGCTAAAAATGAAATATTGAGGTACTAAATTGGGATTTTCGATCCCAAATGACCTCTCATGGTATAAGGGGGCTCTTTGGGCGTGTAGAAGTCAAAGGGTTAAGTTACGGTTCTCAAGTCCCATAATGTTTAGGGCCGCTTTAGACTATGGAAGAAGGTCGAGAGACTGTCGATTTCCATCAATCAAATTGCAAGAAACCATGGCTTCGGCCTTTCGACCTTTTACACTAGTGGCCAAAGTCCAACGGCCGTCGCTCTTCAAAATGCCTACGTGGTAGTACTTTTTGACCAAGGCGACGTGGTAGCTCCTCCTAGTAAAATCCTACTCGGTAATCAATACCCGAAGGGTCGGTAGCTACCCGGGGAAAGGAGTCTAACAGAATGAGAGGTAGAACTTTACAAACTCAGTCGGTTATCACACAACTGAGGAGGGATAAACTAATCAGAATCTAATACAAATATAAACTATTCAGTAAGCAGGAAATCAGCAAAAGAGTACTTCAAACACGAAGTCAAGTATCTGGGAAAATGTGTCGTGCCAGTGAGGTTGGCTCTATTGCTTTTATACCACAGTACAACCAGATCTGACAGTTAGGTCAGATCGGTAAAAAAAGTGTTTCCTAGATCTACCTACTGGGGTAACTTGGAAAATTACCCGGGTAAAACTCAGACCGGTAGACCTATCGATAACTCCTAATTTACGGTTAACACTATCCCCCCTCTAAACCAAGTTCACACCTGGAACTTGTTATAAACTGTGAGTGGTAAAAATGATACCGGAGGGATTTCTACGCCGTGGGACCGGATTGCCTACTGATGGTGCGGGAAAACCTGATTGTGTTGTCCTCAGATCCGGTAGGCTCCTCGGTATTCAGCGCGTTGTGTCGAGGATGGCTAGGTGTCCCGGTATCAGGTGCGCCTTGCATGAATCCGGTGGGGCTGAGCAGTTCACGGCCATCAAATGAGTCCCTAAGAAAGGATGAATAAAAGCCCTCCATCGGTAATGGGGGAGCTTGGATGGGGCCGTGGTCCGTTGTGGCGGGGGGGCAGAATGTTGGTGTCGGTAGAGTCCGGTGATGCGGGTTGTGGAACGAAATCCGGATGTGCTCATTGGTACTGGTTGAGCATCCGGTAGGTGTTGTCAAGTGCCGTCTCGGTCTCCTCTGCTTGGTTGTGCAGCGTGTCGTATTCGGTAATAAGGTGCTCCAGTTAAGTAGACAGGGTTGCGCGGAGGTCCGTCTTAGTCTGGAAAGCCTGTCTGAGAGTGTGGATGGCGATATTGTCTTGCGCTGTATTGGCTCTGAGCTGCTCCCGTTTTGTGGTGACGGCATTCAAGAGAATGTTCTGGGCTTCAAATCGTTGGATCAAGTTGTCGACTTCGATGCGGGCTCGTTCACGGTCTTCTCGAACTCGAACAAGGTCGGTAGCATGCTGATGTGCTTCGGCTTGGGCGGTGTCGAGTTGACCCTCCAGCTCGGTGATACGCTTTTGGGCGTTCTCAAGTTGGCGCTGATGTGCTGCTGGGTCGGAGATGGTGAATTGTTGAACTTGCGTCTGGACCTCGGTAAGTACCTGAGACAGCGTGTCTGTTGTGCGTTGGAGAAAGCATACATTCTGGAACAAGTTCCGAGGTCCGTGGAGCAGAATATTCGGAGGGTCGGCGCGCTCCGTTGGGGAAGTAACCGAGGTTAAGGGCGGTGCCATCTGCGCAGATACTTGGACACCGGTAGTACGAGTGACCTCGGTAGTGAACATACTTGAAGTCTGGAGTGGCGGGTTCAGTGGCTGTGCCGGTGGATTTTCGCCAATGATCTCTCGTGGTTCCGAGGATGTGGTATTCGGTTACGGAACCGGTGGTGGAGACGGAGTGCGCTGAGATGATCGGTGCGTAGAGGAGGAACCGCCGCCATGCTCGGTTCGGGGCCGAGGATTCCTGCCAAATTCGTTGAGCGCGTCGGTAAGGTCGAGTCGGTTCTTGCGTTTGGAAGTCGTGGGTGCCGGTGTGATTCGGCTGCGAAGTCGAGACGAGATCCCTAGGTCGAGGAAAGTAGAGAAGAGGGGCAGTGATGACCGCCGCTTTGGGAGTTCGTACCGAATCGCGCGTCCTCTGGGTGGTACCGGGGAAGGTGGAGTACGGGTGCCGGTGCTCAATACTGGTCCCGGTGCTGCTGGTGTGGTCGTGTTCGGTACGGTTACCGGTGCTGCTGGTACGGTCGTGGTGGCGGCTGGTTCTTGTCCTCGGAGAAGCATGTCCCAGATTTCGGCCGAGAGACACTGCGGAGAATGGCCTCGCTTGATTACGGCGAGGTCCTTTTGAAGCTGTCGGAGCATGAAGGTGGCCCAATTCCAAGAGGCGGTATCGGTAAGGGAGAGTTCATCGGCCGTGAGTATCTCGCGGAGACACTGCTTGGACGTATAGGATTGCTTCCTCTTGAAGTAGATCCCTTGCAGCAAGCCATACTTCCGAGGTCGGAATTCTACCGGCCCTAACGAAACACTGTAGCTGTCGGTGTTTGGTCGGTGAAGGAGTTCATGTCCGTCGAGACCGACACTCCAGTATTTGAACTTTTCCGGATCCGGGTTGGTGTTGACTTTGGTAGTCGTGCCGGTCGGTAGTCAGAGGATGTTGGTGATGTCTGCCGGGGTGATGACGTAGGTCTTCCCGATCGCCTCTCCGATGATTGACTGCTGTGGGATGCTGTGTGCGGTGTTGATAAAATTCTCCACGACGTCCTTGCGGATTGCTTGTCCCTACTGTAGATTGACGAAACCCTCAAGGCCGACTCGATGAATCCACGCGCGTTCGTCTGGACTGGTGGCGGCGAATACTTTCTAGTCAACCATGTGTTAGAGCGGTAGGCACGTGAACTCCTTCCAATCCGGTCCTACCGGGTTGCCGCGGGAGGTGCTTCCACGGCGACTGTCGACCGCGGTTTTCTTCTGACCTGTCATCCTGCAAAACCGCACACAGAGAGTTCCTCGCATTCTCTCTCGGGAGGTGGAAGGTGGAGCGGCTACCAAGCAAGAGAGAGGAAGAACTCTAATCCGCGTTATTCGCCTCGGTCGATTGTGTCGGTGGCGGTGAATGGTAGCTACCGGCCATGGCGGCCGGGAGAGAAGAGAGGGAGACGGAGATGGACGGCGGAGGCGGAGAGCTAATCGAGAGGGAGAAAGAACCGTGGTGGCGGAAGACGGCATGGTGAGGAAAGGATAAATAGAAGGAGAGGTGGACAAGGAAATGAATGAAGAGGGTGGTGGTATGAAGAGAGATGGAGTGGGTGGGTGCAAACTAGGTTGGGAGAGTGGTGGCGCGTTAGGGTTGGGGACTGCCAAACCTGGTGCTCGGTACGGTTTTTGCCTCGGTGATACCGAGGTGGTCGGTTCGGTATGTCCTAGCGGTAGCGTTGGTGGCGGCTGTGGTTGGGTCGGTTACCGAGGTCGGTGGTCGAATTGGTACGGCAGGTCGAGTCGAAAATAATATCGGTTTGGTATCCAAGTGCGGCTCGGTATCCTGAGTTGACTGAGGAAGAATTTCCACGGTGATGCAGTTGGTGGAGATAGAGTTCTCGGTAGCTTCTTCTTCGTCCTCTGCGTCATCCTCGGTTGCGTCTGGGTTGTCCGGTTGGTGAAGATGGCATTTTTATCTGGGGCGGTTCGGATGGCTTGATGTAGCTGATCGTCATTGAGAAATCGGTACGGTTTTAGTTTGTTGATGTTGACTATAATCGGGTCGGGATCGAATTTGTCAACGGCGACGAGTAATACCGTATTGTTGGGTAGGGGGTATTGAACTCGGTAAGGCCCAAACCATTTGTTTTTTTAGCTTACCGGGGTGGATGTTAGCACCTTTTGGGTACCAGTGTACCGAATCGCCTAGTCAGAACTGATGGGTCGGCTCCGTGGTATTGGCCGATTGAGCGCGGTTCGATTGCGATATCCCTTGTGTCTCGAGGGCTCGATGGGTCCAAACGCTCCAAATCTGCCGTGCGTGCTGCAAGAACCGGACTAGGCGAAGGGTCGGTAGTGGTGGTCTTGGTCGGTATCATGTATTCGGTAGGCATTCAGGGGATGATGCCATACAGAAGTTGAAATGGCGTATGACCAGTACGAATCTTAAAAGCCGTGCGGTAAGCGAATAAGACCGTCGGTAACTGTCGGTCCCAGTCTGTTCGGTTGTGATTGACCAATTTCTGTTGGAGTTGGACAATCACTTTGTTGGTAGACTCCGCTTGACCATTTCCTTGAGGGTAGTATGTGGTGGATGTAGTGTGGCGCAGTAAGAAGTGCTCCATAAGGGCGTAAATAACCTTGTTGTTGAAATGTACGCCTTTGTCGCTCACGAAATGAAGTGGACAGCCAAATCGGGTGAGGGGTTTTGTCATACAGGAATTTAGCCGTGTCCTTGGCGGTGTTGTCACGAAGCGCAACCACTTCTACCCATTTGGTGGCGTAGTCCGTAGCCACCTAGATGTATCGGTTGCCGATGACTGTGCGTTTGAGGGGACCTATAAAATCCAGTCCCCATTTCATAAAAGGTTCTGTTGGTGGGGTGGTAAGTAATTTACTGGTCAGACTTTCTTGAGTCCTCCTGCGCGTTGACATTCGTCGCAGCTTCGACAGTATTCAAAAACGTCTTTATGAAGGGATGACCACCAGTAACCGGCGTCGAGAAATTTTCCGAGTGGTAATCTCGGTAGAAAAGTGTCCTCCCGAGTTACCGTGGTGAAGCTCCCTGATAATCAATGTGGTCTGTTTGCCGGAAATGACCTTCTGTAAAGAGAAATTTTTGCTTTGTCGATACAAGGTACCATCGACTAACTGAAATGGGAGGGCTCAGTAGACTAACCTTTTTTGCGCTCGGTACTCCAGTCGGCAGAGAAGGTGCCGGTTTTGAAGTAGTCGTGGACTGTCGCGAGCCACTCCAGTTGTATGTTGAATAGCTGGGCGTCGGACATGGTATCGGTAATACTGGTGGCCGGTTCAGCTACCGTGTTCCGAGAAAGTGCGTCGGCAATACCGTGTGTCTTGCCTGGTTTGTAAACGACTGTAAAGTTGAATTCCAGGAACAAGAGTAATCATCGAGCAATACGGCCTGAAACTTGAGTTTTGTTGACCAAATAGATCAATGCCATGTGATCAACGTAAAACACGAACCGGTTACCGAGGAGGTAGTGTCAAAATTTGTTGATGGCGTAAACTATGGCTAAAGCTTCCCGCTCGGTAGTCGTATAATTCTTCTCTGCGCGGCTCAGTAGTCGGGATACGTAGACGATGGGCTGGTCGATTTTCCCGGTAGGGTTCTGCGCCAGCATAGCTCTTACTGTAGTATCCGAGGCATCCGTATGAATGTGAAATTCCAGCTTCCAATTGACTGTGATAAGGACAGGAGCGTTAACATAACGCTTTTTTATCTCGGTAAATGCTTGATTGCATTCGATAATCCAAGTAAATGGTTCGTCTTTTCTTGTAAGTAAAGTGATGGGTGCCATAATCCGGGCGTAATCGCGGATGAAACATCTGTTGAATTGGGCAAGGCCGTTGAAATGGGCAAGGCCGTTGAAAACCTGGATGTCCTTGATGTTGCGAGGGCGCGGCATTGTGACAAGAGCTTCGATTTTCTTTGGATCGGGGAATTTGCCTTCTGCGGATACGACATACCTAAGAATCATACCAGAGCGAACTAAAAAACAACATTTTTCGGGGTTTAGACTTATACCGAACTCACGGCATTTGATAAAACACTTTCGGAGTTTGTCGAGGGGTGTCTCGGTAGTACTATACACACTGAAGTCGTCGAGGAAGAGCTTCATGAATTCACCGAGATATTCCTTGAAAGTTTGGTTGACTGCTCGCTGGTACGTTGGCGGAGCGTTATTCAAACCGAACGGCATTACTACCCAGACAAAGCCTCCCCAATCGGTAATGAACGCCGTCTTGTGGCGGTCCTCGGGTGCAATCTTGATCTGGTGATAACCGGAGAAGCCATCGAGGAATGAGTACATCTCATTGCCTGCTACCGAGTCGAGGACCTCATCGGTAAACGGTAGTGGATGCGGATCTTTCTTGGTTGCCTTGTTGAGAAGCCTGAAATCAACGCAAATTCGAAGTTTGCCGTTCTTCTTTGGTACCACGACGATTGGTGATAACCAGGTAGCATGGTCCACAGGTTCAATAAATCCTGCCTGCAAAAGTTTGTCAAGATCGGTTTTAACCGCTGCCGCATAATTAGGATTCATTCGGTAGCGTACCTAATGGGTTGGGGGAATATTGGTGTTGAGTTCAATCTTGTGTTGAGCGATGTGTTCCGGGATGCCACGTAGATCATGGTATGACCATGCAAACACATCTTTGAAAGTGCGGAAGAGATCTTCGGCCTCCGGTAGGAAGGAGTCCGGGACGGAAGTACCGATACGAATAATGTTGGGGTCGGTATCGGTTCCGAGGTTGAGGTCTCGTAGTTGCTCTTTCTCTGTCTGCGACCACGTTGCTACCGATATTGTTTTTACCTTTTCCCAAATCGGTATTTCATTAACTGGCATGCTACCTTCCGTATGGGTTATGCCTGGTAAGGTGAGCTCGGTAGTGCTTACCTGGCACAGGTCGTCAATAGCCAATGTTCCAATAGGGAGGAGGAACTCTTTTGCCTCGAGTAGGATGAGTTCTTCTTTGTCGGTAAGGCCTTCCACGTAGTTGTAGCAGACGAGAGCATCGGGAAATGTGGCTTCAAAACCTAACTCTTGGTTTATCCGTACTGTTCGGATGGTACCATTACCCATGATCTGTATGTGGTCGTTAGCCCAATCGTGAATAACGCGAGTGTCCTTGAGCCATGGTCTACCGAACAACAGTGTATAAGCCAAATTGACATCCTTACAAGAAATAAAGGTGAGAATAATGATATAGGGAATACCGTAAATGAAGATCTTCATGTCCCTCAGCAAGCCAAGAGGTTGGATGAGAGAGCTGTTTGCCATTCTTAATTTAAAAGGTGCCGGTGTTGGGATCGGTAGGCCAAGCCTGCGTTGCTCGGTTTCGGTGATGACATTTACTCCCGATCCTCCATCCAACAGAACATCATGTGATTGGTGATTCCCAATTTTGGCTGAGATGATTGGCATGTGACGGTCGATCGCTACTACCGAATGGACTGCTACTATGGGTGGCTCGGTAACCGGGATGGTTGCAGGGGTTATCTGACCGAGACGGCGGTGGATATGTTTGGTAATACTAGGTGCAATAGCCATAAGGTTTTTTAGACTGACCTGGATTGTTTGTGATTCGATTTGTTGGAGAATGGTCTCGCAGATATCCATGCTGTTGTCCGGAGCGGTTGGAGTGACGCGGGGTGATGGTGGCTCCAATGGCGAGAGGTCTTGTAGTTCACGGACCGTCTTTATCATTTCTTCGCGTAGCTGCTCTTCGGCTTGCCAATCGAACGCCTCGGTTGGGAGAGGTGCTTCGGTAGTTGGTGTGGGACTGTTCGGTACTACCGAGTCAAGATGCTCTCTCTGACTTCGAGTGCGAGGGCCGATATAAGAGACATCTACGGTATGGACATCGGTAATGACTACCGAGGATCCTGAGTGTGCGGGTAGTTTGTTTTGGATGGCTTTTTTAACATCCTCATCCAATAGAAGTGGACAACGATGTCCCGGATGTTCAACTGATCCACATACATTGCATGGGTACTGTTGTACCGGGGTTATACCACGAGAAGTACGGCGGTTTTCGATACTTACTGGAGTAGGTGCTGGCTGAGTTTGAATTTGATGGACGGAAACCGTATCGGTTTTCTTCCCGTAGTCATTCGCCGCGTTACGGTAACACGTCCCCCATTCATGGCCCATACGACCGCAGCCGGTACATTTCAGGTTACGTCGGGGGTTGTCTCCGGTAGTAGTCGAGGGAATGGTCGGTTGCCGCGATTTCGGTAGGCCTTCCTCTGCGGTGCGTGCCGAGTCCACTGCTTCGGTAAATGTTTGTCGTTGAAGTCCTACCGTAGCTACCTGCAGATATTCCAATAAGCCAGCGCGAAAATTGCTCAACATGAACATATCATCCAGAGGTACTGTTAGATTTTCCGCTAGTTGTTGAAGACGTTCGGCGTAATCATCAACAGATTCCTTCGGTTGCTGATTGATTGTACGAAATTGAATGTACGTTTGGTCGTCTGTTTTGATGGTTCGGTAGCGTCTTTTGAATGCGGTAAATACCTCCTGCAATGTATTAGTAGGATGTATCCGTCTATGGTATGCAAACCAATTCGACTCTTTCTCAGTGAGAGAATTACCGAATAATTCCAATTGGACCATGGTTTCCGTTTCGCCATTTAATCTAATAGCAGATTCAAACTTATGGCAATGTGTTTCAGGGCACTTATCGGTTTTGTACTCAGGATACGGTACCGCTTTTCGAGCGGTCGAGGAAGGGCGTCGCCCCGCGGGTTGAATGCTTGGGTCGCCGGCAGGTCGGTAGGTTGGGGTCGGTACTCCGGTAGCCATAATGCGGCGCGGTTAGGGATAGTTATATGGACAGGAAATAGAAGGGTGGTCGGTATGGCCACAGAATGTGCAAAACCGAATAGGAGGTCTAGGACGAACCTGGTGGTGTTGATGTGGAGGAGGATATCCAAAAAATTGATGTTGTACCGGGTATTGATGTCCGGGAATCGGTTGCGAGCGGACTGTGTGGTGCATTGATGGTGCACGTCTTTGATCTTGTTGAAAGTGGCGTAAACGTAAATTTGGAAGTTGTAACCGAGACGCAGCTAAATTGAGGTCCAGTTGAGATGTCGGTTCTAGAGCCGCGAGGAGTTCTTGATCCGTTGCGTCTTCTTGTGGTAGTTGTTGAAGTCAGTCTTGGATGGCCGAGGACTCCAGAAATGCCTGGGTACGAAACCGTTCGTGTTCTTCTTCGGTGAGGTGTAAGTCTTCTCCGGTAGCTCCTGGGTTGTGGAGTACTGAGTCGGAAGATGGCCTCTGTCAAGTAGATGAGTGCGGATGTCGTGCAGTTTGGAGTTCTCGCGGGGTCGGTAATTCGTCCGGCGTGAGTAAGGGTTGAGGCCGTCGTGTCGGATGAGTGGCTGTTGAGGGAGCTCGGAACATCAGTGACGGTAGCAGATCCTGTACGCTCCGGTGCATGCGAGTGTTAGAAATCGTGAGAGCCTCGAGGTCGAGCTCGGGCGGTGGTCCTGCAGATCTAGTGTGGCGCCGGGCCATGGGAAAATCTGGTCTATCGGAGTTCTGGACAACCGGACTGTGAAAACGATGAATGATTTCGGTAAGATAGAAAAAATGCGCGGTGTCACAGAGATGCTAGGCGATAATAGAGTACCGGGATCGGTAACTTCGTGTTTTTTAGCAATGGAGTTCTAGAATTCGAACACTAGATGGTCGCCAAATGGTAGCTCCTCCTAGTAAAATCCTACTCGGTAATCAATACCCGAAGGGTCGGTAGCTACCCGGGGAAAGGAGTCTAACAGAATGAGAGGTAGAACCTTATAAACTCAGTCGGTTATCACACAACCGAGGAGGGACAAACTAATCAGAATCTAATACAAACATAAACTATTCAGTAAGCAGGAAATCAACAAAAGAGTACTTCAAACACGAAGTCAAGTATCTGGGAAAATGTGTCGTGCCAGTGAGGTTGGCTCTATTGCTTTTATACCACAGTACAACCAGATCTGACAGTTAGGTCAGATCGGTAAAAAAGTGTTTCCTAGATCTACCTACTGGGGTAACTTGGAAAATTACCCGGGTAAAACTCAGACCGGTAGACCTACCGATAACTCCTAATTTATGGTTAACACGACGGCCTGTCGAAAGGAAGTTTGGGTCGAACGGGAATGGAAACCCAAACTAAGGTCAAGAGGCCGCCGATTTCTTTTCATAAAAAATGAAAACTATATTTTATTGCCTATTTTCAGTAGATTTCTTTGGACTCTCAACAAAATTTGGACTCTCAATCCCAACGACCTCTCGACTTGGACGGCCATAGTGTAAAGCGGCCCTAAGTGTAAAGAATTTTTTTTATAGTGTCCATTTCCGAAAGGGGAGAGTAGTATTGTCCCAATGTCTCCTTGTCCGGTGGGCACTGGTTCATTAACCTTACGAACAGACACTTTATTCACGCCGTCCCCTTGCTAAAAAGGGACCAGAGCTACTAAAGTTGAGACACCCATTCCCGACTAGGGACACAAAACCAATCAGGCCTAATTTCTAGATTTTGAAAGGGAAGATGTACCTCATTTGTACATTAACCCTTAAACGTCAAGAAGCACTAGTAGAAGTCTTGTCTTATGTGACAAGTCTTTAGTGACTAAATGTCCGGAAAGACTAGTCTATAATGACGCAAAGACCACTTTGTGTCAATATGGAGTTGTCTTTCCGGACATTGAGTCATTAAAGACTTGTCACATAAGACAAGATTTCTACTAGTGAAGGCCTGGACGGGGCAGCCCGGAAGGCTTCTAAATTTTTGAAGGAAGGATTTTGTAATTTTATTTTCAAAAACGGCGCTGCAGTGCACTGCTGGCTAGCATTGTAGCACTGTAGCACGGTGGCACTGCTGAACTTCAGTTGCCCTAACTTCAAAACTTGTTCAATTTGATAACTTTGATTGCTTACCAACAATTCCACAACCTCTCAAATGAGGCAAAAATTTGGAATCTAGATCGTTTTTTCAACAACTTTCAATCCTCACTTGATTTGGTTGAATTTCTTCTTTCGCAACTTTTTTCTTCATTATTCTCTTTTAAATTAGCCCATGGAGATTACCTTGACGTTTAAGGGTTAAAGCATATGATCGGTTTTGGACACACCTACAACTTTGCACTTTAAAAATTTGTACTTATTCAAATAATTATCAAATTCTTTTAATTAAATATGAAAATTTCTTAACTTTTGTAGTGCTAAAAGAGGAAATAATCAAAACATCAATTCATCTATCCCAAGTATAGTACATGTCTTGTTTGATCGGTTTTAGGTGTCTCGACCTTATGTATTTGTAAAGAAATTTACAAGGCGTTAGAACTCGGAACTCATTCATTGAGGCCCTCTTTACACTACAAACGAGAAGCCGTGGAGAAAACCTCACAACGGCCATGGCTCATCCTTGAGAAGCCAACCTATGAACTTGACGGCCTTTGGATATAGTGTAAAGTGAGAAGGGGCTACAAAAGAAAGTACCAGTTTTATAAAGTAAAGTTCTTATGTATTTCTTAAAAAATAAAAAATGATTGGTTGTGAGAATTTTAGACCCACCTCTTGAGGTGGGCTTGACAGAAAATCCGGGGCCTTCAAAAATTTCTATTTTTCTTGCTACGAAGGACAAAAGTGTTGTCCATGTCATTTTTTCCTCCTTTTGTCCCTTGGACTAAAAATTTAGTGTGTAAAGTGACATTCTTTGGTCTTCTCAAATTTTAGGCCTCCCATTGGTTGAAATTTCTCTCTTCACGGCTTCTCGCCTCTAGTGTAAAGAGGCCCTGAATCCTCTGATTGGGAATGGGAGATGGCGGGGGCGGGAGCGGTGCTTGAATTTTGGAGGGAGATTCGAATTTCGGGGCCTCTTCGGGAACCGAGAACTCGGGGTTCTCGGCGTGCGCATGGCGAAGGGGAACGCGGGCATCAAGGTCATGGCTTCGCCTTCAAATCCCGCACTCGGCCAGCTCACCGGTCATTTCTGAAGGCTGCCTCCATTGCCATTTTGCCTGCTTCACGTTTTGTATCTATTGCACTGTACTGTACGCTGGTGATTTGGATTAGGGTTTGAAGTGTAGTCGTCATGTCTGGGAGAGGGAAGTCGAACACTGCCCGGAAGAAGTCCGTGACCAAGTCAGTGAAGGCGGGGCTCCAGTTCCCCGTGGGCAGGCTCGGGCGGTACTTGAAGAAGGGTCGCTATGCACAGAGAGTGGGGTCCGGAGCCCCTGTGTATCTGGCTGCTGTGTTGGAGTACCTCGCTGCTGAGGTGAGAATTTCGTCACAGTGTGATGTGTGGATCTAGTAGTGGGGTTCCCCCTGTTGTGGATGGTGATAAGTTGTTTGTGGTTTCCAGGTTTGTTTTTTGGGGTTGCAGAATAATAATTGAGTGGTGGATTGTTGGATCAGGTTCTGGAGTTGGCCGGAAACGCGAGCAGGGACAACAAGAAGAGCAGGATCATACCGCGTCACATCCAGCTGGCGATCCGGAACGACGAGGAGCTGGGGAAGCTGCTGTCAGGGGTGACGATTGCATACGGAGGTGTACTTCCGAACATCCACAGCGTGCTTCTGCCGAAGAAATCCGCTGCTGGAACCGGGGCTGGAGAGAAGCCGGAGAAGGCTGAAAAGAAGGAAAAGAAAGAGAAGAAGGAGAAGCCTGCCAAGGAGTAAGGGGGATGTGTGGTCTTCTGAGCTCAAATTAAAATGGTGTTTGATAACACCACCTACTCTGAGATGTTCTCTCTCCTCTGGTTCCGTGCTGTGCGTTATGCGAACAGTTGACTTGTTTTTTATTTCCAGGTTCCTGCGGTTTTGTACTGCACCCTTATCGTGCTTGGTGTATCAAGTTTCCTTGTGCATGCCGGTAGATGAAAACACATACAGTGGAAGTTACCAGGCCTATGGATCAGTCAGTGATCGTTGATGGATTTCGGTGTGTTGCGAAGTTGGTCCTTTGCTAATTCATTCGTCAGGTGATCGAACATCGACAATCTGGTGAATCGTGTATGTTGCTGATACTTGGAGGTGGGGTTAACTAGATGAATCTGACGAGTAGAGGGTCCGATTGTGGTAAGAACCGGATCATGTTCAAGTACCTGTGCATTATTTTCACAGTTTAGTTGTGATGGGTTTGATTAAAATCTGTGCTTGCTAGTACCGGTAGATTGTGCTGATGGTGGAACTTAAAGCAAATATAACTGGGAAACACTCAAAAGATCTTTTTGGCACATTTGCAATATCATTGCAAAGATTACTACTGACTATCAATTTTGTGCAAGTGGATTTGTAGAGCTTTTGGGTGGCCAAGTTGTGTGGGTCGCTGTGCAGGCATCGAAGATGGCCTCTCCGGAAGAGGAAATGGCTGTTGGGTTGTCGATGCCTGGGTTTCTCTTCGACTCACTTCTTTTCTAGGATGAGTGAGTGATTGCAGTGCTTGTTTTGGTCAATCTGTTTTGCATTCGGCTTGTTTTTTATGACATCAATCTACCGTGTTCTCCCAGATTGGATTTTTCTTTATTGCCTGGAATTTTTTGGCCTTGAAAATTCTACCAACATATTCTAGATGAGGTGCACTCCAAATTTAGAAGTTAAAAGGACTTAATGATCTATGGACTATCTAATTTTTAAAGAAATAGGAAAAGTTTACGGGTCACGTTGTGAGAGGGAGGCTCTTTTCACTTGTGGACGAGCTGCATGTCTTGGAAATTGGTCAGTCTCTGCACAATAGCGGAGAATAAAGATTTAGAGTGTGATTGTTGGGCAGAGTAAAAGCTCAAAGACTTCGGTAATAAGCCTACACGTATAAATTTTTTCGTTAATACATGTAGGGTATCTCTGGGAGCTAAAGAAATTCACAACCGAAGCTCACAAGAAGTTCAACGTCGGACAAGAAGTTCACAACCGAAGCTGGCTACAATGGGATAGATGGTGACAAATTCTTAAGCTGAAACCAATCCCAAATGATTAGATTGTGAGCTCGTTGTAAGCAAGTTCATCGCATTTTGAGAACAGATAAGTTTGGCAGAAGAATGAGTGAAGTGAAAATAATGAACTTTACGCAAAGTGCAACAGTGTCAGTCCAACACAATTTGAACACAGTTCTAGTTTTAGAATATAAATGTGAGAACAAAACTTTAATTGAATTCAGATGTTGGATGTATTTTATGCCTTTTTGCGCATTTTTTGAGTAGGTCCTCTTCATGACCGTGAACTCAAGCAATAGTGATTCAGATCCTCACGCCCATGCCATGCATCTCAAATCCATACTCATAGCAATTCTAATAACAACTCGTGACCCTGCCGCGGCTAATGAGCTCATGGATGGCCAAATTCTTTGCACTGCATAACGATTACTGTAAGCTTAATTGCTGAAGCTCAAACTCACAATAATTGTTGGACCTCGGCTGCATTCCTCATAGTTACCTGACAATCGCAAATTTCAAATCACTACTAGCTAAGGCCTTGCTTCTCACTCAAAACGGTGTCAGAGTTCAGTGTACACACTTGTCCAATGTGACGAATCGCACTCATCAAATCTTGAACGCCTGGACATTGAGTGCGAAGTGGCGCCATTTGACTCACCTTCCGAGTGAAAAATGATGCCTTGTAGTGAATTCATTTCAAAACCTGCATTAGGTCAACTGGGATTATGAAGTGATTTAATAAGCGTGCTTGAACTTATACAGGAAGAATTTTCATACATGTAGCAATGAGTGTGGGATGAATGGAGGAGACAATAACAAAAATTGAACATTGTGGCAGTAAATACCAGGAGCAAAGTACCGCGAGATCTCTCCAATATCATCTAGGTTCCAATAGAGTTAACCGAAAAGTCAGCTCAAAGAGGAAAGCTTTAGCAAACTCCTCTTGAACTCATATGGAAATATAAATAGACCAAAAACTAGTTCACGATGAGTTGGGAGACGACCTAAAGCAAGCCACTGCCATTATTCTCCACACCTTGTAATGACTCCCACACCTCCTACCAAAGCTCCAAGCCCAGGGCCCACAAGGGGACAAGTTATGACACGACACTATTCAACCCAACTATAGCTGAAAAGAGAGGTTAGAAGGAGGTTGAAAAGGGAGGTTCTATGGCCTTCTTTTTGGTTAACTCTAATATCATGGATTTTTTTCAAAAAGCTATAGGACAACTCAAACACGACCTGGTTGGAGCAGAGTGAAAGACAATGAACAGTGCGAGGCAGTGCGAGGCCGGACAGGGGAGAGCATTGAGATTGGGACTTAAAATTGGGACTTCGGATTGCGACCTCCATGGGCTCCTTACAGTGGATGGCCGGCCGCCGTTCATCGACCTGCGGATGACCCAAGCAGCCCAAAAGAGGACCTGCCAAGTACGTAGGGGTCCATTTAACGTGACCCAAAAGTAAAAGAATATTTCTAATTTTGGAATAGAAATAGTAAATAGACTAAACCTAAATTTGAAGTAGGGAAAGTAAAATGAATAAATATAATTTTAAAATAGAAAGTAAAAGACTATTTAGAGATAAACTAATAGTTCCTAACTTAGGATATAAAGCTCGAGGGTGGGAAGGTAGAGGCTCTTTTTCTGTTGAGATCTCTTATCTTTGTATTACTCTTAGAGTTTTATAAATGTATTTATGAATACATTAGTTCTAACATCGTGATTTTTATTTTATTATTATTTTCTTCATGCGGTTCCTAACAATTGGTATCAGAGAACTTTGGACATCAACTCTCCCTCCATAATAATTACAACCTGCTCGTGTTCATCATCATTTAGCTAATTTAGCTATGCACTACTCGTGTATCACATAATCATGATGAGACTCATTTCACGTACAACTATGATTTTGCATTAAGTTTTTGAAGAACTCGACATGAATTTCAAAAGATATACATACCTCCTCTATTTCTGTGCACAGTTCGTCGTTTTTTTCTTTTATCACAGGTATTAATTCATGCACAAGGTGTTGATTGTTTCTTTCTTCCTCTTTTGTAAAGCAAAATGCACAGTGCATTCTGTACGAGTATTGTTCAACCAGCCTTCTCTTCGCTTATAATATTTTGACTATTGCTCCCTTCAAGGACAGAAGTCGAGAGAGAGAGAGAGGAATTTTGAAAGCATTGTACACAAGGGGATTCAAGTCTTTGACATGACGGTTTTATATTGTCCAAGTTGCTACATTGGAAGATACTAAGGAGGATACCAAACGCGGAAAGTTAAGAATGAGCCTCGATAAAAAGGCAACATCGATGAACCCCGCAATATGGAGTGATCTCCCGGAGGAGTTGTTGCAGCGGATCTTTGCACGTCTGCCGTTGGCAGGTATCATTCGCCTTCAATGCCTATCCAAGCAATGGAACAAGATCCTAAACTCCCGTGATTTTAGGCAGGTCTGTGCAGATGCGCATCCGAAGATGTTTGCAATTATCACTTCCGGGTATAAGGGTAGCGCCCCTGGGAGCTTGAGCGTCGAGCTGTACGACTTGAGATCAAATACTTGGTATGCAATGCAAATTGACTACGGATACCAGCGGCGGGTGTTGTACACGATGAACGCTTCTGATGGAGGCTTGGTGTGCTTTGCTTGCTTGGCCATAGCTCTGATAGAAGGCCGGGAATCATTATCTGTCCTTGTTTTGGTTTGCAATCCATTAACTCGCGTTGTAAGAGCACTTCCTCTCCACTCTCACTATAAGTATGTACTGACGATGCTGCAGCTCGTGATGGATCGTGTTAGCAAATGCTATGAAGTGCTGATTGTAAGCACCCATAAAAATGGAGACCTTGTAGGCGCCGAGGTTTTCCATTCCAACACTGGGGCCTGGACTACCGCAAACCTGGCAGAGAAGAGATACTTTCCGGGGTTTCGAGACCAGTGGTATCGAAACTTTCTCGACTATCGTTGCGATGAAGGGGCTCCTTGTGTCAGTTGTGTGTATGATTGCGCAGAAGGCCATTTCCTTAAGATCCCAGCAGTTGCTGATTTACTTGGACACGAGTCTTACTTTCCTATGCACGATCGGCTCTTCGTGCAAGATCGGCTCTTCGTTTTGTGTGGGAAAGAACGAGAAGCAATGGAGGGAGGGGGACTTTCGGAACCAGAGTATTTTTTTGCAGAGTTCCAATTCTTGGAGAGTGAAACAAAATGGTTGAAATTGAAAGATCACCGCAGTACCAACTTGGGGTTTTCTAGGTCGACCTGGTGCATTCTGCGAAAAGTGTTCGCATGCAAGGGTTTTATGCTGGTAGTTACTAGAGATTTTGAGGAATGGTTGTATGATCTGTCTACTGGGAAATGGCATGCCCTCTCTCTAGGATTTCCAGAACTCTCTCAAGAGAATCTAATGTGTGAGCTCCAATGGGATGTTGTTCCGTAAAGAATGGGGCATTCTACGTACTTAAGAAACCAAGTGATCAACATCGTAGTTTGCAGTTTCATGAGGTTGTAAAATTATGAGGTTAGAGATTTGTTCAATACCAACCTTAAATGGGTGGTGAGCCCAATTTTCTGAATTGCGACCATTTTCGTCTGCGACTCTGCGTCTTATGGTGCCATTTCTTCTATATCAAGACTACTATAGACAATGTGTACGGTCAAAGGAAATATTATTCGTGGTCTCTGTAGCATTCAGCTATAGAGACGTTTGAATCTTTGGGGTCACCGTTTTTTCTGTCATTTTGGTAATCAAGCGTGCGGTAGTTCTTCATTTGATGTACTTTGATGCACGTGGTCAGTTGGTTGTGGATTTATGTATCTCTTAGAAAGAGCCACAAAGTTACTACTTCTTCAGAGTATAGAATGTGTGAGATTCATGTGACTGTCTCCAGCTTTTGCTCTGAGATGATTGAGTTGCTTCAAAAGTTATTGTGCAGTGTCATGCTTGCAATAAAGACAGTTTGGTGTTGGAACATCATGCATAATTATATTGATGAATAGGTGCATTGGTCATTTGCATCAAAGGCTCTTTGCAAGGAACGAGTCGGGGTGCTTGCAACTCAGTAGACATACAATATCAGAGTTTATCTTTAGCCTAAAGAAATTCCAACTTGTCTCAAAGTTCAGTGAAATATAAACTTGTTGTAACGTAGTTCTGTTTCAAAGTACAACTACAGGTCAAAGTTTTGGAAACAAAGTTTTTATGTTAAAAGGATCATAAATCTATCATATAGTAATTTTCCACAACATTTTCAAACATGCAGAGAGCCATTATTGAGAAATCAATTGTGGGACCTTCTGGGAAGCCAAAGTCAACACCTCACTGTAGCTCATCAAAGCAGGCACCTATAAGACCTCAGGGTAATCAAACCACTCATGTAATCTCATCATCAGCACAATTAAGCTCCTGCAAGACATTTAAATGAAAGCGATTGTGAAAGAACAGAAGATCCTCCACATACTTACAAAAGTGAACATGAGAAGAGAGCATCTGGAAACTGTCTCAATTTTGGCAAATCGTTCTTGTAGTGGAACAAAAATTGAATTCATACAACAGGTATATCCTGTAATCCAGACAACTGCGAAGGTAGGGAGGATTGTAAGGGAGATTATCTGGGATACCCCACAGCGCTCAAGTTTCCACCATCATGCATGTAAGATCCAGCATTCTGTGCCCCTTTCCGAAATTTGGATATGGGTGATGGCCTGATATGGGTACCCCCTCCAAAAATAGTGTGATTTTTGGGAAATATCTGTTTGGTAAGGAATAATACATTGAAAATTTACAAAAATTAGAGGGTGTTATAAACACCATAGCATTTTCTATATAAACAAGTAGCACGGAATTTCGGCACAAATAAAATGATTTAGACATAAATTACACTATGTGAGACGCGTAAAAGTGGTACCCATATCATGCCATTGCCCATATATATTATAAATATATGTTATGTGTGTGTGTGAGGTCGTGTACGCTATACATGTAGTAAGGTTGTGTGAGTTCATCTCTGATTCGTCTGGATCCTTGGCAGGTTGCAAGCATGATACGTACTAGTAAGAGTGGAAATGAGGCACTACTTGGTGAGTTAGAGGCTTTTCGGATTGACGTCTTCTTGACCAGATGAGGGCCAGCTGAGAGTTAAATTTCAAGGTTTTGCAATTCTAGATCAGTGCTTTTCCTGGAAATTCAGGCTTCTGGTAACTTAAGGCAGTGAGTTCTCAGGCTCCAGCCACCAGCATCAACACTTGAGGCGTATAACAGTTAATTAATCCTACCTCACTAACAAGCACTGAGTGTACGCCCGGGTTCTGGTCCAGGTACAATGCAAGGACCTAGACAAGTTCTGCAGCAAGCTGACTGAAGTTGTCATTTGGACGGAGAATGATTAAAAAGCACAGGGAAATCAAAACTCAGGTGAAGGATATTCGTTTATTATTTTTGTGTCCTCACGAATCAATGTGGGCTGCCTAAGTTTCTGTTTACTGGATTCAGTGTTGTGAATCATCATGTGCATTGCATGGATCATGGTTATCACATTCATTGCATGATTGGCCGAGTATGCACATCTGCATTGCATGGGTGACTGAGTGTAAATAATATGTATTGCGTGGTTGGTTGAGTGCAGGGAATGGCAAAAGTGTTTCTGAGAAGCAGAATATAAGAATATATATGCAGGGAAAACAGAAACTCAGGTGAAGGATATTTGTTTGTTATTTTTGTGTTGTTACAAATCAATGTGGTCAGCCTAAGTTTCTGTTTACTGGATTCACTGTTGTGAATCATCATGTGCATTGCATGGATCATGGTTATCACATTCCTTGCATGATTGGTCGAGTATGCGCATCTGCGTTGCATGGGTGACTGAGTATAATATGTAAATTGCGTGGTTGGTTGAGTGCAGGGAATGGCAAAAGTGATTCTGAGAAGCAAGCTACTGGAGATGGTGGGTGCTTATGTGGACTTGCAAATTGTTGTTTATAGCAAAAAAAAGAGTGGTGACGGACAATCTTGAAGGTAGGGGTCAGCGTTTGGATCCAGTTCAGTGGCGCTTGTACTGTACAGTACTGTACAGTAGCCTCATCAAATCTTTGCACTGTGGAGTATACAGACTCATTGTTCAAAATAATGGCAACGAACTGGGTTCACCACCTGATGCATGTGTCCTATTTCAATTACACAAATTCACATTGCTGTGGCCAGCAACCATTTACTCAAGGGTAATGGAACATTATTATTGTCTCTCTTGCAGTTGCAAGGAGTGATGAATATGGTTGCAAGGAGTGATGAATATTATAACTACCTTCAAATAAATTAAATGGTAAGATTTTTAATTTTAATTTTATTGAATTTTTATTGTTTTCCTATGTGCAACTTGATTATTGACCACCTTACCACATAAACGGAAAAAATCTTTATATGCCAAAACAATAAGATCATTCATAAGTTGCTAGGAAGAAGTGATTACCATATAAGGTCCTTACTACATGATCAAAACATGTAGAGGATGCTCTTTTATAGAGCTTGCATGTTTCATATCTTCAAGTTACCTTTCACACTCTTTAAAAGCCTTTTGGAAGTGTACGTTCCACAATCTTCTTGCCTTTACATGTTGCCTTAAAAATGCAGCATGTGATTTCCAAATCTAAATCAAACCTACAAAGTTGATATGTGTCATCATTGAAGAGATACTTCATGTTCCCTCAAGTAGTAATTTAGTCATTTGGGGTTTCAAAGATACAATATTAACCTTTTTTCACATGATAAAAATCAAAACCATTAGGAGAAAAATGGGGTCCCAAAGGGGCCCTCTAAGCTTGCCCGTGTTAGGTGAACCGACTGCCCAAGCACCATTTTCTATGTAAACCCATTGGTGCAGTCGCTGCCCGCTGACAGCGTCGGAAGCCGCAGTGCTGGCAGTGTTGGCAGTGTCGGCTCTGCTGGCAGCGTCGATTGGCGCGACCCACGGAACTGCGCTGCTGGCAGCCACGGTGGCACCATTGGTGTCCTCATCAAAAGTGCATGGGTTGGCCCAAATTTTGCTCCCACGTGACAGTCTCCAGGGCCCCTTTGTGACCACAATTTTCTCCTAATGCAACTTCAATCCCACTATTAGGAATGTCATAGTGCAAACTTCACTTTGCAACCCGGCTCCTATGTAGTACACAAGTGCCTCTCCAATTCGTACTCTAAATTAAAAGACTCCAGATTACCAAAAAAAATTGCATTCCTCTCGCGAATTGGAATTGTAGGGTTTTGCCACATCCCTTCAAAAACATGTGCAAGAGTCACTTTTTTTTTACAAGAGCTCAATGCAAAGCTTGTAGCTCAAACGTGCACAAAAAATGAAGCAAATACTCTCATTGATACTCCTTTTACTATAGGTTGGGTGCATGGAAGATTGTAATACTTATTGAATTAGTAGTTAATTCAATAAGTAGACAACCTTTACCAATGTGGCTTTGTTCTGTTGGTCTAAATGTTTTCTATGTTCCCTCGTGCCCCGTTCCCCTATGTTCTTTGTGCTCCCTGTGCTCCTCGTGTTCCTAAGCGTTTATATGTTCTCTTTGCTTTTCATTTTTAGGATTAGTTATTTATAATTTAATTCAATTTACAGTGACAAACTTTGATTAAAATCCATAATTTCCACGACATAGGTCCAAAACTACGAAATGACTTTAGTGCATCCCTACTTGCCGAGAGCTTTCCGACGATGCTAAGGATGACATCAAAAACTCCCTTATTCCATTTTCATAATTTAATTCAATTTATAATGAAAAAACTCATTAAATTTTATAATTTTCACACCGTAGGTCCAAACCCGGCGAAACAAACTCTTTGCATCCCTCCTTGTTGAAAGTTTTTTGGTGGTATTAAGAACACCCTCAATAGGCGCACATTCTAAGAGATCTCAACATTACAAATCAAACAAACTACTTTGATGGGTACACCGATTTATTTATTTATGGGGTAAAAATAAAGTTGTTTTCCAATCCCTTATCAAAGTAAACTACCCTCGGTCTAAAGAGGTTTTAAACTTGTGGGATGTTCAAGAGAGCTCGCTAAAAAACATAAGCAGGAGTTGCACAAAGTGTTGAATTGACTTTTGAGTTTTTTTTATTGCCTTGGGTGTTTTCAACCAAACTCAACCCAACCAAGGGCTACATAGAGGGTTCGTTTAGGTTGGATTTGGGTTTAGTTGAACAATGGAAGGATGCACTGTCCAAACTACTAGTGTAATTTTCAATCAAAAGAAGGGGACCATTGTTGAGATTTTTTCTCATGGTTATTCTCCTTCCCCCCCCTTCCCACATACACACAAATCCAATGTTGTTTTTAAGAGGTGGATCTCAGGTTCACTTCGACATCATCCATAATGTCTTAACACCTCATTACGAACTGCAAACTTCTAGGCCTTAATGTTACCATGTATACAACTTTGCATTGCATTGCATTGGGAGAATCACTTACAATCAAGAATGTTGAAAAATGCATGCTTTAAATTCGGAGGTTGGTAGTGAGAGCTTCATCACTATGACAGTGAAGTTTTGGATTCGAATTCTACTAGACTAGCTAGTACTTAGCTGACCGTTTTAGAAAAATAAAAGAAAACTTTTATTGAGATAAAGACATCGAACACACTCTCATAGTATAATAGAGCATTGGGAGCCAACGCTCTTTTGCAATGGGACCACACTCAATTACAATTAGAAACTAAGTATACGTGGCAATGACACAGCAGTTCCAAAATTAATCGAATACAAATAACATTCCCTCATTACTTAAAAAAGTGGATCTAAGTGAAGATTCTCTTTCAACCTAGTTTTCAAAAAGATGCTTCATTACAATGCTCTATTATGCTATGTCTCTACACTATTAGGACCCGTGCTGTTGAGCACATTGAGCTTGGGTTGTCTCCTTAGCGCGGAACGGTTGAGTGAGACAAACCGAGCTGCATTGTATAATAAGATTACCAAATTGCTCTCCTCATACACCGAAGATTGAAATCATTTTCTACCCAAAAGCACCTAAAATTTTCCGTGTGCGGTGTGCATGTCTGCCCCCGTCTCTATATCCCCGGTGGTCTTGAATGCAGAGCACTATTCATGGCCCCTCCCTTTTTCTGAAATTTCCATTTTAGGCACATTCGGTGCTTTTTTTGGCAATTATTTTTGTGAATTTTGGACCAATGGCCCAAGTTACCCCCGGGGGACCTACTTGGGATTAAAAAACCATTGGAGGAGGGGGTTGTTTTTTGAGGTGGACCCTTACAAGGACAAAAGTAGGGGGCAATTTTGTCCCCCATTCATTGAAGACCACCGGGGGATTTAGAGAAATCCGATGTTTGCCTAAGGTAGAGGGTCATATTTCTGACCGGGTTGTATTTCCGACCCCTACTGGTTGGGAGATGGGTGTCAGAATCCAGCCAGCATGGTTTCAGATAGTGTCCAACAGTGTTCTAATTTCGTCCATGCTTGGAAAAATCAAGAGCTTCTGATTGGTTCTGATTGGTGTAGAAGCACTCTATTTTCAGAATCCAACCTCTCATGAAAACCATGACTCTATGAGCGGTTAATGGTCACTTTAAGCTTTCAGACTTAAAAAATCATAGGAAATTGTAGAAATGCTCGAAAAATGTTTTTTTTGGGGATGCCTTTGCAATAGCTTTGCAGAGCGTCCAAAAATTATAAAAAAATTCTTTCACAAGTCTAAGTATGCAAACCTGAAATTCAGTCGGGAATTGGTCCCACTAGGGTTGGATAACCTATTACCACCAACTTAAGCAATCTGGCCTATTTTTGGCAGTGCTAGATTCCCAAAAAAAATATGACTGCATTCGAAATAGGTTTTGATGAGGATTGCAAAAATTTGCAACATCTAATTCGCATTTGTCAATTTTATACAAAATTCCAAAGTGGAAAGTAACCGTTTACCCATACATCACATACCAATTTCCTAAGTTCACACTTTGTTGTTTCTAGATCCGCTCATGAGCTAACCCAAAACCACCAGCTATTTCTTCGCAATTCTTGGCATGCCATTGGTCTACTTGAATAGTGAAATTGGTGGTTTTGGGTCTCAATTGTGGTGGCTCCAAAAAAGTTGTACCTGTCATAAATGGGGGAGGTGGTGGTAATAGGTTATCCAACCCTACCTTACTTGTGAACACACGAGAATACGCGCCAAAAAATGCGGTGACGTGGCAGTCACGGGATCCCGCCAATTCTTCTCCGTTATCTTCTCGCCGTAACTTCGTGGGCAAGGATTTTGCCACACACACTGGCACTTTGTAAAGCCCCCCGCAGCATCAGGCATTGCATTGCGTCGGAGTTCCAAGTAAGTCTTAAGCTTAGCCGATTGATTCACTTCATTCGGTTTGTTGTTGAGCGAGATCATCAATGGGTTCGTCGTTTCTGGGATTGAGGATGCCCAGCAGCCTGAGCATGGCGCCCTTGGTAGGCGCGGGGGCGGGGGCGGGGCGGATGGCGCCCGTGGTGACTGCGGCGGGATTCGCCGTGGCTCCGGAGTTCGGCTACGTGGTGTTGACGGCTTCCGCCAGCGTCGTCCTCACGCAGTGGCAGATGATCCAGGTAACTCACTGTCCACGGTGCTTTCATTCAGAACTAAGACGAAATGATCGAGGAATTAGTTTCTTTGAATAATTTTGAAAGTATAATTCTGGACACCAGTGATCTCAGAACCATTTTTATGACATTTAGAACATTATGCGACCTCCCACATAAATGGTATCTACTTTTGCTACCCAGTGCATACAATACTCACGACATCTCTATAATATCCGGCAATACCCTTTATATATTAAGGTGATACCATGATGATATCCGCGGATATCACCTCATGAAGTTGCTACATGTTTATAATGTTTATATCACGATGAGCATTCTCGTTACATTTCAAAAACAAATTCTTGTTCTTTCTTTGTATGTTTAGCAGCCCCAGTTTTTTTGGGTAGAAATCCAGCTAATTTTAGCCAGTTTTGAGATCACTGGTCACCACGCTTGAATGGAAGCTGGTTTCATATCTTAGTTTGTAAACAATCTGGACACTTTGATGTGCGGGTTACCACACTTGAATTGCATTGCATGTGCATTTTGTGTGTCGTCGACATTTGATTTTTAACATTACTCTGTGATTATGGAAGGCTGCCCATGATTACATTGACAAGAAGAAGTGACGGATTAGTTTTTTTGAAATTTGTAAGCAATCTGGACACTTGAAATGCGTGTGGCAACACTTGATTCGAAGCTGGTTGCATTGCATGTGTGTTCTTTGTTTGGCCGATATTTGGTTTTTGCATTAACCTGGGATTATGAATGGGAGGCTGCCGATGCTGACATTGACAAGAAGAAGTAGTGGCGTGAGATTATTATTTTATTTTATTTTTAACCCCTAAAGGACCAAGAAGCCCAAATCGGGCCTCATGTTTTTCTTAAGCAGTTTTGAGTAGATCTTATGTGGACTTCTTTTTGTTCTAATTTTTTTTTTTTTTTTTTTTCCCAACACATGCAATGTTCGTCACTGATTCCAGTGATATAAAATTTGGTCTCATCTAAATTATATTTTTCACATTATGATCAATTGAATTTTTCAATTTAAAACCATGAATCCTTGGTCCTTGCACGGTGATTGGTAGTGCACGGTTATTAGGATGTCTACGACAAGTTTTTTGGGAAATTTGTAAGCAATCTGGAGACTTGAATCAAAGCTGGTTACATTGATTTGTGCGTTACCACACTTGAAGCATTGCATGTGAATTTTAAGAGTTGCTAACGTAAATCTTTCAGCTGTGGAAATAGGGGTCACAACGTCACCTCAATCCTGTTTGTTTATTTTGCAATCAATGCTCTAACCTAAATCTCTGGCGCCAATGCAGGTGGCTCTCCAAAGGAAGAGGAGTGGCGTGGCCTATCCTAAGGTCGAGATTTCATGCTTTTAATTTGATTTACAATAATGTGGAAAAATATTATTCAGAATAAAATTTTATATCACTGAAGAACATTGCATTTGTTAGGAAACAATCACAAAAGAAAGTCCTCAAAAGTGCAAATAAAAAAGAACATTACCGGTAGGTCCTTGGTCCTTTAGGGGTCAAAGAGTAATTCTCAGAGTATCTGTGGATCGGTGGTTTACTAGAACATTGGATCTAGCAGACCTCTAGCATACTTTTTGTCGGTGGTCGTTGAAAGCCTTGTGGATTTCGCATGCACAGTTTGTGTTACATAATACTCCCTCCGTCCCAAAGTTATTGTCAGGTTTGAAAGTGCTTTTTGAAGTAGTTCAAAAAAATACTTCCTTGTGGCTAATTTTATTTAGGTTGCAATGAACACATGCAATGTTCTTCAATCATTCTAGTGACATAATTTGGAACCCTTTTTAATCATGTTTCTTACAATATGACCTACTTAAAAAAGCACTTTCAAACATGACTAACTTTGGGACGGAGGGAGTAGATTATTTTTGTGGTGGACCGTTACCAGAAGTTTGATATCTGTATATATGCTAACAGTTTGATTGCATGTAACTTTCCTTAGATGTATGAGGACACAGAGGGTTCTGTTTTCAACTGTTATCAGCGTGCACACCAGAACACTCTGGAGAGTTATCCTGCATTCTTGACATTGCTTATTCTCGCTGGACTTGCGTACCCGATCACCGCCTCTGCGTAAGCCACCTTCCTTCCGTTAATTGCTGTGTCAAGTTGTACATCTGCTCATAATTATGACCTTGCCTCCTACGGTCTTTGCTTTGCAATTAACCCTTTTAGGACCAAGAGGCCAAATATGGCTTCATGTTTTTTTTAGCAGTTTTGAGTGGGTTCTATGTGAAGTTTCTATTGTTCAAATTTATTTATCTTTTTGGTCAACACATGCAATGTTCTTTACTAATTCTGGTGATACAAAATCTGGTCCTATCTGGATCATACTTTTCATTATATGAATGATTGAATTTGTCGTTTTTAAACCCTGAATTCTTGGTCCTGAAAGTGTTAACCTGTAAATGCCAATTCTGTAAGCGGACAAACAGAGAGTCCACTTTGGAAGCTAATTGTCAATTATAGTAACTTTGAAAACATGTTTCAGTTCTAGTGTATGATTACGTCTTTCTATTGATACATTTTTTTACCTTTCGTGAAACTTCCTTCACCCCTAAACGTACAGACCCTTTGAACACAAGTAGATGCCCTAGAGCGTCAAAAACTAGATATTAACATGGCTCAAATGTACATGAGAGGACCATTGCAAGCATAAAATCTACCCTTGAACAAATTTGACATACTTGCAATTGGAGGCCTCTCCAATGTTATCAACAACTCCGGCCCCATCACAAGAGTTTTTTATTGTAATTGGTAAAGAATTTAATAGGCTTAGAAAGGTGAGTTGGATGAAAGTCGTCATCCAAGATTGCATGAGAGAGTTGTAATGCTTTGAATCTGTTCGTGATCCAGTTTCTGGACGCGGGGACGTTTAGGGGTTAAGGATTGATTTCAACTCCTAAAGATAATTATATGGAAATATATGCCACTTATAATGTCAGTTTGTGCTCACACACTAATTAACATCGGTTTGTCTGAGCAGACTTGGCATGCTCTGGGTGGTTGGACGCGTGGTCTATTCACTTGGGTATGTAATTTTCGCAACTTAATTTCTCTTTTCACCATTTGGAGGCTATGTATGGTTTATTCTGCAAATTCTCAATGTTTGTTTGTGCATCCAATTCGAAAGAGTCTCAAGGTTGAGCTAACTTTAGAAAGTTGCAAACTATACTCAGAGGGGTTTTGCTTTAGAAAACCAGCTTTATTTCCTTAATCTATGATCAATAAAGTAGACTGAGAATTATTTGTGGGCTTACAGAGGGATTTGTATCGTGTTAGTACACCTTTGAATTGACATATATAATTACTGGTGTTGTGTGATTCTGGCAGGTATTACACGGGGGATCCTAACAAGAGGCATAGAGGCGCCTTCCACAATTTTGGACTGTGGGGATTGCTTATTACAGGCATTGTGTTTGGAGTCAAGACTGTCATGCCTCTGTTGTCTGCTTGATTGATTGGGTCCAAATTAAAGTCCATGTACTGTGTAAAACATGTTTTCCAGTTGTAATACCGTAGTAGAAACATTACCATGATGCTGAGTTACACATAACCTTCATCATGTTTATATCAAGCAAGTACAATTGTCTGAGGATTTGGATGAAGGACCATGTTCTCTAGACAGCCGGTGTGATTTTAGCTTGTCACTCGGTTGTTAAGGGAAGGGTTGAAAACGTTCTTCATCAATGCCAAATAATTTGTCCAGTTGGACCAAGAAGCTTGAATTGGGCCTCATGTTTTTTTTAAGCAATTTTGAGTGAGTTCTATGTGAAGTTTCTTTTGTTCAATTTGTTTTTTTTTTAATTTTTACCAACATATGCACTGTTCTTCACTAATTTTAGTGATACAAAATTTATTCTCATTTGAATTATATTTTTCATGATATGATCAATTGAATTTGTCACTTTAAAACCATGAATCCTTGGACCTTGCGGGGTTTATTGCAGGGTTTGAAGCTTCAGAACACTAGTAGAAAAGGTGGCACTGTCGAGGGACATGCCCATGCAAGCAGTGCCCAATCCCATGCATGCACAGTGATTTTGCCTGGGCATCTCCCTGGAGAGCGCCAACTTTTCTACTAGTGGAAATAGGAATGTTAAAAAGAGTTCTTGCTCACTGCCGAACGCAAGTTTGGACAATTAGTACTGTATCTGGTTGTTAGGGTCGGCATGTCACGTTGAAGAATTAATTTTTGGGGAAATTGCCTTTGAACAAATGCCAAATTTTGTGAATATTTTTCAAGATTCTCTTTTTCACCATGCAAAATACATATTTTGTGAAAAAATAATTTCCTAAAAGTTTGGGTATCTCTTTTTAAGATCAGTTTTTGTTCACATCAATGTTCACAATTCATAATATCTCTTTTTAAGTTCAGTTTTTGTCCACATCAATGTTCACAATTCATAATAATCAACCTTTTTGGTAAGCAAGGCTTGCATTGTGTTCTATACAAATGCAATTTGGAATGATGTTTCATCGTTACATTTTCAATGTAAGGTTATGGAGTTTTGAATTAAAAACCCGCATGAAAACTTCATAGTGCTTGTCACTTTAACTACTTCAATTGCTATAACCAAATCATGAACACAACACCAAATGATACAAAAATCTCAAGTATATACCACACTTCAAGATATGGTTACTCTTTGGTATAAGTGCTCACCTTCACTTGTCCTCAGAGCCTTTTCTTTTTTTAAATCAGATTTGTAGAATGAAAATAATAAAATTTGAAGGTGTGAAAAGCCTAGTTAAATAGGGGTTATCCCCTAAATGCCTAGTACAACCCTCTTTAAATTGGGCAATTTTGCAAAGATGCAACATAAAATGAAATTAAGAGGGATGTTTTGAATTTGATGTATGAATAAAAATTGTACATTATGAATTTTAGATTCTATCTATATGGTTAAATCTATGATTGCAATCACCAATATTTTGTATAAAATCTAAAACTTAAAATTCAATTTTTTTTGTAATTCAATCACAAATAAGATAATAACAATCTATGGATGAAATTTGTTGCGATGGATTGACATGTAATACTCTAAGTGCAGTGATTTTTGGATGCTTCGTTTTAAGAGTTGACTTTTTCAAAAGCGCTTTTGAATACTTTTCAAGATCTTGGAATTTTCTTTGGTGAATCACTACAACATGAAACAAGGCATAAAAATTTCACAAATATCCCCTTTCTAATTGGTTCTCACATGCATGAAGCTAACTTTGCATAAAATCTATAGTAAAAAAATTCACACCGCAGAAAAGTGCATGACGGATGAGAAAACGAGGATGAAATTTGTAAATTGTTGAAAAAATGGACGTTTAGCAATTAAGGGTTAAGCAGGTTCATAATAAGTGTCGATTATAGATGCACATACGTTACATCTTAACTTGTACTTGTTGGAAGGTGCAACTCACTATAGTAAGTTACCAATGGACATTCAAGCAAGTCATACTTAACGTCCAAGGAGCCCCGTGCGGCCATATTTAGTCGATTTTTAGACAAACATTGATTCTCACCTAGTTCCTAATTTCAAATGAAATGGTCCCAACTAAGAAAGTGTGGGGGCTATTTAATACTTTCTAGTCCAATTTACCATTCTTTAAAATTGCTAAAATTGTGTTTTTAACATCATTCTAAAGCTCAAAAACCCTAAATTCCAATATACATTGCAGAATTTTTTTTTAATCAAATTTCTTTTTATATATGCTCAAAAAGCATGCCACCTACACTTTGTTATTCATCACTATTGCTTACAATCTCTCTAAAATATTCCTACTATTTTAAGTATTTTGAAAATTACTATGATATTTACAAGAAAAAAAACCGTAATTTTTGTGGTAATAAAATTCATTTTTATTACATAATGATGAAAAGATCAGGGTAAATCAAGTTAACAATAACTTATATGAGAAAAATACCAAAAATAATGGTGTATTTTTAAATGTGAGATATTGATAAGGTTTGACCAAGTAACTATATTATAGACATTGAAGGGTTAATTAGTAGACACGATTCAAGAATTGGCATACATTACATTCCTTAACTCCTAACCGTCCCGACATTCATATTTTGAACGTTTTTTGGGTTGCTTTCATCTTTGAAGAGCTGTGACTTTTTCATATTGTGTTTGATTTCAATGAAATTTTCTAAAAGCTCCTCTCATAATGTCTTGTTTACATGGTAAAAACTTCTAATCAATCTGAGATGTAATGAATTTTTGGGAATCATTTTAGTGCACAAGTCTTAATTTTGGACAACTTTTGTGCACTTAGTTGATGGCTACAACTTCGGGGCTTGTTTTCCTTCATCTAATGTCCGTTTTCAATAAAAATAAAAATAAAATTGGGTTAGATTCCTCTTGAAGTTTAGTTGTCATGGTATTGGTCCGAGATGACCCTAAACTACCAAGGTGATGGTGATAAGGTACCCAAACCAAATGGAGAGGTTGATGGTTCGATTCCCGGTTGTGAAATTCTCTTACTACTTAATTGGAAAAACTTGCTGCTAGTTGCAAAAAAATGCAATTCGTGTGTTTCCAAATATATATAGTTTTCATGGTAAAATTTTCATGTCAATCTAAGTTTTTTTGAATGTTTGAGAGTCGTTTTAGTGCACAGATCTATTTTGGACACTTTGCTTTTTGCGTCAAATGGGTCACTGTTTGGGCTACTTTTTGACGTTGCAAGGCCATTGCAGTACACATTTAATATTTTCATGAGTTTTTATGGTACCAATGTGTATATATGATGATTTTTAACCACTTTATAGTTTAAATTTTTTCATTTGACTATGTTTAAAAATCGAATTACACCTCTGACGTGTTGCTAGGAAAATTCCAGCATCCTCTTTTAGAACTAAAACATTATGATTTTGCAATCTATGTAGCCAAATGATTCCAAATTTGATTCAAATCATCTACATGTATACTACAAGATTGTACATTTGAGATTTCTATACCTCACTTACATTTAAACCTACAACACGTCAAAAGCACTAAAGCCCAAAAAAGCTAAGGATGCTTAGGAGTTTAATAGAAGTGAGGAGTTCCTTTTGACTGGTGAGGAATTTTGTACTCAAACGAAGCAAGTAAACTATCTCATTAGATTGTGTTCGCACGTCATAAATTTCTTTGGGGTTCTTTGTTTTTTTTATCAAATTCTGTTCGCACATCACGGGATTCTTCTAATGTTTTCTTTTATATATATATATATAAAGAAAATGAAGAATTCCATATGCCTTCAGTCATCAAATTTCAACAATTTTAAAAATGAATCAATAAGAAATTAACATGAAGTAAAATTTCATACATAAGGTTCAAAACTTTGAATTAAAAAGTAAGGCTGATATAGTTAACCGAAAACAGAACACGAGTTCTGACCCCCAAAAATTTAGGAAGTGAGAGTCTGTGCTATCCTGAATTGTAGCCGAAATCAAAGTAAAAGGGGAAGAAGATACCCTCTATCTATAATTTTAGACACGAGCTCTAAGGTGTCAGAGTCACCTAATTATATCTCAAGTGGATGTGGGCCATGGCCTCCAAGCCTTGGCTCTCTTTGAACTCACCTTCATCTCAGTTTTGCCTCCTTTGTGATGGCAAAACTAGTTCACACTCCTTTCTATTTTGAATTCTTTGGAAACCATGCTAGTTTGCTTGGTTGCCTTAGATACGGGTCAAACTCACCTCACCTAACATGTATTTTCTCTTCTTTTCGGTTAACTCTAATGTCAACAAGAATTGTGCATGATGGAGAAGAACTGACATTGCATCAACATGACACAACAGCTATACATTCAATTGAAGCTGACATGAATTAAGAGTCTATTTGTCCAATACCCCCACACGAAAGTTCACACTAGAACTACAACTCCCCTTAATTGAATTGCAGAGGTGGGGGAATTTATCCTTGAGTATGAGGACCTCAATTATAACAATGAAAACTAACATGAATTGAGAGTCCATTTGTTCAAAAAGCTCAATGAAACTACAATTCCCCTTTCAGAGGTGGACTCTATGCTCGAGTACGAGAACCTCAAGTTAAACAAAACTGAAAAAAAAGACTAGAATGTACAAACTACATGTTGTGGACTCCATCCTTAAAAACTCCTCCCCGGGTCATATTTACATTGAATTTATATTAATCTAACAAGCCTAGTAATCATTTCGTATCAAAATATTGGTACAATCTGGAACAGAGGAGAGAAAAGGAATGGCAAGAAAGAGGTGACCTTATTACCGGTAGACTCCATGCTTGAGTATGAGAACCTCAAGCTGAGAAAATGACAAGAATACACAAACTACATCCCTATCATTTACATTAACATTGACTCCACGTCAATCTAATAAAAAAATTAGCCTCAAAATATGTACAATCTAGAGGAAGAGAGCAAAGGTCTACAAAGAAGGCAAGCATCACCTTCAAGTTGAGCTACCTCCTAAAAATACTGAAAATTCGAGCACAAAATAGACTACACGTTACAAAGGTTCGCCATAATAATCATAACGCTAACCCCAAGGCCATTGTGAATGAAGAGTCTGTTGGAATAGTTCGTCTATGACATGGATAGCAAGGTCTACCATTGATGATAGACTATGATTCGAACCAAAATTCAAGAGAGAAAAACTCTAACGTCTATTGGAGAAGTGCTGCTAACTGAGCCACTAGGACGAAGTTCGCGCATGCTACCCTTAATGCCCCCTTTTTAGGGTGGACCGTATTACCACAATGAGATTTACCCCTAAACGTCTGAAAGTGCCTTTGCGGCCAGTAGAATATGGTGTATTTTTCTATGGATCCAGACCTTTTATAGGTTTGAGTTCAAAGCAAAAGCTGAAATTTACATCAATGCAGTTCTAGTGAGCTATTGAGATCCCAATTTTGATAGCAAATGCCATTTATACAGCCACATATCTACTATCCCCATGGGACGTTTAGGAGTTAACATTCACTTCATGTCAATCAAACTAATAAACAATTTTCGGTCCGGAATGACCTTAAACTACCAGATGATGGAGAGGGGTACCCTTAAGGTGTTGCCGGGGTACCCAAGGGGTACTCTACCGGATGAAAATTCCCTGGCGATGGGTTGCTAAAAGTAACTCGTCAACTTTGCCGCGGGTTGCAAAGCAACCCGTGTGCTCCAAAAAAGAAAACAAACAAACTAATAAACAATTTTGAGTGGAAATATGGACAGGAGAGGAAAGGAGGGCGAGCAAGAGCGTCACCGAAACCCTAATTCCAGGGCATTGTAGAAACCCTAATTCTCACGACGCCGAGGTTTTGTCAGGATTTACAGGAACGGGAGGAAAATCCGCTGGATTTTCGAGCGACGAGGAAACAGGAGAAGAGTCCTGCGGATTCTTGAGCGGGCGCGCCAGAAACGTGGGCTGATCCTCGCCCGCCATCACCACGTACGTCAACTCCGCGTCGCCGGCGTCCTCGCAGCGCTTCATTTCCGCTTCGACGGGAGCTGAAGGTCCGGTGGCTTGTGGAGCTGCGGAAGCCGCGAGGGCGTTGTTGCGTTCGATGTCCGCCCCCCTCGCGCGCCGCACGCGCCGCTTGTGGTAGATGCACTGCACGCAGATCCACAGGAACACGAGCGTGAAGATCCCGGAGCCCAACATGATCAAGAACAGCACGTAGATCGGCACGCTCCGTGACGACGAGGACGGCGCAAGCTCCATGTCTGGGCCCCCCCCTCCGTCGCCCGGTCTCCATCCATCGTCCGACATCTTCTCAAAATCTGCTTCTCCTGCATCTGTGCATTTCCTCATCAGTCAAAACCGAAACAAGATCGGCTATCCGTTATACTTCTAAAGTTGAGGTGAAGATTCATCACTGAATCCGCCTTGGAAAGAAATCGAACCAACGACAGTAGTAACCCTGATTGCATGTTCACGCCATCAATTGCAAAGGTGTCAGAAAACTTCCTCATCAGCATCACTCAAAATCAAAGCAAGTTACATGATAAGAATCCTCATTCAATTGCCAACAAAAACCCACTAGGTGTAAGATCATCAATCCGTTGGTAAGTTAAAGTGAAGATTCATCACTGAATCCGCCGTGGAAAGAACTCGAACCAACGACAGTAGTAACCCTGATTACATGTTCACGCCATCAATTGCAAAGGTGTCATTCGATCGAAGAAACATTTCCTCATCAGCATCACTCAAAATCAAAGCAAGATACTCCTCATTCAATTGCCAACAAAACCCACTAGGTGTAAGATCATCAATCCGTTGTAAAGATTCATCACTGAATCCGCCTTCGTACCAGATGGCGCTCCAGAAATCCAAGCAACGACGTACAGCAGTAACTAACCCTGATATATTAAGTGTTCTGACTATTTCTTTCCTGATCAGCATCACGAAATACATGCTAAGAATCCTCATTCAACTGACACCAAAACGAGATCAGCAATCTGTTATCCTTCTAAAGTCGAGGTGAAGATTCATCACATCCGCCTGGCACTCAAGAAATCGAAGGAACGTCGACAATAGTAACCCTGATTACGTGTTCTGACCATCAATTTCAAAGGTGTCATTCAACTTGCTCGTAAGCATCGTCACACTACTCACAACATCATAACATGCGTTCTGGTTCTAAATTTGAGCAAGGGTTTCGAGCTCCCGAAGATTTTCATAGCACAACCGCCTTGGAATGAAATGAAATGAATTGTTGAGGGACTACCGAACAGAATGGATTACCAAGAAATTGAAGCAACGACTTCTTTCGAAGTACCTGAGTTACGAGAGCGTGATCTGACTATTTAAATTGCAACTGGAGTGAGAGTCAATTGCAAAAGATTAGTCGAAGGCAGACCAACCTGAGTATCACCAACAATCAAAAGACTTCATGCTCGTCGTCGTCTGCTCAAAATGTACACAAGCAAATGGCCTCGCGCTAATCAGTCACCACACTTATTAATCAATCCCGGCATATTCGGTGCAGGTACCAACCACTTCGGCGACACTATCAAAGGTGCTTGTTAACTTCCGTCCAAACACTGCTGTCAATGGATCTGCCTACTGTACTGTACTGTGCTGATTCATAAACAGAACGGCGTGCGTTCGTTGTGGGGACACCCTGACTTGGTCAAGGACTTGACTCTTCTTTTCGTTTCCAAAACTGAAAGCTCGTCAACGTAACGACTCGCAAAGGGCAGAAAAGGAGATTCTCTTTGAGACTGGAGTCAAAGAATTGCCTACACAACAGCATATAGGGGTATCGCTAAGTGGGAATTTCAGCTCTTTCACTACACACAACCAACACTAGCATACATTCAAGGTACTTAGATGTATTAAGATATGATCGCTCTTCGTTTTAAGATCTATTAGTGAACTGATTCTAGTTTACACTCATTCCTAAAATCCCCAAGTGAGAACATACCCTTCAAGGTAAGGTAGAAATGCAGCCTTAACTACTCTACATCACCAACATGACATGGAGATACTCAAATTAATTGTATAGACCATCGAATATTCCATGTAGATACCATGGTGTGATGAGAAGGAGTTCAGATGAGATAGAGAACGCAAAACCACCATTGGTAATTGAATTTGTCGGTTTCAGGTTCATTGTCGGTTTTAGGGAATCCCTACCTTGAAAAAAAGGCCGCTGGACAGGATATGGAATCAGTGAAAAGTTCTGGTTTTACTTTTTTATGATCAGGATCCAATTGTACAGGAAGACTGGTTGTTAGGCCGCTGCTACCATGCCCGTCATTCTTCCTTGCTGAATGGTGGCTGCTGCTGCTAAATTACACTAATAAAAATACAAGGTTGGTGTCAACCACTGGCCCAGTCATGAATTAGCACTCTCCTCCGAGCTCTGGGAGGATGGCCAAGATGGGATGGCAAAAGTGGGACAACACTACAGCAACATCATATCTCAGCCTCTCTCGAACACTAAATGGAATAAATGAGATGGGGTAAGGCTTCACTCAACCCATTCCAAGAATCCTTGACAGGGTAAGTTAGTTGAAGAAGAGGCCCTACATGATGCATGCATGCTACTGGCTATTGGCTACAAAATCGTGGAGCTTGCTCCGCTACCTGAATGGGTCAGGAAAAGCCATCCCCGGTCTTGATTCTGAATGGACTGCGTTGTGGTTCAGATAACTCGACACGAATGGGATCATTGCAGAAAGCAAGGCACCGGGGCATTCTTCGTGTGGGAGATGACCACAGCTTGGTATTGCCACTAACCTCTGCAGAACACAACAGAAAGGAACGTCAGGGTGACTGGAAAAATGCCAAGATTGAACCAATACCAGAGATCTTGTTGACTTGGAAAACAGCTAACATGAAGTAAGAGACATACCGAGCCAGGAAGCTGTGATGCCAGGTGCTGAGCAGATTTAATGGGCACCAGATTATCTTGAATCCCGGCCACAACCAAAGCAGGCAAGTTCGCAACACACCGCACCAGATCCGCTGCATTCGAGCTGGACAACACCGCAGTGGCCGATGTGGCCTTGCTAACCTCCGACAATGCCTTGTCCCAGTTTTCCACATGAAGAGGAGCCTGCAACAGAACAACGTCCATGAATAACAGCACAAAAACCTGTGTGATTTCTGTATAACATGCCTGCATCATTTTAGTGAAAAGGAAGCAGAAGGTATCCGAGCATACCTTGTAAAGATCCAAAGTCTCAGAGGTGAGCTTAGAAGCATCATGCCAGGCCCTGCGTGTAGTGACCTGCGCGATTTCCGAGCGCAAAAGTGGCCTCAACATGTGACGGCCGAGAGTTGTGTGCAGCAACACTCGCGCAAATGAGGGAACAATCTCTCGTGCAAGACTAACACCGACCAGAACTAGTCCTTTCACTTCCACCTGCATGACATGAGATCGATTGTATTTAGCCATTTGATATTGACACGGCTGTTAGTGAAAATACCAAAGAAAATAACGAGTGTGTGGATTGCAAGAACGAACACACATTTAAGGCATTCGAATCAAACCTGAATAGAATCTCTAGGTTTCAAAGCCTTAGCGGCAGCCATAAGAGCAAGTAAACCTCCATCGGAATGACCGACAAGAACAACAGAGGTCAGCCCCAACTCCTGACAGAAGGCAAACAGCAGATCCACCTGTATCCCACAATAAAAAGCCTATGTAAGAATCATTACACGATTTGGAGACAGTTCAAAAGCAAATGTCAAAACAAAGACTACATGAAAAGCATAATCAAAAATACCTGAGTCTGAAGCTCGTAAGGATTTGGTAGCCCTTTCTGCTCCCACTCCGTTCTTTGGGGCCGTGTAGTCAATCCCCACCCGGGTCGATCAAAGGCAACAACTCTACAACCAACCTCCCTGGCTACAGAACTCATGACGTGCCTCCACGAAAAAACCCCACCTCCAAATCCATGGAGGAAAACCACCCCAGAATTCTCTCCAGAACTCACGGGTCCCCTCTGAGTTTGCTGCATGATTGCAGGCCATCCATTCAAGGCTGGTGCAGTGGTACCCCAAGAGGGAGATCCATATGCTGAGAAGCTGTTCTCACCACTCAAAAGAGGAGTATGAACAGAATACGACGTTTGCAAACCTCCAGAAACGGACGGCCGGGTGAGAGAGCTCCATGCCGTGGAGAAATTTCCATGTGACAAGCTCCGTGTATACTGAGGCAACAGTTCATGCCTATCATTATAACTGTTCCGCGACGGCACTTGACTATACGCACTCCCTTCGATGGATTTGTAATGCACGAGGAGCCCCTTCAGGTCCAGAAACAGACTGTCGTAGTCTGCAAGCAGATGAGCAGGCAAATCCTTGTCGTCGTCCTGCTGTGGCTTCGAAATCATGTTGATCTCCAAATCGTTCTTCCGGAAAGATTTCGGTGACGAAACGGTTCGGGAAACGCGCTGGTACATGCTCTTGCTGGCCGAGACCTCCATGTCGGATCTGTCAAAGCAAAGCTTACGTCGAGCCTGACAGCGAGCTTTGTACGCTACGATGATGTGCAACAATGCAAAGATGGCCGATGAAACTAAAAGCAACGGCAGCCCAAACTTATGTCTCCTTTCAGCTGATGCAACCGGCGATCCCTTGTCCGTGTCGTAATTATCATACAACGAAGCTTTTACTGACAGAAACACGGTGGTCCCTATCCCGGATACAATTGTGATTAACAAGTAAGGACCGTGGCAGAGGCTCGGGATACCACAAACAGCATAAGCACCTGTAACATCAAAAAAAGTGATCATCAGTCCTCGTAACCCCCAAAGAAAAAAACCTTCACGTTCGATGAAGAGAGTAGGAAAGATGCTTACAAAGAGCTGCAAGGGAACGACCCACGGACAGAAGAGGGATGTCAACGAGAGAGCCCCGGAAGCTGTAAGTCGCCCAGTCGGCTCGGAAGGAGAAACATGATCTGCAGCATGTAAAAGCCGAGAGCACAACGAAGATGTCTAAAATGGAGACGAGCAAAGGCCCGGACGAAACGAACAGTGAGCCGACCATGTTCACTAAGAAGAACAGCGTCCTTCCACATCTTTTCAGCGTTTCTAAACTACCCCGTCCGGCACCCCGACCGGAACCCATGATGCAAGTAGAGCCGTTGGGAGTTCAGAATCTTGTTGCGCTCAAGCACGAAACATTTGCAAATGCTATCAAGTCATTGACGCCACCCTGTGAGGAAATCGTATTGTTAGTTTCGTCAAAAGCAAAAACAAAAAAAAAGACACACTGCCTCTTTCCTGGAGATCGCTCTCATCCAACCAAAGCACAACAAAGTTTCTCTTACCCCACATAATCGAATACCTAGGGGAACTCGTCTCTCAACTTGATTAATAACGAGTCATAGAGCAAGCAGTCCACCCGAATAAGAAACACAATATTTATAAAACTACATAATCCTACCCGACTCTCGAGACTATCAAAATCAATTTCTAAGTGCATGATTAGACTCCGCTTGCAACGAAATTTTCAAAACACTTATAAACGTCTTCTAATGTCCAATCAAGCCAAGATAATATAACACGGCAAGATCCAACTACTATTTCTTAAAACTCACAGCTAGTCGACTATCAATGTACGAATCCCCCTTTCCAAAACACAAACCAACCCCCTTTATCTCGAACGAAATCCCCCTTCCCAAGACACACACAAACCCATTACTCTCTTCACAACATTACAAAGGGAGAGCTGCTGGCACTAACCTGCAAAACAGAGGCGATCCTCAAAAATTGTCGTTGCGTGACAAGACGTTGGTGGCATGGGGGAAGAATAAAAATAGCTGACAGGGGCTGTGTTAAGCTTGTTCACAAGCCACCGGCCCAGGAAGGAACCAGAAACGCGTACGATGCAGCAACGGAAGAGGACAAGTGATGAGCTCGGGCGAGTAACTTAGAGAAGGCTCGTAAGAGAGAAGGAGGTGGTACCCAAGTACATACAAAGGTAGTCCCTACCCCCGGCGCGGCCCCCGCTTGATGCTGGGGGCTCCCGCGCTGGCTGGCTCTTCTGGCTGGCAGCCCTGGATCTGCGTGCCTGCGCGCCTCCCTTGGCTTGGCTTGGCTTGCCAGAGAGCTGCACTCGCAATCCAGCTCGCAAAGGCTGCCGAATTTTGGACGCTGACTGATGAATGCTAAGCTGCAACAACAACTACTGCACACGCCCCCTCCGTCGCCGCAGGAAATGCACGAGACCAACACCGCAGCTGCGCCCGAAACACCCCTTCTTCTATGGCGTTCCTCGCCACCCGCGCTCATAGGGCAGCCTCCCCTGTCACCGTGGTCTCCCAGTTTCCTATTTCCCCGCCAGCTGCCTCCTCCCGTACACAACAACGTCGGATTTCCACGGGTCACTACCACCCACAGGATGACACCTGGAAAGTACTTCTATGCTGTACCCTTGCTTCACTGGCTGTTTGGTCCCCCTGATTGTGCAACGACGGGTAAATATTGGTCACTTAAAATTTTACCAACGTGATTGCCGGAGGTTAATAGCAAATTCAACGCTGATGACTCAAGTAATTATTACTTTTGTAATTTTATTTCATTTACCAACTTTTGCATGTTTATCAAGAATTTCTTTTCACATTAGAAAATTATTTTATGTTGAATCCGTCTTTAAATCATTTGGCATTGGGTGTTCTTGTGTATTGTTTTAAAAAAATCAATTAGAAAGTTATTTTATGTTGAATCCGTCTTTAAATCGTTTGGTATTAGGTGTTCTTGTCTATTGTTTTAAATAAATCAATTAGAAAGTTATTTTATGTTGAATCCATCTTTAGATCATTTGGCATTGGGTGTTCTTGTCTTTTTGGCGATTTGTAATGAGTTCGCACACCTAGATGCTCTTCTCTCTCCAATTTGTCATTAATCATAAGTGAACTCCAAAATTCAATTAAATGCAATCATGTTTACGTCACCCATGCATGATTTCCTTGATCAAAAATAGTAATTGTGACTTTCTACTAGTGATATCATTTGTATGCAAAACACATACCACGTCACCAAGGGTTCTTAGAAAATCATACTTATCTAACAAAACTTTTGCAACAATGCACAAATTTTAACCATTTAGACACGTGGAGTACTAACCGCTACATTTGTAATCAACTTCAGGTTTTGCAACCATCTCTTTTTTTTAAATGTTGCGACTGAAGACCCATCACTTCTTCAAATATGATGCCCTTCATAACTCGCAGTACAATCTAGAAGGGCTTATGATGTTGTGGGTTCTAAAAAGAAGAATGAACTGAAGACCCATCACTTCTTCAAACATAATGACCATGAAGTCCTGTAATACAACCTAGGAGGGCTTTTGATGTGTTGGGTTCTTAAAAGAAGCATGAATTGAAGACCCATCACTTCTTCAAACATAATGCCCCTGAAGTCATGTAATACAACCTAAAAGGAATTATGACGTGTTGGGTTCTAAAAAGAAGCATGGACTGAACACCCATCACTTCTTCAAATATGATGCCCTTCATAACTCGTAGTACAACATATAAGGTCTTCTGATGTTGTGGGTTCTAAAAATAAACAAGGACTGAAGACCAATCACTTTTTCAAATATGATGCCTTTGATGACTTGTACTACAACCTAGGAGGGCTTATGATGTTGCGGGTTCTAAAAAGAAGAATGAACTGAAGACCCATCACTTCTTCAAACATCATGCCCCTGAAGTCATGTAATACAACCTAAGAGGGCTTCTAATGTGTTGGGTTCTTAAAAGAAGCATGGATTGAAGACCCATCACTTCTTCAAATATGATGCCCCTGAAGTCATGTAATACAATCTAAAAGGACTTATGATGTGTTGGGTTCTAAAAAGAAGCATGGACTGAACACCCATCACTTCTTCAAATATGACGCCCTTGATGATATGAAGTACAATCTAGGAGGGCTTCTGATGTATTGGGTTCGAAAAAGAAGCATGGATTGAACACCCATCACTTCTTCAAATATGACGCCCTTGATGATATGAAGTACAATCTAGGAGGGCTTCTGATGTATTGGGTTCAAAAAAGAAGCATGGATTGAACTCCCATCACTTCTTCAAATATGATGCCCCTAAAGTCCTGTAGTACATCCCGTAGGAAGGCTTCTGATGTGATGAGTTCTAAACAGAAGTATGAACTAAAGATCCATCATTTCTTTAAATTTGATGCCCTTGAAGTCCTGTAATACAACATGTAGGGACGCTTCTGATGTTGTGGGTTCTAAAAAAAAGCATAGACTGAAAATCCATCACTTCTTTAAATATGATGCCCCTTAAGTCATGTAGTACAACCCATAGGAGGGTTGTTGATGTGATGGGTGCTAAAAAAGCGCATGAAATGAAGACCCATCACTTCTTCAAATATGATGCCTTTGAAGTCTTGTAGTACAATCTAGGAGGGCTTATGATGTTGTGGGTTCTAAAAAGAAGAATGAACTGAAGACCCATCACTTCTTCAAACATAATGCCCGTGAAGTCCTGTAATACAACCTAGGAGGACTTATGATGTGTTGGGTTCTTAAAAGAAACATGAAGTGAAGACCCATCACTTCTTCAAACATAATGCCCCTGAAGTCCTGTAATACAACCTAGGAGGGCTTATGATGTTGTCTGTTCTAAAAAGAAGCATGGACTGAAGACCCATCACTTCTTCAAATATAATGTTGTTGATGACTTGAACTACAACCTATAACATGTTAAGTTATGCATCGTTACATGTCGTTGCTATATTTAGTTCAACATTGATATATTGAATCATCATTAGTTTTTTTTTCAAATAATATATGTTGGGAAGACTTGTAGTACAACTAGGTATAGTTTATGATGTATTGGCTTTTGAAATGAAGCATGGAAGTCACCCTAGGTGTCACTCAACAACATGTTGGGTTGCACATCGTGACAAGCCTTTGTTATATTTGGTTCAACATTGGTATGTTGAATAATCATCAATATTTTTTACTTTCAAGTACTATATGTTGCCAAGACTTGAAATACAAACTCATATGGTTTCTAATGTGATGGCTTCTGAAAATAAGCATGGAAGTCACCTAACCTCCCTGTCAAGGACAAGTTGGGTTGCACATCATAGCACGCCCTTGCTATATTACGTTGAATAATCACTAGTTTTTTTTCAAGTACTATATGTTGTCAAGACAAAGAAGCATGGAAGTCATCCAACATGCAGGTCAACTACATATTGGGTTGCACATGGTAACCACCCTTTACTATATTTGGTTCAACATTGTTATGTTGAATAATTGTCAATTTTTATAATTTTCAAATACTCTATATTGTCAAATCTGTAGTACAATTTGATATGGTTTATGATGTAATGGCTTTTGAAAAGAAGCATAGAAGTCACTTAACTTGTCAATGAACGGCAGGTTGGGTTGCAAATCGTAGTAGGCCCTTGCTATATTTGGTTTAATATCGATTTGTTGAAGAATCATTGGTTTTTATTTTTCCAAATATTATATGTTGCGTAGACTTGTAATACCACTTGGTATGGTTTATGATGTATTGGCTTTTGAAATGAAGCATGGAAGTCACGCTACGTGTCAATCAACGACATGTTGGGTTGCACATTGCAACATGCACTTGCTATATTTGACTCAACATTAGTATGTATTCGTCAATTTTTATTATTTTCAAATACTATATGTTGCTAAGACCTGAAATACAACTTGATATGGTCTATGATGTATTGACTTTTGAAAAGAAATATGGAAGTCACTCCTCACTGGATCTATAGGTGAGCGGCAGGTTGGGTTGCACATCGTAACATGCCCTTACTGTATTTGGTTGAACATTGATATGTTGAATAATAGTCAATTTTTATTATTTTCAAATAGTACATGTTGCTAGGACTTATAGTACAACTTGATATGGTCTATGATGTGATGGGTTTCGATATAAGCCATTCAACCCGTCAACCAACGACATGTTGGGTTGCACATTGGAACAACCCGTAACTATGTTTGATTGAACATTGATATTCAAGACAATTATTGTTTTTTAGTATTTTTCTCATTCCAGCACTATGAATGTTTTTCAAGATTCATTTTCTACAATAAATTTGGAAAATTATATTTTCAACAATAATTAAACCTTCGAAATGAAAATTAATTTATGTAGGACTAACTTAACCATTTTTGTTAGAATTAACTTTAGTGACTTTTGAAAGGGTATGTTTGAAGTCGTGAGAGTGTTCCATTTACCTGGTCTTTGGGGATCCAAGGGCCGCACATGCTTAGTAAATACTATTGTAAGTGGGTGAAAAGTGAATTTTGAATGCATGAGACGGGCAGCTGGCTGGCCAATGAGGTGGTACCTAGAGACTCAGTTCATTCGAAGGGGCCCGGGAGTAGTTGGTTGTCAGGAGTGTTGGTAGGCGGGTATTATATAGTCCGGGTATCAACTGAGGTTTCAACAGGACAGTTTCGCAACTAATTAACTACAGTACTGATAACAGAATGGAGCGCCGCCTGATGAGTGATGCCGAATTTCCGGTCGTAAAACCTCTGACACGTGCGAAAAGAATCATTTCTCGGATTAGGTCAAAAATATAAGAACCGCCCTTTCGACATAAACTAATTAAATTGCGTTCCAAAGTAATTCCACGTGTTGGAATAGTATTGGTTCATGACGACGTGTCCTCTTGCAATCTGACGTGGCAATTTATTTCGAATCTGACCTTCACGTACGGTCTATGTGTTTGGTTGGAACCTACCCAAAATCATTAGCAGGCTCTTGAATTGGCTTATCAGAAAAGTAATAATGTTTTAGATCCGTTAATCACGGGTCAGAGGAGTTACTAAAATTAAATTAAACTGTAATATTAAGGAGTCATACAGTAGCATGAACATTCACTCTATTTGGATCCTCTCTAAACTCTAATTCCTATAAATTACTAGCACGTACAGAAGTAGCTTACATAGAAACCCTAAATAGCTTTTATACCTCAAGTACAGAGCAAATGGAGGATGAATGAGCGCATGACCATGAATAGAGATTCCTGTATGGCAGCCTTGTATGCTGAAGGAATAACCTGGGCCAGAATCTAGTTTAGTGTATTTAGTGTGTGTCATAATTAGTATTTGTGGATTCTATTCAAAGCTATTTCTCTGGTACTTTCTCCCCGTCTCTATAAGGGGCGGTTTACACTATGGACCAAGAGCCATGACCATGGAATTCTAAAATCTGTGATTGACCCAAAAAGAGCTCTTGGTCCCATTTGGCTTTACACTACCTTGAAAAAAGGAGAATGACCACTAACTTTGAGGTCCCCAAAAATGCTAAAATTTCCCAAATGGATAATGTTTTCATGGTTTACTTGATTATAGTTGAGTCGAAGCAAATGCCTCGACTCAACTATAATCTAGGAGACCATGGGGCTCAAAAATCATTGATTGACTAGTGTTCAATTATTTAAAGAGAAAGGAGGAAAAAGGGGAGGATAAAAGAGAGAATGATGAGCTTAAACTTGTCCCAGTCTAAATCCACTTTACACTACAAAGAGTGACCAAGTCATTTAAAATTGCATTTTTGATTTTTCATGGTCACGGCTCTTGACCAAGAGCCATGACCATGAAAATGATTTAATTTTCATGGTCATGGTTCTTGGTCCATAGTGTAAACCGCCCCTAAGGTAGTAACACCTTAAACTGCCAACTACCCATTCTTGTCTCCTATAATTTCACCTCAAAGTGATTGGGAGTGTACCTAAAATGGACCACAACTTCACTAAAACTTCACTAGAACCAATTAGATGGAACCAATGAGATGGAAGCATTGACAAGTTTTGTCCATGTAATCCTTCTGTTACTTTTGGGTAAGTCTACAATTTTGATTAGGTGTCTACAACACCTTCACTTCAAAAAATCGTGTAAAATTGCTCATGTGTCCAAAAAATTTGATTCCAAGACCCAACACTTCGTCTCCAATTTGCTAACACATTCATGGTTTCACTTCATGCTTTTTGCACTCCCTCGTTACCAATTCCCTTATTCTGTTGGTTTAAGGTGTTACTACCTTATCCCCCGGTGGTCTTGAATGTGAGACCCCTGTGAGACCACTGTTTATGGCCCCCTTTTTTTGAAATTTCCATTTTGGGCACCTTCGGTGCTTTTTTTGGCAATTTTTTTTGCAAATTTAGGGCCAACGGTTCCAATTTTCCCTGGGGGCACCTATTTGGGAATAAAAAACCATTGGAGGAGGGGGTTGTTTTTTAAGGTGGGCCCTGACAAGGACAAAAATAGGGGGCACTTTTGTCCCCATTCATTCAAGACCACCGGGGGATTTATTGAAATCCTACTTTCTCAGGTCCAATGTGATGCTTTGTGGATACTCTCAAACCTCTTTATAAGGACCCTCTCTATAAACATTCTAGAATGTCATACACACTTGTATCAATATTATTGAATGTATCATACTTGTCACACATTCAAACAATAGAGAAGGTTGGCTACCACGTGGTGCGGGATTGGGGTGCATAGGGTGCGGGTGCTGAATATTTTGTCCCATCAACATTAGAACATGGCACATTAGAGTTTGGGGTTTGGGGTTTAGGGTTTAGAATTTAGAATTTGGAATTTGGACAATTTGTTTTTGTTAACGTCGGCGAATTTTTGAGAATAATATGTGAATATACCGCATTTGCAACCCATACCCGACTACCCTTTTTGCATCATGCACCATGCAATATTTGACTCAACAATAGAGATACCCGCAAAGTAAACAATTTGACTCCCTTTCCTCACCTTCTTTTTCAACCTTATATTAGTTATTCCATTCTAAATGAGAGCACAAGGAGTACATGATTTGGCATAGGGGAACTTCCTATGGGTGTAGGGGAACATGTGGTTAACGAATATGAGTGTTGGTTTGGATTAGGAGAATGTGGCCTTGCATTGGGTAGGTCCCATGTTCACATCCTTTCTACTTTTCATCAATGTAGAAAATTGGGGGGTGAATTTTTTTCATATATTTTAGTGACATAACACTTTGCCCCTAGTGCGCACAAACTTTCTACACTAAGAGGACATTACAAATATCTCTAATGAAATGATTTTACGAATATATGAAAATGTTGGGAGCCAAGATGATCACATTCACCCTTAAGTACGCAAGGAGCCCGTGTGGCCATGTTTGATCGTTTTTGAGTCAAACTCTACTTTTCACCTAATTTCTAATTTCAAATGAAAATGGTTTGAACGTACAATGACTACGTATTTTAAAACAAAACAATTAAAACAAATAAACAAATAATTTCATACTAATTATGGTTTGTCCTGAAATCCTATCGATACGGTGCATGGGTACATGACAAAATTAATTTATCTTGCAAATTTGCAATGGCTAAATACCATTGTAGAGGGTTATCTATTCCAACGAAGAACAATTGGTTTTCATTCAAAGTTTACCATGTGTCATCCTCACATAGGTTGAGTCCCGTTTAATTCCTAAAAAACATCAGTAGTTATAATATGGTTATATTTCGGGCCTTATCTTTCAGGGAGGCTATTCATCCGTCGTGTTCAAGAAACGATACTTCTACTAATATAATCCTTTTTACACTACCGTATGTGAGGGTCAGATTTTGACAATATTGTGTCGAAATCTAATTTCCACATCAGATTTTGAGAGGTCCACGTCACCATAAACCAATCACAAGATGACATGTGGCAATCTTTTTGACAAAAATGAATTAATTTATGTCAAAACTAATCATGACGTAGGATATTAGGAAGCCCAATTAGGATATTTGGATTTAGAGTTTCACTGTTCTACATGGTCTAGCCGTCTCAGTCTCAAGGTTTCCTCTCCAACTATCTTTTTGGAGTGATTTTTTTTGAGTTTGGAGAAAGAAAATCGTAAGGAAAAAAAACGAAAAATACTGCTAGGTCCCTTTGTGTCTACCGATACTTTGTTTTTCTTACAGATTAATCTTTAAACATGGAAAAAGCCCCACGAGCTTGTTTTGAGAAAATAGTGAAGAAAATAATGGATTTTCTCAACCAAATTGAAACGAATTGGTGCTTTGTAAAGGTGACGAAAAAATAATGCTAAATTTAGTAAATACACATGTTTTTAGTAAATCGTACATTCCAAAAAAATTAGAAAGAGAATTGGTGGGGAGGGAGGGGAGGGAGTCGGACAACTTGAGACTTTGATGCATAGTAGAGTTGCATACAACGCATGCCAAGATTGTTCAACAATGCCCTTTTTTTCTCAATGTTTAAATCTAGGATTTCAAAGCTCATTGTAGAACCGGAATCTCATTGATTTTTTTTTTGAAGTGACATTGTTCATAGAGGAGTTGAGGAATTTTCATTGGTTATTCACATTATTCAAGGGGCAACTGTTGGAAGCAACTGTCAAAAAATATTATTCCTTTAGGTTGCCAGTCCATGATCCTCTTAACGTTTAAGGGTTAAAAAAAAGTGATTTTTTTGGAATTTTGGATCTTTGGATTTTAATGTGAGATGCTATGGAGTAATCTTTTAGTATTTTTTTAAAAAAGTTTTAAACATGGCATTCATAAATATTTAAGTAGTAGATGTGATCAAAATTTGTGCACATTATTTTTATTTCACGTAAAGACGCATATTTCTTATGATTTTTATTTCTTAATTTATTTTTTGAAAGTTATGTAAAGAAGAAAACTGACTCTAGCCGTGAGGGACCCAGGTGAATGAAGAGTTTGTTAGTGGAAGTGCTACTACTTAAACGACCAAGACCTAGCTAGTGCATATTGCCCTTAATACCCCTTTTGAGGATAGACTCTATTAAATGCATTGTGTCTCTGTTCAACTTTCAATTATCTTTTACAAATACTTTGAAAGGGATTGCATTTGCAAGTTTTATTAAAAAAAATGTTTGCTTTTAAATCTTGGTTTATAACGTGTGTCATCCAAAGGCAATTTCGTGAACTTCAAATTTTGCATTTAAATTATAAAATTAGTGAATACCGTAGCTACCCAACAATTTGGTCAAAAAATAAATATTTAAAGAGGTGCCTAAGATTTTGGAATATTACTGACTTAGTTTGCTCAAAAATAAATAAAAATATATTAAAAGATCAATAATTTTAATTTACATTGTCATATATTACTGCCCAATTTTAATATATTGTTTTTTTGTGTTGTTTGACTATTTATTGCACTTGAATTAATTATTACGCAAAAGGTACCGTACATGAAAGGCAGGGTAGGCACTTTCATGTCGAATAATTAATAAAAGTTGAAACAATGAAGGTTGGCACTTTCAAAAGTAATTATTAAGAAATTGGCTATTAATAGTTAACATTAAATTTTTTTCTCGTTGCTAAAAGTTGTGTTTTATTTTTTGCGTTGAGTGTTATGTTTTGAGTTTGTTTGTTTGTTTTCTTTTTTCCGGTTGACTTTATTTCTGTTGATTTTGACAAAATAATTATTTTCTGCCGACCTTGCCTTCCACGTACGGTACTCAAGCTGCAAAGAAGCTATGGTACGTACAAATGTATGAACTTAGAACAACCCGATGCAAAATGTATCAAGGAAGGGGAAAAACAATAATAAAATACACTTCTTTATTTCATCATTATAATCTCCTATATCCCTTTTATTTTTAGGCTTAATATTGTTCGAACATGTGTTCATATAGGTTAACTTCAAAATACTCCAGTCTCTTCTTGAAATTTTATTTTTTATTTATTTTGATAACTTTGAAAAGACCGGTATACCGTAGTACCATAGCAAGGTCCCCATCCGCAAACAAATAATTAATATTTTTTGAAAAAAAAGGTTCATTCCTCAAGAAATGGATTCCTCAATTTTTGTTTTTGAGAAGGAAAAAAAATTTGAATAACAACAAAATGGCCTAAAATAGCTTTGAAATAGAAAATATAGTTTTGAATATTTTATTTTTGTTTTTTGTCTTCATAATTAGTGTCCGAGGAGAATTGGTGTATTTTACCACAATTCGTTCAAAGGCGAAGAAAAATAATGTCACTTGACACTACATAGGAGTTTGCCACTTGTCATTCCCACTTTCATTGACAGTGCTATGTTCTTTCCAAGTAATGAGAGTGGCATGAGGCGGCATGCCATATTGATTATAAAATTGCCATGTGTCATTGGAACTCTGCATTCATCTGTTTTATACGAAGGCACTATATCTACCTAAAATTAAATAGTGTTTGGGTTTAGAAATTGTGTTCTAGGACACTGAATACGCACATTCAGTGTAAGGTAGGATGTCCTAAAATCACCACCTCCCCCAAATATGACATGTAGATCTTTCTTAAAACCACTACGGTTGGGACTAAAAACGACCAATTTTGCTATTCAAGTAGACCAATGGCATGCCCAACATTGTGAAGAAGTAGTTGGTGGTTTTGGGTATCATTATGAGTGAAAATTAGTACCACATGGTCTGGACAGGGAGAACCTAAAGGTCTGATTTGGGTGACGAAGTTCTCTCCACTTTGAAAAGTTCTATGAATTTGAATATTAGGAATTAAATTGCAAAACTTTGTGCATTCCGTGAGAAATCTTCTTCCAAATGACCAAAACATATTTCTCATAAATGAACTTGTTAAAGCGAGGCCATGTTTCTTAAATTGGTGGTTTAGGTACATCCTACTTTAGTAGAAAAGGTGGCATTGCCAAGAGAAATGCCCATGCAAGTAGTGCGCCATTAGCATGCACAATGATTTTACCTAAACATGTCCCTTGGAGCGCTACCTTTTCTACTAGTGTTGCTATGGTAAAGTAGGATGTTCTAAAACCACCACCTCTCCCAATCATGACATGTAGGGCTTTCTTGGGGCCACCACAATTGAGACTCAAAACCACCAATTCCACTATTCAAGTAGACCAATGGCATGCCAAACATTGCAAAGAAAAAGTTGGTGGTTTTGGGTTAGCTCATGAGCGGATCTAGGAACAACAAACTGTGAACTTAGGGCCGCTTCACACTATGGCCGAGACTATGGCCGAAGGTCTAGAGGCCGTCGATTTCCACCAATCAAATTGCAAGAAACCAAGAATTCAGCCTCTTAATTTTTCACACTAAACCCAAAGTCTAAAGGCCGTTGCCCTCCAAAATGCTTACATGGCAACACTTTTTGATCAAGGTGACGGCCTCTCAAGAGGATGTTTGGGTCGGACGGGAATGGAAACCCAAACTATGGTCGAGAGGCTTTCGATTTCTTTTCATGAAAAATGAAAACTACATTTTATTGCCTATTTTCAGTAGATTTCTTTGGACTCTCAACAAAGTTTGGCCACTCAGTCCCACGGCCTCTCGACTTGGACGGCCATAATGTCAAGCCGCCCTTAACCCTTTAGTGCCCAGCTGACCATATTATGGTCACTGCAACGTTCGAAATGCAAATAGCAGAGAATCCGTGAAAAATCGAACTTCAGTTTTGAAATTCAGATTTTGCCATATACATTACACACCTTCGAAAAAAAGAAAATTTCAATTTGGAATTGTACAACTATCAAAATACCTATCAATAGAACGCAAAAATACTGCAAATACTTGAAAATACAGTAAATACTTACAAATACAACACATGTATTATGCAGTATTTCTTGTGTTTGGAAGTTTGTTATCTTGTTTTATTTTTTGGGATTGTGTTCTCTTCTTCATCTTCCATTAGTATGTGTAATCCAATCTTGACTAACCCCTAAAAGCCCGAGGGGTATTGGACAAAACATAGATGTGTTATAATATGTGCCTTCTATATGTTTGATGTAGTTTGGTTCAATAGACAAAATGTAAGGCAACATTTCTACAAATTGTTTCTACGGTCAAACTTCCAAAAATAACTTTAGGTCATTTTTTAATGAATTTAAAAGCATTAACCTTTGAAAATTTGTATAAATTCTAATTTTCACTTTTAGAGTTTGAAATTTAGAGTGATTGGTTAAATTTGGTTTATCTATTGTAAACTTCAAAAAAACGAAAGAAATGATGGAACGAACATCATTACTTTCCCCATTTAGCAAAATTTGTAACACTAAGACAATGTTGAAGTGATTTACTTTCAAAAAGTCTCCCAATTGGAGTTTAACACGGATTGACATAATTCAACTTGGGTTGGAAAGTAGACTTGATGAAAAAATTTAAAATTAATTTTTTTTTTCAAAAAGTTATTTTTTGGTTTCGGGCAGCCCGTTAAAAACGGGCAGCAACCAAAACATGGTCTCTTGGGAGCTTAGGGGCTAATGTACCCACTTTTATCAATTTTCAACGTGTAAAATTTTGTCCTAAACCGTATATGGATAAGTCGCTTTCACTTATAAAATTCACAATAATTATGTGTGAGTCTATTCTTGGTATGAAATATTGCAACGGAGAGGTGTTGACATAGGACATAGATGAACTTCTTTACTTTCATTTTTGGAATTTTAACCCAAATCTTATTTAACTTTGAAGTCACACACCCCCCAAAGTCTCATTTTTGAGCGTGCATTATACAGTTCAAATACATACTATAATCTTCCAATCCCACCATTGGATGATTATCAAATTTTAATAAAATGTGTGCTCTGCATTTGAGAATAGAATTGTACAACTACTTTCTAATTTAATCTATCCTATTTCAGGTAATCTCAATCACACGTGAAAAAATCCACTGAAATCTAATGCTCCCAACTACACTACCCTGGGCACTAAAGGGTTACGGTAATTGATGAGGTTTTCGAGCGATTACAAGGGGTTGGTTTTACCGTAAGTGGCAGTTGGTAAGGGCACCTGCATGACGTGGTTATTCCACGGGGGTGTCTAAATCCCCCCATCGAGTGTGGCTCGGAGGCCAGCTTCGGGAGGGGGTGGCAGGGGTGGGGTAAAACCTGCCCCCTATTTTTAAGTTGAGTAGGGCCCTACTTGATCTCAATGGGGCTTCCAAAAATATGTTCAGGCCATAGGTCCCAAATTTTGCAAAAAAAAAACCAAAAAAAGTCCCCAAGTGGTCGAAGCAGGAAGGGCCAAAAAAATGAACCCAACCGAGCCTGGCATCCGAGCCACGCTCGATGGGGAGAAATAAAGAGACCCTTATTCCACTTGACATGGGTCCCGCCACGGCCATGGAGATGACTGCCGACTGCCTTACCTCACCTGACAGGTCAGCATGTGCTCATGTACAGTACATGTTTCGTTTTCTCGGTTATTGGTCCCCGTATGGATAATGGGCAAGATTTTGTTCCCTGTGAACTCGACCCCACCTGTAAGTTATTTTGACACCGTCTTCCATTCAGGTCATCCTCCCTTCTGGACCACCCACATGAGCATCATCTGTGGCGTGCTTGGAATGTTGGTGAATTTTCATCCATTAGCCGGAAACCGGGGTCTCTCAATTTTATCTCCAATCGCTAGTACAAAAGGTGGCGCTCCCCAGGGAAAATCACTAACTTATGCATGTGTGGAATTGGGCACCACATGCGTGGTCAACTCCCTCAGCAATGCCACCTTTTCTACTAGTACACTAAATAGGTAGATTAGTGTTAGTTCACTAATTTACATAAACATGTTGTAAGTTTTTACTCTTGACCAATTTTTTTACCCTCTATATTGGTCAAGATGAGGATCTTTCAATAGTATTGGAATCAATGTCTTTAGTAAAAAAAAATTGTCGAGAGTAAAAATCTATATTATTTTCAAATCTTTTAATTATCTAACACTAATCTACCTATTTAGTGTAGAGAATGAATAACATCGGCATTGATAACTTTCGGAACACTTGGTGTAGCAAAGGGATTTTTGCGGATTGGAAAGACTCCCAATCTAACTGGCGGTTAGCATTAGGGGAAAAATGGGGTCCCAATGGGGCCCTGTAAGCTTGCCCGTGTTAGCTGAACCGGCTGCCCAAATGAGCCTCTGCTGGTGCCAGCGGCGGTTTGCAGCGCTGCCCACAGAGTTATTGAAGATGTCGGAGAAGAGCAGTGTGGCACCGAGGCCGGCTTGCTGGCGCCGACGTGGCCGGGGTGTTTGGCCACCGGTCGGAGAAGAGCATTGAAGGCGCTCTGCAGAGCGGAGCGATCGTTGCCAACGGCATGGTGAAGCCGGCGATGGGAAGTTTGTTGGCACAACGGCTTCACGGTGGAGTGCGGCCGGCGCCACCACCATCGCCCACTAGGAAACGCAACCACGAATCGGTTTAGGGTACAATTCGGCGTCTCCAGAGCGGCTGGGGATTACACCTGTGAATTCTTTCCAAAATCTAGCTAATTCGTGCGAGAAGCGTCCGCTGGCACCAACGGCTTAGGACGTCCGGCCAGCAAGTGCACGCTGGTGGTTCTGCCTCCGACATCCTCAGATTCATGCGAAGGTTTGTTGCCACAGCCAGTAGCCGTAGCGTGTTTCTTGATGGCAATTGGGGATTGTGAATTCGGCAACCCTCGGAGTTTGCTGCCAGCACGGTGGGCAACAACGACTTCCGCACAACCCAAGCCCAGGGCTTCCCAGATGGGTTTTAGGAATTATGGCGCTTGGGTAGATACAAGGGAGTTTCTAAAAGTCCGGCCTCGAATCACACGATGCATGCTGTGAGCGGCATTTTTTCCACCGTCCAAGGGTAGGAATTGTGGAAGCCATCCATTTTGCTTCCAGCAATGGTGATTAGCGTTTACGGCTACTTGTTGACAGCGATTGGGTTTAGCGTAATTGGAAACCACCTCAAGGAGAGTCCGCATAGCGTCATGATCGTTCTGTAGCCTTGCGAAATTTGGTCACTGCTTTGTATTTTAGGGTTCTCGATGGCAGCAAGGCGCGCACCTAGTGCTTCGTATGTTCCCCAAGTTGCGCTTGATGCGTGCTATGCACCAATTATCAGGAGAGGTTCTCTGCGATCTGACCGGCCGTGTCCATCAACGTTTCCAGCACGGAGGGCAGCCGGGGATACAAACATTGACTTGTGGACCGATGGCAGCATTTACTCGGTTGATCCAGACTCGGGGAAGCCCCCTCCATTCAGAACTCTTAAGGAATGCCTCCAATTCATATGCCATGGAGAGCTGGGCCTGTATGGTTATACATGTAGATTGGAGCTAGGACCCCAAGGAGGTCCACATCGAAGTGTGTTGGAAATGCGATGTAGACTGCTGCAAGAGGAAGTGAATGAGGGTAGAAGCGAAGCTGCTGTCAGCATCGAACGTCTGGACCGTTGCAGAGACTTAGAGAATACATGCTTGGAATTGCGGGCTGAATTGCAGGCTATACGCGAAGAGATGGACGACAAGGAGAAAACTTATAACATGAGGGTGCAGGATCTGGAATCTGAGGTGCATATTTGTAAGCAAGAATCCGAGCGCGTCCAGCGAAGTGCCGGTGCAATGAAAGACACGCCTGTGGGAATCCGACGTAGGGCTCGGTTGCTTAGAGGGATTCATGAGTTGAATCCTGGTACGGGTGGTGCAAAACGTAGAGTGAAGCTCATCAGAAGAGTGTTGCAACCACATCTCGTGCAAGCTATCAATGACCGCAATAGGGTCGAGCGTGAGAGCCAACGACTACATAGGGATAAAGACTCACAAACTAGAACCGCGGTGGCTCTAGCCAAGATACTATCTAGGCACGAAGGCATGGCCCTCGCGAGTCACCCTGCTATGGGACATGTTGAGACCAAGATTGCCAACAACGTTCTCAAATCGATTGGAAAGCGTGTAGGAGAGGATAAAATTCTTGCTGCTTGTGACCAAGTAGGGGTGTCCCATCGGGGATACGGTGCTATTTACAAAGCCGTGAGGGGTCCCATTGCTGTTTTGAACAAGGATATAAAAGCTAGCATTCTACCCAGCCCCTATCACGTGAAATTGCTTCGGCAGGAGATGAATGCCAACTTGCTACAGTTTATTGGCGAATACTACCACGTTGAAGGTCGACTGGAGCTGCCAACGACGTCCAAGAAATCCAAGAAATCCGACAACATACGGAAGGATGTAGTCTTGACTGAAAAGAATTCATTATTCACTGACCTTGAGGTGGTCCAACAAAGCATGGTGATCTTCTACGGCATCACGGAGATAGGTATGGTTCCCCCTTTGATCTGGTTCGTGGCTCACTGTTTGTCCGGTTGGTGTCAGCAGCCACATTGACTGCGTACAGCAAAGAAAATAGCTTGTTGGCACATTGAATGTGCCCTCACTCCCATTTACAATGGTTGTGCAGAGTTGAGAGGGGCACCGCTGATCTTTGTCCTGAAACTCGACGAGGCAGAGATCGTTAATGGAAAAAAATTTGAACGTGTTAGTATCACGTTGATGAACAGGGCATTGGACACTGCCATTCAGAAGGACCATGAGAAGTACTTCTCAGTACAGTCCAAGCAAGAAATCTGGCCCGTTGCAACCTTCCAGGTGGAGAAGGAGTCATACGATGTTCTGTCATGGATATTTTCACGATCCAAGTTCCCAGCTGTGATTACAGCACAATCAACAGGCAAAAAACTGCAAGTCCCCCGAGTTGGTGAATTCCATGTGGAGTGGCACCTCGCAGCGGATATGAAGACTATTAAGTGTATGTACGGGCTGCAATCTGGGCCTGCATGCGCAATGAACTGCATATATTGTGAGCAAAAGACGATTAAACCTATAGTGGGGACAACAAGTCAGGCAAGTGCTGCCATCAGAGGCCGTGCTAAGGCAAACTGGGCGGGAGGACTTTTTGCGAGCAGTGTGGCAGCACAACCTTGTGACATGATGGCATCTGCCCGGTGGAGGCCCATCTTGCCAATTCCTTTGTCCTGAGTGCACATTTATACACTGCATGCCCAGGTTCGATTAACGGAGAAGATTCTGCACATGCATATCATGTATGTTTGGAACATACAGGATCAAAAACTTAGGGCTACTGCAATTTTGCAGATGGAGAAGTCATTGTCAGCGATCGGGGCTCATGGTGGGAACGTAGAGATTAGAAAAGACCCGAAGCTCAGTGGAAACACAGGCAACGTGCCACAGAAACCATCTCTCAGTGGTGTTGTTGCCAGCAGGCTTTTCAAGCCGAGCGTTTGGTCAGGTAACGATGAAGCGTGGAAAGATGTTTGTCAAGCCGAGAATAATAATACTCACGGTGGTGCGGACCGCATTGCCAAGGCTGCTATGTGGCAAGCCTTTGAGGATGTCCTACCATATTTGACCGGATTGGTGTTGACAGCAGAACAGCGTCTGCAGTTCAAACAGAAGATAGAACATTGGGGAAAGGCGTATTTAAAGGCCTTTGGGGAGGAGCATGTTTCCCATTACATGGTACGTTCGTTAATACGTTTGTCAAAATCTAGTTCTAATCTTGACGGGCCACTTACTTCATCGGGGGAACGGGTTTTAACTGTCTTCTTCTTGGTGACAGCACGTACTTGTCAGGCACTTAAGTTGGTTTGTGGAACAATATGGTAGCCTCGGAGTCTAGAGTTGCCAGGGTATGGAGAAATCTCACCATCAAGCGAAGGCAGCAAATCAAGCACATACAGCTCATGGTGGTGGCTCAGCTCGCATCAGTGTCATTTTGCAACAATTCCAGCATTGGTACCGAAATATACAGCATCGCTACAACAAGAAATTGGAGTGCTTAAGAGTCGTCCATACCCCTGATGATGAAGCAAGAGCCGCCGCTGCGTGCAGAAGACGCGAGCGTTGGCATCAATCAAATGCTGCCAACGCTTTGGAGAACTGGCGGTCAAGGTGACGGCGTGTCGGCAAAGCGTGGGTTACCAAAGACTCCGTGGGAGGTGGAGGGGATGGCTTTAGGGAGGGCGGCCTGGAATGGAACTGCGATGGGGTGATGGTTGGGAATGGAGGCGACAACGAAGAAGAAAGGGATGCTGCCAACGATGTGGACATTGAGGATGCTGCCAACGATGTGGCCATTGAGGTCGCTGCCAGCGACGTGGACATCGAGGATGTTGCCCACTGTGTCGACATTGAAGATGCTTAGAGCGATTGAGGAAAATACATTACAATTGCTCATTTCGGATATGCGGGATATGGTTTAAGTATACTCTTCTAATTTCAACGATGTTTGTCCATTTGTACAGTACCCTATAGAACGGGAAGGATGTAGTCTTCACTTGTAAGAAGCTCTTTTGAAAGTATTCGTTTTGGATTTATCCGTCAATACTACCCTTTCAAAACGCAAATCCTAGTCAAAAACGCAAATCCAATTGAAAAATGATGATGCCAGCAAGGTTCACCTTTCCCAAACTACTTGCAAAATTACTTGCACGGTTTAGGGGGACAGAGTTCCGGGCACATGTTCACGAGGAAATTACAACCATGGTGATCTTTTACCATGAGGATTTTCATTTATAAGGGGGTCAGCGTTCCAGAACGTTTGAGCTGTCACTCACAAAAACGACCTACTTACACATTGTTGGCAGCAACTACTGTCCAATGCCCCCGGTTGACAACAAAGAGTACCATAGCACTCTGCCGATGAAAATTAAACAACGAACCGTGAACCCGCTAATGTTAGTCCATATGTTCACTATTTACAAGAACACCTCAAACCTACTCCACGCCTGCTATTCCAATCGCGTCAACAAGGGTGTCGAGATTTCCCTCTCCTTCGGGCTCATCGAGCCACTCACACGGCACATCATTTTCATCTCCGGCTGTGCCCTCGACCTTCTCCGGTGCAATTTCTTGTGCAACCTGGTGTACAATGTCGCTCGTCTTTCATGTCAGTGGTGCCAACGTCCTTCACCTCCTTTGCGGTGGCAACGTCCTTCACCTCCTTTGCGGCTGCTGGCATCAAAGATGCGAGGGTCACCAACCCGCGTGCGATTGGAGGCTTCGACGTCCCCCCGGGGCCTTCGGTGCGGTTCTTCTTCATCATCCAACCTTCATCCTCGGAAGGTCGAAGGATTTCCTCAGCGGGCCTCTTGCTGCCACTAGAAGTTCGGCGGAGACGTGGTGAAACCCGCTCGGGGGACTTCAGAATCTCTTGAGTCAACTGCAGTTCCGCCTGAGCCATCTCATTGAGTGGAAATCCCCACTGTCCAAGCCACCCTCCGGTCACAGCGCGCTCGCATCGCCTATACTTCCCGTCAAGCGAGAAAACAAGCTGTAACATGCAATGTGGGTGTGCTAAGCAACCGCACGTTAAGGGTACGCAAGCTGTGTCAACAAAGTATCGGTCGCAAAAGGGGCATGGGCCTGACACTTGGATGGGCAGGGCTCGGAACTCTGTGGGCAAGCGTGGAAAAACATTCTTCGGTTGTATGAAAGCTGTTGCCAGCTCGAGGGACAAGATTTCCTCATGGAGAACTCCCACCTCATCTTTGCACTTCTCTATATCTTTCTCCACATCCCTCATTGAAGCCTCCATTGTGTCAATGCGGCCTTGGCAATCTTGGGCAACTTTGCTTGCAAGCTGGACTTGTTCACCACCAAGACGGGCCAAGTCTGCAAAGTGCCTCTTCTGTGCATCGTTGCCAGCGGCCCCCGCTTTCTTGCTGGCAGCACGGTGGGCAACAACGTCGTCATGACACTTGTTCTCTTCATCCTCCTTCTCCGCTAAAAAGGCCAGCTGGTTTCGCAAGTCGCCCTCAATGCGTGCACGTTTGGCCTCCATCTCCTTCAGTTCCGCTTCAGCTTCAGCTTTCTTCCTCCTCGCTTGCTCTAAATTTGCCTTGGGATCCGGAGTGACACCGCCCTCCTGTCTGCTGCCATCAAGCGGAGTCGTAGGGCTGCTGCCATCTGGGGGAGACCTCGGAGATCTCGCGTCGTCGTTCACCATACGTACCTTCGGGGTTCTCCCGTAACGAATTTTTCCTAAACCATACCCCTCATCAATGCCCTCTTTGCTGGTGCTGCCGGTAACATTGGCGGTGTTGTCAACTACTGGCATGGCTACGATCGCACCATCTTGCTCGTCCTGAATGTGCTCTGCAAGGATCTCAATGATGGCCTGAATCTGCTCCCTCAAAGCTGGGGGTGAGAGTTTCAGGGGATTCCGTGAAGCCTGCTTCTCACGCACCTTCTGCAGCGACTCTGCTTTCTGGGCCCAGTTCACCTCTTCGCCCCTCTCAAAGCTCAAATAGCATGCACGAAGAAATGACGTACCAAATGTGCCGTTGTTTGGATCACCTCCATACACCTTGTTGTGCATCCGTGTGTAAGCCTCGATGGCTTGTTCGTCACTGCAATCCGCAATGTAATGCCGCCCAGATGCCCGCTCTGGCCACCGGTGCAGGAACTTGTTCTTATTTAAAACATTGTCATTGCTGAGCAGCCTAAACGTGGTTCCCGCCATGCACAGGCCGAGGGTCCGGTGGAAGAATTCAGCATCATAATTTGCCTTCTTCCTACCAGCAAAAAAGGGTGCCATATACCTCAGCTTAGACGCCACAGAATCCGGCAAGGCCGTCAGGTCAAACGGCTGGTCCCACTGCGTAATTCCCTCATCCGAGTCTTTGCTAGCAACAACCACTTCCACGTCGTCGTCTTCGTGCTCCCCTGGCTTCACCTCTGGCTTCACAGGCGACTTCGCCTTCGGCTTCACATCTGGCGTCACAGCGGTGGGGCATTTCTTTCTCGTCGCCATTCCTGCGTTTCCGGGCCAAGTCTTCAGCGTGCCATGGCTGAAGAAATGCGCCAAAAAAGTCATGGCCTCAATGCATGGGGTTTCAAAACAGCATCCACCCTAAACCCAAAGCAAATTGAAGGAAAAAAACATACAGCGGCCAATGCGTCGCAATCTTACCTACACGTTTGAGTCGTTGCCGTGGTCTCCTTGGCCGCTGCCGCGCCCGCTTGCACGCTGTTGCCTCCGCGTCTATGTCGGCACGCCTCCACAAGTATTTGGGCTCGCTGAAGACTATAGCGTTGCTGGCGCTCCGCTTGCCCGCGAAGTCGCTCGCCCTTCGCACGCGCTCGCGAGAGCCTGCCGCTGCAGCAGCTGGCTTGTTAGTGAGACCGGCTCGTTGGCGTCGCGCTCCGTCTGCTGGCAGCAACTAACCGGGAGTGAGGGGAGAGTGGGACCAGGGGGCCTCGAAGAACAGAAAAATTGGACAGAGAGCGCTAGTGTATTATGGAGAGAAGTCCACAGTGAGGTATGAGAAATGAAAGTGAAAATTCAGAAATGGGGGGACCATACATATGGCATGGGGAGTTAAAGGCTCTTGGGAGTGGACAATGGGGTGGTGGCTCCTTCAATGAAGCCCTTCATAATGAACGAAGGGAGGTAAGGAATTAGACCTAAACATCACATCCAATTTTTACACAATGATTTAAGTGTGGAGGCAACATGATATTGGCTACGTGTCATTAATATTCAATTGAGTGTTCATGGATTTGCAAATTAAGGTGCATATTTGTTGAGGATTATTGGATTTCCAAATCGAGGTGGATATTTGACCCCTTGCTCTTTACCATGTCATAAATTGAAATTGGGGGTAATAGAAATCCTCGTCAACATGATGAGTAAGATTTTTGGTGGCATCCCTCATCATGGCCTGCGATTTTTTGAGGGGACTGCCGAAATTATTGCAGCAGTTAAAATCCATAGATCAAATATCAATAATAATGTAAAAATCTGGAAGTTACCGGTTGGGTAATTTATAACTATTAGAGGGTATTACTTTAGGATTTGCAGTGTTAACTAGGGTTTGCATCTGAGTCCAACGAGTTTGCTGGCATCATCATTTACATTGTAGGATTCACACTCAATCCAATGATTTGCATTTTTGACTAGGATTTGCACTTTTGACTAGGATTTGCATCTGAGTCCAACAAGTTTGCTGGCATCATCAGTTTTCACTAGGATTTGCACAGAATCGAGGATGTTGCCAGGCTTTTTACTAGGATTTCCATTTGTGTCTAGGAAGTGCATTTTTCTCTAGGAATAGGCCTTTGGAGAGGATGCTGCCAACGAAGAAGAACATGTAATCCGTGTATGGTAGATAATTTCCGGAGGGAGTAAAAAATGGGGTGCTGCCAAAATGGGTTAGGGAACTGTCCCGGTCAAACTGTATGGACTTGTTAAGACCCTATTAGAAGTACCACTGAAAAAAAACCTCTCATCCTACAATTCTACAATCTTGATGATTTTGGGAACCGCGACCTCAGCAGCAAGTACATGTCTCTCATGGCGTTTGTTGATCTGCATCAAGGCATCAAACTTGGAACGTTAGTTTTGTTTGCTTCCAACAAGCAGCAGAAGATTGGGTCCCAATATCCGAGAGAATGGTGCGAACAACAGGTACCTTTTTTTCGCGATTACCGGTTGCCTCCATCACAACCATGTTGTATTCTTCGGGAACGCCATCGCCGAGCGTCATTGCAATTTCGTGGCGTAAGTGGAATACTGGCCATGCCTTGCCCACTTGAAATGTTGGCATCGCGCTTCCTATGAACAGACAACACACTTCCACCATCTCCACGTCCGGTAGGTGGTCAATTGCATCCCACCTGTTGTTGGCAGCACCCCTAAACCTTGTATACTGGAACCTGGTGTACAGTGTCTGCCTACCCACATGATAGCGGAAGTTGATGCTGGACCTATTCACAACACACTTGATAACATCCTGGCCAATGTGAAACTTCTCGCTCCACCCCGGATTCATCAAACTGCTTAGGAGAGCCTCAGATGGACTGTGGACAACGAAGAGTGTAGGTGTCCGTCGAATGTTGTCACATGATACAGCAAACAAGTCAACCATAACATGAATAGGCATAAACCATTGCTGGTGGGCAAAACTACTTCCGGTCGACGCTTTCATCGCACTTTGAAAATCTGCGGTAAGCCTGGTTCTGAAGACCTCGGATGTGTGCATGACTGGCAAAGGCCATTCGACATCGTTGAAACCAAGGAGGAGGAGGGCTTCTACCTTCCCGTACAACTCGGGGCTCACTGGAGGGAAATACACACCCTTGAGGAAGAATGTACCTGTGTCCAACAAGTCCACGTGACTTCGACCATTCCGGGTTGCCTCCCCAATCTCTGCATGGAGCACAAGAATGGGACCAATGATAGATGCGGGGTGCACCCAATCCTCAGAATGCGACGCGTACAGGTAGTTGGCCATGCATGGCCCATTCGCTGCCAACGCTGGATCGAAACGTAGATGGCGAGGCTGAAACGCATGTCGCACAAGCACTTTATCCAGGTTGATTTCTCCATGCACACCAGGTGTCCACGAGAAATCTATGATCTGCGCTTTGAAGGCGCCTCGAAAATTATCTCGACCATGCCGCCTTGCCTCTCTACCCCAAGGCCCCTCCGACGTTGGTTGCAGCATAACCCATGAGTCACAGCCCAACCTCATAGGGATCCAGTTGCCCTCTCTGTCTTGATTGTTATGCAGCACAACGCTCTGCACTTGGGAATTTGGCCGTCTAGCCATGCCAGCGCAATGACAGAATAGTGGAAGACACCGAAAAACTACAGGTTCTGCCTTTGATGGCAGCAGGCGCCAGGTAATGTGATGTCAACACATCCAAGAAACCCACAGTAGTACACCCTAAACCCTCGATGGCAGCAAACGCAAATCCATGTACCGCCAATTCTAATATTCCCTAAACCCGCATACGACCCTACACCCTTTCAACCCTAAACACGAATCACATTATATCACGCCCGAATTTTAGAAGAAACCCTGAAATACAAGTTCTGCGGCCCGCTGGCAGCGAACGGCAGATTATGTTGCCAGCGATTGGAGAGGGCCACATTTCCACCCTAAATCCTGGAACATACCAGATTCATGCAATTCCGCTGCCCAAACCCCACCGTAACTCCTAATCACAGGGGCACGTCGCAGCTCTAATTATTTGAAGCGACCCTGAACCAATGCTTTCACAAGTCGACCCTAAACGCCAATGCCAGCGGCATCACCCACGCCAACGCCAACGCCATCGCCATCGCCCGCGCTGTGCCCATCGTCGCAGAAACCTGTGGTGCCGAGCACCACAAACGCCTCCAATGTAGTGGCTGCTCGAGGTAGCCGTTGGCAGCATGTCGCCCCCTCCAGAACTTGGTTTCAAGGTGCAGCATCGATGACGTTTGCGGAAAAATTAGGTGGCCGGACTCATGACAGATTTCAGAAATTCAAGCGTGAAGGCCTACTGACAACACTCGGGATTTGTGCGCTGCAGCGGCGCTTCCTGTCAGCCCCGCACCGTCTCCCCGCCCGAACACACGCGTTCTATCGACGCGATTGGCGAGACCCCCTGGAACCCGGCTTGCTGGCACCACGGTGGCACCATTGGTGCCCTCGTCAAAAGTGCACGGGCTGGCCAAAAATTTGCTCTCACGTGACAGTCTCCAGGGCCCCTTTGCGACCACAATTTTCCCCTAATGGATGCCCAAGGCTTACTTGGGTACATGGGAAAATATTTTCTTTGCATTGTCCTTTGTTTTTTTTTTCCTCCATTGGCTTTAATAAAATTATTTGTAATTGGTAAATGTTTGTATGTAGGGGTGGTCTTTGGGTGGCATTTTTTTGGACAAAATAGTGCTAGATTGCACAGGAAGAAGAAGAAAAATAAAAACTAAACAACGGCCAAAAAATATTAAAAAATTCACCACAAAACTTCAAATCAAATAAATATCTTGGATGAAATTGCCAGATTGTGAACGAAAACGAGATTATGAATATGTGATATCTTCTATTGTGATATTTTCTATTCAATACGTGAATGAATGTTGAAATATGGAGGACCAATACAACAATTTATATTGCCACTTTGGCACCTCATAAAAAATGAAAAAAAAAAAGTGCTTTTGGCATCAGCTAATAGTATTAGAGCATTCACACCATTCTCTCTTCAGTACACTCCTTGACCATTATCATCACGTTCAGTACACTCCTTGACCATTATCATCACGTTCAATTTTTGATGTCACAAATTATTGCCTTCAAGCCCTTGAACCTCTGTGTATTCCTCTATATTGCACAATCAATCACAATCACAATCAATGATTTATTTTTTGTCATGAGACATTCTAGCATTTTTGCTACTCTCCATGGCTTGAATAGCAATTCAAACTCTTTGGATCCTCTTTTCAGATTAATATATAGGTAATCTCAAGGTAATACATGTATGCTACTCATGCAACACCTAAGTGACACCTATTTTTGATGAAGCTACACATCTCAATTGACTCTATATAGGAAATATAGTTATTATTATTATTGTTGTTATTATTATTATTATTATTATTATTATTATTATTATTATTATTATTATTATTATTATTATCAGTATTATTATTGTTGTTGTTGTTATTGGTATCGTTATTCAAAATCCTTTGTATCAATAAGCCAACACAAATTTTATACAACAATTTGGCTAAAATGAGCAACAAATACAAGAACAAAAATCACTCAATACAATCACTATACATTGGTATTCATTAATTTTCTTCAATTTAGGATACAAAGCCTTTCAATAAATTAGCTATAAAGGGATATATTCAAATATCACTATATTGTGCTCATATTTTTTGGTTATTTCACCCACCTTGAGATTTTAATATTAAATACAATCACTTTTCATTCAATTTTCAAAGAGTATTTTGCTTTTAGTAATAGGGTGCGGATGCTATTAGAGTATGATTCCCAAAGCCCATATTGGCACTAAAGTTAACATACCTATTACCGCCCAACATCCAATTCCACCCTTGTGTATCGGTGGTATGCATTTTAGAATACAAATGTACATCTCTAATACATAAGAGAAAAATTGTTAAATAGATGGCAATGGGCATGTCTACCCTAACTCAGTGCCAATGTGGGTGTGGGCATCACATTTTGGCACTAGTCCTTCATGCCCAAGTACCTTATTCTACTAGTGATTTCAACTAAGGTAATGCACCCTATTTATGATACAATTTTTGATGTGATACTTTAGAAAGGTGATAGTGTTTTTTAATTTTTAAAATTTCACATGTAGTGAATTAAAACAAAAAGGCATTGAACGTGGAATCAAAAAAATTAATGTCAAATTATGTCATTTTTATAACTTTAGTGGAGTGATACAATAAATTCCAAATTTGCCATTTTATTAAATGGCCACGTGTTTAATCCAAAATGAGTGCATGATTTGAATAGTTTCTATAATGGCTATAGAAGATTGATTCATTTTCCTTAGTAAATGTCACACCTCTCATACCAATGACTTTATCTAAGTGTAAAACCCTATATTCGTATGAAACCGGCTACATTCATAACTCTTTTATATCACTCCATCAATAATCAATATACATAATACGTGAGTTTACGGCTATCCGTGTGCAAAGTGTTCAATCACATGTGTACACAATAGAAAATATGGAAATGTGATATCAAAGAGTGCAATAATAACACACTCAAATTGTATCGTAGTCAAAGAATGACAAATGTCATGGATATGAATATCTCATTTATTCCCCAAGCCATTTTTGTATGTATTAAAAAAAACTTCTATCTAAATTTGGAAAATAGTGCTTAACATTACCTTATCTATTACATTTTTAATTTACATCTTTCCAATGTGATTTTCATGTAGAAATACCTTGTGCAACTTAAACTCCCTGTTTGAAATAGAATTTTGTAGCGAATGTTTTGTTGTAGTTTCTTAACCCCTAAATGACGAAGAAGCCCAAATCACCATCATGTTTAGTTAGCAAGGCCTATACGGACTTCCGTTTGTTCAAATTCATGTGCTTTTTATCAACACATGCAACGTTCCTCACGAATTCCAGTGATGTAAAATTTGATTTCATCTTAGACACGCTTCAGACTACAGGGAGCAACAACTGAATTTGCAATGTGGTAGTTCTCTATTGGTTGACGGAGTTAGTATTGCCTTTTGTGTCTTCATACTTGTGGCAACGGCATTTGTCCACGTCATTCTTTCATGGATGAAAAATAATCCAAGGTGTTCTACCGGAGAAGTTTGCACGGTAGTAGTTCCTCAAACTTAAGCTTTTCTTTGTCTTTCTTCGAGACACGACAAAAACCTCACTTTACTTTCAACTCACGGTGATGTGACAATTTTCTTTGCCGCTCACTCCTCACTGTCGCTCCCTATAGTAAAAAATGAGCCCTAATTATAATTATATTTTATAGAAGAAGAAGAATGATGACCTTGTAAATAAAGCGTCATTTCCCGCTACTTCCAATGCCCTTAAGGTAGGAGAGAAAAAATAAATGAAAAATACAAAGATCATGAACTACACAATAGAGTAGTAGTAGCTGGGGCCCACCAGGGCGGAGAAAAAAATGCCGTTATAATTTGAAATTTGAAGGGAGACTAGCTGTTATTCAGTTACCGGTACCTGTGAATGAGTAGGTACCACCTACCTGGTACAAACGGTCTCTGACTCAAGTACCACAATGAATGGTTCCCATTACCCTGCCCTTTGTGTATTTTGTTCCCAGTTTCAAGTTTTTTGTTTCTTGCACTTCAGTTTGTTTTGCATGGAGACTTTTGTACTGAACTTAGTTAATACAGCCTACGGCTAGTAGATTGTATGACAGTATTCATTCATTTACATACAACCAAAAAATTGGGGGTGCCGGCCAACTTTTAGGAAGAGAGTTTGTAATTAAAAAAAAAACAAAATGACATTTTTGCTTTTGTAGTGGTAGTAAAATTTTATTTGTGTAAAAACTGAAAAATGAAAATGATTGGTTACCTGTCAGTTGTTTCTGTTCGTTTGGCTTTTGCTTCTTTGGGGGAACAAAAGGACAAATTCTCCTACTGTGGAAATGAACGTTGAACTAAGGGTAGGGTTCTAGCAAATGAATGAAAATTATGATTTCTAAAAATTTGAAAGAGGAATATTAACCCCTAAACGTACCGCGGTGTCCCTCGAATTGATAAATTTGAGAAAAATCATCATAAAGTGCTATTTAAAAGAATGTTCTGGAATTGATATACAAATAAGAGTTCTACATTTTGAATTTTAGATTCCATTCGTACGGTTCAATTCACTAATACAATCACCAATATTTAATCATAATTTTTTTAATTTTTTTTTGAGTCAAATGGTGGAGATTCCTAATCATAAAATTTGAAAGTTGAACCAAAAATTCCTTCTAAATTTGATTACAAACAAGATTTTAATATTTCTGAGTAAAAGTTGTTGGAATGAATTTGAAATGAGATACTCTTAAATATGTTGATTCTTTGAAGTTTTTGTGTTTCTTAAATCTATGACCTCATTTTTGCAAGGCCACTTTTGAACTACAGTCAATGCGATTTTGGCTTGGTAATCAACTTGACATACTTCTACATTTTTAATTTTAGAAAAATATGTAATGAAGTATGACTAAATCCAACCGTTAGATAGGACAACAACTTGATGAAGAATCTCCAAAAAATGAATGACTTTCATCCAAACATTGATGAGAATGTGATAAGGGTTTGAATCAGTTAGTCGTCATAATTTATTTCAATTTCTAAGCATTTATTCATCGTAGTTTTGGTCTCAAAAAAATTTATTCCTAGTAGTCCCTTGCTCTAATTGTAGCATTTTTGGAGGTTTTTCTTTTTAAAATGTACTAAGAAAATTCTTTGTATGACCATATAGAACCTTGTTGAAGTAAATTTTAAGGCAAACTACGTTAAATTATCCATTGTCTATAATTTAGAAAACACTAGTAAAATGAATTGTTTTTAGGCACTAATAGGTAGTGTTAGAGGATGGTGCCCAAATGCTTGTGTTGGCACTAATTTGGTGCTAATATGGGCTTTGGGCTCCACGCTCTAACACTATTCCTTAGTGCTTAAAGATCCCCTTTCTAGTACAAAATGTGGACTTTTTAAATGTAAAAAAGCCACATGGGCTTGTTTTGAGAGAATAACCAAGAATAAAATTAGGGATTTTCTAAATCATAATTGAAATGAATTGGTTCTCTTGAAAGGTGATGAAAAGGAAAGGCTAAATTTAGAAATTTTGCATGCTTTTGTAAATTGTAAATTTTAAGGAAATTGGAGAAAATTGGTGGAGAGGGAGGGGAGGGAGTCTGACAATTTGAGACTCTGAAGCATAATTAGAGCTAGCAATGCATGCCAACATTGTTCAACAATGTTTGTTTATTTATTTTTTCATTTTTCATTTTTTAAATTTAGGATTCAAGATCTCACTACATAGCCATAATCTCGTTGTATTTTTTATATTTGTTTATGGAGAGACATTGTTCACTTCATTCATTGCTCATATAGAATTTGAGAAATTCTCATTAGTTGTTCACGTTACTCAAGGGGCTACTGTTGAAGGCAACTTTCTTAATTTATTTTATTCCTTTGGGCTGCCCGTATAGGATCCTCTTGACGTTTAAAGGTTAAGTGGTCTTTGGGTTGTATAACATGGAATATATTGATTTTTGTTACTAAATAGGTTTTTGCAAGGCTGTAGAAGGCATGATGGATTCCCAAAAATCACAAAATAATACAATTAGTGTTGTATACTAACGTCCATGACAATAAGAGCAAATTTGTTCATGATGCATGTAATTAATTTTTTGAAAAGGATGTATTTGTGATCTAAACAATAATAATAAAATCTTTTAAAAAAAATCATTAATATTTCATTTGCCCTCCACCCAACGTATTGAGGTTTTTCTTGGTATATGCAACCGAATCCCACTGCTTTTGGAAATAATGTTCACACTTCAAGTTGAAGGCTGTCCAGTTGAAGCATTCTGCAATTTTATTTTATTTTGTAGCAAATGAAAGAAGATTTCATTGCAAGTATTTTCCATTTTGAAACTGCGAATAGAGTTATCCATAAAGTTGAGCAAAATCTCCTTGCAATCTACTTTCAATTTGTACCAAAAAAAATTCAGAAATTTCAAAAAAAATAAAGTCAAGCTTAAATTGCCACAATAGGACAAACAAGGCACGAATGATTTTTTAGCTTGAAAGGTGGAAAAAATGAGTTTTGACTCCTTTTTTTCAACCAACTGCAACGCTTTGCGCTATCGAAGAGATTCAAACCTTAAACGTTTCCAATGCAAAAGAAGCTCCACCAAGCGACACACAAGTTCTAATAGTGGAATCTCGAGGTACCCCCACCCGGTACCATAGCTAATTCCATTATTTGTTGATCTCAAACTCTGATGTGTAAGGGTATTCCAAGCCTGACATCTCCTAATATTCCCGACACAACACATGCCACGCTGTAACACTTTCCAAAAAACTCTAATTTGAAACTTGAAAATTGCCTCTCCGCGGTGCCTATTAAAATATCCATATGATGCACAATTAATGCAAATAAAATACTTGTGTATTTTTGAACTTGTAAGTCAATTCGTTATTAGCATTGAAATTGACATGTGCGGATGATTATAAAAAACAAATCTCTATGTTTGGACCCTTTGAAGAGGTTTTTTTTTATATATTATGTTTCTAAAACCCTTTTTGTATATACGTATAGAAAAATTTATACATATTATGGAAAAAATACCTCCACCCTATGTGTACAATGCAAGTGTATGTCTCAAATAACATACCTCTATACATTTACAAAGACATTTATGGACTAAAACTAGTTTAAATACTCTTTGAGTTTTTGTATTACCATCCTTCTAACAATTTTTGAAAGAACCCTTCCATGATAAACGCCTATATCACTCAAATTCTTAAAGTTTGATTTGTAAAATGCATTAGACCTACTAATTTCCAAAAGCATGTGTTTTGGCTCAATAAAAACCTCATTACACATTAACCTCTAAATGCTCACAACCCTCTCTAAATTTGGAGGATTGCAATGATGGATTATAAAACGCAACTAGGAGGAATATTTTGAACTTCATGTATGAATTAAAAGATGCACTTCATGAATTTTAGATTCTATCTATATAATTAGATTTATGATTGCAATTACCAATATTTTGTATGAAATCTGAAACCCAAAACTCAAAATTATTTTGTAATCCAATTACAAATAAAATGTTGACAATTTGTGAATGAAAACGTTTGTTTCCTCTTGTAAGCCGTGTTGCTTAACACTTATGAATATTGATACATTTGAGTTTAAACCTCCAAACAATACGATATTCTCATAGCTTCTCTCATTTACAAAGCACATGGGCTTCCTTAATACGAGTGTTTGTCAAGGTGTTTGTGTAGAGCCTTTACAAGAGCTCTAAAGATAATCATGCTTTTATTCTAAAGTCCTTATTCTTTCTAACCTTAGAAAATGATTACAATCATTACATTATGGTCAATTTTATATAGACATGTAGCAAAATAATTAATTTTCTAGGTGCCACTTTTGGTTCATTATTAGGCATTGGCAACATGCCATGAGGCAATTAGATATTTAAAAGTGACAAAATGGAATTAATTATGTACTTAGCTGACAGTTGTGTAGGATATTCGTGGTTGGGATGTAGATAATTCTTATCTAGTTACGATTAGCATACTCCAATGAGAAGCAGTAAAATTACCTCTCATTTTACGATACTCCATAAAAAATAGAATAATTTTTTCATCCATTCTTGACAAAGAATTTTAATTGAAGTGGTCACAGATACCTCACTAGTAGGCCCCTATAATTCTAAATATACAATGCAAAAAATGTTTTTCTATTGAATTTCTTTGCATGCCACTTACACCTTGTTGTTCACTATTATTTACATTTTTCCTAAAAAAAATCCATTCTATTCTAAGCTTTATTGAAATTACTATGATTTTATACAAAATGTCATTTTGAAAAATCTTATAAAATTTGTTTTCGTTTAAATGATTATGTAAAAATCACGATAAATTGGTTTAACAATGCCTTATATGAGAAAAATACCAAAAAATAATGTTTGAAACGTGAGGAATTGATGAGGTTTAACTGGGTAATTGTAGGGTGGACGCTGAAGGGTTAAATACAATAAGTTTATGTTTCAAAGTAGTTGTTTATCAAAGCAATATCATACGGCTTTGATACTATGTGTGGCATGTGTCAACATGATGATGTTTCTTGCAGTGCGTTCTTTGTTTCACCAAGCATATGCAAAGATTGATTTTAACTAACTCATATGTTGTTGTAATCCACACATGAGCTTCATAGATGGAAAACAATCCCTGTACACTTGTCTCGTAATTTTGCTTTGTTAGAGTGTAAAATTTGAAATTTGTAAAACTTCAAATTGAATAAACGATTTTGCATCAAGTAATTTGGGACAAATTTTTTTTCCTCAAAATCATCATCTATTATAAGATGGAGTATTATGGAGTGTCATACTATGAAGTGTCATATTATGGAGGGTAGACCGTACCATAATGTTACACAAGAGCGTGATAAAAAGGAGTTCAAAGTTGCCTATGGGACCCTCCTTCCAGTCAACTCTCTGGAACCCCAGATTCCATGTTTCAAGGAAGAAGGAAAAAAAAAAAACCCAGATTCCATACTTGGCCTTTTCCCATGGATTTTTTAAAGTTAGATTCCTCCTATCAAGTTTCTAGAAGAGTTGCCACATATATGTGATGTTTGGCTAAACATAACCTTTTGTTAACGAACCTTCGCAAGACCAAAGGTTTGTGGTTTCAAAATGATAAATTCAATTGATCATATTGTGAAATATATGATTAAGATGGGTGCAATTTTTATATCATTGAAATTAGTGAAGAAAATTTCATGTGTTCAGTCAAAGAACAAATAAATTTGAACCAAAAAGTACTCCATGTAGGACCTACTCATAAGTGTTAAAAAAAACATGAAGTCCAATTTGGGGTTCTTGGTCCTTTAAATAGGGGTTAAGAACAACATCCGGGAAGACTTTTGAGGGATGTTGGTTTTTTCATTCATTGTCAACATTCAATTGTTTTTTCACATGGTTACTTTGGCTTTCAGAACTCAAAATAGAAATATTTTTAAATTTTATTCAGGTAACAATCTTGTGGTTTCATATTTGAATTGGTTTTTTGAGTAATCGGACCGGTCCACTCTAAGTTACATGCATGTTCTTCCTAAATTTGCGTTAAGAAAAGAAGTTTATAAGAGCATCCACATCCATGCACTGGGAGCGTCTAACACAGTCAAACTATATGAATTTAAAAAAATGCTCAAGACCCTTGTAAATACATTTGAAGATCTAAATCCTAACATGTCAAACAACAATCTTTCAACTCCAAGTGCAGTTGAATATCTTCTACATTCTACTTTTCATTTGGAGAAGTCAATTTTAAGAGGGCCTGAATGGGGCAGCCCGGAAGGAATCTAAACTTTTTCGGGGAAAAAATAAAAAAATAAAAAAATAAAAAATTGTTGGCCAAAACGGCTCTGCAGTGCACTGCTGGCTAGCACTGTAGCACTGCGGCACTGCTGAACTTCAGTAGCCCCAACCTCAAAACTTGTTCAATTTGATAACTTTGATTGCTTATCAACGATTTCACAATCTCTCAAATGAGGCGAAAATTTGGAATTTAGATCGCTTTTTCAGTAGCTTTCCAACGCAACAAGTCCCGCTTGATTTGGTGGAGAAATGAAACTTTTTTCTCCAATTATTCCTTTATACCAAGCCCGTGGGGCTTGCTTTGACGTTTAAGGGTTAAACACAACCCATCAAAAACCTCAAGTTTGAAATGGAACATACATTTCATTGTGGAAAACTCAACACCACTAGACCAAAATCACCATATATAGGAGCCCATAGTATTTATAGTAATTATTAATTTTCAAAATATCATGGTAAAATTCATCCAAATTGGATGAAGATTTGTCCAAATGGACCCACGCCATTCATCCATCCACCCACCCACAATATATGGTGATTTTGGTGCATTCCGAAACAAAACAAGTAAGAGCAGGCCCAGGAGCATGGTCTTTTCACTCACCAACGCTAATCTGACTGATAAAGTGTCTCTTATAGTTTGGAGTTTGATATTTCTACACCAAGTATTGTCCATATGGCGGAGGTGGATTCCACATCAAGCAATTTGTCCTACTCTGTGATAAAATCATGCTCCTACTTTATGAAGTTAACTTTAGTAAACTTATTCTCCATCATTTTGATTTGTCTCAAGTTATGACAAAAGTAATAGTTTAAAATTGATTGATGACCTCTATTCTAAGCACGCTTGGTGTTTGTTGCTAGGAAAGTTCTTAACCCCTAAACATACCGATCCTTTGAACACAAGTAGATGCTACCCTCAAAGATAGATATTAGCATGGCTCAAATGTACATGAGGTGTACATGAGAGGACCATTGCAAGCATAAAATCTACCCAACAAATTTGACATACTTGCAGTTGGAGACCTCTCTAATATTATCAACAACTCCTCATCACAAAAGAACTATTGTAATTGGTAAAGAATTTAATAGTCTTACAAAAATGACTTGAATGAAAGTCATCCAAAATTGTATAAGAAAATTACAAGGCTTTGAATCTGTTCGTGATTCACTTTATGGACGCTGGGACGTTTAGGGATTAATTCTCTCACACCATCTTGGATGTGGACTACCATCTTGGATGTGGACTTGGTGCACACTCACAAACTGCTGGGCTTGCTCTAAGAGTGGTTTCTTGTTTTTAACTAAACGTCATTTGTGACCTGGCTTTTACACCCCAAGTGGGCAACGGGTAATGCTGGAGTCATCTAGAAATGGAATATTTTTTGCATTCTTTCCTATGCAATCACGCAATCTCATCTTGGGTGGCCGACCGGCAACCGAAGACTTGCTCAACTCCACTGATGTTTCTCATCCAGTATCCACAAAAAGCTTCTCTCAGTCTACTTGTAGTTATCATAAGATGGTATGTATGCAATCTCGTATGCTCGCATGTCATTTACTTGGTCCAAACAAGGATGGTATAACCACTTCCCAATTTTCTTTATATTTGTCAAGTGTTTGCGCAAGAATCTTCAAAAACTATAGAAAAGGTGTACTTGGGACACCGAGATGTAGTGCCACTAGACCATTTTGGTCCAAGGTACCGTATGTGGAACGATGGGTCGGCACTTTCATGTCGAATAATTAATAAAAGTTGAAACAATGGAGGTCAGCACTTTCAAAAGTAATTATTAAGAAATTGGCTATTAATAACTAACATAAAAAAATTCCGGCAGCTAAACGTTTTATATTATTTTTAGTCTCTCATTTTTGTTGCATGTTGTGTTTGTTTGTTTGTTTTTTTCTTTTCTTTTCTTTTTTCTTTGGCACTGTAGTTTGGTACACCGAGTACACTTTTCTACTACGTTGATTATCTCATGTAGTGCGTGCGAGAGTGCGTGCGAGAGTGCGTGTGACACTAATTCCCAAAGCACACACTATTTTGCCAAATGTCATAATTAGTGAGGGTTGATTTTTTTGTATTGAGTGGCTGAAAATCAAAATCAAAGTTTTTATCGTTAAATTTTTTATTGAGTGGCTGGGTTTCATAATTCTTGAAATTTTCATTCATCCATTTTGGTTACTGTAGCAAGCAACCACAAGTTCGGGATGAATAGTACCCGATAGGTTATTTGTTCTCAATGACGGAATGAAATCAATGAATGTTAACCCCTAAAGGACTGAAGGCCCATTCACACCAAGTGCATTGTGCAACTGTATTACAGTACCACAAGTAGAACCATGCTCCTCTTTTGCGTTGCATTCCTTCTTATCATGCGTTGGAGTAATTTTCAATTTCTAATTTTATGTTTCTTGGTTGCCAACAAATTCTCTCAAAGTTACATGACGCACGCATGCATGCGACAACACTGGTGTATGTGAATGGGCCCCAAACTGAGCCTCCTGTTTCTTTTAGTAGTTTTGAGTAGGTCCTATGTGGACTTCTTTTGTACATATTTGTTTGACTAACACATATAATGTTCATCAGTGATTCTAAGGTAGAATGTCCTAAAACCACCACCTCCCCCAATTATAACATGTAGACCTTCTTGGGGCCACCACAGTTGAGACCCAAAACCACCAATTTCACTATTCAAGTGAAATGGCATGCCAAGCATTGCAAAGAAATAGTTGGTGGTTTTGGGTATCATTATGAGTGAAAGTTAATACCACATGGTGCGGACATGGGGAAGCCTAGAGGTTTGATTTGGGTCAGAGGTTACTTTTCATTTTGGAATTTTGTATAAAATCGAAAAATGAAAATTAGATGATGCAAATTTTTGCAATTGACATCAAAACCTATTTTGAACGCAGTCATTTTTTTTTCGAATCTAGCACTGCCAAAAATAGGCCACATTGCTTAAGTTGATGATTTTAGGACAACCAACCTTAGCGATACAAGATTTTGTCCCCTCTGAATTATATTTTTCACAATTGATCAAATATGATCAATATGATCAATATGAATTTGTCATTTTAAAACATTTTAAAACCAGGAATCCTTGGGGGTAAAAGCGGCGCTGCCTTGAGGATAAGTAGGGGCACGATTCCAGGAGTAGAATGGAATCTGTTTGAGTGCTTTTTTACAGCCATGTCATGAGTCCAGAATCTGGGTAATATAGATCATTCCTAGGCTTGACTTGTTCTAGAAGCTCATCCGTTTGCCTTACTTGGTCCAGGCTTTTCTCTTGTCCACTACTGCATAGGAATTTTCCCTGGCGCTTGCCTTTTGCCAACTACACATGACATGACTTGGGCTGTACGTAGACTCCAACTTCTCCACTTGTAAGTTATACATATTCCACACCTCAGCCGAACACGTACATACATACGTACCCGAATGATGCTGCTTGACGCACTTTTCTAGAGACGGCATTGATGCATGTATGTGTGTTGGAAATAAGGTAGGAGGCTCTAAACCCGCCACTTTATGGGCTGTGAATTTATGAAGACACAAGGAGAATCGAGCATGATTTTCACCGGAAGACAAATCCAAGCAAAGACCAACATATTTTGAACCAAAAAATTTGGATGTTCCTAAATGAGCTATGAATTTCCAAAGTTGAAATGACATGTGTTCTAAAGTAGTGCTCTTCACTATGGGTACATCCAAAATTTCAAAATGTTTGTCCTTGGGTAGAGTGCGGGTTTAGAATTGTGGCGGGTTTAGACCCCTCTACCTTAATCCTCCTTCGAGCTTGGCAATGCCCTCTCAGTTACTATGGTTGATTGTCCTAAAACCACCAACTTAAGCAATTTGGCCTATTTTTGTTAGTGCTAGATTCGAAAAAAAAATGACCGCATTTGAAATAGGGCTTGATGAGGATTGCAAAAATTTGCAACCTCTAATTTGCATTTGTCAATTTAATATAAAATTCATAAGTGGAAAGTAACCTTTAACCCATACATCACATACCAATTTCCTAAGTCTACACTTTGGTGTTCCTAGATTTTGCTTATGAGCTAACCCAAAACCACCACTATCTCTTCGCAATGCTTGGCATACCATTGGTTTACTTGAATAGAAAAATTGGTGGTTTTGAGTCTCAACTGTGGTATCCCCAATAATTGTGTTGTTTTTAGCAGTTTTGAATAGATTCTATGTGAGGTTTATTTTGATAAAATTTAATTGTTATTTTGACTAGTGCATGCAATGGTAAGTCAAATATAAAATTTGGTCGCATCTAAATTATATACTTTACAATATGATTGATTGAATTTGTCATTTTAAACCATGAATCTTTGATTCTTTAGAGGTTAATGAGATATTCTTGAAAATATGAAAGGAAAAATAGCCAATTACTTAGGAAAAAGTTAGGCAAGTAGCCAAAATTTGCTTACGTATTACTTAGGTATCATCATGGTAACACCAAGTATCCCCCAAGTAACACCAGAGTATCGTGGAAAAAGCTGGATTGAAAATTGGAAAAAAAAACATTCACTGGTACCAACTCTCTTGAGCCGATGAGGTCGGTGGACTTGGATTTGGGCTTACTGGCAGAGCTCAGTTACTGTTACAGTGGGGTCGCCCACTTTATTATAAAAAATAAAAAATTACACACACGAATTGCATTTTTGCAACCCGTGGCAAGTTTTTCCAATCGAGTTGTAAGTCGATTTCAGAGCCGGGAATCGAACCGCCAACCTCTCCATACAGTTTGGGTACCTTATCACCATCACCTTGGTAGTTTAGGGTCATCTTAGATCTATACAAAACCTCTCCATTCGGTTTGGGCTGTCTTACTCGACCACTAAAGTGACAACACCTACTCTCCTCAGTTTAATCCTTAACCTCTTAACCCTTAAACGTCAAGGTAAGCCCCATGGGCTTATTTAAAAGAGAATAATGAAGGAAAAAGTTGATTTTCTCAACCAAATCAAGCGAGACTTGCTGCGTTGGAAAGCTACTGAAAAAGCGATCTAGATTCCAAATTTTTGCCTGATTTGAGAGATTGTGGAATCGTTGGTAAGCAATCAAAGTTATCAAATTCAACAAGTTCTGAGGTTGGGGCAGCTGAAGTTCAGCTGTGCCGCAGTGCTACAGTGCTAGCCAGTAGTGCACTGCAGAGCCGTTTTTGCAAAAATAAATAAATAAAATTCTCCAAAAAAATTTAGATGCCTTCTGGGCTGCCCCGTTCAGGCCCTCTTGACGTTTAAGGGTTAATGTTGGGGCCTATGTACTAGGGAACATGCCGCATGCTATGGATTTTGCAGGAGCAAGTGGCCTTAGGCGAGCCTGGAGGGCGAGACCTGTGGTTGCACGTTGCTACAAAATCCGCAATATGCGACCCGTTCCCTTGCATTAAGTGCCGAGGGAACTTTATTTGAACATCGTGGGAACACCGGAATTGATTGACCAAGCAGATTTAGTTGCAAAACTGGCCACACTCTTCATGCAACACATTCGGCTTTTTAACACAACTTCAAAATCTTTGGAATTAGCCACCAAGGCTCTTAATGACTATGGAATCATGCTTTACATGTAACACTCGATTTTGCCACTGTAAATAAGATAAAAGTTTAACTTTATATTTTAGTAGATGAAGACACGTGTCTACTACAAATCATGACTTTTTCACAAATTTGGGTGAATTTTTGAAATTATTAAGATTTTTTGAAGTGGATGTCAAGAAAATTCATATCAATTACAAAAATATGTTAATTTTTTAAACTTTTTAACTATAGGTTTAATTTTCATTTAAGAAAAATTCTATAAATGTAAATCATCATTGTGTCTAAATTTAGAACATGTTGCACTATGGAAATACCAACCAAACTTGTACCTTCAATAAAAAAATCAAATTTAAGATTTTCCCAAAAATTCAAAGTGAAGTAGAGATTAGATTTTATAAGCTTCATTTTGTTAGTCAAGGTCAAATGCAATAGAACTCATTTTCATGGCCAAAATTTAGTTTAAGCAAGAAAAATCAAAAAATCAAAAATACACTACATGGTGAACCATTCTTACTACACTAAATAGGTAGATTAGTGTTAGATAATTATAAGATTTGAAAATATTATAGATTTTTACTCTCGACAAAAAAAATTACCAAAGACATTGATTCCAATACTATTGAAAGATCCCCATCTTGACCAATATAGAGGGTAAAAAAATTGGTCAAGAGTAAAAACTTACAACATGTTTATGTAAATTAATGTATCTAACACTAATCTACCTATTTAGTGTACTCTTTTTGTAATTGGGGTCCCATGTAAAACCCAAAAATAGCTTGAATGACATGAATTTTACTTGAAACTTGAAAAGGTGAAATGACTAATGAAAACCTTCACAAAGAGATTTGAATGAAATTCATCATTCTTTTGCCGCGAATCCAACGGTGCTTGAAATCATCCAAAAGCCATTTTTGGCCTTGGCCCACTGTGACCGTCGAGGCCAGTGACACCTGTCCTCTGGCTTTCCCTTTTTTGGCAAAATATAACTCAAATGAGGACTGATTGCCACTCTGGATGAACTTATTAAACTCATGCAAGTGAGCTGTTTGATAATAATATCGGAAAAGTTCAGTCACACTATTTTGGTGCCATTTTGACACCAATAGCTGCATACACGTTATTTTAGTATCGTTTTATTCATATTAAGTTGGTATGAAGGTTGGCATCAAATTATATTAAATGCATTTCAATGCACCATCATGGCACCATGTTCACATACCTTGAAGTTCATGATGAAATGATGCATTGGTGAACAGTGAAACAAGTTTGTGGATGAGTTTCATTTTGCCATACAGATTTGTGGGCAAGTTTTTTGAATGCTTTCAAGCACAATGGATAAAGTTTTTATCATTAATTAAGGTAAGAGGCTCTAAACCCGCCACTTTAAGGGCTGTGAATTTATGAGGCCACAGGGAGAGCTGAGCATGATTTTCACTAGAAGACAAATCCAAGCAAAGACCAACATATTTTGAATCAAAAAATTTGGGTGTTCTTAAAATGAGTTAAGAATTTCTGAAGCTGAAATGACGTGGGTTCTAAAATGGTGCTCTTCACTGTGGGTACATCTAAAACTTCAAAATATTCATCCTTGGTAGAGTGCAGATTTAGAACTATGGCAGGTTTAGAGCCCTCTACCTTAGAGCTATCCACAAAGTCACCTTAAGTTTGAACAAAACACCATGAGTTTTTATTTTTTTATTTTTTTAATGATTTTATTTATTATAAACATACTCTTATTTGTGCACCCCGAATAATTATAAGGTATAGAAGAGCTTAGTGGTCTCTCTTCATGAAGTATGGAAGAGCTTGGTCGTCTCTAAATTCAAGGGAAACCTTTTAGACCGTCAAGAAAGGCAACCAAAGAAGTTTTCCTTGAGTTTAGAGACCACTAAGCTCTTCCATACTTCATACACAAAACGTTATTTACATCACAAACTTGGCAAGTCAAGTTTTTGCAATGTTTAATGTATGTTGTTGAGATGAACAAAGGTGATTACGTTTGACATACATTTTACATATGTTTATCGTATAAAAAACGTACAAACAACATATTGTAAACATGAAAAAATACATCATGATAAAATTTACATGTTTTTAATATGTCCATTGTACGTTTTTTCTATGATAAACATATGTAAAACATTTATCATACGAAATCACTCTTGTTCATATCAAGAACATACATAAAGCATTGCAAAAACATGACTTCCTAAGTTTGTGATGTAGAGGCCCACTGTTGCACCTTCAAATCTCAAGCATTTCTCAAAGGATCAAAAGAATTGTAACGAGATTGTAACCCCCAAGAATTGTAAAGGATTTTTTCTATCTTTAGCTAGGCCAAGCAACAAGGGTTAAAGAGATGAATCATTTTATTTGCATACTCTTTACAGTGTGAAAGGTGTGGTCTAGCAAGGACTCGAGAATATTATGAAGAGAGACCACCAAGCTATTCTATACCTTATAACTATTTGGAGTGCACAAATAAGAGTATATTAAAAAAAACTCATGGTGTTTTACTCAAATTGAATGTGTCTTTGCGGATAAATCTAGTATCATCAAAGTGTCTTCCATGTCAAAGGACTTATCACACGATAAAAAATTCTCCACACTTATTGTTGTTCTTCTGGATAAACTCTTTTGACTGGCCCTGCTCATTAACCCCTAAAGGACCAAAGATTTATTGTTTTAAAATGACAAATTCAAACAACAATATTGTGAAAATATAATTAAAATATGACCAAATTTTATATCACTAGTATCAGTGAGGAACATTGCACATGTAAGTGAAAATAAAATAAATTTGAACAAAAAGAAGTCTACACAAGATCTACTCAAAGTTGCTAAAAGGATCGTAAGGTCCAATTTGGCTTTCTTGGTCCTTTAGAAATTAAATCGATTTTGATCTTAGTTATAATAACAACATATGTTTGGGGAAAGTTGCTTCACTTGCTAGAGTGGTGAGAAATTGTAGTTGAAACAGCGAAAATGATGAGAGATTGTAATACGTCGGTTGTCAAAAATAATTTCACTATCCAAAAGAATTTCAACAAAGCACCAATTTTTTCAGAAAATTCAAGTTTTATATGAATTTTGGGCTCATGTTCATCATCACATCCGATGCACTACACTATTTTAGAAATGTAAATTTGAACTTCACAAGATTTTCTTTAATTTTCTTTGTTCTTGTAGTTGGACATCATTTTTGTAGGGAATTTTTTTAATTTAACCAATTCTCTTCGAAGCAAATTTCCATTTCTGTATCTTCTCCATTCCCAGGGGTGGGCTAAAAATATGTCTAAATTTGAGTAAATGAACAACCATTGACCAACACTATATTGGCTTTTGGGTTCACGAAATACAACTTCTAGAAGGTCTACATATTAGTTATGGGTACTTATCGGCTATAGGTACATCTAACTTACCTTATCAAAGATCAATCAAATTGCAAACAAAATTTCATCTTGAAGCCTATCGGGTAGGAAGTGAATCAACATAAATTGTACAAAAGTGAGACATTGTAAACTAGGAATGTAGTGCGGGGTGTTGATGAAACCATAACATTCAGTAGCCTTTATGCTCTCTGCCTTTCATTCATGCATCACCTTGGGACTCCACCTATCTAATCAACTACATCCATTATCTAATTTAGTCTAAGATCTACAATTAGTCCAAATCTTTTTTACAAATCCTCGGACTACGGTAGTACTATCCACATTAGTCCAAGGATATAATAATAAGATAGTATTTTTTAATTTATATTTTGATTATTATATTTTCAAACAATTAAAAATCGTAATTTATTGATAATTTATTCATATTTGGCATGGTAAATTGATACTAATTTGAATATTTTTTTTAGCATAGGCCACACTGAACTTACATGACCACGATTACTACAAGTTATCTCAATTACTCTGCTTCATGCTTTTTATTAGTTCTAGAATTTGTTTGAGATTTTGTTATTAGACTAAATTAGATAATGGGTGGACTGATTTAGACTTGTTGGGTGTGCGATATGCTACATCATTGAATGGGGAATTTTCTAAGGGAACCAGCTAAGATTCAACATTTTACAAAAGCAACCAGTTTTAGACAAGAATACATATAGTTTACCTATGTGTGATCACCTACGTAGCACCGGTCGAGTATCACAAAATTTATCCAGATTTTAGCCTAAAACTATGAGTTTCAACGGGTAAAATTTGGCAATTTCATTCGGCCACCCGTACATTGTGCTACACCATCTAAGGTAGAGGGCTCTAAACCCGCCACAGTTCTAAACCCGCACTCTACCCAATGGTGAAGAGCACCACTTTAGAACCCAACTTCAGAAATTCATAACTCATTTTTGAAACATCCAAATTTTTGATTCAAAGTATGTTGGTCTTTGCTTGGATTTGTCTTCCGGTGAAAAATCATGCTCGATTCTCCTTGTGTCCTCATAAATTCACATCCCTTAAAGTGGTGGGATTAGAGCATCCTACCTCCCTATGTCCTCATAAATTTGCAGCCCTTAAAGTGGCGGGTTTAGAGCATCCTACCTTATTGTGGGCTCAAGCTACTGAATGTTATGACAAGAGGAATTTATTAGTCCAAGGAGACCGTTGAGCCAACGTTATGAATTGATAAGCGATTGCTTTAAGCCGTTGATGGCGAGGAGTACACAAATGTGAGAAGAGCATGATCATGATTCACAAGTACAAACTTATTAGGGCTCTGACACAAGCAGCGAGCGTAGTCAGGCTCAATGGAACAAACCCAAGATCCCGGCACTGCATCCACTCTGTACACATGTTACCACAGCGTCGTTGATGGGTCTCTTATTGTACAGCCGACAGAATAACAATCTCATGTACGGGGAGATCTGGCAGTTAGTGTAAAATAAGCCGAATGGAATTGCCAAACTACCGGTTGAAACTCATAGTTCTAGGCTGAAATCCGGATGAAATTTGTGCTACCTAGGTGAAACATGGGTAACAACTGGATGGATTCTTGTCTAAAATCAGTTGTTTTAGTAAAATATTGGATTTTAGCTGGTTTCCTTGCCCGTTCAGTGGAACAATCTCTTCATACTTGTACCACACTAGCTGTGACGCACCCTTCATCCATGTACAATTTTTTTTGGGTAGGTCTTACTTACTTAGGCTTCATAACATTCTTTAGCTTGTACCACTGTTCGGGATACTTTTTGAGCCAACCAGTCAATTTCCTTTATTTTCCAAAAGCAATCGGTTTTTAAAGAATACCTTAGTTTACTAGCAGGAGTTAGGCATGTTTAATTATTTCAAAAGATAGATTTAGGCAAAACCAAATATTCTTCAAAATCCATTTTTTTCCCATAATTTTTTTTTTGAAAAATGATTTCCCATAATTTTAGGTATCTATTTTTAAAATTATTTTTTTCTAGTAAACTACAGTATATCTCCTTTATAAATACTAAATAACTAATTTTTAGTCATTTAGTTCGGTGTTTTGCCTCTATTCTTGAGATTCAACCAGCTATTTAAAAAAAAATCAATCGGTTGACTTGTAACTAACCACCGGTTCTTCCCGGACAGTGGCTTGTACTGCAATACACCCACTTTCTTGAGAATTAACATCTGAACATAGGATTGATGATGTGGAAATTATGAAAAAAATCAAGTTGAACTGGCAAGCCATCTTTAGCTAAAGATGGAGCTGCTAAAGAACGTTATGTGTTGGTGTATGCAATCACACAGAATAGTATTGATGTTCATGCCATGTGACAAGTTTTTTTAATTTGTTTTTAACCCCTGAAGGATGAAGAAGCCTGAAGGATGAAGAAGCCTGAGACGAACCTCATGTTTTTATTGACAGTTTTGAGTAGGTCCCATGTAGTCTTCTTTGATTTGTTATCTTACCAACGTATGCAACATTCTTCATTGCTACTAACGATATACAAACAATATACAAAAATTTGGTTTCATTTGAATTATATTTTTCACAATATGATGGATTGAATTTGTCATTTTAGAACCATCATTTAGAGGTTAAACCATTGGATGTCATAGAGAACCTTTGTTTGAAATTGCCGATATGGATGTAAGAAGAACTTGATCTTAGATGAAAAGTTGATTCTATCCAGATTTGGACGTTTTCTGTACAGAGAACATACAAACCTGAATTACATTATCATTATCAGAAACAAAATGGAGTATGACCCCCAAAAGGAAAATAAAAAAAACACTAGTGTACGTATTCAATCAAAGTCATCAATTTGTGGAACAGTTTTAGATTGACCTTTACTTCTTTCCTGACCGACAAAAGGGTCAACACCAGTGATCTCAAAACTGGCTAAAATTAGCTGGATTTCTACCCAAAAAATGAGGCTGCTAAACATACAAAGAAAGAAAATGAAAAAAAAATTGAAATGTAGCGAGAATGCTCATCATGATATAAATATGTAGCAACTTCATGAGGTGATATCCGCGGATATCATCATGGTATCACCTTAATATATCAAGGGTATTGCCGAATATTATAGAAGTATTGTGAGTATTGTATGCACTAGGTAGCAAAAGTAGATACCATTTATGTGGGAGGTCGCATATTGTTCTAAATGTCATAAAGTGGTTCTGAGATCACTGGTCAACACCAATGTTTTTCTTTTCTCGAGCCTAACTGGCGGCTTAAAAAACATTGGGAAAGAATATTTGGTAAAATCTTTACCTTACAATTATAATTTGATAAAATTTCATTAGATTTTAGTAGATTTCTTCACAACATTTGACTATCTTCACAAAAAAAAGATAGAGAGAATTTGGCAAAAAAAATTCAATTTTTCTCATTTTTTTTCCTTAACCCCTAAAGGACCACATCTATGTTCCTCTCCAAACACTCCAAAGTACCACCTCTCATACAAGGACAAATACTTTTTTATTTATGACCTTTTAAACCAATCCAACCGTAGGATATTTAAAGCAACTTGAGTTTATTACAACCTACAAATTTTCAATCGTTCAGGGTTCTTCAAGAGTAAGTTTATAAGCTTCAAAGTTGATTGCACCTTTTTTTTTTTGGGGCATATTGCCCATATTTGAAACTTTCTAAAAATGCCAAAAATGCAAATTTTAGTCTCAGATTTGGTAAAATGAATTTGGCAATTGTGTGCATGAGGGTGTTAGCTAATTGTGTGCAATTTTTTTGATGCATAGCTCATTTGTATGAAAAATTTCAAGAGCTACCCGCAATTAGGTTTTTCACCTTTGCATGATTGTATCTTTTGATTTATACATCACCTATGTATGCAAATTACCATCCCATCTTTGTTACAAAGAGTAAATTCACCACAAAGAAATCTCAAGAATTGAGGATCAATACTCATTCCACAATGAGTTGACCGAACTTGGAAAATCAGCCTTGGTTTTTGAAGGTTAACGAAAGAGAAATGCCATGTTTTGTACAGTGGGGTACCAATCAAAATGTCGTCTTCGAATTCGCAGTGAGAAAAATTTCAGTACTGCCAACTTTGAAAGCCTCCCGAGAGCTCAAAAATTGGTATTTGACCACGAAAGTTTTACCAAAGAATAATCTTTAAGTTAGTTACATGTATGCCAAACTTCAAGGCCAAAAGATTCACCAAAAAAAAGTTATTCAAAATCTACCATCATTGGTAAATTTCCACAGCTGCCAACTTTAACAGCCTCCCAAAGCTTGAATTTTTTTTTTGCCATGAAATTCTTGGAACAAAAACCTATTTATGTTAATAACATATGCTAAAAATTTCAAGGCCAAAAGATCAATACAAAAAAAGATATCAACAATCTACCAACATCTGTAGTTGGGGAAACAACGGGAAAAAACTACACACATTGGTAGATTGTAAATATTTTTTTTTGTATAAATTTTTATTGACCTTGGAATTTGGCATGAATGTTGTTATCATAAAGAGCATGATGTGCCAAAAATTTCATGGTAAATAGACAATTTCTCAACCGTTGGGAGGGTGTCAAAGTTGGCAGCAAAGTTTCCCCCATTGTTTCCCAAAACTACACATGTTGGTACATTATTGAAATCTTTTCTTTTATTAATATTTTGGCCTTGAAATTTTTATCATATGTTATTAACATAAATAGGTTTTTTTTCCAAGAATTTCATGGCAAAAAAAAATTAAAATTCAAGCTTTGGGAGGCTGTTAAAGTTGGCAGCTGTGGAAATTTACCAATGTTGGTAGATTTTGAATAACTTTTTTTAGGTGAATATTTTGGCCTTGAAATTTGGCATACATATAACTAACTTAAAGATTATTCTTTGGTAAAAATTTCGTGGTCAAATATCAATGTTTGAGCTCTCGGGAGGCTTTCAGAGTTGGCAGTACTGAAATTTTTCTCACTGCGAATTCGAAGACGACATTTTGATTGGTACCCCCGCTGTACATAGAGACATCTAGCAAAATTTAGCCAGGAAAAAAAAACGCTGGTCAACACTCCCACTTTGACAAAATTGAAACAATTGAAGGAAGGGTAAGTATGTGACCAAGATGTTCCTACAGAGCTCTGGCAGGCAGCAGCCAGTGCTTGAATTGAATAATTTCCATGAGGCTGCAGGCAGGCAGTCGGGGGAATTGTACGTACGATCGATGTCCGTGGGAAAAAGGCACGGTGTATCAGATATTTCCCACTGAAAAAGCCAGGCGAGTGTGAAGGATGCTGTGAATTTCTGCCGACGGGAATGTACGCGCAACGTACATAACAATACACTCCCGCTTGCATAATAAATGTGTGCTTTGTGTGTAAGACTCCATCACAAATTCTTGCGGCCGGCTGAAACGGCTTAAGTACACTCGTTATTATCACACTCTCCAATATCACAATCCATGGATTTTTAATCAAATCAAATTAAATTAAATAAACATTTATTTATTTTTGGGAATTGAAGGGTGCAAAGCCATGTGCATTGAAGGCAATCAAATCCGTGAGCGAGAGTTGGTGTTAATTTATCAAACCAACAGGTTGCACTTGGACTATGAATGTTGGTAGGAATCAACCAAGTCAACAAGTGGGAAGTTTAACCCTTAAAAGACCCTTGGAGTCCCTCTCTACAACCTGTATTTAACCTTATAATTGTTCAACTGTGGTTTACTATACGAATTGTGATATATTTTTAAACCACCAAATATAGAATATACTATTTGGCCACAAAGAGCTTTCGGGCCGTTTAAGGGCTAACCATGGATTCATAGTTTTAAAAAGAAAAAATTCATTGATCAAATTGTGAAAAATTCAATAATTCAAATGGGACTAAATTTTATATCACTAGAACTAGTGAAGATTATTCTATTTGTTGATAAAAAAACAAATGAATTTGAACAAGAGGAAGTCTAAATAGGACCTACTCAATTTTTTTTTTAAAAAACATGGTGACCATTCTGGTCATCAAGGACGCTTAGGGATTAAGGTCATTTTGGACCCTCTCTAAAGAATATTTATTATTGTGTACACAAAATGATTCTGAACCTATGTATACATGTTGGTTACTAAAAATGTGGTATAAAAGAGTTCCGAGGTACAGATACAAGAATATGGTGACTTCAACAATATGAGCTACACTTTTTTGTTTTAGGTTAGGGGCGATTTACACTACGGGCTAAGAACTCGTCCCATGCAGTTGTAAAATATGTGATTGGCTCCATCAACTCGGCCCAAGATGACTTGGGTTTACACTACAAGGAAAAAAGAAAAGTGAGCAAATTGAGGAATTGAGGTCCTCAAAAGGCTTAGAAAAAGGCCTAGTGGATAATGTTGAAGGGTCCTCCGGATTTTGTGGTGAGAGAGGCAAAAAGGATTCTCTCATTGCCAAACGAGGAGACCGTCGGCTTGAAATGCCATTTTATACTACGTTTTAAGTTCAGTCCAAGTTCGGTTTACACTTAGTGAGAGGCCCAAGAGCTTAAAAAATTACATTTTTTTTGAAGTGTGACCATGGAAGTGTGACCATGGAATTAATCCATTTTCCTTGGTCACGGCTCTCGGTCGGTAGCGTAAACCGCCCCTTAGTACTGGTTGAGTGCTCGTGAACTTTTTTCTCAGAATGAGGCAATCTCATGACCATTGTCCGATTTGCGGGAATATTTTCGATTGCAGAGGTATAACTTAAAGTCTGTCTGCGGCTTTGGTTTCAGTGAGCACGTGCGAATCCGACACTGGCAAAAACCCACTGCAGCAGTGCAAATTAGTGTGGCTGCTGATCCATGACAAATTCATCAAGTCAGAAAGATGTGCGAGTTTTCGTCTGACTGATTTCTGCCTCCCGACCCGTAACTTGCGATCATCATTGAAATCATACATGTGCTTGAAAACTGAGCGTTCGCTTTCTATGCAGAAACTTAACCCTCTCTCGCTCTCCATGGCAATCCCGTCACTGCGAAAAGCCGCTGACTGATTTGCAATCTCACACTTTTGACAGTTTTTATTTCCCTTTTTACTCGTGAAAGTTCATTTGGTGAGTCACTATATTTGGTCCATTTGTGCCAGTCAAGAACCCGCAATTAATTTCGAGTCAACCGGTTCAATCATCCAAAAAATCGATTCAATTTTGAAACTAAAGAATAATTATTGTTTTAAAATTTAACCCCTGAAGGACCGCAATTTTTCCTATTTTTGAGCATCATTTTCACCTCATTCTATATATTTTCTTGTGAATATTGTTTTTCCGTTTGATAGAAAATACCAAATCAAACATTTAAATAAAATTTAAGAATTTTTTTAACAAATTTAACAATTTTTCCCATGTCTTCAAAGACGGTCAAAAAATACCCAAAAGACTGCAATTTCATCTTTTTCACTTCAAACGCTATAATCTTGCAATTTGTACGGTCAAATTCTATGAAAATTTTACCCTTCTCTTGGTAATATTCAACAAGATCCTACGGTTAAAGTTGAAAAATAATAATTTTTGAGGTTTTTTTTTAGCCCTGCCCGCACTGCCCATTCTCCCCAAAAAACCCCTTTTGTTCCATAACTTAGTCATAATCAAAAAAAAATTAAATTCCCATTTTTGTATTGACGTACCAAATTCACATGATTTATTTCAAAAAAAAATTAAAAAAATTGACACCATGGGAACCTACCCGAACATTGAAATGTCCTAGTTAGGACACTTAGTCCTTTAAGGGTTAAGAATGTTTTTAATAAAAAAAAAGGTAAAAGTCAAAGTAGCTATGTAACTATGTGAAAATCCGGTTGAATGTTGACAATGGAAGAAAATTATTGGAAAAATTGATCTTCCTGGATGCTGGTGCTAGTGATTTACATTTCAAACTTTGTATCCATAAAGTTGATATTGATCACTTATGTCATCTTGTATCCATAAAGTGACATAAATAGTCTCATGGCATTAAATCGTTAATAGGAAGGATTACCTAAATTTCTAATTCTTTTCTTGAGTGCTTTAGAGTTGTTTGTAAAGTCGAGGGAAAAAAAAATATTGGAAGAGGAAAGACAAGATAGAGTTGATTTTTTAGCTTGAAAGGTGGCGAAAAGGAGTTTTTTGGCCTTCTTCTTTGGACCAACTACAACGCCTTGCGTTGTCAAAGAGATTCTAATTTTGAACCTTCCCAATACAAGAGAAGCTCCACCAAACCTAACTTGATATCCCATGAAAGAAATCTCCATGTACCCCCACACCGGCCTTATGCTCACCCAAGGGAAAGAGCTTGGTGACTTGTGTAAGAGGATGTTAAAAAAGTCTTTATGAGAATCAAAAACTCCTTATGGCAGACTGGCTACCTTCTAATCACTTTACAAATAACTCTATTCAGTAAAATTTAGTGCTTTCAAAAAACTACGTTGATTTTTCATTTTATTTTGACACTCTTTAGTTTGAAAATAAAGGAATTATCATCAAAATTTAGAAAAGTATGAAATCACTGAAGCTTGCTCCAGATTGCAAAAGTCCTATTTTGATCACTTTAGTCCTTTAGAAGCTAACATAGTTGTTACTCTTCAATTGTTAAAACCTAATTGTTTGATCATTTGGTCTTTTAGAAGCTAAATATATAGTTGATACTTCAGTTGTTAACCCCTAAAGGGCTAAGGATTCATCATTTCAAAATGAAAAATTCAATCGATCATATTGTAAAAAATATAATTAAGATGGAGTCAAGTTTTATATTACTGGAATCAGTGCAGAACATTGTATGTGTTGGTCAAAACACAAAAAAAATTGAACTAAAGGAAGTCCACATTGGATGTGCTCAAAAATGCCGAAAGAACATGAGGCCCAATTCAGACTTCTTGATCCTTTAGGGGTTAAGACCTATTATTCCTGTTTTAATCAAATCTTTTGGATTTGGGGTATATGTGAGTTACCTGTTAATTCAAACTCGAGAAGGAGGATTAGATGAACTCTGGATGAACCATTTCTAAGCTCCATCTGGGGTTCGACGATATATTTGAATTGACCATTAAGCAACACTCCTAACTTTCATGTTAGAGTTGATCAATGTTGGGATATTGAGTTTTACAATAACCATGTTTCCATCACTTTTAACCCCTAAAGGACCAAGGACTCATGGTTTTAAAATGACAAGTTTAACCCCTAAAGGCCCTTAAAAGTCAAAATGGCTTTTTGTTGTTTCGGGCAGCCTAGATGACGGGTTTAACTTTAGTATTTTGGGTTAAACTTTGGTGTGGGTGTGGTAATACATACATACTATATGTGGTAAAATTTGGGCAGCCAAATTCAAGTTTTAGAATTTTATTATGCAAAATTTTGTTTTCAAGCCCAACTGGGGCAGCAAAAAAAAAAATTTAGTGTTTTTAAATTATTATTTTTTGGAAATATGTTTATAATAATACTACTACACAAATTTTTAAAAAATCCAAGTTGAAAGTTTCAACAATTTTACATGGGCAGCCTTCAAAATTTACAAGAGCAAGCTTCAAAGTTTTTTGTAATTTTACATTTTTTTCTTTCAAAAATTGTCAAAATTTGAGATTTAGGAATTTTTCGATTGTTTTTTTTTCTAAAATTCACAAACTCATAGATGTAACTTTTCACTGTTCACTTTTTTACTAAACCAAAAACCTTTAACGTTATTCAAGTTTACCATATTGTGGTTTTTGAACCTTCTTCTGGAAAATAATTTGCATGAAGGCCAAAAAAGCATAATGAGTCTCTAAAATTTTGCATGGAGGTGCCTAACTTAGTTACCTACATGGAAAAAAATATGAGCAAAATGTTTGGGGTAATAATCATCAAGTCCCCCTTTGCACCATTTAGACTATGCCTTTTGGGGTAAAGCCCAAAAAAACTTTTGAATCAACTTTGAATGTTATAAACTCACAAATGGTAAAGATCCAACGGTTGAAATTTCACATGGTGTTAGTGCAAGTAGTTGGGTTGAAGATCTTACGGTTGGAAGTACAAAAAATGTTAAAACATATTGAAACATACACCAACTTCCACAAGGTGCTCAAAAATCGCAGTTTTTGGTTTTGGAGGTCCCAAAACACCTTGGGCCTTTAGGGGTTAAATGACTATTGTACATCACTTATAACCAAAGGGAATATGTAGTTTAGGGTTTTCAGCTTTAACCATTTATAAAACATCTTAGGAATGTCCAAAACTTGTCTTCGTTGTTTTTGAACTATAATTTTTATAAGTACATCAAACCTGCTTGTATACGCAAGTAATGGGAATAACACACATTTCATTAAATTGAACCACATTTTATTAGAATTGAACTACTAGACTAAAAAAGTGACAGGAGTGATGCCCTTTTGAATAGAGATAGGTCCCCAATTTTTTTTACAGTGCTTTTAGTTCACAAATAAGAGCATTGTAAAAAATTGGGCACCTATCTCTATTGAGAAGAGCAACATTCCACATCATTTCTTTTGGCCTGGTAGTCCAGTCTTAACAAAATGTGTGTTGAATAGTACCTTCTACTTTACACGATGAGCTCATGCACAAAACTAAAGTATATCTTCCTGAAAGTGCCCGAGTAAGCATTTGAATATGGATCTTGTTGCTAGAATGCTCTAATTATTGTTAGGTTATTGTTTTTCTTGAGTAACGAGGAAAACAAAACAATGAGTTGAATCTTGTTGACAATTCGAACGCATCATTGCATGTGATTATTCAACAACGTATGAAAAAACCATGAATCTTGAAAGCATTGATTGAGGTAGGAGTTACCAAAATTGATCCGTGAAATGTATGTACTCAATTCATTTAAGGAGTTCATTTAAAGCATCCTATGTTATTAGCGTATCCAAAAACCAATCCTAGGTTTTCATGTTCAATTCATGTACGGAGTACTTATTAGGCAAGATTCTATAAGAATAGCTTAAACTGGGTGAGGGTCACAATTAGTTGTAGTAACATTGGTAAGTGTTTGAACAAAAGTTTCAACCACTATTGACTCAAATACAAGGGGCCGGTTAACTTGAAGTGCAGACATCAAAGTGCAAGAGTGCGGAGCGGGAGTGAGAATATTAAAATCTTTTACAAAAAAATTTGAGGATATTCTCAATATGTCACAAAATATTTCAAAATTTGCACTCCGCACTCTTGCACTCCGATGTTTATATTTTAGGGCTAATATATTCTCAGAATATTCAAAAAAACTCCGATAAATATTCCAAGATTCACACTTGCACTCTGATGACAACCTCAATTACAAAGTTTGGAAGCTCAGAAGTTATAACAAAAGAAGCTCCAGCAAGAGTTGAAACAACAGTGAGAAAATAAAAACATGGTGAGTTATATATAGAGTGAGTGCAGCATAAATAGATGATTAATAAAGCTCAAAGAGAGATATGGCTTTCCTTCCTATCATTGTTGACAAGGTCCAATTAGTGATGAAAAAAACAACAGAGAGGACAGAAAATGAAGAGAGAAACATGTTTCAACTTTGAACAATGCATGAAAAACACATAAGTTGTCATAGCACCATTAAACGCTCAACTTCCCAGGAGGTCTCTCAGGCTTTAGTAGAAATCATGACTGCATAGACTAGAGAAAAGACCCACGAGAAGACCCCACATGGCGAACTAAACCATTTTGTTGGTTTTCTTGAACACACTTCTTTGTTTTACCACTACAAGGAGAGGCGTCGTTTCTCACTCAAGAGGATCCTGTTCATTGCCTTTTTCTTTTCTTTTTTTAATTGTACACGCTTGTCCTACGTGACGAATCACACTTACCAAGTTTTCAACCAAAGAACTGGCGAGTGCGAAGTGGCGCCGTTTGACTCACAGAGGGAGTGAAAAGTGACGCATTCTCCTTGTAGCGTACCCGACTATTAGTGAAGGTTGACATGATTCCAACACTAGACCATCACTCAATCTAAAACCTCACTCCTCTTCCATGTAATGATCTCCAGATTTTGTATTTTGACAGACACTTATTAAGCATAATTTTCTCACAAGACTGACCAAATGTAAGTTAGAGCGTAATACATTGCATGTAGTTGACATTGATGTAAGACAAGATACGAGCGTTAAACAGAGGGAAGGCTTCATCAAGTGGAATCCAAGAAGTTCAGCATCAAGATATTCTCATATGAAGTTGAATTCACCAAAGTGACAGTGAGGTCAATTAAAATTAAAGCACAACTAGAAAGGAGATGGCAGGTACCAAAATGGCATGACACAACGAGCCTAAAGCTTCCATTTACCAACCTCTTGTTTGCCAACGTTACTAATCCAAATATAAGGTAGAGGAATCCAAATATAAGGTAGAGGGCTCCAAAACCAACAAGGTTCTAATTCCAAGAGAATCTAGGTACAATATTCATCCTAAAACTTAAATCTAGGTAGACCATAGATATCTTATCATTTTGGTCAACATCCAATAAGAGCTCTATGATGTGTCTGCATATGTGTTCTAAAATAAATGCATGGTTTCGATTCTCTTGGAATTAGAACCCCGATGGTTTTGGAGCCCTCTACCTTAACCCTTTAGTGCCCAGCTGACCACATTATGGTCACTACAACGTCCGAAATGCAAATAGCAGAGAATCCGTGAAGAATTGGAACTTCAGTTTTGCAGTTCAGATTTGCCCACATACATTACGCACCTTCCAGAAAAAGAAATTTTCAATTTGGAATTGTACAACTATCAAAATACCTATCAACAGAACGCTAAAATACTGCAAATACTTGAAAATACAGTAAATACTTACAAATACAACATATGTATTGTGTAGTATTTCTTGTGTTTGGAAGTTTGTTATCTTGTTTTATTTTTTTGGATTGTGTTCTCTTCTTCATCTTCCATTAGTGTGTATAATCCGATCTTGACTAATGTACCCACTCCTGTCAATTTTCAACGTATAAAATTTTGTCCTAAACCGTACATGGACAAGTCACTTTCACTTATAAATCTCACAATAATTATGTGTGAGTCTATTTTTGATATGAAAGATTGCAACGGAGAGGTGTTGACATAGGGCATAGCTGAACTTCTTTGCTTTTATTTTTGAAAATTTACCTCAAATTATATTTAACTTTGAAGTCACACACCCCCCAAAATCTCGTTTTTGAACGTGCATTATACAGTTCAAATACATACTATAATCTTTCGATCCCACCATCGGATGATTCTCAAATTTTAATAAAATGTGTGCACTCGAGTTGAGAATAGAATTCTACGGTTACTTTCTAATTTAACCCGTTCTATTTTTGGTAGTCTCAACCACAGTGGAAAAATCTACTGAAATCCAAGGCTCTGAGCTACAGTACCCTGGGCACTAAAGGGTTAAGTTAGACAAGGTTGAAATTGGATGTACAAATCTTAAAACAAACTACTTAACATTTAAGCATGGGTTTGTCTCACTCGGTTGTTCCGGTTGAGTCAAACAACCCATGCTATAGTAGATTATATTCATTATACCGACATCAATGTGCTCAACGACACAAGTCCCACTAGTATTCATACATGGGATCATGAATGACAGGAAGTTTGTAACAAAGAGTGAAGTCCTAGAGCTATTACACATCCATGGAAGCAGCTTGAGGTGAAAAATCCTCCACACAAAGCAAGCAAGAAAGAAACCGTGCAACAAAAACCATCACCTGGATATTCATTAATCCCTTCCCAATGAACAACAATTAAACGTCTCGACGTTAAATGACAGAATATTTAGTACTTCTAGCTATTGAAAATCCTTTTGGATCTTCCCAGTATATACAATCAGTCTCTGACTCTTAGCATAATTGCAGTTACGGAAGCTCCGTCGTGCGAAGGAATTGATCCTAAACCCTAAACCCTAAACCCTAGACCCGGAACGACACAAGTCCCACTAGTATTCATACATAGGATCACGAATGACAGGAAGTTTGTAACAAAGAGTGAAGTCCTAGAGCTATTACACATCCATTGAAGCAGCTTGAGGTGAATAATCCTCCACACGGAGCAAGAAAGAAGAAACCGTGCAACAAAAACCATCACCTGGATATTAATTAATCCCTTCCCAGTGAACAACAATTAAACGCCTCGACGTTAAATGACAGAATATTTAGTAATTCTAGCTAGCTATTGAAAATCCTTTTGGATCTTCCCAGTATATACAATCAGTCTCTGACTCTTAGCATAATTGCAGTTACGGAAGCTCCGTCGTTGTCCTAAACCCTAAACCCTAAACCCTAAACTCAAGACCCGGAACGAGCAGAGCAGAGCATCGCAGGCACAACGTAATTACCGGAGCTTCAGAGCGTGCGAAATGGATGGGTAGATTAGCCGTGCAGGAGGCTGCATTTGCAGGAAGTTTTGGAGCAAGAGGGCGCGGCGGTCTTCCAGACGGACGTGAACGTGGTGGGCTGCTTGCGCCACAGCAAGGTGACGACGTTGGAGTCCGCGAACGCCACGTCCCAGAAGCCGTTGTGGGTGGCGATCAAGTTCTGGGAGGCTTTCTTGGCGTCGTCGGTGAGGTCGCGCGGGACGAAGCCGGCGCGCGTGATGCGGCGGTGCCACTGCGAGTAGGGCTCGTTGCGCTCGATGCGCGCGATGCCCTCGCACGCCACGGTGTTGAGCAGCATCATGGAGCCCTCGTACTCCAGGATCTGGCGCTCCTCCGGGTCGCGGCCCGCGTAGCCCACGTCCATGCACTCGTAGCACAGCCACCAGAAGCCCACGCACTTCTGGAACCGCGTCAGGAAGTCGAACGAGCAGTGGTCGCTGTCGTTGTCGCTCTGGATGAACACGGCGGGCTGCAGGCTGTGGATGAAGGACAGAAACTCGTCGCGCGGCGACAGCCCCGGCAGCCCGGCTGTGCCCACTGGCGCCTCCTCCGACAGCCGGTGCAGCCGGAATTGACACACCACCGCCAGAATCTGCCATTGCATTCAACCGGATCCCTTTCATCTTATTGCAGTCCCTCTCTCTGATTATGATTTCTTCAACTCCCAAAGAACTTCAGAAGCCCAAATTCAACCTCATGGAACCCTTTCATCTTATTGCAGTCCCTCTCCCTGATTATGATTTCTTCAACTCCGAAAGAACTTCAGAAGCCCAAATTCAACCTCATGGAACCCTTTCATCTTATTGCAGTCCCTCTCTCTGATTGTGATTTCTTCAACTCCGAAAGAACTTCAGAAGCCCAAATTCAACCTCATGGAACCCTTTCATCTTATTGCAGTCCCTCTCTCTGATTGTGATTTCTTCAACTCCGAAAGAACTTCAGAAGCCCAAATTCAACCTCATGGAACCCTTTCATCTTATTGCAGTCCCTCTCTCTGGTTATGATTTCTTCAACTCCGAAAGAACTTCAGAAGCCCAAATTCAACCCCTCATGCATCACATTATTATCAACTGGGGGTGTTTCTTTTCGTTCATTCATGTCCTAGATACAGTACTCCATGAGCTCTGCTTAGATAGATAATAAACAGAAACTCCGGTCCCTTTTTAGCAAGGGGCCGGCGTGAATGAAGTGTCCGTTCGTAATGCCAATGACCCGATGCCCACCGGAGAAGGGGAAATTGGGACAATACTACTCTCCCCTTCCGGGGATGAACACTATAGTGACACACTATGCCACTAGTGCCTTGAAGATACCGGACATGGTATCCCCCCAAAGGGCTTTGAGGTACCCATACAACAAGGTCCAAGGACCCCACCATAGGTCCATGGGCTTTGCTACGACATGTAGCGGGTGCATGCTATCTTTGAGTTGTGAAGCGACAACGCGGTAGCATGCACCCACTATACGACGGGGCGAGAGTACTCTATTCAACATAGCCTACGACACATGTCACACATTAGTAGGGTCTTATTTTGAGGAGTACACTATGGAGCGTTGAGAATAAAAAGAAATAAGGAGGAATACACTACAAAGATTTGGAATACACTACAAAGATTGTGTGCATAGAAAAATACATTACGGGTTGTAACTGTATTGTTTAGAACCAATCTAAAGCTGCCACAGCTAGTTCTAGTTTCCTGAAGTAGGCTATGTAAACATAATATTCTCTAACGTCAGGTTAGTAAAATCATCATTAGATTGTATGCAGTACTTGCAAGTGTTTGCCTCGTGGTTAAATTTTATGATCCTAAAAATGGCAGAATATTCAGCCTCGCACCATGCATTGTTGGGAGCTTTCTATGCTCGTTAACAATCTAAATTTGAGTAGGTTATATAGAATGACTGATTTCCTTTCAATTTATTGGTCAATACGCGCAATGCTCTGATATAAGATTTGGCTCCATTTTAGACTAGATAACCCTTTTGACAAAGGGGAGGCTGGAGAACGTAATTAGACATAGAACCAAGCTCTAACTTCTGTTGAATTCCAAATGTACTTTTGGTTGATCTAAGGACTCGCATTGCACAACATGGCTATGAGAAACGAACCCGAACACTGAAGAGCTACCTCTAAATCACAACTTGGCATTATTGGAGTTATCCTTAAAGTCCATCAAATTTTGAAGAGGATACCGTGAATTTACCTTTATTATACTCTTATTTCTTCACTTCAAATAGTTAGAAGGTGTGAAAGATCTTGGTGGTTTATCATTATTAAGTGTGTAAGAGCTTGGTGGTCTTCAAAAGTTTTCAAAAGTTTTTTAGCTCCTTTCTTGGTGCTAAAAAACTTTTGAAGACCACCAAGCTCTTACACAACTCTTACACACCTAATAATGATAAACCACCAAGATCTTCCACACCTTCTAACTATTTGAAGTGAAGAAATAAGAGTATAATAAAGAAAAATTCAGAGTATCTTCTTCAAAATTTTAAGGACTTTAAGGATAACTCTATTGTCATTTTATGATGTGATCATCCTTGGGAGATTTAGGGTGGATATGTAAGTAAATTTTACCTCGCCTTCTCTGATTTTGAGATCTTCGCGCGTGACGCATTCCAGTGGCTTCTGGACCATGTTCACTTCCACATGCAAACCGAGCAAGCTGGCGAACTTCACCAAGCGCGTCATGAAATCCGCGGCTTCCGAGTTCACGGATTTGGCAGTGCCGATGTTGAGCGACTCCCTGCGCAAGTCGCGGATCATGGTCATCCTGAGAATGGAGGGCGGGCCGCCGGGTCGGCTCACCAGCGCATCAATGAAGATGGGCCACTCGATCCCCTTCCCCGCGCCGATGTCAATGAGATGCACACGGCTCTTGCCCGCGCAAACCTCCAGAAGCATCTGGCACGTCACGCTGTAGCAGTTCTGGTGCCACGGCACATACTCGTGGAACTTCACAAGCGCGCGGTGCACAATCTTGGACCCGAAGCTCACCTGCAGTTGTCAATTTTTTTTTCCGTTTGTCAAGGGAGTACGTCCCATTGGCGATTTGCAATTTCTTTTACTACGAATACAGAGCTTCTTGGCTACCGTACACATACCAATGATCAGTGATCTCAAAACTGGCTTAAATTAGCTGGATTTCTACCCAAACAAATGGGGCTACTAAACATACAAAGAAAGAAAATGATTTTTCTTTTGGAATGTAGTCATCATGTAGCAACTTCATGAGGTGATATCCGTGGATATCATCATGGTATCACCTTAATATATCAAGGGTATTGTCGGATTCTATAAAGGTATCGTGAGTATTGTATGCACTGGGTAGCAAAAGTAGATACCATTTATGTGGGAGGTAGCATAATGTCATAAAAATGGTTCTGAGATCACTGCCAATGATAAGGGAAGAGATTATGGTGATATAAGTCTTTATGTTTTACCCCAAATTTTCTTGATAGCAAGCCCATTTCAAGTTGGCGAAATATAGCCGTGGATATCATCATGGTATCACCTTAATATATCAAGGGTATTGTCGGAAATTATATAGGTATCGTGAGAATTGTATGCACTCGGTAGCAAAAGTAGATCCCATTTATGTGGGAGGTAGCATAATGTTCTAAATGTCATAAAAATGGTTCTGAGATCACTGCTAATGATAAGGGAAGAGATTATGGAGATATAAGTCTTTATGTTTTACCCCAAATTTTCTTCTAGCAACACTGATAGCAAGCCCATTTCAAGTTTGGCGAAATTAATATAACCACACAAAAAAAAACACTGCAAGTCACTCACCTCCTGGTCGTGGTGGCGCGGCCGCATGAACGTCGCGGCGGCCTCCATCCGCCCTGTGATCCGGCAGAAGAGCGCGCGCAGCCCGTACGCCGCGAACCGCTGGTTCACGTCGCCCACCACGGACGCCAAGTCGTTCAGCACCCACATGAGGTGCTGCGTGCGGCTGATGTTCTTGCTGGCGATCGCGGCCGCGCACAAGTTCAGCAACTGCTCCGCCCACCGCGGCTCCCCGAGATGCCGGATCGGTGTCAGCATTGAGAACGTGTCGCTCTCCATTGCTGTAATGCTCTGCTGCTCCGCTGGACGTGACGACGACGAATTCTCTCTATTGCTGTTGCCGTTGCCGTTGCCGTTGCCGTATCCGAACGTCGGGACTGGCGCGTCAGTAGTGCTGGAAGTGACGCTTTCCAAGGTCGTGTCCCCCATCATCACATACTCCGCTTGCGGCGCAAACCCCCGTTGCGCCATCGCGGGATGTTGTCCGTAATTGGTCGTGGAGCTTTCTGCCTCCTTGGCTATGGCATTCGCGTTGTTCCAGGTATTGTTGTTGTTGTAATGGGCGAGGTGGGATCGACTGAATCCGGGCGGCGCGTACGCTTCCACCATGCTGATGTCTTCCGGCGTGACCTTGTACTCCGACGACGGGTCAGAAAGCAGATCCGAATCCAAGCTGGACCACACGTTGTTGTCATGGAACTGCGTATTGGGGTAGATCTCCTGGGACAATATGCTTTGGTGGGGTTGCAGGTTGATGCTCGGCACCGGGATGAACCCCGGTTGCGTGCACCCGAACCCGAGTTGGTTGTGATTGCCATAAGCTGCCGTTGGCTGCGCAACACACGTGATTAGAACATTAGAATGTCATTTTGACGCGCCGGAACAGCTGCATTAGAATGTCAATATTCGAACGACGAGGTTAGCCCCTAAAGGACCACGGATTCATGGTTTTAAAATGACAAATTTAAATGATCATATTGTGAAATATATAATCCGGCTTGGACTAAATTTTATATCTCCAGAATTAGTGAAAAACATTGCATGTTTTGGTCAAAAATCAAACAAATTTGATCAAAATGAAGTCTACATAAAACCTAATAGAAACTGCTGAAAAAAACATGAAGGCCTTATGGTCCTTTAGGGGTTAGAGCAACATCCCAATGCTGCTCTAAATTGCTCTCCCCGCTTATGACATTTGCCAATGATTATTACTCCCTCCGTCCCAAAGTTATTGTCCAACTTGTTTGCTTGGTATTTCTTTGAGCCAATTTCATTGATCATATTGTAAGAAACATGATTAAAAAAGGTTCCAAATTATGTCACTAGAATGATTGAAGAACATTGCATGTGTTCATTGCAACCTAAATAAAATTAGCCACAAGTATTTTTTTACCTACTTAAAAAAACACTTTCAAACATGACAATAACTTTGGGACGAAGGGAGTATGATGCAATGTACTGTACCTGCAGAATGTGAGGATTGTCCGAAATGACAGGCTCGGGTTGTGGCAACAGCGGTGAGCCTTGAGATGCCTGTGGAGAGCCCTGAAATCCAACAACACGGAGCAAAAGCCAATTCAAAATGGCCGTCCATGAACAATCAAAGCTAGAAATAGAATGCCTAATATGGCCACACGGAGTGATCGGAAGCCATGAGTCATAATTTTCTTAACAAAAGAAAATGAAAATGAGAAGGAATGGACGTGTTTTCAGGTATGTTGACGTGTGGTGCCCTAATAGCCTTTAGGTCACCAGACATTCAAAATAGTCATCTCAATGTATCTCAATATAATGTCAAGACCATACTATAACCACATCGTTCACAAGAAAATCTATTGTGATCCTACTGAAAAAGGTAGTCAGACAAGCTTATCGCGATCACTACATTACTGTCGGTTGGATTTGTGTCACAACCATATCTTTGTTTTGAACCAAAATCTCATTTCCTCAAGAGTGGCATTCTTGTACCAAATTAGAAATATGACCACAACAGGACCTTCTACCTTAAAAATCGCCAATATGTTGGTGCAATTAACGTACCAAATACACGTATTCTAGCTCTGGGTTCCTGTAAAGGGGGCGCCAGCATGGATCCGGATTGGCCATGGCCGAGTGCTGGCTCGCTCCTCCGGAGTTCTGGCTCCCAAACATCGAAGAATTTGGAGCTCCCGATTTGCGTCAATGGAATCTGCAAAGGAGCATCAGCAGCTTGCCGTGTTGCCTGCCAGATTAGTCATAGAGCTTTACTACTAAGTTGACCGATATCAACAAAACCATCACAGTCTATATTACATAATAGATTATCACATCTTAACCCTAAGTTCCCAAAAACGATCACTTCGAAGTAAATAATTCAGTATGGCAACAAAATCACACCATTGTGTTACTGAAATCATAGATGGATATGTTTGGAAAGCTACTGTAGTGGTTTCTAGGAGTTAAAGCAGAATGATATAATGATGCAATTACTGCAAAAAAAAAGTGTAGAGTTACAACACCTTTTCATAAGAATTGGCATTCACGCAAATCTAATGGCCCCTGCCAATACGTGACAACACGAAAGAGAACCATCAGAAACCGTTCTATCTAGATTTTGTCATTACCAACCGATTCAAGATGATCAACCCTTAAACATCACACATTTCAAAAAGAAACTGACGTTTCAGGGTTAACGAACGGTGACAGGAAAAAGGCACCCACCTGGATCAACAACATGATGGGCGCAGCTGCAGCGTCGCGTTCGAAACTCAGACACTGTTTTAAAATCGAGCCGGAGAATGAACAACAAGAGCTCTCACAATGTGAAAACTTGTGCACCATCTGAGGCAACAATTTGATCAATTAGGTCAACAAGAAGAGTTCCGGACCAAGCCATACTCACTCTTTCCGAATCCTGAAACTGGCACTCTTTTCGAATCATTGAACACAATTCCGCTTCTAGCTCTTCGAAATCAAACTAAGCATTCTACTGTGACTGCGGAATGAATCGCATCTCCAAGAAAATTAAACTGTCTCCAGTAAAGATAATCGCATCTCCCCTATCACCAAGAACCGGAATCCCGGACCTAATATTCCCACCGAAGATTCCATGCATTAATTAATGCCGTCCAGCTTCGCTCGCTCGCTCGCTCGCTCTCCGACTCCCTAGCCGGCTAAAGATCGAGCTCGCTCGTGGCATCCATCGATCGATCAAATTCACGGTAACGTCAACCTGTCCACCATCGTAACCTCGGAAACTAACAGAATGAATCATGCTATCAGCTTACCTGTGATAAGGGTTTCGCCGCAACTCAAGTGATCGCTTCCTCGAAGCAGTGCAGCACAAACACTAGGACTCGATATCGACTCTCTGAACTTCCTTGCATGGCCGAGTCGTCGTTCTAACGGTCCTCCAGTCTAATGCCGTAAGTGCCGACAGGGTGGAGGAGCTCCGAAACCACTGGATAACGTGCAGATTCCGGCATCAACAGAAGAGAACTAGCGGTGGTACACGAACTCGCAGGAATAGAATCAACAAGAGATGATCGAGCTGGTTGACTAGCTACACTCATTCATCACGAGCCTCACTGGCGCCATGAGATAAAACGAACGATCGGGTGGGTTAGTGGGTTCGATGGATGGCGTGCGAAGAACAGAAAAAAGATGAGTAAGAATTTGTTGTTGTAGTCATGACGAGGTGGGAGTGATTGCTGAGCACCCCCCCACGCGCAATCATCCCATGTGACTGAAGATTCCGGAGATTCCGGGGATTCCCGCAACCGACCGGGGCGGGCGAGCCTGCGAGCGGGCGGGCGGGGCCGGGGCCGGGCCGGGCTGGGTTGGGAACGGGCCCGGGCTCGGGTCCGGCCAGGCGCGCTTCTGCTGAACTGGAATGGACTGGTTCTACGTGTCACTCTGTGCGCCGGTTCAAACGAAAAAAATAAAATAAAAACAATTACCCCCACGATGTGGTCCGATTCGTTAAAAAAAACACAATTCCAAAAATCATTCGAAATGGCATGTACTGAAATTTCCAGAAATCATAAGGTATAGAATATATTCAACTATATTAATCATAAGTTGTAGAATATATTAAGAATTTAACTCTTAACCCCTAAACGACCAGGTGGACACATTAGAGTTAACCGAAAAAAGAAGGCCTTGGAACATGCCTTTTCAACCTTCTTTCAAGCGCTCTTTTGAGCTCCCTTGAGCTATGTTTGGGTTGAATAGTGTGGTGTCATAACTTGTCCCCTTGTGGGCTATGGGCTTGGAGCTTTGGTAGGAGGTGTGGAAGATCATTGCGAGGTGTGGAGAACAATGACAGTGGCTTGCTTTAGATTGTCTCCCAACTCACCTTGAACTAGTTTTTGGTCTATTTATATTTCAATATGAGTCTAAGAGGAGTTCAAGAGGAATTTGCTAAAGCTTTCCTCTTTGAGCTGACTTTTCGGTTAACTCTATTGTGTCCTCGAATAATTTCATTACTTTAATAACTTGTTTGGATTTCATAATTTTGACTCAATGTTAACTAGAGAATTGAAAATGTTCGTTACAAGAACACAAAAATCCCTTAAGATTTACAAATACGTAGATTGATTCATTGGGAAAAAACTAAAACGTCAACGTAGGTAAACTTGGGACATAGTAGTTAGGGCGGTTGATGACTTGGAGGGCGTTTTCTCACTTGGATGTCATATTCGTAAAAACAAAAAGTGTACAATATGTAAAATATTTTCCATTACTGCATCATTAACACTACATAATAATTACGGAAAATGTTTAAATATATTTAAAATGGAATCTTTTCAAAATAATTGGAATCCTTTATGTATATTTTATATTGTTTTGGAATATTTTGGAATATTCCAACTATATATTTGAATTTTCTAAAACATTTTTGCAATGTAAAAGTTAATAACGATCACAAACACCGGCTCAACGAGTCACCAACAAGTCACCTCATCCAAACATAAATCTTTGAGAATCAATCATTGTTGTTGTATTTAGTTTTAGAACACCATTTTTTGTGAGCACCTAGATATAGTACATCTTTGTATGCTCCTAAACTTTCAAACGCTAATCATGGTTTTTAAATTTATGAGAAAGCTTGCAATGAATGACTTGTTGGTTTTGTTCAATTTTTTTATAAATCAACTCATGATCAAACCTTATAATCATGTAATATATACAGTAGATTTTTCTAAAAATTGATGTACAATCTCATGACTAAGTCCTCTTTGAGTTTCAACAATGAAGTTTTCTACATGAATACCAATTAAGAGAACAATTGCTTTTTTGAAAGCATCACAAGAAAGTGATAAAATTTTAGGAATGAGCATGGTCCTTTAGGGGTTAAACGACAATGTAAGCCCCACGGGCTTGGTTTTATTTTGAGAGAATCTTGCTCATAACTTCTACTCCATTGTACCAAATGGGGTTTTTTAAATGCCAAACCGAGCACCTTAGAGAGATCTATAGAGCCAAAGTAAATTAAAAACAAAATCATGCTTAAAATGAAATTTAAAAGAGATTTTGGGTGTGGTATCAAGAAAGCATATGTCGTTTAAGGGTTAAGATTTTTACAAACAACCCACTCAAGGATGGAACTTGTGGACTACGGGCGCCTTGCGTGGTCTCGTGCCCAAGCGGACATCAAGAAACGGGTTGCTAACTTCGAGTTTGCTACACATGAGATTTCCCAATTTGGTGCAGGAAAGGGATTCTCGCCAGATGGGACAGCGATTATTCCTGTTGGAATCTTATAGGCCCTACGTTCAGTTCCCTTAACTTTGTCTAGGTGTCCCCGGGCCTCGCCATCCATGGCGGGGTTGGCTTGTATTTGTGTCCTCCTTCTTTTCTTACAGTAAAGGGTTCCCTTTATTTGTGTCCAAAAAAAAAAAAAACGAAAAAAAAACGAAATCGTCTAGTGCTATATCAATGTTCAAACTTTTTACAATGAAAAGCCTGATGAGATGTAGTAAACAGAGCTTAGGATCAAAAGTCATAGGGAAATATTAGATATTGTAAGAAACAAAATTTGATGAGAATATGATTTCACTTAATGAATGAAAAGCAAACCTAAAAATAATTCACTTCGTATCGGGCTTAATGGATTTGACCCAAGGATACAATACAAGATGAAAAATCCAAATTTTTAGGAAATTGTTTTTTCCATAACAAATCTATTTGAAGAATATTCACAAATTTGGGCATTTGTTGAAAATATTTTTCTGAATTGAGAATGAAACTTGAGATAAACCAATTGTGTTGTTTTTCAAAATATCTTATTTTCAAAATCCATGTTGTACAAATGATAGTCAACTAGCACAAGAACCAAAAAACAAATCAAATGGATGAAAATTGTACAAGACGAACCATAGTCAATAGAAAGAGTGCAATTTATTCGCCCTCCATTACATGGACGCAGGCGCACGTCATAGGGTTAAACTATGTAACTAGTATTAATTTTCAAGTGAGTTTAATTTACCTAAGAAGATAAATAAGTGTAAATTTGTGAGATCAAGTTGCCGGTGAGGTATTCGTTGTCTCTACTCCACCAGGGGAGAGACTACAAAGACACTTTGTTTTTTGAGGAGTTATCAGGAGTTACTTGCCTTATAATTAAACAAACATGAGAAAAGTTGGGCCAAACATTTTTGATGCCATTTTGACACCAAAGGCCGCATATATAGTCATTTTAGTGTCATTTTATTCATACAAGGTTGGTAATGAGGTTGGCACCAAATTGTCTTAATTGCGTTTCAATGCATCATCATGGCACCATGATCACATGCCTTGAAGTTCTTGATGAAGCCACAAAAGTAAATTTGGAGTAAATATTGAGGCATTTGGGGTAAATACTAAAATTGGGATAAATACAAAAGGTGGGAATGGCTTGATATAGGTACTACTTTTACGCGTCTCACATAGTGTGACTTATGTATGACTCATTTTATGTGTGCTAAACATTCGGTTTTTAACACCATGTATATAGTTGCAACCATGGTACCTACAACACCCTCTGATTTTTGTAAATTTTCAATATTTTTTCCTTACCAAAAAGATATTTCTCAAAAATCACACTAGTTTTGGAGGGGTACCCATATCAAGCCCTCGCCCAAAATTTGGGGGTAAATACAAAATTTGGGGTAAATGCAGAAATTGGGGTAAACACAGAAATTGGGGTAAACACAGAAATTGGGGTAAACACAGAAATTGGGGTAAACACAGAAATTGGGGTAAATACTTTGGCAACTAGCCGCTTGTTTAATTTTAGAGTTGGGTGGTTTTTATTGCAGTGGGGTCCCAGCTAGCCCAGTTAGACCAATACCAGGCTGAGATTCAGGAGCACCCAGCACTCCCTTTTGATCACTCACAGGGTGCCCTGATCAGGGCCAGGTGCAGGCTCAGGCTCAAGGCCAAAGCTGTTCAAGACTGTTCAATTTGTGTAAAAAAGAAAGAAAGAAAAAAGGGGGGCAAATCTGTTACATAAGCTTCTGTAGAGCATCTCCAACCATGCACGCTAAAATTACTCGCCAAAATTACTTTTCTATATTTGACAACTCAACTCCTAAATGTCCCATGGGGATAGTATATATGATGTCGTATAATTGGGATTTCTACCAACAAGAAACTCTAAATTGGAATCTTAGTAGCTCGTTTACATCGCATTGATTTAAATTTCAACTTCTCTTTTGACCTCAAAGCCATTCAAGGTGTGGAATCATTCCAAATACAATCAAAATACAACGTATTCTACTGACCGCGAAGGCACGTTCACACGTTTAGGGGTTAAATTCCTCACCCTCAAACGCTCTTCAAACATTAGAAGTGTACATTAAATAGTCAGTGAACCAATCACAAGTTGAATGTGGGATATAGTCAACTAAAGTAAGAGCATCCAATTCCAACAGTGTACCCAATGTCGATTAATTTTTGACGTGGTAGTCATCCTAGAACGTAAATGTAGGTAGACCATAGATAGCTCATCATTTTGGTCAACAAACAATAAGGATTCTATGACTTGCTTATATTTGCGTTCTAAAATGACTACCTTGTGTAGTAATTATCAGTACACAGTTGGAATTGGGTGCTCCTACCTTAATCCTTAAACGTCAAGAGGGTTTGAATGGGGCAGCCCGGAAGGAATCTAAATTTTTTTGGGGAAAATAATAATAATAATAATAATAATAATTTTGGCAAAAACGGCTCTGCAGTGCATTGCTCGCTAGCACTGTAGCACTGCGGCACTACCGCACTGCTGAACTTCAGCTGTCCCAACCTCAAAACTTGTTCAATTTGATAACTTTGATTGCTTACCAACGATTCCACAATCTCTCAAATGAGGCGAAAATTTGGAATCTAGTTCGCTTTTTCAGTAGCTTTCCAACGCAACAAGTCTCGCTTGATTTGGTTGAGAAATGAAACTTTTTCTCCAATTATTCCTTTATACCAAGCCCATGGGGCTTGCTTTGACGTTTAAGGGTTAAACTTAAATTTGAAGTGTCATTTATTATACATGCTAGACCATAGGGTCAAAAGGTTTTTTCAAAGGGACCTTAGCATTTTTCATGTGCTTTTGGAGTGTGTCGAACCCTTAGTGAGCCCTGTTGGAGGTGCTCTTAGCCCAATTGTGAGGGTTCATTTGGCCTTATGCTCTCACTACATGAAAGATAAAAAACTTCGAAAGAGACCATTAAATTCTTGAGACAAGGCTATTATGAATTTACAACCCTCCGTCATCATTCTTTAACCTCTAAGGTCCTAAGAGACCATTTTTTGGTCGATGCCCATTTTTAAAGGGCTGCCCGAAACCGAAAAATAAGTTTTTGAAAAAATAAAAACATCAAAAAAATACTTCATCAAGTCTATTTTCCAACCCAAGCTGAATTATGTCAATCCGAGTTAAACTTCACCCGGGAGAATTTTTCAAAGTGAATCACTTCAACATTGTCTTAGTGTTACAAAATTTGCTATTTGGGGAAAGTAATGATGTTCCCTCCATCATTTCTTTTGCTTTTTTGAAGTTTACAATAAGTAAACCAAATTTAACCAATCACGCTAAATTTCAAACTCTAAAAGTGAAAATTAGAATTTATACAAATTTTCAAAGGTTACTGCTTTTAAATTCATTAAAAAAATGGTCTACAATTATTTCTGGAAGTTTGGCCGTACAAATAATTTGTAGGGATGTTGCCTTACATTTTGTCTATTGAACCAAACTTCATCAAACATATAGAAGGCATATATCATAACACATCTATGTTTTGTCCAATACCCCTCGGGCTTTTAGGGGTTAAGCAAAGAATGATGTAGCATGTCCATTATTCTAAAATCTGCTACAAAGATTTTTGTGCAACGATTTTTGTTCCAAGGTACAACTCACGAGGGCTAAAAAAACCTTATGGCTACAGCCCAAGAGTGGGTGAGATTACATTACGGTCATCAAATAAAATTTTGTTTTTTTTTGTTGATAGAACGAGTGACATCCTAGAGCCACTCCCCATGGAAGACCTAGCCTCGCTCTTGCAAAATAAAGCGGACCAATTTATTGTCGAATCTCCTCTCAATCGTTTCTAATAAAAGTGAGAGCGGGTTTGTAAAAGATAGCAGTCTTGGTTTGAAAAAGTGCCAAGCCCGTTCAATCATTTTAGCAAATGTCTTCTAATTTAAAACATGAACTAAAGTTAGTTTATACTCTCTACATAGAACATTGCAGGTCTCTCATAGGAATCTTCCCAAAAATGAGTGATAGATCAGAAAGAAGAAAATGGATAGTATCGTATTTTCATTCATTTATTTTAGCATTCACCATTATAGTATCTATACAATAGAAATTTGCATCTAAAGTTTGGCAACTCTTATATTGTTCAAAGATGATTTTAGCGATTTCATTCACTTTAATTCTTAAATTTCACTAATGTTGGGGACGGTTCACACTATGGTCGAAGGTTGAGCATTCTTCGAATTCTCGCTCGAATTCCACCAATTAGGTTACAAGAAAGCCAAAAATCAGCCTCTCAGACTTCACACCATAGTAGGAGCCAAAATTCAAAGACCATCGCCCTCAAAGTGCCTACACGGCAGCAACAATTTTGTGAGTTTTCGCATCAATGTGATGGAATCTCATCAAAAAACCCTCATGGAATCCTCTTTTGAGAGACCTTCATTTTTTTTCTTTATTTTATTATGATTTTTCAGCCCAAGATTTTAAACTTTCGACATGCATTGGATTTGGACTGCCATAACATTCAGTAGCCTTTGTGTGTATTGCCTCCCTCCAAGAGAATGATGTGGAATATCCCACATCATTTCATCCCCTCAATGAAATGATGTGGGATATTCCACATCAAATCAGTAGCTATGGGGGCACGTGGCATTAAGCAAGAGCAAGCAACCATGGTGCACAATAATCGAAAGCACTCATTCAATGTGTTCAACAGTGTTTTTTGTCATTGTTTATTTGATTGATTCTCAACTCAATAGTGTTTTGTGATTGTTTATTTGATTCATTCTCACTCAATAGTGTTTTTGTCATTGTTTATTTGATTCATTCTCATTCAACAATATTTTGTTATTGTTTATTTGATTCAATAGTTCATTCAATTAGTAGAAATCACTGGTCACTCTACATATAGGGTTGGATAACCTATTACCACCACCTCCCCCAATTGCAACCTGTAGATTTTTCTTGGGGCCACCAGAGTTGAGACTTAAAACCACCAATTTCACTATTGAGGTAGACCAATGGCATGCCAAGCATTGCGAAGAAATAGTTGGTGGTTTTGGGTATCATGAAGAGTGAAAGTGAGTACCACATGGTGTGGACATGGAGAAATCTAGAGGTTTGATTTGAGTAAAAGGTTACTTTCCACTTTGGAATTTTGTAGTAAATTGACAAATGCGAATTAGATGTTGCAAATTTTTGCAATCCTCATCAAAACCTATTTTGAATGCGGTCATTTTTTTTTTCGAATTTAGCAGTGCCAAAAATAGGCCATATTGCTTAAGTTGGTGGTAATAGGTTATCCAACCTTAAAGGTGGATGAAACTAAGGTCGAGGCACCTAAAGCCGACCAGGTACCTAAAACCGATCATGCCTAATTTCTAGATTTTGAAAGGGAAGATGTACCTCATTTGTACATTAGAGCATGTGATCGGCTTTGGGTTCTGAAGTACTTTTCACTTTGAAAAATTGTACAAATTTCAATATTGGGAAATAATTCATGGAAAAATTTGCATTCTCCGCGAAAACTAACTTCCAACCCAGGAAAATATCACCCTATTAATGGCTGGTCCAAAAATAGTGTAGATAGCTTAAGTGATCGGTTTTAGGTGCCTCGACCTTAAAAGGCAGTCTCTTTGAAGGCTACTGAATGTTATGGCGACGGCCTCTCGCCATAGTATAGTATGAATGGGCCCTTGTCAAATTCGCCTGGACTGGGACTGAAAGCAGGACGGTACGATTTTGGCGAAAATTCTTCGCGGGGAATTTTTGGAACTGCTTACGGATACGAGAGATATTCCTGTCACATGGATGCTCCAGTGAAGGGGCCCTCAAACTGAAACCCATGCATGCATGCTGGCTTGCATTGTCACATGATTCCCCCTCAGAGCCACTTTATGACATGTAGAACATTATGCCACCTCCCACATAAATGGTATCTATTTTTGCTACCCAATGCATACAATACTCAGGATACCTCTATAATATCCAGCAATACCCTTGATATATTAAGGTGATACCATGACGATATCCTCGGATATCACCTCATTAAGTTACTACACGATGAGCATTCTGGCTACATTTCAATTTTATTTTTTTTCATTTTCTTTCTTTGTATGTTTAGCAGCCCCATTTTTTGGGGTAGAAATCCCGCTAATTTTAGCCAGTTGTGAGATCTCTTGTTGCTGGGTCCACAAAGCTACTGTTACATGGGCTCCATGGTTATCCTGTTGCATGACTGGAAACACACTACCTGCATCATCATTCGGGCTATGATCACAAGTAACGGTAACCTCAAGACGGCACTCATTTATGACACCTAAAGGACTGAGGATTTTTTATTAAAAAATTAAAAAATTAAACAATCATATTTTTATTTTTATTTAAAAAAGAAAGAAAGATGAGAGCCATGAGATTAACCTTTGAATGGCCCGAAAGCTCTTTGCAGCCGTATAGTATATGTTGAATTTCGTGGTATTTCATCAAAAAAACAGTGACCAAATATTTTTCAGTTCAAAGTAAAATCAATAATCATGATATCATATGTATATAATAATAATATATCACAAATCATGTATTAAACTATAATTGAACAATTAGAATGATAACATCAATGGAGGGGCGGGAGAGTAGTGAAAGTAGGAGCTAACTTTTATCTAGCAAGGTAGATGCTACCAGTGCAAAAAAAACCTAGTTCAAATTTAATTGATCATATTTGAGTTAACCGAAAAAAAGCCCATTTCAGTTAACCTCCCTTTTTGCTCTACTTCAAACCTCTTTATTGAACTATACTTGGGTTGAATAGTGTCGTGTTGTCCCCTTGTGGACCGTGGGCCTAAAGTTTTGGTGGGAAGGTGTGGAAGTTATTGCGAGGTGTGGAGGATAATAACAATGGCTTGCTTTAGATTGTCTCACAACTCTTCATAGACTAGTTTTTGGTCTATTTATATTTCAATATGAATTCAAGAGGAATTCAACATGAGTTTGCTAAAACTTTCCTCTTTGGGCTAACTTTTTGGTTAACTCAATTGTAAAATTTATAATTAAATGAGACCAAATTTTCTATCACTGGAACTTGAGATGAATATTATATTTGTTGAATAAAATAAAATAAATACTGGATAAAATAAAATAAACATTGAATGAAGTAAAATCTCAATAAAAACTGCTCAAAATTACTAAAAATAAAATATGAAGCCCCTTGAGGTCCTTATGGTCCGTTAGGGGTTAATATGATTGGTATCATAATTTTTTTAAAGCACAATAGTTTTATCTACAATAGTGATTGCAACAATAATTTGTCCCAACTGGATTGAAGACAGGAATTGTGACCAGTATTTCATCTGCAAATCTCAATAAATAATTTGTCATAAGCTTTGCATTGCAATTGGAATGAACATCCATAGTGTCAAAATACCATAGCTTACTAGCAGGTTAGGCACTCTTATGCCTAGTATTTAATTATTTCTAAAAATAAATTTAGGCACTCTTATGCCTAATATTTAATTATTTTTAAAATTTGATTTAGGCTAAAACAAATATTCTTCGAAATACATTTTTTCCCATGGGTAAAAACCGTTTTTTGAAAAATAATTTCCCATATTTTTAGGCATATATTTTTAGAATTGTTTTTTGCCAAACCTTCTAGTAAACTACGGTATATATAATGCTTTTATGGGCAAATATATATATATATTTATTTATTTATTTTAATATAAAAAATCATAATTTTTTTTATTTTAATAAAACCCCATCATACAAGTCAGAGCTTCCTGCGAGTAACATGATCGAAAATGACAATCTGCTCGTACTCTCCGGAATTTATTTACAAATGGAAAACATAAGACAGCCCTTGGTTTAACCCTTTAACCCCTAAGTGACCGAACGACCATTTTATGGTCACTGCCCTTTTTTTACGGGCTGCCCGAGATGAAAAAAACTTTTTTGAAAAAAAAAAAAAAATTTCAAATAGGAAATCAAGTCTACTTTCCAACCCAATTTGAATTATGTCAATCCGAGTTAAACTCCATCAAGGAGAAATTTTCAAAGACAAACACCTCAACATTGTCCTAGTGTTACAAAACTTACTATTTCGGGAAAGTAATGATGTTCCCTCTTTGAAATTTTTTGCTTTTTTGAACTTTAGAATAGAATGTCTAGTTTCAACCAATCATACCAAATTTCAAATTCTAAATTTTTTTTTTGTAATTTTGGTGAATATTCAACGATAAATGCTTCTAAATTTGTTTAATGAGTATCGAAAACATTTTTTGAAAGTTTGACCGTATGGATAATTACTAAACATCGTGCTTCTCATTTTCTCTTTTGAACCAAACTTCATCGAAGTTGTAGAAGCAACATTTTATAGCACATTTAGGTTTGGCCCTTACCCCCTCTGTCATTTAGGGGTTAACGCTCCAACGTCCATATTCTGGACGCTGGATGATTTCTGACGCGTCCCTTCACCGCTTACGGTGATGTTTTTCATCCATCCATTTTTTTTCTAATTCTTGTGCTAGTTGACTACCATTTGTACGGTACGGATAATCAAAATAAGATATTGAGAATTTCTAAAAAATAGCAAAAGTGGTTTATGTCAAGTTTCATTCTTAGTTCAAAAAGTGAGACCTTAAACATGATTTTCCATAATAAGTAAAATCAAATAATGAAAACCTTACCATCTTGTAGTGCATGTTATTCCAATTTCATTACAATTTTTTTTAAAATTTTAATGTTAATTTTGGATTTTAAATTAAATTTCAAGAGAAAAATTTGCAAAATTAATTAAAAATTATTAATAAAAATTATGATGAATCCAACCGTACAGATGTTATCTTCGCATTGACATTTATAACTTTGCTTTGTACATCAACTCCATTTTAAATTTTTATTGAACATTTTATAACGAATATTTGAAAACGCTGTTGAATTGGGACCTTAAAGGGTTAAGTGGGAGGCAGGTTATGCACAGTTTATTTATTTTTTGGCAAAATTAATTAATTCACTTTGAAATTATTTAATTTGGAGGTGTGTAAGATACCGTAGGAAGTGCATGTTAGATACCACTAGAAAATCTTTGGGGCCTCTAAGAAGGCATTGAGATGTGATCTCATGTGAATAAAAAAATATTATTACTAGAAAATCAAAAATCCAATTTAACATGGACGGTCGCTGTTCATGTCAAATTGGATTTTTGATTTTTATAAAAAACTTAATATATATTTTACGATTTTTTAAGATTTATTTTATTTTTGTATGAGATATGCTCATGCAAATCTTAAATGAAAGGGACCTCTCGAAGGCCCCAAACTTTTTCTAATGCTTTCCAACCATATCCTAGACACCTCCAAATTCAAAAATTACACTCACAGTGATTAGCTGAAAATTCTACACAAGTTTTACATCTAAATTCTAGAGCATCTTAGTTAAATAATTGCATGGGACAAGCACGTGCAATTCTTTTACAAAATTTTCTTCAACAAATGACAAAGTTTGTGAATATTCTTCAAAATTATCTTTTTTCACCATACAAAATTTTGAAAACGAGTGACATAATAATTTCCTAAAGATTTGGGCTTCTCTACTTAGAATTATTTTTGTTGATTTTAAAAACTACTATTGTACTAAACTTACCACTGTGCGTGTAGAGTTGTCACCCGGACTTGCAAGAGTTGGATCCATCTGCCGAAGAGCACAAGACAAACTCAAATATCTTGCATGCGAGTACACCATATACCAATGATGGGTGGGACAATGGCAACGGTATCTCAAATGCAGAGTACTCCTAGATTTCAATTATCCTTACTCAAAAGTAAAATATTCAAAATCTAAGAATAATCTAGATTTGGCTACATTTGGCAATATTCGACCCATCATTGCTATAAACTACAGAAGGAAAAAAAAGAGGATATTTTCATGAATTGTATTCTTGAATTTTTTGTGTGAGATGTAATGGGTTATAAGCTATGAATTGATTAGAGGAATTATTCTCAATAGACTCTTCATTCATGACGATTTTCATGCCAATGTTATTATTATTATTATTATTGTTATTAGTATATTACTATCATTTTATTTTATTATATAATATTTTATTTTATTTTAGTGTGGCACAAAGTTCTTATTACACTCATGATTTTGCGATCTAGTTTATTTTTTAGGAGCATTCCCGTCTCATCATCTGCTATGACCTGTTATTGCCATCAACTTATTCACGACCCAGTTAACAAAATGTCTCATAGGTTAATAAGCATGCAATTTCTTTAATGTAAATACAACAATAAGTTTGAACAAGTATACTTTTGGTTAAAGTTGGTATTTTTAAAAAAGCATAATTAGCTATGTTTTCTATTCTTACAATTTTATGCTTTAAAAAAATATAGTGCAAAGATTATATATATATATATATATATATATATATATATATATATATATATATATATTCAAATCTTACAATACATAAATATATAATTCATTAATTCATTAATTTTGAGTGCATAAGATAAAATATATTGGGTAAAGTTTGTACCCACATTTTAAAGTTTTAATTAAATAATAACATAAAATTTTGAGACTAAACATTCAAGTGTTAAAACAGTTAGTATATACGAAGAGTTGTAATGTGCAAGTATAAATGAGTTCAAAATCTTCAAAAAATATAAAAAATCATACTTCTTCACTATAGTTTATGGCATTCAATTTACCCAATCGTTTTAGATTAATTCTTTTCAAAAAGATTAAAAAATTAGTCTAAAGTTATAAAATAGTTTTATAAACATGAATGATAAAATTTTGATATGTGTTGTTTGTGAATATGAAATTTCTTTTCTTCTTCAAAAAGAATCTTAATTTTTCTTAATGAAAATCATATATAACAAGGCATTAAATTTATTTAAAAATGTGCAATATTTCAAAAATGGAAACTAATTGAAGTAAAGAATTCACCTGCCAACTCATTGTTCCAGTGGTACTGGACAAATTGGTTAACCTGCACTCTACACCAATTAACAACTCTTTGTCTCACTTTAGAAAAAAAAAAAATTACTATTAAAGAGATAATAATAACGACCATCATAATTATAGTAAAGACATGAATCTTCTAAGGGACTCATTTTTATTGCAAATGAATATAAACATATAAAACTCTATCGTCAATAGTCAACTTCCATTTTCATTTTTTGTTGCAAAAGAATAGGTGTATATTTTTCTTCAAAGAAGTTACAAACATCACATTGAAGCATACAAATGTTAAATTTCTTTAATGGTTGTTCATTTAAGGTAATCCATGAGAATCCAATCAAAATGCAATGGTAGATTTATTTGTACAAATACAATCAAAAATTCAAAATCTACAACTTTAAATTGTACAACAACCCCAAAACATTCCTCCATTTCTAAACTTTCTCTTGAGTGTAAATTTTGATAATGACAGATCTAAACCTTGTAAAAGTGAAGTAACCTTGTTGAGCTACAATGGTTTATTTTTATTTTTTTAGTTTTTTTTTTAAACCACACTACAAGGTATTTTTTGATTGTGAATGATGGAAGTTTGAAAATATTCATCAATCCGACATGAATGGGGCGGTCCTTTAGGGGTTAAATTTTCTTTTTTTTCTTTTCAACAAACGTCATCAATTTTATTTTATAACACATTTTCAATTTTACTTAAACTTCTTGGGCTTGTAGGGGTTAAAAGAATCAATTTTATTTTATAACACATTTTCGATTTTACTTAAACTTCTTGGGCTTGTAGGGGTTAAAAGAATCCTTGGCCTAATTTTGCTATGTGACTATTTGGAGTCAACTACTGCGTGGTGCGGAATTGGAAGTGTCGGGTGTAGAGGGTGTGGTGCAGGTGCGTTATATTCCAATAATATTCCCGGGATATTTTCCAACATCAACAAATAATCCCTACATCTCAAATTTCAAACCCTAAACCTTTATTTCTGAACCCTAAAATCCAAATCCTAAACCTTAAGTCTAAACCTCAAACCCTAATTCAATACTGTCGCATGGCAGTGTTGACGGGACAACATACTCCAAAAATATTTTGCACCCACTCCTTGCATCCCACACATCCAACTTTGCAATACTATTGTTCCATTTAGTAATCATTATGTATTACTAGTGTCTTACATGTAAATTTTGATGTGTACATTACTAATACATTGTGGCACAAATCGAATAACTTACCTCATTAGTAGAAAAATCCATTAGATATAACATGAAAATGTCACATTGAATGTGGTATGAATAAACAAGAAAACATGAAAATTGTGTTATCTTGTTTATCCATAAGAAATTCAATATGACATACATATGTAATCTTCTTTAATAAGGTTTTCTTGTAGTCGGCCTTAACCCCTAAGCTCCCGAGCAACCATTTTCTGGTCGCTGCCCGGAAAAAACGGTCTGCCCGGAACAAAAAAATATTTTTTTGAAAAAAATAAAAAATATTTTAAAATACTACATCAAGTCTACTTTCCAACCCAATTTGAATTATGGCAATCCGAGTTAAACTCCACCCGGTAGAATTTTTCAAAGTAGATCACCTCAACATTGTCTTAGTGTTACAAAATTTGTTATTTGGGGAAAGTAATGATGATTCCTCCATCGTTTCTCTTGCTTTTTTGAAGTTTACGATAGATAGCCCAACTTTAACCAATCGTACTAAATTTTGAACTCTAAAATTGAAAATTATAATTTATACAAATTTTCGAAGGTTAATGCTTTTAAATTCATTAAAAAATGATCTAAAGATTATTTAGGAAGTTTGACCGTACGGATAATTTGTAAAGATGATACTCTACATTTTGTCTATTGAACCAACCTTCATCAAACATATGGAAGGCACATATTATAACACATCTATGTTTTGTCCAATACCCCTCGGGCTTTTAGGGGTTAACATGCATGTTCCATTCAACATCTTAAATAGCGATTGCTACAACAACTTGAATTGCACATACAAAGAATCACCAAAGCAACCAATTTTTTATTTTATTTTATTTTCATTTGGTGGAGCAATACACACCTTGTAATGTAGCTAAGTATGGGAAAAGGAATAGAATCATCCACATATACATATATATATCCTCATCCATAAAATGTCCGTACGAGGATTTTTCATCAAAATATTGATGATTTTAGTATTTTTTTCAAGAATACTTTAATGATTTCATCCACTTTTTTAACGTGTAAAAGCAGTCACACAAAAATTACGTAAGATTTTGACGAATTTGGCTACACCAAAGCCAGCACATAACAAACAGAACATCGTTTGGTTGGTTGCAACTTGAGTTTAGGGTTTAGGGTTTTAAATTATAGGGTTTTGGGGTTTTGGGCGCACCAATTGAAGTAGGAGAGATCCTCCGCTTTGGGCAAGAACCTGCGCTTTAGAAGGAAAATTGGTTCAAGGTCATCTGTCCTCAATCGCTCTGCATAGTCAATATATCCGGACATCTGCCAATTGCACCTTTGCTCCAAGGCATTTTTTTCATTTTTTATAAAGTACCAAAGTGGCGATATAAAATATTATAGTAGTGCTTCGTATTTTAACATTCATTCACATATTGGATAGAAAATTTCACATTAGAAGATATCACGTATCCACAATCTTGTTTTCATCCAATTAATATTTAAATTTTAAATTTTGATTAACAAATAACTTCATAGTTTTTGGCTAGTTTCTAGCCAAATTATTATTTCCTGGTGCAGTCTCGTAAAAAAATTGTCTTGCTTTGGTCTCAAATGCATTACAATTAAAAGTAACTATATTTTAGAAGGTGCACTTACCTGACATTTTTTAGTTGAAATGTTACACAAAATATACACCAATGCTTTAATATAAATGCATCCTTTAAGGTATAGTTACTTTATGTGGTGAGATGATGCATGGTGTAAAAGAATCTACGTAGAGTCAATATCAATTGACATATATTTTTTCGCAGTTTCAATTGTCGTACATGATACATTTAAGTGGAGTTTTTTGGAGTGTATAATTTTCAGAATATTTCTTTATAAAGAGGATCATCAATGCAAATTTTCAATTTTAAGGGATGGAAATCCTATTTTCTATGCATTTCCAAAATGTTTCTACATTGTTCTACAAAAACAATTATTTTAAAACTATTTATAAGTTTGTTGCAATAATCCTACGTTTTTATCACGTTCAAAATACAATAACATTTTCTCAACAAATTTTATCACATTCAAATACAGCTATTGAGTGGTGATGGTCATTGAGTATGCCTAGCTTTTACCATTGGATATGGCCACCACTCAATACATGGTTTTAGTTTGAATGTAATGCAATTTGTTGAAGTCTTGTTATCGTGAAGGTGTTGCAGTGAAACTTAAACTCATCCTACACAAATTCCATGACTTTTAATAGCAATACCCTCTCAAATGAAGATGTTTTCTATTATATTGCCTACCCATTTATGAAACCCAAGTACAAAAAAACTTACAAATATATTTAAAATAATTATATTGTAGAACGATGTAAAATATTTTTTTAAATGAATTAAAAAAAGAACCTTCATCTTCTAAAACCAAAATTTTGCATAGGCAATCTTCTTTATAAAGAAATGTATTGAAAATTATATGCCCCACAAAAATCAACTTAAATTCCCTCTACACATCAACCGAAAGTCATACATGATATAGGAGGCAACATAATATATGTCAATTGACTATAAACATACAGACATACTGACATACACAATATTTTTGAACCTACAACTATTCATTCTTCTATAAAATCATCTATGTTGCTAGAAAGATTTATCTCACTTTGTACAATTTTATCTTAACTGGTGATTGTATTAGAAAAATGTGGAAGAACTCTTTGTGTAGGTGACAAACAAAGTATTTCATACCACATTCTTTGAACATTTTGTTGTTTTCAATCTTCTTTTTCTCTTCCTTTATTTTCAAACTTTCATATTTCTCTCTACTGAAATAATCCTATTAGACTATCAAATAACAAACTACTATGTATTATATATATTCTAAAAGAATGGTTCTCATAGTAGAACAAAAATGTTATGTACCTCTTGACCAGCTTTAGTATAATCTCGGATGAAGATTACTGTCTATTGTGTTTGTATGAAGATGTAAACATTCTTATTAATTATCACTATCATTATCGTAACTAAACAACTGAAGTAATTGATTGTTCCAATTCAAATAAGGTGAAGTTATTCATATCCATCCATTTAACAATTCTGCCCTCATGTATCGACGGTATACATTTGTATTCTAGAATATACACGACTACTATATGAAGTTGAAATTAAGTGTTGGCTCATAATGAGTATGTCTACATTAATATGTTGAACAAATCGAGGCAACTTCACAATGTATTCAAATTATTCATGTAATTGTTTGATTTTGAGCAGTAGGATGAAGGATACAGACAATTTCCCTTCTCTTACTGGCTTCTCCCTCTCCTGCAACGCCTGTACACAAATGACATATCTATAAAAACAACCTATTAATATTCATTAATTTGAGACTTTTCAAAGTCCCAAAGTTGTATCATCTATAACAAAAATGAGCACATTTTAATCTAAATGTAAACTATATATATAGCAAATATATTTGTAATATATATTCATGCTAAATACAAGGTATTCAAGGTGACCAAACCCCTAAATGTCCTCACCTCCCTCCAGATTTGGAGAATTTCAAAAATGTTGTCTCGTATGTAACTAAGAGGAATGTTTTGAACTTGATATATGAATAAAATTTGTACATTATGATTTTTTGATTCTATCCATGTGGTTAGATCTATGATTGTTGCCGCCAATAATTTTATATAAGATTAGAAACTTAAAATTGATTTTTTTTGGTAATTTTATTACAAATAAGATATTGACAATTCGAGGATGAGATTTTTTGTGATTAGTTGAACTGTAATACTCTCAATGTAGTGATTATTGGAGATTTTTTGATTGCTTAATTTTATGAGTTGGATTTTTTAAGAGCACTTTTACACTTAAATCTTTGGAATTTTGGGTGAATCACTACAACATGAGATGACACAAGGCATAGAGTTTTCACAAATCATCCTCTTGGATCACACATGCATGAAGTTAACTTCCAATAAAGTATGTAGTGAAAAATCCACACTACAAAAGGTCAACGATAGATGAGAAAATTGTGTTTGATTTTGTACATCGTTCACTTTCTGAACGGTTGAACATTTAGGAGTTAAAGTGCTTAAAGTCTCAAATTCAAGAAAAAGTTCAAATTTAATAAATATAGTGTCCAAAAGAATAGTTGATTAATTTGTTGATCAATTAATCGAAAATTTGGTATTTAGCATAGGTTGTGTTCATTGTCAACCATTTCTAGAAGTCGTAGAAAACTTGGAATTAATTTATGTGATTATCTAAAAATGAGCAATGGATTACCAAGAGAAAAGGGTAGCCAGAAAGATCTTTCCCAGCACTGAACTGCTTCTTGGGCAATTTAGCTAATGCCTGCAAATAAAAGTTGTTCATTAAATGAGTTAGTTGTAGAGTGGTCTTTTGTGGCACTAGACAAAAGAATACCACTCATGTTGCATGTGCACACCAATTTTATAGTTTGAAAAACAAAACTGCACAATGAGCAGGTTGATGATGGCCAATCCCTTTCAATTCACAAGCATAGAGTTCAAACACTTCCATGATAAGAAGGTTGGTTGAAATTCATAATCCAAATTCATAATCACAATATTGTGTTGCATGCAATTTTCACATTGGATGTGCAATTTTAACAAAAGCGGTGCTTAAAATCACTTATTCTTTTCAAAGAGCAGTAGTAATGTTATAGATAACAACAATGTTATGCAAAATTGTTGATTGTCATTTGTTAATTGAGTGGCATGATTGTAACATTATTCATAACAATTGTTTGCACTTTAATTACAAAGGTATATTAAATTAGTATTATTGACAATAAAAACTAATGTTTGGGTAATAATAAACATAATTACTACTCATAACTATCGTCTTCATATTTTGAATAATATGGCTCTTTGCTTAGTACTTTGATAAGTACAAGTTGTGGCTATATTAAACATGCAACTTGATAGAGAAAATGACAATGGTACTATTAAGTCTTTCATAGAAGTGCAAAATATTGAAGGACAATATGAAGAAGAATTTCAATATCTATTTGAGGTTATAGATATCATGAGTCTGCTTTAATTAAAGCTATGCCGCTTATATCTACATGACAATGATTGGAGAATCTAATACTATTGTTTATATGAATGATAAAGTTTGTATGTTTTCTTTCTATATATTTACTGAAAAAAATGTCAACTATTACATATTTTGAAGATAAATAATTTATATCTCTGCATAACTAAAAAGGTGTATAATGCATCTAATATCATTTGCCATGACTAAATGGAATATGATAATAATGATGATAATAATAATAATAATAATAATAATAATAATGATAATGATATTATTATTATTATCAATATTAGTATAGCAAGATTTTCCCTTGATTAAATAGAATATATATCATAGGTACATAGCATGTGTATCCAAAAACGACTATTTTTTGATAATAAGTGATAGTATTGCTTGATTAAAGTCATGTTTGCCAGTCTAGTGCCAAAATTTGGCATTCTAGATTAGATTTTGAGAGTTTCAAGTCACTTTAAACCAATCAAAAAATGATATGTGGCACTTTTAACAAAAAAGTCGATATATGTATGCGAAAACTGATCATGACGTAGGATAGATAATTCTTGTGTGACAACTTACAGCAATGCAAGCTGCTTCAGCTTTTACTTTATAGTCAGCAAATTCCTTTCTAGACATAATCTCTGCATTACTTCTATACCTGCAACCATATTAATAATAATGTTGGTAAGGAGTGACCATCGTGAATGAAGAATTTGTTGGAGGTAGTTAGTCTATCTATGCCTCAAGGGCACGGGTTGTAAGGTCTACCCTTTATGCATGCTCTCCAATTGTATAATTGGTGCAACAAGCAAAAACCATCAAAACAATATGAATTAGGTATGGTCAAATATCGCAAGTAATTAAAGTACTTTAAAACACCTTTTAGAAATTATTAAAATCAGAAGAGAGAATACATATTAGGTAAGGTGAGTGTGACGGGTATTTAACCCTTTAACATCCTAGTTCAACACTGTTTTCAAGGATTTGTTATAAAATGTTTGATGAAAACCAAAAATGGAGTTGATGTATGAAGAAAAGTTGTAAATGTCAATGTGAAGATCACATCTATACGGTTGGATTTATCATATATTTCTTTAAAAAATTGTAATGAAATTGGAATAAGATGCACTACGAGATGGTATGGTTTCTATTATTTGATTCCACTTATTTTAGAAAATCATCTTTAAGGTCTCACTTTTTGAACTAAAAATGAAACTTAATATAAACTACTTTTGTTGTTTTTCCAAAAATCATGATAACCTATTTTGAAAATCCAAACTGTACAAAAGATAGTCAACTTGCACAAGAATCATGAGAAATTTTGGTGGATGAAAACTGTCAAATTTGGATGGAATATGATTAGTTTGAATTTGTTTAGCGTTTACTATGTAGACTAAGGCGCTTGAAAGGGTTAAAGGAGCCTAGCAAATTTGCATGATTTCCAAAGAATCCAAAATAGAAAGGAAGGTAAACTAGATTTATTGTCACAAAAGTGGCCAAACTCAGTCCAAGGTGAGATTACAAAGAGCCGAGCTTGACGGCGTTGGCCCACATTCAATTTGACATAATAGAAAGGTATGTGGCAGACTTGAGTTATAATTAACCCCTAAAGGACCACGGTTTTTTCATATTTTTGAGCATTATTTTCACTTCTTTCTATTCATTTTCTTGTTAATATTTTTTTACCTCTTGGTAGAAAATACCAAATCAAACATATAAATAAATTTTAAGAAAATTTTCGACCAATTTAATAAATTTTCCCATGTCTTCAAAGACGGTCAAAAAATATCCAGAAAGACTGCAATTTCATCTTTTCACTTCAAACGCTTTAATCTTGCAATCTATACGGTCAAATTCTATGAAAATTTTACCATGCACTCTTTTGGAAATTTATAACAAGATCCTACGGTTAAAGTTGAAAAATAATAATTTTTGAGGTTCATTTTGAGCCCTGCCTACACTGCCCATTCTCCCCAAAAAAACCCTTTTGCTCCATAACTTCCACTTTAAAAGTCAGAATAAAAATAAATAAATTAGATCCCCATTTTTGTATTGATATACCAAATTCACATAATTTATTTTAAAAAACAAAAATAAAAATTGATACCATAAGAATCTACCCGAACATTGAAATGTCCTAATTAGGACACTTGGTCTTTTAGGGGTTAAGTGGTTGGTTTGATCAGGTGGCTCAAACAACTTGAATTGGCTTGCAAAGCTAATATTTGTTAGTTCCCTCCCTTTGTTTTCGTCTGTCGTGTTGTTCTTTGCCTCAAGCCACTCATTTCATTTGTTTCCAAAAAAAAGAAGAAAAGGAAAAAAAAAGTTAATTTTTAAAATTGAAAGTGGAGTGCGTTGATTTGATTTAATTTTAGTTACATTTAAAGATAATTAAAAGATGACATAGACTCTACTTTCCTTTTATTCCGGGGTCAAATCACCTCTTCTGATTTCGGTTACCTCAATTTTCAATTTGAAATAAGGTTGGATAACCTATTACCACCACCTCCCCCAATTACAACCTGTAGACTTTTCTTGGGGCCACCAGAGTTGAGACTCAAAACCACCAATTTCACTATTGAGGTAGACCAATGGCATGACAAGCATTGCGAAGAAATGGTTGGTGGTTTTGGGTATCATGATGAGTGAAAGTTAGTACCACATGATGTGGACATAGAGGTCTGATTTGGGTAAAAGGTTACTTTCCACTTTGGAATTTTGTATAAAATTTACAAATGCGAATTAGATGTTGCAATTTTTTGCAATCCTCATCAAAAACTATTTCGACTGCGGTCATATTATTTTTTTGAATTTATCACTGCCAAAAATAGGCCAGATTGCTTAACCCCTAAGTGCCCAATCAACCATATTATGCTTGATTTTTGGTCAAACATCTTTAAAATCAAGTGTTTAAGCTTTATTGTAGTTGGTGTTTTCATTAGATGTTTAAGTTAAGTTATGATACATCTTTTGACCGTTGGGATTAGATAATAGACTTCATTTGAAGTTTTCCCGCCGTTGAGAAATTTGCAATTTGAGTGTCCAAAATACAAAGGGATTTCTAAAGATGCTCCAATCATAAGTCATTTATATTTTCTTCACTTTCATATTTTTACTACTTGTCAATGTAACTTTTATCTACCTTAAATACAATTTTTGATATTAAATTTGACAAAAATATATTTATTTTGAATTTTTATCCTGTTTACATGATAAAATTTGTAAATATTCAAAATATCTTCCAATCATGTTGAATTTTTTGTTATACCTTCATAATGCTAATGACTATCAATGAAAAATTATAAATCACCCAATGTGATACCGTACCAAGAAGGCAGGGTCGGCAAAAAATAATTCCCCAAAAAAATGCCAATAAAATAAAAATCAAGTATTTTGTCGAAATCAACAAAAATGAAGTGAACAAAAATTGTAGACAAAAAACAAAGGAAAACTTGTAGCCGCTAGTAAAATTCAATGTTAGTTATTAATAGCCGAGTTTTTAATAATTATTTTTGAAAGTGCCGACCCCTACTTTTCAAACTTTAATTAATTATTCGACATGAAAGTGCCGACCCTGCCTTCCTACTACGGTATTTCAAGTATGCAAATTGTAGTGATTTGACTTTTACAAAATAGGTGAGGTTAAGTTGGTGGTAATTGGTTATCCAACCTTAACCCTTAAACGCGCCATCGTCCAAATACTGGACGACGAACTGACTTGAACCTTTCAGATCTCATCCAGATTGGACAATCTTCATCCACCAGAATTACTCTTGGTTCTTGTGCAAGTTGACTATTATTTGAACGGTTTGGATCTTCAAAATAAGTTATTATTATTTTTGGAAAAATAGCACAATCGGTTTATGTCAAGTTTCATTCTTAGTTCAAAAAGTGAGGCCTCAAACATGATTTTCCAAAATAGTTAGAATCAAATAATGGAAACCATACCATCTCGTAGGGCATGTTATTCCGATTTCATCACAATTTTTTGAAATTTTTTTGTGTTGATTAGGGATTTTTAATTGAATTTCAAGAGAAAACCTTTCACAATTCAATAAAAAATATCAATAAAAAATATGATGAATCCAACCGTATAGATGTGATCTTCAGAGTGACATTTACAAGTTTTCTTTGAACATCTACTCCATTTTAGGGTTTCATCAAACATTTTATAGTGCATCTTTGAAAACAGAGTTGAATTGGGACCTTAAAGGGTTAACATAGCATCTATTATACCATTTACTACCATATTTATTTATTGACACAAATCAAGGACAAAAAAAAACAGACCTCAGCCAAGGCCGGTCAGTGATCTGCATTTACCACCTCACGTCATGATTGTGTGCATTAAATAAATAAATTATTTATTTTTTGCGCAAATTGAAACAGTTCAATTGCAGAAAATAAAAGTGCAGAGCCCATGACAGACCTGAGGAAGGGTGATACTGTAAATTCACCCAGTTGTTAATTAAATAATCATACAAATGTTGTCCTATATCCAGAAAGGAATAAAAAGATTTGGTTAGAGAGCACCGAAAAACAATCCATTTGTTAGAGATCCCGTTTGTTAAAAATTTGACTCGAATTCAGGGATTCCATTTGCCACTGAACCAAATCAAAAGAGTACTCATCACAATCAAATTCAATAGGTGTTTTTTTAAATGAGTGTATGGCATGATTGCCATTTTTTAAAGACCCCAATTGATCTGCAGCATCATAATATGGCCTTTTTTTAGGGTCACAGAAATTGGACATTTTCATCATGTAAAAATGAGCATGTAACTGTACCCCATTTCAACAAGCTGTCGAGCAAGCTCCAGGTCCTCCAAATAGAAGAGATCTGTAGCTGTGATTTGGCTGTCCAAATAATCCTCATATCTGCACCATTAATTTGTCTCACCTGTTATGGCATGTTATACGCAAGGCTTTGTCATAAATTAGAGTACTCTTATTTAGATGGGATTTAATAGAGTTAACCGAAAAGAAGTGCATCTAACCTCCCTTTTTGCTCCACTTCTACTTGGGCTGAATTGTGTGGTGGCATAGATTGTTCCCTTGTGGGCCATGCATAGGCTTGGAGCTTTGGTGGAAGGTGTGGGAGCTACAACGAGGTATGGAGATAACTAAGTGATAGTGCCTTGTTTTGAATTGTCTGCCAACTCGTCATAGACTAGTTTTCGGTTTAAGATTATAATTTCAATATGAGGAATTCAATGGAAGTTTGCCAAAATTTCCCTTTTAGCCTTACATAAGGGATTGTGTTAGAGGACAAGAATGATTCACAAAATGATAAAAGCTCTCTTCACCAATCATCGTTGGTTAGGAAAACTAGATTAGTTTCTTTGCCCATATTGGTGCTTCCATTCATCGGTTGATTCCAAAACAATTTCTGGATTTGTGTTCAACAGTAAGCTCCAATTGTTGCCCATTGAGCCCTTAGGCAATTTCTTTGGTGCAAATCTATGACCCGCTGGGTCCACATGTAAGGAGGCCCTTAAAGTATCGCCACAACATGCCGTCCATTGGAGGGTAGTGAAAGTGTAGCATTACTTGCTTCAACACGAACGACTCTCTATTATGAGAGTACTCTCTATAAATTCTTTTGAGTCACATCTACCGAAGTTAACCCCTAACTGCCCAAGCAGGCGTTTTTGGCCTGATGTACAGATTTCATCCATATTTTCTCATCCGTCATGCACTTTTTGTGGTGTGATTCTTTTACTGAATTTTTTACGGGAAGTTAGCTTCATGTATGTGTGATTCGATCGAAAAGTAAATAATTTTGGAAAAAATTATGCCTCATTTTGTGTTGTAGTGTTTCACCGAAAATCTTGAAGATTTTGGTCTAAAAGTGTTCTTGAAAAAAAAAACTATGAAAATCAAGCATTCAAAAAATCTCCAAAAATCACTACACCTAAAGTACTACACTATAACTCATCACAACAAATTTCATCCACATATTGTCAATATCTTATTCGTAATTGAATTACAAAATAATTTTTTATTCTATGTTTCAAAATTTATAAAAAAAAAGATTAGTGATAGCAGTCATAGATCTAACCGTATAGATAGAATCTGAAATTAAAAATGTATAACTTTTATTCATACATCAAGTTCTAAATATTCATATTAATTGCATTTTATAATGCATCTTTGCAAAACTGCCTAAACTGGACATAGGTGAGGACGTTTAGGGGTTAAGGGCAATTTAGAGGGCCTTTTCAAGTACTATAGCGAAACTATAAAACAAGAATCCTGAAAAAAAAATTGGAATTTGTTATCCATAATGTTTGTTTAGTGATGGAGCCAACTTCATATCGATTAAAAAATAATAATAGCTGGTGGGGAATGGCTTATTGACTGACTCCGCTTTGGTGAATAGTGGTACTCCAGTGGCCCTCTCTATAGAGACTCTGAGTGCCACCAATGGTCATGTCCTTACTCTTCTTCTTTGAATGGCCATCTTCAAGCCCAAATTGAATTGTATTTCTTGCTTTGTATCTTAATTGACTCGGTCCTCTTTTTAAAGGAAAATAATAATGAAGAATGTGAAATTTTGTTTGCACATAAAAAAAATATAATTGCAGATTTGCACAATAATGGAGTTGATGATTTCCAAACCTCTTTGATTCATTGGTGATCATTGCAAACCCCATGAAATTCACAACTCAAATTCATAATAATAAATTTGTGTCACATGCATTTGTTTGCATTAAGTGAGCATTTACAACGTAAGAGGTGTTCAATTAACTTATGTGATGTGAGCCATATTTGAAAATTTGGTGAGGCTAACTCCTTTCCATCACACAATATTCAATCGAAGTAGCTACTCTAGTGTTTCTTCATTCAATTCTAAGATGAAATGTCTATTTGATTCAAGAACACTATTGGAATGGGTGTGGGAGATTGTAGGAAGGGATCCCAAGAAGCGTCCAAGTGAGTGTAATTATTACATTCATTTCAACGCTCATGTTGCAATCCCTCTCCACAATCTCTCATACACCCTATAACATTCAGTAGCTCGTAGTGGCTCTACCTTGCCCCACATTAGATACTAGTGCAGCATATTCCACACCCAACAAGCCCAAATCAGTAGCTAAGTGAACAAGTGGAGTCCCAAGATGATGCATGAAGGAAAGGCTACTGAATGTTCTGCCATTCCATGAATGTAAACCCTAATTTGGTGTGTGCATCAAACGTTTTTATATTGTGGAGTAGGACGTCATACGTACGTCTCAAATTCATTGACGATGCCGATGCCTTGGGAGTTTGTGAATGCAGGAAACTCCTCCTTTCTTGGTTTCCCAGCCATTTTTCAAGCCCAGCAACAACTTCCACAACTCTGTAAACTCTTTGTCTACCACAAAGAAATAATGAACAATTGTCTCCCGGAGGAATTGTATAGAAATTATTTTACAAACTTTTGTTTCATGTCATGCAACTGCATACTTGTTATAAATTACATAACTTAGAAGCTTTTGAAATTCTGTGCACTGGACAATCTGTAGCTTCATAAAGCATCAGTTGTAAGGTAAGTTAGTTAGGTCACCGTAGGACCATCAAAAACTATCTAAAAATATATATAATATAAAAATTGGAATTTATGAAGACACAAAATGAAAAATAGGATAATTTTTTAAGCTATATTTCTATTTATAAGCTTTTGGGGGGCTATTTTGGGTCATTTTGGCTCAAAAATGAAAATCAAGAGATTCATTATTTAGGAACGAAACTTATTTTTCAAAAAATGTTAAATATTTGTTTGTGGGGTGGCGACCCTGCTTTGGTCTCGGGGAGGTCACTCTTTGTATCTTTTGAATATCACGTGTGAACAAAGGGTATTTAAAAGTACCTTCAAAATTAAAAGCGATTCTTACTATTATTAGTAATATTATGAGATTTTCATTTTATTCTTGTAATGAATTTTGAGCATCCTATATTAATGTAAATCATTTATAAAATATATCTTCGAAGATTCATTTGGATCCTATTTTTATTTGCACGTTGTTACATAATATTTGGAAGTGACCTCCCCGAGGCTATAGTATTACGGTGTAGAACTTAAGAGTCTTTGTTAGACATATAGGTTTTACTTGTACCAAGATTAGAGAAAGAGACCGCTTGAACTCGTGAAATTGTGATTGGGGAATAAGTAAAATAATGGTTTAAGTTGGCTTTTTACTACAGTATTTAAAAACACGTATACATAGTATTCTCCATACATAAGAACTGTATTTGGAATCCTGCATGGTCAAAGTAGATGTCATGCCAAGATTATATCGGGTTAACATCTGAGAATGTATGAAAGATGATAATATAACTAAGGAAATTATATCTTAAAGCGACCATTTACTGAAATGCGTTCCTATCTATTGCAATGAGGCATTTCAACCAAAAAATGTCAAACTGCAGTAAATATGGACGCACTTCAGTAAATGGTCGCATTAACCCTTTAGTGTTGAGGGTGGTTCTGGAGAAACCACACGTTTTTGGTAGTTTTTTTTTGAAAACTCTTTTTATTCAAACTATGGAAATTATTAATAGTATTTAACCGTACAAACGTAAGCGTAGCTTAATCAAACAAGTGCTAGTTAAACCTTGATAAGATCCGACCGTTGGATTGGAAGATTATAGTATGTCTTTGAATTGTATAATGCACACTCAAAAATGAGATTTTGGAGGATGTGCGACTTCAAAGTTAAATAGAATTTGGGTTAAATTTTCAAAAATAAAAGTGAAGAGGTTCAACAATGACCTACGTCAACACCTCTCCATTGCAATCTTTCATGTCAAGAACTAACTCACACATAATTATTGTGAATTTTACAAGTGATAGTGACTTATCCATGTACGGTTTAGGATAAAAATTATACGTTAAAAATTGAAAGGAGTTCATACATTGATCAAGATCGGAATAGATACACTAATGGAACATGAACAAGAGAACACAATCCAAAAATTTAAAACAAGATAACAAACCTCCAAACACAAGAAATACCGCATAGTATACGTGCTGTATTTGTAAGTATTTGCTGTATTTTCAAGTATTTGCAGTATTTTACGTTTTGTTCATAGTTATTTTGATAGTTGCATAGCTTCAAATTGAATTTCTTTTGCCCAAAAAGATGACATTAAGAATTTTGCAACTCTGAACCTCAGAGTATTAAACTTGAATGTTTACGGATTTTCCGGAATTTCCTTTTCCGATGACCGAGTGACCACATTATGGTCTCCTGGGCACTAAAGGGTTAAGGCATAGTTCCCTTATAAGAGTGATATGGTGAGCGCCTAAGCACTCTCACTATTAGATCCAAATCCACGCAGAGATGGTAAACACCTCCAATTCATACTAACAGTCTTGTGAATGGTTTGCATGTCAATCCACATACCTTCACATCACATAAAAAAAACGTCAACCTTTGAAGTGCAAATACGGTTTTATCATAGGCCAAAGAGGAATCATATACTAAAATAGACCATGGCTCCTCAAATAACTATATCATTGTAATAGTCGCCACCTACACCTTAAACAACATCAAAAAAAATTCAAAAAAAAATTATTGTTAAATTTTTATTACTTTTGTTTTTAAATTACAAATTATTTTTAAATTTTTGTTAAATTTTTATAAAAGTTTTACTATTATTATTCTAATGTTGTATAGGGTTCAAGTGGCGCCTATAGCCACCTTGAATATTTTTTCTTCTTCTTCTTTGTTTTTGCTTCTTTTTTGTTTGTTAATTTTTATATGAGGAAAGGGGAGGGAGCGGGAGAGGGAAAGAATAGGGTGCGCGGCTGCACACTCTACAACCAAAAGAAGCAATAAAGATTTTCTATTTTTTATTTTTCGCAGCCGTTTAGGATTCAATCAATGGCAGTACCCACCTTTATTTTTTTATTCTTTTTATTTTTTTAGGTAGAGTTCAATGGCATAAATGGCAAGCAAATCCCCAACAAAGAAGGGGGGGAAATGAAGAAAAAATAGAAGGAGAAAAAAAATACAAGAAGAAAGACAAGAAGGAAGACAAGAAAGACAAGAAATTAATAAGACAATAAATAAAACAAGATAAAAGAAAAGATAAAAGATAAGATAAAATAGAACTAAATGAATTGTTTGTTTACAATGTAAATGATTGTAAAATGACAAAAATTGTTTTTAGAGAAATTTTAACCAATTTTTGTGAAACCAAATTTGCTCATGAAATGAGCGCACTTGTTCATGTGCATAAATAGCAAATTGCCTGTTTAACACTGAATTAGGAATTTTTGCACTTGGCCATATGACAATGCACTTGTCGCCCGTTGAACCAAAATTGAACTTTTTCAAGTTGCGGGGGGGGGGGGGGGGGGGGGGGGGTTTATAGTTTTGGTACTTGTGGGTTTTACGGGCCGGGAATTTAGGAAGTGTTAAAGAGGGAATTTTGGGGGTTTCAACTTACTCCAATCAAGCAAATTTGGTCACACATGCATTTTTAAATGTTGCATTTGGTACTTCATTTATTCCAAACCAATGTATTAAGGAGGGTAGTCAAAATGGATACAAATTTATGAACATTTTTCTACCAAAACACTAAGTCGTTCAAATCACCTATACATGATTAACCGAATAATACACGTTACGCTATACTATATGGCTAGTACTGCTACGTAATGCAACTCGTAGTACTATGTGTCTCATATGACGTACTAAGCCTATTAATATGCATCAAGGTCACTCTTCAAACGTTCGTTGTCCATCTCTTCCAATTGTAGTGCAATATACTCTACCAAACGCAGTTTTGCTTCTGTTGGAATTTCAATCTTTGCCTTTGTCAGCTCGACATGCACTGGCACATTGTAATCGAATCACATGCATAAAGCTAACTTCCCATAAAATATGTTCTAAAAAATCCACATTGCAAAAATCAAAGAACGATGAAAAATCTTTGTTTGATTTTGTACATAGTCCACATTCTTATTGGTTAGACGTTTAGGAGTTAGTGATCAGGAACTGCTACCATTGATCCTTATATGTCCCAATGTCTAATTTTTACATTATTAATAAGTTCAAAATCACTTGTCTTTTCCATTACGTCTTCAAGAAAAGTTATCCTAATTTGTGACTATCCTTTATGAAGTTATTGTTCTAAATAATGATTGGATTTAGAGTGTTTTTGGTACATATATTCCTAAATTTGCTAATGTGGAAGTATTTCAAATGGTTTACAATGCCAAAACTCCATTGACTCTATTTTGAAAATGTCATTGCAAAAACAAGGTCATATATTTAACCCTTAACCCCTAAATGCCCAAACGACCATTTTCTAGTTGCTACCCAAATCTAATGGGTTGCCCCAAATTTAAAAATATTTTTTTGGAAAAATGAAAAATATTTTAAACTACTATATCAAGTCTACTTTTCAACGCAATTTCAATCATGACATTTTGAGTTAAACGCCACCCGGAGAAATTTTCAAAGTAAATCACCTCAACATTGTTTTAGTGCTATAAAACCTGCGATTTGGAGAAAGTAATGATTTTCTCTCCATCATTTCTTTTTGAAGTTTACAATAGATAAACCAACTTTAACCAATCATGCTAAATTTTAAACTCTAAAACTTTAAACTAGAGTTCATATTAATTTTTAAAGGTGAATGTATTAGAATTCATTGAAACAAAATCTTAAGTTATTTTTGGAAGTTCGACGAAACGGATAATTTGTAGAGATGATGCCCTACAATTTATCTATTAAATCAAACTTCATCAAACAGACGGAAGGCTTATAACACATCTATGTTTTCTCTAATATCCCTCAGGCTTTTAAGAGTTAAATGTCTTCACTACGATTATTTGGTCAAACCTCATCAATTCTTCACATTACAATTTCCTAGGTTTTTTCTCAAATAAGGTATTGTTAAACCAATTTACCTTGAACTTTTCATAAATATTCATATGAAGACAAATTTTATTAGGTTTTCCAAAGTATTTAAAAAAATCTTAGTAATTACAAAACATCTAAGAATAATATGAAGTTTTTAGTGAAGATGTTAATAATAATGATGAACAACAAAGTAATGATGGCATGATTTTGGAGCTTATATAAAAAGTATTTTGATAGAAAAACATTTTCTGCAGAGTATATTGGAATTTGAGGGGTTTTAGCTCTAAAGCGTTATAGAGGACACAATTTATTAATTTTGAAGAACGGTTAATTGGACTAGAGAAAAAAGGCAACCCCAACAAAGGTGTAATTGTGTTACCGTACCTCAAAGGATGAAATGTAATTTCTTTGCCACTTCACATTTCATCCGCCCCGTGTGACCTGAACCAATTCCAGAGTGAATGGTTAACCATGTTGGTAATACAAAAGAAGAAAACTAAAATTTTAGAATTTTAAATAATTTAGAATTTCAAAAATTTACAGATTTTACAAATTTACAAATTCCAAAACACTAAAAAATTTACAACACTTAATTTTTCTTAAATTTACAAATCTTAAAAATATACAAACAAAAAAATCTACATTCAAGTAAAAAAATATTGAAAAAAATATAAAAAAATATTGATTTAAAAAAAAAATTAACCATTTATAAATTTAATTGTTTTTTAAATATCAAAGATTATCCATCTATTTTTTAAAATACTTAAAAATTAAAAAAATTAAAAAATTAAAAATGAAAATTCAATAATTTCAAAGATACAATGAAAATAAAATAAACTAGAAACATACAACAAAACTAAAAATTTCAACAATCTAAAAAATTTAACAAAGATTAAAGATTTTAAATCTTAAAAAAATAAAAAAATAAAAAAAATGTGAAATTGAATTACATTTTAATAATATTTAATTCAACAAATTAATTTTAAAAAATAAAGAAACTGCAGCCTGCAGTTAACTGCAACTGCATTGAACTGCTAACTGCGGTTAGCTACTAACTGCAGCTGCGGTTAGCAGTTAACTGCAGCTGCAGCTGGCCCGCCCGCCGCCAGCGGGATGGGGCTGGTTTGGGGCCAACTGGCCCGGCCCGGCCTGGCCGGTTGGCCGGGCTAGGCCAAAGGGAAGCTGGCCCTTCTCAACCCCGCGGAGCTCCGCAGGGTTGAGAAATGCGTCCTATGGCAGGACGCACCAAAGGGACAGGTGTGACTTTTGAAACCCCGTGTCTATATAATGCCCATCTTCCCCACTCTATATCTCACTTTTCATATTTTACCTCTCAAGGTATGGTTCTCGTACTCTTGTTTTTTTGCAAATGACACTAACTAGGGTTGTAATGCTCAATATATAGGCATCTTAGGACACACAAGTGAAAAAATTTCAGTAATTTTTTTCAAAACGCATATGTACGATGCTTTTAACCTTTTTTTTGTTTCAATCATTTTAGGCTTGACTCATTGGAGCGAACATCATTACGCATAACAAGTAAAGGTAGGCATTAGTTTCGGAAATCCGTATTGTTTTCACCTCCAATCATTTTATTTTACTTTTGAATGCACGTAGTTATGTACAATTGAATTTTGAACGTCACATTTGGATCGCACAAGTAGGCAACAGTTGCTAAATTTAAAATATTTAGTCCCACAAACTGAATTCTTTCATGGATGTCTTAATTTTGAATCAAAAAAATTGTTAGGGATCCTAAAGATTAGGAGCGCCCAAATTTCATGTTGGGTTCCAAGATTCATAAACAAAAGTTGTTAAATTTAGCAATTCTTTTCATAATTTCTCAAATTTAATGTAAATTTGCACAATTCAAAAGATTAAAAATTTGTTAGGGCTCATAGAGGTAGGGGAATCCTAATTTGATGTTGGATTCCAAGATTTATCATGAAAAGTTGCTAAATTTAGCTAAGTTTGCCATAGCTTCTCAAATTTGATGTAAATTTGCACAATTCGAAAGACAAAAAAATCGTTAGGACTCGAAGATGGTAGAAGAATAGAATTCAAATTTCATGTTGGGTTCCAAAATTTATCATGAAAAATTGCTAAATTTAGCAAATTTAGCCATAGCAACTCAAAGTTGATGTAGATTTGTCCAATTCGAAAGACAAAAAAATCATTAGGACTCGTAGAGGTTAGGGGAATCCAAATTTCATGGTGGGTTCCGAAGTTTATTATAAAAAGTTGCTAAATTTAGAAAGAATTGCTATAGCAACTCAAATTTGATGTAGATTTGCCCAATTCGAAACAAAAAACATCGTTAGGTCTCGTAGAGGTTAGGGGAATCCAAATTTCATGTTGGGTTCCGAAATTTATCATGAAAAGTTGCTAAATTTAGCAAATTTTGCCATAGCAACTCAAATTTGATGTAGATTTTCCCAATTCGAAAGACCAAAAAATCGTTAGGACTCATAAAGGTTTGGGGAATCCAAATCTCATGTTGGGTTCCAAAGTTTATCATGAAAAGTTGCTAAATAGTTTCTTAAATTTGACGTAGATTTGCCAAATTCGAAAGACAAAAAATTCGTTAGGGTTGGTAGAGGTTAGGGGAGTCCAAATTTCCTTATGGGTTCCGAAATGTATCATGAAAAGTTGCTAAATTTAGCAATTTATGCTCTTACTTTCAAATTTGATGTACATTTGCCCAATTGTTGAGACAAAAAATTCGTTAGAGCTCCTAGAGGTTAGGGGAGCCCAAATTTCCAAATGGGTTTCAATAGTTATCATAAGAAGTTGCTAAATTTAGAAAATTTAGCCATAATTGCTTAGATTTGATGCACATTTGCCCAATTGTTGAGACAAAAAATTCGTTAGGACTTGTAGAGGTTAGGGGAGCCCAAATTTGCCGGTGGGTTCCGAAAGTTATCATTCAATTTTTCTAAATTTAGCAAATTTAGCAATAACTTCTTAAATTTGATGTAGATTCGCTCAATTTGAAAGACATAAAATTCGTTGGGAAACTTTGATGTTAGGGGCACTCTAATTTCATGTTGAGTTCTCAAATTTCAACTCACATTTTGCTAAATTTAGCAAATTGTATCATAAATGTTCAAATTTGAGGTTGATTTCTGCATTCTAAAGACAAAAAATCATTAGGGCCCCTTGAGGTTATGGGCACTCAAATTTCATGTTGGATTCCAAGATTTATAGTCAATAGCTGCTAAATTTAGCAATTTTTTCCATAATTGCTCAAATTTGTTTTAGACTACTGCAATTCAAAAGATTTTTTTTATTAGAGTCCCTAGTGGTTAGGGGCACCCAAGTTTCAAGTTGGTTTCTTAATTTTATAGTCATAAGATGTTGAATTTACTATATTTTACCATGAATGTTCTAATTTGATGTAGATTTTTGGATTTCCAAAAACAAAATATTCATTAGGGCCGCTTTGGAGATGACGGATTATACCATGACCTCGAGGGAGTGAAGTATCGTCGTGTGGGAGAAGAGGGCAACTACACATATGAGCAGGTCGCTTCCATTTTAGAGGATGACTTGAACGCGGGTAGTATTCCTTCAGCAGTGGCGGAAGCCATTGTCACGAGAACATTGGATTATGTTGATCCTGGAACCCTTTCAGAGATTAGAGCACTATTTAGGGAGCAACAGTTGGAAAACAAAACAGAAGAGGAGGAAGAAACTCAACCCTCTTAGGTGATTCCTGAGACCCAAAAGATATAGCAGTAGTACAGATTGGGAAAGTACGCTAGGCGGTACCCTTTGATGTAGCAAGATAGTGCAAATATTATTTACTTTGCAGTGCATGCCTTCATTTATGTATAAAATGAGGTGTTTTGTATTGATTTTCTATTGGATAGTAATAAAACAATATTGCATATTATGTTTGATTTTCTTTTAATACATGGAAAATTTGATATGAATGAATGTCTTGTTGTTATTTTGAAAATGAAAATATATGAAATTCAAGGGGAGTAAAATTTTCAAAAAGTGCAAATTTTTGCACTGTTGTGGCAATCGGACAGTGCACTTGGCCAAGTGCAAAAATTCCTAATTCAGTGTTTATAGCCACTCTAAACGTTTATTTTTTATTTTTTTATTTTTTTATATATGAATAAAAAGTAGAAAGAGGGGAGGGAGAGGGAATGGATAGGATGCGCGGCTGTGTACCCAACAGTGAAGAATAGCAAAACCCAAAATAATAAATATAAATAAATAAGTAGATAATAATAATTGTTTTTTTTTTTGTTTTTTTTTGTTGTCGGATAGTGTTCAACTGGTGGTTGTACCCACGATGTTATATATATATATATATAGGAAAGAGCGTAGGGTTCAGTAGCACAAATGGCAAACTAAACCCTAACAAAAAAGGAAGGAAAGAAAAAACCCTTCGTATGGGTGTGGCATCTGTGGCTGCATAAGAAGATCCAAAAATGGAAAGACAAGAATGAAGAAAATATAGAAGAAAGAAGAAAGACAAGAAAAAAAAAAACATGAAGGAAGACAAGAATGAAAACTATACAAAAGAAAAGCTAAAGATAAGGATAAAAATAAAATAAAATGAATTGTTTGTTTACAATGTAAGGGATTGTAGAAAGTCAGAGTTTGCTGTGTTTTAGAGATATTTTTAGACAAATTTTTAATGTGCACGAGGGCTAAGTGCATGATTATATAGCAAATTGCGTGTTTGTTGTTGTTTCTTGAATTAAAATTTATCCTTGGATTGGCAACCAACATAACTACAAATTGCATCTTTGTAGAAAATTACCAAATGAGTGTGCCATAAAGATACCTTTTGTGCACCTTAATGCTAATTTTATTCCACTTTTTTTAATCTCTTTTCATACACTTTTCATACAATTTTATTTCTAGTGGTAATCATTCTAAAGAGAAATGCGGGAGAAAGCTATGTAGAGGCAAACTAAGAGACAAATAAGGAAATTTTCACCACTTTCTTTCAATTGTCTCTTTTGTCTCATTCACGGCTCGGGAAGAACTGACAGTCAGTTATAAGTCAACCGATTAATATTTGGAAATGGCTGGTTGATTTTCAATAGTAGAGGCAAACCACCGAACTAAATGACTAAAAAATAATTATATTTAGTATTCATAAACGAAATATACAGGATATAATCTTTAAAAACCGGTTGCTTTTGGAAAATAAAGGACATTGATTGGTTGCCTCAAAAATCTTCCCGAACAGTGGTCTCATTTGAATCTTTTGTTACACTAAGGTAGGAAAACCAAAAACGGTTAATGCCCTCAAGGCGTGCACTAGAGTTTTTTAAAAGCAGGGAGGTGGTAGACCGAAAATGGAGAATTTTTGCATGACGAGGATTACTAAAAATTTACTAAAAATTACTAATTTTTTTGGAATCTTGTGTGCGGTTTTCTGTGATACTAGTTAACCGTTTTAGGTGCTTTCATGTGTAGAAAAGGAAGAGTCTAGTATACAAGAAAGGGATTTGACAAACTTCCCACTTTGAGAAATTGTAGATAATTATTTACGGGGAATAAAAATACAAAACAACTTGCATTCTTCATCATTTCTTCTTCTTCATCTCAAAAAAATTTCACATAATTTCTAACTCCATTCCTTCTGGTCAAATCACCTTATTTTCACCGTTTTTGGTTTTCCTACCTTACTAGAAAATCCGAGTGTTATAATCTGACGTGGAAATGCAACTCCAACAGCAGGCTATCTGAAGCGGACCCTCACGTAGTACGGTATGAAGGAAAACTGCACGATCAGTTGTCGGTAAATAAGCTGCTGAATTTCCCAGCAAGAATCGCCAGCTTCCTTGGACTGCAAGTCATCAAATCAAGTCTTCAAGCAAAGCATCCAGGCATACAGACAGAGTAGATCGATCGATCTCCACTTAGCTTGGCAATCAATCCACTGTAAGTTTCCAGCGATCGATCGATAGAGACGAAAAGAGAAGGGATCGATCGACCTCCACTTGCCAATCAATCCACTGTAAGTTTCCAGTGATCGATCGATCGATAGAGACGAGAGAGAAGGGATCGATCGATCTGCACTTGGCGATCCACTGTAAATTTCCAGTGATATATCGATCGATAGAGCTGAGACGAGCACTACAAGGAAACTGCTCGCATCTCACTGCAATTTTGAGCCAATCCAGAGTTGGTGAGTGCTTTAGGGTTTCCAGGGAGAAGCGACGGGTTTGCTTATATTGGAAACAGAGTAGATCGATCGATCTGCACTTTGCAATCCACTGTAAATTTCCAGTGATATATCGATTGATAGAGCTGAGACGAGCACTACAAGGAAACTGCTCGCATCTTACTGCAATTTTGAGAGTTGGTGAGTGCTTTAGGGTTTTCAGCGAAAAGCGACGGGTTTGCTTATATTGGAAATAGAGTAGATCGATCGATCTGCACTTCGCAATCCACTGTAAATTTCCAGTGATATATCGATTGATAGAGCTGAGACAAGCACTACAAGGAACCTGCTCGCATCTCACTGCAATTTTGAGCCAATCCAGAGTTGGTGAGTGCTTTAGGGTTTTCAGGGAAAAGCGACGGGTTTGCTTAGGGTTTGGAGACAGAGTAGATCGATCGATCGATCTGCACTTGGCGATCCAAGTAGTGTGATATATCGATCGATAGAGACGAGAGAGAGAGGGGGATCGATGGATGGTGCGAGTGGCGAGACGCGCGAGATGATTGTGCCATCGCCAGCGTGCACGCCGCATACGGTGACGCTGAGCAACAATGACCAGATCATGCCGCCCCGGTACACTCCGTTTCTCTACTTCTTCAAAGAATTCCCGGCTATGGCGTCCACGCCCGAGCTCAAGCGCGCGCTCGCCCGCGCGCTCGCAGCGTTCCCCCCCGCCGCGGGCCGCTTGCGCCCGCGAGGAGCGCTCGGCGGAGGCTTCGACTTGCATTGCAACAACCAGGGCGCCCTGTTTGCGGAAACCCACTCGCCCGCCACACTCCAGGATGTGCTCAACACAGGTAACTTACTCTCTCCTCCTGACATTTTATTTTTTATTTTTTACTTTTTATTTTACTTATTTATTTATTTATTTTTGCCAATGTTCGACATATTCAACATTAGAGTTATCTGAAAAGAAGCCCATCTAACCTCTCTTTTTTTGCCAATGTTCGTCATATTCAACATTAGAATTAACTGAAAAGAAGCCCATCTAAGGTAACTATACCTGAAAGGGAACATTTACCTTAAAGCGTGCGTATGTATTACAATGTGACATTTCACAACTGAAATGTCACACTGCAATAGATATGCACGCTTTAAGGTAAATGCTCCCTTTTAGGTATAGTTACCTTAACCTCTCTTTTTGCCCTCTTTCTAACCTCTCTTTTGAGCTATACTGGGGTTGAATAGTGTCGTGTCATAACTTGTCCGCTTGTGGGCCATGGACTTGGAGCTTTGGTAGGAGGTGTGGAAGTCATTGTGAGGTGTGGAGAATAATGGCAGTGGCTTGCTTTAGATTGTCTCCCAACTCATCATGAACTAGTTTTCTGTCTATTTATATTTCAATATGAGTTCAAGAGGAGTTCAAGAGGAGTATGCTAAAACTTTCCTCTTTGAGCTGACTTTTCGGTTAACTCTATTAGCCCCTAAACGTACCAACCCTTTGAACAGAAGTAGATCCTAGCCTTATAAGTAGATATTAGCATGGTTCAGATGTACACGATGTGTACATGAGAGGACCATTGCAAGTCTAAAATCTATCCAACAAATTTGACATGTAGTTGGAGGCCTCTGCAATATTATCAAGAACTCCCCACCACGAGAGATTTATTGTAATTGGTAAAGAATTTAATAGGCTTACAAAAATGACTTGGATGAAAGTCATCCAAGGTTGTATGAGAAAGTTGCAAAGTTTGAATTTGTTCATGATCCAGTTTCTGGACGCTGGGACGGTTAGGGGTTAGTATTAGACAAGTGTCGAGTATTGAACTTGACGGCCTTTGGATATAGTGTGAAATGAGAAGGGGCCACAAAATAAAGTGCTGATTTTTTTAAAGTAAAGTTCTTACATATTTCTTAAAAAATAAAAAATGATTGGTTGTGAAAATTTTGGCCAAACGGCCCCCCGGATTTTGCGTTAGACCCACCTCTTGAAGTGAGCTTGACGCAAAATCCGGGGCCTTGAAAAATGTCCACTTTTCTTGCCATGAAGAACAAAAGTGTTGTCCATGTCATTTTCTCCTCCTTCCGTCCTTTGGAATGAAAATTTTGGGTGTAAAGTGACATTCTTTGGTCTTCTCGGTTTTTAGGCCTTTCATTGGCTGAAACTTCTCTCTTCACGGCTTCTCACCTCTAGTGTAAAGAGGCCCTTAAACAACTTGAATGAAATATTCTGAAATTTCCCAAAATATTCCAATTATATTTTAAGAATACGCTTGTTTGATAGACGAGTGTACGGTGTGTCTTCGACGTCTTGTCAAGTGGTCGGACACGACAACCTCAAGGTTGTCTTGTTGACACTTTTTCGCCAATGTTTGTCATATTCAACATTCGACGTTGAATGTTGTATTAAGGTGGTTACTCCATTACCGACTGGCGCCTTAAATCAACATCTAGGGGCATTTTCCACAATCAGTGTTGCAATGATGTTGGTTGTAGGATGAGTTACAGTTGGTGATGGGTTCTCTCTTGTTGGTTTTAGTAAATGTAAGTGTGGCTCTGGGTTCGTTGTTGTTGGTTTAAGCATCTTTAGTGTGTGCAATACAAATCTTCTTTAGACAGAAGCAACTCTACCTATGTGACGTGAATGCGATGTGTCATGCTTCAACTTTGAGAATTTATAACTAATTTATTCTTCATCCAAAAATTATGTTTCAACTTGTGTTGAAATCTATTTCTTGCCTAACTCTAAAAAATAATAATACTAAATAATATCAATGTCTCATATCCGTATTTCTTATTCACTTGGGAATGGGGTAACCACCTTAGACAAGTGTCGAGTATGTTAAACAACTTGAATGAAATATTATGAAATATCATAGAATATTCTAATTACATTTTAAGAATATGCTTGTTTGATGGACGGGTGTACGGTGTGTCTTCGACGTCTTGTCAAGTGGTTGGACACGACAATACTCTCTCCTCATCTTGCCAGGATCAATTAGACTACTAGAAAAGGAGCCATCCTCTTTATGAAAACAATCTGATGACTGTTGGAGCAAGGTGAGAAAGTAATTATTACAGTGCCGAAGTAATCTAAAGACAATTGCCAAGTACAAGTGGAGAATCATTGCACATACATGTGAGTAAACTATTGCAGGCAATGGTCTTTTCGCCTCTAGTGGTGGGAGTTGGGGAGTTTCTTTTTTTGGTAATGGCTTCCACTAGGATTGCGCGATGGCGAGAGGATGTGCACCCTACGTCTGCCTCTGGAAATTAGATGAAATATGTTTGTGTTTAATGTTGTTTTGCAGGGTAGATGAGAGAGCCATGGAATATGAGCCACATTTAGTGATGCCTCTATAATTTCTTTGTAGCTGATTCAAGGAAGAACTCGGTATCCTAGATTGATGTACAATAATGACACAGGGCACCTTGACACATGCACCAGGTAGTAAATGGTATAGGAATGATGGTGAATTCTTGGTGAACACTTGCTAAATTGAACAACCACTTGCAAAATGTGCTATAAACTGCAGTTTTGCAGTAATACTTACTTGACAGTGAATCGGTCAAGGTTCCCTGTGTGATTAGTGATTGTGATTGGTTTGCGCACTATATAGACGGTGATTATAGGCGTGGAGATGATGGTTTCTGACACCAAATCTTGGATGTGATTATAGTGGTGAAGTGGAGAATTAAAGGGAGAAGGGTGTGAGTGGGTGCAGGTGAAGGGGATGTGCGAGGGAGTGCGATGTATCAGCCGAGTCCTGTGTGGACATCACTCGCGCCGGACACTGATGAGTTTGTAGAATCCACGCAAGAGTCAAAGCCTGTTCTCTTCACCCAGGTCGGGTCACTCTCCTCATTGCTGGAATTTGTACTTGGAGTTCTTGTCATGACATTCTTATAGAAAATCCTATCCTTATAGAGAATTACTCAATGCGGCATACACATACCAATTTTTATTAATTGGCCATATTTGTTATATTAAGACGTTTTCGCAGGTTTTGAGCCCGAATGCTAGTTATTCAAAAATTCATTTTAAAACTAGTAATTGAAACCAAAAAACTAATAATGCTCAAATAGTGATTCTATAATGAAATTATGTTGTTACCTATTTATAAAAAAATATTAGTAAAGAGATCAAACGGTTTATCTTCGAGTCGAAAATAAAAATTAGACTGCAAAAAGTCTCAATATAACAAATATGGCTTTTTATGTGGTACAGGGGTAATTGCTTCAGTGAGGAATGTGAGAGTTTTTTTGTGTGGGAGACAAACTAGGAGATAAAGAAGCAATTTTACACTAACTTCTTTGAGTCCTTTGTTATTTCTTCTTTGAATCTTTTGAATCCTTCTTTGTTTTTTGATTTTTACATTTATCTTTACAAAAATTAACCCTATTAGATAAGATACTAATAGGTATTACATAGGTTTTTAGAAAAATGATTCTCACATCAGGGCAAGAATGATATGTGTGGTGCTTGTGGTTCCATTTTGTGAGTGATATGTGGGGTACTGGGTTCAAATTCCATTATCCCAATTGTCAATTAGGGTTTCATGGGTTCGTACTCCCCATTATGACCATTTTCCCTCGGCCGGGGCAATTATGGGAAATTACATCCTGCAAATAGAAAGGTGCTTTTTGCCTTGAGGGCATTACGGACTAGGTAACCTTCGAGCTGCCGTGAGGCGGCGAGAGGGTTACTGGACGTAACCAGCTCTATCCTTGGATGAAAAATCTTGTAACTGTTGCCTTCATGGATGAATCTTGCATCATTATGAACAAATTGTGCTGCTCGTGGATGAAACAAGTCCAAGCAGACACTTGCGCTCAATCAATGCTGGTTACGTTGATTCAGAGTTTCTGTGACAACAGGTGACAAGGTTGAGCTGCGGAGGAGCAGTGTTAGCAGTGTCGTTGCACCACCTTGTGGCAGATGGTGCTGCGCAACAGCACTTGGTGGCATCGTGGGCGGAGCTCGCCCGCGGAGAGGAGATGAGTGCGCTTCCACACCTGGACCGGTCATGCATGCAAGCGCGAATGCCGCCGCGCCCGGCCTCATTCGAGCACATTGAGTATGTTGTGCACAAAGAAGCGCCTTCTTTCTCGCGTGAGGCCATGGCGGAGCTTACAAAGGCTCTGCCTCCCATGACATCCCGAATCTTCGAGTTCCTTCCAGAGGTCAGTTGACGCTCGACGTCAGACGTCTGATATGACGTCAAGTTGGAAAATAGCGTCAGACATGACAACGTTCATAAATTATCAAACTTGTGTTCTCACAACTAGAAAATCCAACTATTTTGTTGATTCGGTTGCGTTGATCAGGGACACTTTTGTTGGTTTGAACAAAAACGTGACCAAATGAACAGAAAAATGTCTCTATCAACGCGACCGATTCAACAAAACAGTTGGATTTTCTAGTAGTGTCTTGTCTATCTGTTGTTATCTGTTGTGTTCTTGTCTACATGTTGTACTAAAGATAATAGAGGATTTCAGGCCTTGAAGAATAGTTGTGGAAAAGAGAGTGTGATTTAACTCCTAAACGTCCCAGCGTCCAGAAACTGGATCACGAACGGATTCAAAGCCTTTTCACGTTCTCATCAATGCTTGGATGAAACTCATCCAATTTTTTGGAGATTCTTCACCAAGTTGTTGTCCTATCTAATGGTTGGATTTAGTCATACTAGAGTACATATTTTTCTAAAATTACAAATGTAGAAGTATGTCAAGTCGTTGACCGAGCCAAAATTGCATTGACTCTAGTTCAAAGTGGAATCGTGAAAAATGAGGTCATAAATTTAAGAAACACAAAAATTTCAAAGCATCACCTCGTTTAAGAGTATCTCATTTGAAACTCATTCCAACAAATTTTACTCAAAAAATATTGAAATTTAGTTTGTAATCGAATTTAGAAGGAATTTTTAATTTTAACTTTCAAATTTTATAATTAAATATTGGTGATTGTATTAGTGAATGGAACCGTACGGATGGAATCTAAAATTCAAGATCTAGAACTTTCATTTGTATATCAATTCCAGAATATTCTTCGAAATAGTAGTTTATAATGCTTTTTCTCAAATTGTCAATTCCAGGGACACCCTGGTACGTTTAGGGGTTAAGTTGCTACTGACTAATCACAACTTAGAAACTTTGAGAACCCCAAGGAATACTTCTCACACGTTGAATAGTGATCAACAAGAAAATCTTAGTCACCTGAAAGATGATGACAAGATAACATGAGAGATGATTTACAAAATTGATCATGTTCAATTCCCTACTAATTAACCCCTAACCATACCAGGGTGTCCTTAGAATTGACGATTTGAGAAAATTCATCATAAATTATTGTTTAGAAGAATATTTTGGAATGATATACAAAATGAAAGTTCTAGATTTTGAATTTTTAGATTTCATCCGTATAGTTCCATTCACCAAGTCTATCACCAATATTTAATTCTAAACTTTGAAAGTTAAAAATTAAAAATTCCTTCTAAATTTGATTACAAACAAAATGTTAACATTTTTTTGGAAGAGATGAGGATACTTTTGAAGTTGAATAGTGATTTATTAGAGAAGTAATTGCCTTAGTCACTTGAAAGATGATGGCAGAGATGATATATAACTCGCACCAGTCGAAAAGGTGGCACTGCCGAGGAAGATGCCCAGGCAAGTAGTGCCCAATTCCACGCATGCACAGTGATTTTTCCTGGGCATGTCCCTGGGAGCGCCACCTTTTCTACTAGTGTTGATATTCATTTAACTACGATACTATAATGTCAAATTCAAGTTTGAAGGCAACTATGTCACTTTAATTAGTTAGTGAGAATTCATCAAGATTTTCAAGCAAATAGTATTTGTCTTTTTAGCATACGGATCATATAAGAATCTCAGTCCATGTATCCCATGGATATGGATGCATTCTCTACTAGAAAATCCAAGTGTTTTGTTGATTTGGTTGCGTTGATCATGGACACTTTTCTGTTGATTTGGTCGCGTTTTTGTTCAAATCAACATATTTATGTTCAAATCAACATAAAAGTGTCCCTCATCAACGCGACCAAATCAACAAAACACTCGGATTTTCTAGTAGTGATTCTTTCATCCAGAAGATGGATACGAAAACTTCATGCATTTAGAAGAGGGATATCATGTCTACTCCCGAAATGATGGATGTCTTTGATAACCTGTGTCTCAAGCAAGATTATAGAAAGATAGGCTTGACTACCGGTGTTCATGGTAATCCTGCTCTAGATACTAGTTACGTAGTCCATAACTCTTGTACTCTTTGTGAGTTCTTCAATCTACCAAAAATACAAATCTGAATGATGTATATCGAAGCGTGAGATTATGTACTAGATAGAGTACTCCATGGGCTATGCCATGGCATATAGCAGATGCATGCTATCTCCAAGGTGCTAGCATGTATCCGCTACACAACGTGGGGATTACTCTATCTAATAGAGCCTATGACACGTCATACATTAGTAGAGTCATATTTTGAGGAGTACACTATGGAGAGTTGAGAATAGAAAGAGATGAGGAGTTCTCTACAAAGATTTAAAATACACATAGAAGATTGTGTGCACAAGAAAATACATTACAGGTTGCAACTGTATTGCTTAGAACCAATCTGAAGCTGTCACAGCTGGTTTGATTTTTTGGGAGTAGGTTATGTGTCTTAGCGGCTTGATGGTTTATTTAGTTAGTCCATTGCCCAATCCAAGTGGGAGAAATGAAAAACAATTTTAGTGTCAAATTGCCGATATGGAATACATCACATTCAACAAAAGCTCATGAAACTAAGGTAATAAATGTCACTACTAGAAAATCCAACTGTTTTGTTGATTCGGTCACAGTGATGAGTGACACTTTTCTGTTGATTTGAACAGAAATATGTTTACTTAAAAAAAAACCCGATCAAATCAACAGAAAAGTGTCCATGATCAACACGACCAAATCAACAAAACAGTTGGATTTTCTAGTAGTGACATTTGTTACCTTAGTTTCATAAGCTTTTGCTGAATGTGATGTATTCCATGTCGGCAATTTGACACTAAAATTGTTTTTCATTCCTCCCACTTGGATAGTGAGTCTTTGGAAGTTGCTGCTGACTGGTGGATGTTGGCAGGACATGAAGTTGTTGAAGGAGCGAGCAAGCACAAGTAACGGCGGAGCGTCGACCTTCACAAGGTTCCAGGCGCTGGTAGGCCACATATGGAAGCACACGACGCGAGCGCGCGAAATCGCGCCCGAGGAGGTGACGAAGCTCGGGTGGGCAGTGGACGGGCGCAAGCGGTTCGATCCGCCGCTGCCGCCCGCGTACTTTGGCAACGTGAATTTCTACGCGTGCGCGGCGCAGAAGGCGGGCGACGTGATGGCACAGCCGCTGCACGACGCGGCGAGGACCATCCAGTCCGCCACGCAGCGCATCACGCACGAGTACATGCAGTCCGCGCTGGACTTGGTGGGCGCGCAGGCCAACCCCGCCCTGGTGACGGGCAGCTTTGTCGGCCCCGCGGACCTCGCCCTGAGCAGCTGGGTGCACTTCGCTGCGTACCAAGCGGACTTCGGATGCGGCCCGCCTGTGTTCTTCACGCCCGCTGTCTATGCCTTTGCTCAGTTTGTCGTTCTGCTGCCTCACCCTCGCGGCCACGGCGCAGTGAATGCTCTCATTGGCGCACTGGAACCTCACATGCAGTCCTTGCTCTCGGATCATGAGTTCTACCCTCTCAGGTAGAACTCTCCCTCACCCTCATTACGAGTGTCAGAGTTTGCAACTCTTGTCAGCGATTTGGAAATGAGTCTCAAATGAGACTTTTGCACGCGATTGTTCTAAATCTTGTACTTATGACACTTTTGTAGTATTTTGTACTTATTACACTAACTTTTGTATACGATTGTTGGTTTCATAATAGCGCACAGGGAACCCTCACAATTTGACCCCGGGGCTAAAATTGGGGTGGGGGTAAAAATGAGGGACTTTTACCCCGGGGCAGTTTTGTTTTTGCCCCCATGTAGGTCAAAAGCACCATTGTTTTGTCCCGGTAAACCATGTTTTATCACGGAAAATTTCTGAAAAAGGAGTAAAAAATTGACCCCCAACTCCCAATCTTCACTTTTGAAAACAGGATAAAAGTTCCAAAAATGGGGTAAAAAATGGGGCCAAACCATCCACTTTTTACCCCGGCAAAAATGTTTGGGACCCCTGTGGCGGTGTCTGATTTAGAAAGTAAAACTGAAATCTTGCATGATCATGACACGCACAGCCTCAATTGTTAACACAACCAGAAGAAGAAATCGAAGGTCCATGATTCACAACCCAAGCCACAGTTTTCTAGTAAAATTACACGATTTTCCATATCGGCATTGCATACACAGGCTTTCTAGATTCATAACCCTCAGCAGCAGGACTTCAGAATTATTGAGCTCTTGCATCCAAGGGCTCTTATTGTTGATGACTGTCCGCTCTTCACTGATTTTCTAGTACAGATTAAAAGTAGAAGAAGAGATATAAGAATGAACAAAAGTCTTTCTGATCATGTGAAGCTCTGAGGGGGAACTGTAACAATTGTAATGTAAGTGGAACTTAATTGGCAAAGGTACATGGGAAAATGGTATCCTTCAAATCACAATGGAGATAGTCGGCTAATAGAAGAACCTTGTGAGTGCTGTCACCACCTTTTCCGGCCTGTGAAGAAAAGAATGACAAGCCACTGTCAGAAAACATGCCGCCGTTCCGAAGTAGATATCAGTCATAAACAATCTGTGTTAAAGCAAGCATGTCCTCAATGCAAAACAAAATGTACCTTTACGGCAACTATCACTACCCATGTCCTTGAAGCATGGATAGATGAACTATCCCCAACAAACTAAATTGCCTCTATCCCACCAGGGGAGAGACTATGGAAACGCATCGTTTTCAAGGAGTTACATGGCTGATCTAGGATAAATACTAAGACAGAGACTACGTGACTAGCCGCTTGTTCACAATGGTCTTTGAGCTATTGTTACAATTATTTACACTACAAAGTAGAGTTCCATCCAAATTTCAAAGACCCAATCCCACTTGCTATAATTGTGTGGTAAATAGTCAATGAATCAATCACATACTATCATGGAGAACAAAATTTCATTGCGTGTGTATGATTTCACCAAAATGAAGTCATAGATAGTGGTTTGAAGGGCTTGGCATAAAGTAAAATTTAAAGTATTCACGAAAAACAAGACTAAGGTACACCAACCTATTACTACCATGTTTCTGATTCTGCCCTCAAGTTTTAGTGGTGTACATTCCAAACCAAAAATGTCAACCATTAGTACATGAGGGTGGGATTGGAAACATGGTGGTAATAGGTTGGTGTATCTTATATTTCAATACAGTAGCTTGTTGTGTAATAATTATTATTTTTGAATTTTTTTCCATTTTGGCATTAATTATGAAGATTTCATGTTTCACCATACTAAAATAACGTTCTTTGGGAAAACAATTTATTTCCAAAACTTTTCAACTTTCATTTTTTGAATTAGTTTGTATCAGACTAGCGGTACTTTTCATTCATTTTGATGAGTGTCAAACGATATATTGTGTTGCATTGAAGATGCTCTGACAAAACAAAAGCATAAAGCTAATTAATGTCCTTCAGAAATGATCAACCCCTAAGGTCCAAGAAGCCCAAATTTAGCATCTTTTGTTTTTTAAAACAATTTTGAGTAGGTCCTATGTGGACTTTCTTTAATTCAAAATTATTTGTTTCTTGACCAATATATGTAATGTTCTTCACTGATTCCGGTGATATAAAATTTGGTCTCACGTGAATTGTATTTTACAGGATATGATCAATTGAATTTATCATTTTAAAACCATGAATCCTTGGTCTTTTTGGAGTTAGGAAGAGTAGAGTACCAGTCTTCTTGTGGCAAATGACCGGCATTGTCAAGCATGGCTGCCTTGAGGACGCTGGGGTTACTCTTCACAAAATTCTCCACTTCAGACTTGGGCAGATGCTTGTCACTCACGCCCCACGCTACTGTCATGGGTACCGTCCAACTGATTGAAGCAGAAATAACAAGGCTCAGTTCCCATACAAATCCAATACTGCTTCCAGTTCTCAAAAGGTGCTTTTTATTTCATAACAAAGTATCACGGATGAAAAGTGCTTGTATTTAATGCTGCATATTTAGGAAGGGTGAGAAAGTCACAGAATATGAGCATGATATAGTGATATTTGAATAAGTCCCTCTATAAGGGTTTGGTATCCTAAATTGATGGACAATAATGATCACCCCTATAGACAGTGCTATCGGAATCATGTTCCAAAACTCTACAAAGAGGCTAGTACTTTGAGGAAAGGGAGGAAGAAGATTTCATTTTGCCCAAATTGGTAACAAGCTTAGAGCATCTGCACCCTACCACTGAAAGCAAGAGATTCTCTGAAAAGTGAATGAAAAGTGCTTGTATTTAATGTTGCATATTCAAGGAGGGTGAGAGCCACAAAATATGAACATGATATAGTGATATTTAAATATGTCCCTTTGTAACTAATTTAAGAAAGGGGTTCAGTATCCTAAATTGATGAACAATTATGATCACCCATGTATAGTGATTGTGATTGGTTCATGGACTATATAGAGGGACACATAACAATTCATGAATGTGGAGACGATAGTTTGTGACACCAAATTTTGGATGTGGTGATAGTGATCAAGGGGTGAAATGAAGGGAGAGAATGCAAATGCTCTAACATTCTTTACCAATACAACTGGGATTCCTTTTAAAATATGACACAAAATATGACGTGTCAAAAGGTGGCACTGTTGAGGAAGATGGCATTGTTGAGGAAGATGCCCAGGCAAAAGTGGTGCCCAATTCCACGCATGTACAGTGGTTTTGCCTAGGGATCTCCTTGGGGAGCACCACCTTTTCTACTAGTGAATATATGTATTTGCCGTTACACAAGAGACATTTCATGTTCATTCCTGCAATCACTTATTTTTGTCTGAATGATGCAGGTGATGGAAGTTGTAGCATACCTGGGGGAGGCAAAAACCTTGGGCAATTCGTGTAGTCAAGTCCTTGAGAGGGGCCTTTCGAGCTGCGGCTAGTAGAGCTGCAATGTTGATGTGTGTGTAAGCCAGTTTACCCTCAAGAGGGGGAAGTAGTTGTGCACCAATGATCCTTTGTCCGGTGGACATTGAACCAAGGGTGGGTCTAACAAACACTTTATTCACACTAGCCTCAGAAAAGGACCAGAGTTCTTACTACTTACTACTAGTGTGTAAAAGCCAGATTGTGTACAACTGCTGGAAGAGAATGAAGTTTCTAAAAGTTTCATGAACAGAATGCGTTGCTCAAAGACTGAAGGATATTAAGGAAAGCTTACAAAAACCGGGGTCACTGCTGTCCAGGTACGGAAGACGATACACGTCAGCATCATCTAGCTCGAGAACATAACTGCAAGTAAAATTACGCACCAATTCAGAGAAAACCTAAGCACAAGCTTTCAGAAACTAATATACAATCTACCCTCCCTACAATGACACTCCATAATAAGACGATATTATTGTTTCAAGCAATACACATGTGACAAGTCATTTTTGTGACTAATCTATGCCTGTCACCTTGAAAGGAAGGACTTCCCATAATAGAGGACAATTGTATACATCTCAAGAATTGATAAATTACATAACATTCTATAGGCAGTTTTAAGACTTCACTCTTTACTATAGTGATGAGGAATCCTTCTATCACCCATTACCCCATCAAAGCAAGCATTACAAAAAGTCTTAAACCCTATAGTAGGCCCCTGTCATGTTACCAGCAAGAACAGCCAAGCTGTATACCAACGAGAAAATTCTGATAGATTTTGGGCGTCAACTTGTGTGAATTATATGAGTCTAACAGTTATTGGCCAATTAAAAGAGCCTACTTCCCAAGTACATCCAACTTGGGAAAGGGAAAAAGCATTTCTGACAGAAAATTAAATCTATGAGACTCCCTTGTACAAAGATATTATGTAATGGGCAAAACTTAGAAGTTGAGTGTCTTACGGGCTTCCAGCTTCCACAAATCTCTCTGAAAGAATGGCATTTTGACAAGTGAATTCTCCAACTAAGGGAAACCTGCAGCAACTCAGCAGCATTTTTTTTGGTCAGTTATAAATTCATGACACCGACGACACCATTCCCTAACCCATTCGTGATAGACGCCCTCAAACTCCATCCATCATCCATGCAACTTTTCCTCCATCAAGTGCATTATTCATCCATCAAGTACACTGCTACAACTACTTCTCATCCAATTGGTCACCTGCTACAGAAATATTTCATCCATTAGCTCATGGCTTACGTCGTGTAACTTGCCTCGTCCCCTACCGGGGACTGGGCGGTTACCATACTCTTTTTAAATTCATAGTCAGATAAAAGATAAAAGCATGTCTCAATAGGGGCTGTGGATAAAACTCAAATCACCTCAGCTGTTGAAAAATTCCGGGAAGAGGGGCAGACGGTGTTAGAGGAGTATTCATAGCAACCAGCTTCTTGACTCGGGTGGGATTCTTCAGAGCCCAGGTCAAGCCGTATGATCCCACTATAAAGCCCTACAAAGAGGATCCAAAGAGTTGGACATAATTTCAAGTAAACAAAAAGGGACATGCAATTTGTGACAAAAAAATCAAAACCAATTCCTATGTCCTCATGACTGTGCATCAAAATCAATTAGGAGCAGTTAGTATTACAAACTGACAACGAAACTCCATGTTCCTATGACACTCTACATTATGTTTGAGAATTACGTGCATTCCTGATCCCCTCTAAAAACCCCTTGTATGCGAAGGGTTATATGTCTAAAAAAGTTTGTATACAAATCGATTATGTCCTAAATATATGTTATACGTCAATATTTTGAGCTCTAAATATGTTTATTGTATATATACGTAATACGGCAATGTTCAAATTAATACCCCTTTTGTGCTCTCACATATATTTGTACTTGTTTAGTACAGTGCCTATGACTACTCACCTTGAAACACTACAAGAACAATGAAATTAATCACCTTTTTTGACCCATATGTAAAAGGAGGCAATTTCAGTCGTAAAATTAACAATTTGTAGAATAAAAGTAGAAATTGATTTGATTTTTGAGATTGTCAGAATAAAACTTTTTATTTTTTGATTATTTGTTGCGGTAATATGAAAATAAGGACATTGTAATAGTTGTGAGCAATAATAGGGACAGCTACCCTACATTGAACAAACTTGTTATAGTTACCTGAGTGACAAGGTAGAAGGGGGACGGAATGTCCAACTTGGCAATCAGCTTGTCAAGCTCCTCGTGATAAGCGTCCTCTGCAGGGGCCCTAGAGAGGATCAGATTCCCCACCAGAAACTGAGAATTCCATAGGCGATCCACGCAACAATAATTTTATATATATATATATATGCAAAAATTATCAAGTGCAGGCTAACCCTATCACAAAAAAATTCTCAAGTCTTGATGCGGAAATTGACAAGACAAGATAAGAAAGTTCAAAAAACAAAGAGGGTAAGTACCTGTGTAGGCAAAGTCATACTCAGGCTGAGGTTTCTCACTAAACCCAAAACCAATCCAGTCTGGAGCATAGCAGTGATACCCCTCTTTAGCCATCTGCCAAAAAACTTCGGTGCATTGAATCATCCGCCCAAAGGAAAGATTAAAAAAAAAAAATCACCTACATATGTGCCATTCTCATCACTTCCATCCTACTATAAAGCAAGAAAGAAGTTGACTTTCTAATGGTGCTATTTGCAGCATGAACGCATGCTCTCTTGAATCACAAAAAAATCCAAAATCAAGTACTCCCTCCGTCCCAAAGTTATTGTCCAACTTGTTTGCTTGGTATTTCTTTGAGCCAATTTCATTGATCATATTGTAAGAAACATGATTAAAAAAGGTTCCGAATTATGTCACTAGAATGATTGAAGAACATTGCATGTGTTCATTGCAACCTAAATAAAATTAGCCACAAGGAAGTATTTTTTTGACCTACTTAAAAAAGCACTTTCAAACATGACTTTCAAACATGACAATAACTTTGGGACGGAGGAAGTATGTCCATATAAACTTCAGTACTTTTGTGCATTTATAACATTTATAACACATTTATAACACATCTAAGTTTTGTTCAAGACCTATAGTTTGATTTTCCTGTGAAGGATGATGATGCCAAGAGTCTAACCTGTGCCAATACCACTCGGTAGCTGTAAGACTGGGTGGGTGCACCATGCAGGAACACCACGGTACCATTTTTTGCATCAGCAGTACCTGCAAGTTCCCAAAAGCCTCAGTCTAATGTGAATGTTGTAGCAGCCACTGCTGAAAACCAAATGTTGCCTTCTTCTTGTATCGTGTTCTGGTTATCAATATAAGTTCTTTCTATATTCATGAGAGCCAGTTTGTGAGTCTTGTATTTCCTCCGTTTCATAATAAGAGTCCACTTTTTTGGCATTTTTTTTTCTTTGGTTTTTGTCCTATGTGAACGTGAGCGCTGTTCACTTCAAACACGGCGATCAATGACAGTGACACAAAAACTACATACTACTATTATTAATAGCCCATTTTTTGAGTATTGAAATGACTTTTTTTGAAAAAAAAAAAGATAAGTTGAAACATGCCAAAAAAGATGGACTCTTATTATGAAACGGAGGGGTATCTTTTATTTAAACTTTGTATCGGTGACAATTTGGTTCCTCAGAAGTAAATAAAATACCTGTCTCTCTCACCCACCAACGAAAGTCGCCTGCTCGCACGTAAGCGCCATAATCCCTTCCCTTGTTCTCAATTTGCTGCCTCAATAGAAACCAACCACAATACAAATTACTGTAACCCCATCGCCAACTGGCGCCTCAACCCCTAAACGTCCCATGGGGATAGTATATACGCTGTCGTATAATTGGGATTTTTTATCAACAAGAAACTCTAAATTTGGATCTTAGTAGCTCGTTTGAACCGCATTGATCTAAATTTCAACTTCTCTTTTGACCTCAAACCCATTAGAGGTGTGGATTCATTCCAAATACAATCAAAATACAACGTATTCTACTGGCCGCACAAGCACGTTCAAACGTTTAGGGGTTAAACCAACCTTTCCCAAACTCGTTCCTGGATTTAACATTTCTAACGTGTGCAAATGGGTTCTCTATTATCATGGATTCTCACTTGTTGATCAATAGCTTTTTAACATGAGCATTATGTCACACATTAGTAGAGTCCTATTTTGAGGCATACACTACGGTGTGTAGAGTTGAGAATAGAAAGAGATGAGGAGAAGTTCTCTACAATGATTTGGAATACACTACGAAGATTGTGTGCATAGGAAAGTACATTAGGGTTTGTAACTGTACTACTTAGAACCAATTTGAAGTTGCCATAGCTGATCCTGATTTCCTGGAGGAGGCTATGAATACATTTGTAACAAAAATAGTGTAACTTCATCTTGGTATATAATTCGTCCGGCGTTGAGTTCCATTTATTCTTGCCGAAATGAAAGTATAAAATTGCGCATATCCGCAGTGTTTATGGGGTAAACTTCCTCTACAATTATTGTGCAAAGTGCAATTCACGGATCATGAATTCTCTCTTGTTGATTTCAGCAGCTTTAACCCCTACAGGACCAAGAAGCCCAACTTGGGCCTCATGTTTTTTTAGCATTTTGGAGGAAGTCTTGTATGGACTTTCTTTAGTTCGAAATTTATTTGTGTTTGACCAACACATACAACGTTCTTCACTGATTTTGATGATATAAAACTTAATCCCATCTGAATTGCATTTTTCAAAATACAGTCAACTAAATTTGTCATTTTGAAACCATGAATTCTTGGTCCTTTTGGGGTTAACATGAGCATTACGAATACTTTTGTAACAAAATAGTGTAACTTCATGTTTGAAATTTTCTATGTAATTCATCTGACGTTGAGTTCCATTTCTTCTTGCCTAAATGGAAAGTGAAAAATTGCTCAAATCTGCATTCCGTATGGGGTAAGCACCTTGAGCTTCCTCTACAAAGTATGAATAAGGTGGTTACCCCATTCCCAACTGGTGCCTTAAACCAACAGCTAGGGGCATTTTCCGCAATCAATGCTGCAATGATGTTGATTGTAGCATGAGTTACAACTGGTAGTGGGTTCTCTCTTGTTGGTTTTAGTATATGTAAGTGTAGTTATGGATTCATTGTTGTTGGTTTAAGCATCTTTAATGTGTGCAATACAAATCTCCTTTAGACAGAAAGAGCTCTACCTATATGACGGGAATGGGATGTGTCATGCTTCAACTTTGAAAATTTATAACTAATTCATTCTTCATCCAAAAATTATGTTTCAATCTATTTCTCCTTGCCTATCTCTAAAAAAATAATAATACTAAATAATATCAATGTCTTATATCCGTATTTCTTATTCAGTTGGGAATGGGGCAACCACCTTACATGGTGCAGAAAGAATGCAGAGAATTACTGCAGAAATTAAGGGAAGAGTGAGGAGAGGAGAATTGATGTAGTACCGAGATCATCTGGCCGAGGTTGCCATCTTGAGCGGGAGCGTTGGGCAGTTGGATGGCATTGCGGCTGGAGTCGTTGTCCGTGACGAAGCTGAACAGCCCTTCGCTGGGTCGTCGCTTCTCGGGCTCAGGCTGCGCGCTCACCACCACTGCGGATCGCCTTTGGCGCGGCGACGCTGCTGGGCCTGCAGCTGACAAATTACCGGTTGCTCGTCGAGCGAATTCCGAGTGCAGCGAGCCTGGGGAAACGAAACTACTACTACTACGCAAAGCCCCGAAGTGCGAAGACGCCGGGGCCATCACTCGCGACTCCGCCATTGCTCGAGTGAGGAATTCCCTGAATCACTCACATCGACTGACAACGGCAGATTGATGATTCATCAACTACGTGAGTGATCAGCTGGTTTTCTTTCTCTCTCGCTAGCTGCGGATAACGTCCATTTTCAGCCTCTACAATTACTACAGTCCTTCATTACAGCATCCGCACCCGACCACTGAAAGCAGCACATTCTGGATGAAAAGTGCTCAACATTCATGGCCCATTCACACCAAGCCCCTGCCGCACTTGGGGAATGGCCTGATATGGTTACCACTTTTACGTGCCTCACATAGTGTGACTTATGTCTAACTCATTGTATGTGTGCTAGAAATTTTGTATTTAACACTATGTATATAGTTGTAGCCATGGTGCCTATAAGACCCTCTAATTTTTGTAATTTTCCAATGTGTTTTACTTTAAAAAAGATATTATTCAAAAATCACACTATTTTTGGAGGGGGTACCCATATCACACCATCACCCACTTGCATTTGCGTTCCCAAAATGGAGGAAGGTAAAACCCAAAAACAAAAAAATATTGAAAGCCTTGTCTTTTCTTGCTGCAACTATCGTGCAACTATATTACACTACCGCAAGACAGTTGAGCCATGCTCCTCTTTTGCGTTGCGTTCCTTCTTGTGATGCATTCGAATAATTTCTCATTTCATATTTTATATATATTTCTTGGTTCCCAACAGATTCCCTCAAAGTTACCTGACGCACGCATGGATGCTGAAGCACTACTAACTTATATGTGAATGGGCCTTCAGGGCGGGTGAGAGAGCCACGGAATATGAGCACGTGTGGGGAGAGGCCCAGGAAGTAGTGATCTTAAAATTGGCTAAAATTAGCTGGATTTCTACTCCAAAATGGGGTTGCTAAACATACAAAGAAAGAAAATGAGAAATGTAGCGTGAATGCTCATCATGATATAAATATGTAGCAACTTCATGAGGTGATATCCACGGATATCATCATGGTATCACCTTAATATATCAAGGGTATTGCCGGATATTATAGAGATATCGTGAGTGTTGTATGCCGGCACTGGGTAGCAAAAGTAGATACCATTTATGTGGGAGATCGCATAATGTTCTAAATGTCATAAATTGGTTCTAAGATCACTGGTGTGGAGAGAGGCCCAAAAAGTGAGAGCCCGTAGGGCGGAGCCCCAAGGGATCTTGGACAAGGCTTTTTTTTTGCACTGTAATAGTGCTTCATGCATGCTATGGAAGGTAGTCCCTCCAAGTTTAGACCACTTTGATTATGCCATGACATTGGAGTCTAGCTGCAAGAAGTCAGTAAGAAAAAAATTAAATTAAAATAAAAATACTATGATCTTGGTTCCCAAGAGCCCAACTCTACGAGGCTCTCCTTGCGCATTGCTCGAAGGGGATTCCAACTCATCATTGTAGAATAGAATGCGAGTAGGTGCTCTTAGTCCCGAGTTAGTGTCGTCGCTCCTCTCGCGAGATCGAATCTAATCGAAGACATCATGTACGGGTTGGGCCGTGTTCGTGCGCTAGCCCTTTAATAGGCCAGTGTCCACTATGTGGACGACTCACATGTTGGAATTGCTAGATTCTCAACCAAATTGAACAGTTTTCATCCACAAATTTTCTCATGGTTCTTGAGCAAGTTGACTATCCTTTATATAGTTTAGATTTTGAAAATACTCTTTTATGATTTATAAAAAAACAACAGAATTGGTTTATGTCAAGTTTCATTTTTAGTTCAAAAAGTGGGACCTTAAATATGATTTTCCAAAATAAGTAGAATCAAATAATGGAAACCATACCATCTTGTAGTGCATGTTATTCCAATTTCATTACCATATTTAAAAATAAAAATGTGCTAATTTGGGATTTTAAATTGAATGTCAAGAGAAAACCTTGCAAAATTAATTTAAATATATTAAATATAAATAGAATAAATCCAATCGTACAGATGTGATCTTCACATTGACATTTACAACTTTGCTTTGACCATCAACCCCATTTTTGGTTTTCATCAGGGTAAAAGCACGAAAAATTGCACCAAAATGTTAGTCTGCTATACTAAAATCATAATTGCTTTGGTCAAAGGCCATAAATTTATATCAAAATATATTGTATTTTGGTTTTAATTTCATGATGCCGTCTAAAGTTCTTATAGGTACTTGAACCCAAATTTTTAGAACAAAATCTTTAAAAAAGTTTACAAAAAGTAGTGTTTGAAAATGAATGCCTAAATCCAATCTCGGTTGCAAAATTGATAGCCTTAAATACACTCAACATAAATATAATTTTTATGACCTTTGAGATAATGATAGAATTGAGGTCCTTGTCCAAAAAGAAAGTAGAAAAAAATATGTTTAAATATACATTTTGCTTGTTTTATACCAACTTTGTTGATTGTACGTAACTGCTTTTTTCAATTTTGGCCACTTCTACGTCAATAAAACATTTATGACTATTTATTGAAGATCATTTTCTCAAAAAAAATTGGTAAAATTTATAAAACAATAGGTGTTTTATATTATTGTTATTTATTATTTTACAAAATTCAAATTTATAATGTATTTTTGAACCCTGCATTGTTGAAAGGTCATAAGAGTTAGAGGTGGTACACTTTTTTGTGCTTTCACCCATCAGACATTTTATAACGCTTCTTTGAAAACAGTGTTAAATTGAGACGTTAACCCCTAAACATCAGAGCGTCTAGAAAGTAAATGACTAACATATTCAAACCTTTCTCACGTTCTCATCAATGCTTGGATGAAAGTCATCCATTTTTTTGGAGATTCTTCATTAAGTTGTTGTCCTATCTAACAGTTGGATTTAGTCATAATTGGTTACATATTTTTCTAAAATTACTAATGTAGAAGTATGTCAAATCGTTGACCAAGTCAAAATTGCATTGACTGTGGTTCAAGAGTGGCCTTACAAAAATGAGGTTATAGATTTAAGAAACACCAAAATTTCAAAGAATCACCATGTTTAAGAGTATCTCATTTCAAATTCATTCCAACAAATTTTACTCAAAAAATATTAATATTTTGTTTGTAATCAAATTTAGAAGGAATTTCTAATTTTAACTTTCAAATTTTATACTTAAATATTGGTGATAGAATTAGTGAATCAAACTGTACAGATGGAATCTAAAATTCAAAATCTAGAACTTTTGTTTGTATATCTATTCCAAAATATTCTTCTAAATAGTAGTTTATAATGCTTTTTTTCAAATTGTCAATTCCATGTTGGTAGCATTGATTTACAAAATTATATGTAACTACTTTCTTTATTGATACATGAAATTACTTGTAGCCCTCCAAATCTTCAATTTAACTTTTTAAAACTTGGAGTATGTGTGAAGCTCCTTCCACCCCAATTAAAAAAAATTGTAGTTAACCCCTAAAGGCCCTTAAAAGCCAAAATGGCTTTTTGCTGTTTCGGGCAGCTTAGATGGAAGGTCTAAATTATGAATTTTAGACTATAATTTGGCGTGGGCGTGGTCATATATACAAGGTGTGTGGGGTAAAAATTACAAAGTCAAATTCGGATTTTATAATTTTTTTATTGAATTTTTTGGTTTCAAGCCCAACTTGGGCAGAAAAAAACTTTTTATTATAATCATTTTTTCAAATTTTGTTTTGGAGACATGCTCTTCACCACATTTAGGCTCAGAATTTGAAGTGACCCATGTTGATTATATTCTTGGCTTGACAAGGGCAACCTCCAAAATAAAGAACAGCAACCTCCAATGTTTTTTGTAATTTCACATCCATTTCTTTCAAAATTTGTCAAAATTTGAGATTTTGAAATTTAAAAAAAATAATTTCGCCTAAAATTTATAAAATCATAGAGGTACCTAATCACCGTTCATTTTTTCCAAAAATCAAATACAATTAATGTGATGCATGTTTCACCAAATTGCCATTTTTATACCTACTTCCGGAAATTAATTTGGATGAAGGTTTGAAATGCGTAATGAGTCTCTAAAATTTTTCATGAGCGTACCCAACTTAGTTATCTACATGGAAAAAAATATGAGCAAAATGTTTGGAGTAACAATCTTCAAGTCCCCCTTTGCACTATGGAGACAATGCCTCCCAAGCAATGCCCCGAAAAACTTTTGCACAAACTTTGAATGTTATGATCTTGCAAATGATAAACATCCAACGGTCAATTTTTGAAACAGTAGCTATGAATAGGCTTAGGTACAAGATCTTACGGTTGGAATTCTAAAAGAAGTAAAAAAAACTTGGTTCACATCCCCGGGAGTACATAGAGGTAGAAAATCGCAGTTTTGAGGTTTCAAGCTCCCAAAAACACAAGGAAATTTAGGGGTTAACAAAAAAAATATGCTCCCCTGGAGTATAAAATAGAATGTGCTTATAACCACCCAAGGCATTTGAGTTGTTGTGCTTGGAAAATAACGAATTGTTTTAGTTGTTAGATAGAAAAGATATATGAATGAAATAAAAAAGAAAAACCAAAAATTACAAGAATCTTAGATAGTCATATACTATAATTTGTAATATATAAATGGTGTTTTTTTAACACAAAAGACCATGAATTTCACATTAGAAGCCCCAATTTCATTCACCAGTAAGAGCCTCCAGTTGGCTCACAATTGCATCACATAGCAGCGTCTAAGCTCTTATGAGTCATGACTATCCTTGAATGCTTATGGATTATTTGTTCGGCAAACCACATTAACATATGAAGGACTTAGGTTTTTGTCATTTATATCAACAATTTTACCACTTTACTTACATTTTTTTAGAATTTTGTTTTAAATACATTATAGTCAACACCAAAATGAAACAAGATATGTTATTTCTTATCCCAATTGATCATGTTAACAAAAGAAATCATTCTTACAAAGTAGGTCATCAAAAATGCTTCCAAGACCAAATTTATTTTCTTAGATTTGAATGACGGGATCAAATTAAAATTAAAAAGAAAAATGGAACCAAACAAATAATTCATGCATTTAGCACACTTTGGAAAAAATAACAACATTTATGATTGAATTTTTTTTTCTAAATTTATAGATGGTCAAACTTTTGTTGACTCACTTTAGAATGCACAAACGTATTTGATATGTATTTCTCACTTTATATTATTTATTTCTGCAAATGGACAGCTCCAATTGGATGACTTGGACAATTTCAAAAGGATTTATTTTTTTGGTGACTTTTGCTTCGATAGTAATGAAGTTGATCACATACATTTTATTATGGTTCGATAGAAGTGTCTTGAACTCTCTTTGTAAGCAGTCAAAAGATGATTTTATAGGTTGAAATATTGCACATTGTGCAAATGATGATTCAATGTTGTACATTATGCACTTTTGGCCCCGGGGAAGTCACTGTCAAGAATTTAGATTACTATGAGAGAACAAATATAAAGTGTCTTTTATTCATTTGAGATAAAAATTTATAAATTCATAGAAGTAATATAGGGTGTTTTAAAACCAAATTGGAAATATTTAAGGAATTTTCTTGAAATATACCCTAAATACACTATAAATAGTGGAATGTTTCAATTATTTCATAGCCCCCCATTAAATACCCATTGTTCGCTCATATGTACCCAAAATTTACACTAAGTGACTTCCCTGAGCTTTTGGCCAATCATTCCAAAATTCATAAGATAATGAGTTTTGTATTTTCATTTAATTAAAACGACAATATCTTTTAAAATCAAATTCAAACATATTTCGACAATATTACTTAATCCAACTATATGGATATCATGGAAAAGTCATCACCTACAAGTTTCATTTGTATATCTAATATTTCTCTACTTAAAATACTATGATTCGAGTATAAAAAAAAGTACAAGAATAATGATGTAGACTTTGAATGTCACTTGAGACAATTGTAGCTTCAAAAGGTTCTTTAGCAGTTGGAGGATCACACCCTCCTTGATCTGTGAGACTATCAATAGTTTATTATAAAGAATCTGGAAATCATCAAGGTTCTACAATATTCTTTTATAAAAATCGGGAAAGTGTCAGAGAACATGGACTCAATTGACTATCATTGGTGAAAAACAACCAACTCAATTTTAGTTGAACTTAACTAATTTGACAAAATCTCATGTTCTAGAATCCCGTATGCTATTCCCTATCAAAATATAGCTAGATTGAGAGGTGAGACCTTATGTTTGTAACACTCAAAGCCTACATTTGGCACTCTAACAAATAGTTCAAACCCACTTGTTTAACCCCTAAACGTCCTCACCTATGTCCAATTTGGGCAGTTTTGCAAAGATGCATTATAAAATGCAACTAACATGAATATTTGAAACTTGATGTATGAATAAAAGTTGTACATTTTGAAATTTAGATTCAATCTATACGGTTAAATCTTTGATTGCTATCACTAATATTTTCTATAAATTTTGAAACATAAAATAAAAAATTATTTTGTAATTCGATTACGAATAAGATATTGACAGTATGGGAATGAAATCTGTTGTGATGGCTTATAATGTAGTATTCTAGGTGTAGTGATTTTTGGAGATTTTTTGGATGCTTGATTTTATGAGATTATTTTTTCAAGAACACTTTTAGACTAAAATCTTCAAAATTTTAGGTGAAACACTGCAACACAAAATGAGGCATAATTTTTTCAGAAATTGTTTCCTTTTAGATCGGATCACACATACATGAAGCTAACTTCCCATAAAAAATTCAGTAAAAAAATCACACTACAAAAGTACATGACGGATGAGAAACTACGGATGAAATCTGTACATCAAGCAAAATATGCATGGTTGGGCGGTTAGGGGTTAACAATAGAGCCATGCATTCTTGCTGCCTCAATGTAACAAACATCGATCCTATGAGAATAGTAATAAAAATAAATAAAAAATCACAATAGGTCAACCACCCAACCATTGATAAAAGACTCCAACCACAAAGTTCCTTATATCAAAGTCGACTATCAATTTCAGCTAGACTAAGACTTTACTACTACCTGGGGAGTTCTATTTTTGGTTCCATTTAGAATCCATCCCTAAAATAGTAGTACTAATCAGTCTAAGTCTTAACACCCATCATTTTGAGATTTCTATCTATTTTTATCTCAAAGATCATCCGCTTAAAGTTTTCTATCTCAAGTACACTTGTCTTGATCTTGGAGTTGTCTCGCTCCCATGCATTTATCATGTAGATGGAAATCTCTAACTCCACAACATAATTCTTTAACTTGAAGTTCTTCAAAGCATCCTTCCAACTGAAGCTCTCCAACGCCCAAGCATAACTCATCCAATTCAAGTTGTCTATCTTGACTCCATCTCTGCTTACACACTAACTATTCTCACATATAGTTAGTGCATTCATCCTCTCAGGATTCATTCCTCCAATGCGCCATTACACCTACCCCTCATGGTATCAACTATATCCTTTAAGGTAGTCAACTCTACCCCTCCAGGTATCAACTATATTCCTTAGGATACCAACTCTACTATACCCCACATAGTATCAAATGTACCGCCAAAGGTACGTGACACTCGATATACAATTGAACCATTAGTAGTTAAACATGCTTTAGTACATGAGATGGCTTTGAGGTGGCAAAAAAATTAGAGTTCCTAGGTCTTAGCTGCGGTTTACACTTGTGACCAAGAGCTATGACCAAGAAAAATGAAAAAATTCCGTGGTCACACTTCATGGTCACGAGCCATGACCATAAAAAACAAAAATGAAATTCTTAGAGCTCCCGGTCTCTTCCCAGAGTATAAACCAAATTTGAACCGGGAGGAGTGACCATGCACCAAAAAGAGGGTGGGGTGGTTTTTTAGACACTGCAAAACCTAGAGAACATGGGGATCAAAAAAAAATCAAAAAAATTAAAAATATCGGAATGAACTGAAAATTCCAAACTACCACGATGTCTTTATTCTAAAATCAGATCCGTTGAAAATTTTGCATTTGGAGTTGAATTTTGGAAGATATAAACACCCAAAACTCTAAAACAATTTTTTATTTAAAATTAATAATTTCCATGGTCTTCGGGATTTGCGACCAGAGAACCTCTTTTACTAAACCCATCAAAAATGAACTTGGATCATGAAACATTATTTACTGTCGGGACTTAATAGCCATGTTGATAACCTCAACTCTCATGGTCTAAGCTCATTTTTGGGAGTGGTGTAAACTCAAGTCGTCTTGGGACGACTTTATGGAGCTGAGTAAAGACTTTAGAGGCCCATGTGACAACTTCTTGGTAAACCGTCCCTCACTCTTACACAGATTTGAGATATATGAGTTGAAATTAGTGTGAGGATTGGTGTAAAGTCTCACACTAATTATGTAGCTCAAAGTAATGGCAACAATGGGTGTACCGGTACACCCATTATTCTCTTTAGTTTGAGTCACTTACGCAAGGCAATGTTTTTTACAAAGATTGAAGATTTTCATACTACTCATGTAGGAGAACATCTATAAACATAATTTTAATTCGATTGCCATAAACCAACACTATTTCTTTGATCATTGGTGACTATCAAACTAGAACATAGGAATTACTTGATAAAAATATACATCCTACATTTAACCCCTAAATGACAGAGGGGGTAAGGGCAAAACCTAAATGTGTTATAAAATGTTGCTTCTACAACTTCAATGAAGTTTGGTCCGAAAGAAAAAATGAGAAGCACGATGTTTAGTAATCATCCGTACGGTCAAACTTTCAAAAAATGTTTTAGATACTCATTAAACAAATTTAAAAGCATATATCGTTGAATATTCACCAAAATTACAAATTTTATTTTTAGAATTTGAAATTTGGTATGATTGGTTGAAACTAGACATTCTATCCTAAAGTTCAAAAAAGATTTTTTTTAGAAAGAGGGAACATCATTACTTTCCCGAAATAGTAAGTTTTGTAATACTAAGACAATGTTGAGGTGTTTGTCTTTGAAAATTTCTCCTTGATGGAGTTTAACCCTTTAGTGCCCAGGGTACTGTAGCTCAGAGCTCTGGATTTCAGTAGATTTTTCCACTGTGGTTGAGACTACCAAAAATAGAATGGGTTAAATTAGAAAGTAACCGTACAATTCTATTCTCAACTCGAGAGCACACATTTTATCAAAATTTGAGAAGCATCCGATGGTGGGATCGGAAGATTATAGTATGTATTTGAACTGTATAATGCACGCTCAAAAATGAGATTTTGGGGGGTGTGTGACTTCAAAGTTAAATATAATTTGAGGCAAATTTTCAAAAATAAAAGCAAAGAAGTTCAGCTATGCCCTATGTCAACACCTCTCCGTTGCAATCTTTCATATCAAAAATAGACTCACACATAATTATTGTGAGATTTATAAGTGAAAGTGACTTGTCCATGTACGGTTTAGGACAAAATTTTATACGTTAAAATTTGACAGGAGTGGGTACATTGGTCAAGATCGGATTACACACACTAATGGAAGATGAAGAAGAGAACACAATCCAAAAAAATAAAACAAGATAACAAACTTCGAAACACAAGAAATACTACATAATACATATGTTGTATTTGTAAGTATTTACTGTATTTTCAAGTATTTGCAGTATTTTTGCGTTCTGTTGATAGGTATTTTGATAGTTGCACAATTCCAAATTGAAAATTTCTTTTTCTGGAAGATGCGTAATGTATGTGCGCAAATCTGAACTTCAAAACTGAAGTTCCAATTCTTCACGGATTCTCTGCTATTTGCATTTCGGACGTTGTAGTGACCATAATGTGGTCTAAAGGGTTAACTCCGATTGACATGATTCAAATTGGGTTGGAAAGTAGACTTGATTTCCTATTTAAAAATATTTTTTATTTTCTAAAAAAGTTATTTTTCCATTTTGGGCAGCCCGTAAAAAAGGGCAGCAACCATAAAATGGTTGATCGGTCACTTAGGGGTTAAAAAAGAAAAGTCATTATAAAACAATTAGTGCATCTCAACTAAATACCGTAGTGCCGCACCAGGGTTGCCACCCTATGAACGAATATATATATATATGTATAGAAAAACAAAATTCGTTCCTCCAAAAATAAACTTCTTGATTTTCGTTTATGAGAAAAAAAATGATAAAAAATGACCCAAAGTAGGCCAAAATAGATTAGAAATAGAAAAATATATTCTATTTTCGTTCTTTTGTCCTCATAATTTCCAATTCTTTTTGTTTTATTTATTTTTGGATTTTTTTGTTGTGGGGGAACCTGCTATGGAGGATACTGTAATTAAAGGTATTTGTGTCCAGATGCTGTAGAAACGCTGACATGGCGAAGAGCCAAGTCAGCAGTGAGTGACAGGTGGCATCAAAGCAATCCAGAGAGCAGATTACATATTAGGGTTTCCGGATAAGCGTCAGCCATAGCCAGATGACTCAGCCCCGCCTCCACTAACCCTAACTGACACCATCAACCAATTCCCAAACCCATTTCATTGCAACCCAAAATTTCTTGCAACCCCAGCAGCTGAGCTATTAAGTTATGCCTTTTACTCATCAGTCCCCACAACCCCAACAACGTTCACACTCACCACAACAATCTTCATTCCCATTCCGTGCCTTGCTTCGGCTTCATGTAAGTCACTTGCACTTGCGCTCAGTTTTTTTTAGTTTCAATGAGGGTTTTGGGGAATGGGTTACCTTGATCTAGTGTATTTTCCGTAAATTGGACCCCCTGCTGGAAAGCATCTGTTTATGTGAAAACGACTTCAGTTTGACACGATCGACACTGTGGGTCTTGTAGTAGAGAACAAGAGCTTTCAAACGATGTATAGAAATCAGAAAACCGAGGAGAAATGAGAAAACGCCGCCGTTGCAAAGTTCAGTGATGGGTTATGTTTCAGCTCAATCAATGGGCTTAGTTAGGGTTGGGATTTCTTTCTGCAACTTTGTTTTTTTTAAAGTTTTCTGGATCCGATCGTGCAATGGAAGTGTTAGCAAACAGAACTCTGAGATCATCTTGACAATTGTGTGTAAACCCTGTTTAGGAAATTGTTATTCTTTGAACCCTGTGTATTCATTTCTGTTGCGCACCGATGAAGTTGAATTTTTTGCAGTCTACGGTAAAAGGTTTTGGGGTTTAGTGAAACTCTTCACAGAGCACGAGAATGTAGAGTTTTTTTTTATATTTTTAACCCCTGAATTGGATCTTATGTTTTGGACGTTCTTTTGTTTATTTATTGATTGATCAACACATGCAGTGTTCTTCTCTGATTCTGGTGATATAAAAATTTAGCGCATTTGTTCGTCATTTTAGGGGTTGAAGCAGATTATGGACTTTAGTGTAGAAATTTGAAATTTCAGTTTCTTGTACCGGAGTATCGGGCATTTTGATGTACCAAATGTGTATCCATTTTCCCCTCTTTGTAGCCATCTCAAGAGTGGTTCTAGAAAAATTTGTCAAAATTTCACCAATTCTGTTTCTTAGTGTGACTATGGAGAACATCAGTTTCCATTTGGCCATGGCTCGCTATGACAAGAATTTTTTTGGGTATTCTTTTGTTTTACAATGATGCCTGAAAGTATCTTCGGTAAGGACGGACACAGTTTTTGACAATCATTCTCGGGTACATAATTGTATATATGTCCTTTTGTAACGTAATGGATGTAGTTGGGTTACGTTTTTCAACATTAACCCTAAATGACCAAGAAGCCGAAATTGGGACTCTTGTTTTTTTTAGCAGTTTTGAATAGATCCTATGTGGACTTCCTTCTATTCAAATTTATTTTGTCTTGCAATGTTCTTAGAGTTAACCGAAATGAACCCCATCTAACCTCTCTTTTTGCTCTACTTCTAACCTCTCTTTTGAGCTATACTTGGGTTGAATAATGTTGTGTCATAGATTGTCCCCTTGTGGGCCATGGGCTTGGAGGTTTGGTAGAAAGTGTGGGAGTCATTGCGAGGTGTGGAGAATAACGACAGTGACTTGCTTACTTGCTTTAGATTGTCTCCCAACTCATCATGAACTAGTTTTCGGTCTATTTATATTTCAATATGAGTTCAAGAGGAGTATGCTAAAACTTTCCTCTTTGAGCTGACTTTTCGGTTAACTCTACTAGTGATATAAAATTGGGTCCTAATCTGAATTATATTTTCACTATATGATCGATTGAATTTGTCATTTTAAGACTATGAATCCTTGGTCCTTTATGAATCCTTGGTCCTTTAAGGGTTAAAAGCCTAGATACCTGTTTTTTTCTGTTTCTCCAGATTGGTGAAGCCGGGGGAAGCAGCTTCATTTGCAATTGACAACAGCGGTCTGTATAAAATGTCGGCGGGGTCTGGATTTCTCACTGGGGAGCAACGGAAGTTGATGAGGTCGGCATCGCATGGACGAGATGTCATTCCAGAAGAGAAGAAATCATTCTCCAGAACAGGATCGCATGGGCATCATCAAGACCTGGCTGGGTCCCCAGACAAACACGAAAGATCGCTTACAAAGCTTGCTTCCGTTGGGAGTGGAGAACTCAAGAAGGATCGGCATTCCCATTCTGGAAAGAATGGTAGACCCAAGAAAGGTAACCTCGTCAGATTTTATCCCTACAATTAAATCTATGAGTCATATTCGAAGCACATTGTAAGTGACTTTCTTAATACAGATTTGGACCAAAGTTTATGTTACTAAAATCAATGAAAAACATTACATGAGGTGGTAAACGCAGATATTGCTCTTTTTAATATGGGACACATGTAGTATCGGGAACCTCACCACGGAAAATGTACCCGCGGGCTACATTCTACACGATATAATACACGGGAGGTTCTCGATACAACATCCTAGCCTTACATTCTACACGATATAATACACGGGAGGTTCTCAATACAACATCCTAGCCTTACATTCTACACGATATAATACACGGGAGGTTCCCGATACAACATCCTAGCCTTTTAATATAAAGGTACGCATGGTAGTATTTTTTTCATATGCTATGTTCTAAATAATTGAAAGTTTGTTTTTTGGAGTGGGAGAGTTGCCATTTATGTGCTTGTGATTAGTGAGTTTTATGTTTTTTCTGTAGCAGTGATCTCAAAACTCGCTAAAATTAGCTGGATTTCTACCCCAAAAAATGGGGCTGCTAAACATGCAAAGAAAGAAAATGAAAAGACAAAAATTGAAATGTAGCGAGAATGCTCATCATGATATAAATATGTAGCAACTTCATGAGGTGATATCTGTGGATATCATCATGGTATCACCTTAATATGAAGGTTATTGTCAGATATTATCGTGAGTATTGTATGCACTGGGTAGCAAAAGTAGATACCATTTATGTGGGAGGTCGCATAATGTTCTAAATGTCATAAAGTGGTTCTGAGATCACTGAAAGGAAATCTGTAATGAGTTTTAAAGTTTTAATTATTGTGATGAAGTTTTATGTACACTATGACTCTAAAACTGTACATTAAAACTCGTTACATTATGACTTATTACACATGTCTGTAGCCAGGGAAGAATACATTTGAGATGTCTCTTCGTCATGAGATCCTGAAAATTTTCTTTCGCCGCATAAAGGTAGAGGATTTTTTTGCGTTGCTTTAAAACATTTTAACAGATGTAGGAGTGTGATATTTGTGGAGAGATTACTTTGGCACAAGCGCCGAATATGTTGAGTTATAATTTAAATCACTGTGCATGAATGTGGAAGTGGGAAGTTGTAGACCAGCATAAGTAACACTAGACAACCTCATTTCCATTAAAATTCTAGTGGCTATAGACATTTAGCAAGTCATGCTTACACCACTTGCTAATAAGTTCATTTTTTTGTTGATGCTGCAGCTGGTGGTGGAGGTAAAGGGACTTGGGGGAAGCTTTTAACCGCTGATGGTCAAATGGCGGTCGACCGGAACGATCCTAATTATGACAGTGAAGAGGTATGCAGTTGCTTTTCTAACTACAGCATTGGGAGCATCTGAATCTTATTGTTTCTGTTGTTCTATCATGACTGTTGTAATGGTGGAAGTCCATGTGCTTTAATATATGTTTTGGTGACTGGTTTTAGGAGCCCTACAAACTAGTGGGCGCACCAGTGTTGCAGTCTTTGGAAGAATATAAAAACCAGGTGGTGAGCCTCATTGAAGAGTATTTTGTGTCGGGTGATGTTGCAAGTATGGCAACGGATTTGAGTAACCTCGGGTCCCCGAATTACCACCATTACTTTGTGAAGAAACTGATCTCGGCAGCGATGGATCACCATGATAAGGAGAAAGAGATGGCATCTGTGTTGATCTCAGCGCTTTACGCCGACGTGATCGAACCCGAGCAGCTAGCCAAAGGTTTTGCCAATCTCTTGGAGTCTGTGGATGACCTTGTGTTGGACATTCCGGATGCCGTTGATATTTTGGCCATCTTTCTGGCCCGAGCTGTGGTGGATGACATTCTGCCTCCAGCGTTTCTGTCGAAGACGCAGAAGGTGTTGCCCGAGGGTTCTCAGGGGCTTGCAGTAATTCAAGTGACCGAAAAGAGCTATTTGTCTGCCCCTCACCACGCCGAAGTCATTGAACGGAAGTGGGGTGGTAGCACACACACCACAGTTACTGAAGTGCAGGCGAAGATTGTTTCCCTCCTGAAGGAGTACGTGGACAGTGGTGATAAAGCGGAGGCGTGCCGATGCATCCGGGAGTTGAACGTGCCCTTCTTCCATCATGAAGTGGTGAAGAAGGCGCTCGTATTGGCGATGGAGGAACCAGCAGCTGAAGGAAAGATTTGGGCTCTTCTTCAAGAGAGTGCAGAGGAGGGCCTCATCACCTCGAGTCAAATGTCGAAAGGCTTCACCAGGCTCTCTGATTCTATTCATGACCTTGCACTTGACATTCCCCAAGCCAAGGAGAAGATGGAGTTGTTCACAACAAAGTGAGTTTCTCGTTTGAACCGAGAATCATCATTTTACGAGCTCTGTATACCTGCTCTAGATTCAGGGACTTGAAAGTCGCGGGCAGTGTGCACCATTACTCGATTTCTGAGCTTTTGTTTCAGTTTGGACGGGGGAGTGTTGATGTTTTATCTGTGCTTTGCTGTTACAGGGCTGTTGAGGAGGGTTGGGTTAGCGCTCCATTTTCACGGGCAGTGGTCTCAGAACTTGCTGCAGGCTCTGTGGAGTCGCAGGAGGTTCGTGCTTTCAAGGCCAAGGCTTCGAATATCATTCAAGAATATTTCCTGTCCGATGACATTGGCGAAGTGATAACAAGCTTGGAGGATCTTGCCGCTCCTGATTACCATGCTGCTTTTGTCAAGAGGCTGATTACGCTGGCTATGGACAGGTTTGTACCTTGACATCATCCTTTTGCTGGAAAGATAAAAGTAGCTTTAGAGAAGGGGCTGCCTCTTTTGGTTGATACGGTACACAGACACTTACCCATCTGGATTGAAAGGGTTTGTCTGTTTAGGTTAACCCAAAAGGGATCTCAGTGGAAATGGGAGTGTCCTAGACCTAAAGAACCAAGCTTTCGTGTTTTTAAAATTTTAAAATTTGATTGATCGTACTGTGAAATTGGACAAAAGAAAGTCCACAAAAAATTATGAGGCCTTCTTGGTCCTTTAGTTAAGTATTTTGAACATCCTTGGAACTTTTTCCTTCATTTTGTGGTGTGTTCAGTGTAAGGTGGACAATAACTTCAAGTGCTGTGATTCTCCTTGAGCAGGAAGAACCGGGAGAAGGAAATGGCTTCTGTTTTGGTTTCTGAATTGTACGCTGAGGTGATTCCTCTTGCAAGTATAGCAAGAGCATACACATTGCTTCTTCAGTCTGCAGAGGACACAGCCTTGGACATTCCCGACGCAGCGAACGAGTTGTCCTTGTTCCTAGCCCGTGCTGTAGTAGACGACATTCTGGCCCCGCTGTATCTGGAAGAGATAAGTGAGCAGCTGGCCGAGGGCTCGCTTGGCAAGGAGATTGTGCGTATGGCGCAGTCCGTGCTCTCTGCACGACACGCAGGCGAGCGAATCCTGCGTTGCTGGGGTGGGGGTGGTACGGGGCAAGCTTTGGAAGACGCCAAGGAAAAAATCAAGTTGCTTTTGGAGGAGTACGAGGCTGGTGGTGAGCTCGGCGAGGCTTGCAGATGTATTCGCGATTTGGATATGGCCTTTTTCCACCACGAGGTCGTGAAGAAGGCGCTCGTCATGGCAATAGAGAAGGACAATGATCGGCTTCTCACCTTACTACAGGAATGTGCGAATGAGGGGCTTATTACCACCAGCCAGATGCTGAAGGGATTCACGCGGGTGATGGACTCGCTTGATGATCTTGCCCTCGATAACCCGAATGCAAAAGAAAAAGCAGCGCGCTACGTGGAACAGGCCAAGAAGGAGGGCTGGTTGAAGTCCACTTTTGGCGAAACCGAACCCGTTTCCAACGGCGGAACCAAGTGAGAAGGCCGCCGAGCCTCTCCTGGTGTGCTTGTTCACCCGGACTGTGATCTAACTCAAGGCTATTTATATCCATCAGATTCTCGCGGTGGCGATTGGCAAGCACAAAACTATCATATATCAATTTCATGTACTGGAGTACAGTAATCATTTCAGTACCGGTGGATTGCCTCTCAACTGTTTCTAGCATCCGCAAAGACTTGCATTGCTGGTCCGTTTGCATTCTCACAGCGCAGCAGCCGGCTTCACGACTGAGGTGGGGGCAATCAAGGTGATTCTCATGTTGACAGACAATCCATTCCTGTTATCAAGTAGTCTTTGTATCTTTGTTATTGTGTTTTTATGAATAGGTGTACAGCTCAACTTTAACTTGGATTATAAGGTATCTCTTTTGATCACCTGCTGTGTGCTCAGTGCCTTTCTGGGTGTTTGACAATATATGGACTTCATGCTGGTGATCTCCCAGTTGTCAAGGAAACCATGCATCAATATACAGCCTTTGGCAACTTGCTGACGTACCTTGTCTTTCTGCTTGCAACAAAAATTAGGTTATCATCTGAGAATAAGGAAATATGATTTTTAACGCTATTTATAAGCATGGTTATTGCAAGTATGTGCCTCTGTATAGGTTTAGGCTACAGTTGGGATGGAATGTCAGCAAAAACTATTTGCTAAGCTCATTCTCGCAGACTTGAATGTCAAGATGGAAAAAGAGTAATGCTAATGTGCGAATGAATTATAGTTGTGTGGGTAATGTTTTATAATCTTACATGGAGAACATGTATCATTCAGCAGCCTCTTTATGTTTCATCCACCTTTATATATGAAGTGACCAGTGATTGGTAATTGAATGAACTATTGAATCAAATAAACAACTACAAAACATTGTTGAATTGTGATTGAGTGAGTACTCTTTAACTTATGACTGTTCACCATGGATGGTTCCTCTTGTTTAATGCCATCTGCCCTCATAGATATTGATGTGATGAGGAATATTCCACATCATTTTGTTGGAGGAAGGTAGCAGTCATAAATGATTGTTGAATGTCATAGCATTTTGTTGAATGTTATGAATAAGTAAAAAATAAATCAATGTTATGTGGGTGTGGTTTCAAAAGAATTTTAAATCTATTATCTATTATAGAAGGCAGTGGTGCATGCTTTCATGCTCCCCAAGATGGTTTTGCCGTTGCAATGGTCGTGTTCAGTCAAAGTCACTTTGGCATGGGACAATCTAGTCTATAACACAATGGTGTATGCACGTCTGGGCCACCTAGACTTTTATATAACGTAGGTGCTGAACGCATACACGGAGGCATGTGTGAGTAAAGAACTATAGATTGAGGAAATAAAGTGAAAACTATGACAAAGTAATCATGTAAAAACAAATACACTTGGAAGTAGAGGTATGAGGAAAAGTGTGTAAAGAACTATTGATTGAGGAAATTGTAATTTTTTGAGATTAAGTTATGGAGTTTGATGCAACATGTGCTAGGTTCATACAAATTTATCCATACAAGGTATTTGTACGCTAAGTGGCCCTATGTCATTAGCCGAAATGTTTCCCTTGCTCTACATAGCGCCCTTGTTCCTTGTGTTCCCACATATTCCCTGTGCTTTTGGTTTTGCTTTCAGAAATAATTCTTATATAATTTAATTCAATTTATGGTGACGAAATTCAATTAAAAATATGCAACTCCTACATTGTACATTCAAAAGGGACGAAACAATTTCAATGCATTCCTTCTCATTGAGAGCTTTTTCGACGATATAAAGAATGTAGCCGATGGATCAATGGATGCTCAGTCCAAGAGATCTTAAATTTACACACAAACAAACCAAAAATAAATTATATATATATATATATATATATATATATATATATATACATATTCCTTAATATATAGATTGGTGTAGCCATGTATTGTTGGCTTAGATGTTCCATACGTAATACATGATATTGTCCCCTGTGCATCTCGTGATCCTCATCCTCTTCGTATTCCATGTGTTCCACGTGCTCTCCGTGTTGTCCGTGGTCCCAAAGGCTCCTTGGATACTTTGTAATTTTGTGCTTGTTTTTGTTTTCTAGGATAATTTATCCATAATTAAATTCATTTTGTAGTGACAGGAGTCAAATAAAAACCCATGATTTTCACATCATAGATTTCAATACTATGAAATAGCTTTAGAGCTCGTTGTAGTGCACCCATACTTTTGGGCTTTTGGATGATGCCAATAATAATATAAAAAAACCTCTTTGCCACTATTTTCATAATCAAATTCAATTTATGATGACGAAAATTATTCAAAAATCCATAACTCTCAGATCATACGTCCAAACGCGACAACACCACTTTGGTATAGTCCCATAGTCGAGAACTATCTAACAGTATTAAGAACGTGACTAGTGGGCACATGGTCAGGGAGATCTCAATGATACATCCAAACAAACAAAAAAAACAAAAGGTGCCGTTTTTTAACACAATGAATACGAGGATAGATAGTCCCTATTTAAAAAACAAGCCCCAAAAAACTACCTTCTTTAATCCCTAAGTGACCAAAAGACCATTTTATGGTCGGTGCCCTTTTTTTACAGGCTGCCTGAGATGAAAAAAAACTTTTTTTAATAATAAAAAATATTTTCAAATAGAGAATCAACACTACTTTCCAACCCAATTTGAATCATGTCAATCGAAGTTAAACTTCATCAAGGAGAAATTTTTAAAGACAAACACCTCAACATTGTTCTAGTGTTACAAAACTTACTATTTTGGGAAAGTAATGATGTTCCCTCTTTCTAAAATTTTGCTTTCTTGAACTTTAGAATAGAATGTCTAGTTTCAACCAATCATACCAAATTTCAAATTCTAAAAATAAATTTGTAATTATGGTGAATATTCAATGATAAATGCTTCTAAATTCGTTTAATGAGTATCTAAAACATTTTTTGAAAGTTTGACCGTGAGGATAATTACTACCGTACCTTAGGGGCAGCTTCGGCACTCTTCCGTCAAATAGATAATTAATTTCAAATTTTGGTGTTCGGCAATAAAAAAAGTAATTTTTTAAATATCGACTTTTCAGGAAATAAATAACTTTGAATTCGAATTTCATCCACAAATGATGAAGTTTCATTGGACGTTTGTTATTTTAGTGGACTTCATTGTGATCACTTTTAACATTTTGAATTTGTTTTATTTTTAGTTCATGTGTTCAATTTCAAGATATTCCATCATTCATCTAATTTTATTTCATGGTTTTCCGGCAAATATGCAACATTATATATTTTTTTATTCGACATTTTTATTTAAAATTATTTTTTGCCGAAGCTGCCCCTTAGGTACCGTATACATCGTGCTTCTCATTTTCTCTTTTGGACCAAACTTCATCGAAGTTGTAGAAGCAACATTCTATAACACATTTAGGTTTTGCCCTTACCCCCTCTGTCGTTTAGGGGTTAACCCCTAAACGTGCTAGGGTGTCCTTGGAATTGACAATTTGAGAAAAAATCATCATAAAGTACTATTTTCAAGAATATCTTGAGATTGATATACAAATGAACGTTCTAGACTTTTAATGTTAGATTCCATCATATTCAATTCACTCATACTATCACCAATATTTAATTTTAAAATTTAAAATTCCTTCTAAATTTGATTACAAACAAAATTTTAATATTTTTTGAGTAAAATTTGTTGGAATGAATTTGGAATGAGATAATCTTAAACATGGTGATTCTTGGAAAAGAATTTGTTTCTTGAATCTATGACCTCAATTTTGCAAGGCAACTTTTGAACTACAATCGATGCAATTTTGGGTTGGTCAACGACTTAATATGTTTGAACATTTGTAATTTTAGAAAAATATGTAATCTAGCATGACTAAATCCAACCGTTAGGTAAGAAAACAACTTGATGAAGAATCTCCAAAAAGAATGAATGACTTTCATTCAAGAATTGATGAGAACGTGAAAAGGGTATGAATCTATTAGTTATCCACTTTTTGGACGCTTTGACGTTTAAGGGTTCCTAGTATAGATGTTTTTACTTTTAGTTCATAATAACTTTAACGTTATGAAGGATATTTACATTTGAAAATATTACTTTTATCTTAAATTGTTTAATATATCACCTTTGTTTTCTTACTTTTACTATACCATAACTTTTACTTTTAGAGGGATCATAACATATTTAAACTTCTTTGTATCATCCTTCTTTTCATTTTCATTCAAACATATTAATTCTTTCTCGAAAAAAATAAAAATAAAAATAAAAATTATATATATATATATATATATATACATGATATAGCATTTTTTAAATTCAATTTCTAATCTTTAAGTGTGTTGCTACTATTAAAGGACAATATGGAAGACAATTATGCAATGCAGCACATGCAAGAAGCTATTGCACAAACAACAACGATGGAAAATAATGTCTTATCGCAAACGAATTCACAACATACGAAGATGGCTAATGTCGCAACAAATAATAATGTGGTGTTAGCAGATAATAGGGCAGTGGGAGTAGATGATGAGGTGGCAAAGCAAGGACCTTTAGCAGCCAAACCTTTGGCTAAAATATCAAATTTCTTCTACAATATGAGACCTTGTTAAGACTTTTCTAAACATTATAAAAAAGACAATTTAAATATGACGTAATTCATAGAAAATCCTATTTATACTTAACTTATATGAAATGCTTGAACTTTGTTTGAAAGTATATTAAATAACCCGTAACATTAGAAGAGATTTGAACCCTTATTGGGGCTACGAGTTCCCTGCGCAGTGCAACTCGTTCCCGCTTTTGGGAACCATAACGCACAAATGCCTTGTTGGCGAAAATTTTCTCTCAGTCCTCTCACAGTTCGCCCTGTGGCTCAAAATTCCGAAGTGTACAAACTAGCAGCGCGGGTTTCTTATGTGGCTAGCCACATGTACAGAGGGTAGCAGTCAATATGTGGCAATCAATAAAGTGCAGTCAATATGTGCATACGTAGCAGTCAATATGTGGATGAGGAGGGAATATTCCGGCAACTGCGAACAGAGAACTGAGAACATTCCCTAACAACTGCGAACTGAGAATGTGGTTGCGCAGGGAATGCGCAAGGAAAACTGCGAATTGAGAACTGAGAACATGGCTGAGAACTGAGAACATCGAGCTCTTCAAAACCAATGAGGCAACCCTCTTTTGGCCCGAGTTCATTTCTAATGTGTTCTTTGAAGCATGAATGAGATTTTTGCAATGTGGAAGAAGTTGTAGAGACTTTTGATTTTTTTCTTTTATCTTTTATATTTTTAGTCTAACTCCCAAATCATCATAATCTCATATCAAACTTTTTTCGTATAAATATCGTAAAATTTATAAGAATTTTTTTTTTTTGTTTTTTTTTCAAAATGTTGTTATGAAGGACAAACACAAAATCATTAGTTTTTCTTTACAAAGAAAACTAAAAAAATTGAATTATGTATACAATAAATCCTATAGTGTGCATGGGAATCTTTGAATCATTCCAATATAATTCACAAGATGAAAGTTATGATGAATTTGGTTTTGTAGCCAATTATTACATCTTTTCAAAATAATCATTGAACTTCTTTGAACTACTTTTATAAATTTGATTTTTTATATTAATAGAAAAAACCAAAAAATAGGGTATACACGTATACACTGCCTACTACTGTAGAATATTCATACCATTGGGATTGACAAATTTTTGTTCTATTCTTAAAAGATAAGTAATTTGTTTTTTCTTTTTTAAACGTACCACTTAATATATTTTTATGGATGAGTTTGAAGAATTCATTGTACCAATGAGGATCGATACCAGAAACATGACCACACAAGGTATCAATGAACTAGATAGATAGATAGAAACTCCAGTCCCTTTTTAGCAAGGGGCCGGCGTGAATAAAGTGTCCGTTCGTAATGTCAATGACCCGTTGTCCACCGGACAAGGGGACATTGGGACAATTCAATGGACTACACTAGATACTGATGGATAATACGAACACGAAGAGCACGGGGATAAGGAGTACACGGAATACAAAGAACACAAAAACACAGTGATCATAGGAACACGAGGAACATATAAACACGATAAAGAACACAAGCAAAATGAGGAACATATGAATGTAAAGAACACATAGAACATGAGGAGCATGGGGAATACGGGTGAGCATGACGAGCATATGAAACACGGGGACCGCGGAGAACATTTGTGTCAACGACACATGGCCACACTAGTCTATACATTAACCCTTAAGCGCCCACACTACATTGCACATTACAAATACAACACATGTACTATGCGGGATTTCTTGCGTTTGGAAGTTTGTTATCTTGTTTTAAATTTTTGGATTGTGTTCTCTTGTTCATTTTCTATTAGTGTATCTATTCCAATCTTGATCAATGTACAAACTCCTTTCATATTTTAACATATATTTTTTCATCTTAAACTGTATATGGAAAAGTCACTATTACTTGTAAAACTCACAATAATTATGTGTGAATCAATTCTTGACATGAAAGATTGCAATGGAGAGGTATTAACATAGGTTATTGATGAACCTCTTCACTTTTATTTTTGAAAATTTAACCCGACTTCTATTTAACTTTGAAATCGCACATCCTCCAAAATCTCATTTTTGAGTGTGCATTATACGGTTCAAAGACATACTATAATCTTCCAATCCAACGGTTGGATCTGACCAAAGTTTAACCCGCACTTGTTTGATTAAGCTACACTTACATTTATACGGTTAAATACTACTAATAGTTCCTATAGTTTGAATAGAGAGAGTTTTTTTTTAAAAAACCACCAAAAAACTCTAGTTTCTCCAAAATCACCCTGGGCACTAAAAGGTTAACTTTGAAATCACACACTCTCCAAAATCTCATTTTTGAGTGTGCATTATACGGTTCAAAGACAAACTATAATCTTCCAATCCAATGGTTCGATCTTACCAAGATTTAACCGACACTTGCTTCATTATAACATGCTTACATCCATACGGTTGAATACTATAACCTTCCATGATCGTTGTATTCAAAATCACTTTCCTCTTTTATTTAACTTCAAGATAAATCAAGTTTTTTACATTATAGTTTAAAATTAAGCTTTTTATGCACGGGAGCATTTTGAAATACTATGTCCAAATATATGACATGAGCCAACCTAGTACTGTTTGTTAACCCCTAAATGCCTATAGCCCTCTCCAAATTTGGAGAAGTGCAAATATGCATTTTAAAATGCAACTAAGAAGGATGTTTTGAACTTAATGTATAAAGTAAAGTTGTACATTATGATTTTCAGATTCTATCCATATGGTTAAATCTATGATTGCAATCACTAATATTTTGTATAAAATTTGAAACTTAAAATTCAAAATTCTTTTGTAATTCAAGTACGATTAAGATATTGACAATCTAAGGATGAAATTTGTTGTGATGGGTTGAAATGTAATATCCTAAGTGTAGTGATTTCTGGAGATTTTTTGGTTGTTTAATTTTATGAGTTGATTTTTTCAAGACTTTCGCACTAGTAACTTAAATTTTTTGGGTGAATCACTGCAACATGAAATAAGGCATGAAATTTTCACAAACCCGCACTCCTTTCTAATTGGGTTCATAAATTTATAGTAAAAACTCCACACCGCAAAAAGTGCATGATGGATGAGAAAACAAAATTTGATTTTGTACATCATTTAGAAAATAGATGGTTGGACATTTAGTGGTTAAAATGTATTACAAGGTATGTACATCCATAATGGACCTTGTCTTAGAAGCGACTCCTGTATTTGAACACTAAAATTTAAAAACCAGAATTAATGACACAAGATTTACACCATTAGAACATGATATCCTATGAAAGCCTACTTAAGATTGGTTTTTGGTATATTCCTTAGCAACAATTTTGAAAATTCATAACTTATTCAAAAGAAAAATCAAATATTACAAGCTAAGTTGCATTGAAGTCATGTTTCACTTACCAATATCCCCCAATAAAAATAGATCTTATTTAATAATAATAATTATCATACCCAACCTAGGGCCATGCAAAATAATTAATTTTTTTTAGGAAATTACATTTCAAAAATTGTCAAATTATGTGGGTACTCTTTAAGATTGTCATCTTACCACACAAAATAAATTTAAAAATAAATAAAAAAGAATGAGTTCACATACCATTAGTGAAAATTTTGAGTGCACATTGCTTAGTAACTATTAAGAGGCAATCATGTCTTTTTCTTTTCTTTTTCTTTTTTCCTTTTTTATGAAACATTGGAAGTTTTATTCCAAGGCAAATGGTTGTATAAAACATCACAATAACCAAGCATAATAAACCGTTGGCAACAATTTATCGTCTCTTTTCTTTCAATGACTTCACTTGACAAAAAGAGGAGGTTTAGGGCAGGTAATTTTATGGATTTTTTCAAGTGGCAAATATTTTAGCACTTTCATCTAGATTGGATGAAACCAACTATCATAAATGGATGAGAATTTTTTTTGAATGAATGAAAATTAGTTGAATGAATGAATGGTTTACGATAAGAAAATATGTTTTTTTTCAAATTTTGCACTTTCTCAAAATACGTCCCCATTTTGACAATATTTTGCCAGTAATTCTTTTTAATAAATTCATCATTCTTGATGGATTTTAGGGTTTTGGATTCGATGGCTTGAAACTTGATGAATTCATCAAACATCAAAGGAATAAAACTAGTTGAAAATGATGGAAAGTGTGGGAAGTAACAGTTGCAATGGCTCTTTGGCACCTTTGAATTTTATGTTCTCATTGAGATTATGAGATCTCTAACTGTACAAAAATGCTGATGAAATGAAAGAGGATACCATCTAGCAGAACATTTAACCCCTAAAGGACCAAAAAGCCTGAATTGAGCCTCATATTTTTTTAGCAGTTTTTTTAGGTCTTGTCAACACTTCTTTTTGTTCAATTTTTTTGTTTTTTTTTTATGGAAAAATGCAATGTTCTTCATTGATTCCAGTGATATAAAATTTAACCCCGTCTGAAATATATATTTTCCGTAATATGATCAATCAAATTTGTCAATTTAAAACCATGAATCCTTGGTCCTCTAGGGGTTAAGAATTAGAGTTCTACAAATTCCTTTTCAGATTTGCAGAAGCGAAAAGTGTTTATGACTTTCGCATTTAGTCCACACATTTTTTTCCTTCGTGCAATACGTAAGTCTGTTTTGCGTTTTTTTGGCTAGAAAACTTAGGGTGCCCAGGTTGAAGGTTCAGTTTGCGATTTGGAGTTAGGGTTTTGGTTAACGTAATTAAAGTTTAGCCATCTGAGTTGGACTTCATGGATTCATGTAGAAATCTTCCTTGAATTGAGGGTTCATGGCTTGCATTTTGGGTTTAGGGCCAACGTTGTGAAGAGATTTTAAGTTAGGGTTTCTGTTGACATTGAATTAGGGCATCAATACCCAAATGAACATTGAATTGCGAGCCCAGAAATGGCAGTGTGCGGTACTCCCAGTTGGAGTTTTACAAATTTCCCCAGTTGTAACAGGTACATTCTTTAACAAAAATTTCTTTAATTTCCGAGGGGTAAGTGACCCGAGCCTCTGCTCTGGGCTTCTTCTATAATAGAACAAAAAAAAACTACAGAATCGGTTGCAAGTCCGCATCTTGTCGTGCAAGCTCCAAAAGCATGGGATCATCGAAGAACTTGCTGATACTCACGTCTTCACTCATACCCTGGCACAATATTCAACATCAAATGAGAAAATGAAATGTAGTAGCGCAGGAAAGGGCGTTTCTATACCCAGTCAAATTATATAAACTTAGTTTGAAGCAGTTCAACAACTCGAGCATTACAGTTCATGCCCCCAGGTAGCAGCAGATTTGATTTGACTTTTACATCGTAACAAAATACTCCCTCCGTCCCAAAGTTATTGTCATGTTTGAAAGTCATGTTTGAAAGTGCTTTTTTAAGTAGGTCAAAAAAATACTTCCTTGTGGCTAATTTTATCTAGGTTGCAATGAACAAATGCAATGTTCTTCAATCATTCTAGTGACATAATTTGGAACCTTTTTTAATCATGTTTCTTACAATATGACCTACTTAAGAAAGCACTTTCAAACATGACTTTCAAACATAACAATAACTTTGGGACGGAGGGAGTATAGAAAGAGATAATAGTGACAGGAGGGATGAAGAGAGTCAGTACCTTCCTACGCCTGGTTTTGACCATAAACTCACGAGCCAAATGTTGAATTGGTGCTGGCTCCAGAGGTCGCAGCACAACTGACTTGTCAAGAGGATCGCCAGGTACAATCGACCAATGGTCGAAGACTGATACACAAAAAGCCTGCCCTTGTGTGTGATACCGAAGATCCGTTTCAAAACCAAATGACTCTATTACTGGTAGAAACGCCTGCAGACCAACACATCGAGCATATGGTCAGTCTAGAGAGTACAAACACACTCAAATCATGAGAAGAAACACCCTCAACTTTAGTAACACGACTTTTGAAGTTATCATAAAACAACCAATCAGAATGGGCTTCATCACTCTGAGGGCTGCAGACTCAAATAAAATATGATACTATCACTAATCCACACATGACTCGCAATCTAAGTTCAGTTGGTGGGAGCATGCAGACAACCGAGTCAATTCGGTCGAGGCAAAAATACAGCAATGCTTACCTTGACGATATATGCTGGAGTCCCAGGTTTTGGTACATCTGCAGTGACATGCCCTCTTCTCCTGGAAAGGACGGTGTAGATAGCTGACATACAATCTGCAGGTGTTTGGATCTGTATCAAATAAAACAATCCAAGTTAGAAGCCATTCACTTCTGGAGACCATGAACTGATATCGCATTTTAATATGACCAGCAGAAGTCCCAGAAATCGGTTTAAGGTACCTCCACAAAGTAGACAGGTTCCATGAGCCGGGGTGTTGCCATGAGAAAGGCTGAATATGCAACACGCCGAGAGGTCGGGATGATTTGCCCACCGCCCCGATGAAGTGGTTCTTGCGCAATAGAAGCATCTAGAATTTTGAACTTCACATTGCGTATAGGTTCATCACACAAGGGCCCTTCACGAGCTCCCCACTGAAACCTGCCACAATCACTCAACTACATGAGACCGAGTACTGTTGCTTGTGAAAAAATTTAATCTCGTCAGCCATTCTCTTGGACTTGGAACGATACATGTCAGGCAAAGGATGAAAAAATTAGACTACAACACCATAGGTAGAATCAAGTGTTCCACATACACGAGGTAAGTAGACACGTACCCTTGAACAATAGAATCCCTTACGGAATTCAAAAGACCTTTGTCTACTTCACTCGGTAGTGTATCGTCCAGCAAAATATTTGGCCCCTGCAGAAGCACAAAACATCAGCATTGAAACTAGAAGATTGACAATTCGGAACTCCAGTACAGTGACATTCTGAGCAAGCACAAAATACACATAAGATTCAACAAGAATACTTGGCTTGAAAAACAAGTTCCGCTTGAATACCTGTTTATCTGGACCAAATGCCCAAATTGACCGTGCTGCTAAAATATCCCAGTCGTACTTGGTTTGAAAAAAATCACCCAGCCGCTTCCGAGGCCAGTCTAATGATACTACTCCACTTTCAATGTCCTCAGCTAGCCCCTTCTCTAAAGGCTCTGCTATCTGAACACATCAATCGCGATTTTAGAACCGGAAGTCTCGTTATCGTGAATGCAAAATACCAAGTCCACTACCGACAGTTCATGAAATATACAATGCAGCGAGTATAAAATGACCAGATAAGAGAAATATTACATACCATAGTCAATTTGTTTTTCTTATTTGGCGTCTCAGCAAAACACTTCAAGGAGGATGTCTCTACCACAGTCTCACAAAAAGAAACAACTGGATCCGCCACCTGGGAGTCACACAGTCGCACCACACTCAGAAAAATCAATTCTACACTTGGATCAATTTCAAAATCAAGCATCCAGGTAGGTACCATCACAATTCAGTAACATGAAACAAAGATGTGAAAGTTCATAACATGTAATAAATTCTTTGATATACAACAAAGAAACAATCCAAAAAGCAACACACGAGATGAAAAGAAACTACAAAGGCAGATAAGAGCTCTCATATATAGAATAGCAGATTACGGATAGAAGACGCACTTTAACTTCTACTTCGGAGTACAGTTCACGTAAATCTTTCATGATAGAGTCCAAAAATATTTCGCCAGTTCCCAAGATTGTATGCTCCCCTGACTCTTCAACCTTGGTGATTGCAAGTGGGTAACTCTTGCTGATCTTCCGGAGCCCTTCCACCATTTTAGGAAGCTCGCTCGGATTGAGCGGCTCCGTCGCAGTCTTCACTACAGAAAGAGTATTGAACTGCAACGGACGGAATATATACACATCCTCATCGTAGAACTCGTTGCAAAGCGTTGCTGTTTTGATAATGGAAGCATCCACTCCTTCAATCAGAACCCAGGATCCTGCCGGAGCCTCTGTGACTGGTATGCGGTAGCGGGCTTGATAAACCCAAAGTTTAGTTACTTCCTTCACAGCCATGTCTTCTTCATCATCAGGCGAATAGCCTTCCCCTAGAACTCTAACAGACTGACCAGTGCGAATGGTACCACTTACCACCCTTCCAAATGAATCGAAAACACTACAGTCAGCTTTTGGGTAAAGCTTGGTGACATTGACCATCAATGGTCCCTTCGCGCTGCAGTCTCGCATGGATTGTGCAAGGTCAGTATCCTGAGGGCCCGTGTAAGTGTGCTCCACTTTCGTCGCAGCAGCTTCTCTGGCTGATGGGATGTGTTTCACCAGCATGTCAGTGAAACCTGTCCCAGATCCAAAAACTGCACTACATGCCATCTTCAGGAGAGGCTTCACATTGAGCTTGTATGCCGCATTACTTAGAGTGACTCCCAGCTCTGCCAAAGTATGTTCCACGCTCTTACGATGTTCTCCAATCACCTGAATAACAACTGCAGATTGTAAATGATAAGAAAGCAACAAACACAGACTTGGCCTCGAGATTTATGCAACCAAGGAGACACTATTTGAACGAGCAATTCAGAATCTTCCAAAAAAATCCACGAGCTACATGAAGAAGGTCCACTTCGCAAAAAGACCAAGCACAAACCTGACTGTAGATCTTGTACAGAGGATCTAGAATAAACTGCACAAATGCACGCTCTCCTCCACCAGGAGGAGGCTTCTTCTTGAATGTGCGCGTGTCCGGCTGGTAATAGGTATCACCCCAAAGCTTTGAAGCAAACTTGGCAGGATCAAATGGAATTCCGTGAAGTTTGACATACAGTTTGGCAAACGATAAAAGCGTGAACGACCACCCAGCAGTGGCGCTAGCAAAGCACACGTTTCCCATAACTGGATCAATCAATGGCATCCCATCCACTCCAGTCGAATATAGAGATACAAGGTTATTGATCTCCTCCAAGCTATGCCGAAGCTTGTGATACGCATCTGTGGGTGGCAGCTTCAGCTCTGTAATCAGCCTATCAACCTGCACCCATATACACAATCTAAATACGTACTCCATAAGTTTCGTAAAACAAGTCGTAGCATCTACTCTACAACCAAAAAAACCATATTGACCCCTAAAAAAATCAAGAGGCTCAATACATTTTTTCAGTAGGTCACATGGGGACTTCCTTTTGTTCAATTTTACTGACCAACACATGCAATGTTCTTCACTGATCCCGGAAATATAAATTTTGGCCCTATGTGAATCATAATTTTCACAATATGAACATTTAAACCCATGAAATCTCGGGTTCTTCAGTGGTAAAGAATAGAACAAAAACCATTACTGGCCCATGACCAATTTGACCGCTACTGATATCAATCTAACACCATTCTGTTAAACTGTTGATTTGCCAATACATGGTGTCCTTGGGTGTAAATAGAGAAAAACTTTGATTTCAGACACAGTAAGAGCAGGTAAAGAAACCACGCACCTTATTAATAACCACCACAATAGGAAGCCTCTCTTGCATAGCATGCCGGATTGATCTCTCTGTATTGACCTGCTCATCACACACATCAAAAATCATCACAAACTGAGAACTTTATCATGCAAGAATCAACGAAACGCTCCAACCAACAATACCATCTAGACTTCCATTTCTATATGAGGGTTTAGGGTTTGGTACTTCAGCTGAATCAGCTGCGTAACAAACCGATATCTGGTATTCCCTCCGTCCCAAAGTTATTCTCATGTTTGAAAGTGCTTTTTTAAGTAGGTCAAAAAAATACTTCCTTGTGGCTAGTTTTATTTAGGTTGCAATGAACACATGCAATGTTCTTCAATCATTCTAGTGACATAATTTGGAACCTTTTTTAATCATGTTTCTTACAATATGCTCAATGAAATTGGCTCAAAGAAATACCAAGCAAACAAGTTGGACAATAACTTTGGGACGGAGGGAGTAACCCCTAAGCGTCTAAACGCCCAATATGGCCATCTGCATCACACGGTGGCATTTTCTCCTTTTACCTCGGTTTTCTATCATCTTAAAGCTCTTGTTCTATACTACAAGATCAGGAGCGTTCGATCGTGTCAAACGGAATTCATTTTCACACAAACAGATGATTTGCAGCAGGGGGTTCAATTTTCCTACACTACAGGATCAAAAACTCTTACCATGACACCTTCAACTGCATCAACCACAAGAACTACACCATCTGCGAGACGAAGAGCGGCAGTCATCTCATCGGAAAAGTTCACGTGACCCGGCGTGTCCATAATGTTACATAAAAAAGATTTCCCTGCACTGTCCTCCAACACAAGCGACATCGGAACGGTTTTAATGGAGATTTGGCGCTCCTGCTCGTCGATTCTAGTATCAGTATACCGCAAGTGTTTCTCACTGTTCGGGTCCAACGTGTTCACAGCGTGCGTTTGCTGGAACAACATGTCCATCACTAGGGTTTTTCCATGATGCAGGTGCCCGACCAATGCTACATTGCGGATTAACGTCGGGTTCGCCATCAAGCCTAACAAGAAATCGGTCGCTACGTAGGTGTGAACCTCCTTCGCCACCACTTCGAATTTTTTTAGGTTTATAGGTTTAATAATCGGCTCTTCCAACGGCTGCGCGTCCTCGTCCATGACCAGAGTCTCCACGCCCTCGCCGTAAACTTCCATGGCCGTCGGGTAATACTTCTTGTCCTCTGCGAGAACCACGGCGCCCTCGGTATCCTCATCGCCATTCTCCAGATACTCGTCATGCCCGTTCTCTAATAATCTTTCCGGCTCTTCCTGCTCTTCCTCCTCCGATTGCTCTGAGTCGTCCTCCTCGTCCGAGCCTAGCTCCGGTCCAATGTAGTTTCCGAACTCATCGTATAAACTATCATCCATGATTCTCGATGCAAAGCCCTAAACCCTCACTCACACCGCCTTCCAATTCAAAATAAACACTCAATTGACCGCAGAAAAACCCTTCCAAAAAATTCTAAACTGCGTCTTGTGACGATCCGTGCAGGAACGAAGAATGAAACTGCGTTTCTTCGACCTGGCAAATGCAAAATTCTTCCAATGACCCGAAGAGCGGGAGAACAGCGGACCAAGAAACAAGAGGTCGGCAACTGAGTGCACAGAGACCTCTTTAATGTCACCTTCTGTAACGTCACCTTCTGTAATGTCACGTCTCTGTTCCCTCACAAAGTTCGAATTTCATGACAGGCATATTTTTAATACTCCGTACTCTTGGACTACCATAACATTCAGTAGCCAATGAAGAGGGTGCCTTTTAGTTTCATCCACCTTTATAATATATGAAGTGACTAGTGATTTGTAATTGAATGAACTATCGAATCAAATAAACAATTACAAAACACTATGAGCAGTGAATGGAAACAAAATAAACAATTACAAAACACTAGTGAATAGTGAATGGATCAAATATACAATTACAAAACATTGTTGAGTATTGAATGGATCAAATATACAATTACAAAACGCTGTTGAGTATTGAATGGATCAAATACACAATTACAAAACATTGTTGAATTGTGATTGAGTGAATGCTTTTAAATATTGCTCGCCATGGGTAATTGCTCTTGCTTAATGCCACGTGTCCCCATAGCTATTGGGTTGATGTGGAATATCTTACATCATTTCATTGGGAGAATGAAATGATGTGGGATATTCCACATCATACTGTTGAAGGGAGGCAAGAGTCAGTAAGGCTAGTGAATGTTACGACGTGTTTTGTATTTCCAATAAAAAAAAATTAATTAAATTTTTTAATAATAATAATAATAATCTTAATTTTAGAGTGATTAGATTTCATATGTTTGTTTCTTTGTGTGTTTGTAACTGTTATGGCCATTGCGTGCAAAGTTCTTAGGTATTTTTTACATTTATATTTTTGCACTTTGAACCAGAGGATCAAGGATTCATGAAATTGTCATTATTATATCATTGATGTTTATTTATTTATTTCATATTTAATTGTAGGTTCTTGCATTAACCCCTAAGCTCCCGAGCGACCATTTTCTGGTCGCTGCCCGGAAAAAACGGGCTGCCCGGAACAAAAAAATATTTTTTTGAAAAAATAAAAAATATTTTAAAATACTACATCAAATCTACTTTCCAACCCAATTTGAATTATGGCAATCCGAGTTAAACTCCACCCGGGAGAATTTTTCAAAGTAGATCACCTCAACATTGTCTTAGTGTTACAAAATTTGCTATTTGGGGAAAGTAATGATGATTCCTCCATCATTTCTCTTGCTTTTTTGAAGTTTACGATAGATAGCCCAACTTTAACCAATCGTACTAAATTTTGAACTCTAAAATTGAAAATTATAATTTATACAAATTTTCGAAGGTTAATGCTTTTAAATTCATTAAAAAATGATCTAAAGATTATTTTGGAAGTTTGACCGTATGGATAATTTGTAAAGATGATACTCTACATTTTGTCTATTGAACCAACCTTCATCAAACATATGGAAGGCACATATTATAACACATCTATGTTTTGTCCAATACCCCTCGGGCTTTTAGGGGTTAAACTAGTAAAAGAACATGGAGAGGTAAGACTTTCAACAACTTTGAATGTGTAAAATGTGAGATTTTTGCATTTGAAGTGAAAAATAAAAACTTTCCTTTTACACTTTTCTAAACTAAGTCAAAAGAGTTTGAATCCTCTACACTTCAATTTTTTGCATCAAAGATTTTAAAGCTTTAGTTCTTTGTGGTGTCTCGCGTGGTGTTTCAATTTTAGCAAAAATAATAATTTCAAAATTGATTTTGGTTTTTTATTTAAATGTTAAGCAGAAGTGAGTACAAGATGAAAGAAAAAACTAGATTGTTAATAACTTTAACATGGAATTAAAAAAATTGCCAATTTCAATAATGAGAATGTTGTAACAAGCAATCTAAACCCTATAACCTTCTTTTTTTGAAAATTTGTGAAAATTGAATTCAAAAACAAATCTTTCACCTTCAACTTTGTACGTCCAATTGTGAATATATTCAACTTTTGAGTCACACTACAACTTCAAGTGAAATTCTATTTTGTAGGATTAAACAATAAGTTTACCAAGTTTGTACAGTCTTTGATTAGACAAGGGTTTTAAAAAAAATTACTTTTTTGAAAACATCATAACATTTAGTAGCCTTCACAAGAACTACCTTCCCATCTATCTAAGCACTTGTAGGCCTAGGTAGATATGGATGAATGACTTGCATATGGAGAGGGGAATGGGACAGGAGGATGGCAATGTGTCTGCACATACCAAGTAGTTAGCACGTACCAATGACGAATTAATTTCCTCCCGTTGACCTTCTCCTCTCAATTGCGACTACCTCCACTTTCCTATAGCAATGGTCATGTAAACGAAGATTGCGAATATTCCTGATATTCTCAAATATGTTGGGGCAATCCGCTTGAAAGCTATATACTGAATGTTACTAAGTTTAGGTTGCAAAGGGTTTTAAAAAAAGTCATTTTCTGACACCCACTCACACACCAAACTCGTTTCCTTGGAGGAACATGAGGTTACTGTGGAGGTACGTGGAGATTCCTTTATGAGAACTCGAGGTAGGTCTCGGAGAGCTTCTCTTGCATTGGGGAGGTTTAATCCCTAACCGCCCAACCATGCATATTTTGCATGATGTGTGGATTTGAACTCCGATTTCTCATCCATCATGCACTTTTTGCAGTGTGGATTTTTTACTGAAACTTTTATGGGAAGTTAGCTTCGTGCATGTGTGATCCGATTAGAAAGGGGATGATTTGTGAAAGTTTTATGTCTCATTTCATGTTGTAGTGTTCCACCCAAAATTTCAAGGATTTTAGTCTAAAAGTGCTCTTGAAAAAATCAAGTACTAAAATTAAGCAACCAAAAAATCTCCAAAAATCACTACACTTAGAGTATTTCATTTCAACCCATCCCAAAAAATTCATTATTAGATTGTCAATATCTTATTTGTAATCATATTACAAAGGAGCTCTAAATTTTAAGGTTGAAAAATTATACCCAAATATTGGTGATAACAATCACGAATCTAACCGTATAGATAAAATCTAAAATTCATAATGTACAACTTTTATTCATTCATCAAGTTGAAAATATCCCTTTTAATTTCATTTTATAATGCATTTTTGAAAAACTGCCAAATCTCAAAAGGGTGAGAACGTTTAGGGGTTAACCCTTAAACGTCCCAGTGTCCAAAAACTGGATCATGAAGCCTTGTAAATTTCTCATTCACCCTCGGATGATTTTCATCCAAGTCACCTTTGCCAGCCTATTAAATTCTCTACCAATCACAATGAAATCTCTTTTGATGGGACCGGTTGATAATATTGGAGAGGCCTCCAACTACAAGTATGTCAAATTTATTGGATAGATTTTATGCTTGCAATGGTCTTCTCATGTACATTTAAGCCATGCTAATATCTACTTTTGGCACTAGAATCTACTTCTGTTCAAAGGGTTGGTACGTTTAGGGGTTAAAGATCATCCGGAGTCCAAGTATTTATCATCCATCCACTCGCCTTCACGAATTTCATCGAGAATGAACAGTTACAATGGTCGTCAGTCTAGGTTTCATCGTTCCATTGCTTCTTCTCCAAGCCCTGCTGCACTTGTTGTCGATTGTCGAAGACCTTCGACTGATGCGCCCGATTTCGTCTTGCTGTGAGTTTTCTGGATGTGTTCGTGCTTAACTTATTGCAGGTTTCATGTTCCGTTTCCTGTTTTTTTCCTTTCGTTTTTTGAGTACGTTTTGCGGATGTTGTGGTAGGGTTTGTCTTTCGTCCTTTCGATCCGAGCTTCAGTTCCTATTGCCTTGGATCGATACGCTATATATTCGTCCAAAACCCGTGTGTACGTGTGTTGGCTTTCAGATCTTCCGTTTTCGCGGTGAAATTTAAGGAGGGGGTTTGCAAGGAAAGTATCAGCCATGACCAGCATTGGAACAGGGGTAGGCCACACAAAGCCCTTGTATCATGGTCAATGGTGATATTATGGAATTATAAGCTCAGCTCCGGCGAAGTTTGTTGTTGTATTTGGAGAAAAGAAATTGACAAGTGTTGATTTCAATGGCAGTATGATTTGTCGGTGACTACTTTCTCACCGGATGGGCGAGTATTCCAAGTCGAGTACGCCTCCAAGGCGGTCGACAACAGCGGGTACGCCTTTCAATTGCATGCAAATTAGGGTTCCGGTACTGTGCCAAAGTATTTTGAGCTCTGTGGAAGAAATAGATTGAAATTAGTTGCTCCTGCTCTTAGGTTGAACAGTTCGTATGTTGACCTCAACACCTCACCTTAACTTCTCTTCATATTTTAATGAGATAATATGGCATCTATTCTTCTCAGGTTAGACGTACTGCAACTTAAACAGAAATCAGTGTTAGGATTAGAGTAAACCACTACAGAATAGTACATCACAAAAGACTCCCCCCTCCTAATTAGATTGACGAAGTTCCTAATCTTAATAGGTATTAGATTCATATAGTACTCATGTTCAGTTAGTGGAAGTCTTAATGTTAGTGTGATATTGGTACCACTGGCATTAACTTGATATTACAATTGCAGCTATTAACAGTAACGCAACAGTAACTTGACTTTAATTTAACATAATCTTAATGATGACCGAATGCCCTATTGCATTAATTATGAATAACTTTTTGAATTTGATGGGGATCTGAGATGAGTATACCACCTTGGAACAAAATGCTTAAGGAGCTCCACCTAACTCGTTTCTGGAATTTACTTGGGAAGACATACTCAAACAATATTACTCTTTATGTGCAGGACTGTTGTGGGCATTAGGTGCAAGGATGGTGTTGTCCTGGTACGAACAGAATTGCTCATCTTGTTTTTGTGTAGGGATTAATTGGTTTGCTATTGCTGGAATAGATGTGGTTTTCGTCCAGCGTGTCTGATCTATTGTAAAAGTTATGAGAAGTGTCTATGTAAGGATTATGGCAAGTGAATTAACATATGAGTATCTTGTTACAGGGAGTCGAGAAATTAATTTCCTCCAAAATGTTGCTGGAGGGTTCCAACCGCAGAATCCATGCTGTAGACCGTCATGCTGGCATGGTAAGTTCTCCAATGGTCTAATATTCATTAGGATATTTGTCTTTAATATCTACACAGTTTTGGTGCCAAGGCCACTCCATAGTGCATTGTTCTTAAATGCACAAAGAGTAGTTCACATTCTTTATGAGGGTGATGCCATATTGTATTTACAGGTTGTTAATGAGGTGTCTGGGCTATGCACATGTGCAGGCAATGGCAGGTTTAGCATCTGATGGTAGGCAGATAGTTACGAGAGCTCGCAGTGAAGCCTCAAATTACCGAAGGTATTTTGCCATTTGTTAATCTTAATTGTCCCGGGGCTCCCTCATGATGTATATACAGGGGTTTCCGATTTGAAATTAGTCAAAATTTGAGGATCAAGAACTTTGTGGACACTTTATATGCGGATGAAGGTATTATCAAAGAATCATCTGACCGAATGCTGAGTGTATCTAACCTCTCTGATGTGGATCGCAGCTTTTATGGTGAGGAGGTGCCCATTGGAGAGTTGTGTGATCGTGTTGCACATTATGCTCATCTGTGCACGCTTTATTGGTGGCTCAGGTACTCACTTTCACATCAATTTTGTGACATGTTTAAAACACAGATGTATACACTGTATGGTCTTTGCAATTACAGAATTATATTTAGGATTTGGCTGATAGAGTACCTGTTTTGGAATGATCTATGGCTGGTGCATGAGTTGTGTTCAAGCTGTGCTGTGGTTATATGTTTGTTTTTCAGACCTTTTGGTTCTTCAGCAATCCTTGGAGGTTATGATCGTGATGGTCCTCAACTCTACATGATTGAGCCCTCGGGTGTTGCCTACGTAAGGCTCTTAATGGCTCTGTATTTCGAATGTATCATTATCTTCATGAAGGCTAGTGGCTTGTTTGGTGGTCTGATGTTAAGTAAACTGATTATTGTTGTGGATGCAGCGTTATTTTGGAGCTGCGGTTGGAAAGGGTCGGCAAGCTGCTAAGACGTATGCTTCTCTCTTAATTATTCAGTTTCAGCAATGGATTTGTTATCAGTAGTTAGACATAGCTACTATGAATTTTTTCAGAAGAGCACTTTTAATTTGTGATAGTTGTCATGAAGCGTGAATTCCTAACAGTAGCAGTACCTGTGGCTCTGGCTTTGGGTGTATTGCAGTGAAATTGAAAAGCTGAATTTGACAGAGATGACTTGCAGACAAGGGGTCATTGCAGTTGCTAAAATGTAAGCCAACCATACATCCTCGTACGCCAGAAATCCTGGAAACACGGTTCTGTATTATACAGGAAAGATTAAAACAAGGCTCTGTTATCCATTTAGGAAGGTTAAATTCGTTGTCTTCATTTCGACAGCTTGAAGAGGGACTTATTGTATGTCAGTCATGTTGTTACCTAGTTTCTTAGTTAAGTGTTAATTTGACAGTCTGCACGTGAATTTGTGTTTTCCAGCATTTACGGTGTCCATGATGAAGCCAAGGACAAGGCTTTTGAGTTGGAGATGAGCTGGATTTGTGACGAGTCCAACCGGGAGCATCAACGAGTGAGTTTTCTGTTCTTCCATGTTTCTATTCCCAGATCTTACTGTCTAGCCAAGGCATGCATGTAGCAGTATGAGTCAGCCACGAGTTCAAGTTTTTGTGAGTATTGAAGTAACCAGATCTTTATTGAATCTCCCCGCTCCTTATACTTAATGGTAGTCCTGGTCATTTCTTACTCATACAATTTTACTTCTGTAGATGTTGATTTGATGTTTGGGTGTCAATACCAGGTTCCAGCTGATTTGTTGGCTGAAGCCAAGACTGCTGCTAAGGAAGCACAGGAAGAGGACATGGATGCTGACTAAGAAAGTAATCCGCTATTAACAAGCTGGGAAATGCTTGGGACATGCTTAAGAGTGTCTAGTGTTGTTCATACAGGGATGTGCGTTACATTCTTAGAATTCAATTTCTGTATCACGAGCTTCGGACCACCCTGATTGATGTTCTCGCATGTATGATTTGCCAAGCATGGTGTTTGAATTTCTCTAGTACATGGATGACTCAGGTCTTTTCAAATATCCTCCCTTCTCCCCAAATTACGTAGAAACGCAGTCCTTTGGCTGTTTAATTTCGTCTTCTTAGCAGTCTAGAGTTCTCTGCATACGAGGAAGATTTGAGCGAGGTAAGCCCGATTTGGATTGATACCCCGAAGTTGCATTGATTGCATTTTTCTATATTGGCCAGTCTCCATAGCTGAAGTTTGTGACTTGTTGGGAGATAAAATAGAGAAGCCTAAAATGGACATCTATCTACCGTACCGTAGTTTAGTAGCAGGTTCGGGAAAAACATAATTCTAAAAATAAATTCCTAAAGTTCGGAAATTCATTAGCATCTTTTGCCGAATATCATATAAATCATAATTCAAAATTGTTGAAAAGTGAGACATTGTTACTTTCCACTAGGTTTTAATTTAATTGGGAGGTATGTGTGAATTTCAATGGACAGGTGTTGTTCTTGTAATCAAGTTCATTTAAACTAAGTTTGTTCACAATGAGTATGGGTTAACCCTTTAGTGCCTAGGGTGGTTATGGAGAAACCACAGTTTTTTGGGTGATATTTCTTTAAAACTCTCTATGCTGAAATTAGGGATACTGTTAATAGTATTCAACAGTATGAGTGTAAGCATGCTATAATGAAACAAGTGTCGGTTAAATCTTGGTGAGATTGAACCGTTGGATTGGAAGATTATAGTTTGTCTTTGAATCGTATAATGCACACTCAAAAATGAGATTTTGGAGGGTGTGTGATTTCAAGGTTAACCCTTTAGTGCCCAAAGTGATTCTGGAGAAACTAGAGTTTTTTGGTGGTTTTTTATATTTTAAACTCTCTCTATTCAAACTACAGGAACTATTAGTAGTATTTAATCGTATAAATGTAAGTGTAGCTTAATCAAACAAGTGCCGGTTAAACTTTGGTCAGATCCGACCGTTGGATTGGAAGATTATAGTATGTCTTTGAATCGTATAATGCACACTCAAAAATGAGATTTTGGAGGGTGTGTGATTTCAAGGTTAACCCTTTAGTGTCCAAAGTGATTCTGGAGAAACTAGAGTTTTTTGGTGGTTTTTTATATTTTAAACTCTCTCTATTTAAACTACAGGAACTATTAGTAGTATTTACCCGTATAAATGTAAGTGTAGCTTAATCAAACAAGTGCCGGTTAAACTTTGGTCAGATCCGACCGTTGGATTGGAAGATTATAGTATGTCTTTGAACCGTATAATGCACACTCAAAAATGAGATTTTGGAGGATGTGCGATTTCAAAGTTAAATAGAAGTCGGGTTAAATTTTCAAAAATAAAAGTGAAGAGGTTCATCAATAACCTATGTTAACACCTCTCCATTGCAATCTTTCATGTCAAGAATTGATTCACACATAATTATTATGAGTTTTACAAGTATTAGTGACTTATCCATATACGGTTTAGGACGAAAAATTATATGTTAAAATATGAAAGGAGTTTGTACATTGATCAAGATTGGAATAGATACACTAATAGAAAATGAACAAGAGAACACGATCCAAAAATTTAAAACAAGATAACAAACTTCCAAACGCAAGAAATCCCGCATAGTACATGTGTTGTATTTGTAATGTGCAATGTAGTGTGGGCGCTTAAGGGTTAATGTATAGACTAGTGTGGCCTTGTGTCGTTGACACAAATGTTCTCCGCGGTCCCCGTGTTTCATATGCTCCTCATGCTCCCCGTATTCCCCATGCTCCTCATGTTCTATGTGTTCTTTACATTCATATGTTCCTTATTTTGCTTGTGTTCTTTATCATGTTTATATGTTCCTCGTATTCCTATGTTCACCGTGTTTTTGTGTTCTTTGTATTCCGTGTACTCCTTATCCCCGTGCTCTTCGTGTTCCTATTATCCATCAATATCTAGTGTAGTCCATTGAATTGTCCCAATGTCCCCTTGTCCGGTGGCCAACGGGTCATTGACATTACGAACGGACACTTTATTCACGCTGGCCCCTTGCTAAAAAGGGACCGGAGTTTCTATCTATCTATCTAGTCCATTGATACCTTGAGTGGTCATGTTTCCGGTATCGATCCTCATTGGTAAAATGAATTCTTCAAACTCATCCATAAAAATATATTAAGTGGTACGTTTAAAAAAGAAAAAATAGATTACTTATCTTTTAAGAATAGAACAAAATTTTGTCAATCCCAATGGTATGAATATTCTACAGTAGTAGGCAGTGTATACGTGTATACCCTATTTTTTGTTTTTTTTTTATTAATATAAAAATCGAATTTATAAAAGTAGTTCAAAGAAGTTCAATATTTTTTTGAAAAGATGTAATAATTGGCCAAAAAACCAAATTCATCGTAACTTTCATCTTGTGAATTATATTGGAATGATTCAAAGATTCCCATGCACACTATAGGTTTTATTGTAAACATAGATCAATTTGTTCACTTTTCTTTGTAAAGAAAAACTAATGATTTTGTGTTTGTCGTTCATAACAACATTTTGATAAAAAAATAATTAAAAAATTAAAATTAAAATTAAAAATAAATTTTACGATATTTATACGAAAGAAGTCTGATATGAGACTATGACAATTTGGAGTTACACTAAAAATATAAAAGATAAAAGAAAAAATCAAAAGTCTCTAGAGCTTCTTCCAAATTGCAAAAAGCTCATTCATGCTTCAAGAACATTCCAGGTTAATTAAAATACTTTCAAACAAAGTTCAAGCATTTCATATAAGTTAAGTATAAATAGGATTTTCTATGAATTAAAATATATTTAAATTGTCTTTTTTATAATGTTTAGAAAAGTCTTAACATGGTCTCATATTGTAGAAGAAATTTGTTATTTTAGCCAAAGGTTTGGTTGCTAATGGTCCTTGCTTTGCCACCTCATCATCTACTCCCACTGCCCTATTATCTACTACCACCACATTATTATTTGTTGCGACATTAGCCATCTTCGTATGTTGTAAATTCGTTTGCGATGAGGCGTTATTTTCCATCGTTGTCGTTCGTGCAATAGCTTCTTGCATGTGCTGCATTGCATAATTGTCTGCCATATCGTCCTTTAATAGTAGCAACGCACTTAATGATTAGAAACTGAATTTAAAAAATGCTAGATAATATATATATATATATATATATATATATATATATATATATATATATATATATATATATATATATGAGAAATAAATAATATGTTTGAATGAAAATGAAAAGAAGGATGATACAAAGAAGTTTAAATATGTTATGATCCCTCTAAAAGTAAAAGTTATTGTATAGTAAAAGTAAAAAACAAAGGTGATATATGAAACAATTTAAGATAAAAGTAAAATTTTCAAATGTAAATATCCTTCATAACGTTAAAGTTATTATGAACCAAAAGTAAAAACATCTATACTAGTAACCCCTAAACGTCAAAGCGTCCAAAAAGTGAATGACTAATAGATTCAAAACCTTATCACGTTCTAATCAATTCTTGAATGAAAGTCATTCATTTTTTTGGGAGATTCTTCATCAAGTTGTTTTCTTACCTAACGGTTGGATTTAGTCATACTTGATTACATATTTTTCTAAAATTACAAATGTAGAAGTATGTTAAGTCGTTGACCAAACCAAAATTGCATTAACTATAGTTCAAAAGTGGCCTTGCAAAATTGAGGTCATAGATTAAAGAAACAAATTCTTTTCCAAGAATCACCATGTTTAACCCCTGAACACTCCTGCGTCCAATATCTAGACGATGGACAGATTCAAGTTATTGGATTCTCATCCGAATTGGACAGTTTTCATCCAAATAAATTTCTCTTGGTTCTTGTGCAAGTTTACTATCTATTGTACGGTTTGGATATTTAAAATGGGTTATTATGATTTTTGGAAAAATCACACAATTGGTTTATGTCAAGTTTCATTTTTAGTTCAAAAAGTGAGACCTAAAACATGATTTTCCAAAATAAGTAGAATCAAATAATGGAAACCATACCATCTCATAAAGCATGTTATTCCAATTTCATTAAAATATTTTAAATTTTTTTGGTGTTGATGTGGGATTTTGAATCAAATTTCAAGAGAAAACCTTGCAAAAATAATTAAAAATACTTAATAAAAAAACATGATAAATCCAACCGTACAGATGTGATCTTCACGTTGACGTTTACAACTTTGCTTTGTACATCAACTCAATTTTTGGTATTCATCTAACATTTTATAACGTTTCTTTGAAAACAACGTTGAATTGGGACCTTAAAGGGTTAAAAGTATCTCATTTCAAATTCATTCCAACAAATTTTACTCAAATAATATTAAAATTTTGTTTGTAATCAAATTTAGAAGGAATTTTAAATTTTAAATTTTATAATTAAATATTGGTGATAGTATTAGTGAATCGAACATGATGGAATCTAAAATTCAAAGTCTAGAACGTTCATTTGTATATCAATTTCAAGATATTCTTGAAAATAGTACTTCATGATGATTTTTCTCAAATTGTCAATTCCAAGGACACCCTAGCACGTTTAGGGGTTAACCCCTAAATGACAGAGGGGGTAAGGGCAAAACCTAAATGTGTTATAAAATGTTGATTCTACAACTTCGATGAAGTTTCGTCCAAAAGAGAAAAATGAGAAGCACGATGTATAGTAATTATCCGTACGGTCAAACTTTCAAAAAATGTTTTAGATACTCATTAAACAAATTTAGATGCATTTATCGTTGAATATTCACCAAAATTACAAATTTTATTTTTTAGAATTTGAAATTTGGTATGATTGGTTGAAACTAAACATTCTATTCTAAAGTTCAAGAAAGCAAAATTTTAAAAAGAGGGAACATCATTACTTTCCCGAAATAGTAAGTTTTGTAACACTAGGACAATGTTGAGGTGTTTGACTTTAAAATTTTCTCCTTGATGGAGTTTAACTTGGATTGACATGATTCAAATTGGGTTGGAAAGTAGATTTGATTTCCTATTTAAAAAAATATATATGTATTTTTTAAACTTTATTTTTTCATCTTGGGCAACTTGCAAAAAAGGGCCTCGACCATAAAATGGTGGTTCGGTCACTTGGGGGTTAAAGAAGGTAGTTTTTTGGGCTTTGTTTTTTAAATAGGGACTATCTATCCTCGTATTCATTGTGTTAAAAAAACGGCACCTTTCGTTTTTTTCTTTGTTTGGATGTATCATTGAGATCTCCCTGACTATGTACCCACTGGCGACGTTCTTGGTATTGTTAGAAAGTTCTCAACTATGGGACTATACCAAAGTCGTGTTGTCGCATTTGGACATATAATTTGAGAGCTATGGATTTTTGAATAATTTTCGTCATCATAAATTAAATTAGATTATGAAAATAGAGTAAAGGGGTTTTTTTATATCATTATTGGCATCATCCAAAAGCCCTCACTGAGTATGGGTGCACTACAATGAGCTCTAAAGCTATTTCGTAGTATTTAAATCTACGATGTGAAAATCATGGGTTTTTATTTGACTTCTGTCACTATAAAATGAATTTAAATACAGATAAATTATCCTAAAAAACAAACACAAAATTACAAAGAATCTGAGGAACCTGCGAGACCACGGGCAACACGGAGAGCACGTGGAACACATGGAATACGAAGAGGATGAGGAACATGAGATGCTTAGGGGACAATATCATGTATTACGTATGGAACATCTAAGCCAACAATACATGGCTACACCAATCTATATATTAAGGAATATATGTGTGTGTATATATATATATATAGTTTTGATTTGTTTGTGTATAAATTTAAGGGGACACCTGCTGTATCGGGAACCCTCGACCATGGCTGTTCATATCCAGTACATTTGAGGCGACTCATATATTCACAGGAGTGACATGCATGGGGGTGGGGTTCCCGATGCAGCATTCTACCCAAATTTAAGATCTCTTGGACTGAGCATCCATCCATCAGCGACATTCTTTATACTGTCGAAAAAGCTCTCAATGAGAAGGAATGCATTGAAATTGTTTCGTCCCTTTTGAATGTCCAATGTAGGAAGTGCAGATTTTTAATCGAATTTCGTCACCATAAATAGAATTAAATTATATAAGAATTATTTCTGAAAGCAAAACCAAAAGCACAGGGAATACGTGGAACACAAGGAACAAGGGTGCCATGTAGAGCAAGGGAAACATTTGGGCTAATGACATAGGACCACCTAGCGTACAAATACCTTGCATAGATAAATTTGTATGAACCTAGCACATGTTGCATCAAACTCCATAACTTAATCTCAAAAATTACAATTTCCTCAATCAGTAGTTCTTTACACACTTTTCCTCATACTTCTACTTCCAAGTCTATTTGTTTTTACATGATTACTTTGTCATAAGGTAGAGGGTCATATTTCTGACCGGGTTGTATTTCCGACCCCTACTGGTTGGGGGATGGGTGTCAGAAACCAGCGAGCATGGTTTCAGATAGTGTCCAAGAATGTTCTAATTTCGTCCATGTTTAGAAAAATCAAGAGCTTCTGATTGGTATAGAAGCATTCTATTTTCATAATCCAACCTCTCATGAAAACCATGACTCTATGAGCGGTTAATGGTCACTCTAAGCTTTCAGGCTTAAAAAATCATAGAAAATTGTAGAAATGCTCAAAAAATGTTTTTTTTGGGGGGATGCCTTTGCAATAGCTTTGCAGAGCATCCAAAATTTATAAAAAAATTCTTTCACAAGTCTAAGTATGCAAACCTGAAATTCAGTCGGGAATTGGTCCCACTACCTTAGTTTCTACATTACTTCCTCAATCAATAGTTCTTTACACGCATTTCCTCATACTTCTACTTCCAAGTGTATTTCTTTTCACTTGATTACTTTGTCATACTTTCCACTCTAACCCCTAATTGCCCAACCATGCATATTTTGCTTGATGTACAAATTTCATCCGTAGTTTCTCATTTGTCATTCACTTTTTGTAGTGTGATTTTTTCACTAATTTTTTTATGGGAAGTTAGCTTCATGTACGTGTGATCCGATAAAAAAGGAAACAATTTGGGAATAAATTATGCCTCATTTTGTGTTGCAGTGTTTCATCCAAAAATTTGAAGATTTTAGTCTAAAATTGTTCCTGAAAAAATTAACTCATAAAATAAAGCATTTAAAAAATCTCCAAAAATCACAACACCTAGAGTACTACATTATAACCCATCACAACAAATTTCATCCACATGTTATCAATATCTAATTTGAAATCAAATTAAAAAGTAATTTTTTATTTTGTGTTTCAAAATTTATAGAAAAATATTAGTGATAGTAATCATAGATCTAACCGTATCAATAGATAGAATCTAAAATTAAAAATGTATAACTTTTATTCATACATCAAGTTCCAAATATTCATGTTAGTTGCATTTTATAATACATCTTTGCAAAACTGCCCAAAATGGACATAGGCAGTGATCTCAGAACCACTTTATGACATTTAGAACATTATGCGACCTCCCACATAAATGGTATCTACTTTTGCTACCCAGTGCATACAATACTCACGATACCTCTATAATATCCGGAAATACCCTTGATATATTAAGTTGATACCATGATGATATCCGCGGATATCACCTCATGAAGTTGCTACATATTTATATCACGATGAGCATATTCTCGCTACGTTTCAATTTTTTTTTCATTTTCTTTCTTTGTATGTTTAGCAGCCCCATTTTTGGGGTAGAAATCCAGCTAATTTTAGCCAGTTTTGAGATCGCTGGACATTTAGGGGTTAAGTTTGGGTACGTTTAAGTTTTCTAAATCCGAGACCAAGTCGGCGAGGGCCGGGTCAAACGTTTTGCCCGTCCGTCCGCCGACGAAATACGAACGGACGGGGCCGGATTTTCAAACGCGGGCTGCCCGCACCGGGCCGGTCGGGGCGGGGCCGGGCGGACGACGGGTCCCCAAGGGTTAAGCTCCTCCCTGCTCGTTCTGGTTTTGATCGTTCCTGTTTTCCTGGTTGTTTTCCTAGTTGTTGCTTGTGCAAGTTCATCGGCGCCATAGCCACGGGGCGCCCAGGAATTATTAATGCCACTACACAACAGTGCCGACACTCCAACGAGCTGAACACAGCAGTACCGGTAGTGTAGGTTGAGGTGTTGATTGCGGGATGGCCACTATGGCGATGGTGGACGAGCCGCTGTACCCGATAGCCATCCTCATCGACGAGCTCAAGAACGACGACATCCAGCTGCGCCTCAACTCGATCCGGCGCCTGTCCACCATCGCGCGCGCCCTGGGCGAGGATCGCACGCGCAAGGAGCTCATCCCGTTCCTCAGCGAGAACAACGACGACGACGATGAGGTCCTGCTCGCCATGGCCGACGAGCTCGGCGCCTTCATCCCGCACGTCGGCGGGGTCGACTACGCGCACGTGCTGCTGCCGCCGCTCGAGAGCCTCTGCACCGTCGAGGAGACCGTCGTGCGCGACAAGGCCGTCGACAGCCTCTGCAAGATTGGCGCGCAGATGAAGGAGCGCGACGTCGTCGAATGGTTCATTCCCCTTGTCAAGGTCCTCCTCATCTCATTTTTTAGGTTTTGCACGTTATTTCTTTCTTAGGTTTTTTCGTTCCTGATCTGTGTTCTAGGGTTTTGATACTGTTGTCATGACATATATTTTGGAAGCCCTAACTTCAAGGTGTCAGGCATGGATTAGTCACAGAAAATGAGTTCTCACTTGTGTATTGCTTGAAACAATAATATCGGAGTGTAGACTGTATTTTGTTCGAGGATTCGCGAGGTACTGTTGCTATTCATGATTAGGGAGTGAGTTTTCTGCTATGTGAGTTTTATGCTATTTTTTAGTGTATTTGAGTAAGATGATGATCACTAAACAGGATAATTCTTTTGTAAATACATTGGAGAAAGGCTCCGTGATCTTTTAGGGGTTATATATTTTTCGAAAGCTCTGGCTGTTTAGGGGCAGATTTTTTGAGCAGCCCTTGGTTGTTGAGTGTTTATTGACTTTGTATGACAATAGAGGCTCATTGAGTTTTCGGGCCAATGTTACTCATGTATTTGAGTAACATGATGATTACTAAACAGGATACTTCTTTTGTAAAATAAATATATTTGAAAGAGGCCGCTTGATCCTTTAGGGGTTGAATATTTTTTTCTGCCTGTGAGAGAGCTCTGGCTGTTAGGGCAGACAGTTGATGGCATTTTTTTGAGTGTTTATTGACTTTTGATTGCTGTGTATGACAACAGAGGCTCGGTGCAGGGGAATGGTTCACTGCTCGAGTGTCAGCCTGCGGTCTTTTCCACATTGCTTACCTTAGTGCCCCGGATCTTCTTCGCGCTGAGTTGCGTGCGGTTTACAATCATCTCTGTCACGATGATATGCCCATGGTGCGTCGATCAGCTGCACTGAATTTGGGCAAGTTTGCGGCAACAGTTGAACCTATGTACCTCAAGACTGATATTATGACCTTCTTCAGGGATCTCACCCAAGATGGTACGTGTGCATTGATGGTTTAAATGTAGTTCATTTCGTTATAAAAGAATTCTACAGTTCCTATGTCTGTTTATTGTGTCGTGAGTACATATTCTTTTGTATTTCTTTACAGAATTTAAATGTTGGACATAGTTAATTGTAGTGAAATGCATAATGCTATGATGTGTCTGCACGAAGCTGGTCAGTAATTTGCTACCTGTATTCTGTATTTTCCAGTTAAAATATGCTTCCTAGACAATGGCAAGTTACTGTTAGATTTAGATCAATCCATGATTGATAGCGAAACTTGTTTGCAGATCAAGACTCTGTGAGGCTTCTAGCAGTGGAGGGGTGTGCTGCACTGGGAAAACTTCTGGAGCCTGCTGATTGCGTGGCAAATGTTCTTCCAGTAATAGTCAGCTTCTCCCAGGTAGGATATTCAGGCCGTTTTTCTCAACTACCTGGTCGATTCCCTCATATCACTCATACCTGGTAGCTTTGGAATTAAATAACTACTTTGTTTAACATGCGATACTTTGAACAATGTGGTGAGACACTGGAGTCACATTCAAGTTGTAAGTGTTTGCTTCTCGTCAAACTATGTGCCGAGGTTTTATTTTCGTTGTTTATGAAGCTGAGTCTTCTTCGTCTCTGCCCGCCTCATCAGCATTAACTAAAATCTTGAGGTTTCTGAATATTCAATGTTTATTATCAGCCTAGGTATGATTTCTTTGCATGTATGGATTTTGCTTACGTGCTGTCTCGGGGCAGAAGCTAAAGAGAATCAAGGAAATACTATTTATAAGAGAATATCTTTAGAGTTAGAGCAAGCTACGCTATGCTGTATGTTTTGGGCGGCAGTGCTTTAAACGAATCACTGTCTCCGAGTCAGTACACTTTCTTTTCCAATGTATGAACCTGCTGCTTCTTCTGTTAAGGGGTGGTCCCAGAGCCATCTTCAGAGAGAGCACTGTATATTCAATCGTAGATAATGTACTAATCAGTCGAGGAGTTCACTTGTGGGATTTCAGGATAAATCATGGCGGGTACGCTATATGGTAGCTAACCAGTTGTACGAGCTTTGTGAGGCAGTTGGACAAGAGCCAACCAGGTGCTTATCTGAGATCTTCTTTTTGTACACATGACATCACTACAGACTCAAATTTCCGCTCATTCTGCATCTGGAAGTTTCGCTTCTGGATCTGTAAGGTCTTTGCTATATTTAATTTATATGGTAGTACAAGTTGGCATGAAAGATTGATTATGGATTATATGCTGTTTGGCGATGTCTCTGTAATTATTACTTGCAGAACCCAACGGTCTTTGTAGAAACGGAGTTTATTACTGGTTTCCTTGGAGGAAGAAATTGAGGGCGTATAGAGATTGTGTTAGTGATTTTCATATAGCTTTCTTTGAGAGCTTGAGGTGATGACTGACTAAATTTACTTTTGTAAGTTGCTTGAATGTGAACTCTGAGTTGCTCTTGTGTTCTTCAATTTCTAGAACGGAGCTGGTTCCTGCCTACGTACGTCTGCTACGGGATAATGAAGCAGAGGTGCGTATTGCAGCGGCAGGCAAGGTCACTAAGTTCTGCGGGATCGTCAGTCTACAAGTTGCACAACAACATATACTCCCATGTGTAAAGGTATCTTCTTTTCTCAATTGGAAAAGCTTGTTGTTCCTGTTCTTGTTCATACTTCTGTTTGGCGTTACGTGCTGTCAATTTTTTATGCCTAGTACTAATAACATGCCTGTAATCCTTGATTCACCTTGTCACCGTGGATATTTTTTCAGGAGTTGTCAACGGATTCATCTCAACATGTACGAGCTGCACTTGCATCGGTTATCATGGGCATGGCTCCATTGCTAGGAAAGGTCAGACAATTGTTTCTGTTGTCTTTTATCAGCTCGGCGATATTACTATATTTCCATCATGGTTCTGAAAAATTTGGCCGTTCAGGCCAGCTTCATTAAACGACTGTCCACACTTTATTCCCATTCCAGTCATTACAGGTCCTAGTGGAAGCTGTTGTGTATTTTTTCATCATTGCATTCCTTCTTGTTACTTTTGCAGGAAGCAACCATTGAGCAGCTTCTGCCTATTTTTCTAGCTCTCCTGAAGGATGAGTTTCCAGATGTGCGACTAAATATCATCAGCAAGCTAGACCAAGTCAATCAAGTAAAGAGTTAATTCTGTCTGTTACTAGCAACATGATACATATCATCGTTCTAATGGTTTTAAAAAGAAATTTTGACCTGTTTATCCTCTCATCTTTCTTTCTTTATCTTTGAATGTGGTATTGTCTATGTTTATGGTGACAAGGAAGGATGGTTCATCTAAAATTGAGCTTTTTGTCTTCAGGTGATAGGCATCGATTTGCTATCCCAGTCGTTGTTGCCAGCTATTGTTGAATTAGCAGAGGATCGGCATTGGCGCGTCCGTCTGGCCATAATCGAGTATATTCCTTTATTGGCCAGCCAATTAGGTGTTGACTTTTTTGACGACAAATTGGGCGCTCTTTGCATGCAGTGGCTTGGGGATCAGGTTCGCACATTACCATCTAGGAGTGCACTTATGGCTTTGTTACTAAGAAGATTACCTTTCCAATGATATGAGTGTGCATAGTTTTTTGGAAGAAACTGGTGATGGCTTCTCGAGACAAATTGAACCACCAGCTTGCCACCTTCCATATTTGGGTCGTATCTATGTTTCCTCTCTCATTGTCAGTTTGGCTGCAACAGGTCTACTCTATCCGAGAGGCAGCTGCCAATAACCTTAAACGCCTTGCAGAAGAGTTTGGTCCGGAGTGGGCATTACAACATATTATTCCTCAGGTACTTTCCCAATTTGGGAAAATCACAGTGAGGTCTGATCTTGTATTATGGAAATTTGATCTTTTTTTTTTAGAATGTGTTCAGTTCAGTGATAGCATTGGAAACCTGCAAGATATCATGTTATTGCTGGTAGATAAGTTGATTTATATGAGGTGTGTATATTTTATGATGACCTTGTGGGAGCTGCAGGTGATGGAGAAGATAAACAACCCTCATTATTTGTACCGAATGACGGTGCTTGTGGCAATTTCTCTCTTGGCTCCTGTAGTTGGTGCTGAAGCCACTTGCCAGACAATGTTGCCTGTGGTCATCAATGCTGCAAAGGACAGGTGCTCTCCCTATTTAATTGAACTGAGTTATTAAATCCTGCAATGAACAGGTACTAGATGAGGATTTTAAAGTTAGCTTGTGTACTGAGCCTACTGGGATTTGGTTTTACAGGGTTCCGAATATCAAGTTCAATGTCGCCAAAATGTTGCAATCCATGATTCCTATTGTTGATTCCACAGTAAGCTTACTTCTTTCACCTTAAATGAGTGAAGAACAGTGCCTTCAGTACTGGCTTTGTTGTATGCACGCTTGATGCATCTGACTTACCAGCTAATCGGTTAGGTCGGTGCAGTTAGTGGAGTTTCATCTTGAACTCCTTATTTGGATGGTGGATAGAATGTGCTGTTCTGAACTTGTGGCTAGTTTCGAAAGTCAAACTCTCACAAAAACTGCTGTGTTAGTATTGTTTATGTGCAGCTATATTTCAGTGGTTGTCTATAGCAATTTAGAACTGGAGATCGCTACATAGCTTATTATCGGGCAGAAAGGTTACATTAGCCTGATTGTGCCGGTTCAATATCCCTGCAGGTCGTGGAGCAAACAATTCGGCCGTGCTTGTTGGAACTCCAGGAAGATCCTGATGTGGATGTTCGGTTTTTTGCTGGTCAGGCCTTGCAAGCTTGCGACCAGGTGATGTGTGCTTAAACGAACAACATGCCTTTGACTTCATTCTCTCAATGGCTGTAGTGTCGTTATTTTAGGAAGCTTGGGGTAGTGTTTCGGAGATACTCTTGTTAGTCCCTTAGTTTTCCCGCACTGGTGTTCAAGTAGAATGTACCAAATGTGAAGTGCAAATTTGGCTTCTCAAGGGACCCATATCAGTTGGTGAACGGAGTCATTGTAAAACTAGGCAACCAGCAGGGACCCCTCAGCTCAGGCCTTACATCTCCCAAGGCCCACTAGTGAACGTGCCTTTATAAAATCCGATCCACATCTGTATTTACTCCTGTTTGTATATCTTCTTCAGGAGGAAGCTAGTGAAATGAAGCCTGACCTCACAAGTTGAGACTTGATTAAGGATGACTTTGTGGCCAGTTTCAGATTAGCTGTATCTCTTAGGTGATCTTTCCAATCTCTGATTGGGTCGTCCTCTTGTTAGATTTGACCTGGCTGAACCATTATACAACATTCTTTCCAGTGTATGCTTTTCCATGGTTTTTGTGCTTTTGCTTGAGATCTTGTACTTACCATTGTGCAGTGTCCTGTTCATGTCCATATTCTTCTTATTTATGATTCTGTTCTTCCTCCCTGTGGTTGTGTTCATTTGTGATCATGTTCTAGCACTTTCTGGCGTTTGTGATGTTCTTACATGCTGGTTCCATGTTTGTTCTGTTCAGTCTTGCTCCTGGACCTTATTCTGACCTTTCAACCCCTAAATTATTTACAAGAGGCTCTCATCAGGAAAGTGCCCCCCCACTCCAGTAGTACTGCTGCAGTACTGCTGCAGTGACTATACAGTTCAATACATTTGCAGTACTGCGTGCAGTACTTTGTTGTTACCTTTGTCATACTTACTTCAAGGTTTTTTTGGTGTACTGCATTTGTATAATATCAATACTTTTTGACTATAGATACCATCCATTTTCATAGGCATGAATATTATACTGTAACTCTATACAAACAGTATTGTAACGGTTTACATGATTTGTCTCAAATCAGTATTACAAAAAACGTAATGCATATATATTGCAACAATATTAAAGCACTGGTATTTGGTATTGGTCTAATATTTTAAAATCAATTGATACGGTATTTTTTTTATACCCTCTTCAATGTCAGCCCTTTATCCCTAAATGACAGAGAGGGTAAGGGCAAAACCTATATGTGTTATAAAATTTTATTTATACAACTTTCATGAAGTTTGGTCCAAAAGAGAAAATGAGAAGCACAATGTTTAGCAATTATATGTATTGTCAAACTTCCAGAAAATGTTTGAGACTCATTTCATTAATTTAGAAGCAATTACCATTTAATATTCACCAAAATTACAATTTTCATTTCCAGAATTTCAAATTTGGTATGATTGGATAAATCTAGATTCTATCCCAAAATATAAAAAAGATAAATTTTCGAAGAAAAAAACATCATTACTTTCTATAACAGACAGTTTCATAACACTAGGACATTGTTGAGGTGTTTGTCTTTGAGAAATCCAGTAGTGAAGTTCAATATTGCAAACAAAATGCATAAAAAAAAACAATAGAATATGTACCATACCCCTAATTTCAATAAGAAATCAAAACTAAAAAAATGTCATTTTCTGACCATAGGCAGTCATCGGTATTTGGGATGCGACTAGAACATGGTTGATCCGTCATTTAGGAGTTGACCCCTATAAGACCATGCTCATCTTTAAATTTTTATCACTTCTTGTGATACTTTTAAGAACATAATGATTCCATCTCTCAATTGGTGTTAATGTAGAAAACTTCACTGTTGAAGTTGAAAGATGACTTATTAGTCATATTGTACATCAATTCTTAGGACAATCTGTTGTATACATTATATGATTATAAGGTCGGATCATAGAGTGCTTTTTGAAATTTATGAGCAAAATCAGCACGTCATTCAGTACAAACATTCTCATAAATTCTCGAAGCATTATTAGTATTTGAAATTTCAAGGGCAAACAACGATGTATTACATGCAGGTGTTCACAGAAAAAATGTTGTTCTAAAACTAAATACAACGACCATTATTGATTCTGAAAGAATTTTGTTTGAATAAAGTGACTTGTGGGTGACAAGTTCAGCCAATACTGTGAATGTTATCAATTGTTACGTTGCAAAAAATGTGTGAAGGTGTCAAAAATATTTTTGGAATATTCCAAAATAATCCAAAAATATATAAAATGTGTAGAAACATTCCAAATACTCTCCCACAAGATTATGTTTTACTACGTCTAAAAAAATCTATATTTTTAATACATTGATAATGACATAATGATGATAAATGTTATACATATCGTACACTTTTTTTTCTTAAATCAATTATGATGCCCTACTGTGAAAATGCCCTCGAAGTCATCAACTTCTCTGACTACCATGTCCCAAATTCACCTGCTTTGACGTTTTGTTTTTTCCCGCCGGATTGATCTACCTGATTGCGCATTCTGTAATATATTTCTCTTCTCGTAAAGGACATCATTCTACAACTCCCTAGTCAACATTGAGTGAAAATTGTGGAATTCAAATAAGTTACCAAATTAATAAAATCATTCTTGCATCCCTGTGGACGCAATATTTTCTATGGTTAGTAAAAATTATCATGTGTGCAATTATACTATATGAATTTAACAATGACTTGGCCTTTATTTGTTAAGCATAATTGTAGCTTAAAATTTAAAGTTATTTAGAAAAAAATGCCCAGCTTTCTGAAAATGTGGAATAATATGAAGAGCCTTCAAAATCGATTCTATTTCTATCACCTTGTATGATTCAGGGTCTTCGTCTACCCATTTCAATTCAAGACATCCTAAAGTTGCATGTACCTCTTGTTCTTCGAACATTCGTACTAGACACAATTCTTTTGTTATATATCTATTTTGTTGTCCTAATTTCATATTGGATTTGAAAAGCAGACGCAGCTGTCCATATGATGTCTTCTCTTCCTCACCTTCACCTTCCATTTTAATAGAAACACTTCCAAACCATTTTTTTCCATGAAAAGATGATGTGGCACGCGTAAACATTGGAGTGTCTCCATACCTTGAACTCCCACCAGGGCATAGTGCCACAGACCTGTAAGTTTGCAATACCTGCAAGCATAATTAAACAAGTTTAGTTTTCGGTTTTTTAAATTGAATTTATGGGTTTTGCAAATAAATTTGATAATAAGAAATTAAGTAACGCGTGTTGTACTAATCTGCCCTCCCGTCAAATCATTTTGGTTCATGTATTATCCAAAGAGGATTTCAAATAAGTCAAAATATCTGGTTGCAACAGTCTGGCCATTATGCGCTCCTTCTTTGATTGGGCGGTTTCCAAATTTAAATGTATTGCGTTAGCACCATCAAGATCTAAGAGCTCCGTTTTCAAATTAAGTTAGAAGCCAGCCAAAATATGTTGCCCGGTTTGTAAAGTCTGCGATTATGATGGAACATAAAAAAAACATCACAACAATATTAGTGAATCGGTTGAACAAAAAAATCTCCAATATAACATGATTGTATGTTTTTAACCCTTCAAGGTCCCGATTCAACATTGTTTTCAAAGATTCCGACAAAATGTTTGATGGAAAATCAAAATGGAGTTGATGTACAAAACAAAGTTATAAACATCAATGTGAAGATAACATCTGTACAGTTGGATTCATCATATTTATTATTAATTTTTTAAATTAATTTTGCAAGGCTTTCTCTTGAAATTCAATTAAAAATTTTAAATTAACATCAAAAATTTAAAAAATATTGTAATGAAATTGGAATAACATGCACTACAAGATGGTATGGTTTTCACTAATTGATTCTACTTATTATGGAAAATCATGTTTTAGGTCTCACTTTTTGAACTAAGAATGAAACTTGACATAAACCACTTTTGCTATTTTTCAAAAATTCTCAATATCTTATTTTGAAGATCAGTACGGCATAAATGGTAGTCGACTAGCACAAGAATTAAAATAAAATTGAATGGATGAAAAACATCATTGTGCGTGGTGAAAGGGCGCGTCAGAAATCATCCAGCGCCCATAATCTGGACGCTGGCGCGTCAAAGGGTTAAATATAGAGACAAAAAGTGAAGAACTCAATGGTGATTTTTAAAAGACATTCAATGACTCACCATCTCTAATACCGTGTTTTTCCCAATCGGAGGAGAGTATCCATCGTTTTCCACTGCACTCATTCGTAGCGCTTCCAGTCTTCTATTGTATTTCACAATATAATCCAAAAATTGTTTCTTGTTGCTGGCCCTGTATGCTGTTTTCACCAATGCTATGTGCAAATTCTCATACATGTTTGAACTGTATTCAACTGGAGCTCCAGAACGACGAATTGAAGAGGAATAATGTTTCATGGCATGAATCTTGACTAAATTGAAATTTGATTTTTGCCACGTTCCTAAGTGAATTCGGAATATTTGTACCGCCCTGAAGCAAACAATGAATACTTAAGAATCAATATAAATACAAACACATTTCTAAGTAATGCACGTTGCGATATGAGTTCACATTGTACAATTGTATTGCCATTATTGTAAGGATTCAAGTATTACATTAATGTTTTGGAATCCATCAAACCACCTTTGAGATTTTTCAAATACTTTAGTACAAGCATATGTTTCTATTTGTTTTAATTTCAATTTTAAGAGTAACAAAATTTAACTGGTACAATAATCACCTTTTCATGCAGGCATCCATTGTTGTAAGAGATTCCTCGGAGAATTCTTTTGAACGACAAGCTAATTGATACCATTGTAAAAAATTTACAACAGCGTCAATGAAGTAGTTGGGAAATAGTCCCAACATGCAAAAAACAACCACCTATCCATACAAAGGCTCAATCGTTAGCCAATAAAAATAGTCATTACAATTATCATCCGTCTTTGAATATTATGCATCCACACTTTGAATAAGACTATAGATATATTATAAAAAACACCAAATTCATCGAGTATTGAATTTAGAAAGTGGTATTGAGGATCAAATTGAACTAACCTGCATTACGCAACGATGTTCAAATGCTGCAAAATTAGCATTGGAAGTAAAGTATCCTCCTTTGTCAGTTCCAGGCACCCGAAATTGAAAAAAACGTGCAGACTCTTTGATTACTAAAAGCCTTCTATCCATTTCAAGAAGAGGTGGGTTTTCCAGTTCTTTAGAAACGCTTTGCAGTATGTCCATAAGAGTTTTGAAGATGCCCAAGTCGGCTTGGTGTAACATGTCAACATTAATTGCAAGATAAGGGTTTCCAAACTCCGTATCTCCTCCAGCAAAATCCCATAGCGCACACTATTCAACAGTGAACACGAATTAGACATTTTTCCAACTAAAACATTCTTTTTGCTAATACTTAAAAAATGTAGTTTTGTAATATAAAAAACTGCACATTACACAATATAATGATTGTAAATTTGGAATGTGAATTTCATGTAATTTTTGTTGTTCATGTAGTGTACTCTAAAGATTTGGAAATTATCAATTTCTCTATTGCTAATTTTTATTTTATTTTTTCAATGTAGCACAGAACTTGTTTGCTCTAAGCCCATGCAGTTTCTATAGATGTAGAATTTTAACTTTATGACCAATTCACATTATCCAGAACACTGTAATCTAAATTTGAATATTTAAAAGTAAATCAAGTATAGAATGAATGAATTATTTTTCTTCACTCTAAATATTATCGTTTTGAAAATAACTAAATAGCTTTTCGATACATTATATTAGATCATTCATTTACAAAAAAATTAGATGAAATCCCAAAACAATACATAAAGGTAAAACCCCCTATGTACAAAAATCCAAATGCGAAGAATATTACTGTAACAAGTTCTGGATGAACAATCAAATTGAAAAAAATCAAATGAAATACTACTATTCTAATTTCAATTTTAAAAATTGGACTAGAACATTTTGAACAAAAATAAAAATCTGTTAGTTTCACCGTGAATTATATATATATGTGAACAAATTGAAACTCTATATGATTCTAACAAAAAAGTTTACCATAGCATGAATACACTGACCTCCACTGGATGATAAGATCTACTAATGCTATCCCTAATATTTTTGTTATAAACTTGAAAGTTAGTATTAAAAATTCCTTTGGCATTGATTTCAAACAGAATATTAACATTGGTTGAATAAAATTTTTGAATTTTTTGTTGAAATGAGATACTCCTGATGCGGTGAATTTTAGAAATTTCCACAGCTACCAATGTTGGTAGATTTTGAATAACTTTTTTCCGGTGAATCTTTTGGTCTTGAAATTTGGCATACATATAACTAACTTAAAGATAAGTCTTTGGTATAACTTTCGTGGTAAAATACCAATTTTTGAGCCGTCGGGAGGCTTTCAAAGTGGGCAGACTTGAATTTTTTTTTCACTGCGAAACCAAAAACGCCATTCTACCTTGGACTCCAGTGTACAAGAGATAATTGCAGTCAAATGTGAGGTTTCTTTAAATAGTACAGAATTCCCTTGGGCCTTGAGGGGTTAAAGAAATAGTATTGACAACTATAAATTCCACTTGTGACTTTTCAATGGTTGAAAGGTTTGTAAGCAAACCAACAATTTTAGGGCAGGGTTTCTAAGATGTAACCTTCTTATGTTGTAACCTTCTTATGTTGTAACCTAGCATTTCACATCCTTGAATGCTCTTCTCATGATTCTTCCATTCCATCTTCAAATAATGTGATGTAACGTAGCCCTTTGTGTCTTATTTGATTTAACAACGTTTCACCTCAAACGTAACCCGTAGAGCGGAGAGAATTGGAGCTTTTGTATTTTTTTCTTTAAGCACATAGAAATAAAGATGCCATATCAAGTTTATTACAATTATTTTGGTCAAAAACATTATTTAATTATATTTTGTAATGTTCAAATTGGTATTTGCTGTCAAGAGAAAAAAATATTCAAGAAGAAAATGAATAGAAAGAGGAGAAAATGATGATAAAAACCAATAGAAACTGACATTCTTTTTGGAGTTAAGCTTAATCCTTCAACGTGCAAGAAGCCTTGTGGGGCCATGTTCGGTAGTTTTTTTTATTGAAACGCTCATTTACACCTAATTCCTAATTTCAAATGAAAACGGTCCGAACTACGAAAGTGTGGAAATTATCTCTTTCTTTCTAGTCTAATTTGCTCAACATTCTTGGAAATTATGAAACTTGCGTTTCACTAATATTCTAATAAACAATGCATTTGTTGTTCATCATTGTTATCTACAGTTTTCCTAAAAATCTAAGACTATTTAAAACATTTTTGAAATTACAAATAGTGTTACAAGAGAGAAGCTTTGAAAAATATTATAAAATTTATCATGATTTAAATAATTGTGAAAAATTAAGTGTTGTTCGCTTGAACAATAAAACATAAGTTGCGTAATATCAAAATTATAATAATAATAATAATAACATATGTTTAAAATGTGAGCAAGTGTTGAGGTTAGACCAGGTAAATGTAGTGTGTCAGTTAAACATCAATGAAATAAAAGTGGAGATAAAAATAATAATTCTAGTACACTAAATAGGTAGATTAGTGTTAGATAATTATAAAATTTGAAAATATTATAGATTTTTACTCTCGACAAAAAAAATTACGAAATACATTGATTCCAATACTATTGAAAGATCCCATCTAGCTTGACCAATATAGAGGGTAAAAAAATTGGGCAACAGTAAAAATTTACAACATCTTTATGTAAATTAGGGTATCTAACTTACAACATGTTTATGTAAATTAGTGTATCCATGCCAGCTCAAGAGAACTGCGGAGTGCGGACCGACATGCTACAACTGGCAACTGAAAGCTGGCAGCTTGGCCGCCGTCATTCCCATGCACTGCCGCACCTTCAGTTCAGTATCACGTCCTTGCTGTGTCACGTTTCGCGGAGCGTCTGATTTCTTCAGTGACGTTTTCACTCTCAATTTGACTCGCGAGAACGAGGAGTGGAAGTGCGGGCGGCGAAGGGGTTCGGGGAGCCGCAGGGTAAGAAGAAAGGCGCTGAAGTTAGTAGATGTCACAATTTTTTTTGAGAATGAACGTGTTGATGGAAGATCAAATGGTGTCAGTCTGTTTTTTCTCAAGACGTTACGAACAGACCGAGGCATTGCATAGTTGCGTCTTTCCTACAAATTTGTTAGTTATTTACTTCATAGAGAAATTCGGAGCTGGAGTGTGAAAGCTCTATTGTAGAAGTTCACTCCTGCCCAGTCGAAAGCTCTCCCGAAAGCCTCGCCCTGTCAAGGGGAGTTCTTTCTCGTCATAAAGTGGCACTGGTAAACTGACATCCAGAGGTATCTGGCAGGTGTGGCTTATGAATTGGCTGAGAAGGAGGTGTGGTGCATCGAGGATCAGAGCATTTTTGATCAAGTTTACTCTCTTGTCAGGTAGGGCTTAGCTCTGGCTTTGACACATGTGTCTTTTATTTCACGTCTTAGAGGGTTTAGGGTTTAGGGTCTTAGAGTCACCTGCGAGAGGGAGCTTGGTTGAGAGCCTATGCTCCAATTTTGCAGTGCTTAACCCTTCTATTGCGGCAATATCATATGCGTCGGGTGAGTCAAGCGAGGATGCCGCATATATGCTGCAGCAGATGCAATCGCACCGGAATGCATTGAAGATATACTCTTACTTCTTGCACTTCATCCTCGTTGTGGAGGAAGCTGCAGAGCCAGAGCCAGCGACAACAGTTCCTTCTGGAAAGGTATGTCACCAACTATTTTTAAAGTGATTTTGTCTGCCTATTTAGAGCTTGCTTCTGGGTTTTACCATTCCACTCACAGGTTCCTCAATGATGGACAAATCTGTTCCTCGGAGGTGCAGGTTCTGTGGATCTGTTGTTCCAACATGGCACTTGCTCAATTTTGATGCTTAACCCTGAAAGGACTAAGGGTCAAATTTTTTGATCTTGAAGATGAATTTTTTTGCAAATACACCCAACTAAGAAAATGAATTTTATCAAGTCTAGTTTGCACTCTACCTTTCAAATCTTAAAAACTCCAAGTATTCAGTATTTATTGCTATTTGCAAGTTTTGTAGCTCAAGGTTTAATTACACTAGGTCAAGGTTTGAATTGATGTTCACCTTTTGAATTTCAAACTTCACTTATGTGTTGTCCTTGTCTCTTATCTGCAGGTCCGTGAGATTTGCAAACCTCTCAAGAAAGTTTTGAACATCCATTCGATCAGGAGGATAAATGTGATACACGAGGTTGAGCATATTGGAGAACCCACGCTACACGACGTGCTAGGGACGGATGTAGGATCCGGCTCTTCCTCGGAGGAATAAATCTTTGAATCGTTTATTTGTACATAAACATGTATCATTATGTAAATAAGTGTTAATCTTGAGCTATGGGGACAATTCATAGACTTCATTTGATACATCCCAGTACGCTTGTGATAGATTTTACTTCGAGAATGCGTGTGCTATGTAATGTCTGCTAGTGGTCCAAATACATTGTTCTTGGTTACACATTTCAGTATCGGTTCCATTCTAAATATCACCTTTAGCTCAGCTAAATTCATCATGATTTTGAGTGAACATTTTCCTAGGCAGTCATACATGGACTTGGTGTCAGAATCTAGTAAAATAATCTGTGTGCTCAGGATTCATTTTCTGCTTTGGGTTTTATGTTGCAGAACACAGTGCTAAGGTGACAGCTGGGCCTATTAAGGACTTGATTGCCCACAGAGAGCACATGTACTTTGTTGTGCAGTCCTTTGAGATGGTAGCACTCATTGCCAAATAATTAACTTGAAGCTTGAAGCTTGAAGCTTTTTATTTTCACGTTCATACGATCTTCTGTGTTTTATTCCAGCCGATTCAATATATTTTGACCTGCTCAAAGACACCGCAGCTTCATCTGTAAGGTTTTTTTTTTTGCAAGTTCAGGATAGATGCCACAATGTTGCGGGCTTCAATGGATCAGGATGCTGGACGTCCTTGTGTGGACTCGTTGTCTTATCATTCTAGCTTTAGTCGGCGACCTGAAGAAAACATAAGTCAGTCACTTCAGGTTGATGCTACAGCAAATGATGGAATGTGCAATGATACGTGCAACAAACTAGATGAAAGAAATAGAAGGGATGCTTCTCCACTAGATGTATCTGAAGTGTTGCGGCGTTGGACAAATGCGTTACAACGCATCCACAAGCAAGCTCTTCGTTTGGTACTGATTTAAAACCGCCACCCTGAATTAAAAGTGTTCTGAGTTTTCTTATGGTATAATCCAATCTGAAATGCTAGATTCTTACCTTCCAGTTCGGCAGGTTCTCTTTATTGTCCTAAATGTACTACCTCGTCTTTATTAAAATTTCTAGTGGTGCGCATTTTAGGAGCAAACTGTGAGCTCCAGCACAAACAACTTCTTAGTTCTCTTCTTTCAGAGACTGTACGTTCATGTAAGAATCGTATTAGTGGGTCTTCTCTTGATGCTTCACTCTTGGTGGGATGATTAAGGCCCAGACAAATAATGGAGCTGGACAAATAATGTAAGTTAGTGATATCATCTTTTCACCAAGCAAATTCAGGTTACAAGCTCTATTTGTTTGACATCTTGAAACAGTTTTATACCACTTAGCATTATCTCTATACTCAGATTATAGCCCTAGTCTTTGACATATATGCTTCAACTAACCAACTGTAGTAAAAGTTTGCGGGTTTTCTGAAATATGTTGGATAATGTTGTAGGTCCGAGATTACGTTTCTATTCTTGAAATGGACCTTGAAACTTCAAAGAACAGGACTTTGCAGATTTTGGCTTTCTATCAGGTAATTTAGCATGCGGATAATGTTCATTGTTGTATTTTTTGAAGTCATTTGAGAGGCCCCAATGCCGATATAGACTCCAAGCAATGATGCATTGCATGCACTGGTACTTGATAGCCATGGAATATATTTTGAACTAGTTGTTAGTGACGATGGCGGGAAGTGAGGAATAACATCTATTGAGGTGAAGCTGTTGACAGTGATAGATTGTTGAATTTTGAGATTCAACTAAGAAATTGAGTCCACTATGTTGATTAAATGCTTTTGATGTCACTTGGATGCAAGAAGTATGGTCTCAATAGAACTTCTCTTTTCACGTTTTTGGTTTTTTTCAAATGGCTTTTCAAACATAAATGTCTTAGATATTTACATATTAGCTTTTTGAATTGATATATAAGTGATTTAGTTGATCAAATTGATTAATTTTGTTGAGCATGTGTGACAAATTAATGTTGAACTAATCACTTGTTGTTTGGTTTTGTCTTTCTTCTATCGTGTAGGTGGCGAAACGGCACTCTCAATTGAAGATGTTACATAATAGATTTTTTAAAGAGACGTGTTTGAAACAATGCATTGTGAAAAGCCAAAGTTTGTAAGGCATTGAATTGATTTAATCTAAGTAAATACAAATACTATTGCTTGCCAATTGGACTAGAGGTTGCATTTTAGAGGTAGCAACTATGTACAAGTGAATGTTTTTTTTAATAGGAATATATATTTTTTGTGTCTCTTCCCGCATTTTTGTACTACAAATGCATTTTCTGTTTGTTATATATATTAATATGAATTTTTCAATATTAATATTGAAATAAATGGCATCATTCAAATGAATTTGGAAATTTACACATTAAAATTGCAGTACTGCATACAATATTTTTGTAGTACAATAATAATTTGTATGTGATACAACAATTTGATGTGAAATGCGTACAACTACAACAACTTTACAGTACGATTCTAGTACTATTAATGCATATAAGAAAAATCTTTTATGTGCAAGCACAACATACAACATTGTAGTATATTAGCAACACACTAAGCACAATATTTTTGTATGTATGTCTTTTAAGTTCATAGGGTTATTACAGTACACTATAAATACAATTTTTTCATATGTAGGCAGTAATGTTGTTTAATGTAATGAGTACCACAATTTAGTAAAGTTTATGTACAGTATCATAATTGATTTTGTAGCGTTAGTATATTGCATTTATACTCCACAGCAGTACAACAAAAGTATATGCTTAATACAATTTAATTGCAGTACTGCACAAGTATGAATTTTATCACCTACTGTTAAGTGGCTCCATGAGCATTGATGCAGTACTGCAAATGTATTGAAAAAAGGGGTCCCATTTCCGTGATGCTACTAATAATTATTTTTTCAGAATACTGTGGAAAAATTCATCCAAATCGGATGAAGTTTTGTTCAAATTGAATGAAAGCTTGTTAAAATGGATTTTTTATCAAAATGGATGAGTGTACCCACGCCATTCACCCACCCACAGTATATGATGATTTCCGTGTACCGATTGGAGTTTTTGAAGTGCACTTTATAACTAAGATCCTTGGTGGGTCAGTGCAACATGAAATGTGGCATAAAAATTTCACAAATCATCCCCTTTCGAATTGGTTCACACATGGATGAAGTGAACTTCCCATAAAATCTATAGAAAAAAATCCACATTGCAAAAAGTGAATGACGAATGAAAAAACAAAGTTTGATTCTATACATTATTTAGAGAATTGATGATTGGGTGCAAGGTTTTTTTTTTCCACTGTGGTAGTGCTCCATGCATGCAATGGAGTGTGGTCCCTCCAGATTTGAACCATTGTGACTGTGCTATGACATTTGAGTCTAGCATCATGATGCCTAAAAAGAAAAACCCTGGTTTGACGTTTAGGGATTAAGGCTCTTGTGACCATTGAAACTAATTTAATAAATATGAAAATTTATACATAATGTAGAAAATTCATCATTAGTTAAAAAAAACACTCGCAAACAACAAAGATGAGTTGATGCTTGTATCTGACTCTTTGAAGTCATGTCCCTATAGCATAAGTAAACAATCTACGAGACAATCTACCTTCAACGAAGGATTACAACCTTGAAGGAATAGTTTTAGTACACTATACTGGCACTTTTTATAGAATTGAAGTGGAATGAGCATGGAGTAAGGTCCCCCTACTTTACTTCTTTCATATTGTAGTTCTTCAAGTCTTCCAATCATTAGTCTTGAAAATCTACCTTCTTCCAAATCACAAATAGCTATGTGACATAGTTGTAGTAGTGTAATTTATTTTGTCATGCAAAAAACACATGCCATAAACCAATTGGATTGAAATAGATGAAGTAAAAAGTTTTTGGTAAAATGGAGGGATAAAAAATTGTGTTAAAACATGCAATTATGGTGTTTGGCTAGAGAGAGACTCTTCATCAATTAAGGATCACAATTCTTAAACAATAGTTTGTCAACATTAAGAAATAGAATACAAGTTTGATACCCTCATAGATGTTATAAAGTTAGTATAGAAGTTTAATGACCAACACATACGAATGCTTAACCAAATGTTGAAACACGTCTTTCTATGCAGTGATATACATTCAATGCCAACATTATGTGGTCCACGCTAATTTCATATGGTTCATTCTATTTACTATCTACACTATTCTAAAATTTACACTATTTTAAGTTTAAATGTATTAATTCCTAAAGAAATATTTATCCTCAATATAGTAAATACAAAAGGTACAGTGAGATTTTTTTCTTGAAACAATTTGTTGATTAAAGGTCAAATTGGTATATTAACTACAAGTATCATTTTTTGGTAGCTAGTATATGTGAAAATATATTCGTTGCAAGAAGATTCAAACTAGTGAACAAATAAGGCTAAACAATTTTCATTAAGATTGTTACAAGGTTCATCATCAATTAATTATTTTTCTAGCAATGTTTTATTACAACTACTGACATACAATGAGCATTTGAAGGATCTATGAGCATATCAACAATTATGTTTTCATTGTGATTAAGTGTAGAAAAATAAGTTCTAGGATCTCTAATACCTTCAATACCATTCTGAAGGTACTTGAATTGTATTATTTATAAAATACTCATATTTTAAATACCAAAAATACCTTACTTAGTCATTATCATCCAACAACAATTTTTATAATTTACACAACTCTTCCAAAAATTTATTATTTTGTTCAACTAATACATAAATGTACTACGAACCAAAGGAGTCTTGGGGCTTTGGTGGAATAGAACCATCACTACCACAAAGAGCAGTGTATTTGTCTTTGCGTGTGTAATTTGTACACTCAAATCCCAAAGTTTGTGATAAAAGTCGCTGAATATAATTAGCAACTTCAAAGGAAGATTTTCCACCGGCACACGTAAGATCAGGTGGTAGTTCATCAAGAAATGTAACCTAATTACACAATTTTAATACACAACTAAGTAAAAGAAAGGAAATATTTCAATATTTTTTGAGTTTTTAAAATATCAATGAATATGTATGAAGATTTTAATTTGGAGTTAGTATCTTTAACCCTTTAAGGTCCCGATTCAACAGCGTTTTCAAATATTCGTTATAAAATGTTCGATAAAAGTTTAAAATGGAGTTGATGTACAAAACAAAGTTATAAATGTCAATGCGAAGATAACATCTGTACGGTTGGATTCTTCATAATTTTTATTAATAATTTTAAATTAATTTTGCAAGGTTTTCTCTTGAAATTCAATTTAAAATCCAAAATTAACATTAAAATTTAAAAAAAAATTGTAATGAAATTGGAATAACATGCACTACAAGATGGTATGGTTTTCATTATTTGATTTTACTTATTATGGAAAATCATGTTTAAGGTCTCACTTTTTGAACTAAGAATGAAACTTGACATAAACCACTTTTGCTATTTTTTAGAAATTCTCAATAACATATTTTGATTATCCGTACCGTACAAATGGTAGTCAACTAGTACAAGAATTAGAAAAAAAATGGATGGATGAAAAACATCACCGTAAGCGGTGAAGGGATGCGTCAGAAATCATCCAGCGTCCAGAATATGGATGCTGGAGCGTTAAAGGGTTAAAACATATTTATAAAAAAAATTAAATGAATATTTTTATATTAATAAAATGTCATTATATAATACATAACACATTTATATGATATACAAATTAATTAGATATGATTGAACATACTTCATAAACTGGGTTTGGATTCATGAAGAAATAAAAAGGATCTAAGCTCTTCCAACCACGTGCACTTGTTCCATGAAACATACTCATTTTAGTGTTCATTGCCACCGGAACCAAATGATTAGAAAGTTCAGTGAAAAGCGCACTAAATCGTAGTAAATATGGCTCACGGCAAGTAGTGCCTTCTGGGCATATTGCCAAATCTCCTTCGTGTAAGAGAGTTCTTATGTTTGCTGCATCCTTTTCTCTATCTCGTTTAAGAGGAACTGTTTTAATTGGAGATAGAAACTCTGACAAGTGGCTTATACTATATGTAACAGCTGTTACACGTCGCCTTAAAGCAACACCCACCATTACAGGGTCTAATAATGTCCGGTGAGTGCATACATATAAATATCCTTTTCCATCAGCATGTTCATGTTTGGATGGAGGATTTCCGTGAACAACCACATAAACTCCCAAAAACTTATACACAAATGTTAATAAACTTATTGGCAATACAATACCTACAATAATTCGGAAAATAGCTAAAATTGCACCAATTGGATACCAAAGTAATATTAAAAGTGCAATACTTGCTGTTGGTCTTTGCACTAAGCGACCATCATGAAATATAATTGAGTTCATTAAGCTATCTTTCGGAGCTGCCGCAATTTTTTCATCTGGAACAACAATATATGCCTCCTATACAATCCACAATCCACTATTTAATCATTAGCAAATTTAGACATAAAAATAAAATTCATTCACATAATATGTATATAATCATAATAGTGAAATAATTACAATAATTACAATTGTGAAACTTCTATAATATTTACTATCTATTCATATAAAGTGTACCTTGCAAAGAGACATGAAATAGTAGTCTGAATGGCGATCTCCTAATCCAACATCAGGAAAATTTGAATCTTTGAATTCTAACCTTAATACCTCTTCTTTAGTTTTTCCTACCAAAATACCTGGACTAGCTATCAAACCAGTAGCTATTCCATTATATATATGAAGTTCGGTGCCCAAGACTTTGTCCACTCCAAGATAAGTTTTGGCAAAAGGTTCAACCATCACTCTTGGTGTTGCTGTCAATATGTATCTTTTTCCAAAAGAAGAAAATATTTGCCATGTCTCCGGATGCACATCTTCACCATAAAACTTAGGCAAGGTTCCACGTGCTATTGCTTCAATGTCACTAATTTTAAGCCCCGCAAAAGTGATGAAAATCAATACACGAATTCCAATTGATTCTGAAATAAAATGATAAAGGAACCAACACAAAGGAGAAAATAACAAAAGAAAGAATGCTCTAATAACACCTCCACCTTCAAATGCAACCAACATAAAATATGGAAATGAGCTACATCCACGAAGGAGTGTTCCGTCTAAATCAGACGCCACCGTTTGCTTTGATCTACTTTCATAATTGCAGCTATGAATAGAATCATATGGTTCTATTCTGAAAGAATCTCCTCGTGTCTGAAGCTTTACATCTGCATTTCCAAAAAATATTGCAAAACCTAAAATTAAAAAATATATTTTTTGAGTACATGTTCAGATTTGATTAAATAATATTTGTTTTTATAATTGTTTAGTACACCATTTATACGTATTAAACCTATTTCAAACGTCTTTCATTAATTTTGCTTACATGGCTCTTTTCCAGCTTTCTCCATATTGAGTTTTGTAGTGTTTGCTCATTCTTTTGTGATTCTTAGGGTTTAAAACGTGAAGATTGTGGCATTGTGGTAGTAGCAATAGTGAACGTTCTACAACCTTCCCGTCATTTGTTTCAAGCTCCCTGACGAATCACCTTCCACAACACCTCTTTTAAATGAGGTCATTATATTGTAATTCATGTTCTATAACACTATTAAATTTTAGAAATAAACCATTTTACATTATAATTTTTTGTATCATAGTTTTAAATTAATATAATCATTTGTTAATATTTTCTACTAATAAGGTGTAAGTGAAGCACTTGTAAGGCAAAAATGCCACAGAATGAAAAGGTTGTTCCATTTTAACTTTTTATGAATACCTACATATTGGAAATAGTAGAATAAAGTTTTGCTTTGTTTTCAACCACCATCAAAAAAAATGGCAATAATTATGTTGAGAAAGAAAATTCATTGCCACTGAATGTAGTACAAAGCTGCAATTAGGTCAAAATTGATTTGTTTTGCTTGTATAATTGTATACACCTACACAATAGTCTTATATCATGTTTATAAACATCACAAATATTTTTTTAGTTTATAAGTTTAGATAAAATTTGATGAAAATCCAAAAACCCTCAATTTTTCTTGAATATCAATACAATGTCATCATACCAAATATTTAATAAATTATTTTCAACATATTATTTAGCTCATTAGATTTTTATTGTTGTACGTAAATTTGTGAAGTAAATTCATTGAAGAGTACCATACTAAAGAAAAATCAAAATTTTAATTGAAGGTTTAAAAATGAGAGTTTTGGAACGAAGAAAAGAAAAACAATTCTTCCTTTCTACCTAAAAAAAATAAGATGATATTGTATTTTTCTTGATTGCGTTATAATGGAAACCTTTTCATATATATTTGCACCTTTTCAAAGTTTAATTCATCTTTTATGCACCCCTTGGTTTGCAAACATACCTCTTCAATGATTAAATCATTTAGTGATAGAAGTCCATAGAATTTCTATATAAATTTTGACGTTCTAAAGATTATTATTAGATAATGTTTTTAAAGATATCATAAAATGCATATCAAATTTTAGAAAAAATTATATTTTGTATTGCCCCACTATATAAAATCTCAAGTCCATCACAACAAGCATAAAAACATAATGAGAAGTTACTATTTAAATTATATTTAAAAATGTTTTGTGCATGAAATAGAACATCAAATTACAAGTAAATAATTTATTTTAGTTTAGTTTTTCAGTTTTCACACTATTTAATTGAATTTTAATTAATTTAGTCTTTTTTGAAACATTTTGAAATTTATATAAATGAAAATCTAATAAGTCAATATTTTCCTAATGGTATTTATTTATATCAATAAAAACTCATAAATCAAAAATAAATCAAAAATTTATATAATTAAAAAATTCTTGAACAAATTTTTTTAGTGGGTTAAAAGCTGTGAAGTTAATAATTTGTTGTGTATATTTAAACCTTAAAAGCCCGAGGGGTAATGGAAAAAACATAGATGTGTTATAATATGTGCCTTTCATATGTTTGATGTAGTTTAGTTCAATAGACAAAATCATCTCTACAAATCATCCACATAGTTAGACTTCCAAAAAACTTTAGATCTATTTTTAATAAATTTAAGAGCAATATCCTTTGAAAATTTGTGTAAATTATAGTTTTCATATACAGAGTTTAAAAGTTAACTTGATTAGTTAAATTTGGTTTACCTATTGCAAACTTCAGAAAAAAATAAAAAAAAATGATGGTGGGAACGTCATTACTTTCTCCATAAAGGAGATTTAATAACACTAAAACAATGTTGAGGTGATCCACTTTGAATTTTTTTCCGTGGTGGAGTTTAACTTAGCCATTGACATAGTTCAAATTGCATTGGAAAGTAGACTTGATGTAGTATTCTAAAATAATTTTTATTTTCTCAAAAACTTATATCTTTTTCGGGATACTCGTTAAAATTGGGCAGCAATCCAAAAATGGTCTCTTGGAAGCTTTGAGGTTAAAGAATTTAGACTAAAAAGAAAGACCTCTATTAGTGATATGAAAATATTTTGTGTTTATGTGTTCATCAAATTTCGTACATGGATTTCTAAATTTCTTCAATATACGTTGAGGTTTTTGTAATAGATAACTTCTTTGTAATTATTGATGCCACACTATAATTTAGTAGAGATTCTGAAAGATTGATCTTTGGGCACCAACAAATAGTGTTATAAAACGATGCCCAAGGTCCAAAGTGGCACTAACTTGGTGACATGGGCCTTGAATTTGGCATCATACTATGACACTATTCCTTGGTGCCCAATGACCACCTTTATACTAGTGACATTTTTGCATATTTGCTTTCTACTTATAAGTTGTTACTAAATGAATAATTTACAACTGTACAAAGGGACTTCCCCGTTTATTTAAGTTTTTTTAAAATGTAAGCAAATCAATTTTATATGTACATGACGTGTATCACTTATGTTAACTCCTAAATGCTCAAACGACCATTTTCTGGTTGTTTTCTAAATTTAACAGGCCGCTTGGAATACAAATATAATTTTTTGAAAAATAAAAATAAAAATACTACATCAAGTCTACAGTTTTCTAACGCAATTTGAACTATGTCAATCTAACTAAAGTTAAAATCCACTTGGGAGAATTTTTCAAAGTGAATCACCTCAACATTATCTTAGTGTTATAAAATTTGCTATTCGGAGAAAGTAATGTTCCCTTCATCATTTCTTTTGCTTTTTTGAAGTTTACAATAGAAAAACCAGCTTTAGACAATCACGCTAAATTTTGAACTCTAAACGTGAAAATTAAAATTTACACAAATTGTCAAAGGTTAATGCTTTTAAATTCATTAACCCCTAAATGACAGAGGGGTAAAGGGCAAAACCTAAATGTGTTATAAAATGTTGCTTCTACAACTTTAATGAAGTTTGGTCCAAAAGAGAAAATGAGAAGCACAATGTTTAGTAATTATCTGTATGGTCAAACTTTCAAAAAATGTTTTAGATACTCATTAAACGAATTTAGAAGCATTTATCATTGAATATTCACCAAAACTACAAATTTTATTTTTAGAATTTGAAATTTGGTATGATTGGTTGAAACTAAACATTCTATTCTAAAGTTCCAAAAAGAATTTTTTTAGATAGAGGGAACATCATTACTTTCTCGAAATAGTAAGCTTTGAAACACTAGGACAATGTCGAGGTGTTTGTCTTTGAAAATTTCTCCTTGATGGAGTTTAACTCGGATTGACATGATTCAAATTGGGTTGGAAAGTAGACTTGATTTACTATTTGAAAATATTTTTTATTTTTTATTTATTTTTTCATTGCGGGCAGCCCATAAAAAAGGGCAGCGACCATAAAATGGTCGTTTGGTCACTTAGGGGTTAAAAAGAATCTAAAGTTATTTTTGGAAGTTTAATCGTATAGATAATTTGTATAGAGAATGCCCTGCCTACATAACATTGAGTAGCCTTACAGGTTGCTGCCGTCTCCTAGATGGAACGATGTGGAATATCCCACATCATTTTATCCTCCCAATGAAATGATGTGGGATATTCCACATCAAATCAGTAGCTATGGGGGCACGTGGCATTAAGCAAGAGCAATCAACCATAGTGAGCAGTATTCAAAAGCACTCACTCAATCACAATTTTGTCGAAACTTTGTTGAGAGTCCAAAGAAAATTATTGAAAATAGGCAATAAAATATAGTTTTCATTTTTTATGAAAAGAAATCGACGGCCTCTCGACCGTAGTTTAGGTTTCCATTCTCATCGAACCAAGACCTCCTCTCGAGAGGCCGTCACCTTGGTCAAAAAGTGTTGCCATGTAAGCATTTTGGAGGTCTACGGCCTTTGGACTTTGGTCTCTAGTGTGAAGAGTCAAGAGGCCGAACCCATGGTTTCTTGCAATTTGATTGGTGGAAATTGACGGCTTCTTGACCTTTGGCCATAGTGTGAAGGGGCCCTCAATTGCACGGCCTCTCGACTTAGACAGCCATAGTGTGAAGCGGCCCTAAGAATTCTGAATTTTATAATACCAAGGCTTAGCACTCTGTTCTTTGCCTGGAGAAGAATACGTACTGTACAGTGGGGTCCAAGGTAGAATGGCGTTTTTGGTTTCGCAATGGAAAAAAATTCAAGTCTGCCCACTTTGAAAGCCTCTAGAGAGATCAAAATTGGTATTTTACCTTGAAAATTTTACCATGAACTTGAAATCAATTTGTTAGTATGCCTACCAAATTTCAAAGCCAAATAATTCACCAAAAATAATTTATTCAAAATCTACCAATATAGGTAGCTGTGGAAAAAGTTTCACTCCTACCAACTTCGACAGCCTCCCGAGAATTGAAAACAAATTTCCTTTTTTTTTTTTTTTTTTGGTAGAAACCAATTTGTGTTAGTAATATATGGTAAATATCTCATGTCTAAAAGATTAGTGAAAAAAAAGATATTCCCAATCTACCAACATGTGTAGTTGTGGGAAACAACGGGGGAAACCATTTCATTGCTACCAACTTTGACTACTATGTTGGTAGATTATGAATAACTTTTTTTTGGTGAATCTTTTGGCCTTGAAATTTGGCATACATATAATTAACTCAAAGATAATTCTTTGGTAAAACTTTCGTGGTAAAATACCAAATTTTGAGCTCTCGGGAGGCTTTCAAAGTTGGCAGTATTCAAAGTTGGTAGCAATGAAATGGTTTCCCCCATTGTTTCCCACAACTACACATGTTGGTAGATTGTTAATATCTTTTTTCCCATTAATATTTTGGTCTTGAAATTCTTATCATATGTTGTTCCAACCTCTTCTTTGAACCATAAAGAGGTTTTTGTTCCAAGAATTTCATGGCAAAAAAAAGAAATTCAATCTTTGGGAGGCTGTCAAAGTTGGCAGCAGTGAATAACTACCAATGTTGGTAGATTTTGAATAACTTTGTTTTAGTGAATTATTCGGCTTTGAAATTTGGTAGGCATACTAACAACTTGATTTCAAGCTCATGGTAAAAATTTCAAGGTAAAATACCAATTTTTGATCTCTCTAGAGGCTTTCAAAGTGGACAGACTTGAATTTTTTCCAAAAACGCCATTCCACCTTGGACCCCACTGTACTGTACATCGACAACGAGATCGACATACTCCTGAAGAGCATCAGTTACAAGCCGCAAAATTTTGTATATCAATAAAACAATTTACAAGCATCAATTGGTTGTCTCACACCAATACCGTACTCTACTCCATCAATTTTTCTTTTTGTTTCTGTTAACGGTCACAATCTCTGGACCGGCATGTATCTGTATCTAATCTGTACACAAAAATGAGGCTGTACAAACATGCACAAAGAACATGTAATGAACAAAACTGGGATCGTCGATCTCGATCAGGTTCGACGATCGTGCCAGAAGACGGAGCGAGGCATATGGAGGTCTCGTTGGAGGCGACGAAGCACGTCATCAGGTCGAAGGTTGCGCCCCGCCACCACCACTTTCCTGGTCCATTGATCGGCGGTGACATTCTCCACGCCGGCCATGTCGTTCAGGCACTCCAGCACTCGGTGCTCGCAACTGTCGCAACACAGCTGCGGAACGTACAATTCAACAACAGAATCATCAGCTGGCTCGTGTTCCAGTCTAACGAAAACGGGGTAGCCGTGGTGGTGTCCATTGTGAGGGTAGTCTGGATTGCGCCACCAGGGTACAGTTGCCGGATCCTCCCGTCGAAGAACCACCTGTTCTCGGGGGACGAGCCTGAGGACGTCGTCACGGCCGAGATCGGGGTGGTGGTGACGGAAGTCGCGCCGGTAGTACACGTCGTCGTAGAACGGAGGCTCTCGGAACGTCGTCGCGGGCACCAGCTCCTCGTACCTCGCATAATCCGGGTACGAAACGTAGAGAGGCTCACCGTAGTAGCCGCTCCACGCCATTTTAGTTGATTGTCTGACCTGTCCAACAAGTTGAACTCACTGGATCAAACGAACTGTTTCACGTTGAATGTCTGGTTTGAAACTAATGAAATTCTCGCTAGCTAGCTGTGGGCGAATTGTATGTCTCGGGAGTTGAATGCAAGTGAATAATGCTCCTAGACGTAAGTGAATGATGTTGTCTGGTTTGAAATAAATGAAATTCAAGCTCCTAGATCGATGTAACTGAATGATCGATGCTCCTAGACGAAAGTGAATGGTGTTCGAAACAAATGAAATTCAAGCTTCTCGATGTAAGTGAATGATGCTCCTAGACGTAAGTGAATGATGTTGTCTGGTTTGAAACAAATAAAATTCAAGCTCCTGAATGATGTAAGTGAATGATCGATGTTGTGAAGTGAGCCTGAGCGGTTGCTTTATATGGGAAAATAATCACGGACCCGTGAGCCTCGGTTTTCGTGCGTGCGGTGCAAGCTTCAAGGAAAAGCTAGTAACATCGATAAATCCATCAAGGCACAGACATTTGATCGAAGAGCTTCTGAAGGGACACGGTTACTTCATCATCCGCACTATTCTCCGTGACCACAATAGTTAAGTTAGATGGACATCATGTAACCGGTGATCGATTGAACGCTAACTTAGCTTGGCAATGCAGCTTCGGCAGAAGGTTTCAGAAAATTACTGTGGAGTGTGTTTGGAGCATTTAGATGATCCCATTCCGGCGCAAGTGGGACCACGCGGCGGCCTTGCCGTGACTGTCTGTGTCTGTAACTTATATATTATATTTAGTAATCACTGCATACCGATCGTCCGATACACACTGAGGGCCGCTTCACACTATGGCCGTCCAAGTTGAGAGGCCGTGGGATTGAGAGTCCAAACTTTGTTGAGAGTCCAAAGAAATCTACTGAAAATAGGCATAAAATATAGTTTTCATTTTTTATGAAAAGAAATCGACGGCCTCTCGAGCATAGTGACGGATCTTGTAAAATGTAGGACCCAAACTTCCTTCCGAGAGGCCGTCACCTTGGTCAAAAAGTGTTGCCATGTAAGCATTTTGAAGGTCCACGGCCTTTGGACTTTGGCCTCTAGTGTGAAGGGTCGAGAGGCTGAAACCGTGGTTTCTTGCAATTTGATTGGTGGAAATCGACGACATCGACCTTCGGCCATAGTGTGAAGCGGCCCTAAGTTGCTCTACCCCTGCCGCTTGTCGATGAAGTTGATCGTCTTTGTGTTTCATGTCTTGGTCCTGTCTATGATTGATGTTGTCGTTTGGCAAGGTCAATTGTCCTAAAACCACCAACTTAAGCAATTTGGCCTATTTTTGGCAGTGCTAAATTTGAAAAAAAAATATGACTGCATTCAAAATAGGTTTTGAGGAGGATTACAAAACTTTGCAACATCTAATTCGCATCTGTCAATTTTATACAAAATTCCAAAGTGGAAAGTAACCTATGACCCAAATCAAACCTCTAGATTTCCACATGTCCACACCATGTGGTACTAGCTTTCACTTATAATGATACCCAAAATCATCAACTATTTCTTCGCAATGCTTGGCGTGCCATTGGTCTACTTGAATAGAGAAATTGGTGGTTTTGGGTCTCAACTGTGGTGGCCCCAAGAAAAGTCTACATGTCATAATTGGGGGAGGTGGTGGGTTTAGGACATCCTACCTTACTTCAACTCACTTGAACATGAAGTTATGTGTTTACTACAAACTATATTAAAATTCACTACACGGTGAACCATTTTTACAACTTTTTTGTGTTTTTGAAATCTCATGATGTAAAATCCAAAATAGCTTGAATGACCTTGATTTAACTTGAAGAGGTGGCATGATCAACGAAGAGCTTGTAAAAAAAGAATTGAATGAAAATTCCTTCATTTACTCAATTATACTTTAGTTTAATTTGGATTAGTTACATCCATCTGCCAGTATATGGCTGCAACAACGTTTAACCCTTTAACTTCCCAACTCGACACTAATTTCAAAAGTGTGTTATAAAATGTTTGATGAATAACAAAAATGAAATTGATGTACTAAGCTAAGCTATAAATGTCAATTTGAAAAGCTGTACTGTTGCAAACAATGGGATGAAGGTTTATAGAGGACTATGGATTACTAGGTACCTAATCTATAATCGTCCAAATAAGCATTTGAGGATAGTTCTCATTATTAATTTGTGTTGATCTTTGTTGAATCTTGTTGGCATTTTGAAAGAGGATTTTAGATTTTTTTAACCTTTAAACGTCAAAAAAGCCACATGAGCTTTTTAGAAAGGAATAATTGAAAAAAGAGTAGTTTTTTAAAACCAAATCAAGTGAGGATTGGTGCGTTGGAAAGCTACTAAAAAAGCAATCTAAACTCCAATTTTGTACCTCATTTGAGAGATTATGAAATCATTAGTAAGCAATCAAAATTATCAAAATGAACAGGAGTTGAGGTTGGGGCCATTGCGATCGTTTTTTGAAAAGTGCTACAGTGGCGACTACAATGCTGGCCAGTAGAGCCGTTTTTTCATTTTTTATCAATTTTTTTTTTTTTTTCAATTTTTTTTTTATTTAATATTTTTTCCCTCCAAAAATTTAGATGCCTTTTGGGTTGCCCCACCCAGGACCTCTTTACGTTTAAGGGTTAATATGTATTATTTAAATACTGTATGAATAAAGTACAAATTTTCACAAAGTGTTGATTATAGATGTGAACAAAATCAATCATAAGTTCTCATTTTCAGAGGGTGTATATTGTAAGCGAGAATCTCTAGGGATTCCTTTTATAAATTCCTGAGTACAAATTGAAGGGCGCTACACCTAGATAGTGTTCTTGCCGGCAGGCCCACTCGAAGAAGTTTACGAGTTGCTGGAAATTAATAAATCATTTCAGATGTCGCTTGTGCAAAGTGCAAACAGCAATGAAGAGTATATAAATATTTCATGCTTTGACATTTTTGGCATACCCAGTAACTAAGCTTCCTGCAATGTGAAGTGAGTGATGGCCCATTCACACCAAGCCCCTACCGCACTTGCATCTGTGTTTGCAAAATGGAGGAAGCTTAAGCCGAGAAAAGTAATAATATTAAAGCCTTGTCTTTTCTTCTCTCTTTTCTTTCTGCAACTATTGTTCAAGCACTGTGCAAGCACATTACAATAACTTACCGCAAGTAGAGCCATGCTCTTTCTTTGCGTTGCGTTCCTTTCTGTCATGCGTTAGAGTAATTTCTACTTGCGTATTTTATATTTCTTGGTTGACGATAGGTTCCCTCAAAGTTATCTAATGCATGCATGCGGCAGCATTGGTCTATGTGATCAAAGAAGGCAAAAAACCTCTTTATTAATTATTAGTAAGAGCAGCTCTAGACTTTTGGAGATGCTCTTCAGGTTACCCTCCAAGGACCCTCTTGATGATTGAGGGTTAAATGAATTTATGTTACTATCCTCTACCTTTATAAAGTTTTTTAGCAATTAGTGAAGTCCACTCTTTTCAATAGTAGCACTGTAGACGCTTCAACAGTGTGTCATCACCCGAACTTCTTTAGCTAAATATGATATGGACTTGCCTATGATTGGGGATCTGCTACATTGATTTGGGAATAGTGGCCAGATTGTGAGGTGTTGCAAAGAAGAACTAAAGAAGATAAATTGATAGATAGAAACACTGGACCCTTTTAGGGTCCGGCGTGAATAAAGTGTGTTCGTAATGACAATGACCCAGTGCCCACCAAACAAAGGGCCATTGCTACAAACTACTCTCCTCTTTCGAAGATATACACTTTAGTGACCAGTGACCGGTAAATTAGTAACCACCATAGAGTGGTTGGGTGAGTGTTGGGTATTTGTTGAGTTTGTGTGGGGTGAGGATTGCCAAGTCATGAGTGTTGTGGTTGGTTGATGAAAAGCTTTGTGTTCCAAATGTGTGGTCTGAGTTCGATTCCAATTGGGTCTCTTTGAGCATTTATTTGTGATACACATGACTTAGTGCTGCTAATGAGTTATCATAGGCAAGAAAGTTGTACCAATCAACCAGCCTTGTTCTATCTTCCTAAGACAAATGTTTACATCAAGCTAACGACCAAATGAATAGTGGTTGTGACCATTGCCCCTCCTCCTTCCTTTTGATTTACTTGGTTTATTCAGTGGGTAGTGATTGTTTGTGTTCTAGACGTCTTTTGTGAAGCAAGATTGATCCAACATGATGTATAGCAATGGTGTTGACTATTTTAAACATATTTTTAATGTCAGTTTCAAATAATTTAAAATTTTGTATCAAGGTGTTTCATCGATGGGGTGTGTTGTGTTCCACAGGCGCTTGCCGTGATGACTACGAGAGGGTCTACGTTCCAGCCTTGTAGAGCTAAAGAACCTTATGTTTGCTCGGACAGATGGTAAAAGGTATTCACATGAAATTTTCCTAGGAATTGCACCATTTTGCATCAGCCTCCTTTTGCATTCTTGAGCACTTGTCAACCCAAAGAAAACCAAGTGGCTAGCAGGTCTCTCTCAAAGAATTCTCATCATATTTGAGCACCCGCTGAACACGAGAAAGTGATTGCAATAAATCCCATGTGTTCAAATTGCATGGATTCGAATGCTTTTCAGCATCAGTAACAGTGATATCTCTTAATTTTCTGTTTATATGAAGTAGCACAAGCCATGACCATAAGTATCACCATTTGGGTTAACGTGAGTGTCGTCTTTGGAGTAATATGCCGAGACATGAGAGTTATCCGTAAACTAAAGGGTTGAGTGGGCCTTAGTTTGATTAAAATTTGGAGAAATGAAAATTATTGAGAGAAGTTTTAGGAAATCAAAAGAATGGGTGAGCAGGGACGGTCTAGGTATATATATAGCGAGAATCTATTGCTAGAAAAGGGGCTAGCAATGACCTTCTTCATGTGTGAAGGTGAATAATAGAAACTTGGGTGAGAAGTTTTTTAGCACCGATTTTGGTGCTTCCAAAGTTTGCATCCACAGTTTTTTTTAGTGCCCGACACATGTCCTTTTTTGAGGATTAGTGTCACTATTCACTTAAACTACGGTCCACTCACCCACTTTTGAGGGACTTTACGGATAACTCTATGGTCTATTTAACTCTAGTCTAAATGTGTCATATCCATCCGTTTTTGTTAATTTTAATTTTTAATTGAGTAGAATCATTCATTTTAGTATTTTCAAACCATTGTATCATCTTAAATTTGGTTAAGTCCTTCATGATTTACAGTTTTTGGAGAATTCTTTTGATGAATTCATCCCAAATATTTATCATGAAATTTGTGATTTCTAGGTAAGATTTTGGCAAAAATTCTAAAAGAAATAAAATCACTGATCAGTAAGCAGTGGAACTAGCATCAAGGACGAAAGAGTGTGAGACAACTGACCGTTGATAAAGAGAATGACAATCTATCCCATTATTTTGACTTGCAGTATATGTAGACCAACTGCGATGTGACCCATAATGAATAGGAAAGAGAAAAGAAAGGTAAGAGAGTATACCAAACGTTACAAATGAAGTGCCATTTTTTTTTTCATGTAGTAGAAGTCTCTCACAAAGTCACAATTTGTACTGAAGTGAATTATTTACAGGATCCAGCTAGACTGATTTGTGCTTTTTCTAGGGGATTTGGAAGATTGTCTGTAACAAACATGGTACAAAAAGACCGGATCTCGAATGTAAGAATATTAATCTACCCCCATGACATGTGACTTCTGTTACAGAGTCTTAATGAGGAACTAACTGATAAGGTACTACAATACAGGTAGTGATGTCAAACGCTTCAATAATTAATTTTTTTGTCATCTGTAACGAGAATCATGCCAGAATTCTGATTCTGCTTTGTCTTTCCGAGCACGGTTCAGCACATGCACAGGGTTCACATTCCCATACACCACCACTTTCTTCGATGTTTGATCCATTGTTATGTCCTCCACTCCTAAAACAGCCAAACAAGCAAGCCATTTAATGATGTTTCAGAAAAAACCACCACAATATATTTGTACTGAAAATAACATAACCTTCTATGGCAATTTTAAGATTCCAACAATGATGAAAAAACCACATGACCCCATGTATGAACAAAGCAAGAAACTTCCTGTCATCCTTTGGGGTTTTCTTAAACAAGATCCACAGGGAGCTCATAATGGTTTCCCTGTGTGCATTTCAATTTTAGTCTCACTTTTCCCACCAAGCCTTGTTATACTTTCCTTTTACAAGCAGGTGAGTCTAACATTAAATTAACTAGTGAATAAGCAGCTTAAAGACTCAGTGGGAAAAAGTGAGACTTGCAAGGAAATCACACATATGAGACGTTAGTGATCATCACTTTTAATGCTTCTATAAAATGTTATGCACCAAATGCCTTGAGGATTTTAAAATAAAATTTAAAAGGGAATTTTGCCTAGTGACTGAGGGTGTTAATAAATTGCAAGATGGTCAGAGATCGAGAAATTGAATGTACCTGGTAAATACTCCAAGTGCTTTCGTAATTTCCGTTCGCATTTGTCACAGCAAATGGGTACATACAACTCCACTTCCTGAAATTGTCAACCGAACACGGACCATGTCAGGGAAAAAGTCAACTCAGACAATGAAGAAACGTTAGAATTCAAGGTCAACGTTGACAAAAGCTAGTACGTACATTTCGAGCTTATAGTGGATTCCCTACAGGTGTATTCCCTGTGATTCACTGTGTAATGAAACACATAGGGAGTTTGTAAAGAGTCCACAGGAAAGAACTGAGACACAGAGGGAATATTGAGACAACTGAGACACAGAGGGCACACAGAAAAACTGAGACATGCACAGGGAAAAACTAAGTGTTCCCTGTGTCTCAATTTTCCCTGTACGTGTGTCTCAGTTTTCCCCTCTGCGATTGTGCTAAGTCCTCTTTACAAATTCCCTCTGTGTATGTAGGGAAAACGTCACAGGGAAACCACTTTAAGCTTCACAGGTCAACGTTGACAAAAGCTAGTACGTACATTTCGTGAGCCTGAGTGATGGGAGTTGTGGTGATGATCATCTGGGCCTTGGAGAAAATGGCCATGACCATAATTTTGCCCACCGTGGTAGTCGCGACGATTGACGCGGTAGCCGTCGTCCATCCATTCCGGCACTTGCTCTCTCCGAAACACCTGCGCACAAAGTCAAAATACCACCAGATCAGAAAAATCTGTTCTTCTAGCCAAGGAAATTAAACCACTTCTGCGATGATCGATCGCTCACTTCAGAACCAAAAAAAAAGGAAATTCCATTTCGAAATTAAAGCTCCATCAACTTACAGTTTTCTTTCCAAATATGACAAGTATTGCACACATATGGCTCCTGCTCTAACTAGTTTTACGATTTGCACGGTTCATTGTTTTGACTGTAAGAAAATTCAAAGGGCTAGCTGTGATCATGTACGACGTACTTCTTCCATTGGTACCACGCCGTAACGGCCATGATATCGATCACCCTCCTGCAGGCGGTAGTCACGCCGGTAGTTGTCGAAGTAAGGCTCAGGACGACGTCGATGCATCACGGGTTCGTAATACGGCTGCTGCCGGTAACGCTCTTGTTCGTAATATGGCTGGTAACGCTCTCGTTCGTAATACGGCTGGTAACTCATATAATTGAAGCCCTGGTCCTGATCGAAGAAACTATACCCGGAGTTATACATCGCCATTTCTCGATCTAGAGCTCGTCTATCAGTTACTGCAACCAGTGAGTACTCAGGGAAGATTTGAGAATGATGCAAGGTGAAATCAAGCTCTACTTAAGACAACTGTGGTGTGACTGGCACCTTGAAGACGACGCTAAAGTAGTGATATAAAAACGTTCGGAGTGTCTGTCGGAGTGACGTGGAGGGGTCACTACCGATTTTGATACCGATTTTGTGAGTCTGTGACAGCAGGTTGCGGCTGGCACGGGATTTAAGGTAGGGTTGAATCGATTCTCGTGTGGAAGTTACTGTGCAGGGAATGCAAGTGAGGTGATGATCGAGGGAGGTGCATCTGCGAGGTGGGGGCGTGGCCACTACGGCTTTCCTGCATACACGGAGCTCCTGTATACAGACAACGGTAGACTTGCAGAGTTCCTGTGTGCGCCAATACCGGAGCTAGTACGACTACCTTGTGAATTTCTGCAGAGCATAAATTTGACTACTAAGGTCGAGCCACCTAAAACCGACCAGGTACCTAATGCCGATAATTTCTACACATGGCTTTCATTTTAGAACGCACATCTAGGTAGACCATAGATGGCTTATCGTTTTGGTCAACAAACAATAAAGGCTCTATGACATATTCAGATTTGCGTTCTAAAATGAAAGCCGTGTGTAGAAATTATCGGCATTAGGTACCTGGTCGGTTTTAGGTGGCTCGACCTTAAGGGCCGCTTCACACTATGGCCGTCCAAGTCGAGAGGCCGTGGGATTGAGAGTCCAAACTTTGTTGAGAGTTCAAAGAAATTTCCTGAAAATAGGCATTAAAATATAGTTTTCATTTTTTATGAAATTTTTTTGACGGCCTCTCGACCATAGTTTGGGTCTTGCAAAATGTAGGACCCAAACTTTCTCTCGAGAGGCCGTCACCGAGGAGGTCAAAAAGTGTTGACATGTAAGCATTTTGGAGGTCCATGGCCTTTGGACTTTGGCCTCTAGTGTGAAGGGTCGAGAGGCCAAAACCATGGTTTCTTACAATTTGATTGGTGGAAACAGACGGCCTCTCGACCTTCGGCCATAGTGTGAAGCGGCCCTAACTTAACTCTCCCTTTCACAAGAACATTCCGAAACAAAAAAATTGAGCAGCTTCTGCTATATATCTTTTCACGAGTATTAAGTTCAAATATCTATTGAGTTTTGAACAGTGCACAAGGAACCTTGTCCATATTACCACGCACTAATGGGTACAAGATTGATGGTAAATTCTTGGTAATCACTTACTAAATTGCACGATCACTTGCAAAACACATTATAAACACCAATTTGATAGTAATGTTTACTTCCTAGTGAATTGAACAAGGTTCCCTGTGATGAAGAGTCACAAATAATCTCACTACCTTCACCGAAACTCCTGAGATTTTGAACTTTTAATCTCAAAACTACTTGTATCTCTTTCTACTATCCGCGTTGCCTAGAGCGGACTCTTAACAAAGCCCTAAAAACATATTACAAAATTTGAACAAACTTAGAAGAGACAAGATGAAAAAAAACAGAGTTTTCATATTGAAAAGATTGTTTCACACCTTGGGAAACACATGGAGAAAAAAAAGACATTATATGGGATTTCATATGGGACAAAATTCGCACAATTGTAACTTTCTTGGGATGATTTTAGTATGTTTGTGATTCGGGAAAGTTATAATTGTGGGAAATTTGTCTCCGTTTTCCATATGGGAATCTTGTATTTATCTCCTTGTGAAAAGATTCTCTGAAAATTTACTTTTCATTGACAAGAATTTTGCCCTTGGGACAAGCGTTGGGAATTGTCCCTTGGGAATTTATGCCCTGTGTTTCTGGGAGGACTTCTCGTGTTAACTTACTCAGGATGAGAAGGGGCGGTGCGGGACTTTCAGGATCATTCTTATGGTATTTGGCAGGACTTCTGTCAGCATTGGAAGGGGCGGTGCGGCTCTTGCACGGAAGTTTTTGTAACGAAAGTTTAAGGTTTTGGCGTTTCAACCTGATAACTACTGACGAGACTGTTAGAATGTCGGTGCGTCTGGTAATTTTTCTTTTTTTTAAATGAGCAATGGAAAAACAGATATTTCGTCAAGAATGCTACACTGAGAGCATCTCCCTTGCCGCATTAACCCCTAAACGTCCTCACCTATGTCCAGTTTAGGCAGTTTTGCAAAGATGCATTATAAAATGCAATTAATATGAATATTTAGAACTCGATGTATGAATAAAAGTTATACATTTTTAATTTTAGATTCTATCTATATGGTTAGATCTATGACTGCTATCACTAATCTTTTTTTATAAATTTTGAAACATAAAATAAAAAATTATTTTGTAATTCAATTACGAATAGGATATTGACAATATGTGGATGAAATTTGTTGTGATGGGTTATAGTGTAGTACTTTAGGTGTAGTAATTTTTGGAGATTTTTTGGATGCTTGATTTTAATAGTTTTTTTTTTCAAGAACACTTTTAGACCAAAATCTTCAAGATTTTCGGTGAAACACTACAACTCAAAATGAGGCATAATTTTTTCAAAAATTAGTTACTTTTCGATCGAATGACACATACATGAAGCTAACTTCCCATAAAAAATTCAGTAAAAAATCACACCACAAAAAGTGTATGACGGATGAGAAAATACGGATGAAATCTGTACATCAGGCCAAAAACGCCTGCTTGGGCAGTTAGGGTTAAAGGGACTTGTCAAGCCCTTTAACGCGGCCTTGCAGAAATTTTGAAGCCACTGCGGGCTTCAAATCTTCCCTCGACATTCCGGTCTCGTCATTTGTGCTTCCAGACTCACCATCATCGCGGGGTTTCAATTCACTTCCAGCGCCCACATTTCGGAGATATTTCAGGCTTGTCGTGATTTGCCTGGAGATTCCACAACTTGGGGAGCAATGTCGCAGTGGAGGGAAGGAGCAATGTTGTGGTAAAAGACAAAAGAAGCCCGTAGTGGTTGAAATTAGAGGTTGCAGATGCTTGAACATCTTCCTTATACAGACGGCTTGCCGAGTCTGGTGTAATGCATGGGTGGAGGACAGCCGCGCCAAACACCAGATAAAATTTTGCAAAGCCTTGGCACCAAGGCTTGATGCGTTCTAGGAGTTGTGGCAGGGTGGAGATGCTCTTATTATTGCCATTGGTGTGAGTCACAATAATTCAATATTCTCACACTAATTAGAATTATTCGTAATAAGTGGACTATAGTTTGAGTGAATAGTGACATTAATCCTCAAAAAAGAACATGTGTATGGCATTAAAAAAACAATGGATGCAAACTTTCAAAGCACCAAAATCGGTGCTAAAAAACTTCTCACCCAAGTTTCTATTATTCACCTTCACACATAAAGAAGGTCATTGCTAGCCTCTTTTTTGACAATAAATTCTCGCTATATATACCTAAACCGTTCCCACTCACCCATTCTTTTGATTTCCTAGAACTTCTCTCAATAGTTTTCGTTTCTTCAAATTTTAATCAAACTAAGGTCCATTCAATCTTTTAGTTTATAAACAACTCTATTGTGGTAAAAGAACAAAAGTATAAGTCGCACTAATTGAGAGTATTTGAGACTTCTTATAATAATGTACATTTCAGATGTACGTACTGAAATTAGTGTGAGGCAATTGGTGTAAAGTCTCACGCTAATTTTGTGACTTACACTGATGGAAATAATCGGTAAAGTGTAATCACGTGTCGTTGTTCTAATGTTCCTTGTGATTTAGTGATGCTTTTACTTCATATTTTATTTTTAGAATAATTTATTCATAATTTATTTCAATTTATGGTGACCTAATTTGATTAAAATTCCATAACTTTTTCATTGTAGGTCCAAAGTCACGAAATGACTTCGATGCACCACTTTTCATCGAGAGCTTTTTGACAATAACAAGAATGCAGCCGACAAGCGCACAGTTCGAGAGATCTCAACACAACATACCAAAAAAAACAAAAAAACAAATTGCCTTCCTTAACCCCCCTAACTGTCCCAACATTCATATTTTGGACGTTTTTTTGGGTACATTCACCTTTGAAGAGCTATAACTTTTGCAAAACGTGTTTGATTTTAATGAAAATTTGGGAAAACAAACTAGATGATGTATAGAATGTGTAGTAAAAGTTTCAAATCAATCCATGATGTATTAATTTTTGGTAATCATTTGAAGGTAGGTATCTTTTTTTTGGACAGTTTTTGTGCATTATCTTGGCTGCAACTTTGGGGGCTTGTTTCTCCTTCCCCCTATGCTTGTTTTCAATAAAAATTACTAGGTTGGATTCCCCTTGAAGTCTAGTTATTACGGTAAAAATTTGATATCAATCCATGTTGTTCTAAATGTTTGGAAGTCATTTCAGTGCACGGGTCTAGTTTGGATACTTTTTGCTTTTTGGGTCAAATGGATCACTTTTCGGGTTACTTTTTGACATTGCAAGGCCATTTTAGGGCACATTAAAAAAATTTCATAAGTTTTTTTGGTAACAATATGTTTATATGATGATTCAAACTACTTTATAGTTCAAAAGTTTTTCATTTCAGTAATTTTGAAAACAAATTTCACCTATGATTGTGTTGCTTGGAAAATTTTAGCATTCTTTTTTAACACTAAAACACTATGATCTTGCAATCTATATAGCCAAATGACTCCAAATTTGATTCACACGATTTACAATATGTATATTACAAGATTGTACAATTGAAATTTCTATACCTCACTTACATTTAAACCTATAACACATTGAAAGCAATGATGATTTTAAGCCCAAAAAAAGCTAGGGACACTTAGGGGTTAACCCTTAAACATCTACACTACAATTACCTGGTCAAACCTCATCAATACCTTGCATTTCAAAATATATTACACTTTTCAGGTATTTTTTCATACAAGGTCTTATTAAACTTATTTACTATGATTTTTTTCATAATTATCTAAATAAAAATAAACTTTATAAGATTTTTCAAAGTTTGTTTCTAGATAAAACTATAGTAAAACAAAAATGCTTAGAAGAGTATGGATTTTTTAGGGGAATTGTAAAAAATATCGATAAAAAACACAGTGTAGGTCGCATGCTTCTTGAGCTTACATAAAAAGAAATTAGAAAGAAAAAACTTTTTTTGCAGTTTATATTGGGATTATAGGGTTTTGAGCTTTAAAGTACTGTAGAAAAAACGCAATTTTAACAATTTCAAAGAATGGTAAATTGAACTAAAAAGTGAAAGATAACCCCCACACTTTCTTAGTTGAAATTGTTTTCATTTGAAATTAAAAACTAGGTGAAAATCAACATTTGACTGAAAAACAATCAAACATGGACCCATGAGACTCCTAGCACACTCAGGGGTTAGTGTAGAGAAAAGTAAAATTAAATGCAGAAGTAAAAAAATTCAAAAACCAATGCCTTGTAACGAATGGTCAAGCTCATAATTATAAGAGCTCATAGCCATGTAAGATTTTGGGTCATAGCCGCTCTCATATAAAGAAGCCCCGTAACAGTCCAGATTTTGTGTCAGTGAAGGGGAAGGAAGACAAAAAAATTGTGTATAAAAGAGTCAAAACTTCTTGCATATAAGAGCATTGTAAAAAAATTGGAGACTTATCTCTATTGAAAAGGGGAGTACTCCTTATCACTTTTTCAGTTTAGTAATTCAATTTTAATGAAATGTGTGTTATGTGTTTTTTTATTTATGCTCTACTAAATCATTATGTTGGCTTCGTGTCTGAATGTGGCTTTGGCACCACGGTCTTGCACTGTAGCTTGGTGCCCAAGTACGCCTTTTGTGCAGTAGTGTTATCATGTCAACATGTGTAATCATAGTATGAAATAAAATAAACATAATTGAAAATAGCTGTTTGGAATGACATCGTAAGAATGACAATTCTACAAAATATGCTAGACCAACATTGAAATACTATTCCAACGTGTTAAAACAACGTGGTTACAACTTACAACGATGTTCCTATGTCGTTCTAAATTGCTCTACCCACTAGTGAAAATTGCTTCATCACCAATGATCGATACACATTCTCATTGACCGTCCTCCTTATTCTTTTCTTTTTTATATAAAAAAAATACTTAAACTAGGTTAACCCGTGCCGGTGCCCAACATGACCATTCCGATGGCGGAGCTGTGATGGAGTGTGTACTACTGTGCGTTATTTAACCCTAAATGACAGAGTTCTGGATGAGTTCAGAACTTGGCATGTGGAAGCAGGATATTCCTGGCTGAATTTTTTTTTCATTTTTGGGGCAGGTAATAAGTACCAATGGAACAAATCTCATAATTATTTTCATCTTGATTTTAGATGAACTGATGAAGTCATCACAAATGGATGGAGAAATATTCAAATGGATGAAAATTTGTCAATATACAATAGAGATTTGTACACAATGTTATAAATGATCTGGCCTTAAAAATTGAAAAATGAGTTTTGGGGTGCAATCACAATCATATGACCCAAGGGCGCCCAAATCTAACAACTTTTGATAAGTGCTTAGGAAATCATGTCTTCAAATTACGTAGATATTAGAAAAAACAAAGGACATTTGAGTGCTTAATAATCCTTATTAATCCCTAAACGTTAGGTCGTTTAGAAACTGAACAACTAATAGATTCAAACCCTTCTCACTTTCTCACCGATGTTTGGATTAAAGTCATCCAAATCTTCAAAGATTCTTAACCAAGTTATTGTCTTATCGAACGGTTGGATTTAGTCATACTTAATTACATATTTTTCTAAAATTACAAATGTAGAAGTATGTCAAGATGTTGATCAAACCAAAATTGCATTCACTGTAGTTCAAAAGTGGATTTGCAATAATGAGGTCATAGATTTAAAAAACACAAAAGTTCAAAGAATCACAACATTTAAGAGTATCTCATTTCAAATTCATTCCAACAAATTTCACTCAAAAATTATATTAAAATTTTGTTTGTAATCAAATTTAGAAGGATCTAAAATTCAAAATCTAGAACTTTCATTTGTATATCTATTCCAAAGTATTCTTCTAACTAGTACTGTATGATGTTTTTTTCTCAAATTATTGATTCCAGGGACACCCTGACACGTTTAGGGGTTAACGACTAGTTACTGCCGTATTTTAATCGTTTTGGAGTACCAATAATTTTTCAAACATCGTCAAAATTTAATATATGGTAGAATGAAATATAATATATGTAGTTATTAATTTATATTGCATTATCCATTCAGATGAAAAAAATATTGCTAAATAATTCATAAAAATAATCATTGATTACGATTTTAGTGGGTTGTGTTACTGTGAATGTACCCTTTGGTCCAAACTTAGCTTTTCATAACATAACATTCAATAGCCTTTGGTACTGCTGCCTTTCCCCGACAGATTGATGTGGAATATCCCACATCATTTCATCCCCCAAATGAAATGATGTGGGATATTCCTCATCACATCAGTAGCTACGAGGACATGTGGCATTAAGCAAGAGCAATCAACCATGGTGCACAGGAACTCAAAGCACTCCTCAATCACAATTCAATAGTGTTCTATAATTATTTATTTGATTCAATAGTCCATTCAAATACAAATCACTGCTCACTCTATAAATTAAGGTGGATGAAACAAAAAGGCACCCCTCTTGAAGACTACTGAATGTTATGAAATGAGAATCACATGTAAACAATTCTGGTTTTGGATCATTCCAAACTGTGAAAAGTGTCTGTAACTGTAAACTTAGCGTCGATCAGCCAGGATCGGAGTCGTTTGATTGGCATGGGCGGCCATGTACGCAATGAATTGTACAGTCAAGTTATTGTCTAAGGTAGTGGTGTATATTTCCGTCTGAATTTCAGGTTTGCATATTTAGGCCTGTGAAAGAAGAAGTTTATAATTTTTGGCTGCTCTGCAAAGCTAGTGTAAAGGCATCCCAAAAAAACACATTTTTTGAAGAAAAATTCATAGAAAATTGTAGAAAATTGTAGAAATTTTCTATGAACTTTTAAACCTGAAAGCATAGACTGGCCATTAACCACCTATAGGGTCCTGGTTTTCATGAGAGGTTGGATATTGAAAAATAGTGCGCTTACTACACCAATCAGAAGCAGTCAACTTTCCAAAGCATAGACATAATTAAAACGTTCCTAGGAACTTTTTAGGTACAAGCTGGGTGGTTTCTGGGACCAAATCCTAAAAATCAAAAATTGGGATTGGTCGGAAATATGCACATCTACCTCAGTTTGTCCAATGGGGAGAGAGTCCACAGTGACCCCAGACTTTGCGTGGTGTTAATTGTCACTGCCTATGGCAATTATCTGTGCATGCATGTATCCATATGTGCTCGTGTCATGAGGAAGAACTCTGACTGGATTTTTTAATTGAACTTGCATACACTCAAGTGACCCAACCTTCTGTAAGTTAATTTCAAATCCCCATTAACCCTTTAGTGCCTAGCAAGCCAGATTATGGTCACTGCAACGTCGGAAATGCAAATAACAGAGAATCTGTGAAGAATTGGAACTTCAGTTCTGAAGTTTAGATTTGCCCACATACATTACGCACCTTCCAGAAAAAGAAATTTTCAATTTGGAATTGTACAACTATCAAAATACCTATCAACAGAACGCAAAAATACTGCAAATACTTGAAAATACAGTAAATACTTACAAATACAACATATGTATTGTGTAGTATTTCTTGTGTTTGGAAGTTTGTTATCTTGTTTTTTTTTTTTGGATTGTGTTCTCTTCTTCATCTTCCATTAGTGTGTGTAATCCGATCTTGACTAATGTACCCACTCCTGTCAATTTTCAACGTATAAAATTTTGTCCTAAACCGTACATGGACAAGTCACTTTCACTTATAAATCTCACAATAATTATGTGTGAGTCTATTTTTGATATGAAAGATTGCAACGGAGAGGTGTTGACATAGGGCATAGCTGAACGTCTTTGCTTTTATTTTTGAAAATTTACCTCAAATTCTATTTAACTTTGAAGTCACACACCCCCCAAAATCTCGTTTTTGAGCGTGCATTATACAGTTCAAATACATACTATAATCTTCTGATCCCACCATCGGATGATTCTCAAATTTTAATAAAATGTGTGCTCTCGAGTTGAGAATAGAATTGTACGGTTACTTTCTAATTTAACCCATTCTATTTTTGGTAGTCTCAACCACAGTGGAAAAACCCACTGAAATCCACAGCTGTCTGCTACAGTACCCTAGGCACTAAAGGGTTAACTTATATCTCATGAGGGTTGTGTACAAATCTCATTGAACAATTTCCACATGTCGGTGTGCAATTAGAAGTCCCAAAGGTACTGCAATTAGAGAGGGTCGAGTATATCGTTAAGGACGGCTTTCCATGGAGAATCTGAACGTGCATGGTGATGTCATGTGGGTACCTCCTAACATGTTTAGGGCGGACTTCCATGTGAGTGGGTGGTGGGTGGAAGGCACTAGAAGACAAGAATTGAGGTCTCAAGAACCACCGATGCTCCACCCATTTCGGTACAAAGGAAATTTATACTCTAGAATCCTCCTCTTTCCACCCATATCGGTGGAGTTTCCTCCTTTGGTGGACCGACCACCCACTGCCCCCCTTGCATGGAAGTCGGCCCTTAGAAGGTAGGAAGAATAAATGAGGTGCAGGTTGGGAATTGACTTCTAGTCTTGCAAAGTGGAGAAAGCAAGACCGGAATCTTGGAACTTTATCCAAATGTTCTGACATATACTATAAACACTTGACAATTCAATATGTTACAACCTCCAAAGTATTCAATTAATTTAAGCTACACCCCCCAAAGCATGTTTTGTCAAGCAAATAATTGTTAATAAGAGCCATGCCCTCCCAAAATCTATCACACTCAAGAAGTAGATGAAAAGTGCCAAGGGCCCTTCAAAAACACCTCTTGACTCTCAATCCTAATGCGTTAGAAACTAGGCCTTCAAATCATTATTTAGTTGACTATATCCTCACATTCTACTTGTGATTGGTCCATTGACTGTTTGATGCACACGTTTGATATCTGAGGGGCATGCAAGGGTGGAGGAGTGTGAGTGCAAGGGCTCTTCAAATGTAGATGCATAATTTCAGCAAGTTAGTCCTAGCATGTATGGGTGGGAATGCTCTAACATCACCATGAAGGTCCAAGCTCTCCATGGAAAGCAATCCTAATTTTTACACACCATAAGGATCTTTAGCCCTTCTATTGTTGACTTCGTAATCTTGACCACTATTCTCAAATCACTGTGTATAGCATATTCGTAATCATGGGCAAGTCCACATCATTTTTAGCCAAAGATTAGGTGGTGATGCATTGTATTCAATGTTAAAAGCTTCTACATTGCTATTGTTGAAAATGGTGGACTCCACTAACTGCTAAAGAAACCTTATAATTGGGAGGATAGTGGCAATTTTCCTCCCAAACAATAAAGTGAATCAGAGGGGGTTAAAAAAATGGATGCTGTATAATGCAGAACCAAGGGTTCATGGCAGTTTTAAAATAACAAATTCAATCTATCGTGTTGAAAAAAATTCAATTAAAATGAAACCAAATTTCACATCATTGGAATCAGTGAAGAACATTGCATGTGTTGGTTAGAAGAAACTCCACGTAGGATCTACTCAAAAATGCTAAAATAAACATGAGGTTCAATTTGGTTTCATCAATGGTTAACCCTTTAGTGCCCAGCAAACCACTTTATGGTCACTACAACGTCCGAAATGCAAATAGCAGAGAATCCGTGAAGAATTGGAACTTCAGTTTTGAAGTTTAGATTTGCCCACATACATTACGCACCTTCCAAAAAAAGAAATTTTCAATTTGGAATTGTACAACTATCAAAATACCTATCAACAGAACACGAAAATACTATAAATACTTGAAAATACAGTAAATACTTACAAATACAACCTATGTATTGTGTAGTATTTCTTGTGTTTGGAAGTTTGTTATCTTGTTTTTTTTTTTTGGATTGTGTTCTCTTCTTCATCTTCCATTAGTGTGTGTAATCCGATCTTGACTAATGTACCCAATCTTGTTAATTTTCAACGTATAAAATTTTGTCCTAAATCGTACATGGACTAGTCACTTTCACTTATAAATCTCACAATAATTATGTGTGAGTCTATTTTTGATATGAAAGATTGCAACGGAGAGGTGTTGACATAGGGCATAGCTGAACTTCTTTGCTTTTATTTTTGAAAATTTACCTCAAATTATATTTAACTTTGAAGTCACACACCCCCCAAAATCTCGTTTTTGAGCGTGCATTATACAGTTCAAATACATACTATAATCTTCTGATCCCACCATCGGATGATTCTCAAATTTTAATAAAATGTGTGCTCTCGAGTTGAGAATAGAATTGTACGGTTACTTTCTAATTTAACCCATTTTATTTTTGGTAGTCTCAACCACAGTGAAAAAATCTACTGAAATCCAGGGCTCTGAGCTACAGTACCCTGGGCACTAAAGGGTTAAACTGTTGCTGGTAGAAAAGGTGGCATTGTCAAGGGAGATGCCCATGCAAGTGGTGCCCAATCCTACACATGTACAATGATTTTGTATGGGCATCTCCTTGGCGTGTGCCACCTTTTCTACTAGTGAGTGCTTCCAATTGTCACACAGTATTTGAACCTGTATAAAGGCCCCAAAAGCTGTGTCGATTGGAAACACTGTTTTTCACAAAATCCTCACATCTAAACCTTGATGAAAATGTCATCTTCGTACCAAACCTATTCAAACTGATTGATGTCATAGGGATAGTAATACTTTTGAAGAACAGCCATTTATTCGGGGTTATCTTGCAATGTTTGGTTGCACAGAGTACTCATTTGCGATGTCAAATTTGAGTCATGCTCAATGATGTTGAGATTGAGCAGCAGACGCACACTAATAGAAAAGGTGGCGCTCTCCAGGGACATGCCCAAGCAAAATCACTGTGCATGCGTGGAATTGGGCACTACTTGCCTGGGCATTTTTGATATTATAGTTGACATCCAAGATATTATATGATTCAACTGCTTTTGAAAAGTATTAGGACATGACCCACTTGGATTTTGTTTTAGCAATCGTCAATTGAGCTGGAACAAAACTCATACAATGGTCATCTTTGTTCCATTGACATAATTTCACAAAATTGGTGCTTTCCTAAAAGGGCTCTCAAGTCTCAACTAGGAACTTGTCTGAGACACTGGTCTGTAACTGGTCTGTAACTAGCAGCACTAGTAGAAGACCTGTCGTTTTTCATTCCCTATTTTTAGGGAACAATGAACGATAGCGGAATATTATGCTTATATTTATGTCTTTTTGTGATTAAAATCATTCATCAGCACTAACATAGTCCATGTGCCTCGCGCGGTTTCATACCTTTTTCATTTATAGTAAGTGAAAAAGGACACATTTCCTACTAGTGTAGGAGTGGTTCAACACTCATATGAAATCTTAGATCTATATCGATCTTAAATTTAACCCCTAAATGTACCGACTCTTCGAGCACAAGTAGATGCTAGCCTCAAAAATAGATATTAGCATGGCTCAAATGTGTACATGAGAGGACCATTGTAATCATAAAATCTACCCAACAAATTTGACATGCATTTGGAGACCTCTCCAAAATTATCAACATATTAGACTCTCCATCACAGTCAAGGGATTTACTTTAATTGATAGAAAATTTAATAGGCCTGAAAATGTGACTTAGATGAAAGGCATCTGAGATTGTATGAGAAAGTTACAAAGATTTGAATCTGTTCAGTTTCTGTACACTGCGACGTTCAGGGATTAAAAGCTATAAGATTTCAGTTCAGAGACTGAAAACACATTTTTTGAGCACCTGAAAGTCCTAAATTTCAACAATTTTTGGCACAGTGAAGTTCGACAAATTAACAAAACTATAAGGCTCCTAATGGTCGTTTGTATCAGTGTGCAGAGCGGCCAGATTAACATCAACTGTGGAAAATTCAAGCTGTTCATTCTTCAACTAATTCAAATCGGTGTTATAAAAAATCCCACCAGTATTAGAACACAGTGTCAATTTTCACCACATAAAGCAGTGGAAGGGCTCCACAATTTCTTAGAATGGGAGCAATTACCTAGAATGGGACTGTGAGTGGTGTTGGTCATAACATGACAAAAGTTCCCCGTCTTTTCCTCATTTCAGGGAGATGAAATGCAACGAGGTTTCTAGTTGTGTCCAAACATGACATGAAAACATGCATGAGTTGAACTGATTGTTTCCCCTCTTTGTTTTTTCAATCATCGATACAATACTTTTTCAAAGAGAAAAACAAGAAGCCTCTTTAGATTAATAAGAACAAAATGCTTACCATCTCTAATAGCCAACCTTGTAGAGACGCCCCACAAGTTATTTATCATCACTATAATCTCTCTTCTTGCCATTGTATCATTAAACAACAAGAGAGGGATTAGAACTGATAATGCTAAGGGGCATTAACTTCTTAGCATTAACTCTCTACCAAGTAGCAACAATGACTCACTATTTAGCCTCTTCATGCATGTTCAACTCCACTTTTTCTTTGCTTTTCTATTCAACTACCACATTGACATGAAGATCCAGCGGGTCGAAGTGGCTTGTAGTGAGATTATGTCCAGTAATTCAGAAGCAAGGAGGATTATGGCTAACAATCGCATGTCAGTACTTCCCTCGCCACTGCCACGGCTCGATAGGTCGTAACTTGCGGTTATTTCCCACAATCCTTTTTGCTTTTATATCACCTAGTCTATAATTCCTAGGTCTTGTGAAAAACCATCCAGGTAGATTTTTTTAATTCGGCGAAGACAAAGATCGAACTGTCATTTGGATCTCACTGGAGATGGCAGACGCTAATGCATAATGCATACATTTCCAGATCATTCTGCACATGATTGAGTGTCAAGTGCCTGCAATAGTTCACATCATGCTTGTTAGAAATTAATGCGAAACTTGTGATCAAGCCTTGACACTGCTGAGTGGCACAAAAGGGAAAGCCAGGTGTCATAATGCGATGGGGTTCAAGGGAGCCCTTCATTATGCATATTGCCAGATGGGGAATGGATTGGCCTCATGGACCAAATGACTTTGCAATATCTTTGCCTAGTAAGGAGTAAAGACTTTGTAAATTACTGTGTCTCATTATAACTTCTGACACCAAAATCATGTCATTCAAATGTGCCAAAGATCGGCAGCGGCCACATGTTCAATTGCCCTTTTTCCAGCTTCCTTGAGTTCCTACCTGCTTTCAGTTGTATGATTGTAGAAGCTTACATGATTTCAAATGAAATTTTAGTTTAAGTCAAAACGGAATTTTACACAATCAAATTTGGGTCCCAAAACTGTGAGATAGACAATTGTTGTTGGTAATGGAATGCACAGGCACGCAACATAACATTCAGTAACCTTTCTTTCCTTCACTTTGCTCATCACCTTGAGCCTCCACCTGTCCACTAAAGAAGTATTGTTGGGTGTGGAATATTCCACATCATCTATTGTACAGTGAGGTACAAGATGGATACAAATTTTTGAATCAATTTTTACTAGAAAGTCCAACAATTTTTAGAACGCTTTGGCATGCTAAAAAATGAATTGATTTTGAAATTGCAAATAAGGTAGAGGGTCATATTTCTGACCGGGTTGTATTTCCGACCCCTACTGGTTGGGGGATGGGTGTCAGAAACCAGCCAGCATGGTTTCAGATAGTGTCCAAGAATGTCTAATTTCGTCCATGCTTGGAAAAATCAAGCGCTTCTGATTGGTTCTGATTGGTGTAGAAGCACTCTATTTTCAGAATCCAACCTCTCATGAAAACCATGACTCTATGAACGGTTAATGGTCACTCTAAGCTTTCAGACTTAAAAAATCATAGAAAATTGTAGAAATGCTCAAAAAATGTTTTTTTTGGGGGATGCCTTTGCAATAGCTTTGCAGAGCATCCAAAAATTATAAAAAATTCTTTCACAAGTCTAAGTATGCAAACCTGAAATTCAATCGGGAATTGGTCCCACTACCTTAGCATTGGAATTGCAATGAAGCGTGCTTCGTTTTTTGTAATAAATGAAGAAAGAATGATTTAAAATCATACAACAATTTAGATTTTTGTTATACACTATTTATCATTTCATAGTGAACCTTTGGAAGATAGTCAAAGAATTTTTACATTAAAGTACACAATAAGTAAGAAATCGTACAAGTAGTTCAAGTGGTGTGGGATCAAGCAATTGTGAAGGTTCATTTCTAATATGTACCATTAAATACAAGTTATAATTTTCACAAATGATGGCAACACTAAATGGTAAATAGCATATAGAAAACATCAAAAAAGTTGCATGATTATCAATTACATATGTGAATATGTAATGATGATAAAGTAGACTTCACTGTGATTCCAATGCAATTTACAATTTGAAATTCCATTCATTTTTTAGCATACATGGGCCTTCCAAAGATACCACAAATCTCAACTGAATCCAAAATTTGTAACCATCTTGTACCCCACTGTAAAGTCAAGGTAGAGATAGTGCATGCTACTGAATGTTATGTCAATGGTTTACAATAAGATAAATGCACTATTGCACCTAAAATCAATGGTGCCTCAATATCAACCTCACTTTGAACAATGAGGCAAGGTATCTAAAATTGTCACAATTTCAGAGGCAATTGTATAGGTGGCGGATTGGATTCCCTTGTCTCCATCACCCTAGCTCTCCATTAATCCATTTTCACAAGGTAAGAACCCTAAAAAGAGCTCCAACAAAAAGAAGATGCAAAAAAATAAAAAGCTCCCAGCCATAGCCACAACCCGCTCTCAAAGCTGCTCTGGTTGGACTAAGGGGCGGTTTACACTATGGACCAAGAGCCATGACTATGGAATTCTAAAATCTGTGATTGGCCCAAAAAGAGTTCTTGGTCCCATTTGGCTTTACACTACCTTGAAAAAAGGAGAATGACCACTAACTTTGAGGTCCCCAAAAATGCTAAAATTTCCCAAATGGATAATGTTTTCATGGTCTCCTTGATTATAGTTGAGTCGAAGCAAATGCCTCGACTCAACTATAATCTAGGAGACCATGGGGCTCAAAAATCATTGATTGGCTAGTATTCAATTATTTAAAGAGAAAGGAGGATAAAGGGGAGGATAAAAGAGAGAATGATGAGCTTAAACTTGTCTCGGTCTAAATCCACTTTACACTACAAAGAGTGACCAAGTCATTTAAAATTGCATTTTTGATTTTTCATGGTCACGGCTCTTGACCAAGAGCCATGACCATGAAAATGATTTAATTTTCTTGGTCATGGCTCTTGGTCCATAGTGTAAACCGCCCCTAAGGGCAATGATGCGGCAGGAAGGAGCAAGGAAGGTGCGTGGAGACTATGCAGGGAGGGTACCGTGGAGTTTGGTTGGCTTTAGGGTGTGATCGAGTTAGGCTGGGTCATATGGGCCATTTTTAGCCCACTCCATATGGCCCGTTCATCAAGAATTTAGGACCCCACGGATTTTTATCGATTTCCGTGCGACATCCGATATTTCATGGCTTTGTACATTTTTTGCATGGATTTTGCTCAGATTTCGCGTTAATTCCACTCAGATTTTGTAGTGTGTCAGATAACAAAAGGAGTGAATATGGAAGCTATGCAGATTCAGTGAAAAATTAGCGCGAAATCCGAACAAAAAATGTATGAACCCATGAAATATCGGATGTCACACATAAATCGTTAAAAATCAGTGAGGTCCTAAATTGTTGATGTTGGCATGGTGTTTAGGGGCGGTTTACACTATGGACCAAGAGCCATGACCAAGAAAATTAAATCATTTTCATGGTCATGGCTCTTGGTCAAGAGCCGTGACCATGAAAAATCAAAAATGCAATTTTAAATGACTTGGTCACTCTTTGTAGTGTAAAGTGGATTTAGACTGGGACAAGTTTAAGCTCATCATTCTCTCTTTTATCCTCCCCTTTTTCCTCCTTTCTCTTTAAATAATTGAACACTTGCCAATCAATGATTTTTGAGCCCCATGGTCTCCTAGATTATAGTTGAGTCGAGGCATTTGCTTCGACTCAACTATAATCAAGGAGACCATAAAAACATTATCCATTTGGGAAATTTTAGCATTTTTGGGGACCTCAAAGTTAGTGGTCATTCTCCTTTTTTCAAGGTAGTGTAAAGCCAAATGGGACCAAGAGCTCTTTTTGGGCCAATCACAGATTTTAGAATTCCATGGTCATAGCTCTTGGTCCATAGTGTAAACCGCCCCTTACACCCCAAGCGGGTGGAGATGTTCTAAGTTATGTATGCACAGATTCCTGCAGGGAACAGATCAGAATTGATAGTTCTTTTGTAAAATGGACGGAGCACACACTCAATGCGCAGTACTATAAACAATTTTGGAGTCGCATCCGAGGAAGGTAACGAGATCATACTGTCATCAGCTCTACTTGGGACCCACACATGCCAGGTATGTATGTCATTTCATTTATTAATTTTCATTTAAAAGCTGACACAAACAAACAACAATTTGTCGGACAAAAGGTAACTAATGTAGTGTGTGTATATGGTGTCATCCAACCTCGCCTAATGAGGCCATGCCAAAGCTTACCAGAATGTTCCCTTTGCAGCAGATCCAATTCATCATACAAAAGCTCAAAATTGGGCAGGGAACTGCTTCCCCAGCATATCATAGCATTCTTGAGAGAGAGACTCTCAATGTGGGGTGTCGCGCGGACTCATGGCTTCTACGAGAAGTTTGATTCCGTGAAGTTTGAGAACCTAGGGAGAGATGTGGACACTACTAGGAAATTTGCTGTTTTTCACTTACTATAATTGAAAATGGAATGAAGTTGTGCCACTCACATAGGTTGTGTCATTGCTGGTGAGTGGTTTCGGTCACAAGATAACAAAATAAGAAGCATAATATTCAGCCACTATTCATTGTTCCCATGAAAAAGGGAATGAGGAACATGTCTACTACTAGTGGAAGTCAATCCTAGTCATTCTCCATAGAGAATATTGTAAAGTCTTCCCTTGAAGTCATGTGAAGAATGAGAACAATAGCAACCATCGACCGAGATGATAACGTGGAGTGCAAAAAGGCAAAAAATGACAACAAAAGTAGACCATGGTGAGAAAAGGAGAACCCGAGGAGGGGAGAAGCCAATGAAACTTCTCAATCTTCACGCCTATTTTTCACTTATGGAGGAGAAGAATGAAACTTCTCAATCATTAGAGAATGGGTCCTTCGCAATTCAAGAAGAAAGTACCACATACGCATTCTTTGAAGATTGAGAATGAAAAGAAAGAGAGAAAAAAAAGTTGTGACACCCTCCTAATGCTTGGGAAAAACTTGTAGCTGCACTTTAGCATGCCTTTACTCTGGGCCAAAGTAATTTTAATAATTTCATTACTTGTGGGTGCAAGAGTCAAACTGAAAGTATCGTTTTCAACCGTTTTTTTATAAATAAAGTGAATTAGTATGCGATTTAAGGTCGAGACACCTAAAACCGATAACTTAAGCTACCTACACTATTTCAGGACCAGCTATTAATAGGGTGATTTTTTCCCGGGTTGGAAGTTAGTTTTTGCAGAGAATGCAAATTTTTCCATGAATTATTTCCCAATATTGAAATTTGTACAATTTTTCAAAGTGAAAAGTACTTCATAACCCATAACCGATATGTACAAATGAGGTACATCTATTCTTTCACAATCTAGAAATTAGAATATATCGGTTTTTGGTCACCTGTCGGTTATGGGTGTCTCTACCTTAGTACTTTGATACATTTAAAATTTTGTTACAATTGAAAAGTTACACTAAGATGTACAGTACAGCGTGATGTAAATTTTAATCTGGCTCACAACAATGTAAGTCTAACCACTTGAAGTGTCATAATAGCTTGTTGAGATTAAAAGTTGCATGAAAAATTTAATCTAAAATCGATTTTTTTTGTATTTATAGTGAAAAATAGACAGAATATCAAGAAGATATTCGTAGGTTGCTAATTGATTGAAGTAAATATAAGAATCTAATTCAAAATAATAATTGTTCTTGAAAACTAAACTTTGCAACCTCTTTAATTTAAATTAATTGCACTATTCTAAATCCACTAGTGCAAAGGGCTCCCTGTTTCACAAAAAAAATGATTATCAAAAAGTGTCCGATTTCACCAAAGATCTAAATTGTTGGTGAAACAAGAAGCCCTTTCCACTAATGATTTTAGAAATGCATGATGTCCATTCATCCCTTTTTTGGATTGAAATACAAAATAAAGTGAAATTTTGTAATTTCTTTTGCTCCGTGTAAGTGATGAAAAAACGTAATGATGCATAAGATAACATTGCGAGCCTAGGGGTGCAACACTGTCTATAGACAACAACCTTACAAGACAAAGTTAGTAAATTATCAAATACAAAATAATTGATTAATATTACTTCATAAATGTTCTTCTATTTTTATAGAGTACGCCCATTTCAAGCATTACTATTTTAGTTGAAACCCACAAAATAGAGAAGACTTCTTTAACTCCTATTGTAAGCGTGATGACTCAGGGAGTGCACTATTCAATAAAGCTAGGAATCACATGCGTGCATCCCCCTTATTAAAACACCCCTATATACATTTTTTTTGGACTAAAATCAAGCAATATATGTACAAATCTCAAGTCTCAAAATACATTTCCATATGTATACAGGGGCTAAAAATGAGGAATTTAACTCCAAGCCCCATGTATATCTACTTTCTGCTCGATTGAAATATGTCTCTTATATGTACATTTTGTACATGCTTGTTCTAAATAATACCCTTGTTGTGCACATACGTGTATAATTACAATACTTGAAGAGTGCACTCCCTGAGCGTGCCGACGGCCATTTTCTGGTCGTTTTTGGGCCTTTGTCAACTTCGAACAAATGTAACTTTTGCATTCGGTGTTCAAATTCAATAAAACTTGATAGGAAATCTTTGATCTTTCTTTTAGTTTGTGTGATAAAACTTTTTAGATCAATCCAAAATGTATTGAATTTTTGGGAGCCATTTCAGTATAGGGGCATGTTTATCCTTCATTCAATGCTCGGGGGGGGGGAGGGGGGGGGGGGCACTCCCTTGTATATTTTGTATGCACCTGCGATAATGACCTATTTATTTGGGGGGTTATTTACCTTGAAAAAAATATTATAAGGTGATGGTATTTTACATGTAAACATGTTTCAATTTTTTTAAATCCCCTATTTTACATGTACATTTTTTACAAAATTTATCTACAATGAATATATTGAACCCTATTTTTTATCGCACGTTTCTAAAAATTTCGCCAGTGAACCCCCCGAGATTCAATGTTTTTTTTCAATAATTAAAATATTGTTGTATTAGATTCCTCTTGAAGTCTAGATATTATGGTACAATTTCCATGCTAATCCCAATAGGTGTGCATGTTTGGGAATCATTTGAAGTTCAACATCTGGACCTTTTATTTAATACAATGGACTTTGGCGACCTATTTCTCCTTCATATAGTGTTTGTGTCTAATAGAAATTATTGGAGAAGTTGCGTATACTAGTCTTGTTTGTGTAGTTAAAATTTCATTTCAATTCAAGATGTTATGAATTTATGAGAAGCATTTTAGTAAAAAGGGGTTCACCCAAATTGAATTCCACCTCTAATGTGTTGCTAGGAAAATTTTAGCATCCTTTTTCAACACTGAAACATTATGTTCTTGCAATCTATTTGGCCAAATGACTCCAAATTTGATTCACGTCATTTACAATATGTACACTACAAGATTGTCTGGTTGAGATTTCTATACCTCACTTACATTTAGACCTATACCCTTCAAAAGTAATGATGTTTTTAAACCCGAAAAGCTAGGGACGCTTATAAGAGTTAACTCCTATTCTATCAAAACTAAGTTGATAATCATATGTGATTTTCATAAAAATTTTCAACTTGAATTGTGAAGAAAGATTGTAAAAAAGAATTATGGCTTGCCATTTATATAATTAGATTTTCAAAAATATGTTTTAAGAGTTCAATTATTATTTATTTTGAAAGAATAAGCTTTTGTGTGTGTGTGTGTGTGTATATATATATATAAGAAATTTGTAATCCTAAGGGAACCTAAAACCCACCATTTGTCATCCAACCTAAAGGCTTCTAAAAGTGAGAGGAATTGGAGCATCCAAGATGCAATTCATGATACTTTTGTGTTGGAAAAACCACCACCTATATGACTACAAATGGAGCATGACTAACTTTTCACTTTCAAAATTCATATAAATTGCATTGTAATTGAATTTTATTTTATTTTATTCATAAATTTTATGTGTCTACTAACCAAAATAGTTCTAGTTTTATTTTCAAAAAAATTGTGCTCACATAAATGGGTAGTCTTAGGTGCCTCTAACTTAACTCCTAAGCTCACACACTGCACTTATCCAGTCAAACCTCACCAATTTCTCATATTTTAGAATATTTTATATTTCTCTAGTATTTTTCACAGATAGGTTATTGTTAAACAGATTTATCTTGATTTTTTCATAATTGTGTAAATAAAAATGAATTTTGTAAGATTTTTCAAAGCTTCTTTCTTGTAAAAATCATAGTAATTACAAAAGCTTAAAATATTATGATGTTTTTATTAAAAAACGTAAATAATAGAGATGCACAACAAAAAAGAAGTTCAATAGAAAAACATTTTCTGCATATATATTGGAGTTTTAGGAGTGTGAGCTTTAACCCCTAATTGCCCCACCATGCATATTTTTGCATGATGTAAAAATTTCATCCGTAGTTTCTCATCCGTCATGCACTTTTTGTGGTGTGACTTTTTTATTGAATTTTTTATGGGAAGTTAGTTTCATGTATGCGTGATCCGATCGAAAAGGAAACAATTTTTGAAAAAATTATGCCTTGTTTTGTGTTGCAGTGTTTCACCCAAAATTTTGAAGATTTTGGTCCAAAAGTGTTCTTGAAAAAATAAACTCATAAAATTAAGCATCCAAAAAATCTCCAAAAATCACTACACCTAGAGTACTACATTATAATTCATCACAACAAATTTCATCCACATACTATCAATATCTTATTCGTAATTGAATTAAAAAATAATTTTTTATTTAATGTTTCAAAATTTATAGAAAAATATTAGTGATAGCAATCATAGATATAACCGTATAGATAGAATCTAAAATTCAAAATGTATAACTTTTATTCATACTTCAAGTTTTAAATATTCATATTAAATGCATTTTATAATGCATCTTTGCAAAACTGCCTAAACTGGACATAGGAGAGGACGTTTAAGGGTTAAAGTGCTGTAAAAAGTGAAATTTGAACAATTTTGAAGAATAGTAAATTGAACTAAAAAAAATAGAAGATAACTTCTACACTTTCTTAGTTGGGTCTATTTTCATTTGAAATTTGGAACTACGTGAAAATCTATGTGAGAAAAGCTGGCTACCTGGGGGAAAATCGGAAAAAAAATTCACTGTGTATAACTGTTCTGTACTGTACAGCAGCGGCCATAGGGGTGGGCTTCTTTTGTTCAATCAAAATTTGCCACATGGCACATGCCCAAACTTGTATTCTTCATGATGGAGTGGTGTGAGTGTATTTCATTGTATGATAACTTACCCACCTACCCCTCACTCTTCAGAGGTACCCGTATCCGCATGATGTCAAAATGTTGTCATAGGGATTTTGCCATGGAATCTTGAACAAATAATTTTAATTTATGTTTGAATTCATTCAAGTCTCTCAGAAATGGGATCCGATTTTTTCTTCTCGTTGAAAAATGTATAAACAAGCGGCTGGTCGCGTAGTCTCTACCTTCGTATTTACCCTAGATTTACTTTTGTTTTTACACGTTGTTTGTACTATTCAGCCATGTAACTCCTTAACCCTTAACAGTCCAAATTGGCCATTCTGGCTAGTATTATACGGTCGTATTTCATTGTATTTGGAATGGTTCTACACCTCCTATGAGATTCATATCAAAAGTGAAGTTAAAATTCATATCTACATGGTCTTAAAGGCTATTGGGATCTCAATTTGGAACTTTCTGCTTACAACAAATGTTAAATATATGGAAACATATCTACTATGCCCTAAAGCCTTTAAGGGTTAAAAACAAATTGTCTCCGTAGTCTCTCCTGGTAAGGCAAAGACAATAAATTTTAGCATTTTTTTGAAACACTAGAGTTAATTGAAAAGAGTGTTTCGAAGTGGAAACTCTTATTGAACTTATCTTAACCCCTAAATGACAGAGGGGGTAAGGGCAAAATCAGTAGATGTGTTATAAAATGATACTTCTGCAACTTTAATGAAGTTTGGTCAAAAAGAGGAAATGAGAAGCATGATGTTTAGTAATTATCCGTACGGTCAAACTTCCAAAAATATTTCTAGATACGCATTTAATGAATTAAGAAGCATTTTTTCATTTAAAATCCACCAAAATTACTAATCCCATTTCCAAATTCTAAAAATAGAAATGTGCGAGAATGCTCATCATGATATAAATATGTAGCAACTTCATGAGATGATATCCGTGGATATCATCATGGTATCACCTTAATATTTCAAGGGTATTGCCGGATATTACAGAGGTATCGTGAGTATCGTATGCACTGGGTAGCAAAAGTAGATACCATTTATGTGGGAGGTCGCATAATGTTCTAAATGTCATAAAGCGGTTCTGGGATCACTGCCAGTAGGCTCATATTCCACCCCTGTTCAAGAGCATTTTCTAATACATGACGAGATAATGGATTCTTCAATGTGCCTATGGTGAACATTTCAAGGTAAGGATGTTTTATAGCCCTGTGCTATTCCAACTTAAAAAATTTATAACTAATTTTACAAGAGTTCAAAAAATATGAATAAAAGTAATTGACATTCAACTTCTGTTTGTCTTTTGAGAAACATTTATCCAAAAAATGTGTCACGAGGTGTTATAGAATGTTAATATAATGGTTCTAAGACTCTAAATAACCCCTCATGGACTATGAAGTTCAACTTGAACCTCATGGCTTTTGCAGTTTTGCGGAGTACTAAGTTCTATGCGGACTACCTTTTATTCAAAATTTATTTGTTTATTGTCAACACATGTTGTGTGCTTAATCCTTTAGTGCCCAAGGTACTGTAGTTGGAAGCATTGAATTTCAATGGATTTGTTCATAATGATTGAGACTAGTAGAAATAGAATGGATTAAACAAGAACATAACTGTACAATTCTATTCTCAACTGGAGAGCACACATTTTGCTAAAATTAGAGAATCATCTAATGGTGGGATTGGAAGATTGTAATATGTATTTGAATTGTATAATGCATGCTCAAAAATGAGATTTTGGGGGTGTTTGACTTCAAAGTTAAATAGAAAATTTTCAAAAATGAAAGTAAAGAAGTTCAGCAATGCCCTATGTCAACACCTCTCAGTTGCAATCTTTCATATCAAGAATAGACTCACACATAATTATTATAAGTGAAAGTGACTCACTTATCAATATACAGTTTAGGACAAAATTTTATATGTTGAAAATTGAAAGGTGTAGATACATGAGTCAAGATTGGATTACACACACTAATAGAAGATGAACAAGAGAACACAATCAAAAATAAATAAAACAAGATAACAAACTTCTAAACACAAGAAAAACTGCATTGTACATGTGTTGTATTTGTAAGTAGTTAATGTATGTTCAAGTATTTGTAGTATTTTAGCGTTTTGTTCATAGGTGTTTTGATAGTAGTGCACAACTCCAAATTGAAATTTTCTTTTTATGGAAGGTATGTAATGTAAATCTTCAAATCTCAACTTCAAAAATGAAGTTTTAATTCTTCACGGATTCTCTGCTATTTGCATTTTTAACGGTGCAGTGACTATAATGTGGTCAGCTGGGCACTAAGGGGTTAGTTAATTCCAATGATATAAAACTCGGGGGAGCACTCCCTTGTATATATTGCATACACGTGTGATAATGACCTATTTATTTGGCGGGTTATTTACCTTGCAAAAAATATTATAAGGTGATGGTATTTTACATGTAAAAAGCATGAGAATATTATATGTGATGGTATTTTACATGTAAACATGTTTCACTTTTTAAAAATCCCCTATTATACATGTACATTTTTTACAAAATTTATCTACAATGAATATATTGGATCCTATTTTTTATCGCACGTTGTTTCTAAATTTTTTGCCAGTGAACACCCCGAGATATAAAATTTGATCTCATGTGAATTGTATTTTCTACGATATGATTGATTAAATGTGTCATTTTAAAACCACGAATCCTTGGTCAACTTAGTCCTTTAGAGCATCTCCACTAGCACTCCGGATAGCTCTCTAGCTTTGGAAAAATGAATGTGCATGGGTTGGTAAACAATTTATTTGGACTGTGACATTCGAAACTTGGGGGGTGCACTCTACATTATGTTTGAGAATCACGTGCATTCATAACCCCTTCTAAAAACCCCCTGTATACGAGAGGCTATATGTCTAAAATACCTTTGTATACAGATGTATTCCGTTTTAAATATATGTTTAGTGTAAGTATACGTGAATATTTTCAATTCTAAATGTGTTTATTGTATGTATACGTAATACGGCAGTGTTCAATTCAAATTAATATCCCTTCTGTGCACTGTCTCACGTACACTTGTACATGTTTGGTACAGTGCACCTCCCGAGATTCGAAATTGTAACCAAGTGCCATAACATCCAGTAGCCTTCTAAGAGGGTGCCTTTTAGTTTCATCTGCCTTTATATATAGAGTGACCAGTAATTTGTAATTGAATGAACTATTCAATCAAATAAACAATTACAAAGCATTGTTGAATTGTGATTGAGTGAGTGCTTTTGATTACTATTCACTATCGTTGATTGATCTTGCTTAATGCCACGTGCCCCATAGCTATTGATGTGATGTGGAATATCCCACATCATTTCATTGGGGGGATGAAATGATATGGGATATTCCACATGATTTTGTTGAGGGAAGGCAACAGTCACAGAGGCTATTGAATGTTATGACAAGGCCTCCAAAATCACTTGAACTAGATAGTGTATTTTCTCTTTCTAACTCCTAATTGCCGAGGCGTTCATTATTTGAACGATGTATAAATTTCATCCAATTTTTCTCATCTATCATGCACTTTTTGTAAATATTGTGGATTTTTTGCTATAGATTACAGGGGAAGTTAGCTTCATGCATGTGTGATTCACATCATGATTGCACAATCGACATGTGGTGATTTGTAAGTGGCTCACTTACTATTTTCAGAGTGTAATTGAGTGATATTGGTGGGGATCTACATGGTGAGGTCTCATTTTTTGGATGACCTTCAAAGTGCAATTCAGAGTTGCTGCTGGAGATGCTCTTCGGGGGTTAAGAATGGCAGTTTATTTCTTTCATTAAAAATGATAGCTAATTAGTGTGGTAGAACCTATTCAACCGCAGATTTAGTGGTTAGGGTGGATCATAGCTAACAACACAAATGCACGTGTACATTGCTTCAATGCTCACCAGCATTTTTCTAAATGCAGCGGCTCTTGATGCATGTGCATACATTTTGTAGTTTCTATATTTCTCTTTATGCATAGTGCAGTGTAGAATATTTTGTAGAATTGATGCGAGAAGTCAGTTGAACCCAACCACAGGCAAGTCTGCATTGAACTAAATAATGTCTACCAACTGCTTGCTCTGCCATACTTATATGGTAGATGAGCCCATTGCCAACGTTTAGCCCATTCTGGACAGTTACTACTGTAGGTGGAGGGCAAGGTCGGCATATTTGTGTCCAAAAATTGAAAAATTGAAAAATAGAAAGAATAAATTACATATAGAAAAATAAGATCCATTTGATTATATATTTGTGAATAGGTTTTCAAAAATGATTTTGCAATTCGATTACAAACAAGATATCGATAATTTGTAAATGAAATTTATTATGATGGGTTGAAATGTAATACTCTAAATGTTGTGATTTTTGGAGATTTTTATGGGTTGACTTTTTCAAAAGCACTTTTGAACACTTTTGAATTAAAATCTTAGAATTTTTGGGTGAATCAATGCAACATGAAACGAGGCATAAAAATTTCACAAGTCATCCCCTTTCTAATTGGATCTCACATGCATGAAGCCAACTTCCCATAAAATCTGTAGCAAAAAAACCCACGCTTCAAAAAAGTGCATGACGGATGAGAACAAATTGGATGAAATTTGTGCATCGTTCGAAAAATGGATGCCTGAGCAGTTAGGGGTTAAGAATTGCACTAAAATTTACAAACGGTAGGCAAGCATTTTCAAAGGAAAGAAAAACAAAAGACAAGCAAAGCCAATGTCTACCAACTAGGAGGTTTTATCCTTTTTTTTAAACGATTGGGCTCTCTCAGTCTAAGCAGAAAGAATATTCTATATGCAATTTTGTAAACCATTTGATACTCACCAAAATAGATGAAACTCATATTAGTATGCTGTAAAGTTAAACTTAAAGTTCCATAATTCTTCATTACATTAGAGTTATTCGCAAAGTCCTTTAAAGTTTGAAGAAGATACCTAGAATTTTGCTATTATATAATTTTATTTGGTTACTCCAAATAGATGAAAAGTATGAAAGAGCTTGGTGGTTTACAATTATTAGGTGTTTAAGAGCTTAGTGGTTTTCAAAGTCATGTGAAACTTTTTTGGGCACAAAAGAGGAGCTCAAAAAAGTTTCATACAATTTTAACCCCTAAACGTCAGAGCGTTTAGAAAGTGAATGACTAACAGATTCAAACTCCTCTCACGTTCTCATCAATGCTTGGATGAAATTCATTCAAGTTTTTGGAGGTTCTTCAATCTTCATCAAGTTGTTCTCGTATCTAATAGTTGGATTTAGTCATACTTGATTACATATTTTTTTAAATTACAAATGTAGAAGTATGTCAAGTCGTTGACCAAGCCAAAATTGCATTGACTGTAGTTCAAAAGTGGTCTTGCAAAAATGAGGTCATAGATTTAAATAACACAAAAACTTCAAAGAATCACCACGTTTAAGAGTATTTCATTTCAAATTCATTCCTACAAATTTTACTCAAAAATATTAAAATTTTCTTTGTAATCAAAATTTGAAGGAATTTTAAATTATTTTTTTTCAAAATTTCAAATTAAATATTAGTGATAGTATAAAACTCAAAACCTAAAATTCCAATATACATAGCAAAAAGCGTTTCTCTATCAAATTTCTTTTTATGTAAGCTCAATACGCATGCCACCTACACCTTATTGTTCATCACTATTATTTACATTCTCCCTAAAAGAATTCCTACTATTTCAAGCATTTTTGTAACTACAATGATTTTTACAAGAAAAGAACTTTAAAAATCATTATAATTTACATAATTATGAAAAAAAAACAAGATAAATCGATTTAACAATAACTTACATGAGAAAAATACCAATTTTTAACAAACAATATATATTAAAATGGGAGGAATTGATGAGGTTTGACCGGGTACCTATAATGTGGACACTTACGGGTTAACTTAGTCATTACTTTCCACAATTACAGTGTTTGTTCAAAACTGCAAGAGTCGGTTTGGTGATGAATGAAAGTTGGTGGTACCACTAATGACCCTGATTGATTAAATTGAATGTCTTTTTTCCTCGAAAGGTAGGTTTAATGACCCTGAATGATTTTGAATATTTTTTTTTCTTGAAAGGTAGGTGTGTTGACCCTGATTTCATTGCACAAGGAAAAAAAAAAACAAAAAACCCCAAGTCCATCTCCACCTCACCCTCCATGAACAGGACTTGACGCCCGCTCCTACAGTGACTCCGAATATGCATGTCAAATCCATTGCAGAATTCCTGGCTCTGAGATCAGTCTGTTTGGGGGTAGTTTTACGCGATACGTACGGCACATGCATTCGGATTGTGAAAGCTCCGATTGTTCCCATTGTCCAATAGCAGGTTGGTACTTGCTCATCGAGCTATTAATTCAAGTTTAGAAAGTTTGATAAACCCAAAACATTAAGTACCATATGTACCCAGCCATCAAGGTCAGCAGGTCATGCCAATTTTTTTTTTTTTTTGGAAGAGTACTTTTCAACAAATGTCAAAATCTATGGATATTCTCAAAGATTCTCTTTTTCACCATACAAAATAGATTGTTTTTGAAAAAAAAATCCTAAAAATTTGGGCAAACTTCTCTTTTTATAATTATTTTTTCCGATCTTGACAATCGACTACGTTAATAAAACTGGCTTTAAAAATAAGAATTAAAATCCCACTTTTGGTAAGAGATTCATTTGAAATAAATTGTTTCATTTTCATGAAAGTTTGCTAAAGTGTGATTTCTAAAAGGGGAAAATCCTACTGTAGTAGCAACATTCAATAGTGGCCAAAATGCAGCCACCACTCCCAAGACTCAGGGTCGCTTTACACTATGGACCAAGAGCCATGACCAAGAAAATTAAATCATTTTCATGGTCATGGCTCTTGGCCAAGAGCCGTGACCATGAAAAATCAAAAATGGATTTTTGATTGGCTTGGTCACTCTTGTAGTGTAAAGTGGATTTGGACCGGGACAACTTTGGGCTGATATTTTTAATATAAATTTAAAAAATATATTTAAAAAAAATTCGGCCAGTGGCTGATTTTCAGCCTTACGGCTCCCTTGATTTCCGTTGAGTCGAGCATTTTGCCTCGACTCAACGGAAAACCCGTTGGACTATGGCACATTATCCAAATGGCAGATTTTAATAGTTTTTTGGGACCTCAAAGTTAGTGGTCATTCTCCTTTTTTCAAGGTAGTGTAAAGCCAAATGGGACCAAGAGCTCTTTTTGGGCCAATCACAGATTTTAGAATTCCATGGTCATGGCTCTTGGTCCATAGTGTAAAGCGGCCCTCATTTATGAAACAATGTCTCTATAGTAGCATGTATGAAATAATGTCACTATCTATAGTAGCATGTATGAAATAATGTCACTATCTGTAGTAGCATATATGAAATAATGTCTTTGTAGTAGCAATCCATGTATCAAATAATGTCTCTATAGTAAATCTTTGTAGGAGACGGACCAAGCCAGTACTGAAGGCAGTTCAAGAAAGTGTTGCAAGATTGCTATGCAAGGTTTGCGCACGCCAGCATGATATATTCCCTGGTGAAGGAACCTCCCTCAATGAATTGTATCAACTGGGTGAACAGGACTTTTTAGGCTTGGAGCTTGAAGTCTTGAACGCCTTGAAGCCTTGAATAAGGGGCAAGGAGAATGTCAAGTCGAAAATGAAACCTGCACACAGAGTTCAGTTTCACCTCAGAATTAATGTAACTTACAAGACTTGCAGCTAGCGTCAGGAAAATTACCAGAGACAGGTGCCAGCGTCACAGCAAACGAACTTACTGCAGCAAGGTAGGCAAGTCAATTGAACGCGGAACCATCAACAGTAGTAAGTTAAATCAATTGATATAAGTTATTACAACTTAGCTCTCACCAGGAACGAGTGGCCATTAACGCAATTCAATATCCACTCCTCGTGAATGCAACGTACCCTGACCGGCCCGGACCAGCTGCCGATCATCGAGAACTGAGAACCTGGCTAGCTCAGCTTAACTGCAGCGCTTCGTCACCTTGTCGACCTAGCTTGCTCATTACAGCTGATCAAACTCCTTCATTCATATATGCAGCGCTCTAGTCTCATCACACCTTCTTCTCTTCAATCTGGAAACTCCGAATGTCCTGTCGTAGTAGCGAATTCTAGAATGGATCACAGCTGATCGATGCATGGTTTAGAACTGATACGTAGTAATTTTTGTTGCGTGATTGAGCAAGCTGGAGGACTTCTCAGCAGTTCGGTTTGTGGTGACGCGATTCCAGACGTGGGCGTCGGGTTTCTGGAAGCCACCAGCGGCTATGGAGAAGGCGCTGGAGCCGAACCCGAGTTTCTTCTGCAGCGAGAGCTTTCCCGAGGTTGAAGAATGCAGAGTAGAAGGGCGGTCCACGCAGAGCATAGTGTCGGACTTGGACGGGACACTGATCCGCTCACGAAGCTCCTTTCCTTACTTCATGCTCATAGCATTCGAAGCGGGCAGTCCCATCCGCTCCATCATCCTGCTGCTGGTGTCCCCGCTCATCTGGCTCGTGTACAACTTCGTCTCCGAGGCTGCAGGTATCAAGATGCTCATCTTCGTCTCCCTGGCGGGCCTGAAAGCGTCCGTCATCGAGTCCGTAGCGCGCGGCGTGCTGCCCAAATTCTACCTCGAGGACATGCACTCCGTCAGCTACCGCGTCTTCATCTCCTGCGGGAAGCGGTACGTCGTCACGGCGAATCCGCGCATCATGGTGGAGCCGTTCCTGAAGGAGTATTTAGATGTGGAGGCCGTGATGGGAACTGAGCTCCAGGTTACGGCGGGTGGGTACGCGACGGGGTTCGTCACGGGACCTGGAGTGCTGGTGGGGGCGAATAAAGAGCGCGCTGTGAAGAAGTACTTCGGACCGGACCAACCCGACGTGGGTCTCGGTGACCGCCCCAGTGACTTCCCGTTCATGGACCTTTGTAAAGAGGCCTACTTTGTGCCGAGCTACAAGGAGGTGGAGGCGGTGACCAAGCAAGAGTATTTGAAGCCGCTGATCTTCCACGACGGGCGACTGGTGTGCCGCCCCACGCCGCTCATGTCGCTCATCGTTATGCTCTGGTGTCCCATTGGGTTCGTGCTCGCCGTGATGAGAATGTTCATTGGTATCATGCTGCCGATGTGGTGGGCGTTGCCACTGGAGGCGATGCTGGGCGTCACGATTCGCGTCCGGGGTATTCCTCCAACGTGCCCAGTTCGCAGCAAGAAACGCGGCGTTCTGTTTGTGTGCTCGCACCGAACTCTCCTCGACCCCATCTTCCTGTCTATTGCCGTGCGACGCAAAGTGACCGCTGTAACGTACAGCATTAGTCGGCTGTCTGAAGTGCTGGCGCCGATACGAACTGTCCGTCTCACTCGTTGCAGGGATAGAGATGCGAGTACCATGGCGACGTTACTTGAAGAAGGTGACCTGGTTGTGTGTCCCGAAGGAACGACGTGCCGGGAGCCGTTTCTGCTTCGTTTCAGTTCGTTGTTCGCGGAGTTGACGGACCAGATTGTGCCTGTGACGATGAATATCAAGATTACGATGTTTCATGGGACGAGTGCGCGGGGGTGGAAAGGTATGGACCCGTTCTTCTTTTTCATGAACCCCTGCCCCAAGTACGAGGTGACGTTTCTGGACCAGTTGCCGCCGCAGTTGACGTGCAACGGCGGCAAGACCAGTCACGAAGTGGCGAACTACATCCAGCGCGTGCTGGCGAATTCTTTGGGTTTCAAGTGCACGAATTTGACGCGGAAGGATAAGTACAACGTGTTGGCAGGGAACGATGGTATTGTGCCGGATCAGCAGGACCTTCGGCGGCGAGCTGGCCGGATTTTGTTCGGGTTGCAGTGAGATTACAGTGGTGTTAATTTTCTGCAGCAGCAGCGGAGGACCGAAGCTTTTCCTTCCAAGATGAGTCAGGGAAAACCTTCGGTCCTTTTCTTTCTTATTAGGGCGTTAATTCGTAGTACTCTCTCTGTTGCTGCGCGCATTGATGGATTGTTCACGGTGCTACAAAAGTAGTACGATGATCGAGATCGAGAAAATGTTCATTTGGTTATAAAATGGCACCCAGCTAGCTTACGGTTGAGGAGAATATATCGACTTCCATTTCAGCTAGCGGAGTTGAGTGACGATCAATTGAAGCTCTCACTAGGGTGGAATGAATTAAGAAATTCAATAGTTGGAAGTTGCTCTAGCTAGCTACTACTGCGGCGGTATAAGGACACTGACTGCTTTTAGGAGGACCCGGCCTGTGACTGATTAATGCTCATGGGTTTCATATCAACTATGTAGGATCGAACACTATCTCATCTTCCACTGCCTACAACATCACAACTACAGGACTTGTGGTTTGTATTATTTACTATTTTTTATGATTCATCAAAGGATATTTGATCAATATCCAATTCAACTGTTCTCTGACATTGCGGTTCCAATCATGCATGATCTTTTCTAGTAACACTTGAATCATGTCTCTTGTGTGTAGCTGCCATTAATCATCCTGCAGTAACGATTTGTAAAACCTGGGAATTAGCGTTAGGTCACCGGTGTAAATAATTAAGAAGTTGGAAGAGTCTGTGTATGTAGATTATATTGACGTCCGACACCAATGATGTGCCGGGTTTGTGAGTGACCAACCGCTAGCTACGTGCATCATCACTGCGGCCTGCGCCTTAATTGCATGCATGTGATCAAGGACGTAACGCCAGAACTCTCCTACTCCAACTCAAGTACCCCGTTCGAATGAGTAGTACTCATTTAAGTCATGGCCGTAATCGACAGGGAGGCACGTCAGGGCTGCCTGCAATATATCACTACTCATCATTTAATGCACTCGAGGTACCCCTCCTGCCACAGTTGTAATATATCGCCTGAATATTGCTCTAGTTTCGTCAAGACTCTAGACAGACTTACTTTTTCCAAATTTCATTTTTAAAAATATTTATTTATTTATTTATTTTTGGAGGTATATGCATTGCTTTGCAACCCGCGGCAAAGCTGACGAGTTACTTTTGGCAACCCATCGCCTGGGAATTTTCATCCGGTAGAGTGGTGATTTTAGGGTTGGAACCCAACTACTGCCAACCCCTTCGGTACCCCTTTCCATCATCTGGTAGTTAAGGTCATTCTGAACCATTATTTTTCCACTTTGAAGTCATAAGGGATGTAGTTGTCCTTCCCTAGGAGGGTAACGATACCTTAAATCGTTCACCTTACCAACTATGGTAAGCCTATTTACACAGAAAATATTTTTAGTGGGTTGTAATGGCAAGTTCAAGAGGATTCAAATGCACTTTAGCATGCATTATTTGGACACCGTATGAATAGTTATGAATTTTCAAAGTGCTGACTATTATATGTTGACCTTAAAGCGACCCTAAACTCTGATGTTTAGATTGAATGTGCACATTCTCATCAATAGTAGGGTGTCAAAATCTACTTATTATGAAAGATTGAGTTATGAATGCTTTAAGGAAATAGTCACTTTTAGATATAGTCACCTTATGACATGTTTGGGAAGCCCTAACGCCAAGGTCGCATGCATGGATTATATATACCGTACTAGTAAGGCACCACGGGCCTTGGCTTGGTGGTTGGGGCTCATAGCCCCTAATGAGGAGGTTGTGGGTTCTATTCCCCATGCCGGCGTGATGCTCACTACCATAGTCCACCCAACTATGGTGGGGGGTCCTTGGACCTCGTTGTATGGGTACCTCAAAGCCCTTTGGGGGGATACCATGTCTCGTATCTTCAAGGCACTAGTGGCTAGCTAGGTAGTAGCTTAGTGTGTCACTATAGTGTCCATCCTCGAAAGGGGAGAGTAGTATTGTCCCAATTTCCCCTTGTCCGGTGGGCATCGGATCATTGGCATTACAAACGGACACTTCATTCACGCCGGCCTTGTAGAAGGGTCGGAGTTTCTATCTATCTATCTATCGTACTAGTACCATTGCTGGGTCGCTACTTCACAAACAAATATTTAATACTTTTTGAAATATAAGGTTCGTTCCTCTAAACATAAAAGTTTTTTTTTTTTTTCGTTTTTCTAGTTAAAAAATGATTAAAAATGGTCCGAAATAGCTTAGAAATAGCAAAATATTGCTAAAAGTAATTTTCTCTATTTTCATTTTATTAAAGATTTTTTACTTTTTTTTCATTTTTTAATTTTCTTTTGACGACTTAGCTATGGTAATATGTGTAGTCACAGAAGCGACTTGTCACATGTGTATTGATTGAAATAATAATATCCTTGTAATATGGAGGGTAGACTTTATCTACAAAATGAGCTACTTGGGGGGAACATGTACACTAAACCGGGTACAAAATGGGCAAGTATAATGAGTATATTTACAATAACAAAGTATGTGGATTTTCGCTCAATTTCAAAAATAAAGGACTTGTGAGGGCCCAACACGTAGCTGGTTGATGGCCCACCTAGATTTTGTACACATTAAACAGTACCAAGCGAAATTTCGTTCTAGAAAACCGATCTGTTTAGGTGTTTTTTGTGCTGAAAAAAACAAGGCATTTCTTTCCATAAATGACAGTTTAGACTCTAGGTTGCAAATTGGCCGATGTAATGTACCAGAAGAATATGTATACATTATACAATCCATGAGTTGGGCTAAGATGGTACAAAATTTCTTGCCCAAAAAAGTATATTTTTGTCAACTCCAAAACTGTGACAAGTATATGCGGGTATATAAATATACTCTTTATGTTCATTTAAAGCACAATCTATTAATAAAAACTTCCAGCATAGGTAACAAATTGTGTCTATAATCATTTTATGGTACTCTAAACCACTACAAGTTCTTGTGCTTTAATTGACATACAATTCAATACCACATGCCCCTGAATTTACACTCTGTGACTACAATTTTGTACTGGTTTAGTGTACATGGACCCTGGGGGAGAATTCTCCCTTGGTTATGAGTTTTAAGTTTGTAGAGCTACGTGTGAACATTCAACTGCTCAATGATGTTTCAATAATTTAACAAAAATATTATATAATCGATAATATATCAGTACTTCTTATCAATGAATTGAATGAAATGATCTTATTTAATGTTTTTGGCGCTGAAAGGTCGCATGTCAGGAGATTGAGCTGAACCCCCTGGGAAAGTAGGACTTCAGTAAATTTCACTGCAAAGTGACCACAATATACCATAAGGTAAGGGCATCCTCAGTCAAGACCTCTACATTTCACTTTGAAAATTCGTATAAAATTATATGTTGGAATCAAAAATATGTAAACCGGTCGCCTCTATATAATTTTTCGTTCTCTCTCTATATGAAAAATGAATCCTTGCTATAACTCCCATTTCTAATAAACAAACCCTGGGTGGTCACTTTCTAAATTTTATAAAACTACATGAGTCAAAATATAAGGTGCATTTTATTCATAAGGAGGTAAAATTTCTACCTTATTATATATTTTTTAAATTTAATATTGGATGCTTTAAATTCAAGTAAGTAATAATTTATAAATCTACTTAGAATGTACTTAGATTATTTTAGAATATACCTAAAATATCCTAGTTATGTGATAGCCCCCCATTTAATTACCCTACTAATGCAAGTGTCTACATTAACCCTTCTAGCGCTTCCACATCCACATAAATGCCTAGAGCCCTCTCCAAATTCAACAGTTTTGCAACGATGCATTACAAAACGCAACCTAGAGGGATATTTTGAACTTGATACATGAATAAAAGTTGTACATTATGAATTTTAGATTCTATCCATATGGTTAGATCTATCATTGCTATTACCAATAATTTTATATAAAATTTGAAACAAAATTATTTTGTAATTCAATTACGAACAAGATATTGACAATCTACGGATGAAATTTTTGTGGTTGGTTGAAATGTAATACTCTAAGTGTAGTGATTTTTGGAGATTTTTTGGTCGCTAAATTTTATGAGTTGACTCTTTTTAGAGCACTTTTACACTGAAATCTTCAAAATTTTGGGGGAATCACTACAACATGAAATGAGGCATAAAAATTTCACAAATCATCCCCTTTCTGATCGGATCACATGTGCCTAAAGCTAACTTCCCATAGAATCTACAGTAAAAATTCCACAGTGCAAAAAGTGCATGACGGCTGAAAATTGTGGATGAAATCTGGTCATTGTCTAGAAACTAGACGCTCAGGTAGATAGGGATTAAAGGGTTAATTTCAATAGAGTGATCTCCCCAAGTTTGCAAAACTTCTTATTTTCTCGGTTTTATTGTATCTCTACCTTATCAAGCCGCAGATGGACTGACAGGTGGTCATTCGAGATGGATCCTGAATATATTGTGGTTCTTATTGGCGATTAAATATCTCGTATAAAACGGGGAGAACCTGTCACGAGGCTGGGGTTGAATTTATGTACATGATTTAGTAGGTGTAGATGTTGGTATATAATATATGACATGCTGCGTCATGTGGACGGTAGATGTGTACCTGCAGGAGCTGAGTGGGTGTTCTGCATCCCTCACTCATTCCACATTTGTAGTATTGCCGCCAGCGTATGGCCAATAATTATTTATTTTTTGGAAAATTGCTTTCCGGCGAACGTCAAATTCTCTGAAGATTCTCTCCAAAATAATAGATTTTTTTGAAATCTATTATTTTTCCATAAAGATTTGGTAATCTTTTTTTATAATTATTTTAGGTCGACATCGATGACCTACTACGATATGTGAATAAGTTATGAAATTTGAAAGTTGTGACCAAAATCATGTCTAGGCTTTTATAAGGCTTTTATAGGCTCTCATGTTCTAATTGCGTACATTTTATATAATTAGTATTTAAGTTTGTAGATCCAAATGTACGCAACATATGTTCTATTATGGATGTACATACTTTAGCTTCTACTTGAGTGCCTGCAACCCCCCTCTTACATACACACATACATATATACATTTATACATATAGTCTTTTAGTTGATATGGATAATCAATTTTGAAGAGAGATAATATGGAATAAATCCACAACTGAAGTTCATATTCAAGGCAACCATTACAAGAATGAGTAAAAGGTGGAAATACCCAAAATAGCAAAAGCGCCATTTTTACAACGAGTACATTCTTTTAATCAATATGTATCTTGGTTGAAGAAAAAATGTTATGACATTTACTAAATAACCATTTTGATCCTTCATAATTTTTGCATACAATATCTAATTGACGCATTCAATTCTCTAATGGATTAAATTCTTCTTTAAGCTTCTTACAAGAAACTACAAAAATTTGACAAGTTTAGTAATGATAACTAATACGCTCAATAGCAAAAAGTAGCAATTTCAGTGTCCCCACTTCAAGTTACTACTAGTGATGGGTTGTTATTGACTCTAGATTTCTAAATAATTATAAGAAATTTTTGAATTTGAAATTCTATTCTTACTTGACCTTTATTTGCAGATATCTCAAATTTAATACAAAGATCATACAACCTTTAAAAATATAAAATATAAAAATTTAACCAATCTCAGAAGTTTGGGCAAACAATTGTGAAGGAAATATTTATAAAAAATTGATTTTTTATGAACAAGTGGTTTAGTACTAGCTTCAAGGTGCACTAATTTTTACAAGACTTGGATTGATGATGTAAGAGTTATGCCCAAAAACTTGTTTTCTTTGCAAAAGGGAAGCTAAAACACTTTTATATTTTAAAGTTTTTTAATTGATTTTTTAATATTAATTCTTAACTAAGTTATAAAGCGTATACCGGCAATTATCTAACCAAGATTATAAGACACATATTTTGAAAAACAAATTACATTTTTACTTATGACTTATAAATATTTGTAGCTCATTTTTCAAAATTTATCTCATAAAGTGAGTGTTTTACAATTTGGGTTAATTGATTGTATGTTCTTCAATGGACATACTAAGTCCAATGGGTTTATCTTTTTTCTTTTGAGAGAATCTTGCTTATAATTTCTGCTTTGTTGCACCAAATGGGGTTTTAAAAATGCCAAAACAAACATATTTAAGACATCTGTATTTCTTTTTAGAATAAAACCAAAGTAAATTAAAAAGAGATTCACGTTTAGAATGAAGTTTCAAAGAGATTTTGGGTGTAGGAATCAGGAAAGCCATGTTCTTTAACCCTTAAACAACATATACTTTCCTGATGCCACACCCAAAATCTCTTTTAAATTCCATTTTAAGCATGATTCTGTTTTAAATTTTCTTTGTCTCTATTCTAAAGAATTATAGATCTCTCTAAGGTGCTTGGTTTGGTATTTAAAAAACCCCATTTGGTGCAATGGAGTAAAAGTTATGAGCAAGATTCTCCCAAATATAACCAAGCCCATAGAGCTTGCATTGTCGTTTAAGGGTTAAAGGTTAAGAAGCAATGAAAAAAAAAGCCAACCAAAAAAAAGCTTTATTTTTTTAATATTTTTTTGCTACCCACATTGCAAAAGAGAACAAGGTTTTGGGCATAATTTTTAAACCAACAATCCACATCTTACAAAAATTAGTGCACTTTGAAGCTAATACTAAATCACATCTTCACAAATTTCAAAATTATTCAACAAATGTTACCCTCATAATACCATGCTCAAAATTCAAAAGTGAAATTAGAGTCGGGAATGACCTTAACGTTCCAACGTCCAGAAACTGGATCAAAAACAGATTTGAAGCCTTGTAACCTTCTCATAAAACCTCGGATGATTTTCATCCAAGTCACTTTTGAGAGCCTATTAAATTCTCTATCAATTACAATAAATCTTTAGTGATGGAGAGCTGTTGATAATATTGGAGAGGCCTCCAACTACAAGTATGTTTAATTTGTTGGGTAGATTCTATGCTTGCAATGGTCTTCTCATGTACACCTCATGTACATCTAAGCCATGCTAATATCTACTTTTGAGACTAGAATCTATTTCTGTTCAAAGGGTTGGTACGTTTAGGGGTTAAACTACTAGTTGATGTAGAGGGGTACCTATAAGGTGTTGTTGGCCGTACTCAAAGGGTTGGCGGCCATTAAATCACCGCTCTACTAGATGGAAACTCTTTGGCGACAGGTTTGCCAAAAGCAGCTTACTTAGCTTTGTTGGAAATTGCAAAGCATCTCCTGTGCTTCAAAAAAAAAGGAGCTAGTTGCGTAGTCTCTGCTTTAGTATTTACCCCAGATTTACTTTTACAACTTGTTTACATTGTTCAGCCATGTAACTCCTTGAAAACAAGCGGCTAGTCGCGGAGTCTCTGCCTTCATACATACCTCAAATTTACTTTTACGGCTTCTTTTTACTGTCCAGACACATAACTCCTGGTAACTCCTAAAAAATGAAGCGTTTCCGTAGTCTCTCCCCTGGTGGGGCAGAGACAATAAAAATGAAAAAATAAGTGAGATTAAAAATTGAATTTTGTCCTTTAGCAGTTGCTTAGCTTGGCATGCCATCAGTGTTACCAGGGGTGTTACCTTTCTGCATTGAAAATAAAATATTTCCTCATCCGTATGAAAGAAAAAAACAATCCCTTTGAGGTTTCTTTCAATAAAAATGTATTCATACAAGTACAGCAAACATAGCCTACAAACTAGGAATACATGTAGAACTCTTTTATATCACACCTTTCCTAAGTAAACCAATTTATATGAGTACATAGACGGACATGTAAACAAGGTCCAATCACACGTGTACACAATAACATATGCTTTGGAGGTACAAAAATGTAAAATTTGATATTGGAGGATGTGATAATAACGAGTGTATTTGAAAAGCATAACCCAAGAATTAAAGTTTCCTAGTTCCTTATTGTTTACACCCCTGTTGTATAGCTCTCTCAACAAAAATGACCCAAACACTAACTCAATTTTGCAATTTGGGAAATCAATGTAAGGTACACCAACCTATTACCACCATGTTTCCAATTTTGCGCTCATGTACCAACTTTACACCATTTGTAAATAGCCAGATAGATAGAAACTCCGGTCCTCGAATGAGGGCCGGCCTCGGGGCCGGCGTGAATGTAGTGTCTGTTCGTTTAATTAATGAGCCAGTGCCCACTAGGCAAAGGTCCATTAATCACCATCTGTACATAAGGGCATAGTAGGGAACATGTTGGTAATAGGTTGGTGTACCTTACTGCCATATTTGGATGCGAGTTTGGATGGCAATTACGACAACATAGGATACATGCAACCATTGCTAGCCAAAAAAATTCTGGCGAATTTTCACCATAATCTTAATTGATTTTGGCAATGGCTACTTTTATACAAGAAAAAGTGGGCAAAAAAGTAGATGAAATTGCTAAATTCCTCTAAATAAATAAAAACAAATCTAAAATCGCCAGTGTTTAGATGAAGTACATTATAATAAATCATTTTATGGATGAACACACACATACATACATACATACATACATACATACATATACACACATACACACATACATACATACATAAATACACACATACATACATACATAAATACACACACACATACACACATACACACATACATACATACATACATACATACATACATACATACATACATACACACACACACATATGTATGGATGATTCTATCCAATTTTTCTCTACCTGGATACAAAAAAATTGGTTGATCATTTGAGTTAACTAAAAACAAGTAGAACTCTGTGTTTGAGTCTATGTGGAGTCAACAAGCTTATAGTATCAATTTTTGACACATATGACATGGGAGGTCACAAGTTCCACTCCCATGGGCGGTGTGGGCCTTGCTTTAGATTATTCTTCAACTCATCATAAACTAGTTTTGTTGTTGTTTAGAATTGAAAAACGATTTGAACGTGAGTATGAGGTGAGTTTCCACTTTGAGACACTCTTTTTACTTAACTCTTGCAATTGTAACATCATTTAGTTAAATTACAATATTTTCATATTCTAAATACCTTGTTGACCACAACTTTTACACTATAGCAACACTGTAAAGAAACTGCTAATAAAATAATTCAACTGTTCAACCCTCTTTGCTTGAACCAACTGAAGTTAAAGAAAGTTCCTGTAATCCCTCAACAAATGCTTGAGATTTGGAGGTGAGCATCACTACTGCTCGCAAACCTTGTGTTGAACTGATTGAAAATTGGTTTGTCTTTTGTAACTTTTTCTTTGCAATCGATAGTTAGACTCTAAAAAGTTGGAAATGGCAGACCATCTCAATGTCCTTTTCATCCACAAGCTGATGTCTTTTATTTGACTACACTAAAATTGAGGTTTAGTGCCTGGGACACTACCGGTATTTCTTCACTGTCCATTTTAGAACTTTAAAATTATATGAATTTATTAAAAAAATTGTATAACCATTCAATATTTCCAGTAATATACCAATTAATATATCCTTGACAAAAATATTATTGTTTGAAATTTTGACTTCAAGTTGCACAATTTCCATTTGAATTATACAAATTTTCAAAAACCACTCATATTATACAGTACACCTTCAAGTCAAGATTTTTATTGTGAAAAACAAACTACAGAAAAAATTCCAAGGCAAGGAAGCTCAAAAGTGTGTTATGATTCAAACAAGGATTTTTTTTTTTCTTTCCACAAAGAGTGTTTTATGCATCATTCGTAGGTCAAAATGTACCATTCTTTTTTTGAAAATTGGTTGAAAACTGCAATTTTCATTCATATAGAAAGTCATCAAAATATTCATTTTTGTTATCAAAACCAAATTATGTGCATTGTACATCTTATGTACATGATCAAACTAATACATTGATTTCAATTTTCCAATTTATAACAAGAATTAAAACTTTGAAGTGGGGGTGCAAGACTATTTGGAGGGTACTCAATAGAGAGTAGATTAAGTACATTCAGGTATAACATGCTTACAATTTTTTTTGTAAGCATTGAAAGTTCTGTAGATCCTATATCAAGCGGCCGCATTGATTCTGAAGATTGCAAATATGGGAAGAAGAAATTCCTACATGCAGAGGATTAGAGTAGGAATGTCCCTTTCAATTTGTAGGTGCATGAGTGCCATATTAAGCTCGTTACGATTTAGGGAAGGGACTCTGTTTTTATGAGGGAGTGAGAGTTTGTAAGCAACTTGAACTCCACTATACAGTGGGGTGACACCGAAATTGTCCCTTTGTGCAATTCCAGGGAAAGTGCCCACACTGCTGCTAACTTTGACACCCTCCCGAGCGCTGGAAAATTGTTATTTATACATGAAATTTTAGACACAAAATCATTGTTATGTTGAAAACATGTATACCAAATTTCAAAGTCAAAAGATTGATACAAAAAAAGATATTCAAGATTTACTAACAAGGGGTAGGTGTAAGAGATGTTTCACAGCTGCCAACTTTGACACCCTCTCAAGGATTGAAGAATTTTTTTTTTCGCATGGGATTTTGGAAGTAAAAACATCTTTATGTAGTTTACACATCTGAAAAAATTCAAGTCCAAAAGACCCACAAAAAAAATGATATTCCAAATCTACCAACAAGTGTAGTTGTGAGAAACAAAGTTGCTTCACAACTACGTTGGTAGATATAGAATAACTATGTTTGTGTGTATTTTTTGGCCTTGAAATTTTTCATACATGTGATCAACATCATAAAGATCATGTGACAAAAATTTCATATTGAAATAACAAGTTCTCAGCCCTAGGGAGGCTGTCAAAGTTGGAAGTTGTGAAGCAACTTTATTTCTCTCACAACTACACTTGTTGGTAGATTTGGAATATCATATTTTTCGTGGGTCTTTTGGACATGAATTTTTTCACATGTGTAAACAACATAAAGGTGTTTCTACTCCCAAAATTCCATGCGAAATTTGTTTTTCTTCAATCCTTGGGAGGGTGTCAAAGTTGGCAGCTGTGAAACATCTCTTACACCTACCCCTTGTTAGTAAATCTTGAATATCTTTTTTTGTATCAATCTTTTGACTTTGAAATTTGGTATACATGTTTTCAACATAACAATGATTTTGTGTCTAAAATTTCATGTATAAATAACAATTTTCCAGCGCTCGGGAGGGTGTCAAAGTTGGCAGCAGTGTGGGCACTTTCCCTGGAATTGCACAAGGGGACAATTTCGATGTCACCCCACTGTACAGTTAGGTAGGAATTGCTTACGAATTGCCACTGCAGGGAATTTTTTTCGAAAACTTTGAACACTCCGTGCGTACTCAAAAATGATCTGATTTGGAAACCGCAAAGTGCGTTGGAATCACATCGGCGTGTACTACAATATCATTAAAAATTTACACATGTATTAGCGAAAGTTATACAAAAAGTTAAAACTAATAGATACACTATCTACCATTGAGTGCTCTCACCGTTTGCTTCAGTTACGGTGTCCATTTTAGCAAGCATATATGAAATGAGCGTTTGAAATTGTTCTTGAGATGCCTGGGCCTATACTTGTAAGATAATTTGTATCATTCCATTTGTCTTATTTGTACTTTTTAATTTTGTAATGGTATAGGGGCTTTCATGGGTTTTAACAAAAGTCCATTTGTCATCATTACTCCAACTAAACAATCAATAGTTGATTTTGTGTAACTTATTTATGAAATTACATTGAGCGCCTTTTATTTTATGCATGATAGACCTATTCAATTCACATTGATGGAGGATGGTGATCCAATACACCGTAGTAGATATCATGATGATTGGAGACAAGCCCATGGAATCAAAAAGATTATGAAGGAAAAATATGAAATGATACAAATCATTCACGAAGTATGAACTCAAGTATCTCAAAAACAACTTCAAACACTCATTTCAAATTTTCTTGCTAAAATGGACACCGTAACTGAAGCAAACGGTGAGAGCACTCAATGGTAGATAGTGTATATATTAGTTTTAACTTGTATAACTTTCACTAATACATGTATAAATTTGTAACGATATTGTAGTACACGCCGATGTGATTCCAACGCACTTTGCGATTTCCAAATCAGATCATTTTTGAGTACGCACGGAGTGTTCAAAGTTTCCAAAAAAAATTCCCTGCAGTGGGAATTCGTAAGCAATTCCAACCTGACTGTACATTTATTCTGCACAGTGGGTGCCTAAGCTTATTTACTCGAGGTGGTATTGTTTTATAAGAATGTTTTTACTACAAGTTAAAGTACCAGTAGTGATCATATTGTAAAACCTATGCAAATACAATTAGTGAAAAAGTGAAACACTATAGCCTCATGTAAATAAGTGCACCCACACTACGTACAATGAAGAGTATAATTTTGACATACAGTTAAATCCGTAAGAGCACAAGAGAGACACGAAGCAGAACAACAAAAGAACGACAAATACACAAACCAAAGCACCAAACTGGAGAAGTCCTCCCCAACATGCAGTGATTTCCCAACATAAATAGCTACATACGGAAATTACAAAAGTTTGAAGGTGTCATCAGAAGTTCATTTGCACCTCTCTTTTGCAGACAGTCAGGCTGTATTTTCCAGCCAAGATTGACCACCTGTCAAAGTGTACAGTATTACATATCTGTCCTCTAGATGTTGACTGATTATGAAAATGCACCAGACCTGTCTCGCATCTTCCAAAAACGAGCAACTTGCTCCTTGGCCATAGTACAAAGACCATCTTCAACTATAATCTGCCGCCATGTACCTCCACCCCTATGTACCTCATTAGCCAGTCTTGTATTCATAACAAGGACGGGACTGCAGGTGAAAAAAATTCTACATAAAATTAACATGAATCTTGTCCTGAATCACAGAACTATTCGCTGCTTGCACTCCCTAGCCTAGCTCTAAAACCAATTTATACGATGTATACTACAACTGCAGCAAGCTAAGTCACTAAGGATCTCGCTTATCGGACATCATTACTGTGATAGAGGAGAAACTTACTGCAAGGCTTGGTGACTATCAAAATCGTGAAAGACATCTCCTGAACAATTTTCACCTACTTGCATCAGGCTAGTCGCACTCCAAATAAGTCAGATGATCCACTTCCAGTTCCCTGAAAATTCACATAGTAATATGGCACACATATTGTTCAATTGTGCTCACGCAAAGATACTATATGCTTCAGAGATGGAAAATCTTATGCAGACAGCAAAAAGGCTATACACGAACATTTGCCTTGCACATGACTGAATACCGTACCTTTCAGCAACTATCATAAGACGAAAAGTGCACTAAAGAATAGTCTTACATTTCACAAAGCTCCTGAACCATATCCAGAAGCTATGTCGTTGCAAGTGGGTAGAAATCTCACTAAAGAATTGTACTCAATATCCTAGTAGCACCGGATCTCAACCTCCAGATTTTATACTTGCGATCCTGCACCGTGCATATAATGTAGGCCAGGAGAGGAGCCAAACCAAAAACCCCAACTGAAGTTGCTCTCAAAAGGGGGCTCTTCCCCATAACCGCCTTGACTTTGCAAACCTGGATACAAAGAATGGAACGTCATCTTATTAGAAGTACACCTTGCTATACATCCAGGCAACAGAAACTCGATCGGGGCTTCAGAACTCAAGCGTCCATATGTACTACCATAACGAGGTTCATCGAGCAACATTTCCTCCCTATTAAGGAAATCCATCTGCAATCTACTACTGAAGATCTATTACTGAGAAACACAGCTACAAAGACGGAAAATCAGATCACTGTTGAAAATTGTGACCCAGGGTGTACATTACTTACGCATAGAAGCTGGCCAACATATACAAGTAGCAGGCGAACTAAGATTCTTTTCTGCATGCAGTAGCCGCCCAGACGCCAAACTCCAAATACGAAGTACACAATCTTCTCCACCTAGAAAGAACCCACCCACTCAAATTACTGACAGTACAAGAAGTGCTCTAGTTGCTAGTTTTTCCAAAGACTAAGACAATATTCAAACAAAGCCGTACATCAATGCACCAGGTAAGCACAGAGAAACAAGCTTCACTCTGTTACCTGATACAAGAAAAGTCTCAGTTGGATCGACTCCAAGCTGCAACGTAGTGTGCGTATTGTTATGGCCTTCATATGTTCTTACTGCTCCATTCTCCACCATGCGCCGATCCCATTGCTGAATCTGTCAAGGACAACATCGGATCCTTTCATCAACCATTTGAGAAAGCATCAGATTTTATTCTATTCTGAACTAAATTCGAGTTACAGATTTCAGTGTCGCTAGGACACAGATTTGCTATGCCTATTCACACTGGATAGTGTATAAGAAAATTCTAAAAATACTAGTAAGTTCAATTACAGACACGGGAGAAAGAGTCAAACTTACAACTCCATTCATTGCACTTGCTAGCAGGTAGTTCTCATCATTCCGCAGAAGCAACAAACTGCCAAAACACCAGAGACAATTTCAGTATCAACCTAGATTGCACCACTACAAGATTGACAGCTGAGTTATTATGAAGTTATGAAGTTGTACGAGTTAAAGCATACAACAAAAGAGGCACAGCACATGAAAGAACACAATTTCTGTTTCTTTAATCATGTCTAACTTCACCTTAGACCATTCACTTACCGACACAATACATGCAATCAACATGATCGATCTATTGCTCACAAACTTTGTCAGCTCCAGTACCAGGTGAAGTCTCACCGTGGTGCAGTTTCAACCTTGATCGTAAATATAGAGATAAAATTTTAAACAATTCCGTGCTGTATGATTGGCACTGAATTCCAAACACCCATCTTAAGATACAAATCGTACATTAACACCTGCAACTTCCGGTGCATCAAGCACATGAACGATGTGATGCTATGTGTTAATGTCATTTGAGATCTAATACTGAATCGATCCTCTTCCATAACACTTTATTTCTTTCAATAGTACTCGACTAGGAGACAAGTGGCAACATTGGAGCATGTATAGCAGCTTCCAGTCCATGGCTCACCTACAGATTGCTGATCCCATGCGCATGATTTTTGAGTGACTGCAAAAGTAATCATCCACCTTACGTTTGCTGCACTGCTTACCCTGCAACCAGAATACGGTATCCTAGCTATTGTCATTCAGCAGATGATGCCTTCTCACATATGACTCAGATTCTCGGCAGAGTAAAAACCAAAGAACACAGAAGCGAAGTTAAGGTTTAAGGAAACACACAGTTCCATGCGTGCTGCAGGAGTGTGATGTTCGCTGTTGGTTTTTCATAGCAGGAGGAAAAGCTCCTTCAGACCTGGGCTTCATGAGAGCTGCTTCATGATGCACATTAGATTCTTTAGGGGCTGGCTTTCGCAAATCAATTGTTGATATTGCACCATTTCGAAATCCACAGAAAAGTATATTACCCTGGGAAAGACAAAATCAAATAAAAAAATTGAAATAGCTTCACCTCAACAATCAGACACAATAGCTTCATGTGTATTTCTAAATATGCACCTTATGTTCATAGCACGTAAAACAAGCATACTGATCAAAATGTGCTTGCCTCTTTATCAAATTGCTGAGACAAAACAGCACTGCTGCTCCGACACAGCCAGGTGACATCACTTCTCTCCAATGCTACAAGACCCGCACCTCCGTCCATACCTGCAAAGCCCTCACCACTAAACTTTGAACATACCTCCGTTCTTGATTAGACGCTAGAGTAAGCAATCATTCTCTAGAGGTGTTCTTAAAAAACAGGATGCTTTCACAAGGACAATAGAGTGCATGTCTCTACAGCGAGAATTCAGGCATGCCATACAAAAGATATCAGAAGTCGAAAGAAGTTCAGTACCCAAGCTTGCTGCTATTCCATTGGGACTAGCTTCAGCTGTCCAAATGCTGCCACGGGTCTTTACTCTTGCTTGAATCTGAAACGGCAAGGGATAGTTTCTATCCCAATCCTGAATTTCAGGCCCTTGTTTTAAATCAAGAACGTACAGAGATCCGCTTGCTTCTCCAGCACCTAGTGTTGTGAGACTGCATGCCGGGACAACCAGCCAAAGCGATGTAAGGCCTTCAAAAAACCAAATAAGCCCTTGCCTATTGAAAGCTCTCTTAAGTACTGAATGCTAATAATAATTATCATCGGATTTACAATCCCCCAAAGAGTGCCTGACCCACCCAACCCGTGTGTTTCTGTGCTGAGGGTTATGAACTTTCAACAAAGTAGAAAAAGGGTGTACATAGCACTTCGCTGACGATAGGCACTGTCCTCGGGTGATCCTTCCCCAAGCTTCTTAATTGCTGTAATGCGAGAAGAAAACTGTGAACTTAAAATATTCCACAACCCTGGCGGTTCCCTCTCGCCCTTAGTGACTTGGACTTTGGCATCTGCGGGTACACATCGCCTAGGATGTTTAATGTCTGCAGGTAGTGCTTGTATTCCATTCGAAAGAGTAGTTCCAAATAACCTGAACATAGAAAACAAAAGAGCCTCCTCAGTTGTTGCAAATCGAAACTGCCATAAATAATTTTGACAAAAAACGTGAGACGCCGTATATCTCGCTGAAATGTGGCAAGTCACATACAAATCTCTTACTGACAGCCGCAATCTTGCAATGTCACTAGCTCCAGGGAGAATAAGAATCATCAGAGATAGAGCTTACTCAAAACAACCGTTGCTACCTCCAAGAACTAATATATCAGCTTCCCTCTCACCCTCCACTGTTTGGCAAGTCACACGCAACTGTTGCACTGCGCCGTCAGCCCGCTTATCTGTCCCGTCGTAGCCCCAAACCTGTGATACAATCAGCATGTCGATACACAGCAACTGGTTAACCGGAGAAAACCAAGGAGATATGCAGACATTAATATTAGATGTCAGTGTAACAGAGCATCCACCTGAGGATGAGCGGCTTGGCTCTCCAAGAATTGACGCCGAAACTTCCGTTCATTGGACGAGGTCCGGTTGAAGCCACTATTGTGCTCCCTTGCTTGCAGCAGCTGTAGCACGCCAGGATTTCGATTGGGGTCTAATCCATCCTCTTGCACATCACCAGAACCCTGTTTACCGTTTTCCTGTATAATGAAATGTGTTACAAACATGGTAATCCACAAACAAGACTTAGTCATGAGCAATCGTTGATTGCTATCCATTCAAATGAACAGATTGCTTCAGACATAACTGCAACTCTAATTATGTTAGCAGAATGAACTTAAGGTTCTCATGAGATTTCAGAGGTCAGACACTAAACCCTAATCCGTGCAGTGATGATAACAACGAGATAAAAGGAGGATCGAATTTGAAAGTCACAACATAAAAAACAGCTCGAAGACTAACGCATACCTGTTTCGAAGAGCTCGCTGCTCCATTGCACGATTGAACTGTACCGCTTCTGCCTCGTTTACGAGATAATGGGAAGTACCGGTTCAACTCAGGATCAAAGTAGAATCCTGGTAGCTCTGATGAAGAGAGCCAAAAAGAAATAGTTGAGAAGGAGCACAAGAAAACAACATCAGATTGCAATCATCATGCCATTCGATTCCAAAATTAGCGCTTCTTACATATTTTTCTAACCTAATAATTGGCGAAGTGCTCAGAGAGCGCTCAAAAAAGAGTTAGGATAGTGCTAGAAAATAATCGTTTGATGCAGAAAACATCCTCTTGCTTGAAATAGGAACAAACAATGATACTAACAATGAATCTCGTAAGCTCAATATCCTCCGTTTCATCACTAATCTATTCCCTTCGACCAATCCAGCTTGAGTTCTACAATAACTAGCATTCAACAGAAAAACAATGTGAACTAATACGCAAATTTCCATTCATACATGAAATTCACCACTCGACCTTACTATTTCAACCATATCATAAGCACCATCGAAATACCGAACGATCCCTAAACGACATATCGGTTTTAGGTCATCTACCAAAAAAAACTTCGAAGACTCATATCTTTCGCATATGATATCCAAATAATGGATTCTTTGGTGCGTTGGAATCCTCTTCAACAAAAATACATTTAACATCCGATCGTTCTAATAAATGCAACTATGCTCAGAGCCTTACGTCCTCTGGCACAAGAACGTACTTCCCGATGCACTTTCTTGTCTCAACAATTCACTCGTACGAGCCTCCGTTCAATGTGCGTGATATTAACTCCCATAGTAGAAGCATTCAAATTGATCGCAAGACTCGTATCTTATCCAAATAATAAATTCTTTAGTGCGTTGGAATCCTCTTTAACAAAAATACATTTAAAATTCGACCATACGTTCTCTGACACCAAACCCTAATTACCGAAACACAAGCCGAATTGCACGAGGCTCCGTTCAATGTGCGTGATATGAACTCCCGTAGTACAGTAGAAGCATATATTCAAAATAAAAGGAAGGAGACGTACCGAGAGCCATGTTAGCAAACACTCTCCCCGAGAACCGTGGTCCGCCAGTGCAATTGGAAGTGATGATTGCAGGCGGTGATATTAAAGAGCAAAGGGCTGTGAGAGAAGGGAAAAGAATGGCGATGGCGATGTTGTTGTTGTTGTTGCGCAGTGAAAGAGGAAAGTGTAATTCAGCTCTCGCTACAGACAGAAAATTATTAAAGACAATGCCGAAGGACGAATTGCTCTCAGGCACTGGCGACGACGAGGACGACGAGGCTGACGACAAAGCATCCGTGCCAGTGAGGGAATAGTCTTTACGATTCGTCACTTCTTTAATATCACATCCTCTGTTCTCTCACTATCACCAACCCCTACGAGGGCAAATCAGATGTAAATCTTACTTCGACGGGTGCCACACCAAACTAAGTTAGAAGTACGGACCCATAATGGAGAACAAAGATAGATAAGTTAGTTAGAAACTTCGGCCCTCTTTTGAGGTCGGCGTGAATAAAATGTTTGTTCGTAACTGGACTGTCACACATCTTACAAGAATGGAACTTCTCTGAAGAATGAGAGAAAAGAGGATCCAATAGGGCACTTTCTCCATGAAGAAAGTGTGACATTCCTTTGGTGATTTGTGGAGATTGAGAATGGAGAATAGAGGTTGTTAGTTGGTCACTCATCCTCTGAGCATGAGCCATTCTCCATTCTCCATTCTTCACATCCATTCTTCACCCTTGGAGGCTAAAATTCGGATAAAATTTGTGATATTTAGATGCTACCTAGGTGATACATAGGTAATAATTGGATGAGTGCTTGTTTAAAACCGGTTGCTTTTGAAAAATATTGGATTTATGTTGGTTCCTTTTGGAAAACTCCCCATTTAGTGCCCTAGAATTAAGTTTGGCACCCTTCCTGCAAATAATTATTATTTTCTGAATAGATTTTGGCAAAAAAATTCTCCAAAATCCATTATTTCCCTTGAAAAAAAATTCCTTGAAATTTTGGAATTTATTTTTAAATTCATTTTTTGCCAAACTTAAACCAAGGGTATTGTACATCCAAAACCAAATGTGTAGACTAATCTGTAATGGTTAATGTCCAAACTCAATGCCATTTGAATAGAGTATTTTGTCAATCAATTAACTTCACTAGCATTGTTACCTTTATTAGTCAATTTCAAAAAGCAACTTGGGCCGGTTTTTGGAATCATATCTTCACAAATTTGGAATAGTCTAGTTATCAGTTTTGGATGATGACTAACTTTTCACTTTGAAAATTTGTAGAATTTTTTTAAATTAGAATAGAATTATGGAAAAAATGTATTCTTTATGATTTCTATTTTCTTAAGAAGAAAAAATACTAGGTACTCGCCTTCTACTCCTACTACACATAGACTAGAAATCTTAAGATATGAGTTATAGGTGCCTCTACTTTACTCTGACAACTAGTGCAATTCATATATGAGTTTGAAGCCCCTTACAAGGCTCAAATATTGTAATATGACTTACTTGATGTTGTGAACGCATAAAAAGAGAGAAATTTTAGCCTGGAAGGTCAGTGTGAATGAAAGAGTTTGTTAAGAAAGTGTTGCTAACTTGGCCACCAAGACCAAATTAAATGGCGCGTACTACTCTTAATGCCTACTATTGAGGGTAGATTGTATGTTCACAAAACATAAGTAACAAGTAATACAATAAAATTGACTGGGAGGGCCTTACCCTAGTAGCCCATCCCAACTGTGTACATATAGCCCAATACTTTCCAAAAAAACAGGTCATAACATTCAATAGCCTTCATGCCCACTCTCTTTCCTTCATGCATTATGCTCATCACCTTGAGCTTCCACTTGTTCACTTAGCTCCTGACAAAATATTGTTATGTGTGGAATATTAATTCTACACCATCTACTGTAGTGCCAAGGCAAAGACAATGCATGCTACTGAATGTTATGGTGGAGGGGGCAATGTATGTACAAATAGGGTTACTAGATATAGTTACCAAAGTAACTATATCTAAAAGCGACCTTTTCTTTAACCCCTAAAGGACTAGGTGGACACATTGTGTCCACGAATAATTTCATTACTTTAATAACTTGTTTGGATTTCATAATTTTGACTCAATGTTAACTAAAGAATTGAAAATGTTTGTTACAAGAACACAAGAATCCTTCAAGATTTGCAATTACGTTGATTGATTGATCGGGAAAAAACTAAAACGTCAATGTAGGTGAACTTGGGACATGGTAGTTAGGGCGGTTGATGACTTGAAGGGCGTTTTCAAACTTGGACGTCACGTTTGTAAAAAAAAAAAGTTTACAATATGTAAAATATTTGTCATTACTGCATCATTAATATTATATAATAATTACGGAAAATGTTTAAATATGTTTTAAATGGAATCTTTTCTACATATTTTATATTATTTTGGAATATTTGGAATATTCCAAATATATATTTTAATTCTTTAAAACATTTTTGCAATGTAAAAATTAATAACGATTACAAACACCGGCTCAACGAGTCACCAACAAGTCACTTCATTCAAACATAAATCTTTGAGTATCAATCATTGTTGTTGTATTTAGTTTAGAATACTATTTTTTGTGAGCACCTACATATAATACATCTTTGTATGCTCCTAAACTTTCAAACGCTAATCATGGTTTTTAAATTTATGAGAAAGTTTGCAATGAATGACTTGTAGGTTTTGTTCTAAACTTTCAAAAATCAACTTATGATGAAACCTTATAATCATGTAATATATACGGTAGATTGTTTTGAAAATTGATGTACAGTCTCATGACTAAGTCCTCTTTGAGCTTCAACGGTGAAGTTTTCTACATGAATACCAATCAAGAGATACAATTACCTTTTTGAAAGCATCACGAGAAAGTGATAAAGTTTTAGGAATGAGCATAGTCCTTTAGGAGTTAAATCGTCCCTAACTCAATCTTCCATAGTAAGTAGATTCTGACACCCTACTATTGATGAGAATGTGTACAATCTGAACATTAAAGTTTAGGGTCGTTTTATGGTCAACCTATAGTCGGCACTTTGGAAATTCATAACTTATTCATATGCGAGTTCATACGGTGTCCAAATAATGCATGATAAAGTGCGTTGGAATCTTCTTGAACTATTAAAACCTACAACAAATATTTTCTATTTAATGTGAGTAAATAGTCGCAAATGGTAAGGGGGATGCTTTAAATAACGTAACTACAGTTACTTTAGAGCATCTCTACTCCTACATGCTAAAGATGACTCGCTGAAATTACTCATTTACATTTGAAGAGCCCTTGCATTTACACTCCTCCACCTTTGCACACCCCTCACACATCAAAAGTGCACATCAAATAGTCAATGGACCAATCACAAGTAGAATGTGGGAATATAGTCAACTAAATAGTGATTTGAAGGGCCATTTTTTAAAAGCAGGGCCATCCATGCCCTCCCAGATGCTCTCCCACTTCAGAAGTAAATGAAAAGTGCCAAGGGCCCTTCTGAAAAATACCTCTTGACTCTTGATTCTAGCGTGTTAGAGCAGTTCCACCGCTGCTGATATGAAAGGGCCTTGCCAGGATGGCAGACCCAACGCCTTACTTTTGGAAGGCCCGTAGATCACGGCCTCTTCCTGTTTCAACCAAGGTTCTCTGCAACAACGACTTTCTTTCAAATCTCAGCGTGCCCTCGTCTTTATTTGTGTAATAAATGTTTCAGAATCTCCTAGGTCAAATTGCCACGTCAATGCTCCTCATTGCCACCCAAGCGAATCATGCTCAGTTTGACCCAATCTGTATTGTGAGAGGACCGGGTATTTTTGCAGCGGTGGGGCACATCAATTACACAAGGCGCCTTTTGTTATTTTGAGCTGGTGATTCCCTCATTTCCTGAGCTGGTGGCCCCTCCAGCAATGGAGCTGCTCTTAGACCCTAAACCTTCAAATCACTATTTAGTTGACTATATCCTCCCATTCTACTTGTGATTGGTCCATTGACTATTTGATGCGCACTTTTGATACATGAAGGGCGTGCAAGGGCAGGGGAGTGTGAGTGCAAGGGCCCTTCAACTCCAGATGAATAATTTCAACGAGATAGTCCTAGCATGCATGGGTGGAAATGCTCTAACACGCTAGGATTGAAAGTCAACAGGCATTTTTGAAGAGCCCTTGGCACTTTTCATCTGGTTCTAGAGTGTGAGAGACTCTAGAGGGCAGCGGTAGAGCTGCTTTTATGTTATGTGGGGGCTATGTGTGTTGGATGATCACTCCTTTTAGAGCATGGCCACCCATGGCCTCAGAGGGTCTCTGACCTCAAGAAGTGGATGAAAAGTTTCAAGGGGCCTTTCAAAATGCTTCTTGACTCTGGATTCTAGCGTGTTAGAAATTGGGCTTTGAAATCACTATTGAGTTGACTATTCGATGATTATTCCTCTCATTCTACTTGTGATTGGTCTATTCACTATTTGATGCGCACTTTTGATACGTGAAGGGCGTGCAAGGGTGGGGGAGTGTGAGTGCAAGGGCCCTTCACATGTAGATGAATAATTTGAGAGGGTTAGTCCTAGCGTGCATGGGTGGGAATGCTCTTAGTTGGTAAATATTTCACTGTTCTGGGTTTTGTTATTATTCTCGGAAGAGTTCAGTTCTAAATGCGGGGTTGGTCACGTCCATGACCACGTGTCCCTTGCAAGTAGCCAGTAACAAAAGCTCCATGATCAACTCAAGGCACCATTGACTATTCTCTAGTATCTGATGAATCAAACAAGATCATGCACGATCATTCATTTGATGGATCCCTTCAGTTCCTCCGACAAGCCAGCGGGTGAGAAAAATAATTCTGCACTCACTGGAGTAAACTACAGCACCGTAACTTACAGGCTTACTTTGCTTGGCAGACAAGCACTCAACAAGATGCATAAACATCATACAAAGTGCGTGTTCTCTGCACACTTGTTAATTACTCATACATTACCTGGAATATTAATCAGATCAATGTGCCGCCCTTACTATTCATATATACCGACAGACATCCTATTGAAACGAAATCAGTCACAGCCATTAAATTCATCTGTCACGGAATTCATCCAGTTGTGTACATAATAGACATGATAGAAACTCCGGTCTTCTTTAGAGACCAGCGTGAATAAAGTGTTTGTTCGTAATGCTAATGACACAATGTCCAGCGGACAAAGGCTCATTATGACAAAACTACTCTCCCCTTCCCAATATAGACACTTAAGTAACCAGATAACCAGTAAAAGTAACCACAACTATTCGTTAGCCAAGTGTTTGGATATGCTTATGTTTTGGTGTGTTTCCTGTAAAATCACCAAGTCATGAGTTCTTCAGTTGATTGGTTTAAGGGCATTGTATCACAACTATGTGGTCTGGGTTCAATTCCCATTGGGTCCATTTGAGCAGTTACATAATAGACATATATTGCAGACCTTGAGGAATGGACGCTGAAAGAGAATGGTCAATCGCAAGAAACTTTGAGGACCTCAAGGAATGATTATCATATTTTACTCCTTCGACATACCAAAGTAAACAACCCAGAAATGTTTTGAAATGGCCTAGAACAATCTCAGTATCAAGAAAATAATACAATTATAGTATATGATTGACCATTATTTCAAAATTATATTCATTCCACAAAGTCACAATTAATGCATCATGACATTTTTGCATAATTATGGGGTCGGAAACATTTCATACGTATATAGTGCCAATACAAGGAGATGAGAGGTACACAAGAAGAATCTGTCGGCTGTAATTACTTCAGAAGAAATTACATTTTGAGAAGATGATTGAGGTTCTCCTCTTGCCACACGATGATTACTGGGTTGTTAACGATTATTAACGGCGGATCACACATGCATAATGATCCGCCGGCCTAGCTACAGGGTCAGTAACTGTGTGAGTCTGAACCCCAATGAGCTACCCATGGCTTGGGATTTTTCAACTCTTTTCTTTTTTGTTTACACACAATGGATCCGGGGAGGCATGTCAATGCCTTCCCCTTGCAACACGATATTCACAACGTTCATTTGTGGCATGCACAGTCAGCGCAGTTGCAGTTGGGTCCACACTTGCAGTCATTCTCTGCGTTGTAGCTGCAATTCAACACACCAACATCGATCTTAAGTTCCGAAAACTAACAAATTGACACACCAGGCTAGCTGAGGAAAGGAATTCCCCAAAAGCAGACACATTGACATTAAGAGCTGCAACTCATTAATTAACCATATATACCGTGCTGCTCCTTGAACGAAAATTTTAAGAGTGGTTTATGCTGATATACACTCACTTGCGGAGACCACCGAAAGTTGGCTCAGCCAAGGTCCTGCAGCACCTGTATATATTCATTCAATACAACAAGTGTTGCCACATAATTAAAGAAAAGAAACCAACGAGTACGTCTTCACTCTTTCACAACCACAACATCATCGTTCACATCATATTCGTTTCACAGGAAGCTCATATCGTTCCCCTGTGTTGATTCTCCCGTGAGTGCCACTTTTCCCTGTGATTTGGAGTTTTGACATGTGTGTACAAAATCACCTGCTTAATTAAGCTTAGTCACCTACTTGTAGAAGGAAAGTTTTAACATGTGTCGAGTTCTGAAGCTCAGAGGGGAAAGTGGCACTCACAGGGGAATCACACAGGGAAAACCATATGAGACCCTTGTGTTTAAAACGGCACTTTTCCAAGGCACACCTCAGGTCTGATTAATTCACCCAGTCCTAGATTTCAGAGCTCTTCTGAAACGCCTAATACGTACGACTGTTTACCGACAGAGAGCAAAACCTGCATCACCAAGAAGTCCTAATGAACTAAACTAGCAGAACAATAGATTGCAAAACAGCGTATGCCCAGAAATTAACGCAACCAGTATAAATATGAGAAGAGCATTCAATTCACAGTATGTGAATTATGGCACTCACGAGCATCCCGAGCTGCACTGGCAGTCGCTGCCGCACCCACAGTTGGGCTTTCCGCATCCAGACATGGTGAGAAGATGAAGAAGAAGAAGAAGAAGAAGAAGCTGAGAGCACAAGCAATATGAGCAATGGAGATTATGAAACTGGGAAGCTGTGAGAGAGGGGTAGCTGGGTGTTGTGTTTATATGGTCCGGGGAGGAAGCTTCTTGGAAGTTGGGGAATCTCTTGATGACGTCAGTTGTACGTCACCCGGAGCTGATGGAATATTCTACATGTCAAATTTGGATCTTTTGAGAATCCGCACCCTTGATTCACGGTGTCCGGATCTCATGGATGTCTTCAGTCATAAGGTTCTTTAGCCCTTGCAAGGGTTAACCGGGGAATATATGGCTCATTAGCAAAAAGGTTTATGGGAAAAAGAAAATTAGCTACTTGCTTTTGTTGAATACTAAAAGCTGTTTATCTTGTGGAAGCATGATGAATAAGTTATAGTGGTGGATTTTATTAAGAGCAAAACAGGCGAAGGTCATACGTTGTACGTTGAAACTCCTTATTTTGAATCTTCAGCCGTGTACAATATATGACCCGCTTGGGCTCAAGAGGACGCGATTTAGGGTTTTGGAGGCGGATGTCAGGGTCAACAAAGGTAGTTGGCAGCACGTCACGATGATGTCATTAGGGCACTGGCAGATCCAACGTGGTATATCCAATATTCTAAAATCTGCAACAATTTTTTATTCGTAGATACAGCTTACAAGGGCTGAAGAACCTTATGGCAATTGAGTGTTCATACGTCAATTGATGTTGGTTCACTGGATTTTTTGTTTAAAATTTAATTTTCTTTTAGTCCAATAGTAAAGGTTCACTAGTTTTTTTTGGGTGTGGAATAATTAATTTTGGATATACTAAGAACATTTCCACTTGTAATGGATAATTTCATCACATTAGTTGAGAGGGGGAGTTGAGACTCTCAATATTTTCCATTTTGCCCATGTCCTGTCTAAGCACATTCCAAAAAGTGACAAAAAATACATGCTTTTCACATCCTTTGCCCATGTATCTAAACCTTCCCAATGTCCCAGTATTTACCTGTTATGACACTCTAGATCATATGCAAAACTGGTTAGTTCCTCAATACTCAAATAATATTCCATACATGATTGCTATGGCAAAGTTCTATTGAATTTAGGGCTACTTTACATACGAAGTTGAGGTCGTTTTGTCTTAGTATCATATTTTAACTTATTTTAAGGGAATGGTTTGATAAGAGTACCACTTTTACACGTCTCACATAGTGTGACTCATGCCTAACTTATTTTTAAATGTGCTAGAAATTTTGTTTTTAACACCATGTATATAGTTGTAGCCAGCATCGTGTCTATAACATCCAGGGTTTTTATTTGCACTATAGCAGTGCTCCATGCATGCAATGGAAAGTGGTCCCTCTAGATTTAAACCATTATTACTGTGCCACAACATTGGAGTCTGGCACCATGGTGCCAAAAAAAAAACCCTGACAACATCCTCTAATTTTTGTAACTTTCCAATGTTTAATTTTTTCTCACCAAAAAGATATTTCTAAAAAATCACACTATTTTTGGAGGGGTTACCCATATCATACCCATATCATACCCATATCATACCATCACCCATTGGCCTTAAGCCCGGTTTCAAATACTCAATATAATAAAATTAAAACAAAGTTTGTTTCTCCCATGTCTAATGGTGATGGGTCCAAAGAGACAAAAGCATTAGGAGAAAAATGGGGTCCCAAAGGGGCCCTCTAAGCTTGCCCGCGTTAGGTGAACCGGCTGCCCAAGCACCATTTTCTATGTAAACCCATTGGTGCAGTCGCTGCCCGCTGACAGTGTCGGAAGCAGCAGTGCTGGCAGTGTTGGCAACGTCGATTGGCGCGACCCACGGAACTGCGCTACTGGCAGCCACGGTAGCACCATTGGTGCCCTCTTGTAAAGTGCACGGTTTGGCCTAAATTTTTCAGCACGTGCCAAAGGCCAAGGCCCCTTTGTGACTACAGATTTCTCCTCCTGAGGATGAAGGGAAGAAGAGACTAAAATCAACCATTCAGATTTACAAACATTACCTAGGGTGTTGATTGTTACAAAAAAATTAAAATTAAAAAATTAAAAATGTTTGAAATTTGAAAATAGGCCCAAGTCCACAAGTTAGTCTTCTACTAGTTGAATGCACTCAATTCTTGGGATTGGACCCACATAACATTCATTAGCATGCATTGTCTTGCCTTGGCTCTACAGTAGATGGTGTGGAGTTTTCGACACCCAAAAGTATTTGATCAATAATTAAGTGGACATGTGGAGGCTCAAGGTGATAACCAAAGTGTATGAAGGAAAGGCAATGAGCATGAAGGCTGTTGAATGTTATGCATCTCATATCTTGTTGTTTTTTATATTAAAATATTGGTTTCAAAATGTTGGCCTCAAATCTTGGTGTAAAAGGGGGTTGGGACCAATTTCAAGATTTAGAGAAATGAGAGGTGAGGTTTTAAGCCCTCTTATACATCAGAATGGGTTCATTTCATGTGTAAAGGAGCCTTTAGAGCATCTTTATCAACTTTGAAAGTCATCTAAAAATTGCAAGTCATACCATGTACTTTTCTATCATTCAATTAGACTTTGAGAATAGTAAGTAAGGCCAGTCACAAATCTCACCTTCCATGGAAAAACTAAAAAGGCTAAAAACACATTTTGAGGTGGCTAAAAATGAATGTCACCAGAGTGTACATCTCATGACACCATGGAAAAACTAAAAAGGCTAAAAACACATTTTGAGGTGGCTAAAAATGAATGTCACAAGAGTGTACATCTCATGACACCAGTCAAAAAAGCATATAGGGTCCCAAATGACTATTTTTAGCCCTTTTGGTTTTTCCATGGAGGGTGAGAAATCACCATGCATGGATTGTGCAAAGATTGTGTGCAATAAATTGAGAAGAGAAAATACACTAGCTTGAGTTGTCACTTGAGGACCTTGAGTTGGGTTGTTATATTTAGTGTCTCCCTCCAAATAAATTGTTGACCTATCCATGCATATTCATTTTTCTAATGCCACATAGCTATCCAAAGTGTTGGTTTTGATACACTTATGAGTTTGTTGAAAATGGAGGGACTTGAATAGTCACTTAACAACCACTCCATGATTATAACGAACGAAACTTTTCTAACAATTTTTTGACCAAAATTTCACCTAATTTTGGAAGTGGCTACTTTTACTTTAGAAAGAATGGGCTTAAAAGTGGACAAGATCGCCAAGATCCTCTCAAATCCTTTCTAAAACCGTCCCTTATATTGTAACATATAATTTTATTGATTCTATCCAATTTTTACCCTACTACATTCCAGGGTGCAGGTCGCTCTACTAAGGGGAAAACAAAAAGAGTTGGCTACTTAATCATGTGACCTTCAAACGCCTTTGTAAAGTAAATCTTCAGTCACTATAAACCCTTGCACATGTAAGATTATTCCATTTAGTGGATGTGATACAAATTCCCACTATTTTACCAAATCTCAAAATCAATGAGGGTTTAATTTTTTTTACTGAGTGGCTGATAACTTATGCTAATTTTACATCATAACGATATACCGCCTATGTCATGGTCAATTTCGACATTAATTAATTACTCCCTCTGTCCCATAATATCTGGCACATAGGTAGATTTGAGAGAACCTACGTGCCAAATATTATGGGACAGAGGGAGTACTTTTCATCCCAAAGTGCCACATGTCATCTTTTGATTGGTTAAGGGTGACGAGGAGCTCTCGAAATCTGATGTGGAAATTCAATTTCGACACCTGGCTGTCTGAAATGGATTCTCATGTATGGTATAACTTGGAATCAGCTTCACTAATTTCCCACTCACTACAAACCCTCCCTCACTAAATGAGATAATCAGTGTACCACTGGAGTAGGTAGATAGTGTCAATCTGATGGAACTGGTAGAGTTCTAACTTATGTGGAGACGTAGAGACGAAGAAAAGCATCAAACAGATTCTAACCTCCAATTTGACCCAGAAGTCACTCACTTGGAGGGACCCAATTAAGATAGTCTCATGATCAGCGGTTGCATGTGCTTTTGACCTTTCCGTTGTACAAGAGGTCATCTATTGTCATTCACTTTCTTCAATGCCCCACATACGGTTATGCACAGTTCTTAAAAAGAGACAGTTCTTGTTACTGTAACCCTCAGCTTTCAAATGTCATAAAACAGTCATCGATATACAGTCTGCACACCATCATATAATGATATTATTGTTTCAAACAATATTATCAGTTCTGTGACTTTAAGGTTAGGGCTTCCCAAACGTGTCATAATAGACAGGGACAACCGTACATTAGCGAGAACGAATTTTCTTGCCACGCTGGAGTTGGCATATACCAGCAAGAAGAAAGAAAAAGATTTTGCTGATTGATTTGTTGTTGTTGTTGTTGTACAGTCTAGGTCTACTTAATTCAAACCCTGTACAAAGGCGAGGATGAACACCTTCAACAAAAAACCGGGGATACAACAACGGTACTTGTGTACTTCCTCTTCTAGCAAACAGGCTGTTATGCTAACACGACTCTACTAAGGGAAATAATAGGCTTACAATAAGTGTTGAGCTTTCAAGCAGCCAAGACCTCCTTGGACTTGGCAATCAGGTTGTCCACAGTGATGCCGAACTCTTTGTACAGAGTGCCAGCAGGGGCACTAGCACCGAAGTAATCGACTCCAATAGCTTTTCCCTTGAGGCCAACATATCTTTCCCAGCCGAAGGTGGCTCCAGCTTCAATGGAAACACGGGCCGTCACGGCCTTCGGCAACACGCTCTCCTTGTACTCAGCAGATTGCTCCTCAAAAAGCTCCCAGCAAACCAACGACACCACGCGCACGGTCTTGCCCTCCCCGCGGAGGACGTCGGCCGCCTTCGCTGCAATCTCAAGCTCTGAGCCTGTGGCCAGGAGAATGAGGTCAGGTTTATTCTCCGTGGCGTTGCAGGAGATCGCGTACCCGCCTAACAAAACGTTGTCAATGGAAGTTCCAGCAAGGTTGGGCAATTTTTGCCTGGACAGAGCCAGGCACGACGGCCGCGTCCGGTTGAGAACCGCCACCTTGTACGCGCCGGACGTCTCATTCCCGTCCGCTGGCCTGAGCATCAACATCTGCGGCATGGCCCGGAAGCTTGCCAAGTGCTCGATGGGCTGATGCGTGGGGCCGTCCTCGCCCAGCCCAATGGAGTCATGCGTCATGACGTAGATCACCCCGGCCTCACAAAGCGCAGAGATTCGCATGGCAGCTCGCAAGTAGTCGGTGAAGATGAAGAAGGTGGCGCAGTACGGGATCAGGCCACTCCTGTGCAACAGAATGCCGTTGCAGATCGCCCCCATGGCGTGCTCCCTCACCCCAAACCTCACGTTACGTTCCCCCGGCGTGCTCTTCTGGAAGTCCCCAAACATCTTCAGCAACGTCATGTTGGAGGACGCCAAGTCCGCACTCCCTCCTATCAGCCCCGGGAGCGTCTTTGCCAATGCATTCAAACATCTCTGCGATAAGTTACGGGTGGCGTCACCCGCATCTGCGGGCGTGAATTCCTGCAACCAATCGAAATCAACAACATATCAATGAACTCTGAATTATTGTTAATCAAATATCAGAATGAGCTTCATTGATGTCATTGATGCCAAGGACCAAGGATTCGATTCATAGTTTTGAAATGACAAATTCAGTCAATCATATTGTGAAAAATATAATTCAGATAGGACCAGATTCTACATCACTGGAATCAGTGAAGAATATTGCAAGTGTTGATCAAAAGACAAATAGGTAGCGTATGAAAAAAAGTAAGTCCACATAGGACATATTCAAAACTGCTATAATGGTGAACCAGGCAGAATCAACTTGATGGAACGAGATCGTGAAATACATTGCTAACCCCGTGAGGACCAAGGATTCATGATTATACAACGACCAACTCGATTGTGATTCAAACGAGGCCAAATTTAACGATTGTGATTCAGTGAAGAGCACTGCGCTTTAAATAAATGAAACTGGACCAAAAAAATGAGTCCTACTCAAAAAGATGAGGCTCAAGTTGGATTTCTTGGTTCTTTAGGGGTTAAAAGACTTACAGGAAGAGCGCTGGCCCAGCCCTCCGGCAATTTCAAGCTCACAAGCTGCTTGAACTCAGCAGCCTCTTCGGGATACTTTTGAGTGTAGGCCTCGAGAGATGCATCCCAGTCAGATTCAAGCTTGGCTCCAAGACCGATATGCTTGCTCCAGTGACTGTTCAATGTAAGCAGGCATACTTCACTATCAGCAAGCAACTCCCATTAATTACAAAAACCGAATTCTACTTCTAAACTACGAAGCTTTAAGCATGTTTGTACACTTTCACAGCACCTTTCTCTATCTACACTGAAAGAGAACGCCTCTCTTTCTATTGCGACACTCAATCTTCAAGTGTACAATGAGCCCATTAAGGACCAAAGATTCATCCAATTCAATTGATCGTATTAAGAAAAATACCAAATCTTATACATATCTCTAGAATGCATTAGTCAAAAAATCAATGGAAATTGGACAAAAGGAAGTCTTCACAAAACATGAAGCCTAATTTGAGACTCTCAGGATGAAGAATTTCTAGGAACAGTACCTCTTCACTTCCTCAGGTACAAAGAAAGGCTCATATTCCCAGCCAAGGTTTTGACGAGTAGCATCCACCTCCTTGGTGCCCAAAGCAGCTCCGTGCACCGAATACGAGTTCGCCTTGTTTGGTGAACCATAACCAATTGTAGTTGTCACCTGAAACTCACACATCCAGAACAATGATCCCAATCAGAAGGTTGCCTCAGAAAATGACGTAGTTGACATAAACCTCACTGTTGTGATGAGAGTTTACCTTGATCATGGTGGGCTTGTCAGTGACAGACTTGGCCTCTTCGATCGCAGCACGAATGGCATCATAATCGTTGTTGCCATTCTGCACCCAGATAGTGTGCCATCCAAGGGCATCAAACCTCTTGTCCACGCTCTCCGTGAAGGCAATTTCCGTGTCGCCATCAATGGAGATGTGGTTGTCATCGTAAAAGCAAATGAGCTTCCCCAAACCCCAGTGACCGGCTAGCGATGCAGCCTCGTTGGAGATTCCTTCCATATTGCAACCGTCTCCTAAAATGCAGTATCTGCACAACCAAAACATCTCTTGTTAGTGTCTTGTATTCAACAACCATAAACTCGACTCAGTACATCATCTCAGACCTAATCATTTTCCACATATATGTATATAAAGGATAATAAAGCCCATTAAGAACCTGATCCTGTCTGCTATTTACTGAACCCTGATACCAACAGCAACTCATCTATTCATAGCCTTCAATTAGCAAGTTGGGCGAAAGCATGACTTAAAAAAATGCCCATTGTCACTCATTTTTGAATGAAAACGGGAGTTGTTTACTACTATCCCTTCAAGAACCTCCTGCTTTGAATAATTGCAAAAGAAATTCATATATTTGATCCCAAGAGAGTTTGGCTCTTGTGGTACCCAAAGTGATCTCTCTATTGAGTGATCTCCTAATGAAAGAGCATTCCTCCATATGTTAAAAAAAGGTTCAGCAGATGGAATATTCGTAAGTATTCTTCAAGGGTCTCTTTTTCACCATTCAAAAAACTCGTTTTGAAAAAGAATTCCTCAAAAATTTAAGCATTTTTTGTTAGAAATAAATTTTTGCCCTCCACCTATTATACTTCTATTGAGGAAGTGAAAAACGGAGGGGTTGTGATTTTACGTGTAATGGTCGACAATCTTGGCGTCGGGCTTGTTGAAGCGGGCAGCCAAGTGAGCCTCGGCCAGAGCCAAACCCACCGCATTGGCAATTCCTTGACCCAGAGGGCCGGTGGTCACCTCCACCCCTGGAGTCTCGAAATTCTCCGGATGGCCAGGCGTCTTGCTGCCCCATTGCCTGAATTGCTTCAAATCCTCAGTCTGCAATAATAATAATAATCACACCACACGAACAATCAAACTCATTCTTCCATCAGACTTCTGATTCTCCTAGACTCTTGTCACAATTGACAATGCAGGAAACAGATCCCTTGCGAGCATCGGATATCAATCATGTTCTTCACACCAAAAGCAACGTGACAAACCTGCACACTGTCGTATCCTGCGAGGTGGAGAAGGGCGTACTGGAGCATGCAACCTGTGGCAAAGAAAAATAAAATCAGTACACACAAACCTCTTGATTAAGGTGATTACCCCATTCCCAACTGAATAAGAAATACGGATATGAGACATTGATATTATTTAGTATTATTATTTTTTAGAGTTAGGCAAGAAGAAATAGATTCCAACACAAGTTGAAACATAATTTTTGGATGAAGAATGAATTAGTTATAAATTTTCAAAGTTGAAGTATGACACATCCCATTCGAGCTCTTTCTGTATAAAGAAGATTTGTATTGCACACACTAAAGATGCTTAAACCAACAACAACGAATCCATAGCCACACGTACATATACTAAAACCAACAAGAGAGAACCCATTACCAACTGTAACTCATGCTACAACAGCATTGATTGTGGAAAATGCCCCTAGCTGTTGGTGAAAGGAGCCAGTTGGTAATGGGGTAACCACCTTATGAGCTTCTCATCAAAAAAGAGCAGCTACGCTATCACACATTCAAACTATGTCGTAGTGAAAAAGTTGGAAAGATTACAGAGATCGTTTGAGTGTAATAAAACAGTTTCTTACGTTTCCAAAACCTCGGCATATTGCGAGTGTTCAAGCCATTTCAAACGGTGATCGTTTCACGAAGAGTTTGAGTTACGTGACAGAGGAGGTGAAGAAAGATAAAATCAGTACACACAAACCTCTTCATTACGAGCTTCTTATCAAAAAAAAAGAGCAGCTACGCTATCATTGAGTGTAGCACACATTCAAACGATGTCGTAGTGAAAAAGTTGAAAAGATTACAGAGATCGTTTGAGTGTAATAAAACAGTTTCTTACGTTTACAAAACCTCGGCATATTGCGAGAGTTCAAGCCATTTCAGACTGTGATCGTTTCACGAAGAGTTTGAGTTACGTGACAGAGGAGGTGAAGAAAGATAAAATCAGTACACACAAACCTCTTCATTATGAGCTTCTTATCAAAAAAACAGAGCAGCTACGCTATCATTGAGTGTATGTAGCACACATTCAAACTATGTCGTAGTGAAAAAGTTGGAAAGATTACAGAGATCGTTTGAGTGTAATAAAACAGTTTCTTACGTTTACAAAACCTCGGCATGTTGCGAGTGTTCAACAAGCCATTTCAAACGGTGATCGTTTCACAAAGATCGACTGCAAAATTTGAAGGCGGACTCGATCACTCACCGTGGCCAGCGGAGAGCACGAAGCGATCGCGGTTGAACCAGTAGGGATTCTTGGGGTTGTACTTCATGACCTCGTCGTAGAGAATGTGGCCCATGGGCGCGCACCCCATGGGCAGGCCGGGGTGGCCGGAGTTCGCCTTCTCCACCGCGTCGATGGCCAAGAACCGGATCGTGTTCACGGATTTCTCCAGCACCGCCAAGTCCGTCTTCTCCAACGTCTCCACGGACGAAGAAGAACTCGACGCAGCTCGCACTGTAACATCGCTCTTAGTACTCTTCAAGGAAACCCCCACTCGCCGAACGCCATGATCGCTCCTCGCCGCCCTCAAGCCTACGAACTTGCTCAAGCCCAAACCCTGGCTCGTAATCACGGAGCCTCGCTGCGTAGTAATCTTCTCACTCACGGCGGGCGCAACCGCCGCGGTCATCGCTACATTGCACCCCAAGGTCGCCATGGCGCACAACAGAAGAGGAGGTCTGAGAAATGGATTTTTCCTCCTTGTAGTACTAGTAGTAGTAACTTAGTACTAGAGCAAAAAGCGTGTTAAAGCGGTGGCTATGGAGTGAGTGGCTATGGCGCAGAACGGGATTCAATTGGAAGAGGAATTCCCTTGGCTGCCCTTCGCTCCCTTGCTATCTTCTCTTACAGCAATTTCTTGCTGATCATACCCTCGCTTACTTACTTACTGACTGTTGTGCTGCAGCGCTTTTCATTGCTTGATATTTCAGTGAGTCCCTTTTCTTTGCATCGGTGTGCAGCACTGTACTCACTGTAGCTCCCAGTACTACTGATTGGCGCGTTCCTCAAGGTGGGGGACGAGCTGATCGGAGCCCTACACTGCAAGCCCACCACTAATGGACGGTTTATGAAATGCGAAAAGGTGCAACAATTGTCCCGAAAATGCTGAAAAAGTAGCGATGATTTTCTCACAGCGAAGAGAAAGGGGTGACGACTCCAAGAGAATGATTCTTCCGTTGCCGTGACTGATGAGGTTTACGAACCATTTCTTCACGTCACAGCTTCGGCTTGCGCCAAGCACTAATTCGTCACTTCGTTTCAATTTGCGCCAAAAAAAGAAAAAAGAAAAGCACTAATTCGTCACGACTAAGATTAGGAACCTCTCGCGTGAGGTATGCCATGGCGTCATCATTCTCACCTAAACTCTTATTCTGATTCCCTTCTGCTTTCGCAAGAACTTGCTTAGCCGACCTGGAGCACCGGATTCTCTCGAACCTCGCATCATCTGTAACCCTAAAATCAACCGACATCGATTTCCGTGCACGAAATATTAATCCGTTCAGTGACTTCACAATCTACTCCTTCAGTGCTCGTCGTCAGGTGATTGTTTCCTTAGATCTGTCCCTTGGATCACAACGACGTAACCTCACTGTAAACCTAAAATCAACCGACTCGATCGCCGTGCACAAAATATCAACTCTTATTCTGATTCCCTTCTGCTTTCGCAAGAACTTGCTTAGCCGACCTGATTCTCTCGAACCTCGTAACCCTAAAATCAACCGACATCGATCGCCGTGCACGAAATATTAATCCGTTCAGTGACTTCACAATCTACTCCTTCGTCAGGTGATTGTTTCCTTAGATCTGTCCCTTGGATCACAACCCCACTGTAAACCTAAAATCAATCGCCGTGCACAAAATATCAATCCGCTCAGCGGCTTCACACTCAAATCCTTCAGCGCTCGATTGTTTCCTTGCCTTTCAAAGAACGAATTGTTGACTCATTCTCTCGTTTTTATTGATTTTCTAGAAAGATTTTCAGAATCCGCAGGGCTTTTGGGAAGCGCCATGGAATAACGTGCAGCCGGAGACAGTGGGCTGGCAGGTGCGCACTAAAGAGCAAATGCAGCCGACGACTCCTCCCACCGCACACTTGATGTGCACACCGCCGGGGCACACTGGTCCCAGTCCTCCACAAATGGACGCTGCATGCCATGCATTCATTTCCTTGCATCAGTGAATTGCTTGCATTCATATATAGCGAAGCTTCAGAAAACACCACTCACACAGCTTCAATACCTGATTTGAAAGGCGTTGCCGCAGAAGCTTGTAAGAGTCGACGACTATGAATCTGCACACATACATCACAAAACTTGAGCTAAATGCACGTCTTCTGAAAAACCCCAAAAAACAACAACTGATTTTCAGATGATTTTCACCTGTTGCTGGTGACTTGAATCCGCCATGGTTGCTCCCATCATCGTACCTGTGGACACACAATCGACATAAATGCATTCATCGCTGTATCAAATTTCATGTGTTGATCTTGACAACATTTCCACCTCGCAATGAGGAAGATCTACCATTCCATCAATGGAAAATTAGCCAGCAATGTTGCACAATCAGGGTGTAAAAGTGCTGCGAAAATAGAAGCAAGAGTTGAAACCCAAATTACAAGATATTTTGCAAGTCCGAGTTTGGAAGTTTTTAACAACCTTGAATGCTACGAAAGGAGATGTTCAGCGTCAACATACATGCAGATCGAATTACGTCATGCAGATAAAAATGGACATACACTAGCAAAAGAAAGCTCTTTTCCATATTGTGTTTTTTTTAAGAGTTCAAAAACAATGTCGAAAAGAGTGTTGATAACATCCTGTTTTGGGAGTGATGTATCATTGTTCTGATCTATGAGCTACGAGCAATGAATCACAAATTACGAGATATTGAACTCAGAATTTTGCAAGCTCAAGTTTGGCGTGAATTTTCTAACAACCTTGAATGCTACGAAAGGAGATGTTCAGCGTCAACATACATGCAGATCGAACTATATCACGCAGATAAAAATGGACATACACTAGCAAAAGAAAGGTGTTGTTTTCAACGCTCTTTTCGATACTGTGTTTTTTTTTAAGAGTTCAAAAACTATGATAAAAAGAGTGTTGAAAACAACATCCTGTTTTGGGAGTGATATATCATCTATGAGCTACGTGCAATGAATCACAAATTCTGAAGCTTGTGTGTGGGTGTGTGTGTACCTATGAGGAGCATGATGGTGAGGACGAAGGCCATTGAAATGTTGCCCATGGTGAGCATGGCTCGCGAGAGGGAGATGAGTGCTTGATGAGGCGACTGCCTGACTGACTTCAACATGATATGCATTAGGGCTTACACACCAATTATATATTTGTCCCGGAAACTGTACGTAAAATACATTCATTATGCCACATAAGTTATGTGCTTTGCAGTCTGCAGGAATCCCATGACAGGCTTTCACTGTGCACAACCACATGCATGTGAGCTACCATAATGCACTGGCTAACAGCAGAAGCCAATGTCGCTGTCCTTTGTTTTGATTTTCTATTTTGGGTTAACCCCAAATTTCTAGAAGTAGATGCTAGCCTCAAAAATAGATATTAGCATGGCTAAAATGTACATGAGGTGTATATGAGAGGTCCATTGCAAGCTTAAAATCTACCTAACAAATTTGACATACTTGCATTTGGAGGCCTCTTCAATATTATCAACATCTTCCCATCATAAGAGATTTACTTCAATTGGTAGAGAACCTAATAGACTTGCAAAAATGACTTGGATGAAAATCATCCAAGATTGTATGAAAAAGTTACAAAACTTTGAATCTGTTCGGGATCCACTTTCTGGACATTGGGACGTTTAGGGGTTAATATGTCGGCTCTCATGCATACACTCAGCCCTCCTGGCTACGGTTCATAGTGTTTATGTATTGAACCTGCGTTGAAACTACATTGAGTATCGCATTTAGTGTGCATGGTACTAATTCAAGAAGCATGCACTATTTCAAAATTAGTGAGGGCTGAAATTTTTACTGGGTGTTTGAAATCTTCTTATTTACATCAGAATGATATTAAGTATCACCTTCACTAATTTCCCACATGCACTATAACCCCCCGTGTAAATGGGATAATCAATGTAACACAACTGCATTACTGTAGTTGTTTGTCACAATCCACAGAAAATACGGAATTGTTATGAAAAGAGAAAGCCTAATTCTGTACAAAATTTCTTTTCCAAAAATAAAAATAAAAATAGTAATAATAATAAATTTATACCGTATATAAAAAAGAGTGGAAAAGAGAATCTTAAAAAATATTCACATAATTTGGCATATGTTGAAATGAAATTTTCCAAAAATAATAATTATTTGGCATGACGTGCACACCCTTGTGGCCGGGTACAGTACAAAATTTTAATTCTGCCTATGTGGATTTGAACTCACAGTGCTTCCGGAAGACAAATGGGCTCTTCTCAGATAAGTTTATGTAGAACTTGGCATGTGAAGGTTGTCCAATCACATCATGACAAATCCTCAATAAATTTGGAATTATAGAACGTGCAGTTGAAGAGGTCATGAGTCCACTGTACATTATCATCTACAAAATCAAACCTTTATCCTCCCCATTCAACACTGATTTAAAAGGTGCATTGTATTTCCAAATTGGACAGTTTTTGTCCACCAAGATTTCTCATGGTTCTTGTCCAAGTTTACTATGCTTTGTACGGTTTGGATTTTCAAAATAGGTTGTTATGGTTTTTGGAAAAACAATACAAGTGGTTTATATCAAGTTTCATTCTTAGTTCAAAAAGTGAGACATTAAAGATGATTTTCCAAAATAAGTAGAATCAAATAATGGAAACCATACCATTTCGTAGTGCATGTTATTCCAATTTCATCCCAATAATTTTTTTAAAAAATCCGGTAATTCATCATTTTTAATTGATTTTAAAGCGTCCTGTTGCTTCAAAAATAAAAAAATAAAAAAATTGATTTTAAAGTGAAAACTTTGCAAAATTCGGGGCAAAATTCATTTTAAAATATTAAAGAAATATATGATAAACCCAACTGTACAAATGTGATCTTCACATTAACATTTACAACTTTGTTTTGTACATCAACTCCATTTTTGGTTTTGATCACACATTTTATAACGAATCTTTGAAAACAATGTTGAATTGAGACGTTAAAGTATCTCATTTCAAATTCATTCCAACAAATTTTACTCAAAAAATATTAAAATTTTGTTTGTAATTGAATTTAAAAGGAGTTTTTAACTGTAACTTTCAAATTCTAAAATTAAATATTGGTGATAGTATTAGTGAATCAAATTGTACGAATGGAATCCAAAATTCAAAATCTAGAACTTTCATTTGTATATCAACTCCAAAATATTCTTCTAGATAGTACTTTTATGATGATTTTTCTCAAATTGTCAATTCCAAGAACACCCTAGCACGTTTACGGGTCAATGTCATATTAGTTAAATTAACGTGTTTTAAAACGCCAAATTTGAGACATTCAAGAGCGCTTTAAAGACAAAGACAGACCGGTGTAGATCTTGAAAAGTGCCAATCTCTTGAAATTTTGCGAGTCCCACAATGGAATACGTGTATATTCGGACATTCTCAGGCACAAAATCCCCATTTTGCAACGTTATTTTTTGTGGTAGGTGTCATTTGAAAGTGCTAAACACCTCCTTCCATGTGATGTAATTTTTCTTGACCAAAACAATGCCCACATTTTACAAAGATGGTCATGTATAAACAGAGCAGATCGGTTTGGTCTATGGTGCACTTAACCCTTGAACGCTCCTGCGTCCAATATCTGGACGATGGACAGATTCATCCAAATAAATTTCTCTTGGTTCTTGTGCAAGTTCACTATGTATTGTACAGTTTGGATGTTTAAAATTGGTTATTATGATTTTTGGAAAAATCACACAATTGGTTTATGTCAAGTTTCATTCATAGTTCAAAAAGTGAGACCTAAAACATGATTTTCCAAAATAAGTAGAATAAAATAATGGAAACCATACCATCTCATAGAGCATGTTATTCCAATTTCATTACAATATTTTTAATTTTTTTTGTGTTAATGTGGGATTTTAAATCGAATTTCAAGAGAAAACCTTGCAAAAATAATTTAAAATACTTAATAAAAAAATGATAAATCCAACCGTACAAATGTGATTTTCACGTTGACATTTACAACTTTGCTTTGTACATCAACTCCATTTTTGGTATTCATCTAACATTTTATAACGTTTCTTTGAAAACAGCGTTGAATTGGGACCTTAAAGGGTTAAGGGTTAACTAACATGACAATGGATGCAAGTTATGCTCATTTTGCACAAACATGTAGCATCCCTAAGTTAGCTGTTATTAGACACATTGACTGGGCTCCTGTGACCTGAATGTACAAGAAACTAAACCCTAAACCCTAAACCCTAGGTTGCAGGCTCAGGGGCAGAAGGGGCAGAAGGCAAGTCAGCCGTGGGGCCAGGCTCCCGGGGGTGCTCAGCAGGATGCTGGGTGACGTTCCCTTGCTGCTTGGGTGCATCCCCAGCGGTGCGCTGCTCCCCTTCCTCGGTGGCCGCTAAAACCTCCTGCTCTTGCAGGATCTTCTTCTCGGTTTCATTGTGCCCCTGCTTCTCGACAATCTGCTCCCGCGAGTACGGCTTCCATGTCACTTTGATGTGCAAGCTTCCCCGGATTTGGTCTGGCGCATGCGACTCCGGATCGTCCAACACGTCACACCAAAGCTCCTGCTCTTCGTGTGCTTTGAACTGCAAACAAAAAATATTGCCATTGTTGCACACACCATTCAGACTCATCTCTCACTTCCACTAAGCATGACTACGGCCACTCATCTTTGAATGGAAATGGGATTGCCTACAGAAATTATTCACACACACTAGAGTTAACCGAAAAGTCAGCCCAAAGAAGAAAGTTTTAGCAAACTCCTCTTGAACTCCTCTTGAACTCATATTGAAATATAAATAGACCAAAAACTAGTTCATGATGAGTTGGGAGACAATCTAAAGCAAGCCACTGTCATTATTCTCCACACCCCACACCTTCTACTAAAGCTCCAAGCCCATGGGCCACAAGGGGACAAGCTATGACACGACACTATTCAACCCAAGTATAGCTCAAAAAAGAGGTTAGAAGTAGAGCAAAAAGGGAGGTTAGATGGGCTTCTTTTCGGTTAACTCTCATGTTGGTTAAAATGGTTGATGCTACCTCTACCTAAAATGGGAGGCGTAAAAGGTCCGGAAATAACTGTCCTCGTTTTTGGCGTTTTTCAACTTAACACTTTTGTTATTGAAAAAGCCGTCTCAGTACTGGAGAAATGGTCTATCTTTAATATTGGTATGTAGTTTTTGTGTCACTCTCATTGTCCGCCCCGTTTGAAACGGACTAGGGGGAAAAATGGCGGACGGGAGTATCATGCTTTATCAGTCTGATTGTCAATTACGCATGAAACGAGAGGTCGAGAGAGTGAGGAATGAAATGTTCGAAGCATTATACCTTAGCTATGCTCAACTCCGTTTGACCAATATACTCTGATTTCTCCACCGACTCATCGTCCATCAGTCGGAGTGTCAGCTTCTGAAATTCTGGGTCTTCCACCTGAATCATTCATGTCCCAAAGTGCATCACATAATTTCACACATTAATGGCTTTTGAAGCATCAACTATTGAAGAACTCATCAATCAGGAGATCTCATTTGCACGAGCTCAAAACGAAAAAATATGATGGTATCTCAGGTCAACAAGCCGGAGTACGACAGAATTCAAAGAAAGACTTTTCTTCATCACTCACTGCAACATGAAACCCTACTACAGTGGGCAGCCAGGATCTCTTCAACATTGAGAAAACACGTACTCCCTCCGTCCCAAAGTTATTGTCATGTTTGAAAGTGCTTTTTTAAGTAGGTCAAAAAAATACTTCCTTGTGGCTGATTTTATTTAGGTTGCAATGAACACATGCAATGTTCTTCAATCATTCTAGTGACATAATTCGGAACCTTTTTTAATCATGTTTCTTACAATATGATCAATGAAATTGGCTCAAAGAAATACCAAACAAATTTGTATGACAATAACTTTGGGACGGAGGGAGTAGTTTAGTTACCTCGATCTGAAAGTCCTCGTTCCAGACTGGTTTGAGAGTATTGTGTTTGGATGTACTGCGCTTGGTTTTGTCTTTCGTCTGACGCACATACAACACTACGAACGGGTCGGCCTTGCCGATGAGATCGGTATTCTTGACGTTCTTGGCTTCGATCAACGTCACATCTAAGATGCCAATTGGATGAAGCTCCAAGAAGCTGTCGGTAGCATCACACCCAACCCAGACATCATCAATCATGTGTATTAATTTCGTTGCTGTCGAAACAATTCTAGTAAAACATGTGCTCAATGCTAGCACCAGCTTCCACCAAACAATACATACATTAAACATATATTTAGGATGTAATAGATCTGTATACAAAAGTTTTAGATATAAAACCCCTCGTATACAAGGGGGTTTTTAGGGCCGCTTCAGAGTATGGCCGAAGGTCGAGAGGCCGTCGGTTTCCACCAATCAAATTGCAAGAAACCATGGTTTCGGCCTCTCGACCCTTCACACTAGAGGCCAAAGTTCAAAGGCCGTGGACCTTCAAAATGCTTACATAGCAACACTTTTTGACCAAGGTGATGGCCTCTTGAGAGGAAGTTTGGGTCCTACATTTTGCAAGACCCGTCACTATGGTCGAGAGGCCGTCGATTTCTTTTCATAAAAAATGAAAACTATATTTTATGCCTATTTACAGTAGATTTCTTTGGACTCTCAACATAGTTTGGACTCTCAATCCCACGGCCTCTCGACTTGGACGGCCATAATGTGAAGCGGCCCTTAGAGGGGGTCATGAACGCACGTGATTTTCAATTATAACGTAGAGTGCACCCCCCGAGAACAGGCTTACTAACAATGAACGATTCTTTGGCAAATTAATACCTGAAATCACCGGGCATCATCGGAACCACAATGCGGCTTGGCCACACCAAAGAGTCCATCAAAGCGGTCCTGATGGAGTTCTGCACAAGAGCAAGATCTCAGCACTCAGGTGAAATGATCGTTACAAGCACAGATCCCCTCCGTAACCTTGAGTCCCAAAGGTAACAAATGCCCCAGGGATTTGTGAAAGTATACGTGAGTGCACAAAAGGGGTATTAATTTGAACATTGCCATACAAAGTATACATACAATAGACATATTTAGAGCTAAAAATATTGACTTATACTTATATATTTAAGACAAAATAGATTTGTATACAAAGGTTTTTAAATAGACATATAAACCCTCCGTCGTACACAACGGGGTTTTTAGAGCCTGGGGTCATGAACACAGGTGATTCTCAAACAAAATATTGGTAGAGTGCACCCTGGGAAAAAATGACATCGTTGAAAGGTGAACTTACATCAATCATCTTTTCCACTCCTGGTAAAGCAGCCACATCTCCACCCAAGAATTTCAGGTCGAAATCCAAATCTGGCTGCTCAGATGGTCCCATTACACGGCAATTACTTACTTAGCAACTATTTTAAATCACTGGAAACACGGGCTTTCAAAACCTTTAGAAATGAACTGAAATCACACATACAACGATGCATAATCATTCCCTCAAAGCTGGTGAACTATAACTAAAAGCTTCAGAATGCTTACGGGTTCAGTTAATGACACCAAGACAGCGCCAAACCCGGGAATAGTGCCTGTCAAAGGCTTGAAGATGAGCTTTGCAGTTCCTTCCAAATTCCAGTTCTTGAGCTGCAAGGCCGTTGTGTAGCCATTTACATCATTAGAAATAAAGCCAGCTACCACTATAAAATATACAATAGAGTATTGATATGTCAATAGAACCAGAAAGTTGAGAATCCACACCTGCACTTTGTAATTGGGGCCGGGGAAATCCACGGAGAGGGTCACGCCCTCTCTTTCCGTCTGCCAAGAAAGCTTTATCTCCAGGACAGTCTCATCTTCTAAACCTGGAGTAAGCCTGACCCCTGCACCACTGGAAGTGAGTCACAACTTACGAATGGTAACATATATATATACATATATCAGTAGGTTGCTAGCTGATGACGTAGGGGAAAAAAACCAGGAAAGGGCAGATCAGAATGTACCAGTAACTTGCGGAGCTTTGTTGCCAAACTCAACCTTCACAAGCGTAATCTTCTGAATGATTCCCATTGCATATTGGTCCAGAATGGGCTGAACCGTCTGTTTGATTAAACTTCCGGCAGCCTAGTACAGGTTGCAACAAACATGAAACACGACCCAGATTATTCATAGAGAAAAAATAAACTGTTTTAACTTCCCACTGCTGAGTCCAATTCAATCCAATTCGTTAACCAGAAATATTTCATGGTTTTAAAATGACCAATTTGATTGATCAAAGTGTGAAAATTACAGGACCAAATTAGATTTTAAATCAGTGACGGACATAAAAAATAAAAAGTCTCCACTCAAAGATCATGAAGCTCAATTGGGGCCTCTTCAGTTGTTGCTTCATGGGCTAAACATCACCTGATCAATGTATGGCCAAAGCTTGGTCATGGTCCTGTTCAGCCAATCCATCTGTTCCACCCACCACCGACAGTGGTTAGAGCAAATTAAACAAAACCTAAAAAACTTGATCAAACACCAGAAATAAGTAATGTAGTACTTCCACCGAAAACGTCTACATTTACCTACAAAACTTCGACCTTACATGACTTTTACATATTGCGTTAGACTTTGCTGCATCGGAATCCTCTCTCCTATGCCAACAAGTTCATTAGGAAAAAAAAAATTCATAATTCTATTAATCATACCCAAACCAGTGCTCTAAAATTAGTCCTCAATCAAACTCTCAATAGCAAAAAATATTTATGAGTAAAGAAAAATCAAACATCGCACCAAAATCCAAAATGGGACACTTATTTCCAGATGAATTCGCTGAATAAACAACAATTGATCCAGGCCTTGTGACAAAAGAGAAAACGTGTCACCGATCGTTACCTTTTCATAGTCAGTGAAAGAGATCCATCTGGGAAACGATTCCTCAGTGGGCAAGATGATCTTGATCTGGTCAGCGTCCAGAGTGGCCATTTGCGCTATTTGCACCGTCTGCACAGAAAGACATTCAATGTACACATCCGTGATTTTCGTTGTTGCTAGTTTTAGCCAAACAGCTACATAAAATTTGGGCTGGCGAATTGATGCAAAGAATAAAAAAATATTAAAAAAGGAAGGGAATAATAGCCAGATTTCCTACATGGAGTTAACCCCTAAAGGACCAAGAAGCCCAAATTGGGTCTCATGTTTTTCTCAAGTCATGTATGGACTTCCTTTAGTTCAAATTCATTTTTGTTTTGACCAACATATACAATGTTCTTCTCTGATTCCCGATGATATAAAACTTGACCCCATCTAAATTGCATTTTTCACATTAAAATCAATTAAAATTGTCATTTTGAAACCATGCATCCTTAGTCCTTAGACGTGTGGCCTCTTTAAACCTATGTATCACCCAGGTATGGCCTAAGTAACACCACGGTAGCACATGTGTATTACCCTGATATTACCTATATATTAATATGAGCATCCAAGGATCCGGGTTGCTCTTCAAACCATGAAGAACTAGCAAAAATTAATGCTATGTTCTTCACTGATTCGGATGATGTAAAACTTGACCCATCTAAATTGCATTTTTCACATTAGAATCAACTAAATTTGTCATTTTGAAACCATGAATCCTTAGTCCTTAGATGTGTAGCCTCTTTAAACCTAGGTATCACCCAGGTATGGCCTAAATAGCGCACATGTGTATTACCCTGATATTACCTATATATCAATATGAGCATCCAAGGATCCTGAATTGCTCTTCAAGCCATGAAGAGCTAGCAAAAATTAATGCTAAACTGTCTCCTGACAAAAAGAAAAAAAAACCCACTGAAACACATGTTATCCCCTAAAGGACCAAAGATTCATGGTTTTTAAATGACAAGTTTAAACGATCATATTGTGAAAATTATAATTTGAATGAGACCAGATTTTATATCACTGGAATAAGTGAAGAATATTAGATATGTTGAATAATTTTCGAAGAAAAAATTAACAAAATAAAATCACATAAAACCTACTCAAAATTACTGAAAAAAACAGGAGCCACCTGGTGGCCTTGTGGTCCTTTAGGGGTTATCTTCCCCATCTGGGAATTGAAACAACCTGGGAAAGTGAGAGAATGGACGAGTAAGTTACCCGGCTCTTGCGTTGGTGAGTGCGATGCAAGCAGTACAAGAGGTAGACGCCCTGCACGCACAAGCCGCAGAAAATGCCGATGAGGAACTGGCCCGTGAACGAGAACTGGCTGACGTAGAAGCTGAAGGAGACCGCAAACGGCGTCGCGGCCACCGCGGTCGCCAAGTACAACCGATTGCGAGGGTTTCGCAGCAACCCCGTCACGCCCAGCATCTGCGACGAGTTCCCGTTTGCCGCATCGTCCTCTTTCCTCCTCGCGCCCTGGTTCGAATTCGCCATTGCTTGCGCCATCACTGTCTGATTCACAACTCAGTCTACACAACCACCACACAACTCACAGCTCAATTCCTGAAACCCACAGCCATTGCAGCTCACCAGTCCGCAAGAAGAAGAAGCTAGAACTACTCTTGAATCAATCCAGAGTCCGTTTGTTCAGGACCCTACACCGAAATACACTGGTTAAGGTAAGCCCCATGAGCTTATTTATAAGAGAATAATGAAGAAAAAAGCGGATTTTCTCAACTAAATCAAGCGAGGATTGGTGCCAAAACCCTCGGTAGGTGAGCATTATCGCTGACCATTTCAACTCTGCTCAATTCCAAAAGGTTTCTAATTTTGACACCTTACGATCTTCAACAGTGAGTAGCATGTAAGCCATCTGATGTCTGTTGTGGTGAAACTTTGACTTGGGCTCCGTTCATTTGCTAACAAAGCGAAAACATGTCGGTGGTTTGAGGTTCTGGTTTCCTTACCTGACGAAAACGTAAGTAAGCTTAGGGAGTGATGAGCGATCGGTGGGTTTGGGGGAGGCTGCAAATCATGAAGGTGAGGGAAAGGGAATCGGGAGAGACGGCGTCTGACGTGGCGGCATAATGGGCGTATGCTGAGAGGGCAGGGCCGGCATCGCCAAGTGGCACCTGTGGGCGTCGTTGCCCCGTGGCACTTCCTCTGGGCTCCACTTATGTGCTCTAAGGTAGAGAAACCTAAAACCACTACGAACCTAAAACCACCAACTTCTACACCCTTTCTTCATTCTAGGGAGGAAATGTAAGTTGTCAATAAGGTAGGGGTACCAATAACCGTTCAAATTTCAGATTTAGCTAGCTTATTGGAGGGCGGCTCAGGGAATCAATTTTGGTACATGTGCAAAGTATGCTGGAATTTAAAGCAATTGGAATCATTAATTTTAGATACATCTTGAATTAGTTATGAATTTTGGAAGTAGAAGTCGTAGGGGTATCAAAAACCGTTCAGTCTAAAATGAGCACCTAGAGTACATTCAAAATTGGAGGTGGAGGCTATAATGTACCTCCTGCTGAAATCAAGCTACTGCACGGTTTTTGGTGCCTGACGGAAATTGGTACCCCTACCTTACATGACTTAACTTTTTAGTAATTGATGCATAAGTCGTGTAATGAAAGCCTCCATTTTCTTCCTGAAATGAAAATGGGGTGTAGAAGTTGGTGGTTTTAGGTGTCGTGGTGGTTGAAGGTTCCTCTACCTTACATCAGAAAAGTTGGGCCAAACTATTTTGGTGCCATTTTGACACCAAAGGGCGCATACAGGTCATTTTAGTGTCATCGTAGATCCTCTTTACACTAGAGGTGAGAAAACCTCACAAGGGCCATGGCTCATTCTTGAGAAGCCAACCTATGAACTTGATGGCCTTTAGATATAGTGTAAAGTGAGAAGGGGCCACAAAATAAAGTGTTGATTTTTTAAAATAAAGTTCTTATAGATTTTTTTTAAAATAAAAAATGAATGATTGTGAGAATTTTGGCCAAACGGCCCCCTGGATTTTGCATTAGACCCACCACTTAAAGTAGGCTTGACGCAAAATCCGGAAGACCTTGGAAAATGTGCACTTTTATTGCCACAAAGGAAAAAAGTGTTGTCCATGTCATTTTTTCCTCCTTCCATCCCTTAGACTGAAATTTTCCGGTGTAAAGTGACATTTTTTGATCTTCTTCGTTTCTAGGCCCTCCATTGGCTGAAATTTCTCTCCTCGCAGCTTCTCGTCTCTAGTGTAAAGAGGCCCTTATCCATATTAGGTTGGTATGGAACTTGGCACCAAACTATATTAACTCCTAACTGTCGGCAAGACCAAAAAATGGTTCATGAATGAAGTTGACTGCTCAATTCCAATGTTGCATGGATGATTTTCATCCAATTCTTTATGTGAAGGGCTTTGCATAGTGATGCCACCCCTTCAAGTTAAATTCAAATCATTTACATGGGTCCCAACTACAAAAAGAATCATAAAAACGTTCCACCGTGTAGTGTATTTTGATTATTTTGGCTTTTTCTATTTAAATTAAATTTAGGCCATAAAATTGAGTTTCATTGCATTTGAGCTTTATTAAGAAAATGAAGCTTGCCAAGTGTAGTTTCTACTCCACTTTACATTTTTGAGAAAATTTGAAAATTGAGTGTTTTATTGTAGTTACAAATTTGGTAGGTATCACCAAGGTGTAGCAAAATTTATAAATTTAAATACACGGATGATTTTCATCAACTAAACTTCTCTTTATTGTAATTTACACCTTAGGTAAAAGAATCAAAAATTTCTAGTACATTTTGTCATTAATATAGATTTTCTTTACAAACACTTCATAAAACCATAGTAATTTCAAATCTTCACCAAAATTTATGAAAAATTCATGATTTGTAGTAGACATGTGACTTCATCTACTAAAATTATAAATTTTAATTCTTGAATTATTTTTAATAGAAATATTGAATGTGGCAAATAAAACATGATTCCATGGTCATAGGCCCAACCTTTAGGGGTTAATTGCATTTCAATGCACCATCATGGCACCATATTCACATGCCTTGAAGTTCTTGATGTAAGCTTGATGACCAACGTATACTATAAACCAACAATATCTCCAAGAGGTGTTCATTGAAAGCTTCTAATTCTATATCAGTACTAGATTTGAGTAAAAAACTTAAAACATTGGTTTATAGACCATTCACTATAAACACTTGTTTTGTTAACCCTTTAAGGTCCCAATTCAACATTGTTTTCAAAGATTCGTTATAAAATGTTTGATAAAACATTAAAATGGAGTTGATGTACAAAGCAAAGTTATAAATGTCAATGTGAAAATAATATCTATACGGTTGGATTCATCATATTTATTATTAATATTTTTTAAATTAGTTTTGCAAGGTTTTCTCTTGAAATTCAATTAAAAATCCAAAATTAACATTTTAATTTTTTTAAATATTGTTTGACGTTGTCATAAAAGTGTGCAAGCATGACCCCATCCATCGTTCAGATTCTAGACGCAGGTGCACCTAAGGGTTAAAAGTGCACATGCCATATAAAAAATGCACATGCTGAAATTTTCTACGTTTGAAAAAAGTGTAGTCATTTTTACCTATAAAATACCAAAACTGAATGTACATTACATCAAAAGAAAATGTGATGCAAATTTTAGAGGGGAGTGGGTATGTTCCCAACCCCTCCCCCCTCCCTTTAAAATTTAAAAAAATGTAATGCAAACTTTAGAGGGGGATGGGTATGTTCCCACCTTCTCCAAAAAATTAAAAAAAGATGTAGTGCAAATTTTAAAGGGGGGTGGGTTTGTTCCTACCCCTTCCCCTTTTTAATAAATAGAAATGCAGTGCACATACCACTAAAAAATAGTGCACATGGCTACGTGCACTATTAATGAAACAAGTGTTTGTACGTGTTGGAGATCCGATTTCTGCCCTCTTCTTTTTGCATAGTTTGTCTTCATTAGCAGGTTTCTCAAGGGAGTAGTTTCTATTTACTTTATTTTTTTTAAAAGATAACCTAATCTAAGATTTTTAGAAAGAATTAGGTTGTTTTTTTAGCCAATGATCGATGATTGTAAACAACCCTTGAAATGGATGCAGTCAAAAGTATAGATATACTCTCTCCGTTTCACAACAAAAGTCCACTTCGCATAAATTTTTTTAGATTTAAGACGGAAACAAAGCCCAAGTTGAGAGAGATGAAACGCAATGGCAACTTTTAGAACCATGTGTCTCAATAGAAAGGGATGAAAAACATAGGAAACTGTGTAAGAAGGCATCACAATGAATGTGGACTCTTAAATTGACCAAAAAAAAAATGTGGTTTTGGACTCTTATTATAAAGCAAAGGAAGTAAGTATATAATGGATATTGGTGAATGCATGCACACATGTTCTCCACAATAGTTCCCCGGAACATGGGCACCTATCCATTTAGAACCAACTTCTATGGGTTTGAGATATTGTCTAAGAAAGTAGGCAAGAAGAAACTATGTTATAACAATTTGTTTTATACCTTGCTATAGAAGTGGTGCACACTTCCATAGACTTGAATACAAACAAATTTGATTGGCTAGAAAGAAGTTGTTTTGACGCCGAGTGCTCAGGAGCCCTCTATGCTTCATGACAACTTCTCCACCATTTTTCCAAAAGCTCACTTGACAATTGAAATTGAAAAGCTTGAAAATTGAAAAGTTAGTTTGCTATACATAAATCATAATTGTTTTGGTCAAAAGCTATTAATTTATATCAAAATATATTATATATATATTTTAATTTTATGAAGCCCTCTAGAGTTCTTGTAGGTACTTGAACCCAAATTTCATAACAAAACCTTCAAAAAAGTTTACAAAAAGTAGTATTTGAAAGTGAATGCCTAAATCCAATTTTGGTTGCAAAATTGATGCCCTTAAGTATACTCAACATAAAAATAAATTTTATGACCTTTGAGATAATAATAGATTTAAGGTCCTTATCCAAAAAAATATTAGAAAAAATATGATTTGATATACTTTTTTCTTGTATTATACCAACTTTGTTGATTGGTTCGTAACTACTTTTTTGATTTTGGCTCGGATTTTGGCCATTTCTACGCCAATAAAAAATGTATAACTACTTATTGAAAAAAAAATTCAAATTTTTTTGATAGACTTTATAATGCAACAATTTTTTAAATTTTATTGTTAAGTTTTTTTTAATGAAATTAAAATTTATAATGTAAGTCTGAACCTTGGATTGTTGAACGGTCATAAGAGAAAAAAGTGGTACACATTTTCGTGCTTTCACCCTTAAACACTTCCTAAACAAGGGATCTCTTGGAATCTTCAAAATTAAGGCTCAACTATACATTCAAAGTTTATAGTGGCATTTACAAATGCAAAGTTCTCATAAAAGCAAGGTGATTGAAGTTGTCTCCAAAAGTCCCCCTTTACAGAACTCTTACACAAAACATATCTATCAAACAGAATGTAGTGAATCAACCACAACTAACCCGAACAAACTCCAATTGACCCATTAAGTAAAGTGTAAGAACAAAGGAAAAATGGAAGTCACACTCCCCGTTGCCATACATAATCTTGCGCTAAGAATTGCTAAACACTGGCACTATAACATTGCACTCTAGGAACAAACGTGTTTAGCTCCAACATCTCATAATCATACAAAAGGGTCAATCATCAACTCAAAAGATAAATGTAGGCAGGGGACATACTTCTAAAGATTCAAGTCTTCGATGCAGTAGCTTAATTTGACCGCTTTCTAATTTCCCAAACACAACATACTATCAAACGATTTCAATACCGACACAAGTATTAAAAGCAACATGATTAAAAATGTCCAAAAAAATATAATATTGATTATAGGCTAATATTATATGAGGCTTACCTATGAAGTTGGAAGCAACTTCAAAATCAACTTTGTTTCACTATCGCATCGCTCAATTTGTTTCTCCTTTGTGCGCTTTCCCACTATGCCTAGTCTATCGTTTGATTGCTCGAGTTTTGGGAGCAGTATCATTAGAGGATTTTGCTTGCTCAGGGCGCCAAGTGTTGTAGTAGCAAGAGGCGTAGCTGATATTAGTGTGTGGATCTCAGTATAGATTCATTGCCTCTTTTCTTATTTATCCGTACAGTTTAATGCGCGCTCCTTCAGATTCAAATATCGTCCCAATCGCTCTCCTGCAGCTCTGTTTATTGAAACATTTGTTAGTTTTCCAATGACACTCTTTTGCTTCAATTTGCTTCTCTCAGTAGGCCGCTTTTCCACTCTACCTGTGAGTCTCACAGCGTTGTCATTTTGACTTTGTGCATTGTTCCGGAATTCTGCTTTGTTTATGGCTGATGTTTAGTGTGCGGATTGATAAGATTCTGTATCTTCGTATAGGGTTGTTGCCGCTATTCTTGCTTTGCAATGGATTTCTACTACTGGTTTTCCATAGTTAGGTAATCGTTGCAGTTATTTGTGGCGGTTTTTTTTTATAAATTTAAATTAATTTTTTATTTTATTTTGAGCAGTTGGAGCTTCGGGGCTGGAGAGTTTGATGATGAGAGGGTGATCATGTGGCTTAGCGAGGGATGCTAGTTCTCGGCTGCTAGTTTTGCGCTTGAGAACACGATCAGGTGTGGTCCATTTTGCTGTAATTATTCTTTAAGTGCTGCTGAAAACAATGTGCTTAGGTTTTAACGCAACAAGAGGCAATGGCGTTTTTCCTTTTGATTGTTGGAGTTCGTCTTGTGGAAGATTGATGACACTCACGTACATACGTGAATATTTTTACCATTCTTGCTTTGTTTCACATGGAGCATCCCTATTTATTTTCTTTTTACAACCATAGTATCTCGTTTTTTACTCTAAGTGTCATTTTCCTTGTCATTTTACTCATTTTTTTACTAAGTTTAGCGCTTATGTCCTTTCCAAGAGTGTTTAAAACACTTTTAGGACGATTCGCCAAAGTTGACAGTCTAGGCTATCGCTTATCATGTTGGGTGCACTCGTAATCCTGTCCAAGTCCAATCCCGTTCACCTTCTCCATGTACTTCTTCTTTTGATCCACGATGCCTGTAAATCACCATACATGTGCTCAGCTTTAGTCTATTGTACTTTTGGTACGAGTGTCAAAATGATAGTTTCATTGACCTAAGTGTCACTACGAATTTGCAATTACGGTGTTTTGACCACAGTTTTGCAGCTTAAGTAACCGCTACACATGGCATTAGTGAATTAGAATATTGACCTTCAAACTCAACACGCTTTTGCTCTCTTGCTTTAATCTCTTATGCTTGCTTATTTCTAAGTTGGTCCTCGAGCACATCTAGTAGGCCTTGTTTTGAGTGCACATCGCATTCATACGTACAATAAAGCCTTTGTATTCAAAAATAAATATAAAAATACGCTTCCTTCATTTGTACACATTGCCAATATAATCACACAGTTGGTCATTTTGACCATATATGTCTCAAGATCAACCTTTCTTTGTTTTGCCAGTTGTCTTTCTTTCTCAGCTACAGTCATTTTAGCCATTCTCTCATCGTTATCCAATTGAAGGCTCTTCTCTGCTTCAATCTCAAATTGTATCTTGTCTGAATAAATCCCCACCACAATGTCAGAATCGGTTCATGTGTAAATTGTTGTTTCGAGTCAAGTATTCTGAGCAAGTACATTACTGTAACAACTTAAGAGTCAGTTGCAACAAGAAACTAATAAGAAACATCCGTGCAAAGCATATTCTACAAATACAACGCTGTGAAAAAACAAAGACGAAGGTAATAGAAAGTCATCGACAAATCTGACCGGCGGGAACAAATCTAGTTATAGGAGCTTACTCCAATTAGAAGAAAGAATCACTAAATTCTGAACCACAAACAATCAATACAGCGCACAAACATCAATTGAGACGCAACCAAAATTCTGTCTTTCCAACCTCAAAACAACATGCACACAACTACGCTCGTAATGTCGGAGCTCCAAACCCTCAACAACCAAAAGAACAAAAAACCACACCAAACGCTTTGTGCCCACACATTTTAATCGGAAACCTTGAATTTTGCTAAAATTACCTTAAAACAACGTCATGCCTTGAAAGACCTCATCATTTGTATATCATCCAACATATTTTCATCTATAACTCAAATTTAAGATCTTCTAACTGAATCTATTAATATTTGCAATTAATTTTTTAGATTGCATGCAGCATGCTACATGTTACTCCTAAGAGAAAAATAAGTGGAAGTATTTTCTGCTACCATTATTTTCTTCTAAAATTTGTACGTCAAATAATTAATTCATGTTATCTTACATTAAAAAAGTATACAAAATTTACCTTGGAAGAATAAAAACCGCCACATACTTTCAGGTACTTTAAAAGTTGACGCACGGCGCCCTCCCGACATTTATTATATAATTCAAAGTAATGCACGTATGCTTCCACAACAATTTCACCTCTGGAATGGTTGTCTAAGACTTCTAAGGGAAACACTACATTAAATATATGAAAATATACGAGAGTACTCAAAGGAGTATTAATTTGAGTATTGTCGTACAAAGTATACATATGTTACGCATACTATAATTTATAGTTACGTATATATTGAGTTACATCCGGGCGATGAAAAAGTTTCCAATAACTTTGTCAATAAAAAATAATTCATATATAAATTAACTCTTTTTCCTCCTAATTAACTCGCTTTTCTTGTAGTTGATTTAAAATAAAAGAACAAAAAAACAAAAACAAAATTAAAGAAGATTTGTATGTGGAATTGTCTTGGTGATCACACGCATAAACTAAAAATACACCCTCTCCCTATATACACATATCAATTAAATATTCATAAAGTTCTTTTTCTTAGTTCTTTTGGACATGCTAGACCCTTCAAAAGACATTGTGGTAAATTTTTCTACAAAGACAAGAGAAAGCCAAAATGTAACTTAACTCAATGCACAATTTTTTGGACCTTTTTGTAAATATTCATGAATTTTCAAAGTTAGCATTATTTTTTTTTTGAAATTTTTTCAAACACTTTTCTCCACCTTTTCCAACACTCTTTGTAATTCTAATTTTGACATTAATATTTTGTGACATTTATTTTTTACATTCTTTTTGACAGTTATTTCAACATGTTTTTCAACACTCTTTTGGACTCTATTTTCAACATTGAAATTTTTTGACACTACTATAACAAAATAGTTGAAATAAAGTATTCTATATTTTTATGTTGAAAAATGTGTCCTGACAATGAATTCAAATTTTTAACATTAAAGTGTCAAAATAATGTTAAAATGAGTGTCAAACAAAACATCTTTTTTTTGGTCAAGTCATAGTTTTAGAGCTCAAAAGTGCATAGTAAATTTCACGAGTGAGATCCAATGTCATACGCGACGATCAATTCGGATTTCATAAACATCAAAATAATGGTCTCTCAATAACCAAACATATTCAGAGCGTTTCTGTAATAGTAAACGGGGTTGATCACGTGCACTACAAATTTGGCTCCAAACATTTCTAGTTTTTGTTTGATTAGATAAAAAAAAGTTGCATTTTTTTCCAATAATAATAACGATTGAACAAAGAGTGAACTTTCTTCCATTCAACATCTCTTGAAATAAAGGGAGCACACAAAAGCAAGACTCAATTGCAACACTGGTTTGCAAACCCCGTGACTGGCACCAAGAACTATTTGAATCTTTAACACTTCCAACCGCCACTCTAAAAATATCTACCGATTTTGAACGCCTGCCACCTTCAACGCCACTAATGTCACCATAAACAAGCGGTTGTCGGCTAGTACAAGCTCAAGTGAGCAGAACATCATGTAGCCCACATGAATTCTCACGTCCATATCTTCCCACACATCCCATGACACATCGTAGCTCCACAACCGGTATTTGAAATCCAAGCAAATGAAAATATAGAGCAAACGTCGAAACATAACACTGCACAAATACTTTAATACACGGTGCCGATATCCCCCATTGCAGGCAGCATATACTTGGGTTGAGCACAACCATGTTTTTGTACTTTAATTGTATATTGGTATTAAAGGCAATGTCCAGTCACCGTTCAGTTCTCCTTCGTGAAAGAGGAAAACGTTGTCGCCATGCAAGTCAACAACCATGTTGAGCAATGGATACTCGACAACAATGGACTTATCCCACCAAGCTCGCAGGGTCTAGTATTGGCAAATCAAGCCTCTATCCATAGCCCAAGTGCCAGTGAAGACCAACCAGCCGCAAAAGGGATGAGTACCGTGCTTGCGCACTTTGTACCATCACTGGGTCTCCAGATCCCAAAGGCTCGCTCCACTCTCGAACTTAGTGAACGTCCGATTCTCGGTCCGATTGTAATACATATAGCGAGTAATGATGTAATTTTATATTATATATCAACTAAAACATAGGGTGCTTAGAAATATAGATGTAAAGATCATTCTCAATGTAGAAGATACAACTCATTGTAAAATTTGATATTCTCAATTGTATATCATAACATTCACTAGCCTTTATGGTTAATTATTGCCCTCTCCAATAGAATAATAAGAAATATTCCACATTTCATTAGTAGCTATGGAGGCACTTCTCATTAACCAAGAGAACAGATTAAAATGAATAGTAATCAAAAGCACTAAATTCATTGCAATTCGATAGGGTTGACTATATTCTAATTTATAAAATTTACTTTATTTATGTGCAACTCAGTTTTAGCTGCCTAAAATTTAGCACTGTCAAGTATTCATTACATATAGTTTTTAATAGACGTCTCCGCTTACTAAGTGAAATCATCCAACCGATGTACAAATTTTAGTAAGTCTAAATCATGTAGAAACGTTAATTTTATTCAGCCAACATTCAATTATGATGAAGTTCAATCTACTCCGTTAGCACGAATTCAAGTCAATAATTTGAACAAGTTAAGTGGCTATAGAATTTTATTTTTTTATTATTTTTTTCACAAAAACAATGGGATGATAGTCAATTTTGCCTAGTCATACCACAGTGAGTATCCACCACTCAAAAACCATGTTGGATGAAGTTTGAACAAAGCCATAAGGCAATCTCCATGAAGGCTATTGAATGTTTTATCAGGAATTGCCTTCATGTCTGAAGTTACATATTGAACAAGTGAATATTGTTAAAATCCACTCACTGTGAACTAATACTGCAATTGTGAACAGACGATCAAAAATTACTTTATTGAAGCCTGTGATAATTGCTCAATTTTGCTGAGCCACTTGTTTTCAAACAGCCCATACTCTTCAGCCCTGTATAAGTGCCCTCAATTCTTGGTTCAACTTTTTCAATTTCCTCATTCTTCTCAATCATTTTATCAATTATTCTCATTTGTACTCTTGTTGACTATTAATCATTGTTTTTCTTGACTCCAAATTAGAGATCTGTCACGAGGTTTTGTTTAAATGATTGCTAGTGCATTAATAGTCCGGACTTTGTGCACAAGATTTCATTTGCTAGTTTGGTTGAAAGGATTGTTTTTAGAGCGGCATGGATGCGGAGAGCGTTTTTCAAGTTCCATATTAATATGAAAATGTCATGGCCACAATCACTTATGGACATGTGGTGAATAAATGGAGTTTCTTTCAAAGTGAACAATATTATGTATGTTTTCTGAACATTTTTAGAAGGGTTGTAATCTTTAACAACAAGATGATTGAAATGCATATTAAAATTCATTATATTGAAGAATAGAAAAGTTGATGTACATTCAATTTGTGAATATCCAATGTATGTATCTTCTCTAGTAGAGGGTAAAGCAAAAGGTTTGTGAAAGTAGTCCTTGGTGCTCAAATACATTTGCCATCGTTTTGGTTCAACAAAACCTACTCTTTTAGACAAATAAATCAAACGTTAAAAGATGACCTTGTTGAAAAAGGTCCTTCAAGATTGTATGTCCAATTTGAAGGCATATTTTTATAAGGAGGCCAAGTCCTTCATTATAATCAATCAAACCATCATGATTAACAAAGTATTTAAAAAAATTCCAAACATTTAATTGGATACCGTTTTTTAGTTTAAATTTTGTGTAATTTAGATGCAATGTCAAAATTTAAAGTTCAACTAAGTAATTAACTACTTGAGGATCGATCACCGAAACACTTCATTGATCCTTCGTATGGCATTTGCCACCAATATAGCATTTTCCTCTGCTGCACCACACTCAACAGAAGGTATGGTCAACATTGCCAGGAGGCTTTCCTTGGATGCGGCCTATCGCCATTTCTTCCACCAAGAACTTGCGGAAACCTGGAAATCAATATGTATATGGTTCAATAGAATGATTATGTAATCACATCTTGAAAGTGCCTTAAACTGGCCACTACGACACCTAAACCACCAACTTCTACATCCCTCTTTCATTTCAAGAAGGAAATGTAGGCTTTCATTTATTACATGACTTATGCATCAATCTTTCATTCTTACAAGACACAATTATAACTTTACCAGATCAAAATACACTACAATCATCACAAGAAAGTTACAATTATGAGAATTTTGTCTGATATCCCATGTGGAAATGTCATTATTTCTCCCTGTGAGTGTCATGTAACAAAAGTCAACTTACATAGACTCACCATCCGTTGCAGGTGATTCCCATGGCTCTCTTTCTTGAGAAGCTCACCAAATTCTTCTTTGCTGAGAGTTGTTCGCTGTACAGAAGTTCATACTGTAACTCATCAGTACCAAAGATCGATATTATACGTATTGTTGCAAATGAAAATTAAAATGACATTAACCCTTAGACGCGCCTGCGTCCAAAATCTGGACGATGGATGATTCTAGACGCGTCCCTTCACCACGCAAGGGATGTTTTTCATCCATTCAATTGTTTTAAATTCTTGTGCTAGTCGGTTACCATTTGTACAGTATGGATCTTCAAGATAAGATATTGAGAGTTTTTGAAAAATAGCAAAAGTGGTTTATGTCAAGTTTCATTCTTAGTTCAAAAAGTGAGACCTTAAATATGATTTTCCATAATAAAAAGAATCAAATAGTGAAAACCATACCATCTTGTAGTACATGTTATTCCAATTTCATTACAATATTTTTAAAATTTTTAATGTTAATTTTGGATTTTAAATTGAATTTCAAGAGAAAACCTTGCAAAATTAATTAAAAAATATTAATAATAAATATAATGAATCCAACCGTATAGATGTTATCTTTACATTGACATTTATAACTTTGCTTTGTACATCAACTCCATTTTAATGTTTTATCAAACATTTTATAACAAATCTTTGAAAACAGTGTTGAATCGGGACCTTAAAGGGTTAAAGATGATTATGATTTACAAACTGACAATTTTCATGTTTGAGACCCAATTTAATAATTTCACAAGATTTAATACATAAGATTAAAATTTGTGAGTTCATAAGATTATATGATTTATAAGTCACAAATGAAAATAGTTAAATTAATATTAAACAAAATTCAAATTCATTGATTAAATCATCATTTTATCCTCTTCATCAATTAAATATGTAATTGTTAGATAATTAAATTACCCTCAAACGCGGAAAGATCAACTTTTACTTGGTAAATTTAACCCCTAAAAGACCGGGGATGTTGAACTTACTCCTGTTTTCTTGACTAGCTCTCGTAGCAAGCTCAATTCCTCATTGGTGTAGGGTACTTTTGACGATCGGCACCGTTGCAACTAAAGAAGGCTGAAGTAACTTTTTAATGAAAAAAAGATCAACAAAATAGCACAATTTTTGAGATAATGCCACCGTTGAAAATATTGATAGAACTTGTTTGGGATATTTTGTACACATGCTGAAATCGGATTGTTCAAAAGTGCTTCAAAAATTTTGAATGTTTTTTACTATGAGTAGAGATAATCATTTTAAATATGTGCAAAAAAATTCAAATAACTTGGAAGTGTGAAGAGGAAGATATGAGAGATTGAAGTGACGCCTAGATACCCACCGTGTAACTCAAAAAAATCACCAAAAATCGCTCACTTGATGAATTTCCGATCAATAAGTACTCACAAATTCGGCTCTCATAAAGAACTAGGGTCTCTTTGTTGCTCATCCTAGAATTCAAAGCCTAGAAACCCGAATTTCCTCGCTTTCTAGTTCCAGAAGTAGCGTGGGGGCCTTACAGTCCTAAAAAGAAAATAAACGAATGCAATTTGGTAGCCACCACCAGATTCCTAAAATAACGGCAACCGCAAGTTTTCATATTTGTCAGAGCAAAACGTCCCACCCAATGGACTTCAGAATCACAACTTAGAATTGAGAAGCAGGTTCCTGGGTGAACTAGATGAGGACACCAAACTGGGTGCATTATCAACACTGCTACTACGCAAAGAAAATGGGAGCCTTTGCTCAAAGAAAGTCTTCACTGCTGCTTGATATTCCTTGGGATAGTTGCGAAAATGACCTGGCACAGGAAGCTACAAGTGAGAATACAGGTAGAAATTGACAATATGATGGCACAACATGGGAAACAAAGAGTTAATCACAAGCGTCTCTACCTACAAATAGAAATGTTGTGAAAATGGATATAAAATGAATAATCCAAGCCTTCATGTTGTGAAAATTCTAATTCAGATAGAACCAAATTTCATATCACCAAAGTCGGTGAAGAACATTGCATGTGTTGGAAACAGATTTGAACAAAAGGAAGCCCAAGGATTCATGGTGATAAAATGACAAAATCAAAAAATCATATTGCGAGAATTATAATTCAGATGGAACCAATTTTATATCACCAGTCAGTGAAGAACAATGCATGTGTTGGAAATAAATTTTAACAAAAGGAAGTTCAACTCAAAATTGCATAACATAAAAATAATAAAAATAATAAATTAATAATAAATTAATTTTAAAAAAGAAAAAGAAAAAGAGAGGACATGAGGGCTGCTTGACCCTCAGGGGATAATTTTCGGATGCGTCAAAAGTCTAGTGAACATAAGAAATTCATTCTTTATGATGATGGACCTCAAATATTGACGTCTCATTTGAGTTATCCTAAAAGTCAAGTGGCATTTGAACAAGATACCATGTGTTTTGCTTTAATATACTCTTACTTGTTCATTCTAAATAGTTCAAAGATGTAGAAGAGCTTAGTGGCCTCTCATTATTAGGTGTGTAAGAGCTTGGTGGTCTTCAAACTCATGCACAACTAGTTTAGCCGTCACAAGATCTTACACAGCTAATAGTGAGAAACCACCAAGCTCTTTCAAATTTCATAACTATTTACACCGAACAAATAAGAGTACACTAAATCAAAACACATGGTATCTTGTTCAAACGCCACTTGACTTTTAGAACAACTCTATTTGCTCAAAAATTTATAAACATTTGCATAGTATCTCCTCTTACGGTTGAGACAACAGACACGTGAGAATTGCATTATTTCGCACTGAATGTTTTCAAGCATTCATAAGGCAAGAGACTTACCCACGTGATCCGAAGTGTCCCAGACAACAAGATCAACTGAGCATCCCAATTCTCTCACCGCCATAGAAAACTTGTTGATGGTGTCAAATGGTGCTAAGTCGTCGTTTGTGCAGCACAGGATTAGAACCGGCCCCAGTTTCTGCCATTTCGTAGAAGGAACCAGTGAACTCACTTCATATCAGCCTTAGTTAACCCCTAAAGGACCTAGGATCCATGGTTTAAAAATGACCAATTCAGTTGATCATATTGTGAAAAATACAATTCAGATGAGGCTGAATTTTATATCACTAGAATCAATGGAGAACAATGCATATGTTTGTGAAAAAACAAACAACTTTGAAATATAGAAAGTCCACATAAACTTGCTTAAAAAAACATGAGGCCCAATTTGGGCTTCTTGGTCCTTTATAGGGGTTAATGTTCGCGGATATCAGCAGAGTGTAAATTGTGATGGAAAACAAATCCTTCTGACCAACTCCAAAAAAGCACTCACACAACCATGAGATGAGAACGATGGTAAAAAATGCAGTGTTTGTTAGAAAGCCACTGTGAGAAACATCAAACATAACATCAAGACATTCAAATAATGACATCAAATGTAATGTCAAGACATTCTGTTAACCCCTAAAGGACCAAGAATCCCAAATTGGGCCTTATGTTTTTTTTACAGCAGTTTCTATGCAGGCTTCTTTTTATTCAAATTTATTTGTCTTTTGATCAACATATGCAATGTTCTTCACTGATCCCGATGATATGAAATTTTTACCGATCTGAATTATATTTTTCAAAATATGATCGCTTAAACCTGTCATTTTAAATCATGAATCCTTGGTCCTTTAGGGGTTAATAATAAAATCAAACTTATCATCAAGACATTACTTTTGATGTCATTCTTAAAATGAAACATCTTGACATCACCTGAAATGCGTCATGCAAAACATGGGTTTCTTATAGTGATATAATCCATAATGCAAGGGTATAAAGGGAAGCAATTACCGAGGATTCTTTCAAAGAATGCCAGTAATCTGCTCGCTGAAGCTCAAATTTAGGCAAGAAAAGAGCATCCAGAAGCTTCGCCCCGGCTTGCGACATGGCAGGCAGACCATACACGGACCGCCCTAACCTCTGCGAGACAGAGAAGGTGGTGAAGCGGGCACCCAAAGCACTGACGAAGTCGACCGGACTCGAATCGTGAATTTGACCTCGCACACACGCCTTCACAGCATTGTACTTTCCCTGCAAACACACAGTCGCAAATCATTCTTCTAACTATTTGGAGTGAACAAATAAGAGTATAGTAAAGCAAAATTCTTTGTTGATTCTTCAAAATTTGATAGACTTTACGGATAACTCCAATATTTTCTATTCTTCTAATCTAACCCTGAAGGACCAAGAAGCCTGTCATGATTTTTTCGCAATTTTGAGTAGGTTCTATGAGGACTTCCTTATGCTCAAATTTTACTCCCTCCGTCCCAAAGTTATTGTCATGTTTGAAAGTGCTTTTTAAAGTAGGTCAACAAAATAATACTTCCTTGTGGCTAGTTTTATTTAGGTTGCAATGAACACATGCAATGTTCTTCAATCATTCTAGTGACATAATTTGGAACCTTTTTTAATCATGTTTCTTACAACATGACCTACTTAAAAAAGCACTTTCGAACATGACAATAACTTTGGGACGGAGGGAGTATTTGTTTTTAAACCAATACATGCAATGTTCTTCGCTGATTCCTGTGAAACAAAATTTGGTCCCATCTGAATCATAGTTTCCTCAGTATAGCCGATTGAATTTGTCATTTTAAAACCAGGTACTTCAGGGGATAACTCAAATACTAACTGCATGTTTCAAAACACTGAATCTGGAATCCGAAGCTGGACGTTTCCAACTCGGCACAGCTTTCTACCAAAACCGGATTCAATTTTCAACTTGATGGCAAGCCTGGTGGACGACAAGCCAGAAACATGAATGGGAAACCTGATATGGAGGAATTGAACACTTACTGCGTAAGGTAAGCCTGCCTCCTCAGCTTGCAAAATCTGTTCCACCACCACCTCAGTAAGTACAACACCTTCCACTATGCCACTTATTCTTGGTTGAAAACTCGTAATTGACCATTTCCTTTGTACTCCCTCCGTCCCAAAGTTATTGTCATGTTTGAAAGTCATGTTTGAAAGTGCTTTTTTAAGTAGACCAAAAAAATACTTCCTTGTGGCTAATTTTATTTAGGTTGCAATGAACACATTCAATGTTCTTCAATCATTCTAGTGACATAATTTGGAACCTTTTTTAATCATGTTTTTTACAATATGATCAATGAAATTGGCTCAAAGAAATACCAAGCAAACAAGTTGGACAAAAACTTCGGGACGGAGGGAGTACTAATCTTCTGGAAACCAAGATGTGGTAGTGAACTTAACCTCTAAAGGACCAAAAGGTTCAAATTGAGTCTTGTTTTAGCGGTTTTGAGTAGGACTTTCTTTTGTCCAATTTTATTGGCTCTGGGCTAGGTTCTTACTCGATAAGTGAGCCTATTTGCTACAGAGACAACAAAGCCTCTGCTAATGTAGCTGCTTGTTTCTCTTTTCACCAACACCTACAGTGTTCTTCACTGATATAAAACCTGGCACATCTAAATCCTATTATTTTCACTATTTTAAAACCATGAATACTTGGTCTTCTAGGGGTTAGTCATTGCAACTAAATGAACAGAAACAACACTTGCAATTAGATCGAGCAATAGTAGTAAATCAGCATTACCATAGTAGGGGAGAATTGGAGATCAGCACCTGAAAAATCTTGTACAGGCAGGCCTTCGCTCCCCCGGAGAAAGTCGCAAACACAATGGGCCGTGGGTTGCACTCCACCTCCTGCAAACACCAACACAATCCAAGTTGGTAAGCCTCATCTAGGGCTCCCCATTCGTGGATTGGCACAATTTTTGTAAAAATATTTGCAACAAAGCTCTACAACAAAGTGGGAAAAATAGGGGAAGTGGGCAAGACAGTAAAGATTGACGAGAGCAAGTTTGGAAAGAGGAAGTACAACAGAAGAGGTGGACAGTGAGTGTTTGGAGGGGTTGAGAGAGGGAATGTAGGGTCCATGTTTTTAGCTACAAATCCTGATAGAACCAAGGAAACCCTAACAAACCTACTATAGGAGCATGTTGAGAGAGGCACAACAACCATAAGTGATTGTTGGAAGGCATATGGCACGACTTGGTTGAATAAATTGGGCTACGAGCATGTCACGATGAATCACTCCCAATTCTTCAAAGATCCTACTACTGGAGCTCACACAAATTCTATAGAAGGAACTTGGATACATGTCAAGAACTTCTTGAAGCATAGCACACCCAAAAACCTCCTGAAAGTGAGCTTGTGAGAGGAGGAGATAGAGATGCTTTCTTGACTTTTTGTGAGCATGTACCTCAATTCCACCTGGATGAAGCTCCTGTGGAGAAGTAGAACTTGCAATGAAAACCCTAATTCTCTCCTCTCAAGTCTCACTAATCTCTTTCTAGTGATTCTCTACCCATTACTCCCTCCGTCCCAAAGTTAAGTAGGTCATATTGTAAGAAACATGATTAAAAAAGGTTCCAAATTATGTCACTAGAATGATTGAAGAACATTGCATGTGTTCATTGCAACCTAAATAGAATTAGCCACAGGAAAGTATTTTTTTGACCTACTTAAAAAAGCACTTTCAAACATGACAATAACTTTGGGACGGAGGGAGTATTTGTGTAGGGAATCACGGGGCCTCCATAACAGGATTGTGCCAAGAATTCAGTCGCAAGAAAGGGCTCTGTGGAAGGAGTCATGACCTTGAGAAGCTCGTCGAGGATTTGAACGGCCAGTGCCTCAGCGCGGCTCGGAAACCATCTGTGCACTCACACGACTGCATCAAAACAAATTCCTTCTTAACCCTTAAAGGTCCAGAAAGCCCTTTCCGACTAGTATTATACACCAACATTCCATTGTATTTGAAATAGTTCCACACCTCCTATGGGATCACAAAGTGAAGTTAAAATTCACATCACATGATTTTAATGAGCTACTGGGGTCTCAATTTGAAACTTTCTATTTACAACAACTATCAAATATACGCCAACGTATATACTATCCCCATCAGCCCTTTAAGGGTTAAGGCTCAAGAGACACAGCCACCTACAATCACAGGGAGCTCACAACGGTTTCCCTATGTGCGTTTCCCTTTTAGTCTCACCTTTCCCACCAAGCCTCAAGAGTTGACACTTTCCTTTTGACAGTCAGGTGAGTCAACATTAAACTGGTGAATAAGCATGGTGAATAAGCAGCTTTAAGACCAGTGGGAAAAAGTGAGACTCGCAAGGAAATCACACATATGAGACGTTAGTGATCATCACTTTGAGGCTTCTATAAAATGATATGCATCAAATGCCTTGAGGCTTTTAAAATAAAAATTTAAAAGGGAATTTTTTCTAGCGTTACTAAAAGTAGGGTTCATGGAGCGTTACAAATTGAGGACATGGGGGTGGCAAACGAGCGAGTCGAAGCGGGACGCAGCGTACAGACGAGTGTAAGGCTCCAGGTGGCGCCGCTGGCTGAACATCCACGCCACCGTTACCACCACGCCCTCTCCATCGCCTCCTCGCACCCAATATGATGAATTTCGTTGTCTGCCATGATCCAAGTTCGCCATCGCCAGTTTTTTCCGCAAAGCATCGAAACAGGGACTAGTAGGCTGGGGCACAGCAGCATTGAAGATCGACCGGTACTAGCTGCAACTTGTGGAGTTCCAGAACTCGATATATCAGCAGATGTTGCCTAGCTTGCAAAAGGAAATGACTTTGGGTGCTTGGCAACACCCAAAGCCACAGAGAACCACGATTCCTGGAAAAGCAAATGATGTGTGGGTGTAGCGAAGAAATTATACTAAGATACTGTAGTTGTGCAGTGGAGTGACGGAAGAGGAAGAAGCACTCAAGCAGCGGCGCTTGCAACGAGGGACTTCTGTAGAGTACTGCTATCAGAGACTCTGTAGCTTGTATTTTACAGCACGCAATTCAAAATGGGCAACATAAGGGCCGCTTCACACTATGGCCGTCCAAGTCGGGAGGATGTGGGATTGAGAGTCCAAAGAAATCTACTGAAAATAGGCATAAAATGTAGTTTTCATTTTTTATGAAAAGAAATCGACGGCCTCTCAATCATAGTGACGGGTCTTGCAAAATGTAGGACCCAAACTTCCTCTCGAGAGGCCGTCACCTTGGAATGGTCAAAAACTGTTGCCATGTAAGCATTTTGAAGGTCCACGGCCTTTGGACTTTAACCCTTAAAGGTCCAGATTGGCCGTTCCGGCCAATGTACACGACCGTATTTCATTGTATTTGGAATGGTTCTACACCTCCTATGAGTATTGTATCAAAAGTAAAATTAAAATTCATGTCTACATGGTCTTAAAAGCTATTGGGATCTCAATTTGGAACTTTCTACTCATAACAAATGTTAAGTATATGGCAACGTATCTACTATTCCCTAAATCCTTCAAGGGTTAACCTCTAGTGTGAAGGGTCGAGAGGCCGAAACCATGGTTTCTTGCAATTTGATTGGTGGAAACCGACGGCCTCTCGACCTTTGGCCATAGTGTGAAGCGGCCCTAACATTCACAAGCCTTTGTGACTGCTGCCTTCCCCACAGAGAATGATGTGGAATATCCCACATCAGTAGCTATGGGACAAGGGGCATTAACCCCTAAACGTCCCAGAGTTCAGAAACTGGATCGCGAACGGATTCAAAGCCTTCTCATGTTCTCATCAATGCTTGGATGAAATTCATCCAATTTTTTGGAGATTCTTCACCAAATTGTTGTCCTATCTAATGGTTGGATTTAGTCATACTAGAGTACATATTTTTCTAAAATTACAAATGTAGAAGTATGTCAAGTCGTTGACCATGCGAAAATTGCATTGACTCTAGTTCAAAGTGGAATCGTGAAAAAATGGCATTCTAGAATGGTAAGTCACTTACATTCAAATGGCATTCTAGAATGATTGGTAAGTCACTTACCCATCATCCACCGTATGTATGATATATGCATAGATGAAGTTCTCAAATGTTGAATTGCATCCATCTATATCTCATGCATACAAGGTCCAAAAATCAAGTGTACAATCATTTGCAATACATTCACTCAGCCCTAGGACGTGGTAAAAACTCAAACACCAATGCAAACCGTGTAAAAAAAAGTCATAGTTCAAGTCGATATGAATACATCCCCCCAAATAAGCATTTTTAGAGGAATCTAACACCACCAATGGATTCTCCATGCTTTAATTAGTGGGGGCAAGTGTTCTCAAAGTTCCAAAATAATGACTTTCAAAGTCCTAAGCCACAACATTGGACAAAATTAACCTTGTCATATCTCCCAAACCATGATAGCATAATTGAATTTTATTACATGTTTGGAATCACAACATATGAAAATGGGGGATAGATCACCTCAAAACCTTAAAAGAAATATGCCACAATGTCAGGCCTATGCACGTAACTCTAAATCCTAAACCTTAACCCTTCCGCCCTAAACCTTAAACCTAAATCCTAAATCCTAAGACCGTACAATTTTTGAAAAATCTAAGCACACCACTGAAATCACAATGTCCCAAAAATTGCTTGTACAAGCTTAAGAAAGGTGTGCTGGACTAGCGGGTTTTAGAATATTGGACATGCCACGTCATTATTTATTTACAAAATGATGATGGAGAGTTGGAAGTCCACAGTAGCCCTGCTTCAAGAATCACATGCTTTGAATTTTTTAATTTTCTTGCGGTGAGAGTAAAAGGGTGAACCCTGCCAAGGGCCAAAAAAAAATCAAAAAAAGAAACAAAAAAAAAACCTTATGCCTGGTCATGCTCTTAGGGCCTCCTTCCATGTATGAAGGGCAGAAGGTGGCCGGTCTTGAAAAGGAGGAAGCTCCACCGAAATGGGTGGAAATATAAGGATTCAAGAGTATAAATTTCATTTATACCGAAATGGGTGGAGCATAGGTGGTTCTTGAGACCTCAATTCTTGTCTTCTAGTGCCTTCCACCCAACCGATCCCCACATGGAAGTCCGCCCTTAGAGCATGGCCAACAGTTCCAGAGAAAATATGTCCGCCAAGCATTAATTTGAGGGCCATTTTCAACTTAGAAGAATGTTATGCAAGAAGTACCCCAACAACGACATTCCTGGAGCGAACACCAAGGCAACTTATAAAACGAAGATTTTATGAAAGTAACTTGATGACCTTGAAGCACGGGCCGGTGAATAGTCTTCAAGCTTGTTATTTAATTGTTGATTGAGCATCTTTGCTTGCTTGGTGTGAGAAATTTGCTTGCGCCAAAGCTTCTCTGGATGGCGGGGAAACCTCAAACTTTGGCTCCAAAAACTATTATTTATCGTTAGTGGGTAGTTGCTGGGCCAAACTTCGAAGCAAATGGAGATGACCACAAATCTTGGCGTTGGTCCCTCCAAAACACATGCTGCTGGGCATGCTCTTAGGGGTCAATAAATTTCAATGGATATACCGGCACCGGTAAGTTCCCCACTCTAGTTTCGCCCGCCCAGACTAATTAGAATATCCGAAGCACCTACACGGGGAGGTCACTGCAGTTCCGCCACAAACTGGACGGTCCTCGCATGAACCATGAAATTGCCCACACTCCCGATCCTAGCTCGCGAATGCTCCACCGCTGAATGTCATTCTCCCCCCGGATTCGTCTCTCCCACATCACGCCGCTTCCAACGATGTATTACAACCCCACAGGCAATTGCAATCCCGCGGTGCAACAACAACAAGCCTACTGCATGCCGCTCCGACGCACAGCCATCCACGACGAGGTGAGTTAGTTCAGGCACGATTCGTATGTAGAATTGTACGTGGAATTCGTGATTGCAGGAGTTGGCAACCACGAAAGGGTTTGGGGTGAACCATGGGATGCCAAGCGCTCTCGAACAACAGGGGAAAAGGTAAAGGGGCGTGATTGCCATGTTCGCAATGATCGTCCCCCCCTTGCAGCAGCTGCTCCATCCCCGTCTTCCTCTGGAGAAGCAAAGTAGTAGGTTGCTGCCGCCATGGCGGTTTTGTGCGGCTGACGGAATGAGGGAGGCGGTAGCGATGACGGCGCTCCGGTATGAGGGCAATCACTCGGTTCGCTATGGGGATATTTCCGGCCTTGTGGACCAGTCTGAGGTTCATGTGGATGTGCAGGTCCGCGGCCCGTCCATGCTCGTCTTCTCAGGTCAGTGCGGACATACAATCGATCATCATACTGTTACAAATCCTCTCAATACCTTGAATATTTTTTCACCAGAGTGATACACTATCTTTTAGTATAATTTCTTTGTGAAACGATTGATTGAAGGCGGGACGGCATTCAATGGCGTGGTGGAGGAGCTGAAGCAACTAACGACACGCGTCGCGCATGTGCTTCCCGTTTCCGACGACGGGGGAAGCACGGCGGAGATTGTGCGGGTGCTTGGTAAGAAACCCTAACTTAGCATTCAATTGTCCGCCATGGTGTCGAGGGTTTAATCCACTGTGTATTTTCTGTAGTGTAGGAAAATTAGACCCCCTGCTGCGAATCATCTGTTTGTGTGAAAATGACTTCAGGTTGACACGATCGAACGCTCTTGATCTTGTAGTATAGAACAAGAGCTTTAAAATGATGTATTGCAATCAGAAAACCGAGGTAACATGAGAAAATGATGCAAATGATCATATTGGGCGTTTTAGACGCTTAGGGGTTAAGAGAACGAAAATTTCTTCTGATGTAGAAGTTTCGAAGATTTTTTTAAATATGTTTTGGAGATCAAGAATTGCAAGCCACGAGATCGAACGGATGCCTTGAAATTTACTACTCCCTCCGTCTCATGTTTGAAAGAGCTTTTTTAAGTAGGTCAAAAAATACTTCCTTGTGGCTAATTTTATTTAGGTTGCAATGAACACATGCAATGTTCTTCAATCATTCTAGTGACATAATTTGGAACCTTTTTTAATCATGTTTCTTACAATATGACCTACTTAAAAAAGCACTTTCAAACATGACAATAACTTTGGGACGGAGGGAGTAACTGCTATTCTCGTTGCAGTATCATATTGAATTGGCATTGCAATGGATTTTTTTTTTTCTTTCAGGAGGTCCTGCGGTTGGAGATATTCGGTCTCGATGTTTGAGGCTCTCAAGTGATAGCTCCATGGAGGCCTTGGCCGTGAAGCGGCTGCTTGGACACCGTTTGTCACAGGAGGAATCAGAAGCGAAATCTGAGTGGTAAGAAGCTCTATCAATTCTTATATTGTGGACAGAGTGGTTTTTGTACACACAATTAGGGTAGAGGATACTAAAACCATTAGGGACCTCTACTGAACCCTGTTACCGACAGCGACTCATCTATTCATACACTTGGTTGGCCTTCAATTAGCCAATTGGGTCTTCGAATGGAAATGGGATTATCTACTGTTACTTCTAGTGGCCTATAACCTCCCATTTTGAAATAGTATAAGAAATTCATACATAGTAGGAGTGTCACACCTCTTTCTTCCCATTCTCAATCTTCAGAGAATGCGGACGTGGCACTTTCTCCTTGAATTGTGGAGGACCCATCCTCTGAAAATTGAGAAGTTTCATTCTTCTCCTCCGGAGGTGAAGAATGGGTGTGAAGATTGAGAAGCTGTGAAGAAGATTAACAAGCTGTGTCCATTCTCATTCTTCACATGGCCTCAAGGGGAGTCACACCTTCTTCATGGAGAATGATCACGATTGGCTCCACGTTTTTTTCCCAAGGTTCTCAATCTCCATAGAATCAATCTTCTCGGAAGTGGTGTGATAAACTTTGGTCTCAAAGAGCTGTGGCTCTTGTACCCATCGACCTCTCCACCGCTCTTGTTCAATTGCTCTTTGTTCTTCAAAACGAATAGTAACATTTTTTGAATCTTCTAATCGTTTTGAATCTTCATCAGCAGCATTTATTAATTCTCTTTTTTCTTTTTCGATTTGAGAAAGACCATTTACACGAATTTCATCTGCTTTTATTTTTGCTCGTTCTAAACGAGTTTATTCTGATCTCCCAAAAATCAACTCCCTACATATTGGTTGAAATGCTGCAAGTGACGCAAATAGTATCGTCTACCTTAGCTGTATTATTTTCCGAGCTGGTCTCTCGCTATATCCGTTGCTGTGTGAAGTTCAGGCCAGTAATAGCTTGGCTGGATCTCAAACGCATGCCTTAAGAGTCGTTGAGGATTGTCAAGTTTATTTTCCTTTCTGATTAACGAGGCTAGGCAAGGGTAGAGTATATTATTGCCGGTTGTGATCTCCAATGTGCGGTATGTGTGATCAACTGATCAGGTATGAAATTGTGGAAGGCGAGCATCAACTTTGGGATGATGTCTCCGGTCCATACAGGGAAACTATTCGAGCATTTCTTGTTCACTTCCAGTGCCAGGTAATTTGACTATGCGATTTAAATTTTGTTCCAGCAGCTCAAATAGTGTCTTTCGAGTGTGTCAAGATTGTTTGAGCAATGGAAGTATTCACGTGTAAATTGAGTTACCATTTGTATCTTTTGAATCTGAAGTAGCTTTTTGAGGGGTTGATTTTCTAGTGGATTCTGAGTGCCCAAACGTCTGGATAGAATGTCAATATTTGCAGGAGTTGGTTTAACACTAAGTCATACATAGATACAGTCTTTGTGTGTAGCTGGCATATTCACAAAACATGTGATGGCGTGTTGGTTGGTACAGATTCTTCGGCATTCGGCCGATAAGTTTTCATTTAGAAACGGAAGGTAAAGAACCGTTCCCTTTATATTATACATAGTGAGAACCTTATGATGATTTATAAGCGTCCTAAGATCTGGGAAGACTTTGTTGGAATAGTATTTGGAGTTTGTCTCGTAAATGCGATTCCCACGTTGATTTTCTTATTTGGTTCTGCATTGCTAATGCCTCTGCAGCATAGGAAATTTCTTCTTTGCTGGAGCTCGAATTTTTTTCCAATCACTGGATGCAGCTATCTTCCTGTATTCGCGAGTCTCCCACATCCCAACGCACAGCTCAGTGCTTCCAGCAATCTGCACAAACGACCGACTGACTTTAGGTTGCGAATTACAGGTATGTTAACCCCTAAAGGACCATAAGGCCTCCTGGGGGCTTCATGTTTTTTTTAGTATTTTTGAGTAGGTTTTAAGTAGGTTTTCATTTGCTCAAATTTATTTATGTTTTATTCAACATATGTGATATTCTTCACTAATTCCACTGATATAATTTTTTTTCCCATTTAAATTAAATTTTCCACAATATGATCGTTTAAATCTGTCATTTTAAAACCATGAATCCTTGGTCCTTTAGGGGTTAATCCTACCTGTTTTTTCACTGCGATATGGACAGTCTTACATGAAGACCTTGCGGTTGTTTCCATCTTCTCAATTGTTCCAGTTGATAAAGTTCCATCCCGAAGGTATCATCTGAGCATAGGGTGATTTGCAATATTGCAGGACGGAACCGTCATCAAAGGCCAGAATGCAATTTCTCATCCAATAGTCAAGAATGCCAAGTGCAGAACATCTTTAACAAAGGTATATACTAATGCCCGGAGTTGCATCCCGGTCCTCTGCAAATACTTGTCTTGGTCACCTACTTCAGAACTTAACCCCTAAAGGACCAGAAGGCCTCCTGGGGGCCTCATGTTTTTTTTTAGTATTTTTGAGTAGGTTTTAAGTAGATTTTCTTTTGTTCAAATTTATTCAACATGTGTGATATTCTTCACTAATTCCACTGATATAAAATTTGTTCCCATTTCAATTAATTTTTTCACAATATGATCGTTTAAATCTGTCATTTTAAAACCACGAATCCTTGGTCCTTTAAGGGTTAATATCTATTTTGGGGGCATGAGTATAGAGGACCCTAAGTGGGACATTCTGGCTTTATCACAAACCCTACATCATGTTGGTTTCCTCCTCTGGGTCCTCTATAGTACGAACTTGCCCTATTTTGTGCTGGCTTTTATCCTAAGACTGATGTGTCCAATGTGTGAAATGCAGGCATCATCGCCGTTGCACTCACCCATAAAGCGCATTTTCTATATGTCTAGTGAAGGCAACAACATTTTTCATGAGGTTTGCAGAGAAAGTTTCCGGTTGGCTTCAACGTTCGATTGAAGGTTGCAGATAGTGTCAGGATAAGCTTATTGTGGCATTGCTATCCTAGATGTTGGCACCAAATAAGCAAACCAACTCGTGTGGCAGGTCTTTCCAGCTGTGAACCCTACTGTGGTGGAGCAACTGTCTCTAGTTGATGCTGTTGTCTATGGCATGGGTTCACTGTACACTTCCATTTGCCCATCTTTGGTAATGTTTTCTATACCTTCATTTTGATCCATGGATTGTTCGGTTCATCTAGTGAGAATTTTTGAACGAGTTGTTGGTTTTGCCTGTCTCCTGGTTTATTTCTTCGTCTTGAATACTCCCTCCGTCCCAAAGTTATTGTCATGTTTGAAAATCATGTTTGAAAGTGCTTTTTTAAGTAGGTCAAAAAATACTTTCTTGTGGCTAATTTTATTTAAGTTGCAATGAACACATGCAATGTTCATCGATCATTCTAGTGACATAATTTGGAACTTTTTTTAATCATGTTTCTTACAATATGATCAATGAAATTGGCTCAAAGAAATACCAAGCAAACAAGTTGGACAATAACTTTGGGACGGAGGGAGTATATCTTCTGAACAACTCAAGTAAAGTGATTGTTCTTTGCAACTGCCCTATCATCACTTATCGTTACTAACGTCGTTATAAGCATATGATAACTCAGGTCTTGAGAGGAGTTGGCGAAACTATAGCTGCTCGTTCGTGTCTCAAGGTCAGTACATAATCACCCTCTCTTGCGATCTGGGAAGCACTTGTATAAACCTTAGATTAGAAGCAACTTGTTCAGTAGTTTCGCTTTTTCCCAGTTGATATACCCAAGAATTTGTGTCAACCTTGCAATAGTCATGGGAATCTAGATAAATGCCACTGAAATGTGATTGGAAAAGAATGCAGGTGCTGATTCTTAATGGTACACATGATCGTGAAACTGCTGGCATGTCTGCTTCAGCATATGTTTCCTCAATAACTGATGCTCTCAACCGCAAGTTCTGCGATTCTGTGGAGGATAAGAACTGCGATGACCCTTGTCCTAGTCTTGATCACTCGGTGAGTTGCAGCAAATTTACATTCCAATTTAACCCCTAAACGTCATGAATTTCATCTAATGTTGAGGATCATTTCAAGCTCTTTTATTCATATTTCTCTTAGGAATCTAAAGATTATACTAAAATGAAGTTTAAGTTTGTCAATTCACTTGATGATTGAATTTTTCCATTGTTTGAAAAGAGGACATCAAGACTTGATGTTCCCTTCTTTTTTTTGTAGTTTTGAATGACCAGATGAATCTATGATTAGATCGATTTGAAAATCATACACAAACATGCATTTGACACGCTTAGAATGAAAAGCCACATCATAATTGAACAAAACCTCATGGGATCTAAGAACAGTAAAAATTTGTTGACTTTCTGAAAGTTGCATTCTTCAAATGTGCATATCTTTGGCTTTGGTGATAAGGTGTTTTTGCTCAGCGGCTTGCCGTTTGACTTGTTGTACTGGTTTTTTTCGCATTGAAATAAATTTTCATTTGTGACCAAAAAAATAAATTAAAAAAATCTTCATATCTCACTCGATTTTATTCATTTTTGTGATTGGAAAACTCCAGGAAATGAATAATTAAATTTTGATAGGGTCCCAGTTTTACAAATTGACCGAATTGTCATTATGTGGCACTAAATTTGAGTTTGTGACTTGAGAGCTGCATTTAGGAGTAAGGTTGTCACATCTTTTTCTAAGTGATGTCATGGGAGTGGACTTATATTTATGTCTGTTAGGAACAGGTTGACTATTTTTATTTTCCCTCTTTTATTGCACCTCTTTTATTGACATGATGTATTGGTGCGTTCAGCCAAGTGATTTTATAACAGTCATGCTGGTGCCTGATGGCGGGGAGATAGAAGTTGACTTGCAAAATTTGGCAGAAATGGGGATTGTTCGAGTAGTAAGTTTCTATTCTTCTGTCTATTTCTTTTTTCCTTACAAAGAATGTGATCTACGGATGACAATGGTATGTATGATGTGAATAGGATAGCCATCTTACCCTGAATTATGTTCACCATTGCAGGTAACTGTAGAAACGATTCTTGACGAAAAATTGGGCAGGATTTTTGAACCAAGAGCTTTGATAGAGGCACTGCAAGTTGAGATTGCTTTTCACCATTTACAAAGTTCTCAATGAAGGTTAGGTCGTTCCTGTATCTGCTGTAGAATTTCATGGAATCTGTAACTGCACCCATAGGCATACTCATGATAGACCCCATTCTTTACCTTACACACTTTTCAATTCAGTGCCTTCATACGACACATTTATTTGCAAGTGTGCTTGTAACAAAGTTTGTATTTAATAAGATGTTATTACATTAGTTGAAATTCCAGTTCTTACATTAGTTGAATGCATAGCTCACATGGATGGCATTTCAATTTTGAAAACTTGAGTCAATCTTGTGTACACCAAGAGGACCACTGCAAGCATAAAATCTACCCAACAAATTTGATGTACTTGCATTTGGCGGCCTCTCCAACATTATCAACATTTCCCTATCACAAGAGATTTACTTTAATTTGTAAAGAATTTAATAGGCTTGCAAAGGTGACTTGGATGAAAGTCATCCGATATTGTCTGAGAAAGTTACAAGGCTTTGAATCTGTTCATGATCCAGTTTCTGGACGTTAGGACATTTAGGGCTTAATAATAAAGTGGTGAATGTTTGTAAGCAACTACAACAAGCTGCAAAAATAGAAAAATAGGTTATTAACATTCTTCAATCCTAGACTTTGTACCCCTACCAAAGTTTCCAAGATTTTCTCTGATGCTCTTGGATGCTCTTTGCTTTTAGATCTTAAGTTTGTCTTACTTGCTTGACTCCTACTAGATTCCCTCATATAATGGCAAGTGTCATCTTTCACTCCATGTTCCAAAGAAAGTTATTGTATTAGTAAAAAGTCAATCAAATAGTAGGCAATGGAGTATCCTACTGCTTAAGAATGTTGTGAGTCACTGTTAGTGTATTTTAGTTCCTTGCAAGTTGTAGCCCTCATATGTTATTTTATATTATTTCAAGGTCTAATGATGTAGTCTTACCAAACACCGTAAATTTTCGTACCTCGGCTTCAAATATTAAAACGTTTACATTCATGTGATCATTTTGTGTAAAATTATTTCAACCTCTAAAGGACCGGAGCATCTTTCCTCCAAAAACACTCTAATGTTGCCATTTTTACTCCCTCATGCAAAAATTCCAAAACAATGTTACTTTTTACCTTCTAACTATAAGATCTTGTTCTAAACTACTTGAAAAACATACACAACAAATTTCATTGATTTTGACCGCACGGATTGCAAGATAATTGCATTTGATGGAAAAAAATACCCCTAAAAACACCCGGTTGTAAATTTCAGATGCATTTGACTGTGGTTACATCAAAAAATCTTCATTATCGAAACCTCTTGCACTTCACTCACATTTTATGTGATGTTACTTAGTTGTGTACCAATTTTTGTTTGGTTTGGAGATGTTTAGAATGTTGAAGAACACCTTGCACTTGTTGGGGGTTTAAAAGTTTAGAAAAGACTCTTTGTTTTTGGAATTGCAATATTTTCGACTTTTTTTATTTAAAATAAAAATCCAAGCGGTGAAACTTTAGTACATTCCACTCTCAATAGAATGGCGAAAGAAGAAAAAAAAAAAAAAAAAAAAAAAAAAAAACTCCAAGTTTTAAAAGACATGTAGCATATTTTCTAAGAATTTTGGGGGTTAGGGGAGAAATAAAGGGTGGAGGAAGGGAATTGAAGTGCCACCGCACCCAACCCATTCTAGTGTTCATGACCTCACTAACTCTTAAGGTGGACTGCCATGAGGCAATCTTTCATTGGACGTTTTGTTTGTTTGTTTATTTATAATTATTTAAATAATTATTTAAAAATTATTTAAAAATTTAGTTTGAGTTATAAAACTGAACTTTTAATTGAAAATTAAGATTTAAATTTTAAGTTTAATTTTTTTTTAAATGTTTTAATGATTGTGGAGAATGGGGTGGTCTTTTGCCCCCTCATAGTCCACCCATTTTCCACACTCTGCCCTTCTTGTTGCCCCCCCTAAGATTCAACTATTTCTTTGCTGCCCCATTGCCCTTTCTCCCAAAAAAAACATTTTTCTCCTCCTAGCTTCCATATATGGTGTCGGAATTCAAAAAAAGAAATCTCCATTTTTGTGGCACATTGGGGAATGCACTATTAATTTTCCTTCAAAATTCAATTAAAAATGTGTTCACTAGAACCTACTTGATTCTCTAAATGTCCTAGTTAGGACACTTGGTCTTTTAGGGGTCAAACACTACAGTTTAAAGTTAGAAATAAGATCTCACAGTTAGATTTTTTAAATATTAGTAGTTTTTTAAAATTTTGATTGATTACATTGGAAATCACCATTTTAAAAATATTTTTGCACAAAAGCAATGTTGAATTTTGAGAACTAAAAATGAAAACAACAATTTCTATAAGACGTTTATATTGAAATTTCTATTGACATACAAATACTAGGATTTTTTTACACTCTCATTAAATACAATAACAATAAATAATTATTCCCAAAAATAATTTATGTTTTTAACAAGTATGTTTGTACATTTATATACAATTTTTGAGTCAATACAATATGAGACTATAGATGTTAGGATCCTGGTTAGAATGGGTTCATGATGGAAGGAACCTAGAAGTGTCTTATGTAATGCTAGTATAGTAGTGGTTTACCAAATTACTAAAACTTCATAAATCCTAAAACAAAGGAATGAAACCCATGTATGTTTCATCCACTAAAAAATGTATCTAAAGTTTAAATTCATCTATGTTTCATCCATCCTAATGAAACGTCTACATATATCAATCGTCTATCCGTAAATGGTTCTTTTGCATAGATTTTGGTACTCACAAAGTTAAAAGGGCTTGTGATGGTGAATAGTGTAAGTTTGCAAGTAATAGTTGAAGCAAATAAAGTGGCGCGTTTCCAACATTGCCTCATGCGAATTATTTATACCTCTCTCGTTCACTTTCCTAGTTCATAAGCTATTGATTTTTTGTTTTTTCCACATTTTACAATTTAGTTTTTTTTCCCTCTTCCTTTTTATTTATTTATATTATCTACTTCCCTTTTTATCATATTATTACCACCATTACACAAAGGGATCCAAAGTTTTATAATATTTTTAATCAAAGCTAGTAACCTTTTTTTATTTTTGATTATCGTAATTTATGTGGTATAATGTTTTTTGGAATTCAATTTTATATGAAAGTAAGTGAGACTTGTGATTTTTGTCACATCTTTGGCCACAAATCCCTACGCCTTTCTATTTCTACTATACTTTTTCACACTTGCATTAATGAATTCATTTATAGAGAAGCAAATATTTCTATAGTTTAGTCATAAAGTGATCATGTTCAATGCTTAAAATTTAATAAAATCCTTTTCATGAGTATTTAATCCTTAACTTCCTGAACCATTTTGAGTAGGTTTTGGACCCTGATTTTTTCGGTTAGGGATACATGCTGCTCAAACTTATGTAGTTCACTTTTTTACAAAATCAACCGTAAGATCTTGTAGATATGCAAGTCACCTTCATCTTTACAAAGTTTGGTGTCAATCCGAGTTATAGGTTGTTTGGATGGGACATAAAAGTGAAAGGTACTCCAAGAAATTCACTATTTTTTCACTGCTGAAAATAGCTTTGATCGACTCTCTTGGGCACATACTATTTTAGAAAGTTGGTGGCTTCTTGTCATTCTAAAGATAATCAAGTTCCCTACGCATGACAACAAGTTTGTATTTTTAGGATAAAAAATGAGTGAGAGAGAGGCTTTGACATGACATCCACTTTTTACTAGTTCACTTGTGACTTTGAGAGAAATCTTACAAATTCCTACAAATCTGATCTTCCATTGCAAAATCAGACATGGTAGGTTGAAAGTACACAAAAGAACACATATAGTAGGAAAAAGAATTTTGGAATAAAGGTGAAATCCAAGTGCAAGATTTGCATTTCAGTAGCAACACCCACTCACAAGTCGCCATGCCCATCTGGAACACGTGGCAGCTCGTCATTTGCCCATCACTCTCTTGAGTTGACTTTTCTTCCTTGGTTTGTGACCACCCAACACTTGTGAATTTTTGTAAAATTGACAATGCGCATTTCTCCAAATCACACTACACCATTGGATAGCTAACTCGTTTCTACACAAAATTGGCCCAAATTTTAAATCATTCGGGCACTCCTTCCTCAAGATATTTTTAGTTCTAAAAATAGCACGGCCCATTTTGGGTCGCCCAGGAAGTTAAACCCTAAAGGACCAAGGATTCATGGTTTTAAAATGATAAATTTAAATGATCATATTGTGAAATATATAATTCGGCTTGGACCGAATTTTATATCTTTGGAATTAGTGAAGAACGTTGCATGTTTTGGTCAAAAAAAAAAACAAATTTGATCAAAATGAAGTCTACATAAAACCTAATAAAAATTGCTAAAAAAAACATGAAGCCCCCTGGAGGCCTTATGGTCCTTTAGGGGTTAAGGGTTAAAATAGAAAATTTGGCTTATTTTAGGATGTGTAAATAGAATTCGTTTCTATCCACCTACGTCTTATAACAATTCTAAATTAATTACATCATTTGGCTCTTCATTCTCACTCTAAAAAACCTTTAAGGATTCAATTGAGTCGGTATGAAAGATTTTGAATATAGGCGTGAATTTTTTTGATTGAATGTGTGATCAAGGTGCTTGTGTGCAATAAATTTTCCTCCAAAGTAGAATACTTGGCTCTTTATGTATATTAATTACAAGGGAAACAAATTGAAGGTTGTGCAACATTATATTTGTAAGTAGAGAGATTTTAGCTAGGCTTTTAACGTTTGTTGGCCATGTTTATCCACACTTTGCAATAATTGTATATCTTTCTCTATCTTCCAAATATAATATAAGACAATTTTTTTGAAGGTTATAAAGTATTTTGTTTTTTGAGGCTTTTCAAGTTCATTCACCATCTTTATTCACACTATGTCACAACTATTATGAGAGAAATGAGGCCTCAACAAGGCCTCATGCTTTTGAGAAATTAAAAAAAGTGATCATGATAATGGTCAATGTGAAAATTTCCATCATCATAAATCGAATATTTTTTGACTTGTGTCATAGTCTCCTTTCCATGCGCTTTCCAACACACTTTAAAATTCCAAAATCCGAGTTATTATGCAAAAGTTACACATGTTTAAAGTTTGTGCATTGCGGACCACTTCGTTCTAGCTGCTCAGTGGTCCCCAATACACAAACTTTAATGACAAATAGTTAACAGAGAAATTTCCAAGATGACAACTTGAACAGTTGCCATGTAAAGTCTCGTCATATCGGGTAGTTTTTGTTTTTATTGTCAGCTTTTTGTCAACTTGTGCGACACTTTACACCGTAGACGCGTAAAGTTGCATGGAATTGAGTAGAATTTTTTTATTGTCCGATTTAAGGGTGCATACGTGGAACTCCTTTTCTGTAATAAATTACTATCTTCTGCTATACTTAGCATATCCAAGTAGAAAGGGACATGTGTCAATACTAGCTTTTTCTCTCGTACAGAGGTTCACAGTAGTAGACATGGTTTTAGACTTACAGCAATATTGCCTTTCTAGGGTTTAGTGTCCAATACTGTAGTGTATCGATGCTGCGTTCAAGGCCCCCGCCCTGCTCATGCAGGTTGTTGTCTTATCCCTCGCAAGCTCTTCAAAGTTTGGTGTTTGCGCAAGCATCGTTGCATTCCCCGCATCGATCCTCGACGCGTGCGTGCTCTCATCCCTTTCGTTGTCACCGTCGTCGTCTCGCTCACTGCACCAGCTTTCCAGCGAGGTATTACATGCCCTTGTTGCTTGCCAGCCTCGTACGCTGCGCCTTTTTTTTCTAGATTCTTTGCGATGCGTTGTATTTGGCCTTTTCTGTGAGGGAACTTGTGGTGTTTGGCCTTTTGTGGTGTTGATTTTGGAGCTGCATTATGTTTCAGGGTTCGAGAATTGGGGTATTGATGATTCTAGGATTAGTTGTGGCAGCAGAGGCTTTGAGGAGGAGGAGAAAAAATGTTGAAGCTTGTGAGTGCAAAGGGTTTTGAATTCATCATAGATTAGAAGGCGGCCCTTGTGTCCAACACTCTGAGGAATATGCTCTCATCAAGTGGTTTGTATTTTTTCTCTTCTGCCTTTTTTCCTTTCGAAGCTCCACAGAAGCAGTTTAGGTTGCCGTCATACTTTTAAAATAAAATTTTGTATACGTAACAGAGCTCTAAAAGTGCAACATATGTATATGTATAATGAGAGGCAAGGTATGGTTATAAACAAAGCACAAAATTGTAATGCTGTAATATATTGATAATAGCAAGATACAGAGGACATTTCTCTATTCTGAAATGATATAAAATATGCTACGATTACCATGTATGAGAATTTGCATGGTTTGAGGATTACCACTTCAACAGAAGCATGATACTTTCATTTGGTCCATAAAAAAATGGGAACTGCTAATTTCACCACTTGTAATCAAGAGATTGGTTCTATACAAAGATTCCACAAAACTCCCGTGTAGTAAACAAGTAATTTTCCTAAAACTGCGGAGTTCTACAAATTCCAGTGACGGTTTCGTTCCACTTTTCTCCAGTCCGGGAAATTTCCTCGAAATTCATTGAAAGTTTTTTGACTGTGCACAAACCGAACTACCGTAAACGTAAAGTGCTGACATGGCGGGGTAGATCGACCGTGGCGAAGAGAATCGATAACAATGCATATGACGTGTATATATGTCTGGTATGACAACCGAACTAACTAAAATGTGTCAACAAAGTGACCGAATCAAGGTCACCTAATTGACGAGACAATTGACAGTGTTCTGTCAAAACTTTGTCAATTAAGACACACATTTCTTTGTAGCGATTGTTAGGGTTAGGGGGCTCCTTGAATCCACGTTGCTCATTGTTTATCGCAGTAGCTATGTTACACTCCAACTCCTACAAAAAGAAGCAATTCAAACAAAATGTTAAAAAATCAAAAGCTCCAAAGTATGCAACCAAATAAACTACAAGGTTTTAGAAAGTTGCACACGTGTCGTAGGCGTAGTTTATCGCTTTTTTCTTGATGAACATCGGTATAGAGCAGAGCTTTTCCCTTATCTATTGTGTCTATTCCAGAAATTAATCTCTCACATGACTTGTTATCTAATAACTCGGGATTATTGTTATATTGCTTATACGACTTGTAAGCGCGATGTCCTGTTATTTTCATTCCTTTTTCTACTGGTACCAACCCTTGTTCCATTCACGTTATCGCCATTCGGTGAGGAGTTTTATTCGTGAATATCCTACCATTATAGTGGATACTATGAGTTGCCTCAATAAGAAGCTTGCAACTCTTCCCAAGATTGTTTTTACCAACAACAATTCCCGAGATTGAAACCAAACGGGATCCCCTCTCTTTACACGAGCCTTAGGTTGAAGGAAAACAGGGTGAGGGTATCCATTAAATTTTTCCTCCAGTTCCATGAAAAAAGGCTAGTGGGACTTTAAAATTTTGAAGGTATCAACCACGTCCTTGCAGTAATCGTCAATAGGTTTTCGCATGGCATGTGAAAAACAATGCTTTATGTCCATCTTGTAATTTTTACTAAGAATTGGAAAATATATGACACATCCATTATGTTAGACTATCGCTTATAGTGGTCATTTAATTGATTCACATAAGATCACACATAATTGATTTGGTGATTATGATGTCAAAGGTTAGAATATTAAAATGTGAATTCAAATGAAAGTGAAACTACTTACTTCACAGAAACTCTTCACCAGATGAATCGAGATGAAGCTCAAATTGAGAGGCATTTGTGTTCCGCAACTCGATCTTACCTCCAAAGAAGTAGTTTTGGAGTTAATTCATTGGAATCTAGCATTTAAACCGCGAGGATGAAGAATTGACGCTCCATCACTTGCTAGAACAAGAGTCTCTTCTTCACGAGTTAGGATGTCAGATGTCACCACTGAGGCCTCAAACCCATACTTAAATGACCGTTCCACAGCTTCTGTGTGCCCGTAGTAGTAACTACTGAGTATCTCCGTAACTAACGTTCTCATCACCCGTTCTTCTTGTCTTGCTCGAATAACTCTGCCAATGGCTCGGACCACGTTTTGAATGCTACAAACCAACATAACAAAAACTATCAATAAACAATAACTTATCATAAGACAATTAAAGAATTAAATCATAAGATAACATGAAAGGAACTTACGATGTAGGAGGATAAAGCTCGCCATTAGACTTGGTAACTTGCAGTGTGAACTCATACAACATATCCACAAACACTCGTACATCTTCCTCGTACCTCTTCACTGAGATCTCCAATCGACTTCTCCAGTGAGAAGCCTCTGTATATTCGTTAAACGCATTACACGCCCACTTCTCACTGTACTTGCTCTTTTGTTCACCACCTGAAGCGACATTCTTTACCTCTTTTACATTCAAATCTCAAAACCTCACACTCTTGGACTTGACAAAGGTCTTGAAAGGTTTTGATGCATTGAAAGGTACTATCAATTTGAAACCTTTGAAACATCGTACCTTTGAAATATTTGCCATTCGTTGTATTACACGCATTACACGCCCACTTCTCATTGTACTTGCTCTTTCGTTCACCACCTGAAGCGACTCACATTCTTTACCTCTTTTGCATCCAAATCTCGAAACCGCACACTGTTGGACTTGACAGAGGTCTTGAAAGATTTTGATGCATTAAAAGGTACTATCAATTTGAAACCTTTGAAACATCGTACCTTCTTCTTATTGAATTGAATGAGAAATGGTATGGATGAAGGCATGACACATTTCGTGAGCCTGCTCATTAAATAATATTTTGGTTTTCCCGAGTTTTAGGGTTTGGGTGAGAGTAGGCCTGCACAGGCGTCATTCGCGACAATGAAACTCATACTAAATTACGAATAGTTGAAAGGGTCGTGGGACGAAATAGTGCGTCCGCGAGCAAATAGTGTGTCCAACGTCCCCATTGTTGCCACTTGCCAGTCACTTGCACTTGCTCCACGTTCATTTTTTTCCTCTTCTACACTTGCGGCTCCTCAATTGCTCAGTCCGCCATTGATCATCGATGCGCTCTGCAATTCTGTTTCCTCACTCACACACCCTAACTTTTCTTCCTCTCGCATTTTTTTTTCCCCTTTTTTCCATCATATTCAACGCATATAGCGTAAGTTTGCATTTGTTTTTTTCACGGAGGAATTGAGGCTAGGTAGGGCAGGGAAGAGGTCGGCTGTTGCGTCATCAATGGCGGAGAGTTAGTGTGATCACTGCGTGTGTCAGGAAGCTGATGAGTGTCAGGTGATTGCTTGATTAGGTCTACGTTCTTTTTTTTTGTTTTGTTTTGTTTTGTTTGGTTCGGAGATGAGTGAGTGATCGAGAGAGAGATGGAGGGGGGAGAGATAGAGCAGTGAATTCGTAGACGGAGGTTTGGCGGGGTTATGGAAGTAGATGCAGGAGGGATGGTTGAAAACGGGAGTGGGAGTGAGGATGGACAGCAGCAGCAGCAACACCAGCAGTTCGCGGGGCCACGGCCGGCGCCTGCTTACAAGGCCATAACCGCAATATGCGAGAAACGAGACGATGGACCGGGTCCACGCTGCGGCCACACATTGACAGCCGTGGCAGCTGTCGGGGAAGAAGGAGCTTCTGGCTATGTCGGCCCTCGCCTCATTTTGTTCGGGGGTGCTACGGCCTTGGAAGGCAATTCAGGCCAAGCTGGCCCTCAGGCGGCTGCAGCTGGCGCCGGCATTCGTACGTTCCTCTTCCTTATGAATTTATTTATGTTCGGGAGTCTGGAAAACAATTCCATGGCTTCTGTTGCTGGTCAATTTTTTTTTTTGGTCTTAAGAAGCGAGAGCTGATTTTTTTTTTGAATATCTATTCGTTCTTGCCTGTAGTTCAGTTGTTTAACTTTTGAAACCTGCCGCATGCGTTTACAGCTACCAGAGTCTATGAAGCATAGTTTGATAATCGTGTGCCTCTTCAAAGCTTAAAGATTGTTGGCAAGGCTCGAGTTGCTCGCGGACATCTTTTGAGCTGACGCAATCGTCAATTTAGGCTATGTCTATTCTGCAACAAGGATTCGATATTGGCTCTAAAATATTAATTCTATGAGTGGATACCTTTCTTAGCGGTGGAGTAAAGTTGTATACGAGGAACTCTGTTGCCGTCTTACACTCTTTGAGATCGCTATGGACAGGTTTGGCCGGCGCGACTGCCGATGTGCATTGTTATGACATACATACCAACAAATGGACAAGGTCAGACCACTGATGAACTCATTCAAGACCTGTCTGATGGCGATTATTATTACTGTTAGGTTAATAATGAATTAGGTTCACTCAAGCCGTGTTTTCATGGTCTTTGACGTATTCGTTTGTCGAAGTCAACGAAGCTAATTATACATTTTTTTCGAAGTTGAAAATGGCAACGTGGAAAGAGTTTTGGCAAGTTGAATTTTCCGGTCAGGATTTCGCAAATGGGTGGACTCGTCTCAACGCGGCACCAGTTCTAAGACCAAAAATTATATGTTTGTTTATGCAGACTTACCCCGGTTGGTGACCCTCCTTCCCCTCGAGCAGCACATGCAGCAGCTGCTGTTGGTACTATGGTAGTGATTCAGGTATGATGAGTTGAACAAGCTACTTCAGTGTGACAGCACAAGGAAGCCGAGGGCTATCACTTGTGGGATTTGTAGGATAGTCTCGCCATTGTCATGAAGAAGCTGACGCAGGTGGAGGTGACACAGGGTGGCATAGGTCCGGCAGGACTCTCAACCGAGGATTTACACGTTCTGGACCTCACTCAAGCCAAACCCAGATGGCACAGGTGGGTAGCCTCGATATTACTTCTTGTATGTAGAAGCATATGGACTGTCTGATAACTTTGTTTTAAATTTACCGTCTCATTTTAAGGAGTCCTTCATTTTTTAAATCATTGAATAGTGGTCGTGGACCGCAGCATTGTCGGAAAGGCTGTTACCTCAATGTCTGGTATTCCCATCGGCACGATGGCAGTGAGACTTTTTCATTTGAAACTCTCCGTGGAAGTAAACTAGCAACTTTCCGTGAAACGCAAATATGGAACTTCCTTAATATCTTCTTTGATAGAGTCTTCTTAAACAGACACTGGGACTCGCAGATACCAAGCTTCATATTTTACTGCTTTTAGGGCATGGCTACCAATACATTGTCATATTTCTGCATCTGGAGGATTATGTTAAATATGAGTATTGCGTGATAATACTTGATATTATGCCCGTGGTATGAATTAAGCATACTAGGAGCCGATCACAAGTACCTCTTTTCGGTACTTGATTTGTCGGTGTACATGAGCAAGGCATTCGTCAAGGCGATGGAATATAGCAGACCTGCTTTTTGTGGACTTTGCTAAAAGGGGTTGTGGGTGAGGTTGTCAGGGTGGTTGTACAAGGTTCGGGTCCTGGTCCACGATATGGACATGTTATGTCTTTGGTTGGGCAGCGGTTCCTTCTCTCCATTGGTGGAAATGATGGTGAGTTGGCTTTCCAGAGGCCTTGGTATTTGTTTCAGAAATTTTGCATTATCTGTTCCAGAATCTTGAGGAAATTCTGTTTTTGCAGGTAAACGGCCACTTGCGGATGTATGGGCTCTCGACACTGCAGCCAAGCCCTACGAATGGAGGAAACTAGAGCCAGAAGGGGATGGACCTCCGCCATGCATGTACGTGTAGTGTATAGAAACCTTTAAACTGATTAGTTTTTTAAGAGTTTATATTTGTAGTGGGAAATCGATCCATACTTTTACAATTGATTGGAACGAATTAATTTATTTCCATAGTTAGCTGGATGTTGCGCTTCGTTGATAATCATGAGCTAGGACTGTCGTCACTCTGCTTACGTCGGAAGTGACACTCCTCAATGTGGAGTGTGGTTTGCTTACTCAAACCTCCATTGTCTTATCATCTCAGCCTTCCGATGGGTGCAGAGTGGCAAAATTTGCCTATTTTAGGCTCATCTTTGCCCAATTAGCTTTAGGTCTTATTCTTGAAATATGTGCAGCGTTTTCCTATTTCCTGCTTGGATTAATTAACTTAATCGGCTGCAGGTATGCCACTGCTTGTGCGCGATCAGATGGTCTATTGCTTCTTTGTGGTGGAAGGGACGCCAGTAGTGCGGTAAGCTATTCCAGATACTGGTATTAAATGTTAGTGCAACGGAGGCCTTTTCCTAATACCGTACCTGAGCTGCGATTACCAGGGTCCTGTGTATGAACTTGTAGGCTGAGGTTCTTTATTTCCTTGGCCCCTTAGTATGTACTTGTTTAACTGATAAGCTGTCATTATTTCTTTGCTGAATTTGGTGAAGTTCTTTTTGCCTAATGTGGTATACGTCTGTGCAGCCAATTGATAGTGCGTATGGGCTCGCCAAACATCGGGATGGAAGATGGGAGTGGGCAGTTGCACCTGGCATATCTCCCTCTCCACGGTACCAGCATGCAGCTGTAAGGCTCTTTCCTGTAATAGCTAACCCACGGTTCAAGGATAGCTTTTCAGATTTCAAACTTACTTTGGTCCCACAGAATTTGGTAGATTTTTACCGACATTCTTATGTTAAATAGTTTTTTAATTATGTTAATGAGAATCTCGATGCAATTTTCTCCGCCTTCCTGCAGGTGTTTGTGAATGCAAGGCTACATGTTTCAGGAGGTGCCCTTGGTGGTGGGCGGATGGTAGAGGATGCATCTAGTGTAGCAGGTGTGTTGTGGGGGCTTCCTTCTGCAACCATGTTGATATCCATATGTCATCTTTGTGGAAAGTTAATTTGGAAGATTTTCCTGTGTTTGAAATATTCAGACTGGATCGGCATCATGTTTCTGTTATCTGCTGTACGAGAGAGGTAGCCATTTGTATACATTGAAAATGATCATAATTTTGGGCTTTGGTGATGTTGCAGTTTTGGATACCGCAGCTGGGGTGTGGTGTGATAGGAAGGGGATAGTAAATAGTCCACGAATAGGCAGGTACAGTAATGACGCGGCCGGTGGAGAGGCATCAAACGAATTGACGAGACGTTGTCGGCATGCTGCTGCAGCTGTAGGTGATCACATTTTTATGTATGGTGGGCTCAGGGGAGGTATGTGTTACACGGTCCATAGTATATTCTTGAAATTGAAGGCAAAGAAACAAGTGTGTTTCATGAAGTATGGTGGTATTGTATCTTCAGTAGACGACATCTTGCAAATATGAGGATAACGTAATTGTTTCATACTTTTCAGGCGGACAGTAGACAAAGTTACGTATATTCTTGTGTTTGTAGTACAACTCCTGAGGAACGACAAAGTCGGCTAGTGGGAGTATCTTTGTGCTAGCAGTTAGCTGCCTAAGATCTGGTAAATTTTGTACACGAGGCATTGAGTGCGCACCTTAATAATTCAACGTGGTTACTTTCTGGAACAGGAGTATTGCTGGATGATCTACTCGTATCATCTGATCTGTCAGCTGTTGAAACCACGTCAGCAGCTTCACACGCTGCAGCAGTGTCAGCAGCCGCAGCAGTACCACCAGCGTCTCATCCAAACAAGCTGCAGGATGTGCGCAAGCCATCACAAGCTGAATTGTCAGCTGCTGATGGGGCTTCAGTTGCGATGGGGAGTCCAGTAGCAGCGCCCGTTAATGGCGACGCGTCAATGGATATCAGCACAGAGAATGCTGTGTCACATGGACACCGGTATTTTCTCAAATCTTACATCCTAAACCCTAAACAGACATAGGGTATGAATAACCGTATGTAGAGACATCACGTCAATTTACATTTAGAATATGCTTAGTCAGTTCTTGTCATGTATCTGGTTTGAATCAAATGTGTGGAAGCTGGCAGTAGTGTTTTGAGACATCTGCGTTCACACGATGTCAGTAATCTACTGCTCAGAAGCGCCACTATTTCTGTGTAGTATCTTCCTCAGAGCCTTATTGATTTTTAAAACGACATGCAATCTTAAGGAATTTGTTATGTATCAGGACTGAAAGGCGAGGAGTTGAGTCACTCGTGGAAGCTTCAGCTGCTGAAGCTGAGGCAATTAGTGCAGCCATAGCTGCTTCTGCAGCAGCAAAAGCAGCACGTGAGCAGAATGGAGACGTTGATCAACAGAATCTTGATACGGACCGTGGTGCTGAAACTACCCCCAATGGGAAGCCACCTCAAGCATCTTCTGCAGCTCTCATGGCTTTAAACAGAGCGTCAATGGCCAACACAATAACCCACACACCCCCAACTGGGGTGAGACTGCACCATAGAGCAGTAAGTAGCATGTCTTGGGTGTATCATGTGAGTTCAAAAATCTTAAGTTCAGAGTAAGGTCTAATATTTTGGCGACTGCAGGTCGTTGTGGCAGCAGAAGCTGGGGGAGCACTGGGTGGATTGGTGAGGCAGCTTTCAATTGATCAATTTGAGAACGAGGGTCGTCGTGTTAGCTATGGAACACCGGAGAGTGCTTCTCATGCAAGAAGACTTTTGGATCGTCAGACGTCTGTCAGTGGTTTACAGAAGAAGGTGTGCTTGTATTTCTTTGTTTTTTCAAGATTATTCTTGGTTTTGAAATTACTTGAACGATTGGACATTATGTTCCATTCAAGCTCCAAATTGTTGTGAACTTGCAAGTTGTTTGAATGGAAGTTTGCAAGAATTTGCAAGTCTTCTGTTGATATGACGGAAACTGCTACATTTGATTGTGTTTTATTGATTCTTCTCTGCTAATCTTGAATGTCAATATGTAGGTGCTTTCGTACTTGCTCAAGCCACGAGGCTGGAAGCCACCAGTGAAAAGACAATTCTTTATGGATTCCAATGAAATAGCTGAGCTCTGTAACACAGCAGAGCGACTATTTGCTCAGGAACCAAGTGTGCTACAAATAAGAGCTCCTGTCAAGATATTTGGAGACCTTCATGGACAGTTTGGTGACCTAATGCGCCTATTTGACGAGTACGGGTCTCCATCGACGGCAGGAGATATCACGTATGTACAACATTTCTCAAGACTCCGACATGTTTTTTGAATGTAGTAGAAATATTTACAGAATTATGTAGCAGCAGTCCTGCTTGAATATGTAAAAAACAATGTCGAAATGAAGGTAGTCAGGATGTAAATATCAAATGTTGATTGATGATCACTAAAAAATGGATGCAAGTGGAAAATGGTACCATCAAGTCGCAGCGTAGATATATGCGGATTGGTTTAATCTAGTCTGATATGTATAGAGTAATAAATTCACATTATTTGGTGTTTTCCTCGTTCTGTGTACTCTGTTTTATAAGATGAAACAGATGTTGTGCCCAGGGTAGACATGGCCTAGCTAACATGTTGGATAAAGATGGCACACTTGAATGGCTGTGTGGACTAGGTCCTTGGCTACCTCACTACTTATTCGTGCCAATTGATTTCAAGTCAACAGATAGGGCTGCAGTATTTTAAGAAAGAAAAAAATGCAAAGTATGTTTACATCATTGTTTACCTTGTTGATTTGATTTTCCTTGCAGGTATATCGACTATCTCTTTTTGGGAGACTATGTTGATAGAGGCCAACATAGCTTAGAGACTATCATACTGCTACTTGCGTTAAAGGTGAGCTATCTCTTACTAAATAATATATTTTCACTAGTTTCTCCCTTGAGAAAAGTTTCCGTGGGCTTTTTACGACGACTATTTGTACCCCGAGTCGTGTGTTTTTGCGAGAAGAAATATAGGAAACTTATTTGTAGGTTCTTCATTATTCGACCTTATTCTCTGTCTGGTTTCTTGTTGAGCCTGAAATAAATAATACATGGCTCAATGAAGTTGTTCTGTTGGCATTCATATCTGCTGTGAAAATTGTCAAGAGTTTTGCTTCCTTGTCTTGTCCGTAGTTCTGAGAAGCTGACATGATTGTGTGGACAGATCGAGTATCCCACAAATGTACACCTTATTAGGGGCAATCACGAAGCTTCAGATATTAATGCTTTGTTTGGTTTTCGGATCGAGTGTATTGAGCGAATGGTATGATTGCTACTCCAGATACCTACTTTTTTTGTTCCAAAATTGATAGTGCTAAGACAATCTGTTAGTTTCTAATCATTGCAGCACTATTCTGTTTGTGTTTTAGGGGCAATACATGTGCTTCAGTGAATTTCGCCTATTGTGAAAAATTTCAGTTGGTGGTTTTTGGGGCCTTGTTTCATTACAGGGGGAGCGCGATGGTCTTTGGGTGTGGCAACGAATCAATCAACTCTTCAACTGGTTGCCACTTGCAGCTTTGATTGAGAAGAAGATTATATGTATGCATGGTGGCATTGGAAGGTCCATCAACCATGTTAGTCAAATTGAAGCTTTGCAACGTCCTATCACAATGGACGCTGGCTCTGTTGTGCTCATGGATCTCCTCTGGTAGGTGCCGTTCTGCCACTTCTCCTCTTATTGATCATATTGTCTTGTCTTCTCCAGCTCTTAGGGGATGGATTTGTCGTTCAAGTAATGGTGTGGCTAAATATTCTGTGGCGAAGTTCCCCTTGTGCTGAATCAGTTGCATCGTTTTGCAGGTCTGATCCAACAGAAAATGACAGTGTTGAGGGTTTACGTCCAAATGCACGAGGGCCAGGACTAGTCACGTTTGGGGTAAGTGCAGTTTTTGTTTTCCTTGCACGAACATGTTCGTTCAGCACAGAAATCTGTTTTCATATTAGTAACTATACATAGTGTGGACCACTGTAATGCGAAAACCCCACATTTCAATCAAGTGTACTACGAAGCTCCACCATCAAGTTCTGCAGTGAGAGTAGAAGCTTTGCGTACGTAGTAATTTAAACTTAAGAGAACTCTTCCGCCACACTGTCGTGTCTGCAGCTTTTCTGTGAACTGAATCTGTGTGTTGATTCTGATTGTGTCCAACTCCAGCCCGATCGAGTTTTGGAGTTTTGCAAAAATAACGACCTACAGCTCATAGTAAGAGCTCACGAATGTGTGATGGATGGTTTTGAGCGATTTGCTCAAGGCCACCTGATCACTCTGTTCTCTGCCACAAATTATTGTGGTGCGTAGCTCTGCTCTTTACCTGTTGATTTCTATCTTTTTGGTTTTGCATAGATCACAGCTGTTTTCATTTGTTCAGTGTGTTTTACGTCGTGACCATCCTAAATGGGAGTGGTTTTGCAGGAACGGCAAACAATGCAGGAGCAATTTTGGTTCTTGGTAGGGATCTAGTGGTGGTTCCCAAGCTTATCCATCCGCTACCTCCTGCTATCACCTCCCCGGAAACGTCACCTGAACGTCATCTTGAGGATACTTGGATGCAGGTACTGAGCTTCAAATCCTCTCCGGACATCCTTCCTGCTTTTGTCCTGTGAATTTTTCCTTCTTTTTGCAATGAACCTTTAGACACCCTTTAACCCTAAGTGTCTACTGTGTATTTTCTGTACTATAGGAAATTTGACCTCCTGCTGCAAATCATCTGTTTGTGTGAAAATGACTTAGTTTGACACGATCGACACTGTTGATCTTGTAGTATAGAACAAGAGCTTTAAAACGATGTATTGCAATCAGAAAACCGAGGTAAAATGAGAAAATGCCACCGTTGCAAAGTTCAGTGATGCAGATGGCCATATTGGGCGTTTTAGAGGCTTAGGGGTTAATACAACACGAACCTCTTGATTACAAACTTCCTACTGGTAGTTTTTGGTACTTCTGTGGCTCCTGCCATTTTCGTGAATCTGACTTGTCTTTCGCTGAAGTATTAAGATTTATGTACATCACTTGCAGGATCTGAACGTTGCTAGACCACCTACACCAACAAGAGGACGACCACAGCCTACAAGTGATCGAAACTCGTTGGCCTGGATCTGATGGTCACTTATGTGTTCTCATACTTGGCCTGCAGGCACACTCCTGTGCCGGTCAGTCGCATGATATGTTGTTCTAGTAGGTTGTTGTAAAATATGGTGGGTAATCCTTCTGGCGAAGCCCACATCTGCCATTTTTTTGAAGGCACTTTCTTGTGAGCTTCGTCGAGGTGCTATAAGTACGGTGGATCTTTAGGAGGGAGGGAGGCTGCTGCTTGTGGATACGAGGCCAATTGAGCATCGGAATAATGAAAGGAAAATATCGTCACTCCCATTCAAAGATATCGAGGCTTTTGACATGAGGCTCATGTCGCCCCTTTGGCAGTAAACAACAGAAGCACCTTTTCTTCTTCTCCTGGCTTCAGTTTGCTCTCTGTTCAGCTTGCTTCTTGCTATTCGTAATACACTTCGTCGTTGCAGGCATTATTCTCTCGGGACCCCAGAGAGGATTGTTTCTCGATTTGACACTCGCTTCCTGGTGAGCTTGCTTGATCTGTCACTTTGGATCAATTTTCAAGTTTTAATCTCGCAAACCCAGAGCCCTAATTCACTAACTACGGAGTAAGGTTGATTGTCCTAAAACCACCAACTTAAGCAATCTGGCCTATTTTGGCAATGCTAGATTTGAAAAAAAATATGACTGCATTCGAAATAGGTTTTGATGAGGATTGCAAAAATGTGCAACATTCAATTCGCATTTGTCAATTTTATACAAAATTCCAAAGTGGAAAGTAACTTGTGACCCAAATCAAACCTCTAGGTTTTCCCATGTTCACACCATGTGATACTAACTTTCACTCATAATGATACCCAAAACCACCAACTATTTCTTCGCAATGCATGGCGTGCCATTGGTCTACTTGAATAGTGAAATTGGTGGTTTTGGGTCTCAACTGTGGTGGCCCCAAGAAAGGTCTACATGTCATAATTGGGGGAGGTGGTGGTTTTAGGACTGGTGTTACTCCTCTTGTTGCACTTATTCTTTGATACTTGTGAAAGCTCTATTTCTCATGATTTCAGAGCAGGCCTAGCGTTAATTTACCAGGCCTATACTCCAACCTCCTTAATACTATTCTTGGATGACGATTACGTTAAGAGTCAAATAGTGTTCATGTGTGACGAGTGTTGATGGGTGTGGCTAGTGTGTAGCATATTTTCCCTCTATGGCTGTCGCATTGTTTCATTACACTGAATGGCATATTATATTTAGTGTTGGGATACTATTTCTCAAATCCGGGGACTATTTGATTTAAGGAGATATAGTGTCCTTGTAAGAAAAAAATGAATGTAGCGTTCCAATGACATGTGGCAACTTTATAATAAATATATTGCATGCCACCTCATGTCACTTGCATTACGTGGAAAGAACATGGCACTCTCAATGAAAGTGGAAATGACAAGTGGCAAATTCCTACGTATTGTCAAAGGACACTATATCTCTTCATTTTTGGACGAATTGTGGTAAAAGATATCAATCATCTCTGGACATTAAATATGCGATTTAGTGTATTGTTCATTCTTCTACTTTAGTAATGGATTTGTTCCTATTATTTAGAAAAAAGAAGAAGAAAAAGTCGACATGCCTATTAACATCCATTTAACAATTTTGCCATCATGTACAATGGGGTGACACCCAAATTGGCACCTTGTGCAATTCCAGGGATAGTGTCCACACTGCTGCCAACTTCGACACCCTCCCGAGCGCTGGAAAATTGTTATTTATACATGAAATTTTAAACACAAAATCATTGTTATGTTGACAACATGTGTACCAAGTTTCAAAGCTAGAAGATTGATACAAAAAAAGATATTCAAGATTTACTAACAAGGGGTAGCTGTAAGAAATGTTTCACAGCTGCCAACTTTGACACCCTTCCAAGGATTGGAAAAAACAAATTTTCACATGGATTTTTGGAGTAGGAACATCTTTATGTTTTTTACACATGGGAAAAAATTCAAGTCCAAAAGACCCACAAAAAAAATGATATTCCAAATCTACCAACAGGTGTAGTTGTGAGAAACAAAGGGGAGAATCGTTTCACAACTTCCAACTTTGACAGCCTCTTTAGGGCTGAGAATTTGTTATTTCAATATGAAATTTTTGTCACATGATCTTTATGATGTTTATCACATGTATGAAAAATTTCAAGGCCAAAAGATACACACAAAAATAGTTATTCTATATCTACCAACGTGTGTAATTACAATAGCCAATTCAAGGACATGGTGAAAATATTGAAATATCTTTGACACCTCATGCTTCCTCATTGAACTTATCCATTTGACACAATGCCTAGTCATAAATGCATCTAAGAAAAATCAGTAACATCCAAATGTAGAAGTGTCGAGTTGTCACATCAAAAAGAAACCATTTGCATCATACACGCATAACGAAGTTTCCCCCTCTAAATATCAATTGAGCACTATTGTGTAAACTTAAGGGAATGTTGCATGTGATTTTTGATCATTGGATGTTGGAGTAATGGTGAGAGTAGAGAGAAAGAATGTGTTATGTGTGAGACATGGAGTGATGTGTTGTATGAGTAATTTAGTCATGCTTGTTTATGCATGTTGAGTGATGTGCATGTGGTTATTCTTACTAGGCTGAATGACGTGCATGTAGTTATGTCTAATGGACTAAATGTTGTGATTCAATGACTGATTCTGTATAAAATTGTTAATGTTGTTAATGAGAGTTTAAGGTTGTGTTAGCCTAATAAAAGAAAGTTTAACATATTTCATATGGCAATTTCCGATGAAATTCGTGGACGTATTATAGGTATGAGTGAGGGAGGGAGTACTCAAGTTTAGATTGCAGCCACTATCAAAGTTTCCGTTAGAACAGTTAAGAGGTTGGTGAATTTTTTTAGAGAAAATGGAACTTACAAGCACAAACGTTGTGGTGGAAGTCACACTACAAAACTTAGTGATAGAGATGTGCGCAGTATTTTGCGTTTCTCAAAAAATAACCTTCGCGAGTCAATATCAGAGATTGCTAGTGTATGCCCTACTATAGTGTGTGGACGTACCATTCAGAGGCTCTTACATAGAAGTGGCATTTTCGGTCAAATTGCAGTCATAAAACCTTTTTTGACACCTCGTCACATATATCAAAGGTTCGTTTTTGCTCAGAAGTACCGTGGATGGAGCGCAGAAGATTGGGAGCGTATTATTTGGACAAATGAATCTACCTTTGAAATTGGGAAGAATTCGAGACAAATTCGTGTTTGGAGAACTGTAAATGAGCGGTATTCATCAAATTTTATAGTTTCTACTTTTAAAAGTGGATGGACTTCCTTAATGATTTGGGGCGCATTTGCTGGAGGCCAAAAGTCAAAACTTGTTTTATGCTTAAAGATTGACGCTTTGCAAAGGATTTTGTGGAAGTGGTTTACGAAGGGGAATTATTTCATTTCATGGTTAAAGTTCCAAATGCAGTACTCATGGAAGACGGCACAAAACATGTGAAGAATGGAGACAATTGCGCCTTCTTGAAAAGCTCAATTAGCTTGCAAACTCTCCCGATCTTAATCCAATTGAGAACATGTGGAAGATTCTAAAAGATGCAGTACAACGTAACAAGGCATGTCCTAGAAACATAGATGGGTTGAAGGTAGTTCTTGAAAGAGAGTGGAAGTCAATTAGTGAAACAAAGCTCCTTCAATTATGTCATTCTATGCCCTCTAGGTTACAAGCAGTGATTGATGCTATTGTAATTACACACGTTGGTAGATATAGAATAACTATTTTTGTGTGTATCTTTTGGCCTTGAAATTTTTCATACATGTGATAAACATCATAAAGATCATGTGACAAAAATTTCATATTGAAATAACAAATTCTCAGCCCTAAAGAGGCTGTCAAAGTTGGAAGTTGTGAAACGATTCTCCCCTTTGTTTCTCACAACTACACCTGTTGGTAGATTTGGAATATCATTTTTTTTGTGGGTCTTTTGGACTTGAATTTTTTCCCATGTGTAAAAAACATAAAGATGTTCCTACTCCAAAAATCCATGTGAAAATTTGTTTTTTCCAATCCTTGGAAGGGTGTCAAAGTTGGCAGCTGTGAAACATTTCTTACAGCTACCCCTTGTTAGTAAATCTTGAATATCTTTTTTTGTATCAATCTTCTAGCTTTGAAACTTGGTACACATGTTGTCAACATAACAATGATTTTGTGTTTAAAATTTCATGTATAAATAACAATTTTCCAGCGCTCGGGAGGGTGTCGAAGTTGGCAGCAGTGTGGACACTATCCCTGGAATTGCACAAGGTGCCAATTTGGGTGTCACCCCACTGTACAAGTTATATACATTTGTGTTCTAAAATGTATGCCAGTAGTACATTCATGAAGGCGGAATTGAGTATTGGGTAGTAATGGGTATGTTTACGTTATATTAGCTTGTGGTAAAATTAAATTGCAAGTGAAAAAAATTGGAGGAGAAATTTTATGTTACGTATGGTAATTTTAACATTTTATTTAAATATTTTGGATAAGAAAATCTTTGTAAATGAAAAAACTAGCTATACTAAATAGGTAGATTAGTGTTAGATAATTATAAGATTTGAAAATATCATAGATTTTTACTCTCGACAAAAAAATTTACCAAAGACATATATTCCAATACTATTGAAAGATCCCCATCTTGACCAATATAACGGGTAAAAAAATTGGTCAATAGTAAAAACTTACGACATGTTTATGTAAATTAGTGTATCGAACACTAATCTACCTATTTAGTGTAGTACTCCCTTTGTCCCAATATAAGGAGCACTTCTTGAAATTCAGTATACTGTTTCCAACACTATGTTTAATTTCAAGAAGTGCTCGTTATATTGAACCAAGGGAATACTATATTTCTTACTATTGGTTAAATTTTAAAAGGAGATTTTTTCTTTACTGAAGAAATAAAATTTGATTATACATACCTTTCTTTAAAAATATTTAAAAATAAAATATAAAAAATAAAATACAAAAAAGCCAAAAATTGCAAAGTCAAAGAGAAAAAATCAAAATCAATTGATGACTTTTTTTATAAAATGCACATGCAATGTGCACACCAATTTTGCGCTTGAGACAACAAAATTGCAAAATTGTACTGTACATCAAGTGGGTTGATGATTATTAATTCTCTTCAATTCACAATATAAATTTCAAAACCTACATAACATAAGAGTTGGCGATTGCCAATCAGATAACATTTACAGCCCAAATTTATAATTTTCATAACATACAATAGCCTTCATGCACTCTACTCATCACCTTAGCACTCCACTTGTCCAATAAGCAACTGATGAAGTCTTGTTGGGTGTGGAATATGTTGCACCATCAACTGTAGGGCATGACAGAGCCAAAACATTTTGTTGAATGTTATGAGTAGTTTGGTATCAAAAGCACTTTTCATATTACATTTGCGCTTTTAATGAAATCAATGTGTGGAATGAGGCAAAGCCACTGCATTCTATTCTACTGAGCGTTATGCAATTTGGTATCAAAAGCACTTTTCATACAACATGTGGACTTTTAATGAAATCAATGTCTTAGGCGAGGCACAACCACTGCATAACATTCAGTAGCATGCATTGTCACTGCTTTAGCTCTAGAGCAATACTTAGAAATATTCCACACCCAACAGTACTTCATCAGTAGCTAAGTGAACAGGTGGAAACTCAAAGTGATGAATAGAGTCATAACATTCAGTAGCCTTTGTGAGTACTCCCTCCCTCCAATAGAATGATGTGGAATATCCCACTTCATTTCATCCCCCCAATGAAATGATGTGGGATATTCCACATCAAATCAGTAGCTATGGGGGCACGTGGCAATAAGCAAGAGGAAGCAACCATGGTGCACAGTAATCGAAAGCACTTTCAATCACAATTCAACATTGTTTCTTCATTGTTTATTTGATTGATTCTCAACTCAACACTGTTTTGTCAACTCAATAGTGTTTTGTCATTCATTGTTTATTTGATTCAATAGTTCATTCAATTAGAAATCACTGGTCACTCTGTTTTTAAAGGTGGATGAAACCAAAAGGCAGTCTCTTTGAAGGCTACTGAATGTTATGTGCATGAAGGACATGAAGAAGGCTATTAAATGTTATGTTACATTCTATTCTGCTGAATGTTGGTATCAAAAGCACTTTTCATATTGCATGTGCACTTGTAACGAAATATTTCAAATGTGCACTTTTAGTGGTTCTCATGGTCCGGTACGGCAGGCAAGCAAGCAAGAAAGAATATTCTTTGGAATATTTTTTGAGAAGAATCCGAGCCCTAAACGGCCGCTCCTCACCGGCACCAGCCCCGGCACCAACAGTGAAGAATGCCAGCTACCGGTGGTCCAGGAATCCGGAAAACCCATCGCCCTCCGTTTTGTAACCGCCACCGAAGTTTGCTCGCAATCAGGAAGTTCAGTCAACTCTGTGTTGCGTGTGTCTGAATCACTGACATTGCGCACGCGCACTTGCAGACTTACCCATATTTTCACGAGCTTGAGTGAGGTCGGTTTCTACGTTTTCATAGCAAGGAGTTCGACCAGGGATTTCCTTTCATTTGCGATGAGATAGTTAGTACTGGCGCTTTTTTCTTTTTCTTTTTCTGAATTGGGATTAGCCTCATGAGAGGCCAATCCATGCTGCAGCGATGGTGGAGGATTCAGAGTCCAATCCTGTGCAAGCCGAAGCAGCTGTCGAGCTTGTCCACGCCTCCTCCGCCTCCGCCCTTGTTCCATCCCGGTACCGTCCTAACTAATTGATTGTCGCAGGGTTTACAAAGGATTTAGACGCCTGCACGGAGTAGCGCCAATTAGCTAAAGATCCGTCAACTAGTTTGGAAGCTTACTAATGTATTGTGTGCAATGAGGAGTTCGGATTTCAAGTTTGTCAGCTTTTCAAAACTCACAGTCAGTTTACTTGTGCAAAATGAAAATGAATGTAATTTCATTAACAGGAGTTTTTCGCACCAATTTGCTAACAGTGCTGTTGAACCTCTAAAGGACCTCTAAAGAAGCCCTCATGTTTTTTTTTACAGTTTTGAGTAGGTCTTATGTGGACTTCCTCTTGTTCAAATTTGAACTAACTCATACAATGTTCTTCACTGATGTAAAATTTGGTTCCATCTGAATTATACTTTTCACAATAAGATTGATTGAGTTCGTCATTTTAGAACCATGAATCCTTGGTCCTTTAGGGGTTAAGAAATTCCAGTTTGGCCCTCATTTTTTAATTTTTTTTAGCAGTTTTGAGTAGGTCTTGTGTGGACTTTCTCTTGTTCAAATTTATTTGTTTCTTGACTAACTCATACAATGTTCTTCACTGATTCTGGTGATGTAAAATTTGGTTCCATCTGAATTATACTTTTCACAATAAGATTGATTGAGTTTGTCATTTTAGAACCATGAATCCTTGGTGCTTTAGGGGTTAAGGAATTCCAGTTAGCTAATTGGCGCCTCTTGGTTGGCGGGGGCGGGGAAAGTAAGATTTGAAACTGAGATTTGAATTTTGGCGCTATTTGGTTGGTGTGGGCGGGGAAGCGAGGATTTGAAATTAGGTTGTGATTGATTCGGGGTTTGTGTGTGTTGGGGCGATTGATTGATTGTTTGTTTTCCTGCAGTGAGGGCGCCGACGTGTTGGAAGATTGATGGGAGGGCGATTGCGGAAGAGATCAAGGGGGTGATAGCGCGGCGGGTGATGCAGCTGCGAGCGCAAGTCGGGGCCGTGCCAGGCTTAGCCGTCATCCAAGTGGGGCACAACCAGGTGACGGATTTGTATGGACGCAGCAAGCAATTGGCGTGTGAGGAAGTGGGGATTGCCTCGTTCGCTGCGTATTTGCCTGCGTCCGCTTCGGAAGAGGAGGTTCTGCACCTCGTCCACGTGCTCAACGCTGATCACCGCGTTCATGGCATCCTTGTCCAGCTTCCCATGCCCCCTGTGAGTGACCTCACCTGTTTCTCTTTTACTTTTTCTTCACGGCATAAGAGTAGAGAACACTATTTGCGTCCAACTGTAAGCATTTAAGGTGGTTTCCCCATTCCCAACTGAATAAGAAATACAGATATGAGGCATTGATATTATGTAGTATTATTATTTTTTTAGAGGTAGGCAAGAAGAAATAGATTCCAACACAAGTTGAAACATAATTTTTGGATGAAGAATGAATTAGTTATAAATTTTCAAAGTTGAAGTATGACGCATTCCATTCACGTCATATAGGTACACCTCTTTCTGTCTATAGAAGACTTGTATTGCACACACTAAAGATGCTTAAACCAACAACAACGAATCCATAACCACACTTACATATACTAAAACCAACAAGAGAGAACCCATTACCAACTGTAACTCATGCTACAACCAACATCATTGCAGCATTGATTGCGGATAATGCCCCTAGCTGTTGGTGAAAGGAGCCAGTTGGTAATGGGGTAACCACCTTAAACCAAAACGAGAACAGAAATACAACAGGGTAAAAGCTCATTTGATTTTGATTTTCAGTACGACTACAAACTGTGAAAGCATGGCCTATCGATCCTTTAGTCTTTCGGAATTTGAAGCTAGAGGTGTCAGAAAAGTTACCACAGGGATAACTGGCTTGTGGCAGCCAAGAGTTCATAGCGACGTTGCTTTTTGATCCTTCCATGTCGGCTCTTCCTTATGTAGGAGTGTGCTTTCAATAGAGAGGTCACTTTGGGTACTACAAGAGCCAAACTCTTTTAAGATCATATTTTTCTCACTCAATGTATGATGATTTTATTGCAATCATTCAATGATAGACCAGACAATACACAACTCCATTTTTTGTTCAAAGATTAGTGGTTGTAGGCATTCTTACATCCAACTTGAATATTAAAGGCCAACCAAGTGAATTGGAAGAGATGAGCTGTTAAAGTCAATCAATAGGACACGGGATTAGGTTTCTAACGGATTTAGTATCCTCTACCTTATAATGATTTTAGGTGTTCTTTTAATTTATTTACTAAGACTTGATTACATCCATGTCACCTAAAACACAATGGATTTATGTAACACCTGAATCTCATTTGATAGTGTTGCATGTAAAAGTGGCATTAAAGAAGTAGTTGGGGTTGGATTTTAGAAGGTGGTCTAATTTTATTTTTTTTAAACTCTATCACATTTGTTTGTGATATAATAGAGTTATCCTTAAAGTCCATCAAATTTTGAAGAAGACACCGTGAATTTTCTTTATTATACTCTTATTTCTTCACTTCAAATAGTTAGAAGGTTTATAAGATCTTGGTGGTTTATCATTATTAGGTGTGTAAGAGCTTGGTGGTCTTCAAAAGTTTTCAAAATTTTTTTAGCTCCTTTTTTTGAAGCTAAAAAACTTTTGAAGACCACCAAGCTCTTACACACCTAATAATGATAAACCACCAAGATCTTCCACACCTTTTAACTATTTGAAGTGAAGAAATAAGAGTACAATAAAAAAAATTCACAGTATCTTCTTCAAAATTTGATGGACTTTAAGGATAACTCTAATAGAGTGTGAGTTTGAACTGAGTATGTTGGTGAGAATAGAGGATTTGGTATGAGAGAAGGCGATATTAAAGGTGGTATGTGAGATGTTGTTATAACAGCATATTCAGCTGGAAAATGTGCTGAGAGCAGTGAGCCTGGACAAGGACGTGGATGGGCTGCATCCCATCAATCTGGGGAGATTGGTGTTACGGGGTCTGCACCCAACCTTCATCCCATGTACGCCTCTCGGGTGCTTAGAGCTTCTTCACCGCTCAGGGGTGCAAATCGAAAACAAACATGCTGTTGTCATCGGCTGCAGTAACGTTGTTGGTCTTCCAACTGCCCTGCTTCTTCAGGTACTATGGATTACCCATACCACTTCCAATCCCCATCTCACACAAAACCTCAAACTACTTGTCTGTATACATTTAAGGTAGAGGACGTAGAGGACGCTGTTAAGCATTTTAGCATATGTAAGAGTGATTTTTGGGAGACATATTCGTATAGAGCTATGGAGAGATCACTTTGGGTACAAGAGCCAAAACAAATTTTTATCACTATGTATGAATTTCTGAAAGTGGGAAGTTGTAGACTGCTATAAGGTCCAACTTCCGTGGGTGAAGTTTCTCACTAAAAGACAAGTTTTTAGGGACTTCAAGGGACCAAGTTCCACATTTCAAGTGAGCTTTTTGAAAAAAAAGTGGAGAAGTTGTCATGAAGTATGGAGGGTTCTCAAGTCCAAGACTTCCTAGCAACTTCCCCTAGCCAATCAAATTTGTTCATGTTTCACCTTATGCAAGTCCATGGAAGTGTGTATCACTTGATGGCCGGGTATGAGACAAACCCAAGTTCCACTTCTCCCCTCTTCCCTACTTCCATGGACAACTTCTCAAACCCATGGAAGCTAGACCTAAGTGACAGAGTCCCTTTTCATTCAAAGATCAGTGACCATAAACATGTTACCTAGTCATATTTACACCACTTGCTAATTGAAGTGTATGAATAGATGAGTTGGTGCTGGTAATCGGAGATGCGATGAGGTCTCTAAACGGTTTTAGTATCTTCTACCTGTGGATTGACTGAACTCGAGAGATTGTGTCGGTAGAAGATTTGCTATGTCTTGTAAATAGAAGCTTGACGTGTTTTTTGAATACCTGCTGGCGGAGCAGAGACACAATGCAACGGTAACTGTCGTGCATGAACACACGCCCAACCCCGCAGAAGCCACCCGGAAGGCGGATATTGTTGTGTCAGCTACAGGCGTTGCACAGCTTGTGCGAGGTCATTGGCTCAAGAAAGGTGCAGTTGTGCTGGATGTTGGTACCAGTGCTGTGGAGGTATTACCCCTTTCTCCATAAACTAAAGTATTTTTGGATATCTCTCACTATTCTCTGATCTTTTGTATTTGAAATGGACTCTTCCAGATTTATGCAACACTGTTGTTTGTGTCCTGCTCTTTGTGTGCTTAAGTAATCATGAGAAAAAATTCTTTAGTCATTTGGCTCTCAAGACTCTTTGTTCCCTATATTCGCTATTCTGCAACCTTTGGAGAACTTTGGTTTTGCATGATGACAGATGTACTATGTGATAAAAATTACCTTGTTGGCACATACTCTTAGTTCTGATATTGTAAGACTTTTTGACACATGGATTGTTGAATTGTATGGAACTCAGATCCCAGAATTTCCTTCTAATGAATTTTAGTTGTTTTCTTTTCTGCTTTCTATTGATGAGGGAATATGGTCGGTTTCCTCTACAGGATGCTGAAGCAGATGGGGGCTATCGTCTCATAGGGGATGTGTGCTTTGAAGAAGCCGAAATCGTGGCGTCAGCAATAACACCAGTTCCAGGAGGCGTTGGTCCTGTCACAGTGGCGATGGTTCTTTCCAACACTCTTCAGTCCGCCCTACGCTTCTTTGGCGTCGCTACGGACACCAGTGATAGTAGTTTCACAACTGACAGTCACCTTATTCTGCGATAGATTTAACATGCCAAGCTGATTAGTCATTCTTTTCATTACTGTTTATACTCCTAGGGTAGGGCTCACCCACTCACATTATTTCTGTAGAAAGTGTATTCATTAGGTGGTGTGTCGATGTAACTGATTCAGCCAATTTATCTCAAGGAAACCTCTTTTAGCAAGAGGTTCTTTATTCTTCTCAAAGATAGTTACCATTACTTTTTGAGTTGATCCTAATATGTGTGTGCAAGCAATGAGCTGGTCCCTCTAATGAGTGTCGAGTTAAGCCTACAGGTTGGGTAAACGAAAATTCTCAACATTACACCTAAGCAGAGAGAGACCAACTTCTTCAGGTACACTTAACCCTGTGTACTTGCACATTCACTGTATATCATGAGAATTCTCATTTTGTGTATAAATCTGATTGGACAACTTCCATATCTCAAATTCTGAACACATGTGAGAATTCATCCTCATGTTTTGTACACATATGATTGGACAACTTCCACTTGTTAAGTTGTGAACACATGTAGAAGCCCATTTGTGTCAGCGTCATTAGCGAGAATTGAGTGTAAATACTTTTTATTCCAAACCCATCAATCTGGGTTTATTGCATGTCCATCCTCTCTAAACGTAAGCCTGTTTTTTTTCTCTCTCACTCTCTCTCTCCTTGGAATTAGTAACCTGAACTTTCAATGAGGCTCTTTGATGATTCAGTTATTGTGGAATCAAGACAAGCTACGGGCAGTCGGAGTTCAGGCCCGGGCCTCCGTAAAAGAAGTAAGCCCCCCAGCCTCTGTTCACTCCCGTTTTGATGTTGTAGCAATTCGGGTGCTCGGCCAGGGTGCGCAACCCCAACGGGGTTCGAAGCACGTTATTCCCGTCCACGTATTTGATGTTGCGCAAATAGCTTGCTTGTGCAAACCCCTTGTCGGGGAACTGGCCGCTGCCCATCCCGGTGGCCGTGTGGCGTCCTCCTGGATGGGAGTTCACTACCTCCCCTCCCCACTCCAGCATGGACGCACTCACGGCCAGATGGGTGAACAGGTCGGCAGGCCAGTAGCCAACTAAATGATCATCTCCGAATTGCATCCACCAGTTGCCTCGGCTGGGGTCCTGCACAAAGAACGTAAGCAAGTTCTATCAGACAAGGTATACTCCCTAACGAACATGTACGAGTGTGCTTTCATTGGCAGATCACTCAATAGAGAGATCACTTTGAGTACAAGAGCCAGACTCTCTTGAGATCAAATTTTTGAGTTATCCTTCAACTCAATAAGCTTTGAACCCTGTGCATGAAATGATTTATGTTGAAACTTTGGTGGTTGAAATCTTGGAATCAAAGAAGGGTTTGAAGCTTTTTGAGGGAAAGGATAATCGTATGCAATCATTTAATCAGTAGGAGGTTGTAGACTACTAAGGTATGTGCGCCCTGGAATGCCACCTAAGATGAATACACATTGATGGGTGACAATTCTAGGTGCACTTGCCTTATTGAAAGGATAGTAGAATACCTGGTATTCTATTGAAAGAGTTGTGGTTATATATTGATCTCTCTATATTTTAGAAAGATTTAGCCAAGTACTCCTGGAATCAGTTGATTGTTGAGAGAAGTGGGTTACTTACTTTCCAGATGAGGATGCTGATATCGTACTGGGTACCGCCAGTGCTGGAGAGCGGCGTGATGGCTGCCCCAATTGCAATGGCATTGCTTGTTTGGATGAACCCTGAGCAGAGCAGGTTGTAGCACCCTGTTCCTTGGTATGAATCTGCCTGTCATTGCAGCATGTGATTATTAGATCATTCTACTTACTGTTTTTACTCTCGTGGTTCAACCTATTCAACTTATTGGCTTTTACTCACAAGGAAAGAACAAGGAGTGTGGGAGACGTAGTACCGTCCAGTAAATAAAGAGCCGTGGGTTGCCGTCGCCATACAACTGGGGGCTCACCTATCCCAACCAAACCAACCCAATGTCTGAGACCAGTGACTGCTCTATATATCAGGGTCATTTCCTCCCTACAAAGATTGAGAACACAAGCATGCTTCCTGGGGATGCATGGGCTCCAATCTTTACTGATAGAATGAGAGCACAGCATTCGTGAAGGACCCCCATGAACTAATCCCAACGTCTTTTCATGTGTCAAATAATAGTAAAGAGGAAAAAAAAAAGACTCCTCTCATATGGTTCTTTAGCAGTTAGGGGATCACACCCTCCTTGATCTATGGGACTTTTTATAAAGAATCCGGAAATCATCAAGGCTCTACAATATTCTTTTATAAAAAAATCCGGAAAGTGTCAAGGAGCACGGACTCAATGGACTATCATTGGCGAGAAGCAACCAACTCATCCTTAGTTCAACTTAACTAATTTGACAAAATCTTGTATTTTGGAATCCTATATGCTATTCTTTAACAGAATATGACCAAATTGGGAAGTGAGTACCACAAGGGCTAAAGAACCTTATGTTGCATCTTATTTAAAGTGAGGATGTTGACCTGCTATAGCAGTTCCCTCTTTGCTACAATGATGAGGAAACCGCTTATCATCCATAACTTCATGCATGATCAAAGTAGGAAACTTCTCATCACCCATAATCCAAAGCTATCTTAGTCTTCCAACCTATACCGTTGGAGTGTAAAGAAGCAAGGTGCTACACAAGGCTTCTATTAATACAAGAATGTGATGTTATTTCAGTGGAAAAGCGCAATGAACAAGCCCCCCCTTTTTTTTTCTAGTCGTTCAATCACAAATTTGAAACATTTTTTTAACTTCAAGAGTACCTAATGTTAAAAAAATCAACACCCAAATCTCAATTTTCCATTCTATCACTTCAGAGTGTTCAAATAAAAGTGTTCTGCTCAAACTCTTATCACTGTAGAACTAAGGTGTCGGCTCCTATAGGTTGTTAGCAAGTCCTTTTTCAGTGATTCAATCGCTCAACTTTTACAAAGAAATCTATTTCGTATGATGAGTAAGAGAATCTTCACAGAATTAGACATTTGTTGAAAAGAAGTAACTCTAACATTCTGTATTATGTTTACTAAGATACTTTCTAAAATATATATATCAAGATTTCTATTGAAACATAACACAGGGATGATGATTTTGTACGCAGGGATGATGATTCACTAGTAGTAGAGTTGTTGTTTTTCATTCCCAACTTTGTGGAAACAGTGAACAGTGACGGAATATTGTGCCTAGATTTCTGTCTTTTTGTGACCAAAACCACTCACCAGCATCGACACAACCCATGTGCCTGGCGCGGTTACATTCCTTTTTCATTTATAGCAAGTGAAAAACGACACATTTCCTACTAGTGATTGGGGAGCCTTACTTGCCAGCCAGCTTCGATGCTATTGAGGTCGTTGTTGAAGGAGCCAGCCAGGACCCAGATTTGCGAGAGGCTGAACTCACTGGGCATTTGGGTACTGGGGCTCCACACATTCAATGTGGCCTGGGCGCCGTAGAACAGGCCGCCGCGCATGTACCCGATGGCGTGCTCATGCCCGTTGTCAAAGGGCTGCTGCTGCTGCTGCCACGGAAACTTGGAGCCGGGTTGAGGAGCATTCGGCTTAGACTTCATCATGTAGCGTTTCATGCTTCCGGCTCGTAGCACATCCCGCACTGATGTGCGCCGGATGGGCACCGTTCCACCCGGGCATCGCCCGCTTTGCTGCCACAGCTGCGCCGGGATTGAGCCTGAGTCGTTGCTGTGAACATTCCTGAGGTGCGCACTTTCTTTCCCAAACGGACTCACTGGTGATATTGTCTGCAGGCAGGCCACACAACAGACCGGAAATATAACTCATCCGGTTTTTATTTTTGGAGCCCGACACTTCTACTTTTAATGTCCTATGAGCCAGAATCTTTACTGACGCAGTACCGGAAGCCTGAGATTTCAGGACTTTACGAATTTCTCTATTATATTCAAACTATGTCATAGTGAAAAGGGCTCGAATGTAGTATCGGGAACCTCCCCTGTATTATCTCGTGTAGAATGTAGCCAACGGGTACATTTGTCAAGGTGAGGTTCCCAATACTAAATGTGTCCCTTGAAAAGTTGGAACTTTAGATGGTAGGATTCAAGTGTATACTGATTTCCATTTTAGAATATAGTTAACCAAAAAGTCAGCTCAAAGAGGAAAGTTTTAGCAAACTCCTCTTGAACTCCTCTTGAACTCATATTGAAATATAAATAGACCAAAAACTAGTTCATGATGAGTTGGGAGACAATCTAAAGCAAGCCATTGTTATTATTCTCCACACCTCGCAATGACTCCCACACCTTCTACCAAAGCTCCAAGCCCATGGCCCACAAGGGAACGATCTATGACACAACACTATTCAACCCAAGTATAGCTCAAAAAAGAGGTTAGAAGTAGAACAAAAAGGGAGGTTAGATGGGCTTCTTTTCGGTTAACTCAATTATATTCAAACTATGTCATAGTGAAGAAAGTTGGAACTTCAGGTGGTAGGATTCAAGTGTATCATTTCCATTTTAGAATGTCCTGCACACTTGCCATGTGCACTATTATCAACTGTAGCATACATTCAAACTAGGTCATTCAGAAAAAAGTTGTGACTTCAAGTGGTAAGATTAAAGTGTCTTTTTTGTTCTATTGCCATTTTAGAATTTCCTACAAACTTTGCATATATTTAAACTATGTCATAGTGAAAAAAGTTGAGACTTCAAGTGGTACGATTAAAAAGTTGGGACTTCAGTTGGTAAGATTAAAGTTTATTTTGTATTCCATTTTCATTTTCACTTGCCACATTATTATTGACTGTATGTAGCATACGTTCAAACTGTGTCATTGTGAAATCGTTGGGACTTGAGGTGGTAAGATCAAAGTGTTTTTCCTCTTTCCTTTCCATTTTAGAATATCTTACACACTTGCTACACACTGTCATTGATTGTAGCACACATTCAAACTTTGTCATAGTGAAAAAGTTGAGACGCCAGATAGAAGTGTATAATTTCCTCTTCCTGGATAGAATTCTTTCATTAAAAAAGCTGGCTGTGGGTTTGCTTGCAGAGAGAATGGCGATTGCTGGCTTACCTGTAGAGAATGGTTTCGGAGAGCAGGATGGTCGAATGCAGGCTGGTGCGTGGTTTTCACGCAGTCGATAACATCACCATCACCACTCTGCTCGCAAATAATTAACACCGACACCCTCAGTAAGCTCTAACTCCTCTACAGTGTGAATCCTAAAAAGTTGAATAGCAATTAAAAGAACACTACATAACATTCAGTAGCCAGTGTATAGACTGCCTTTCCATTCATGCACAAGCTGGGGTCTTCATGCATGAAAGGGATGAATGTGCAACACATACTTTCTCCACCTCGCTACCATCAGGAACTTCAAGGTATGTAAACATGGTGCCGTGATGGTGCATTGAAATGCAATTAAGATAATTTGGTGTCAACCTCCATACCAACCTAGTATGGATAAAATGACACTAAAATGATCTGTATACACCCACCCTTTGGTGTCAAAATGGCACCAAGATAATCTGGTCCAACTTTTTTGATGCATCATATTAGTCACCTAAGTTTCCATCTGTCTGGAAAAATGGGTAGCTACTGATGAGCCATGGATGATGATGAGGAATACACCTCTCATTCTCCTTGGAGGTAGCACTAGCTACTAAATGAGTGTCATCAAATCCGAGCCTGATTTGGAATTCGGATTACTCGAGCCTTGGGTGAGGCAGCTAGTAATCACAAATGACCAATCTAAATAATTAATCTGGGGCTTCAAACAAACAGCTCGGTTGTTCTAATCTCCAGCTTCAGAAGCACGGTAAGGTAACTATATCTTAAAGCGACCATTTCCTTAAAGTGTCCATTATAGCTCAATCGTCCATAATATGTAGATTCTGACACGCTACTGTTGATGAGAATGTGCACAATCTAAATAATCATCAGAGTTTAGGGTCGCTTTGAGATCAACCTATAGTCAACACTTTGAAAATTCATAACTTGTTCAAACTATATCCAAATAATGCATGCTAAAGTGCGTTGGAATCCTCTTGAACTTGCTAATGAGACCCACTAAAAATAGTTTCTGTTTTATGTGTGTAAATAGGCTCAGTTGGTAAGGTGAACGCTTTAAGGTATAGTTGTACCTTATATATAAATTAATCAGTATCAATGGGCCGTGATTGATATATACGCACCTGGATTGACTTGACGGCGGGTTTGTTCACTTGGGCGAGGTGTCGGTGAATCTCAGCCACTCTCCGCCGATTGTGAGCAGATGCAGAGGCAGTAACGCCTGCAGAATGCCAACCGAGGAACCAAACGATGCTCACCACAATGGAAGCTGTCCACAGTTTCGGCACCACCTTGTGCCTTGACATAATTATCTCTAGCTCCTTCGTCCAGCTACATGACTGTCTAGATCATTCTTCGTACAAAGTAAGTAAACCAACTAGCTCAATGTTAATCACAACAATTTTAATAAAAAACGAACGATACTAACCATGCTTCTTCAATCTTGTGACATGTGCAGACTCAGCAGCTAGCTCTAGAATCATCATTCATGTGGCTGATTCTACACGACACGTGACTCGTGTTGAGACTTTCGACTAAAGCAAGATTTAGAGTAAGTTCCACTAAAGCAAGTTAGCAATCTTGAGGATTACTATTTCCATCGCCATCCTCTTTAAACTCAGGTGTGAACTGTGAACCTACTCTGTTAGTACTACCCGTCCGGCGTCCGACAACCAGACTTTATTCCCTTCACTATTTGACCTGACGGTGATGTCTCTCCACACGCATTAGTTCACAGGACTTCCCAAATTGCCGAGTTGACAAGATCAAAATAATAAAATCCCAAGTGCTAGCTCAGCGAGTGAATTCACGTGTACTCAAAAAGAACATTCTCTAGGGGAGACCGACAGAGCCTGCAGGTTGACAGATACTCACTCTTCCAAGAAAAAAATTGGGGAGCCTAGCCTGGGCAGCAAAAAAGGGTAAGTTAAGTTAGTACCTGCTAAAATTCTCATGCATAGTGTTGGGCCATTATAGAATGGCTGAAGCTCTTGATCGATCAGTCAGTGTTAATTAATGAATGAGGACTGAGTAAAACTTACATGAGTGTAGCTTCTTATTAATTAATGTGTTGACAGAGGGAGAGAGCCGTCGAAGTGAAGGAGACTCGCAATGCTCATTAACCCACCTGCCATTAAAATATTGTTTTGTGACGAAACGAAATCGCATCATGCTGACAGACAGACTGACAGGGAGGCTCTTAATCCTATGTTTTGTTTGCTAATTATGCAGCTTAGCTGGTCACTAATCAAGGCCAGGAATGGGGTTAACTTGAGCGAGGATATTGGAGTATGGAGGGGATTGATGTGCAGCTGCTGCTGGGAAGGACAAGTGATTGAGGCGTTTTTCCATGGAAATTAGTCGTCATGGGAGGACGGGTACCATTCAAGAGCGTGGCATTGAAGACACTGCTGATCGCCTGAGAATTAATGTGAGTGTCAGACGTGTCTGTGGCTGTCTGAAAGCGCAGCAGCGGTTTCAAAAGGATCCTCGCCACGATCACCTCCTTTGCACTTCAGAGCTTGACCGCCTTTCAAGAGTCCACTCTCTTCATTCTCAGGCCTGCCCAGCGAAAGATCTCAAAACTGGCTAAAATTATCATAGCTGGATTTCTACCCAAAAAATGGGGCTGCTAAACATACAAAGAAAAAAAATGATTTTGTTTTGAAATGTAGCGAGAATGCTCATCATGTTATGAATATGTAGCAACTTCATGAGGTGATATCCGCGGATATCATCATGGTATCACCTTAGTATATCAAGGGTATTGCCGGATATTATAGAGGTATCATGAGTAGTACATTCACAAGGTAGCAAAAGTATCTACCATTTATGTGGGAGGTAGCATACTGTGCTAAATGTCATAATGTGGGAGGTAGCATCCTGTGCTAAATGTCATAATGTGGTTCTGAGATCACTGGGCCTGCCTAGCTTGCATGTAAGGGTGTATGTCCTAAAACCACCAACTTAAGAAACATGGCCTCATTTTAACAAGGTTATTTATGAGAAATATTTTTTCGGTTATTTGGAAGAAGATTTCTCACGGAATGCACAAATTTTCACAATTTAATTCCCAATATTCAAATGGATACGAATTTTTGAAGTGAAAAGAACTTCGTGACCCAAATCAAACCTTTAGGTTTCCCCATGATTGTTCACACCATGTGATATTAATTTTCACTCATAATGATACTCAAAACCACCAACTATTTTTCGCAATGTTTGGCATGCCATTGGTCTATTTGAATAGAGAAATTGGTGGTTTTGAGTCTCTGCAGTGGTGGTTTTAGGGGATCTTTACACTAGTGACCAAGAGCCGGGATGGATAATTCTCTTGGTCACGGCCCTTTGTCAAGAGCCATGACCAAGAGCCAACTTTTCCATCCATTGGTCATCAACAATAGTGTAAAGTGAACTTGGACCAAAAGGAAGGTGGGCTGAATTTTTGAAAAGAGTAGATTTGATAACTTATTTTTCTTTTGCACTCCTCTTTTTGGTCTTCTTCCCATCCCGATTGGAAAGGGGTTATAGATTGTATTGAAAGGGATTTTATATCGTATCAATTTAGTGGAGGCAACGATTTTATTATGGCTATGCTGATTTTTGCCAATTGAGGGGTCCGAGCATGGTATGCCTGTGGAGCCCAGGTAAGTTTATATTCACCCTCTTCCTAAGTCATCGACGTGGTATTCCTTTGCAAGATATTGGAATTGAATTAATTTGTGAGGTTAAATTTTTTTGTAAAATACGATTTTGAAAATTCAGAATTAGATGAGTAATGAAATTATGAACCCAACGGTATATAGCATGTAAATTTAGGAGTCATATTGCAAAAATTACGGTCTAGAAACTATTTCAGCATTTCAAAATCTGGCCTGAAATGTTCAGAATTGGAAGATTTTTCCGGGAAATCTCCACTATATTTTTTCAGCAATTTTCAAAGATTTTTTAAAAAATTAGCGGTTGTCCAGAAAATTGTGAAAAAAATTGGAGTTGTTGGTGATGGTAAAGTCTAACAGAAAAAAAATTGGTCGATAATTCCAAAAAATGAATCCGTAATTGCGATTTCAGATTTTTCCAAATCTACCAATTTCTTCCTTGTTTTTATTTTTTTATTTTTTTTTGGAGTCCAGTTTAGGGTTTTGGGATCTTAAAGACTTAATGGTTTCTTTTCATCTTGGAAAGACAGGTAGCCGCCCTGCAACAGTAAAAACAGTTGAGCAAAAAAATGTAGGCAAAAAATGTTTAAAAAATTATTAAAAAAAAATTCCATTGGTTCTTGGCTTTTTCAACTCTTGGTCACCCGGATATTGCGGCCTCGGGGAGGACACTTCACTATACTTTGATAGAACACGTGCGTTAAAGGGGTAATTAAATGAGGCTATGACATAATTGGAATATTCGAGGTATATTCTTGAATATTCTTGAATATTCTAGGTATATTCTTGGTATATTCTATAATTATTCCTTACTTGAATTTTAAGCATCCTATATTACATCTAAATATTTCAAAATTTTATTGCTCATGAATAAAACACACCCTATATTTTAACGCACCATGTTTAATAAATTTCCTAAGTGTCTTCCCCAGGATTGCGGCGAGAGAACCTCTTTTGGTGGTCTCGCCGCATTATCCGGGTGACCACGAAACCTTATCCATTTCTGGACATGTAGGATTCCATGTCATTTTCTCATCCATTTTTAGTCTTGGTCACTTCCTCCTTTTATGGCTAGTGTAAAGTGTACTTGGACCGGCTAGCTCTTATCCTCCAATTATAGTGCAGAACTTCCCTTGGCCACGGCCCTTGGTCACTAGTGTAAAGACCCCCTCAGTCTCAACTGTAGTGTCCCCAAGAAAGGTCTACATGTCAAAACTGGGGGTTTGTTGGTTTTAGGACATCCTACCTTATGTCACCCATGCTGTTCTTGTGACAACATGTGACTACTTAGGTTGATATAAATTGATTATTTGACATATGAATAATGTTCATGTGCTGAATCTCCTCGATTTGAATTTGAGTCTAGCTGCCCAACTACAACTCCCCTTCCCCCTACGATTCTTTCATGCACTTGTAAATCATTCCAAATCAAGCGCAACTTGAGAATCTTGTCGCAACTTGAGAATCTTGTCTCAACTTTTTAGTAGCAGCTTTCTAAAAGACCAATTCTCTCTTAATTTGATTGAAGAAATCTACTTGTTTCTAAAAATTATTCTCTCGTAAGTAAGCCCATCGGGTTTATTTGTCCATTGAAGGGTTAATGCCACACGCTCAGTGGCCAAAGACCACAAGACTATAACTAAATAGAAAGTAATCATGTTCAAATATAAAGTAATTAAGGATAAATTCCAAACAAACATAGGATAGAAGCATGAGTCAAGGAGCCACCTTGGACGTAATCAATGCTTATTTTGAAGTATCTTTATAGTAACTATAAGATTTAGTTTGAAATATGAAACATAACTATATAATAATATTTGCCATTAAAGACTCATTTAAGATTAATTTGGATCATTAAGCACTAGACCCAGCACTAGAATATGCCATATAAGACTCTATTAAGGACTATATAAAGGTTCGGGGTTGACTCGTTAATTAGTGCTTCTACCCCATGGTCAAACACCAAGTAACTATGGCCAGTGAGTACATAGTTTAGATGAGTTGCCTTCACAGGAAAAGTTTGTTTTTTTGGATTTTAGAAAAAAGCCACCATGAAAAAAATGTAAGATAAAATTTGTTTCTTAAATTCTACTAGGTGTCATTCTTACATTGTTTGAGGCCAATGTTATATTGGTATCCAACGACTATACTTATCAACAATATTTTGAACATTGGTATCCAATCTTTGTATTTATCAATGACGTGTCCGATACATGTATTCAACAACTATACTTGTTGATGACATCTCAGTCACTAGTACCTGAAACATTCAAATTATGAAGACTTCTATGAGAATTGATACCAGTCAAACAATGATTGAGGGCCAATTTGCATAGCATATGAATAATACAACACTAAGGCCATCTTCAATCAAGGCTAAAAAAATGTAGCGTAGGAATTTGAAGTGTAGGACCATATTTTATATATGCGTGTGAGATGATATTCTATTTGTTGCAAAAAAAATTAGATAATTGCTATTTATGTGAAAAAATGCACATTGTCAGAAATGGAATGTTGGAGTTTTTTTCCCCAAGTTTTGATCTCCAATTTGATTTTGCCGCATTCTTGCTACATGAGTCTACTTCATATTGACCGGTTTGGATTCCCCAAAAGTGGGTTGAATTATCATAATCTAAAAGAATCACCTAGACATTGTCCAACTGTGAGGGATTTTTTTCCTCAAGGGGCACGCTTAAGGGTCAACCAAAAGGGGTTTTTGTAACTTGGGTAGGCGAAATGGACTTCAAAATTTTGAATTATTGAACCAATTTTTAAAGGTAGTTTTTAATTGTGATGCTCTACAATGTTTTGCAACATTTATTGGCATCACATGACTTGTTGGAATCACATGATTTTTTGGAATTGCATGATTTACTAGAATTATATGATTTATTGGAATCACAATATTTATTGGAATCACATGAAACAAAGTTTGGCATGTCATACCAATTTTTTTTTCATGTGATTCCAATAAATATTGCAGAAATTACAAAGACTGAGGATCGTACGTTGAGGATCCAAGTGATGTTTGGAGAAGTGACGCCCCTGTACCGGGTAGAAGAAATTTGAATTCCTTTGAACAAAGGACAACATCGAAAACCCTAACAACAAGTAATGCACTAAACAAACACGCAACAAAAGGCTATCGCCAATTTGGCTGGCTAGCGATGAGACAAGCAAACAAGAACACACAAAAAGCATAAAGGGAGCTTTGGTTTGTGGGTATAACTTCTATGCTACACACTCAGACAAGTTTGAAGACACAGGGGGTCAAAAGAAGCACGTGCGAGACTGAGGCAGAACTCTAATTTCTCCTACTCGTCGTAAATTTGCTCGTGAAGCTCCTTAAGCTACTTCTGCTCTCCCTCGTGCCTCTGCAAGAACTCCAAGAAGCAGGTCGTAAATCCAAAACTCACAATTAATTGAAAACGACAGAATTTTTTGATCCACGACAAGATGAGAAGACAAGATGAGTAGTAAGGGAGCAAGTGCTTATATATAAGCGCGATGCCTTTGATTCAAATCTAGATTTGAATCTCGTTCTCAACCAACAGTCACAGATGAACAAAATGTTTGATGAATGAAGAAGGATTTAACAAGTGTTAAATGTGAAAAGGGTTGTAAATAGTAAATTGGACTTTTAAGGAGGAGGGTTGATGGGTGTCATTGGAAAGTCTTTGCCCTAAAGGATAGAGCCAATAAAGTTCTATTTTATTTTAAAGCCAATACACCTATATAGACAACGTAATTTTTAATTTTTTTTTTTTAAATAAGTAATTTTGGTTAGATAGACCTTTATCAATATGACTTTTAAAAAGTTTTGTTTTCTTTGGTTTTTTATTTTTTTTTATAGAAAAATTTAATTGAAATATTATTTGAAGCTCTTTATTTTATAAATAAAATTAAATATCATAAATTGCATATAGCATACTAGAACATTTTTTCTTATTCTATTATTATTTTTTAATTCCATGTAAAATTATTGACAATTTAGTTCTTTCCATCATGTACATATTCCACTTGATGTTAAAAAATAAATTTAATATGAAGTTTAGTTTAGGGATCTTATTTTAAAGCCCTAAATCCCTAAATGCCTACATCCCTCTCCAAATTGGGCAATTTTGCAAAGATGCATTATAGAATGCAATTAAAAGGGATATTTTGAACTTGATATATGAATAAAAGTTGTAAATTATGAACTTTTTATTCTATCCAGACAAGTAGATCTATGATTGCAATCACCAATATTTTTGTGTAAATTTTGAAATTTGAAATTTGAAATTCAATTTTTTTTGTACTTTGATTACAAATAAGATATTGACAATCTAGCTATAAATGAAATTTGTTGTGATGGGTTGAAATGTAATACTCTAAGTGTAGTGATTTTTTGGAGATTTTTTGGTTGCTTAGTTTTTGGAGTTGACTTTTTCAAGAGCTCTTTTGAACACTTTTGAATTAAGATCTTAAATTTTTTTGGTGAATCACTGCAGCATGAAATGAGGCATAATTTTTTTCCAAATCATAGCTTTCTGATTGGTTCTGACATGCACAAAGTTAACTTTCCATAAAATCCAACATAAATAAGCCGCACTGCAAAAAGTGCACAACGGATGAGATAACATGGATGAAATTCGTACATTGTTCAAAAGATGGACGCTTAAGTAGTTAATGGTTAAGGATGCTCTTACAAAGCTCGAATTTTATGTTCTTTGATTACATTGAAAGGAGGCCACTGCTACAATTGCATCACACATACATCACGAACTTCAAGGCATGTAAACATAGTGCCATGATGGTGCATTGAAATGCAATTAACCTCCACACCAACCTGGTATGAATAAAATGACACTAAAATGACATGTATGCAGCCTTTGGTGTCAAAATGGCACCAAAATAATTTGGCCTAACTTTTCTAATGTATAACATTGAGTAGCATGCATTATTCGTGCCTTGGCTCTACAGCAGATGGTGTGGTATACTCCACACCCAAGAATACTTCATCAGTAGCTAAGTGGACAGGTGGAGGTTTAAGGTGATGAACAGATCGCATGAAGAACAGGCAAGTGGGTATGAAGGCTACTGAATGTTATGCATGCAGCTATAGCCAGTTGGATGAGTCATTTATAGTGCAAGACTTGGGTAACTGGGTTTCTTTGTTTTTTTTCCTACTGGGTTGACTACCCTGAGGGTTAGAATGATCTTCCAACCACACTAATTGCACACATATACAGTATTGCTTCACATGAGCCTTACTAATGAGTAAAGATGATCTTCATAGGCATTAAATTCATATAGTCCTCATGATGAATTAATGCTAAATAAGTCAATGTTTCATGTACAGTAAATGTGAGCATAAATGGTATAGGCTGAAGTACCTTAAAGGAGTATATTGAAACATAACCAACAAACATGCATTCCTCACACTTAGCATTATGAACAACATTCTCATCCATACAATTTTGTAAATGTGTACAGCACAATCTCACACACATTCAGGCTTGTGATGTTCCAAGAGATCAATCAGAACAAAGTCACAAGGACATGAACATGAGCCTCTGTACATAATTCAAGCTCCAGAAAATTTACAAGCTTGAAAATAATTCATATCGCTGGTTGAATTAATAATCATGTCTGTCCAAATTATGTACAAATCACACAGAGCTATTAAGAGAGGCCTCAACAAAACAAAGCCATCCATAGCCTGTGAATACTGCGAAATACCGCAACCGAGGAGAAACATATATATATCTATGGCTCCTTTCCAAAACTGTGGCCGCAACACCTAAAAGGGTTTAGGGTTTAGGGACCTTCAGCAACTTTCTTCCTCAGCCATACTAACTCTTGAATGACATGTCAAATTCATGTCATTACAGTTCCCTTGTCAGCAAAAATATTATATTCATGCAACCAGAAATCAGCGTACCTAAAAGGGTTTAGGGTTTAGGAACTTTCTTCCTCAGCCATACTAACTCTTGAATGACACGTCAAATTCATGTCATCACAGTTCCCTTGTCAGCAAAAATAGCCAGAAATCAGCGTAAAGATGAATCAAATCCCACACTGATTGCAAACCTTCAGGAACGGCAACATCGGTATACTTGTCGACGCAAAAATGTTGATGAAGATTGAACAGTTCAAATGGCACTTTGAACAGTAGCCCAATGAGGTTCGTCACGAACGTGATGAATGTTGATGAACTCTTTGTACACGTAAACGCGAGCGGTGATCAAGTAGAGCGCGAAGTTAAACAAGCTCATGACGGCCATGAGCAAGTAGAAGTAGTTGAGGTGATTGAAGTTGAGGTTGGGATCTTCGAGCCAGCCTTTCCCCGCAACTCTCTTCGTGAAGGTGTTGACAGCTTCCATGAAGCCGCCGTTCTGGAACAGGCCCATGGCGATGGGGAGCATGGAGAGCGCGGTGCCGGTGCTGCGCATGCGCACGGGCGACTCGTAGTAGAAGAACTCGAAGAGGCCGGCGTGGGCGAAGAAGATGGCGGTGCCCATGATCACGAGGATGGGCAGCTGCCAGAAGATGCTCAGGAGGCGGTTGGGATTCGTGCGCGCGACGTCCAGGCGGATGGACTCCAGGAGCGCGGCGTACGCCAGTCCCACCACGGAGAGCGCCAGGCCCGTGCCGATCCGCTGCAGGTGGGAGAGCCCGTGGGGGGAGCCCGTGTAGCGCTTCAGCACGGGGACCAGGAAGAAGTCGTAGGCCGCGACCTCCAGGAGCACTATGGCGATGGCGATCGCGGAGACCGTGGCTGGTGGGATCAGGTACGACGAGGATCCCATGCGCCGCTCCATCGCGTAGCCTTGCGCTGTTGTCCATGTCTGCACTTGCGCCAATACCTGCAATCCATCACCAAAACATCAACACAAAAATCCTTCATTCCTTCTCATTCTCAAATTGTGTCACTAGAAGGAAATGTGTTGTTTTTCACTTACTGAAAATGAAACGGCGACAGGCACATGGGCTATGTTAGTGCTCATGAGTAGTTTTGGTCACAAGAAGACAGAAACATAAGTATAATATTCCAATACTATTCATTGCTCTCACAACATGAGGAATGAAAAACGACAGATTTGCTACTAGTGGTTTCTCGCTGATAGTATCGTGGATTGCATTGATTGCTACGTTACAGCCTAACTGTTACAGCTTACACTTTAGCATTACCAACAGAACACCACAAAAATCCTTCATTCCTTTTCATTCCACTAGAAGGAAATGCGTCGTTTTTCACTTACTATAAATAAAAAAGAAATGAAACGGCGCCACGCACATGGGCTCAGTTAGTGCTGATGTGCTGATGAGTAGTTTTGGTCACAAGAAGACAAATTGAAACGTAAGTATAATATTCTACCACTATTCACTATTCCCATGAAATGAGGAATGAAAAACGACAGGTTTGCTACTAGTGTTCTCAAATTGTGTAACAGACCTTCTTGCTACTAGGACACTACAAGGAGAAGGACACTACTAGGACACTACACTTCGTCGCTTTTCACTCCTTCTGTGAGTCAAACAGCGCTACTTCGCACTCACCAGTTTTTTTGGTTGGATTTGGTGAGTGCAAACAGCGCCACTTTGCACTCACCGGTTTTTTGGTTGCACTCACCTTTTTATCTTCAAATTGTGTAACTTCTCGCTACTAGGATCATGGATTGCGTTCATTGCTACATTTGGTGGCAACACTGCAGCCTAACTGTTACAGCTTGTTAACCCCTAAAGGACCAAGAAGTCCAAATTGGACCTCATGTTGTTTTTAGCAGTTTTGAGTAGGTCCTATGTGGACTTCTTTTTGTTCAAACTTATTTGTTGCTTCATCAACACATGCAATATTCTTCACTAATTCTAGTGATATAAAATTCAGTCTCATTTGAATTATATTTTTCACAATATGATCAATTGAATTCGTCATTTTAAAACTGTGAACCTTTAGGGGTTCACATGAAAGACTAAGGGTTCATGGTTTTAAAATGACAAATTCAATTGATCATATTGTGAAAAATCAATAATTCAGATGGAATTAGATTTTATAGCACAAGAATCAGTGAAGAACATTGCATGTGTTGGTTAAAAATAAAATACAAGTTTAAAGAAAAGGAACTTCACATAGAACCTACTCAAAACTACCAAGAAAAACATGAGGTTCAATTTGGGCTTCTTGGTTGTTTAGGGGTCAACCCCTAAACAACCAAGAAGTTCAAATTGGGACTCAGATTTTTGTAGTAGTTTTGAGTAGATCTTATGTGGACTTCTTTTTGTTCCATTTTTATGTGTTTTTTGACCAATTTATGCAATGTTTGTCACTAATTGTGGTGATATAAAATTTTATTCCATCTGAATTATTTTCTTAACAATATGATCAATTGAATTTTTGATTTCAAAACCGTAAACCATCCTTCATGTTAACAAGCTGTAACAGTCAGGCCCTAGTGTTGCTAACAGACGTAGCACGCAATGTATGATCCTAGTACTGTCTAGATAGTGCATTTAAAAAAAAATTAGTCGGCAAAATCCGAGATCCAAGGGAATACTGCAAATGTGAATATAATGCAAGGGAATTTATCAAGTGTTGTGCGCCTTGCAATGCATCCAGCGGTAAACCTATTGCAGTGATCCTAGGAATTAGGATTTTACCATTGATTCTCTTTAGAAAGACTTTGTTCTTAAGTTGAAACAAAGGTTTATACTTTGGAGCAATACAACCTACTCAAATTCCACTATGTTGGAGGGAGTGCCACACAATGGTTCTTTTGGAAGCTACAACGCTCAAAAAAGAAAGCCATGACTATAACACAAAAGAAAACAGGAAGGGATATTGACCTTGGACACGGTGCAAGTGTTCTATTGTGGTTAATGTCTTGAATGGGTACTTGCAAAAGAAAAATCGAACTAGCTAGTCTTTGGGACATTAACCACAACAAGACACTTGCACCATATCTTACCATGGAGAGGTAGTTTTTCTCTTGTGTAAGTACACATACAAAGATTGAACAAAGTTGAAAAGAGCTCAAATTACTCCCTCTGTTCCAAAATAAATAATCACTTTTTCGAAGTGGAACCAATGTTCCCATAGGCTTTTTATTTTGGAACCGAGGGAGTAGTAGTGAAAATCAAAGAATGGAACAACAAGGATTAATACCATGTAGAGTAGCATGGTGCTCAATGCTATTGGCAAGCACCGGAGGAGACCCTTCACTTCCTCCACTTGCGTCACGGTGCACAGCCGCCACGGGCTCGCGCTCTCGCCGGCATCTGCTTTGTCAAGCCATCTTCCAAGCCGCCACATGCTTACACTCTCGCCGCCATCTGGAATTGCTGCTTTGTCAAGCCACCTTCCAATCAAGGAATGAAAATCAGTACAAAGTGGAGGTTAAATTGGGACTAAAGATTCAATTTTTAATAACAAAAGCAATTCATTTGTAACATTCTATGACAATTCCAAGCTTTCGTCTTCATTTGAGGTTTTCTACTGTAGATGGTAATAAAAAAATCTTATAGACTTACATTTACTGTAGACAGCATGTACAAGGCAATCTCCTTAAGAAAAAACCTATGTCCCTATGAATCAAAAATTCAACAAGGAATTAATGAACTCTTGTTCAGAATCAAAGAATTCCTATCGCTGCTATGCAAGAAGCAACTAACCATGGTGAACAATCATCAAAAGCACTCAATCACGTTTCAATAGTGTCCTATAATTGTTTATTTAGTTCAATAACCCATTCAATTACAGATCACTGGTCACTCCATATATAAAGGTGGATGAATCTAACAGGTAGTCGTCTTGAACTCTAGTTCGTTGATGGCTTCCATTCACTTGGAAAGTATCATCAGTGTAATTCATCCCCAAAAGGACCAAGGATTCATGGTTATGAAATGATAAATTCAATCTAGGAAATTCGCTAGAAAGAATTTGGTTGTTTTACAAAGCTAGTACACCAGTAGCAGACATGTCGTTTTTCATTCCCCACTTTGTAGAAACAGTAAATAGTGGCTGAATATTATATTTTTAGTTCTATTTTCTTGTGATCAAAACCACTCACCAGCACTAACACACAACCCATGTGCCTGGAGCCGTTTCATTTCTTTTTCATTTATAGTAAGTGAAAAACGACACATTTCCTGCAAGTGGTAGAGAGGGAGTCGTACCGCAAGCCCTTGGTGTGACGGAGCAAGTAATACGGTTTGCCGTCGGGCACGGCGTCGACGGCCGCGACCTCATGAAGCAACCGGCAATCAGCAGGCGCTTTCATTTTCCGGTTCCGAATGGCTGCAGCGAACACGTGCACGATGCGCACCAGGGGGCTGCCCGCGGCCTTCTGGTGCCGGTAGCGTCCCATCCCGGCCAGGAAGCAGAGCGAGGCCAGCATCATGGCCGCGCCGATGGACCCGAACGACCACGTCCAGGAGACGTTCTCCCCGAGGTGCACCACCAGCGTGGTGGCCACGATGCCGCCGCACGTGATGGACACCACCAGCCAGTTGAAGAAGCTGGGCGTCTGCGCCCGCTCCGTGGCGTCCTCCTGGTCGAACTGGTCGCCCGCGAGCGCGGACAGGCACGGCCGGATGCTGCCTGCGCCGATCGCGATCATGTACAGCGCCAGCATGCACACGTTGTACTGCGTTCTCGTTGCCTGCAGGCACGCGCCGTGCGCGTCCCACACGCACTCGGGTTCCAGCGGGGGCACCGTCGATGAGATTATCAACAGCGCTACTCCCTGCAGCAGTCAAACCAAAACCCCCCGGGGCCCATTCACACGTCAGTCAGAAATCTAACATTGAGATTTATCTCAGGGTAGTCAAGAGATTGTTCTGCGTCTACCGGTGTTCCCAAGAGAGTGAACCCGATGGTGGAATCATCTAATAACATCTGTTAAATAAAAGTGTTTTCAGTAAATATCAGACTTTCAAGAAACGTTTAGAGTCTTTGTCATGATTCGTGAGGTCTCCTCGTCTTAGGGCCGCTTCACACTATGGCTGTCCAAGTCGAGAGGCCGTGGGATTGAGAGTTCAAACTTTGTTGAGAGTCCAAAGAAATCTACTGAAAACAGCCAATAAAATATGGTTTTCATTTTTTATGAAAAGAAATCGATGGCCTCTCCACCATAGTTTGGGTTTCCATTCCCGTCCGACCCAAACTTCCTCTCGAGAGGCCGTCACCTTAGTCAAAAAATATTGTAAGCATTTTGAAGGTCCACGGCCTTCAATTGGACTTTGGCCTCTAGTGTGAAGGGTCGAGAGGCCGAACCCATTGTTTCTTGCAATTTGATTGGTGGAAATCGACGGCTATAGTCTGAAGCGGCCCTAATATAGAAATGAACATCGTTCTTACAATATATGTGGTTCTAAAAGGCCATATTTGTTATATTGAGACTTTTCGCAGTCTTGTTTTTAGCTTCCACTCGACGATGACCTATTTTTCTCTTTGTTATAAATAGGTAAGAACATCAACTTTTGAGATTTCATTATAGAATCACTATTTGAGCATTATTTCTTTTTGATTTCAATTACTAGTTTTTAAATGAATTATTGAATAACTATCATTCCGTCTCAAAAACTGCGAAACGTATTTAAATTATAACAAATATTTGCCATCAAGCAAGAATGCCAAGAAAATTGAACCTTTTTCTACCATTGGTTTTTAGTTGTCATTCTCATAGAAATGTCATTCTAATCTGCTTCATAGAAATTTCATTCTAATTTGCTTCATAGAATGTCGTTCTTACATTATTGTCGTTCTAAGCACAATATGCTCCTAGCTAGTTGTTGTGATGACTTAGCTTGTTGAGCATATCATGCAGTCGCTACACCAAAATCCTTGCATAGCATTAGAAAAACCACTTTTCTTGCCATTTTTAGTTGTGTAGCATGAACAATTAAGCTGCCATCAGAAACTTACTCTTAATAATTATGTATCATAGAGTGATACGTTCTTTCAGATAAAAGCTCATATGAGTTGATTAAACTTAATAATGACTAGAGCATAGTAGGAAACTCTTGAACCCTCCAATTACACGAGAGAAACTACGTGTCTCCATGTCCTGTTGTGGTTAATGTCCCAAGTATCAGCTAGTTCAATTTTTATTTTTGCAAGTAGCGAAGACATTCAGCCACAACAAGACACTTAATTGCACCATGTCCTCGCTCAATTTCCCTCCACGTTATTTTCCTACATTCACGCACTTGACCATTTTAAACTTGAGAGAATAAAATAACCTCACCAAAGAGGGGTAAAAAATAACCTCATTGTTCCTCCCGACATAACCCATTGTTGGAGGTACCCCTCTCAAGTTTGAAGTTTCTCGCCTGTTGTGAATAGGTATTTTAGAAAACCTAGCTGCGTACGTTAAATCATTTAAGGTGGTTTAAATTAACAATCATAAACCATGCCAATTGTAGTTCATATGACTGCAGTGTTTGAGCTCCATGGCAATCGATTAATGCATGTATATGGGTGTGCATAGTTACAGTACGTACCACGAGCTCGATGAGCATGGCAACGATGATGGTCCAGAAGTTGCCAAGGAAAGCGTCGGACATGAAGCCACCCAGCAACGAGGTGAGGTAGGACGCGCCCCAGTAGTTGGACAGTGCAGTGGCGGCAGGGATGGCAGGTATGTGCATAGCGTTCAGCAAGTACAAGCTCAAGTTGAATGCAATTCCCAAGTTCACCACCGCCTCAAACATGGCAGCTCCTGCGTACATACATACATTATCACATCCCATCACCAACCAAGTTGCACCATCATAACATTAATTACTGAGTGTCAGAGTCCAAGCTTTCTGATTCTCAAACGCAAATTGAAAACTCTCGTGTGCACAAGAGAAAAAAACTCCACGCAAGTATTTGGGACATTAACCACTTGTACACTGAGTCCCAAGTCAATGACAAGTTTCTCCTATGTAAGGTAGAGGGCTCCAAAACCAACAGGGATCTAATTTCAACAAAATATAGGCACAATAATCATCCTAGAAACTAAACCTAAGTAGACCATAGATAGTTTATCATTTTGGTCAACATCTAATAAGAGCTCTATGATGTGCCTAGATTTGTGTTCTGAAATAAATGCATGACCTAGATTTTGTTGGAATTAGAACCCTGTTGGTTTTGGAGCCCTCTACCTTATGTACTTATTTATAGAACAACACTCTTGGGGTTAGAATAGGAAAATATATCTGTGCATAGGTTCCACAACTGTTTAGAACAACGTTGTGGAATATGTATCATTTCAATGTTTAGAACGACATTTATATTTCAATCCAACGCAACAGAACGGCACCCTAAGTTGGTATACCCACTTAAGTACGTTATTTTGCGATTGTGTAAAGCGTAGATCCTCCTACTCCCAACACACATTTATATAGGAAGTACACACTTACTAAAGTTCACCTCAAATTCTGACATTTTCTATCTAATGAGGCCTTGAATTAAATTCAATGGACATCGTGGAATTAATCCTTAGACTGCGTCATTTAATTGCATTCACTCACCAAATAGAGTTGGTGCGGTCTTCCAGCCTCCTGTGGTGACCCTGTCCGCAGGCCGTCCTTTGAAATCCACGGAGCCATCTGCGGTAATAGTGGGCTTACTGTTTGGCTTTGAGAAATCTACACTCTCTGCTCGGCTGCTTGGCAGCCGTGGCTGCACCTGATTAACCAAAATAAACGAAAGCTAATTAAGACAAATGTTGTGAGCACTTCCCTAGCAAGACACAATGATATAATGACCAGACTAGACAGAAATCTGTAGCCCTACGCCTCATTTCGACACACATCCTCAAAATTTTCTGATCTTAGTCTCACAAACTGATTCTCACAAAGTTGAGCTATAGAATGTTATGCACATTCAGTTTGTAGTTTAATAATTAAGACAAATGAACATTGTTCAAGCTTCTGCTTCCCATTCTAACAATGATTTATAGTTTCAAAACGACCACAGAAATCTGTAGCCTTACACGTAACACTACGCCTCATTTCGACACACATCCTCAAAATTTTCTAATCTTAGTCTCACAAACTGATTCTCACAAAGTTGAGCTATAGAATGTTATGCACATTCAGTTTGTAGTTTAATGATGAAGACAAATGAACATTGTTCAAGCTTCTGCTTCCCATTCTAACAATGATTTATAGTTTCAAAACGCCCACAGAAATCTGTAGCCCTACGCCCATTTCGACACACATCCTCAAAATTTTCTGATCTTATCCTCACAAAAAAAGCAAGCTGATTCTCACAAAGAATGCTATGCACATTCAAATAATCACTCAATGGTGGACCGGCCACATTATAAAATTATTATTATTCTAGTCAAATGATGAAACCAATCACTACACTAACAAAGCAAACTCCACACGATCGATGCAGACATTACGAAGGAAAGAGGTTGAGTCGTCACCTGTCGAGTCTCACAGGGAACCCAGTCTGCAGGAGAGCACACAAAGGCCATGATCGATAGAGCCTCCCTGAGCTCAGGCTTCATTGACACCAAGGATCATGCGTCATTGCATGATATATAGAAGATGAAGCCGCACCAATATTGACAGGGTGGATCAGTGGACTGGAAGGAGAAGGTGCTTGGAACAGAGGCTTCCGAGCTCCATTTCGACAATGAAGAACGCGGCGAGAACTTATTAATCAGTCGCAGTAGTACTACCAGACACTCTCACCCACTGGCTGGATCTCCCATCACCACGTAGTAAGAATTAATCAGTTCTGCACGAGAGAGTGAAATCAATGCCGGTGTTGAATTGATGTGCGACTTGCTTTTAATTTTTGAAGTGCAGCTCAATTCCAGTGATCAAGACGCGCTCTGCATGTCTGTCTGTCTGTCTGTCTGTGTATCTGTTGCAGGACTGACCTGCAGTTGTGCTCAGAATGTAGAAGCTTCTTTTCGCACTAGTTAAGTTAGCTTGTACGTACATTGCAATGCAGCCAAGCACCTTTCGGAATCAGAATCACGCTGCAGGTTAACGCCTCAAGGACCAAGCATTCAATACCATACACGGTTTTAACCCCTAACCGTCCCAACATCCATATTTTGAACGTTTTTTTGGGTACATCCACATTCGAAGAGAGCTGTAATTTTTTGCAAAAAAAGTGTCCGATTTTAATGATATCTTGAAAAAACGCCCCTCATGATGTATGGAATGAGTGGTAAAATTTTCAGATAAATCCGAGATGTAATGAATTTTTGGTGATTGTTTGAAAGTAGGGGTTTTCTTTGGACGTTTTTTGGGTACATTCACATTCGAAGAGAGCTGTAATTTTTTGCAAAAAACAGTGTTTGATTTTAATGATATTTTCAAAAAACGCCCCTCGTGATGTATGGAATGAGTGATAAAATTTTCAGATAAATCCGAGATGTATTGAAGTTTTGGTGATCATTTGAAAGTAGGGGTTTTTTAGGGATAGTTTTTGTGCAACCCTTAAAGAACCAAGAAGCCCAAATTGGGTCTTCTTTTTTTTCTTTTTCTTTTTGATAGTTTTGAATAGGTTTTAACATGAACTTCATTTTGTTCAAATTTGTTTGTTTGAATCAACTTATGCAGTCTTTGTTCAAATTTGTTTGTTTGAATCAACTTATTCAAATTGGGTCTTCTTTTTTTTCTTTTTCGTTTTGATAGTTTTGAATAGGTTTTAACATGAACTTCATTTTGTTCAAATTTGTTTGTTTGAATCAACTTATGCAGTGTTCTTCACAAATTCTAGTGATATGATATTTAGTTTGATTTGAATTATACCTCGCACACTATGATCAATTGAAATTGCCATTTTAAAACCGTGAATCCTTGGTCCTTTAGGGGTTAACGTCTAGATTTCAAAGATTTGTTATAAAATGTTTTGATGAATCACAAAAAGAGCTCAGTTGATATATATAAAGAAAAGTTGTGAATCTCAATGTGTAGATCACGTTTGTACGGTTGAATTTATCATAATTTTTTACTAATATTTTTTAATTAATTTTTCAAGGTTTTCACTTTATAATCCCAAATTAACAATTTTTCATGAATAATGGATTTGGAATAATATGCACTATGAGATGGTATGATTTTCATTATTTGATTCTACTTATTTTGGAAAATCATTGTTAAGGTCTCACTTTTCAAACTAAGAATGAAACTTTACGTAAACCAATTTTATCATTTAAGAGAAACCACAATAACTTATTTTGAAAATCCATATAATACAAGAACCAAGGAAATTTTGAATGGATGAAAAACTATATGAGATCATGTAGTTAAGAGAAAGCTTACAATTTGTTCATCGTTCAATATATATGGACACAACCACTTCAAAAGGTTAAAGTGATATACTCAATTAATCATATTGTGCATAATCAATAATTCAAATGGAACGAAATTTTATATCACCAAAATCAATAAAGAACATCCATGTGTTGGTCAAAAATAAACGAGCAGTTATGCTACGAGGAACTCTGACCCGAAGAACGAGAATGCATTTAAGTGGAATCATGAACAAAATATATTTGCTACAGTGATATTTAGCCCAAGAAAATGGATGTCCCTGCAATGTCTCTTCTCTATGATAAAAGCCAATATATTTAGAGAAAAGAAAATTCACATAAAACAATGTACTCAAAGGTTGCTATAGGACACTATTGATTTCCCTAGCGGAGGGACTGAATATTCTTTTTGAATATAAATTTTAATCAGATTTTTGAATTATAGCTCGTAAAATACAAGAAAACTATGAAAAAGTTGCCTAAACTGACCAAAAAAAATAGTAGAATTTGAAAATAATTGAATTAAAATTTAAAATAAACAACAAAAAAAACACTGTGACAATGTTGTAATCTTGCTGATGGAAAGTGACATCCCGGTGACAATTGTGTGCCTGTACTCCAGAGCTTATTGGTGGTGCACAGGATTGAGCTCTGCCATAATGGAATTGTGACTGTCGTTTGTGGCGTTCAAATGCATAACCTTTAAAGGACCAAGGATTCATGGTTTTAAAATGACAAATTTAATTAATCATATTGTGAAATGTTTAATTCAGATGAGATTAAATTTTGTATTGTTGGAACTAGTGAAGAATAATGCATATGATGGTCAAGAAATAAATAAACTTGAACAGAAGGAAGTCAATATAGAACTTACTCAAAACTGCTAAAAAAATACAAGGCCCAATTTGGACTTCTTGGTCTTTTAGGGGATAACATTCAGTAGCCTTCATGCCCTCTGCCTTCCCTTCATGCATTATGCTCCACCTGTCCAATTAGCTACCGATAAAGTCCTCTTTGGTGTGCATATTAGCCCTATCTATTGTGTGGCCAAGTAGAGATAGTGGATGCTATTGCGGAATGTTATGTGCTTTCAATAGAAATTGAGCTGTAAGGGATCAAATAAAATTGCACTAATTAACCCCTAAACAAGGTTGTCATGTTTGTCCTATTTTCCAACTTGACCTCAAACATAAGTTGTCTAAATAGACGAGTGTCAAACATATTAAACAACTTAGATCAAATATTTTTCAATATTTTGGAATATTTTAGGTATATTCTAATAATATGCTCATTTAACGTACAAGGAGGTCTACTACAGTGAATAGGGATATTAAAGGGACCTATACTAATTAATTGACATTCCACCCTATATACAAATTGTGTTGCATATGTATGAATTCCAGACAAGTGTGCATATGTGTATTGCAAATACTTGATATCTCTGTTGTCAAATAGATAGAAACTTCAGTCCTCTTGCGAGGCTAGTGTGAATAAAGTTTTTGTTCGTAATTGTCACATACTTGTATTTGTGTTGTCAAATACTTAACCCCTAAAGGTCCTCACCTCTTTTGTAAAAGTCAAAGCACTATAATTTGCATACTTGAAATATCACATTGCATGATTTATAGTTTTTCATAGATAGTCATCGACATTATGAAGGTATGACAAAATTTTCAACATGATTGGAAGATATTTTGAATATTTACAAATTTTATCATGTAAACAAGGTAAAAATTCAAAATAAATATATTTTTGTCAAATTTAATATCAAAAATTATATTTAAGGTAGAAAAAAGTTATATCTACAAGGAGTAAAAAATTGAAAGTGAAGAAATTAAAAGAGACCTATGATTGGAGCATTTTTAGAAAGCCCTTTGTATTTTGGGCACTCAAAATTCAAATTTCTCGACGGTAATTTTTTTTCAAATGAAGTCTATTCTCCAATCCCAATGGTCAAAAGATGTATCATATCTTAACTTAAACATCTAATGAAAACACCAACCACAATAAACCTAAAATACTTGATTTTTGGGTCGTTTGACCAAAAATCAAGCATAATATGATTGATTGGGCACTTAGGGGTTAATCAGTGGATTTGTCAGTTTTAAATCCAAAAGTTGTCTCAAAAGCACAAGTTGTAATATCACAATGTCTTTGTATACTCCTGTTTACCATGAAGGTAAGTCTCTTTAATTTTTTGGTCCCCTTGACCCTTTAAGATCCCAATTCAACATTAATTTCGAAGATGCGTTATAAAATGTTTGATTGATAACAAAAATGAAGCTGATGTACAAAGCTAAGCTGTAAATGTCAATGTAAAGATTATATCTCATGTACGGTTGGATTTATCATATTTTTTATTAATAAATTTTAATTGAATTTTCAATATTTTCTTTTGAAATCCAATTAAAAATCACAAATTAAAAAATTAAAATTATAACATGCACTACAAGATGGTATGGTTTCCATTATTTGCCATCCTATTTATTTTGAAAAATCATGTTTAAAGTCTCGCTTTTTGAACTATGAATGAAACTGGACATAAACAAATTTTGTTATTCTAAAAACAATTCACACCTTATTTTGGAAATCCATGCCATACAAATGACAATCAACTAACACAAGAACCAAGGAAAGTTTGGATGAATGAAAACTGTCTATGTGTGTAGTCAAAAGAGTAATCTGAATGTGTTCGTTGCTCGGGTGGGTCACTCTTCATATATTTTGGGTACCACGTGCGGCTAGGGGGTGTTTTTTGGGGGGCTATTTACCTCCTAGCTGAAATTAAAAGGACCCCTATGATTACTTAATGGAAAAAAATGGCCTATATTATGGACTCTATCATTTTTTATAAAACGGTGACCAATGCAATTTTTTATATGCTATCTTTCTTGTAAAGGCTTAAATATAATCTAAAACTAACATGACTTTAAATTCAGGTGGACAAAACTGAGCTTTCATCCATTTCTAGACCTACTTTTCGTCCACCGCGTAGCTGACCGCCCTTTCCTACCAACTGTGCTCCAGTTGTTTCCCCCCCAAAACAAACTGTACTCAGTTCAATACCTTGGATCCCATTCGCAACTCCCTAAATTACATGTACTAAAATCATAATGGACCAGAATTGTAGTGTACCTAAATTATTTATAATGGCCCGTACTCTTTCATTGCATTCTATCTTATTTGTAATTTTTTTATAAATTCTTATAAATTTTATCTATGATGAATAAAACCCATGCTATTTTCTGCCGCACGTTGTTTGTAAAATGCAGTAAGTGACCCACCCGAGGTTCGTTGTCCACCATGCTCGGGGAGGACACTTCACTATACTTTGGTAGAACACGTGCGTTAAAGGGGTAATTAAATGAGGCTATCATATAATTGGAATATTTGAGGTATATTCTCGAATATTCTAGGTATATTTTGTAATTATTCCTTACTTGAATTTTAAGCATCCTATATTACATCTAAATATTTCAAAATTTTATTGCTCATGAATAAAACACACCCTATATTTTAACGCACCATGTTTAATAAATTTCCTAAGTGTCTTCCCCGGGCCATCATGTAATGCAAGCACGTCAAGGGGTTAATACCCCTATTTAGTGTAGATGTGTTTGACACTTTGTTTCGTAGTGGAATAAGACAAACTTGCCCTTAAACGATCTAAAGTTCCACTCTTGACACGTATTTTTGCATACTAAGGTTGATTGTCCTAAAACCACCAACTTAAACAATCTAGCCTATTTTAGGTAGTGCTAAATTTGAAAAAAAAATATGACCATCAAGAAATATGTAATTTGAGTGTTCAAAATACAAGGGCTTTTCTAAGAATGCTCCAATCATGCATTCCTTTTAATTTCTTCACTTTCATTTCTTAACTACTTGTAAAGATAAATTTTATAGTTTTATTTACCTAAATATAACTTTTGGTATTAAATTTTTCAAAAATATATCTATTTTGAACTTTATCTTATTTACATGATAAAATTTATAAATATTTAAAATGTTTTTCAATCATGTTGAAATTTTTGTCATACCTCCCTCGATACCTCCATAATGTTGATGACTATCTATAAAGAATTATAAACCATACAATGTGATATTTCAAGTATGAAAATTTTCAAGCTTTGAATTTTACAAAATAGGTGAGACCCTGTAGGAATTAACCCTTAAAGAACCAAGAAGCCCAAATTTGGCTCCATGTTGTTTTTAACAGTTTTGAGTAAATCCCATTTGGACTTCTTTTTGTTAAAATCTAATTGTTTTTGGACCAACACATACAATGATCTTCACTAGTTCTGGTGATACAGAATCTAGTCCCATCAGAATCATATTTCTCACAATGTGATTAATTGAATTTGTCGTTTTAATACTGTGTATCCTTGGACAGGTCCATTAGGGGTTGATGAATGTCACCAAATCTTCTTCTTCCTAGGTAATGATTTTCCCTTATCAAGGTGCACATGGAACTAGTAATTATGCACATATAAATCATTAGTAGTTCAGCAGTTTAGAACTTGGTACAAAGTCTACAAAGCATAGTACTCTCCACTGATATTTTTTCAATAAAAACCCTGCAATGCGTGAGTAAACCATTCACCATCGCAACTCTTGATAGTTATGGACTGATGTGAAGTAGAGTGTGAGAAATAGTACTGCCTATGCATGTACAATTTTCGTATTGATCTCACATTTCCAGATAATATTGTACCCACATAGCAGGTTTGTACACCCCGTGGGAAATGATCAATTAACCCCTAAACGTCCAACCGTCCAGAAAGTGAATGATGAACTGAATCATACATAAAATTCTCATCTGTCATTGACTTTTTGGAGTGTGGATTTTTTACTATATATTTTATGGGAAGTTAAAGTTAGCTTCATGCATGCATGATCCAATTAAAAAGGAGATGATTTGTGAAATTTTTATGCCTCGTTTCATGTTGTAGTGATTCACACAAAATTTTGAAGATTTCAATGTAAAAGTGCTTTAAAAAAAATCAACTCATGAATAAAGCAACCAAAAAATCACTACACTTAAAGTATTACATTTCAACCAATCACAACAAAATTCATGTACGAATTGTCAAAATCATTTTTGTAATCAAATTTCAATAGAATTTTCAATTTTAAGTTTCAAATTTTATACAAAAATATTGGTGACAACCATCATAGATCTAACCATATGGATAGAATCAAAAATTCAAATTGTACAAATTTAATTTTCATATATCAAGTTCAAAATATACCTCTTAGTTACATTTTATAAGATATCTTTGAAATTCTTCAAATCTGGAGAGGAATGAAGACATTTAAGGGTTAAAGTGAAAATATAAGGTTTGTCGCCAATTTTAGAATTTCATCAAAATTTGTCATGATAGATAATAAAACAAGAAAATTAAGTAATGCACCCAAGACGACACTTCCAAGCAAGGGAAGAGAAGGGAAGATAGTACACAATGTTAAAGTCGCTTCTTCTAGGCAAGATTAGATTTAGGAACCATTCCATATTGAGAGCTTTAGAATTTTGATTCATGTATACTTTCCAGCTTTTGTCATAGTATTCATAGTCAAAATCTTCAGTTTTTTGTGTTTTAATTTTTGTGGTACGGTAACAATTTTTGGATGTTACAAACGATGGCCCGGGTATCAAAGGTAGCTAAAACCTAGACCACTTTTGGATATCTTACTCTTAAATAAGGGTAATCAAAATCTAGGATTGATCTGGATTCAAATTATCCTTACCATTATTCAACCCATCACTAGATGTTACTTAACCCCTAAAGGACCACAACTATGTTTCTCTCCAAACACTCCAAAGTATCCCTTCTCATAAAAAGACAAATAGCTTTCAATCTAAAACCTTTTTTACTGGTCCAACCGTAGGATATTTCAACCAACTTGAATTTATTACAACCTAAAAAAATTCAACCGTTCAAGGTTCTTCAATAATAAGATTATAAGCTTCAAAGTTGGTAGCATTTTTTTATTTTTTTTGCCTCGTTGCCCAAGTTTGAAACTTCTTGAAAATGCCCAAAATGCAAAGTTTAGTCTTAGATTTGGTAAAATGAATTTGGCAGTTGTGTATATGGGGGTGTTAGCTCATTGTGTACAAAAATTCAGATGCATAGCTCATTGTATGAAAATTTTCAAGAGGTGCCCGCAATTAGGTTTTTCACCTTTACATGATTGTATCTTTTGATCTATACATCATCTACGTACGCCAATTACTATCCCATCTTCATTACAAAGAGTATAATCACCACAAAAAATCTCAATAATTGGCAATCAATACTCATTCCATACTAAGCTGACCAAACTTGGAAAATTAGCCTTGGTCCTTTAGGGGTTAAATCAAGGGTCTCCTATATTTATGAAATTAGTTTTTTCTCTCTCACAAGTAACTTTGGCCCGGAGGGCCAACATGAATGAAGAGTTTGTTGGGGGAAGTGTTACCAAATTGACCACTAGAACCATGTTTGTGCGTGCTACCCTTGATGTCCTCTTTCGAGGGTAGATTCTTGCTCTCCACATTCAATGAAGGGCTACCACCTCTTTAGAATGGTTTTTCTTCTTTTTCTTTAAAACAAACGGCAACCTGCTTTATTAACAACAATCACCAAGTACCAAAGTGGAAGACCGCTTGGAAAAACACTTCCAAAGCCAGTTTCCATAAGCTCTTACAAACAAGCTACTGGCATAGGATGGCATGATATGGGTACTACTTTTACGTGTCTCACATCATAATGTGACTTATGTCTCACTCATTTAATGTGTGCTAAAAATTCTGTCTTTAACACCATGTATATAGTTTTAGCCTTGGTGCCTGTAACATCCTCTAATTTTTGTGTTTTTTTCTTACCAGAAAAACCATTTCTCAAAAACCACACTACTTTTGGAAGGGGTCACCCATATCAAGCCATCACCCCGCAACCGTGGCTGACTGGCAAGCCCCACCCCCACCCCCACCCTCCAGCCCTTTTGTTGCTCATCTACTTGGGCAGACGATCATGGAAACAGGCTCTAACCACTGAGTTCAGTGGTTTTGACTGTCCAGAGTCCACGTACACAGGACCAATTCTGTACTCTTGGCTCGATTGCGCGGCGAGTTTTGGGTGAGTGGTTCCAGACTGAAACGGATGCATAAGATACTGGGAAGCACTCAAAGCAAAGCTGATTGCATACTACAAAAACGTACAGCCTGTTTACCCTACTTGTAACTCCCGGCCCCGAAAGGAGCCCGGAAGCCGCATGTTGAAGGTGCTGCCTGGCAGCGGCCCGGCTGTACTTTCCCCAATAAATCAGTGGACTCAAACTTCAAGAGAAATCCATAGGACCATTGCCAATCTTCGCAGACTGCAGGTATCAACTAACATCCCTTCATTATTTCTCTTGTCCGCGTTGGCTTTGTTTTCTTCATCATGGATCTGATTGATGTTACTTACTGACACTTGTGCTTAACCTGCCTGTGCAGTACATGACCAACGATTCATGGTTTTAAAATGACGAATTTGATCATGATATTGTGAAAATTTTAGTTCTGATGGGACCAAATTTTATGTCATCAGAATCAGTGAAGAACATTGAATGTTTTGGTCAAAAAAGAAGTAAATTTGAACAAAAGGAAACCCACTAAAGACTTACTCAAAACTGCTCAAAAAAAACATGAGATACGATTTGCTTGGGCTTCTTGGTCCTTTAGGGGTTAAAGCAGATGTACCCACCCGTCTTCAAATAAATTGTTTCAATAAACAAGAGTACTAACACTCAAAGTTGTCACGGCTGCCTACTTATTTAGGCCAAGCTTCCATATATCGGTGGTGGGTCATAAAAAGGTAGAAGCCTGGGGTGCGTTGTACTAAACATGTAGAAGTATAAATGAGTGTACAGAAGGGGGATTAATTTGAACATTGTTGTATGACCTATAAAGTAAATATATTTAGTGGTGAAAATATAAACGTATGTACTTACATTAAACATATATTTAGGAAAGAACATATTTGTATGCAAAGCTTTTTAGACACATAAACCCTTGTATATGAGGGTTTTCAAAAATAATGTAGAATGCACTTCTTGGGGGTAGAAGCTAGTGATTATTTATTGAAATGGGTGAAGCTATTGATTATATTTTCTATTTTTACCGAAATGAGTCGACCATTAGTGCTTCTTTGGACCTCACTTCATGTCTTCTAGTACCTTCCAGCCACATGATGTTCACATCAAAGCTTGGCTTAGTTTGATTTGGCTCTATAATTTGCCTATCTAATTTTGAAATATTTGAGCAAACTTGAACATAATCTCAGAAGTTTTGCGCATATGTACAAAATACTCTTATCAAAACTATATTTTTTTCAAAATCATAATAGGACAAAAAAACCTTCATGTCCACATGTCCTCTTATCAATGCTCGAAGGGCAATGCCGATCAGATCCAAAACTACCCCCGATATGACATTTATGAGTACACTCCTTGTACACAATATGTATCGAATGTATAATTCTAAACATAAACAAGAATACCAGCATATAATTGAGTTTTTCGTAAAATCAAGTAAAAAAATTTCAGAAGAGGAAAGATAAGGGAGAATTGGTTTTTTAGCTTGAAATGCAAAGAAAATGAATTTAGTCTCTTTTACCAACCAATTACAAAGCATTGTGTTGTTAAGGAGATTCACACCTTGAACCTTCCTAATGTAAAACAAGCTCCTCCGAACCTAATTTGAGTTCCCATGAAGGAATGTCCACATACCCACACACCAACCTCATGCTCCCTCAAGAGAAAGAGTTTGATGGCTTGTGTGAATAGGTGTTAGAAAAATCTATATCAAGGCCAAAACTCCCTGTTATAGACCAACTACCCTCTGTTGAATTTACAAGTAACTCTAATCGATCTCATACAAACCAAGATGAAGGTTGATGCAACAATTCTAATTGTTGGGCACAACATTGCATATTGGCCGGTGGTTGTTTTTGAACAAAATTGTTTACATTGTTAATGATGATCAATTCGCAACCGATTCCAATCAATACTCTAGAACATTGTCTAGTGGTGGCAGTAAGTTGCGAATTGATCATCAATTAAAGCAGCCGTCGATCGGGAAGAATGATCAGGGCTCCCGCAGCTGGAGGAGCAGCGTGCTAGAGAAGTTTGGAATCGCCAGAAGACACTGATCATGCAACTTGGCTTTAATTGATGATCAATTCGCAACTTACTGCCACCACTAGATGATCGATGCATCTTACTGATCGACATTTATGACTTAGTTTGTCAATGTTCTAGAGTATAATTGAATAATTGACGCTAGTCTTGCCTCGTTCGTTGGTGTTGCATAATTTTTATTCCTTTACCGCTGATATGGTAAACTAGAACTAGCTTACAGTATTGAACTAGTATTTCACTATTGAACTAGCAGCTTTGGAGTAGGTTTTGAGATGTATTGGAAGTTGGAATCATGTGAGACTGTGAATGTTTTTTTTCTTTCAGTTGGAAAGGAGGTTCAAGTCTTTATGGTTTCAGCCTAAGTCTTGTAATACTTCTATATTTCAATTATAAGAGATCATAAATTCCTGTTGCATGATTGTTGGAACGGACATCGTCTACTTTTGATATGGCATGAAAGATGCTTCGAGCCATTAAGTTCAATGTGGTATTGATTGAGTCTACTTTTCAATGCAATTTGAATTATGTCAATCCAAGTTATACTCCACCCAGGATTTTTTTTTCAAAATGGATCACCTCAACATTGTCCTAGAGCATCTCCAATGGGACGCGCCAACGCCCCTCTCCAACGGCCATGGCGCGCCCATGCTCTTTTCCCTGCCCCATCGGAGCTGTGCCAACGGACTAGAGCAAAGCGGCCACTTCAAAGAGGGATACGGACAATGCGAATTTCTCCTCTTTCGCGTTGCTCTCTATCCCTCCCCTCTTCCACTTTGGGTCTCACCGGTTGCTTGGCTGAGTGGAGGATCTCCTGACAAGGCAACAATTATGGCGGGACGTGGCCGTGGTAGGGGTCGACAGTGCGGGCCAGATGGTAGTGATAGAGGAAGTCATAGTAATGAGCACCATGTACGCCCACTTTTTTTCAATGAAAATTGAGCACAATAAAAAAAACCTTGCTCAATCTTGTGAGATTATATTGCCGAACCTTGGCTTCTACCCAAAAAAAACCCTAGCACTTGAATCACATGTTCGAATTCCATGAGATTTATAACAACTAAAAAATGAGTCCTGGAACTGATCCATAAATTTTGCAATTAGTGAAATCTACTCAAATGTGCTCAAAATAGATAATTGGACACCACATAGTCTTTTTTATTTTGTTTGGGGTTTGAAAATTTAAAAAATCCAAAATTTGTAAAAAAACTGTAAAAAAAACTGTAAAAGTGTCCAATGCTCACAAAAATTTACCGGAACGTGTTTTCTGTGGTATAGAAATTCTAGTAAAAACCTATGAAATTTGAGGCTCTACGTACGAGAATTAAGGAAGATTTAGTAGGTTGTGACTAATGTGACTTATGCCCTTTTGGGCATTAGTCACATTAGTCACAACCTACTAAATCTTCCCTAACTCTCACATGTTGACTCAAAAAATCATCCAAGCATTATGAATCTTCTAATGGTACTAAACGGATACCATACAACATTTTTTTTTGGAGAGTTGAGAGTTGATACAATCCAAAAATTGTAAAAAATTATAAAAGTGTCCAACGCTCACAAAAATTTACTAGAACGTGTCTTCTGTGGTATAGAAACTCTATAAAAAACATGAGAAATTTAGGGCTCTACGTATGAGAGTTTAGTAGATTGTGACTAATGTGACTAATGTGACTAACACATAATTAATGTGAATTTTATACGTGAGAGTAACTTATTCATATACAATTTAGGACAAAAGTTTATACGTTAAAAATGAAAGGAGTTGGTACATTGATCAAGATCGGAATACTTACACTTATAGAACATGAACAAGTGAACACAATTCAAAAAAATAAAACAAGATAAAAAACTTCCAAACACAAGAAATACCACATAGAACATGTGTCATATTTGTAAGTATTTTTTGTATTTTCAAGTATTTGCAGTATTTTTTTCATTTTGTTCAAAGGTATTTTGATAGTTGCAGTGTTGCAAGCTTACAGAGGAGAGCTGCAAGACGGAGCTTCATAATAGGGAAGAAGACGACTGACGACGTGGCCGCCACGTGGAGGATTCTAATGCCACCTGGTCCTCAAAGTTCGGGATGAGGATGAAGCCGCGCCACCCATGGCGTGTGCGGATGGAGACTCGGCCTCACCAACTACTGTCATAGTAAACCTCGCTCTTGACGGGCTCTCCAATGGCTAGCTGGCGCGTCCCGATGACACGCCACCATTGGAGATGCTCGTAATGTCATAAAATTTGCTATTTGGAGAAAGTAATGGTGTTCCCTCTATCATTTCTTCTGTTTTTTTGAAGTTTATAATAGATAAGCCAAATATAACTAATCATGTTTTAATTTTAAATTCTAAAAGTGAAAATTATAATTTACACAAATTTTCAAAGGTTAATAGTTTTAAATTCATTAAAAATATATATATAGTTTATTTTGGAAGTTTGACCGTATTGATAATTTGTGGAGATGATGTCCTACAGTCATTTTTTCTGTTGAACTTAAACTTCATCAAACATATAGAAAGCACATATTATAACACTTCTATGTTTTGCTCAATACCCCTCGGGCTTTTAGGGGTTAAATGGTTAAAATGTACCTCCATTGCTCATTTTTGAAGAGAAATGTAAGACCTTAGTACATGCCTTAGTTTTTGAATTCCAATAAATAAAACATGAACTTTAGAGCTACATTTCTGTTGTAAAATGAGGATAGTATGTACATTCTAACCATTTAATGTCAATGAACCATTTCACGACATCCTACCTTATGATCCAATCGTCCCACTTTGAACTACTTTGAAGATATCTCTATTAACTTTTGTTCACTGAACTCAAACTCATTGCCTGACAAGGAAGATGTGAGATGAGAGTATAAAATGTTGCCCTTTATACAAGTGGAGTGGAGTTGTATCAACAATTCATGTGGGATATGCACACTTTGAGGTGAAGCACCTATTTAGTCTTCATCTTCTAAGTTCACTTGAACTCCAAAACTGTGTATGAGATACATTTCAAAAGCCTCACCTAGTCTTGCTTCTTCTTAACCTATATTCTTGAAGACTAATGTAAATGAACTTGATTACAAGAGCAACACCTTCTCTTCATTTAAACTCTTGAATGCCTTCCAACAAAACAAAAACCTAGTGAAAAGTATCAATTTCTTGGTGCCGTACATTTTCCAAAATTTCTTAATACCAAAAATTTTAAAACTTTTTTGGCATCTTTTGCTAAATATCATATAAATTGTAATTCCAAAATTTTCCAAAATTTACAATAGCTATTTTTAGGATTATTTTCCATGGTGCTACCAGGGGTATGTAGAATGCAAGAAGAGTATGTGCTTTACATGACTCCTTTAACCCCTAACCGCCCAACCATGCATATTTTGCATGATGTACACATTTGAACTTCGATTTCTCATTCATCATGTACTTTTTGCAGTGTGGATTTTTTATTGAAACTTTTATGGAAAGTTAGCTTTGTGCATGTGTGATTCGATTAGAAAGGATGATTTGTGAAACTTTTATGCCTCATTTCATGTTGTAGTGTTCCACCCAAAATTTCAAAGATTTTAGTCTAAAAGTGCTATTGAAAAAGTCAACTACTAAAATGAAGCAACTAAAAAATTTCAAAGAATCACTACACTTAAAGTATTACATTTTAACCCATCCAAAAAAAATTCATTATTAGACTGTCAATATCTTATTTGTAATCATATTACAAAAGAAACACACAATTCGCTATTTATGCACTTGGCCATATAATCATGCACTTGGTCCCCGAGTGCATAATTTTTTTTGTCTAGCTTTTTTTTTTTAAATCGACGATTATTGTCTTTCTTCAATCCCTTACATTGTAAATAAATAATTATTTTAATTATTTTTTATTCTTATCTTTATCTTTTCTTTTTTATCTTGATTTCTTTCTTGTCTTCTTTCTTGTCTCCCACTTGTCTTTCTTCTTGTCTTCTTTTTGTCTTTCTTCTCGTCTTTCTTGTCTTTTTTTCTTTTACTTTTTCTTCAGTTGTTGCTGCTGAACCCTAAACAATACTAATAGGATTTTGGTCCTTTACAACTAGTCCTTTGTGACTTAAATGGTCCTTTGTGACTCAATTCTTTGAAAAATAAGTCGTTTTGGACCATTTAACCCCTAAACGTCCTCACCTATGTCCAGTTTATGCAGTTTTGCAAAGATGCATTATAAAATGCAATTAATATGAATATTTAGAACTTGATGTATGAATAAAAGTTATACATTTTGAATTTTAGACTCTATCTATACGGTTAGATTTATGATTGCTATCACTAATCTTTTTCTATAAATTTTGAAACATAAAACAAAAAATTATTTTAAAATTCAATTACGAATTAGATATTGACAATATGTGGATGAAATTCGTTGTGATGGGTTATAATGTAGTACTCTAGGTGTAGTGATTTTTGGGGATTTTTTGGAAGCTTGATTTTATGAGTTTATTTTTTGAAGAACACTTTTAGACCAAAGTCTTCAAAATTTTGGGTGAAACACTGCAACACAAAATGAGGCATAATTTTTTCAAAAATTGTTTCCTTTTCGATCGGATCACACATACATGAAGCTAACTTCCCATAAAAAATTCAGTAAAAATATCACACCACAAAAAGTGCATGACGGAAGAGATACTACGGATGAAATCTGTACATCATGCAAAATATGCATGGTTGGGCAGTTAGGGGTTAAGTCCCAAAGGACCAGTTGTAAACGACCAAAATCCTACTAGTGCAATGCGAGCAAACCCAATATATATATAGGGATTGACCGTAGGGTGCTGCTCAACTCTAAATGGCAGATAAAAATAACTAAATTAATTAAATAATTAAATAAATAAAAACTTTTTTTTGACTTTTTCAAAAATTTGTATTTTTAGACACGGGTGCGCGGCCACACACCCAAAACCCTCTCATCTCCCTCATTTCTATCTTCATCTCCCTCTCCATCCCTCCCCTCTCCTCATATATCTCACCCTCTATGGAAAAACTAAACAAGCTAAAAATAGAATTTGGGGTGGGTTTCCTAGATTGCTTAGAAATCAAGTTTTATTAAGTTACTCCATTTTATAACATAGGATCCAAATTTTCTATTTATAGCTTGTTTAGTTTTTCCATGGAGGGTGACATATATAGGGGAGAGGAGAGGGTCTCTCCCATTTACTCTCCCACTCCCTCTCCCTCCTCTCTCCTCTCCCCTATATATATATGAGGAGAGGGGAAGGAAAAGAAGAAGGAGAAGAGAGATGAGAGGGTCTTTGGGTGCGCGGCCGCGCACCCCAAAGGCTAAAAATAGAAATGTTCGAAAAAGTCAAAAAAAAAAAACTTTTTTTTTTGTTTGTTTAGGCGGCTGCCATTTAGGGTTCAGCAACACTCCACGGCCAATCCAAAAACAAAAAAACAGATTTTTTTTTTTTTTTTTTTTTTTTTTTGGGTTTACTCCCATTGTTTAGGATTCAGCAGTCGCAACTGAAGAAAAAGTAAAAGAAAAAAAAGACAAAGAAAACAAAAAGAAGACAAGAAGAAAGACAAGAGTGAGCAAGAAAGAAGACAAGAAAGAAATCAAGATAAAGAAAGATAAAAGAAAAGATAAAAATAAGAATAAAAAATAATTAAAATAATTATTTGTTTACAATGTAAGGGATTGAAGAAAGTCAACATTGATGTTTTTTATAGAACTATTTAACCAACCTTTTTTTAAAGTCAAATATGCTTATGAAATGAGCGCACTTGACCAAGTGCATAAATACAACAAATTGCATGTGAAGAGCTCTAAATTTTAAGTTTGAAAATTTATACACAAATATTGGTGATAGCAGTTGCAAATCTAATCGTATAGATAGAATCTAAAATTCATAGTGTACAACTTTTATTCATTCATCAAGTTGAAAATATCCCTCTTAGCTACATTTTATAATGCATCTTTGAAAAACTGCCAAATTTGAAAAGAGTGAGAACGTTTAGGGGTTAAATACGCAATGTAACAAGAGGAAAAGAAAATCAACCCTATAGAGAGTAGTAAACATGATGAGAGAAATGATCAACTCTTCAGTTGTGCAAATTCACACAGCAATTTTTATGGACGTGAAGATGCAAAAAGTATAAAAACTAGTACTTTTGTTGTTAGCGAAAATAAGTGGAATAGAAGTAAGAATGCAAGTCAAGGCTTCATTAACAAAGTTCCCAACAAAATAGTAGCATGCCAAAACATCCCTAAACTCCTGCATCATGTGCAGAATTAAAGTGCAGCAAAGTAATGCACAATATGTGCTTAAGAAAATAATATGTTCCAAATGCATAACATGGATTCCATATCCAGAAGGTTAGTAATATCATTTTCTTCCTGACCTGCCATACGATTCATAAGCTGGTGAGAAAGATTTCGAAAAATGTACGAAGCCAATGACAAATCCATCCGGCTTCCTTCCAATGGAGGAAAATAGTGAAATTATAGTACGTGTAATTGGGTGCTTAAATCATGTAGTTGAGGAATGCCTCATCAATGTTTGAGAGATATTGTACAGTACTGTCCAATCTATTACAAGAGTCAACAATATAAAAAAATACGAGGAAGTGCAGGCACGTTTCAAGTAGCAACTTCTGGAACAATTCTCCAGGAGCAAAATGCAAAGCTTGAGCAAATCAATTACATGATTCCTTGTTATCCCTGCTGTTGAGAGCTCAAATGATCTCAGAAAAACCAACTCCAAAAACAAACCCTGGAAATCACCACAGCCACAGCATTAGCCTAATGATGTGAACATAGCGCTCTTAACCCCTTAAAGCGCCCAAATGACCAAAAGAGGTTGCGTCAACATCTCTAGAAGTTGAAATAAATCATTTAGAAAACGTCAAGGTAACAAAATGTACCAATAGAAAGAAGTAATCATATCCTACATTTTTGAGCAATAGAGGTATGTTCTGGAAGTTACTATTAGCTTCCAAAGCAACCTTTCTATTCTACCTTCGTCAATTAGAGGATGAGTAAAAAATTCCTCAAACGCTTCAATAATTATCAGTCATCATCTACTGCTGTAGTAGGTGCAAAGACAGTACTCATATTTTGCAAAAAGAAAAGAAAAAATTCTTCCAGTCCACACTAATCTCCTATGGAGAAACAACTGAGGTAGGAAAACAATGAACGACTTTGACTACTATAAACATATCCTAGCCCTCAACACTGTAAAAATTAAAGAGTGCCATTGTTTAGCTGTACAACACTGCACTTACGCCAGAATCAAGCAGCAAAAGAGAGAAACTACTAGAAAGGATGTGCTTCGTGATAGACCACCAACAGCGAATCCACAAGCCAACAAGCACACAACGGAAAAGAACCAAATATTTACAAGAATGAGCCTGAAAAAACATACCTCTTATCGTGGGAGAAAAAGATGAAAATCTCTTCTCTGGCCGCACCCGTACGTAGATTTGAATCATCAATAACTGCTTGAGCTAGCATCGCTTTCTCCACTAGTATCATATGGCTTGAGAAGGTGTTTGCCATAATGTACAACCGAACTGAAGGTTCCTTCGTAACTACTTTCTGCTACATCGCTACTTGATGTCCACTCTGGTGTTGCAAGGGAACGCAAACCACTGCTGCCCCGGCCAGCATCAGCTTCTGCATCCTTGGAAGTTACCTTAGCTTTCAGATCATTCACAGCCATAACTACAGGATCATCCGGGTCCAGCCCATATCCCTTGGGAATACTCGCCACCCCTTTCTCACAAGTACCATTGCTCATCTTAGAGCGATGCTTTGGAATGACAAATGAGTCAATCACATGGACCCTTGAAAACCGGTCACGAATATGCCCTACAGGAGTCCACTGGCTTGGGCACTCCCAATCGTAGGACAGCTTGTTTTTCTGCTCTAATTCCCATTTTGGGTCCAAGGCCCACTCCTTAGGCACCTGCAAACGCACGCATGACCGTTGTAAGCAATGTAAAAAGCTTATGAACATGCGCATTTGATAGAGGGAAGGGAGGGGGGGAGTTTTAGGCATAGTAACAGGCACTACAAGAATGTTAAGTAGGGCCATTCTCACATGATTTAAAGACAACAGTAGTAGAAACCCACCCCCCAAAAAGGTATTCAGCCGCGGGAGGGGATTCTACTAGTGATAAGTCAAAAATACATCGTGATCAATGGATTAACAATCCAATGGTGAAAGCCTAGCAACCAATAGCCACATGGGAACAATATCAAGGCACATTTATAAGGAGTTTGATCACAAACCTTGTCTACCGCCAAAGTAAAAACTTGCAAGTCCCCGTCGGAGTTGATATGGAAACGGTTGAAAGACTTATAATTGGCAATGCGGAGCGATGAGAATGCTTCATCGAAGTGGAGATGAAACCAATTTATACAGGCATACAGGTAGCTTCCAAATACCCACGAAACTACAGGCGTTGAAAAAACCCAATAATACAAGAACACAGAGGTGTAGTAGGCAAGCACAAATCCTCTCGGCAAAGAGTCCATCCCGCTTTTGCAGATGTTGGCTCTCGTGACCGCCATGACCTGCCACAATAGAGACGATTGCAATTAAGGGGAATATGCTCTCGAAGAAACCAGAGAGTTCAAACATATCAAGGCACTACAACATCCTATTACACCACCTTCAGCATGAACATTGTACATGGTATCAATCTACTTAATGGTAATGCACATTCGTCAAACTATGTTGTCTGAATACCTCTGGTACATCAAATGCTGCCATAAGGTACTTTATACATGCCGGATAGAAACCCATAGTCCAATACTCCATACGCGCTCTTAGACCAGTGGGATCTGGAAAGCGCTCGCCCTCCTTTGTGTGATAAAATGAATAAAGTGAATGATAACCTGCCGACATCAGCATCATTCAAAATCAAATTCTGACATCTAAAATAAGCCTCCACATAATCTGATGTAAGCATGACATGGCTAAATGTCTATGGCCACTGATTTTTGGATGGAAAAGGGGTTGTCTACTCTCACTTCAATAGTGAGATACAACCTCCCACTTTCAGATTGCACTGTAAGAAATTTGACCTCAACAAATTTGGCTCTTGTGCCCAAAAATCTCTCCGGTGAAATATAAATCTCCCAAAAATCACGCTCCTACATATATTAAAAGGCCTAAAGTGACGCAAAGAGTATCCTTATACAGGCTTAACTGATAAGAATGGATACGTGGCATGTATTTAGGTGCAGAGTTTTAATTACCAGATGTGCCAAGTAAACCATGGCGTACACAAGTCTCTATACCAATCTCCAACAGGATCATGTAAGCGATCGCTGATGTAAGATGAGCCGCAAAATGTAGTAGACCAATCACAATTCGCTTGCTGCGCGATACCTTCACCGGAACAAATGACACGGAACAAAGTGCCAGCACCAACGCTCCTGTCACTGACACATAGCTGTGTTCCAGCATATCTAGAAACGCCCGACCCATGGTGGCTCCAAATTCCCACACATGGCCAAACATAGTATCCTCTTGTAATACCTGGTCCAACTCACACTGATGCAAAACACCAGAGTATCATCCTTCAGTTGTTACTACGGCTCTAATTGCAGATTAGACACGTGTCTAACATGTGGGTGCGACTTGAACGTCTAACATGTTGGTTCAACTTGATGCCATATATGCTATGTACAGTACAGTACAGGTTTCCAGTAAAAAGACATTCCAGAAAATGATATCAGGGTTATATAGCACGACTAGTCTCACCTGTGGAAACATTGAAAACACCAGAATGAAGTATACCAAACCACCAATAACGTCAAAACGCCAATTCTTCTTGCGAAACTTCAAGATGTTTCCCCATGCAATCTGTAGAAAAGGTAACCATACAGTCACAAATCCACTCATAAGCTCATGGTAGACAGTCAATATTAATTTTCTCTAACATGAAATTTGCACCTTGCACAATCCGATAATGCACCATATATAGCAACGATTATTATTACTCATGCCATCTCCTAGACAGGCACCTGAATTCATGTGTAAGGTTTACGTACTTGTTCAGATTCTTTGAGGGAAGGATAGGCAAATCTCTTCTCATACACGCCATCCTGGAACTTATTGAAGCCTCCAAATACATGAGTTGGATGAAGGAAAGCACCACCCGAGCCGTTCACAATCAGATGCTCGACTGATGTCGGTGATCCCGACACACGTTGATGTCGCATGTAATTGTGAAGGTCACCTGCAAGGCGAAGGCGGCACCGCCCCTTGAGATGATCCTCAACAAAATGAGAAACGTTTACCCCGGTACCACTGTCCCAATACCAATCTAGCAACCAATTCGGCTCATGGGTCACCAGTATGACTGAATCATTCTCCCCAACCTGATGCACATGCCAAAAGAACAAAATCTGAATAAACTCGCACGTTCCTCAAAGTAATATTGGAGGCATGATGAAACTGAAATCTCTTGCTTATGGAGGCTGCAACATCAATTATATTTAATCACTGGAAGAATCATTCTGCAGTTCTTACTTCTGATGTATAAGCAGTCGTTAAAGAGGACCCATGATGAACGACCAAACGATACACACTGCTTGTCATCATACACATTAAAAGTTTCAATTCTTGCCTACATGTTTAGTATAGAGTGACTCGAACTCACATGGTCTCTGACGATCTCTGTGAAATACTTGAACTGGAAAATGTCAATATCACCATGAAGGGCTTGATCAAGGCCAAAGACCCACCAACCATGTGGCAGACGCAATGCAAAGTAGCTCTTCTGCTGAGGTAACAACCAACCTCCAAGCCAACTCCTATGACATATATACCTCATAAATGTATCAAGCCCATCAAACCAATCTGTACCCAGCCCAAGCAGTTCGAGGTTAACTCAAAACTCAAAAAATAAATAAAGATTCATCAACCGCATCATCCATAAGACACTCTACGTATAAAAGGGTTAAGCAACTTCTACAAAAGTGAACATTGTATTACAAGAAAGTAGGATATGTTCCAATGACCATGCATGTGTCGTAAGGCTTTCCACTGTGTACATTTAATGTTCAGTCTGGTCGACTCTATTTGATGACACAAAATACTACAGCAAGTTAACAGAAACCAGGGATGACACTCTGACATTGTGTTAGGCGAGAGGTGAGTTGAGCAGCTCTTGAAGTTTAGAAGTCATTACCGTGATTGCCAGGTATAGCAAAGCATTGTGGCCCTTCATATTTCTCCAAAGAATCCACACCTTCAGGAAGCTCAGGTTTTGTTACTGCTATATGCTCTGACTTGTACCAGGAAGGCGGCTGCAATGCGTATTCAAAGGGTTGAAACAGGCGTCGTTCATAGGAGTATGTAGACGGATTTGGATAGCTGTCGCATAATTACATTGAAGGCGAAGTGAGAAACTCACAGCGAGTGATATCAATATTTCCTTCTAACAATCTGAATAGTTGTAATGCAAAAACACTAACAGTCAAACGAAGATTTTGAATTCAAGTTCACATCCATTTCTGTTCAACCTTGCTTTTACCTGCAGTAGATTAAATCAACTCCAAAGTTACAAACCTTGCAGGTTCAATTGCAGGAAAGTATTTTTGCAAACAAATACTGAGCGTAAGACTTTTCTTTTGGAGACTACTAATAAATCTACAAGTATTACCACCAAAGAGTCAACTACCGGTAGTAGAGGATCAGGAGCACTTACGCAAGATCTCCACCAATAATAAGCAGACGACCACGCGGTAATTCTGTTTTCCCCATCTTCAGGGAGGGTTGTGCAAGAAGCCGTGCAACACTGTAGGTGGAATTGCCACCATCACCAGTGTCAGCCATGAAATCAAACCAAAGATCTTCCCGCTTGCTCAAATGATCATACAGGAATCCGTCATCCTTATTATGTTGGTTAGCCTGTGTCATTGCTGCCTGCAGTGCACAAATGCATGTCAGGATGGATAGCTCATGCATTCATATAGACAAATCATTTCTGTTGCCCTATCTAGCAGCATGGCTGCATTTTTCCAGACAACATAGTGTGAAGGGCAGATAGGAACCATAGCTCTCAAAATGAATACAATTACTGTTGCATTAGTCTCTGAAACTACTCCCGGCATGAAGATATGGCCCAGACCAAGAACATACCTGCATGGTCCTCATATCAAATCGTCCTAAAAAGAGTGTCAGTGACACGAGAAGATCGAAGGCTGTCTTGAACAGATCTGCAGATGTTCTGACCCCAAAAAACCAGAAGCCCATGTTCACCACGTAAGTCCATTATCTACGAAAAAAAGATCTGAGTAAGCAAGAGGCAGTAGGGTAGGGAGAGCCCCACATACCCTGAATACCAAGGAACCATATCCAGAAAATCAGGTGCAGTAACAGTCATTTTCTGTGGTCCATTCTTGGGCTCCGGTGGATGTGTCAAAGCCCATCTGTTCCAGATTCATTTAAAAAATGTGAGTCGGAGGTTTTCCAAAAATGCAGATCAAGTATGATTTACTAACGAGCAGTTATAATGCTGGACCTGCTAAGCGCTTCAAATAACTAATAGCAAGACCATGAATAAAGTAGTGTATACCCAGTTGAGCGCTCCACCACATAGTTGGCAATGTAAAGTCCTATGAAGGTCGCCCACAGAGAGTAGACAGGGGAGATAATATCCGTAGGCCCCCCGACACATGCATCGTTGCACACTCGCTGCAGCAAAATATCATTCAAGAAATTTAGTCCCGGGGACAGTGATACACAAGTTCAATTTGATGTGTATGCACAAAGTTCTAAAATACGAAAGCATCGCATTGTGATTCACATAATGCCCACAGCATTCCATAGTTCATAAGGCAGCTCTCATTTGCAAAACCTCAGTTGAAACAGAAACTTAGAAAACATAATCGAAAAACTTGGATCACGTCCGGACTCTAGGTAGAATTCTTGTACCAATCCAAAAAAAATTCAGATGCGTAAACATCCATCACTTTTTCCAGCTTTTAACAGTCGGACCACTTAAGAGATATTATGCAATGGTATGGCACATAATAAAATTCGTTGCCCTTATAGAGATTCACTGGAGTGGTACCTCGCCATACAGTGCCCACTTGGAGAAGACAGGGTAATCCGCAGCAGTGCCAACGGGACCCAACCACTCAGTGCACATCTGCTCCTTAGCATGGTGCATATTCGGCAAGCCTGCAAACCACTTGGGCAAATCCTCAAACACGGACCGTTGCCTCTGAAAAATACCAGGTTGTTCCGGAGCCTGGTTTCCGCAATGGCTGTAGAATGCGCAACACGCAATACTCAGCACCTGCATCACAAACACACTTTACATCAATGCCTTCAAAACAAACCTGGGGAGCATTTGCAAAATATCTATTAAGGAGATTGCTCTACATCATCTGGTGATCACCAAAAACGGGGTTCTGAAATCTGCCTGATGAGAGAGATTACACCTTCAAAAGGAGTGCACGCAACAACAGCTAGAGTCGAAATTACGCAAGTTTGAGCTCAAACTTCTCTTCTACTGAGTCGAAATTCTAAACGCTGGCAGTAAACAAATTTCTAGAATGTAAGAGCTGAAGTGATTACTTCAAAAAATGATTAAGTTCAAAACTCTTCTGATTCATAATTTCTTTCCTGTGATGATCCGTTATCTTAAAACACTAGGATTACAATCTGAATGTTACTACATTGAAAACGGGACAATTCATTGAATAGCATTCAGTACAAGAACATGGAATGACGAGAATACCGCACTGTTTTGTAGAATGGTTAAAATTTCGGGTCGTTTTCCTGCAAGTCGAGTTACGAAGCCGAGATACCAGAGTCCCAAAAACCCAATGTGGAAAAGGACAAGAGCCAGCACAGATGACAGAAATAACGTCAAGAAGAGAGAGAGATTCATCCGAATATCGACTCCCATTGACTGGAAGCTTGGCAAATGATACACTGCTGCAATCAGCAGCCACCCCACGTACCTGCAGAAAGGAACAAAATGCAAACACTTAGCTAAGAAACCCTAATTCTGCTTGCTAAGATAATTTCAGTAGCTCTTTCTATCCAGGCAAGCACAATAAAATGATTAAATTAGGTTTGAAGCGCAACCTACCATCGACTAAAATTCGAGTAGCTCGGCTGGATGGTGCTACCGAGAAAAGGCGACGAGAAGAAATAGAAGAACCCCAACAAGAATCCATATATAGACCACCACTTGATGTTGGTGTCCAGCTTTTGCAACACAATGTGGAGATTGTCCGAGAAGATGAAGAAAATGGTGACAGCAATGACCGCCAGAACCGCATGCTGCGAGTGTTCATGGGGGTAAGGGACGTCGTGTTGAAGCATTGTCCGAACAGTGCGCGCCGTCCTCTTCCGCACCCTCTTCATCGTCTTCCCCATTTCTCTATCAACAAATAATCACACACTCAAATTTTCCGCCATAAAACCCCCGCTTCCACGGTCTTCCAAAAGCTCTGTACACTCCAAACCACCACAAAAATCCTATACAATCAACGCCCCTTTTCTACACAAGCAACCTCTGGTCTTCCAATTCCACGAGCCACCGCTTCAAACCTCCACGGAAACCAAAAAGCTACGCGTACAAAGACGGCAGCTGCCACACCACCACAGCACTATGATGAAAAGGCAAAAAAAAAAATTCTCGGTGTCGATGCTTAGCGCTTGCAATTTGTGGGCAAACGGGGGCTGCAAGCAAAGCACACGCTCCCACCAAAGCATTTGAATGCAGGACGACGAAGAGCCTTCGAAAGAGCGCTTTCGCCTTTTCTGCGTGACTTTTTGGTGACTTTTAGTGACGTTCCCACGTCGTGGTAACTTTTTCGGTTGTGGAGTTACTTTTTCCTTGGGTAACGCCAGTGATTGGATGACACGTGGCTTGCTGGGCGGCGAAAGAGTGTAGGGGAAAATTCTGGTTATTTTGGGGAACGTGAGAAGTGTAGCTTGACGGCGTCAGATTGGTTGGGACACGTGGCGGAATCATGTGGTTTCAAATTCTTTTTTTCAGGCTGACGTGGGCTACAAATTTTGGACCTTTCGTTGGGAACAGAGTTAGAACCTATTACAAGCTTTCCTTGAGGCTGGGGATGAACTTTGTCTCTTTATTTTATTTCATGGAATGCTACATAGACTACCTGAGTCAGCATCACCATTTGTAGGCAAAGGCTTGCGCTCCCGTACACTCAATTTTCAGTCCAAAAATTATCAGGCCAAAGCCTCACATAACATTCAGTAAGGTAGGATGTCTTAAAACCACCACCTCCCCCAATCGTGACACGTAGACCTTTCTTGGGGCCACCACAGTTGAGACTCAAAACCACCAATTTCACTATTCAAGTAGACCAATGGCACGCCAAGCATTGCAAAGAAATAATTGGTGGTTTTGGATATCGTTATGAGTGAAAGTTAACTCCTAAACGTCTGAAAATGCCTTTGCAGCAAGTAGAATACAACGTGTATTTCTTGTATTTGGAATGAATCAACACCTTTAACCCCTAACCGCCCAACCATCCATATTTTGGATGATGTACGGATTTGAACTCGGATTTCTCATCGATCATGCACTTTTTTCAATGTGAAATTTTTACTAAAACTTTTATGGGAAGTTAGCTTCGTGCATGTGTGATCCGATTAGAAAGGGGATGATTTGTGAATTTTTTATGCCTCATTTCATGTTGTAGTGTTCCACCCCAAATTTGAAAGATTTTAGTCTAAAAGTGCTCTTGAAAAAGTCAAGTACTAGAAATAAGCAACCAAAAAATCTCCAAAAATCACTACACTTAGAGTATCAAATTTCAACCCATCTCAAAAAAATTCAATATCAGATTGTCAATATCTTAATCGTAATCATATTACAAAAGAGCTCTAAATTTTAAGTTAAAAAATTTATACACAAATATTGGTGATAGCAATCGCAAATCTAACCGTATGGATAGAATCTAAAATGCATAATGTACAACTTTTATTCATTCATCAAATTGAAAATACCCCTCTTAGTTGCATTTTATAATGCATCTTTGAAAAACTGCCAAATCTGAAAAGGATGAGGACGTTTAGGGGTTAATGGGTTTGAGTTCAACAAAGAAGTTGAAATTTAGATCAATGTGGTTCTATTGAGCTATTGAGATCCCAATTTAGAACTTCTTGTTGATAGCATATGCCAATTATACGAAAACGTATCTACTATCCCCATGGGACGTTTAGGGATTAAACTTAGTACCACATGGTGTGAACATGGGGAAACCTAGGGGTTTGATTTGGGTCACAGGTTACTTTTCACTTTGGAATTTTGTATAAAATTGACAAATGCAAATTAGATGTTGCAAATTTTTGCAATCCTCATCAAAACCTATTTTGAATGCGGTCATTTTTTTTTCGCTGCCAAAAATAAGTCAGATTGCTTAAGTTGGTGGTTTTAAGACAATCAACCTTACCCTTCATGCCCACTACATTTCTTTCATTTCTTCACCTTGAGCCTCCATCTTTCTACTTAGCTATTGATGAAGTATTGTTGGGTGTGGAATATTTCACACCACCTATTGTAGAGCCAAAATAGAGATAGTGCATGTTACTGAATGTTATAATAGTAGTTTCAACAAAATGGGTCGGACAACCGTATATTGCCAGCCGCGTATTATTTGCATGGAAAAGACTACCTTTGCAAAACTACAAGAGGCATTGGATTTCATTAGGGGACATCGTCGCACTTTGCTTGCAATATGTATTTCCTCAAACCCTTTGCCCGGTGGGCATTGGCTCATTGTTAAGACGAACAAACACTCTATTCACGCCGGCTTTGAAAGAAGACCGGAGTTTCTATCTATATATCTATCTATTTCCTTGTTTTGTCATCCACCTTTTCAACACAATATAGTCACTTTTGATTATGGAATTTGTTAGGGTTGAAGAGAGACAAATTGTAGGGAAGTTTTTGTCGTGTCCACAATTAGACACATAGATCATGAAGCCTTATTGCACCACGTCGCCATAAACCACGGAGTTCCAAACTTATCAACAAGGCCAATGGGCAAGCCTATCTACATTGCAAGTGTGTACTAATGATCGAGTTGATTACTATGCTGAAATCCGGAGTCACAAGTCTAATCTTTTAGAGGTGCTCTCAGTACGATAGACATATTCATTACCACCTAGAACTCAATTTTGCCCTCATATACTAGAGGTGTACATTCTAAAACAAAAATGTCTACATCTGACGGAATTAAGTGTTGGATAGTACCATTAATCCTTAACGTCGAGAGGGTCTAGGCGGAGTAGCCCGGAAGGCATTTAAATTTTTAGAGGGAAAAAGATTAATTTTTTTTTTTTTTAAAAACTAAAAATGAAAAAACGGCTTTGTTGGCCAGCATTGTTGCGACACTGTATCACTGCAACACTTTTCAAAAAACAACCTCAACTGCCCCAACCTCAACTCTTATTCATTTTGATGACTTTGATTGTTTGCCAATGATTCCACAATCTCCCAAATGAGGTGCAAATTTGAAATTTGAAATTGCTTTTTCAATACCTTTCCATCGCACCAATCCTCCCTTGATTTGGTTGAAAAAAACTACATTTTTTCTCAATTGTTCCTTTCTAAAAAGACCATGGGGTTTTTTTGACATTCATTTTTTTATCCCAAGTCGCTTCGAATATTATTTTTGATTAATCAAGCACGATGTAAGCGGCCACAATAGAAAATCATATGGTACCACAAGATTTCATCTTGTAATTCAAATATCGTGAATAACAATAAAATGTCTCCGATACAACACATTGAATCCGGCCTTAAAATAATTATGGTTAAGCTATTTTTTAAACGCGTCAATCATAAACAATTCAGTATGTGTAATATGTTTGATATACAAAATATAAAAATCTCATAATTGAAACATTTTGTGTATTGAGTTTCAATTTATTCAAAGCACAACCAAACGTGTAAATTACTTGTGTACAAACCTCTATAGAATCCACCACTGATACATAGCATTTTCTCAAGTCAAATCGTGTCGTAGAAGAATTCGAGCTTGGATTCCGAACGCACAACTTGCACAAGCGTTGCTTGCCTAAACAATGTTGTCCATCGACCGCCGTTGAAGCAGTGCAACTCAAGGAAATCATATCATATACAACATAATACAATAAACTAGAGCCTCCGCTATAAGTACACACTATCTTGTTGTGGTGCGTTGCATGTACATACAAAATTCTTTTTCTAGTTGAAACTGAAATAACAATTGAAGTAGACAATTTATTGTATAACATAGAAATTATAAATCAAACTTCAATCCTCTATATATTCAAATTTGGAGCACCATGTTTGAATCATGTGATGAAGCAAGTTCCACCTTAACAAAAGTATAAACTAAAGTTTTGTTTTCTTCTTCAACTCTGAGGAAGAATATTTAAATACAAAAAAAATTCTACCCTCTGCGTAACATGGGCTCTTAGCCACGACTAGTAGCCTCGCAGCAAATCTCAAGTCCCACAATTTGATTCTCAAACTGGCATTTCAAATGCACTAATGCAAGAATTGACACTGTACCCTTTACAAAAAATAGGTAATAGTTCCGTCGACGACGCCGTAATAATCAAGATCTTGTTTCCTCCCAACTTACTCATCGCGAGACTCATGTTTGGAGGATTAGGAGGTGGTGATGGTGTATTGCAACACTCATCGCGCGGATGTTGCTGACAACAAGGGGCAAGTTGAGGTGCCTTACAACAAATGCGAGGACAAAGCCTTCCACTTGGAAATGAAACTTGTTTCATTGCCGATGTCATGAATTAAAAGAAGAAAAAGGCAAGGAAAATTGCCTTAGTCTTCATTTGTGTAGACTTGATATTGTATAGAAGAAAAATAAAATACAGCAATAAGTAGACAAACAAGTGTACTTGAATTGAAGGCCGAGGTTCAAGTATTTATATCATTTCATGTGCAAGCCACTCAACAGGTTACTCATACAAGTTTTACTTCTTTTTTTTCCCCCTTTTACTAGTTTTGTCACCTACTACAGAAGAATGTTAGAAGGGCCCATAATTTTTTCAAATATTATGATATAAAGGTTCACAGATGACTAGCCACAGTGTGCTTCAATATCATGATATGAAGTTTGACAGGTAACTAGCCACAATTTGCTCATATATCATAATATGAAGTTTGACAAGTAACTAGTGCGTGAGTTCAGCGGGTCCATGAGTGTGTTAGTATCGTATTGTGAGACGTCAACTCCCTGGTATGCCTAGCAGTTCATTGAGTCATCAACTTATTATTTAAAGCTCTAATTAAAATCTCATCGCACTAAAAGTATTTTAAACACTTTTGGCATGGACATAAGAACTAAACTTAATTAAAAAAAAATGAATAAAATGACAAGGAAAATGACACCTAGGTAAAAAAACAGGATACTGTGATAAAAAAAAAAAAGTGAATGGAGATGCTCCATGTGAAACAAAGCAAGAATGGTAAAACAACAGTAATGATCTCTCTCTAATCTAGCTAGTTGGGGATACCTCTCTCTCAGTATGGTTCTAGTCACTTCATGTCGCAAAAGCATCCTCCCAATATCATTGTGAGTGTCACCACGTATATGCTTCTATTTCATCAAATCAAATCCCCAGAACAACACCAAAATGACTCTTATGTTGATTTCAAGAGTGTTTAAAACACTTTTAGTTAGATGAGATTTTAGTTAGAGCTTTGAAGAATGATTATTTTTGTAAATAACAAATTTAGTAATAATGATTAACTTAGTAAGTTAATTAACTAACTTAAATAATAATTAGCTAAGTTAAATAATAATTAGCTAAGTTAAATAATAATTAGCTAAGTTAAATAATAATTAACTAAGTTAAATAATAATTAACTAAGTTAAATAATAATTAACTAAGTTAAATAATAATTAACTAAGTTAAATAATAATTAACTAAGTTAAATAATAATTAACTAAGTTAAATAATAATTAACTAAGTTAAATAATAATTAACTAAGTTAAATAATAATTAACTAAGTTAAATAATAATAAACTTATTTAAATAATAATTAACTTAGTTAAATAATAATAAACTTATTTAAATAATAATAAAATTATTTAAATAATAATAAACTTATTTAAATAATAGAATTAATGGTATTAAAATAGAATTAATAGAATTAAAATAATTAAAATAATAGTAATTAACTAAGTTAAATAATAATTAACTTAGTAATAATTAATTTAGTTAGAGCTTAATAATTATTACTAAATTATTTTTTAACTAAATTTATTATTTACTAAATTAATTATTACTAAATTAATTATTACTAAGTCAATTATTATTTAAAGCTTTAACTAAAATCTCATCTAACTAAAAATGTATTAAACACTAGGGCTAAACTTAGTAAAAAAATGAGTCAATGACAAGGAAAATGACACCTAGGGTCAAAAACAGGATACTATGATAGAAAAAAGAAAACAAATGGGGATGGTCAATGTGAAGCAAAGCAAGAATGGTAAAACAAGAGTAATGATCTCTCTCTAACCTAGCTAGTCGGGGATACCTCTCTCTCAGTATGGTTCTAGCTACTTCATGTCGCAAAAGCATCCTCCCAATATCATTGTGAGTGTCACCACGTACATGCTTCCATTTCATCAAATCAAATCCTCGGAACAACTCCCTTCTCTCAAGCTATGCCGCATTTTCAATAACCTGCACTAGAACAGATGCAATCTCGGTGGTTGAACCTGCACACAAATCCAAGTGCAACAAGAATTATAATCAGTTTATTTGTAACAATCAGTTCATCAACAGTTGACGTACCTAACTCTCAAGTCGATACATACCTGCAATACTTATCGTACTGGTTGCGAGGAACACGATCGGAGCCAGTAGAGCGGACACAAACAATATGAGCAGTAGGAAGATGATAGCGATGCGGTGTCCATGAGTCATTGGAGTCACTGAAAAAAAGACCCGGAAGGTTCAAGATTCGGTGCAAGTCCTTATAAATTTTTGTATTTGGAGAAAATTATGATGTTCTCTTCATCATTAGTTTCGATTTCTAAATGGCAATTATCAATAAATTGAAACTCAATACACAAAATGTTTCAATTATGAGATTCTTATATTTTGTATATCAAACATATTACACATATTGAATTGTTTATGATTGACGCGTTTAAAAAATAGTTTAACCAAAATTATTTTAAAGCCAGATACAATATGTTGTATTAGAGACATTTTATTGTGATTCACGAAATTTGAATTACAAGATGAAATCTCATGGTACCATATGATTTTTTTATTGTGGTCGCTCACATCGTACTTGATTAATCAAAAATAATATTAGAAGCGATTTGGGATAAAGTGAACAAAGTATTAACGATGATGCAATTGTAGAATTGACTATATGTACTTATTATGTGTAACTTATGCAAAACACATATTATAACACATTTAGTTTTTGTTCATTACCTTTTAGGCTATTAGGGATTATTACCTTAACATTATTAAAAAATAGAATTATTTAGAGAGTTGTCAGTGAAAGAAAGACAATGGAGATAGAAATTTGTAATACTAAAAATGATTTCACATAAAAGTTAACCCAAAAAGTACTACAAATTCATGATTTTAAAATGTCATTCAATGAACTTATATTTTAAAAATAATTAAGATGGAACCAGAATTTATATCACTAAAATAAGTGCATAACATGTTGGTAAAAAAAATTGAATAATAAAGTCTACAAAAAGTCTATTAATAAAAGCTAAAAAAAACATGAGGTCCAATTTGGGCTTCTTGGTCCTTTAAGGATTAAGCCTCGACCACATGAATGATTATAAGAATTATTTTTCAAGAATATTCTTAGACCTGCTTTATACTTGGAGTTGGATTGACGGCCGGCCTGAGCTCTTCAAATTTCAACCAATAGGATCGTTCAATTCTTTCAAATTCAACCCAAAGTCCTCCTGGGAAATGCCGGCCCCTAGAAATTTTGGATGAAAATATCACCGGAGCGCTCATTTGTCCACAAATTTTTGCCAGAGCATCTATTATACAGCTCGGTTTGTCTCACTGGACCGTTCCGCGCTGGAATCTGGTTGTGCTCAACGGCACGGGTCCCACAACTAAGTGATGTACAAATTCAAAGTGCCTGTCCATCCCCAAAATCCACCACAAATTAGTTTTTCCATTCATCCATATTTTTGTGCTACACAAATTGATTCGATTAGTGTATTCCGTATTAACTCCCATATGTTGTCACCTTCTCAAAAATGCGTGATGTAAGATAGAAGCACCAATAACCAATAACTTAAGCTTTTTAGCCTATGTAGAGTAGTAAAAGGGAGATAGTATTTTTCCTTCATAGGAAAATAGTTGTCATTCATATGAAGGCAGAGACTACACAATTTCTTTTTGGTAATTTTATTCTCAAAAAAATGAAATTTTTACAAATTTTCAAGGTGAAAAGTTAGTCATCACCCTAAACCAATAATTTAGCTATGGGTATTCCAAATCCGTGAATGTATGATTCCACAAATCAACTCAAGTTTCTTTTTGAAATTAATTAATATAAGTAAATCAGTGTAAGAAATTGATTGGTTGACATAAATTTTTATATGAATTTTTATATGGCATTAAATTTAGGTGAGTTTGTTGTCATCTATCATAGATCACTCTAAACATTGGTTTTGAGTGCATTGTTGATTACGAGTGCTTCTACCTTACAAGAAGTAACATGAAGTGACATTTTCAACATAAAATGTCATTAAATAACTTTCTCAACATGAAGTGACATTTTGATTTTGATTTATTTATAGTTACAAACTACTTTGTACCAAGAGTAATTTTTATTTTGCCATGCCTCCTAAGTGATTGTAAAAGTCCGGGTTCAAAAAGCTCCATACGGTAGATGACTAGGATGAAGGAACAACGTGGATGAACGAACAAAGACGATGTGGATGAATAGTGAAGGGGTCAAAGGGATGATGTGGATGAAAGGGTACATCCGCATCGGGAATGGCGGAGGACAGTCATAGCTCGAAACCCTTATTTTTTCTGCTCCGTTTCGGTGAAGGAGCTTCCTCTGTGGTTTTTAATTAGGGTTTCGATAGCGTGATAGCAGGGCGCTTGCATCATTCTGAGTAGGAATTGAGGCAGAGTGTGACGAGAGAATCCTATTGATACCAGTTCTGATAGTCTGCTTTAACGAGCGGCCTCTGATTGAATTCAGGGAAGGTTGACAATAGATTAGGTGTCGCAGCTATGGCGGCTGTGAATACCGTCAAGCAGTCGGTGTCCGGGCGGCTGTCAGGGTTGAAGTTTATGCAGAGGGCGAGAATCAGGGAAGACGAGTTGAAGAAACAAGAAGCGGAAGAAGTTGTTTCGGACGAGAGTCACTGGGTGACACCAGCTGCGGCGTCACGATGTAAGGTGATTGTGGAAGGAGATCCCAAGCCCGGGGCTGTCATAGGCAGAATGTCTTTCCAGAACTGCAATCCAACCGTGGAAAGGATTGTCGAGGAGGTTCAGGCGAGGCGCGAAAGAATCAGGTGCCGTCATAATTTTTCTTTTTGCAAATTCGTTTAATCGTGTCGTGATGCTGGAGAGATTAGCGCTAGCAAAATAAGAACGGAACCTTATCAGCTGTTAGGGTTTCACTTCTTTCTTTTCTAAATTCTCTGACAGTACAACATCGCCGCTCTCGGAACAGGAATGCTGCTAGTGCTTCTAGTGTCAAGGAGGAGAAACCAGTAGTTTCCACACCTAAAGCTAGTGCGAATGGCGTCGAATATGGAAAAGTAGAAGTAGATGATGTTGAAAATATGTCCATGAGAAAGAAGCAGAAGGTGGAGAAGTTGACTGTGACAAAGACAGAGACTACTTATATGAAGGCGAACTCCTTCTCAGCTTTAAGAGGTAAAAACGAGACCGACAGACATCAACAACAACGTGGAAGCAAACAGGTCAATCCTAGAACGGACTGGAGAGCCTTACGGCCACCAGCTCGCTAGACTCCCGAGATTTAAGAGGTGGTAAAAATGAAAATGACAGACATCAACAACATGGAAGCGAGCAGGTTAATTCATTACGGATTGGCGGAATTGACAGCCACCAGGTGGCTAGACTCTTTGCTTGCTTTTCTATACAGAAGTGTGTCCTCCAGCTGGGAACCTGCTGTGACCGACTCGAATTTTTGCACCAGTCGACTTCTCATCAAGGGGTAACGTGAGCTTCCAGGTACACAATCTATATGATGTATCTGTGCTGCCAGTGGTCCTAGGGTGACTTCATAAGGGTGTGTGAAGTTCTTTTAACCTTCATCTTTCACGACGAACTTAATTTCCCTTCTTGCATTTTTGATATACCTTCTCTCCTTTTTATGAGCTTAATTTAGGTTCTAGGTTCTATGACAACATGATTGAGTTTCTCTTTGCATCTATTCCAACTCACATTCAGGAGCTCATACTGTCGGTGGAGAGGATATGATGGTATTTACTGCTCTACAATGGCTTGCTGACGGTGTGTTGGAAGGGCAAGAGGCATGACAAAGTTTGTGGCAGAAAATTTAGCTGCTATCAAAGTTTGTTGATGTGTTGTCAAATATAGACTTCTTTCTATTTCCTCTGACTTCTGTGTTTAAGAACTGGAAGTATGATTTTCCTTTAAGTCAGCTAGATTGCTACGCACCTGGAAAATTCTTGTTTTGCTCTCTGATTACATCATGAAAAATATAAATTTCAGCACATACTTATCTTTTGTTGTATAAAATTGTGTACTGCTGAGATTGAACATTATCATATTCAATTTAGTGCCACACAGCCACAAGTTGTGTGTAATTGTAGCATCCAAGAATTGTTGACCTGAAGGGTGTAAGTAAGAAGTCTGAGTGTTTACCTTTTGACGTTGTAATATCAGAGCCTAGCTGCTCTTTTATCATTAAGAAATATTTAGACGTTTTATCTACTTTACTCCTGGCTCAGTAATTACTAGCATTAATGTGTGAATTTTATCTACTTTCTTATGACATCTTCGACCATTCATTCGTGTTATTGCTGGGGGAAAATGGATAGTGTCTTTGCACCGTAACAGCACTGGGATATATTGGTGCCATGTTGAGTGAAGTTGAAGTATCTTGGATTTTGGAATTGCACATGCATTGAAGTATTTTAGAAGGCCATGGCGTCAGTGAACAAGGCTGTTTGAACTCTCCGGCAATTGATTTTATGAGCTATTGTTAGACATGTGTTAGTTTCAGTCAGTGTATTTAGTTTTGGTGAAGGTTCAGTTGCTTTGGATGCTAACAGCAATAAGGACACACTTTCAGTTTTGGTTACTTTCACATGAGGAGTTGATGCTCAGTCAGTGGCTTGTTTGCGTTTCGTTTTGAGACTGAATCCTAAAATGATTGAAGGTGCTAACTTGACAGTGCGAGTCGCATTTCTCTTGCATGAAGATTATGTGTGTGGCAAGACTTTGCAGGGTTGGGTGCAGGTTTCCATATACAATGTAAGGGAAAGCTGGAGTTAGTTGTGCCTCCTATTGTTCTGCAGGGATGTTGTGCCTTTTTTCCAGATTCTTATTGATTGATTTATAACGGAAAAGAGGCTCAATTTAAGTACACTGCAAATGCCCTTCCAAACTGTTACTGGAAAGCCCAGCCCCATTTGGATCGTCAGCTTGCAAGATGAATGCTCCCCGTCAAACTAATCCAAGGTGGAGATACATGGGCTGGTGAATAGCATAGCAATCTTCAGCACTTACAACATTTCTTCTTCAAACTAATGAGCAAATGCGGTAAAGTATAGGACTTCAGAGCCATACATCCAATGTTTCAACACCTATATCTTGTCTTTCTTTATGGAACATTTGGAACCAGGTAGAGACTGGTTGGGTCTTTCAAATCCATGAGAGAAAGAAATGGGTTTCAATGGACAAAAAAATCCCAGGGAACAGACTTCCACAGTGAAGTGCAGGAGTGGGTGTGAATTAACCCTTAAACGTCTTGGGGATAGTAGGTACATTGCCGTATATTTTACATTTGTTGTAAGTAGAAAGTTCCAAATTAAGATCCCAATAAACCATGTAGACATGAATTTTAACTTCACTTTTGATATGAAACTCATAGGTGTATAACCATTCCAAATACAATGAAATGTAGCCGTATAATATTGGTCCGAATGGCCAATCTGGACCTTTAAGGGTTAAATGAGCATGACATGTTGTCGATTCTCACAAAAAATTCAGCATCCAATACTTGAATGTTGCATATAGTAGAACCTTATCAGTTTTGAAGAAGGGTAGGAAATAAATTTTGTTAGAAAATTAATTTATTCAATTTTTTTTGCTAATTTTTACTTTTAAAGGACGGAGGTTCAGATTTTTCAGGCTCGGTTAGTAAAATGTGGAATGATTTTTGATCTTGAATTTTTGAGATTTTTTGTGGTGATTATGCTCTTTGTGACAAAGATGGGATGGTAATTTGCATACAAAGGTGCTGTATAGATTGAAAGATGCAACCATGCATAAGTGAAAAACCTAACTATGGGAAGCTCTTAAATTTTTGCTTACAAATGAGCTATGTATTTGTTTTTTTTTGTTCAAGAAGATTGCAGAACTAGTCTATGGTGAGTTGGAGAATAATCTAAAGCAAGCCTTTGCGCCACCATGAGACATGGAACTTGTGACCTCTCCAATTCTAAATGAGAGTTCCCGCAAGTTTCGCGAAGCCTAAAGGACTATTCATGAAGGGATCAAGGGACTATTTATGAAGGGACCAAAGGATTATTTATGAATAATGCATGTTAGAAATTAATGATATCGACATGTGAATACATCATAGAAGTTAGAAAACTCTTCTTTTGTTTTCATATAACTCTAATGAGCTAACATTTCATAGATGATTGCCAAATTCATTTTACCAAATTTAACATTGAAATTTACATTTTGGGCCTTTTCAAAAAGACTTAGTTTGAAACTTTAGGAAGGGGGCCAAAAAAAGAAGGTGCAACCAACTTTGTAGTTTAAAATCCCTAATTTCCCAAGAGACCACAATGTAGTGGCCAGTGTATACGGGCAAGCTGCCACATGTCCAATTTCAACATTTTCAAATATACAGCCTTTTTTTTTAATAGTTTTTCATTTAATCTTTCCAATGATGTAATTCATACTTCCAAATGATCATTCATGAAATAATTATAAAATTCAGGAGACATTGCCTTCGTTTACAATTATTTCTAGCTAGCCTTTCTTTAAATTTGTTGTATTCAAATATCATGCTCATATTTTGTAGCTCCCTCACCTTGAATTGTTAGCATCAAATACAAACACTTTTCATCCAGTTTTCATAGAATCTCTTGCTTTCACTAGTAGGGTGCGGATGTTTGAGATCATCTCCACCAATACCAGAAAAATTTAAGAATTAGGATACTTGAGGGTTTGATTTCAGACAACGTGGTGTCGAAATGAGATTTTTTTTTAATTAGATTTTGAAAGGTCCACACTCACTCTAAAAAATATTTATTTATATTGAAACTCACCACAACATAGAATAGGTAGCAGGCCACTTGTTTACTCCTTCAGTGCTACTTACTATACATATTTCAACCAATAGAAAGTCTTCTAATGTGCAAAAAAAAAGTAAGTTATCTTTTAATATGACAACTTACTAATTGTAAAGAAATAAAGTATTGCAGTGAATTTTTTAGAGGGGATGTTGGTCAAGCCTATAAGAACAACCGCAATGCAATAGAACCTATCTACATTTCAAAGTAGATTTCCTTCCATATTTCAAAACAACAAAGATAGAACTCGATACACCCTCGATACACCCTCTATACACCCTCTATACTAGGAGGGTGTATCTAGTATCTTTTTTCAGACAAATAATTACCCTCTGAAAAATGTTTGGTTTTCAAAGACCAAATACTAGTAGAAAAGTGGTTTTTAGGCACCAAGTAATATTGTAAGAATATAGTGCCCAAGGCCAATATGGCACTCCAATATGGACTTTGAATACCATGCTCTGACACTATTCCACGGTGCCCAAAGACTAACCATTCTACTACATTGAAATTATAATTTAGTGTTCAAAGAGAATTGATGTCCTTTACCACAATTCGTTCAAAGGTGAAAATAATTGGGGCTTGGACTACAATACATAAAGAGTTTGCCACTTGTAATTCTCACTTTCGTCCAAAGTACAATGTTCCTGCTATGATGTGACGAGATTAACATAACTTGGCATGCCATGGATTTTATTGTAAAGTTGCCATTCATCATTGTAACATCACATCCATAAGGTTTAGTTGAACTTTTTATAATTTTTGATTTTACAAAGACACTATAGAGTTGTCGAGTGAACAAATAAGAGTTCCACCCAAAATTTTGAAGATTTTAGTCTAAAAGTGCTCTTGGAAAAATCAACTACTAAAAATAAGCAACCGAAAAATCTTAAAAAATCTCTACACTTAGAGTGTTACATTTCAACTCATCCCAACAAATCTCATTATTAAATTGTCAATATCTTCTTTATAATCATATTACAAAAGAGCTCTAAATTTTAAGTTTAAAAATTTATACACAAATATTGGTGACGGCATCTAACCCTATGGATGGAATCTAAAATTCATAGTGTACAACTTTTATTCATTCATTAAGTTGAAAATATCCATCTTAATTGCATTTTATAATGCATCTTTGAAAAACTGCCAAATCTGCAAAGGGTGAGAACGTTTAGAGGTTAAAAGGGTTAAAGACAACTCGAATATCTTCAAAACATTACCCTTGTTGAGAAATTGTATCCCAGACACTAATCACAATTTTACTGAAGTGAACAATCAATACACCAAATACTGATAGTGATTGACAGTGGAAAATTTGACTTGAGTGGGAGAAATGTCGTCGGTTTGGAGAATCACTTTCCAGTCGGTACAACAAATTATTAAAAACAAAAAAAAGACAAAACCAAAGTACCATGGAGTGATTCCGGTATATACTCCTGTAACTTCGGTCATAAAGTTAACGCTTTGCGTAACAAATCCTCCGGACAGTGCCAATTTGTGGGGCTTCTACAAAGTCAACTGGGCCTAAATTAGGTTTTCCTGCCGCTCCGAGCTCCAATTTGGAGAGATGGAAGCACTTCTTAAGTTCTTTAGAGCATATGCACACACATATGCTCTGCGGTAGGATGTCCTAAAACCACCACCTCCTCCAATTATGACCTCCCCTAATTATGACCTCGTCCAATTATGCCATGTAGATCTTTCTTGGGGCCACCACAGTTGAGACCCAAAACCACCAATTTCACTATTCAAGTAAATCAATGGCACTCCAAGCATTGCGAAGAAATAGTTGGTGGTTTTGGGTATCATTAGAGTTAACCGAAAACAGAAGAGGTATTCTGACCCCCTAAAATCGTGGATCCAGAAATCGATGAGGTGTCCGAGTGTAAGGGAAATAAAAAACGAGTTTTGAAGATTCCTGTTCTCCATGCAATTCGGAACTATCAGAGGCACAATAAGGCTTCGTAATCAAGGCTTGATGCGGTAGCAGGGAGGCGTGGGAAAAAAATAGATCCTGTGTCTGACATGGTGGGATAAGGCAGCTATACAAAATTGTTATTTTTAAGTAAAGCAAGAGGAAAGAGGCAACTTGCAAGTAGCTCTCCTCAGCCAACGCAGCTTCTGACATAAAACTCCCCTTAGAATGAGTTTTGCAGACTTTTTGACGGCAAAAGTAGTTCACACTGCTTTCTATTTTGAATTCTTTGGAAACCATGCTAGTTTGTTTGGCTGCCTTAGATACGGGTCAGACTCACCTCACCTAACATGTATTTTCTCTTCTGTTCGGTTAACTCTATTACATAAGAAATGATGGGCTATACTAATTTGGTGCCATTTTGACACCAAAGGCTGCATACACGTGATTTTAGTGTCATTTTGTCTATACTAGGTTAGTATGGAGGTTAGCCCCAAATTATCTTAAATGCATTTCAATGCACCATTATGGCCACATGTTCACATGCCTTGAAGTTCATGATGTATGAGTGAAAGCTAGTACCACATGGTATGGACATGGGGAAACCTAGAGGTTTGATTTGAGTCACATGTTGCTTTCCACTTTGGAATTTTGTATAAAATTGACAAATGCGAATTAGATGTTGTAAATTTTTCCAATCCTCATCAAAACCTATTTCAATTGTGGTCATTTTTTTCCAAATTAAGCACTGCCAAAAATAGGCCAGATTGCTTAAGTTGATGGTTTTAGGACAATCAACCTTAATTTAGAGCCAAGCGCAACAAAGCCGCACGGCATAGGAGGTTGTTGCGAGAGCAAACAAGACAAGGATAGCATGAAGCAGCTTTCAGACGGTAGCCACAAGGATAGTGAAAATATGGTTACCGTGGTTATCAACGTCCTAGCTATATTTATAAATCAAGACAAAAAGGTTACAATGTATGCCTTTTTAAAAGAATCGTAGTTGTACACTACTAGCAAAGGCGTCACTTGTCACTTAGAGTTCATTGTACACACTTGTCCTAAGTGACGAATCGTACTCATCAAATTTTGAGTGCCTGGGCAATGAGAGCGAAGTGGCACCGTTTGACTCACCTACCGAGTGAAAAGCGACGCCTTCTCCTTGTAGTGGCATCTCATTCTTTTGTATTCCACCACAATGTCATGGTGGTAGGCTGTGAAGGGCTTTGCATGTTTAGAGTTGTTTTCTTTTCTTGGGGAACTGAAGAATTGGTCACATTACACCCCAAACCTTTGACAACTCACACTTGGAAACCCATGAATTATAAAGAAATGTGAAAATGATAATCTTTGAACATATCGACAATTTTGAAAATTGATTTATGTGAAATTCGGCAAAAACTAATTGTAATTTCCAAAAATATTACTTTTTAATTATATTTGTCTGAACCTGCTGTACAGCTACGGTAGCCTTACAATGATCAAGACACTCCAAAGAGTTGCTTACCCTACACAGAGAAGTGGCCATTCAAGGAGCCCATGACATACGAAAGACACAGATCACTGTCACCAGCATAACTTGACCAAGCAAATAGTATGCCGAAATGATCAAAGCAATGGAATTCATTCCATGGTATGTTACTTTTTATGATGTAAAATGCTGCAGATAATCACATCCGCAAAAAATAGTACTGGTACAGTGGCACGGAAAATTGCTGGCTATGAGTAGCCAGCTCCGCTTGTATCATACTCGTTAAGCACCCTTCTCAGAATCAACAGGGGTTATTGATTTCGGCCACATGATTCTGTCGTTTGTTGCCAAATCTAGCCCCCAAGCAATTCTGGGCCCCAGAATCTCGTCTCAAAGCACTAACCCCGTCCGAATGATTTCAAGTTTTGTTTCTGAAATCGCCTCCAATCTCGGAACACCCTCCTATCCAACAAGTACCCAAAAAATGATTCTCGAGTCCTCAGACAAGCGCAATGTTAGCTTAGAATAGGGGTGTCACACCTCTCCCTTCCCTTTCTCAATATTCAGAGAATGAGTATGTGGCACTTTCTCTTGAATTGTGGAGGGCCAATTCTCTAAAGATTGAGAAGTTTCATTCTTCTCCTCCAGAGGTGAAGAATGGGCGTGAAGATTGAGAAGCTGTGGAGAAGATTAACAAACCGTGTCCATTCTCATTCTCCACATGGCCTCAAGAGGAGTCAACACCTTCATGGAGAATAGCCACGATTGGTTCCACGATTCTCTCCCAAGGTTCTCAATCTCTAGAGAATCAAAATTCTCGGAAGGGGTGTGACAACCCCTAATGAGGTTGATCAAGAAAATTCAATAATCGTATATACTGACCTAATTTAGCCCCGCCGTGCACTTTAATTTGCTGAGAGATGGAGAAGTCCAGCTTCCAAGTCTTCCATTGTGATGGTGACGAGTTCCTCGGCATTGTGGCAATCCAGGTCTAGTCTCTCGTCCAAATTCTCTCGAGCGTTCACGAGGAGCGGCCACACCAGACCACCGTTAAGTAAGTGCCGTTGCTTCTCTGTGGTTTTACGCTCCAAAAGCTCTGAAATGGCATCCACGGTACAATTCTCTGCTAGTTTGAAGCCATGAACCAAACTGCCCGCCTTCTGCTCTTCCAGTTTCTTGAGCACAATTTGTGCAATCTCCTTGGTGGAGAAGTCGTCGAAGTGGAAGAACCGGTTCACGCGTCGGCAGAAGCCTTCATTGGCGCCCAGGACTCGTTGCATCGGCTCCGAGTACCCGGCGAAGATGACCACCACTTTGCCCGTGTCCATGAACGACATGATCTCCTCCAGCGCTTCAATCCCGTAATCCTTGTCTGTACTGTTTTGCACGGGCATTAATCTGTAGGCTTCGTCCACGAACAGGATTCCGCCTTCCGCCTCCTTGATCTTGATTCTTGTTCTCGGCCCGGTGTGACCTACGAACTCGCCGACCAGGTCTGTTCGTTGCACTTCCACAACCTTGTTCTCTTTCAACACTCCTACCATGTGCAGCAACTCGGCCAGAAGCCTTCCCACCATTGTCTTCCCTGCGGGTTATGACCGTGGGGTTCAGAACACATTTCAAAGGCACTTTAACGATTTCCCAGGTCATGGAAATTTCTGTTGTTGCCATAAGAGGGCATAACAGTCATCATCCAAGATACCATGAGTTTTGCCCTCTTATTCTCTCTTGTACCATGAGTTTTTTTTGTCTAATAGGAATTAGAAATAGAGGAGCTTGGTGGTCTATCATTATTGGGAGTGTAAGAGCTTGATGGTCTTCAAAATCATGAAAAACTTTTCAAACCATTGAGAAAGGAAGCAAAAAAAAAAATCCTTGAGTTCTTCCATACTTAATAAAGGTTCTAATTGAGAGACCACCAAGCTTTCCCATACCTTATAACTATTTGGAGTGCAAAAATAACCTTATATTAAAGCAAAACTCATGGTATCTTATTCAAACTTAAGGTGACTTTAAGGATACCTCTAATATTCATAGAAGACTGTAACACTCCAAAGAAAACAAGGGAGCCGACAGAAACTCTGCATCGCCAGAGATGACAGACACTATTGACTGATAAGCATCATTTCACATCAACGCTGTTACAATATAGTTGAAGTCCTCTGGTTGTTCATGTGCGTGTCACCTCAAGCAAAAGCGAGAACAGAAGGGAGCAATAACTACCTGTTCCTGGGCTTCCAAGGAAAGCCATGTGAGGAGGTCGACGAGCTGGAACGTCGAGACCTAGAGCACGCCGTTTTTCGTTTAACACGGTACCTTTAGCCCATCTTCGGAGCTGCGATTTGAGTCCCTCCAAGCCCACAATAGGCTTCAGTGCCGTCTCCAGCGCTGCAATCATTGTATGAGACTTGCTGCTTTGTTGCTTATCCAGGCTTTTTTGCAACAATTCACGAAGCTTTTCATTGCTCGGACTCTTTGGTAAGTGGCTCAGGGGAGTCTTCGCCTCCTGCAAAGTATCCCTAGTGTTAAATGAAGCCTCCTCAGATGTAAAAGAAACCTCTCTCAGGTACACAGATCTTACCAAGCTCTAGAAGAAGAAAAAAAAAAAAGGAGCATGGCAATCACAAAAGGAGCAGTAAATGGCAAGGTCTTATTACTTTCTACGATATCCTAACTTAGTAAATGTGAGCGATGGGAAGCTCTTCTCATACCTCGTCCTTAGCACAGACGTCAGCGTTCGCTTGCAGAAGCGCTTCCACCGGTGCCATACTGCCACCTCGTACGGAGAACCAGACTGCTAAATGAAGAGCGGTCATGCCGTTCTGTTACACAAAATTGGAGCCATTCAACACTATGTCTAACTTTTTATAATAACCGATATACCACAGAAGGCAACTAAATCTGCACTTGCAGAAACCTAAAAAGAGTAGATAGCTAATTCTTCGAACTCCTAATGAATACAATGCTCACATTAGCCTTGGCTTCCTTGAAAGCGTTGTACGTCAATAGAAGCTTCACTGCTTCTGTGGATCCGTTTTTCGCAGCCAGATGAAGTGGAGTTTCTCCATACTGCATAAAAGAAGCAGAATCGATAGGCATTAGATATATCATCCTGAGCTAAGATCCTAAGTCTTTCCTGCATTTTATAATATGTCATAATATGTCGACAAATACAATTGTTCATTAAAACGTGAAGAAGAAGAAGCAAACAAGTTACCATATTCTTAGCCTCCAACTCAGCCTTTTCTTCTCCTTGCCACTCAAGCAGAAACTTCATTATCTCTACATGATTGTTGGCAGCAGCTTTATGCAATGGCGTTTCTGTCATCTGAATGCGAAGAACTCCATAAATGTCACGAAAAAACATCTCGGAAAACTGGAATTGACCTTAGTGTAGCGTTTCTGCCATAGACCTTAACGGCATTCTTCCACTGTTGCGTTGGAAAAAGAAGGGAAAAAAAAACACTCGGAAAAGTAGACACTGACCTATTTCTACTAATGCACACAAAAAAACGTCCATTCTCAAACAAACTAGACATATAGTAAATTACTCCAACTCGCATATGCCAGCTCGAAAAATAAAATAAAAATAAATTGTCACGGGCAAAGAGGTCGGTAGGCATTTGGAACAGTCAGTGTAGAAATTGAAAAAGACAGGGGATCGACTTACGATCGGATTACGGAGGTTGATGAGCGCGCCATTCTCTCGCAATTTCACCTGGACATTTTTCAAGTCGCCCGAGTATGCGGCATCGTGAATGGAAGCAGGTTTCTTACTGGCTTTCTGTCTGCGCTCGGGTTGTTGCAATTGAGGTGGCGGCTGCTGTTTCTGCTTCTGCAAGTGAGCTTGATACTCATACTCCATCATCTCTTCCATTGCAAACAGAACTGGATCCGAGTTTCCTTGCAAAGATATATATATATATATATATATATGTGCAACCGACCCGATCAAAACCTCGATCAAATCCTTCAAATCTTTCTTTCTCTGCGAGTAATCAGCCAAAGCTACGATGAGCGACCTTGTTCTACTCACACGGAAACAAAGATGCCATCGCTGGTCAATATGCAAACAACGCTCGATTCCCGACCTTCGAAAAAACAAGCAAGCGCGTGCTTGCCAGTGACGACGCATCCGCGGTCAACGGTCCCACAGTAGTACTGCCCCCTGTGACCGTAAATCCTGCGATGCACAGGAATAAGTACATCCCCTGTGACCGTAAATCCTGCGATGCACAGGAATAAGTACATCCCCTGTGACCGGGCTTGTTCCTCGCATTCGGTTTTAGTCTTATACAGTCTTACCCTCCATACAATGACACTCCATACGGTAACATGGTGATATTAGAGCTAATCGAAAACAGAAGAGGAGATTTCAAATTTCTATGGTGTGTTTGAATGCCAATATAATTAATTTTTGACAAACATTGTTTATGATGAATACCGTACCTTCCAAGCAGCTTCGTCTTTAATTAATTCAAAAAAGTCAAGACGAATTTTTTTGGAAATTATGAGTAGATTTTGCCGAATACCATAGTAATTGTTTTTTGGAATAGTCGAAATGTTGAAATATTACCATTTTTCACATATTTTAACATTATTTAGAGTAGGAGAGTGTGAGTTCTAGGGGAAGAAAGAGCTGACCTTGTAATCAAGTTCATTCCAAGTCACTCCCAAATGATATGGGATATGAACTTGCAAGCTCATGTGAATTCTCACCACACCATATTTTCAGTAGACTTTGATGCACAATTGAGCATACCAAATGATCTTATTTTGAAATGTTTTCGACTAAGAAAAGTGAGAAGGACAAGTTGTCTATCACCTCCAAAAAGAAATTTGTAATTTGAAGTTTTTATGCATGATATATAGACAAAATTCAGTAAGGCTATGAAAAACGTGCATGAGTTGAATGAGAAGAACATGTGTTGTGATCAGACTTTTGAGGCTCAATTGTGCATAGTAGAATATCTTATTTTGAGAATTGTTCAACTAAGATTAGTTGCATTTTCACGTAATCTTTCACTTCCAAAAAGAATTTTGTGATTTGATGTATTTTTGCTCAAGTTATTCACATTTTTGTAAAGGAGTTTAACCGGTGATTAAGAAGAACAAGAAGTGAGAGTTCTACATATCCCACATTCATTGTTGGCACTAGTGTCCTGAATTTTGTATAAAGCACAAGACTACACTACACTCAATCATTACCTTGCAAGTGAAGTAATCCATATTGTGGTACTAACTTGCAAGGCCCATTTGGATGAATGATGAAAATACAATATCATGTTTTTTCAAGAAAACGAATTTAACTAATCTATAAAAATAGCAAACGAACATGACTTTTTGAAAAATATTAAATATTCGTTTGAAGCATGACGAAGCTGCTTGGAAGGTACGGTAGTCCCTTAACTTCTAAACGTTCTCAACCTTTTCAGATTTGGCGGTTTTCCAAAGATGCATTATAAAATGCAACAAATTGGGATATTTTCAACTTAATGAATGAATTAAAGTTGTACATTATGAATTTTGGATTCTATCCATACGGATAGATTTGCGATTGCTATCGCCAATATTTGTGAATAAGTTTTCAAACTTAAAATTTAGAGCTCTTTTGTAATAAGATTACAAATAAGATATTGACCATCTAATAATGAAATTCTTTGGGATGGGTTGAAATGTATTACTCTAAGTGTGGTGATTTTTGGAGATTTTTTGGTTGCTTAATTTTAGTAGTTGACTTTTTCAGGAGCACTTTTAGACTAAAATCTTCAAAATTTTGGGTGGAACACTACAACATGGAATGCATAAATTTTCACAAATTATCCCCTTTCTAATTGGATCACACATGCACGAAGCTAACTTCCTATAAAAGTTTTAGTAAAATAAATAAATTATACTGTACAATTTATAGAATTTACTTTCTGTAATGATAGATTCTCACAAGAGGCCATAACTAACAAAACACAAAAATACCAGCCATTAATAAACAACATCACCAACCTAGGATGGAAAGTAGAACCCCTCATAGTCATTACTGCTGGAGCTAGAGGCACAACACACATCCCTTCTACAAAAATAATAGAAAACAAGCTCAAAATTCCTCCAACCTCTATCCAAAATACTCTCAAAAAAATGAATACAATAGCAATTCAATATGCAGCATCAATACTACTACACAAAAGAAAAATAAAAAACAACCAACCTATACCAATAGACCTACATCCCCCCTAACACACATATGCATATATATATATATATATATATATATATATATATATATATATATATTATTTATTTTATTTATTTTTTTTTTATATATATATATATATATTTACATACGCACATAGGCATATACACATGCATAAAACAACCTCGTCCTCCGCTCAGTTCTTTGTGTATTCTTTATTGGTTCTTTAGGTCATTAGTCCCTGTAGTGTCTATTCCCGAAAGGAGTGAGTAGTTTTGTATAATGGTTCTATGTCGTCACACAATGGATCATTTCCATTACGAACAGACACTTCATTCACGCCGACCTCGAAAGAGGTTCAGAGTTCATATCTATCTTTTAGTAAAAAACCCACACTGCAAAAAGTACATGATGGATGAGAAATCGGAGTTCAAATCTGTACATCATACAAAATATACATGGTTGGGCGGTTAGGGGTTAATCCTTTTATGAATAGACCTTTAAGCTTGAAGGAACTTGTAGGAATTCTCCTTTAGCATTGGAGAGGTCATGAGTTCCATACCCCATAGTGTCATAGGGCCTTGATTTAAATTATTCTTCAACTTACTCACCATAGACTAATTTTGCAGTCTTTCGTGAGTTTCGATTAAACAATATACACGTGATAAGTCGTTTTGTGACTAGTTTGTGAGTGCCACCTTGAAGTTAGGGCTTTCCAAAGAACACACTTGTTTTTTTACAAAGTTGTAATTCATCCCATATCCGGAAGCCACAATTGACATGAAAAAGAAATTCAAAACCGTTCCAAAACCAAAAAATTGAAAAGACAACAGAGTTATCCGCAAAGTGCTCTACAGTTGGGTGAGTGGACCACAGTTTGTGAAAAGAGAGGTTGACAGCACAATAAAAGTAGACATGTCAGATGTTGTAAATAAACTAGAGGTCTGAAGTTTCAAGGCACAAAAAACGGTGCTCAAAAACTTCTCAACCTCGGTTTCTATTCTCGTGGATGCTCTTACACATGGGCTTCCTTGGCTTGACACGTATCTACATGGAGTAGGTCTTCCTTGGATCTATTTAACTGAAATAGAAAAACCAGTAACTGACAATCCCACCAAGCAGAGTTCGGGCCAATTTTCGTATCCCAAGGAATTTGCTAAACTAAGGATTTGAACCCCCATGAGTTTGCGGAAAACTCTAACATGTCCATAGATTGATTGGTACAAAGATAACAAGTTCCAAAACTAGCTTACAAAAAATGACTAATTTTGATGAAAATACTTATATCACGGAGGAGTGGTTACAGAAGCTTTCTGTAAAGTTCCAAGTTACTAATAAAGACTAAGACCAATGTTGGGATGAGTATTTGGAGATGGTAAAGACCATAAGCAAATGATTCTTGTCAAATCATTGCTTGAACAAAATTATGATGATTCTACTTAGTACTATTATGTGTGAGAGATGATTCCCTAAACAAAACTTGATCAACAATCACATCAAAACAAGGCTCAAGTTGATGACTTTGGATGTTCTACTCTGCATTTTGTGTGCAAACATACTAGTGGAAATATTAATTGAAATGTAGTGACGATTGTTTAGAGAAACATGAAGAACAATGTTAATTGCTTGGTACTATTTACAATTGAACAAACTATTGTAATCTACATTGCCACAGAACATACTTGATTATATATTTTTCTAAAATTACAAATGTAGAAGTATGTCAAGTCGTTGACCAAGCCAAAATTGCATTGACTTTAGTTCATAAGTAGCCTTGCAAAAATGAAGTCATAGATTTAAGAAACACAAAAATTTCAAAGAATCACCATATTTAAGAGTATCTCATTTCAAACTCATTTCAAAAAAATTTACTCAAAAATTATTAAAATTTTATTTGAAATCGAATTTAGAAGGAATTTTTAATTTTTATTTTCAAATTTTACAATTAAATATTGGTGATAGTATTAGTGAATCGAACCGTATGGATGGAATCTAAACTTCAAAATCTAGAACTTTCATTTGTATATCAATTCCAAAATATTCTTCTAAATAATAGTTTATGATGATTTTTCTCAAATTGTCAATTCCATGAACACCTTGGTACGTTTAAGGGTTAATATTTTAACCCCTAAACGTATCAACCCTTTGAACAAAAGTAGATTCTAGTGTCAAAAGTAGATATTAGCATGGCTTAGATGTACATGACGTGTACATAAGAAGACCATTGCAAATATAAAACCTACTCAACAAATTGATATACTTGTAGTTGGAGGCCTCTTCAATATTATTAATAGTTCCCCATCACAAGAGATTTGGTGGAAAATTTTATAGGCTTTCAAAGGTGACTTGAATGAAAATCATCCAAGGTTGTATGAGAAAGTTACAAGGCTTCGAATCCGTTCATGATCCAATTTCCAGACGCTGGGACGTTTAGAAGTTAATTCATACGAATGCTGATCACAACCACTTACATAACATTCAATAGCCTTCCAAGAGGGTGCCTTTTAGTTTCATCCACCTTTATATATGGAGTGACTACACTAAATAGGTAGATTAGTGTTAGATAATTATAAGATTTGAAAATATTATAGAATTTTACTCTCGACAAAAAAAATTACCAAAGACATTGATTCCAATACTATTGAAAGATCCCCATCTTGACCAATATAGAGGGTAAAAAAAATTGGTCAACAGTAAAAACTTACAACATGTTTATGTAAATTAGTGTATCTAACACTAATCTACCTATTTAGTGTAGTGATTTGTAATTGGATGAACTATTGAATCAAATAAACAATTACAAATCACTATTGAATTGTGATTGAATCAAAATAAATAATAACAAAACACTATTGAGTTGTGAATTAATCAAATGAACAATTGCAAAACAGTGTTGAGTTGTGATTGAGTGAGTGCTTTTGATTACTGCTCACCGTGGTTGATTGCTCTTGCTTGATGTCACGTGCCCCATAGCTACTGATTTGATGTGGAATATCCCACATCATTTCATTGGAGTATGAAATGATGTGGGATATTCCACATCATTCCATCCAGGAGAGGGCAGCAGCCTGTAAGGCTACTGAATGTTATGCAACGGTCCCAGGAAGCAGAGATCATAAACTGAAGATTTCTAAGATTTATAAGCAGAGCCTTGGTTGTAAAGGAAAAAACCTCACCTCAAAAAGTGCTGCACCTGCAAGTCGGAGCATGTCTTTCTTCTCCTGCAACCAGGACAAGTATCCAGAAAAATATGTGGCTGCGGGGGTGAAACGGGACCATGGTAAAACAAATTAACTGTTGCAGGAGTCCGCGGTGCAGCGCCCATTACTGTATATGGAAATCGGGAAAAGATTCTTCCCTTTCCAGATACAGAAACTAGAATTGCGGTGAGGATGCTCTCAAGCGATTTGTGCAGCTCCACAGCAATGCTAGCGGGTCGTCGTGATGTTGGTGGAGCTTCTCGTTTGCAAGCTCCGTTTACATGCGGAAGGTGAGATGAGATCTGATAAACCTCTTTCCTGTTCAATGCAGGTGATCATACTTCCTGCCCTTAGGATGTAGCTGTCATGTGCATTTTTCACTCCAAGTTTAGCCCTTTCGCAATGTTGCAAAATGCCGAACTAGACACGGGATCGGGCATTCTCTTTTAGCACTAGGGTTTCCTGGTCCAATACATCAACGACAGGGACAAATGGGTTTCTATTAGCACTCTTGTCGTTGAGTGTTTCCTATGGATTTGTCGTACATTTGCAGCCTTGGATCCAGCTATTGAGATTGGACTTGTTTGGGAAACTTTTCGCAGAGACAAAGTAGGTCGCCATGGCTGCCTTGAAATTCTCCATTTCACGGTATCAGACGTTATTTCAATTAGCTATCGTCGTTGGAATGCATACCTCCAGCGAGTTGGCGCATGCAAAGTTGGTGAGGGTCGGCGGGGAAGTCGGCTGGACAAATGCCGATCCAGCAACAGGGCTTGTTCCGGATTATGCCGGTTGGGCTGCCTCTCAAACTCTGTCGGTGCAAGATACACTAGGTGAGAATCCTGTAACAGGAATGATCCATATTGCAAACATCGTTAGTACGCCTGCTTCAGTTGTATTTCCAGATTAACAGAGCTCGAAGATGGTCATGGGATATAATTTTTTGAAGACGATGACTTTTGTATCACGAATAGTGAGTCTAAAGCATGTTGTGTTGCTTACAGAGTTCCATTTCACACCCGGTGCTTACGTTCTGTTTCAAGTCGAATCGCAAGCCGCGCTTGATGCCTGCAATTTTACTGGCGGCGTGCCCATTTTTGACCTTACTTCCACGAGTCCTGTTTATGTATGTATGTCCTGTTAACCCCTGATTGTCTAAAACAAAACAAAAAAGTTCACTTTGGAATATAATAGTCAACTATAGCAATTTCAAAAAATATTCCTATTGCTCAAAAATGTCTGAATTGATTTTTTCTTTCTAATGATCACATATTTTGTTACTTTGTTAGATATGGAAGCAGTTACTTTGTGCACTAAGGGACTAATGAGTCTTTACCTCTATTATTATCTGAACTAAAGCAGTGCAATTTTCAGTTTGCAACTACATAGCGAGTTTCATGCTTTTTATCTGCAAATTGAGGACATGAATTTACCTTTGGAAAGTGCTGTGAGAGGTCGTTCTGAATCTGCGCTTCTCTGTGCACCAGGTTACGTTCAAAGCTCCAGGGGTGTACTTCTTAGGGAGTGAGGGGAAGGCGGCCAGCGGAGTTTCACATTGTCAACAAGGCCAACGATTTGCAGTGGCTGTTCATACCTCCGAGGTCCGACGACAACTTGTAGACTCGGCACCTGCTCCGAGCGCCCCTGATGCAAAGAAAAGCAGCAACAGTAATACAGCCATTGCTGGTTAGGGCACAGAACCTTAGAGAGAGAGACTGCCTCATTGTCAAGAGATGGAGGACGTTGCACATGAAAGAATTCTAACTGTTGTTGTTGCGTTCGATCTTGCAGCTGTCGTCTGCGTGCTGATAATTGTCGCCGGAGCAGTTGCTGCATGCTACTGCTATCAACGAAGGAGAAGGAACGGCATGACACTCCGCAATCGCGCGTCCGACACAAATCTGCAGGAGGTGATGACTTCCATCACGCAATCGAATGGACAAGTTACGGTATTCACCTTGAAAGAGCTTGAAAAGGCGTCAGAGAATTTCGGGGAGCACCTGGTCCTGGGTCTTGGCGGATTTGGGACCGTGTACAAGGGCACGTTGCGGAACGGGATGGTGCATGTCGCGATCAAAGTGTCGAACTCTGTCAGCAAGAGTGGCAAGAAACAGCTCATGAATGAGATCTCTATTCTGTCACAAACCAGTCATCCCAACCTGGTGAAGCTCTTCGGGTGCTGCATTGAGACCGAAGTTCCGATTCTTGTGTACGAGTACATTCCCAACGGCAACCTGTTTGAGCACCTGCATAGACTAAGGTTTGGAGTGAACCTGAACTGGGCGAAGCGTCTGCAAATTGCATCCGAGACTGCTGATGCACTGGCCTATCTTCATTTTGCTGCTCAGCCTCCCATTTATCACCGTGATGTGAAGTCAGCAAATATCTTGCTGAGTAACACGTTCTCTGTGAAGGTGGCCGACTTCGGTATATCTCGCTTGACCAACCCTGAGAAAACGCATGTCTCTACAGCCGTGCAGGGCACACCTGGCTATCTGGACCCTGAGTACTTCCACAGCTACCATTTGACAGATAAAAGCGACGTTTACAGCTTTGGTGTGGTATTGCTGGAGCTCATTACATCACAGAAACCGCTGGACTACCAGAGAGGAGAGGAACACAGCTTGGCAGCATATGCTATACCTATGATTAAGCAAGGAAACCTGCATGTGATCGTTGACCCGCAGCTGAAGGAGCAACATGACGAGTTTGTGCAGTCGATGCCGATCATACAGCTCGTCGCAGAGGTTGCCCTGGACTGCTTGGCAGACAAGAGGAAGGATCGTCCTACCATGAGGACGGTTGCTGACGATCTGCAGAGCATCAAGAGCTATGCCAGGCGTAAATATCAAGGAACTACAGTGTGAAGTGCGCAACGCAATGGCATTGATGTGAAATCGGCTGCCAGCATTTCGTGCACGTCACGGTGACGAAGAAAGATGAGGCTTACTACTTGAAGGCATGAGCCTCGAAGATGATGGCACGAATTATGGAGAACAGAATGTACAATCAACCAGTCTACAGCTATAAGTACGACTGCACATAGAAAGACGTTAGCAAGAGACTTGGATTTACACAGGTTGTATGGGTGCTTCTTCAGCGCGGATCGGAGCTCGTCAGAAATTCTTACATCAGGTTATTTAAGTTTCCAGTTGTCCTGCTTTCATTGCTGTTGTGATCATCTCCTTACTTGGGATGAGTTGATCCAGTATTCTTTGTCTTGAATGAAAAGATCTACTTGCGGAGCTACTGATGCAGTTTGAAGCAGTATGATAGTCAAAATAGGTCTAACATTTCTATATGTTCCTGAACCAATGTATTTGCTTGAAGCAAATAAACTGCAGCGGCAATGCGCTTCGTGTCACTCGCAATTCATCCCTGTGAATATGTAGCCCGAGAAACTATTCGATGAGCTTATCGAAGCACCGATGCCACGGATGAAACAGGTGTAAGCTTCAAACCTGGGAGGTTCTATGTATCTAGCGTTTGCAGAGTAGTTTCTTTCGTACACTGCATTTCAATGATGCTGTAGTGACTGAAAATTGAGTTGCAGTGTACTAAAGAAGAATCATGCACAGTAGTTGAAAATTCCAAATTGCATGAATGTGGTGGACTACAATGACTATTACGAAAGAAACTTTTTATAGCCTTTGCTAATCCGACAATTCTCGTAGAATTCTCATAAAGCCACAATCTACAGTTTGACCTAATACCATTCGCTTTTCTGAAAGGAAGACGAACGATTTGTTAAATTTCTGACAGGTTTTCCTCTTGATATGTATGTTACCAGCAGAAGTTTTCAAGAGCTGCAGAATCACCAATGGTACGGTGAGTCCTTGATGCCGTTGTCTTGCTCTGGAAAAGTCTGCTCGAAGTGGGAAAGATCAATAAATCCTCGTACATGTTTAGAGTTACTCTGCGAGGTTTTGTAATCCACCTCTCAATCGAAGCACCAGATGCAACGTCGACTCTTTCTGGATGTTATAATCTGCCAAAGTGCGGCCATCTTCCAATTGCTTGCCAGCAAAGATGAGCCGTTGCTGGTCAGGTGGAATCCCTTCCTTGTCTTGAATCTTCGTCTTCACGTTGTCAATTGTGTCAGAGCTTTCGACCTCCAGTGTAATAGTTTTCCCCGTCAACGTCTTCACAAAGATTTGCATGCCACCTCGCAATCGAAGAACCAAATGCAAAGTAGACTCCTTCTGGATATTGTAATCCGCAAGAGTGCGTCCGTCCTCAAGTTGCTTCCCCGCAAATATAAGCCTCTGTTGATCAGGTGGAATTCCTTCCTTGTCCTGAATCTTCGTCTTAACATTGTCAATCGTATCTGAGCTTTCAACTTCCAAGGTAATTGTCTTCCCTGTCAAGGTTTTCACAAAGATTTGCATACCGCCTCTTAATCGAAGAACCAAATGCAAAGTGGATTCCTTCTGTATGTTATAATCCGCAAGAGTGCGCCCGTCCTCGAGTTGCTTCCCGGCAAAGATGAGCCGCTGCTGATCGGGCGGAATTCCTTCCTTGTCTTGAATCTTGGTCTTAACATTGTCAATCGTATCCGAGCTTTCCACTTCCAAGGTGATTGTCTTCCCTGTCAAGGTTTTCACAAAGATTTGCATACCACCTCTTAAACGAAGAACCAAATGCAACGTCGACTCCTTCTGTATGTTGTAATCCGCTAGGGTTCGGCCATCCTCCAACTGCTTCCCAGCAAATATCAGCCTCTGTTGATCGGGCGGAATTCCTTCCTTGTCTTGAATCTTGGCTTTCACGTTGTCGATGGTGTCGGAGCTTTCCACCTCCAAGGTGATGGTCTTGCCCGTCAAAGTTTTCACAAAGATTTGCATGGTGGCGGGCTCACGGAGCAGGAATCGAATGGAACTTCAAGGAGCCCCGGAATTTGAATGGGAAAACAGATAAGCGGGATGAGAAGAAGAGCAGGTGGGGATTTTGAATGGAAGAAAAGGGCGGGCGCGGAGAGATGCAGGCAGTTCCTATTCATACTCGTGGCGCCTTTCCGGAACTTTGGTCACCATGTCGCTTGGCATCTCCCTCTTGCCACGTCATTCTGCCACGTCAGTTGCTTGAATCGCAACACAGTATTAGTAATTCAAATCTGAAAGAACCACCCTTCATTACCTACATTGTATTTTGCAATAGTGCAAAAGAAAAACCTTGACTCTTGGTACAAAGTAGTTTGTAGCTTAAAAAAATATAAATGTCACTTCATGTTGAGAAAGTTATTGTATGTCATTTTATGTTGAAAATGTCACTTCATGTCACTTCATATTACTTCTTGTGAGGTAGAAGCACTCATAATCGACAATGCACTCAAAACCAACGTTTAAACTGATTTATGATAGTTAACAACAAACTCATTTAAACTTAATGCCATTCATATAAAAATTTATGCCGACCAATCAATTCTTACACTGATTATTTATATTAATTAATTTCAAAAAGAAACCTGGGTTGATTTGTGGAATCATACATTAACGAACTTGGAATACCCGTAGTCTAATTATTGGTTTAGGGTGATGACTAACTTTTCACCTAAAAAATTTGTAAAAATTTCATATTTTTCTAGGAAAAAATTACAAAAAAAAAATTGCATTTTTCATGATTTTTTATTTTACTATGAAGGAAAAATACTATCTACCTTTTACTATTGCGCATAGGCTAGAAAGCTTAAGTTATCCGTTATTGGTACTTCTACCTTACATCACGCATTTTCGAGAAGGTGACATGGGAATTAATACGGAATACAATAATCGAATCAATTTGTGTAGCACAAAATATGGATGAATGGAAAAACTTCTAGCAGAAATTTGTGGATGGATGAGCGCTCCGGTGATGTTTTTCATCCAAAATTTCCAGGGGCCGGCATTTCCCAGAAGGACTGGAGATGCCGTATAAAGATTTTAGACGACACTGAGCTCTGCTGTTCCGGTTTTAGGATTTAGGGTTTGCTTTTGCGCAATTGATCTTGTTGCACAGCGACCTAATTGCAGTGAGAGCCAGGAATTGTGAGTGGAAGGCATCAGACATGCATCTGACGTTGGAATTCGGGTATGCGCAGTCATTCAATTTTGCTGGATGGGGCTGTTCTGTTGCTGTGAATTAGGTTTTTTTGAAAGCTGTGACAATTGGTCAATCTGAGTGCGTTCTGATGGTTAAAATTGAGTACAGAGGCGGTTTGGAGCTTTTATTTGGATCGCAGAAGAAGCATGAAGTTGATGTTGCCCCCCCTGATGGTCTGAAAGAGGTACTGCAATCAATAATTCAATAGAGCAATTCGCTTTTTCGATAATGCAGTGTTTTCGTTCTTTGCAAATTGGAATCGTATTTGGAATGTTAAAGCATTTGAAGGACTAGATAATTTCATCTTCACCTTCCTGTAATGAAAACCTATTGTGATTCATGCTGCTAAACATTTTTTTTTCCAAGGTATCAAGTGGTTAGGGTTTGGTGTCAAGAGCGAATATCACGAACTTTGGTTTTTTTTTTGGTGCCAGGTGACGATGGAGTCGCTTCTTTCTTGGATCAAGGAAAACCTATTGAAGGAAAGGCCAGAGATGTTTATGAAGGAGAATTCTGTGTAAGTACTGTTTGCTGATCCGTGTTATGCCCTCCTGCAATTAGCGAAACTAAGGTTCGAGGTTTAAGTTGACAGGCTCAGTAAAAATTAGTGCTGGAGAGTCAATCGCTCAGTTCGCGAACGTTTCAAAGCACTGTCAGAGGTTTTCAAAAGGTTTGATTAGCAGATTAGGGTTTTGAAATGATTTTCCTTCATGGTGTAGTTGTTGTTCTTGTTCTCTTTTACTTAGTTTTCAAAACTTGGTGGACTGTATGCAGGCGTCCAGGTGTGCTTGTGTTGGTTAATGACAGCGACTGGGAGCTTTGTGGTCGGCTTGAGACGGTGCTGGAAGACAACGATGAAGTCATATTTATTTCCACCTTACATGGCGGCTGATATCACTCCTGCAACTAGAAATTAGAGTTGATCAAATTAGTGTTGTGTCCTAAGTGTCTATTAATCCAATTGGATAGTATGAATTCATTACAAAGTAAGGAGGCTTTCTCGCTGAAATTCCAGTTTTGTACTTCGTAAGGAGAAGGTTTATGCTAACGGCATGTTTTTATGTGCTCAAGAATCTTTCACATGTAGCGGAACAAGTCATGGATAGAAATACTCTTTCCAAGATTCCTATTATGCCACTATTGTATTGTTATATAGATTACCCAATTGATTATAATAGATCTTGGTACAACCATTACGCCACTGTCTTGTTACTATGCAACTTTGTATAACTATTATTACAACTACTATGTCACTGCTTATTTGTAACCATGAGTTGTTATGCTATTTGAAGATACTGTAATATGCCAATGTTGTATTGTAAAATTTGATATAAGTAGGTAGTTTTACTTCATGACAATGTACACTTTGTTGGATTGTACGGCACAGTTTCTGAGAGCAGATGGTTAGCTTTTGTTTCAGCTTAACGGATTGCGTGTTACGAATCAGTGGCTTAATATTTTTACTAAGATGACAAGGTTGTGAGTTTCGTTAATCAATGGAATTTGAGGAATGAAGTGACAGGGTTTCGAGCTTCTGCCAGCTGAAGGCTTACATACATGGTGTGAGATGACATGGAATTTCGATCGTCTTCATACGGGAATGGTGTTCAGATTGACTAGCAGGTATGTAGAATGAAAAGAAAACATAAATAGTTGTGCAATCATGAAGTAGAATTCCTACACTTTGTCAAAAGAAAATTCAACGAATGCTGAAAAATGCTTTGCTCAATGTCATTGATGTACAAAACGCTGTTCAGTTCTCACAGCAAATCTAACAGTTCTCTAAAATGGCAAAAGTGAAAGTCCACTCCACCACCTACTGACCAAAGCAATATTCTCAAAAATGTCTACTTTAACACACTCCTTGTTGCTTGCTGTTGACAGCAGGTATGTACAAACATGGGCGCCTTACAGTCCCAATCTCTTGAACAAGTGCTCGAAAATCTCCTCGCCGGACACCAACTCCTGAGCCACAAACGCAGCAATGGCGATCATGGCGAGACGGCCATTGTTCAGCTCCTTGGTTTGCATGTCCTTCCTCTCCGCAGGGTTCGTGGGGAGCAGACCCAAGGGGTCGAAGCCCAGGTTGCCAGGCTCGTAGTCGTCTCTCAAGGTGTTGAAGTCCTCGGAACGGGGAGTAGCCCAGCCCAAACCCACTCTGTACGCTTCACACAAACCGATGGCGAACAACAGAGGCTCCCAGAACACGGCCCCTCTGGCTTCTACCTGCTGGAAGTGGTAAATGGCAGGACCTGTAATGCAACGACTCACTTACTATCAGCTAATATATTTTTGCCTTTTCATACAGCCAACATTCATGTAATAGTTGCACAGGGAGCTCATAATGGTGCGTTTCCCTTTTAGTCTCACTTTTCCCACTGAGCCTCAAGAGTTGACACTTGTTAAACTTTCCTTTTACAAGTAGGTGAGTCAACATTAAACTGGTGAATAAGCAGCTTTAAGACTCAGTGGGAAAAGTGAGACTCGCAGGGAAATCACACAGGGAATCTCATATGAGACCCTGGTGTTGTAATGTACGACATACACTCAAACGTCTTCATTCTTACCACTTGGGGTGCCAGTTATGAATGTGTTACAGTCAGTTTTGGTGTGCAGGATTTTCTAGAATGTCAGTTTATAATAAAGAAGTTTGAGTGTATTACCAGTGATTTTGCCGTCAAAGTTGTAGAACAGGGCGTAATCCTGGAGCTGCTCTTGGACGATAAAGCCCAGGGACGCAAGCATGGCGACACGGCCATGGGTGATCTCGGACTCCCTCCACCTGTTCAACTCCTTGATGGGGCGGGGGCTGGAGGCAGCGCGAGCCAGCAGATCAGCAGGGTCGAAGATGTTCTCGAAAGGAGCTGACACTCCGGGCATCGTCTTCGCATCTGTAACCAGACGAGTCAGTCAAATTACTTTTTTTCAGTAAAGCTCCCATTCTCTTCTACTTAATATATCGACTGTTAGAACGTCATTAAACCACCAAACTTCACATCCTCTTCTACGTAGTATACCAGCTATTAGAATGTTATTAACTTCACATTCTCTTCTACGTAGTATATCAGCTGTTAGACCCCTTGTCATTGACATTACCAACGGACACGACACTTTATTCACGCCGGTCCCTTGCTCAAAAGGGACCAGAGTTTCTATCTATCTTTCTATCATCTATCAGCTGCTTGCTAAAAAGGACCGGAGTTTCTATCTATCTTTCTATCCATCTATCAGCTGTTAGAATGTCATTAAACAACCAAACTTCACATTCTCTTCTACGTAGTGTATCATGCCATTGAACCACCAAACTTTCACATTCTCTTTTATGTAATGTGTCTTTTATTCTATGTGGTTTATCAACTACTAGGATGAGTCATTGAACTAGTACATTAGACCTGTTAGCATTCTACATTTGTGTGCAGATACGAGCCAAGAGAAGGAGCTTACAATCGAGCACATTGGGAGGGACGACGGCGGGGTCTGGGGCGACCTTGTCAGCCACAGCACTGATGCGCACAACATTGCGTCTTGCTGCTGGGGCAGCAGCTGCGACAGAGGAGAACAGCTTGGCTCCGGAGATGCAGCTCACGGAGGACATGGTGGCCGCCATGGTAAAGACAAGTGGAAAGCTGATCAGACCGAGGCAGTGAAGGAGCGATCTAAGAATGAATACCGGGACTGAGTGTGTCGTTTATATGATGGAACGAGAGAGAGGCAACATTCCGTAGTTCCTGATGTGGCATGACTGCATGAGGCTGATGCAGTCCGAAGCAATTGTGTGATGACAGATGCCTGATCAACCATACCTCAACGGACGCTTTCTCCACCTCCCGTTGCTAGACCCTCATCGTGGCCCTATCCAGGCTGCTCATCTCCCTCTGTGGTACAGATTTAAACTGCGCCAGGGGTGGTGTACCTTCTCCGTGCTCTTGGATTTGTCAATCACATCGCCAATATTGTGAGCCTGGGGAAAAATCTGAAGATTGCATGAAGAACAATTTGAGTTCAGTTACTTTACCTGGGAAAACTCTACGTAATATCTGAGATTGCATGAAGAATTTTTATTTTATTTTTATTTTTAAATTTATTTTTTGACACACACGAATTGCATATTTTTGCAACCTCCGACAAGTTTTTCAATCAAGTAGTAAGACGATTTCACAGCCATTGCATGAAGAAATTTGAGTTCAATTACTTTATCTCGGGAAAAATCTACGTAATATTTGAGATTGCATGAAGAAATTTGAGTTCAATTACCGTACGTGGAGAAAAATCTATGTGAGGGTCATATTCGAACAACACTGTGTAGAAATCTAATTTCCATGTCAGATTTTGAGAGGTCCACGTCACCATGAACCAATCACAAGATGACATGTGGCAATTTTGGACAAAAGGGAATTAATTAATGTCGACGATGTAGGGTATCTGAGATTGCATGAAGAAATTTGAGTTCATTTGAATAATTAAAAAAATTCCCCATCTGGTGCGGATATTCTTTAAAATTTTGGGGATATTCTTGATGGTTTTCTTTTATACCATAGAATTTTTCATTTTTTTGGAAAAAATAGTTTCCTAAAGATTTGGGCTTCTTTTATTATAATTGATTTTTGCTGACGTTGACGGCTAGATACAATACACCTTACCTTCCTCTAAAGTAGACGTACCCATTTGGCACCCAACACTCAATTTGTCTTCATGCACCGGCTGTGAACATTAACCCCTAAAGGCCCTTAAAAGTCAAAATGGCTTTTTGCTATTTCGGGCAGCCTAGATGACGGGTTTAACTTTAGTATTTTGGGTTAAACTTTGGTGTGGGTGTGGTAATACATACATACTATATGTGGTAAAATTTGGGCAGCAAAATTCAAGTTTTAGAATTTTATTATGCAAAATTTTGTTTTCAAGTCCAACTGGGGCAGCAAAAAAAAAAAAAAAAAAATTAGTGTTTTTTTGAATTTTTTTTTGGAAATATGTTTATAATAATACTACTACACACATTTAAAAAAAATCCAAGTTGAAAGTTTTAACAATTTTACATGGGTAGCCTTCAAAATTTACAAGAGCAAGCTTCAAAGTTTTTTGTAAATTTACATTTTTTCTTTCAAAAATTGTCAAAATTTGAGATTTAGGAATTTTTCGATTTTTTTTTTCTAAAATTCACAAACTCATAGATGTAACTTTTCACCGTTCACTTTTTTACTAAACCAAAAACCTTTAACGTTATTCAAGTTTTACCATATTGTGGTTTTTGAACCTTCTTCTGGAAAATAATTTGCATGAAGGCCAAAAAAGCATAATGAGTCTCTAAAATTTTGCATGGAGGTGCCTAACTTAGTTACCTACATGGAAAAAAATATGAGCAAAATGTTTGGGGTAATAATCATCAAGTCCCCCTTTACACCATTTAGACTATGCCTTTTGGGTAAAGCCCAAAAAAGCTTTTGAATCAACTTTGAATGTTATAAACTCACAAATGGTAAAGATCCAACGGTTGAAATTTAACATGGTGTTAGTGCAAGTAGTTGGGTTGAAGATCTTACGGTTGGAAGTACAAAAAAAGTTAAAACATATTGAAACATACATCAACTTCTACAAGGTGCTCAAAAATCGCAGTTTTTGGTTTTGGAGGTCCCAAAACACCTTGGGCCTTTAGGGGTTAATGTTCTAAACTGTTAGTACACCATTAGTAGATGAGGATGGAATTGAGTGTTGGGTGATAATGAATATGTCCGGAGAGTGCACTCTTTTTTGTGTGTGAGGAATTACGTAAGTGCACAATAGGGGGATTAATTGAAACATCAACGTACAAGATATACATACATTAGTTATATTACAATTTGATAAGAAGTAGATATATTCATAGTCCTTTCAGGATGTTGAACATAAATATTTATATGGTAGGGTTTTACAAACTTGATTACATTTAACCCACGGCTAAATGTTGTTGAAACTAGAAACTGGCTTTTTAATGTAGCTCATTGTTCAACTCAAACTCCTAAACAAATGGTTTTCATCCAATCCTTTATGTGAAGGATTTTCATTGGTCATACCACCTCTTCAAATTAAATTCATGTACTAAAAATATAAAGTTGAATCCTTATCTTAATTATAACAAAAAAATTGAGTGTTATGTGTAAAGCATGATTCCGTATTCATAGACCTATGCATTTAGGGTTAAGCTAGGATGGATGAAATATGAATAAAAAAAACTATTGATGTCATTAAATTTCTTAAAAGCCTTCATTTATATTTCAAAGTAGACTTATGATCTTAGTGATCATGTCATAGCAAGTTTAGAATTTGTCATTGCATTAGTTTTTTAATTAAAAAATAAAAATTTGACATTATACATAACAAATGGGGGTTTTTATCAATTCATTTAACCCTTATGTTCTTTGACGACTCAAAATGGAATGCAAAAAAATAGAAACAGTTGTAAAACATGCATAAAGTATCCAAATTGAGTATTTCATAAGCCTAAATTCTTTAAAATTAAGTTGATTTTAAGAATATGTGTTTGAATAAGTGAAAATATTTTTAATTAATTTTATAAAAATTTAAGAAAGTTGTGTAAAGATTAATTATGGATTATAAATTTTAATTGAATTCTATGAAAAGAGATTTCACAAATTCGTCATAAATAATTAGATATATAATTTATTAGCTATAAAATTCCAGTAATTAATAATTAATAATCAATAATCAATAATAATTTTTAAGATTTCAACATGATTGTCTAAAATTGTAATTTAAAAAATATTATTTAGTATTCAGTAAACTTCATCTCTTTTTTTATGGTTCTTGTCCACAATTATTAAAATGATGTTTCTACAAAATAAAAGATCCTAAATCTTGGCAGCTTATGACCATGGTATGAACATTATATTTTTAGAAAATTCTAATTACTTAAAAAAACTAAATTAATTTTTTTTAGTGAATATTCAAAGCTTTTCTTTTACAATTGGTGTATAAATATTCTAAAATATTTTAGGGGTATTCAACTATATAGATGAGATCTACACGTCATGCATCACAACTCTCATATTCTATAAAAATTTATTAAAAGTCATATAAGACACATTTTGTAACACATTTACTTTATGGCAAAAATCCCTAGGAACTTAAGAGTTAACTGTTGTATATTTGTACAATTTCTGTTGATATTTGTGTCACTCTCATTGTCTTGTAGACAACGTTGTGGGACTTTGAACAAAAAAACTCTTAAGATGTATGCTTGTCCTAATATGGGATTAGGTTATATCTCTCTCACCCCACATATCATTATTAGTTACCCACTAATACAAATCTCCATGAGAAATACTGAATATTTATGTTAATTTTCATAAGGATCTTTATTTGTTGTAAGCTATATTTAGGAATAAGAATCGTTGCACAAGAATCAATGCAACGAATTCTAGAATATTGAATATGCCATGTAATTTTTTACTTTAATAAATGATGATAAAAAGTTGGAAGTCCACAACAACCCTGCCTCTAGAATCACATATTTTGAAAATTTTATCTTTCATGCAATGAGAGCAAAAGGGTGAACCCTTGCACGGACTATAGAACCTTATGTTAAAGCAATTTTTGTTCATTTAAACCAAAAAAAATAAACATGAAAACATTATGCGCCATACATAAAATTCAGTAGCCTCCGTGACTGCTGCCTCTCTCCAACATAATGATGTGGAATATCCCACATCATTTCATCCCCCCAATGAAACGATGTGGGATATTCCACATCACATCAGTAGATATGGGACACGTGGCATTAAGCAAGAGCAATCAACCATGGTGAATAGTAATCAAAAGCACTCATTCAATCACAATTCAACAATGTCTTGTAATTGTTTATTTGATTCATTCACAATTCAATAGTGTTTTGTAATTGTTTATTTGATTCAATAGTTCATTCAATTACAAATCACTCGTCACTCCATTTATAAAGGTGAATGAAACTAAAAGGCACCCTCTTGGAAGGCTATTGAATGTTACTCCCTCCGTCCCAAAGTTGTTGTCATGTTTGAAAGTGCTTTTTTAAGTAGGTCAAAAAAATACTTCCTTGTGGCTAATTTTATTTAGGTTGCAATGAACACATGCAATGTTCTTCAATCATTCTAGTGACATAATTCGGAACCTTTTTTAATCATGTTTCTTACAATATGATCAATGAAATCGGCTCAAAGAAATACCAAGCAAACAAGTTGGACAATAACTTTGGGACGGAGGGAGTATGATGTAGGCGGTTTGCACCACCATAGTCCACCCAACTATGGTGGGGGTCCTTGGACTTTGTTGTATGGATACCTCAAAACCCTTTGGGGGGATACCATGTCCGGTATCTTCAAGGCACTAGTGGTTAGCTATATAGTAGCATAGTGTGTCAATAAAATGTTCATCCTCGAAAGGGGGAGAGTAGTATTGTCCCAATTTCCCCTTGTCCGGTGGGCATCGGATCATTGGCATTACGAACGGACACTTCATTCGCGCCGGCCCCTACAGGGACCAGTTTCCATCTAGGCGATTTCCTTCTAGTGGTTACAGGCAACGAATGTGGATGAATGAAAATCATCCGAAACAGTGAGAGGAACGGCCAACTGAAAACCAACTGAAAGATTCACGACTAGGTTCAGTGAATGTAGTTGCCGCGCCATTTCATGAATTTTGGCAGCCATGGCGATGGCGATGGCGATGACAATGGAGGCTGCCGCTGGAACTGCTCACGGCATTGGCACTCTCGGGGCCAACCTCAAGCTCCATAGCGCTTCTACTCAATCCTCACTTTCTCAGGTGCTTGCTTACCATAATTCACCGTTCTTGCTTTCGTGGACTAATCCTTCTGAACGTCGTGAATTCGCATTAGGATCGTCTTTGATGCGCTCGCGAGTTTGATTTTTGAGAAGAAGAGCTACCGGTCCTCTTTGTTTCTTTCTTTTCTTGTTTTTGCTTTTCATTGAATTAGGCGTCACATTTAGAAGCGATCGTATGTCATTTTCTATATGTTGTGAGAGGCGTTCTGTGTATCGTGATAGATATGATAAATTTATTACTGTATGTGAATTCATTCTTCAACGGGCCGTGTTTGATCTGGATGTTAGGAACTCGGTTTGGTTGGAGAGGGCAGGGTTTAGGGGTTTAAGGATGTCCGTAAGAAGAGGCATCGTGAATTCGCATTAGGATTGTTTTTGATGAGCTCGCGAGTTTGATTTTTGAGAAGAAGCGCTACCGGTCCTCTTTGTTTCTCTCTTTTCTTGTTTTTGCTTTTCATTTTCACGATGTTGAATTAGGCGTCACATTTAGAAGCGATCGTATGTCATTTTCTATATGTTGTGAGAGGCGTTCTGTGTATCGTGATAGATATGATAAATTTATTACTATATGCGAATTCATATTTGGGCCGTGGATGTTAGGAACTCGATTTGGTTGGAGAGGGCAGGGTTTAGGGGTTTAAGGATGTCCGTAAGAAGCGGCATGAGAAATTCTGGATTATTAAGTTGAGGATTCTGTTTCTGCAGCCCTCGGTCGGTTGGTCAGCATATGCTTTGAAATCGAGTGTACTCACAAACAGGTTTCGAAAGACTTCATTGGCTGTAGCAACGGGGCCAGTGACTACAAGCACGGGAGATATAGTGGAGGGATCAGACGTCAATGGGAACTATGATCTAATAGCAGGTTGTCTCTGTATTTATTCCTCATGTTTTTTAGTGAATGTAGCTGGATTTGTTTAAAACAGGTCTAGTCATGTGTTTTTGGCAATGCAAGCACACGTGCTGAAATCTAAGCTCTGCGCACAGAATCGGAGCGAGAGCTTCATGTTTCCACTCAGCTTCAGCAGTTAGATAATCCCTTCGATCCATATGGTGCTCTCAGTACTCCTTTGTATCAAACGGCCACTTTCAAACAGGTGCGAAGATCTGTTAGCAATGAAACTTTGTTTTATCGTTTTGCAACTGAATTATTTGTATTTGATCTTTTAGTCTGTATCATTCTGACCGACGATTTTAATGAGGAGATGTTGGCAGCCATCAGCTACAGAAGGTGGGCCATATGACTACACTCGAAGTGGGAATCCTACTCGGGATGCTCTTGAAAGGCAAGCCAGCTCCTTTTCTGGCTATTTTTACGTGTTTATATTTATGCCTGGTTCGTAGGATGAGAAATGTCCTGCTAGTCCAGACAGTTGGACGTTTGCCTCTCGCATATTTTTCACGCTCTAGTATTCTTTTGCAGAACCTTGGCGAAATTGGAAGGTGCGGATCGAGCATTTTGCTTTACGTCAGGAATGGCAGCTCTAGCCACAATTACTCGTCTTGCTGAAGCAGGTCAGTACTAATTCTAAGTTTCTAGAGCTTGGACGGAGCACGTACTCCCCTCGGGCTACACTTCTCAATACCTGCATTGAGGTTGATGCAACAATGTTCTTACTTTTCTTACATCAAGTGTGGTTTTTCTGTCAACAGGTCAAGAAATTGTTGCTGGTGATGATATATATGGTGGAGCTGACCGCCTTCTATCGCAAATATCTCCAAAGTCCGGATTGGTCGTCAAGTGAGTTTAGGTCTTTGACACCTTGATCAGTGAATCATTTGGTCATTGCAATGTAATTATGAGATTGCAATTTTCTTAAGGTTCTGAACTTACAATGTTCATGGAGCAGTTTGTGGCTATGTACCTCTAATTATGTTTATGGCTATCTTTAGCTGGTCATTTCAGTACGATGGAAAGTACAGATAGGAAGTGTATACTACAAATTTCGATTGTATCTCCACTCTAGAACTGGTAATGCATGTACTGTGATCGTATTTGTTTAGTTGGGTAATTGGTTCTATGTTCTTCCACAGGCGAATAGATACTGGTGATTTGGATGCAGTTAGAGCAGCAGTGGGACCTAAAACCAAAATTGTGTGGCTTGAAAGCCCCACAAATCCTCGCCAGATGATTTCTGACATCAGGGAGATAGCTAAAATTGCGCATGAGCACGGTGCACTATTGATTGTGGACAATAGCATAATGTCACCTATTCTTTCGAAACCTTTGAACCTCGGTGCTGGTAATGACTCTGTTGCATTGGGGGCATCCTACCTTAGCTGGATTTGTCGTGGTTTTGTGCAAGTGAAAGGTTCAAGGTCAGGTTCTTGTGAATGAATAATGAAACCTATTGATAGTATCTATTTGTTATGTTTGAAGAACTAATCGTCTCTAACTTCTGCGTTAGCTAAGAATCTATTCAACTGGTATTATGTTTGCTATCACATGACTAATATTTGGAGCATAAAAGCCTGACTAGAATTTAATTTCGAGTTCCATGTGCAGATATAGTTATGCATTCTGCAACGAAGTTCATTGCAGGGCACAGCGATGTAATGGCTGGAGTTCTTGCTGTGAAGGGAGAGAGGTATGCATCGCAAGTTTCTCAAAAACTATCGATTGTCTTAGCATCGTTTGAAATGAACTCGCGATTGGTTGTAGATACTTCTTGTGATACAGATCTTATTTGAGAAATTTAAAGGGCCTTGTTGCTTACGATTGTGAACACAAGATTGAACTCTAGCTTTCACATTTCTTGAAATCTGGACTAAACGTATCAGTGGACTGCAGTCTGGCTAAAGACATCTACTTCCTACAAAACGCTGAAGGAACGGGTCTCTCACCTTTCGATTGCTGGCTTTGTCTTCGTGGCATAAAAACTATGGCCCTTCGAGTTGAGAAACAACAGGTATGATATGTGTACATTGAAATTAAATCTTCAAGATTGTTTTAAGTAGCCAGCATGTATCTCTGTTGCTTTAAGCTGCGTAAATCTGATTTTTTTGTCCAGAAATCTTGTATGTTAGTAAGTTCATCAGAATTGGACCTTTAAGTGTTACTATATATTTTTTATATTAGAAATCTCTTATCAATTTTTTATGCTATTTCGAGTTTTATGGAGACCTCTATACATACTAACAGCTGGTCCTTTGAGTAATGGTAAAAGGTCAATATCACTCTAGGTTTATGATGGCGACTTATGAAACCCTTAGTTTGCCTCTATTTACGCCATTAATCTGGTGTTTACTCTATGACAGGCCAATGCTCAGAAGATTGCCGAGTTTCTGGTAGCACACCCACTTATTACTCGCGTAAATTATGCAGGCCTTCCGAAGCATACTGGCCGAGACCTTCATTATTCGCAGGTAAGTTTATTTGGCCGTCGTTTTCGTGTTTTCGCGATTTACGAGGTCGGATAGTTTACCCGGAATATAATAAGTGCAAGACAAGCTTGTATGCAGTTTAGGAAATCGTCCTTTTCCCGAAGAGCCTCTAGTAAGAAGATATAGGATTGGAGGAAGCTTTAAACCTTGTCAAAACCTGTAATGTATGTCGTCACTTGAAATTGTTCCGGGACAACCTTCAGTATGTAGATCCGAAGGGGTGGTCGATTTGGTTTTCCTTTCACTCAATTACGCGTCACCTAAATATTCTAGGTGCTTGCAAGCACGTCCGGCGTTTAACAAATTTTGGCAGGGCTAAGTGAAATTTGCGAGAATTGTCGGGGTGAAGCTAAACTCAAGGTTGTTTGTTTCTTTGCAGTGTAAGGGGGCAGGCTCCGTTTTCAGTTTCAATACCGGCTCTTTAGCAGTATCTAAGCATGTGGTTGAACAAACCAAATTTTTCAGCATCACCGTGAGCTTTGGTCTCTTCCCTGACCTACTTCTCGACTCCTTGATAATAATGATTAGGCTGTGTACACTCCTATCAAGGCGTGCCTTGACTGGTCAATATATGGAAAATAATTGATGTTCAGATTTAGAACTTCATCTCAGCTAACCATTTTTGAACTTATGGATGTTTCAGGAAGTGTGAAGTCATTGATCAGTCTGCCATGCTTCATGTCACATGCAAGCATTCCTGCCGACGTTCGGGAGGCTCGTGGCCTGACTGAAGACCTCATTCGCGTTTCGGTAACCAACAAACACAGCTTTGGGGAGCAATATTTGTATTGAGATTAATGGCACACTTTCGCGTGCAGAATACTAGTGAAATTTCAAATGCAAGTTTGTCATAATCCTCTTTCTCTAGTGACAATCGCAAGAGTCACAAGCTTCAGTAGTTGAAAAACTAGTGTAGTGGATATGCATGTCCATTTAGACTGGTTTGTATCTCACGATCACTAAGTGGATGATTATGTGCAGGTTGGTATTGAAGATGTGGACGATTTGATTGCTGATCTTGAACAAGCTTTAAGGACAGCTCCTAGATAAAGTGCAGCAGAATGATTTTGGCGTAGAAGTGGGACTTTACATCAGGTTAGACGGGACATTCTGAATGTACACTATTTGCGTAGAAGCAATTTTAATGAGCAAGTCCAATTTTCGACATTGCCTAGCAGTTTACATGTCACTGAATTGGCAAGTGAGTTATGCTTGGGCACATGATGGCCTTTTTTATCTTTTTCTTGTACTCTTGAGTGAAAGAAGTCAACCTTCAGAAGCGTATGAAATCCTTCTACATAAACTCTCTCACCCAACTACAGCCACAGGCTGAGGAATACAGCTCCGAACATATAATAGTAGGTTCAACAACGTGTGTAAATCCTATTGCATTACAGTATGTAAAATATTAAACAGAATTTTATGAAAGGAGGGATGCCCTATTACGACAACAGTCAAAAATTCTGACATGTGCTACTCTTACAGATCAAAAACACTACAGATGAAGGACGCAACACATTCTTCAAACAAGTTGGTTCCCCAACTCAGGTCTTGTACACTCCGCAAATATTCTAATCCAAGTATTACACTCTTCACAAATCCGTTAAAATGCACTGATAATTCACCAATGGAACCACAGACGGCTTACCAGGGCTTCGTGTCCACACCGGCATCCCTGCCTTCGCCAGATTTCAAGCCTTTGGAGTTCAGTAATCTTAAACGTTGGCTATAACAGCACTACGTTATCGGCTACTTTCCTTGGAGGTATCCATTTCTATTGATCTGCTTGTCTGTTACGTGGTGACATAAAGTTATAAGGGAGTGAGGGACCGAAGCTTACACTGAATCCACCTCCTACCTCATTGACTGCACCCACAGGGTAGCATTCTTCGATGTCAAGCCGGAGCACTTGAAGCGGCCTAGTTCCCCATATGGGCCATATGCAGAAGCATTCCAAAAACATGATGTTTATGACTTGGAGAAATGAACCGGGTCTGTGGGGGTTTTTGTGGATGCAGGACCGATGATGAGTTTTGACAAAGATACTATAATTGCTGTGGGCATTTCAGATATCCAAACGTACAGGGACCATTTAAAGATCTTCCTATGGGTAATGCGGAAGGCTCCTTTAGAATGAAAGCAATTCAATGTTCTTTGTGGTGATACTGGTATTCTTTTACATGTCATAGATCGAAAGTAAGTGTTACATGTCACTCTACAACAAAGTTTCTAAAGTCAATTGCATTGTGCTGATCATGGAACAGATATTGCACGAAAGAAAAAGCTAGTTTTCATGAGAAAACCGATTTATTTCGAGAAAATGCCCAATTACAACTCAGATCGGGTACACTCCGCATGCAAAAACTATGCTAATCCAAATATTACACTCTCGCAGGTAAAATACAATGATGGTACATCAAGTAAGGACTGGCCAGAGGCTTAATTCACTTCTTGCCCTGGTCAGCATTTCTGCCTTCACCAGCGGCCTTGAAGGTATTGTAAATGCTTTCAGAGATGCCAGTGTTCTGCTTGTACGTCTGGTCGTCGCCAGGCAAGCTATCCTTCTTTGCAAAGAAGTCACTAACGCGGGCCTCATTCTCGCCTGCCTTGTCGCCCAGTCCTCGTGTTGGGGTGGCAAACGCCTTCTCAATAGGGTTCACTCCCTTCTTCCCATTCTGCTGACCAGTTCCGGGGGCCAAGTCCGCCGCAGCCTGCAATTATAAAACAAATAAACACTAAGTATGCGTACCGGTATTTAAAACATGCCACAAAAATAGTTTCTACTTAATCTGCCATTTGAAAAGGGGAACTGCGTTGTAAGCCCTAACCATTTCATTCTTTCCAATTTCTATTCTAGATAACACTTGCTTTCTTCACCATCAGATTACATAGCATCCTCGTTGAGATTATACTAAATCAAATCTAAAGCCTGGCATTGAGATTTTACTAGGAAACTCAAATCAGAAGACTAGTTACAAAATATATCCTTCCAATGCCATCTTCGCATTGTATATCTCAGGACTTACTATTTTCCGCAACAAAACTCCAGGTTTGAGTCACCTAATGTTAAATTCTTTAAGCATGTTGTAGGTTATATCGTGCACCTTGCAAATGCTCAATATTTGAAGAACAATTATATTTGAAAAGTGAACTAAAAACTACACTCCATACGTTTCGTTTTTTTTTTTTGGTTGGGTTAAAGAAGAGAAAACTAATCTTCAAAAATTGTGCATTTGCATCTCATCGAGGTGACTCGAATCTGGAATCTGGTTAGGGAAAAATATATCCTTTCAATGGATATATTATTTTCCACAATGAGACTCCAGATTAACACTTAACCTTTGGTGAGTTATCTGAGTATGATATATGCTATTAATATAGTGCAGCTAGCTAGCAAATGCTCATTATTTTATTGGAAGGTGAAATAGAAAAACGAGATATGGAAGAACTCGCTTTCTTGGTTGGGTTGAAGGACAAAAATATCGACTCATTGAGCATTTGTGGAGGTAGGAAGTTCAAGCAAGCTTACATCAGCCTTGGCAGCGATGGAGTCACCAATGGTGTCTGCAGCCTCCTCTGCATTAGGGTTCACTTGGCTGATGGCAGGCGGGGCATCGCCAGCACTGGCAGCCTGCCCGGTGGTCTCCATTCCCGTCTTCTGCGCTTCGGCAAACGATTCATCCGCCTTCTTTTTCGCGCCTCCCAAGATCTGCCGTGACTGTAAGGTACAAAAGAAGAATCGTGATTTAGCCCTTAAAGGTCCAAAGATTCACAGTTTTAAAACAACAAATTCAATTGGAAAAATATACTCCCTCTGTCCGGAAATAACTGTCCTAGTTTTTGGTGTGTTTTAACTGAACACTTTTTTTTCCAAAGAACTTGAAAAATGGTCTATCTTTAATAGTAATATGTAGTTTTTGTGTCACTCTCATTGTCCGCCCGTTTGAAGTGAGCAGGGCTCACGATTGAAGTATAAAACATAGGATAAATATTGCAAAGAAGAAAATGCAAAAAACTAGGACAATTATTTTTGGACCAAATTTTATATCAATAGAACTAGTGAAGATCATTGCATGTGTTGGTAAAAAACAAAGAAACTCAAACAAGAGGAAGTCCACATAAGACTACTCAAAACTGTTGAAAAAAATTACGGTGGCCAGAATTGTCGCTTAGGGGTTAGCAATTTCAATTAGAAGATTCACTTGTGATGTTTGAAAATCTGGTCAAGTGCTTACGGCTTCGCCAGCAGCGTTGTCCGGGAACTTGAGGAATGCATTGTCCTCCTTCGCTTGCACGGGGGACGCACTGAGCACCAGGGAAATCGCAGCCGCAGCCGCAGCATTCTTGGCTACATTCCACACCTGGCTCTCCTGCACATTACTCACGACAGTAATCAGAAAACCCATCCTGATCGATAACCACTAGAAGGAAATGTGTCGTTTTTCACCTATTATGAATGAAAAAGAAATGAAACGGCGCCAGACACGGGCTGTGTTAGTGCTAATGAGTAGTTTTGGTCACAAGAAAACAGAAATGTAAGTATAATATTCTGGTACTACCGTAGTAGGAAGGCAGGGTCGGCACTTTCATGTCGAATAATTAATTAAAGTTTGAAAAGTAGGGGTCGGCACTTTCAAAAATAATTATTAAAAATTCGGCTATTAATAAGTAACATTGAATTTTACTAGCGGCTACACGTTTTCCTTTGTTTTTTGTCTACAGTTTTTGTTGACTTCATTTTTGTTGATTTCGACAAAATACTTGATAAATTTATTTATTTTTTCGGCATTTTTTTGGGGAATTATTTTCTGCCGACCCTGCCTTCCTGGTACGGTATTCACTGTTTCCACAAAATTAGGAATGAAAAACGACAGGTTTGCTACTAGTGAATATCAAGCTTGTTGCAGATTGCATGTACAACATGTCATACATTAGTAGTCTCATTTTGAGGAGTACACTATGAGGAGTTGAGAATTGAAAGAGATAAAGAGTTCTCTACAAAGATTTGGAATACACTATGAACATTACGGGTTGTAACTGTTCATTTGCACAGCTATGTCCTTATTTCCTGGAGTAGGCTGAAAGGAGAGCATCCTGTACCTGCTGGGAGGCAGAGGCTCGTGGAACGACAGTGGAGCGTGCGGTCTGGGTCTTGTGATGTCCCATGAGAACAGTGGAAGGAGATTGCCGGATCATGGAGCTTTCCAGAGACTGAGTGCGCAAACCAGCAGGCACAGCGGCAAGTGTGGCGACGGAACTCATGGATGCCATAGTGGAAAAATTACAGATACGTACACAAAAGAATGCAAGGACTGATCGAGCTAGCTAGAAACTGTACGTAGAGATTGAACAATTGAATGTATGAGTCGGTTGTATCGCAGAGTGAGTGAGGCGTGATGAGAGTTTTATATGTGAGGTGATGGAGTGCAAGCCGATAGATGGATGTGCGGGCGAGCGGAGTGGGAGTTTCGGGGTGCGGCGCGTGGAAAGGGGGCGAGGGCGGAGAAGCCAAGTGGGAAGACAGAAGACGCGCTGCGTTGCATGGCTGCGACGCAAGCTGCCAAGTATGTCAGTCAGCCAGCGCCCATGAGGCTTTTTCATTCATTTGTTCATTCATTCATTCATCCCCGGCCTCAGTTTCTTTTCAATTTAGTCATAGTTTGTTTCTGTACGTGATTTGTGATTAACCCCTAAAGGACCAAGGATTCATGGTTTTAAAATGACGAGCAAATTTTATATCACTAGAATCAGTGAAGAATATCACATATGTTGAATTAAAAATAAAAATAAAATTAACAAAAAGGAATCTACATAAAACCGACTCAAAATCACTAAAAAAACAGGAACCACCTGGTGGCCTTATGGTCCTTTAGGGGTTAAGGTAACTATACCTTAAAGCGTTCACCTTACCAACTGAGCCTATTCACACACGTAAACTAGAAAATATTTTCAGTGGGTCTTATTAGCAAGTTCAAGAGGATCCCAACGCACTTTAGCATGCATTATTTGGACACCGTGTGAATAAGTTATGCATTTCCAAAGTGCTGACTATAGGCTGACCCTAAAGCAACCTTAAACTCTAATGTTTAGATTGTGCACATTCTCATCAACAGTAGGGTGTTAAGAATCTACTTATTATGGAAGATTGAGCTAAAGACGCTTTAAAAAAATGGTCGCTTTTAGATATAGTTACTTTATAGGGTTTGTCTTCGAAAGAAGTCATTTACCCCTAAATGTCTCAATGTTCAGAAACTGGATTACGAACAGATTAAAAGCCTTGTAAGTTTCTCATACAATCTCGGATGACTTTCATCCAAGTCATATTTGTAAGCCTATTAGGTTCTCTACCAATTAAAGTAAATCTCTTGTGATGTTGAGATGTTGATATATAATACCTCCAAATGCAAATATGTCAAATTTGTTGGATAGATTTCATGTTTGCAATGGACCTCTCATGTACACCTCATGTACATCTGAGCCATGCTAATACCTACTATTAAGGTTAGCATCTACTTCTGTTTAAAGGGTCGGAACGTTTAGGGGTTAAGGGTAGCAAGTACCACCTTGGCCTTGATGATTAAACTAGCAGCCCTTCTCCCAACAAACCCTCTATTCATGTTGGCCCTTTGGGTCAAAGTTTCTCTCTTTCTATCAGGTACAATGTCCTCATTTTTAGGCAGCCTAGGAAGTTAGAAATGATTAGGGGTGTCATAGTTCAAGATTTTCATGTACTACTTTCTAAATCCAGGCAAATAATCATGTGCAAAAGTAGTAACTCCAATCATGTGAATTGAGTCTCGTTTCTAAATTTCCTCCTCTTGCAATTTGCGGGACAAAAATTGCAAATTCTAACACTTTTTGACTTTTGCCAAAAAAATTGAAAAACACTCATCATTACATATACATGTACATATACATACATACATATGTATATATATATGTGTATATATATAAATATAAGTCTATGTATGTGTATATATGCATATATATAATACCGATTTAGGAATTTTTTGCACTTGGAGGTATGACAATGCACTTGTCGCCCGTCGAACAGAAGTGTACCGTTTTTGAAGTTGCAGGAGGTATAATTTTAATTGGTACTCATGGTTTTAGGGTTGGGAATTAACAAAGTGTTAAAGTGAGAATTTCGAGGTTTCAACTTACTCCAATCATGAAAATTTGGTCACTCATGCATTGAATGTTAAGCTGGTACTTTATTTATTATATAATAATGTATTAAAGGGATAGTAAAAATAGATACAAAGTTCTGTGCATTTTCTACCAAAACAATAAGTCATTCAAAGCACCTATGCACAATCAACCAAGTGCGACATGTTGTGCTATACTATATGGCTAGTTTCTACTACGTAATACAGCTTACAGTACTATGTGTCTCATACGATGTACTAAACCTATTAGTATGCATGTAGATCATTCTGTAAAGGTTCGTAGTTCATTTCTTCCAATTGTAGTGCAATATACTTCACCAAATGCGGTTTTGCCTATCTTCGTCTCCGTCAACTGTCGCGATGCACTCGTACATTGTTCTCTTGTACAAGCCCACCCCTTGTTCTTACCGACATGTTTTCCCATCAGAATATAGCCGCGCCTTTGACAACCCATCCATATCTCTCACCAGATGCCTCCTAAAATGCTTCCATGCAATTCGTATACCTCATTCTACTAGACCCATGCTCGTTCTGCATTCTCCGTCCTCTAATGGGCAAATACCATACAACCTTCATCTTCACAACCCATTTTCTTCGTTCAAACTCCAACACCTTCCCCACATAGAACAATGAATTTAGTGTATGTGACAATGACACAGTGGTCCCAAAATTCTTGAAATACAAATGGCATTCCCTAATCACTTAAAAAAAAGGATCAAAATGAAGATAATGTTTGGGTTTAATTTTCACAAATGTGCTCCTCTACTCTTAGTAACCGACAATAGCCTTTAAACGAGTGTTTAAATCAATTTGGGCATAATTTTGGAATTAATTTTGTTGCTGAACACCAACTCATGGTTCCTAGGTTGGTTGGTGAAAGACATTTTTATTACATTTATATAGTTTGGGTTCGATTCCTGTTCAGTCTGTCTGAATAGTAATGTGATATACAACACGCAATTCGCTATTTATGCACTTGGTCAAGTGCGTTCATTTCATGAGCAAATCTTGCTTAAAATTTTTTGTGTAAAAATTTCTCTAAAAAACAACCATTTTTGTCGTTCTACAATTACTTTCATTGTAAACAAACAATTATTTAATTTAATTTTTATTCTTATCTTTATCTTTTATCTTTATCTTTTATTTTATTTTTTCTTTTATCTTTTCTTTATCTTGTTTCATTTATCTTATTTCTTTCTTGTCTTCAATTTATTTTCCTTCTTGTCTTCCTTCTTGTCTTCTTCTTTTTCTTCTATTTTTTTTCATTCCTCTTGTGGCAGCCGCAAATCCTTCGCCCGCACCAAAGACAAAAAAAGAAAAAAAAACCTTTTTTTTTTTTTTTTTTTTTTTTTTTTTTTTTTGGAGTTCGTCTTCTTTTTTGTTTGGGGCTCATGAACCCTGAAAATAGAAATTTAAAAAAATAAAAATTTAGGGTTCAGCCGCCGGCGGCTGAACCCTAAATGGCGGAGGATGCAAAAAAAAAAAAAAAAAAAAAAAAAAAAAAAAAAAAAAAAAAAAAAAGTTTTTTTTTTTCTATTTTTAGTCTGCTGTGGGCTAGAGGGTGCGCGGCCGTGCACCCTCAGCCTCATTTTCTCCACTCCTCCTCTCCTCTCCCTCTTCTTCTCTCTCCCTCTTCTTCTCTCTCCCCTATATATACGAGGAGAGGGGAGAGGGGAGAGAGAAGAAGAGGGAGAGATGGAGAGAGGGAGAGGAGGAGAGGAGGAGAGGAGAAAATGAGGCAAAGGGTGCGTGGCCGCGCACCCTCTAGCCCACAGCAGACTAAAAATAGAAAAAAAAAAACTTTTTTTTTTTTTTTTTTTTGCATCCTCCGCCGTTTAGGGTTCAGCCGCCGGCGGCTGAACCCTAAATTTATTTATTTTTTAATTTCTATTTTCAGGGTTCATGAGCCCCAAACAAAAAAGAAGACGAACTCCAAAAAAAAAAAAAAAAAAAAAAAAAAAAAAAAAAGGTTTTTTTTTTTTTTTTTTTTTTTTTTTTTTTTTTTTTTTTTTTTTTTTTTTGTCTTTGGTGCGGGCGAAGGATTTGCGGCTGCCACAAGAGGAATGAAAAAATATAGAAGAAAAAGAAGAAGACAAGAAGGAAGACAAGAAGGAAAATAAATTGAAGACAAGAAAGAAATAAGATAAATGAAACAAGATAAAGAAAAGATAAAAGAAAAAATAAAATAAAAGATAAAGATAAAAGATAATGATAAAGATAAAAATTAAATTAAATAATTTTTTGTTTACAATGAAAGTAATTGTAGAACGACAAAAATGGTTGTTTTTTAGAGAAATTTTTACGACAATATTTTTAATGCTTCCGGGGACCAAGTGCATGATTATATGGCCAAGTGCGTAAATAGCGAATTGCGTGTTATACATGATTTGGTGCTGCTAGTGAGTTATCATAGGTAAGAAAGTTGTACAAACCAACCGGCCCAGTCCCAACTTCCTGAGACAAGTGCTTACGTTGAGCTAATAAAAAAAATACAAAAAATAATTAGTAATGGTCTTAACCACTAGCCCTTTTCTTGTGATGTATAGCGACGTGTCATTCATATGTTGTTTTCACCTCAAATCATTTGATCTTAATTTTAATTACATGTAATCATTCCGTCGACGAGGAACTCGGAGAGGGTTTTACCCTAGAAATATATGAAGGAAAATCGTCAGCGTCGTCGTTGTCGTCGTTGTGGTGGTGACCGTCGTCGTCATGTCCTTTGGTATTATTGGTCCTATATGGTCGTGAAAAGAAAGAAGAGGTTGAAGTTGGAGTTGGAAAGTTGAAAGGTTGTTTGAAAGGATATATAGATGGCTATTCAAAAGGTTATTGCAAAAGTTATTTCAAACAATATTTAAAAATCAATTGACATATTTTAAAAACAAAAGCAAAGATCGACTTCATTCATTTTTTGTGTAAATTTTATTTTATTTCATTTTTATATGAACACCTTTCATTTCTTACTTGTTAGTTTTGATTTTTTTGGAATTTTTTCACAAAGTGATCTTCAAGCAATTTTCAAATTTACACACTGCAAACCATCATCCAAAAAACGAGTAACTTTGTTTTTAACTTTACTTTAATTTCGTTGACGAGGTACTCGGAGAGGGTTTTTACCCAAGAAATTACAAAGGGAATCGGAAGGCGTGGTCGTGGTCGTGGTCGTCGTCAACCTAGCCTTGCTTGCAACTTCCTAAATATACATCTAAATATACATTTATTTATTTACTTCCTAAAAGTGAGAAATTCAAGAGTGTATCTCAGTCACCCTTCATACTTCTCTGGCGAGTGCCGCAATAGACACTTCATTGTGAAATATTTTAATTTATATTCAAATTAAAAAATATGGAGTTTGTACCAAAGGACATGATAGAGTTCTGATTTTCGTCGACGGTTGTGCGTCATCAAGAATTTCGGACCCCACTGATTCTGCACTGATTCAGTGCGATTTCCGATATTTCAAGGGTTCGTACGATTTTCGCACTGATTCCGCATCGTTGCGTCATTCATCGCAACTACACTGATATGACACGATGTTCGTACAAGCGGATATACTACTGATTCGACACGATTGATACATCCATTGAAAACGTATGAATTCAACACTGTTTATAGTCGTCAAATGTCGTGTTTTAATCGTCTTTAAAACTACACTGATTCAGTGCGTTTTTCGTGCGACATCATCTTTTCCATATCTAGGTTTTATTTTCTTTTTATATCTAAATTTGATCAAAATAATATTATTAAAAAATATAAAATAAAATAAAATAATAGAAAATATAAAATAATTACTTTCCTCGCTACCCACTTCAATTACACGGAAATTGCCCACACATGCGGTGGGGCCCACCAATAGCTTGGGCTTCCCAAGCTCTATCGCCAACGGTGAGATTTGAACTCTCAACCTTCCGGTTGCCAATCAAGTTCCCAACCACCAAACCACCTCAAACTCTTCATGCATAGAATGGAACTCTTTTGGTAATTATCGAACTTCTTTTTTCAGCGGACTTTGAATGTTTTTAACTATGTGAAAAAAACTTTTTTTCCAATTTTTTTTTTGCACTAGATTATGCAGGACGTTTTCTATATCTAGGATTTTTTTCATAATTTTTTGAATTTATTTATTTTTTGCCAAAATCGTGATGGCAGATCAGGGATTCAGGGCTGTGAGCTGTTTTTTTTTTTCAGCGGACTTTGAATGTTTTTAACTATGTGAAAAAAACTTTTTTTCCAATTTTTTTCTTTGCACTAGATTATGCAGGACGTTTTCTATATCTAGGATTTTTTTCATAATATTTTGAATTTATTTATTTTTTGCCAAAATCGTGGTGGTTGTGAGCTATTTTTTTTTGCTCCTATGATGAAAAGTACAATGATAACCAATAATTCCAAATTTGAATTCTAAAAATATAAAATGTTATTTCTTTGAAATTTTAATGTGTATTGCTTCTAAACTCTATAAATGTAGATCTAAAAATGTTTTGGGAAATTAAACCGGAAGTATAATTTAAAGAAGATTCTTGGAATATTCCAACATATTCCAAAATAATATAAAATATTTTGAAAGATTCCAAAAGATTCCAAAAGATTCCAAAAAATATATTAAAATATTGTACACGGATGTCGTACGAAAATAATTTGCATTATAATAGATACTGAAATCGCACGAATATAATAAATGGCATTAATATGATACGTATACGATACTGAATTCGCATTAACTAAAACCGCACGTTATCCGTGTCTTATCAGCCATGTGATGTAAATACACGATTAACGCACGGATTCCGTCAAGCACGACTTTCGTGCGGAAACAACATTTTTTTGATAATCATTGAAAAGACACTGCATCGACACTCTAGTAATGCATGTCACTTCCGTACCGTAACGACACTTCTAAATGCACGTATGACGTGCGGAATCAGTGTTTAACGATAAACGCACTGAATCAGTGCAGAATCAGTGGGGTCGGAAATTCCTGATGGTAGCATTGCGTAGCCCTAGTTTACAATCACTTTTTGAACATTGGATTTGGATTGAACAAATACACATCGACTGCTAAATTTAGCATAGTTAGTCTTAAGAACTCTGATTTCTCATAAATTTCTTTAATCCAAAAGACAAACTCTACGTTAAGGCCTATAGAGGTTAAGGGCAACCAAATTTCATGTTGGGTGTCAAATAATTTATCTTTAAAGCTGCTAAATATAGCATAACATACCCTATATGATGAAATTTGATGTAAATTTCCGCAATTTCAAAGAAATGCAACACGTTAGGGTCCTCAAAGACACCCAAATTTGATGTCGGGATTCAAGATTTATAGACAAAAGTTGTTAAATTTAGTCAATTTTCCATACATTTTCAAACTTGATGTAAATTTCTGCATTTTGAAAGACAAACACTATGTAAGGATCTTTAGAGGGTAGGAGCACCTAAATTTGATGTTGGTTCTGAGATTTATAGACAAAAGCTGTTAAATTTAGTAGATTTTGCCACACATGTTCAAGTGTGATGTAGATTTTTACATTTCAAAAAACAAACACCATGTTACCGCCCTTAGAAGTTAGGGGCACCCTAATTTCATGTTGGATTCCAAACTTTATAATTAAAAGAAACTAAATTTAGCATTTTTTGCAATACACACACGAATTTATTGCGGATTTATGTGATTTGAAAGCAATACAAAACATTATGGTCTTTAGAGATTATTGGCCTTGAAATTTCATCTCGGGTTTTTTTATTATAAAAGTGATTTGATAAATGTAGTTTTTTAGTTAAAGAAGTCCAAATTTTACTCAAATTTGTTCAATTGACATTGACAGATCATCGTATGACGCTTGGAGTTGATGGATTAGACCATGACTTTAAGGGAATGAATTATCATCGTTTGGAAGAAAATAATTACACATATGAGTATGTACAGATCGAGAAAGTATTCTAGGGAGAACCCTTTGATGTAGTAAGATAGTGCAAATATTATTTACTTTAAAGTGTGTGCCTTCATTTTTATATGAAAAGAAGCGTTTTGTTTTGATTTTCTATCAGAGGGTAATAAAACAATATTGCATATTGTATATTTTATTTATTTTTTAATTCATAGCAAATTCGATATGAATGATGTGTTGCTGCTATTTAAAAATTAAAAATATATGAAATTAGAAGGGAGTAAAATTTCAAAAAAGTGAATTTTTTTATCAATTAAATAATATACTTAATTTTTTTATCAGTAGCATGGGTAGTTAGTTTATTAATTATTTCCTTTTTCTTTTATAACTTGTATAAAGAAAAAGCTTCATTTTCGATATGATATTTAATTAATGTAACCAAAAATTTCTTATTTTTATTGATATAAAAGGTAATTTTTGGCTTTTAATAAAATAAATATATTTTTTCATCAATTTTTGTCAGGTATCGTTTTGTGATTTTTTTAGGCATTTAAACACCAAAAAGCACAAAAAAATAGCGTGCACCAAGTCTAAAGAAAAAATTGAAGAAAAAATGGATGAAGATGCCAGATTGTTCTAAGTTTTAAAATAATTCATATGAAATTGCCAATTTTAAATGAAACTCATCCAAATATGTGGATGAAGAGATTGTTGTATTCAAAATATAAATGAATACGAAAAATATTTGGCTGCATTATTTTATTTAATGTTGCCACATTAGTACTTCTCCCAAAACCCAAAAAAAATTCCTTAGTGTCATTCCTACCTTGAATGACAACCCACTTGAATTCCATGTAGAATTATATAATACATAAAGTTTTAGAAAACTAAGATAAAAGACACTATACAATGTTTTTTAAGAAGGGATGTTTAGAAGGACCTGGTTGTATATGTCACATACTTAAGTCCTAATTTGTTCAAAGGATGTAACATTTTGTTAGAAAAACCCCGTCTCTATATTACTCAATTATGGAGCATGAACTGATGACCACTAAATTATACACAAAAGAAATAATGAAATGTTTTTTTAACTTCATCCTTTTAATTAAAAATAATCATAAATTAATTTTTCTTTTTGATTCAAATTTGTGGGAACAAAATATCATTGTTAGAGTGCTCTTGATACAAATGTTTTTCCTCTGATTGACGAGGATAATGGTATCATTGGTATGTATTGTGGAAAACAACTTTTTTGGTTGAGGAGAACTACTTTTTTCTAAATTATTCTTTCATAAAAAGTCCATGGAGCTTGCTTTGACGTTTAAGGTTCAAAAAAAGTACCGGTATGGAAATTCAAACCATGGCAAAATCTCATTATTTGATTTGATTTTTTTAATTTAGTTTTTATAAACAAAATAGTTTGGTAATCTACATCTTGATTTTGGTATGTCTACATCCTCTAAAATCATCTTTCCCTTTTAGGCAATTTAAACATGTTGGTGTTCAAATGAAACATTAGTTATTGTCATCTTTACAAACATTGGAAATCACGAATAAAATAAACACATGCCTTTTATCCTAAACATTTCTAGGATCATGAATATTCTAAATAATCAACAAAGTGATTTTAGGCGATGTTTTGTCCAAATAATGCCTCATCCATCCAAATTAATGATTGAATCTTCAAAATTAAAATTTCTTTTTAACCAATTCGATGAAATTGAGGAAAAGAATATTTTTATACAAAGGTACGAAAATAAAATTTCAAATTTTTAAAAAATATTTGAAGGTTAAAAGATTAAAAAAACATACAGTACTTGGATGAAGAATATGCCTCTGTTAAATATTTTCAAAAAATCATCTATTTACAACTAAATATTATCATCCATGTTTTTTTTCATTAGACCATTTTGATTTACAAGCCATCTTGACATTTAAAATTTGATAGTCGCACTCCTTACCACTTCCTTTTGTCCTTGTGAAGCTTACTCCAAGTACACCTTTCATTAAAAACTAAAATCAAATGCATATTCAAGATACTTTTAAAAACTCCCCATGTACAAGTTTTTTTTAATGACATTAACCCTTTAACGTACCAGGGTGTCCCTGGAATTGACAATTTGAGAAAAAACATTATAAACTACCATTTAGAAGAATATTCTGGAATTGATATACATATGAAAGTTCTAGATCTTGAATTTTAGATTCCATCCGTACGGTTCCATTCACTAATACAATCACCAATATTTAATTATAAAATTTGAAAGTTAAAATTAAAAATTCCTTCTAAATTCGATTACAAACTAAATTTCAATATTTTTTGAGTAAATTTTTTTGGAATGAGTTTGAAATGAGATACTCTTAAGTGTGGTGATACTTTGAAATTTTTGTGTTTCTTAAATTTATGACCTCATTTTTCACGATTCCACTTTGAACTAGAGTCAATGCAATTTTGGCTTGGTCAACGACTTGACATACTTCTACATTTGCAATTTTAGAAAAATATGTACTCTAGTATGACTAAATCCAGCCATTAGATAGGACAACAACTTGGTGAAGAATCTCCAAAAAATTGGATGAGTATCATCCAAGCGTTGATGAGAACGTGAGAAGGCTTTGAAATCATTCGTCGTTTAGTTTTTGGACGCTGTGACGTTTAGGGGTTAAGTAACACACATACAATTACAATGATTAAAAAAAAAGTGGCAATATGTATCCAAAAAAATCCCTTCATATATAGTCTTTAAAATATGTATACAATTATACTTTTAAGTGATAATCAATTAGGAGTTGATTATCACTTTAAAACCCTAATTTTAATTGATAAAGTCATTGAAAACATTTTCATCACCCGAATTTAACTCATAGGTCTTTAATTCTGCAATATATGTCATAATAACTAATGCAATTAATGTTTCTAATGCTACTATTGCCCGTTCCATAGAATGATCAGTAAGAACATATGTTCACTTGTTATTGCAAGGTTATTGTGAAGAGAAAAATAATGTGAAAGTCATAAAATTGTTCATCCTAGTTTCATCCAATATAGAAACTTATGCTTTAAAGTTCAGTAACAGGGGACAAAAACAATATTGTGTACCACAAAGTAGAATGCTCAAATTGGAAATTGTCCCATGCCTACAAAAACACCAAAAAACGAAGTGATCTTCAACTAGTTTTTTTGGACATATACTTATGTTCCCAACATGCATAGGCATTGCAAAAATGTGTTCTTAGCCTTGGAAGAACCATACGATCTTTATAGTTTTCATGACTATTGAAGTGAATCCTAGTAAACTATAGATTTTCTGTTTTTCATCAAAATGGGAGCAAATTCTTATGACAATGGTTTGGTTAGTGTTTTTTGTCCTTCATGATGATGAAGAGTAGTACTACGTGATGACTCCCCTCAAATTTTTGTTACACGATTTTTTAAAAGTGGGGTTCAAAAGGTTCAAAACACAAAATTTTCAAACTTACTTTTGAATATTTTTTTTAATGATTCTATAAATTTGTTTTTGAAGTTTTCATGACCTTGGATTTTAAAGTAAATTAAAATAAATAAATTAGTATTTTTGATAATTTAAATTTTGATATTCATATTAGAATTTTTTTACTTTAAAAGGTAATATAGTTTTGAATTTATTTTTAAAGATTTGAGCAGGATAAACATCTTCCTTACAAGTTGAAAAAGTGAGTTTTTAAAATCAAAAGATAATACTCCTTGATCCCACAATAAGCTTCATGTTCCTTGAAAATAGAAGGCTTAATTTGTCACGGACATAGAACCTTGAGATGTGTATTGCAAAGACTAGGCCTTAAAATTATAGATATAATTGTTGTGTCCAAAACTAGTTAGTGATGGGTATTGCCTTAGTGATGGTTATTGCCACAGTGATATAATTATTGTGTTCAAAACTAGTTCGTGATGGGTATTGCCATCGACATAGAACCTTCTAGAATACTTCTAGAAGTTCTATAGGTCCTTAGACTTTTAGGATCTTCTAGATACTTCCTAGGGACTCTCATAGTCTCTAGGAAGCCCCTTCAGAAGCTTCCTTAGTACTAGTATATCTAGGAGACGAGATGAGGGAGTCCTCACTCTCGTCAACACAAGTTAAGAGCAACCTTGAGTATTGCCTTGTCTTGAATCTTGTTCAACTATCGATTTAGTTCAATATACTTTCTTGAGAACCACTCTTGTGTACTATTGCACTTTTTGTTCTTGGGTCCTTGCTCATGCTCACGTTCTTGTTCTCTTGTTCTTGTTCTTGAGTTCTTGTGTCCCTGACATAATTAGTCCAATGGTGTGTTCGACCTGAGCATTGTGGTATGGACTATGAGCTAGTAGAAGTAGGAGTTTGAGTAAATAAGATCTTACTATGGGACATAAGGAGTATAAGCTGAATAAAATTTGCCAAGAAGGTAAAAATGAACTCACTTGAAAGCATTTTTTGTGTTCACTTTATTATGTTTATTTTTAACACTACGATACATATACAAATGTTCTATATTTTTAAAAGGCCCCCATATATATACATAAAACTATAAATTATAATATATAGCATATGGCTATATATTTTGTACAACAATGTTTAAATAAATATCCCTTTATGGACTCACGTATACTGTCACGTGTTTAGTATAGTGCATTCGCGAGAAGCTTATTCGTGTGCCTTTATAAATGATACTTTCTTTTTCTAGTTACAATGATCATAAGTTGCTAACATTGTACATGCCACATACCCACAATGTTAACTTTCAATTTGTCTTGGGTTTCAACACCTAATAATTTTTACACTCAGCTCCCACAAGACAACCTAGCATATCATATATTTGATAATATAGGCACCACGGGCCTTGGCTTGGTAGTTAAGGCTCATGGTCCCCAATGAGGAGGTTGTGGGTTCTACTCCCCATGCCAACGTGGTGCTCACCACCATACTCCACTCAACTATGGTAGGGGATCCTTGGACCTTGTTGTATGGGTACCTCAAAGCCCTTTGGGAGGATACCATGTCTGGTATCTTCAAAGCACTAGTGGCTAGCTAGCTAGTAGCATAGTATGTCACTATAGTGTCCATTCCCAAAAGGGGAGAATAGTATTGTTTCAATTTCCCCTTGTCTGGTGGACATCGGATCATTGGCATTACGAACGGACACTTCATTCACGCCGGCCCCTTGGGACCGGAGTTTCTATCTATCTATTTGATGATATAAGAGAGAATTTCCACAAACATTCAACTGCTTGGTGACGACACTAACTAAATAGATAAATAGAAACTTTGAACCTCTTCCGAGACGGGCTTGAATAAAGTGTCTGTTTGTAATGATGATACTACCGGTAATCACCCTTAGTCAACACCGTCAACTTCATACTTGACATTAAATAATCTCACTATAAGACACAAGATATGAGACTCACTAGTTGGGATACCACGGTAATAAGCTAGTGTAAAAAAGAACATCTCCTAATCGGTATCGAAAAAACACTTCACAATGTCAAATGTGCAAGAGTGAGACACCAACACTAACCTCTTCTCTTTGAAAACACCGTGGCTCACCTTGACACCATGATGGAATGAAAAGGGAGATCGTCTCCTCTTCATAGTACACTAAGGTGGTTACCCCATTCCCAACTGAATAAGAAATACGGATATGAGGCATTGATATTATTTAGTATTATTAATTTTTAGAGGTAGGCAAGAAGAAATAGATTCCAATTCAAGTTGATTCATAATTTTTGGATGAAGAATGAATTAGTTATAAATTTTCAAAGCTGAAGTATGACGCATCCCATTCACGTCATATAGGTGCCCTTCTTTCTGTCCAAAGAAGATTTGTATTGCACACAGTAAAGATGCTTAGAATAACAACAACAAATCCATAACCACACTTACATATACTAAAACCAACAAGAGAGAACCCATTACCAATTGTAACTCATGCTACAACCAACATCATTACAACATTGATTGCGGATAATGCCCCTAGCTGTTGGTGAAAGGAGATAGTTGGTAATGTGGTAACCACCTTATGTGGGGTTAGTAAGCCCCCGCATCCCCTTTTACAAAAGACTTGATTTGATAAATATCAAACAAATATCTAAAAATAAAATTTCAAAATTTTCATGTATAAATAATTGTGATTTATTACCAGCTAAAAAAAATCCAAATAAAATTTCAAAATTTTCCTGTATAAATAGAGTTAACCGAAAAGAAGGCTATAGAACCTCCCTTTTCAACCTCCTTCTAACCTCTCTTTTGAGCTCTCTTGAGCTATGTTTGGGTTGAATAGTGTTGTGTCATAACTTGTCCCCTTGTGGGCCATGGACTTGGAGCTTTGGTAGGAGGTGTGGAAGTCATTGCGAGGTGTGGAAAATAATGACAGTGGCTTGCTTTAGATTGTCTCCCAACTCATCTTGAACTAGTTTTCGGTCTATTTATATTTCAATATGAGTTCAAGAGGAGTTCAAGAGGAATTTGCTAAAACTTTCCTCTTTGAGCTGACTTTTCGGTTAACTCTAATGATTGAGATTTATTATCAGCTCAAACAAAAATCCACATACTGAAAGGGAAACTACCATACTTACTCAGTCCAAAGAGTTATTTCTTTTGGGCAGCTTCGTCCAATAGTTCATTTCTTTTAGGGCAGGTTGAGAAACGGGCAGCCCGATAAAAGAAAAAAGAGGCTCAGGAGCTCGTCGTCGTCGCCGTCGTCCTCTTCTTCCAGACTACAAACGATCCTGAACGCAATTGCAATTCTTCACTTTCAATTCCTCACTTGCAATCACCTCGTTTCCAATTCTTTCCTTCCTCACAGAAATTTTCTAAGCTTTTCGGACGCTGCTACGAGTCGTTTTTTAAGAGCTCTTCAATAATGCGGTGATTAGATTGGGGCGCAATCACACACAATGCAGAGGTTTAGGGTTACGAGTCTGGAGAGGAGAGCTAATTACCACCGCGTCTGGTCTGCATGGGATGTGCACAAGAGTAATCGACGACTTTGAGCTTTTCAATCGCAATTTTATTTATTAGGGTTTTATTATTATCAATGTGGTCAAGCTGAAAGCTCAAACCCTAGAAAAGATGAAGTTGGCCCCTCAGGGTCACTATAACCTGAACGGGAGTTCCTTAGTAGGGCACGACTTGAACACGATAGATTCCCGGAACCCTGAGATTGATGGCATGACAGACACGGACCGGGATGCACCGACGGATGATCTGGAAAACGATGAGGATTCCACTTCAGGCGGGGTATGTCAATTGAATAATAAGCTACTGCTGCTGCTGCTGCTTTTCGTTTTACGATATGATGTGAGGGAGCTCAACTCTGGATGAATTAATTCTTTTTTCGTATCAACAGGACTGTGGACCGCAGGAATATGGCAACCTTGCGTTGCAACGAGTCCACGGGCAGAATCCGGAGCAAGCTATGTCCATGGACAACGAGGGATCTCGTTCGCCTTACGGCGTGCTCACATTAAACGGTGAGCTTCAATGCTGCATACTTTGTTACTGATACTCTGATCTGTGTGAGCTTAATTATTCCTTCAAACTTTTTCCCAATACTTACAGGTTGAAGAACACAACTTCATAGACAAGAATTGCAAAGAACGCAATCCATGTCACCAAAACGAAGCTTGCTTTTTTTTTGCTTTTGAAACAGAGTTTTTCTTTCGGAGATTGCATTTGGGATACCGTTCTCTTTTGGATATTGATACTTTGTTATTGAATCACTAATCTGTGTGAGCTTTTGTCAAAATAATGATTCCTTTCAACGTTTTCCAATACTTAGAGGGTTACGAACACAACTTGATAGAGAGAATTGCAAAAAACGCAATATATGTCACCAAAATTGGAGCTAGTTTTTTTGCTTTTGAAACAGAGCTTTTTTTCTTTCAGAGATTGCATTAGGAATACCGTTCTCTTTTGGATATTCTTTACCAAGGGGATTGATCGCCAAGTGGTAGACCTAATAATATAGGGTTAGGGTCCATGGGTTTGAGAAGTTGCCCATGGAAGTAGAAGAGTAGGGGAAAAGTGGAACTTGGGTTTGTATCATACCCGGTCACGAAGTTGTGCAGTTTCCATGGACTTGCTTGAGGTGAAACATGAACAAATTTGATTGGAGAAGTTGCCATGAAGTCTTGGGCTTGAGAACCTCCATACTTCATGACAACTTCTCCACCCCGTTTTTCTCGAAAGCTCACTTTATATGTGGAACTTGGTCCCCTAAGTCGCTAAAAACTTGTTTTTTTATTGAGATACTTCATCCATGGAACTTGGCCCTAATACGTGGTGCTGCTGGTAGCAGACGTGATACCCATCGAATCAACAAGAGCTCGATTTTTGCAGCTGATTATAGACTACTTCATAACGTATCATGTGGTGGCGGCAGCGGAGGCGCCTGAAGGGAACTCCTACAGTCCAAACGGGAAAGAGAAGTCCAAGAAGCGAAAGTCAAGGGAGGCTCAATACGAAGGGGATTCTCGGTACTTGCTACCTTTGACCTTTGTGGCTAATCTATACGAAACACTCATTCGCGAAATAAACCTGCGATTGGCAACCGTTGAGGGTCTTCAGGAGAAAACCTTTGGAGTGGCTCTGGAAGCTGCTGGTGGATTGTACAGACGACTCGTGAAGAAGTTTCCCAAATCAGGTGAGCTAGTAATCAGCAAACTAGGAAAATTCTTCCAAGAGTCTCACCTAAATCATTTCTTTCTTCTTGACAAATCAACCCCTAAGCGTCTACTGTGTATTTTCTGTAGTGTAGAAAAATTGGATCCCTTGCTGCAAATCATCCATTTGTGTGAAAATGACTTCAGTTTGACACGATCGACACTGTTGAGCTTGGAGTATAGAACAAGAGCTTTAAAATGATGTATTGCAATCAGAAAACCGAGGTAAAATGGAAAATGCCACCGTTGCAAGATCCAGTGATGCAGATGGCCATATTGGGCGTTTTGGACGCTTAGGGGTTGAAAGCGTCTTATTCTCTACACCCTCTTCTAGTCTAGATTTGTTTTAGGGCTTATCAATGGCTGATAGCTAGAAAGAGATTCAAAATTGCCCTTGTAGCAGTAAACTTTGCTTCTCCGTTTTGGACTGCTCCTTTCTTGCTTCCAAATCATTGAAACGAATCTTGCGGAACCCTCATTTGTGTATTTATTTATGTTGAGGCTAGTCCTATGCAAATGATATGGTAGTGTGAGGCTCTACGAAAGTTTCCATTATAACTTAAGACTATCACAGTTCTGAGACCACTAGCTGTCATTCATTGGGAGTAGAATCTTCTTAGAGTGCAGCTGCATAGGTGCCTGCGTCTTATTCTTACACACTCTTCTAGTCTAGATTTTTTGAGGGCTTATTGATAAAAGGACCTAAAATTTCCCCTACAGCAGTAGACTTTGCTTCTCCTTTTAAGACTGCTCCTTCTCTTGCTTCCAAACCACCCGAACGAATCTTGCGGAACCCTCATTTTTGCATTTTCTATGTTGATCTAGTACTATGCAAATAATATAGTAGTGTGAGGGTCTACGAAAGTTACCATTACAAGTTCAGACTATCACAGTCCTAAGTCCACTAGTTGTCATTCATTGGGAGTAGAATCTTCTTAGAGTGAAGCTGCAGAGGTGCCTGTGTATTGGCGATTCGCACTGTATCATACTTCCTTGGTTTGGCACTTGTTCTCTAATTTTACCCTGTATGATTCAGAGTCTGAGGAGTCAGTGCAGGCATCCAACTGCTTCCCTACATCCCCAAACACATGTAGAGTTGGAAATGGTGCCTTCGGTATGGTTTTCCACTCTACTCTCTGCTTAGCCGTAGTTTTGTTGGAGTCACCCGGTGTCTACAACCAACTTGTCCTGAAATTGGTTAGTATTACGAGTTTTGGATTGATCGTTTGGGTTTGGAAGTTTTCATGGCTACCTTGGACTTATAAATGTTTCCATTTGAATATTAATATAGAGCATTTTGACATAACTGCAGGAGGTAATATGACTTTTAAGAGGCGGGAAATGGCATCAGCGTTGGAGGCCCGCACAAAATTTCCTCAATTAGTTACTGGAGAGGAGAAGCGTGTGCGTTTTGTTGTTGTGCATGGCTTGGAACTTGTGGAGCGGCCTAATTTATCTCCAGAAGATGCTGAGTGGTTAGTGTTTCTTATTCAGCGCACTAATTACCTGCACTGTATATGTTCATGGTTCTTTTCACAACATGTACTACTATTTTTGTTCATATTGTCACATTAATCAGGTGTTTTGCTTGTATTGAATGTTGCAAATGGCTGTAGGTTCAAGAGATTAACAGGAAGACATGAAGCACAAATTTATGAGTCAGACTACAAGTTTTTCGCAGCTAGGGTTAAGCATCGTCGGCCACCTCAACATACCTTATCTTCAATGACATTACTACAGGTATCCTACAGGCAAATACGTCATTGTTTGTGATATGTGGATTTGATTTTTCATTTATTAGCTTTGGCCATCTGTTTGAGCCTCCTAGAAAAGACAAGGATTTGCGAGGTATTACTGGTATTGTAGTTGATTGTAGTTGGGTCCAAGGTTTTTGTGGGTGGATTTGTCTCCACTTTGAATGTTTAGTATCCTTACTATAAATTAGTTCTTGATGTGCAATGCAGCCTTATCCAAGTAGTGAGCCTCCGGCAAGTTTTTCTCCTCCCCAGCTACGCCAACAGGTAATGTTAGCATATACTGGATGCAGTCAGTATTGATGTGGCTGTGTGAATCTTATTTGCATGTGGTTTTAAATCCTCTTTTAGGACCAACCTTCAATTTATTATTAGAATTTGATTGTCCCATGTAGTAAAATGAATTTGTTAACTTATAATCTTTGTCTGTCAGGCATTTGAAACACATGGGATGGAAGGCCAGTCCTATGCAACTAGAGATCCTGGGGTCTTACCACCACATATGGTGAGTACATAATCTTATGCCTTTGCATATCTATAGTCTTAGCATTTGACAATTGTAAGACTGCCTGAGTTGGAGATTTGTTTTTAGATTCCTGAAGGTCAAAGAATTTTGTGTCGACGTATCTTGTTCATCTAGTCGTATTTAGCCAAGTCACGTTATCATGCCTATCAATTTCTCAACTACTTTTTCTGAAGTCATTCTTGAGAAAGGAAATACATGATATTTAATATCTGCCAATATTGCTAATGAACAGCTTCAACATCAACATCAGCACCACCATCAGCAACAACACTCACCACATGTTCAACATCAACATGTACAACATACAGGACATACACCTCCGCATATGCCACGTGAATTGGACGCAGCAGGAATGCACGGCTCTATTGTTGTTCAGGTGGGTTTGAACTATTTGTCCTTACGTTCAATTGACTTCTTCTTACCCGTGTTTTCCTCTTCTTAACTAACTCAATTAGGCCCCGCTTGCACCGACCGAATGGCAATCTTAGCTAACTAGAATTAGTTACTGAATCCCTGCACTACCCAAGTTGTGTCAGTTAGCAAACTGGTGCCGACTCCCGCTAACTAACTTGCAATGAATTCGCATTCATTTCCACCAACTTAACTCCCCGCTTCTGGACAAGTAAACTATTAGTGGTTTGAAGTTCTAAATCCACCTACTCCAATCAAGTAGCAGCAGTTTACTATCTTGAAAGCTTAATCCCCCCACCCCCCAACATTAGTTTACAAGCACACAATACTGTAGGTTACTTAATTTCCAACTGTCAAATGGCCTTCTTACCCCAAGTTAGCTACGCTGTTTATTCTAAATAGTATGGGTGCCTAAACTATTTACAGAAGGCTACAAAATTTCATTCAAAATGAATATTTTTACCAACTGCGTTTGTAGAGGTTAGAGGTTTAACATTATCAATACCTAAACTTGTAGTACAAAAATTCATTTTATTACCTAAACTCTATAACCTCATGTAAATAAGTTTAGGCTTCCTCACTACACCGATTATTGCCATTACTGTGAGTCACAGAATTAGTGTGAGGCTTTACACCCATCCTCACACTAATTTCAGTACACACATCTCAAATGAGTGTACTGTAAGAATTCTCAAATACTCTCAGTTACTGTGACTCACACTTTTGTTCTAATGCCACAATTACTGTGAGAATACTGAATTACTGTGACTCACAGTAATGACAAAAACCGGTGTAGGAACCTTAGATAGTTTGCAACTTTAAATTTGTCGATTAATATTTCAATTAGAGCAGCTGATAGATATTGCTGTTATTTCTGGAGCTTTGTTCTGACGCTTTGATTATACTTTCAGCATCAACCAACAGGTCCTTCAAAGTATTGCGACGAGTGTGGCTCAGCGTATTACCGAGAGACGTCCAAGTTCTGCTCAGAGTGTGGGACCAAGAGACTTGGTGTGATTTAGGTCACATTTATACGTCAGGTAGCATTCCATAAGCCTTCTTGCATTCTCACATGAGGAAAGCTTTCTCTTTTGAGGAATAAAAGAATTTGTACAGTGCACTTTTCACAATGCCCCGGCAATTTTGGAGACTCATTTATTGCTTTCCAAATTTAGGTTCCAAAATTTCAGATAATAGGGGTGTCAGAGTGCAAGTATTCACGAGCTTTGGAGTGAGGACGTGAACCCTATCTCCTGGAAGGGTGGTTGCAGAACCCTGCAGTTTCAATTAGTGTGTAGCAGGCAACAAATTTGGTGGGTCTGGTGGTTGTGGGAGTGGATTATGGGATGCCTACATGTCTGAACCGTGTCGCAGAGTCTCGCCTCACATACTGACACCCCTAATATTCACTTGCAATACTGATGGCTGCTGTCCAACTTGTGAAAGTGGTACAAGTAGATTGTAATAGTAAGGTAGTGGGACCAATTCCCGACTGAGTTTCAGGTTTGCATACTTAGACTTGTGAAAGAAATTTTTTATAATTTTTGGATGCTCTGCAAAGCTATTGCAAAGGCATCCCCCAAAAAAAAAACATTTTTTGAGCATTTCTACAATTTTCTATGATTTATTAAGTCTGAAAGCTTAGAGTGACCATTAACCGCTCATAGAGTCATGGTTTTCATGAGAGGTTGGATTCTGAAAATAGAGTGCTTCTACACCAATCAGAAGCTCTTGATTTTTCCAAGCATGGACGAAATTAGAACACTCTTGGACACTATCTAAAACCATGCTGGTTGGTTTCTGACACCCATCCCCCAACCAATAGGGGTCGGAAATACAACCCGGTCGAAAATATGACCCTCTACCTTAGTGGGGTTAGATTGAGGACAAATTGAATCATGTATCGTAAGTTTCCTTTGAGCATTTTATTGTTTTGTTAACCCTTTAGTGCCAGATCAGTTTTCCACAAAACCCATTTTTGAGGAAGTCTTTTGGATGGGTGGCATTTTTGCACAAACGGATTGCTTATAAAAGAATCCAATCGTACTAAATCGAGTGTACTTCAATTTCATGCATTCTATTAAAAGCATGTGTAGATCCAAATGTTCATTTGCATTTGTAGTCATACTTGCATTACCATTGGGACACGAATCTCTCTACGTTGAGTTTCATTCCAAGAGTTCAATAAAAAAAATTTAATTTTTTTAGAAAACATTGACATGACTCGCAACTTCAGTACCTCCTTGGAACAATTTTCCATACCACCTTTCCACGATTACTCAATTTTTCAATTTTCACACATGAGGGACATATGGTTTTTGTTATGTCATAAATTTATACATTAAAAATATGAAGGGAGTTGGTACATTGTTTAAGATCGGAATACTTGCACTAATGGAACATGAACAAGTGAACACAATCCAAAAATAAAATAAAATAACAAACTTCCAAATGCAAGAAATATTGCATAGTACATGTGTTGTATTTATAAATATTTGCTGTATTTTGAGGTATTTGTAGTATTTTGGTGTTTTTTACATAGGTATTTTGATAACTTCACAACTTCAAAGTAATCAAAAAATTCTTATTGTATAAGATGCACATTGCGGACCCCCTCTTCCATTCTTTAAACAACCAAGTCCTATTCATAAAGAAGTGGAGCTATATCAAGGAAACACCAAGCAATGACCAAATATTGATGTTATGGGCACTAAAGGGTTAACCCTTAACTTCCTGAGGGGTTTTGCCATAAACTAAATGTGCTATAAAATGTGTTACATGACTTTTTAGAAGTTCCATAGAACATGAAAGTTGTGATGCACAACGTATAAATCCTATATATACAATTAAAGTTCACTAAAACACTTTGGAATTTTTATAAATGAATTTAAAAAGAAAAAACTTTGAATATTCATAAAAAATAAAAAAATGATTTTTTTTCAATCTTTTTTATAGAATTGGCTAAAAGTATAATGTTCATAACACAATCACAAGATGCCAAGATTTAGGATATTTTATTTTGTAGAAACACCAGTTTAATTAATTATAGATAAGAACTAGTTAAAATAATCACTTTAAACGAGATGAATTCTAATGAATATTTAAGCATCTTATTCAACTTATAATTTTGCCCAATCATAATGAAATTTAAGAAATAATTATTAATTTTGTATTTTTTATGAATTTTGGTAGTTTATAGCTTTAAAATTGTATATCTAACTATTTATGATGAATTTTTGATATCTATTTTCATAGAAATGAACTATAATTCATAATCTACAATTAGTTTGTGTATGTCTTTGCAAAATTTATGCATTATCATGCATTTTTTCAAACATTTGCAAATTTGACAACTTTTTAGGCTACTTCAAGCACATGAACGACCAACATTATTTATTTATTATAAAATTAATTAACAACTTTTTCAGTGATCCAAACACATATTCTTATAGCCAACTTGATTCTAAAGAGGTTAGGCTTTTGAAACACTCAATTCGGACACTTTTAGCATGTTTTACAACCTTTTCTATTTTTGGTGCGACTCATTTTGGGTCGCCCGGGAAGTTAAGGGTTAAGGTTGTTCACCTATAAGCAAATTTTTGTTGTAGTTTTGAAATCTGGCTGTTTTAAGGTTGGAATTTTCCATTTACCATTTTTCTTAGTATTAATTAACAGCTATGCTAAAAGAATCTCTCTCTCTCTATATATATATCTATTATACAATACAACATGGTTTGTCTCACTCGACCATTCCGGGTTGGAATCCGTCAAGGAGACAATCCAAGCTCAATGTGCTCGACGGCACGGGTCCCACTATAAAATACAATGTAATTGACTTGTTTACTAAGTACTACGGACCTTTTCAAATTTCTTCCCATTCATTGTATATATTGATCCAAAGTCTCTACTTTTGTACAAAGCCAATAAGGCAACTTAGGGAGCTAGAAGTATAGAAAGTTGTGAGGACCTTCTGATTAGACTTCTACAAAACAAAGACATACTTCACTTATTTTTGAGAATATTTGACAATTGTGACGATTCTAAGTGTGAAGTGTGATATTTTGGACAGTGAGCTAATTTGGAAATTGGTAGAGAATTGAATAGGCATGGTTTATAGGTAGAATAGCATATTGGTTTTAAGTGATTATCGAAGAGTTTAAGAAACGGTTTCAAGGTTTGACAAACTTTTAACTTCCAAAATTTGCATAAAATCATCTTCTGGAAAAAAATATATGGAATCAGATCGCCTCTTCAAAAATTTCCTTCTTTCTATGAAAAATAAGTTCTTGCTATAACCTCCATTTCTAATATGGCAAACTTCTTATTTTCTCGGTTTATTGTATTCCTACCTTACATCCAATGCATACAAGGTCCTTATTTGAGCACTAGGACAATTTTTGAAAATGGTAATTACTCTTAGTTTAGATAGGGTCTTTATTTGGACACTAGGACAATCTTGAGGATGATAATCACATTTAATTTAGATAGGGTCCTTAATTCTTTATTTGGACACCAAGACAATCTTTGAGGATGAGTATGGATTGAATTTGAGAACATACACAACATTGGCATTATAGCTCATGTCCATTTTGGATCATCAACCAAAATATCTAAACCCTTACAACTTTTGAATATAGTGTCTAGATACGGCATGTTCAATTTCATTAGAATCTTGTAATTTTTACAATAATTTATAAAAATTGGCTAGTTTAATAATAGGATCTATAATCAACTTTTGGATGTGTTTGAATTAAGTGTAGTTTGTTTAATATTTTTTTATACTTAGTTTGTTCAAATAACTTAGCTATCTTTGGATTTTTGTAATACTGCATCTCTTTATTATTGCAATATGAAATTTTGTTCCAAGGTAGAAAACTCACGCTAGTTAACGCCATGAAATGGTATATGGGGCCAAAGTTTGTGTTGTCCACGCCATCTATAGAAGCTTTGGTGCAAAGCAAATTATTCACACCAAGTAAGAATCTTTGCTTAATCAATGAATATATAATGGACTTGGAGACTATTCATTGGTGCATACTTTAAAGCCATCAAATTCTCTTCATAAAATCTTCTTCTAATAAGCTTCCTTGATGTTTGCACCAGGAATGTTGCTGGGCTATTTCAAATCTAACATTTCTCTACGTTTAAAATGACCCTCAAATTAATGCTTGATGAACGTATATGGTTTAGAGCTGTTGGGTATGCTCTAATGGCCATAAACCTTGATAATCATGCAACTAACTAGATGATTATGTCTCCTCAAATTTTTAAAGAAGAATTAATGGAAAGTTTTGATTGGTGGTAGTAATAATTTTGATTATTTCTATCAACTTATTCATGAATAGTCATAATATCATCGTGGCTTTTGTTGGTTCTTGTTAAAGCAATGTTGTCTTATTTGACTACTAAGCAAAGTATCAAACAAAACGTCAAAGATATATAGTAGATCTTCCACTCTCTCAGATAAACACATTCTTAGAATATACATGAAAACATTCTACAATATTCTTGAGTATTCTTGGATATTTCATCCAAGTTGTTTACCAACATATTTGACACTTTTTTTATTAAATAGCCCACAAAAAAAGTGTCAAACATGATAACCCTGATTTAGAGAATTAGTCAATGCTTTATTGTTTTGAAGATAGGGAATTCAAAAATACTAGAGCATGATGTTGTTATTACTTTGAGAAGAAGGATTATTTCGACAGTTATGCTGGGTGATCCAAATGGTTTCATAACTACCGTACTGTGCTGTTAGGGTCGACATGTCATGCAGAATAAGTTCTTTCCCAAATGTTGAGAATATTCTACAAGATTCTACATATATTCTTTGAGATTCTCTTTTTCACCATAAAAAATAGAATTAGAAGTAAAATAAAAAATCCTAAAAATTTGAGCTTCTCTTTTTGTAATTATTTTTTGGTGACTCTAACAACTGGGTACAGTTGTGATGTACAGTTAGGTTTCAGTTGATAAATTGGTTATTTTATTTGAATTTTGAAAGGTCCCTGTGGCCTGAATCTGATGTACATAATATTGTTAGGAAGGCCACTGCATTTTGTACTCCCGAGTTGCATAATCTGGGTCAATTGAATAACTACCGTATACATAAGGGGGGACACCGCTTATGCTTTGGTTTCTTGTATTTTGATTCATTCATGTTTTTGCTTCTAAGGTATCTATATCTAAAAGCGACCATTTCCTTAAAGCGTATATAGTTCAATCTTCCATAATACCGTATGTGGAAGGCACGGTCGGCACTTTCATGTCGAATAATTAATAGAAGTTGAAACAATGGAGGTCGGCACTTTCAAAAGTAATTATTAAGAAATCGGCTATTAATAGCTAATATTAAAATTTTCCGGCTGCTAAACGTTCTATTTTATTTTTTGCGTTGAGTGTTATGTTTTCATCCAATTTTGTTGAGTGTTATGTTTTGAGTTTGTTTTATTATATTTCGGCTTTTTGTTGACTTTTTTTTTGCTGATTTCGACAAAATATTTAATAATTTTATTTATTTATTTGGCATTTTTCTGGGAATTTTTTTTTGCCAACTTTGCCTTCCACATACAGTAAGTAGATTCTGACACCCTACTGTTGATAAGAATGTGCACTCTGAACATCAAAGTTGAGGGTCACTTTAAGGTTAACCTATAATCGGCGGTTTGGAAATTCATAACTTATTCTTACGGTGTCCAAATAATGCATGCTAAAATGCGTTGGAATCCTCTTGAACTTTCTACTAATCTTAAATGACACTCTTTGGTGCATTGAAAACTTTTGCTAGATTGAGCATAGTTATTAGTATCAGACGGCTTGTGAAAAAATATGTATTTCTGTATGGATCATTGAAGAAGATTTCAATGCACCAAAGAGTGTCATTCAAAACTTCTGCATACAATAGAATTATCCATAAAGTTGAGCAAAAATATTCCACATGAGGAAAGAAAGGGCAAAACTGGTAATGAAAGGCGACGAAAATAAGTTTTAGCTCTTTTTATTTTGACCAATCAAAACGCATTGCATTGTCAAGGAGATTTGAACATGACACCTTTCCAAAACTAACAAAGCTCCCTGAATGCACACTCAAGTTCTAACCACATAATTTACACGTGCTCCATACCAACCCACATGCTTGCTCAAAGAAAGTGCTTAACTCTTTGTGACCGACAATCTTTACAATTTCTAATTGAAATTTGAGGATGGAGTGTTGTAGAGGGGCTACCCCTCCTTGACTTTACGAATAACTCTAATATCTAAACGGCACATTCTTTGGTGCGATGAAATTCTCTTTCATCTGCTAACAAGAAACTGTAAAAAAAATCAATATGCTTAACAATATCTACTACGTAAGTAGCCAAAAACAAATGGACGGTTTTGAGTGTTCCAACGTACCTTAGATGTCACATTGTTGTACAGTGGGGTGACACCGAAATTGGCCCCTTGTGCAATTCCAGGGAAAGTGCCCACACTGCTGTCAACTTTGACACCCTCCCGAGCGCTGGAAAATTGTTATTTATACATGAAATTTTAGACACAAAATCATTGTTATGTTGACAACATGTGTACCAAATTTCAAAGCTAGAAGATTGATATAAAAAAAGATATTCAAGATTTACTAACAAGGGGTAGTTGTAAGAAATGTTTCACAGCTCCCAACTTTGACACCCTCCCAAGGATTGAAGAATTTTTTTTTTCACACACGATTTTTGGAGTAGGAACATCTTTATGTTTTTTACATATGTGAAAAAATTCAAGTCCAAAAAACCCACAAAAAAAATGATATTCCAAATCTACCAATAGGTGTAGTTGTGAGAAACAAAGGGGAGAATCGTTTCACAATTTCCAACTCTGAATAAATAATTTTGTGTGTATCTTTTTGCCTTTAAAGTTTTTCATACACGTGATCAACGTCATAAAGATCATGTGAAAAAAATTCCATATTGAAGTAACAAATTCTCAGCCCTAGGGAGGCTGTCAAAGTTGGAAGTTGTGAAACGATTCTCCCCTTTGTGTCTCACATGCAACTACACTTGTTGGTAGATTTGGAATATCATTTTTTTTGTGGATCTTTTGGACTTGAATTTTTTTGTATGTGTAAAAAACATAAAGATATTCCTACTCCAAAAATTTCATGTGAAATTTGTTTTTCTTCAATCCTTGGGAGGGTGTCAAAGTTGGCAGCTGTGAAACATTTCTTACAGCTACCCTTGTTAGTAAATCTTGAATATCCTTTTTTGTATCAATCTTCTAGCTTTGAAATTTGGTACACATGTTGTAATCATAACAATGATTTTGTGTCTAAAATTTCATGTATAAATAACAATTTTCCAGCGCTCGGGAGGGTGTCAAAGTTGGCAGCAGTGTGGGCACTATCCCTGGAATTGCACAAGGGGCCAATTTCGGTGTCACCCCACTGTACTGTACATATAAAACATTCAATTCATTTGCACTTCCGTGGCTTCCCCCATCAAGTTGATTTCCTTGCTTTCTAACCACCCAGGTTTAAAAACATTGACAATGGGGTTGGTAAGTTTCTCACTTTCTCTGTAAACAATGAATCTTTCATTTGCTTTTAAAAAAAGGAATAATGTGGTGTCTGTTTTTTGTGATTGTTCTACAAAAGTCCACATCAAACATTAGAAATTGATGTATAATGTTACGTTTTTGTACTAGTGGACCCAAGGATTGATACTGACCTACAAAACTCAAGCTTGTGCATTGAGGACCGACTTTTCTGGCCACGGGAAAAGTGAAGGCACCAGTCATATCTCATCAAGGTCTGTAACTACTCTCCACACATGACAGTCAGTGACTTTTTATTTTTTATTTTTATATTTTTCATTTTTTTCGTTTTTTTAAGGTGAGCACACATGATTCATACATGTAGCAGGAAAGGAGAGATTGACCATCATGTGCCCTTGTCATAGATAACATTCTTTAGCTAGTACTGCAGCACACCCTTTTGCTTGTGCAGAGAATTAGTATCCGAACAGGACATTGATGATGTAGAACATGTAGAAACTACAAAAAAACCAAAATTTAATGAGCTGCTAAGCCATCTTTAGTTAATTAAAGACGGCTTTGATTCTTTAAAAAAATTAAGATTCTTGTATTGATTGTGGCCACTGATGCTTATTCTCAAAAGTGAACAATGGGGTTGTTGGGTGAAAGCACGAACAAGTCTACCACCTCCACTCCCTTTGATGAGTCAGCAATGCAAGGTTCAAAATTTGAATTTCGTAAAATTTAAATAAAACAAATTATTAAAAATTTATAATAAATGTGCATGGATTAGTGAAGACATTAGAGGTATCCGCAAAGTGCTCTACAGTTGGGTGAGTGGACCACAGTTTGTGAAAAGAGAGGTTGACAGCACAATAAAAGTAGACATGTCAGATGCTGTAAATAAACTAGAGGTCTCAAGTTTCAAGGCACCAAAAACGGTGCTCAAAAACTTCCGAACCTCAGTTTCTATTCTTGTGGATGCTCTTACACATGGGCTTCCTTGGCTTGACATGTATCTACATAGAGTGGGTCTTCCTTGGATCTATTTAACTGAAATAGAAAATCTAGTAACTAACAGCCCTACCAACCAGAGTTCGGGCCAATTTTTGTATCCCAAGGAATTTGCTAAACTGAGGTTCTGAACCCCCATGAGTTTGCGGAAAACTCTATTGGATAATGTAATCGGGGCTTAGGCCTTCAAAACCACTCAAATTAGTGTATTTTCTCTTTTTAATTGCACACCATGATTGCACAATTCATGCGTGCATCAGTGAAAATGGTATGAAACTCGCATGGACCTTGACATTGAAATCACACGAGATCTAGCATGAACCTTGACACCGAAATCACATGAGATCTACGGTTGCTAGAGTTTACATTAGAATGATGACATGATTTCTATGTTAATGACATAGATCATCAAAATAATTAGTGCGTAGCTCCTTTGTGTCAATAAAAATAGAAAAGTAATTTTTGTTTTCCAATACAACATGAACCTCATGGTACATTGTGCATGAGCTTTGTATGAGATTAATGTCAGAATGATGTTGCATGATTTTCACATGAGAATTTCCTGCCCAAAGTTTATCGATGATGTCAGGCAGTAACCTCATAGTGCAATTCTCAGTTGGTGGTGGAGATGCTCTTAGCCCAGCCTTTCCCTGCACGTGTCCGCGTAGTTACAGACACTGCTGTCGTGGTACTAACTCTGTACTTTACTTTCTTGCAATTCAGTTTCTTCAATTGGTAGACAAGTTGAAGACGAGTCTACAAGCAGTCAACGATATAACAACATTGAAAACGTCGGGTATTGACCACTTACCTCATGTCAGTGTACGTCCTGACCAGCTCACTGTAAAAGGATCTGCAGCATTCTCCGAGTCTGTGTGCTTTCCTGGAAGCTCCTGCACTGACTGTCCGCCTTTCTGACACACACACAGCTTGCAATTCATTTGCTGCCAACCGGGTCCCAGTGCTCAACGAAGACCACATAAAAGACCATGAGTCTTCTCTACCCAGTCAGTTAGTCCACCGAAGCAGAAGACGATCATTTTATCGATCGATCACAGCTAGTCTTGCAGTGTACGCCAATTCATTCTCCAACTGAGTGAGTGAGCTTCCCACGGACCTTCGATCATCGATCAGATATATCTCTCGCACCATCGTCATTCTCGACTAATTCTGGTTCCGACAAAGCTTGTGTATCGATCTATCTCTGGCTAGTCGATCGATAGCTGCAGTTTCAGTGCTTGCGGAGTGCCGAATTTTCATATCAAGTTAGTGGATAGGTTCTGTCAGTCGCTTCAATTTTGTGATCGATTGCATGCTAGCTGCAGTAAGTTGCAGTGCTCAGTACATTCAACATCGAGTGATCTTGAGGATACTTTCTTACTTCAATAACACCTGCAGTGCAAGTACATTCAACATCTAATTTTAGTATCAAGTTAGTCGATCAAGCTTAAAGCTCTGTCGGTTCAAATTCGTGTGTGCCTAGCTGGTCGATCGACTGCTGCAGTAAATTGCAGTGCTTGTGGAGTGAAGTGCATTCAGCATCGACTGATCTTGAGGATACTTTCTTACTTCAATTACACCTTGCAGTGCAAGAACATTTATCAAGTTAATTAGTCAATCAAGCTTAAGGTTCCGTCGGTTCAAAATCGTGTGTGCTTAGCTAGTCGATCGACTGCTGCAGTAAATTGCGGTGCTTGTGGCGTGAAGAGCATTCACCATCGACTGATCTTGAGGATATATATTCTTACTCCAATTACACCTTGCTGTCAAGATAGATTCTGCAGCTAGCTAATAACTAGCTAGTTTCTATTCCCTGAAGTTCAATTGGATCCCTGGAGTTCGACGAAATATTCAGCTTGTGTTTCGATCTCTGTCAGTAGTCGATCACTGCTTGGACACTGACATCGAGCTTGAGATCCCTGGAGGTTGATACATCCGGTGGCTTAGATTCCGCATTCTTGCAGTGTTGTTGCAATCAGCGAATTGTGAGGAGATATATCGAATTAGAGCCTAGTTTGATTTGGCAAGGGTGGGCGCATTGAATTGATCGAAGATGCATCGCCACAAGGTGTACGGGCACTCGGACTGGACGCGCCACAAAAGCTCCTGGCGGCACGGGCGTCACGTGTGGACGATTTTCTCGTCGGGAGTGATCTGTGCGCTGGGTCCGCCCGTGATCGTGTGCACGTTCCTCGCGGTGCTGGTGTCCGTGATCAACCACAGCGTGGAGCTCCATCGTCTACCGGCCTGGTTCCCGGTCCTGGAGGTGGCCACGCTGCCGTTCACGCTCACGGCGCCCGTGCTGGCGCTCCTGCTGGTGTTCCGCACGAACTCGTCGTACCAGCGCTTCGACGAGGCCCGCAAAGCCTGGGGCTCCAATGTCAACCGCACCAGGGACCTGGCTCGCCAAGCTCTCACGTGGATTCGATCCCCCGAGGACAAACCCAAGCTGCAGTGCTTGCTGCGCTACATCAAAGGTTACTCGTTCTGCCTCAAGCATCATCTCACTGAGGGCGGCTCGCTCCGTGACGAGCTCGTCGGGTTCCTGGAGCCTGAGGAAGCTGAGTGCGTCATGAGCTCGCAAAACCGCCCCATCTACGTCCTGCAGGTAATAATTTTTCTTTTTCGTTTTTTTCGGAACTTGTGATGGCCCGGACTAACCAGTATGTTTGAGTTTTAACCTCAAAATATAGATGTAATTCAAGTACATTCTCATGTAGGAATATATACTATTCTTGTCAGAAATGATGCTTGAAAAATAATTCACAAAACTATTTCTCCATTATCAACAATTCATGGTCAAAGTGGTTTGTAAACTAAGAAATGGGACACATGTAGTATCGGGAACCTCACCTCCGCAAATGTACCCCTTTACGACATTCTACAGGGGCTAATACATGGGAGTTTCCCGATACTACATTCTACCCAAAGAAATCTAAGGCTTGGTATGTCTTTAAGGATTAAGGAAAACCAACATGTTTGTGTCATGTGACTATTTGTGTCACTTTGAAACCACTGTGTAAGATCTTTGTTCACTTAAGAGATTTGAAATAAAAACAAAACTAGAATACTAAAATCAAAGTGTTTACAGCTCGCTTTCAAGTGGTTAACCCTTAAACAACCAAGGATTCATAGTTTTGAAATGAAAAATTGAATTGATCATATTGTGAAAAATATAATTTATATAGTACCAGACTTCATATCACTGGAATCAGTGAAGAACATTGCATATGTTGGTCAAACAGTAAATAAATATGAACAAAATGAAGTCACATAGGACCTACTCAAAATTGCTGAAACAAACAGTCGCCCAATTTGGGCGTCTTGGTCCTTTAGGGGATAAGGCCTTATTCCATTGCAAATGAATAGAGGAAAGAGATGGCGTGTTGAAGTTCAAGAGTGTAACTCTCTGTGGATTCTATCTTTATGAATATTTAATTTTAATTTTTGGGTGCTAAGAAACTGAATGCTTTTTCATGGACGTGCAGGTGATGTCGGAGGTTATCAGCCAATGCCAGCTTCCAAACTGGGAGAGGATTACAATGGACAAGAATTTGACCCAATTTCACGACAATGTGGGGGCATGTGAGCGCATTTTCAAGACACCCATTCCGGTGGCATACACGCGATTGACGTCCCGGGTTTTGATGCTGTGGCACATGGTTTTGCCATTTGCATTATGGGAGGACTGCGGGTGGTTGACGATCCCCGTGACATTTATGAGCAGTGCGGCGCTCTTTTACATTGAAGAAGTGGGGGTTTTGATCGAGGAGCCCTTTTGGATTCTCGCGCTGAGTTCCATTAGTGCGGGGATTGTTACAAGTGTGGATGGGTTAGCAGCCGCGCATAAGGAAGCGCTCATGCTCACTTGGGGTTTACCCACCAAGGATCATGTGGTGATCAATTTTGACCGGTCGAGATCGGATGGCATAAAAAAAGGGGATGTGAATATCGTGCTGTCCAGAATGAAGTCGGTGTGCTGATCAGAAGTATTGCTGTTCTCACATCAGTTTGTACACCTTTTTTTTTCTGGCGAACCTCAGCCAGATTTCCTGTAATATCCTCCCTAAAATATACCAGATATGAAGAGTTAGGAGCTCAATTACCTTAAATTATATATATAAAAAAAAAAAAAAAAAACTATCCTCTAGTTTCAATTGCTTTCAAGAGCCTAAAAGCAGTTGTTTCCATATGTATAAGAAAAGTTATGTAGAAAGGCAACAAAATGTACCAACAGAAAAAAGAAATCATGCTCTCTACTTTTTTTTCTTTTTTTTTTTTTTAATATAGAAATTATCATAATCGACTACCGGTATTAGCTTCCAAAGGGAATTTCCTATTTTTAGGAGAAGCACTTAATTAGAGGCGAGCTCCATATTTTGATAAGCTCAAGGCTCTCATTTTTTACATATGGGATCCCATATCTTTCAACAACCAGAAATGTACAGCTGGACATTTAATTACAAAGTTGCCAATTTAATTTGACAACACCTTGGTCAATAGAATATTCAAGAGTGGGAAATTGGGTCTTTGGGACACTCATGGTTGTATATGAGTGCAATGCTCAACTTACACAATTATTTTCCAGAGCCACTGCTGCCTCTATCAACCTTGAACTTTACAGTACATTCTTGTGTTCTTTTTATGTAAGTTGAGAATGACATGCGCCGACCTTGCTTGGTATTTTGTGTACCCTTGATGACGATATTTGGGGAATGGTCTGATATGGGTACTACTTTTACACATCTCACATAATGTGATTTATGTGGAGCTCATTTTATGTGTGCTAGAAATTCTGTCTTTAACATCATGTATATAGTTGCAGTGATGGTGTCTAAACACCCTCTAATCTTTGTAATTTTTTCAATGTTTTTTCCTTATCAAAAAGATATTTCTTGAAAATCACACTATTTTTGAAGGGGTACCTATATTAGGCTATCATCCCCATTGCACTGTCTACTTGTGTGATGAGATTCAAAGATTGTTGCATTTGTAGGAGTGCATGTGGGTAGTGCAAAGCATATATTATATATTATGATTTGGACTTCTAGTAGAAACTGAAAGGGTAGGTCTAGCTTGGTGTCAATATGGATCTTGGGCATCACGCTATGACATTATTCCTCAATGCCCAAAGATCACCTTTCTATCAATGTTCCAGTAGTACAAAGCATAATATATAATATTTTCTTATTAACTCAAACACATGCTTTACAATCTCACTAAAATTTGTCCATATCTCATGCATGAAAAACTTCAAACTTTTTTTTGGAAGTGCAAGAGGACTTGACGTTTTTAACTTTTCTTATTGGACACTTTTCTAAATAAGATCATTTGTTAAGCTCAATTGAACACCGAAACCAACTGAGTGGATGACACATTGAATATTGCCCTTGGGGCCTAGATGTTGAAATACAAAGATTGTCATTGGAAAAATGGCTAACTCAGCAAGTGGAATTATGACTGCAATCCAATGGCAATGAAACCGAAGGAGAAATGCCACTAGTAGAAAAGGTGGCAATGTCAAGGGAGATGCCCAGGCAAGTAGTGCCCAATTCCACGCATGCATAGTGATTTTGCCTAGAGCCCTAGACATCTCCCTGGGAAGCGCCACCTATTCTACTAGTGTTGCAAAAGCTTAATGTGAGAACAAATAATATCCTACTTTGGAGTCCCTTGTATATACTAGAGAGAAGAAGGTCCGCTCTAATTTTCATGTTGTGTAAGATATTAGGCAACCAATGTAAATACTAATCCAGGCAATGTCGCTGCAGTAGCAAATCTAAGTCTGACAATGGATGAGTGCGTTTGGAATCCTACAATGCAGTGCACTTGTACATTTCTCGAATTCAATTCGATGTGATTTTTAGGTACCATGAGTAAAAAACTGCAATTTTTTTGGCATGAAGATGTTAGGATTTCTGAATGTAAGTTGCATTGATATGCAGTTTAATTAGGGTTCTTCATGCCAAAAAAACCAAAATTGCATGTCTCCCCATAGAAGTCAGAACGTTGGTTGCATTGATATGCAATTTTTAGTTCATATGGAGACTTCCATGTTATGCTACCACATGGAAGTCTCCATATGAACTAAAAATTGTAGTATGTTGGTTTCCAGATCCTGAGATGCTCAAATTCCTCATAACACACAACAAGCGAATGTTGGTGGAATGTGAAATAAATGAAGGGCGTGCTAAAGAAATTAATGCTGGCAACTACAGTTTGGTTAAGAGGGCGGAGAACCGCGAGAAATCTCAGAGGGCACTTTTGCTTTGAGTAGAATTTCTGAGATGCAGTAGTTACTTGATGCACAGTACGTTGAAACGGTGGGTGGAAAATCCTCTGAGATAGAACAGGGATTCTGTGAATGCTGCAAGCCCTCGGCCTTGTTAATATCGAGGGAAGCCGACGGCGGGGAGGTATTTTGCTTGTTGAAATTATATATGTTCTGTGCCGCATCCTGTTGCTGTTGTGGCAGGCCTACGAGATGTTGGCTATAAGTAAGCCCTGGCCTCAGGGTACTTCTCTCTGAATCTTGTAAGAAGATCTTTGGGCACCGGTTGATGACTAGTTAGTTTCTTGCCGTGCTGCTTCAAGCATGCCAAAACCTCTTTCTCATAGTCGACCAATGCCAGCACACCTGTTCGCACAAAGCATTCCTTGTAACAGTAAGCTTAGCCTGCAACATGCAATCTCTATAGATGCAGCAACTTCGTGTCATCTCAGCTCTCAGGTTGAACTTTTCAAGCGTAACGATTCTCCGCACCCTTGAGGTGGACTACAAATTATTTTCTGTCCTCTTTGGTAAAGCATATCACACTGTGGATGCATGCAGGATGCATTAAATCTTCTTGGTCATGTTGATCTAAGTAGATGAATGAAGGTGGTATGATAGCATGTACCCAGTTCGATTTCATGGCCATCCTCGTCTTGACCGTTTTCAGCCTCCTCTTTAGCTTCCTCTTGCAGCTCACGAGCCGTCTGTGCATATCGCTCCAGAAATTCCTCTTCGTTTTCTTCGTGCTCAGATGCCTCAGAGCTCGACTCCTGCCAAAAGTAACCATGACCAGCACATTGCAAATGATTGATGTTAGTTTGTAGGCAAGTATCTTGTAAGAGAAGATAGTAGGTTAAATACAGTAATCAGAAGGTTTTATGACTTACATCGCTATCATCATCCTCATCACCAGAAGCGGATCCGCTTCTTGAATCAGATGTTGTGTCGCTTCCATCGGTCTCTGAGGATTCTAAGAGCTCCTTCAGGTCTACCATGGACTCGAGCAAAGAACGCAAGCAGTGATTGGCTGCCTTTAATCCCTTCCGATCTCCAAGCAGCTCCTTGTTGATGATGTGCGCCAGAATCCTTTGCAATCCAATCACTGCAATACCACAAGTTTTCAAGGATGAATTAGTTAGTGTTGAATCTCACTGTTGTACAAGAACGAAGTAATAATAACCATTTCCTGACCAAGGGTATGAGATCAAACATCAGTAACCGAAACTACTACATTTAGTCGGCCGGTCGTGGTCAGTATCACATGGCGTATGTGCTGAAATTGTTCGTGGATGAAATGTCTGCCCTCTCGATCCCGTCATTTCTGAAAATGCGGTCTTCGAGTAACATTATTCTCGTCTAAAGCAAGCGGCCAGATCCAGGTCCTGTATAGTTTGCAGCAAGAAGAATCATTTCATGGGAATATACTAACCAGCCAGTTTCATCTCTGACTCCAAGGAGAGGCCTGGATCGGCTTCGCTTTCAGCAAGACCTGCCAGTGCCTCGGCATACATGAGTAAGCCTTGGTTTGCACCATCCTCCGATATATCAAGCTTGGAGTTGTCCTCAGAGGAGAAAAATTTCTGCACCTGCTCGGGTAGAACAATGAAGCACATGGTAATGACGAGGATAAGAGGTTTCGCCAAGGGCACAGTTGCATTCGTCAGCTGCTGAAGCCGTCTTATGGCAACCTCACAAAACCGAGGTATAAGAAGATTTGAAATTGCCTCTCCCTCGAACGACAGCTGAGATGCATGCAATAGTGCATGCGCACAACGACAAGCACGCCAGCAGGCAGCTGGATATGCCGACTCGATTGCCGACGTGATGAATGTTACTAAACATTCAAGAATGGATCGTCGAGGCCCCTGGGGTGCAGGCGAAGGAAGAATTTCCGCCGTGGTGAAGTGCAACATTGGACACCTTCCCTACAAATGACAACAATCATGAAGAAAGGTGATTCAAGGAACTGCGTACACATACTTAGTAGGCTTTACGTAGTCAATTTTTATTTCCCTCGTCCCCTCGAAAGACTAATTGAAAAGATGTGATAAGATTCAGATGATTTCATTGATTCCATGCAATGTAAAATACCAGTCACAGGGTAGAGCTCCTGGTAAAGATATTTTATGATACTGCATTGGATGGTAGAAGAATTAGTAGCTGGTAGAGAGATTCATTGAACCATATCAGAATTAGCATACGAAACAAGTTCTGACAGACCTGCAGAGCAACTGCTTCCTCTATTGAGTCGAAAACTGGCTCATCCTCCTCTTCCTCCCATGCCTTCCAATCTGACACCAAATTTGCCCAGATTTGCAGGAGAGCTTCTACTTTCATGCTTCCTGCTGCAGTTGAGTCTTGAGTGTATCGTAAGATCGCAGCCAGAAGCACCGAAGCATCACACAGGCAGGACGGCGGGGGGGTGACGGGAGGAGAGCATTTGTCCTTTATGGCAAGATCACGTGAAAGAAAGAAACAACAAAAGTATGTTGGACTTGGTTAAACAAATATATAAATAAAATAAGCTGGACAGACAACAAAAGTAGAATAAGTTTGTTGGCATTGCTGAAGTGTCTGGTACCAAACCTGCAGAGGAGCCAACCATGCTCGCTGCAAAAGCTCAGCAAATGTGTTGGCAAGAGCTTCACATCCCAACTTCCAGCTGGCGAGAGCTTTTCCACCATCCTCATCCTCGTCAGGTTCTGCACTGTCCCAAGTCTGAGCCAGCGATGCCACTGCTGTAAACCCAAGCTCTACCATCTGCAAAACACAAGATCGACTTTACACGAGGTTTATCACCTAAATTATCCAAGTACCACAGCACTAAAGGCTACGGAAATTGGAGCGCATCGTAATATAATTGATTGAGAAGCTGAGTCATCGATTGAGCCCCTAATCCTTACTTGGGGCCAGGGTTCTGGATGAGGGGGAATATTCTTGGTTATCTCTCCTTGTATTGCAGCAGTAATAGCTGGAACATGGAACGCGATATAGTCTTCTCCAGCCTCTGCTGCTGTCGCTAATAGCTGTAATGAGATTGTTGCCTCGCCTTCTTCCGGCATACGTGCTCCTACCACGGTAGCTTGAAGTAGAGGCAACCATTCTGAGGGTTTGTAGCCATCCTGTGAAGTGCAACGAGATAGATTAATACCCTTAGGACACTATTTCCTTCAAAATTATGGATGGAAAGTTAATGCACAAGAGAATTAGCATGGGCAGCATCCCATAGCTTCTCACCATGTATCTTCTTCAATCCATATGCGTGTTCTTATGTGGTTCTCTACATAGACAAGTATAGAGCTAGGTTCTTACACTAACGTGACCCATGCTAATTGGAAGAAAATCTATGGTGTGATCAACACTTTTACAGTCCAACACAGGATTTAGAATTCTTCTGGCCACCTGCTTTTAAATTATCAATTCATCGAAAGACCCAATACTGCAGATGTAATGCTGCTAGGACAGATGCATATAGATGTACTCGTGCTCCTTATGATTTTCAATATTAATGTGCTTTAAGCTGCAGTGGCTACCAAGAGAAAAGGTATATGATGGCAATAAGATAAGGTGAAAATCAATGAAACCTGAAGGAGGGATGAAAGGGCCCCTGCGGCAGAAGCTCGTACAGGTTTCCAAGACACACCACCAGCATTGGGTGCTAGCAAGGCCTTCAGTAGGGCATTATACACCTCTTCGCTAAGCTCCTAATCCTCATTGTCCGAGTTCGATCACAGATAAATCTCACAGTTCACAGTTCAGGAGATGCCATCATCACGGTTCAATTTCTAACAGTCACAAGAATTTCGAAAAGCACGTCGCATGAACAATGCCCAATGTGTACCAGAGAATATATCGTACCAGAGAAAATATCGTACAGCTAGTAGCGATTGGCTTGTTATGGGCAGTGACGCGAATTGTCAGAAGGGTAACAGCGTAAGTTTCTCAAAGAGTACCATAAACTACTATCTACCTAGAGACTAACAAGAAACGTTACCTCCAAACAGAGTCTACAATACCAATGCGGATGCCAAAATATGATCTCTAACTTTTGCACTCTTATGTTTCATGAAATTTGCATCATTGTTAGAGCATTGATGACGCTTATTTACTACTCAAGTGGCCAATTGAGCTTCCTATACACTTTTGAGTGATAGATCTGAAAACACTGGTATCGATGGAAAATAGCACACCTCGGGTAAGCAAGTGCCAAGCTCCCCAAGCAGCCAGTTAGCGTTGGCCAGGACATATGGAGTCGGTGCCACCATCGAGTACAACGGGAAAACCCTTGTTTGAAGCAGCATAGTTACTTTTTCGGATGATTGGGTCTTCAGATACTGTCAAGATACTTGAAGTATTAAATTACCATGGTTGTCTCAGCTAAGAGATCGCCTAAAACAACCACAACCAAATCTCATAATATGAGTACGTTTGCTCTAGTCACCTGTTGAAGGCCGCCGTAAGCCAGCATGACACCATAATAACTGCACATGGCAAAGCGAGATATCCTTCAAAGTCAGGTGTTAACTCCATGAAGACCATCTATGTGTATATCGGTACACAGTTCGTTTTCAAAATCAAAGAGATTTGTAAAATCATATCCATAAATTTGCTGTTAGATCTTCTGAAAGTATAGAAAAATATATATACTTGATGACTTCTTCTGATCTTGGGTCACTCCCATCAGCTGGGAGAGGAAATTGAGACAAAAATGGCATCACCAGAATCTCTCCCGCAGTGCCTGAAACGTCCTTTCCTTTCCCTTTACCTCTTTTCTTACGTTTCATTGTAGAAACTTTCTGTGTCCCACCGGCAGTTGGAGGTCCCTGTAGAATACCAAACTAAATTTGAATAGTTTTATTCACATCAGCCTTCACAGTCACAAATTAGAAAATTCAATGCAGGCAGAATAGTTGGAACATATGTCTCCTGCACGCGAAGCCTAAACTGTTGCTCACAAGGTTATCAGATCGGGCCACCTAAGAAAAGACGACAAAAACTGATAGTCCTTTCCAGTATTGCAGAATATAAAATTCACTTCTCTGAACTGTTTCAATTGCTGACGGGCAATTTCACGGGGCTACCAAAGTCGGGACTGTAGCTAAACTGCGTCTCATACTACGGAAAGTCTAGCGCATGGATCGAAATTGCGTGAGATTCTGAGGGGGAATTTTCACAGAATGTATGACATTACTTTGGCAGTTGCGATGAGGCTGAGCAGATTCAGGGCACTTTGTCGTGGTGTATGCAGATCTTCTTTCCACCCGCTTGCTTCGTCCTGATAAAAATGTTATAAGATATCTCATCTTATTTCATGGACATGAGCAAACCCTTGTACCACTTCTGTACCATAATCATGATAACGAAGAATTGATGATGTGGTTTAAAAAAATTTAAAGGTTTGTTTGAACTACATTCGTGATATTTCTTGATGTAATAGATAAGTACATGAATAAATTTACCATGTCCGACGGGAGATTTTTCCGTAAGTACTCATCTTCGTCTTCGGTCCACTCTATCAGGTCCTGAAAAAGTCATGGAAACTTCACAAGAAGTTATCTATCTTATCTTTCATTTGAGAAAAATCAAACTTTGATTCGTTAATATCCTGCCCATTTCTTCAGTAAAGTGCACAAGTAATTAAAGCGACGAATATATTCTGTTACAAGTCTAATACACATTAGGCTATTTCCAGTCAAGAATGCATCAATGTCGGGATATAGGTAGTGCTCCTACCTTCTCCTTCATGATAAGAGCCGGGAAAATGGCAGTTTCCAGCAAGTTTGAAAAGTGAGGGGCCATTAACCTCCAGCCCTATAAGTCCAGCCAGAACTTAGTCACATACATATATAAACATATTATTTATATTTATTAAAAAACCACGTGATTAGGAACCAACTGAAAATGAATTAGATGCAAATGATCTGCATATTATTCACTTCATTTCATCCTCACACATAACGAACGCAAGAGGATTTGTTGCAACGGCCACTCATGCAGGTCCCGTCGTCATGCGACGCGTTTAACCTACTTAAAGTGTTTAGAAGAATCAAGTTGGGTTGCTCAAATCAGGACGAAAACTTACAGGACCAGTCTCAAGAATGTTGGAAACCAGGTCAAATGCTAATGACACGACGCGCTTTTGTAGCTGGTCAAGATCCTGCAATATTGATACGGAAACAAATCAGCTGTCATACTCTTAAATATTCTACTCTTTCAACATGGTTTTCTCCAATGGACATGATATTCACCAAAATTCTTCTCATGTGTGATGACACCGTGTCAATGCGCATGTTGGAAAACTAAGCGCTCATTCTTTTAGCTCATATTCAGGAGAAAGAGCTAAGAGAATTTTGGAGCAATCGCATTTATCATGATCCTAATGAAACTGAACTCACCACGTTAGCATTCGCACTTCTTCCAACAATCTTCAGTGCTGCATTGGACATCGAAGGTAGGAACCTACAAAAATTTAGTATCAGTTCTTTACTTTTCAGAGGCTCAGCCATGGTTGTGTCCTAACTGAGCTGCACTGTCATGCCTTGTGCAATAACCGACAAAATGAATGTCGAACTTACCGGCACTTACTTGTCTACATGCTTTCTATGACGAGAGATAAGGTTACAGCAGATCTGAAGAACACGCTTCCAGGTCTTAAGCCGAGGCTGCTGTTCTGGTAAGTCCATCCTCTTCTCCAGCACCACCACATCGAGCAAAAGCATGAAATCGTTGAACCACTGCCCTAGATTTGCAAGTATAGCCGACGGCATATGCGATTTTAACTGTACAAAGTTCAAATGCATAATAAGTTCAAGGCTAAAATAAACACTCTTGAATGAAATAATTGTCGGCATATGCAAGGACACTGAACCTATTGTGGATAAGAAGCAGGTTGTCTCATGCCATCTACAAGTCGACTTTCGATCTACATCATAGGAGCTCTAAGAACAAGCCTAGGTTCAGAAACTTACAGCCAGGTGCATGGCCTTGCATAGGACGTGCAAGATGTTGTCATGCTGCGCACAACCATTTTCTTTTGATGCAGCAACCTGCAAAGATTGAGCCAATCAATTTGGTGAAGCTAGCTAGCTTAGGATAGCTTCTTGGAATCGATTGTCACTCCCTTGAGCTTGTATACTAATCCTTGGAAATGACTTATGTGCACATACAATTTGATAGGAATTAAGAATGATGGGTCGGTGGTCCATCACGGCTACTTAATCGAGTTGAATCAGGCTTACCTGCTGTACAAGATGGTGAAAGATCCCATGCAGAGGTGCAAGGAGCTCTTTTGCAACTAAATCCAGTTGTTCCGGGACAGGCTCACGCGCCACAGTAGGGCTCAAAAAGTACTGCGTATCAGCCCATTCTCCTCGTTAAACTCATTTTCAGCAACAGAAAAGAGGAAGCCACCGACACAGAATCTGAGTTGCTACATTGCAATAAGCTTGTAACCTGGAAAGGTTTGATGAGAGTTTGGACACCAATGAGAACATTGAGTGTTCTCAGCTCAGGATTTCCTGCTGGATTCACTAAATCACTGTTCTGTATTGCCGCTTTAAAAGCAGGAACAAGTTCTGGCCATGTCAAATCCTTCGCAAAGTCGTGGACTGCCACTAATCGAAACTGCAGCAACATACAAGGAGTATCTTCTCTAAGAAAATTGTAGAAATCGAGTAAGTCAAAACAGAACAAAGCGGACTTCACTCAAATTCGTCACTAGAAAGGCAGGTAGCAATCAGATGATATGAGAAATTTTCAACCAGGTAGGATTGGAAAACTGCTAGTCGACTGGCTTTAGATCCTAGCTAATCAAACCTGTCCAGTTCGAGACGAGAATTCATCTGTCAAATACGAGATGATGCAAAAACGGCCTAGGTATCTTACAGCTTCTGCTAAGAGTTTCAGCACGATGCCGTCGACACGCAAGAGAACTTCCATGAGCTGGTTCCGAAATTCCAGTCTCTCTTCTGGAGACATTGCATTCTCCTCACTCCAGTGAGATCTCAAAAAATTCTTTAAGTATGTAGCAGCAGCTACTCTCTGCCCTTTCTCAGGGCCTCCTGCCACAAACACCAATAGCTGATTGATTATGACTCTTAGATCAAATTTTTCACACCAAAGCGAGACAAGGTCCCCACATTCGCAGCCACTAGCATCAATGGCTACTAAACCCTTTATTGAAATGCCAAAAGAATTGACTGTCCTTCAATTTTCTCAATCTTCTCTCAGCTCAATGCTAAACATTAAACACCTCACTTTCAGGCTATGTAAAAGTGACAGCCACACGTGATACTCATGTTTCAGTTTATACTCTTTGCAGGACACCTACATACAGAGAGAGTTCATGCACAAATTTTCATAACAGAGCATTGTACTGTACACAATGCTTACCAGTAGCGAGCATGAGCAAGCACAGGGCAAATTTTGGCACGTTTTGCGCAGCTTCCAAGTGCGACGTGGCATTCCTTACATCAGCCTCCTGTGAGCCAGCAGTCTCACTAAGCCAATGGGCAATTTGGTCTTTTCCCACAGAAGGCAACTCCACCATGGCTTCCATTGTGCTAGCTTCACCGTTATTCTGTTCTCCCTTGTTCTGTTCAGTGCTTTGTTGAAGCGAGGCTCATTTGAGAAAGGGGCACGAAAAGAAGGCTACACTTGGGGTCCTGTCATTCCCTCACTCCTTCACGCAGAAATTTATCTCGATAGCTTACGAGTAGGATTGTGGCTCTGAAAATTAGATAGTGATTGGAGAGGTAAAGAAACTCAATTATGTATCTTCTTAACAATATGTAATAAACTTCAGTGACTGCCTAACCTAGTTACAAAGTGAAACTAGAGCATCGAAAGGCAAGAAGCCATTAGACCTCTTCAGAGGCGTCAGTCCAGCCTGGGACATATTCGTCATCTGTGACTCCGTGGAGCTCGGTCTCGCTTCCAGATTCCAGCAGTGGGATTCGATGCATTCTTGCGGTTGGCAACCGACGCAGCTGCACTGAGAGGTCGATATGAATCAGCTTGCCCCTGGCTGGACTGACGCCACGAAAGACGTCCAGTGTCCTCTTGTATACAACTCCTGGCCTCCTGGACTGTCATAATATGATTTTTCAGCCTCATCAGTCATCACCACAGTATTGGAACAATACAGCAACCTAACCCTAACCCGCTCCCAGGGCTCAAATTCCTATAGCAGCGTAAACTGCTGGAATTTCAGCTATTAAAACACTGCCACAGGTTTCAAGAGTTACAAAGAATACTACAGACTAAATTGGAGAGATAGATAGCTAGAAATCGAACGGCAGAATGAACCTGCCGCTCAATCCTCCTGAGTCCTGACCATAGTGATCTCTTCAATAGAATATCAAGAATCTTGCATATGAAGCTTGGACCTCCACTTCTCTAGAAATGCCGTTCTCTGATAATCATCTCAATTTCACCTTCACATACGGTGTGTGCGCATGAAATCATCTCATCCAAACACCGAAGCAAGAATTCAGCCATCAAAAATGTTACAGCCTCATTTCAGCTACGAGTAACTCCGTGCTCTGCCATAGCTTCTCCTCAAAGCTTCCTCCCTTCGATTGTCACATGATAGCACCTCGGTTACGGGAAAACGGAATGTCCTCGTACTAATTCAGTACGTTTTTCAATCTTTGAATAAGCACTTGAAACTTAAGAACAGAGTATTTAAAATCAAAAATCTCAAAAAACGCAGTGTAAGGCAAATCAAAAATGCAAAACTAAAAAATTGCGAGAACGAGGAGATTCTGTTTTTCCGTAACACAGTTTAGCTGAACACACTCGGTCCAAAGAACAACATATTTCAATGTAAATCGAGCTCAAATTCGACCGCACAATTCCCGTAAAAGAGCATTATCATTAGACCTTCATAATCAGCTGCGACATGTGTGCTGCTACCTAATTCACCTTATACATTTCTTTCGTAGCTTGATGATCCCGCATCCAGGTCGCAAACAAAAGGATTGATCTGCCGGAGAATCTCAACGCAAACGCAAAAGGCTCACTAAACTATGATAGTGGAAATGCAGTCCATCCCTCCATGACAGGGTTTCAATTTGAATTTAGGTTGCCGCCGATTTCAACTTTAGATTTTAGTTGAAAAGAATTCACTAGAAATACTGTGACTAACTTAGATGAATAGAAATTGGACATAAAACTATTGTTTTGCCCAGTCGTTTTGAATGCGTTATCTGGGTCACGAATCAACATAAATTTGTTGATCTCAAGAGAAAAAATCTGTAAATTTGGACATCATAAATCAATCAATAAAAATGAAATATTTAATTATATTTTCAACCCAAGAAAAAGTCAACCTCCGAATCAAAGTCAAAATACCATTTCACAACTAAGTTAACCCCTAAACGTCTGAACGTGCCTTTGCGGCCAATAAAATACGTTGTATTTTGGTTGTATTAGAGATGAATCCACACCTTCAATGAGTTTGAGTTCAAAAGAAAAGTTGAAATTTAGATCAATGCGGTTCTAGCGAGTTACTGAGATCATAGTTTAGAATTTCTTGTCGGTAGCAAATCCCATTTATACGACAACGTATATACTATCCCCATGGGGCGTTTAGGGATTAAGTGAGGCTAGAGAGTTCAAACCTAAGATCTCATAGATGATAGTGATCACCCCTAACCATTGCCCCTAACCAACTACCTCTAACACTTGCACAAGCCATTCAAAAATTATGTAATATAGCATCAATAAAAAAAACCAGCATTTAAATTGTATTGTGATTTTTCAAAATTTCGCAACTTTTCAAAATTTCATAACTTTTGCAAAACTAAACACTTTTTGACCATTTTCTTTTCATATGTATATATTATAATGAAGAGTCTACTTGAGAAATGAAGTTTGAAACAAAATTTATCGTAGATAAAAATAAACAAATAATAATAATAATAATAAAATTAAAATAGATAATTAAACCATTATTAAATTATTATTATTTAAAATCATTAATAATAATTAATTTTTTTATAAAATCCTCTTATGACGTGGTCAAATTATTTAATCTTTTAAATTCCATTTTTAGTTTCAATTTTTGTTTTTCGATCTTTTAATTCTTTTACATTTAAAAAAATTAATAATTTTTATACTAAACTTTTATGGGGTTGAGACGACTGGTATAGTGAATCCGAATGAAGATTGGACTCGTTAGATTTGTTGCATGGTGACTAATGAGTCATTTACTTAGAAAGGTGTCACAACATTGCTACTTAGTTGGGTTTTTGATGAAACATTATACTTTGATGTTATTGGGAATCAAAGATTTAAACTCGGCAAAGAACAAGCTGTTGTTGCTAAAACCATCAAAGGACGCATTTTGAATCAAGTTTTGCTTGCATCCTTGGAGTATTTAGGAACCTTCATTCAAAATTAGCGCTCACGGGTAGGTCCGGGATCGGCCTCTATAGCCGTCAAAGTCACTCCAACATTTGAAGATCGACCACATTTTGTCCTTCTTTAAGCAAATGGTCGATCTGGAAACCTGAGTTGGGACATTGATTTGGGGCCGTGCATGGGTGTTGGGTTGAAGTCGCATAGAATTGTTGAGTTGAAGTCGTACAACATCATTAAGTTGGAGCGGTGGTATAGCTTTGAGTTGGGGCCGTGCAACAACGTTCAATTAGGGCCGTACAGGTGCGTTGAGTTGGGGCCGTACATGTGTGTTCAGATAGGGGCGTGTATATACGTTGAGTTAAGGAAGGCAACGAACAGGAAAAAGGGCCCACGTAGGGACAAAGGACACAGGTGTTGTGAAGGCAAATGGGGAAGCTCGTTGAGAGGAAGAGGGTTGCTTATAGACAAAATGAGAGTGACGTAGAGAGGGACGAGGAGAACGATGTTGAGAGGCGAAAGGTGGAGAAAGAGAGGAAGAAGATGCTATATTCGCATCGACAGAGGGAATTGGAGTAGAAGGGGCAGAGGGAGCGATAGTAGTTAGTTGCATTCCCTTAAACAATGCTACAACCTTTGCAATGTCCTCTAGACTCAAAATAGAAAGAAACTCCATGATGGAAGAAGAGCTTCACTTGATAATATCAATAGAACTTAGTGCGTTTACACTGCAAGTAGTGAGGGCTTTATAGCGTTACATAGTGAAGTAGGATTGGCGTTAGAGTGTAGGTGTATTCGGGATGAAAGAGCCTTGCGGTAGTAGGAAGTTCCCTGCAAAGACTCTTGTTGCAAGTGTTCTTCCCGAAGTTTCAGTTTGGGTCTCCGTCTGGCACCTTCGAATACCGTGAAGTTGCGTGAATACAGTTTCAGTTGCGTGAATCTTCTCTTCAAGATATCTTTTGTGATTTGTTTATGTGGAATCACTTGATTGTGCACTATAAGTTATGGTTCCATTCTAGCAATGTTTTCTTCTACTATGCAACACTTCATAACAATAAGAATTGAACTCTCTCACCTCGGGTTCATATGTCGGTTGCTTTTCAGAGTGCTAGGAAGAAGGTGCAAGCTCTGTGTTCATTGGAGGCCGAGTTTGCAAGACTGCCATGGATTTTTGGCCTCTCCTCGTGTGGTTTCTGTCGCTACTATGGAACTCAAATAATTTGTACTTACAAGTATCTTTTCATCTTTAGTCTAATTGTTTTGCTGGATAGGTTTTTAACTTTATGATCTAGGTCTCATTTGAAATATTATTATGCACAACTTATTTATGACTTAGTTCCAAAAAATTTAACTTCATGGTTAAACAAAAGGTAAGTAAAAAAAAAAAGTTAAAAGAATAGTTTTGATTTATGAATAATTTCAAAATATCTCTTGTTTTGATAAAATGCATCAAAAAATATAAGTTTAAAATTAGTCAATGAATGAAAGCAAAACTTGGTTCAAAATGCATCTTTTAATGGTTTTAGCCACAACAGTCCATTCTTTAGTAAGTTTAAATCTTGATCCTAGTAACATCGGAGCGTAATGTTTCATTGAAAACTTAATTAAGTGCAATTGAATGTTTTGACGTCTTTTTAAGTAAATAACTCATTAGTCAACATAAAGCAAATGTAACAAGTCTAATCTTTATACGGATTCACTATGCCAGTTGTCTCAACCCCATAAAAGTTTAGTATAAAAATTATAAAAAATTAAAGGTTAAAAATAAAAAAATTGAAATTAAAAATGGAGGATTTTACTAATTTTTTTTTAATAATATTATTAATTAATAATAATTTAATAATAGTTTAATTATCTTTTTAAATTTTTTTAAATTTAATTTTTTTTCCTAGAATTAATTAAATTTATTTCTATACTTAAAGGTGTCGTCTGCACTCACGGTCCTTTGAAGGCCTTAGAATCTTTTTAATGATTGCAAAATATAAAATTTAGATTAATTCTATGAAAATAGAATCAACATGTTCATTATATAATAGTGTATTAATAATATATAAGAGCATAATAATATTATATAATAATGTAAGATTATTATACTTATTTTGAATTCATAATTTGAAATTTTGATTGTGATGAAATTCAAAAAAGTTTTAATCTTCAAACTGGTAAAATGGTGCTCATTGAACAAATGTCATTTTTCATGGTTGTGGAGGTTGTCAAATAATGAAAAGGAATGAAAGTGTGCCATGCATGTGAGCTGTGTTAGTGCTGGTGAGCGGTTTTGGTCACAAAAAGCCAAAACATAAACATAATATTCAATCATTGTTCATTGTTTCTACAAAATAGGGAATGAAAAACGACAAGTCTTGTACTAGTGGTTGTTTCTAGTGACTTTATAGATTAATATTGTTTTGCTTGGCAAAATTCAAACCATTACTTATAATGTCAAGTTGTCATCTCAACGCATGCAATTTTGCAATGTTTTTGTTAGTGGGTGAAAAAAGAGGGTTACTTCTTGTACTTTTTCCTTGTTGAATGGGAGCCCCTAGATCAACCAAAAGTACATCAAGTGGACGTTTTCATTTAATAAAAGAACTTGGAAAAAATCACCTTTTTCAACTTGGCTCCCGATTGTCAAAGATTATTTGGTTCATTTCGATTCAAATCTATAAACAATTCAAGTCTCAACTATTTAACATGCACTTGATAATTGGGTCAAGATTTGTTTTGCACTTGTCATTCTGACAAGTCACTCCAAAGTTGTAGCAATGCAACCATTATGATAGTGCCATTGATGTATACCTTATACAAGTCTCTACATTGTTTTCCATATTAGCTTACAAATCTACATAGTCAACTCTTTGAACCCATAAAAAACAAAAGGATATTATGAGATATTAACACACATCGTACACACATAATAGATGTACATTACTTTTACATAATATGCATAAAATTAATTATGCAAACATACAATAAAACACTTTAGAGATACAAGTAAATGTATTCTACAATAGGAGGGAGTCCTACACAAAGACTTATTTATTTTCATTTTTTAAACATCATATATGCATGTCATTCTCAATTGTAACAAAGAGTTGACTAGCTAGCATGTTAGTATCATGGCTTGGTCTCAATAACCCTCTGCCTGGTGGGCAATAGGCTATTAGGCTATTGACATTACAAACGGACACTTCATTCACGCCGGCCTTGGAAGGAAGGCCGGAGTTTCTATCTATCTATCATGGCTTGTACATACATGTGGTGGGGAGCTATGCGCGGCATGGATTTGGTTGCCAAGTGGACTTGGCGCGAACAATTTCAAGGTGCACGGAGTCTTGAGTACGGAGGAGGTGGGTGAACTCGCTGCCGGGAGAGACCAAGCCCTCACTTGGCAGCAATTGCTTTGCACTTGTGAGAGACTCAAAACAATCTTTACTCTGGCATTCTCGCCTGTACTCTATGGTAATGCTCCTCAGATTGTGTGTCTCCTTGTGCTCTTCTGGCACACTCTGCAACAGACAATCCGTACCCACAATTCAGATGCTCATCCTGCTGTGTTAAGGCCTCTTTACACTAGAGGTAAGAAGCCTTGAGGAGAGAAATTTCAACCAATGAGAAATTGGTCTTTTCGGTTTTTAGGCCTCCCATTGGCTGAATATCTCTCCTCACGGCTTCTTGCCTCTAGTGTAAAGAGGCTCTTATTCATCCCCATAGGACCAAGACATTCAAGTCTTCTGTTGTTTTTTAAGCGCTTTTGAATAGACTTTGTTTAGTTCAAATGGGTGATGGCCTTATATGGGTACTCCCTCCAAAAATAATGTGATTTTTGAGAAATATCTTTAGAAACACTATATACATGATGTCAAAGATGGAATCTCTAGCACACATAAAATGAGTTAGACATAAGTAACACTATGTGAGACGCGTAAAACTGGTACCCATATCATGCCATTCCCCAAGTCGATTTGTTTTTTTACCAATGCAATGTTCTTCACTGATTCCGGTGATATAAAATTTGGCTCCATCTATTGCATTTTTCACCAAATTTTATATCACTGGAATCAATGGAGAACATTACATAGGTTGGTAAAAATAATAAAATCAATTATAACAAAGGGAAGTACTCCAAACCGCTAAGAAACACGTGACTCGGCCCGATTTGGACTTCTTGCACTAGTAGAAATCTTGTCTTATGTGACAAGTCTTTAATGACTCAATGTCGGGAATGACATGTCCGTATTGACACAAAGTGGGACTTTGTGTCAATACGGACATGTCATTCCCAACATTGAGTCATTAAAGACTTGTCACATAAGACAAGATTTCTACTAGTGATTGGTCCTTGAGGGGTTAACCCCTAGAAGCATGAATTGGGCCTCATGTTTTTAATAGCATTTTTGAGCAAGTCTTGTGTGGATTTCCTTTAGTTCAAATGTATTTGTGTTTTGACCAACACATACAGTGTTCTTCACTAATTCTAATGATATAAAACTTGACACCATCGCAATTCTTCTTTTTATAATATGATCAATTGAAGTTAGCATTTTGAAACCATGAATCCTTGGTCCTTTCGGGGTTAAAGGATGCGCACTGAAAATAGGGATGAAGTAGGAAATAATGGTGGAATAATTTGTACCTGAAGAAGCCAGCTTATGTATCTGGAGTTCGTCACGTGTTGGTTCCCATCAAGGTCTGCCCTGCAAGACTGAAACTCAACAACACACTGCAAGATTTGAAAGGGAAAAATCTTGCTTCATTAACCCCTAAACGTCCCAGCGTCTAGAAACTGGATCATGAACAAATTCGAAGCCTTGTAACTTTCTCATACAACTTTGGATGATTTTCATCCGAGTCACCTTTGAAAGCTTATTAAATTCTCTACCAATTACGATAAATCTCTTGTGATGGGGAGCTGTTGAAAATATTGAAGAGGCCTCCAACTACAAGTATGTCAAATTTGTTGGGTAGATTTTATGCTTGCAATGGTCTTCTCGCGTCACATACACCTCCTGTACATCTAAGCCATACTAATATCTACTTTTGAGGCTAGAATGTACTTCTGTTCAAAGGGTTGGTACGTTTAGGGGTTAATCAACCTAGTACTATGTCATTTTCTTGAAATAATGATATGTTAAATAGTTAGGTTACCTTGAGATCCGAGGTCATGTACTTGGCTGTGAGATCATCCAGTTTGGTGACTCGGTTGGCAAGGATGTCCCTCTGTTCAAACCCAAATTGGTCATCCACATAAAACGGATCCAGCTCTGCTCGGGCCACGTCTGGCATCTTGCACACTCGCTGTGTTGCTGAGTCCATCATGCACCAAGTGCTGCACAATCCAATGACTAATCATCCTCTTACAGAAGGGTATTTTTTATAGATGGCAGACGGACAAATGAACGGCATGTCACATAGAGCTCTCATTTGTCACTTATTGAGAATATTGAAGATATTCCTAAAATGTTTTAGAATATTCATGGAATGGTAGGAACATTTGCCAACATATTTTAACTGACAAAAAAATTAGCTGACAAATTGGCCAAATAGTACGTGGAGTATACTGAATATCATGCCTTGTTGCTCTGACAAGAACTTCATTTGTATCGTAACGACACACGAGCCATTCGTATGTTGGGCTATTCTTTCCAGCGCGAGCCATCCAAGAGTCAATCTCAATGACGTCTAGCCTGCATCATGTCCAGTGTTCCCAATTAATTGCAAATTTCTTGGATCACTGAAACAATTTATTATTAACACATGGTGATGCAGTCACACAGGCTCCCCACAATGATTCTGCCGCCGCCAAAACTATATATATCAATAACGTATGTATGTATATATCCGCTTCTAGCAATTTTCAAAAACGTCAATATGAACAAACCATGCAAACATCAGTGAAAACGGGGGCATCATTCTGATGTGAAAATGGTATGAAACTCAAATTCATGCCCATTAGAACTAGCAAGGACCTTGACATTGAAATCACATGAGATCTATGGTTGCCGTAGTTTACAATGGAATGATGGCATGATGTCTCTGTTGAAATGACACAGATCATCCAAATAATTAGTGATTATTAGCTCCTTTGTGTCAAAAAAGAAGAAAGTAATTAGTGCTTGCCAATGCAACATGAACCTCATGTTACAAAGTGCATGAGATCCATGTCAGAATGACGCTGCATGATTTTCACATGAAAACCACACTACATTTATCTGACCCAATTTTCCTGGTGAATGCCAAATGCTTACCATTTGGGAAAGCTCTCCACTTCCACATGCACCTTGGCCATGACCCAGATTAGTCCAAGGCTGTGCATAGCCTTTGTTGCTCCAAATCCATCTCTAGCAGCAATTCCCAACGAATAGAAGTGGCGCAACGAGGCATCCTGGCATGTCAATTACCAATTGCAATAACTGCCAAAATTACACTAGTAGCAAACCTATCATTTTTCATTCTCCACTTCGTGGAAACATTGAACAATATCAAAATATTATACTTATATTTTTGTCCTCTTGTGACCAAAACTACTCACCAACATTGACACAACCCATGTGCCTGACATGGTTTCATTTCTTTTTCATTTATAGTAAGTGAAAAGCGACACATTTCCTACTAGTGTTATGCTATGCTTTCTAGACTGTACTCTTCACTTAACTGATTCTTAACCATAAACATTCCAAACCTTTTTTATTACAAAAATGAAAAATTCTCCACACCACTGAACATTCTTCAATTTGCACAAAATCAATTCAGATTCATTGCACCCACTTGGAAAAAGCTGAATATTGTGGTGATGGGCGTCGCCTTGTCTGCACCCACATCATAGGAACGAATGGCATACTTCTGTCTGTGTACGTTCTGTAGCTTGTGATTCGTCACCAAGTTTGCAAGAGGTGAATCCTCGATAACCTCCACTGGCAGTTTTGCAACACCTGCATTATTCAAAGAAAATAGCATGAAATCTTATGATTAACATTATTAGAAAATCCAACTGTTCTATTGATTCGGTCGCGTTGATCAGGAACACTTTTATGTTGACTTGGACAGAAATCTGTTGATTTGAATAAAAATGCGACCAAATCAACAAAAAAGTGTCTCTGATCAACAAAAACCAAATCAACAGGACAGTTGACACAAGCTGGTTCCAAAAAACAAAACAAAAAATGTGGTGAAGATGAACCACAAATGATCAAGACGTGCATACTGATTTCTCCCTTAGAATTGATTTTCACACGCAGATATTACGAAATTGCTGTTCTTCTGATTAAGCAAGAGTCCTACCATTGTTCTGGTCTTGAACTGCAACGATGGACTTTGGAAATGTTGAATAATTCTTGAAGCCCACCCGGAACCTTCTGGTAGAGTTTTGAGGCCATTTCTGAGCTGAAGGTGTCAATGACATGATCTGAGGGTATGCATGGATATTAATATTACCCGCTGCCTTGGCTCTAATTGAAGGATTTCCCACATTCACAGACATGATGAAAAATTCCTCTTTAGCACCTGAAAATCAATTAATGATTTTATGAATCAGTCCACAATTAGCAACGTCTAAATATCACAAACATGCTCATAATTGATTCCTACAAAATCTACTACTAACACTTGAATCTAGCAGATATTTGATCAGTTCAGGGTGCACAAGGAGACCAACAACAAAGCTCTAGAACTGACGGTAGAAACAAACGTTGCAAAATTTCACACGGTGTATAAATTGATGGAAGTGACATGGTAAAATATGCCTTGAAGAGCTTGAGATGTCGTGAGTTGGTGTGTGGGTGTGTTTGGTTATATAATGTCTCATGAGGCAGCTTGTGGCAGCATTGCTCAAAGAGAAAAAAATGAAAACAAGAGTAGTCCAAAGTTCTAGGAAATTATTTTTTCAAAAAAAAGCCCATCTTCTTTGGTGAAAAATTAAAGAGAATCTTAGAGAGAATATTCACCACATATCAGAGAAATAATTTAGGGGAAATCAGAGAAATACTTTAGGGGAAATCAGAGAAATGATGCCGATCATTTGCCTCCTAGTCAAGTACTTTTAGGATAAATGGTGTGATCATTCATGTGGGCCAGAGCCTGCAAGTTCTTAACATTGACGTATCATGAACTCTTCTGCCGCCCAGGAGTCAGAAAGTGGTCACTGCGATTGGAAATTTTTGAATAATTGTGAATTAGTAATGAATCTGGCAATATGTACGTAGATCACACTACAAGCAGAGGCGTCGTTTCGTTTCTCACTCTGAAGGGTCCTGTTCATGATTAACGCTTTTTATTGTACATACTTGTCCTACGGGACAAATTGTACTCACCAAATTCAACCAAAAAATTGATGAGTGTGAAGTGTCACCGTTTGATTCACATAAGTGATATGCAATGCTTTTCTTGTAGTGTCGGGACATAACATTCAGTAGTCTAGCTTCATGTACATCCATTGCCTTTCCTTTATACACTTTGCTCATTATCTCTAGTCACTAAAGTGTCTATTCCCAAAAGGGGAGAGTAGTCTTGCACCAATGGCCCTTTGTCCAGTGGGCACGAACATACACCCGGCCTCTGGATTATGTCACAGTTCATCAAGAGTTGAGGAAACTTTGGATTCACGATTCTAGGATCTTATGATCCATGTACATGCAGATCAGATTGAATTGAGTTTGAACATGGAGGGCAGGGATAACATTGACAAACAACATTGACAAACTAAGTACTTGTTGTATCACAAATTTTTTTTTTCACCGATGTCGGTCAAAAATAAGTCAGAAAAAAACACAAAATTTTGGAGATTCAACTATTAGCCATTTTGCAATAGACATATGTAGTGCTTCCTATACCACCAAAATAATGATTTTTTTGGTCTTCTTCCTCCCTCTGTGAAAAGGAATATCCATTTAACTTCCAAATCCCAATGGCTATTGCTATTATTGTCTCTCTATCATCAGGAATCTCTTGCATAAAAAATACTTAACCATTGTGCAAATAAACATGCCTTGTAAATGGTTCTTTGGCCTCCACAAAGTACCTTCCATTTTTTTGGACAAATTTAATGTACTTTCATTTGTCACTAAAGTACTTTGTAGAGAGTGAGTGAAGCATGTCATTGAGCAGTGTGGACTTTGAAATTCTGCAGGAATTCGAGAAATAATCACGCAGACTTAGTCTAGTTTCATGTCCGGTCCTTCGATGCTCTTGAAATACGATCTCATGGCACTAGTAGCAAACCTGTCGTTTTTCATTCCTCATTTCATGGAAACAGTGAATAGTACCGGAATATTATACTTACATTTCTGTCTTCTTGTGACCAAAACTACTCATCAGCACTAACATGTGCCTGGCGCCGTTTCATTTCTTTTTCATTTATAGTAAGTGAAAAACGACACATTTCCTTCTAGTGTGGAGCGTCTGAGACAGACAGGGGTGTTACATTACGGTGCATAATTTCGACAGACTGTTCCTCAAATTCACCGTCCTTAGATCCTCGATGCTGAAACTCACTCAGGCATTCACTGCAACCACCAAATAATGAGTCTGGAGTTGAACGAGTCTGAATTCACTCACTCTGAACAAACGCACAGACGCAAGTATCAGGAACCATGGGAACAGTGAATAGTACCATTATACTTACGTTTCTGTCTTCTTGTGACCAAAACTACTCATCAGCACTAACACAACCCATGTGCTTGGCGCTGTTTCATTTCTTTTTCATTTATAACGACACATTTCCTTCAATCAATTGAATTTTTTTTGAATACCTTACTGTGAATTGGTAATAAATCTGGCAATGTGTAGATCGGGACGGTTGTCAAGAATTGAATGAGTGCACGCATTTTCATGTGTATTCATCAAGATAAGAGTTGTTTAGGTACATCAAATACGCAATTATACGGTCCTTCACGTCCGGTCCTTCGATCGATGCTCTTAGGGTTTAGGGTACATCAAATACAATCTCGTGGAATATCTGTCCACTAGTAGCAAACCAGTCGTTTTTCATTCTTCATTTCATGAGAACAGTGAATAGTGGCGGAATATTATACTTACGTTTCAGACTTCTTGTGACCAAAACTACTCATCAGCAATTCGACGGAACATTCTGTCGAAATTCAGCACTAACACAGCCCATGTGCTTGGCGCCGTTTCATTTCTTTTTCATTTATATATAGTAAGTGAAAAACTACAGATTTCCTTCTAGTGGTCGCGCGTCTGAGACAGACAGAGGTGTCAGAGTACGGTGCATAATTTCGACAGAATGTTCCGAGAATTCACCGGAGATTCTCGATGCCGAAATAGTCAGGAATTCTCTGCAACCACAAAAGAATGAGTGTGGAGTCGAACGAGGCTGATCATTCACTCGCAAGTCCTTAACAGACGCAAGTATCAGGAACCCTTTATCGATCAGGATGCCGGAAAGTGGTCATTGCGATTGGAATTTTTTGAAGAACTTACTGTGAATTGATAATGAATCTGGCAATGTGTAGATCGGGACTGTTGACATGAATGAGTGCACGCCTCGGGGGGTGCGGACGTTTAAAGGTTAAAGTGTAACAATGATGTTACAATATTAAAGTGTAATAATGATGTCTCAACGATGTTACAATGTTAAAATGATGTTACAATGAATGATGATACATATATATTTTTAGAAGTAACATGAGGTGTTCTAAAACCAATTTGAGAATATATTATTAATATTCTTAGAATATACCCTAAATTTACTATAAATATCATAACAATCCAATTTTCATAACCCCAATAAAATACCTTGTGTTTGCTCATGTATCCCAAAATTCACATTGACTTTCCCGCACAATCATGACGCTTGTTACAATGAATGATGTTACAATGTTACAATAAATAAAATGTTACAAATTTAAGATGCTTCAATGATTTTACATGATGATAGCAAATGTTTTTGAAAAACATAAATGTCTTATGATGTTTTTTTGAAAACACAATTGTTCTGTAATTGTTCTGTGATGTTAAAATGATGTTAGGATCTAAGATTTGATTTAATGTTCATTTAGTGTTGGATTAATGTTGACATTCCCATAACATCATCATAGTTTTTGAAATTATCAATGATTTCATTAATATTTTGATATGATTTTAAAATTGATATTATATTGCATCATTTTAATGTTAACCCAGTCCTAAAATTACTAAATGTGTTTTCATGTGATCCTCATGTTGGTATGATATGTGTCATTTTAACATAAAAATCAAGTCATCATCCTAACTTTAAATTGACATTGTTTTAATGTAAAGTCCGGTAACCATGATTTTTGCATGATTTTAGTGTCATACACAACATTAGTTCTAATGCCCATGAATTTGACATAATTTTCACGTCATTCTCATATGAGAGTGATGTCCCTCAAGTTACTGATGAGTGTGCATTCAATGGAATATTTCAGTAAGTTCTTGCGTTTCCTCCAATTATTAAGTTATTGCAGTAAGACCAAGAAACAATAATTTACCTCTAAACGTCCGATGGGGATAGTATAACGTACCTTCTAAACAACTTCATATTTAACCCCTAACTGCCCAACCATGCATATTTTGCTTGATGTACAGATTTCATTCGTAGTTTCTCATCCGTCATGCACTTTTTGTAGTGTGATTTTTTACTGAAATTTTTATGGGAAGTTAGCTTCATGTATGTGTGATCCGATCGAAAAGGAAACAATTTTTGAAAAAATTATGCCTCATTTCTTGTTGCAGCGTTTCACCCAAAATTTTGAAGATTTTAGTCTAAAAGTGTTCCTGAGAAAAAAAACTCATAAAATCAAGCATCCAAAAAATCTCCAAAAATCACTACACCTAGAGAACTATATTATAAGCCATCACAACAAATTTCATCCCCATATTGTCAATATCTTATTTGTAAACGAATTACAAAATCATTTTTTATTTTATGTTTCTAAATTTATAGAAAAATGTTAGTGATAGCAATCAAAGATCTAACCGTATAGATTGATCTAAATCGAGATCTAAATTTCAAAATGTACAACTTTTATTCATACATCAAGTTTCAAATATTTATGTTAGTTTCATTTTATAATGCATCTTTGCAAAATTGCCCAAATTGGACATAGGTGAGGACGTTTAGGGGTTAAATAATTCAAAAAAACTAAGACAAATTCTTTTAGAAATTATAAGTAGATTTTGCCAAATTTCATATAAGTTATTTTTGAAATAATCAAAATGTTTAAGAAGTACCATTTTCACATTTCTTAATATTATTTAGAGAATTAAGTGTGAATTTTAGTGGATGAAAGAGCTGAGCTTGTAATCAAATTCATTCCAAGTCACTCTTAACCCCTAAACGTTCTCAACCTTTTCAGATTTGGCATTTTTTCAAAGATGCATTATAAAATGCAACTAAGAGAGATATTTTCAACTTGATGAATGAATAAAAGTAGTACATGAAGCATTTTCGATTCTATCCATACGGTTACATTTGCGATTGCTATCACTAATATTTGTGTATTAAATTTCAAACTTAAAATTTAACACTCATTTGTAATATGATTAAGAATAAGATATTGACAATTTAATAATGAAATTTGTTGTGATGAGTTGAAATGTAATACTCTAAATGTAGTGATTTTTGGAGATTTTTTGGTTGATTAATTTTAGTAGTTGTTTTTTTCAAGAGCACTTTTAGACTAAAATTTTGAAATTTTGGGTGGAACACTGCAACATGAAATGAGGCATGAAAATTTCACAAATCATCCCCTTTTCAATCGGATCACACATGCACGGGGCTAACTTCCCATAAAAGTTTCAATAAAAAATCCACACTGCAAAAAGTGCATAATGGATGAAAAAACGGACTTCAAATCCGTACATCATGCAAAATATGCATGGTTGGGCGGTTAGGGGTTAAATGATATTGGATAAGAACTTGCAAGTCTATGTGGATTCTCACCACATCGTATTTTCAATAGACTTTGGTGCACAATTGAGCATAGAAAATCATCTTTTTTTGAAATGTCTTCAACTGAGAAAAGTTTGAAGGTCAAGTCTTCTTTCACCTCTAAAAACAATTTATGTGATTTTAAGTATTTTTGTGGAAATTATTCACATTTTCATAAAGGAGTTTAACCGGTGATTAAGAGAGACTGAATAAGAAGTGAGTTATACATGTCCCACATTTATTGTTGGCACTAATGCACTAAATTTTATATAAACCACAAGACTTTACCACAAATGTGCAATTACGTCAAGAGAATTTGTCCTTTACCCCTAAACGTACCGATCCTTTGAACACAAGTAGATGCTAGCCTGAAAAATAGATTTTAGCATAGCTCAAATGTACAATAAGTGTACATGAAAGGACCATTGCATGCATGAAATCTACCCAACAAATTTGACATATTTGCATTTGGAGGCCTCTCCAATATTATGGACATCTTCCCATCACAAGAGATTTACTCTCATTGGTAGAGAACTTAATAGGCTTGCAAAGGTGACTTGGATGAAAGTCATCCGAGATTGTATGAAAAAGTTACAGGACTTTGAATCCATTCATGATCCAGTTTCTGGACGCTGTGACGTTTAGGGGTTAAACATACTTGCAAGGTTTCTTAATATGAATGATGAAAATACAATATTATATCTTTAAAAAAAAATGAATTTAAAACAATCACATAAATAGCGAACAAGCGTGGCTTTTTGAAAAGTATTAGATATTCATCAAAAACGCTATGAAGCTGCTTGGAAGGTATGGTATACGCAAGCGGAAACAACCGACGTACAACCGACGTCCGTAACTTTTCCTCAAGTAATACTCACAGGCCTATCAATTCCGACTTTGTAGACAAGCACTTTGTCTTCTCCTTTGTGATCATAGAATGTAATTAGCATCCGGCCTTGCCAATTATGGGGCTTGGCATGTTATGTTCATTACCTTATAGGACAACCCAGCTTATACACAGGGAGAAATAAAGACATTCCCACATGGGATTTCGTATGGGAAGTGGGACAAAATTTCCACAATTGTAACTTTCTTGGGATGATTGTAGACAATGCATTTTTTTGGAAAAGTTATAATTGTGGAAAATTTGTTCACGTTTCCCATGTGGGAATCTTGTATTTAGGAGAACGCCTTTCACTCCTGTGAGTCAAATGGCTCCACTTTGCACTCACCAATTTTTTGGTTGAACTTAGTGAGTGCGATTTGTCATGTAGAACAAGTGTACAGTGAAAAGCAACAATGAATACCGGTAGAGTGACAAACGACGCCTCCTGCTTGTAGTGTTAGTACTGATCAAACTTGGTAAATTGTGCAAATCATCCTGACTCTCGTTTTGCGGGTAAAAAGACCACAATCCATGCGGCTAGGATGTTGTATCGGGAACCTCCCGTGTATTATCTCTTGTAGAATGTAACCAGCAGGTACATTTGCCGAGGTGAGTTCCCCGATACTACATGTGTCCCCAATCATGCAATGAGCGCTAGCTACATATATCATAGCTGAGACAGAGAGCACACAAATTCTTATCATGGCTTCAATGTTGGCAACGGAGGAAGCTGCTCCCGTGTCTTTGTTCACGCAACAAGTGCCGCGGCCGGAGGGGCCAGCATGTGTCATGGCCATCGGCACCGCGTTTCCTGCTCACGTGATCCAGCAGAGCACATACCCCGACAAGCTCTTCGCAATGTGCAGTGTCAGTGATGAGCCGCTCAAAGCCAAATTCAAGTACATGTGTAAGTAGTACTCAGACCTCTAATCCATGATTTCCCCACTAGTAGGAAATGTGTTGTTTTTCACTTACTATAAATGAAAAAAGGAATGAAACTGCGCTAGGCACATGGGTTGCGTTGATGCTGGTGAGTGGATTTGGTCACAAGAAGACAGAAATCTAGGCACAACACTCCGTCACTGTTCACTGTTTTCACAAAATGGGGAATGGAAAACGACAGTTCTGCTACTAGTGTATTAATTCCACGACCGTGAGCATATACGCATATGTACTGAGCACTACAAGCTTACAGTGGATTCCTTGTGTGTATTCCAGGGAATTTGTAAAGAGTCCACAGGAGAGAACTGAGACACACATGGAATATTGAGACACGGGGAAAAACTGAGTGTTCCCTGTGTCTCAATTTTCCCTGTGTGTCTTAGTTTTCCCCTCTGCGATTGTGTGACTCTTTACAAATTCCCTGTGTATGTAGGGAAAATGTCGTAGGGAAACCACTTTAAACTTCCTGTGGAGTACGTATAGGGAGAAATAAAGACATTCCCACATGGGATTTCATACGGAAGTGGGACAAAATTCCCACAATTGTAACATTCATGGGATGATTGTAGTGTATTTTGATCTAGGAAAGTTAAAATCTGTTTCTCATATGGGAATCTTGTATTTATCTCCCTGTGAGTGTACTGTGCAGGTGAGAGTTCATGCATCGACAAGCGCCACACATTCGTCACGCCTGAGCTCGTCGCGCAGCACCCGGAGCTCGCTTCGCACAACGCCGCGAGCCTCGCCACTCGACTGGCGATCGCCAACAAAGTCATCACGGAGCTCGCGGTGGAGGCCGCGCGGAACGCCGTGCGCGAGTGGGGCGGTCCGCTGTCGGCCATCACGCACATGGTGCTCACCACCACGAGTGCCACCTCCGTCCCCGGCGTCGACGTCGCCATCGCGCGAGCACTCCGCCTCGCCCCCACGGTGCAGCGCGTCTGCGTGTACCAGGCTGGATTCTCCGGAGGTGGCGCCGTGCTGCGTATCGGCCGACTGGTCGCGGAGAGCGCCCGAAACGCGCGCGTGCTCGTCGTCGCCGTGGAAGCCAACTCCGTCATGACGTTCCGGAAACCGTCGGTGGAGCTGGACACGCCGCAGCCTGACGGGTTCTCGCCTGCGCTTTGGGTTCACGCCACGCTCGGCGATGGCGCCGCTGCGCTCATCATGGGCTGCGACCCCGTCCCCGCCCTCCATCCCCGCAGTAAGTCTTGTCATACCGACACCAGAGTTCTTCAAACAGGTGACACCAGTGATGTTTTTTCAGCTAAAATAGCCAAATTGCTACACTTGAAAGACAGTGGCTAATTTTAACGAAGGATTTTTGAAAATATGAGAGCAAAACCAATGGAAGAAAAGAGGGACTTGTTCACTCCGCTTGGAGTGGGATTCTGAGTGAATTTGGTCACATTTGAGAGAACATGCTCAGTGTACAAGTCCCTCTTTTCTTCTAGTGAACGAACCAATTATTTAGAAAAAATGGTAACATCAAGTAGCACCCAAGTATCATCATAATAACATCAAGTATCACCCTAGTATCACCCTAATATCATCATAGTAACATCAAGTATCACCCAAGTATCACTAGAGTATTCTGGAAAAAGTTGGCTATCTGGGAAAACTGAAGAAAAAATTCACTAAGTGACACCCATGAAACAAACATCATAGTACTTTCATCTAGAATTTAGAGGAAGTCGGCCTCAGGGACCCTTTATCCAGTGGATATTGGGCCTCTGACATTACGAACAGACACTTTATTCATGCCGACCTTCGGTTCGGCGTTTCTATCTATTTCATCTATCTAGAGGAAGTTGTCAAAAGTGAATGAAAACATGTCAGTATGGATGAATATTTTGGTGATAACGGAATGAGTTTTGGGTCCTATTTTAGCTCTTTCTTAAAATAATTTTGCTGCCTAAAAAAAGACGTACATAGTACTTGAGGGTATCTTTTCTAACCCTCACATGTTCAAACCCGGCCAGTGACCCTTCATATGACTCCTCTACAATGACATTTTGGAATATATTGTACATTTGCCACCAACACTAACATTGATTATCGCATGTTTGTCATTCACAGATACGAGAAGACTTTGATTCTCCCGTATTAATATGGCTATCATCCTCGCTATCATCCAAACACACAAATTAAAGGCGTTAGAGTGTACTTGAAAATAATTGTGCATATAAGGGTTTAGAATATAGAAAAATGACTCTATACACAATCATCAATAAATATGAACTCCGGTCCTCTTTCAAAGTCGCGCAAATAAAGTGTCTTTACTTCGATGCCCACCGGACAAAGGACTAGTGGTGTAGGTCTATTTCTCCCTAACTCTATGATATACATATACGGTTAGGGTCATAACGATTATTTTTGACATTATTTTCAAGCTTGACGTCCTATTAGTCGTCCAACTTCAATTGTTTGATTAGACAAACTGCATTCTACGTTAAACAACTTCGATGAAATATTCTTGAATATCCTAGAATATTTTGGGTATGTTCTAAGAATATGCTTGTCAACTAAACAACTTCAATGTTATATTCAACACTTTGTCTAGTGGTCGAGTAAGAAAATTCTTGTTAGGGTTTAAAAAAAACAAATGAAATGTATGCAAAGGTGTTAAATTTTACTTTGATGCAAACACTAATGATTTGAGTGGTTACATTAGGTGGAGTCTCCGCGGAGCATCCGCTCTTTGAGGTCCATTGGTCGGCCCAAATGACAATCCCGGACAGCGAGGCCGTCCTCGGAGCCGACTTGAGCGAGAGTGGGCTCATTTGGCATATGCAAAAAGGCGGGTTGCGCGACGTTATTGTCAAGCACTTGCAAGAAGTAATATGTGCGGGAAGGGATGTTGCGGGAGCTTCCATGAACCAATCTAAGATGTTTTGGGTGATGCATCCAGGGGCTTCCTTGGTGTTGGAGGTCGTAGAACAGGTGTTGGGATTGGAAAAAAAGCAGTTGCAACCAAGCTGGGATGTGTTGCGTAGCTTTGGAAATTGTTCCAGCCCGACAATATTGTTTGTGTTGGACAAGATGCGGCGGCGGTCCGAGCGCGAGGATGCGCAAACGACGGGTGCAGGGTGCAAGTGGGGGTTATCGGTGGCATTGGGACCTGGGTTCAACATAGAGATCTCACTTCTCCGGAGCTTTCCTAGGCTCCAGAGATCATTCTAGGGTTATCTTGTCTAATACTATTTTCCAACTTGACATCATGTTGGATGTTTGACATCAACTGTTTAATTTATCGAGTTTCAAAATGTTTTAAATAACTTGGATGAAATATGCAAGAATATTTTATGTATATTCCATGTTTGACAAATAGGGAGAGATGTTTTCAATGTTGTGTTCGACACTTTGTTTAGTGGTTGAATAAAACTACCCTAGATCATTCTCTTGTTGATTGGTCTCTCATAATTTGGCAAATATTTTTTTAATTCTATTTAGTACTTTGTAACCTTATCATTATCATGGTAGGACACCATGAATAAAGTAGGGCTTCATTGCTCTCCGCACTACTAAGTAATGAGATATTTCAATTGGCTTTTAAGATAGTTTTGGCTTTTAATTGGCAGCTTATTGAAACTTCCATAAAGGCCCCAATTATGTAGAAACTACAAAGAAATTTAAGGTTTAATAACTCATAAAATAGATAGAATAAAGTAGTGAGATTTTTGAAGGGCAATTGGGTTATAAATTTAAGGTTTAATACCAAGGCCAATTGTCTCCATTCTCATAATCGTCTCAAGGATTAATATATTGTTTAACGGATATCTCAAACATTTTTGGAGAGATACACGCGGGACGATTCTTGATATCCAAAAACTTTTTACATAGAGTCGAATTGCAAACTCGGAGGTTGATGATTTTCTCGGTTGTGGAACTGCTGATTTGTTATGATTTTCCGTTTGGAGTAGTGAGATATTTCAAGGGCAATTGGAGCTCAATTTTTGTGCTAAAATCTTGAAACACGCCTGTTTCGAATTGGTTTCAAGAATGAAAGTGAATGATGCATTTTGTTTGCATTACTAATACTAAAAAGTTGGTAGGTCATCCCTTGATACTAGGGTTTAGGGTTTAGGGTAGCAAACCTGTCGTTTTTCATTCCTCATTTTGTGAGAATAGTGAATAGTACGGGAATATTATACTTAAGTTTCTGTTTTCCTGTGACCAAAACTACTCATCAACACTAACACAACCCATGTGCTTGGTGCCCTTTCATTTCTTTTTCATTTATAGTAAGTGAAAAACGACACATTTCCTTCTAGTGGGTGTACAACCAGTGACTTGGTCATCAATAAGATATATGCCTTTTCTTTTTTTTTGTCATTCGGGGTTTAAGCCGCTTCTATGTGTAATTTGTTGCCAATCCTTTATGGTTGCGTTGAAAACGTTAGTTTGTTTCTCGTCATAATATTCTCTCAGTGAGGACTTAAATAAGTAACCAGAACATGGAGAAATCTCTAATTGCTCTCAATTTTATTTTGATTTTCAAGAGGATTTCGTATGATTTAAAATCACATCCTCTTCAGCTTCAAAATTAGACGATGCACGAGTTGGTTTGCCTCCTGCGTATCGAAGTCTTCTGGTTCTACAGCAAGATGTAAAGAGAAGGGTTTAGGGCAATACAGTGGCCGAAATCCCTACAGAGTGCATTTACACAAGTCTCAAATGTTTATGCTCTTAAATTTGATAGGACGGAGTGGAATGACGCTAATCATGATCAAGTTTGTAGGGTGGAAGAAATCCTCCAAGAAAGGACTGCAAGACAAGCCCAGTCCTGCAGCACAGGAATGAACGAGAAGAGCCAGTGTACATTATTATGGTGGAATTTTACTTAGTCTTCCTCGTAAATCATTTTTCGGTTGATCATTTGAGCTTGAGCTTGGCCTGACTATGGCCGCCAAGAGCGTTGATGCAATGATCTGATAGAGTAGAAGAAAGTCACAGTAGTTTGTGTGTAGAAGGCTGTCGGTGTATTCATGAGGGGAGTGAAAGCTTTTGTCCCTCTTTTCATCAATGGCGTGTTGAACGGAAATAACGTAGCATTTTTTATCCGTCTTGTTTTGTACACACTGAATTTCTTATTTCCCGATTACCGACCGACGGCGACGGAAGCTCCCGCGCGCTTGCGTCTCCACCTTCGCCGCGTCAGCTCCGTCTTTAAGTCTCCGCTCGACGCGCCAAGTTGCCGAGTACACGTCCGCCAGTACCCGCCGTACATCGCCCGTAGGGACACCGTCGATTCATCCCATATAAGAAAAACACCAAAGCATTCCACTCATTCAACCTTTCCAACATTTTGTTTGTCACCGATCGAGCGAACCTTGAACGTTCAGAAGTGTTTAGCTGATCGATCGAAGAATTTGAACCATTAGTGTTCGGAGAAGCTTGAAGAATCGGAGTTGAAGGATCGGAATTTGACGGATTAGGGTTTGGAGAATCGATCGGATTCGATGGCCTGCACGTTGCAGCAATTCGTGGCAGAAACGCGCGACCAGCAGCAGAAGCAATCCGCGGCATTTTCGATCGAGAAGCAGTGTTTCCTCCAAGTGAACCTGGGAACCCCTTCCTCCACAGGCGCCCCGCTCACGCACGTCTGGATCAAAACAGGCTCCATGGTAGCGTACCAAGGCGACTGCAAGTTCGAGCGCGAGGGCATGATGGACCACGGCTTCAGCAACATGCTCAAGAAGCAGTTCACAGGCGAGGGGGCGTCGCTCGTGAAAGCCAGCACCAAGTCCCGCGCACAGCTCTACCTCGCGGACAACAGCAAACGCGTGACAATCCTCTGCCTGCAAGGGGAGTCCATCGTCGTGAACGGGGACGACCTTCTCGCGTTCGAGCCGTCCGTTTCCCACAAGATCACCATGATGAAGAAGCTCTCCTCCATCGTTTCGGGCGGACTTTTCAATGTGAAGTTGCAAGGGCAAGGGTTTGTGGCGATTCTCAGCCACGGCCAGCCGTTGACGCTCATGGTGGCGCCCGGGTATCCTCCTGTTTTCACCGACCCGCAAGCCACGGTTGCGTGGTCCGGTGATTTGGTGCCGGATTTCAAATCGGATGTGGGCTTGAAGACGTTGATCGGGCGCGGGAGCGGGGAAAGCTTTCAAATGAAGTTTGACGGGAGTCGTGGCCAAGGGTTTGTTGTTGTGCAACCGCATGAAGAAATTGCCGCGGCGACCTCATCCGGTGGCGGATCTGGTAGCTCCGGCCTTTCCAACCTCCTCATGTAAATCTATCAACCTCCTCTCTGTCTTTGTATATTGCCATTTCTTCTTTAGAGAATCGTATGATATGGTGCATTCTTCCGGTTCTTTTAGAGGATTGTGTTGAGCGCTTGCAAATGCTGCATTCTTCCGGTTCTTTTAGAGAATCGTGTTGAGCGCTTGCAAATGCTGCATTCTTCCACTTTCTTTGAGAGGATTGCATGTCAGATGAGTAGCGTTAGCTTTTACAGTGATGAGAGGAATTAGCTCGTTGTACACAGAATTTGTGAGGGTTTTAGCGAGTTGACTTGACTCACAAGAATTTGGTAGTTTAGTTTCTTTGCAAATGAGAAGGTTTGTAAATCTAGCCGTGTTTCGTTTCACAAGCGGTGATTTCTTTCACTGTGATTGTATCTTACCATTCTTCCACTTTCTTTGTTTCACAAGCGGTGATTTCTTTCACTGTGATTGTATCTTACCATTCTTCCACTTTCTTTGTTTAACAAGTGGTGATTTCTTTCACTGTGATTGTATCTTACCATTCTTCCACTTTCTTTGTTTAACAAGCGGTAATTTCTTTCACTGTGATTGTATCTTACCGTTCTTCCACATTCCTTAGAGGATTGCATGCCATATGAGTAGTGTTACCAGCTTTTTCAAATAATGATAGTGATGCCAACAATGAGCTCGTTGTACACAGAATTTGTGAGGGTTTTAGCGAGTTGACGTGACTCAAAAGTGTTTGGTAGCTAATTTGGTTACGTTGCAAATGAGAACGTTTGTAAATCTAGCCGTGTTTCATTTCACAAGCAGTGATTTCTTTCACTGTGATTGTATCTTACCATTCTTCCACTTTCTTTGAGAGGATTGCATGCCATATGAGTAGCGTTAGCTCGTCATGGGCTGCGACCCCGTCCCCGCCCGTAAGTCATGTACCGACACCAGAGATTTTCAAACAGGTGACACCAGTGATGTTTTTTCAGCTAAAATAGCCAAATTGCTGCACTTGAAAGACAGTGGCTAATTTTAATGAAGGATTTTTGAAAATATGAGAGCAAAACCAATGGAATAAAAGAGGGACCTGTTTACTCCACCTGGAGTGGGATTCTGAGTGAATTTGGCCACATATGAGTGAATTTGGTCACATCTGAGTGAACATGCTCAATGTACAGTCAGGTACAAGATAGTTACGAATTTTTGAATCCTGTTGAGATTTGTGAGAACTTTGGAAAGCCCGTGTATGCTCAAAAATGAACGGAATTTCAAATTTCAAATTGCATTCGAATCACACTAAAGTCTACTTTATCATCAATACAAATACACATGTAATTGAAAATCATACAAGTTTTTTGATGTTTTCTATATGCTATCTACCATTCACTGTTGCCACCATTTGTGAAAATTACAACTTGTACTTAATGGTACATATTAGAAATGAACCTTCACAATTGCTTTAGAGATACTTGATTCCACACCACTTGAACTACTTGTATGATTTCTTTCTTATTTTGTACTTAAATGCAAGAAACCTTTGACTATCTTCCAAAGGTTCACCATGAAATGATAGATAGTGTATAAAAGAAATCTAAATTGTTGTATGATTTTGAATTATTCTTTTTTCACTTCTTATGAAGTTGAAGCACACTTCATTGCAATTCCAATGCAATTTGTGGTTTCAAAATCGGTTCATTTTTGAGCAAACTAGAGCTTCCTAAACATTGTTGAACTTTCTAGTGAAAAGTGGTTGAAAAATTCGTAAGCATGTTGTACCCGACTGTACAAGTCCCTCTTTTCTTCTAGTGAACGAACCAATTATTTAGAAAAAGTGGTAACATCAAGTAGCACCCAAGTATCATCTTGATAACATCAAGTATCACCCTAGTATCACCCTAATATCATCATAGTAACATCAAGTATCACCCAAGTATCACTAGAGTATTGTGGAAAAGTTGGCTATCTGGGAAAACTGAAAAAAAATTCACTAAGTGACACCCATGATACAAACATTATAGTAGGCATACATCTACAATTTAGAGGCTCAATGACCCTTTATCCAGTGGATATTGGGCCTCTGACATTACGAACAGACATTTTATTCACTCCGACCTTGGGTTCGGCGTTTCTATCCATCTCATCTATCTAGAGGAAGTCGTCATAAGTGAATGAAAACATGTCAGTATGGATGAATATTTTGGCGATAACGGAATGAGTTTTGGGTCCTATTTTAGCTCTTTCTTAAAATAATTTTGCTGCCTAAAAAAAGGTTGCCAAACACGTACATAGTACTTGAGGGTATCATTTCCAACCTATTCAAACCCCAGTGACCCTTCATATGACTCCTCTACAATGACATTTTGGAATATATTGTACATTTAACACGCAATTCGCTATTTATGCACTTGGCCAAGTGCGCTCATTTCATAAGCATATTTGACTTTTAAAAAGGTTGGTTAAATAGTTCTCTAAAAAACATCAACGTTGTCTTTCTTCAATCCCCCACATTGTAAACAAATAGTTATTTTAATAAATTTTTATTCTCATCTTTATCTTTTCTTTTACCTTTACTTTTATCTTTTCTTTTTTATCTTGATTTCTTTCTTGTCTTCTTTCTTGTCTCCCTCTTGTCTATCTTCTTGTCTTCTTTTTGTCTTTCTTCTTGTCTTCCTTTTTGTCTTCGTTGTCTTTTTTTTCTTCAACTTTTTCTTCAGTTGTGGCTGCTGAACCTTAAACAATGGGAGCAAACCAAAAAAAAAAAAAAAAAAAAAAAAGTTTTTTTTTTTTTTTTTTTTTTTTTTTTTTTTTTTTTTTTTTTTTTTCGTTTTTCGGGTTGGCCGTAGGGTGCTGCTGAACCCTGAATGGCAGCCGCCAAAAAAAATAAAATCAAATTAAAAAATTCCCTTTTTCTTGGCCGTGGGGTGCTGCTGAACCCTGAATGGCAGCTGCCAAAAAAAAAAAAAAAAAAAACTTTTTTTTTTTACTTTTTTGACTTTTTCTTAAAATTACTATTTTTAGCCGCTTGGGTGGGCGGCCGCGCACCCATAAACCTTCTCATCTCCCTCATTTTCATCTCCATCCCTCCCTCTCCATCCCTCCCTCCCCATCCCTCCCCTCTCCTCATATATATATGGGAGAGGAGAGAGTCTCTCCCATTCATTCTTCAACTCCCTCTCCCTCCCCTCACCTCTCCCGTATATAAAGTAGACAACCTGTTTCCGATCACCTTAAGCAATTCAACATACTTCCGGTTGAGTAACAAATAGGAAAATAATTTTGCAGTGTAGGGAAATAGATTTGAAGAAGGTAACATATTTTTGAACAAATTTTGGGGCAATATTGAATTTACTACGAATTTTCAAAGTGAAGATTCTCTCCAACCCGTTCTCGCAATATAGACTGACCTATTTCCAAGAACTGTGAAACTAGATTTCGAGAACACATGATATCATACTAATTTGGTCACAAGTTTCCATTCTAGGTGTCAACCCTTCCATATTAAGAATAAACATGTTTCTGCCACCGTTTACGAATGAATTCGAAAATAATGTAGGCCTATTCACGAAAATAGGTCGCCCTATACTGCGTGATTGGGGGCCTGATCGGAAACAGGTCGTCTACTTTATATATGAGGAGAGGGGAAGGAGAAGAAGAGGAAGAAGAGTCTTTGGGTGCGCGGCCGCGCACCCCAGCGACTAAAAATAGTAATTTTTAGAAAAAGTCAAAAAAGTCAAAAAAAAAGTTTTTTTTTTTTTTTTTTTTTTGGCAGCTGCCATTCAGGGTTCAGCAGCACCCCACGGCCAAAAAAAGGGAAAAATAAATAAATAAAATAAAATAAAATTTTGGTTTGCTCCCATTGTTTAGGGTTCAGCAGCCACAACTGAAGAAAAAGTAAAAGAAAAAAAAGACAACGAAGACAAAAAGGAAGACAAGAAGAAAGACAAGAGGGAGACAAGAAAGAAGACGAGAAAGAAATCAAGATAAAAAAGAAAAGATAAAAGAAAAGATAAAGATGAGAATAAAATTTTATTAAAATCATTATTTGTTTACAATGTAAGGGATTGAAGAAAGACAATAATCGTTGGTTTTTTAAAAATAAAAGTTAGACAAATAAAATCATGCGCTTGGGGACCAAGTGCATGATTATATAGCCAAGTGCGTAAATAGCGAATTGTGTGTTATTTGCCACCAACACTAACATTGATTATCGCATGTTTGTCATTCAAAAATACGTGAAGACTTTGATTCTCCCATATTAATATAGCAATCATCCTTGCTATCATCCAAACACACAAATTAAAGGCGTTAGAGTGTACTTGAAAATAATTGTGCATATAAGGGTTTAGAATATAGAAAAATGACTCTATACACAATCATCAATAAATATGAACTCCGGTCCTCTTTCAAAGTCGCGCAAATAAAGTGTCTTTACTTCAATGCCCACCGGACAAAGGACTAGTGGTGTAGGTCTATTTCTCCCTAACTCTATGATATACATATACAGTTAGGGTCATAACGATTATTTTTGACATTATTTTCAAGCTTGACGTCCTATTAGTCATCTAAATTCAATTGTTTAATTAGACAAACTGCATTCTACGTTAAACAACTTCGATGAAATATTCTTGAATATCCTAGAATATTTTGGGTATGTTCTAAGAATATGCTTGTCAACTAAACAACTTCAATGTCATATTCAACACTTTGTCTAGTGGTCGAGTAAGACAATTCTCGTTAGGGTATAAAAAAAACAAATGAAATGTATGCAAGGGTGTTAAATTTTACTTTGATGCAAACACTAATGATTTGAGTGGTTACATTAGGTGGAGTCTTTGCGGAGCATCCCTTCTTTGAGGTCCATTGGTCGGCCCAAATGAAAATCCCAGACAGCGAGGCCGTCCTCGGAGCCGACTTGAGCGAGAATGGGCTCATTTGGCACGTGCAAAAAGGCGGGTTGCGCGACGTTATTGTCAAGCACTTGCAAGAAGTAATATGTGCTGGAAGGGATGTTGCGGGAGCTTCTATGAACCAAATGAATCTGAGATGTTTTGGGTGATGCATCCAGGGGCTTCCTTGGTGTTGGAGGTCGTAGAACAGGTGTTGGGCTTGGAAAGAAAGCAGTTGCAGCCAAGCTGGGATGTGTTGCGTAGCTTTGGAAATTGCTCCAGCCCGACAATATTGTTTGTGTTGGACGAGATGCGGCGGCAGTCTGAGCGCGAGGGTGCGCAAATGACGGGTGCTGGATGCAAGTGGGGGTTATCAGTGGCATTGGGACTTGGGTTCAACATAGAGATCTCACTTCTCCGGAGCTTTCCTAGGCTCCAGAGATCATTCTAGGGTTATCTTGTCTAATACTATTTTCCAACTTGACATCATGTTGGGGGTTTGACATCAACTGTTTAATTTATCGAGTTTCAAAATGTTTTAAACAACTTGGATGAAATATGCAAGAATATTTTATGTATATTCCATGTCTGACAGAGAAGGACCGACGTTTTCAATGTCGTGTTCGACACTTTGTTTAGTGGTCGAATAAACAACCCTAGATCATTCTCTTGTTGATTGGTCTCTCATAACCGGTTTTCCCTGTCCTTGTCGCTGAGGTGTCAAATTGCTATTGGATTCCAAGAATCGGTTCATATGCCATAATCGGTTTGCTCAATACGAGCCATCGATTATTTCAAGATTTGAAAGATCAATGGTCACGATTGAAGGTTGGAAAACCGGTTATGTACGATAACCGACTCACCGCTACGCGGCTCGACCGATTATCTAGTACATAATTATGCAAATATTTTCTTAATTCTATTTAGTACTTTGTAGCCTTATCATTATCATGGTAGGACACCATGAATAAAGTTGGGCTTCATTGCTCTCCGCACTACTAAGTTGGGCTTTTCAGTCTACACGTTTGTCCTACATACTCACCAATTTCAACCAAAATTTTTGATGAGTGCAAAGTGGTGCCGTTTGACTCACAGAAAGAGTGAAAAGCAATGCCTTCTCCTTGTAGTGTCCAGTTATTTAATTCCACTTTCATGTTGTAGCCATCACTGTGAATTTGGTTTCAGAAGTGAGGCATTTTCTAATATTTTGGTGCTGTCACTGGACAAGTTCATTTCTATTGTGTGTCGCTTGTGTAGATCTATTGCCAGGATGAGTATTCAAATTCATGGTCCTGAAGTTGATTGAGGGGTGAATCAATGCCGTACAAAGAACAGTAATGTAAAACGTGCAAAGAACAGTAATACTTGCAAAGAGTATTCCATGCAAAGAGTTCCATACGTTTGGGTCAGCAAGTGGTGTAAGCATGACTTTGGGAAAATGTCTATAGCCACTGATCACTTGGCCAAATGTCTATGGTCATTGATCTTCGAATAAAAATGGGGTTGTTTGCTGTACAGTGGGGTACCAATCAAAATGTCGTTTTCGAATTCGCAGTGAGAAAATTTTCAGTACTGCCAACTTTGAAAGCCTTCCGAGAGCTCAAAAATTGGTATTTTACTACGAATTGTTTACCAAAGAATTATCTTTAAGTTAATTATATGTATGCCAAATTTCAAGGTCAAAAAATTCACCAAAAAAACGTTATTCAAAATCTACCAACATTGGTAGCTGTGGAAATTTATTCACTGCTGCCAACTTTGACAGCCTCCCAAAGATTGAATTATTATTTTTTGACTATGAAATTCTTGGAACAAAAACCTCTTTACGTTAATAACATATTTTAAAAATTTAAAGGCCAAAAGATTAATACAAAAAAAGATATTAACAATCTACCAACATGTGTAGTTGTCGGAAGCAATGGGGGAAACTTTGCTACCAACTTTGACACCCTCCCAACAGTTGAGAAATTGTCTATTTACCATGAAATTTTTGGCACAACATGCTCTTTATGATAACAACATTCCTGCCAAATTTCAAAGTCAAAAAATTTATAAAAAATAAAATATTTACAATCTACCAATGTGTGTAGTTTCCCCCATTGTTTCCCGCAACTACACATGTTGGTAGACTGTTAATATCTTTTTATGTATTAATCTTTTAGCCTTGAAATTTTTATCATATGTTATTAACATAAAGAGGTTTTTGTTCCAAGAATTTCATGGCCAAAAAATAATAATTCCATCTTTGGGAGGCTGTCAAAGTGAAACAAATTCCATAGCTACCAATGTTGGTAGATTTTGAATAAATTTTTGTCGGTGAATCTTTTGGCCTTGAAATTTGGTATACATATAATTGACGTAAAGATAATTCTTTGGTAAAACTTTCGTGGTAAAATACAAATGTTTGAGCTCTCGGGAGGCTTTCAAAGTTGACAGTACTAAAAAATTTCTCACTGCGAATTCGAAAACGACATTTTGATTGGTACCCCACTGTACATCTACAATCTCCTACTTTGAACAGGCTAATACATAGTGATAAAAAGTAAGACAATAAAAATTTGATTTCAAAGGACCAAGGAGCCCAAACTGGGCTTCAGGTTTTTTAACCCCTAACTGCTGGCAAGACCTAAGAATGGCTTATGAATGAAGCTGACTGTTCAATTCCATCTGTTACGTGGATGATTTTCATCCAATTTTTTGTGTGAAGGGCTTTGCTTGGTGATGCCACTCCTTCAAGTTAAATTCAAATTATTCAAAATAATTTTAGATTTTACTTGAGGTACCAACTACAAAAAGAGTCGTAAAAATGGTTCACTGTGTAGTGTATTTTGAACTTTTTTGCTTGTTTTACGTAAACTAAATTTAGGCCATGGAAATGAGTTCCATTGCATTTGAGCTTAACTAACAAAATGAAGCTTGCCAAGTCTAGTTTCTACTCCACCTTGAATTTTTGGAAAAATCTGAAAATTGAGTGTTTTATTGTAGTTACAAGTTCGGTAGGTATCACCAAGGTGTGGAAAATTTTCTAAATTTAGATACACGGATGATTTTCATCAACTAAACTTTTCTTCATTGTAATTTACACCTTGGGTAAAAAAATCAGAATTTTCTAGTGCATTTTGTAATTGATACAATCACTTCAAAAAAACATAGTAATTTCAAATTTTCACCAAAATTTATGAAAAATTCATGATTTGTAGTAGACATGTAACTTCATCTACTAAAAATATAAATTTGAATTCTTGTATTATTTTTAGAAGTAAAATTGAGTGTGACAGATAAAACATGAATCCATAGTCATGGGCCCAACCTTTAGGGGTTAACGCTTTTGAGTAGGTTCTACACGGACTACTTATTGTTCAAATTTATATGTTGTTTGACCAACACATGCAACGTTCTTCACTGACTCCGCTGATATAAAAATACGCCTCATATGAATTGTATTTTTCACAATATGATCAATTGAGTTTATCATTTTAAAACCATGAATCCTTGGTTCTTTCGAAGTTAAAATGACACTTTGCATGGCCAGTGTACGAGGCAAATTGATCTTGGCATACTTAGAGCTGGGCAAGCTGATTATGGGTACCCATTTATGCCATTCTGCACAGAAATTCTAGCACAAACATCCTGATTACCATAATTATGGCGGTTTTCAGGATTCAACTACAGCAGTAACAGCACCACCCTCAGTTTCAACACAGAGTTAATTAGTCTTGGTCTTAAATTGTCACATGTCATCTTGTGATTTGTTTAGAGTGACGTGAACCTCTCAAAATCTGACATGGAAATTCAATTTCGACACTGGGTTGTTTGAATCTAACCCATACGTACGACAGTATCACAAGTGTCACAACATTCAATAGCCTCTGTGATTGTTGCCTTCCCCCAACAAAATGATGTGGAATATCCCACATCATTTCATCCCCCAATGAAATGATGTGGGATATTCCTCATCACATCAATAACTAAGGGAGTAGGTAGCATTAAACAAGAGCAACTAACCATGGTGAGCAGCAATCGAAAGCACTCACTTAATCACAATTCAATAGTGTCTTGTAATCATTTACTTGATTCAATAGCCCATTCAATTACATATCACTGGTCACTCCATATATAAAGGTGGATCAAACTAACTTCTTGAAGGCGAGTGAATGTTATGAGAACCCTAAGATGACGTTCATTTTGTTTTTCACAACTAGTGCTCTCTCTCCTTTCCTTTGACACAAGTCTATGGGGAACACTCTTCTGAGTTGTCATCTTTGGTGATTACCACCAAACACTAGGTTTTAAACTCGAATCTCCCGTCAGTTGCATGGGACCAAGGCATGAGGTTTCAGTTGCATGGGGTGACGTTAGCCAGGCAGTTTCATGCTATCTAATTTTGGGAATGTCAGTTGACATTTCTTCTAATTGAAGGTTGCAAAAGGAGGGGGGAAGGACCCCATGTTTGAGCAACCTAGTTAGCGGATAACACTAAATAATATGGTATGTCTTTTTTAAATGAAACCAAATATCATACTCAGTTTTGTTACTCACTGTATAAAGTAATAAGAGGGACTTGTAATTAACCCAAGGCGCATGCAGAAACTAATCACATAAATCACGAAACATGCAGCACACCAGCTACCCAAATTCATCGTTCACAACAATCAAACTGAATTGCCTCACATCACCTCACTATGCACATCACAGCTCCAATGCCAAAGAGCCAAACTCAGATTCACATGGATCAACTAACATACAATGAATTTCAAACCTAATGGCACGTACAGAATCCTAAATTAAGTGATGCAAACTGCAGTCTAGTATCCTCTACCTTACCTCATGTACAGAAACTGATCAGCTTTGTGATGCAGCACACACACGGCAATCAATACAAGGCCTCGTATCATCACATCACGGCTCCAAAGCCAGAGCTCCAAACCCTAATCATGGCACAGAATGCGAGGAATGATCAGCTGTGGCTATGGCGGATCTGGTGGCGAGCGAGCGGGATGAGTTCGGACAGGGGCGTGGAGATGGGCGTGGCGAGCGGGGACGGCAGCGGGGAGTTGCGGCACATGGGGCAGGACGCGTGCAAGCGCAGCCACGCATCGATGCAGGGCGCGTGGAACATGTGGCGGCACTCCGGCAGCATGCGCAGCAGGTCGCCGTCCTTGTAGTCGCCCAGGCAGATGGAGCACGCCGTGTCGTCGGCGTCCTGCTGCGTTTCGTTCCTGCTGTACACCACTTTCGGGTACGACTCCACCGTGATCTGGTCCAGCCCGCTCGTCGGCGACCAGTCCGTGAACCCCCCCGCGTTGGTGGCGCGCTCGCTCGACATCTCGCTCTGGCTATGGCTGAACGTGCTGCTCTGGTGCACGCGCACGCACACGTACGACGCCAGCATGATGGTGGACACCAACACCAGAATGCCCACGGCGATGGCGATCCCGTACCCTAACCCCACTTTGCTCAAACTCACTTGCATTGTGGTGGTGTTGCTGGAAGTACTCATGATCCTCTAGCTCCGACATAGCCAACACCCTCACTCGCATATCTACATCAATGCAATTGTGAAACCCCGCCCATCCAACGAGGGGTATGCACTTACAACATTCCCGAACAATGGAAGAAGACGTTGCAATCGCCTACTGTAGAATCTGTGCATATATATAAAAAAAGAAGTTAAAACCATAGCCAGTGAGACCTAAAATTGCTCACAGCAACCGGGACGTTGCTAAAAGCTCCAGACTAAACAAGGAAGCATGGCGGAGGACTACAAACGAACTCATGATCCTCTAGCTCCGACATAGCCAACAACAAGTCCCCATATCTCGATCGCCAATGCAATTGTGACCCCTCGCCCATCTCTACAAACACTAGTAGGAAATGTGTCGTTTTTCACTTCCTATAAATGAAAAAGGAATGAAACCGTCCCAAGCACATGGGTTGTGTCAATGCTAGTGAGTGGTTTTGGTCATAAGAAGACAGAAATCTAAGTACAATATTCACTGTTTTCACAAAGTGGGAAATGAAAAACGACAGGTCTGCTACTAGTGAAATATCAAAAGAGGGGTATGCACTCACAACATTCCGAAGAAGACGTTGCAGTCGGCTACTGCACGTAGAATCTGTGCATAGAAGCAAAAGTGAAAACCATAGCCTGAAATTGCTCACTGCAACTGGGACGTTCGATCGTCTCAGCAAGACGTTGCAACTCGCCTACTAGCTGTAGAATCTGTGCACAGAAACAGAAGTTAAAACCATAGCCGGTGGGGCCTGAGATGGAGCAAGGTACAACAACAGTGAGGCATGGCGGAGGAGTTAGTACAAACGTCGACTGACTGATCGATGGTAGCCAGTGAGAGGGGAAGCTAGTGTACGTGGAGAAGGAAAACGCAGTGGTGAAGATTGTTGATTCTTTATTGCAGATGGAGCTAAGTTACTAACAGCAGTGATCTTGTGTCATGAATCCTCAACCAGCTAGACGAGTGAGCTCATTCATGAACGTAAGAGTAAGCTGTAGGCATTTTTTTCTGTGTGGCGATGGTTCAACAGGCCATCCCTCTCCGTCAGACATGGCCATAGCTGCTGCTGTCAGCGGCGCTGAGAGCTGCCATGATTTCAGATTCATCAATCATCTTGTGCTCATACATCTAGAAGAAATTAAGCTGTATGTTACTATGTTTGCACTTCACTAAGGTAGGAAATGTGTCTTTTCTCACTTTAACCCCTCACCGCCCAACCATGCATATTTGGCATGATGTACAGATTTGATCCCCGATTTCTCATCCATCATGAACTTTTTGCAGTGTGAAATTTTTACTGAAACTTTTATGGGAAGTTAGCTTCGTGCATGTATGATCCGATTAGAAAGGGGATGATTTGTGAAATTTTTATGCCTCAATTCATGTTTTAGTGTTCCACCCCAAATTTGGAAGATTTTAGTGTAAAAGTGCTCTTGAAAAAGTCAACTACTAAAAATAAGCAACCAAAAAATCTCCAAAAATCACTACGCTTAGAGTATTACATTTCAACCCATCCCAACAAATCTCATTATTAGATTGTCAATATTTTATTCCTAACCATATTACAAAAGAGCTCTAAATTTTAAGTTTGAAATTTTATACACAAATATTGGTGATAGCAATCGCAAATCTGACCGTATGGATAGAATCTAAAGTTCATAATGTACAACTTTTATTTGTTCATCAAGTTGAAAATATCCCTCATAGTTGCATTTTATAATGCATCTTTGAAAAACTACCAAATCTGAAAAGGGTGAGATCCTTTAGGGGTTAAGGTTGAATAACCGATTACCACCACGACACCTAAAACCACCAACTTTTACACCCCTCTTTCATTTCAAGAAGGAAATGTAGACTTCCATTACATGACTTATGCATTAATTGCTTAAAAGTTAAGTCATGTACTGACAACTTACATTTCTTCCCTATAATGAAGGAATGGTGTAGGAGTTGGTGATTTTAGGTTCGTGGTGGTTTTAGGTACCTCTACCTTATACTTGGAGCCGGATTGAGGGCGAGCTTGAACTCTTCAAACTTCAACCAATTTTAACCAATAGGATTCTTTCAAATTCAGTCCAAGGGCTTTATACTAGGGTCGGGTCGGAAGGAGCAATTTTTCCTACGTGGCATGATTTTGGCGTAAAGCCTTTGGGCCGGTTTGATGAAATTGGGACAACTAAAGGTTTGTCATGGCCCAAACCTCAAACTTGGGCCGGATTGAATCGGGCCAACGTTCTATGCAGCCCCAGCCTGTGTATAAAGTGGACCTTACTATAAATGAGAAAAGAATGAAATTGCGATAGGGACATGGGTTGTGTTCGTGTTTGTGAGTGGTTTTGGTCGCAAGAAGACAGAAATATAAGCATAAGCATAATATTTAGCCGTTGTTAATTGTTCTCATGAAACGGGGAATGAAAAACGACGGGTCTTTTACTAGTGCTTGCTATTAGAACTTGTTTTACCAAAGTGGATTTAGTCCAAAGGTGTACCTAGGTTCATTCCTAAGACCTTGGCTTGATAACACCACTAATACCACTCTTAACCCCTAGAAATTAAGTTCGAGGGGTATTGGACAAAATATAGATGTGGTATAATATGTGCTCTCCATATGTTTGATGAAGTTTGGTTCTGAATCAATAGAAAAAATGTAGGGCATCATCTGTACAAATTATCCCTAGAGTCAAACTTCCAAAAATAACTTTAGATCTTTTTTTAATAAATTTAAAAGCATTAACCTTTGAAAATTAGGTACACCTTTGGGCTAAATTCACTTTGTTAACCCTTAAACGTCCCATGGGGATGGTATATACGTTGTCGTATGATTGAGATTTGCTACCAACAAAAAACTCTAAATTGGGATCTTAATAGCTCATTAGAACCACATTCATTGATGTAAATTTCAACTTCTCTTCTACACCCAAACTCGTTAAAGGTGTGGATCCGTTCCAAATACAACCATAATACACCATATTCTACTGGTCGCCACAGCACATTCAGACGTTTAGGGGTTAATACCACTCTAAACACCAAGTGTAAACATACCTTAAGGTATGTGCACCCATAATCGTCACTAATAGCAACTAAGCATAGTTATTATTATTGTCAAAAAAAATAAAAATTGTTGAAGATTATTGGCACATAGAAGAGAATTCCAAAACACTTTGATATGCACAATTTTGACCATTGTACAAATGAGTTATGTATTAGATAACCGACGAGCCGTCGTAGCAGCAAGTAGGTTATCACACAGAACCGGTTGTTCACTTTTCAATCACAACCTTTGATCTTCGTGATTTTCAAACCACTTTGAACATGAATTGCTATTAATGAAGAAATATTTTTATGAATTTGTTTTCAGGCATCACCCAGAAGAAGAATAGTATGTACCTATATGTTTAGAATGTTAATTACTTCTATATTTTGAGTTTCAAGCTAAAAATACTCCTCTCTTTCTAAATTAAGAAATTTCCTTTACGGGAATAGGAGAGCATATTTGAATCATTATTATTCTGGAATAATTCCTACCATTATAGACGTTGCCATGATGAATATTCTGATTTCAAAGTGATGAACTGGCAGGCTCACCAGAGTAACTTACTCAATGTCGTCTTCTTGCACAACTGGATATTCAATCAGGGTGCAGACTGACCGAATGATATTATGTGGCTGAACTTTTACAAAATTTGTCATCTGTATGGAAAGGGAAAAAACAAAAAAGAAAACCAAAAAAATAATTTTCACGTACGTACTATATTACTTCAGGATCAGTCCGGTACAAACGCTTTTGTTGCATCCAGAACGAATGCTGCATGTCCCATATTGCATTGAAATTTGGCTTGTCAAAAGAGTAACTCTGGACGAGTGTGAATGAAGAGTCTGTTTGGGGAAGTGTTGTCGATTGGGTTACCATTGTCTCTTGAAGTGCCACGTCATCCACCACTTTTAAGGTTGGCATACCTAATTCCAACTCACATCCGATTCCACACTCCATAACATTCAGTGGCCTCTGTGACTGCTACCTTCCTTCCAACAAAATGATGTGGAATATTCCACATCACATCAATTGCCTCTATGACTACTACCTTCCCTTCAACAGAATGATGTGGAATATTCCACATCACATCAATAGCTATGTGGGGCAGGTGGCATTAAGCAAGAGCAACTAACCATGATGAATAGTAATCAAAAGCACTCATTTAGTCATAATTCAACAATGTCATGTAATTGTTTATTTGATTCAATAGTCCATTCAATTATAGATCACTGGTAACTCCATCTATAAAGATGGATGAAATTAAACAACAACCTTCTTTAAGGCTACTAAATGTTATGTTTATGAAACCAACGTTTTTCATGTTCTTTTCCCATCACACTTTGTCAAAAGGTCACGTGAGTAATTTGTGAAAGTGGATGGCAATTAACCCTTAAAAGGCCCTTGGGGTGCTTCTCTACAACTTGTATTCAACCTTATAATTACTCAACTGTGGTTTACTATACAAATTGTGATATATTTTTAGATACATTTTATCATCATTATCAAAAAATAATTGTATAGCAAAGTGTTTGGTCATTGTTATAAGGATCATATACCACCAAATACAGAATCTACTATACGGTTGCAAAGGGCTTTCGGGCCGTTTAAGGGTTAAGCACTTTCAAACTCTCAGTTAGATGGTAGTGGTGGTCTAGCAATTCAAACATTATCTTTTGGTTTGTTCAAAGGTACTCATACATGGGCCATAAACCACACAATATTTGATTAAGAATTTGTTCATGGGCTTTATCAATGAATGGTTTTGTACTTTCATGGCATTTCGCTTCAATAAATCTGGTTGAAATTACAGTTTTTTTTTGTAAAAATATGATTTCATTTGGATTTGTCTCTACTCAAATTTATACATGCATATAAAAATTGTGTTGTAGGAGTTTTCTCCAAGGTGTTTAGATGCTTAACCCCTAAATGACAGAGGGGGTAAGGGCAAAACCTAAATGTGTTATAAAATGTTGCTTCTACAACTTCGATGAAGTTTGGTTCAAAAGAGAAAATGAGAAGCACGATGTTTAGTAATTATCCATACGGTCAAACTTTCAAAAAATGTTTTAAATACTCATTAAACGAATTTAGAAGCATTTACCGTTGAATATTCACAAAATTACAAATTTTATTTTTAGAATTTGAAATTTGGCATGATTGGTTGAAACTAGACATTCTATTCTAAAGTTCAAAAAGGAATTTTTTTAGAAAGACGAAACATCATTACTTTCCCGAAATAGAAAGTTTTGTAATACTAGGACAATGTTGAGGTGTTTGTCTTTGAAAATTTCTCCTTGATGGAGTTTAACTCGGATTGACATGATTCAAATTGGGTTGGAAAGTAGACTTGATTTCCTATTTGAAAATGTTTTTTATTTTTATTTTAAAGTTTTTTTTTCATCTCGGGCAGCCCCCTAAAAAAAAGGCAGCGACCATAAAATGGTCGTTTGGTCACTTAGGGGTTAAATGCATGGTAGTGGGTATTTCTACCTTATGAAGGCTTTGGAAGTATTGCTAATGTCTTGTAACAGCCCATCATCACCACCACCACCACCACGCCCGCCAATTTTGGTTATGTAGGTATTATGAATAATTGTTACCGAAGATACATAATACCAATCACTTGTAATCTCTAAGGAACCTGAAATTCATCACTTGTGATCCAATTGAGGGCTTCTACCAGTGGGTGGAATAGGGACCTCTAGTTGAAGGAGTGCTAAAATGTGAGCGGTGAACAATGATCTCTACTGTGGTTGAGGTTATAAACAATAGTAGATATATGATCTTGAAAAAAAATTACACCATTTGTAGATGTGAGAATTCAAACTTGTTCATCAAATTTAATTCAAAACCATTAAAAACCATTAAAATTTTCAAATTGAACCCATATTAAACCTTAGTCATTGGAATCTAGATTGCGAGAAAACCCAATTTATTGTAACATTCTTTTGAAAATTCATACATTGCAAGTTCTACGTACTAGCTGTGTCCGAGCTCTAAGGTGATAGTGCGTGAACATAAACGCAATATACTGTAGCCATCCATGAACAAGTATTCAATATTTTTTGAAAAATAAGGTTTGTTTCAAAAAAAAAATGAATTTCATGGTTTTCGATTATGAGCAAAAAAAAAATGATTAAAAATGGTCCAATATGATCCAAAATAGCTTAGAAATAGCAAAATATAGCTATAAATAAATTATTCTATTATTGTTTTCTGGTCCTCATAATTTCCATTTTTTTACATTTTTGATTTTTTGAATAATTTTTGGGTGCTCCAGTTATGGTACTACAGTAATCTTTCCTTGCAAAGTGTTTTTTTTTTTTAATGTGGCTGAATTGAAGTTTTTTTTTATCCCCACTTTTTTGGGGGGAGTACATTTAGCCAAATTTCATACCAAAGAATTTTGATGATGGACGGAATATTCCATCGACCCCTAAAGATTTAGCGACATTTGTACAATTTTGAAGCCGTTTTAAAATTAAAAACTACTTTTCAAAATTTGTTGTAGCCATGTAGCTAGGGTCACAAAATCCCCCGAACAAATATGCCATCACTGCCGTGCAGAATTACTGTAGTGAAGCGTGAACCAAATCTATCTTGCTTTGTGCCATGCTGAAATTACAATTTGCCACACTATTTTTTTCTAGTACTGCCACCTACACTAATTGATTTTAAAAGGCTATAACGTTTTACACAACATGAATATTTTTTCTCAAGAGAAAAAATATTGAAACTATACATGTAAGAGGAATTATGTAAACATAGTTGATAAAAATATTCATGTTGCGTGAAAAGTTATAGCCTTTTTGAATCAATTAGTGAAGGTGGTACTATTAGCCAAAAAAAATGGTGTAGTAAGAGCATTCTCAATGTGACCAACATATTGGCCCTTCAACAATAATTGAACGGCCAATAGCAACAAATTAAGTATTTTTCAACCCAATGCTGCTATCAAGATCCCCACGAATTTCAAGGGGCTTTTATTTTTTACCCCTCCCACATTATATTTGGTGAGTTTGAGTTGCCCTCGACTTCTCCTTGTTTTTTGGTCAACTTGCTTTTATTAAATTGAATTCAAGGTGGTTGCCGTTATTATAGGTGTCAGCTCAAGTTCCTATGTTGTTTGCCCATCTCTCTATCAAATATTCCCTTGTTCATGTTCGAGTCAACGAGTGTCAACTCAACAAATTCCTTGTGTGAATGGCCAATCATGGTCCAAAGTGATGGAGGGCTTTTTAAAATGATGACGGGTTGGCATTGAGGCGCAACTGCCAGCATTTCTCCTTCCAAAACCAAGAGCCTGCCACCATACCCTTTTCTTGCAATTATAGTGCATGGTTAGAGTCCTACCATTGAGGATGTTCTAAGTTACTAGTAGACTAAAGTACATCAAGTAACTTGTTTTGCACCCTGTCAACACTACAAATGCAAAATTTGAAGTCTATACATCCATGCTAAAGTAAGTGATGTAGAATCGTCCAAATAGTTGTTATTATTATTAATCTATCTTAATATTTTTTGAATCTTGTAATTTGGCAATTGAAAGAGGATTCTAAATTCCCTTAATATGTATTTTTGGAACATTATATGAATAAATCATGAATTTTCAAAGTCCTCATTATAGGAATATCCAACATCAACTCTTAATTCTCAATATGTTCATAGGATGTACATTATAGACAAGAATTTTGGGCCAATTTTTGAATAAGGGTCACAACTAGGTTACATATTTTACAAAAAGTAAATTCAAGCTAAAGTTCCAAATAATGAAGTACACTAAATATGGTATTAAAGGGACTGAAATTAGGAGAACTTACCCTATAAAGTTCTATTTTTCTACACATATATATTAATAAAATTTTAAAAAGTTGAAAAATGAAGAAATTATTGTGTTTGTGTACAGTAATAGTCAATATTTATATAGTATGAAATGGAAATTAGTATGAGTTTCCTCAATACTCTTATTTAGTATAATATGAGGGAATCTCTATTAGAAAAGATCCATCTCTAACCTATGACTTAGTTTCAAGGCCGTGAAATCAAATTTAATTAGGGAGATGTATAGAATATTAACCCCTAAACATCCTCACCCCTCTTCAAATTTGGTAGCTTTGCAAAAATACATCATAAAATGCAACCAAGAGGGATATTTTGAACTTGGTGCATGAACAATAGTTGTACATTATAAATTTTAGATTCTATCCATTTAGTTAGATCTGCAATTGATATCACCAATATTTTTGTATAAACTTTGAAACTTGAAATTATAAAAACAAACTGTAATTCAAATATGAATAAGATATTGACAATTTATGAATGAAATCTGTTGTAATGGGATGAAATGTAATACTCTAAGTGCACTAATTTTTGGAGATTTTTTGATTTCTCAATTTTATGAGTTAGCAACGGTTGACTCGGACATGATTTGGATACATTTAGAATTACTTTTATGCCACACCTTTGGATACGTACATGAGTTTAGAACTTGACATGTAGAAAGTGTTCAATCACATATATACACTATACTAAATATTCTCCATTGCAAATATTGGAATCTGATACTCGAGAGTGTGAATCAACGTTTTTTTTGGATGCTTTCTCGCTACATTGCATACAAAATATATTGTCCAAAACTGAACTATTGAAATGTAACCATATAATAATGCTAGAATGAGCGAAAAAGGGTGTAACGCAAGGATAATATTGTTACATTCTAGATGAATGATCATATTTTGAATGAATAAATCATAATTCATTCATATTTTATATGTTTCATCCAGATCATGGGTGTCAATCATTGTTTCATTGAAAATTGCCACTTAGACTGCCTAAAAATATTGAAAAATAAAATAAAATAATCATTGAGTGTGATAATAACAAGTTCAGAGTGTACATTCCCCTCTTGCAAGTTGGATTTGAATTGTGATGAATATGAAATGGCAGTGCAGGTTTGCAATCATAATGGCAGGCAGGTGCATTTTTTTTGTTACAGAAGTCCCATTGACTGGTCGTAACATTCTTCATTGGCTCTGCCTTGCTCTTAAGGAGAATGTGTAGCATATTCTGCATTGTCATTCAAGAGCAATCAGTAGCTATCCATGTAAGGTAGTGGGACCAATTCCCGACTGAATTTCAGGTTTGCATACTTAGACTTGTGAAAGAATTTTTTTATAATTTTTGGATGCTCTGCAAAGCTATTGCAAAGGCATCCCCCAAAAAAAAAACATTTTTTGAGCATTTCTACAATTTTCTATGATTTATTAAGTCTGAAAGCTTAGAGTGACCATTAACCGCTCATAGAGTCATGGTTTTCATGAGAGGTTGGATTCTGAAAATAGAGTGCTTCTACACCAATCAGAAGCTCTTGATTTTTCCAAGCATGGATGAAATTAGAACACTATTGGACACTACCTGAAACCATGCTGGTTGGTTTCTGACACCCATCCCCCAACCTGTAGGGGTCGGAAATACAACCCGGTCGGGAATTAGTCCCACTACCTTATTCTCACAGATGAAGGTTTTGGAAAATTAGAAGAGAAGGTAACTATGCATTAGGTCTATGTTGCACATTCCCACATGTCCCTCTTTTTTAAAGAAAGCAACATTACTGTAGTACCCTAGTTGGGTTGCCACCCCACGAATGAATATTTGGTATTTTTTGAAAAATAACGTTCGTTCCTCAAAATATGATTTTTTTTTGAGTAGAAGATGATTAAAAATTGCCCAGAATGGCTAAAAACAATTTATTCTATTTTCGTTTTTTGGTCATCATAATTTCCAATTTTTTTACGATTTTTTATTTTTTGAATTATTTTTTGACGACCCAACTATGGTACTACGGTATAAGTAATAATACTTTTACCCAAGAATGTTATGGTGCATGGCTAACCAATAGAAAATGGGCAATCTGAATAAAATTCCTTGAAGACTGCGCCACTTCTTTTGTCTCTCCATTGACAATGGTTTATGACCTTACTTCTTTCCCACCCTCCCCAATCTCTAAAGAATGAAAAATAGTGGGTTGCGGTTAATGCAAAACATAGATGGAATTCACAATATGCACTATAAATCACATGATGGATGAAAAGGAAGAGTGGTTGAATGCTACTGAATGTAATGGTGATATGAGGAGAAGGTCTGGGCAAGGTCGGGGGGCCTTATTTTGACCCTTTAACCCCTAAAAGCCCGAGGGGTATTGGACAAATCATAGATGTGTTATAATATGTGCCTTCTATATGTTTGATGAAGTTTAGTCCAATAGACAAAAATTAGGGCAGCATCTCTACAAATTATTTGTACAGTCAAACGTCCAAATAACTTTAGATCATTTTTTAATGAATTTAAAAGCATTAACCTTTGAAATTTTGTATAAATTCTAATTTTCACTTTTAGAATTTGAAATTTAGCGTGATTGGTTAAATTTGGTTTATCTATTGTAAACTTCAAAAAAGCAAAAGAAATGATGGAGGAAACATCATTACTTTCCCCAAATAGCAAATTTTGTAACACTAAGACAATGTTGAAGTGATTTACTTTGAAAATTTCTCCCGGATGGAATTTAACTCGGATTGACATAATTCAACTTGGGTTGGAAAGTAGACTTGATGAAGTATTTAAATTTATTTTTTATTTTTTCAAAAACTTATTTTTCGATTTCGGGCAGCCCGTTAAAAATGGGCAACAACCAGAAAATGTTCTATTGGCAGCTTAGGGGTTAACCCCCAAAAGTCCAACCGTCCAACAAGTGGATGTTGTACAAAATCGCACACAATTTTCTCATCCGTCATTGAATTTTTGTAGTGTGGGTTTTTTACTATATGTTTTATGCTCGGTTTTATGGGAAGTTAGCTTCATGCATGTGTGATCCAATTAGAAAGATGTTGATGAGCCGTTCAATCAACAACTTTAGGGCAATCCTTGATGTAAACATCGGCTAAAGTGGCGTCACTTTAGCCAAGTTTACAGCAAGGATTTACACCAGTTGTTTGCTGACAATGGAGTTATCCTAAAAGTCAAGTGGTGTTTGAATAAGATATCATGTGTTTTGATTTAATGAACTATTATTTGTTCACTCTAAATAGTTATGAAGTTTGAAAGAGCTTGGTGGTCTCTCACTATTAGGTGTGTAAGAACTTGGTGGTTTTCAAACTCATGGTATACTAATTTAGCTGTCTTTTTTGAAGGTAAATATGTTTATAGGGAATCATATTTACAGCTTCTACCTTAACCATGTTGATTGTAACACCAACATATTTACCGCTAGTGCAAATATGGCTAAGGTAGAAGAACCCCTGAAGGACCAAATCGCTCATAAAGGCCCTTGAGTCGTGCACATCTAATTTACATTTGCTCCTTCGCTTTAAACTTGCCCAATTTCAGCCGTATGGTGGAGGCCGCTGGGCGGAAAGTTTAGACTTCTTCTTTGTGCCTAAGCATCAAGCACGTACAGGCTCTATTGTGTGGAATAGGGTGATTCCTGCATGGAAGAGCTTGTTACCCGCAGTGTCGTTTGTTCCGCCGTCGTGTTGGGAAGAATTAATGGCGTTAAGCTAGTGGTGGAATCCGGTTCTTTCCATGATTGGCCCGGGTTTCTCCAAAAACCGAGCGGCCTGTCTACACAAGGCGGGACTTGGTAAATACAGAGATGTGTGGACCCATGGCCGTTTCATGTCCCCACAGGAAGCTTAACTCAGGTTCGGACTCTTGGAAGGAGAATTTGGGGCGTAGTCTAATTCGATCAGCAAAGCTACGCGGCATTGGAGGAAGCTCATACAGCAACAACACCAGCAAATTAAGAGCAGTTGGATTGGAGTGTTTGGGGACAACCAGGCCGCTCCGCCAATTCTTGTCTGCCAAGCTGGGGAGGAATTCAGTCCGAAAGCCGGTCCCGGATTCCTGTGCATACCCGTACAAACCACCATCTACTCGGTAAGAACACAATCTGCTAGCCTTTCGGAAGCCACATGGGAGTCAAAGCTTGCCCATGCCAGCTATGATACGCGCGGGGACGGGGCAGTCAATACCATCGCAGGCTGCGTGAGGCGAGTTAGAGTGATCGAAGTCAAAAGAGGGCCTAAAAAGCTCCGGACGCTGCTTTATTACGGTGCCACTCAAAACCTGGAATGGGATCCCATGAGATTCTCGTGGCCAGGTAACGTACCGTTGTTAAATTATTCTGCTAACCTTGGTAGGAAATTTCTATTAGGCACTCACCAAGTCGCCCCAGTTGTTGAAAAGAAATGGAGCGGCGTCCTCCCAATTACGTACAAGCTTAAGTGGCTTAATGTTTGGGACTCAGAAAGGGTGAAAAAAGAAGCAGGTCTCCTATGGGCCATCTGGTACAAAGGAGTTGAGGTGAATGCATGGCGAGGCAACAACAATCGTAGACGAGAGTTCGACGACTGCTGTCCGGTATACATGGTTGGTATTCGTGAAACAGTTCTGCACCGTTTTTGGGAATGTGCTTCTGCGGGCAAATTATGGAAATGGGGAACGCACATCTTGACCCTACTCACTCCACGGCCTGAAGCCTCAATTAGTACCCAGCCTGAGGTAGAGCTGCCGCTAGACAGAGATAACAATGTGATAGACAACGAACAGCTACAGGAGGCCGCTATCGCTCAAGCCCAGGGATCTCAGCTGCAGTTAGGAGGAATTCATCGCCATGTCGAGACGAGGGTATTCAGGGGTGGTGACGAAAGAACTAGCATCGAAGCACGAGTGCATAGCGAGCCAAGGTTGCGTGACACGCCACAGGCGCGCGACGCGCCATGGGCGCGGAATGTGCCACAGGCACCCAATACGCCCAGAGCGCGGAGTACTCCCAGGACGTCAAGCCCGTGCGAGGACTCCGGTAGGCGGCAGAGCACTAGCAGCCTTCGAGCCGCCAGCAATGGTGAGGCAAGTAACAGGGCCTTCCTGCCGGATCTAAACGACCCCTTAAGCCCACGGGACCCTGGCTCTACACCTGCTGCTCCTGTGCGAGGCCCGGGGCTCATTCTCACCTCGTCCCTCACGTGGAAGCATGGCATTTTTGCCCACAGGATGGCTCGGAGATTCAAGCCTGTCAGTAGAATCTGGCTCCTCATGAGAGGCGCCATACTCTGGATGATCTGGAAGGAGCGTAATGACGCGGCATTTAATGGGGTACATTGGCACATTGAGAAAGCCTGCTGCAAAGTTTGGCTTGAGATGATTGATTACGGGAGAATGGCATGGATGCGCACCAAACAGGACCTTAAGAAGAATGCCAACAAGCCCGCGAAAGCTATCCAAATTCTGAAGCAGTTCAAGAATCTGTGGTGTCGTCAGGAAATGTTTGCGAAGTGGGACGGGATCCAACCCTGTTGGAAACTCTTAGGTCCTAGCTTTAGCTCGATTAGCGAGGTCTAGGGGGTCACCGGTCTCGCCGGACCTGGCGGGGCGGGTTTGTATGTTATTTCTTTCTGTGCAGTAAAGGGCTCTCCTTTATTTGTGTCAAAAAAAAAAAAAAAAAAGGACCAAATCGCCCAAATCGGGCCTCATATTTTTTAAGCATTTTTTAGTGAGTCATGTGGGGGCTTTTCTTGGTCCAAATTTGTTTATTTTTTGACAACACTTGCAGTGTTTTTCGCTGACTATGATGACATAAAATCTCACCCCATCCAAATTCTATTTTTCACAATATAATCAATCAGATTGGTCGTCTTCAAACCGTGAATCCTTGGTCCTTCAGGGGTTAGAGCATCTCCACCCATACGCGCCAAGAGTCTGACACACGCTATAAGTGGATGAAAAATGCTAAGGGCCCTTCAAAAATGCCTCTTGGCCCTCAACTTTGGCGAGTCAAGAAATGGCCCTCCAAATCTATGTTTAGTTGACTAAATTTGACATTCTACTTGTGATTGGTGCTTTGACTATTTGACATGCACTTTTGGTGCTTGAGGGGCGTTTAACCCCTAAGTGCCCAAGGGTTTTCTTGAAATGCTAGATGTGTCGTAATATCCATCTTACTCAACTTTTATGAGCTTCAATTTTATGAGCTTCAATATCTACAAGTGAAAAAGAATTATGCTCAAAAATTGTTATTTTTGCAAAAGTTATGGGCGTTTAAAGTGGGCTGAACTTTTTTTAAACTCTGAAATTTTTGAGTGACCATATATGGTCGCTTAGGTAGTTAGGGGTTAAGGGTGGGGGAGTGTGATTTCAAGGGCTCTTCAAATATAGATGAATAATTTTAGAGAGTCACCTTTAGCGAGCATGGGTGGAGATGCTCTTAATGCAGTGATGAAAGTGTCAGGTAGGTTAAGGCAGTTTAAGGTTTGTAAATCTTGGTGGACATTTGTGAGTTACATGGTTCGATTATAACTTGCTATGAAAGTTGAGCAATCCTCAACGAGAAGTGACTTGAAATCAGAGAGCTTAATTTGGAGGATTCAATGCACAGCTACATTTTGTTTTAACCCCTAAAGGACTGGGGGTGTTGAACTTAGCTGTTGTTTTCTCGACTAGCTTTTGTAGCAAGCTCAATTCCTCATTGGTGTGGGGTAATTTTGACGATCGACACCGTTGAAGTTAAAGAAGACTTACGTAGCTTTTTTTATAAAATGAAGATCAACAAAATCCCATAATTTTTGAGAAAATGCCACCGTTGAGAAGATTGATGGAACTTGTTTGAGGTATTTTGTACACATGCTGAAATCAGATTGTACTAAAATGCTCCAAAAATTCTGAAATTTTTACTGTGAGCAGAAATCATCATATTAAAGATGTGGAAAAAATTTCAAGAAACTTGGAGGTGCGAGGAAGAAGATATGATGATCTGAAGTGACGCCTAGATACCCACCGTGCAACTCAAAAAAATCGCCCACTTCATGAATTTCTGATCAAGAAGTACCTACAGATTTGGCTCTCAAAAAGAGCCAGGGTCTCTTTGTTGCTCATTCTACAATTCAAAGCCCAAGAACCCAAATTTCCTCACTTTCTAGTTCCAGAAGCCCCTGGGGCTTTAGGGGTTAATAGCGGGAGGTACTCTTTGCAGAGAAACACCAAGTCCTCAGGGTGGACAAAGCATAAGCACAAGCTCATTCTCCAACGTGTGAGCTCTGCTACTGTGCAGGAAAAGAGTACTTCATTACATGAAGGAGCTTCAAATTTTGTTCCCTACTGTGTATCTTTCCGAAGTCTTGCTCTGGAAAGGTTAGCTGAAGGAGACTCTCTCAAGTACGGTGAAATGTATAGAATCCCTGAAGAAGCCTCAACAACTTTTCGGTTTAGGGTCTAGTATTAACACTAGTAGGAAATGTGTCGTTTTTCACTTACTATAAATGAAAAAGGAATGAAACTGCGCCAGGCACATGGGTTGTGTCGATGCTCGTGAGTGGATTTGGTCACAAGAAAACGGACATTTAGGCACAATATTCCGTCACTGTTCACTGTTTCCACAAAGTGGGGAATGAAAAACGACAGTTATGCTACTAGTGCAAGGGTTTAGCAAGATAATGGATGCGTTAGGTGAGCTTGGCTACTTTACACGGAGAATCCCTTACCGGACCATAATATTGCACCTTGGTTCTGGTCAACCAACTTACACTTTAAGAAATATAATTCTTCGGGTGTCCGATACAATGTACAATCATCTAAGAAATGAAAGGCATAATCCATCATGTTCCCTGGAACAAACTTCATATTTCTATAGTTTTTCATGCAATTTCCCAATAACAAATGCTTTCAATATTATGGAAACGCTTTCAAAAGTACTATAAGTGGCTATGCTTTTATTTCATTGTCGTAACTGTGTGCCCTTTTTGGAATTTTGAATAATTGGGAAAACTTTTGTTTTATTTTTAACAATTGGGAGAATTTTCTTTTACTTTTAGTAACTAGTTGCGCAATAAACTTATTTTTAGTAATTGGGTTCACTTTTGTTTTATTTTTAGTAATTGGATGCACTTTTACTTTATTTCTAGAAATTAGATGTGCTTTTTTGTTTTTTTCTAGTAATTCCGAGTGCACTTTTACATTATTTTTAGTTATATAAAGATTGCAATTGAGCTTATTTCTCATGATTTTTCATATCTCCCTCGCATTTTCCATATCTTTCTTGTTTTTTTTTTTTTATCTACCATGGCTAGAGTCAAGTACACCATTCCTAAACTCGATGCGCATGGCAACCTGAGATTTACTAGAGTTTCAAAGAAGGGGTATTTAGAATACGAAGCAAGAAAACGAGGAGAGGCTAAAGTGCAACCCACCTCACCTCCAAGACAGGAGCCAAGTTTACAGCAAGGATTGCCCACCCCATATCACAAGACCCTGAGGTTGCGCATCATTGTCCGTGGATTGCCCACCCCATATCACAGGACCCTGAGGTTGTGCATCAAGTACTCAAAACTGCAAAACCGACCGCGTTCAGTTCAACCGAAAAAAATAAAAAGAACAGGGCATAGGTCCACTTGGGGTACTTCAAAAGACTGTCTTAACTCTTAAATGAGCCATTATAGCAACTTTGATTATGTTCTTTTTAATGAAAAAGTAGCAAATGAATCAACCAATTGTGGTTTTGATTTCCTACACTCATGAAGTACTTAAGAAAAAATTCATGTCAAAATTGAAGAGTTTTAAAGATTTTAAAAGAGATTTTATGTCTAAAAATTAATGTTTGTGTTAACTACCAATAAACATTCAAAAAAAATTATTAAAAATATCAAATGATGTCATTTAGGTACAAATTTCAAACACAAAGTACATTTAGATACGTGTTATTTGAATTGATTACTTTGAGGAGTAAAATATATTTATATATAATACTACAATGCCTGCAAATGCTCATTTTAGAAAAAAAATTCCAACAAGCATAAATATATGAAAAACTTGTAATGTATTCAATTAAAAAGTTGAACCTGAATTGAAGTGTTTAATGTCATTGACGTGTAGATAAATTTTTTAATTTAAAAAATTAATTTTAGTCAATTGAAATGAACAAATTCAATAAAATTTGGAAGTTTGGAAGCAAAATTCATCTACTTGTCATGTAAAAAGAGGGGTACCCTTATTGAAACTATACCCAACATACAACATGCAAAATCAAGTCTCAGAACAGACCAATCGCAGTACCTGTTGGAGAACTCTACTTCGAGCTCGTTCTCAGGCGAGTTGCTGCTTACGAGCTGCTTCACGGCTTCCACGAGAACCGTCACAATCTCAGACTTCCGAGTGCTTGCCATGAGACAATCACTTGGAATAACTTACTTATTGCGAAGAAGTTGTCGCTCAGTTCACGTACTAGCTCATGCTCACATTCCCTATATATATTCTGCATAGACCAAAATGTTTCATTATGTGAAGTAACCTAGCCTTTCACATCTTGTTCAATCTCATGGTCTTTCACTTGGTCACTGGTTGTGTCAAGAAAAGCAGAGCCCTAATCATTATAAACACCATATATACAATGATATTTTTTCACTGGTGGTATTGAGAGAATTGAAGCCCTAGTTTTTATTCCAGTGATGACCTTAGGTCGGAGCCGGTTTAGAAAAATGATATAAATGATCCAAGGTTCCACCGGTGAATTCCCAACGATCATAGAGTTTGTAAACAAACCAACGCCGTGAGCTGTCAGTTTACAATTCTAAGGTAGGGTTTTCTATTATGTAACCTAGCCTGTCACATCCTTGGATAGTCTTCCCATAATTGATTTATTCCGTCCTCGAAGACCCATTCTGTGAAGTAACCTAGCCTTTTAGGTTTTTTCAATTTCATAGCCATTTATGTGCGGAGAGAAGCAAAGCACTAATTCTTAAAGTAGTAATTCATGTTTATAATTATGATTTTGATTTATTTTTTAATAGTCATTAACACCATGTATACAATTGATATTTTTTCACTGACCATGTGGAGAGAGTGGAGTCCTAGTATATTTTTGTCGGCATATAAAAGAGGATTCCAATGCACCAAATAATGCATTGTTTGGACATGAGAGTTATCTTTCAACTCAAATTCTTTTTTCAGAATCAATGAAATTGAGCTAATTTTTTAAATAAAATGGAAATTTACATATTGTAAATCCCTTGGGCCGGGTTGTCCTTCATAAAGTCCGAGAGTTTCTGAAGCGGAATGCTCTGCCACAAGTTGGGAGGGAAAAATAATGGAATGGAACGCCCTTCCACTCTTAAAGGGTGTTCCTCATGATTTATGTAGCAAGGAGCCCTCACCAAAAAGGTTTCCGTGCGCGGAAACCTTCGAGGGCGAGGGCGGGAGCTCGATGCCAAGACATGAATCCTTTTGTAGAAAGCCCTTCAACTAGGGCTCCATGCTATACAAAATCATACATTCAAAATAGAATTAAAAGCTTTGAGGATTAAAGCATGACTACAAAGAAGTCGTGAAGAATCAAAGTTTTATTGGTATGTATTCTAAAATTGCTTTTTCAACACTAGACATCAATCAATCAAGAAGATCACCGATTAGGGCTTTGGTGGTTCTCAATATCCGTACATTACTCATATTTCATCATATTTATGGATCAAGCTAAATCTTCCTAGTGAGTCACATTCAATTCTCTAAGGACATTGCCTTCGGGGGACAAATGGACTTCTAAATACACTCACATGTTACCACAACTTGACATGTGAAAGTTCTCCACTTAGTCTTCACAACCCGACAAATTCTCAGGATTATATATAAGGTAGACGTGCCAATGACCACACATGCAATACTCAAATCCTTCCCCACAACAATGTAGAAACTTACACCATTTCAAATTTTGGAAGATTGTGGTATGTCAAGTTTGAATTCACCTTGGGATAATCACACTCAAATATGTTTTGTACAATAACTTTTATTGCACATCAAACACATTGGATATGGATTTTAATGGAAATTTACTTGGAACCCTTCACCACATGACATGCCGTGATTGAGCGATACCTTATATTTCAATTGAAATTGTGCAGTAAAACTATGCGGTTGGCATGTCGACTATGTCTATATATCAATACACCCATACATCTATATATCTAAGGAATGTGCAATTATAGAGTGTTCCTCTCTAATGTGCAATTATAGAGTGTTCCTCTCTAATGTGTACTTGAGGTGTTGTGCACAAACAAGGACCACCCACTCATTATAACCGAGAAAGAGATGACCAAATGAACTCAAATTTTGGCAACAAGAATGTAAATCACCGTTAATAAAACAATGCGAATGTTAAAAAGGATCAGAAACAATTACATGCTTGGATAATTCTCAAGCTGGTAGCACATATTCTGTATACATAGAGAGGGCCACTAACATTAATAAGCCTGCAATGGCAGCCCAGTCCCTAGGCTGGATAGATAGCTTCGTGAGAAAGTATATATGGTGCTTGACTGGATTACCACGATAACCCCGTGCAACCATAGCCTGTTAATGAAAGAAAGAAAAATATTATCACAAAATATCAACACAACCTGAACTACAAAAAGAGGTTGCAAGTTATTCAGTTTCTCAAAACTCCAATAAGACCTGAAGAAACAGTTTTGATAAAAAATAAAAAATAACAGAATCCATACCTGAGAGATTTGATCAGCGTGGATAAACAGGTTCTTGAAAATTCGACCAAAGAGATTAAAGAACGCTGTATCACAACGAAAAATCAGAGATTTACAATCAATTCATGAAGTAAAATCATCAAGAAAAAAGATGCAGTAAACTAGATCTAAGACCTTCAGAAACAATCAGATACACGAATTTCGAGTAAAAACCCTCACAAACGTTTCAAAAGCTGTAACTCACTGTCAGCTGTTTCGGTAAGCTTCAACGACTTCCACTCGATATTTCTGGCTACAACTCCAACCGCAAGGTTTCGTACCTGAACACATGATTTCTTTTTATAAGTACCTTCCGTAGATAGGACCGAAGAAACACCTTCTTCTTACAGTATTCATGCACATAAAATTGAACAAATAATAAACAACAACAAGATCAATGTGTTGTGAAAATCATGATTGATTTCGTTCCTAATCAAAGAAAATGCAGGAGACGCACAAAAACCAAGAACTATACACTTATTATCACATTCCAGTATCTGCAGAGAAGATTCAGTATCGTGTACCCATGTGATTGGACACCCTTTTCCACATGTCAAGTTGTGAACTCATGTACGTTGGTTACCAAAGAGGTGATATAAAAGAATTATGAGTGTACCTCATCAAAAACAATACCAATGAACCGTAGCGACAGCAGCAGTGTAAGTATCAGTTCCTCCACGGGTGCACCTAAACGTGCGAGTGGCGTCAAATACCAGCGCAAAGCCGCAGCAAGCTGCTCCGGAGTTGTGGTTGTTAAGCAAACACTTGCGCTTTGGAGTACCTGTTTTGAGAATTAAATGAAACTAATATTATTCTGTGCAGAAATGATACTTGGTTTCTTCCCCAAAACCCGCACCAATGAAACTAGATGCAGAAAAGAACAGTAAAGCAGTGCAACTTGGGATTAGGACCATGAGAGTATTTCCCTTCACCAAAACCTAAATGCAGACAATATGTTGGCGTCTCCATATTAGTAATCAAAAAAGAATGCGTTACTTACAGTGAACGATAAACAGGAGGCCGCAGCAGCCAGCGAGACTCCCTTTCTTGTCAGCTGAAAAGGGCCCAACTTAAAAAGCACGTATTTGTAACCACTTAATGCAGCAGGAAGTTTAGGTAAGCCCTCTGCCAACAAAGGCCTCCGAGCCTGCATCACTGGGGGCGCTCCATCTGTTCCCAAAGCAAGCATAACAAAAAGGAAACCTGATAGAATAGCCATGCGGCCTAGTTGGTCCTGTCCATATTCCCCATCACACCAGAGTTACTTACAAAACCAATAATCTGGCAAACCGATAACCTTGAAAACTAAGGTAGAAGATACTCTTTCCGTCACTTGAACCAAAATGTAGGAGCGTGATCAACTTTTTTTTGCATTTCTTATGCAATTTTGAAGTTGAAGGTTGTAGAACACTAACAGACAACGAGTGGCCGTAGACATTTAACCAAGTCATGCTTATTGAAGGCCAACTAAGTGTACTGGAAGAGATGAGTTACTGTTAGTAGCAGAGGTAACGGTTCTAGTATCCTCTGCCTTAACCCCAAAAAGACCAAGAAGCCCAAATTGGACCTCATGTTTTTTATAGCAGTTTTGAATAGTTTCCTTTTATTCAAACTTATTTGTCTTTTGATCAACACATGAAATGTTCATTCCCTGATTCCAGTGATATAAAATCCGGTCCTATCTGAATTATTGATTTTTCACAATATGATCAGTTTAGAACTATGAATCCTTGGTCCTTTCAGGGTTAAGGGGAAGAAAAACAAAAGCAACGAGTAGGAAGTTGATGCTCATTTGAGATGTACCTGCCAAATTCGCTTTGGAAGCGTGGCCATCGTAGCTAGCGCCAGAAAGACAACGATACCAATCCGAATGGCCATGTGTGATCGAGCAGGAAGCACAACAAGCGCCAGAAGCCAAGCCTGGTTACCACCCGCACTGTGCCCATAAAAACCTTAAGACAGACTCAGAACAAATTCATCACACAACTCACACAGCTGAGAATGAACTACACGAACTCCTAGTACATCAACCAGAATCAAATCTTGTTAAATAAAGTGCTAGTAAACGCAAACTGACATGCAAGTAAATAAAGTGTAAATAATATTAACCCCTAGAAGCTCCATATATATAACCACTAAGGTGGTTTCCCCATTCCCAACTGGCGCCTTAAACCAACAGCTAGGGGCATTCTCCACAATCAATGCTGCAATGATGTTGGTTGTGGCATGAGTTACAGTTGGTAATGGGTTCTCTCTTGTTGGTTTTAGTATATGTAAGTGTGGTTATGGATTCGTTGTTGTTGGTTTAAGCATCTTTAGTGTGTGCAATACAAATCTTCTTTAGACAGTAACAACTCTAACTATGTGACGTGAATGGGATGTGTCATGCTTCAACTTTGAAAATTCATAACTAATTCATTCTTCATCCAAAAATCATGTTTCAAATCTATTTCTTCTTGCCTAACTCTAAAAAATAATAATACTAAATAATGTCAATGTCTCGTATCTGTATTTCTTATTCAGTTGGGAATGGGGTAACCACCTTATGCTCATATACTCAAGAATGGTCTCAAACATTGGAGCTTGCATTTTACCTCACATGGAACATATGAGGTAAAATGCAAGCTCATACGTTCCAAGTGTAAGTAATATTAACCCCTAAAAGCTCCATATGTATAACCACCATGCTCATATACTCAATGGTCTCAAACATTGGAGCTTGCATTTTACCTCACATGGAATGCTATGGGTGGTTACACTGCCAAAACCTGAAACTATATGAAGCATCAAGGGTCAAATTCCATGAAGGTGATTAGAGAATTAAGGTACTCCCTCCGTCCCAAGTTATTGTTGCTTGGTATTTCTTTGAGCCGATTTCATTGATCAAATTGTAAGAAACATGATTAAAAAAAGGTTCCGAATTATGTCACTAGAATGATTGAAGAACATTGCATGTGTTCATTGCAACCTAAATAAAATCAGCCACAAGGAAGTATTTGTTTGACCTCCTTAAAAAAGCACTTTCAAACATGGGACGGAGGGAGTACCTGCTTGACGCGAGGGTCCAGGGTATGCAAGGGAGTGACAGGGGAAGGGATGTACTGCGCAATGGGAGCAGAGCTTGCCCCTGCCACCATTCTCATAATCCTTTCCCCAAGTGGCTCCTGTCGCCTCCTCGCATTGTTCAGCATCCACATACGAAACCGATCACTTGCATTGTTGCTACTACTTGCAGTACTATTATTGCTTTCACATGCAACAACAACAAGAGGACGACGCACCCTTCCATAATTCCACTGTCGAACCTTTCCATTGTCACCACTAATCCTTGGATTGGCAATGAAGCAGCGACTCGGCTTAAACCCTAACCCTAACCCACACATTCCGAGCCTTGGACCGGACAAAGGCGTCACCACCAACATGGCGCCTACCATTACTGCAACAGGAATAGAAACATGAGAGTGAAACCCTAAACCCTATCTTCGATTTATTAGTTCGCGAATTCTTCAGGGTCTGTTCACTTGCATCCCCATATACCCTGAGGATCAAGTGCAATTCTCCATCAAGCACTCCTGCGAGATTGAACACACGGATGAATCAAAGTGGTTCCAGTGAATAATACGGTGTGTGAATAATACCAACCAAGTGACACAATACGGTGTGTGAATCGTTTTTTGTAGCGTTAGAATTCAAGCCCTAAGTTAAGTACGAGAGGAGATGAGTGATGTAGCCGCAATGGAATGCAAATTGAATGACTGAGCTTCAATTCGGGAATTGTTAGTAGCTTCGAGGGTGCTCACCTTCTTCGAGCGTGCTTGAATTCAAGCGTTGCTGTGGAATGCTTTGTGTAACTTGCGACGTTTTCTTCCCCAACCAACTGAAGGTCTTTTGCGCAAGATTTCTCTTCCCGACGTTCGCTTTTTTTTTCAGTCTCCGGAGAGTCGGTGACGATGAAATTTTCATCGCCCACTAATTTTCAATGAGCAATGAGCGGTGAGTGGTTAGGGGTGTTAGAGCATCTCCACCCATGCTCGCTAAAAGTGACTCGCTAAAATGATTTATCTATATTTGAAGAGCCCTTGAAATTACACTCCCCCACAAGCACAAAAAGTGCACGTCAAATAGTCAATGGATCAATCACAAGCAGAATGTCAGAGATATAGTCAACTAAACTTAGATTTGAAGGGCCATTTCTTAACACGTTAAGATTGAGGGCCAAAAAGCATTTTTGAAGGGTCTTTAGCATTTTTCATTCACTTATTGCGTGTGTCAGACTCTTGGCGAGCATGGGTGCGGATGCTCTTATACTTGATCGAAAGTTACCAAAATAAAAATACTTTAAATAGTAATGTCACAACTCCCACCACATTCTAAGAAGCCTGAATTGGGTCTCATGTTATTTTTAACCGTAAAAGGTCCAGAGAGCCCTTTCTGACCAGTATCTATTATACAATACAGCTCGGTTTGTTTCACTCGACCGTTTCACGCTAGAATCCATCGAAGAGACAACCCAAGCTCATATTCAATGTGCTCAATGGCACGGGTCCCACTAGTTATACAACAATATTCCATAGTATTTAGCATGATTTCACACCTCCCATGGGTTTAAGATCAAAACTGAAGTTGAAATTCACGTCGACATGATTTTAATGAGATATTAGGGTCTCAATTTTGAGCTTTCTATTGACAACAAATGTCAAATATACGCCAACGTATCTACTATCTCCATCAGCCCTCTAAAGGTTAAAGTTTTGAGTAAGTTCTATGTGAATTATGTTTTGTTCAATTTTTTTTTGTTTCTTGACCAACATATGCACCGTTCTTTAGTGATTCTATTGACATGAAATCCAATCTCATTTGAATTGTATTTTTCACAATATGATCTTTTGAATTTGTCATTTTGAGACCATGAATCCTTGGTCGTTTAGGGGTTAATTCCTAAAAGCCCGAGGGGTATTGAACAAAATATAGATGTGTTATAATATGTGCCTTCCATATGTTTGAAGTTTGGTTCAATAGACAAAATGTAGGGCGTCATCTCTACGAATTATTCTACAAATTATCCATATCGTCAAACTTCCAAAAATAATTTTAGATCATTTTTTAATGAATTTAAAAGCATTAACCTTTGACAGTTTGTATAAATTATAGTTTAAAATTTAGTATGATTGGTTAAAGTTGGGTTATGTATTGTAAACTTCAGAAAAGCAAAAGAAGTGATGGAGGGAACATCATTACTTTCCCTAAATAGCAAATTTTATAGCACTAAGACAATGTTGACGTGATTCACTTTGAAAAATTCTCCTAGGTGGAGTTTAACTCAAATTGTCATAATTCAAATTGCATTGGAAAGTAGACTTGATGTGCTATTTTAAAATATTTTTTATTTTTTCCAAAAAAATAAAAATGTTCTAGGCAACCCGTGAAATTCGGGCAGCGACCAAAAAATGATCATTTGAGCGTTTAGGGTTAATAGAGATAACCAGAAAATCACTCAAACACAATATAGCAATGAAACAAGGGATTTTGCCCAAAGATGGGGTCCACGTTTGAGCCCAAAAATGGGGTCTACGTCTGAGCCCAAAAATAAATAGAGTATGAAACAATAAAATGGAGCAGAAAGAAGGTTCAAACAAATTCATCCAACTTTGAGTTTGATTTGTCAAGAATGTTATCCTTCACCACGGAATTAGCCCAAATTGGTACTAACTTATTGAAGGTTCAAGGCAGCCTCCTTGGGCAAATAATTATTTTTTCTAAAAATAGAGTACACTAAAACCGAATATTCTCATAAATCCATTTTTCCTTTACAAATTATTTTTGGAAAATAAATTTCCAAAATTTTGGCATTTGTTTTAGAATTTTTTTGGTGAAGTTGCCTTGAACTTACAATATTTCAAAGCAGAAACACTATACATGAAGTGACTTTCCACTTGCCATATGAAATACAAGGAAGCCAACATGCATATACCCATGACTTTACAGTTATCTCTATTGTCTACGCTAAATGGCATATGTAGTGTGTGGGTAGAATTGATGTTTTTTACCACAATTCATTCAAAGGTGAGGAGAGATAATGTCCCTACTAGTACATAGGGTTAACCAGCCATTGTATGTTGACTTTAAAGGGTTAACCTAGCTTTAAAGGGTTAACCCCTAAACCCTAAACGTAAGACTATTAAATTTTCTACCAATTACAATAGTTTTCTTGTGATGAGGAGTTGTTGATAATATTAAAGAGGGTTCCAACTGCAAGTATGTCTAATTTGTAGGGTAGATTTTATACTTGCAATGGTCCTCTCATGCACACCTCATGTACATTTGAGCCATGCTAATATCTATTTTTCAGGTTAGCATCTACTTGTGTTCAAAGGATCGGTACGTTTAGGGGTTAACCAACCATTGTATGTTGGTGTATGAGTTCCTACACTCCAATGCTACATGACATTGCATATCCTTGTTGCAAATCATTTATTTGTGTTTGTGTGAAAATTACTTTAGTTTGACACAATTGGTATTATTGATCTTGTATAGAACTAGAGCTTTAAAATGATGGAGATGGCCATATTTGGCATTTTAGACGCATAGGGGTTAAACTCTTGCACCGTGGAATGTACCACTAGAAGGGATTGCAGTCATGACGACTTTCCATGGAGAGCCTAAACCTTCATGATGTCATCCACAATTACTTCCTTGATAGAATATGCTCAGCTTAAATTAATTGAGTGCTTTGGAGGTTGTAACGTATTAAGTTGTCAAGTGTTTATAGTATATGCCAGAACTTTGCAAGACCGGAAGTCAATTCCCAACCTTACACCTCATTTATTCTTCCTAAGGAGGTACCCACATGACATCACCATGCAGGTTCTAGACTCTCTAGAATTGCTATAGCGTGAGGATGTTCGAATGAGAGTTTCTTTTGCCGACATCGACAATGAAAGATGCTCCAACCTCAGTTACAGCTCAAGTTGATTCTGTTTGAATCTGTGTGTGAGTAATTTGCAGTGATTTGAATCTGTCTGCAATTCAGCATCCTCATCTATCATGTTGCAAACAGCTATAGCCATGATACAGCAAAATTCATCATAGAATTTAGCAGGCCACGGTGATGCATCCCTTCACTCTCTTCACATGATCGGACATGATCTTGAAAGAGCTTTGTATGATGAAACTGGTAACATAAGCTGTATCTCAGATAAACAATACCCTACAGTAAAATGTGCTAGAAGCAAGTGATGTCCTAGAAGTTGAATAGACTAGATAGAGAAATGAATCGATCTTATTCACAAAGTACTGAACAAACTTAACCCATCAACAATATAGTTGAGGTACAATATAGTTGAGGTAGTAAATGAAAACTGCATTCTAAATGCTAAATGCAAACAAAGCTGCTTGCTAAAAAAAAAATGTTTAGGTCAACTTTTTCCCTTTTTTCCTTTCAGGTGTTCCATGAATCTGTGAGGTATATCCAAATTGCTTCCTCTGAAATTCTTCAAAAGCTTCACAGACAGCCTCCACCTACAAATCCAGGAATACAGCTATCTTAGTGAAAATGGGCCACAGGAACTTAGCAACTGAAGAGTGGTTCTAGAGGATAAAATGAATCATCTGCAGAATCTTAGGCCATTTTATCGATCACTCTGACCCTATAGCCAATCCATTCAAATCTGCATTATTCCCTCAAATTATTTAGCATTTCAGATTAAATTGCACCTAATTGTACAAAATGAGATACTCCTAAAGAAGGCCATGTTTGGACATCCACAGCAAAAAAATCAGTGAAAGAAAAGAACCATACATGTTCAGGTTTCTTTGCATACACCCGAATTATTCTGTCTTGAAAACATTCTGGTAGAATGTGACTGATACGGTCCTGCGGTATGAGGAACTTTTCTGTGCTCTCAAAATCCTGTTCGATCAAACAGCACTTACAGTAAGAAGCAGATGACTCGCTTATTCAAGGTGATGATCTTAGAACTTCATAAAACAAAGTTCATGCTCTGCAACTATCAAGTACTTTTACCATGCTCGTCAGTTTACCTGGAAGAAGTGTACTCTGCAGGGTAGGCACCGTCAAGTCGCACATGAAAAGCCCCACAAAATACAATTGTCAACATAACACCAACTGAAAATTGATACGCAATGAAAAACTACCTCTTCCAATATCAGTGAAAGTTGTCACTAGCTGAGAAATTGCAGATATGAATTAGTTGGTTGCAAAGGTTGAAACTATAGATTGTACCTGCTGCTCACAGGATTATGCATGCCAAGAGTGAAATCAATCCGTGTGGCATGGACAACCAAATCATCCTCAGTAAGATTAACTCCAGGTTTTGTCTGCACATGCACCAAAAATAGATAAAGATCATATATCAGAATTCAAAAAGTACTGTATTTGTTTAACAAATACGGAGTATAATAGAAATGATTTCATAGCTGCCCTTCAATTTAAGAGAAAACTCGCACCATGGAGCAGGGAAAGCAAGACCAACCAACATAGAAAAGTAAACAAGAAATTCCGTACTGAACAAACCATTGCAGACAGTACCAGCAGTGAACATTTCCATAACGATTACAGTTCTGTTTTTACCACATACCGGAATGGACCACAGAAACGCACCTGGGAGCAGATGATATCCTGAGCAGTTACGTCCTTGAAATGCTCCAGGTGATCTTTCGGAACAGCATACTCATTGCAAAACTGGTAGCCATAACATAATATTTTAGAAACACGTCAGTATTGTTAATAAAAGCTCTGATATGCAAACTTTCTACAAGGCCATTTATTTAGGTTTACAAAGTAGGCTGGATCTCCTATAGATGTACCTGATATAGTTGTCTTCGTCTCATTCGCAAGACAACATCACGGGCTTGTTGTAGTTCACGTTGCTCAGCAGTCTCAATTGTCTTCAGTACAGTGTCATCCAACTAAAAACACTACCACAACCCTTTGTGATATCACATCCAATTGATTCATTCAGTGTGTACCAGCCACTTCAACATCATAAGATGGCCACTAATAGATATTTCACTAAACAAATGCAAATAAATATTGGATTTCTTCCAAATACTTCTGAAAGTTCATCTACGCATACCTTCCAAAACCTTGAAGGCCCTTCAATGTAACTGGTCAATTTCAGATAATCATTGGCCAAAAGTAAAGCATCAACCAGCATCAGTTCCAAGGCCTACAATGATGACAAAACCCACAAGATAATTTGGTCATGCTCAGAAGAAGCGTTTCATTTAGTACATCTTACCAGACTAGTAGGCCCGAAAAGATAATAGAACATTCAGGCAAGCGCAATTATATGACTGAAGCAGCTCGATTAAGCTTGTCAAATATACAAGCACAAGGCAACGATGAGTTCAACTCAGCAGGTAAAAGATATTAAGAGAACGACCAACCTTTACTTTAGCATGAGTGTAAACTGTACGACACAATTCTGCCCTGGTCTGGAATAAACGGTATACAGTAAGAGCTGGCTCCACAAACTCTTGTTAGAAACCAGTCGCAGCACAAGAACCAATGTTAGTAGACTAAATGAACAGAAAATCATAATTGAAAGGCTTGAATAAAACATTTGATAAGACAAACTTGAGAATTTACCTTCTTTTGCTTTGAAGCAGATTTCATCGTCTATGACCTTCATGTTCTCAACCAATCTGCAACGAAAAAAAAGTGTTAGCCGTGGATATTGTGTCCTGCTAACGAGTGATGGCTACGATTGCACATTAATTTTGCCGAACTGATAACATTAGACAACTACATATGAGAGAATGGATAAAGAAATGAGGTAAACTAAGTATGTGACTCAGAATATACCAAGCAACGCATTGTCCAGACCAGAAATCTGCAGGCACTGAAATTAACAACCAGCCTTACAATAGAGAAATTAATAGAGAAACGCACTGGTTACGATTCTAACCTGTGGTAATCAAAATTCCTTCCAAGGCCACAAGCCCGTGTGTCTCTTTCGATGTAGTCAAACCTAAGAAGGAACCAAGTAAATTAGAACAATAAATGAACCTCCATACAACCGACATAAAATCCCAATATCCAGAAGAGGTTAGAATCATAACCACTGGTTACGCACTTGTCAACGTCAATTCCATTTCGTCCATTCGCTACAATATCAAAAAGAAATCTCTTGTCACCATGCACCTGCTAATTGCATAATCCAATTTAGAAACAACTGTGCTACTTTTCAAGCCACCTTAAGATGACAACTATAGCTGCAAGGTAGCACAACGTAAGCTGATAGAACGCATAAGATATAGATATATTATGTCCAGACTGAACAATCCAATTTCGCAATTCAGCTTAATTCACTTAGCTTTGACATATCTTACAGCAAGTCACAAACATTGGTGCTACATATAGATAGAATTGTTCAATACATGGCCCCTGCTAATGAAGGCATCATTAATCAGAGCTTTAAGAAACAAAAGTGGATCAATTCACCTGAACAGTGGAACCCTTCGACGCTGCAAGTATCAAGGCCTGGTGGACATTTCCCTCAAGACATTCAGTATTTCTTCTAACATAGGAAACTCTATTACTTGATAATATTCTTATCCCAAAAGCAGCATTGACACTCAATACATCAACACTTCACACGGTAAATATTTTGGAATATTTGCAGCAGAAAGGTCTGCTTACCTGGACTCTCTTGAGGTCACCGGTATCAATATCGATATGGTGTAGATCAGCAATATACTCTACCATATCTGCTGACATCTGTTCATGACTCCTGCAATAGCATGTCAAATAATGTATTAGAAGAAGACAACGAGACTCATACTCAGGTCACAAATTCCTCCTCTCGTTATTAAATACTATACCACTGACTACGCAATACTGCTAACAACTGCATCGAAAGGCACAAGGGATCCCATTTATCTAATATGAAAAAAAGGCAAAACAAAAAGCGAAAGCCCATACCAACAATTTAAGAGCCACCAAAAGCACAAAATTATATGAAATTGATTGAATCGCACCACTTAAAATTCGGGAGCGCTCGAGGGAGGAATTCATTGTCGAAGACATGACTAAAAGGTCCATGACCGATATCATGAAGCAGCCCTATATGTCCATGTCCCAAAAAAAATCCAGCGCATCATTACAAAATATGTCACAAGTACACCAAAGGTTCAGCAGACACGTTTAATCCTACAATTGCTTTGAGTGACCTTATAAACTTAAAGCTTCTTAAATTGCAGAGAAGCATCAGGAAATATTCCAAAAAACCTAGAATAACGTACCAATCCCATAAATCCTCTCATCAATTGAGGTAAGTGACATAATTGTGACCCTGACCCAAAACAAAGACCCTACAGATTCTTGCCTATAATGTACAGTTTTTGAACACAAAAGTCTCAGGTCGATTTTAGGTAGACCATTCATATACAAAAGGAAAAGAGGCTCCAAAGTACCTGCTAATTTGACAACCCTGAAATCAACAGGCTCCAGCTCCAATTCATCACCCTGAAAGCACAAACAGCAGATTTTAAAACATTACGCAAACTGAAGAATACTAGAAGTCGTGTTGGAAGTCAATATTGAAAGCGTGTAAGAATTTTTTTATACCATAATCATGTGGAATCCGTATAAAGTACTTCATATGAAACCATATGGTTATGATATTCAAAACAATTAATATTTTTAAAATACGGATCCAGTATGCAAGATTATACCGTGCATTTCAAAAATCAGCTGGTTCAATTCAGTTTTTATGTAGAATCATCTTCTTAAAGTTTCCAGATTCTGCTGGGGCGATATTATACCCTGCAGAAGAATTGACTATGTACTGATGAGTTCACAAATCATACGCATGACTAACTGATCTCACTTGTGATTTCTTCAGATAGTCCATGACTTCACCCGCAACATGATAAACTCCGAGCGAATGCTCAAACCGAGAATGCATTGCTCCAGGATAAACATAATGGCAGAGACCTGCATAGAGCAAAGTAAAAGCTTAAGATCGCAAACCTTCACACGGTACTTGAATGACATATGAATTGGGAACTCGGATACCGAATGAATACATATGAATACAAATTAAATATATGAATACATTATTACATATGAATACATATGAATACCTAATTGTTTCACGTCCCGTAACCTGCGTGTCAGACAACAAGTGACTTAATTAATACAATATTTTTGCTGTGCTTCAGCCAGTCTTCGCCAGTTTCAAGAAACATATTGCGAAAGGAATGCTGGTACCGCACATCAAGAGAGAAATACCAGAAGTTATCGGCTACAAGCATATTTCAAAGAATTTGATTATTTTAGAAAAAAAGGTAAGCACAGGTTCAGGTCATTGACTAACCTCTGAAATTGCTCGCTGTCCACAAATCTCATACTTAGCTGCAGCACAAAAACGGAATATCACAAATCATATCAGATAACTCGAATGTTCTGCTACGAAACAAACCTTATAATGTCCCTCACATTACATATGTTACGTGAGTAATCCTGATAAGTTGTTTGTATAATTAGCAGTTCTAAGGAAGACTCGTACGCTATCCTAATCTGCTACAGTACATTGGAGCTCCTCCCAAGGCATGATCAGGATAGCGGTACATATGAAAATAACGATAGATGAAGTGATAATGAACAGTAAAAATTCCTTAGACAGCAACAAACATCACCACTAAACTGCACAGCGTTACTTAAGGGCATCCCTTCATGCCTTCATGTTCATTCAGTACCTTCCGAAACGCCTCCTCTACATAACGCGTTCAAAAGAAACCAGAATGACGAAACAAGAGTAGATCAACCAGGAAGAATTAAGAATATTCAGTTCTTCCTGCACCCTAAACCCTAAACCCCCAACCACTCATGTTTTCCAACGCTCTTCAGATGCTGTAATTTACTCAACAAACGAGACGAAGACCGGTGAAAAATCACGTTGGACATAATGGCGAGGTTTTCAAGAAAGAAAATTCCACTTCTCAAGAAACCAGAATGACGAAAACAAGAGTAGATCAACCAGGAAGACCTACGAACATTCATGGGAATTTCAGTTGTTCCTGAACCCTAAACCCTACACCTTCTTCAGATGCTGTAATTTATTCGCGAAGCCGGTGAAAAATCACGTTGGACATAATGGCGAGGTTTTCAAGAAAGAAAATTCCACATCTCAAGAAGACGCTTAGCATTCCCGCAGTAAAATCACTAAACCTACGCTTCTAAATCACGAATTAGGTATCCAGACTCTCAACCGAAAAAACTTACTGAATGCGAGCGAGTTAGTTTCCAGTCATGGAGATTTCTAAATCCTAAACCCTAAATCACTTTCCAACACTCTTCAGATGCTGTAATTTATTCCGCAAACGAGACGAAGACCGGTGAAAACAACAGTATGATCACGTTGGACATAATGGCGAGGTTATCAAGAAAAAAAAAATTCAAATTCTCAAGAAGACGCGTAGCATTCCAGCAGTAAAATCACTTAACCTCGCTTCTACATCACGAATCAGATCTAACCGAAAAAACTTACTGAATACGTACGAGTTTAAGACATGAGAAGAATTCAAACTCTGAAATAATTTGCAAGGACTTACAGAGTCAATGTACACATTCCGATGCACGTTGTCGTGGAAGAGCTTGTTATACTTGCGATGGCGATGGTCTCTGGGGAAGCCATCATCCATGGACGCCACCATCCTGGCTCTAACCAGAAAAACCTAAAAATTATGCAAAATCAACCACAGCCTGTCAACAAAAACTCCAATCCACGCCGCCACAAAGTAAGTACTCCGCAAGTGAAAGAGCTTGAAGAAGAGGGAGAGTGCACAATGAAAGCGTGTAAATGGGAGAGTAATCGGTTCGCCGTCAAAATTCTAACGATTCACCATCCATGACCACCAATGTCCGGGAAGATCAACCGTTATGGATTAACCGGTAACCGTTAGAAATCGGCCGTCCGTTATGTTCCGGTCACCCGTTACGTCTCGGTCATCCGTCCCTGGGATTTGGACAATTCTGGCCATTCTGCATGAAGAAGGTGTGACTCCCCTTTGAGGCCGAGAGAATGGTCACGGCTTCTCAATCTTCTTTACAGCTTTTCAATTTTCACGCCCATTCTTCATCTTCGGAGGAGAATAATATTGAACGTCTCAATTTTCAAAGAATGACCAGTTCCTTCACAATTCAAGAAAAAAGTGTCACGCAAACATTCTTTAAAGATTGAGAATGGGAAGAAAGAGGTGTGACACCCCTTAACCCCTAAAGGACCACAACTATGTTTCTCTCCAAACACTCCAAAGTATCCTTTCTCATAAAAAGACAAATATTTTTTGATCCAAAACCATTTTGACCGATCCAACCGTACGATATTACAATCAACTTGAATTTATTACAACCTAAAAAATTTCAACTATTGAGGCTTCTTCAATAGCTTCAAAGTTGGTAGCATTTTATTTATTTTTGGTCTGTTGCCCAAGTTTGAAACTTTTTGAAAATGCCCAAAATGCAATGTTTAGTCTTAGATTTGGTAAAATGAATTTGGCAGTTGTGTATATGGGGGCATTAGCTCATTGTGTACAAAAATTCAGATACATAGCTCATTGTATGAAAATTTTCAGGAGCTGCCTGCAATTAGGTTTTTCACCTTTACATGATTGTATCTTTTGATCTATACATCATCTACGTACGCAAATTACCATCCCATCTTCGTTACAAAGAGTAGAATCACCACAAAAAATCTCAGTAATTGACGATCAATCCTCATTCCATATTGAGCTGACCGAACTTGGAAAATTAGCCCTGGTCCTTTGGGGGTTAACCCTTTAGTGCACAGGTAACCACTAAGTGGTCACTAGATCATTAGAAAATGAAATGCCGGAAAATTTGTGAACCATCCCAGTCCGATGTCTAAAGTTCACATGTGTTACTTTTAATTTTGCAGATGATGCAAAAAAGAAAATTTGAAATGTAACTTTCTTAGCTATCCAAATACCTATGTACAAAACACAAAAATAGTGCAAATACCTCAAAATACAACAAATACTTACAAATACAACACACGTACTATGTGGTATTTCTTATGTTTGCAAATTTGTTATCTTGTATTTTTTTTTGAGTGTGCATTATACGGTTCAAAGACATACTATAATCTTCCAATCCAACGGTCCGATCTTACCAAGATTTAACCAACACTTGTTTCATTAAGCTACGTTTATATTCATACGGTTGGATAATATTAATATTATCTTTAATTTCAACGGATAGAGTTTTATAGAAACATCACCCAAAAAACTGTGGTTTGTGCAGAACCACCCTAGGCGCTAAAGGGTTAAGGTAGGAGCACCCAAAAACCAACAATGTTTCCAATTCCGATAATTTTTAGACCATGCTATCATTTTAGAACGCAAATCTAAGCACGTCATAAAGCCCTTTTTGTTTGTTGACCAGAATGATAAGTTATCTATGGTCTATCAAGATTTACGCTCTAGAATGACTATTGTGTTTAAAAAGTATCAGAATTGAGTACATTGTTGGTCTTGGGTGCTCCTACCTTGATGCATTTTTATAGAATGTTTGTTATATATTGACAAATTATACTATGATTACTATCATGAAAGAAGTAATTTGCAAATTGGAGCCACCTTACATATGAAGTCGAGGCCATTTTTTCTTAGGCCCAATTCAACGAGATTTCAGCTTGTATAAGCGTTAAACCCAAACTCAAGTACTTAATATAAGAAGATTTTAGCGGAGGTTATTTCTCCCATATCTAATGACATTGGGTCCAAAGAGACCGTGGGAAATGAAGGGAAGGAGAGACCAAGAAGAGCTGTTCAAATTTGCAAATAGTTTAGGAGTTCTAATAATTGAAAATATATATTTTTTAAAGAAAAAAAAACCAAATACGTAGAGGATTTTTTTTGAAAATATGGAAATGGGTCCAAGCCTACAAATTTGTCTTCTATTATGGATGCACCCAATTCTTGGAGTTGGGCCTCGAGTTGGGCCCATGTCAAAGTGTCAAACCTTGTCATTTTTATTTTAAAAAAAACTTAGTTTCAAAATTTTGGCCTCAAGTTTTGGTGAAAAGGGGTTGAGGTTGATTTCAAAATTTAGACCAATGAGAGGTGAAGATTTGAGCCCTCTTACACATTTAAATGGGCTCGATTTCATGTGTAGAGTGCCTCTTATTTAACCTTTAAACATCAAGGTAAGCCCCATGGGCTTATTCAAAAGAGAATAATGAAGAAAAAAGTGGATTTTTGTAACCAAATCAAGCGAGGATTGGTGCGTTGGAAAGTTACTAAAAAAGCAATATAGATTCCAAATTTGCGCCTCAGTCATTTGAGAGATTGTAGAATCGTTGGTAAGAAATCAAAGTTATGAAATTGAACAGGTTTTGAGGTTGGGGCAGCTGAGGTGCCGCAATGCTACAGTGCCTAGCAGAGCCGTTTTTGCATTTTTTTCATTTTTTTCGTTTATTTTTTTTCCTCCTCTGAAAATTTAGATGCCTTTTGGATTGCCCCGCCCAAGCCCTTTTCACGTTTAATGGGTTAACCACGACTTATCACGCATTCTAAAAATATATATTATGTAACGTATAGTGGTGCACACACGCCAACGTTCAAGGAGAACCAACTTTTAATTACAAATTGTCTAAGTACTCAAAAAATGATATATCTTTTATAGTATTAATATGTAGTTTTTGTGTCACTCTCATTGTCCACCTCATTTGAAGTGGATAGTCCAAATAATAAAAGTTTGGTGATATATCGGCCACTCAAAGAACAAGTAAACTTCAAACAATTAAATTTGGTAATCAATGTAGTCAAAGTTGTTGAAAACTTTACCACACAATCTAGCATAATATTGTATTTTTCCATTTTTTTGTTTTTTTGTTTTTTTGTTTTTTTCATTTGCTTTAAAAAACTAAAATGACCCTCCGGGGGGAGAGAAGCGGGAGGGGGGATGAACTTAGCTCTTATTTTGTTGACACCTCTTGTAACAAGCTCAATTCCTCATTGGTGTGGGGTAATTTTGACAATTGGCATCACTGCAATCAAAAAGGCCTTACGTAGCTATCATATGAAAAATGGATCAACAAAATTGCACAATTTCTGAAGAAATGCAATACTATTGAGAAAATTGATGGAACTCATTCCGGGTATTTTGTACGTATGATGAAATTAGATTGTTCAAAAGTGCTTCAAAACTTTTGAAATATTTACCATACTCAAAGATCATCATTTTAAACTCTTGGGAAAAATTCACTTAATTTGGAGGTGTAAGGAGGAAGATATGAGGGTTGAAGTGAAGTCAAGACAACCTCTTTGCTGCTCAAAAAAATCATCAAAGATCACACACTTCATGAATTTTTGATTAGGAGGTACACATGGATTCAACTCTCAAAATGAACCAGGGTCTTTTCGTTGGTCACCCTACATTTCACAACCCAATAACTCAAGTTTCCTTACTTTCTAGTTCCAAATGCCATGTGGGAACCTTACAGCCCTTTAACCCCTAACTGCCCAACCAAACAGAAAACACTTGTCGTTTTCTCATTTGTGGCGATTTTTTGCAGCGTGAAATTTTTATGGTAGATTTTATGGGAAGTTAGCTTCATGCATGTGTGGTCCAATTAGAAAGGGGATGATTTGTGAAAATTTCATGTCTCATTTCATGTTGAGTGATTCAAAAACAAATTGAAGATTTTATTCTAAATGTGCACTTGAAAAGATAATCTCGTCAAATCAAGCAACCAAAAAATATATAAAAACCATTGCACCTAGAGTACTACATTTCAATCCATCACAACAAATTTAATCATAGATTGTCAATATCTTATTTGTAATTGAATTACAAAAAAAATTGAATTACAAAATTTATACAAAAGTATTGGTGATAGTTTCAAATTTTATACAAAAGTATTGGTGATAGCAATCACAACTCTAACCATGTGGATAGAATCTAATTATCATAATGTACAACTTTTATTCACGCACCAAGTTCAAATATCCCTTTTAGTTGCGTTTTACAATGCACCTTGCAAAACTGCCAAATTTGGAGAGGGATGAGGATGTTTAGCAGTTCAGGGTTAAGGTTGTCATATTGGAAAATTTTGAATCATCGAATGTGTCCTTTGGGTACAAATGAACAAATAAAGCATTCTTTATGTCCTTAGAAATGAACAAATTAAGAATTTGATAGTAATATTATATGAAAATGCCTGAAATTGTAAAGAACATTTTCAAATATGTTTGATTATTTCAATATGAAATAAGCGTAAGGCTAATTAGATGGGGGTATGTGGACAATTCAAGCACACAAGCAATCCATAAAAACTATGGTCTCAACTCTTGGATGGTTCAAAAGCCCTTTGTAACCGTATAGCATATTCTGTATTTGGTGGTATTTGATGAAATAACAATGGCCAAACACTTTTCAACAAAGTAAATTAATAATCATGATAATACGTACTCCCTCTGTCCCATAATGGCTCGCACGTAGGTTCTCTGAAATCTACCTCAAGAGGTAGATTTCAGAGAACCTACGTGCCAACCATTATGGGACAGAGGGAGTACATAACAATATATCACAATTCATATGTTAAATTATAGTTGAACAATTATAAGGCTAAATACAGGTTGTAGAGAGGGACGCCAAGGGCCTTTTAAAAATCAATGTATTTATAAAAAGATAAACTATAGAAGGTTCTCTATTTTGACAAATATCTTTTTTTGTTCAAATTAAGTCACATAGCTTAAATTCCTACATTGGTTGAGAAATTTAAATTCCACATAGATAACACTAGTAATGATGAAATAAAGCACATTCAATGTAAGGTTTTCTTTTTTCTTTTTTGGCTTTTTACAACCAGTTTGCTTCGGAAATCCGCTAGGAAAATGAGCATGTGAGAACATAATGAGAGAAATCCCACCTCATGTAGCCACCAAGGCAATGGCACGCATTGGTTGTAAGCCAAGATGAGATTTTGTGAGCCACATGCAATGAATGAAAATGTCAAATTATTGAATGAATAACTGACACGCTCTATGAAGGGCTTCGCAAAAGGCAAACACGTTGGATGAAAAAGATAGGATGTATGGAAAAACAAAGATCTGTTGCTAGGTTTTTCAAACAGTATAATAAAGCCACCTCATTCACTTGCATGTAAGCTTTCTAGCCTAAAGTTAAATGACCCGAAAAACCATTAAAAAAACCGTACCTCTATGACCGTACTAGAGAGGCTTCAAAGTTTAATTTGGAATGTACATGCAATGTGTGCTTGTAGGGATAATTTGCAAATGAGATTAAATTCTCAACATTTGGAATCTTACAAATTTCACTAGTAGAAATTTGGTTCTTTAAAACTGGTCCATTCTGACTTAAAGGGTCTAAAACAACTATGTTGTAAAAGAATTGAGTCACAAAAGACCATTTCAGTCACAATGTACTAGTTTTAACCCTTTAACGTCCCGATTCAACACTGTTTTCAAAGATTTGTTATAAAATGGTCGATGAAAAACGAAAATGGAGTTGATGTACAAAACAAAGTTGTAAATGTCAATGTGTAGATAACATCCGTACGGTTGGATTCATCATATTTATTATTAATATTTTTAAAGTAATTTTGCAAGGTTTTCTCTTGAAATTCAATTAAAAATCCAAAATTAACACAAAAATATTTAAAAATATTGTAATGAAATTAGAATGACATGCACTACGAGATGGTATGGTTTCCATTATTTGATTCTACTTACTATGGAAAATCATATTTAAGGTCTTTCTTTTTGAACTAAGATTGAAACTTGACATTAATCACTTTTGTAAATTTTTAAAAATTCACATTATCTTATTTGGAAGATCCATACCGTACAAATGGTATTCAACTAGCACAAGAATGAAAAAATATATAAATGGATGAAAAACATCCGGTACCTACAGAAATCGAGCTGCTGAAATTCATCCGGCGTCCAGGATCTGGACGCCGGTGCGCTAAAGGGTTAAAGGACCAGATTCCTCCTAGTGTTTGCAAAACTAGACGTACTACTGATGATTTTGAACATAATTGTTGTAATTGAATTGAAATCAACAAGCATCGGTTTTAGGTAGGGTCCTGTGCAGGACTGTATTAGTTACTAGATTTACTTTTTGTACAATTTATGAATAGCAAAATCATGTTCGGATTTGCTGGATCTGCTGGCTGATTCTCAGTATACATCACGAACATGGCATGCATTTTTTGAGAGTATAAATCATGTTCTGAAGGAGAACACCCATTGAAGCTTCACCTTCACAATAGACTAAGCTGCCGTCTCGATACCAAAGTGTCAACAACTGAGCGAGCTCACAGGTCAATTCCTATTCTCCCACACCATTCATTGGGGCAGCTTCAGTTTTTGGAATGGCGTCCTACTCTGTATCACGTTGGGCACAATCCTAGTATGGCCCCTCGCAATTCAATAATGGACCCTTCAGAAATAATGGGTAGTAAGTGACTTAAGGAGATTAGTGAGAGAGAAAAAAAAATTTGAGCAGCATTTGAGAGCAGCGAGTAGCGAGAGAGATGAGCAGCACTTGAGTGGAGAGAATTAGGTTTTCCATTGCAACTGTAGATAAAGGTGAGCATTTTTGGAAATAGCATAACATTTAGTAGCCTTCATGCCCACTACCTTTCTTTCATGCACTTTGCTCATCACACTAGTAGAAGACTTGTCATTTTTCATTCCCAATTTTGTAGGAACAATGAACAGTGTTTGAATATTATGCTAATATTTCTGTCTTCTTGTGACCAAAACCACTCATCAACACTGACACAACTCATGTGCGTGGCCCGATTTCGTTCCTTTTTCATTTATAGTGAGTGAAAACGACACGTTTCCTATCAATGTCACTTTGAGCCTCCACCTGTCCACTTAGCTACTAATGGAGTATTGTTGGATGTGGAGTATTTCACACCATCTACTGTAGAGCCAAGGCAAAGACAGTGCATGCTATTGAATGTTATGAGAGGTGTGAAGCAGAGAAGCTGTCTTTTCTTAGAGAAAAAAGTAGCTAATCTACATCCCTTGTTTGTTCATCTCCACCTATTTGTATTCATCACTATTTCTTACCTCTAAAGTATGAGCATCTAAAACCAACAATGCGCCTAATCGTGACAAAATCTAAGCTCAATAGTCATTCTAGAACATAAATTTAGGTACCCATAGATAGCTTATCATTTTGATCAACATACAATAAAGGATCTATGATGTGCCTAGATTTACGTTCTAAAATGGTTACATGCTCTAAATTTTGTCGCAATTAAGTACAGTAGCTGCTTCTACCTTAGTTTCTCTCTCCTCATCCTCTCACAATTTCTCTCAATACATATTAGGCCTAATCTCTTTTAGAAAATGCAAGGTGCTCTTTGGAGTTGCAGTGATTCCTGAAAAATCAGTCCAAGTGAGCTGAAAGTGTGCCTCCTAGGGTGAGTTTTTTGAAATGTAGCTTAAATTAGACTTTGTAAGTTTTATTTTATTAATTCCTGAAATCGCAAAAATGAAAAAATGCAAAAAATAAAATAAAAAATTCAAGACCAAGTTCAAAATTTAGCCAACGAAAAAGCCAAAAGTTGCTAAAATATAGAAGATTACAAGTTGTTTTTTGAGTTGAAATCCATATAAAATCAAAAGAATAACGTAATCGACTTGAATACAACTCAAGTATATGGACTTACCATGAAAAGTTTAACCAATTTTTTTGGATGTATCATGGGTTTAATCGAATTACATTTGTTCAAAAGATTCTTGGGCCATGTTGATAGTTCATGTTAACCTCTAAAAGACTATAAGATCCCCATGTGGCTTCTGGAATTAGAAAGTGAGGAAATTCGGGTTCTTGAGCTTTGAATTGTAGGATGAGCAACAAAGAGACCTCAGCTCTTTTTGAGAGCTCAATTTGTAAGTACTTTCTAATTAGAAATTCATGAAGTGTGCAATTTTTGGTGATTTTTTTGAGTTGCAAGAAGGCCATTTAGGCGATACTTTAGACCCTCATATCTTCCTCTTTACACCTTCAAATTACGTGAAAATTTTATCACATGTTTGAAATGATGATCTCTATGCACAATAAAAACTTTAGAATTTTTGAAGCACTTTTGAACAATCCAATTTCATCATGTGTACAAAATACCCCGAACAAGTTTCATCAATCTTCTCAACAGTGGTATTTTCTCAAAAATTGTGCGATTTTGTTGATCATTTTTTCATACAAAAGCTTCATAACTCTTCTTTAATTTCAACAGTGCCAATCGTCAAAATTACCCCACACCAATGAGGAATTGAGCTTCTTACAAGAGTTAGTCAAGAAAACAAGAGCAAAGTTCAACACACCCCCTAGTCCTTTAGGGATTAAGAAAATGTGAAAACATGCACATTCAAATTCATTTTTTTAATGAAATTAAAGATTAAAATAAATAAAAAATTGTTAACTCAATACAATTTCCGTAACTATTGCAACATTAAAAAAAACAATTGATACTATTAATGATTTAGCTTGCTTTTTAGTAGTAGTTTTCAAAAGTTCCATTTTTTGAGGAGGTTACTAGCAATACTTTAAAAGTATAGGGTGCAATTTTTTTTTAAGGATACTAATTATATTTTATTTGAATATACAATGGGGTAGGTGATAGTTTTTTGACAATTCAAATAAGAAAGGTTACTATAGAATTGCTTATGTAAAAACATTTGGTCACTTATAATTGAACATTGCAGCACAAAATCAAATAAATTATAGAATAATTTTTATTCCTTGTAAAGAAGTTAAAACTATCCACCTATAGAATTTTTTTTTAAAAACTTGCATCTCCTAGGGTAGTGTTTTCAATTCATGCCTAGTGATTTTATTGGGGATTTTATTGAGGTTCAATTTTGATTAGTCTACACAAAGCACTTTGAAAGTACACACTTACAATGACTTTTATTGAAAGTAATGATTCCCAAAACACCTATTTTGTTGAAAAAGTTTTAAAATAAATTTTCATACAATTGTAAAATACTACTTTTTGGCTTTATCCTGTGCATCTCCATCCATAAGCTTAAAACATAGCAATTAGTAATTACCTTATTATAGGCGTTTTAGAATTTGTTCATTATTAAACTGTATGCATGATGGTTTAATTAGAGATTAGCATAAGCTTGCAACAATTAGCATTATTCCACAATTGACCCTTAAAGGACCGTGGCTATTTTCTCTCCAAATGCTCCAAAGTTGTTTAAAAATACCGCTCCTTATAAAAGTCAAAAAGCTTTTTTATCTAAAATCTCTTTGACCAATTCAATTGTAGGATATTTCAACCAACTTGAATTTATTAGTACTTACAAATTTTCAACCGTTCAAAGTTCCTCAATAGCAAGATTACAAACTTCAAAGTTGGCTACATCTTGTTTCTATGGTCCTCCACTTGGCTTTGAGACTTTCTGAAAAGGCCCAAAATGCAAAGTTCAGTTTTACATTTGGTAAAATGAATTTGGCACTCGTATGTATGGGGGTGCTAGATTTTTGTGCAAAAAATTGTATGCATAGTTCATTGTATATAAAAATTTAGGAGTTGCATGCACTTAGGTTTTCACCTTTGCGCGATTCTATTTTTGATCTATACATCATCCATGTATGCAAATTACCATCCCATCTTCACAACATTGTTAAACCCCAGACTTTGTACACTTACTAAATTTTTCAAGATTCTCTCCAATGCTCTTAAATGCTCTTTGTTTTCACATCTTAAATTTGTCTTACTCGCTTGACTCCTACTAAATTTGTTCATATAATGGCAAGTGTCATCTTTCACTCTAGTTCCAAAAAAGTCATTGTATCAATCAAAATCAAATCAAGCAATAGGGGGTATAGAACCTTACTCTTATAGAATGTAATGTTCATTACAAAGAGTAGCATCGCCACAACACATCTAAAAAATTCATGATCGAAACTCATTCCATACTAAACTAACGTAATTTGAAAAACCAACCTTGGTCCTTTAGGGTTAATGATTTTTTGTGATGACTTAACTTTGAAAGAGGAGTACAATTTGAGTAATCTTGGAGGGGTCACTCTTTTTATCATTTGAGTATTATGTGTGAAAAAAAGGAATTTAAAAGTACCCATAAAATAAAAGTGATTCTAACTATGGTTAGCAATATTTTCAAGAACATTCTCATATAATCATATTTCAGCATTTTATATTCATGCAACCCATATATAAAAATTATCTTTAGAGATTTATTTGGACCCTATCTGTATTTTCACGTTGTTATGTAATATTTGAAAGTGACCTCCCGAGTGAGTATTTTGATAATATTTGTCCGAACTGATTTGAATCGATGAGCAAATGTGAAAGTGCATAAATAATTTGGATGGATTAAAAATTTATAATTGTAAAAATGTTTGCAAACACATCGCCATGTTCTGAAACGTCTTTACCTCATATTTTTGATAGTTGGAGAAATTGTTCTAATGGTCCAATCAAATTGGTGATTAAATGGCCAAATGATTAATTGTGTCTTTGAAATTGTTCTAGACTCCAATCAAACAACAAAACATGGATGCCCAAAGGAATAAGGTGGTTAGCTTGGCCGAAGATGGGACGGTGGACTTTCAAGGGAGGCCCATCAATAAGACAACCACGGGGCGATTTAAAGCAAATGCTTTCATTATTGGTACTAACTTATACAACACCGATTTCATCCTGGGAACTCTAGAATTTAGAAATTTGATAAAAAAAACTACACAAGTTTGTCATGAGCAATTTTTTTAAATCATCATAGACTGCAAATGTAAAACATGTGCAAGATCTTTATTTGCTCACTACAAGTGCATTTTTTGGAATTAAGAAGCGTATAATATACCGTTAGAAAAGTCACAAAATGGACTTCCAACAACATACCCTATGCCTTTGATTCCAAAAATTACACTCGCAGTGAGCAAACAAAGAATTTGCACATGTTTACATCTGTAGCTCATGATGATAAAAAAATCTACACATAACAAACTTGTGCAGTATTTATTCACTAAGTTTTCTTTTAGTATCTATGCTAGAAATTGCATACACATGAAAAAAATGCATAAGAGCTGCTCAACTTACTTCTTGTAAATTGTGTTAATTTTCACGAAGACACAGTATAGCATCTTTGTTGTAGTAAGCTTTTATCGTAAATTTGATAAGCTGATGAGGTGTACATATCAACAGGAATTGAGATTGGTGAGAGGCTGGCGTTCTATGGAATTTCTGCAAATTTGGTTACATATCTCACACATGTATTACATGAAGGGACGGAGAAATCAGCTACCAATGTGAACAATTGGATTGGGACAACATTCCTTGCACCTCTGTTAGGGGCTTTCCTTGCTGATGCATTTTGGGGACGTTTTTGGACCATCCTTATATTTGGAATGGTCTACTTAGTGGTAAGTCATTAAACTTATTAACCCGTACTTGATATGTTCTTAAGAGGATGGTAAAATCAAAATTGTCTAAAAACCAACATTGAACTATAAAATCGCAATACAGTTTAGCACATATAAAAGTTTTGAGCAATATATTTGAAATTTTAGTGCCTGATCATTGTTTTGTTGATTCTTATTATCATGAATGTATTCTACAATAGTGTGTAGCAAACAAGAATGCACAAACTTGTGAAGCAAACTACCATGAATAGAATAAAGAATATACCTATGTACATTCTTTATTTAATTCAGTATACCATAGTTCGGTACCCAATTGCCTTATATTTAATTATTTCTAAAAATACATTTATTAAAATTGAATATTCTCTAAAATCCGTTTTTTTCCTTATAATTTTAATTTTGTTAAAAACATGGTTTTCCAAAAATTTAAGTGTCTAAATGGTTAAAATTATTTTCTACCAAATCTCCTAGTAAATTACGGTATGATACTAACACTATTTCTTAATCTTACGAAACAATAAGAATACAAGGAATTGATGTACAATTTCTTGATGAACTTCATTCACTAAGCTCTAGTTGTTGTGTTGTGCACTTGTTAATTTGTCATATGAATATTACTTTAGTGATTATTTATTGAAAAGTTCTTGATGATAATCCCAAGGTACACAACTTAAAAAAAAGACTATCTTATTTGGTATTACACTAAATCATGATTCACACTAAATATGATAAAGAGGGTAGCATCCTAAAAATTGTGCCCAACAAACTAAATAACTTTAAAGTAAGAACAACATTAAAAATTAAAGATTGTGTGTTGTCTATGTTGTATTGCAGGGCTTGATAATGTTGACGCTATCAGTGACAATTGATACTTTTAAGCCTCCACGTTGCGATGGAATTTCTAGTTGTCAACCTGCAACAGCCGGCCAAGTGGGGTTCTTTTACTTTGCTCTCTATCTGATGTCCCTTGGCGGAGGTTGCATGAAGCCTTGCATTGCTGCGTTTGGCGCAGATCAATTTGACGAGGAAGACGATGACGAAAATGAGATGAAAAAATCTTTCTTTAACTGGTGGGTCTTTGGCATAAGTGTCGGCGCACTTGTGTCAGCGACCGTGTTAGTATACGTGCAATCCTACATTAGTTGGGGTTGGGGCTTTGGGACACCAACAGTGCTAATGGCGGTTTACCTCGTGCTTTACATAGTGGGGATGAAATTCTATCGTCATAAAAGGCCCTGTGGGAGCCCACTTACACAAATTGGCCAAGTTATTGCCGCCGCCATAAGAAATTTCCGCCTTCAAGTTCCTGCTGATCCAACTACATTATACGAAATAACTGACAAAGAAACATTTCAGGCTGGGATACGGCTTATTCCACATTCAAACACTATGAGGTATGCAACAAAGACCACAATTTTTTTCATTTGGACTTTTCCTTAGTTCGTATCAGTGATTTATTTTTTTATTTTTGTCAGGAGACAGTTTAGCATTTTTGCTACTTTTGAGCAATCCAGGCTCCTTGGATGCGAAATTCATACTAGTATACATGTAATATCAGGGTAATATACATGTGCTACCTAGGTGATACATGGCTGATACCTATGTTTAAAAAGGCTACACATCTTGATTCCATGGAGGAAATCTAGCTATTATTTCATTTTTTTTCTTTCAAAAATCTTTTGTATCAATTAACTAATCCAAATTTCAGTATGTAGCAAATTGGCTAAAATTAGCAAAAAAATCATTGGTTGGTATCAAAAGGATATGTTTTGGATCGTTGACATAACTCTGTAATCACAAGGGGCACTGGTAGAAACATTGCTAGCAAAAAGACCCAACATTGACAAATTAGATTAGTTGTGGGTCTTTTTGGGCATGTTTTAAAAATCTACACATGCATTGTTTTTACTAGTGGAATTTAGCCTAAAATTACAAACCCTAGCTGATGGACTTGGGTCTAAAATGGGAAATTTTCAAAGCAACCCTTCTCAAGGTAATGTTCAAAGCTAAAGTACATATTAGTCATGTCCCTACAATTGTCCCTCTCACTATTATGATACATTTGGGAAGCCTTATCTTTACATGTGTATTGCTTGAAGCAATAATTTCATCATATTATGGAGTGTCATTGCATGAAGGGTAGAGTGTAATCTTGAGCTTCCAAATATTATGTAAAAAAATAAAGGGTCCAAATAAATCCTTGAAGGAAAATTTTATAAATTCAGAATTACACAAAGGTAATACAAGATGCTCAAAACTGATTACAAGAATAAAAATAAGACTATTCTCAAATTTTAGTGCGAATGACTTTAATTTTTTTAGTGCACTTTTAAATACCCTTTTTTCACACATGATACAAAGAGTGACCTCCCCAAGACTTGTTGTAGGTTCCTCGACAAAGCAGCGATCCGCCGAGATTCTTCAAACTCAACAAGTGACAAGAATGACTTTCACAACCCGTGGAAATTGGCAACGGTAACGGAGGTAGAGGAGGTGAAACTCGTCCTTCACTTACTACCAATTTGGATATCCGCAATAATCTTTCAGACTCCGTCCGCACAAATATCAACATTCTACACGAGACAAGGAAACACGCTGAATGTCAATGTGGGGTCCAAGTTCCGAATTCCAGCTGCCTCGCTGCAAAGCATCATCCCCATCACGATTGTATGTCTCATTCCCATTTACGACCGCGTTTTTGTTCCTGCAACAAGGCGCTTTACCGGCAACGTGCGAGGGATTTCCATGCTGCAACGCATCGGCATTGGCCTCGTCCTTTCTGTTCTTTCCATGGTGTGCGCGGCCGTGACCGAAGTCCATCGACTGAATGTGGCGAAAGATTACGAACCGCTCGAGACTCTGCCATTATCCGTCTTTGTTCTCCTGCCGCAGTACATCTTGCTAGGTGGGTGCATTCATGCTAATCTTGTCAAATGTGACTTGTTTTTAATGACTAAATTCTGTTGTGACTGAAAATTTCTACAAGATGTATGACAATAGTGACAAGATTTCGACTAAGGTAGGAGCACCAAAAACCAACAGTGTACCTAATGTCGATAGAATTTAGGCCATGCAATCATTTTAGAACACATCTAGGCACATCATAGAGCCTTTATTATATGTTGATCCAAATGATGAGCTATATATGGTCTACCTAGATTTACATTCTAAAATGACTATAATACCTAAATTCTGTCGGCATTAGGTACACTATTGGTTTTTGATACTCCTACCCTACGCTACTTTTTGCTAATAGTGCCACTCATACTAACTTGTCTATTTACTTGATGAGCCTATAACTTTTTACACAATATGAATATTTTTACCAAGAGAAAAGATATTGAAACTATACATGTAGAAGGAACTTTGTAAACACAGTTGGTAAAAATATTCATGTTACAGCCTTTTAAAATCAATTAGTGTAGGTAGCACTATTAGCAAAAAGTAGTGTAGCACTTGACATCAGCCAATCATAGTATGTGCAAGCTTAGGCAATGAAATCTTTAAATCATGTAGATTTTAAAAGGAAATTAAGAACATTTTAGTGCTTAATAAGTTCCTTTCGGTCTTTTTTAAAGGACTTGATCCAAGCACTTCTTAATCCTTAATCCATACTTAAAATTGAAAATTATGAAAATCAACAAGTGTACTAAACGAATGAATAGGGTTGTTTAAGTATGCAGTATTGTTACTATTCCAATGGCCCTCTGTCCGGTGGGCACTGGGTCATTGACACTACAAACGAACACTTTATTCACGCCGACCTTGAAAGAGGACCGAAGTTTCTATCTATCTATCTATTGTTACTAGTTCTAAAGTGAAAAAGGTATTATTTGACTGAATTTTAGTAAATTCCAAGGACTGGTTTCACTAAGTGTGGCTCATCATGTATCTAGGTGCGGCTGAAGTCTTCACTTCCATTGGGGCTCTCGAATTCTTCTATGACCAAGCACCGGATTCAATGCGAAGCCTCGGGACCGCTATCTTTCTGAGTACTATTGGGATTGGCAATTTCCTGAGCAGTATACTTCTTTCCGCCGTTGTGAAAGTGACAAGTTTGAGTGGGCAGAGCTGGATCGTCGATAACCTAAATAGCTGCCGACTTGATTATTTTTATTGGCTTCTTGCCGGCTTGAGTGCAGGAAACCTCTGTTTCTTCTTGATGTTGGCTCGATGGTATAAGTACAAACAGATCACTGCTCTTGTAACATAGCCTACTCCCACTACAAAGAGAAGGCATCGCTTTTCACTCGGTAGGTGAGTCAAACGGTTCCACTTTGCTCTCACTGTCAATGCGTTCAAGACTTGGTGAGTGCAATTCGACAAATGTGGACATTGTTTTAAGTGAGAAGCGACGCCTTTGCTAATAATGTTCAATAAATCAGGACTAGCTGTGCCAGTTGAGATGGGTTCTAAGCACTACAATAGTACAACCCGTAATGGACTAGGTAACCTTCGAAAGTTGACATGCTCAAGAAGGTAATTGGACATAACCTCCATGGATGGACCTTGGTCAATCATGTATTTTCTTGTTAGCAGTTACAACCTGAACCATTGGATCTTTTTCAATAATGTTCCATCATGGGTCCCAAAAAGAAGGGCACCATAACTTTACAACAACCTTTGGTAATGGGAACAACCTTACTCTCCATCGTCTAATGCAAGGCTGCCACCTTTGGATCTTCATATGGACTCCATGGAGATTATGTACTTTCTTATGCACTCAATTTTTGTGGTGTCTTCCAAATCTTTGTAAAGAATCAACTCCTCATGTCTTTGTATTCTCAACTCTCCATGAACTACCCCTCAAAATAAGATTATTACTAATGCGTGACACATGTCGTAGGCTGTGTGCTAGATAGAGTACTCTATTGACTCACCATGTCATGCAGTGGGTGCATGCTAACACCTCATTGCTTTGTGACTTGGAGACATTCAACATGCATCCGCTACATGTCGTAGTAGAGCCTCTGGAGTACTTAGATATCTAGTAGGTAAACAAGTTCAACTCTGGCATAGATTAATTAATGTGAAAAAGCTGGTTTGACCTTAAATAATAAAACTTCAAAATTTTATTTTTAGTTTAAAAAAATGAAATTCGGCCATAATCGTGTGATACATTGACAAAGCATATATGGAAATGACTTATTTATTATAATTGAGAGTTATAGAGGAGAAAAGTCTTGTGCTTTATAAAAAATGCAGTGCACTACCGTAGTTTACTGGTAGGTTCGGCATAAAATAATTCTAAAAGTAAATGCCTAAAATTTCAAGAAATTATTTTTCAAAAAAAAAACTTTTTGTATGAGAAAAAACAGATTTTGAAGAATATTCAGTTTCGCCTAAATCTATTTTTAAAATAATTAAATATTAGGTAGAAAGGTGCCCAACCTGCTAGTAAACTACGGTAGTACCAACAATGTATATGGGATATGTAAAACTCCACTCACTTCTTGTCATCTCACTTTTAATTATTAGTTAAACTTCATTTATACACATGTGCATGATTCAAAGAAAAAGACTTTAAATCACAAAAAGATTTTGGAAGTGAAAAATTACTTGGTTGTTTGATTTTCTTTAAATTTATTTTAACAAAAATCAAAATAAATTAGTCTACAATATACAATTGAGTCCCAAAATTTTCATCACAGCCATTTTTTTAATCAATTTATGCACTTCTTTGACAACCTTATTGCTATCAATCTAGTATATTATACATATAAATTTTGAATCACAATATTCTTTTTAGAGTTGAACGAGGATTTGAACATCTAACTAATCTTGGTTGACACTTTTCAAAATAGGATCATCTTCTATGCTCAATTGTGCACCCAATCCAATGAAAATATAATGTAGTGAGAATTAGCATGGGGCTTGCAAGTCCTTGTTTTGTATTTTTTGGGAGTGACTTAGAATATATTTGATTACATGACTCTTGTAGCTCTTTGACCCTTTATATTTGATTATATTAAAAAATTGAATAAATGTGAAGAATGATAATTTTTCTACACTTCAGTAATTTCAAGAAATAATTTATGTGAAATTTGATTAAAATCACTTATAAGTTCCCAAAGGCATTGATATTTTTTTGCCAATTGAAAAATATTCAAATCTATCTTTTCAAAGTTAACTATACGTACATATGCCATCTAATCAACATGCTTTCTAGTTGTTCTTTGAAGTTGAAACTTAAAAAAGTTTTAAAAGCCACATCTTATAATATATCTTATTAACCTTTAAAAGTCCCAATTTAACATTGATTTTGAAGATACGTTATAACATGTTTGGTGAATAACAAAAATGGAGCTGATGTATTAAGCTAAGTTGTACTGAATGTCAATGTGAAGATCACATTTGTATGGTTGGATTTATCATATTTTTTTTATTAAAAAATCGTAAATAAATTTTCAAGCTTTTCTTCTGAAATTCAATTAAAAATTCCAAATTAAAAAAAAAATTAAAAAAATTAAAATTTTAAAATTGTAATGAATTTGGAATAACATGCACTACGAGATGGTATGATTACCATTATTTGATTCTACTTATTTTGGAAAATCATGCTTAAGGTCCAACTTTTTGAACTAAGAATGAAACTTAACATTATCCAATTCTGTCATTTTTTGAAAAAACACATTATCTTATTTTGAAGATCCATACTATACAAATGATAGTCAACTAGCACAAGAACCAAGAGAACTTTGGATGAATGAAAAATTGTACAGGATGTAGTTAAGAGAAAGGTTACAATTTCTTTGTTGTCTATTATATAGACTCAAGCATGTCAAAGGGTAAGTTATGTCCAAAAAGCTCTCAACATTTAGGGGTTAAAGAATGACCTATCATCTTTTTTCAAAGATATGGATGTTGCTAAAGAATAATCTAAATTCCTTTACAATAGTATCAAAAGCAACTGATAAAGAATACCATGTATACTAAATAGTGCATTTAGGTTGCTATTGACTAATTTCTTGACATTCTACACTATATAAATACTTAATGTGACTGTACAAGAATGAATAATTTTCATTAATGACTCATGAGGTAATTTATATAATAATTATAAAAATAGTTTTAAATATTACTAAAAACATTAATAAAAAATCAACACTACTACAAATTTGATAATGTAACTCATGATGTAACCTTTTTGGGTAAGGAAACCTAATTATTCATGCAACCTAAATGCACTATTTAGTGTAGGTTCATGTTCAAACCATGTGTATTTTTTGCAAGATTCTAGAAGGGTCGCTTTTGGGTATAGGCCACAATTAAGCTTAGGTGTAGTTTCTTACGTTGTTCGTTTGTTAGACAATGATTTACTCAACGTTGATGCCTGGCACATTCATGGGGTGATGTATCATAGCGTAAGTATACCGTACTGAAAAAGCCGATTCTGACACTCCTCTTCAACTAATTCAAAGTACAAGATAGAAGCGGTTCCTTAAGCCAATAGCTGAATTACACATGGCATTGTACGTCAACTTACCAGTACCTCTGATTGCTCTACTGATTGTTGCACTCTTCTGTGCAAAAATAGATAAATTTTTTTTAACTCCCACACAAGAGGAAAGAAACCTTCATTATCATCCCGTACAAGAAAAGAAGAGTTCAACCAGACAGACAATGGGTGGTTCTCTGTGGAAACGTGATTAGGTTGGACTCGAACAGGAAGGAATTGCAAAAACATAAACGACTTTATTACGTGCAAGGCATGCATGGCCATGTAATTTAGGTCAGCATCTAAAGTATCTACACCTAAAATAAACCCTCTCTCAAAAAGGGAATTCTACAATTGGACCTAACAGCAATATTGATTGCATAAGATGTACACAATTAGAATATGAGAGCCTAGACTTGATTTTGGGTACACCTGCGAACAATATTGTGAGAATTCATAACTTATTCATACTATGTTCAAATAATGTGTGCTAAAGTGTGTTGGAATTTTCTTTCAGTTGCCAATAAATCCCGTAAGGTACATTGTCTGTAAATCACCACCACCCCTATAACCACAATGTAGACTTTCTCTGGAGGACATTGTATACTTTATTAAACCCAAATTCACCACAATTCACTATTGCCAAGGCGCAAGCCAACCAATAGTTTTACTAAGCTTTGGGAATAACTAGTTGGTGGTTCAATGACTCAGTGTATCATCATGAGTGGAAATTAGTAATATATTGTGTGAATATAGAGGAACCTATCCCAACCATGCATATTTTGCATGATGTACAGATTTCAACCGCAGTTTCTCATCCGTCATGCACTTTTTGTAGTGTGATTTTTTTTCTGAATTTTTTTATGGGAAGTTAGCTTCATGTATGTGTGATCCGATCAAAAAGGAAATAATTTGTGAAAAAAATTATGCCTTATTTAGTGTTGCAGTGTTTCACCCAAAAATTTGAAGATTTTAGTCTAAAAGTGTTCTTGAAAAATTAAAGTAACTCATAAAATCAAGCATTCAAAAAATCTCCAAAAATCACTACACCTAGAGTACTACACTCTAACCCATCACAACAGATTTCATCCATAAACTGTCGATATCTTGTTTGTAATCGAATTACAAAATGGTTTTTTCCTTTATGTTTCAAAATTTATAGAAAAATATTAGTGATAGCAATCATAGATCTATTTGTATGGATAGAATCTAAAATTCAAAATGTATAACTTTTATTCATACATCAAGTTCCAAATATTTATGTTAGTTGTATTTTATAATGCATCTTTGTAAAACTGCCCAAACTGAACATAGGTGAGGACGTTTAGGGGTTAAAGATAGCACTCCCTGAAATAGGCCAAATTTCTTAACTCCTAAAAGACCATAAGGCTTCTAAGGGGCTTCTGGAACTAGAAAGTGAGGAAATTCGAGTTGTTAGGTGGTAAAATGTAGGGTAGGCAACAAAGAGACCCTAGCTGTTTTTTAGAGTTGAATCCGTGGGTACTTTGTGATTGGAAATTCATGAAGTCTGCAATTTTGGTGATTTTTTGAGATGCAAGAAGGGTATTTGGGCGTCAATTCACACCTTCATATTTTCCTCTTCACAACTCCAAATTACATAAAAACATTTGTACATAAGAATCATAATGATTTAACCACACAATTAAAATTTCAAGATTTTTGGGGTACTTTTGAACAATCCAATTTCAACATATGTACAAAATACCCCTAACGAGTTCCATCAATCTTCTCAATAGTGGCATTTTCTCAAAAATTGTTCAATTTTGTTGATCCTTTTTTCATACAAAAGCTACATAAATCTTCTTTAATCCGATTGTCAAAATTACCCCACACCAATGAGGAATTGAGCTTGTTACAAGAGGTAGTCAACAAAGCAAGAACTAAGCTCAACACTTTTAGTCCTTTAGGGATTAACCTTTAAACGTCCACAGTACAATTACCCGGTCTAACTCCATCAATTCCTCACATTTTAAATTATTAAACATTTTTATGGTATTTTCTCACATATGGTATTATTAAATCGATTTTCCATGATTTTTTTCATACTCATTTAAATAAATAAAAAAATTATAAGATTTTTCAAAGTTCTTTTTTTTTTTGGTAAAAATCATAGTAATTACATAATGCTTAGAATAGTCTGAATTTTTTATAGGGAAAATGTAAATAACAGTGATGAACAAAAACAAGTAGGTTGCATGCGTTTTGAGCTTACATAAGAAGAAATTCATTGAAAAACGTTTTCAGCAATGTATATTGGAATTTTGAACTTTAAAATGCTGTAAAAAAAACGCAATTTTAACAATTTTGAAGAATAGTGAATTGGAATAGAAAGTAGAAGATAGCCCCCCCGCACTTCTGAGATGGGACCATTTTCATTTGAAATTGGGAACTAGGTGAAAATCAACGTTTGACTGAAAACAACCAAACATGACTCTATGGGGCTCCTTGCACGCTTGGGAGTTAAGGGTTAAGTTGGTGGTTTAACCCCTAACCGCCCAACCATGCATATTTTGCACGATGTACGGATTCGAAGTCCGATTTCTCATCCATGATGCACTTTTCGTAGTGTGAATTTTTTATTGAAACTTTTATGGGAAGTTAGCTCCGAGCATGTGTGATTCGATTAGAAAGGGGATGATTTGTGAAAATTTTATGCCTCATTTCATGTTGTAGTGTTCCACCCAAAAGTTCGAAGATTTTAGTTTGAAAGTGCTCTTGAGAAAGTCAACTACTGAAATTAAGCAACCAAAAAATCTCCAAAAATCACTACACTTAGAGTATTACATTTCAACCCATTCCAACAAATTTCATTATTAGATTGTCATTATCTTATTTGTAATCATATTACAAAAGAGTGTTAAATTTTAAGTTTTAAATTTAATAAACAAATATTGGTGATAGCAATCGTAAATCTAACTGTATGGATAGAATCTAAAATTCATAATGTACAACTTTTATTCATTCATCAACTTGAAAATATCCCTATTAGTTATATTTTATAATGCATCTTTGAAAAACTGCCAAATCTGAGAAGGGTGAGAACATTTAGGAGTTGAGAACAATGTACCTTAACCCTTAGACGCGCCTGCGTCCAGAATCTAGACGATGGATGATTCTGGACGCGTCCTTTCACCACGCAATTGGATGTTTTTCATTCATTCAAATTTTTAAAAATTCTTATGCTAGTTGATTACCATTTGTACGGTATGGATCTTCAAGATAAGATATTGAGAGTTTCAAGTTTCATTCTTAGTTCAAAAAGTGAGACCTTAAACATGATTTTCCATAATAAGAAGAATCAAATAGTGAAAACCATACCCTCTTGTAGTGCATGTTATTCCAATTTCATTACAATATTTTTAAAAATTTTAATGTTAATTTTGGATTTTTAATTGAATTTCAAGAGAAAACCTTGCAAAATTAATTAAAAAATATTAATAATAAATATGATGAATCCAACCGTATAGATATTATCTTCACATTGACATTTATAACTTTGCTTTGTACATCAACTCCATTTTAATTTTTCATCAAACATTTTATAACGAATCTTTGAAAACAGTGTTGAATCGGGACCTTAAAGGGTTAAGGTAACTATACCTAAAGGGGAGCATTTACCTTAAAGTGTGCATATCTATTACTGTATGACATTTCAGTTGTGAAATGTCACACTGCAATAGATACCGGTTTTAAGGTAAATGCTCCCTTTTAGGTATAGTTACCTTATTGTATGTTCAGTGGCGATCATTGGGCGCATATACCTTACACCATGATTGAGACCAAGTCCATCAAATGGTTGAACCTCTCTCACAAATATCATTCCAAAAGGAACCTTCCAACCGACGATGTCCGTGTGCACAAGTCATGGTCAACTACGGTCACGCTCAGGTCAAGACCTTCTGACTTATCTTTTTCCCACCGCATATCCTCCATCTCCACAACCACATTGTCAATGTGCTCAGACTGTCTAGAAGATTGATAATCTATTTAAACTAGGGATTCTGTTCATGCACCATATATACATCCCTAGCCTGAGGATGATTTTCAGGATTGTACGGGTCAATGCTGTTTGTTTTTAGGGTATTCAAAGCTCGCAGATACTTTTCATGGAGAAACAAAAATGCAAATCAGAGCATGGGCAACATTCTTCCGTAAAAAATAAGTTAGTTGAGCTCGCCGTCCATGGCTCCTTTTTGAGAATTTATTTCAGCTGCAACTGCCGGCTTTTTGTCAAAGGACCATGAATAGCATACCTGCTTTGCATACAAAAAGGAACGGAATGGGGAGAGACGAGAGCCGTTAGTATTACCATCTCTATGATGTTGTGGAGCTGCAGCATGGCAGTACTCATAAGTTAGTCAATTGGGGTATCGCTACTCTGTCTATTTGAGCTTCAGTAGGGTTGCGAAAAGCTTCACAAAATGACGTTAAAGAGCTGGCTATGGCTGTTTAGCTTGCTAGCGTTGTTGCAATCTAGCCTCGCGTGCATACCCAGGAGTGGATGCGACGTTGCATATGCTTACTACAAAGCGCAAGTGAACGAAACGCTCGACTCCGTCGCAGCGAAGTTTCAAACCACGGCAGATGATATTCTGGCAGTCAACCCCTCCGTCAACCAAAGCCTCCTCACAAATCAGCCATTGTACATTCCCTTTGTATGCGAGTGCCTTCAAAACGCGTTGTACCACACCTTCACTTATCAGGTACAGTGCAACTCCATTTTGCTTTTTTGTCTGAAAATCGTGTGTTTTTATTTCACATCTCTACCCAAATTGGTCATTAGGACCGAGTTCAGTGGACTCCTTGACATGGTTTTGTTTGAGCCTAAAGTTGATGGAATGAATGGCCTTGTGAGTGATTTTGTGCACGTTCACTTCTCAGGTGTGCCATGTACTCCAATTTTTTTGTGTCTGAAAATTGTGTGTTTTTATTTCACATGTCTACCCAAATTGGTCATTAGGACCGAGTTCAGTGGACTCCTTGACATGGTTTTAGAGTTGATGGGTGTTGTGAGTGATTGCAGGTTCAAAGAACTGACGACATTGAATTCATCTCGAGTGCGGTTTACGAGGATCTCACTCAGAAAAATTGGGTGGCCACATGGAATGCATTGGCAGACCCCAACTTCATTCTGACCGGCGCGGAGTTGAAGATTCCTGTGCGGTGCTTCTGTGGGGACCCGAGTGTGAGTTTGAGCTATGGCCAGTTTCTAACATATGTGGTGGCCGGGGGCGCCAACGTGAGCAGCGTGGCTTCAGATTTCAACACAACGGAAGCTCTTTTGAGGGTTTACAATCCAAGTGTCAACTGGAGTGACTCACAGACTGTGCAGTATGCGTTCATCCCCGTGACAGGTACCAATAAATATATATATATATATTATTTTATTTTATTTTATTTTGGACCAAACTTTTAATTTCTTTCAAAATTCCTTTGTGAATGATGTTAACCCCTAAAGGACCAAGAAGCCCAAATTGAGCCTCATGTTTCTTCTGGCAATATTGAACAGGTCCTCTGCAGACTCCTTTTTGTTCAAATTTATTTGTTGTTTGACCAACACATGCGATGCTCTTCACTGATTCCAGCGATATGAAATTTGGTCTCATCAAAACTATGCTTTGCACAATATGATCAATAGAATTTGTCATTTTAAAACCATAAATCCTTTGTCCTTTACGGGTTAAGGAGTCCAGCCAACTTGGTAGAAATTCTTTCTAAACCCATTTGTGTGTCGTGTGATGGATTGGAAATGCAGATACAACTGGCCAGTATCCTGTATTCTCCTTGTAAGTTTCTGTAGTTCCTTTCTGTAATTTTATTCCAAGTTAGGTTAGTAAGCTACCCTATATGTGCCATAGTAGTGTACATATCAAAATTTTAAATGTACAACACAACTAATCACAAAGTGGACAAAAATAGGGTTGTTTACCTTATAATCTGATAGAGCTGCATAGGAATTTTCCCATCTTTTTGTGACTTGTTTTCACACTTTTTTGAATTTATAATAAACTGAGAGCATACAAAAAAATTAAGTAACCAGCTTACATGTGTAACTTGTGTGGCAGTGGCTCGTGTGAGTGACGCATCCATTTTCCTCAGAGTATCCAAGTAACTTGAAGTTTTTTCACTTGATTTTGATGATGCAATTTGTTTTGCAATTTTCTAATTGAGTGATGTTGTAAGCATGGGTGTCATGTCATACAAATTAACTAACAGATGATGTTTGAGGACACAGCCAATGCAGGAGATGGGATAACGAAAGTGGGAGTGTTAGCGGGCGTTGCCATTGGAATTGGCGGAGCTCTGGTGTTTCTCGGTCTTCTTTCTCTGTGTCGTCATTGTCTCCGCGCGGAACAACGAAGGAGACGAGAAAGGATGCAGCTGGAAAACAAGTTGAAGAGTTTGGAAGCCGACCCGATCAGCAAGACTGACAACGGTGAGATTACTACACCAAAATCACCATGTACTGTGGGTGCGTGAATGGAGTGGGTACATTCATCCGTTTTGACAATTTTTCATCCAATCTGAACAATTTTCAGCCGGTTTGGATGAATTTTCCTACATTACTTTTGAAAAAATAATTGTCGGTAAAGCCTCTCGTAAATACTGTGGACCACAGTACATGGTGATTTTGGTGTTCCTCAACCCTAGAGCACGGTATTTTTTTTTCATTTTCCATGAAGTGCCAAAGTGGTGATATAACCACCCTCTAAGATTAGATTTAGGTAGAATCTTGTTATACATTCTACAAATAGTAGTTTGTGATTGGTCTATTGACTATATACCAAACACATATAGTGTATCGGTTGGGTCTCTAAAATCTAAAACTCTACTTTGAAATGTGGATATGTGTTGCATGTAGGATGCTCTAACTACAACATATATGAGATGTTCTAACTACAACATATATGAGATGCTCTAACTACAACATATATGAGAATTCATTGTGTTGAAAATCAATAACTATTCGGCACATGAGTGTCAAACCAGCTAATTTTTACCTACAGTAAATTGCACGGATATCATACAAAGTAAATTTACAAATCATTGAAGCTGATATGATGATTGTGTATTGTGTGCAGAGGAGAAAATATCCATATAGGGCCATATTTTCTTCGTATAACTGTGCAACAAAGATGATAGAAACGACCCAGCTGTTGTATTTTGTACTTTAATTTTCAATTCTGCACTACAAGAAAACAAACGTTGAAGGCCTCTAATGAGGATTTGCACTCATGACATGGCAAGAATGACATGGCTTGGTGTAAGTAACTTGGTCCATGCATTTTAGCATGTGCTCAATGCTTGTATGCATGTTTTGAACAAGTGTTTATGTATTATTATTATTATTATTATTATTATTATTATTATTATTATTATTATTATTAGCCCCTAAACGTCTTCACCTTTCTCCAGATTTGGAGAATTTTAAAGTTATCTTAAAATGTAACTGAGAGGGATATTTTGAACTTGATATATGAATAAAAGTTTTATATATATATATATATATATATATATATATATATATATATATATATATATATATATATATATATATATGTATATTGTTTATAAAATGTACATTATGAATTCTTGATTCTATCCATATGGTTAGATCTATGATTGCTGTCACCAATATTCTTGTATAAAATTTGGAACTTTAAATTCAAAATTCTTTTGTAATTTAATTACAAATAAGACATTAACAATTTTTATGTGAAGTTTGTTGTGATTGTTTGAAACGTAATACTCTAAGTGTAGTGATTTTTGGAGATTCTTAGATTGCTTAATTTTATAACTTGACTATTCGAAGAGCACTTTTACATTGAAATCTTGGAATTTTGGTTGAATTACTACAATATGAAATGAGGCATAAAAGTTTCATAAATCATACCCTTTCTAATCGGGTTACACATACATGAAGTTAACTTCCCATGAAATATATAGTAAAAAACCCACACTGCAAAAAGTCAATGACAGATGAGAAATTTGTGTTTGTTTTTTGTCCATCGTTCACTTTTTAAATGGTTGGATGTTTAGGGGTTAGGCATGCATACTCAAACCTCTCTAAATGTATCGCTTTGATGGAAAAATGGGCTTTTAAATGTAGTGTGATATGTGAAAGTTGAAATTTTAGGCCTCAAATTTAACTACAAGTGATTTTCTATTTTTATGAAATGTCACTTTCTAAATTTATAAAAATTACAAATATTTTTGAATTTTTGTTGTTTCTACTTGTGTTTATCTACAGTAAGGTTCCCCTATATATAAAAAATCTACATGACTTTTAACATATTCACCAAGGCATTCATATTGCTTAAATGGATGGTAATAAGTACTTGTACAACACCAACTCTTCGATGGAATAGCGTGAGTCAACACTTTGCTCAAGATTTCACACCAAAATCCATCACATAGAGGAAGAGGGTAGAAGAACTACATTCCTTTTAAAACCCTTCATCCATATATAGTCATAGTTAATCATCAAGTATATGTTAGTGACCAATATTCAACCACCTTTTCTTATCACTGTGGCTATTGATAATCTTGTACTCAATCCTTTAGTGCGCATGGTGGTTATGGAGAAACCATAGTTTTGTAGTGATTTTTTTCAAAAATTCTTTCTGTTCAAGAGTGTGGATACTATTAATAGTATGTAGCCGTATAAATGTACGCAGAGCTTAATCAAACAAGAGCAAATTAAACCTTAGTAAGATCTGAATGATGGATTGGAAGATTATAGTATGTCTTGGAATCATGTAATGCATACTCAAAAATGAGATTCTGGAGGGTGTGTGACTTCAAAGTTAAATAGAATTTGGGCTAAATTTTCAAATATGAAAGTGAAGAGGTTCAACAATGACCTATGTCAAATCTTTCATGTCAAAAACGGACTTACACATAATTATTGTGAATTTTAGAAGTGATAGTTATTTATCCATATATGGTTTAGGACGAAAAATAATTCAAAATTAGTACATTGATCAAGATTGGAATACATACACCAATGGAACATGAAGAAGAGAACACAATTCAAAAAATAAATCAAGATAAAAAACTTTCAAATACAACAAATACCGCATGGTACATGTGTTGTATTTGTAGGTATTTATTGTATTTTCAAGTATTTGCATTATTTTCATGTTATGTCCACAGGTATTTTGATAGTTGCACAATTCCAAATTGAAATTTTATTTTTCTAAAAGACGTGTATTAAAATCTCTAACTCTAAACATTGCAATTCAAAATCCAATTGTTTACGGATTTCTGTTATTTGCGTTTTAATTTCAACACATTAGTGACCACAATATGGTCTCCTTAGCACTAAAGGGTTAATCACTATGAGTTATGAGTAATAGATATATAATTTGCACATTCCTATAGCTGGTACTTCTACCTTAACCCCTAAAGGTCCTCACCTCTTTTGCAAAAGTCAAAGCACTATAATTTGCATACTTTAAATATCACATTGAATGATTTATAATTTTTCATAGATAATCATCCACATTATGAAGGTATGACAAAATTTTCAACATGATTGGAAGATATTTTGAATATTTACAAATTTTATGATGTAAACAAGGTAAAATTTCAAAATAAATATGTTTTTGTCAAATTTAATATCAAAAATTATATTTAAGGTAGATAAAAGTTATATTTACATGGAGTAAAAATTGAAGGTGAAGAAATTAAAAGAGGCTTATGATTGAAGCATCTTTAGAAAGCCCTTTGTATTTTGGACACTCAAAATTCAAGGTTCTCAACGGTGGAAAAGCTTCAAATGAAGTTTATTCTCCAATCCCAACGGTCAAAAGATGTATCATAACTTAACTTAAACATCTAATGAAAACACCAACTACAATAAAGCTAAGACACTTGATTTTTGAGGCCTTTGACCAAAAATCAAGCATAATTGGGTTGATTGGTCCTTTAGGGGTTAAACAACACTTCTATTTATAGTGCACGTGGCACAAAATTAGAACTACAAATTTGAATTGTAAACTTAATAAGGTTGAAGTTGGCTAACCCTCTTATCAAGAAATTTTTCAGTTTTATTATGTGATTTGAAAGGTACTGAAGGTCGTCTTAGTAATGGTTACTATTTATCAATTATTGATTATTGATTCAAGTCATAGAGTCTACATCCAAGAGGAAGCACCAAGGGTAAACCTTACTACCTATATTTTTAAAGCATAAATAAACAAACTACCCCTAACATAGTCTTCATTCACAATGATCTTCAAACCAGCGTTGGCTGTAATTATTATGGCAATCATCAATCCTTTATCCCAAATTAGTGCATTTTTCTTAAAAACACAATTGGTGCACATATTGCATCATTGCATGCTTAGCTCCTCATTTTTCTCTCCTAAGAATCCAAATTTGGAGCCATGTAGGGCCATACTAGGGCTTCGCTCCTCTCCGCAATACCAGTGACAATTGATATAGTAAATTAATTGGAAAGTAAAAATTATATTTTTTTAATATGTAGAATTGTATGATATTGTGGATGTAATATTAAAATATATTAAAGCATCATATTTTGTTTTGGAAATGGCATCAATTTAGATTGTGTGATGCAATTTCTTAGATGATGTCTTATATCCAAAATAATGTATATTGATGTTTCAGGATTTTTAAAAAATGCAATGTCAATTGCATAAACTAGTGCAAACACTCCTCATGATGAACTATCTAGTTGTTGCAAATCGTTTGCGTATTTATAGTGAAATGATATAGAAGGCATGAGTTGTTGTAATTTGTGAGCTATATTAAGTGGCAACAAAGAGTTTTGGGGTTTATTCGAATCATATATTATTGGATGTTATTTGGTTGTATGAGAGCGAGTATCCAATGGTTTCCATTTATAAATAAATGTTGGAGACAATTGGTTGTATATTTTGTTCCTTTATATAATGTGGCATATTAAGAATGTTCTTCATAGCCTTGACAATTTAATTGATTCTCATACAATATTTGCATTCCTGCTCCTATGTGTTCATCACTTAGTATTTATTCACTTGCAGGGAATCATGCATCTCCCAAGTTGATCTCATACAATGTGACGTTACATAAAGCTCTCCAAAACCTGAACATGTGCCGACTTGAACATTCCTCCTTTTCACTAAACAAAACTGCATCACAACATTCCACTATTTTAAATGGTGAACCTTGAAGTGTTGAGTTTCCGGAGTCAACACTTCCAAAACAACAAATCGTGAAAAGGAAGGTTCCAACACATGAAAAACATGTTGGATCCTACTTTATTATGTTCGGTTAAGAACAACTTGGTCTGGTTCCAAGACGCATTCAGCAGCTGTCACTGAACCGCAAGAAAAAGGAAAATAACACGCTAAAATTCAATCAGGTGACTTGCAAAGACCCTTAACTACCACAACTGGTGAAAACATACAAGGTGTTTGAAAACAATGGGGATATGTACCAAGAGAAAACCCATACGCATTCCTTGTGACCCTGTATCAAAACCAAAACGACCCTATATCAGGTCCAAACGTGACACTGGATCTCTGCGATAGACGACAACTGATACCATGATGATGCAAAAAGCATGAAACCTCAGGAACACGGGAAGTGCCCCCGTTAAGCCCCCTTCTGCTCAACTGAAACCCTAAACCACGAAATTGGAACTTTGGTGATCTTGTTGCACAAAGAACTGGTATTGTTGAGGCTCACCAAAGACAGACACAGTGTTTGAAAAGTGACATGATCGATGGAATGAAAAGAGCCCATTTTCTAGAGGAAGTGCACAAAGACATTTTCCTAGGTCGTCCATGCGTGCCAAGGCTAACTCCCGCAAATTTCCTTTCTCTACACCTGAAGTGACAAGCGGCATAGGGATGTCCCTTTGAGTTCGATATACTCGAGTCCACGGTGGTACCAGTGCCAGCACTCGTGCTACCAGTCTACTAATTGTTCTGGTGGGTAGTTACGATACCTGTGATAAAAGAATTATTTGAGTGTTCAGGACATATCGTAGAAATACGAGGAACTCAGATTTTCAAAGGTCATTGCATGCATGATCGTAAAATGTAAATAATAGAAATAGAAAAAGTTTCACAATCAAGGACTAAAAACTGCAGCTAACTCTAGCATATTCGTACCTTCCAGTCTTCCATAATTCATAAAGTCCAGTTCCGCGAATTACAAGCGTGGGATATAACTTAAGATCATCAGTGCGAAATGCTGGATTTTCAAAAAATTCTCTGAAGCTTCCATATCCCTCTCCATGTCCACATTGGGAAGATTTGGCATCATGTGTGCAACTATCTGAACTCAAGACCACAGCAGCTGTTATTTAACAATGTTTACAAAATCACCCAAAAAAAGAAAAAAACGCCCCAAAGCTGAGAAGCTAAGAAGCTAGTGTAGCAAGTTGTACCTGCCACAAAATATATAATTACCTTAAATCCAGCATCTTTGGCAAGGCAGAAACAGTCTTCCACGGCGGCAACTGTATGTCCCCTGTTAGTATCCCGTGCAACATCTTCATATGTACTTTGAACTCCGATTTCTAAGCGGGTGCAACCATATGTTAACATCTGCCGTAAATGTGGACCAAGGCAATGATCAGGTCTCCTGCACACACACAGACACACAGACACCCCAGTCAAATCAAGAAATGGTTTTTCCTCCCATACATTAAATACATCCAGACCTAGCAAGTGCAAGCCCAAAAAAAAGCTATATAAACCCCTTATTTACAGCCACATATATGAAGTTCATGTCGCCATACAAGGACCAAAAAATCAATTCTGTCCCTACAAGACTCCTGCAGGAAAATATACACTGGGAAATCATATCGTGTTGTTTAAGTATGAATTAAGCAAACGCACTTGGTGTATCTTACGTTTCAATAGTAAGGCCAATGCATTTAACATTTCCATGCTCTGAGTAGCATACAGCCTCGTCCACATCATGTGAAGTGTGCCCAGACAAAGCATCGTGTAAGTTGCGAACAAAATAATCTCGTTAGTCAGCGGGCAGAGACATGAACGTTCCCCCCATCAGGATAAACTCCACCTGCAAAGATCTACACATCTCAAACATCCACACATCCAGCGCATGCCCACTCATTTCAAGAACGACGCCATATGATCCGCCACTCACGAACTTCATAATTATAAAATCTATCTAGGAGGAAATTAACCCCAAAGGACCAGGAATTCATGGTAATAAAATGATCACATTGAGAAAAATATAATTCCAATTAAGCCAAATTTTAAATCACCAGAATCAGTGAAGAGCATTGCAAGTGTTGGCCAATAAATAAATAAAAATGGACAAAAAAGAGTCCGCATATGACCTACTCAAAATTTGCAGGAAAAAAACGAGGCTTGATTTGGGCTTCTTGGTCCTTTAACCCCTAAAGGACCGTATGTATTTTTTAGTACTTGTGAGTAGGTTTTATGTAGATTTTCTTTTGTTCAAATTTGTTTACTTTTTATTCAGCATATGTAACATTCTTCACTCATTCCAGTGATATAAAATTTGGTCCCATTTAAATTATAATTTTCACAATATGATCGTTAAAATATGCCATGTCAAAACCATGAATCCTTGGTTCTTTAGGGGTTAAAGCCGGGAAAAGCAGAAACTGCTGACCTTATCCACACTGTGACCAAGCCTCTTCAACTGGTCGATCCGACCTCGAGCTTGAACATAAGGATTGTACCTGCAGATCAAAGACAACATCAGCTCAATATATGAAAGATCAATTTCATCCTACTGTAATTATGTTGGTTGATGGAGCAAGTCATACGAATCTCTGACTCTTCTAGCAGTGTTCAATCATCACTTGCTGATCAGGTGATAGCAATTTTCCCAAAGTGAAACTTCAGTTCACAATGACCTCAATAATCAAGAGCCACAGAAAACCATGAAAAATCAACCCTCTGCTTAATTCAAGATACTTAGACTTCGGTCTGATTAGCAACCCTAGTTCAAGCATATATGCTGGAAGTCAGAGCACACATACCTAGCCCTAATTGCTCGCATGCTGGTCGGTTCATAACGTATATGACTGAGTACTGTACTCGAAATCACAGTCTGGTCCTCCGGGGCAGTAAACGCAAATATTCCCGGTGGTTGCAATGTGAGGGCATCGATGCGGCTTCGACATCACGGCGACTACCGCAATTCCGGACGCGGTTCTCACGGGCTTCGCTCGCAACTTAATCACACAACAGAAACCCTAAACCCTCAACAATCGAACAACCCTAGACGAATTCTCCGATTGGAAAAGAAAAGAAAACCAGAAAGTAAGTACCGCGGCAAAACCATATCCCTCTCGGACTCCGGCAACGTAGCGATGAGCTCCACCAGCTTGGGAGCGCGCGAAAGGCCGGCAGGCCTCGGACTTCAACGCGTTCAGGTCCACATTCTCCCCCTTGCGGCAGCTGCATCGCACGCGAGCCTCGTCGTCGCTTAGCGTCGCCAAAACGCCCCCTCGCGAAACAGTCGTGGAGATGCCTTGGAACGGTCATGCAGACGAAACGAAATTTCGTCACCATAACCAATTCCATGGAATTGTCCTGACGACGAACGTACCATTCAATGAAGGCTAAACCAGCTCCGACTTTCGTCGTCACTGGAATTTTGTCATTTATTAATCAAACATTGATTTTCACGTAGTTCCTAATTTTAAATGAAAATGGTTCTAACTTAAAAAAAACAGTGGGGGCTATCTTTTAGTTTCTAGTTTAATTTGCCATTCTTCAAAATTATTAAAAAAAAAAATTCACAACACTTTAAAAGCTTAAAATCCTAAAATTCCAATATAAACTTTTAAAAAAAATCTATCAAAATTCTTTTAATGTAATATCATGGAGAATGCCACCTATAACTTGTTGTAAATCACCATCATTTACATTTTCCCTTAAAAAAGTCATACTATGTATAACATTATGTAATTACTATGATTTTTACAAGAAAAAACTTTGAATTTTTTTACAAAGTTAATTTTTATTTTTAAAATCATAAAAAAATCAGTTTAAATCATTTTAACAATAGCCTATATGAGAAAAATACTAGAAAACATAATATATTTTAAAACGGGAGAAATTGATGAAGTTTGACAGAGTAATAATAGTAGGATGTTTAAAGGCATAACATTTAGTAGCCTTCACGTGGATTGCCTTTACATAAGTCTAGTGGTTTAGAAGTTCATTAACTAAAGGGATAGATAAAGCCGATTGCTTGAGATCGCTGGATTGGAGTGAAAAAACATTGCGCTAGCGCTTGCCATATTAGAGCCAACAATAAATCATCTTCTTGTTTTTTTAATTATGTATTTTGAGACTTTGAGATCTTGTTGACCTTCCTACCCAGTTGTCACCACCTTTGCCTTTGATCAGTAAAATAATGTAGCTACTAACACTATACGGATGATGATGAATATTCTGCACATTCTCTCAAGAGCTAAGGTAGTGTGCATGATGGCTACTAAATGCTATGCGAAGTAGTGATCCTACAATGACAAGAATTCTCTCTCTTATTTCTTTTTATCTATATAGTAAACATATACTATTAACGTTGTAGTATACACCAACCTATTACCGTCATGTTTCCAATCCCACCTTCATGTATCAACGGTAGACATTTGGGTTTGGAATGTACACCCCCAAAACACGAGTGCGGAATTCAAAACATGGTGATAATAGGTTGGTGTACCTTATATGTGGTATCGTACCAAAATAGTAGGGGTCGGCAAGTCATGCCGAATAACTTGTTTTGGCCCAAATGATGCAATGTTCTCTAAGATTTTGTGTATATTATGTAAGATTCTTTTTTTCACCGTAGAAATGGGTTTCTTTTTGAAAAAATAATTTCTTAAAGATTTAACCTCTAAACGTCCCATGAGGATAGTATATACACTGTCTTATGATTGAGATTCGCTACCAACAAGAAACTCTAAATTGAGATCTCAAAAACTCACTAGAACCACATTGATCTACACTCCAACTTCTCTTTTGAACTCAAACCTATTAAAGGTTTGGATCCATTTCAAATACAACCAAAATACATCATATTCTACTTGCCGCAAAGGCACATTCATGTGTTTAGGGGTTAAACTTCTCTTTTTAAAATTATGTTTTTTCCAACCTTGACGGCTGGGTATAGTAGCTATGTATTCTAGTCCATGCATCATGACTTTAAATACCCCCCGACATTAATGTAAGCACTTTTCACCTACGGGCCCCATTTTCTAAAATTTCCATTTTAGGCCCCCTGAGTATTTTTTTTTTTGGCAATTATTGCAAATTTGAAACCTACAGCCCTAACTAAAGTAGGAAAGACCCTCTTGAAAATTTAAAACCCTTGGAAGAGAGGGGTTAACTTTTTAGGTGGGTTTGAACATGTACAAAATAGGAGGCATGTTTGTCCTCTTGAATTAACGTCAAAGGGAGATTTAGAGTCGGGGGTCCATACATAAGTCCTAGCCATCATTTTCTTTTTCTTGCTATATTTTGCCATATTTCTTTACAAAGCATGACATTTCTCTTTTGTCCAATTTTGTGAAGAAAACTGCCAAAATATGATTGCAAGATTAAGATTTTGCCAAACGTTCTTTCACAATTTCTTTTACGTCGCCAGATAGGCTTCAAGAAGATAAAATACACAGGAAAACACTGGGACTCTAAGCTTGTGAAATCTGACTCATTTACCGAATGTGGATTTTTGAAGAGCAAATAAAACTCAGTTGCAGTGAATGGCGGAACATGATCCGTCCAACCGACAACAAACCGTGCACTTTCATTTAATGAACTGATTGTGGTAAGAATGTACTCGGTACGAATTGTCACTGTTCTCCATATGGGTAGATAGATAGAAACACCAACCCTATAGAAAGGGCGGGCGTGAATAAAGTGTCCGTTCATAATGTCAATGACCCAATGCCCACGGGACAAAGGGATATTGGAACAATACTACTCTCCCCTTTCGAGGATGGACACTATAGTAACCAAAACAAAGTAATAGTAACAGTAACAGAGGAGAAAAGCGAAGTTCTGTTGGATGAGTGTTAGTTTGTATAAAGGTATGTTTAGTGTTAAGTTTAATCGCCAAGTCATGAGTTCTTTGGTTGGTTGGTGAAGGGTGTTGTATCACGATTATGTGGTCCGGGTTCGAAACCAGTTGGGCTCGTTGAGCAGTGGTGTGATACACATGGCTTGGTGCTGCTAGTGAATTATCATGGCAGGAAAGTTGTACCAACCAACCGGCCCCACCTATCCCCTGAGACAAGCTGAGCTAGTGAATTTGAAGAGTGGCTAGCAGTGGTTTTCACCACTACCCCCCCTCTTTTAATGTACTACGTCTGTTGGTATTGTTTGGTTATTCTCTATACGTCTTTTATGTAAAAGGATAGATCCGGCATATTGTATGGCAATGGTATTTATTGCTTTGAATGTGTGTTTTATGGAGGTTTCGCAAATGTTGAATTTTGTTTCTAGTTGTTTCATAGAGGGGACGTGTGTGGTTCTTCTAGCTCCTGCTGTAATGACTATGATAGGATCTACTTTCCAACCTTGTTGCATGATGTTATTAATAAGAGGTTGGTATTTTAAAAAAATTCTGCCAATTGTTTCTGGTGAAAATCTGTCGTTTGTGTATGTGAATTCTATGAATTGTATGGTTACGTTATCAGCGGGGTTTAGAGGAGGTGGACTTTGGTATGGGAGGCCTTTAATGCATAATATATCTGGTTTGAATCTGGCATTACATTGACATCTTTGTTGATTACAAGTACATGGTAATAACCATGTAGGGACTGTGTTTTCTTGTGGATTATTGTTGAATGTGCCCGCATTCATGAGAGTGTAGCATCTTGATTTATTTGAGGATAGTATTAATTTTCTTAATTCCCATACCGCTTTATTGTGCCTTTTGGTTCTTAGTGCGTGTATATGGTGTTGTTTGCATATTAAGAGTACATGTAGCCATGTATCTGCGTCTTGTGAGTTACAGATGGGACATGTTTTTGAAGGAAATCTTTGTATGCCGAAAATTAATTGCTTTCTGGCATTACCCATGTATTGACCGGTTCTAAATTTTAGTATGCTTGTTTTTTGTGAGTCTGTTATTGCTGCGTTATTCCAAAAGTCATTGGACATTTCGTTATCTATGACGGGGTTTGTTGTCCATTTGTTAATGTTGGGAAAGCCTTGTGCCAGTAATTCTAGGTTATTTTCTTGGTCATGTTTCTTTATGTATTCTTCTAAACATCTGACTGGTCCTTTGTCTGGTCGTTTGATACGACCGGGCCATGTGTCTTTTTGGAAGTAGTAAGGTGTGGTATGTGCAAATTCGTGTGGATTTACTGCAAATTGATAATCTCTTTTCATGGTACCTTCTTTTGCGAGTTGGTCTGCGTGTTCATTTCCGTTAATTTTAGCGTGTGCTTTAACTTTGTATATTGTAATTGGTTGTGTTCGCATTTTTACCATTTTTACCATTTCTTCTAATATGGTTTTATCGGCGTGGTTGTTTTGTTGGGTTGGGTGTTTTAGTTGTGTGTTTAGAACATGTATACAATTGAGACAATCAGTAAAAATATGTGCAGGTTCGTTTATGTATTTAGTGGTGATTAGTGAAAGTGTTTCGTGTATGGCCATTAGTTCTGCTCTGAAGCATGTTTGTAATCCAGGCAGTCTTTTTGATATTTGTACATCTATTTTAGATGGGTTGTAGATTCCATATCCAGCTTTTTCTTTTTTCCAATGGCCGTCATCATCTTCTTTAGGTGGTAAAAAGGATCCATCTGTGTAATAGCTGTATTGTGGTAGAAATTTTAGTGTAGTGTTTATTTCGAAATTTGGAAGGGGATTTACCCACATGTTTTGTAGATTGTTATAGGGCGGGTATATGAGTTTGTTCCATTTTGTGCTTTTGTTAACTTTTGTGTTTGGTGGTGTGGGTGGTGTTGTTTGTGTATGGTATTGCGGAATTTGTAGATTTTCTATTGTTGTGTTTATGGTGTTTATTTGGTTTATTGTGCCAATGTTGTTGTTTTGATGGTGTATACACCATATATGCATTGCAAGTGGTTCGTTTCGGGTTTTGTTGGGTTCTAGTGGTATTGTAGGTTCGTCATACGTAATGGTGTCCGCGGAAAAATGTATAATGGCATGCGTATCCGGGAAGGGTCCGTTGTACGGTGATAGATTTTGGTACCAGTTGGTGTCTGGGATTGCTAAAATGGTGACAGTTTCTGGGTCTTGTTTTGCTGCTAGTCTTGCCCAATGTATTGCTTGTTGTGCTGTTTCAGCGTCATTTGGATGTGCATATCCGATACCTTTCCATTTGTATTGAAAGGCTTCCCCTAGTGAGCCAAAAATCTTGTCTCTAGCGAATGTTGAGTAGAATTGGGTAGATTTCATGGAACATGTAATTGGTGAGGAAAAGTATGAGTGTGTTATATTAAATGTTGTTATTAGTGTGTCTAGAATGTTGGATGGAATGGTATGGTGTGGTGTTCTTATTGTATTCTTTTTGTGGTTTTTGTGTTCATATCTTTGGTATAGCCAGACTACTTCTGTTTCAAATGGTTGTATAGCAAGTATTAGTCTGTGGATGTTGTATTTGTTGTTGTTATATTGTTGCCATAACCATTTTATTCTTGTAGTTGGAATGGTGGTGATATATTTACCGGTGTCATTATATATGTGGGTTTTATCATTTTGTGTTTGGATGGTGCACTTGTTTGTGTCTATGTCTCTTTCTGGGTTACATTCAATTGTGGATGTTTTAATGTGTGGGATTATTGTTGGAGGTGGGATGTATCTTGTGTCTCTATTTTGTTCGGGTGTAAATTGTGTATTTATGATATTTTGATGTTGTTTGTTTTTATAGTCTGTGTAATATTTTGTAAGTAGATTTAGATTATGATGTATTACTGTTGGTAGGTTTAGTGGAAATAGTTCGCGTTGTTGTAACCATTTATTGTATGTTATGTGGTTTGAGTCTATCCATTGACATAGATAGGTGTTGTATTTTTTAGGTATTTTATATTTATCTTTTGTTGTAATTGTTTTGTGGTTTAATATTGTGCTAATGGGGAATCTTATGGGGTCATTTTTTATGTTTTGTGGTGGGGCTAGTTGTTGTGGTTGAGGTGGTTGAGGGATTTGTACGGGGTTTATTGGTGTTCTGGGGATTCTGTGGGGGTTGTATATTTTATATTTATCTTTGAGTGTGCGTGGTGGGAAATGTATTTGGCATGTGTTTGGGCAATCTTCATTGCATGTTGGTTCACAGAAGAGTTTTGCTGCTAAGTTTAGTGCACTTTTGTCTAGTTTTGTGGGGTTTTGATAGTATATTTTAAAATCTTCTGGTGACATTAGTTTTGTTCCGTTGGGAAGGGTGATTTGTTCTATATTGTAAATTTTGTGTGCCAATAATTTATATAATAATTTAATGGAGAGTTTTGGGTCTAAGTGTGGGAGTTCGTTTATGACTGTAGTTTGCCATTCTTTTTCTAGTTCGGTCATGTGGAGTTGGAAGTTTTCTTCTGTGCTTTTTAGGTGTATATCACCTGCTGTTTTCAGAAGGAATAATGTACGTGTTGTAGGAGATGTAGTGCAATCTTGGCGTTTAATTCGTGGGATGTCTTCGGCACCGCCGGCTTTAACAAGTATGTGTTGTATTAGTCCTTTATATATTATTCCTAGTCTTCCTTTGTCGTTAAGTGCATTTCGTAGTTGTTCACCAATGCATCTGAGGTAGGCATTTTTTAGAGAGAAGGCTTCTAGTCCAAATAAATCATGGGGTAGTTGTGTTATTATGTTTGCGGTGCTTTTAGGTAGTCCGCATATTGTTTTTTGGATTGCAATAATTTTCTTATCAAGTTTTTTGATAGTTGGTAGTGAATAAGGGACTGCAAAGAAACTGTAGGCTATGCCTGCTCTGATTACTGTATCCACCATATTGATTCTTTGTTTGATAGTGGCAGGGCATTTTGATAGTTGTTTACATTGGTCTATTATTTTAGTAGTGGTGATATGTGTTTGGAGTTTCCATTTTAGTGATGGAACTAATTGTATGCCCAAGTAGACATAAGGTTCCTTTTGATGGAGAATTGGTATTATTTGGCCTCTGTAACTGATTTTTTGGTTTGTCATGTGGGTTTTGAATTTGTTTGGTGGCATTTTGGATTTGTTTGGGCAACCGGTGACGGCACATTTTGTGACTCCCAAGTCCATGCCTGCCCATTCACAGAATTTGTCAATTTTGTTTAGTTGTATTTGTAGTGATTTTGTATTTTTTGATATAGTTGCTAGATCGTCTGCGTATGCTGCGGAGCTGATTTTGATTTTTGATGTACCAAATGTATATCCATTTTCTCCTCTTTGTAACCACCTCAAGAGTGGTTCTAGAAAAATTAAGAAGAGATATGGACTAAGTGTGTCTCCTTGTATGGTTCCTCTTTGAATCGGTATTGGTTTTGTTTTGCCAAAGTGTTCTCCAATAAATACAGTGTTTGAGTTGGAGTATATGTTTCCTACTAGCATTACTGCATCTGCCGGGAATCCAAGATCTTCCATTATAGCTAAGAGTCTTGCATGGTCTAAAGAGCCAAATGCATTTTTGAAGTCTATATATAGTAGATATATGTCTTGATTTGTAAATTTTGCGTCTTCTAGCGCTGCAATGAGGAGTTGTAGTTGTCTTGCTGTACTTCTTTCTGCTCTAAATCCTTCTTGACTATCGTGTAGGATTTGGAAATTTTCACCATATGCTGCTAATATGTAAGTTAGTGTGCTTGTGAAGAATTTGTATATTGTATTTGCAAGTGCAATTGGTCTGTGGTTTGGCAGTTGTGTTGGGTCTCCTTTTTTGTATAATAGTATGGTTAGGCTTATTTTCCATGAGGCTGGGATTTGTTTTTGTTTTTAAAAATGAGTAAAAAATAAAAAGAGTAGTTTATGGAAGCTTTCGGGCATGTTTTTTAGTATTGAGTTGGGGATTTTGTCTGGACCTGGTGTTTTGTTGTTTGATAAGTGTTTAAGACACATGTCGTATGTTTCTTTATCAAAGTGTTTATAAAGTGGAATTTGTGGGTTTCCTCTTTTTTCTATTACAAAGCCATCAAAGTCGTGCCATGGGTATTGTCTAGCTCCGCAAGTGCATTGTGCTGGGTGTTCGGGTTGGTAGTAACATGTTGGTACTGTAGGTCTATTGCTAATTGATTGTTGTATGTGGATTTCGTTAGCCATTAGAAGAGAAATGAGCCCTCCAAGAGGCTTTTTCGATGTTCGGGCCAAAATCTAATTTTTTATTGGAATTATTTTTTAGATGAAAATACTTTTAAAAATAAAATGTTAATAAAATAAAATAAAAAATATTATTTAAATTTTTTAGAAAATGTTTAAAAAAATTTCAAAGATTATTTGAACAGTTTTTAATATTAAAAATATATTTAAAAATATATTAAAAAATTAAAAAAAATTAAAAAAAAAACTTTTAATATTTAATATCCAATCTGAAATGTCGAACTCATGCCACATCAGATTTCATTTTTTTAATATTTTTATATTAATTAAATATTTTTTAAAAAATTCAAAAAGTTAAAATAAAAATAAAAACTCGAGGCCTCTTAGAGGGCTCAAATTTCTTGTAATGTATGTCTTCTGGACTGGTTAGTATGTTGTTGTTTCTGTCTATAATGCAGTCTAATGGTGGTGTTTCTTGATTTTTGAAAACTTTTTTGTTTATTTTCTTTGGGCTTTTGTCGTATAATTGTCTGTATTTTGATATTGCCTTTTTTATACAACTTTGGGTGTATTTTGTGGTGATTTTACGGGCTTGTATTTTTGCTGTTTTGGCTATTTCTACTAGTGATTGGATCCATTCTTGTTGATTATGTTCTTGGGTTGGGAGTGGTGGAATGGTGACATTTGTGTGAGTTTTTAGTTCTTCGATTATTGGATGTGTTTGCCAATTTTGATTATTTTTTGTTATGTAGATTGTTTTTCTGATTAAATGGTAGGTGGATAGGTGTTTTTTCCATGTTTTTTGAAGTTTTCTTGGTAGGAAGCCTCCTTGTTGGGAAGTACGGTTTGTTAATGTTGGGAGCGGTGGTGCACTACAAGTTTCTTGTATTTTATCTGATATGTTTTGTATCATGTGGTCTAGTTTTGTACAGGATGTTTGCCATTGAACGTCTGTTAGTTGGTCTTCTCCATATGGGCTTTCAGTTCTGACTATTTGGAGAAAGCTTTTGCACCTTTGGGACCACTTTCATCGAAAACCCACTCATTTTCTGACCACTCACTCATGTAGTTGGAGGAGAAATTGGAAAATCTTGAAAGATTACCCCTTGTAAGTTAGGACTGACTTGGAAGCAGCATGCGCTTAGTTTTTCAAACTGCTTTGATCATGAGTCGCTAAAAAATAATTTAAAATAATTTAAAAAAACATAAAAAATTGGAAATTATGAGAACCAAAAAATGAATATAGAATAATTTATTTCTAGCTATATTTTCTATTTCTAAGCTATTTTGGGACATTTTAAATCATCTTTTGCTCAGAAATGAAAACCAAGAAATACATTCTTTTGAGGAAGGAACCTCAAAAAATATTAAATATTTATTTGTGGAGTGGCGATCCAGCTATAGTACCGTGGTAATGGAGAAATGATCGGGAATGACCTTAAACTACTTGAGTGATAGCCAGGAGGTGAGCTCCCCTCATATGTCCTTATTAGTACTAAAGAGAGGTGTTGGTTCGATTCCAGTTGGATGCACATCGTGAAGGCCAATACTTTCTTGCCTAATACGAACCCTAAGCATGACGGGGATTGCTCCCAGGCCTGATGTTACAGGCCAGGGGGGGGCGTTGCTTTTAGTAGGAAATGATTAGGAGCTTTGGGTCTAGTCCAGAAATTGTAGGAAGAAAAAAATCCAAAAAATCACCTATGGGAGAGCACTAGAAATGTGCTCTCTTTGTGCACAATGTGATGTTTGTAATTTGTTGTTGTGAAATGAAAATAAAGCCTTCATTTATTTCAAAAATAATAATGTAGAAATATTTTAATAATTTTTTTTACAGACATCATCCATAACAAGAATAATATGTTCCTACATTTTATATTCATATATATATATATATATATATATATATATATATATATATATACATCCATCCATATATACGCACATGGTTTTGAATGGTATGTGCTTGCAGTTCCACCTTTTTGATGTTACACTGAGGCTTCCAAAATGCATGTGATTGATTACGACATGGATTATGACATGGCTTAGTAGTCCAAAATGCAAGTGATTGACCATATGAAGGTTCTTTTTACTATCAGATATTATTTTGAGAAATTTTTCAACAACATTATAAAGAAAATCTTTCACATGTTCACATGAATAGGTCACTCTTTGTAGTTTAGATGATGCATAATACATAGGAAGGCTTTAATATATCATAGGGAGATCTCCTCATGATGTTATTTAAGGATTCTTGAAATTATTTAATTTTAATGCAAACTATGCGGTAGCATCGTGGGAATATGGAGTTGTATGTAAAATTGGTTTTAAAATATGTATTTGAGATTGAAAAAAAAATAGAAGGTGATTTAAAACTTTTTCATACTTGTTAAACTTTTGATTGTATAACAATTTTTTTTTAATAACTCTAGTATGTCAACAAGCGTAAATAAATAATTTTTTGTGGGCAATACTACTCACTACACTACATGAACAAAAATAACAAATGTCACCTTTGGGTTTTATTATCATAACCTTATTCTTACAATACCATATGCAAATGTTGAATCATGCAACTTACTTCATATGGATAGAGATGTCTTTTTCCCACATAAAGGACCTATTTGCATGAAAGCATCCAACCTATTTTCTAGCTCTAATTGAATGATTTGTATAACAAAAAATAAGAATGAATTCAATTTCTAAAGATGGAACTTCATTTCTTTAACTCAAGTTTATTTCTAAAACTGTGAATTGACAAATTCTAACCTTCTTCCTATCTCGAGACTCAACACCAGTAAAAAAGGTGCTTGTGCAGAGGCAAATGCTAAGGCAATGTTGCCTAGTTCTTGGCAAGTGCTTCCCATTTGCTTCGGCATCTATAACAACATGCTAGTGCAATTTGGCATTATAAACTTATTTGTTCATTCCTTTTAGAAACATTCTTTTAACTTATACATTATTTTTCTCCCCTCTTTTTCCAAAAAATATTATTGTCTTTCCTCATAGCTCCAAAGTGCTTTAAAGGGTGTTGTACCGGTATTGGTTAGCTTTGCAATGGAATAAATCTTGTTCTATTTGTTAAAAAAAAACACAAAAAAACGTGTATCCAAATACCAAAATTATTTTTCACCAAAACATCTTGAATTAATCTTCTTGTCCCCTACTATAGTACCATAGCTTGGTCGCCACCCCACGAACAAATATTTAATTTTTTGTGAAAAATAACGTTCATTCCTCAAAAAATGAATTTCTAGATTTTAGTTTTTAAGCAAAAGACAATTATAAATGGCCAAAAATAGCTAGAAATAATTTATTCCATTTTTTTTTCTTTCCTCACAATTTCCGATTTTTTACGTTATTTATTTTTTGAATTATTTTTTGACGACCCAGCTATGCTACTACGGTAATCTAAAAATACATTTGGCTTCATCCATTTCAATCCGGCAGCTTGGTCCTGACATGAGCAAGAAACAGAAGAAGACACTCCACCAAAACTCTGAGTACAGCAATTTGCACTGTTGCAGTAGAATAGACTGTCCATAAAAAAAATGAAAAAATGAAAAAAAAATGAAAATCTGAATGCAACAGCCCAGCAGCACATGGAGAATGGAGAACAGATTGAGGGCATATATATTTCTTATTTTTTTAATCTATTTAGTATAATTGTTGAAAATGTGTGGCAGGGGCATTTATGGAGAACCATTCAGCCCAAGCACAGTGAATGACGCATTGCCCTGTCGGCCCTGCCAATTGCATAAATTAATTATTAAAGAGGACAATTGTACAACCATGACGCTTTCATGTGCTTCTGTATTTGCCCTCAAAACCGACAATCCACACACGTTTCTTAGAGCATCCGCACCCTACCACTGAAAGCAAGAGATTCTTTGAAAACTCGATAAAGGTGCCTGCTAAAAATTCATGGCGGCCATGGACTATGAGTACGATATAGTGATACCTGAATATGTTCCTCTACAGGGTTCTAATTTAACCCCTAAAAAACCAAGTAGTCGAAATTAGGCCTCGTATTTTTTTAGCAGTTTTGAGTAGGTTCTATGTGAACTTCCTTTTGTTCAATTCTTTTTTGTTTCTTGACCATCATATGCATTATTCTTCACTGATTCTAGTAATACAAAAGTTAGTCTCATCTAGGTTATATATTTCACAATATGATTAATTGAATTCGTCATTTTAAAACCTGAAAGGGCTCAATATCCTAAATTGATGAACAATAATAATTACCCATGTATAGTGATTGTGATTGATTCATGAACAACACAGAGGGACACATAGCGGTTCAAGGGTGTGAAAATCGAGTGACACCAAATTTTGAATGTGATGATAGTGGTCAAAGAGTGAACTAAAGAGAGTCTAAAGGACGCAAATGCTCTAACTTTTGGAGAAGTACTACTTTCTTACTTTAAAAAAATGAGGCTTTTATTTACAATGACCCCTCAGTCTAGGGGGCAGCATTCAGTGTCCATTGATTAAAATTACCTTTTTTATTATCAGGCTGCAGGTCCCATTCACAAAAACTGTAGGTCCTTTTCAATCTTACACTCACTGGCTCCTTTTCCTCATCACTGATCTCACCCACTCTAATGACTTACCAGCTTCCTGCCAATTCTCCACGTTGGCTACTCAGTTACGGCAGTGACTGAGCTTCTGTCTGTAAGTTGCAATCGAAATGAACTATGAATAACTTATCTTCTCACTTAACTTTTTTTGCGAGACCTTGAACGAACAAACTCATAATGTGCACAGGTTCCAAAGTTAGTTTTCTTAAGCAGAGAGTGCAAAATATGCATATGTTTGAGCAAACCGAAAAGAAGGCCATCTAACCTCCTTTTTGCTCTACTTCTAACCTCTTTTTTGAGGTTATCTCCGTTAACTGTTATCTCATTATCTTGTGGGCAGTGATATAAAACCTCGAAGAAACAGGCTCTTAATGGATGTGTGCCGCGGAGTTAGTTCTTTCTTAGAAAGTTAGATAGGTTTAGGTGTGCAGGAGTTACCACATTCAAAAGATGAATATCTTCTCTCATTATCTTCTGGGCAGTGATATAGAGCCTTGAACAAACAAACAGACAGACTCTTTAATGTATGCCAGTTAGATAGGTTTAAATCACATTCTGTGTGAGAGAGAGAGAGAGACTTAATCAGCGTGATATCTGGGGTGAGAATATAAAGATATTTCATCCGCAATAACGGAGATCATCTAGATTTCTACAGTAAGCTACAATCATGTAAGCTTCTTTGGTTGCTCAAGCGTGTGTGAGCCTGTTTGATTGCAGAAACTCCTCGATTGATCAGCCATAGCCACGTAAGAGCTTGAATCGATGCACAGTACGAATTTCTTCTCTCATTCTCTTGTGGACAGTAATCTACACTAGTAGCAAACCTGTCGTCTTTCATTCCACACTTCGTGATAATAGTGAACAATAGCTTAATACTATGCTTATATTTCTATCTTCTTGTGACCAAAACCACTCACCAACACTGACACAACCCATATGCCTGGCGTGGTTTCATTCCTTTTTCATTTTTAGTACACATTTCCTACTAGCTAGTGATAGGACCTTGAGGAAAGAATCAAACAGACTCTTTAGATAGGTTTAAATTCTCACAAGCTTTTGTGTGTCGGTAATGGTGAGTGCAGGATTTCTCGATCAGCCATAGCCAAGTAAGAGCTTGAATCGATGGCCATGGTGAGTGCATGAAATCAAAATGAGGCGTCAGTGGGTGAGGCTGTGGGTGGTTGTGGGTTTTTGTTTTTTTTGGGGTGCTGGGAGAGGAGGAGCGGTGTGTGTGCCGGACACAGGGTGCGAAATCGCCTACGCTTTCTACCGAGTGCAAAAGACGGATGACTTAGGCTCCATCGGAAACAAGTTCGGCATCACGCAGGAGAAGATCCTGCAAGTCAATCCGGGCATCGGCACCGAAATCAACTTCGTCCTCACCGACACCCCGCTCTTCATTCCCTTCCGGTGTGACTGCATCAACGACCAATTGCAACAGAAATTCTCCTACCAGGTCTGCCTCTCATTTCGCTCTTCTTACATAAAATTTGTGGATCTTGTGCCCATTTTGAAGAGGGATACCTAATCAATTTTTGAAGTACTCCCTCCGTCCCAAAGTTATTGTCTGCTTGGTATTTCTTTGAGCCAATTTCATTGATCATATTGTAAGAAACATGATTAAAAGAGGTTCCAAATTATGTCACTGGAATGATTGAAGAACATTGCATGTGTTCATTGCAACCTAAATAAAATTAGCCACAAGGAAGTATTTTTTTGACCTACTTAAAAAAGCACTTTCAAACATGACAATAACTTTGGGACGGAGGGAGTAAAATTTTCAAATGTTGCTAATTCTTCAGTTGAGGTGTTGTATATTTACTCAACTACAGATCTATTTTTAATCCCTAAACGTACACACATGTAGATGCTAGCCTCAAAAATAGATCAGCATGGCTCAAATGTACATGACGTGTACATGAGAGGACCATTGCAAGCTTAAAATCTATCCAACAAATTTGACGTACTTGTATTTGGAGGGATATTATCAACATCTCCTCATCACAAGAGATTTACTTTAATTGGTAGAGAATTTAATAGGCTTGCAAAGGTGACTTGGATGAAAGTCATGCAAGATTGTATGAGAAATTTTCAAAGCTTTGAATCCATTTGTGATCCAATTTTCTAGACGCTGGGACGTTTAGGGGTTAACCTAAAAATCACAAGAATGGGGAAACGACCTTTTTTTTTTGAGAGGGACCAACACACATGCAATGTTCTTCATTACAGTTGCCCCTCTCTACTATGACATGTATAGGAAGCCCTAACTTCATGGATTAGTCACAAAATTGCCTTGTCACATGTGTATGGCTTTCAAACAACAATATCGTCATACTATGGAGTGTCATCCCGGGGTGCACTCTACATTATGTTTGAGAGTCACGTTCGTTCATGACCCCCTCTAAAAACCCCGTTATCTATCTAAAACTTTGGTATGCAAATCTATTCCATCCTAAATATATGTTTAATGTATGTATACATCAATATTCTCAACGCTAAATATGTTTATTTTATGTATACGTAATACGGAAATGTTCAAATTAATATCACTCATGTATACTCGTACATGTTTAGTAAAGTGCACCCCCGGGAGTGTCATTGTATGAAAGGTAGACTGTACAACCTAACCCTAATTACACTAGCAAGAAATGTGTCGTTTTTCACTTACTATAAATGAAAAAGGAATGAAATGGCGCCATGCACATGGGTTGTGTTGGTGCTGGTGAGTGGTTTTGGTCACACGAAAACAAAAATATAGGCACAATATTCTATCATTGTTCACTGTTTCTGGGGAATGAAAAATGACAGTTCTGCTACTAGTGTTAAGTTCGATCCATAATTTTCAGAATTCAAATCTTACACTAGAAGGAAATGTGTTGTTTTTCACTTACTATAAATGAAAAAGAAATGAAACGGCGCTAGGCACATGGGCTGTGTTAGTACCAATGAGTAGTTTTGGTCACAAGAAGACAAAAGCGTAAGTATAATATTCCGGTATTATTCATGAAATGAGGAATGAAAAACGACAGGTTTGCTACTAGTGTTATTTCTTCAGGGATGAAAGCTTTGTATGACCCAGAGTCATGAGGTGATTAACCCTTAAACGTCAACCCCCGCCCCAGGGGTTGGGTTTCTACAGAATCTTCTCTGTAGCTCTTCCTGTACTCAACTTTTCACTTATTTTTTGATATCATTCTAATCACCTCCTTACGATGCATTCACAAAGTGCAAATTTACAATTCAAATCACAATTTGTATGAGTGATTTGTGCTTTGAAAGGATTGTGGTAGGTAGGTTGGGGTTGCACATAACCTTGTAGGAGGTTGCAAGCTCGTCATTGATTGGTTCAGTCATGATGCCCAAGTTCAAAAAATTCATTTATTATTCATGATGCCCAAGTACAAAAGATGCCGTGATCCAATTTCGGGCTGCCCGGCCAGTCCCCAAATTGTCGTTTAAGGGTTAATGTGGTTGAGATGTTTTCAGGTTTTGACAGCGAATTCGTTGTCGAATATCACCAGCATTGTGTACGAGAATTTGGCACAACCGAGCTGGGTAGCGTCATTGAACAATCTGCCGAACGGAATTGTGGCTGAAGGAACGTACTTGTTCATTCCTGTGAACTGCTCCTGTGGAAACCCCAGCAATCCTGAGTATGGCCTGTTCGTCACATACCCCATTGTGGCTGGCACGGCAGGCAATCTCACCGGCCTGGCCACAGAGTTTAACACCACTGCCGACACCCTCAAGAAATTCAATCCTGATGTCAAATGGGATAACTCCCAACCTGCTCAGTATGCCTTCATCCCAGTCACAGGTACATACATACCCCACTACACTAAATAGGTAGATTAGTGTTAGATGATTATAAGATTTGAAAATATTATAGATTTTTACTCTCGACAAAAAAAATTACCAAAGACGTTGATTCCAATACTATTGAAAGATCCCCATCTTGACCAATATAGAGGGTAAAAAAATTGGTCAACAGTAAAAACTTACAACATGTTTATGTAAATTAGTGTATCTAACACTAATCTACCTGTTTAGTGTAGTAGGAAATGTGTCGTTTTCACTTACTATAAATGAAAAGGAATGAAACTGCGCCAGGCACATGGTTTGCGTCGATGTTGGTGAGTGGTTTTAATCACAAGAAGACAGAAATCTAGGCACAATATTTCGTCAGTGTTCACTCTTTCCACAAAGTGGAGAATGAAAAATGACTGTCAGAGTGTTACTAGTGTACCTTTTTTTTTTAATGCCACTTTTGAGTGTCTCATAAGGTAACTATACCTTACAGCGTTCACCTTACCAACTGAGCCTATTTACATACATAAAACAGAATTTTTTTCAGTGGGTCTTATTAGCAAGTTCAAGAGGATTCCAACGCACTTTAGCATGCGTTATTTGGACATCGTATGAATAAGTTATGAATTTCCAAAGTGCTGACTATAGGTTGACCTTAAAGCGACCCTAAACTCTGATGTTCAAATTATGCACATTCTCATCAACAGTAAAGTGTTAGAATCTACTTATTACGGAAGATTGAGCTATGGATGCTGTAAAGAAATGGTTGCTTTTAGATACAGTTACCTTAATAATGGGCACTTTCTTTTCTTCAAATTTTCATTCTTTCTTTGGACACTACTAGGATCATATAGATAGATAGAGACTCCGGATCTCTTCTGAGGACAACGTGAATAAAGTGTCTTTTTGTGATTAGGATCATACACTAGAGTATTCTGCAATTTGCATCCTTTGCATTGTAGTACGAAAAGAGTCTAAGGTCTGTGCATCTGTAATCGTCACTAACAGTAATTGAGCATAGTTATTATTAATAGAAATGAGATATTCTTATTGGGTCATAGTGGCAATTGAAAGAGGATTCCAACGCACTTTAGCATGCATTATTTGGACTCTGTATGAATAAGTTATGAAATTTCAAAGTATTGCTGCGCACCAAGGTAATAAGAAGTAGCTAAATAGATGTTAGTTACTTTCCTATACTTGAATTTAACTCTCCCTAAGTGGTTTTGAATGGAGAAGTAGCTACTTACTCCAAAATCTTCACGCACAAGACGTTCTAGCTAACTCTCACTACTTGATTGATTAGCTACTTCTTGTTGACTAGTAGATGCAGGCATGAATTAGTTAAACATTTGTTACCTAACTGCTCTTAATCGGTAGGTGCAGGCACATTTTAAGCTAACTGCTTTTACCTTATAGTTTGAAAGGACCAGGAAGCCCAAATTGGATCCCATGTTTTCTTACCAATTTTGAGTAGGTCCTGTGAACTTCCTTTTGTTCAAATTATTTTTTTCCAGACACATGCAATGTTCTTCACTGAAATAAACTTTTGTTCCATCTGAATTATAATTTTCACAATATGATCAATTGAATCTTTCATTTAAAAACCATGAATCTTTCGTTCTTTAAGCAACTTTTAGGAACCGTAATGTTGTTTGATCTCATGACTTTGTCTGAATTCTATTATTCTCACAATCAATAAAATCTTAATCCTTTTACGATCCTAAATGTTGTTTAATAAGTTGTAATGTTGCATGAGTTACTCGCCGACGTTGCTAACAAATGTAGCACACAGTGTATGATCCTGGTGGTGGGAGTTCAGGTTGCATTTAAATTTAAATTCCATATGGTTGAGCACCGTTTGCATCTGAACAAGTTTTCAAATGACAAATTTCTTAGGAATCGAGCTTCTCAGTTTTGTGCTAATCCTACACAGATTATTCCGTATCAGTTCTCATTTTTATGAAATCCTTGGGGTGACTGCAGATGTAAATGGGCAGTATCCTCGATATGAAGGGTGAGTTTCAATTCTTTTCAACTGTGTATAAAGCTTCTCATATTCAGTGCCAAGCTCAGGTTTTATTTGGTCTACAGGTGTTGAATTATGTAACTTTATTGAAGAGACAGTAAACAACCCATTTTCATTTAAATATCGCTGCACTGAAATCACCATATACTGTGGCTCACGGTATTTACCAGAGGCTTTATTAATAATTATTCTTCTGGTAAAATTCATCCAAATTGGATGAAAATTTGTCCAAATGGATGAATGTATCCATGCCATTCACCCACCCACAGTATATGGTGATTATGGCGTAGCTATAAACAAGAGAAAAAACTACTTGCCTCATGGAGGGACACGGTGCAAGTGCCTAATGTCCTAGGTATCAAGTAGAAAAGGTGGCACTCCCCAGGGACATGCCCAAGCAAAATCACTATGCATGCGTGGAATTGGGCACTACTTGCCTAAGCATCTCCCTCGACAATGCCACCTTTTCTACTAGTGCAACTAATTCAATTTTTTTAGAAGTACCGAAGACATTAACCACAACTTATGGGACACTTGCACTATGTCTCATGTCAATGTCCCTTCCTCTTTTTCTCTATTTATCTACACCCAATGGTTGCTAATTGAAGGTCAACAAAGTGAATTGGAAGAGACGAGTTGCTATTGGTAACAAAGATCTATATATAAGAGACATGAATCTACTGTGCTCTTTTTTGAGCAAATGTGTCACAAGATGATAGGCTATTTACTCATGGGTTAGAACTCATAACCAAAGGTGTTCTTTTGGACCACCAGATCAACCACGAATCTGAAATTGGACAATCTTGATTAAAAGAGCGCATACCGTAGTAGGTTATGTAGTCCTGAATAAATTTTGAAAAACAAGCTCATGAATTTTATCTAACTGTGTTGTTTGTGTGGCAGTAGCACAAGTGAGTGGCGTTTCTATGGACTCAAGTTCGTTGACGGCTTCCATCTCATTTGCAAAGTATCATGAGATGTGATTCATCCCCCTAAAGGACCAAGGATTTATGGTTTTAAAATGACAAATTCAAGTAATTCATCATGTGGAAAAATAATAATTCACATGAGACCAAAGTTTATATCACCAGAATCAAAAAGTGAAGAACATTGGATGCATTGGTCAAAAAAGAAATAAATTTGAACAAAAGGATGTTCACAACTAAAAGAAACCATGAAGCCTTCTTGGTCATTTAGGGGTTAACTATCAACATGGAAGATGTGACTTATGTTATCCCCTAAAGGACCAAGAATTCATGGTTTTAAAGCAAAAAATTCAATCAATCATCAAGATTGTGAAAAATATAATTCTGATGGGACGAAAGTTTATATCACCAGAATCAGTGAAGAACATTGTCTGTGTTTGGCAAAAAAACGAAATAAATTTGAACAATATGAAGTCTACATAGGACTTACTCAAAAATGCTTTTAACAAATTTTTAAAAAGAAAAAAACTATGAATCCTTTTGGTCATTGGGGGTTTAGGGTTGATGATAAATTGTGGACTTACATGACATTCACATGGTTGTTGGAGTGCCAGGTAGTGCAGGAAAATCTTCCAACACAGGTGTGATAGCAGGGGCTGTTGTGGGAGGGGTCCTATTTTTCTTCGTAGCTCTGGCACTTGTTGTTTACTGTATCTGCGTTTACCAACCAAGGAAACGGCACAAGAATTCACTACGCCTTGCAGACCCACTTTTTGTCAGAAGTGGTGGAAATTACTCCTCATCAGCCAGTGATCCAATTCATTCCAGTCAGTATCATATCTGCACATTATTTTGATCACTGTTTTTTTCTCTTTCATTGTTCATGATGCCGTCCAAAAGGAAACTTTGCAGATTTGGTCCCTGAGTTCCCAAGTAGTTGACCATTCATGTGTCAAAAAGTCAAGATTCAGAGTCCCTATTACTACTCACAACTAGTATATTACAGTGCCACAAAAAAATCCCACTTCTACCTTTATTCAACAAACTGGTACCTTTACAAGTGCATGTAATCTTAAGTTGTTTCCTAATACACATGGGTTAAAAAGGGTGTTTCTTTGCATTTTTCCAATTGAGCAGTGATAGGAATAGAGAGTTTCATTGCGGGCTCCTAATTGATTTTGGTGTGTAGTCGTATGGAGACATAAGTGCATAGGACCTCACATTTGTTAAAATGGCAAGTTTCAGTGACATCCTGACTAAAATCTAAGATCTATGCTAGTCATAGTTTCTAAAACTTTGGAACCTTTCACAATTCTGGCCAGGGTTGTCTTCACAATTTAGACAGCTGACGTTAGCCGTCTAATACAACGTCAAGTTGGAAAAAAGTTGGAAAAAAGTGTCAGACATGACAACTCTGCTTCTGGCACTTTGAAACATGCCATTTTAATGAATACGACCATAGAAGGACACCAAGCAAAACCAAAATTCTCTATAGGATGGTGCAATGGTGAATACATGGAACTAAGAGTCTTGGAGGCCAAGTGATTTTGTTTGTAATGTTCATTATGAGCAGGCCTTACTGTTTAGGGTTTAGGGTTTGGGTATCTGATACAAGATGAAAAACGGGATTACTGGCATGTGCAGCTTCTTCACAGGCAAGCTCAAATCCACGGAGTGCTTCATACGTGCCCACAACGCCAGGGTTGGCAGATTACACGGTGGACAAGTCGGTGGAATTTTCGTATGAGGAGCTGGCCAATGCCACAGACGGTTTCAGTGGGGCGAAAAAAATCGGAGAAGGTGGATTTGCAACAGTTTTCTATGGAGAAATACGAGGACAGGTCATCCATCTTGTCACTTGTTTTTTTTTTTTTTTCTTTTCTTTTGTATGCATGTCTTTTATCTCTTTAGAAAAGCTGTAGTGAAATCGCCTTGAAGGAAAACAATTGCTGTATTGTTGCATCTTTTTGAGAAGTAGAAACACCCAATTCCGTCCTTGCATCCATTCTTGCTTTGTAGACTTGCATCCATTCCTACTCTGTAGACTTGTGTCCATTCGCGCATTGTAGACTTTCATCCATTCTTGCTTTGTAGACTTGCAACTATGAAATCATCCCATAAAGTGCTTTTAAACCATCTCCTACACTAAACAATCATTGATTGAGTTTGGATTTTATAGATATTGATTTTTTGACAAGTCAATGGGACAGTTTAAGTGGTCTAGGAAAGTTCCACTTTTGCTCCTCTTTTCCCAATTCCGTCCTTGCATCCATTCCTACTATGTAGACTTGCATCCACTCCTGCTTTGTAGATTTGCATCCATTTGTGCTTTGTAGAATTACATCCATTCTTGCTTTGTAGACTTGCACCTATGAAACCATCCCATGAAATGATTTTAAATCATCTCGTACACTAAACAATCATTGATTGAGTTTGGATTGTATAGAGATTGGATTTTAACAAGTCTATGGGACGGTTTAGGTGGTCAAGAAAACTTTCACTTCGAAAATTCATAGCAAAGACATGACTTATCTACAAATTCTATTGTTTTTTTCTTGTAAAATCATCGTTTTCAATTGGTAATACTACAAAAATATTCTACCTTGAGAAAAGTTCCCCTACCCATGCGGAATTGCTTATTTTGATGACATTTGTGTCAATTTTGTGTGTTCAGAAACTGGCCATCAAGAAGATGAACTTACAAGCAACTAAGGAATTTATGGCTGAACTCCAAGTGCTCACACACGTCCACCACACAAATTTAGTAATAACAATTCCTCCTTAATTACTTCTGTTGTTGTCAATGCTTCTGTTTTTATCACTGCTAGCACTAGCGCTCCCCAGGGGACATGCCTAGGCAAAATCACTGTGCATGCGTGGAATTGGGCACTACTTGCTTGGGCATCTCCCTTGACAGTGCCACCTTATCTACTAGGGTAGATTTTGTTTTGATAAGTTGCCTCTTGTTGTGCTTTAGTATAACGCACCTTAGGTTTGTACAAGCACTTAGGTTTATCATTATAATTGATTATGTTTTCTATGTTAACTGCGTTTATATGTTTTCTATGAGAAACTTTTCATTTGGATGTGATTCATTTTTAAAATGTACAGTGATAAACGAAAGATGAGAATTTTTCCTTATATAAAACTTCTCATCACTGTTTGTTTCAGGTTCAACTGATTGGGTACTGCACCACAGAGTTCTTATTTCTGATATACGAATTCGTGGAGAATGGAACTCTAGATCAGCATTTACATTCCTCAAAAGGTAAGGTGACCGATTGATGTAGGGTACCGATTTTTCTCTAATTAACATCATCATCTATAGCAGGGCTATCTTACTTGACCACTAGACCACTAGACAAAGTGTTGAATACGACGTTGAAGATGTTTAGTAGACCTCCCTATCTGTCAAACAAGCATACTCTTAAAACATTACTAGAATATTTTAGGATATTTCATTCACTTAATACATTACTAGAATATTTTAGGATATTTCATTCAATAACATACTAGGGCTCCGCTTCTTTCTGCACCACTAGTGATGAAATGAAAGGTCATGAAATTGAATAAGACGTGAAAAGCTAGGTTACTTCACATAATGGTCTTTGAGGGTGAAATGAAAAAAGTCATGGGAAGAACATTCAAGAATGTGAAAGGCTAGGTTATATTATAGAAATGTTACATCATAGAAAACCCTACCTTACCGGCTCGCGGCTCACTTACAAACCCTACAAACGTTGAAAAGCCACAAGTGAAACCTATAGTTGTCAATACCCTTTTTCTAAACCAGCTCCGACTTGCGGTCATCATTGGAATTTAACACTTAAATAATTAGACAGTCGATGTCAGACATCTAATACAACGTCAAGGTGTTAGACATGACATGTGGAACTAATGTGTACACTCAGCTGGCAAGAATCCACTGTCTTGGTCATCAAGGGTGCAAATTGCATTAGATGCGGCGCGAGGATTGGAGTACATTCACGAGCACACGAAGCCAACTTACATCCATCGCGATATCAAGTCTGCAAATATCCTCCTTGACAAGGAATGTCATGCCAAGGTACCTTCACCTCATCTTTCTACACAAATGTGCAAATTCTTTCATTCTCAAAATCGCTATGTGAGAGGATCTATGCAAATAAAAAACATATTGGATATTTTGATTCTTCTTTAAATTAACCCCTAAACATACCGACCTTTTGAACACAAGTAGATGCTAGTCTTAAAAATAAATATTAGTAAGGCTCAGATGTACATGAGAGGACCATTGCAAGCATAAAACCTACCCAACAAATTTGACATACTTTTAGTTGGAAGGCTCTCCAATATTATCAACAGCTCCCCATCACAAGAGATTTATTGTAATTTGTAGAAAACTTAATAGGCTTACAAAGGTGACTTGGATGAAAGTCATCCAAGGTTGTATGAAAAAGTTGCAAGGCTGTGAATCTGTTTGTGATCCAATTTTTGGACGCTGGGACGTTTAGGGGTTAAATCAAATTAGTAGTTGGGTACAAGGTGTTCACAACTCCTTTCAAGAATGTTATGTCTACGTTGAATTAATGGTACTTTTCAAATAGTTAGAGACTCAAATTTTTGACGTATCTGTGTGAAGGTGGCAGATTTTGGTCTCACAAAACTTACTGAGACAAAAGTAGCAGGAGCAGTGACACAGCCCACCAGAGTGGTTGGTACCTGGGGTTACATGTCTCCAGAGTGAGTTAAATACTTAATCCCTGATTGGACCTCATGTATTTTTTAAGTACGTTATTTGGTGGTTTTTTTGGGTTCAATTTTAAAAATTTAAAAATTACTAATTTCATTTTGTTTTACCAACACATTTCATCTTCATTGGTTCTGGTGATATAATATTTGATCATTACAATTTTTGCAATATTCATGATAAGTTTTCATTGCCGGTTCTTTATCTATAGGTGCTTCATATGATAGTCCTTAATTCATTCTCTTTTCGTTATTTCGCATTACATGATTCATCTCCAAGAAACAAGTGCTTTAAATTATAATAACCTTTTCATTCTCTATTTGTAATCACATCACATAATTCATCTCCAATTCTTGTATCTATAGGTGCTTTAGATAATAACCCTTCATTTTCTATTTGTTATCATATATTACATAATTCATCTCCATTTCTTGCATCTATAGATAATTATAGCCCTTCATTCTCATGTTATCTACAGGTACGCACGATTTGGAGACGTGTCACCCATGGTAGATGTGTATTCTTTTGGTGTGGTTCTATTCGAGATTTTGTCCGGAAGAGAAGCCATTGTGCGAGGAGGAGCCTTGACCTTCACAGAAGATTTCATTTCTACCAGTACTGCTGCGCGTCCAAAAGAAGATCAAAGGGCTCTTGTCAGTTTTGTATGTGCATAATAATCCCATGCCCTATTTAACCTATTACCATCATGTTTTCAATTCAACCCCAAATCAAAAACGTCTATGGTTGGTACATGAGGGTGGAATTGGAAACATGGTGGTAACAAATTGTTGTACCTTCATTTTTGTATGTTGCTGATGGATTGTCTGTTGTGGTTATGCACCAATACTAGTAGAATGTGTGGTCTTTGAACACTAAGGAATAGTGTTAAAAGCATGATGCCCTAAGTCCATATTTACACTAGTTCGGTGTCAATATGGGCCTTGTGGACCACTCTAACACTATTCCTTAATGCCCAAAGACCACCTTTCTACTAGTGTAGAAGAAAATTTTGCAAACTTTGTAGAGTTTCATTTAGTTGCCAAGTAGGTGACCATTCGCATGTCAAAAAGTCATTCATTTATTAAGATTATAAGTTTGTGTGGGTAGGGTATTTTTTGTCATTATATAAAATTAGAGTTCTTTGAAGTTGGTATAATAGTGAATATAAGGAACCGTAAGAGTCTTGGAGACCAAATGACTAAGATAGAAACACCCAATTCCATCCCTACATCCATTTTTGCATTGTAGACTTGCTTTGAAATTGTCTCACAAACTGCTTTTGAACCATTTCCTTTCTTAATTCTCATTGATTGAATGTAGGTTTTATTGGGATTCATTTTTTGACAAGTCTATGAGACAATGCTGATAATTTATAGACAATTACATGGTTTGACCAATTTTTATTTTTTATTTTTATTTTTTCTTCTAATGTGAGTGTTGTGATATACCTTCCAGTTTGACCCTGTCTTGAAGTCTCCAAACGGACAAGAGAAGTTAGCAAGGTTTATGGATCCTAAGCTCGGAGATGATTACCCTGCAGATGCAGCATGGAAGGTTATATTCTCCATAAAACCCTAAGTGCCTAAAAGGGGCTCCATATCTATTAGGAAATGAAATGAATTATTTAAGATGTTTTAAAAAAGTTAGTTAAATGTACCAACAGAATGAAGAAATCTTGTTCTAATGAAAATACCACTCCAAAGTTACTCTATAAGCTTCGAAAGTATACTTTCTAAGCACTAACTGAAGGATTTAACCTCTAAGTACCCAAATGGCCAAAAAACTTGCTTCTATCAATATTCACACTATTAATAATAATACATGCCTAAATGTTTTTAACGGTAATAGGTTTATATAATTGAAGTGGAATTTCTATTTTTAGTTCAAATATCGAGTAAAATAAGATATCAGTAGTAACATTTGCTCAGATGTAGATGTTGCAATTGAAATCCCACATCAGAGTTCTAAGAGGTCCACGTCATCCTCAACCAATGTCAAGATGACACCTGGCACTTTTTTTTAAAATGAATTAATATAAGATAGGAGCACCCAATTTCGACAGTGTACCCACTGTTGATAATTTCTAAACAAGGCATTCATCTTAGAATTCAAATCTAAGCTCATCATAGAGCCTTTATTGTATGTTGACTAAAATGATAAGCTATCTATGGTCTACCTAGATTTACGTTCTAGAATGACTATAATTGTGTCTATAAATTATCAGCATTGGATACACTGCTCGAATTGGGTGTTCCTACCTTATGTGACGACCACTGAACGGGAAAGTTTTCCAAGGTGTCCAACTAAAATCCAATATTTTACAAAAGCAACTGATTTTAGAAACGAACTAATAAAACCTCAGTGAAACCAGATATTACCCATGTTTCACCTAAGTATCACAAACACTAGAAGAGAAGAGGGACTTGTTCACTCAACCTGGAGTGGGATTATGAGTGAATTTGGCCACATTTGAGTGAGTTTGGCCACATCTGAGTGAACCATGCTCAGTGTACAAGTCCCTCTTTTCTTCTAGTGAAATTATATCTAGATTTTAGCCTAAAACTATGAATTTTAACTTGTAATTTGGCAATTTCATTTGGTTGATTTTACACTAATCGCCGGATCTCCCCCAATGACACTAGTAGCAAGCCTGTCGTTTTTCATTCCTCCTTTCGTGGAGACAGTGAATAGTACCGGAATATTATACTTACGTTTCTGTCTCCTTGTGACCAAAACTACTCATCAGCACTAACACAACACTAACACAGCCCATATGCCTGGCGTCGTTTCATTTCTTTTTCAATTATAGTAAGTGAAAAACGACACATTTCCTTCTAGTGTGACGATATACGATAACTATTCTAAATGGTTGAAATGGGGGTTTCAGATGGCACAACTAGCAGGAGCATGCACACAGGAGCTCCCGGGCAAGCGACCCACAATGAGGAAGGCCGTGGTAGCTCTCATGACGTTGTCCTCAACAACACAAGACTGGGATGTTGCTGCTTCAGGCAGAACTAGTAGTACCACCACCACCACCACTAGATCAAACTAAACATGAATGCATGGTCCAGATCTCTTTCATATCAGACACCTGCCTTCTCTAATATCACATGTTCTGTTGTCTCACCAAACCTTCAGTTGCGGAATGGGGATTTTTTCAGTGTGTACTTGTGTTATGTCACAAAAAGTTGCATACAAAGAATTTGACAAGTGTCATCAGAAAAGTTGGGTCAGACTATTTTGGTGTCATTTTTACACCAAATGCTGCATACAGATCATTTTAGTGTCATTTTATCCATACTAGGTTGGTATGAAGGTTGGCACCAAATTATCTTAATTGTATTTTAATGCACCATCATGACACCATGTTCACATGCCTTGAAGTTCCTGATGGTATTGTAGACATCGCACTTTATTGTGTCACAAGAAGTTGCATAAATATGTAATGATTAAGAGTTCATATTAATGTAATGATCAGGAGTGCATATAAATGTAATGATAGAGGGAACATCATTAGTTTCTCCAAATAGCAAATTTTCTAACATTGAGACAATGTTGAGGTGATTCACTTTTAAAAATTCTCCTAGGTGGAGTTTAATTCAGATTGACGTAATTCAAATTGTGTTGGAAAGTAGACTTGATTTAGTATTTAAAATTAAAATAATTAATTAATTAATTAACATATTTATTTATTTTGTTCCGAGCTGCTCGTTAGATTTGGGTAATGAGAAAAAAAATGGTCGTTTGAGCGTTTAGGAGTTAAAAGGCTTTGTCACAAGAGGTTGCATATAATAAAGTGTGAAAGGGTCCTAAACCATTTTCATAAATCTTGTGATTCCAATTGTCACTTTTATATACAACATTGGTGATTGTCAAAATATTACAAAAATTTGTACTATTATGTGTATTTTGGGCATAATGTGAACAACGATCTTGGTGACTGTGTTTGTCAAACACATAAGTCGACATAATTTTCAATTCAGGGTGAAAGCATGCGGGGAAGCATACACTAGAAGAAATATGGGCTTCTGTGACTAAACAATTATGACCAGAAAATGTTCGTTATAATTAAAATTTTAGTCATAATAAACATTGTATGATCATAATAGTTTAATCACAAAAGCTCATATTTCTTCTAGTGATGAAACCCTTGTACTATTTGTTGCATTTAGGGGCAATACTAGGGGTACTACTATAGTTTACTGCAAGTTCGGCACCTTGCTGCTTAATAATTAATTAAAGTTCAAAAGGTAGGTTCATCACCTTAAAATAGTATATTATTAATTTTGGCAATTCTCTTCTTAAATTTTTTAAATTTCCACTTGTAGTCAAGTCCAACTCTCTTTCATTGGTTGGCAAGTAGGATTTGAGTAGAGAGTCAAGAATGCTATGTGCTTTATACAAGTGGAGTGGAGTTGTATTCAACATAGTTAGTCTTAATTTTTATAACACGCGCGCATATTTTGTGTATAAAGTCTTCAAATGAAATAAAATTGCTAGAGGTGAAAAATTATTTGATTTCTAAAATTTTCTCAGATCAACAAAATTCCAAAAAAATTGATCTTCTATGCACAAATGAGCTTCAAAAATCAACTAATTTGAATATTAAAATGAGTTGATTTTCATCATTGTAGTCCCTAGAATTGAAGTTCAATGTTTGTGTCTAATTTTTATATATATATATATATATATATATACATGAACTTTGAAATTCAAACTCATTTTATTTTTATTTTGAATGACAAGATGAATTCAACAGTAATTTAATTTGTTCAATTATTTTCTATTTTATTTTATGACAAATTTTAAGTCAGAATTGCAAAGCCCGCCACAGGGCCAAAATCTCATTGAGCTTGTGTTCACGTTATTCAAGGGGCAATTGTTTGGGGCAACCCTCTAAAAAAACACATTCCTTTGAATTGCCCGTCCAAGACCTTCTTGGCATTTAAGGATTAAAGCAAAAGTCATAATAGTTTATTCAAACTCAAAGTGACTTTAAGAATAACTATAATACACTGAAAATTTCAATGTCTGATTACAGTTTGATGGCTCCAAATACCATATATGTACCTCTTAAGTGTTTAGTAGTTAATGATCACTTAAGTGTTTTGCAGCTTAAAAGCGCCTAAATGTTTTGTGGTTCATGAGTACCTAAGTGTTTTGTCTCTCATAGAGCTTGTTCTCTTTCACTTTATATTTCAGAGAAACTTGTGATTTATATGTAAATATTTTGAAGTATTTCAGTGAAACAATGATTATTTTATTGGAACATTTTTTTTCGTGTTTGATTTAACTTGGTTCGTATTGATTACGATTCGTTCATTGTGTGCACCACTTTGCAATGTCAAGGTTATTGATGTAGTGATTTATTTTTGTTGCAAAATCATGCTTCTATATATTATCAAGTATTCCGTAATTTAATGTTAAAAGATGGTTTTGGTTCTTACCTAAAATAAAGATGCATATTGAATATTAATTTTCCAATAACCACCTATGTTGTAAGCTAGGCTCTGGAGGACGATGTTAGCTTCAACCTCAATTTAATGCATTGCAAATTGATTGTATTAGAAATTTGGAACATATTCATCAAGAATTTTGGACCCCATAGATTTTAAACAATTTCGATGTGACATCCAATGTTTCAAGGATTCTTACATTTTTCGTACAGATTCTATATGGATTTTGTGCTAGTTTTGAACAAATTCTACACTTTGATAGATAATGAAAAGAGTGAATGTTGAAACCATTCGGATTCAATGCAAAATTAGCGTGGAATCCATGCGGAATCCGTACATGTATAGGAAGGTCCAAATGAAACACAAATGTGTTGTTGAATTTTGAGTTCTGAGACTAATATACGTTCCTGTCTCTTTTGAATCAAGATTGAGAGACATAGTCATTCAAAAAATTGAGTCTACATTTGAATAATCAATTTCATGGGATTGAGAATTCTATGAGAACAAATGAGCAGATTCAAAAACTTTCTACACAAAAGTTATAAAACATGAAGTAATGAACATCTAAGTGATAGAAAAAAATCATATCATTCAGCTCATTATAAGATACAAGGATTTGAAATTGGATATGCACATTGACTCAGTTTTTTAGCACTTTCTACAAAATACACAAAAAAATTCCACCTTCTCTTTGCATTCAAAATAGTTACAATTCGAGCAGACGTACAAGCATACAAATTCCTACAGTTATCTATATTAATGCAAGGATAGACATCTCGCACACGATTCTACAAAACATGAAGATTCTTTGAAGTAGGATTGGAATTCAATCGATGTTGTAAAGAAGCCCACATCTGTTCAATGCGATTGTGGTCAAGAAATTATGCAAGACACTCCATAACATCATAAGGTAGCTCCCAAAAGCATACCTTAACAATTCTAGTTGTGTGCACATGAACATTGTTTTGCTAAAAATTGACTTCATTAACCCTTTAACGTCCTGATTCAACACTGTTTTCAAAGATTTGTTATAAAATGGTTGATGAAAAACAAAAATGGAGTTGATGTACAAAAAAATGTTGCAAATGTCAATGTGTAGATAACATCCGTACGGTTGGATTTATCATATTTATTATTAATATTTTTAAAGTAATTTTGCAAGATTTTCTCTTGAAATTCAATTAAAAATCCAAAATTAACACAAAAATATTTAAAAATATTGTAATGAAATTAGAATGACATGCACTACGAGATGGTATGGTTTTCATTATTTGATTCTACTTACTATGGAAAATCATATTTAAGGTCTTTCTTTTGGAACTAAAATTGAAACTTGACATTAATCACTTTTGTAATTTTTCAAAAATTCACATTATCTTATTTGGAAGATCCATACCGTACATATGGTATTCAACTAGCACAAGAATGAAAAAAAATAAAAAATGGATGAAAAACATCCAGTACCTATAGAAATCGAGTTGCTGAAATTCATCCGACGTCCAGATTCTGGACGCCGGCTCGCTAAAGGGTTAAGATCAAAATCAAAATCAACCAATGTAGAGAACAGTTCCTCTTGCATCAACTTGAAATAATTTGTAACCTTCATCCTCCCATCTATCTTACACACAGTACCAACTCCTCTTGATATTAAACAAAGTTGGCTTAAAAACCTTTTCTATTGGTCTTGAACTTGCTTCTTTAAAGGCAATCCTCACTGTTTCAACTCAAACCTCTACTCATGCTTCAATCTTCACTATTTCTGTTGCCTCCACCGCATTTCCCAACTCCCGTATAGTAACTGCATGTACAACATATCGCTTCTTATACTTTGTTAAAGCCTTTAGACGCCCATGCCTCCTTTGGAATGTCTTTGCTTCGAAAGCATTTCCTTCTAATCTTATTCACCGTAGACTATAACAAACTAATTGCTCTCATTTTTTGCAACTCTTTCTCCTTAAAAACCAACCTCGCAGTGTCTCACAACCTCTTTATACTCAATCAAAACCTTCCATAGCTTCAATTCAACACCACCTACAAAAAGTTTTATTCCAAACGCATCAAAATTGGTAAATGTTCACTCATAAGAGGTTGTTTCAAAAGAACTTGAAACTCTAAGTCTATCAAGGCAACCTCTCTACTTCCTCTCTCTTTCAAGTTTGAACACAGGCAATGGGATTAGGACAATGTGGTATGCATCTACACTTAAGTAGCTTTCAAATGGGACAATTCCTAAAAATAAATGGTATCTACAGGTTCAATTGGGGCACTCTTAAGTAGAAAAAATCAAATATACTCAATTGTTTGGAGTGATTATACAACACATACGATATTTGAATATTAGTTCATTGAAACTTGGTAATGGTGAAGACCACTACTTATTCCTTTTGTATTTTTTTGTTTAAGCTCAAAGTACACACTTGTCTCAGGTAGATGGGACGGAGCCGGTTGGTTGGTACAAACTTTCCTGCCTATGATTAAATCACTAGCAGCACCAAGCCACGTATATCACAATAAACGCTCAGACGGACTCAACGGGAATCGAACCAGGACTGTACAATTGCAACATAAACGTCCTTCTCCAACCAACCTTGGAACCATGACTTGGCGACCATCAGCAAAACAAACACCAATTTGTACTCGCGCTAGTTCTAACTAATGAATTTTACTAGTGTTACTAGTATTTATCTCTGGTCACTAAAGTGTCTATTCTCAAAAGAAGTGAGTAGTCTTGTACCAATGGCCCTTTGTCTGGTGGGTACTGGCTCATTGTCAAGACCAACAGACACTTTATTCACGCTGGCCTCGAAAGAGGACCGGAGTTCATATCTATCTTCATTGAAACACTAGCATAATGTGTAGGTGTAGCTCAATTAAGCTATATTATTACAGTCCAATTTCTTGGTCTTAATTACAGCTTGACCGAAGACTTGACCACAACAATATGTTGGAAAAATGCGAACTGCCTTGTTATCCTAGTTTTTGCAATCCATGAAGAAGTTCTAAGAAATATAGCAAAATGATTCAAAACTAATTTGAATAAGGGCCACATGTGAAACTAAATAATATACGGAGGGAAATATAAATCAAATACAAAAAAATTATGTTCCAACAAGATAATCATTGACTCACTAAAATGCTTCAAAGTAATTACATAAAAAAAACATAAATATCTTGCAACTTCAACTTTAAGCCTTAAAACAAGCTCCATGAGTTACAAAACACTTAGGTGTTTATGAGCCAAAAATAATAATTTAAATCCCTCTTTCCAAGTCTCCCTTCCTGCATAACTTTGGCTGCATTTCTAAACCCTTCACACTCCCTACGGATGGACCTTCACCAAGTAATATATTCTAATCTCCAAAGAGGTATAGAATAACAACTCCAATGAGTCCTACTGATGTGCCCCTCTATACTCTTAATCTAGAACACTTTCTAAACACGTTCTTATTTTGGAAGACCATTTAACTTCTTTAACAAAGTCTAGAAAGTACACCTCAAAGGACCCATGCACATTTAATGACACAACTTCTAGGTCAATTGTCCAAATTTCAACAGATTCATGATTTACTCTTCAAATATGTTGTAATGTTATGTTCACTTTTTTCATTATGAATGTATTGAGGAAGTCACGGCCTTCCAAAGATTTTGTCAAATGCAACACCATAAAACATTATAGTGTTCTAATCCTCACCTCTTTTATTGAATCCTAACTTCAAAAAATGATATTTTGGTTGTTATAAGCTTTAACAATATAAAGAGTTCTTCTCCCAAACTTTTCAATGACATATAACATGCATCATTTTATTGAGGGTGTCATTGGAAACCTTGAGTCTCACTCTCATATCCAATTATCTAGATATGAACACTATCAATTTTGAATTGCTATTATTTTTTACTCACATAATCCAATCCATGTATCTTTAGGACCCATGGTACGTGTCACCAGGTTTCCAATTATGTATGACACACCCTGTTTCAACTTCCGATAAAACGTTATTCAGTGTCATTCAACCAAGAAACCTCTTAATTTTTTTTCACCTTGTCTCTTGCAAGGTTTAAGACATCATCCATAGTCTCCTTTGCTCATTATGATGTTTGAACATCCTTTTGAAAGGGGTCTAAAATATATAGTTTCATGGAACCTTCAAATTAAATGAAAACAAGATTCAAAAAGATAGACATGGCACATATCTTCCTAGGCAATCAGAGATTAATGTCACCATATGTAAACAGTCTCAATTTTTTTTAAACAAAATAACTAAATCCAAAAATATTTCAATAGATCTTAAAAACGTAGAGAACATATCATTTAATAAATTTTTGGACAACTTAAAAGTACCTTATAAAATTATCAATTTTCATAAATAATTGAATGAATACTTTCTTTTCTTTAAATTATTTTATTATCAACAAATGAATAAAAAAATCTCAGCTACCTTACAGCAATTGATTTCACAAAAAAAATTGCATGCTCCGTACTATTTGCAGCTAAACGGCAAAACGACAACTTGCAACTTGTAGCAAATAGGAGCTTCCAGACTTTGATGCATGAAAGGCTTTCCCCGTTGCATGATTGACACGTGTCCTCAAACCATAATACTCAAGTGTGAAAACCTATAAGTATATTGCGACTGAATTCAATGATTCAAACCGCGGACTATATTCTGCGCAATCACAAGCAGACAAACAATTGGATCCAACGGCGCTCAGTAAAAACCTCCTCTCAAAAATTACCTCCTTCAGGACGTGCCCAAAAGGATGTACTCGATGCCTAGGATTGGACCATACAGAAGCCTCGAAATGAATACTTAAAACAATTTCAAAAGAAATGAAAAAATTGAGACTAAGTGCATGAGGAAGAGGTCAGAGGGCACCTGCTCAGTCCTGTTCAAGCACATTCTACTTCAACCCTGGAGTGCTCGAGCTTGGAGGAGCTTTGAGTCTTTGCGTGTGTTGCTTGAGGGTTCTCAGCTATGTCGTTCTCCAGTAATGAAAACACCAAGGTAGGAGGAACAGGCAGTTCTCCTCCAGCTGTTCTCATTCCGACCCAGCCCTCTGTGGGGCGTTTCAAAAATGGAGATCAAATTCCGTCCACTCTGCATGAAGGGTCTCCTTCTGGTAGTAAAATTATTGAATCCGTCGCCAGGACCATCGCACCGCAAAGCAACCACGGCGTATTTTACACCAAGGAACCTGCGCCAGAAGAGGACACCTGACTATGGACACAAAAAGGTGCTACGCCGCTTCAACTCTTTTCAGAAATGCCTTCGCTTATTTTATCTGTATAAACTTGTCACTGTCCGTTGACTATCGTCACCTCTTTGACACCTTCTATCATTTTACTGGAATTTCTAGAAATTTAGCTGAGTGATGGTTTTTCAACATGATGTCTAGATTCAGTTAGGTCCAATTTACTCCTGAAGGACGAAGGATTCACGGTTTTAAAATAACAAATTCAATTGATCATACTCACCCTGATGAATTGCTTGACAATCACAGCTAGGTTGCTGAAGGAGAAGGGCAGCCATTGCGTGACTTGAGTATGCAACCTGGCTTTTAAACCTAAACGGCTTTTGAAACCTAAATGGCTTAGAATTATACTAATAAAAGACAAGGGTTATCGTGCCCATACTTTTAATATTTCCAAATTAAACGGGTTAGCATGTATTTGATCTATCACTGTCACTTTTTGGTATTCCCAGTAGCCCTAATGTTACAGATTCTGTTTGGCTTGCAGTATCTGCACAAGTGATGATCAAAATCAACTGCACACGGCTTGTCTTGCTTAGTTAATCCTGATTGTAAGAGTGAAGTGTACCTGGAAGAGATGTTCTATAGTTACCTCCAAAAGTAAAGAAAACAGATCGGACAAACAAAAATGTTGATCATTTCAGTGCTGTGTACCCTCGACAGGCCTAAACATCTGAAATCGCTACAGCTACCCCTTTTGCTACTTGTCCTAGTTTGTAGTAAGTCCCACATAATACCAGTAATGGATACTTTATTTTTTTAAATCAAAGTACATGGAATCTAGTGAAGCAGTTTAGACATATAAAGTCAGATTGTTTTCATACCATGATGGAATGAGCTGCGTTTCATAGGAAAGAAATGACATCAACACCCGTTCTGTCGAGTCGATAGCATTTCACGGAATCGTAGCTCTACATTTGTCGGACCTGTGCATAGAATTCATGCATCTCGGAATCAAAGTCCCCGTTTGAATCCCTACACAAAATTATTACGGTATCTGGCAAGTTTTCAGACTCAAGAATACGGCACGTACAAGTGGGGTAAAACTCAAGATTCCAACTACAACATCGATCACACATGTAAGATTAGTTCAGAAACAACATTGTCTAGGTCATTCCATGGCAACTTGCATTCATTGGACGCAACCGACTTCTTCAATTCACCTCTGCTTGAACTAAAAAATGTGCACAGAAAGGTATCCAATACAGAATCCAATAACATTATCAAAGAGTGCTCCTACAGAATGCCTTAAGCAGCAGCTATAGGCTTCAAAATACGCACCTCAAGGAGCCACACTTGAAATATTTGAGCCAGGGCCACACTTTGATCATTATTGCTGGACTTCATATATCTGATTGATACCATCACTGTACTACTCCCCGTTAGTGTGCTGCGTCCGTTGATACAGCCAAAAAAAGAACAGCCTCTCTGTTGATTGAAGCTTGTACTGTCGGCACCTCAAAGGTCATCCAAACATTGTACTCCCTCCGTCCCAAAATTATTGTCCTAGTTTTTGGCTAGTTTTTGGCAAAAATTTTTTTTGCAATATTTGTCCTATGTTTTATACTTCAAACGTGAGTTTTGTCCACTTCAAACAGGGCGGATAACAAGAGTGACGAAAAACTACATCCTACTATTGAAGATAGACCATTTTTCGAGTACTGAGACGGTATTTTTGGCAAAAAAATGTGTTAAATCCAAAAACTAGGACAATAATTTTGGGACGGAGGGAGTATATCAAATGAACAGAACATCGATCGGAGCTAATTTCATTTGCTTATGGCTGATAATCGTGGTTATGATAATTACCGCAGACATGAATTTCACAGGAAAAGACATGAAGTTTAAGCGTCTTGTTGTAAACCATTAGTGATAAAACTCCTCAAAAACAGAATGCATAACCACAGTATTTGATTCAAAGATAAAAACTAACTGACCTTCAATCTCCTCGTAGCTTGCTTCCATAAAACCTATCAACCTTTTCCGTCCGTGATGAGATGCTGGCCACGCCATAAGCTAAAATATGAGCAGTGTACAATCCCCCGGGCCTACGAATTGCACGAAAGAATGTCTTTATTCTGCTACGATCAACGAGAACGAGCTGAAGCGAAAGACAGGCGTGAAGACAAAACGACTACCCGAAAAATGCGCTCAACTTGAAAAACAAAGTGGCAGAAAAGACATGAAACAAGAATCAAATTTCTGCAGCGCCTGCAGCGATGGTAGTTCGCGAGAGACATGAAACCGATACTTACAGGGAAATGGCACAACAGAGGAAAACTTGCAGGAAAACAATCTCCGCCCGAACCGGAACCCTAATTTCCAAGTGACCGCGTGGACAGTACTGTACAGCGGCCAGATGGCATGCGGGCTAGCCTTAACGCTTCCATATAAAATAAAAGCAAGAGGGATATTTTGAACTTGATGTAAGGTTGGACAACCTATTACCACCAACTTAAGCAATCTGGCCTATTTTTGGCAGTCCTAAATTCCAAAAAAAAATATGACCGCATTCAAAATAGGTTTTGATGAGGATTGCAAAAATTTGCAACATCTAATTCACATTTGTCAATTTTATACAAAATTCCAAAGTGGAAAGTAACTTTTGACCCATACATCACATACCAATTTTCTAAGTTCACACTTTGTTGTTCCTAGATCCGCTCATGAGCTAACCCAAAACCACCAGCTATTTCTTCGCAATTCTTGGCATGCCATTGGTTTACTTGAATAGTGAAATTGATGGTTTTGGGTCTCAATTGTGGTGGCTCCAAAAAAGTTGTACATGTCATAATTGGGGGAGGTGGTGGTAATAGGTTATCCAACCCTAGAAGTTGTGAGTTACATTGTAAATTTTACATAACATTCAATAGCCTTCATGCCCACCGACTGCTTTTCCTTCATGCACTCTAAAGTAGAGGTATCTAAAACCACCACGAACCTAAAACCACCAACTTCTACACCATTCCTTCATTTTAGGAAGGAAATGTAAGTTGTTGGTACATGACTTAACTTTTGAGCAATTCATGCATAAGTCATGTAATGAAAGTCTACATTTCCTTCCTGAAATGAAAGAGGGGTGTAGTGTAGTCGTTGGTGGTTTTAGGTGTCGTGGTGGTAATAGGTTATTCAACCTTACTTATCGTTTTGAGCCTCCACCTGTCTACTTAGCTACTGATGAAGCACTATTGGGTGTAGAATATTCCACACCATTTACTGTAAAGCCAACGCAAGATAGGTCCTTTGTCTGGAGTGTGATCGGCTCGGGTCTCCCCGTTGTACTGGCATGCTCCGTCCTGGTCTTATTTTGTTTGTCCGGTTTGCTAGTCCCACCTCATGCCACTTGTGGCTGGGGCTTGTATTTTTTCTTCCCTGCAATGAAATTTTCTTTCATTTGTGCCAAAAATAATAATTAAATAAAGCCAAGACAAGGACAACGTATGCTACCGAATGTTGTGTAGATTCTAAAATATAGAGAGCCAAAAATAAAAATCCCCCATCCAAAGCACTTCAAGCATGATTATAATTGATTAAAGAACCAATCACGAGTCACTACATGCAAAGTGGTTGAATACAAGTCTTGTTCATTACAATAAATACATCTAAATATAATTTAGAAAGAACTTGATGTATAGGAAGCTTTAAGAGTGTTGACTTCATTTTTGAAAGGACCCTCCTTCCTTTTCATTCTTATTTGGCAGTGATCTATGCTTAAAGTGCCCGTTGAAAATGCTTTAAGGACGAAGAAGCCCAAATTGGACCTCATGTTCTTTTATAGGAGTTTTGAATAGGACCTATGTTGACTTGTTTTATTCAAATTTATTTGTTGTTAGATCAATACATGCAATGTTCTTCACAAATTATAGTGATATAAAGTTGTCCTATTTGAATTATATTTTTAACTCTATGATCGATTGAATTAGTCATTTTAAAACTATGAATCCTTGATCCTAAAATAAAAGCCAATTTTTTTTAAATTGTGATTATTTTTTGTCAAATTTAATATAAACTAATTTTAAAATCATCAAATGTGTAGAAAAATTAGCAAATCTTCATGTTTCTTAAAAAAGCCTTTAGTGCCCATAGTACAATAGCTTGGTGCACTGGACTTCACTGTAGATTTTCCCATCATGATTGATACTATCAAAAATAGAATGGATTAAATTAGAAAGTAACAATAAAATTGTATTTTCAATTGAAGCAGAGATATTTTCCAAAATAAGATAATCATTCAAAGATATAAATTCGAAGATTTTAGTCTAAAAGTGCTTTCGAAATAGTCAACTACTAAAATTAAGCAACCAAAAAATCTCCAAAATTCACTATACTTAGAGTATTACATTTCAACCCATCCCAAAAAAACTCATTATTAGATTGTCAATATCTTATTTGCAATCATATTACGAAAGAGCTCTAAATTTTAAGTTTGAAAATTTATACACAAATATTGGTGATAGCAATCACAAATCTAATCGTATGGATAGAATCTAAAATTCATAATGTACAACTTTTATTCATTCATCAAGTTGAAAATATCCCTTTTAATTGCATTTTATAATGCATTTTTTAAAAACTACCAAATCTGAAAAGGGTGAGAACGTTTAGGGGTTAAATGCAATTAAAATGGCGAATTTCCAAAAACATTCTTGCGAGCTTGGTTGACTAATTAAAACAGAGCTTGTGGTGTGGCTAGAATATGCATTCACCGTGGTTTACAACCGGATTAAATGACATTAGAAAGAATATTCCAAAATTATACAATATTTTTAAAAAATATTACAAAATATTCTATTTTTACCATATTAAAATGTTTTGGTTTTTTCCTATTTATTATATTACGTCATTACTACAAATGCTTTACAACATTAAAAACCTTTTTGGTTGAGAACTATGACACCCACTTTGAAAAGACCCATTTATTGTATTTTTAAGGATTTGCAATATTTTTCCGTTTTTTATAGATATTTTAATAGTTGCAGAATAGTTGCAGAACTTCAACTTGAGTTTTTAGAAGATGTGTATTATAAATCTCCAACTATGAACTTCACACTTCAAAATCCAATTCTTCACGAATTTTTTGTTATTTGCATTTTCGACACTCTAGTATGTGGTCAGTTGGGCACTAGAATTTGGTAGACTTAAACATTTGCCGTACATTAAAACACGCAATATGCTAAACAGTTATGTACTTGGCCAAATGCGCTCATTTTATGAGCAAATTTAGTTTAAAAAATTTGTCTAAGATTTTTTTTTAAATGGTAAGTTCTGTCTTTCTACAGTCACTTACATTGTAAACAAACAATACTTTTTTAATTTTTTTATCCTCATCTTTCTTTTTTCTTTTATCTTGTTTCTCTCTTGTCTTCTTCTTTTTCTTCTATTTTTTTTATAATTTTCTATTCATTTTTTCTCCTTGTGGCAGCTGCAGACTCCATACCTACACCAAAGGAGAAGAAATTAAAAAAATAAAATAAAAATAATATATACATATATATATATATATGTATATATATATATATATATATATATTGTTCTTCTTCTTTCAGAGTTCAACTTGCTATCGTGGCGCTATTTTTTAATTTTAGATTCCATCTGTATAGTTTGAGTCACTAATATTATCACCAATATTTAATTATCAAATTTGAAAGTTAAAATTCAAAATTCCTTTTGAATTTGATTGCAAACAAAAATTTAATATGTTTTGAGTAAAATCTGTTGGAATGTATATGAAATGAGATATCTTTAACGTGGTGATTCTTTGAAATTTTTGTGTTCCTTAAATCTATAACCTCATTTTTGCAAGGCCACTTTTGAACTACAATCAATGCAATTTTGGCTTGTTCAACAACCTGACATATTTCTACATGTGTAATTTTAGAAAAATATGTATTCTAGTATCATCAAATCCAACCAATGGATAGAACAACAACTTGTAGGCAACAATCTTTATTTCACTAGATTTATATAAAAATGTATAATTTTTTGGAACTTTCTTCTAAGCGAGCAGAAGATTAATTTTAGATGATCTACGCATGTATCCAATTATAGGTTCGAAATCTATTAATGATGATTTGAAAATTAATTTTTAAGTTTGAACTTCATAAACTCTTTGAAAATTCACCAAAATTCAACATTTTAATTTTAGAAAGTAAAACTTGGTATGATTGATCAAAATGTTGACTCGTTGAGGTGTTGATAAAGAAAAATAATTTTGCATCACTGTATATGCAATTTGGCTCAACAATCATTTCTTATGGGCACTATATACAGTGTTGTTTATGAGGTTGTAGGATCAATGCACTTTACTCTATAATTGCACTACTTTTGAACGAATGTACAAATCATCCTTTAGCAAGTTGTAGCGTCAATGTCTTTAAGATTTGACTTGAAGATAGAAGCAAGCTAGCTACGGTCCTACAAAAATGTAGTCGGAGTGCATCAAAATTGTAGTAAAAGTAACCTTTCAAAATCCGCTCTGCAATCTATTTCAGTTCTTTACATTTTCTTATAATATTCATAATGTTCTAAATCACATAATCCACCTTATCAAGTCCTAATTTTTATGTTTACGTGAACAATTATAAGATAAATTAGGAAAAGGGACATTTGCAAATTTGCACCACCTACTATGACATGTGTACATTCCAAAAAAATTAGAAGCCGTCATTTAAGTATAGTTCTAGTACCTTTTATAGGGTAGTGTAAAATTTTAATTTTAATTTTATGAATTGTCATAATATTTTTAAATACTTTTAAAATTTTAAAATGAACATTCTTTGTTTTGGATTAAAATATGAAATTTTTAGGGGATTTTATTTTTTTTGGTTTCTCCCCTTAGCATTATTTGCAAAAGTAAAGGTCGGCGTGCAATTGAAATTTGACAATTGTTTTTCGAGTTCATTAGGGTTTCGCAATGTGTGAAATTCCGAAAACTTAATGTGATGATCTTGAGAAGCGAGTTCCTCTACGGATTAATATACGGTGGTCGCATCATCCCAACCAAGATTGAAACGAGGCTGATTCTTGTCAACTGGCGGAGGAGGCTCTAATGCCCGAACCTCATAAATCAAAATCTTTTTCCTTACAGAAACTGCTAACTTGCTAAGACCTACTACACCCTGAGCTCCTGAAAATTTGCTCAACGACAATTCAGACTGAGATCCCGATCGAATCCGGGAAAATTTCCCCTGAAATCCTCCTTTTTCTTCCGAATTCGATGTCGCTGGGTCGGTTAGGTCATCATCCGAGCCTCGCATCGCAGAAGGAGCAGAAACCTCCCGGGCAAGAGCTGAAGTGCCCTTCGTGCCAGATAATCTCTCCATTGCACCGAGACTCCGCATGTCCAAGAGACAAACCTGCCCATCAAAGAGAATCGCAATTCGTTTAGCCTCAGGCAACGCACATAACGCCTGAATCGGCGTTTTCCCCATAATTCTCCGCTTCCTAAGTATGAGTTCCGGTCCTGATGATTTCCGCACAGGACAATCTCGGCCCCTCGGCGATCCATTTCCGGAATCCTCACGCACACTCCAGCCCACGGGCTTCAATTGCGCACCATCAAACCCTAACGACGACGACGGAGAGTAAATAAATAAATCTATATTTATATGTATATTTAGGAAGTCGTGAGCCATGCCAACGACAATGACCACGCCGACGCCTACGCCTTCCGATTTCCTCTGTAATTTTCTTGGGTAAAAACCCTCTCCGAGTACCTCGTCGACGGGATTAAAGTAAAGTTAAAAACAAAGTTACTCGTTTTTTGGATGATGGTTTGAAGTGTGTAAATTTGAAAATTGCTTGAAGACCACTTTGTGAAAAAAACTCCAAAAAAATCAAAACTAACAAGTAAGAAACGAAAGGTGTTCATATAAAAATGAAATAAAATAAAATTTACACAAAAAATGAATGAAGTCGATATTTGCTTTTGTTTTTAAAATATGTCAATTGATTTTTAAATATTGTTTGAAATAACTTTTGCAATAACCTTTTGAATAGCCATCTATATAACCTTTCAAACAACCTTTCAAGTTTCCAACTCCAACTTCAATCTCTTCTTTCTTTTCACGACTATATAGGACCAATAATACCAAAGGACATGACGACGACGGTCACCACCACCACCACCACCACACTGACGATTTTCCTTCATATTTTTCTAGGGTAAAAAACCCTCTCCGAGTTCCTCGTCGACGGAATTAAAATACTTCACAATGAAGTGTCTATTGCGGCACTCGCCAGAGAAGTGTGAAGGGTGACTAAGTTACACTCTTGAATTTCTCACATTTAGGAAGTAAATAAATAAATGTATATTTAAATGTATATTTAGGAAGTTGCAAGCGAGATCTTCATGAGATGATATTTGCGGATATCATCAAGGATTGGCTATGATGTTTGGAGGTTGCAGCAGGTCATTAGTGCTGCTTTGGAAGTCTCATTTGGGTTGATTGTCGAAAAAATGGGGTTGCTAAACATACAAAGAAAGAAAAGAAAAGAAAGAAAATAAAATACAAATTCTATAATATTCATTTAACAAGTATAATTCGTCGACGGTTGTGCGCAGCAACGCATAGCCCTAGTTAATTTATAAAGGAATATTCATTGTTCAAGGGACAGGTTGTAGCAGTGTACTTGATGGATAAATAGTGTACTTGGTGGATGAATAGTGTACTTGATGGAGGAAAAGTTGCATGGATGATGGATGGAGTCCGAGGGCGTCCATCACAAATGGGTTATGTTCAATTGTTCAAAAGCAGTGCAATTAAAGTGGAGGCACCTAAAACCAATCAGTTAAGACATTCACTATACATGGGATAGATGAATCGATATTTTGAGTATTTTCCTCTTTTAGCAATAAGAAATCAAGAAGTTTTTATATTCGATTTAGTTTTTTGATAATTATTGAAATAAGTACAAATTTTCAAAGTGAAGTCATAGGTTTACCTAAAACCGATCACATGCTCTAATGTACAGTACCCGGAAGAAATGTTACATAATCCCTCTTTTGCGTTTCAAAGAACTCTTCATAATATCAGATATAATTGGTTTTTTTCATCTTGCATATTTAATATTCAATTTATACATGATTCCAAGCAAGCATACCAAATTTGGGTTTAAAAAAAAGCAAAATCCCATTTTTGGTGGATTTTAAAAGTTCAATTTCTTGATTTTACGTGATAATTTATTGAAAATAATTGGTGATGAATTTTTATAATTTTATTGCCTAGGTGTGTTGGAAATATCCATACGCACCTTTCATGTCAAGGAACACCCCATTCATTAACAAAAACATCCTTTATGGAGAGTTCATTGTGAAGAATTGCATGCCCAAGTTTTGTAAAATAGATATCTTTTTATTATAACTAAATTTTGGTACTTGATCTTCACATTGTAACTAACTTGGTATAGTTAAGCATGATAGTACAATTACTTTGCCAAAATTTAGTTATAATAAAAAGATATTTAATTTACAAAATTAGAGCATGTGATTCATCACAATGAACTCTTCATATAGGATGTTTTTGTTAATGAATGGGGTGTTCCTTGATATGAAAGGTGTATATGGATATTTCCAACACACCTATGCAATAAAATTATAAAAATTCATCACCAATTTTTTTCAATAAATTATCACGTAAAATCAAGAAATTGGACTTTTAAAATCCACCAAAAATGGGATTTTGCTTTTTTTAAACCCAAATTTGGTATGCTTGCTTGGAATCATGTATAAATTGAATATTAAATATGCAAGATGAAAAAAACCAATTATATTTGATATTATGAAGAGTTCTTTGAAACGCAAAAGAGGGATTATGTAACATTTCTTCCGGGTACTGTACAAATGAGGTACATCTTCCCTTTGAAAATCTAGAAATTAGGCAAGAATCTAAGGTGGTTGGTTTAGGGTACCTGGTCGGTTTTAGGTGCCTCGACCTTACAGAGGGTTGAGTGCATTTGTCCAAAGAGCAGTGCAATTACAGAGGGTCGAGTGCATTTGTCCAAAGAGCAGTGCAATTACAGAGGGTTGAGTGCATGTTTGCCGAGCACCTTGGCCTGCATTGCTCTTATGCGAATATGCGAAGCGGCATGTCCCCGGCGGAGAAGAGCATATTCCGAGGTTTTTTTGCAGCGGCAGCGCAATGGTTCCAAATTCTGCAGAATCATTGAAGTCCCCGTCGGTTTAGCCATGGAAAACTCCAACAAGCTTCGTTACCGGAAAAGCTATGGCCGATCGGAACATACAGTCGCCGGCATCTTGCAACAGTATATCTTCGATTGGAACTCCGTCGTCATAGCAACAATAATAATAGCTAGGCGATCGTCAGCAGACTCGTTCTTCGCCGCCGCAACTCACGTCCATGCCCTTCCACTCACTGTAGCATGACTGGAATGTGTCCTTCAATATCCTCGGGCATCATTCCCCGGACAGCTGCGTGAGTGTCAGCCAACGTACTTGCCATCACGGCAGTTATGCACTCTGCGATGAGTCCGGGCGCAGGGGAAGCGCTCTTATTGCCATCTGCTTCGGCGCAGTGGCCGATGTGACTTTCGAGGTTTTTGTTTGAGGTAATTTCTTTGGATTTTTTAAAGTTAATTGTTCTGATCGGATGCATGTTGTACTGAGTTAGTTATAAGGCCTGTTCGAGAAAGAAGTGCGTAATGGCGTTGCTTCGAGTGAGCGTGTGATCACTTTGCGCCGAGGTTTTTGTTTCTGAGGTAATTTCTTTGGATTTTTTAAGTTAATTGTTCTGATCGGATGCATGTTGTGCTGAGTTAGTTATAAGGCCTGTTCTATAAAGAAGTGCGTAATGACGTTGCTTCGAGTGAGCGTGTGATCGGTTTTTGTTTCTGAGATAATTTTTATGGATTTTTTAAAGTTGATTGTTACGATCGGCGGTGTGTTGTATTGAGTTGTTAAAAAGCCCGGCGTTCGGTTTAGAAATGCGTAGTGGTTGCTTGGAGTGACCGTATGAACTGGCAGGTTCCGTGTTGGGATAGTAGCTTTCGGTCGGGCTTTGGTTTGCATGTGGTTTCCGCATGAGCAATAGGTGAAGTATCATGGCTCTGTTTTTTTGGATTTTTAGAAGTTAATTGTTATGATCGGAGGTGTGTTGTATTGAGTTGTTATAAAGCCTGTTCGATTTAGATATGCGCAGTGGTTGCTTGGAGTGATCTTGTGAGCTGGCAGGTTCCGTGTTGGATCGGTTTGTTTTGGTCGGGCTTTGGTTTGCATATGATTTCCGCATGAGCAGTAGGTGAAGTATCATGGCTCTTTTTTTTTCAGGTTGTGAAGCTTTGAAAAATTTCTGACAGAGCGCTATGATGCAAGTTTCGGTTTCTCGTTTTAGCCATAGCGAGGTTGTGAATTTTGAGGAGTTTGATTTGATTTGATATGTAGGAGAGTACTGACATCGTTATCGGGGGATTTATGTGCGTCCGTTTTGATAGCATGGCGAGCCTTGAGACAACTTAATTTTGCTTTGCAAGTTCCGCGTGAAGTGTCGGGATGGCGGATCATGTTGTTACTTTACAGAGCCCGGTTGAAGGTTTTTGTATATGACTTTGGTCCCTGTTGTTCAAGAAAAAGCTCGTCGTGGTGGCGGGAGTGAAGGTAGATGGACCAGGGTGGAAAGAATATATATTAGGGCCTATCAGGTTCTGGTTTCCGCAGCAGTGAAATATGATATGAGAGCAATTTTCTTGGAAAGATAGTGGCGGAATGCTTTGAAATTGGTTTTCGAGATGTGCGAGAGCACAGTGCATCGTGGGCGTGGTAATGGATCGTCCTGTAATGGGAGGGGCGTTCGTGCACCTGTGAGGAAAACTTTGGGTGCGCATCAAGAGTCCAGAGCCCATGAGTGGAACAAGCGAGAGAATTGGTATTTGTCTCGCAACAAGGACAAGAATTCGGCAGGATCCTCAGATTTGGCAGCGGGAAAGCAGAGAGGAATACTTAATATCAGGAGACAGAGTCCAAATGAAGTGTCACAAGAAGAGGCACGACTGGATCCGGGAGTTGCAGACAGTGTGGTTGCCTTTCTTTCTACTTTACAGCAGGTTCCTAAGGGCTTGGGAACAAGGGGTATTCGACGCATTTTGGCAAAATCTGATTTTCAGGGGCGTGCATGTGCTGTGCTTTCTTCCTTGCATGATGAATGCAAAACGGTACTGCAGCGGAATGACAGCGCCAGAGGCACTATGAAAGGCGAAGCAGGTTCGTTGTTCTCATGCAGTATTTCTAGAGGACCCGCTTTGAGCCATTCCTTAGAGTGGCCAGGTCGCTACAAGCAATTACAGAATCAAGTTTTTGCTGGAGTCGCTTCCAATAATCCACATTTAGCAGTCAATCGTGTCAATTTTGCTCTTCAACAAGTTGACGCGTTTGGAAAACCGAGGCTATGGGATCGACGAAGAGGTATGCAGCAGCAGCAGCCGAATAGTTGGTGGCGGAGGGCGTTTCTTGGCACTCTAGCTGGTGCAGCTAGTATAAGAATATTATCCTTGAAATATCCTTGGCTTCTTCTTTCTGAGCTATTTTCTTTGCCATGTTTCCGACACAATGGTCATCAAAACCCTAAGGAGGTAGTGGAGAGGAGAAATTGGTGGCACCTGCCTATAAAGGTTGCCACTGCAATCTCTTGTCGCTTCTGCAGCTCCCTTTCCAACTTTGTTATGGCTGCAAACCTTCTGCTCCTAATATTTGAGCTTCGCAGCATGATAGATTTGGAGCGTTCAGCTGATTCAGGCCTTAAAGCGCTTAAGGGTCCCACTCAAGTAGGCCGTAGATGTTGCAGCTGCTTAGCGTGCAATCAGGACGTTACTAGCGTTGAGCATTTTAACCTTCCAAGACCTTCCAAAATTTGCTGCGTCAAATCATGCGGAGAGTTGGATCAATCCTTGATCGGTTCAACAACCCTTGAACTTGAAGAAGGACATCAGTCGTATGTTCAACTACCTTTGAACTTGAGTGAGGATACTACTCGTATGCTTGTCCTTCCGCAGAGAGGATGCGAAGTGAAGGATAGCGTGAAAAGCAAAGAAGATATTGTGCACTTGGCAGAACTCATTCATGCGGCTCTGTCCATGCCAAAACATTCTCTCGATGAGTTGTTACATTCTGTGCCCCCAGGTTTGACCCCTCAATCAGACGTAAAGGATTCTTGTGGCCGAGTAGACCCCCAGGTCCTCATTTCTTTTCTGTCAAACGATTTTCCAGAAGGAATAACACATGTCTTTCCTCAACACACCCCAAATATCGAGGACAGAAGATGCATAGCGGCTGTGACAACGGATCTGCATAACCAGAGTTCACAACTAGCGTCCAAACAATACGTTGAAGGACATCCCCAAGCCTCGGAAAACTCAGCTCTTCTGAAATCCATTTTGATGGAGAAGTGCAAGAGTGGTCTGATCAAGAGCTGGGAGTCATCGGTCTATGCATCGGATATGGAGTCGGAATATTTCTTTGAAGCCTGCTCCATGAGTTTGCCCGACCTAGAACATTCGGAATGTGAGCAGACGCAGGAGTTGGATTCGAGCTCAGAGAATCTCGAAGGCTGGAGAAGTACGTATTCAGATGCATCGAGTGTTCATGGGGATGATCTCTCTTTGAAGCCGGAAACGATGGCAGGCCAATGCAGTCAGAACAGCTTCGATTTTGATTGTTTAGGCAACCAAGCCGAGATGATTCAAGGCAGAGGAGAGTCTATGACCCTCAATAGAGCAGATACTGACCTAAATGCACAGCCTCTTTTGCCGGAAAGTACTGCGGAATGTGAAGAAATGATTACTCCTTCTGTCTCTACGTGTGCTCCTCTTCATTTCGCTGATCACCCTGCCTGCATTTCTCTTCGTGAGGTATGATGCCTGCTGATCACCCTCTCTGAAACTTCTAATTAACTCCAAAATGAAGGTCTTGCAGAATATGAGGCCTATCGCTGAGTTCTTACAAGAGGCCTATAGAGCATCTTAAGTGCTATGCATGAGGTGTTTATTCATGTGGTCAGCTGCATCATTTTTCCTAAAGGATATTTTTATGTGTGGCTCAGCGGCGACATGAATATGGAGATCAAAACTACCTGACCCCAGATGAATTGAATACTTCACGGTGGCGAGAGCTGGTTTTTTGGCATGGTCATTGTCGACAAGGGAACCCCACGCTATGTATACTTCTGGGAAGGGCTGTTCAACAATTGCCTGCTGGGGAGCTCCAAACGATTAGCTCAGTCATCAGTAAGAGCTCTACTCTTTCTCTCATCTTCGCTTTGAAGAAATTGATTTGATGCTGATTTAATTTGGTTCAGTGGAAAGTGGGGACTTTACAACAGAAATATTCTGCATTCAGAGTTTACAAGAGCCTGTGTCTTTAAATAGAGGTTTATTTTAAAGGTTGAACTTTACATCGATTGCCATTCCAGAAGCAAGAACAGTTTTAAAGATTCTAAGGAAAAGAGAATGCTTTGTGTGCAGTCTCCCAGATGGAGTATGCTGAATTGAACCTCTTTAAAGGGTCAGCTAAGCAAATGAACATCATCATGGATTTGTGGGGAATTGGATTGATGCGAATGCCGCCGTTAGAGATCCTGTCACGTGTTGGAATGATCATGAATCGAGACTATGCAGGTACGTATAACTAGCTTTTTACACCAGTTTACCTTCTGGACATTTGGCATGGTTAGCTTTCCTTGTATTGCAATCGAATGATTATGGTTGGATAAATAGCAATTTTATTATACCTTGTAAAATGAGTTTGGTATAAAGCTCCATCTGGGACTTCCTTGCAGGCCGAGGGGGCTCGATTATTTTGGTCAATGCTCCAGTGATGCTCTCTTTGGTGATTGGTGCCATTAAGAGAGTTATCTTGCGTCCTGCTTATAACAAAGGAGCCTTGATCGAGAAAGGATTCTTAGGTGAGTACTAGTTCACAGACCTATTTCAGAGTAGACCAAGTTCAAATGACTTTCATACCAATCATTTGCAGTTCATAATCCTATTGCTTTCAAGGAACTGGTACGAGGTAGTTCTATCAAGCACAATCTACCTGAAGTAATGCTGAAAATTTTGACATCCACAATGCTATTAACGGTTGTACGGAGAATGTAGGTTCGATGCTGCTGCATTTCTGTTCAGGTTAAGTTAATCTTACACGAAATTATTTGCTGAATTTTTCTTCCCTGGTCCTCACAGAAAAAAAGGATCGAATTTTATTCTTCAATCGGAATTACAAAAACGCACTAGAGGTATGTCCCATTTTTTCCTTGACAACAGGAACATTAGGCAATTTTCTCAATCTATCTCATTGATGTGTCTTAAGAACAAGCTCAAGGCTCTTACATATAACCTACGGATTGCAGAAACATTTTGATTTGGCATTGTTGCCTTCGATATTCGGAGGAAAGTGCAACAACAAATTTTGTCCACAAGATTGTGACCTTGGAGGTAATTTTTTAGAGAGGCGGTAACACCAGCTATTTACCGACAACAAAAGAGGTAGAAGGTGTTAGAGATGAGTTGAAATACATAGGTTGTCATTGGTGCCTGTAAAGTTGCAGGTGCATAATATGCACTTTTCAGTACCAGGTACTTAGTCAAAGATACATTTAGATCTATTTGTATACAAACCCTGCATTCCATAGAGCATTTTGCCCATGAAGTGTTCATACTGAGTTTCGTGTTGTTACTGCGGAAGAACTATCTTGAAGGCTGTAGCTCCTGTCAGATGCAGATCATGTTGAGGACTACTGTCGTGACACTCATGTTCAGGGGATATTTTTGTTCATTAGATGCTTTTTTGCCAGAGTTCTCTTTGACAGGTACTCAAAACATGTAATTTTTTTGTCAATTGACAACAGGTTTTTTTCAAAATTGTAAAAATGTGTAATAGATAATTGACGAGCCGCAGTAGCGGCGAGTAGGTTATTGTACATAACCGGTTGTTTGCTTTTCAATCACAACCCTTGATCTTCATGATCCAAGGGCGTAGGATGCAAGTTGAATGGAGAGAAGGTTAATATGAGTTGCAACTTGTGATGGCGATGGTGGCGGGTTGCCAATGGGATAGAGCCACACTGGTGTTGAAAATGTCAACAACCGGTTATGGTTTTCAATAACGTTAAACGGTTGCTCCTATCGATTCCTGAGTGTCATCTGCTGATCTTTTCTACCAGATTAATTGCATGTATATCTCGCCAAATTTCAATATTCTCTGTTTACAAGTCTATCATCCTCTGTAAGTAGATCATCGGAACTACTTTCACTATTTGATCTGTTCATTTGAAGTGTAACTAAACCCTTGCTTGGGCGCTGAGTAATTTTTCAGCACTAATTATTTGATTTGCAAGGTCAATTTTTTAGGATTGTAGCACACGGGCGAATCGTAGTATCCTCGTCCAGTCTTCTAACTGTGCATCGAAAGTGGAAATTCTGGAATTTTGTATCAATAAAAAGCTGCAGGTGAAGTAGGGCGTGGACTGAACACGACGTCGAAGATGAACTCTAAAACCAACCAAGCCCAATGTCCACAAGGTAAGCCTCGTCTACATTCGCTCTGTATGGGAACAGTCAACGCAAGGGTGCATCTGTTCTTGACAGTCCATATCGATTTGAGGTTTCACGCAGCCCTATGTCATCATCTGAATCAGTTGGAAGTGAGTATTCTGCTGCGTTCCACCTATGTTGCAGGGTTTTAGGAAGTATGAATATCATCTCACGTGTGGATCCAACGAAGTTAGTTACACATGTGTACACTTCTTTCACTTACAGCATGGGAACTTGTTCGCTTCTCGACTGATTAGCATATTGTTCGTGATTATGAACGTGTCAAACAACGTGATTCTTCACATCCCTACCTTGGTGTCGTTTGAGTTTGAACGTCTGGACTCTATCCGATCACATACACCGGAAGATGAGATTACCCATGTCACGTATCAAGATTAATTTTTCTTATGGGAAATTGCTCGCATGAAGGAAGGGGAGGCAAATTTTGGTCCGAATCGATCAAACTTTTACTGGCGGGGAAGCAAGGAATTTGGAAAAGCTGCTCTGCAGCTTGCTGTCTTCCAGAGGACTCAGAAGAGAGAACTCGGCAATATCACAGCCATTGGAGGATATTGCAAGATTATTCAAAATAGCTCTGCTTGTTGACATAGCCATAGGGTTTATAGTGCACGGAGTGCAACTATGCATCTACACTGCGACAACCCTGAGTGCTCTCACCCGTGTCGGCTACATCACGTACGTGTCTCGTTGAACTCCTTCAGTTTCTTGGTGGTTTATCAGTGATCAGGCACATGGTTTCGTGTTACGGAAAGAGGCGCTGTAGTTCCTAATAGCCGGACTGAAAATTTGAAATTCTTGCAGCGTACATGGCGAGGAAATCCAAAACTCGAGACTCAAGCAGATTTTCGAGTTGTCCATGAGGCTGGGGGACTCCATTGTCAGCGCGGTACTTGCACTGCTCGTGAATTTATGAAAACCACTGCCATGCCCAGTTTTTGCAAATTATCGGTAATGTGAGGGATCTAGTGCTCTGTTTAGACTTGCTGCATCCATGTTGTACTGCTGGAATTGCATCCTACATCTAAAATGAATAACTGGTGCTGCAGACGATAGACTTCATGAATATCTTCCAGAGGCCAGAAAGACCACCCCCTCTTGTTAATACCGCAGGCACTTAAGGTAATGTCTTCAATTGCCATGATTTTGCCCCTATAAATCTAACGATTTGGAAAAGTACGGACGTAGTACTGTGTTTTTATTGAACACATTCCTCTACAATGACCGTTGGCCAGTCCTGAAGTGTTCAAATGATTTGAATTATTATTATATAGACATCGATGCACGGAGGGCTGGAAAACTGGTCACTCGGCCTTACGCGATAAGTGAGAGAGTTCACGATATCTTGAGAACAGAAAGATTGGGTAGAGACAGAGAATGCAAAGAATATAAGAGATCATGAATACTTCATAATTTGTTGTAAAAGTGGAACAATTTCATGAATAACGGAATGTTAGTCAAGAAGTTTACGGTGCAGTCCAGATTAGTGTTGGGTCCAGACTCAGAGACTACAATTTAAGCTCCACTCCTATGTGATCTTCTCCTGCTCGAAATCTCCACACCTAAAACACTAGAAATAATTTCTCTTTGGTCTGCCAGCTTCTGATGTAGTCTTGGATTATCTCACCATGGCAATGTGTTGCAAGGACCTGTGGCGAGCTTCGCAATTGCAAGGGATCATTAATCACATGCACTGAAATCCTCTCTGTACAGGGTGTAGGGTTTAAGCCGAAGCTGTTCTCGTATGTATGTTGAATTCAACTTACTAAGTGGAGACTAGGATCCATGCAGCAGTGCTGGGCACACCTTGGTTCACAACAAACATCATGTAGTACCCGGGGGGTGCTATTTGGGGATTGGGAGGGGCTGTGGCAGTCACCTGGTACACGCTCGCTTGCGCTACTTGCACCGTGCCAGCGACATTCAAGCTCACCAGACGCTGTCCTTGCGAGAAGGAATGCGTAGCGAATGGGGCAGTCATTAGGTTTATAGCCACCGTTGTGATCATGGCGGAAGGCGTGCTCACAGTGATAGTGAACGGGGTACCGTATGTGATCTGAAGAGGGAAGACACTGATGGTTGGTTGCAAGCTTGCAGAAGTAGCACTGAGGTAAGGAGGCGAGAAAGCTTCAATCCGTAACTCGGTTGGGAAGTCTCCAGTGAATGTGTAGAACTGGTGAGGGTTACTCCCTGCTAACAGAATCCGGCCATCCTGCAACATTTGCAACATAGGAAGGTTTATTAGTAGAAGAGCATGTAAGAGACATGTGTCAGGGAAATGAGCATTGTGTCAGACTTACTGGCATTAGATTCGCTGTGCTGTGGTACATGCGTGGAATTGTTGTAGGTGCCAAAGTGGTGAAGCGGGCATCGGCTGCAGCATATGAGTTGTATCGAACGGGGCTAAGAACAGGGTTTATGGCATTTCCCCAGCCTTGCGAGCCTGCAGGCAACAGAGATGGAATTAGGAACTCGAACCCTAACCCTAATTTCACTTCGATTACTCAACTAGGTTCTGGGTTATGGACTAGCCTGTCGAAGCGCCATTGATGATGAGCACATCCAAGGTCGGAAGAAGGAGCATATCGCCCATACATCTCGCAACAGGCATGGTTTCCTCGACCCAGACGGGGTTAGCATCGGTGACTGTAATCCTCTCGCAAGTGATGGAGCAGGTCAGTTCCAACCAAGGCTGCAGGTACGCGTCATACTGAGCACCCCCACAGATCAAAACCTCGACGACCGCAAACTGGTTCGCCGCCTGCAAGGGCAGCATCACCGAGGATCCAGCAGAGGGATAGTTCCGCGGCTCGCCAGGGATTCTGGGGAATGTCTTCACCACCGTGTTGGTGACATAGTTATACACAATGGAGTCGTGGTTGGCGAAGATGTACAGGGTCCCATCTGGCAGAAGATGCACGAAAGGATAGAGGTTGTCGTTCTGCGCATCGTTTGTGGCATTCAGGAATGGGAAGTAGATCGGTTGCCCGTTGCCAGCGCCCGTTGGCGGCATGTACTCCAAATTGTACGCCGATCTTCCTCCGATGATGATCTGCACCCCTTCTGGTAGGAGCTGGTTGGTCGCGTACCATCGCCCCGACTCTAGCTCCAATGTCGTGGATTCCACCCAATCGCAGAGCTCAGTGGATGGACATGGAGCGAACGTCCTATTCTTCACAACACTCTGTGCATTAGTAAGCGTTCTCAACGACTGAATTCCAATGTCAGATAGGTGGTTGTGTAGTAAGTTAATTATGGACTCGTTACATGATATAGTCGGGTTCCCAGGCTTTCCTTCCGACGTTATCAGCTTGGTGTTGCACGGCAAAACTCGCTATAATTCCAGACATGAGGGGAAAACGGATGTGGGGATACAGGATTGGGGCTTTACGAAAACCATGAGATATTGATTGCATCGAGGAGAAGGAAGAGAAGGGGTGGTGTTCGCTATTGATTGATTACCTGACCACCCTGACACCCTCAAAATCGCCACCCGTCTGCATAAGTGTGCCGTCAGGCATGAATTGTCCGGAGGAGCACCAGGTGTCCGTCAGGATCGTCAGCGGGCGAACGGTGTTCGTGTTGGGGTCGAACAACACCGAGTGTGCAGTGCAATCGTGGGGCAGAACCAGGTCATTACTGTTCCTGCAAGTGCCATCTGTCCAGCAACAGGGAACCGAACTCAGGAGATAGCAAATTGCATGTTGTATCCAACTCTCGTAGTGTATACTCCCTCCGTCCCAAAGTTATTGTCCAACTTGTTTGCTTGGTATTTCTTTGAGCCAATTTCATTGATCACATTGTAAGAAACATGATTAAAAAAGGTTCCAAATTATGTCACTAGAATGATTGAAGAACATTGCATGTGCTCATTGCAACCAAAATAAAATTAGCCACAAGGAAGTATTTTTTTGACCTACTTAAAAAAGCACTTTCAAACACGACTTTCAAACATGACAATAACTTTGGGACGGAGGGAGTAGCTACTGAATATCTTAATCCTCGTTTTCTGTACAGAAAGTATTCAAAAACAAGCTTTGCATTATGTCAAATTTGTGCCAGCTAACAATGTTCTCCACAATGGTATCTGAGAAATCTGACGAATTGGTTTTCTTCCAGATGGCCGAGAAAGTACGTTAGATCAATCGAAAGCAGACACTTACTTGGCAACGCAATTTGACTAGCGCCAATGTTGGTCCTGTCGAGAAGAACCACAGTTCCAAAACGGGTGACCCCTGCGTGCATGGCGGCAATGCCTGCATTCTCTACAAGTAGTTGCCATGTACCTAAATCCTGTCCAAGAGAGACTCCAGATTCGCCTGCCAGCAACAGTCCCAGCAAGACTTGCATCCACATCAACCTATGCTTCAACATTCTGGGTGAGTTAGACTGCTCCATGGATTCAGCTCTGCTAAATTTCGGCCACCTTAAGTGATACGCCATGTTTTAAGTTCAAAGAAGAGTCTGTCGGTGGGAATATAATTCCGTCCTCAATCGCTAAAGTAGCTACTATTCAAACCGAATCATGGCTGGAAACCCAGTACTGTTCAATACTAACCTATTCGATCATCAAGCTATGGGGAGTGAGCAATTTGACAGTCCGCTTTCAACAAGAGGAAATACGAAGCTTGCAGCTTAAAGTCGAATTGTGGACATGGCCCATGATTCATCGTCAGAAAAGAATCAAGTAGGGCATAGGAGTACGTGCTTGTAAGGAAAGCTCAACACTTGGAGAACCTTGAAGCTCTAGATGGAAAGATTAAGTAGCATGCTGATGAACAAACGTCCCAAAGAAGGAGCCCTCCTGCAGCTGCTTCTAAGTGAGAGCCCATACGTGAGACCTGCCAACGATCATATGCAAAGCTGCCACTTCGGAGTGAATATTATATCATGTGCCAGAAAGTACTTGTTATTCCACAAGCAGCCTGTTAGTAGATGCAAGAAACCTGATCCAACGTAGCAAAAGGCAACTGAAGGCAAGGACAAGTAATCCGTAGTCTCGTTAGCACCCGGCCAGGAAGGAGAAAAAAAGTGCCTGTTGGCAAAGTTGCAGAAATGGAGGAGGACCCTGAGAAGGGGCCCTAGTCTTTGGGGTCACAATCCCTTGTTGTTCATTTTAACGTCCTCATACTTTTTATACCTCGAACTAGCTATCGTCTCCTTGTATGATTACCTCAAACTGAAGAATGGGACTTGAACTAGTGATTCGTGAAGGGCATTAGAAAACCAGCTGTCTACGAGTGTCAAAGTTACCGTTCCTTCAGATCACCTACTTCACCTCGATGTTGGGCATGGAATGGAGCTTACAAGCCGCAGCATCAAGGGCGACCTGGTCAAACGGTTTAATGAGCCAGCTAATTTTGGCATGCATCACTGTAGAGCCCCATTTTACAGTAGCAAGCCTATTACTTGCAAACTGGAATCCAGCATGTGAGTGGTGCATGCCAGCTTGAATTTCGTCAAAGTAATGCTCTGCATGCTCCGAGTCAGCTGAAGCTCTTGTTAATTCTCTTTGTTGTTTTGTTGCAGATTTTCACTCACCTTTCCCCTCCTTTCAATGAAAGGAATGGTAAAAGAATTGAGCACAACTTTTTATGCTGATGTCACAAACTGAATAATGGAGGCCACCACTGACTTCAACATTGTTTACGTGGCTAGGAATGACATCATCTAGTAAGCTTATAGAATTGCAGTGTCAATTTTAAAAGCGATTGCATGTGTTTTGGAGATCACGCTTCTTCTGATTCCAAATCCGTGACTGAGCTTACCTGAAGCACCGACAAACTGATAGTTTATACAGTGATGGGCTGGAGTAGCTAAAGTCTACAAGTGGTATAGATTCAAGCTCCCTTGTTCATCACATCATTGGCTTGTAATCTAGGATTACTATAGATTCATGCTGAAAACTCGAAATCCGGGGAATTGAAAGAAAAGAACCATACAAAGCATTCGAAGATGCAAAGAAGGCCCTCACGGCCGAAACACAAAAGCGTCTCAAAAGCCAAGGACTACCCATCCACAAGGACAGAAAAGGGGAAGAACAAAGCAAACTGAAAGCCCACAAGGGGAAACCCCTTTGCAAACTAAAACCAGACTAAATGCTAATCACGTTCACGTTCACGTTCACGAGGAATGTTCCAAGGAAAGTAACTGCTACTGGGAGCAAAAGGTGAATGCTAAGAAGATTACTATAGATTCAAGCTACCCTTGTCAATACATTGTTCATCACATCATTGGTTTATGTTGATTAACCGTATAAAAATGTCACTCAATTCACATCCAACATAAGATATTTCATCCAAGACTGTTATAACAAGCTTGAAGTCCTATGTCTTGTATAACAACTTGAATTCAAAATGGATAATTTGATACTTGTATAAGTGGAAATGAACCAAAGTATGTTCAAACTATTCAAAGAGGAATATTTCTACAATATAGAGGTATCCAAAAAAAACATGCATAGTAGTGTGTTTTTATTGCTTAAATGCTAAGTTATTTTCACGCCTCAGACATTCAAGAGTTAATCCCTAATTGCCTACAACACTCTTCAAATTTGGAGAATTGAAAAGATGCATTATAAAATGCAACTAAGAGGGATATCTTGAATTTATGTATGAATAAAAGTTGTACATTATGAATTTTAGGGCTCTAAAGAAAAAATTCTTGAAAAAATAAATATTTAATGCAATTTCAACATGTTTTATAACTCAGTACTTTTCAATTCGATCAAAACTACTTTTTCAATTTTAACCGCTTTATTCTTACTATAACACACATCTAAATACTAATTGAACATGATTTTTTTCAATTTTTTTTGTTAGAATTTGTTAAATCTTATATTTTTTTATTTTATTAACAGAAGAATTTTCACAGAAAAATATAATATAATATATTTTTGGACCTTGCATTGCTTCTTCTTCGCAAAGATCACAAGTGGTTCAATTTACTATGCTTTCATCCAGTTGTCAATGTGATTGAATGGCAAGGAAAAATGGTGTCTTCATTTATGGTGCGTCATTAAGATCATGAAGAGTCCACTTATGGTAGTAGAAGTGAGTTGTTGGATTACGTTCAATTCACATACGGATGTTTATTGCATCATTTTGGTGTTTCTTCCAAAATTCCTTTGCAATCCCCCTCGCAAGATGATATACATATGATGTCATGATGAACATACCCCATGTAGGCTTCTTGCCCTCCCAACTTAGCCTCAACACTTCTCTCTTACAATGTGACATTATCTAAGAAAGAAAAAATCCCTACCTCACAGCTTGCAATATCCACTCTATTGTATTCATGGATATGTGTCTTGCTAAAGAATGTCTCTCTCTCTTTTACAGAGGTACTTCCATGATGTCCATAGTTATCCATCCGTAATTTTATGAGTCCGACATTTGAATTAGATCCCATACAAATTTTTGTCAAGATATAGTTGTTTTGCAACAGAGTTGCAAAACAATCATCTTCATTTAGAGTCCTACATGTACCTTGTATTCTACTATTGTTTATGATTTGGCTCTAGAGGCCGTATAGCAGCCTCTACAATGCACCCTATCATGTTTCTTTGTTTTTTTGTCTTTTTGTCCTTCTTTTGAGCTATATTTAGGGTTTCTTCTCAGCCTTCTTTTAGTTTGTGAATTTCTTTTGCTTCAAAACATTTGCAACCAACTTCTTTGCTTCCACTTTCACAACCCCATACAAATCTTTGGGGCCAAACTTGCACCAGTATCTACGTTATTCCACTCCACATGTAAGATGATAAAGAAATTCGTAAAGTCTCTCTATGACTTCTTCTGGATTTGATCTCCCATCTTCTAATTTTGAAGAGAAACGAAAAGTAATGGAAGCAAAAAGATTCCAGATGGTTTCAAATTGTCGGGTTGGAAATAATGCATTTCCGCAACACGAAGAGAATTTTTTGGCTTTCTTTCTTTAGCCAGTGATCGTTGGGGCTACTGTAAATTGTGTTGTACTTGCATGAGCGCGCTCTTCGGGGAATAAATTGTGTCAGAGATTGGATTCCCCGCAAGTCTTTCTTTAACATTGGTCCAAAAACTGCTGCAACATGAACTTGTCCGAAGAACGCAAAAGACGAAGAACGCATGAGAGAGTACTTAATTTTAGACACCCACGAGTTTCACATTTGATGTGTTGGTACCATACACGCAAAGCGCAGTGTTTCCAGTGGCAAACTCAATCATCCTTCTTTTCTTACCGGAAATAAAACTCATCTACCTTTTAATTTTAGAACCTAACGGTCCCTCCTTTTCTTGTCTACTAGGCCAAAATATTGAGTGACGCGATACTGCAATACAAGGGGATTTCAAGACTTTACGAATTTCTCTGATATGACAAAATAATTTAGGGAAACAGTATGTCAAATACGGTTTCAGTGTGATCATTGTGGATAATGACATGGCAGAATTCGAGGATCTCCACTATATGCAAAGATGTTGCTATACACATGAGAACATAGAATTCAAGGGTTGGAGATTCAATTCATAATTCCGTACCTTATTTGTTTGGTTGCAGATGCTCCGATCCTACACGTTAAATGAGATTTCCAAAAAGTTGCACAAAGATTCTTTTTACTAGATTCACTATCTACAAAATCTTGCAACATATCCCTACGTATCATTGCAAACCAAGTTTTCTATTGTCATCCTTGTCATCCTCGTTATTCTCGTCCATTGTTAATTTTCATTTCCCAACTTAGATTTGAATTGTCAAACTTATTTAGGGGAAGAATTTGCAATTTTAGCCCGCAAGGTCTCTTTAGGCTTCCTCTAAGTTTTTCCGTTGACATCGCGAATGACCTTTCATCTCTAATTTATTCATCTCTAACAACAGTACCTAAACCCAACTTGAAATTCTAAAAATCTATGCTCTAACTTACAAAGTAAAAGCCTCACATGTTCTACAAAGATTTGTTCACTCATCATTTTCCTATCTTTTTGCGTAAGAGGCTTCATAATCTATAAAGAAATGTCAATTTTCTTTATATGAATTGTTTCAAATTTCTAATATTAAAATTTCATTTGGATCCAAATGTGTAATATTGATTGATTGTTGCGAGCCAAATCAAGTGTGCAGTATGTAAAGACATTTAAAAATAATTTAAATTATTCTAAAAATAATATAAAATATATTGACACATTTCAAAAACTCTATTTTAAATATATTTGAATCTTTTCCATAATTATTATAAAGTATCAATGATGCTCTAATGGCCCAATACTAAGACATTTTACAACATTACACCTATTATCTTACCAACATGGACAACCCAACCGTAAAAACACACATACAATATATATTAAATTATACATATGTTGTCCATGAGGAAGGGTAGCACTACCTAGATTCATATAAGGTCGAGACACCTAAAACCGATCAAATAAGACATGTACTACACTTGGGATAGATGAATTGATATTTTGATTATTTTCCTCTTTTAGCACTACAAAAATTAGGAAGTTTTCATATTTAATTTTAAAAAATTGATAATTATTTGAATAAGTACAAATTTTTAAAGTGCAAAGTTGTAGGTGTACCTAAAACCGATCATATGCTCTAATGTACAAATGAGGTACATCTTCCCTTTCAAAATCTAGAAATTAGGCCTGATCAGTTTTGGGTACCTGGTCGGGAATGGGTGTCTCAACCTTAGCATATTTAGTAGAACTATTCTAAGAGACCCTTTATTCACAATTATAATGTTAGGGTCAATTATTCATACACTAAAAGAGATCTGAAGCCTACGCATGGTCCAAATTCCCAAATCTTTCAAAATAAACAATTCAATATAGTTAGAGACGTTTTGTTTAAAGTAGAATAATTTGGTAGTATCAATAATTCAAAATGTTGATTTTTGGTGCAAGCATGGTAAAATTGAATGACTTGTGATCCCTATGAAGAAGCAACAATGCAAGGTCTAAAAATCTATTAAATTTTTATTTTTGTGAAATTGTTTTTGTAGATAAAATAAAATAATACAAAGTTTAACAAATTCTAACAAAAAAATCGAAAAAAATCATGTTTAGTTAGTATTTATATGTATGTCATAGTAAGAATAAAGTGGTTAAAATTGAAAAGTGGTTTTGATCGAATTGAAGAGTACCGAGTTATAAAACATGTTGAAATTGCATTAAATATTTATTTTTTCAAGAATTGTTTTTTAGAGCCCTCCAATGCACAATGAACTTATAGAACATATTATTTATATTCATATTGAACATGATTCAATTCATCATATTTACCCCTGAAATTTGTTTGAGGCATCTATTTTCAAGTTTTACTTTTAGTAACCGTTTTTTAATATTTTAATTTGAAACTTTGGATTGAAGTATCTAATAGAACTATGGAGGACTCTACCAAATTAGAACTTGAGTATATGAATTTCTAGTAGTAAATTATAGCCTTTGACCAAGGAAAAATTTAATTTCAACACCAAAGATGACTTTAATGCTTTAGTTTATTGTGTTTTCACCCAACTAGAGATGATGGTGAGATTTGATTTGAAGATGGTCATATTCATGAATTCTACATTTGAGGCAAATCAAACTGAAGTAAGAGATGCCTCTCTATCGTGTCTTATATGTATGACAGTTGCTGTCTAAAGTAGTAATCCCACTAACCACCACTTATCAATAACCACTACTTAGCAGGATGAAAGCATAGTAAACTTGACCAACATTGATCCCTATGAAGAAGCAACAACGCAAAGGCAAATATTACATTAAAGTTATATTTTTTGTAAATGCTTTTTTTCTAATAAAACAAATACATCATGTTTAACAAAATCTCACAAAGAAAATTGAAAAATTCATTTGCAATAATTAGTTATGTATGTATTGGTGACGTTGAAGTAGTCAAAACTGAAAAATAGTTCTGAACCAAATTGAAAAATTGATATAAAACAAGTTGAAAATGCATTAAATATTTATTTTTTCAATATTCTTTTTAAGAGCCTGCAAATGCAAAACAATCTATAGGAATATGAAATTTATATTTATATTCGATATGATTTAATTCATTAATATTTTTGCCTAAATTGAATTTTGATATCTATTTTTGAGCTCTACTTTTTGTAACTTTTTAAATGATTCTTACTTTGAAACATTGGATTTGAGTACTTATAAAAACAACAAAGGAATCCATGAAAATACAACTAACAAAATAATCAATTTAATATTCTATTATAGCTTAGATAAAAACATTGTAATTTCATTGTAATTTCAACCCAGTATATATATCAATTTTTTTGGATACAGTACCATGTTTTCACCCCAAAAAATGCACGTAAACGCCAATGTTACTTTAGACAACTACCAAGCTTAACCACCAAAGGACCACAAGACCCCTAGAAGGCTTCTATGACTACATTTTGGAAAATGTCGAAGCCAAATGTTGTAAGAGGCAGCTTCATTGATAAAGTAACCCTGACTCTTTTTGCACTCTTCATCCGTCAATAGTCTTTGATCGAAAATTGATTTAGTGTGCAATTTATGGTGATTTTCTAGAGCTCCAGAAGCGCTGTCAAAGGCGAAAATGGAAGCAGCGGGAGAATGACCAACTCCACTATGCATGAAGCAGAGAAAACCAAGCGAGCAATTGCATTTGCGGAATTCTTTGCTTCATTTGATCCTTTATATTAGAGCCTCCATTAATTCGTATCTCCCCAATTGCAACCCGCACATGTGAACTGGCCATTTCCAAATCAAAGCGGGCATTGGTTTCTTGGCTCAAATAACTTTCCCACGTGTGCAATATTGTGTGAGGACGTTGGGGATCTCACATTTGTTACATAAATTCTAGTGCAAAATGTCACAATTGTCAAGATATCAATAGTCGTTTTCAACAAAATTCTAGTGCAAAGACATGACAATGTTGAAATTGCAATTGTTGTATGAGCTTGACAGAGCAACGCTGAAATGGACAAAACGAAAAAATGATATGCCACTGTTGAAATTGGAGTCACAATCAACATTATATGAATTTAGAGATGTTCGAATTGAAAGTGCGATTTTTTGACTTTGACATTGGGAGGGTGATCTGAGGCAATTTCCAATCAAGGCAATCGAAGAGAATTTGATAAGGTGCCGTTGAAATTGCGATTGCTACAGAAAATGACAAAGTGTGAGCCAAAAAACACACCATGGACGTGGCAATTGGTCACAAGGGAATTGACTAGAACAACACATAAAGAAGAGATATGAAGGAAAGAAGAAACAAAAGGAAATGAAGATGAAACAAGGAGAAATGAAGCAAAGCGTCCCGTCGGCCTCCTTTTGAGACCCTTCCGGTTTTGGGTCGTCATTTCTTCACCCTAGCTTGGAATTGAGCGTGCTTTGGCTTTTTGAAAAGCTAACTTGATTGAGCACCCACCCTCGAAATCTCAAAAGCATAGGATGAAAATTCTAGAATTGATTGCTAAAAAACTGAGACCTTTCTTCTAACCGCCGGCGAGGGGAACCCTTGAACACCTCTAACTTTGGAGACTCATATCTCCCTCTCACAACTCCGAATTGAACGTGTCATACATCGATCGAAAGCTCTACGTACAAGCTACTCACCCTAGAATTTTCAAATAACTTGGACAAGAATGAAACTAGTGATGGGGAAAACACCGAGAGACACAAGAAAAAAACATCACATACAAATGGGATTTCCAGGCAATCACTAAAAGCATGGAAGAGGAGATCAAGAGTGAGAAGGAGACCCACGACCTTCCTTCTCCTAACAACTAACCATCACAAAGAAGATTGACGAATCAACATAAATTGAGTGGAATGGATTGCAATTAGCTTGAACACAAGCTCCTAAGTACAAGAGAAGAAGCCGCCAAAGAGGCGGCTCATCCTAACCCTAAGGCTCAAAAGCCTTAACTACTTGAAGCTCTACAGATGAATACGCTCCATGACACCCGCCACACACGAACACTAGCCAAACGCCGCTACCTCCATGAAAGAATGTAACTCTTAACATCACCATAAGGTTAAAAGAAAAATTAAAAAAAAAACCAAGAAAAACCAAATCGCAAACACAATCATGAAACACCAAATTGCAAACACAATCACAAACACCAAATTGCAAACACAACTGTGTGGAACTAATGGCAAATTACCCCATATCAATCTAACTAACTAAGATTCCTACTCCTACTTTGGATTCACTAGGGGATTTCTTGTTCCTCTAGTCCTCATCGTTTTATAGATTCACTAAGAGGCTTCTTTCCTCCACTAGTCCTTCCACACTAAATCTAATCTAAAACCTTGAAATTCATATAACATATTCTATCAATAGTCTCACAACAATCACATTTAACATCTATAAGTGGATCCATAACCTAAATAGTCTTAATTTCGTTCAATTCAACCTTAAATTGCGTTCGTAATTTCCAAATCATCCACAAAGGCGACGAAAAAGGACAAAAACAATAAGAGAGCGTTACCAAGCTCTCACACAAAGTGATGTTGAAATTGACGAAACGAGAGAATTAACAAGGTGGCTATGGAATTGAAGAGGCAAGTCAGCAACGGAGTGGCAAGAATTAGGTCCATTTATGACTAAAAATCGGGACAATTTGTGAATTAGACTCATTTCTGATTTGAGGCAAAAATTTGTGAGGCAAAAATTGAAGAGGCAAGGCGACGCGAACTGCAGCGGAGTGGTAGAAATTGGGCTCTAAAAGTAGAAATTGGATTGTGAAGGTGGAAACTTCTAACGAGGAGGGATTGGAATTTCACACAATTAGTAGAAAATTGCTGAAATTAGTGATTAGAGGTTTATACTAGAGATTGAAGGTAGAAACTGGTGTGAAATTGAAGGCAAAATTAATCTTTTGGCAAGGAGTCATTGAAATGCATCATTGATCAGTGGGAGGATGGAGTGACATAGCAATTTAGTAGAGTTTAGGAGTGCACAGGAACCAACACGAATATAGCAGATGAAATTCGTGAAGGCATAGAGTTGTTGAAATTGGTCTACTAACCATAGTTCCAACCACGGCAATTGGAGAGCGAACAAGAGCTACTAACAATATAAAGGCTGAGCCTGGGATAAATCATGACGACCATTAGCGATGCGGCCATCAGTCTTGTCGATGCAACAGTTGCAGTTGCAAATTGATTGCGTTAGGAAATGGGCAAGAATGAAGACATTGTGGTAGATATCTTGAATTTTTTTTAACGAGCACGTTCTGTTGGCAGTATTGCGGCCCATGTGAACCGTTCAAACGGTTCATAATCCACGGTAAACAATTACCGTGGTTATTAGTAATGTGTTCCATACCATTGTCGCTAATCATGATGTTTTATCATTTAGGAATGATTGGATCAATTGTGTGAATTAGTTCGTGATCTTACCTTCGCTTTGTCGTGAATTGGAATAATTGTGGGTATTTCAGTAGTTAGCAAGGTTTTTATGACTAACAGTGGATTTTGAGACTTTTAAGTGTGTGGATTCTTTCTAATACCCTCGGTGGGGGTTCCGTTGTGGAAAATTTAGAGCTGGTGTAGACTTCATTTTAGCGTAGAGTTTTACTACTAATTGACTAGGAGTGGGCTAGGTTTGAAAATGACTAATCTTAGGTTCTAATTAGGATCAGGGGTTGTGGATGAAGCTTGGGAGGATGAATGAATCTCATGGGGGTTGTCCAAACCCTTTAGGGTTAGGTTGGAGAGGTCATTCTCTCCTAATTAGTGGTGAGTTCTCTCTCTCCCCCTCTCCCCCGAATCTCGTAGAAAGTAAACATTACTCAATTGATGATGGTGACTAGTTCGTAGTCAATTAAAGCATAAAATTTATAGGGTAGATAGATCTTGAAGCTCGTTTTCCGAAAAGCCTAGACGCTTGTGATTTGGAGTAAGGACGAAGCGGCGGCGGTCATTTGAGTGCGAAGAGATCTGTTGCCGCAGATTTTCAAAGGTGCGACTTCGAAGGGCGGTAGCAGGAAGATCACGGAGCTTTCGAGGGTGAAATTTGGTGTAGTTGTAGATTTTGTTGCTGGCTTTTTGAAAAGGTCATACGCTTGTAATTTGGAACAAAGACGAGGCGGCGGCGGTCGTTTGAATGCAAGGAGGTCTGCTGCCCCGGTTTTTCAAAAGCGCACATTTGGAGGTTGATTGCGGAAGGACGGTGATGAATTTGAAGACGAATTTGTTAATGACAGCCGTTTGAAGAGCAAGAGGTGCGCTGCCATTAACAAATGGGTACGCCGCCTTAGTATATTGACTAATTGTAATCTTAATTGCATTTTTTCTTTACAAACCTATTATCGTCATCATGTTGCCTTGTATTGTTTGTGAGTGCAATGCTTTGTGTGGATCGTGATTGTGTCCCTAGCAAAATTCCGGCTGAGGGTTCTAGCTCGGAAGCGCTGCCCTAAATTCCCGAGTTCCAACTTTTTGCATTTGTGATTGAAAATGGTGATTTTTTAGGTTAACTCTACTATTGTGAAGGTACTTCGTACGTAGAAGGTTTTATGAATGTGTATGTCACAGTTTGGTGTTTTGAAGTCCGTTTGAGCGTTATGCAAACGCTGTCATTTTTTGTGCAAGGGTGAAAAATCCCTCTATGGCCCTCAATTTGCAATTTGAACCCTAATTGCAAGTACTTGCTTCTTGGGGTAATCAATGCGTACATGTGAGACCAAATTGTGATAAGTATAGCTTGCTTGAGTACTATGCATGTGCTGTCATTCCGATATTCACACATCAAACTCCCCTCTAGGAGTTTTATTTTGCCAAATTGACTCAAATAGTAGGACTTGCCATCTAAGATGTCTAGTGATTGCTTAGGGGTTCAGGCTTGAAAGGCCCCTAGGTTAGTCCCCCACTTCACCGTTCCAATTGTGGTGCATTGACTGCTAGCCGGTCAAAGTACTCACAGCCCAAAGGCGTGGCGTTGTCCGCAAATTTGAAGGCTGCAAATTGGCGGCATTTGTGGTAGAGGGTGGTGGTGCATTGCTTGACGTGGCGGCAATTTTATAGCAAGGAAGACGCCGACACTTTTCTTGTGATATTGAACAAAGTTATGAAGCGGATTTGAGCGGATCTACCAAAGAACACGGAAGACGATGGTACTCAGTTGGAAACGGTGTAAGAGCCCTCTACTATTTGTTGTGATTAATATGTCTGGATTCGGAAGCCACATTGTAATTGTGAATTGTCAAAATTTTGTTTTTCATAATGAGGCAGACACGTTGCAATCTTTGGTAGAGTGTGGAACCACAAATAGGAAATCTTTGTTTTCCCTAATAATAAAAATGAGCACTTGCGGTTTACATCGCAGAGTATGGGTTCTTTTTATTCATTGCAAGGATCTTTTCATTTAATATCAATATCTAAGAAACCCATTATACCACCGTTGTATGAGCTTGGTTGATGTCCGACTGATGTGATAAGGTTGTCAGAGTGCCTTGCGTGAAACTCCTTGATGTCATGTGAACAAATATTATTTTTTCGAAGTTTGATTACCTTTGTGGAGATGTCATGAATGAATTCTATAAATTAGCTAAGGGATTGATTTTTTTGAGCGTACAATTGTATAGAATTTTAAGGTCGCATGATGTATCACACGATGTATCGGATATTGTTGTAAACTGGGGTAATGAAAATGTTGATGTTTTATAGGTGCCCTCACAAAAAATATGGGTTTTTACGAGAGTGCACCGTTCTTGCGACGCTAATGTGGATTCACACCCAATGTGAGAATGGGGAAGATGATTTCTTAGGATTTGTGACAAAATTGACCCCTAAAACTCAAACTTGGTTCATGGACTTCGAACGGGTTGATCACATAATTGGCATAAGGTACGGGGATTTCCATTATCTTGATAATTTGTTTAGGAAAAACGGTTTGCTGAGTAGATATGGGATTTGCCGATATCATCAATTCCACATATTCAGTGACAAGGTGGGTTTGAAGGGATAAATGAAGATTTGGCCAAATTTGAGAGTTTAGAGGAATATTTGATGTTGTTGGCCGCTAGCCACGATACGCAAAATTGTATGCATAATCAATTTATATGTCGGTCGATTGAAACCGGAAGGATGGCACAATGGACAATGCCAAACGAGTTTATTTGACTATGTCCGAGGTCAAATCTTGATTTGAAATTGTAATTTTGATGGGCCTTAGAAAAAATTCAAACCAAATATTATATTGGTCTTTCAACAATATGTTCCATTCAAGAGAAATTAATTCAGCAATGTGTCTTATTGCAAAAGGAATTCGGCTCTCATTGCTCTATTATACTATGTATGACTGTGTTATAATTTTATCCTATATTTATTTATAGTTTAGGGTATGTATTTTTACATCATCGAGCATTACATTTGATATTTGTTGATCACAATGAGGTATTTGTGTAAATAGTTTTCCTACTTGCGATGACAGTCACTAGCTTAAATAATTGGTATTCTTTTTTGGTTTGAGTTATTGGGTATTCTAATAATGACTTGTTCATAAAAAAATAAAAATAAAAACATGACACTTGTTTGTTTACTCATGGACTTGTCAATTCGAAAATTTATGATACAAGATGCTCCATGTGGGTTCTTTGACTTCATTTTTTGTCACTATACCGAAGCAATTTGATATAGGATCTATGGCTTCACATATAAGTTTCACGTTTAAAAAAATATCCTTAACTTTAGTGTGGCCTTGACTTTTTGTTTTAATATGTACTTAGTGGAAATGGTTTCATGTATTAACTCCGTCAAAGATGTGCACATCCTCTGGATATGTATACTAGATGCGTTGAGTTAAAAAACTTTAATTGTCACTTAATGTATTGGTGAGAAGTCAAAATATATTTCTCCTTTGATTGGGATAGTCAATACCTCTTTAGTGACGATTAATGGTTATAACTAATTGGCGGGTGGGCAGGAATCGACTCTAAGTACATATTAAAACAGAAAGTCTAGGCCACACTAAATATTAATCATCTATTGTCAATATTCTGTCTTTGTCATAACGTTGAATAGTACGCAATAATTTCTCTCTCACTTATTAATGTTAAAAAAATTTGGACTCCTAACAAGAGCTATTTGATTCCTTCTTTTTTTCAAGAAAGAACTTAGGATTCATGTGTTTACAGGAAGCACTTGTATTAAGAAAAAAAAATCCATTAATCTTTTAACATGTTATTATTGAAAACATGAACAACGTTGAGGACAATGCAAGATATTTATTGTTATAACTAGAATAGTAGTGTTCATTTCATGATTATTATTTTACAGTCTAATGCATTAAATAATGATTTTAAATTTCATTCTGTTGGTGTTAGGTCAATAGATCTAGTCAAGGTCTTTGAAGGGATTTTGTATGGAAACCTTATAAATGTCATCATTGTCATAGATTTTTTCAAAACAGTTTTGGGGTTGATTGGAATTTAGTCTTGCACTTTCATTGTGATTACTCATTTAAAATCATTTCTCAATTTACAATTCATGGTTTAAATATATTTCCTTTTTATTTCATTTCTATCTCCAATTTCTACTTTGAATGTACTTATTAAGGTTATGATTGTTGAACTTGTTAATTAATTTATAATAAAGCATTTTTTATTGATATTATATGGATCTATATTGATTTCATTAAATACGTTGATCTTATGTAAAAGTCTTATAAGCATGGTTAAATGAAATGTTTGTTGCAGATTATTAATCAACTTCATATAAGAATTTATAAAAATTCATAATCACTATACAATGCAATTTGAGATAAAAGATATAAGTAATCTACACACATTTCAATTTCGTAAATGAAAAGAAAAAATCTGTCTAAAATAAAAATAAAAAATAAAACCAAAATTTTAAAAACATAGAAAGTTTTAATTCAATGTGTTTAGTTTGTTTTTTAATTTGAAAATGTCACAGTCAATTAATTTGCTAAAATTCTATAAAGTAGTAAATGACTTACAGTGTAATCTAAATGCTAAAATAATACAAATGCAACACTTCGGTGACAGATTTGTCCTTAAGTTACGATGATATAATTGTCATTCACAATTTCTTAAAATCTTAGGTTTTAAAATTTTATAATATAGATTAAGTCAAGAAGATTTTTCTCTTCAAAACTCAAAAAAAGTCAACGGTCACAAATCCTTTAAGTATGCAAGGATTGACAACTTAAAATCAAACATTTGTAACATACATTTTTATTGTCACAATTCATAAAAGAGTCGATATAAAAGATTGATTGTTTGTTTGATTATCATTGATTATTGTTTTTATTAACATTGCATGAAGAGTATTGTATTGTTATATAATCTCAATCAATGAATTAAAAAATGAATTAAATCAATGATGATTTTTAATGAATCATGAAAACTCCGTTAAAAGTGATTTAAGAAAAAATCTCATTATGGTTATTTTCAGTATTAATTAGTTAGTCATAGTGTTCAGTTTGAATTTTCATGTTACCTTACGATATGTTTATGTTACTAGAATATTGTGCTTGAATTTTTTTCATAAACAATCAAGGTTTTACTAAATACACCGTAGCCATATTCTCGGCTCTTGACAAATTCTTATAGATATTGAGCTTGGAGTAGAAGCTTGCCAATATCTCTTCCAAATCGCGGAGTGAGTCATGGGAAGGATCATTCTCCACAAAATCAAGGATTACATAAAAAAAAGCTCCAACAAATAAGAGGATAAAATCACCATCTCCAATCAAAGAGAGGAGAATATTCATGGCATTCTCACGTGAATTATCAAGACTCTCTAAAGATGAACCCCTAAGGGACTCACGTGGGGGCCACATGAGAATGCCATGAAGAACCTCCAAGAGGCTCCATGCGTATACAACCCGTTGTCGACAAGCCGCATCTTTGGAAATTCCCTACATTAAAAAAAAAACATGCTCAATTGTGCTATACTAGAAAGTCCAATATGAATATGAGTCTACATGTCAAATTACTTGCATCTCATCAACAACAGAAGGAATAGAGATATTGGATGTAGGCAGAATAAGAAACTTTTGTATAGACAGAGCATCTTCGCTGGATGTTGCCGATGTTCACCACCTTAGAAACTGAGCAAACTTTTTCTTCAGATGAAGTATAATCCTCATCCTTTTCCTCGGGGGTTTTCTCTTTCGTGTTTCGTGAACCTTTCTGGTTCATAGAACCCAGAGTTACTCACAGAATATCAAACCAAATGTTTGAAAACCACTTGATCAACTCAATTGTCACGAATTTAAGTAGTTTTTAATCATGCTCATTACAGTTGCATTCATCTAAAATTAGAGTATAAAGCATACATCCTAGTTATGTTGTAATGAGAAATATGAAGTTTTCATTTTGTTCAATCACATAAACTTACTTTATCATTCTTATCAATTTTTGTAGATTTGACTTCATAAATAGGATAAGATATTACGTTCTAGATAGTTTCACAGTGAACGAATGATTTAAAAAAAATGAAAATGCAGTGCAAAACTTATGATATGTTATGATGTAAATGCATAAGATCTAATCTTGTAGTATTACAAGATTGTTATTGAAGTGATTATTATATAGTTAAAACATGCTTTAAACAAGAAATAGGAAAAGCACGCAATAGAGCTAGATTAGAATATGCCTTTGAAACTAAAGGTACGTATGGCCACTTGCCTTGCATGGCTTAGCATGTGTTGAAAATGATGGTATAGAGTTTAAGGTGCAACAGTAGGTGCCTCTACATGAAGCAATGAGATTTGTGTTTTGAAACTATTATTATAAGTGTTTTCAATGTTACGATGAAAGTCTGGTGTTGAAAGTGGCTCTTCTAATCTTTGTATTGTAATGAAAAGTCATTTTGAATAAAAGCTCAAATTTTGAACAAAATTTTATTTTTGGAAGAAATATATTTGCTATAGCCAAAAACTTGGACTGTCCATACAACTCCTTTTCTCAAAGGTCAAAGCTAATAGAATCATTCGCAATGTATATGGAGTTTTGGGGTGAGTTTCTCTAATATTTCCAAAACGTAAAATTCCTTTAGAATTTTTAGAAGAATACAAAACATGCGAGTCTAAAAATCAATTCTACCCGACAAATTTTGTGCACAAGGTCCTGACGATCAACTAAGAATTAGCATGCAGTAGTTGGACATTCATTATGGTGAGCTAATTGATTAGGGCCGACGTGATGACAATTGATGATTGTCTAGAAGGAAGTGATTTTTCCGCGTGGGGAACTTTCCGTTTGCATAGGACGCGGTTGGTTCGTTGTTGATAAAGTGAATGTCAAAAGACACGTTTTTTGCTACTCGCACTACAAACCTATTTGATATTTCCACCTCCTTTAATCTTTGCAAACCCTAAGGAATTTAACTTAAACTTATAGACTAGTTAAGTGGACGTATCCTATATTGATACCTAGAAAAAAAAAAAAGTGGAAGAGTTTTGCCAATAATTAAATTACAATCTTATTTTTGGATTTTTGTCTTTATTATTATTATGATGAAGAGTAAGCAACTCTTTTAGCAGTCCACCCCCTATACAATGGATATAAAGACATTAGCTATATACTTATAGTTTAACCTCCATATAATAACATTTTATAATATGACAATTATTTCAATCAATACACATGTGACAAGTCATGTCTATAACTAATACATGCCTACCTCTTCAATAGAGGGGCAACTAGATTTACCAAATGTATCATGATAAAAAGGGGTGACTCTACATGATAAAGAAAGCCATATGTAATTATTTGATTATGATTTTCTTTAGTGCATTTTGCTTAATGAATTGTCACCATGCTACTTATGCTCTTTGAACCATCACCAAATGTACACTACCATGATATTCGATTTTTTAAAAATTTAAAATTTAAAATTTATTTTTGAGCAAATGAAAGTATGAGTTATAACTTTGTTTTCTTATAACTTAGAGTGATGAAAGGTAGTAGAGGTACCGTAGTACCATAGCAGGTTCGTCCTAAAATAATTCTAAAAATAAAAAACGTAAAAATTAGAAAATTCTGAAGACAGAAAAACGAAAATAGAATAAATTAGTTTTTGAAATATTTTGTTATTTTTAGCTATTTAAGGTCATTTTTACTGATTTTTTGCTAAAAAACGAAAATTGAGAAATTCAGTTTTCGAGAGGCAAACCTTATTTTTTCAAAAAAATAAATATTCGTTCGCCAGGTGGCGAACCTGCTATGGTGTTACGGTACACTATTTGAAAATGTTTGGTGTATTTAATGATGTGTTTTCTTTTTGAAATTTGATTTTGAATGCATGCACCGAATGCGCCCAATATAATTCCGGGATGTAATTCATGTCATTTCTCAAATATTTAACTTTGGACAAAAAAACAACTACTATTAGCTTCCTAGTACGCTTGGACAACTTTCTGCTTAATAATTAATTAAAGTGCAAGACATAGTTAGACAACACAAAAAATAATATATATCAAAATCAAGCAATAACATATAAAAACATGAAGAGGACTTTATGGTCGTTGTCCTTTTGTAATGACTGCTCCGGATGAATTTTTTTATTTTAAAAGTGAACAATATTTTCAAATTGTAAGTCAAGACAACTTTCTAATCCAATTGAAATCATGTAAATCCAAGTGAACTTCACCGAGGATAAAATTTCAAAGACAAAGACCTAATGTTGTCCTAGTGTTATAAAACTTACTATTTTGAGATATTGGTAATGTTCTCTCTTTTGAAAAAAAATCTTTTTAAAATTTAGAATATAACGTCTATTTTTAACCAATCATACCAAATTTCAAATCCGAAAAATAAAACGTGTAATTTTGATGAATATTCAATGATAAATGCTTCTAAACTGATTAAAAGAGTATTTAGGACATTTATTTGGAAATTTGACGGTACAAAGAATTACCAAACATCGTGCTTTTCATTTTCTCTTTTAAACCATATACATTTTGAACAAAAATAGTCTATGTATGGTCTACTTAGAATAGTTGAAAATACCGAGGTCAAATTCCGGTTTGTAGTGGTCCATTAGAAGTTGTATTAATTTTATTTGCTATGAATCTAGATTTGGGTTGCTTTTGGATAAGCGCAGTGACCTATGTTACTAAATCACATACGAAAAAGGTCCTAGCTTCAATGACATGGAGATGCATGCAACAATCTTTGCATGCATGGTCCACATGCTAAGTTAATTGTTGGAAGCAATTAACCCCTAAAGGACCAACGATTCATTGCTTTCAAATGACAAATACAACTAATTTTATTTAAAAATATATAATTCAGATGCGACCAAATAGTATATCACCAGAATCAGTAAAGAACATCGTATGTCTATAGTCAAAGACTAAAATAAAATTTGAACAAAGAAAGCTTTGTTTTGTCTTGAACACAGTTCAATTAACCCTTATGAAACCAAAGGCCTTCCATGGCTATGGTAGGTGTACAACTTGCTTTATGATTTTCAAAATGGTGTTTTTAGCAAAAATAAAAACAAAACTCTCTTCTTAACTTTGCGACCCATCTATTGAAGTTGATCGTTTTTTAAAATAGGGAATACAAAATGAGATACTGTATATGCATCAAAAAAATTGCAGCATACTCTAAAGTCTACTAAACACACAATTCTTAGAGGTTTTGGCAAATCATGTTATTTCTTTTATTCGAAGTATGTCAAATGAATACACGTTTTTTTTGGTCTTTTAGATTTCTAATTTAAAGTTCATCCAACCATCCAAATTGAAGAAAAACCAAAAATTGGTCGTAGGACCACTTTTTGATGACCTCCTTTGAAGCAATGAAACAAATTGCTAGTTTGATCAATTTAGGTAATGAGTTACATATTTTTCTTCATTTTTGGTGTACAATATGAAGTGCAAAACAAAATTTCTTTAATAAATGAATAGAAAACTGTGAAAATAACCCTCAAAAATGAGAAAAAACACTTTTCCTTCAAAGGTTCACTTACGCCAATGTTGACAAATATATGTTTGTGCCTATTTCCCCAATACCCTATAAAAAATAATATAGGTTAAATGTGCCTATTAGTTACAATCTCCACTCAGTATCTCTATTTTACTAATCAAAAACCAAGAGCAAGCTAAACAACTTTCTATACTTTATAACCCCGTGGGGCTATATTTAGTTGTTTTTTTAGTCAAACGTTAATTTTTACTCAGTTCCTAATTTCAAATGAAAACGGTCCCACGTAAGAAAATGTGGGGGCAATCTCCTACTACCTACACCTTGTTGTTCATCACTACTATTTACATTTTCTCTAAAAAAAATCATACTATTTTGAGCATTTATGTAATACCTATGATTTTTAAAAGGAAAATAACTTTGAAAAACTTATAAAATCCACTTTAATCTACATAATAATGAAAAAATTATGGGTAAATGAGTTTAACAATAACTTGTATGAGAAAAATACCAAAAGAATATAATACATATTAAAAAGTGAGGACTTGGTGAGGTTTGATTAGGTTATTGTTGTGTGGACGCTTCAGGGTCAGGTAGTGAATGCAAAAATTGGGGTACTTGTACATAAATTTTTAAATGAGAGAATTTTATGAATTACTGTATGTGGAAGGCAGGGTTGGCACTTTCATGTCGAATAATTAATAAAAGTTCAAACAGTGGGGGTCGGCACTATCTAAAGTAAATTATTAAGAAATCAGCTATTAATAGAAAACATTAAGTTTTTTCTGGATGCTAAATGTTTTATTTTAGTTTTTGCGTAGAGTGTTATTTTTTCATCCAATTTCGTCGAGTGTTATGTTTTGAATTTTTTTTTATTTTCTTTCGACTTTTTGTTGACTTATTTTTGTTTGATTTTGACAAAATACTTAATAAATTCATTTTATTTTTCGACATTTTTTTGGGTAATTATTTTTTGCCGAACCTGCCTTCTACGCACAATAACTAGTGGGACCCGTGCCGTTGAGCACATTGAGCTTGGGTTGTCTCCTCGACGGATTCCAACACAGAGCGATCGAGTGAGACAAACCGAGATGTATTGTATAATAGATTCTAAAGAATATATGTAGGGTGATTTAATGTACTTTCCACTAAGCCATCATAAATGAGATCAAAGGCAACACCGCCTCTTGGCAATTTGCCTAAACCTATTTAGGCACTCCACTCATCAAAATTGCGTCTGTCCAATGCAACTAATATCTTCATTTTCCTCTCTCCAATTAATCCAACGTCCAAAGCTCCCTTGAAACTCCCACCTAACTCTCCAATCATGATCACCGCCACATTTTGAATTAGAGCTTGGAACGCAGGGCATGAACACGGGCAACTTAACAAAATAAAAATAAACAAACACTCTATGAAAACAAAAACAAACATTCTTTGCATGTCTTATTTTTTCTATTCTTTGTCAAAGAACGATCTTCTATCTCCTCTACTTTTAAGACAAATCTTCAAGGTAAGTGGTTTTGATTTTCATGTAAGTAATGCATATATTGCAATTACATTGTAGGTGGTTTCAATTTTTGTACTTGAGTTCATATATTGCTAGTGTCTGGTATTGTATCTTTTAATTTTAAATCTAAATTGAATTGTTAGAAGTATAGTAGTTCAAGGGTAGCTCTGTAGTATAAAACACTCTATTTATTATTTACTCTCATGAAGGTGTATGGACTTTCAAGCGAGCAGGCGTATGAACATTCGAGCAAACGCATAGACTTTCAAGTAGGGACATAAAATTTCAGTATTTTTCATTCAACCTAAAAAAGTGCAAATTTCTTTGAATGTACGATCGATAATATATACACATGTAGTTTTTTGCTTTATCGTTTGTAGATGGTGAACAGAATATGTAGTTTGTACTTTGAACACTGCGTTTTTGTATTTTGGTTGGACTAGTAGCCCGAAAAAAAGACTCCAGCTTTTAAATAAGAAATTTTGTTTAATAGAGATATTGAGTTTCGGTATAAGTTGTGATTTTCGAAGACTCTAAAGAAAATACATATAAATCACTAAATGTATTTAAAAAACACCTATTTATTTACAAAAAGGGTGCATTATAATGAAGAACATTATAATAAGTGATAATCATCGGGCCATCTACCTTACTTGTAAAGGGAAAATCAAAATCTAATGAACCCTTCACAATTTGGAGTTACTTTAAAAAAAAATTCTTACACAAATTTAATCAACCATATGTAATAAAGTACGTTATTATAAAATTCATTTAGTAAACTACTCGTGTCCACATTCTAATCAAATCAAACATGCATGACGCTACCTTGCCGTAGAATTTAATTGTACAACTATTACTTGCAAAAAGAGAATGACATATGACAAAGCAAAATTCAAATTCCTACATTAATCACACATAACTGGTTAGGTAATTAGCGGTTCAGAAGAATCGGACCGCAAGCTCATGAGTGAGTTCTCCTACCCAGAAAGATCCCACGTAGGTGGTGCAACAAGTCATGTTCAAAATCGTGAGACTCTCATGAAAACAATTGCACCTCTAACGAATTGAAATCGTGAAGTTCTACCACCACCCTTCGAAGGAAGGAAGGGGCCTCCCAATACCCGCACAATCCTTAAGTTACTTTATGACTAAAAACTCATTCAAATTGACGAATTTTCATCCACAAAGAAAACAAATACCGGTATACCTGAATCAAGGATACCTGTCCTTTTATTCCGTCCTTCAGGAACGCAAAGCCTACGGGCGATTTATCCGACTCCCGCAGCCTGCCAGCCGCGGCCTCCCCGCTGCCGCGCGGCGGACGACGGCAAGCCGCAGCCGCCAAGGCCCGCCTTCCCCTGCCGTCCCCTGCCGTCCCCTGCCGTGCCGTGCCGTGCCGTGCCGTGCCGTCCCATTGCCATGCCGCTTTGGTTTCCCCACCATGGCTAGCCCGGTCGCCACGGCACTACCCCGTGGACGTGACGCCCACCGCCCGCGCGGCCGAGGCAGGCAACTCTGTTGCGAACGGTCTCCCCTTCAATCGCTGCCTCCATGTGCCGCTGTGTTTTTGGTTTCGTCCCCGTTTGTATAGAATTTGGGCAATGGTGGATGGCCGCTCCTCTTGGCCCCGTGGAGGAGGTTGGCGTTCCGCGCGGAGCCGACGGTGGAGTGATGCGTGTGCATCGTAGCAATGAGAAGTTGCGCCACGAAATGGTTTTTAGGGTATGAGATTGTGGACGTGATTTTTGACAGGACGTGGTGGCACTTAGGGTTTCGCCGGGACCATTGCTGCCGAAATTTTTGAACAACGCGGGTTCGTGATAGCGAGGATGGAACAAAGAGGACAGGAGACGTGAGGGTGGGCAATGACGTGCATTTTTTCCCCGGACGAGATTGGAGCTGAGGCGGATCTTCTGAGCGGCAGGGATGTTGTGGACGTGGGAGTTCCAGGGGGCAGAAATGTTTTGCCTGGGATTGAAAATTGAGCGGGACAAAAGGCGGTCCGAGGATTGGGAATCCATGGAGACGGAGACCATGGAGGCAGCATGAGGATGGGGCGAGTTTCTGCTGCGGAGCGTGAAAGGGAGCTGCGGAAATTAGGGAATTATCCGACCAAGCAATTGGTCGTGGAGGGCGGAGACTCGAGAAGAGTGAGCTTTGCGATGGGCGACAGGGAGAGGGACGCGGACAACAGCCAAGCGAGTAGAGGGCCGGCCATAAAACGAGACGAGGACGATGCCGCGGCGGAAGAGCTGCGGGAACTCGTGCAACAGTACAAGTCAGCATTGGTGGAGTTGACATTCAACTCGAAGCCTATCATCACCAATCTGACAATCATCGCCGGGGAGAACGCGCACGCTGCTCATGGCATCACGAAAGCCATCTGCGACCACATCATTTCGGTACGCTCAACTCGTTTCCATTGGTTTCCAGTGACGGAGCTCGGTTCGCTTTTGTCAACCCGTGACTGCATAGAATCGTCGTGTCTAGTTCTGTGCGTGTAGCTTGAATTAGCGGCGGGCATCCATCGCGGTGGTTTAGGGTTCCTGATAGAATGTCCCATTGTTTCGCATGAACGGGTGGTCGGAACCGCTGCAAATTGTGATGCACCGGATTTATGTTCTGGTTTGGAGCGATTCATGTTGGGAGGTTGGGAGGGCGACGTTGGGAGAGATATCTGGAAGAGATTTCGATGAGTTTTAAACCAGCAAAATGGCAAAGGGGACGCAGATGTGGAGGTCACCTGGGCCCGTTCCTGGGATTGGGTCATATTTGGTTTTCAGAATGATGGTTCTCTCTGCGGAACGACGCACCGCAATTCGGTGATTCTCCGTGTAGTCCTGCTGGCCATTTGTGAGGATTCGGTCCCCTCGGGAGCATACGTCGTCAAAGGAATTGTAGACCCGTAGACTTTTTGATTTACGTGGTTCGGGAACATGGAGAATCTGTTCGTCTTGTCACGGACCTGAATCATATCCGTCTGATCGAGTGCCTATACACCTGCTGCGTCCGCTGTACCTTTGGTTCCGGGTTTCGTGTTTTGTTTCGTTTCTCCACTTTTACTTTTAGGTTTAAGCAATAAGGCTGTTATCGCCATTTTTCGCCACGGTAAAGTTTCCGGTGTCTACTCTGATGGGTGCGGTGGCGTACGATTTGTCAGGTTCCAAAGGAGCAGAAGCTCCCGTCTTTGTACCTCCTGGACAGTATCGTGAAGAATATTGGAGGCGAGTACGTGAAATATTTCGCTGCACGACTCCCTGAGGTACTCTCCACACTCTCAGAGTATATAAGTATGCCAACAGGGAAGTTAGGTGCTTGCCTCTCCACATTCATGACTTGTCGTCTGAACATTATGTTGCATGCAAGATGGCGTCCGTAGAATAATGCAAGGGCCGGTGGAAGATGGTTACGGGTTGAGTTAGATTTTTCCGCGTTGCCGGACCGTTTGCCGGCTTGGAAGTGGCCTGTGCGACTCCGTCGCTTCATGATAACCAGCATCATCGGTCGATGTCTTGTCGGCGTTGTGTGTCACCAGCTTCACAGTTGGTTGGGCCTCGGAATTTATGTCGATGGTGCGTGGGTTGATTGCGTACATCCTCCCGGGTCGTGCAACATGTCTGCCCCTGTGTCCTGAAGTTCTGTTGTCGATGTACGGTTCGGTGGATGGAACTAGCTCGCCTGCGCCAGGCAGTTGAGCAGTAGACCGAAACTGGTAGAGCTGACGGTGTTGATTTGGTGTGCGGTTTCGTGAGGTGCAGCTTGGGTGTTGTAACCTGGATCCGATCGTGTGTGCAGGTGTTTTGTACAGCGTACAGGCATGTGGATTTCGGCCTGTATACGTCGATGCAGCATCTGTTTTGGACTTGGCGGGGTGTGTTTCCACCGGTTCCTCTGAGAACGATCGAGGCAGAGCTTCAGTTGAATCCCAAGCCTGGGGGACCTGCAACTGGTAATCAGCCTCCGAGAGCCATGGAACCTTCTGTACGTCCTGGGCATGGTATACACGTGAATCCAAAGTACTTGGAACAACGTCAACTTTTACAGCAATCGAGAACAAGCAGGGTCTGCATTTCATACTTACCATATTTTGATATATGCTGGATATGTAGTGTTTGTGTACTTGAGAAGCGCAACTTGCCTGGTAGGTGTGCAAATGTATATGGTAGGCAGATGCTTTTCAGATTCTGGTGTTGTCAAGGTGTGGTCTTTTGCTGTGCATTGTGCTGAGGTGTCCAGTTTTTGACTTTGAACAGGATGAAGGAGTTGCTCCCGCGGAGCGCAACGGCGATGGGCAAGCGAGGCAAGAGAGACCTATGCTGCGGGAGAATCCGAAGGGGTGGCCGGAACCACAGAGACCCACGGTACGATCTGAGCGATCATGTAGCGGTCCAAAATGTGGTGCTGAGCATGTGGTCTTGGTTGCGTCCCCCGTTTTCTCTGGAGTGTTCCGCTGCCGATTGCGTCTCCTGCCAGCAAAGCACGCTGGTATTGGGAGGTGACGATGATGGGCCTTGTGGAAGTTGGAGTGACGATGTGGGCTGTGTTGTTTGACGATGGGGTGTGAATTGTGGCACGCAGGTCGGGCAGCTGAATCGAGAGCGTTTTGGCGAAGCAGGTTACAACAAGGATTACCCAGATTATGAGTTTGAGAGGCGGGGGGTTCTCCGGCCCGACGGGGGCAATTCAAGAAACGTGGACAGAGTGGATCAAGGAGAGAGCGGCGCATGGCTTCGTGATGGGGACGCAGGGAAGGGTAATGGAGTAGCGGACGAGCGGGCACAACGATATCCTCGTCGAAATGGCTATGATGCAAGGGCGTCTTCCGGACCAAGGCCGTTGGGTATGGATGGGCAGGGGTACAGTCGGCCGTCTGGTCCGGGAAGAGGAGGCGCGTTTCCTGAGCCGCAGTCCGTGGATCCGGATGGCAGAGGAAGAGGCGCAGTGCGGGGCCGGAGGATGGACCCCCGAATGGTGGAGGGGCCGGACGGGAGGGGACAGAGGATAGGGGTGGGATCGGAAGGTGGAGAAGGACGGGGGTACAGGATGGACGGCCGAAACGCCGGGGTGGAGTTCGGAGGGAGAGGGCAGAGGATGGATGGGCGTGGCATGGGGGTGGATGGGCGGATCCTGGGTCCGGATGGGCGGGGACTCGGGCCCGTGGTGCGGGGTTCCGGGCTGGACAACCGTGCCACACGGCCGGACAGTGCGGGGATAGGAGGTGACGGTCGAGGCTCGAGGCTGGATCGGGGCTCTGCAGGCGAGGTTGGAGGGAGGGGGAGCTGGCAGAACGAAGAAGAGGAGGAATACGTGTGGGATGACATGAAACCACAAGGGAGGGATGCGGAGCAGAGGGTCGGGGACGGTAAGGCGGAGGAGTGGTATGGTGGCGACAGAGACATGGGAAGGGCAGGGGTTTCCAGTAGGGCTGGGATGGAGTCCGTGGGAGGGTTGGAGGAGTGGCGGAGAGTGGGAAGCGGCTCGCAAGGCGAACAATTTGGTGGTTCTGGAGGGATGCGGGCGGCTCTTCGCAGAGTAGGGCTCTTCCCTGGGAGTGGTGTCAGGAGTCCATTTTTATTATCGTGGGTCGTGTGATAGATTTTGTGTTTGGGCACCATGTTGTTGGGTAGAGTGATAGTTCCTGTTGTCCGACATGTTTGGAACGTGAGGTGAAAGCTGTCTTGATTTTGACCAGGGAAGCTTATTGGCAACGTAGGCCAGTGTGGCGCTTTGCGTTGCTACGTTATGACGTGAGTGTTGGCGATATGGTTTGTTGGCAGGAGTCGGAGGAGCGCAGCCGACTTGCCATTTCCCAGACCGGGCATGGTTCTCGGGGAAAGCTGGAGCCTGACGTGGAGGCTATGCATCCTTCACAATCGAGGTTGCCTGCACTTCAGGTAGTGGAGGTCAACATCGGACTTGTGAGAGAGGGGTTTCCCGCAGATTTTTGGGATTGGTTTTGTGTGCGGTGGTTTTGTTATTTGGACAATGTTGAAGGCGGATTTGATGTGTGTAGTGTGGAATGAATACGAGTCAGGACTTGTTGTGGTAGCTTCCTGTTGAGGTTGAGGTGATGGAGTTGGCAGGTTGGGATGTGTGTTCCTGATGTGCAGGCGAGCCTTCCAAATTTCAGCATGCCATTGGGTGCATCGAGTGTGCTACCGCCGTCAGGGAGTCCTCCGCTTGTGTTGTCGGGTGCAGGAGGCGCTGTCCAGGGTGCGCAAGGGCAATATGGATTGCGTCAAAGCTATCCCCCAAACCCGGGGCATCTTCCGCCGTATGTGAACCCCTCTGCCGTGACTCTTGGCCTGTTTTCCCAGCCCCAGGGCGATGGGCAGATAGCGCTGGGCAGTCTGGCAGCTCCGGTGCAGCAACAGCAAATGACGGAGGATCAGAGCCATTCCTCGCGGGAGGGTCCAGGTGCGATGTCGTTAGCTCAAGTGCATGGAGGCGCGGTGTCCCAGCTGCCCATGTTTTCTCTGAGTCAACAGGCAGCCAGCGTTCAGATAGCGGCGATGCCTCAACAGACGGCACACATAAGCTCAGGGGGCTTACTGAGCCAGTTTTTGCAACAACCCCAAGCTACAATGGGCACGCTGCAAGGTGGGCAATCTCAGGGGAACCAGTTCCAGCAGGCAACGCAAGTGGGTGGCGGTGTACCGAGCAGCCAAGGCGATGTGCTACCTCTGAACACTGCCGCCATTTCGGAGCTGTTGAAGATGGTCCAGCAGTTTCCGGCTCCGCAGAACCAGATACAGCAGCAGCAGCAATCAGTTCCAGTGACCCAAATGCAAGCACAGAGCGTGGCACCTGGTCAGATGCTGCAGCCGGCTTCAGTGGTACCCCCGTTGCCGAACGGTCCACCCCCAACATTTTTGCAAGCGCCGGTGTATAATCCGCTGATACAACAGGCAGGGCAGTACCCGACAGGACAGGGTCAGGGGGGAGCTTCAGTGGTGTACTCAAGTCAGCAGCAACCCCGTCCGAGCCAGCCCCCTCTTCCGCCCGGTCCGCCGCCGCAGTCGGCTCTGGCAGTGAATTCCGTTGCCGCCCCAGCGCCGATGAGCCAGTACGACACCCTGTTCAAGTCGCTTCTGGCCCAGGGGTTGATATCAGCTTCTGCGTCGACAGCGGCCATCAGTGTGCAACCCCCGGGCATGAACCTGCAACAGGGCATGAATGCCGTGAACACGAGTTCGACGTTCTTCAATCCGGGCGGTCTTCAGGCGGGCAGCGTCCAAACGTTTTCGTTCTCGACGGCCATGGTGTCGTCCGTGGGCCCCCCGGTGGGTGCAGGTAGCACGGGCGCAGGCACGGACGGCGGAGCAAGGAGCAGTCAGTTGGTGGTGGTGAAGGACGATCCGGTGGGCACGGAATTCAAGGCAGAGGTTCTGAAGGAGAGGCACGAGGTGGTGCTGGATGCGCTGTACAACGATTTTCCTCGGCAGTGCAAAACGTGCGGGCTGCGATTTCTGGAGCAGGAGGCCCACAGCAAGCACATGGATTGGCACGTGTCGATGAACCGGCGGCAGAAGACGCAGAAGAAGGTGTCTAGGAAGTGGTTTGTGAGTGAGAAAGATTGGCTTAGTGGGACAGGGGCCTCGACCACAGAATCGGCTCCCTCTTTCTTCGCTGCAGAGGTCGGGACGGTTGCGCCCAAAGTGGATGAGGGAGAGAATTTGGCTGTTCCCGCAGATTATAATCAAAGTGTTTGTGCATTGTGTGGAGAACCATTTGATGACTTCTATAGTGATGAGAAAGATGAATGGATGTACAAGGGCGCAGTGTATATGAATGTTCCCGCAGGCGCGTCCATAGAAGGGATCGACACTGCGGCTTTGGGCCCTATTGTCCATGCAAAGTGCCAGACGGAATCCGCGGCCACGGCGGATCTGACGGAGGACAGCGAAGAGGTAAACTGGGAGGAAACGTTTGTGGCACAAGCTGCATGGCGTGTGTTGGGGAATGGAGTATGTCGTGACAGGGGTGAGCGAATGCTGGATGGGTAGGGAGAGGTCCGGGCGTTTGAGTTGTGGTCTGGTGACATTCGGAGTTTTTGTGTAGGATGCTGTTTGAGAGGGGGGAGGGTGTGGGGTGGGCGTTTTGCAGGTGCAACCAGAGTTGATGGCAGCAGATAGTGTTCGCATGGAGATAGACGGGGGAGGGGGGGACGACACTGCTATGCCGTTACTTGACAATTTTGATTCTTTGGAGAGCAAGGTACTATACCCTCCAGTAGATGAGCCAAAGTCTGCTTTACCGGTTTAAGGGTTTTGGTTATCCGGCGAGAACGGCCGTGCGATGGTGTTGTTGGCGGGCAAGGAGTTGAGATTCAGTAGCCAGTCTGTTGCATGTTTCATGTTTTGGGTCAGGATTTGCCCGTGGGCTGGGTGTGGTCTGTACGGGTGGATCGCAAGTGATGATGAGAAGAGTCAGAGTTGGCAGTGCGGTCGCTACAGAGAAACGGAGTGACTGGTTTGGTGGCGTGGGTGTGTAACTGCAGGACGAGAACAGCGAATTGGAGAGCAGAAAGAAGAGAGTCCGGTATTGAGACGTCGGCTGTGCTGGTACAAACCAGACACGTGTACAAGTGTGACGATTCGAATAGCAAGAGTTCATATGAGGATGGTGAACCATCCGCAAGTCACAGATGCTTTTGTTGCTTTTGCATGAGGCAATGTTGTAGATGTGGAGGGAGTCATTTCATGTGGATGAATGAGGAACGAGGGTGGCTCGAGAAAAAGCTCGGGTCCCTTTTTACACATGTACTTTCTGTCTGAGACGGGGTTCTGGTTGTGTGGTGATCTTGTTGATGGATGATGTGAAATGGTGTGTGTCAAGGTCTGTGAGCCACCTACCAGGTGCTCTGTGAGACGGAAGCTCCAGTCATGTCGGCAGTTTGTTGCAGGACAGGCCATAATCAATGAGCCATGCAGGACGGTCGTGGTCGGCGACATGGGTCAGCTGGTGGCGGTCAGGGCGGTTTGGTTTGGGAAGGACCAAATGGTAGGTATGATCCCAGCTGGCGGCGCTTGAGCAATGAGCCCCTGGAGTGAACTGTGAGGGGCGCTGTTGTGCATTGACGTGGCCTTTTCAGTGATGAGTTTTGATGAATTTATAGATTTAGATTTGTATGCATGGGAAATGTAGGGCAATGTTGAAGGTGGTTTTGTTAGATGCTGGGCGTACTGCAGGAAACGTTGAGAGAGTCGTGAACCTGGACAGCAAGTTGTGTAGCATCTGGGAACACATGTAGGATATTGGCTTCACCATGGAAGTGCATGTGGTTTATGGTGGCCGGAGCACTGAGTTTGTGCCATTTTCATGGAAGTTTGAATAAATATATGTTGACCAGCAAGAAAGTACGGTTTTGCACATATATGGCCAAGAATCTGGATGGGTCTGGTACTCTGGTCTTGTCTTGGAGGCAGTTGTTTTGTTTCGGCCAGTGGTAAATGCCTGGAGTGCGCAGATTGTGCGGTTTTGCTCACTTTTTTAGTAGGTCCTATTGTAGACTCTTCTCTAAAATTGGGTCCCATCTGAAGTATATTTTTCCCAATATGATTGTTGGTGCTTTAGGGTTAACCCTTTATCCCTTTGGGTAAGGTTGATTGTCCTAAAACCACCAACTTAATCAATCTGGACTATTTTTGGCAGTCCTAAATTCGAAAAAAATATTTGACCACATTCGAAATAGGTTTCTGATGAGGATTGCAAAAATTTGCAACATGTAATTCACATTTGTTAATTTTATACAAAATTCCAAAGTGGAAAGTAGATTGTGACCCAAATCAAACCTCTAGGTTTCCCCATGTTCACACTTTGTTGTTCCTAATTCCGCTCATGAGCTAACCCAAAACCACCAACTATTTCTTTGCAATGCTTGGTGTGCCATTGGTCTCCTTCAATAGTGAAATTGGTGGTTTTAGGTCTTAACTGTGGTCGCCCCAAGGAAAGTCTACATGTCATAATTGGGGGAGGTGGTGGTTTTAGGACATCCTACCTTAGCTGGGTTCATTGGATTTCACTGGGTTTTTCCACTGATTGATCCTACCAGGTATTGAATGGATTAAATTAGAAAGTATCCGTACACTTGTATTCTCAGTTGGAGTGGAGACATTTGGCCAAAATTAGAATTTCTCCATTAGAATCTAAATGATCATTTCTTGGCCAGTTTTTGTGCGAAGTGTGAAAATGTTACATTCTTAAAGAATCCATGTTTGCATCTTGAAGAATGGATCCTTGTAAATTCATTTTGCGTGTTTGGGGGATAAATACATTGCAATCAAATGGTTAAGGAAAGTCTCCAAGAACCATTATGCAAACCTTGAAATACCATATATCATTGTATACCTTTGAATATGGTTATGTGTTTCTTGCTACTTTTGAGCAAATGATCTTTATTTTTTGAAAGAGTGCATTCATATATTGTTGTTGCTTCCAAACTTGAATTGGTGTCTAGTTACATTTGATTGAATGTGTGCATAAGCCAAGGCAACAATGTATCTATGGCAACTTTACACACTTTGAAATATTTGTTGTAATCTAAGACATGCATTGTTGAATCTTTTCTATTTTTTTACTAAAAGAAGACCAATCAATCATAGAAAAAAATTGTATACATAATTGGAATCTCTTGATAACATTCCATATTGTCAAAAATGGAACAATTTACAAAACCCTTCTAAACTCCAGTTTCTTCCCAAGTACACTGTAGACTCATATCTTCGGGAGTTCTAAAAATCATTCAATCACTTTCGTTTTTGTAAAAGTTGAAATAGATACATTTTTAAACTTCAAACAAGGTAACAAAAGGTATCAATAGAAAGAATAAATCATACCCTACGGTTTTTAATGATAGATTTTTTTTTTTAAAGTTGACTTTTATCTTATTTATAGTGGCAAAATTGAATGACCATGTAAAGCAAGATTCCATGCATGGTCATAGGCCCAGGCATTTACAGGTTACATAGCCCGTTGTTAGCCTGTTGTTAACCCTTTAACGTACCAATTCTTCTGGAGGTGGGAAACTGGCCAAAAAACAAGAGTTATAAAATGGCTTCTATGGGAATGAATTTCTGCAGTTTACTTGATCCATCCGTAAAATGTTGATGGTTATTGCCTTCTTTGGTGTGGGTGAGAATTTCAAAATCAAATGTATTATGGATTTTAAGATTATAGTGTTTTACCATTGGTTTTTTGCGTTGACCACGGCGGGTAGTTAACATTTTTGAAGTTTGGACGCACAGTACAAGCATGAGTAATGTTGAATTTTTTTGAAAAAACTTCAATAGTCATGAAGACATCTTAGGCTATCAAAAACACCAAAAATAAATTAAAAAATATGAAAAGACTCATCCATTAGGGCATTGCACAGAGGGAAGCTTCAAAAGTGGCTAAAACCTAAGACTTTGCGGAAATACAGCTATCAAGAACTGTACACAAAGGGTGTCCATTGCAAATCCAACTTGGTGGTTTCAAAGATGTGACCAACAAAAACAACATAGCACCATATTATTCAATGTTTATATGTAAATACATGTCGATCCATTGCAAAAATGTCTGTTTTTAGCAGTTGGCAGTTGGACAGTGGGTTAGCACAACAAAGGCCTGAGACAAGGCAGATTCTACAGGCAGGGCAAGTGCGCCTTGAGAATATGTACACGTTGCCCGTTTCAAACAAAAAAAAGCTAGGTGGCGGGAGTGGCCGAGGTGATGCCATGTAGGCGTTGATACGATTGGCCTCGATGATATTCTCACTGCTTAGCTTCTACTGTGCGCCAAAGTTTGGGCATTCATAGTGACGTCATGTACAGAGTGTTGATCAGAGAGGGCCGACCTGTTGTTGTGCGAGAACGGTGCATGATTTCACTGAGATCCCGCAACAGCTGATGTTGTCGCCAATAGGTCTCCCCGCAATTTGCTGTGATGGTTGAAATTCTGAAAACGCTATTCTTGTCTTTAGATCCAGCAGGTCCATAGACATTGCATATCCACAGACATGGCAGATCCAAAACACAGAGGAAACCCAATGCTCACTACAATTCAATGCGAAGAAAAAAAGAAGTATTGTCTGAACAATGCCATGGACCAACAACAAAAAACAAGTACCGTCTGTGCAAACAATTGGAATAACTGCAACTCTTTGTGCTGCACAGATGTAGTCCAAAGGCCAAGCCGTGCTGCAATGACTAGAAACGCCACTTTTGTGTATGAAGGTCCTCTCCGGTGGTATACAGAGGTAGAAGAAGAGATGGCTACTTGGACGCTCCGTCGATTCTGAGATTTGTGAATTGCGTTGAGAATGACAAATTTGAACTGGTAGTGACCAATTCTCTCTGCTCCACCCATACAGATGGATGATCTATGAGGAATGTGCGTGGTCAAATATGACTGTTACATCACACTGTCAGTCAATTTCATTCATAATATTCCAAGCATGTACGCCACAGACAAAATTGCCAGACTTGCCTATATTCTAACAATCCTAGAATAAATATTACCCACATGGACGTTCCACAATACGACAATACTTTGTACAGGTTTCTATAGTTTTACTACCTTGTAATACTAACAATAGTAGAAGCAATAGAATTGACAGTATTTTCATGCCCTTCATAAGTGGAAAGTTTTTGACTTATCAAGAGTGCGTGTTTCACCTGTGTAGAGGATAATGAGTCTTGGAAAAACATTCTCCTTCGTGTAAAAATGCCCCACCACATGCTACGCACTGATAGCGCGCACGAGGATTTTCCCCACAATGCTTACATTGTCGCCGCAACGTAGTTTTCACAAGCATGTGCAAAGCCGGTCTATTCAAATCCCATTGTGATAAACTACCTTGCCGGACGCACGAGTCTTGACATATCTTTTTGGCCAAACCCTCTTGAAAACTCATATGATCTTTCGGTATGTTCCCAATTTTGCTACATATTTCTTTATACAAAACATGGCAATTGCCAGCAGTTGTATCTAGCAAAAAAATAATAACCGATGCTTCCATTCATGGTATCAAACCTGACATGAATACGAAGTCCGAATTTGATCAGCTATGTCAACACCCCTCATTTCTGTGGTATACTCATTGTGAACAGGTGACGTTGGTACTTGCTAAGCAATTCCAAAATTTTGTCGTGACACCGTCACAGGTGATGAATTGACAAGTACAATTGGTGCAGCCTGAGTAGACAATAAAGAACAGGTTTTCTGTCACACCATACAACACAACAATTTTTTTTACCGTTGCGCATTCGCCACCCAATTGTGCCTTGTACTTCCTTACTCCACAACTTCGTATTGGCTAGAATTGACGACAAGCCAATGCGATTGGAACAAACGGTGCCTGTCCCAAATGTGCGTTTTGGAGCCATGTCCACTGCCAATTTGACACTGGAGGAAAAATTGTTTGTCAAAAGAATATGACCACGCTCATGAAGTCTATCCAACAACTTCATAACAACTTCATATCTAGTCTTTGCTTCTCCCGGACTACTGCTTCGCACGGTTCCGTTCAATTTGGACCCTGTATACACATTCCAAGTATATACATATTTTAGTGAAGCACCTGCAAGACACCACATTTTTATACCCCATTTCGTAGGTTTGTTGAGAAGGTATTGCCGGATTGGGCAATACTTTCCCTTATAACCTACTATAAGCTCATCCATGGTCACCATTTGATGCAAATGCCAATGTGCAGTGAATTGCCGATGAACTTCATTCATTATCCAACAAACCTTCCAAACCTTGTCCGGATCATAGCCACCACTTACTCGACGCGGGACTCGACGTTGCTCCTCTACTTGGTCAAGTGATATGTGAATACATCTTGTAATATCCTTGTATCGTCGGCGACTCATAATTGAGGATATAAATGCACAATAGACAGTTGGATCTCATATCTTCCAATATAGGCGATGGTTTGGACGTCTGTTGATATCCATCAAGAGATTCACTCCAAAAAATGCTAATAGTTTTAAGGACCTCCAATCGCCACCAGTATTTACCGCCCCTCATCAAATTCATATCCAGTTCACAATTATGGCGCGTACCCACACCATCTTCAAGTATTGTAGACTCTTCGCTACCTACAAATGGCACCTCATCCTCCATAGTAGGAATCACACATTGACCATGTGATCGTTGTCGTTGGATGTCATTCGGCAGTACCTGCAAATTATTTTCCATATTCAACGAACTTCTATTTGCAAGTGCCTCTGAGACACTTCAAATGTGACTCATATTCTTTTCACATAAAATGATTGTGATTGTGGAAATTTTGTACAGAGGTGTGAGCACCCATGTGTCAAAATCAGATCAGATTTCATGTGAAAAGAATATGATGTGATTGTGGCAATTTTGTACAGTGGTTTGAGCACCTATGTGTCAAAAATTCGCTAAAATTTTGTTCAGCCCGAAGTGAAATTCATGGTAGAGTAGTGCACTGAAAGCTTGGTAGGGTAGGTTGTGGGACTTGAAAATTTGGCGATATTGAGGGCTGTGCCCATTGTTGCTGAAGTTGACCTATAGAAATTGTAACTCTGGGTACCTCCAGCAAGGACTCTAAAAGTTTTTGTACAACCAATGAAAGTGGAGGAAGTAGATAATGTTGGATTTAGTATGCTTGAAATTGGTTGCACTGTGATGAGCTTGACGACACTTCATGATGCAGCAAAAAATTGACAGATTCCATTCAAATTCTTTGTGAAAACGACGGCTACATTGTATGCTCTCATCAATACAGCCGTACGTAAGTGCCAACATCGCCTCAAACAACAGAATTCTCTGATTATTTTTTCAAGATCTAACTTAGAATTCCATTGCTAGGCAATAGCATTACCACATTGAAACATGGCATTTTTGTGTGAGAATAGGCGAGTGACCATTGAGGAAGCGACGGTCGTGGTGAAGGAGTTGACGCAATCAAAGAGCTATAGAGAGTGTTAGATTGCAAAGCTCCTACACCTTTTAGATAGAAGAGTTTTGTTGCAATTACCATTACAAAAATGTTTTTGCAAGAGTGATTGTCCTCGAGGATTGCGGTGGTTGTTTTACCATCACGCGGCAAGAGCCTTAAGTAGGACAGAACGACACGTCGAAGGGCATCCGTACGGGTTTTCTAATCAGGTATACAAGACAATCCGCCAAATATGGCGTGATGAGCAGCAAGAATATGAAGAATTCAGCGCGACAGGTACGTTGTTGAAGGAGCACATCTAGGAGTCCGGGTCCAACGTCACCTAGTCGGGGCGTGCGTCAACAACAACCACATCAAGCATCTCCAAAGAAGATTGTCCGAACGTCATAGGAGACACGGAACGACGACCACAAAAGCGCGTGCGATCACCACAACGCGACTGTACAGGAGGGATTGCATCAAACGCAACCAGCGGAGGGAGCGAAGCCACAACAGAGAAGCGCTCCAAATATGCAGGCGCGCGAGTTTGCAACGCATCAGACGACACAGTTTGTAACGCAGCAGGCGGGGAGGCCGTCGTCATGATACTCGTCCAGCAAAGCCCACTATGATCCTACAATGGAAATGTCTAAGAGCGCGATATTGCCAGCAGAAGTGCATCAAATATTGCTAGGACCCGAAATATGTCGATCTGTAGATGCGTCTGTCCTAGTTAGAGTACCTAGATTTGCTTTGCCTGTAGATGCACCAATTAGTATGCAAGAAGCATGGGTACATGGTAGAGTTTTAAGATCATACATACAAGCGGTAACTTATGAAGTAGATTTTGGTGGTCAATATGTAGTCCATGTACTTGGTGGATCAGTAGAAAGATGTATTGCAGAGACAGAATCGCCCATGCCTAGCGAAGAGGATGGTCTAGGAGATATTTCTGAAGATGGGAACTCCTCATCTGCTAGCATGACGTCTGACAATGAATTCGATACCATTGACGACATGTTATTAGCAGAAGGGCAGCAACAAAACGGCGAAAACGACAATGCCGACGACCTCCATACATTGCTAGTCTAGCAGCAGAGCTCCTTGTTGATCATGCAACGACCGCAGTTCACGGAACATGATCCATGTACAGTACTGTAACCAGGCTGTGAGAATGTGGAGTAACAACCATCCTCCTCTATACAAGGACCACAAAATGGGCCTCCATCATGTGTGCGTCGAGGTACATCACACGGCCTTCCACCTACATCTAGAACTTATGTGGCACGTCGAGGTGTTGGCCTTGTCAAAGGATCTGTGGTAGTGGGCCATATGGAACACGGCTGTCACTCCGCGCCAACAATAATTGAAGAGGCCGATGATTTAGGCCGCATGGACCACGCCATTCAACCTAAGCCAGGACAGCAACATCATGAGCATCCAACAATAACATGTAGAGCGCTTGTGAAGTATCGGCGCGGGCGGGGCCGAGCATCATTCGCCCATGCATCTGCCACGTCTGTTGTTGACGCGTTGGACCCGTTGGATGTTGTAGCTGTAGTAGAGCCACCAGAAATTCCGCCTCCACCTCGTGGCCGTGGTTCACGCCGGGCTGCATGCGGTACGCGGGTTGGAAGGTTTGCACAAGGAAAGGGTCGAGCCTCACGATCGGCTCCAAACAAAGTTCTTACCGCCAAAAAGAGATTCAAATTATTATACTCCGATGAAGAATGGACACAAGACTTGTCTGTATACAAACATGATAACATGAATTTCTGTGGCCCAGAACCGGGCATTACTTTTCCATGTCGGAAATTGCCATCGTATTTAATATCGTTATTCCAAAGGTTTTGGACTCCAGCTACGTTACGTGCCATTTGTGATGAGAGTAATTCATATGCCTCGCAACTGGATAGAGGGCAAAAAAGATGATATTGGAGCAAAGCGAGCAGAGGGAGAGGCCTGGGAAGCTGTTGTGGAGCCAGAGATTTCAATTTCAGCACTTTCTACTGAGCCGGTAATTCCATCTCCACCATGTTACGGAATATGTATTCATGTACGGCGTACCCATTGTTTGAGTGCCTATATCAGGAAGTTCGTATTTGGAAATCATGTGTATAGGCCGCTTCACACTATGGCCGTCCAAGTCAAGAGGCCGTGGGATTGAGAGTCCAAACTTTGTTGAGAGTCCAAAGAAATCTATTGAAAATAGGTAATAAAATATAGTTTTCATTTTTCGTGAAAAGAAATCTACGGCCTCTCGACCATAGTTTGGGTTTCCATTCCCGTCTGACCCAAACTTCCTTTCGAGAGGCCGTCGCCTTGGTCATAAAGTACTGCCACGTAGGCATTTTGGAGAGCGACGGCTGTTGGACTTTGGCCTCTCTAGTGTGAAGGGTCGAGAGGCCGAAACCATGGTTTCTTGCAATTTGATTGGTGGAAATTGACGGCCTCTTGACCTTCGGCCATAGTGTGAAGCGGCCCTATGTATGTTGCGAGAAACAAAATTCAAGACCGTTTTGCATAGCTATTCAAACCGTGCGTAGCAAATGGAAAGTATGTTCAACCATTCTAGAGAAACCTTTGTTTCTGTTATAAACAATTGTATTATGGGAACTTGTGTATGACATAACAAATGTGGTGAAGAAAAATTTGGGACAAGAATAATATATCATCTTTGTAGTAAATCTTCTTATAAATTGATGGTCTACATCAATCCGTCTATACACCATTGCTATAAAGCTTTCCACTACAACATTTGTAGTGATCAATTGTCTACAACAATTATATAGAGAAATTGTATAACACTTGCCACTCAGTGGTATGTATAGTATAATATGTACAAAACAATGGAAAATGTGAACCATGCTATGTAAAAAGCTATATAAAAACACAGTAGAAATGCAATGTAGAAACCTCTATATGATGCAATGTACAAAGCTATGTCCAAAGCAATAGAGAAACTTTTGTATAACAGTATGCCAATCATGTTGTATAAAACCTATGTGTAAGAGCTATGTCATAAGCTAAGTAAAAAGGTAAGTCAAAAGTTTTGTATGAAAGGCATGTGTAAGAGCTATGTCAAAATCAACGTAAAAAGGTATGTCAAAACCTCAGTATAGAAGCTATGTATAATAGCTATGTCAGAAGGTATATCTAGAACATGTATGTCTGTTTGAAAGTTATGTATAGTTCCTAAGAAAATAGCTATGACACAAGCTATGTATAATTTGAGTTAACCAAAATCGGAACTGATGCTCTAATAGTACCAGTCTAAAGCTATGAAACATGGTTTGTAAAAAATTAAAAGTATAGCACAACATGGAATGAGTAGGCAAAAATTGGCTCATGAAAAAGAAAATTGTATGTGTAGCATGAAAGTAGTGCGTGTTTGTGAAAAACATTCTTTGTATTAGTCAATAATGCTATGTACTGTACATGAGACTATGTCTATGTAAAACATTGATATGTAAACAAAAACTGTGGTATATATATTCACACCATAGTAAGTGGCTAGTAAAACAATAGTATGTATAGTACATCAGTGCTATGTATAGTACAAAATAGGTTTGTCAAGGAAAAAATTGGTATATATAGAAAATAATGGAGTGTATATTACAAGTATGGATTGCATGAAAAAGAAAATTGGTTTGTACAGTTCAAAAAATGATATGTCGTTGTCAAACAACTGTATGTCCATTGTACATCAATGGTATGTCATAGGAATACATGAGGGAACTGATAGACCAAGAGTCTATGACTCCAACTTAGTTAGGACACCAATTGAAAGTAATAGTCTAGTTAGTGTGTACATATTCTAAGTATGTAGACAAACGGTACTAAGAGTATAAATGTGGCTTGGTGGGTGAAGGAGATACAATTGTTTATTGTACAAGATGTCACTTCTATGGTTGGGTTGCAAGTCACAACGGTATGTGTACCGGTAGTAACAACATGCTATGTATAGTAAAAAGTAGTACAACAATTCCATGTACTCAAAGAATGGTATGTCTTCATAATAAAATATTACTCGAAGAAATGGTTCATCTATAAAGCTATCTACCGTACTAGGAAGACAGGGTTGGCAGAAAATAATTCTCCAAAAAAATGCTGAAAAAATAAATAAATTTATCAAGTATTTTGTCGAAATCAACAAAAATAACGTCAACAAAAATTGTAGACTAAACAAAAGAAAATGTTTAGCCGCTAGAAAAATCTATTCTTAGTTATTAATAGCCAAATTTTAATAATTATTTTTGAAAGTGCTAACCTCCACAGATTGAACTTTTATTAATTATTCGACACAAAAGTGCCGACCCTGCCTTCCTAGTACGGTATTTGTAGGAATTAGATATGTACTACAACAAAATAGTTATTTTTATTTTTGAAGTGTCTCAGAGGCACTTGCAAATAGAAGTTCGTTGAATATGGAAAATAATTTGCAGGTACTGCCGAATGACATCCAACGACAACGATCACATGGTCAATGTGTGATTCCTACTATGGAGGATGAGGTGCCATTTGTAGGTAGCGAAGAGTCTACAATACTTGAAGATGGTGTGGGTACGCGCCATAATTGTGAACTGGATATGAATTTGATGAGGGGCGGTAAATACTGGTGGCGATTGGAGGTCCTTAAAACTATTAGCATTTTTTGGAGTGAATCTCTTGATGGATATCAACAGACGTCCAAACCATCGCCTATATTGGAAGATATGAGATCCAACTGTCTATTGTGCATTTATATCCTCAATTATGAGTCGCCGACGATACAAGGATATTACAAGATGTATTCACATATCACTTGACCAAGTAGAGGAGCAACGTCGAGTCCCGCGTCGAGTAAGTGGTGGCTATGATCCGGACAAGGTTTGGAAGGTTTGTTGGATAATGAATGAAGTTCATCGGCAATTCACTGCACATTGGCATTTGCATCAAATGGTGACCATGGATGAGCTTATAGTAGGTTATAAGGGAAAGTATTGCCCAATCCGGCAATACCTTCTCAACAAACCTACGAAATGGGGTATAAAAATGTGGTGTCTTGCAGGTGCTTCACTAAAATATGTATATACTTGGAATGTGTATACAGGGTCCAAATTGAACGGAACCGTGCGAAGCAGTAGTCCGGGAGAAGCAAAGACTAGATATGAAGTTGTTATGAAGTTGTTGGATAGACTTCATGAGCGTGGTCATATTCTTTTGACAAACAATTTTTCCTCCAGTGTCAAATTGGCAGTGGACATGGCTCCAAAACGCACATTTGGGACAGGCACCGTTTGTTCCAATCGCATTGGCTTGTCGTCAATTCTAGCCAATACGAAGTTGTGGAGTAAGGAAGTACAAGGCACAATTGGGTGGCGAATGCGCAACGGTAAAAAAAATTGTTGTGTTGTATGGTGTGACAGAAAACCTGTTCTTTATTGTCTACTCAGGCTGCACCAATTGTACTTGTCAATTCATCACCTGTGACGGTGTCACGACAAAATTTTGGAATTGCTTAGCAAGTACCAACGTCACCTGTTCACAATGAGTATACCACAGAAATGAGGGGTGTTGACATAGCTGATCAAATTCGGACTTCGTATTCATGTCAGGTTTGATACCATGAATGGAAGCATCGGTTATTATTTTTTTGCTAGATACAACTGCTGGCAATTGCCATGTTTTGTATAAAGAAATATGTAGCAAAATTGGGAACATACCGAAAGATCATATGAGTTTTCAAGAGGGTTTGGCCAAAAAGATATGTCAAGACTCGTGCGTCCGGCAAGGTAGTTTATCACAATGGGATTTGAATAGACCGGCTTTGCACATGCTTGTGAAAACTACGTTGCGGCGACAATGTAAGCATTGTGGGGAAAATCCTCGTGCGCGCTATCAGTGCGTAGCATGTGGTGGGGCATTTTTACACGAAGGAGAATGTTTTTCCAAGACTCATTATCCTCTACACAGGTGAAACACGCACTCTTGATAAGTCAAAAACTTTCCACTTATGAAGGGCATGAAAATACTGTCAATTCTATTGCTTCTACTATTGTTAGTATTACAAGGTAGTAAAACTATAGAAACCTGTACAAAGTATTGTCGTATTGTGGAACGTCCATGTGGGTAATATTTATTCTAGGATTGTTAGAATATAGGCAAGTCTGGCAATTTTGTCTGTGGCGTACATGCTTGGAATATTATGAATGAAATTGACTGACAGTGTGATGTAACAGTCATATTTGACCACGCACATTCCTCATAGATCATCCATCTGTATGGGTGGAGCAGAGAGAATTGGTCACTACCAGTTCAAATTTGTCATTCTCAACGCAATTCACAAATCTCAGAATCGACGGAGCGTCCAAGTAGCCATCTCTTCTTCTACCTCTGTATACCACCGGAGAGGACCTTCATACACAAAAGTGGCGTTTCTAGTCATTGCAGCACGGCTTGGCCTTTGGACTACATCTGTGCAGCACAAAGAGTTGCAGTTATTCCAATTGTTTGCACAGACGGTACTTGTTTTTTGTTGTTGGTCCATGGCATTGTTCAGACAATACTTCTTTTTTTCTTCGCATTGAATTGTAGTGAGCATTGGGTTTCCTCTGTGTTTTGGATCTGCCATGTCTGTGGATATGCAATGTCTATGGACCTGCTGGATCTAAAGACAAGAATAGCGTTTTCAGAATTTCAACCATCACAGCAAATTGCGGGGAGACCTATTGGCGACAACATCAGCTGTTGCGGGATCTCAGTGAAATCATGCACCGTTCTCGCACAACAACAGGTCGGCCCTCTCTGATCAACACTCTGTACATGACGTCACTATGAATGCCCAAACTTTGGCGCACAGTAGAAGCTAAGCAGTGAGAATATCATCGAGGCCAATCGTATCAACGCCTACATGGCATCACCTCGGCCACTCCCGCCACCTAGCTTTTTTTTGTTTGAAACGGGCAACGTGTACATATTCTCAAGGCGCACTTGCCCTGCCTGTAGAATCTGCCTTGTCTCAGGCCTTTGTTGTGCTAACCCACTGTCCAACTGCCAACTGCTAAAAACAGACATTTTTGCAATGGATCGACATGTATTTACATATAAACATTGAATAATATGGTGCTATGTTGTTTTTGTTGGTCACATCTTTGAAACCACCAAGTTGGATTTGCAATGGACACCCTTTGTGTACAGTTCTTGATAGCTGTATTTCCGCAAAGTCTTAGGTTTTAGCCACTTTTGAAGCTTCCCTCTGTGCAATGCCCTAATGGATGAGTCTTTTCATATTTTTTAATTTATTTTTGGTGTTTTTGATAGCCTAAGATGTCTTCATGACTATTGAAGTTTTTTCAAAAAAATTCAACATTACTCATGCTTGTACTGTGCGTCCAAACTTCAAAAATGTTAACTACCCGCCGTGGTCAACGCAAAAAACCAATGGTAAAACACTATAATCTTAAAATCCATAATACATTTGATTTTGAAATTCTCACCCACACCAAAGAAGGCAATAACCATCAACATTTTACGGATGGATCAAGTAAACTGCAGAAATTCATTCCCATAGAAGCCATTTTATAACTCTTGTTTTTTGGCCAGTTTCCCACCTCCAGAAGAATTGGTACGTTAAAGGGTTAACAACAGGCTAACAACGGGCTATGTAACCTGTAAATGCCTGGGCCTATGACCATGCATGGAATCTTGCTTTACATGGTCATTCAATTTTGCCACTATAAATAAGATAAAAGTCAACTTTAAAAAAAAAAATCTATCATTAAAAACCGTAGGGTATGATTTATTCTTTCTATTGATACCTTTTGTTACCTTGTTTGAAGTTTAAAAATGTATCTATTTCAACTTTTACAAAAACGAAAGTGATTGAATGATTTTTAGAACTCCCGAAGATATGAGTCTACAGTGTACTTGGGAAGAAACTGGAGTTTAGAAGGGTTTTGTAAATTGTTCCATTTTTGACAATATGGAATGTTATCAAGAGATTCCAATTATGTATACAATTTTTTTCTATGATTGATTGGTCTTCTTTTAGTAAAAAAATAGAAAAGATTCAACAATGCATGTCTTAGATTACAACAAATATTTCAAAGTGTGTAAAGTTGCCATAGATACATTGTTGCCTTGGCTTATGCACACATTCAATCAAATGTAACTAGACACCAATTCAAGTTTGGAAGCAACAACAATATATGAATGCACTCTTTCAAAAAATAAAGATCATTTGCTCAAAAGTAGCAAGAAACACATAACCATATTCAAAGGTATACAATGATATATGGTATTTCAAGGTTTGCATAATGGTTCTTGGAGACTTTCCTTAACCATTTGATTGCAATGTATTTATCCCCCAAACACGCAAAATGAATTTACAAGGATCCATTCTTCAAGATGCAAACATGGATTCTTTAAGAATGTAACATTTTCACACTTCGCACAAAAACTGGCCAAGAAATGATCATTTAGATTCTAATGGAGAAATTCTAATTTTGGCCAAATGTCTCCACTCCAACTGAGAATACAAGTGTACGGATACTTTCTAATTTAATCCATTCAATACCTGGTAGGATCAATCAGTGGAAAAACCCAGTGAAATCCAATGAACCCAGCTAAGGTAGGATGTCCTAAAACCACCACCTCCCCCAATTATGACATGTAGACTTTCCTTGGGGCGACCACAGTTAAGACCTAAAACCACCAATTTCACTATTGAAGGAGACCAATGGCACACCAAGCATTGCAAAGAAATAGTTGGTGGTTTTGGGTTAGCTCATGAGCGGAATTAGGAACAACAAAGTGTGAACATGGGGAAACCTAGAGGTTTGATTTGGGTCACAATCTACTTTCCACTTTGGAATTTTGTATAAAATTAACAAATGTGAATTACATGTTGCAAATTTTTGCAATCCTCATCAGAAACCTATTTCGAATGTGGTCAAATATTTTTTTCGAATTTAGGACTGCCAAAAATAGTCCAGATTGATTAAGTTGGTGGTTTTAGGACAATCAACCTTACCCAAAGGGATAAAGGGTTAACCCTAAAGCACCAACAATCATATTGGGAAAAATATACTTCAGATGGGACCCAATTTTAGAGAAGAGTCTACAATAGGACCTACTAAAAAAGTGAGCAAAACCGCACAATCTGCGCACTCCAGGCATTTACCACTGGCCGAAACAAAACAACTGCCTCCAAGACAAGACCAGAGTACCAGACCCATCCAGATTCTTGGCCATATATGTGCAAAACCGTACTTTCTTGCTGGTCAACATATATTTATTCAAACTTCCATGAAAATGGCACAAACTCAGTGCTCCGGCCACCATAAACCACATGCACTTCCATGGTGAAGCCAATATCCTACATGTGTTCCCAGATGCTACACAACTTGCTGTCCAGGTTCACGACTCTCTCAACGTTTCCTGCAGTACGCCCAGCATCTAACAAAACCACCTTCAACATTGCCCTACATTTCCCATGCATACAAATCTAAATCTATAAATTCATCAAAACTCATCACTGAAAAGGCCACGTCAATGCACAACAGCGCCCCTCACAGTTCACTCCAGGGGCTCATTGCTCAAGCGCCGCCAGCTGGGATCATACCTACCATTTGGTCCTTCCCAAACCAAACCGCCCTGACCGCCACCAGCTGACCCATGTCGCCGACCACGACCGTCCTGCATGGCTCATTGATTATGGCCTGTCCTGCAACAAACTGCCGACATGACTGGAGCTTCCGTCTCACAGAGCACCTGGTAGGTGGCTCACAGACCTTGACACACACCATTTCACATCATCCATCAACAAGATCACCACACAACCAGAACCCCGTCTCAGACAGAAAGTACATGTGTAAAAAGGGACCCGAGCTTTTTCTCGAGCCACCCTCGTTCCTCATTCATCCACATGAAATGACTCCCTCCACATCTACAACATTGCCTCATGCAAAAGCAACAAAAGCATCTGTGACTTGCGGATGGTTCACCATCCTCATATGAACTCTTGCTATTCGAATCGTCACACTTGTACACGTGTCTGGTTTGTACCAGCACAGCCGACGTCTCAATACCGGACTCTCTTCTTTCTGCTCTCCAATTCGCTGTTCTCGTCCTGCAGTTACACACCCACGCCACCAAACCAGTCACTCCGTTTCTCTGTAGCGACCGCACTGCCAACTCTGACTCTTCTCATCATCACTTGCGATCCACCCGTACAGACCACACCCAGCCCACGGGCAAATCCTGACCCAAAACATGAAACATGCAACAGACTGGCTACTGAATCTCAACTCCTTGCCCGCCAACAACACCATCGCACGGCCGTTCTCGCCGGATAACCAAAACCCTTAAACCGGTAAAGCAGACTTTGGCTCATCTACTGGAGGGTATAGTACCTTGCTCTCCAAAGAATCAAAATTGTCAAGTAACGGCATAGCAGTGTCGTCCCCCCCTCCCCCGTCTATCTCCATGCGAACACTATCTGCTGCCATCAACTCTGGTTGCACCTGCAAAACGCCCACCCCACACCCTCCCCCCTCTCAAACAGCATCCTACACAAAAACTCCGAATGTCACCAGACCACAACTCAAACGCCCGGACCTCTCCCTACCCATCCAGCATTCGCTCACCCCTGTCACGACATACTCCATTCCCCAACACACGCCATGCAGCTTGTGCCACAAACGTTTCCTCCCAGTTTACCTCTTCGCTGTCCTCCGTCAGATCCGCCGTGGCCGCGGATTCCGTCTGGCACTTTGCATGGACAATAGGGCCCAAAGCCGCAGTGTCGATCCCTTCTATGGACGCGCCTGCGGGAACATTCATATACACTGCGCCCTTGTACATCCATTCATCTTTCTCATCACTATAGAAGTCATCAAATGGTTCTCCACACAATGCACAAACACTTTGATTATAATCTGCGGGAACAGCCAAATTCTCTCCCTCATCCACTTTGGGCGCAACCGTCCCGACCTCTGCAGCGAAGAAAGAGGGAGCCGATTCTGTGGTCGAGGCCCCTGTCCCACTAAGCCAATCTTTCTCACTCACAAACCACTTCCTAGACACCTTCTTCTGCGTCTTCTGCCGCCGGTTCATCGACACGTGCCAATCCATGTGCTTGCTGTGGGCCTCCTGCTCCAGAAATCGCAGCCCGCACGTTTTGCACTGCCGAGGAAAATCGTTGTACAGCGCATCCAGCACCACCTCGTGCCTCTCCTTCAGAACCTCTGCCTTGAATTCCGTGCCCACCGGATCGTCCTTCACCACCACCAACTGACTGCTCCTTGCTCCGCCGTCCGTGCCTGCGCCCGTGCTACCTGCACCCACCGGGGGGCCCACGGACGACACCATGGCCGTCGAGAACGAAAACGTTTGGACGCTGCCCGCCTGAAGACCGCCCGGATTGAAGAACGTCGAACTCGTGTTCACGGCATTCATGCCCTGTTGCAGGTTCATGCCCGGGGGTTGCACACTGATGGCCGCTGTCGACGCAGAAGCTGATATCAACCCCTGGGCCAGAAGCGACTTGAACAGGGTGTCGTACTGGCTCATCGGCGCTGGGGCGGCAACGGAATTCACTGCCAGAGCCGACTGCGGCGGCGGACCGGGCGGAAGAGGGGGCTGGCTCGGACGGGGTTGCTGCTGACTTGAGTACACCACTGAAGCTCCCCCCTGACCCTGTCCTGTCGGGTACTGCCCTGCCTGTTGTATCAGCGGATTATACACCGGCGCTTGCAAAAATGTTGGGGGTGGACCGTTCGGCAACGGGGGTACCACTGAAGCCGGCTGCAGCATCTGACCAGGTGCCACGCTCTGTGCTTGCATTTGGGTCACTGGAACTGATTGCTGCTGCTGCTGTATCTGGTTCTGCGGAGCCGGAAACTGCTGGACCATCTTCAACAGCTCCGAAATGGCGGCAGTGTTCAGAGGTAGCACATCGCCTTGGCTGCTCGGTACACCGCCACCCACTTGCGTTGCCTGCTGGAACTGGTTCCCCTGAGATTGCCCACCTTGCAGCGTGCCCATTGTAGCTTGGGGTTGTTGCAAAAACTGGCTCAGTAAGCCCCCTGAGCTTATGTGTGCCGTCTGTTGAGGCATCGCCGCTATCTGAACGCTGGCTGCCTGTTGACTCAGAGAAAACATGGGCAGCTGGGACACCGCGCCTCCATGCACTTGAGCTAACGACATCGCACCTGGACCCTCCCGCGAGGAATGGCTCTGATCCTCCGTCATTTGCTGTTGCTGCACCGGAGCTGCCAGACTGCCCAGCGCTATCTGCCCATCGCCCTGGGGCTGGGAAAACAGGCCAAGAGTCACGGCAGAGGGATTCACATACGGCGGAAGATGCCCCGGGTTTGGGGGATAGCTTTGACGCAATCCATATTGCCCTTGCGCACCCTGGACAGCGCCTCCTGCACCCGACAACACAAGCGGAGGACTCCCTGACGGCGGTAGCACACTCGATGCACCCAATGGCATGCTGAAATTTGGAAGGCTCGCCTGCACATCAGGAACACACATCCCAACCTGCCAACTCCATCACCTCAACCTCAACAGGAAGCTACCACAACAAGTCCTGACTCGTATTCATTCCACACTACACACATCAAATCCGCCTTCAACATTGTCCAAATAACAAAACCACCGCACACAAAACCAATCCCAAAAATCTGCGGGAAACCCCTCTCTCACAAGTCCGATGTTGACCTCCACTACCTGAAGTGCAGGCAACCTCGATTGTGAAGGATGCATAGCCTCCACGTCAGGCTCCAGCTTTCCCCGAGAACCATGCCCGGTCTGGGAAATGGCAAGTCGGCTGCGCTCCTCCGACTCCTGCCAACAAACCATATCGCCAACACTCACGTCATAACGTAGCAACGCAAAGCGCCACACTGGCCTACGTTGCCAATAAGCTTCCCTGGTCAAAATCAAGACAGCTTTCACCTCACGTTCCAAACATGTCGGACAACAGGAACTATCACTCTACCCAACAACATGGTGCCCAAACACAAAATCTATCACACGACCCACGATAATAAAAATGGACTCCTGACACCACTCCCAGGGAAGAGCCCTACTCTGCGAAGAGCCGCCCGCATCCCTCCAGAACCACCAAATTGTTCGCCTTGCGAGCCGCTTCCCACTCTCCGCCACTCCTCCAACCCTCCCACGGACTCCATCCCAGCCCTACTGGAAACCCCTGCCCTTCCCATGTCTCTGTCGCCACCATACCACTCCTCCGCCTTACCGTCCCCGACCCTCTGCTCCGCATCCCTCCCTTGTGGTTTCATGTCATCCCACACGTATTCCTCCTCTTCTTCGTTCTGCCAGCTCCCCCTCCCTCCAACCTCGCCTGCAGAGCCCCGATCCAGCCTCGAGCCTCGACCGTCACCTCCTATCCCCGCACTGTCCGGCCGTGTGGCACGGTTGTCCAGCCCGGAACCCCGCACCACGGGCCCGAGTCCCCGCCCATCCGGACCCAGGATCCGCCCATCCACCCCCATGCCACGCCCATCCATCCTCTGCCCTCTCCCTCCGAACTCCACCCCGGCGTTTCGGCCGTCCATCCTGTACCCCCGTCCTTCTCCACCTTCCGATCCCACCCCTATCCTCTGTCCCCTCCCGTCCGGCCCCTCCACCATTCGGGGGTCCATCCTCCGGCCCCGCACTGCGCCTCTTCCTCTGCCATCCGGATCCACGGACTGCGGCTCAGGAAACGCGCCTCCTCTTCCCGGACCAGACGGCCGACTGTACCCCTGCCCATCCATACCCAACGGCCTTGGTCCGGAAGACGCCCTTGCATCATAGCCATTTCGACGAGGATATCGTTGTGCCCGCTCGTCCGCTACTCCATTACCCTTCCCTGCGTCCCCATCACGAAGCCATGCGCCGCTCTCTCCTTGATCCACTCTGTCCACGTTTCTTGAATTGCCCCCGTCGGGCCGGAGAACCCCCCGCCTCTCAAACTCATAATCTGGGTAATCCTTGTTGTAACCTGCTTCGCCAAAACGCTCTCGATTCAGCTGCCCGACCTGCGTGCCACAATTCACACCCCATCGTCAAACAACACAGCCCACATCGTCACTCCAACTTCCACAAGGCCCATCATCGTCACCTCCCAATACCAGCGTGCTTTGCTGGCAGGAGACGCAATCGGCAGCGGAACACTCCAGAGAAAACGGGGGACGCAACCAAGACCACATGCTCAGCACCACATTTTGGACCGCTACATGATCGCTCAGATCGTACCGTGGGTCTCTGTGGTTCCGGCCACCCCTTCGGATTCTCCCGCAGCATAGGTCTCTCTTGCCTCGCTTGCCCATCGCCGTTGCGCTCCGCGGGAGCAACTCCTTCATCCTGTTCAAAGTCAAAAACTGGACACCTCAGCACAATGCACAGCAAAAGACCACACCTTGACAACACCAGAATCTGAAAAGCATCTGCCTACCATATACATTTGCACACCTACCAGGCAAGTTGCGCTTCTCAAGTACACAAACACTACATATCCAGCATATATCAAAATATGGTAAGTATGAAATGCAGACCCTGCTTGTTCTCGATTGCTGTAAAAGTTGACGTTGTTCCAAGTACTTTGGATTCACGTGTATACCATGCCCAGGACGTACAGAAGGTTCCATGGCTCTCGGAGGCTGATTACCAGTTGCAGGTCCCCCAGGCTTGGGATTCAACTGAAGCTCTGCCTCGATCGTTCTCAGAGGAACCGGTGGAAACACACCCCGCCAAGTCCAAAACAGATGCTGCATCGACGTATACAGGCCGAAATCCACATGCCTGTACGCTGTACAAAACACCTGCACACACGATCGGATCCAGGTTACAACACCCAAGCTGCACCTCACGAAACCGCACACCAAATCAACACCGTCAGCTCTACCAGTTTCGGTCTACTGCTCAACTGCCTGGCGCAGGCGAGCTAGTTCCATCCACCGAACCGTACATCGACAACAGAACTTCAGGACACAGGGGCAGACATGTTGCACGACCCGGGAGGATGTACGCAATCAACCCACGCACCATCGACATAAATTCCGAGGCCCAACCAACTGTGAAGCTGGTGACACACAACGCCGACAAGACATCGACCGATGATGCTGGTTATCATGAAGCGACGGAGTCGCACAGGCCACTTCCAAGCCGGCAAACGGTCCGGCAACGCGGAAAAATCTAACTCAACCCGTAACCATCTTCCACCGGCCCTTGCATTATTCTACGGACGCCATCTTGCATGCAACATAATGTTCAGACGACAAGTCATGAATGTGGAGAGGCAAGCACCTAACTTCCCTGTTGGCATACTTATATACTCTGAGAGTGTGGAGAGTACCTCAGGGAGTCGTGCAGCGAAATATTTCACGTACTCGCCTCCAATATTCTTCACGATACTGTCCAGGAGGTACAAAGACGGGAGCTTCTGCTCCTTTGGAACCTGACAAATCGTACGCCACCGCACCCATCAGAGTAGACACCGGAAACTTTACCGTGGCGAAAAATGGCGATAACAGCCTTATTGCTTAAACTTAAAAGTAAAAGTGGAGAAACGAAACAAAACACGAAACCCGGAACCAAAGGTACAGCCGACGCAGCAGGTGTATAGGCACTCGATCAGACGGATATGATTCAGGTCCGTGACAAGACGAACAGATTCTCCATGTTCCCGAACCACGTAAATCAAAAAGTCTACGGGTCTACAATTCCTTTGACGACGTATGCTCCCGAGAGAACCGAATCCTCACAAATGGCCAGCAGGACTACAAGGACAATCAGCGAATTGCGGAGCGTCGTTCCGCAGAGGGAACCATCACGTTGAAAGCCAAACATAACCCGATCCCAGGAACGGGCCCATGTGACCTCCACATCTGCGTCCCCTTTGCCATTTTGCTGATTTAAAACTCATCGAAATCTCTTCCAGATATCTCTCCGAACGTCGCCCTCCTAACCTCTCCATATGAATCGCTCCAAACCAGAACATAAATCCGGTGCATCACAATTTGCAGCGGTTCCGACCACCCGTTCATGCGAAACAATGGGACATTCTATCAGGAACCCTAAACCACCGCGATGGATGCCCGCCGCTAATTCAAGCTACACGCACAGAACTATTCAAGACCATTCTATGCAGTCACGGGTTGACAAAAGCGAACCGAGCTCCGTCACTGGAAACCAATGGAAACGAGTTGAGCGTACCGAAATAATGTGGTCGCAGATGGCTTTCGTGATGCCATGAGCAGCGTGCGCGTTCTCCCCGGCGATGATTGTCAGATTGGTGATGATAGGCTTCGAGTTGAATGTCAACTCCACCAATGCTGACTTGTACTGTTGCACGAGTTCCCGCAGCTCTTCCGCCGCGGCATCGTCCTCGTCTCGTTTTATGGCCGGCCCCCTACTCGCCTGGCTGTTGTCCGCGTCCCTCTCCCTGTCGCCCATCGCAAAGCTCACTCTTCTCGAGTCTCCGCCCTCCACGACCAATTGCTTGGTCGGATAATTCCCTAATTTCCGCAGCTCCCTTTCACGCTCCGCAGCAGAAACTCGCCCCATCCTCATGCTGCCTCCATGGTCTCCGTCTCCATGGATTCCCAATCCTCGGACCGCCTTTTGTCCCGCTCAATTTTCAATCCCAGGCAAAACATTTCTGCCCCCTGGAACTCCCACGTCCACAACATCCCTGCCGCTCAGGAGATCCGCCTCAGCTCCAATCTCGTCCGGGGAAAAAATGCACGTCATTGCCCACCCTCACATCTCCTGTCCTGTTTGTTCCATCCTCGCTCTCACAAACCCGCGCTGTTCAAAAATTTCGGCAGCAATGGTCCCGGCGAAACCCTAAGTGCCACCACGGCCTGTCAAAAATCATGTCCACAATCTCATACCCTAAAAAACCATTTCGTGGCGCAACTTCTCATTGCTACGATGCACACGCATCACTCCACCGCCGGCTCCGCGCGGAACGCCAACCTCCTCCACGGGGCCAAGAGGAGCGGCCATCCACCATTGCCCAAATTCTATACAAACGGGGACGAAACCAAAAACACAGCGGCACATGGAGGCAGCGATTGAAGGGGAGACCGTTCGCAACAGAGTTGCCTGCCTCGGCCGCGCGGGCGGTGGGCGTCACGTCCACGGGGTAATCAAAGTGCCGTGGCGATCGGGCTAGCCAGTGGGGAAACCAAAGCGGTATGGCAACGGGACGGCACGGCACGGCACGGCAGGGGAAGGCGGGCGTCGGCGGCCGCGGCAAGCCATCGTCCGCCGCGCGGCAGCGGGGAGGCCGCAGCGGGCAGGCTGCGGGAGTCGGATAAATCGCCCGTCGGCTTTTCGTTCCTGAAGGACGGAATGAAAGGACAGGTATCTTGGATTCAGGTATATTTGTTTCCTTTATGGATGAGAATTTGTCAATGTGGATGAGTTTGTAGTGACAAAGTAACTTAGGTGCGAATATTGTGCCCCTACCTTCTGGAAGGGTGGTGGTAGAACCTCGTGATTTCAATGTGCAAGAAGTGCAATTGTTTTCGTGAGAGTCTCATGATTTTGAGCATGACATGCAGCATGCATTACCTAAGTATTAAATGGGGGTCATTTTTTATTTTAAAATACTCTTGGGGCTAAAGATAATGAGCTTAAGATGTATATTTTGTAGGATTTGTTGGCTTTGACTATAGGGAAGTCGCATTGCAGGGAGAATCTTTTTTTGACTAAATACCAATGTGGCGAATATATTTTGTCCAAGATTCCATTGAGAATGCATTCTCATCCTTCATCATTTTTGTCCTTCATCTATTCTATTTCGGTCGATGCTCCTCGTAGAATAGCTACTTGTTTTGTATGCATGCTTCAAGAGGTTTGGATGAAATTGGATTCTTCATATGCCCAAAAAGTGGATGAAATTTCGTTGCTTTCGTTATTAATTGTGTCACTGCAATTCTTTTTGCAAATTATTGGGGTTTGTTTTTTTCTTGGTCGAGCCTGTTGTGTTTTTGGCAACCCTGTTGGCAACTTTTGTTGAAGCTCGTGGTTTATTGAAGCGGGTTTTTGATTGAATGTCATTGGTTGTTTGCATCGATACCTCGGTGAGCGGAATCTCAAACTAATTATAGTTTCTTGCGCTGTCACTTTAAAGTCATCATTAGTTCGAGCAATTTGACCTAGAGTTTATAATTTTTTAGCTGAAGATCTTAAAATTTTATCGAAGGCGGGTTAGAATAGTCATTGCGTACAAGAGTCTGAGGGCAACACCGTGGAATTTGATGTGTTTCGGCTCGCACAATGCGATGTCGTTGCGTTTCTTCTACTGTGACGTGCATCTTGAAGGCTAGGAATCGTCACACGCTTCGACGTCCTCATGGAGCTAGTGTAGAAGTTGCGGGTTTTGAATAATTTGATGTCTAATTGCCTTTGCAGGAGCCCTTTCACAATCCTTGTCTCATCAAACTTTTATGCAATGAGCACGTCAAGTTAGGTCGAGCGCTAGAATATGTTGTCTGTCTTAGTCATAGTTTGGTAGATACTGTGAGAGTTTGAATACCCCCTACCCTCAGATCCTAGCATTCGTATGTTTTGTAGTCCTAAATCACTTTTCTCTTTTGTGCATAATTGAACATTAAGGTCTATAATAGGGTTATATAAATTTATATGTTTTGCATCAAATATTGCACCTGTACATACTTATAGAGGAGCCAAAGGACTTGTGCATGGCCGACGCTACGTAAAAATAGTATAGAATTAATAGTTTAAATGAAACAAATTCCAATGGGTATTTAATTGCATCTTATTAACCTTGCGCTTTTAGCCAATCATACCAAAATTCAAAAATAAATAGTTAATTTTGTATTTTTTTTGAATTTTGGAAGTTCATTAGTTAGATATTATATAAATAATTGTAAATGATGAATTTTAGGAATCCATTGGCATAGATTTGATTTAAAATTCATAATGTGTAATCTATCTTTCTACGTCCATTAAAAAAAATATACTTTATCATGCATTTTTTCACACATTTACAAATTTGATGCTTTTGTAGATTGTTCCAACATCTACAACACCCAAAACATTCACTCTTAGGGTTAAAGCAAATTTTAAACTGCATTTTGCTTAAGTATCCTTGTGTTCTTTGTCACTTTCTATTGTATGATATCATTCAAGTTATTGTCTTGGAATGATACGTGACATCAATCTTTATTGGATGCAACTATAAATAGCACTTTGAAAATTCATTGTTTATTCATACAACATTCTAAACATACATGCCATGATACATTGGATTCATCTTGCTAATCATAATATTCTATAGGAGCCTCCTACAATACCCATGCTCTACACTAAACATCTATCATCTATCCATCTTAAGAACATTCCAAAAATATAGATTAGAAGGTTGAGACAATTTTCATGCCTGGGATGATGGGCAATAAGAAGTTTCCTATTTTGATAATGCATGGGGTAATGGGTGATAGAAGCTTTCTTCATCCTTTGTAACTACTATAATAGAATGTTGTTACCAGGAAGAACCAACCAAAAATCCAGTGAGTCCAATAATAGAATCCATGCTTAGATGCTTATTGGATGCTTTTAGGTGTACATACCTTAAGACCCTGTGCAAAGACAAAGGGTATTCTTTCATTGCTTTCTGGATCGCTGATGATGACTGCAATCCCATAACTTATACTCAATGCTCTACAGATCTGATGATTCTGATCTATGGCTCCCAATCTACAGGGTAGAGCTTTTGTCTAAGCATCATCACCAAATTAATCTGCAGTTTGAGGTCCATATTCAATAGCAGCGAATAAAAAACATTAGAATCGGTTGTTCTAATGGTTGAGCAGTTCAAAGGGACATCAATCAAGCCCACAAACTGCGACTCCATATAGAAAACAATCAATGTAACTGCATTGTGTCTACAAAATTGTTTGTTCACCGCTCTTGTAGAACCAGTCCTCCTACATACTGCCACCAGCCCATCCTCCCTTCACTTTCGTTTGGGATCGCACTTCCGAAAGCTTCCCGTCAGGTCCATAATCCCTCTCCATAGTCAGGAACGTGCCCTCCTCATAGAACCACCCAACTCCCACTGTCAACACACCGTCCGCCTTAGCCTGCACACTGGCTGTGATACCACCTGGTAACCACAACACAGTAGGATCCTCAATAGGCTCATCGTCTTCCTCTTCATTGTCCACGTAAATTTTGAGCGGGTCTGGCACACCTTGTTTGAGCATCAATTCTTGGCAAAAATGTGCATAAGCAGGTCGTGTGAATAACGTGGCCTCAGGCTGATGGATCACAGTTGCGCTCATCTCAAACACCTTCCAAGAGCCTGTCAAGTCATTCACTGGCGGCCGGTCTCGTTGGGAGAACGGTGATAGGTAGGCAAGTGATTCAGCTGATTCACTAGCGTAAGAGAAGCGAAAAAAATGATTAGTGAAGACAAATCTTCATATTCCACTAAATCGAGAGACAAAAAACCTGCATGATGGATTTGTCTCAATGCTAACCTTGACCAATGACTGAAAAAGGTTGAGACAACAACAGAAGGGATAACGTGCTACGAGTCTGATAAGCAAATTTAGGTCGGATTAATGAGAAGAAAATTGAAAATAATTGTTTCGAGAATTCATTACTACCTGATGGACTCCATGTTGCGAGGTCCCATCCATTGTTCTTCATATACTGCAACGCGCAGAACTTGAATCTCCTCTCCTGATTCCATGATAACAATGGTGTGAACGAGCCGTAACCTTCGATGTTTACCTGTCACTATGCACTTCAACATTGCAACGAGAGTTTGTCAGCCCAATCTCAGGTCCAGATACTTTCATCGGACGTCACACTTGTTCAGGCAATGCAGTGTAGAAAAGGCAGTCCTAGATTGTGTAATGTGGCATGAGAAGAATATTGGTAGGTAGAAGAAGAAAGGTGGGTACTGGGACTATTACATCCTTGAACGACTTCTTTTATCCAGAGTTTAACAAACAGTAACGATTAGGGAGATGAGAACAAAGGTTGCCTTCTCACCTGCTCAATCTTGAAAGTTGGAGCATTGAAGTATGCAGGTTCGGTTGCAGCAAGATCGTCCGGTAGAAGCGATACAGGACCTCTTGAATATGAACCATCCTACAGTACCACATAGAATGAGTTACCCGAGCAGCCATAAACTGTGATTTCATCAACAATGTGTGCAAATTGTTGATTTCACCCCGTGGCTCCTCCGGCCTCATCTACCCAGTCAGACAGTAAACAGAATGCAGACCGTGAATAATAAACGACGAGAGAATTACAGCCTACTTACCGAGAAAAAGACCAGACCAGGTTCCAAGGTCATAGTGTCCTCTTCCATCACGTCTTTCCAAACATCATTGGTTGCAGGTGCAGCCTCACCCGCTGGAGTCGGGACATTAACGGCCTCGGGAACATTTTTCAGCTCTTCCACCAATCCAGAATCAACAGTTTCTGCCTTGAACATAGACTCCCACTCTGAGTCGGGACAATCTACGGGGCTTTCCTTTTCAGGATTGTAAAGGGCAGGTCCTAAACCTTGAAGAAACTCCTTAGTATCCTCCACCGTCCCGAATTCTTCTCCTGTAGCCTCAGGGGGGTAAGCCATGCCTTCCGCAATCGCGGATGATTCGAGCTCGATGGGATTGACAGCCAAATCCTCTTCACCCTCCAAATCGTCTCCAAACAACTCAAGATCCTCCTGATACTGCCAATTCCACTCAAGTTTCTAAGCAATGCCACATAACAGTTGCCGTGCTATCAAGTTGCACTATCCCATTGCCTTCCTAACTACTCCCTCCGTCCCAAAGTTATTGTCATGTTTGAAAGTGCTTTTTTAAGTAGGTCTAAAAAATACTTCCTTGTGGCTAATTTTAATTAGGTTGCAATGAACACATGCAATGTTCTTCAATCATTCTAGTGACATAATTTGGAACCTTTTTTTTTATCATGTTTCTTACAATACGACCTACTTAAAAAAGCACTTTCAAACATGACTTTCAAACATGACAATAACTTTGGGACGGAGGGAGTACAAGAGATTATTCACACAGATATGGATCAGTTCACAAAAGGCCTACAATCTACAGCATGCACCTGAATGGTATTAATACCTCTTTATATCCGCGCTCGCCTTGGGTATTTCCCACCTTCCACATGACCTTGCGATACAGAGAGGTGCCGTCGATTTGGTTGCCTTGTGGTCCTGGGATGGGCTCCACTGAGCACAGCACAGCCGCATCATAGAGATAAGCTTTGGAAACATCCAGCGCCACTGGCTCCATCTCAGCTGTAATGGGAGAAAATGCAGCTCCATACCCCCTCCACACTCCCGCATTGCTGCTCACAAATGTTGGCCACAACGGATTGGGCATTTGCTCCTGTCAAACAGAATTCATTTATCAAACCCTAAAGGACTAAGGATTCATGGTTATAAAACGACCAATAGAATTCTGAATTTTATATTCATCAGAATCAGTGAAGAACATTGCGTGTTGGTCAAAAAACAAAACAGAATTGAACAAAAGAAAGTCCTACTCAAAACTGCTAAAAAAACATAAGGCCTAATCTGTGATTTTCATGCTGAGCTACTCTCAATGTTCAATACGCGCCACCTTCAAAGTTGTGAAAATTTAGGGTTACAATACCCGAAAACCTCAGGTAAACCCTCACAACTGGTGCTTGGTAGAATGCAAATTGTTGATTCTTTTAGAAACCTATGCAAACAATCAGGTGATTGGTGATGTGAACCATACCGGTGCCTGCAGGACTTGCAGAGTCTCTACAGGAATGCCGCCCGTCACCATGACGCCAGTGTAGTCATCGCCGAAGTCTTGATACCTGAAGTCTTCATCGCCAGCGCCAGTCTTGGCGCCTTTCCCTCTCACATCACTTGCTTGTTGCTTTGAACTCGGAGGTTTGCGGTACTCTGTTTCAGCAATATCTTTGCTCCACACATTAGGTCTCGGACCTCCCCGTTTCGCAGGTTCTCCCTTTGCGCTTCCTCCTCCTCCTCCTTTCCCCCCCTTCTTCTTCCCCTTCGAGTCCTTGCCCTTACTTTCTTTCCCGTTTCTGACAACAAGCCTGAACGGAGAAAGTTTCATCGAATTAAAGCTCAAGCAATGATAGGATGATGAGGGTTCACATTGCCTAATTCTTGCATTAGTCCGAAGGGAGTGAGCAGGATTACGCCTAGAGAGCACCGTCGACATAGCGCATGAACGATACGCCATCGTTGGCACCTCCATGTTGCCTACCAAACCCTAACAAACACTGATACACAGTCCTCCGACTTGGCCACTTCGCCTTCACTCCAAAAGATGAATCACCATGGCTCCTCAAATGCGGTGATCATACACTATGAATGTGTTCCGTTGACGAATGTCCCCTCGCCAACATGAATTTCTATGAATTCCTGTGAAGCATTCTAGCTCGATGCTGTGGGTGTTGTCGTTCTCTCTCGAAAATGTGTACCATGATAGGATTATGAGGAAAGCATGACGACGACTCTCGCCACTCCTTTTGACTCTTGAAGACTTATTGCGGAGACTATCTTTTTCTAATCGTGTTTTATCTTTTTAATCTTTTTTTTCAGTACTCTAGAAAGAAATTCCTCTCTGTTTCAGACATAAAAGGCATGATGGCGGCTGTCACAGTCGCAAACCTACCAAATGCTTGCAAGGGCTTGATCATGCCCGGCATTGTTTCTTCATCAGTCGTCACTAAACAATATTGAAATGAAAAATGAAGCACGGGACATTCATCTAACGGATGAGGAACAGATGAACTTAGGGTTCCAAGCTCCGTCCTCCTTGCTGCTTTGCATTTTCGAAGAACGTTATTGCTTATCCACCTCGTGGGCCTCTGCTATATATGCAAGATCAACATTCTCTCGTGCTTGAAAAAGATCAGTAATCCGTGATGCTTCACGTAAGTAAACAGCTGTGGAGGCCTTGGAGTTTCAAGCACCTTTTGGTGTCGGGCCACAGATCGTTGCTCTCGATCTCCTGCTCTCTGGACTCGGCGAATTCCTCATCTCGCGACTGGGCGAGCTTGCTCCGGCCGAGCACCTTGTCATGGAGCATCAGGTGATTCATTTGCCATCATTTTTGTTGAATCAGATATTTTGAATTTTGCATAATAGCTCAAACGCGCCTACTCTATTCCTTCCAAATGCAATTCAGGATTTCGGAGTCTAGAATTAGGTTTTTCACATTTGAACGGTTTAATGTTTGCGGCAATTTTGTAATCTTGCAAAGTTTATGTTTCAAGGTTTTAGGTTTCCTTTTGTCTTTTCTTAATGAAGAATGTCGAGGTTCAGAATTAGTTTTGCAAATTTGAAGGGTTCAATATTTGAAGCAATTTTGTAATCCTGCAAGGTTTTAGGTTTTCAATGGTGTTTGCCAAATGCGCTTAATGAAGACTGTCGGGGTTTAGCATTGGTTTGCACGTATGAGGGGTTTAATAATTGAAGCAATTTTTTATACTCCTGCTAGTTTATCTTCCAAGGATTTTAGGTCTTTCTTTTGGTCAATTGTCTTTGGTATGGCCTTAACCTCGAAGCCCGAATTGGGCCTCATGTTGTTTTTAGCATTTTTTAGTAGATTTTAAGTGGAGTTCCTTTTATTCAGATTTCTTCGTGTTTTGATCAATGTTCTTCACTGGTTCCGATGATATGAAATGTAGTCTCATTTGAGTTATAATTTTCACAATGAATTTGTCATTTTAAAATCATGAATCCTTGATCCTTTAGGGGTGAATCGATGTGAATGATCATCCTCATAATCTGCACTTTCTGATTATCATATTCAGTCCATTGTAATCGTATGGTCATTGCCGTGTTCAGGGAAGCACACGCAGGAACGGCAGGCAAGAGCCATGGAAGAAGGAAGAAGAGTATCAAGCCGAGCTCGTTACAGTATGCGAAACGGGGGGATGCCTTGGAAGAGAGAACCGAGGATGAAGAGACACCAGAGGGTGACGAGGAGAGGGATAGCAAGGGACAAAGTAAGAGGAAATCCCTGAGAGCTTTAAAGTGGGGCAATCAACTTGCTTCACTGTCTCCTTCCCAGCTTCGGCAAGCTATTAGGTAGAGCTTCGGTTTTTACCTTATAGGAGTGCCACAGACTGTTCTTATATTAACCCCTTAAGGACCAAGGATTCATGGTTTTAAAATGACAAGTTTAAACGATCATACTGTGAAAATAATAATTTGAATGGGACCAAAATTTATATCACTGGAATTAGTGATGAATATTACATATGTTGAATAATTTTATTTTTTTAGATTAACAAAAATGAATATACATAAAACTTATTCAAAATTACTGAAAAAAACAAGAGCCACCTGGTGGCCTTATGGTCCTTTAGGGGTTAACGGTGGAAATAGCACCAACTTGGAGAGTCAGATTTTTTGAACTTTGTGCATGGTGTTGAATAGGAGCTGATTTTCATGAAGAATCTGTGCGCTTGTTCTTACACTGTGATTCTGCAGGTGGGCATCTCTTGATGGGGAAGTCTACGACGCTGTCATGCTGGTCAAGGTAAAAGTGGCTTACTTGTAGTTGATTATTCCATGTCATCAATTTTTTTGTCTCAAACAAGGTTTTCAGTGAAATTTGACTGTTTCAGGGACTTTTAGATGACATTGTAAGAGAAACTTTCCCATGATTCATGAGTTCTCCCTACGTATTATCAAGAGGCCTCTGTATGATCACTGTGACCATATGGAGACCTTTCCGGCTTTAGGGTTTAGGGTTTAGGATTTTTACTCTACTTGTAAAAATCTCTCGTAAAATGTACCCATGCTACTGTGGATCGTGGCGTAGAATTTCTTTGTAATGCTGTCTAAAGTTCTTGAAACAGACTCGTTTTACTGAGAACCCTATTCTCATGTTCTGTGCTAAGTCACGAATACTAAATTTTCATCCCATCAAGTTCTGTTCCTGTTTGTTGATGCACTGGCTTTTGGTGGGCAGTCACTGGGTCAAAACGTGCGAAATGGGAAGAGGCGGCAATTCAACTTCATAGGTGAGCACTTCCACAGCAGCGTGGGGAAATGTTACGAAAGATTTTTGTCTGTGTCTATTGGGAATTGAATTGCGGAATCTTTATGTTATTCACCAGGGTCTCATATGTGATTCCCTGTGTGATTTCCCTGCGAGTCTCACTTTTCCCACTGAGTTTTAAAGCTGCTTATTCACCAGTTTAATGCTGACTCACCTGCTTGTAAAAGGAAAGTTTAACAACAAGTGTCAACTCTGGGAAAAGTGAGACTAAAAGGGAAACGCACACAGGGAAACCATTATGAGCTTTCTGTGATTGGAAACATACTTTTGGTTCAATAAGTTAGTTCACTGGACGAGTTTTCCAGGCAGCCACTCATGACTGTGTTATGGTCCTCAGGGGGACTACTTCGAGACGCTGATCCTGAATTAATGGAACAGGTCCTGACGGCGTGCCAAGATGGTGACCTTTCCGGCTTGATGGCAAGAACGAAATCAGAGTCAAGTGTTGACCAAACCGACGAGAACAAGGCCAGTGATGATGAGAAGACAGAGTATTTCTCGGAGGTATAATACAGAGTGTGCTAACTCATCTTTTAGATGGTTGTGTATACGAAGCTGGTTGCTATGTGAAGTACCGAAGATGGCGTCAGAAGTAAATTCGTCTCAATATTCTAACATAAAACCATGAAAATGCTAAGAAAGAGGTTCACATTGGTTTGTTCCTGCACGCAGGAGGAAAAGATAGCCACACAGTGGCTGCAAGGCCTTCTAGGTGGTGATGAGGCTGTCAACAACGAAGTCTTTTCCGGTACGAGCGATGTCTATTTTGACCGGCAGGTATGTCGATCAACAAATATTTTAACAAATTAGAGTTATCCTTAAAGTCACCTTGAATTCGATGAATCTACAAAGAATTTTGCTTTACTATACTCTTATTTGTTCACTCTAAATAGTTAAAAGGTGTGGAAGATCTTGGTGGTTTATTATTATTAGGTGTGTAAGAGGTGTGTAAGAGCTTGGTGGTCTTCAAAAGTTTTTTAGCTCCTTTCTCGGTGCTAAGAAACTTTTGAAAACCACCAAGCTCTTACACACCTCTTACACACCTAATCATGATAGACCACCAAGCTCTTCCACACCTTCTAAGTATTTGGAGTGAAGAAATAAGAGTACAATAAAGAAAAATCCATGGTATCTTCTTCAAAATTTGATGGACTTTAAGAATAACTCCATTGTAATTGTTAAAATGACGAATGCTTCATATCAGTTATGGAAACACCAGACGTGTCTAAGGATATTCGTTCTTCAGGCGCATTATGAAAGTGGTATCTTGGAGACGAACAGAACGAATAAAAAGATCTGGGAGTATAGATGGAACTCTGGACTTCAGTAAAAAGATGTGGATCCTGTCCAATACATGCTGGTTAGACTTACTGTAGCAGCACTAATGTTTGTTTTTTTTTGTTCACTTTGCAGGAACTAAAGAAGCTGTTGCGAATGGCGAAAGGAACTCAAGATTTAAAGTCGACTGATAGGTCTGTGGAAGCCACTAAGGCACACAATGCTTTGTTGGATTTTTTATACGATCTTGCCCAAAGACGGCAAAATGACGCTTGATCATTTCATCTTTACCTTCAGGAGACACTTGCATTAATTCTGTGTTCTTCGTGTCTATCTTTCTCATGAACGTAAAGCATGACCATGCTCGATTTGTAACGTCATCACTGAACCTTTGCCTACAAGAAAATTTGTGCATTCTGGGCGAGAAACGCATCGACAGTGATGCCTTTGCGGCCCAAGACTTGCTCCAAGTCTGGCCCAACGTGACTGAAAGTGCTGTTCTGCTTGAAAGTTCCCCTTTCCCTCCTCGTCAAGGCCCTCACATTACGTGAGACCCTACGGGGAGGATAGATAGATAGATAGAAACACCAACCCAAAGAAATGGGCCGGCGTGAATAAAGTGTCCGTTTGTAATGTCAATGACCCGATGCCCACGGGACAAAGGGACATTGGAACAATACTACTCTCCCCTTTCGAGGATGGACACTGTAGTAACCAAAATATGGGGAGGACCTATACATTAACCCCTAAACGTCTGAAAGTGCCTTTGCGGCCAGTAAAATACGGTGTATTTTTCTAGTATTTGGAATGGATCCAGACCTTTTATAGGTTTGAGTTCAACACAAAAGCTGAAATTTACATCAATGCGGTTCTAGTGAGTTATTGAGATCCAAATTTAGAACTTCTCGTTGATAGCAAATGTCATTTATACGGCCACGTATCTACTATCCCCATGGGACGTTTAGGGGTTAACCCTTAAATGTCAAGAGGGCCTGGACGGGGCAGCCCGGAAGGCATCTAATTTTTTTTGCAAAAACGGCTCTGCAGTGCATTGCTGGTTAGCACTGTAGCACTGCGGCATTGTTGAACTTCAGCCGCCCCAACCTCAAAATTTGTTCAATTTGATAACTTTGATTGCTTACTAACGATTCCACAATCTCTCAAATGAGGCGAAAATTTGGAATCTAGATTGCTTTTTCAGTTGGTTCATTTGGTTGAAAAAATCAACTTTTTTCTTCATTATTCTCTTTTAAATAAGCCCATGGGGCTTACCTTGACGTTTAAGGGTCCCTTAAACAATTCAAAGAGAATCCCAACCCAAGTCGTTTCATAATTTGGAAATTATAGGAGTCACTATTGACATTGGACTATTCCTTAACCCCTAAACGTCCTCACCTATTTGGGCAGTTTTGCAAAGATGCATTATAAAATGCAACTAGCATAAATATTTGAAACTTGATGTATGAATAAAAGTTCTAGATTTTGAAATTTAGATTCAATCTATACGGTTAGATCATTGATTGCTATCACTAATATTTTTCTATAAATTTTGAAACATTAAATAAAAAATTATTTTGAAATTCGATTACGAATAAGATATTGACAGTATGGGGATGAAATTTGTTGTCATGGCTTATAATATAGTACTCTAGGTGTAGTGATTTTTGGAGATTTTTTGGATTCTTGATTTTATGAGTTAATTTTTTCAAGAACACTTTTAGACTAAAATCTTCCAAATTTTGGGTGAAACACTGCAACACGAAATGAGGCATAATTTTTTCAAAAATTGTTTCCTTTTCAATCGGATCACACATACATGAAGCTAACTTCCCATAAAAAATTCAGTAAAAAAATCACTCTACAAAAAGTGCATGACGGATGAGAAACTGCGGATGAAATCTGTACATCAAGCAAAATATGCATGGTTGGGCGGTTAGGGGTTAAATGAACATCCATGAAGCAAGAAATGTTTCAACTCTAAACACCTCTTCTACTTCCATTGGTTAATGTTGAAATCTTATGGAGTTTCATTTTATTGCTAAGCATAGGTGTTCATAAATGAATCATGTTCATGCATACTTTAGAATACTATACAAGGAAGGCAGAGTCGGCACTTTTGTGTCGAATAATTAATAAAAGTTCAAAAAGTGGAGGTCGGCACTTTCAAAAATAATTATTAAAAATTCGGCTATTAATAACTAACATTGAATTTTACTAGCGGTTAAACGTTTTCTTTTGTTTTTTGTCTACTATTTTTGTTGACTTCATTTTTGTTGATTTCGACAAAATACCTGATAAATTTATTTTATTTTTCGGCATTTTTTTGAGGAATTATTTTCTGCCGACCCTGCCTTCCTGGTACGGTAGTGTGGGAGATCCTCGCGTCACTTAGGTGCGGAGAGGGACGCTTGCTTTGTCGTCGGCACAAAGATCCTCGGCCGTCGGATCAGAACTACAAATCCAAGGGTGCTGGAGATCCAATGTGGAGGAGGGGTCTGCAGCAGTACCCCAACCACAACATCGTTCTTTTTTCTAGCGACAAGAAGTTGCTGGCAGATGCTTGGAAGCAGCTGCGAAGGAGCTGCGAGCAACTTCTTGTCGCTAGAAAAAAGAACGCTGAACCACAGTAAACATAGTCGTTGGTCAACATTGAGAGGGCACGCGGGGCAAGTCAAATCAAAAAAATCAAAAAATCAAAAATACATGCTATCCCCACATTTAGGCAGTTAGACTCCCACTTAGATTTGAATCATGCAGGACTCCAACCACGAGTCTTGAACCATCCAAGGCCCAAGTTTTAAAATGACAAATGCAATCTATCTTATGATTATGAAAAATACATTTGAGAAAGAACCAAATTTCGTATCATTGGAATTAGTGAAGAACATTGTATGTATTGGTCAATGAAAAATTAACTTGAAATCTTCAAATTTTCTTAAATCACAATTGTTTTTTTTTTAAACTAAGAATAATTTCTATACTTATGTATGATTCCTAAATTCTTGTAGGGACAAAAAATTGATTATCCTTACTATATATGCATTTTCTTTATAGTGTATTTTAAACTTCAACTTCCTTTTTGTCATTAAATCTCAATTCTTCTTATTCTGTAATTCATTTAAGATTCTTATAGAAAATCAACAACAATACATACCGGTAGTTGATTTCATTATTTGAGAACTATATAAGAAAATGTTGTGTTTGAATTTGTTTATAACGACTTTTGTTGAGCCTTATAACGAAAATTAGATAGTGGTTTCATACCCTTTAGGCTTTGGTTCACAAAATCAAGTGTCAATTCATACAAACAATTTATTTTTCTACAAAGAACAAGGATTTACAAAAAAAAAATCAATGAAAAAAGAAAAACTATTAATTTTATAAAGGATAAGTTCTAGCATTACTATTTAATTTCATGTTTAAAAAAGATTGTGCTATTTTTATTATTGCATAGTCATATACGATGGATGTATTTGCCTATCTACATTAAATTGATTGTTTTTTCTTTACTTATTTTGTTATTTAGTTATATATTACTCAAACATAATTACATACAACGTTGATGTTTTTGCATGCTTAAGTCAAATCATGTCTTGTGCAAGAATGTCAATGGCATGGTCTACAATTTGTACTCTCATTTCTTTACTTTCTTCTACTAATGGTTAATTCATTTTAAAAAAATCTTTGACCAATGGTGAGTAAGATTTACCTTATTAATCATTAGTCTTATATTTTGTAATTTTATTCTTTCAAATGTATACCGTACTAGGCCGTTAGGGAAAATAATTAATTTTTTTGTTCAAATACTTTTCAACAAATGTCAAATTATGTGAACATTAGAGTTAACCGAAAAGTCAGCTCAAAGAGGAAAGTTTTAGCAAACTCCTTATTGAACTCATATTGAAATATAAATAGACCAAAAACTAGTTCACGGTGAGTTGTGAGACAATCTAAAACAAGCCACTGTCATTATTCTCCACACCTAGCAATGACTCCTGCACCTTCTACCAAAGCTCCAAGCCCATGGCCCACAAGGGGACAAGCTATGACACGACACTATTCAACCCAATTATAACTAAAGAGAGGTTAGAAGTAGAGCAAAAAGGGAGGTTAGGTGGCCTTCTTTTCAGTTAACTCTATTCTCTTAAATTATATTTTTCACCCTAATTTAAAATAAATAAATAATTTTTTTGTTGTAATTTATGAAAGAGTAAATTCGTTGTTGATTGTTTATCGTCGTCGTTCTTTCGTCAACGTTTCGTCATCCATCGTCCCATGTCGACCACAGTTCATATTTTTCGTCGACGGAGTTCTTTCTTTCTTTCTTCCTCGCTCTTTTGCAGCAAGGCTTGTTCAGCGATTTGTGTTCGCGTTGTCGGTGTTGCGTAATCGTGGTTTGCGGTATCCGCAATTTTTGTCACAATGAAGTTCTAGGTTTTCCAAGTGAGAAACGTTTGAAAAATGGGGTGCGGCGAAGGCTCCTGATATTGTCGGTGGGGTTTTTTTTTCCAAGGACGACGTTTATTGAGGGTTTTGGTAACACCATGGGCGCCAACGGGAAGAATTTTCGCAAGCGGACCGCACCGGATTCCGACTCGGAGCAACCCGAAGATGACGAGGAAATCAGGTGAGGAGCATTTATTTTGAGCATTTTACGAGGGTTTGTTAGTCGTTTTTGTTTTTTTTTTTTTTTTTTTTTTGCTTACTGTTGGTGATGCTCCGACAGATCCACGTTAGAGGAGGTGAAGTTTCTGCAGAAGCAGAGGGAACGACGGTCCGGGGTGATAGCCAACCAGCTTGCAATCCCTGGCGGAGGTTTGAACAATCCCAAAGTGGCCGAGAAAGGCGAAGGCGAAGGGCAGCAAGAAGAGCTCGTGCTGCAAGATACATTCGCTCAAGAGACTGCCGTCACTGTGGAAGACCCGAATATGTGAGAGTTCGTTTCAATTGCGTGATTGAAGCTAACCCTAATACACGAGTAGAAAACCCGCGTTAGGCTCTACCAATTCAAGGTTGTTTTGAACGGAAGAATTGTAATGCGGCTAGGTTTTCTACCAGTGATACTAGCCGATGGAATTGAATGTGCTGCAGCCAATGATAGTGTCAAGTATATTGACCAGGAGCTAACCCTAATACACTAGTAGAAAACCCTACCTATTTAAGGTAGTTTTGAACGGACGAGCTCATAATTGTAATGCGGCTAGGTTTTCACCAGCTGATGGAATTGTGACAGGTTGAAATACATTGAGCAGGAGTTGGCCAAGAAGAGAGGAAGGGAGCTAGGTATAGTCGCTGAGGAAGTGAAGGCGCCGGAAGATGACCTGTACATCACCCCTGAGCATCTCAAGGTGTGTGACTTTTTCTGCTCTTTGCGAAGTAATCTTTGTAAATAATCTTTATAAGCTACCTATTTAGACAGAAATATGTAAATGCTAAGTACTGCTTCTGCATTGTCTGTACATTTCTGGTGTTGTGAAGAAAAGGTGATGTGATAGTTTCAAGTGTCAGTTTTTGAGCCCTTGAGCTGGGAGCTTGAAGGAATGAGCATTTGATTTGTTCAAGCATGAGTATAGTTTCGTGAAATAGCTGGGGAATTTGCTGTCGACTCCTCCATGACGTTGACTTTGTGACATCTTTCTTTCTTGGAATCGTTCAGGTTAGAAGAAGGAATGCAGAGGAAAGCTCCACGCAATGGACCACTGGAATTGCTGAAGTACAACTACCTATAGAGTGAGTTTTTCTGAACATGATGAACTTGTAGGGTTCAGGAGAAGATTCTCTTTATGGTGTCTAAAACAGTCCAAAATCCTGTTATCTACATGCTGGAAGAGAGACTGATGCTGCCGCACTTATTTCCAGGTACAAGCTCAAAAACATTGAAGAAACAGAGGCTGCGAAGAAGCAACTTCAAGACAAGCGCCCTTTTGTAGGTCGTGGCAGAACTCAGTCCAGCATACCAGCCAGCTACAGCGCTGATTACTTCCAACGAGGTCGGGAGTATGCTGAGAAACTTCGGAGTGGTACGTACAGAAAATGAAACTTCTGCATATCAATCACACCCTGACCTTTTTAATCTCACTGCATGGGGTACCAAAACATTTACTATGATATAGTTTGTCTGTGCTATACCGGTAGTTAATGAAAGCGTCAAGTATGGCATAGTTTGAATGTGTGACAATTTTGCTACAGCCAATGATAGTGTCAAGTATGGCATAGTTTGAATGTGTGACAAGTCTGCAGGAGACTCCAAAAGGTCATATTAAAGAGTTTTGAATGTAAATCTGTTTTAACTTGTTGTTCTTGTATGTGTGTAACAGATCATCCTGTAACAAATAAAGGGGGAGGTGAAGGAGCAGGGCGAGGACCCATCGATACTTCCAGTGAGACACTGGATGTAGGGAACAGAAGGCAAGCTGCCACCGATGAGATCATGCTAGAGCGTTTTAGGAAGAGAGAACGAAGTCGATTGATGAGACGGTGACTCAGTCTTGTAGCTCTACCGGTATTCTACTTCTCTATTTTATTTTTTAATCAAGTTAAAATAGGAATGGTAGCTTCTGGAACATGTTTTTTTTCTTGGTTGCCTCCCTGGATTGTGATCCTGTGTGTTGGACAACTATGGCTGAGAAGCTATTTGCTCGATGCTTGTACGATTATCACCATGCCGGCTGGCCTTTGCTGTGCAGTTATTTGTCTTCTCTACTGTTGTAAAGTAGCAGAGTATGAAGACTCCTCAATCGACTGTCTTTGTTTTCTTCACTTGGAAAGTATCTGTGTGCAAAGATAAAATACAAAGGGGCTTGCTTTTGCTCATTGCACTGATTATTGCAATTACTGTGAGAACACACTAGTTGTTTTATAATGGCTACATCTTTTTATGCAAGGTTAACATTTTTACTAAATATGTTTATGAACATTCTACTGCATAAGTACTACCAATATCTTTTGCATTGGTAAAAACATTTGCCTTTTGTTAAAAGTTACAACCTTGAGTAAATAGTTAGCGTGTCCCATAGTAATGGCACTAATCGGTGTACTAGAGTGGAAGAATTAATTGGTTATTTTTAGCGTTATGTTATGTCAATTGCTCGTCTCCTGTGTTTTTTTTGGGGAACAATAACACCTTCTATGTCTTCATTTCACTATTTGAAGGGACATGGTTGCATAGGTCCAAATTTGCCCAAAACAAAACCCTTGTTGTCTCCCCACTTGTTTGGGAAGCCCTTGTTTTCTCTATTATGACATGTTTGGGAAGCCCTAACTTTGAGTTCAAGGTGGCAAAGATGGATTAGTCATAGAAATGACTTGTCACGTGTGTATTTCTTGAAACAATAATATTTTCATATTATTGAGTGTCATATTAAGGGAGGTAGATTGTAGCTATCTTTTTGTGGCTGTAGAACTCAAATTGATGATAAGCGGCTATTCTCTCTTTATCAACAATGACTCAAATGCATCATTACTGGGGTTTCTCAAAAAAATGTTGGATCTGGTTTTCAAAATTTTGGTTTTTTGAATTCTAGCTACTTTTGAGGGGCAATAATTTTGAAATATTAAGTACATTCTAAACCAAAGCAACAATTGGTGATCATGTGATTATAGAGTTTTTTTAAATATAATTTGGTTTAAGATTACTATATAGTCATTTAATTAACCCTTAAAGGTCTAGATTGGCCATTCCGACCAATGTACATGACCGTATTTCATTGTATTTGGAATGGTTCTACACCTCCTATGAGTATTGTATCAAAAGTAAAATTAAAATTCATGTCTACATGGTCTTAAAAGCTATTGGGATCTCAATTTGGAACTTTCTACTCATAACAAATGTTAAATATACGGCAACGTATCTACTATTCCCTAAATCCTTCAACGGTTAAAAAAAGAATACCAAAAATTTATTAAAATAACAAGACATTTAAGGTATTGTTTTTAATGTATTAGCATTTGAAATTGGAGTTCAATCCAAGTGATTTCAAATGTTTGGGACATAATGTTCAAAATTAGCCAGAATGTTTAAAGACACTTAACCCCTAACCGCCCAACCATTCAAGTTTTGGATGATGTACGGATTTGAACTCGGGATCATGCACTTTTTGCAGTGTGAAATTTACTAAATTTTTTATGGGAAGTTAGCTTCGTGCATGTGTGATCCGATTAGAAAGGGGATGATTTGTGAAGTTTTTATGCCTTATTTACTAATATGATCGTAGCGTACCAACAATGGGCAATGGTCGGCTTAAACCTTGTATCCTTCATATCCTTAAACCTTCAAACTCTTCTACATTCATCATGCACAAAAAATTAACTTGAATTTTTTGAAATTCATATTTTCAAAAAATTCATCACTTTGGACTAGTTTTTAACCAGCCTATACCATCAAAACGCCCGCAGTGAGAATTTGGTTATTTTTAAAAGATTTGGTCAAAAAGTAAATTTATTCTTGTTTTTGCAGTAGAAGTTGTAATTTAAAAACGTTTAATGTAAATTAAAAATAAAAAAGCGAAAGTGCAACCAAAATTGGTACCATTAACTTTATAACTTGGTGTGCTTTTAATTTTAGTTGCACTTTTGCTTTTTTGAGATTCTATAAATTGATGAAACGACAACATAATTTCTATTGTTGTGGATAAGGCATCGGGAGTGAGGTTCTCGCTCTCATTACCCCTTGCACACTCATTTTGTAGATAAGAACTCGTTGTGAATATAGTTCTTTAAAGTTCAATGAATTCGGTTTGTGTTGTGCTTTGTATGAAACTGTCAATTTTGCTACATACACACATGTGTTGTGGATTGGACATCGGAAGTGAGGTTCTTGCTTCCGTTATCCTTTCCATAATCATTGTGCATGTAGTCCAAATTAGCCGTGGTGATTTTCGTTCATGTTGTGTTGTGCCTTGTGTGAAACTATCAATTTTGCTACATACACACATGTGTTGTGGATTGGACATCGGAAGTGACGTTCTCGCTTCCGTTATCCTTTTCATAATCACTGTAGCAAAATTGACAGTTTCACACAAAGCACAACACAACATGAACCAAAATCAAGACGACTAATTTGGACTACATGCACAATGATTATGGAAAGGATAACGGAAGCGAGAACCTCACTTCCGATGTCCAATCCACAACACATGTGTGTATGTAGCAAAATTGACAGTTTCACACAAAGCATAACACAAACCGAATTCATTGAACTTTAAAGAACTATATTCACAACGAGTTCTTACCTACACAATGAGTGTGCAAGGGGTAATGAGAGCGAGAACCTCACTTCCGATGTCCAATCCACAACACATGTGTGTATGTAGCAAAATTGACAGTTTCACACAAGGCACAATACAACATGAACCAAAATCATGACGACCAATTTGGACTACATGCACATACATGCGGTAGGAGTACAAGGTGAATAGTATTTCTTCTTTATAGGAAAATAGAAATCATGAAGAGTGCAATCTTTTCCATAATCTTATTCCAAAAAACAAAATTTCTACAAATTTTCAAAGCAAAAAATTAGTCATCACCCAAAATACTTAAACAAGTAGCATTGATTTTGGTTGTTAACCATTATGGGTCAGTCTACACATTGATTTTGGGTGTATTACTATAATACATGATGGGCTTCAACATTAGTTATATCGTTTTCATAAGAGCCAAAATTTTAAGAATCCTTTTTTCACATTTTTGTGCAAATATAAAGAAGAAAATTTGCAAAAAGTACAAGTACTGAATCTATTTTTAGAAAGTGATTAAATATTTGGCACCCAACAGCCGAATCCAATATTGTTGCAGGACATTCCCAATACATTTTAAGAAAAAAATTAGTGCACAAGATTCACTTTACTTAGGATATTTGGAACACTGAGTATGAAGATAGATAGATAGAAACTCCGGTTCCTTTTTAGCAACTGAAGGGACCGGCGTGAATAAAGTGTTCATTTGTAATGTCAATGACCCGGTGCCCACCGGACAAGGGGACATTGGGACAATACTACATTTCATGTTGTAGTGTTCCACCCCAAATTTGAGAGATTTTAGTCTAAAAGTGCTCTTGAAAAAGTCAAGTACTAGAAATAAGCAACCAAAAAATCTCCAAAAATCACTACACTTAGAGTATCACATTTCAACCCATCTCAAGAAAATTCAATATTAGATTGTCAATATCTTATTTGTAATCATATTACAAAAGAGCTCTAAATTTTAAGTTTTAAAATTTATACACAAATATTGATGATAGCAATCGCAAATCTAACCATATGGATAGAATCTAAAATGCATAATGTACAACTTTTATTCATTCATCAAACTGAAAATACCCCTCTTAGTTGCATTTTATAATGCATTTTTGAAAAATTGCCAAATTTGAAAAGGGTGAGAACGTTTTCGGGTTAATGCCAAATAATATGGGCAATTAAAGGGAATATGATGATTTGCACAAATCTAATGGCCTATAACTAAGATCCTAGATTCTATAGGCAATCAATTTAAATCAAATTTTATAGGAAGAAAAAAATGCATAAAGATAATGTCAATAGCTAAATGAAAATTCTAAAAAAAGAAATTATAAGAAAGGGAAAGGATACCTATTGAATAGACCTTTCCAATTATTTAAACAAGTAAATGGATTAGTGGTTTGTGAATGTTTATTGTTGCCTTGTCAATTATGCACTAATATATACAGTTGTATTAGGTGGTTTAATACAATGTTGGCCAATCACCAAAACAAGTGATGCACTGGATGCATTCACGTGGTGCATAACCAACATGACTATTGGTAAATCATTTGGGCAATGATAATACAAATGTAATGTCCAAAAATGGACTATTGAAATGTTCTAAAAAATAACGCCAAAATTATTGAAAACAAGTGTAATGCAAGGATGATATATCACTACAATTTAAATGAATGCACATGTTTTGAATGATCCGGATGAAACATGTAAAAAATTGGATGCACTATTTTACATCATAATATTCAGTAGCATGTGTTGGGTATGCATTTTAGCTTCATTCAACAAGATAAGAATAGTGGATGAACATGGAATGAGATGAACACATGGAAAACGTAAGATACATCAACGTTTTTAAGAGAAAAAACCTAAATTCATTACTCCCATGCCTGCAAATGAAATGATGGACACATGTGCTACTGTAAGTTCCCAATACTTGCAACTCCCAATAAACATGGTTAACTACTGATTTACATGTTTCATCCAAATTATGGATGTAAGTAGCTCCATTATCATTTCAATGAAGATTGCGACTTGCACTTTGCTGCATGTGCACTGTGAATAGCAAAATAATTTCCTCACGGAATCTCGCATGTATACACTGAGTCCACTCACACACACACACATGGGTTTGCGCACACACACACAAGTCCAGAGAAGCTTGCTAATTCAGCACTTTATTCACTTATAATCTTGCGTACACTTTCTTTGATTTTACACCCACTTTCCTCCGTCACTCCGGCCACTCCCACATGAGTTCGGCCACGAAATCACCACTTTCCCCGCCTTAAATCCTCCATCTCTATTCCTCAACCGTCGGTTATCGGATAACCGTCACGACTCCACAATCATGAATGCACTCTAACCCTAACCGCTAACTGCCAAAGCTAACCGCTAGTAGTAGAATAGTATCTAGTTCCAATGCACGAATGCAATAGTTGCAATAAATGTAGATTATGTGTTCGAGTCCTAATACCGTCGTCGAAGTAGTTCATATGCGTTGATACCTATGTGAGCGGAAAAATCACCATGACAGCACCGTCCAGGTGAAGGTGACAAAGAAGAAGGTTAGAACTGTACTGAACCCAAATCAATTGGTATGGTCCCAAAAACTGTCATCCACACCGGTCACTTGCAGTACTAGTGTACACAGACGCCTCACCTACTAATGTGCATTTCAACAAATTAGGAGTGATCGTGGCCAACATCCATTCGTTTGGAATGTGTGCATGTTGTACTGATATAGAATACGTAGTGCCATAGCAGGTTTGCCAAAAAATCAAAAAAGAAAAAGAAAAACGTAAAAAAATAAGAAATTACGAGGACAAAAGAAATAAAATAGAACAATTTTTTTTTAACTATATTTTGCTATTTCTAAGGCATTTTGGGCCGCATAAAAAATATACCAGTACAGCACTGGTAGTACGTTCCTGAGGGGCTGGTGGGATGACAGACCGATTGGACCACCCACAAATGCTAATTCAGCCGCCCATGTTGGTATCAGTTGTTTGCAAACTACTGTGGCCACATCTTAGTTTTGATAAAAAGCCAAGCAAACTTGCTCATTTTGTCACACGAGTGTTGTCGTTTCCGTGGCTAGCTCAGAGATCAATCAAGTTGCGCTTTAAACTTTGTACATTCTTGTGCACATAGTGAGTGTTGAAATGGCTATGCCAACAGCAGAGCAGCATCTGGGAGTCGAAGCAAGAACTCGCTGCATAGCTTCCGACGTTACAAAGGTAAAGTAGATGGTACCACTTGATAAGCATTTTCACCAATATGCAAGAGTGTGCTTTCATTCTTTTGTGTTAAAAGGATAACTCTATTCTGTGCATTTCTTATAATTAAAGCATGGATCGCTATAAGAAAACTTGGTAAAAGAAACCGCAGCCAGAATTTGTTGAGGTTTGTTTGACCACTGTTTGTTGCAGTCATTAAACGATTGCAGATTTTTCTTTTTGATGTAGCAACTGCGATTTTGGGAATTTTGGGGTGTGTAATATATTGTTGGAATGTTTTTAAAAATGCCTTTTCAACAATATATTACACGGCCCGAAATTCCCAAATTTGCAGTTGCTACACCAAAAAAAAAATCTGCAATTGTTGAATGATTACAACAAATAGTGGGCAAAAGAACTGCAACCAATTTTGGCTGCGGTTTCTTTTACCAAATTTTCACGATGGTTGTAGAGGCCAACACTATGATTATTATCATTAGACAACCCAAAAAATTTGAAAAAGAGAGTTAGGAAAGTTGTACTAATCAAAGGCCAATTGGATGTATTGTATTGGCAACATGGGATCAGGTCCTCAGTAGAAATGGAAGGCAGATATGTGAGGTTGCGTGCAGTTTCATCAGTCGATTGTTGAATGGGTTATAATACTGAGTGGGAATAAATATTTTATACTATAATTTGAGAGTGTATGTACGATTGCAGCTTGTAGGCAAAACTCCTCTCGTCTACCTCAACAAAGTGGTGGAGGGCTGCAAGGCAAGCATAGCCGCGAAGTTTGAAGGCATGCAGCCCTGTAGTAGTGTGAAAGACCGGGTCGGATATGCCATGATCGAGGATGCCGAAGCCAAGGGTCTCATTCAACCCGGAAAGGTATGTATGTACACATTCAATCCAAGTTGTTGCTCTAATTCTTTACACAAACATTCTGAGTGGGCTCTTTTGCTAGTAAGGAAATGTGTTGTTTTTCACTTACTATAATTGAAAAAAAGAAAGAATCTTGCGCTAGGCAGCTGGGATGTGTTAGTAGTGATGAGTGGTTTTGGTCACAAGATGACATAAATGTTCACATATTCAACCATTGTTCCCCCTTTCGTGAAAATGAAAATGACATGTATGCTACTAGTGTTTATGTAACAGTGGGTTTTGTTGCATGAACAACAGTGCATATCAAAAAGAAAAAAAATTAATAAAATTTTCATAGTGTTTTATAGGAGCAAAGGAACTAGGGCAGAGTGCATTATAGAAATAAGCACTCCAAAGTACGTGTTGCTTTACCAATGGAAAAACAAATAAAATTGGTCGATTAAGGGATTTTTATATTTGTTAAAATGGCAAGCCACTTTTTGGAACCTCATGCCGGCCAATCCTAGTTTTCAAAGCTTTGTGCAAATGAATTTCACTATTGGGGCGCTCTGGAACATAAAGTTCTTAAGCCCTTTGGGGATCACACCCTTTCCCTCATGTGGTACTCTACCCATGCAGGCTTTATAACATTATAAAAACAAAATACCTATACTCACCCAAACACTGCTCATCCACTCTTAACGTTAAGTTTTCTGACAACATCCCTTACTCCACTTGGATGCTATTCCCTGGCAGAATCTCAATGAGATTCGGAAATGAGCAGGGGTGGCTCCAAAGAACCTTATGAACATGCCATTCTAATTAAAGAATTATTGTATGTATGACGATGGCGGTCGGTCATGAATTTAAACATCCGCCATTGCAGACAACGTTGGTGGAACCGACTTCGGGCAACATGGGCATAGCCCTGGCGTTTGTGGCAGCTGCCAAAGGCTACAAATTGATCTGCACCATGCCCTCTTATGCCAGCCTGGAGAGACGCATGGTGATGCTTGCATTGGGCGCTGAGGTTGTGTTGACTGCGCCTGAGAAGAGCGTCGGTGGATCGGTGGTTAAGGCCGAAGAAATCGTCGCCAATGACCCCAATGCCTTCATGCTTCAGCAGTTTAACAATCCTGCAAATGTCAAGGTATCATACTCACCAACCATCTCTACACTGATTATCCCATTTAGTGCATGTGGTACTAATTCCCAAAGCACGTGCTATTTTGCCAAATCTCAAAATCAGTGAAGGTTGAAATTTTTGCTAAGTGACTAAAATCTTCATATCACTCTAATTTTATATCATAATGATCTTTAGTATCACTTTCACTAATTTCTCACACCCATTAGAAACCCTCCCTCATTAAATGGGATAATTAGTGTTTAGTCAAAAAGTTGTTCATGGGCATCAAGAAATAATGTCAAAGCATGGTGCTAATATGAGCCTTAAAACATCACTTGCGGCCAGAACAGAGTGGCAGTTGGTGGCATTGTCAAGGTTCGGAGTTTTGGAGTGAGGAGAGGGGGCATTTTCAATGTTCAACACTAACTGCATGAGGAAAACGGTCTAACAAGGGCCGTCACAAAATAGCCAAGTCCCTCCAAATTTAGAATGTTCTTAATTTTGAAGTTTCTAACTCACTACATATGGAAGGGGGGCCATGTGGCGTAAATGGAGTGGGAGGGGGACACAATGCAAAGTCCTGTGGACTTTGCTTCTTACCAATTGAGCCATGTATACGTTGAGTGGTTGTGCCCCTCCCCTGCAAATTGCATAGACAGGGGCGATATTTAGCCAAATTGCATGAGACACTCTTATACACTACCATGCTCTAGCACTATTCCTTAATGCCTAGAGACGACCCTTTTTACTAGTGTAGAAAAACGTAATCTCAATGCAATCTCTTCTTGCCATTGTGTCAAGATACCATTAGATCAAGGGAGAGGGATTAGAATTGATAATGCTAGAGAGAATTAACTCTTCACCAAAAAGCAAACCTGATTCGTTGTTTGGATTCCACATGGGCATGTTCAACTTCAATTTTTCTTTTTCTTTTCTGTTCAACTACCACCGATTGATCTTGAGATCTAATGGCTCAAAATGTCTTGCATTGAGATTATGTCTAGTAATTCAAAAGTAAACAAGACTACGGGAGACAGTGGTAGGCGAGTATTTCCCTCGCCAATGTTGTAGCTCAGTACATAGATCCTAACTTGCCATAGTCTTCCCTGCTTTTGAATTACCTAATCCATCATAACATTCTTGAACAATGTTGGTAAGATCCCTTTTATACACATGACCAACATTGGTCTAGAAGTCCTAACAAAGGCATTTGAATTGAACCTTCTAAATAGGACCTACTCAAGAATGTTATGATTGTGTCCCCTTACTAAGATGTTGTTCGGTCATTGGGTCCCTCTCCAAAACAATTTCTTCACTTACTTGAGATGTGATATTTATGTTAAGAATCGTCCGGTCATATGAGAGCCGACCTTCGAGTGTCTTCTTGAAGTTTCATAAAACGTGGTCAAATCTTTCACATCTTGATCTTTAACCTCATGGAGTACACTATTCATTAAAGCTCAGAATCACGTGCGTGCATCTCCTTTATTAAAACAATCTCCTATATATCTCTGTGTGTACATACTTCCCACTCGATTGCAATATTTCTCCCATGCGTACATTTTGTACATGTTTGTTCTGAATAATACCCCTTTGTGTAGGCACGTGTATATTTATAGTACTTGAACAATGCACTCATTGGGTCTTTAACAATACTAAATGGCCCCCAAATCCAATTGAATAATTTCACTCGAGTAAAATGAATAATTTCAGCGAGTCATCTCTAACGTGTAGGCGTGGGGATGCTCTTAGGACTAAAGTTAAATCTCTTTGAGGTCCCAACACTTAGCATTCAATAGCTTAGGTTTTGAGTCTTAATGGATTTTACACTGCCAGGTGCATTTTGAAACAACTGGACCAGAAATTTGGGAGGATACGGCTGGAGAGATTGATGTCTTTGTAGCAGGCATTGGCAGCGGTGGAACAGTCACAGGAGTTGGACAGTATTTGAAGAGCAAGAATCCCAATATCAAGGTTAGGCTCTTCTTGCAGCCCACTGGATTCACACTAGTTGTAGATTTCAAAGAGTCCCAATATAGTGGAAAGTCTTAATTAAACGAATATCGTGTTTTGTCTCTTCTTGCAACTCAAAAGAATGAATTAAGGTTTAAAGGAGTCACACGTAATTTCTAAGTGCGATTTCGTTTTCTATAGTTTTGTAAAAATTCAAATTTCATATTATTATTCTATGAAACCACAAGGTTCTTTAACTCTTCTTTGCAATATCTCATAATCTAGTCACTATTCCCAAACCACTATAGCAAATCCTCGAATCATGGCAAGTTCACATTGTTTTTAACTAAAGAAGTTGGGTGGTGAGACATTGTTAAAGCATCTACTGTTAAAAAGGGTGGACTCAACTAATTGCTAAAGAACCTTATGACTATTTTATTTTTTTGCAACTGAAGAAATTTTCAAATGATTTTACAAAAACATGTAATTTTTATAGTTTTTAGATGAGAAAAAACTATAAATAAAAAAATAAAAAATCTTCATTTAACCCAAATTTCTACATTAGATGCAAGTGGCAATGGAAAATTCTTGACCATAATCTCCAAGTCAAGTTTCACATACCGTCAAATTCAAAATATGCATAGTTGGGTAGTTAGGGGTTAAAATTACGTAGCTTGCAACTGAAATAAAATATTCAATACTTGAAATTTATAAGATCCAAAAAGTGAAGTGAAAACTACACTCGATAAAGTTCATCTTCAAGGTCAAAATTGACTTTGACCAACAAACATCCACTATTTGAATGCGTAATCCTTAAAGGGTTAATATGTTGCACCATCTATTGTGGGACTAGGCATAGCCATTGCATGCTACTAAATGTTATGAATGTGCTTGAGTTGAATACAGATTTTTGGTGTGGAACCAAGGGAGAGCAATATCCTAAATGGTGGCAAGCAAGGTATAGATAAATGTCACCACATTAGAATCACCAAAAAATAATTATAAGAAGAGAAGCCCAAATCTATAGGAAATTGTTTTTTCAAAAAAAAAAAATTGTATGGTGAAATAGACAATCTTGAAGAATATTCAAAGAACTTGACATTTGTTGAAAATGAATTTTCCAAAACAATATATTTATTCAACATGAGATGCCGACTCCAACAGCCGGGAAAGGTAGCATGGCTAGGTGGATCAGTTAGGTACAATAACATGGAGTGTTGCTATTGATTATTAACCCCTAGATGTCACAGCGTCCAGAGACTGGATCATGAATGGATTCAAAGCCCTGTAACTTTTTCATACAATCTCGGATGACTTTCATCCAAGTCACCTTTGCAAGCCTATTAAGTTCTCTACCAATGAGAGTAAATCTCTTGTGATGGGAAGATGTCCATAATATTGAGCTATGTTAAAATCTATTTTTCAGGCTAGCATCTACTTGTGTTCAAAGGATCGGTACGTTTAGGGGTTAAAAAAAAAACTTCAATTTTCACTACATTTTTGACATTTTATTCTTACTAAGGTATATGCATCCATAAGCATCATTAAACATAGATACTATTATTATAAAAAAATTAGGGCACTTTCACAACCCTAAATCTTGTTTAATGAGACACGTTCTTAATGACTAAATGTTCATTGTGACATGTCTTTAATGCCTCAAAATCAATTTTAGTCATTAAAGACATGTCCCATTGAACCATATTTCTACTACACTGAATGGCGTATTTAGTGTTCGGAGATAATTGATGTTTTTTTACCATAATTTTTTCGAAGGTCAATAGAAATAGTATCCCTTGACACTATATAGGATGTGCCACTTATCATTCCCACTTTCATTGAGTGCAATTTTCTTTCGAAGTAATGAAAGTGAATCAGGTGGTATGCCATATTTATCATAAAAGTTGCCATATGTCATTGGAACACTACATTCGTTTTTTTTCTTACAAGGACACTATATCTACCTAAAATTAAATAGTGTTTGAATTTGAGAAATTATAGTGTCTTGAACAATAAATGCGCCATTCAATGTAGTGAATTTAACATGCATTATTTGATCAAGTCTTAATTTTTATTTTTTTAAATCGCCTCTAAATGTACCAAAATTGATCCTAAATATACCCAAAATTGACCCTAAATATACCCAAAATTGACCCTAAGCTCACATAGGCACTCATGTTCTCATTGTGTACATCTTGTGTAATTGATATCTATTAGAGTTTTAGTGTGACTTTTTGGATTTAAATGTAGGAATTGCTTTTTTGTGTGAAAATAATTATTCCTTACGACGTATATGTGGCAGGGTTTCATTTGATCACAGGGACTGGAACTGGGTTCAAACCCGAAATTTTGGATTTAGATGTAATGGAGAGCGTTCTGATGGTAAGCAGTTACAAAGGATGCAAATTATGCTCCGTAGTCGGTCATCGGGATCACCAAATAATAATTAACAATTTTAAGACGAGAAGCCCAAATCTTGAGGAATTTAATTTTCTAAAAACATTCTATTTTGTATGGTGAAAAAAAGAATCTTGAAAAATATTCATAAAATTTGACATTTGTTGAAAAGGAATATTTCAAAAAATTGATTGTTCTCTATGAGATGCCAACTTTGACGATTGGGTACGGTACCAAATTTATGCTCGTATATAGTACCTGACTACCGGGATTGACGGCTCCTACTAATTATTTAATTTTTTATGGAAATGATGCAAAATATTCTCTAAAATTTTATGAATATTCTTTGAGATTCTTTTTTCACCTTAGAAAAGAGGTACTTGGACACCAATAAGCTAGTGCCAATATGGCCTTATTTTTGGGTGCCCAGAGGCCACCCTTTCTACTAGTGTGACCTTCCGAGTTCAAGATGATGTGCCAAGTGGTGATCCCAAGTGGCGACAAAAGTGACAAGAGAGGGTTATGCTTCATATTTAGGTACACCAACTTGTAACCACCATGTTTCCAATGTTCCGATGGTGGACATTTTTGGTTTGAAATGTACACCACCAAAATATGAGAGTAGAATTGGAAACTAGTGGTCAAAATAAGTTGGTGTACGTTAATAATTTTAACGTTGTCCATTGTGAATGAAGAGTTTGTTTGGGGCAACTCGTCATTATGCTCCAAATAATAGAGTTAACCAAAAAGTCAAGTTCAAAGAGGAAAGTTTTGGCAAACTTGTGTTCAATTCCTCTTGAACTCATATTGAAATATAAATAGACCAAAAACTAGTCTATGATGAGTTGGGAGACAATCTAAAAGAATACACTGTCATTATTCTCCATACCTCACCATGGCTCCCACACCTTCTACCAGAGCTTCAAGCCTTTGGCCCACAAAGGAGACAATTTATGACACAACACTATTCAAACTTAGTATAGTTTGATAAAGAGGTTAGAAATAGAGCAAAGAGGGAGGTTGAATGCACTTCTTTTTGGTTAAGGGAGGATCCCAATGAGAGATCCACAGATGCTATGCAAAGAGAGAATAAACTAATTTTACACCATGCATTGGATTAGAAGACAAGTGCTAATGTTGAACTGGTTGGCACTTCCTCAAACCAAGGCCATTTTCTTTCATAGACTCACTTTACTCTTACGCAACATTCAATAGCCTCTATGACTATTGCCTTTGGCTTGGCACTTCCTCAAACCAAGGCCATTTTCTTTCATAGACCCGTTTTACTCTTACGTAACATTCAATAGCCTCTGTGACTATTTCCTTCCCTAAAAAAAAAATGTGGAATATCCCACATCATTTCATCCCCCGATGAAATGATGTGGGATCTTCCACATCACATCAGTAGCTATAGGGACAAGTGGCATTAAGCAAGAGCAATCAACTATAATGAAAAATAATTGGAAGCACTCCTCAATCACAATTCAACAATGTTCTATAATGATTTATTTGATTCAATAGCACATTCAATTACAAATCACTGGTCACTTCATAAATAAAGGTGGATGAAACAAAAAGGCACCCTTCTTGAAGGCTACTGAATGTTATGTATTAGAGTAGAATGAGAGGAGATTGAACACTGAACCAATTGTCTATGTTTTGCAAGAGCGGGGTTGGGTGCTTCATGGGAGTGCGTGTAACTCTAATAAGTGGCTGTAATAAGTTTCATGTTTCATGTGAACTACCGTACGTGGAAGGCAAGGTCGGCACTTTCATGTCAAATAATTAATAAAAGTTGAAACAATGGAGGTCGGCACTTTCAAAAGTAATTATTAAGAAACCAGCTATTAATAGCCAACAATTAAAAAAATCCGGCAGATAAACGTTTTATTTTATTTTGTGTCTACAATTTTTGTTGAGTGTTATGTTTTTATTCTATTTTCTTCGGCTTTTTTTTTTTTACTTTTTTTTTTTGTTGAATTTGACAAAATACTTGATTATTTTTTTATTTTTTTTGGCATTTCTTGAGAGAATTATTTTCTGCCGACCCTGCCTTCCACGTACGGTAAACTTTATATAAAAGTCAAAATTCTGGACTGAAGTGAAACGTAATTTAGCCTTGAATGTTGAACTCAAGAGCTGCTTGGAGTTGTCAGATTGAAAGCGAGGCAGCTGTGAAGATGGCAAGGAAGCTGGCAGTGCAAGAAGGCTTGCTGGTAGCCCTGCCCTACTTTTTCAGACTACACTGTTTATCCCATTTAGTGTGTGTGAATATATGATACTACCATAATTCCCGAGGCATGCAATAATTTTGCCAAATCTCAAAATTAGTGAGGGCTCAAATTTTTATTGAGTGGCTAAAATCTTCATATCACACTAATTTACATCATAATGATATTTAATATCACCTTCATTAAAAATAAATAAATAGTATATATGTATATAAATATATATTTCCTCCCGAGCAGCCCATAAAAAGGGCAGCGACCATAAAGTGGTCATTTGATCACTCAGGGGCTAATTCCATGTTTTGTGATCAATTCTTGTCAGGTGGGTATTTCATCAGGTGCAAATGTTGAGGCTGCCACTAGATTAGCAAAGAGGCCGGAATTTGAAGGAAAACTCATTGTGGTATATACTTCACAGCACAATTTGTTGTTTCAATGTTTTTCTTTTTAATACTAAGAACACTTTTAATTCCTAAAATTTAAATGTATATACTTGAAGTTTTAAATATTGACCAAAATGGGAATAAGCTTCAAACTTAGAAAATTTAGAAGAAAAATTCACGTATCTAAGCTAGAATTTTGTCTTATGCTTTACAAAAAAACTTTGTATGTGTAAGCACATTCTTTAAAAGGAAATTCATAAGCATTGATAAACTCCAAATGTATCTGAAAAGTGCAATTAGTGAAAGAATGAATTAAAATTGAAGAACTTGGATATTTTACTAAGAGGTTTTTTGCAACTATGGATGTACTTCTTGACATGATGAGTTTTGTGTGTAGACAATGTTGCCAAGTGCTGGTGAGCGATACTTGTCTGGGCCCCTCTTTGAAGAAGCCCGAAAAACTGCCACAAACATGGAAGTTACTTATTGAAAGGTCAAGACAAGAAATGAAATCTCCCCAAAATGCGCACCATGGATTCCTTAAATTCAATTCTAAAATTTAAATCCATCCAAACTCTTTAGAGAAGGCTTGAATCAAAATTTGCACTTTAGTATACGGTAAATGTATAAGTCCAAAGAATTAGAAATTTTCTAAAAACGATTATAGAAAATGCTAAATATATTATGGGTAGGTTTGCAAATCTATTTCAAAGTAAAATTACCACAAAAGATATTGGTGTGAATCTTTTGGCATCAACAAAAAATCTCTTTGTTATTCATGATTTTCCAATATGGCATCGATCACAATACAAATGTATCAGAGGAGTAGACCATTATCACTTTAGCAACTGTGCAATTGTAAAGACCACAAAAAATACCACCTATTTAATGCAAGAAGTGCTTTACAAAAAAACACAATTGCAAAGAATTGCAATAATTAGAAAATATTTATTATTGGTAAACAATGTTTTTAATAATGGTTTTTAGGTTTAAACCACATAACAATCTTTCAAAATTTTCAAAAATTAATATATAAATATAAATTATATAAATTATACATATATATATTATATTTTTTAATTTTTTTAATTTTTTTGGTATTATGGCAAGTATGCTATGAAAGTGATACAATTAAGGTGCAAAAAAGTGCCCAATAATACAATGATGAAAGGAAGAATAGACCATTCTTCTAGTGATATGTAGCAATTCATGGTTACATATGAGTTTCAAAGTCTTTTATCAGCACAATCATTATTTAAGGCAAATCTTCAATCATTCAGAACATGCACAAATTTGAAAATGAAAAGTTGGATATGGTTTCATTAGTATTTACTCAAAATGAATCCTTGATTTGATACTCAATTTAAAATTTTGGGTTTTATATTGAGTACAAGATCGCCCAAAAACCTAACTATGTAGTACTAAAGCAATAACTCTTCAAAAACTTGAACAATTGGCAATTAAATGATGAACTTAAACTTTGAAAATTTAAGACCTCATGTTTAAAACAATCTTTTAAAATATTGAGTAAATATTTTCTCAAGTTGATTAAGTTTTTAAAAAGGTATGGAAGGCGAGATGGAAGGTCGAGTTTTACCTTTCTCCCATTTGAAAAAGGTTGAAGTAAGAAATAAGGGATCTTTGGGCTAAGGTGGGCAGTAGACTTATAGTTATGGAACATAGTAGACTTCTAGTTTACTCCCTCCGTCCCAAAGTTATTGTCATGTTTGAAAGTCATGTTTGAAAGTGCTTTTTTAAGTAGTTCATATTGTAAGAAACATGATTAAAAAAGGTTCCAAATTATGTCACTAGAATGATTGAAGAACATTTCATGTGTTCATTGCAACCTAAATAAAATTAGCCACAAGGAAGTATTTTTTTGACCTACTTAAAAAAGCACTTTCAAACATGACTTTCAAACATGACAATAACTTTGGGACTGAGGGCGTACAAGATTGTGTGAGAAATTTAACTCAACATATATGTAATAAAGTTTTCATATAAAATATTCTTAAAGTGATTCTTCAACAACTTGCCATGCACTTCAACTACGTTTAAGGGTCGGTTTACACTATGGACCAAGAGCCATGACCAAGAAAATTAAATCATTTTCATGGTCATGGCTCTTGGCCAAGAGCCGTGACCATGAAAAATCAAAAATGGATTTTTGAGTGGCTTGGTCACTCTTGTAGTGTAAAGTGGATTTGGACCAGGACAACTTTGGGCTGATTTTTTCGGCCAAAAATATTTTTTAAAAAAAATTCGGCCAATGGCTGATTTTCAGCCTTACGGCTCCCTTGATTTCCGTTGAGTCGAGCATTTTGCCTCGACTCAACGGAAAACCCGTTGGACCATGGCACATTATCCAAATGGTAGATTTTAGTAGTTTTTGGGGACCTCAAAGTTAGTGGTCATTCTCCTTTTTTCAACGTAGTGTAAAGCCAAATGGGACCAAGAGCTCTTTTTGGGCCAATCACAGATTTTAGAATTCCATGGTCATGGCTCTTGGTCCATAGTGTAAACCGCCCCTAAGGCTCTTACGTAATTTCCCAAGAAAGTAATATAGTATACAAGTAAACCAAACACACCATATCCTATAGGTGCTCAATTGCAATGAATGAAAATTTTATGTGATATAAGTTATAATTACTTTTTTTTCTCCTCATTCAAAAGCATTACTATCTTTGAGACTCGCTTTGAGACTTTTAGATTGCTATATAAAATATCATTTTCTTTCGTAGATAGGAATACTTTTTGGTTGGGAGACAACAATTAGTAATCTTGCCTTCTAACAATTATGTCTAAAGAGATTTCCATTTACAACTCTTTGCCATCGACTCCCTTTACTTACATGTGTCTTGGCTGCAACTCCTTCATTTCTTAGTCCGGTGCTATTGCATTTTGTTCTAAAATGTGATCCCATTTTTGATTTGGTCGCCAAATATACCTTCTTCATCATAGGCTATTTGCAAGCTTTACCACCGCGGGAGAATTTAGGGTTTCTAGTACCTAATATGAGGTTTTAAATATTTTTTTGACTTTAGTAATTGTGTGCGCATTAGTGTATTCTTTTTAGTCTCAAATCTTCAATAAAAACAGTATAGGCGGCCTATGGTGTACTGCTCAAGTTGACAATGAGTTTTCATGCTCTACAAACCATATGAGAGCATCAAGACCTGAATCTAGTGACAAAATTGTAGTGGAAGGTTGGGCAGAATGCTTTGATGCTCAAAACAATTCATCAAAATTGTTGAAATTGCCATTACTACCGTTCTTGGTAGTGTAAAGGACAAACGAACAGTTTCCACTTGAACCCTTAAATGTCCAAATTGCCCATTTCGGCCAGTATTATACGGCCGTATTTCATTGTATTTAGAATGGTTCTACATCTCCTATGATTTTCATATCAAAAGTGAAGCGAGAAGTGAAGTTAAAATTCATGTCTACATGGTCTTAAAAGCTATTGGGATCTCAATTTGAAACTTTCTACTTACAACAAATGTCAAATATACGGCAACGTATCTACTATCGTCAAGGACCTCAAAGGGTTAACCTTCATGAAGTCTAAACTTTGTAACCGCCTTGATGGTTACCTAAATACTTGTGTGAAGTTCTTTTTCCAAGGTTTCTTCCACGGTTTCTTCATGTTGGACATTTTCTCCTTTTAACTCTGCAATCACTTTGTGGCATGATGGAAGAGTGAAAGGTGGGATTGATAAGTTAGTGTTGTGTTTCCATAATTTTGACAAGCTTTTGAAGTTTGAGATTTTTCAAAATTTATATTAAATGGGGTGGGTGGGACTGCCAATTGCATTGGGTAGATCAATCAAGCCTTTGGGTTGGGGTTCAACTCCCCTTGGCAATTGTAGGGAATTCTGGTGTTTTTGTTGGCCATAGAGAAATTTGTAAAGTAGCAAAAATATATAGCAATTTTTGGGCTTGTGTTAACAAGAAAGATCCTGCAAATCCCAAATGTAGAAATTGTGTTTTGACCTAAAAACAAGCCGCTAATCGCGTAGTCTTTGCCTAAGTATTTGATTTAGATTTACTTTTACAGCTTGTTTATACTTTTCAGCCATGTAACTTTTTGGAAACAAAGCATTTTCAGAGAGTCTCATCCCTAACCATGAGAAAAAAATAGGGTTTCATTTATTCATTTGAGATTAAATTTTTAAATTTTTAGAAGTGATATAGGGTGTTTTAAAACCAAGCTGAGAATATTTCTAGAATATACCATGAATGTATCCTAAATATTTTATAAATAACACAATATTCCAATTATTTCATAGCCCTCCATTGAATACCCTATAATCGCTCATGTATCCCAAAATTCACACTAACTTACATCCCCAAAGTCTCTCTTTTGGTGGAGCAGAGACAACAAATGAAGAATGAGTTTTGTTTTCGGAAACTAAAGTTAGGTGATTGAGTTTCATATGGAGATGGCAGTGACATTGAGTAGGCCGCATAGGAATTACCTACATCTTGCTATTCCAAGTAAGTGAAAGCCCAAACTCACTAAACTTATATATTTATTGGCCCACTCAATCAAGCTCACTATTTCCACATGCTATTTGAAAAAATCTTAGGATTCTTCACTACTTTTTGTTTCTCTTCACAAGGCTGGATGGGATCATAACATTTAGTAGCCTATGTGACTGCTACCTTCCCCCAAAAGAATGACATGGAATATCCCACAACATTTCATCCCCTTAATGAAATGATGTGGGATATTTTACATCACATCAATAGCTATGGGGGCAGGTGGCATTAAGCAAGAGCAACTAACCATGGTGATTAGGTTATTGAAAGCACTCACTCAATCATAATTCAATAATGTCTTGTAATTGTTTATTTGATTCAATAGTCCATTCAATTACAGATGACTGGTCATTCCATATATAAGGGTGGATCAAACTAAAAAGCAACCTTCTTGAAGGCTAATGAATGTTATGGTACCAAACGAAGGATTGCCCACCTGTTTACTTTGCGAATTTCTAAACCGTTGAAGTTTTCTTACTTAGTGCTGCAGCTCAAGTGGATGCGAAATCGTCTCTACATATGCTTTGCAATTGCTAATTCCTGACTTTCACTGCATTTTTTGTTGCCTAACCCCTAAATGTCCTCACCTATTCTAAAAAAGTCAAATCACTACAATTTGCATACTTGAAATATCACATTGGATGATTTATAATTTTTCATTGATAGTCATCAGCACTATGAAGGTATGACGAAAATTTCAACATGATTGGAAGATATTTTGAATATTTACAAATTTTATTATGTAAACAAGATAAAAATTCAAAATAAATATATTTTTGTCAAATTTAATATCAAATTTTTTATTTAAGGTAGAAAAAAGTTACATTTACAAGTAGTAAAAATATGAAAGTGAAAAAAATAAAAGAGACCTATGATTGGAGCATTCTTAGAAAGCCCTTTGTATTTTGGACACTCAAATTTCAAATTTCTCAACGGTGGAAAAACTTCAAATGAATTCTATTTTCCAATCCCAACAGTCAAAAGATGTATCATAACTTAACTTAAACATCTAATGAAAACACCAACTACAATAAAGCTAAAACACTTGATTTTTTGGACGTTTGACCAAAAATCGAGCATAATATGGTTGATTGGGCACTTAGGGGCTAATGAGTTAATTTTCAAAAAAAACTCGCCACATACAGTGACGAACAAAAGTGAGTATTGATTTGAAACTTTTCCATTCAAACAACCGTATCATGAGCATCAACGAACAAAGTCCAAAAGTGAATATGCAAAAGTTGTAGTGTGCGACATATAACACATTACTACCAAAGTTTGAAGAGAAACTCAATTGTGATTTGAAAGAAAATGAATTTCAAAGTTAGCCATGTCTAAAACTCGGTTTTGTGCGCTATAATTTGGTACTACTTTAAATTTTGTCAATTTTTTCTTACAGCTTCAATAAAACTTTTTGTGCCTTGGCATGTTGGTATACATCGTTTTAGAGTGTTGTACGCAAAAATTGAAGGAAGTTGATATTTATAGAATTTAAAATATCTACAATTTGACAAACATGCAAATGATGTTGGTTCTCAAGATATTTGAATATTTTTTTGGATTTGAGAGTTTGGGACTACATTGGCTATTGTATAGAGAGCATAGGTTGCAATATGAACCATTGTTACATCTTAATGCCTTTACATTTGAAATAGTTGTTGAATAGGCCAATGTGTTCAATTTGTATATTAGAGTTGTATAATGTAGTTTTTTGGTTTGACTTTTTTGTACAAAGTCTAGGGTTCATGACACACATACTCAATTAACCAATTGAACTTGTTTTTATTGTGTTCAATATCATCAAAAAATTGTCAATTTTATAAAAGTCAGTGTAATTTCTAGCAGTTTTGAAATTTTTGATGATATTGAAAATGATATGTTTTTTGATTTTGATTTGTAGGATTGATTATGTGCGTCATAAACTCTAGTTTCCGTACAAAAAACCTAAACCAAAAAACTACATCATATAGCTCTAATATATAAATTGAACGCATTGGCCTATTCAACAATTATTTCAAATGTAAAGGCATTAAGATGTAACAATGGTTCATATTGCAACCTATGCTCTCTATACAATGGCCAATGTAGTCCCAAACTCTCAAATCCAAAAAATATTCAAATATCTTGAGAACCAACATCATTTGCATGTTTGTCAAATTGTAGATATTTTAAATTCTATAAATATCAACTTCCTTCAATTTTTGCGTACAACACTCTAAAACGATGTATACCAACATGCCAAGGCACAAAAAGTTTTATTGAAGCTGTAAGAAAAAATTGACAAAATTTAAAGTAGTACCAAATTATAGCGCACAAAACCGAGTTTTAGACATGGCTAACTTTGAAATTCATTTTCTTTCAAATCACAATTGAGTTTCTCTTCAAACTTTGGTAGTAATGTGTTATATGTCGCACACTACAACTTTTGCATATTCACTTTTGGACTTTGTTCGTTGATGCTCATGATACGGTTGTTTGAATGGAAAAGTTTCAAATCAATACTCAGTTTCATTCGTCACTGTACATGCAGCATCCAAAATACATTCATTTAATTGCCATTTAACCCTTTGACGCTCCAGCGTCCAAATTTTGGACGTTGGATGATTTTCGACCTCTCCCTTCACCACATACGGTGATGTTTTTCATTCATCCAAAATTTTCTTAATTCTCGTGCTAGTTGACTACTATTTGTACGGTACGGATCTTCAAAATAAGATAATGTGAATTTTTGGAAAATTCTAAAAGTGGTTTATGTCGAGTTTCATTCTTAGTTCAAAAAGTGAGACATTAAACATGATTTTTCATAATATGTAGAATCAAATTATGGAAACCATACCATCTTGTAGTGCATGTTATTCCAATTTCATTACAATATTTTTTTGATTTTTTTGTGTTGATTTTGGATTTTAAGTGAATTTCAAGAGAAAACCTTGCAAGATTAATTAAAAATTATTAATAATAAACATGGTAAATTGAACCGTACAGATGTTATCTTCACATTGACATTTACAACTTTGCTTTGTACATCAACTCCATTTTCGTTTTTCATCAACCATTTTATAATGAATCTTTGAAAACAGTGTTGAATTGGGACCTTAAAGGGTTAACTCCACTATAGCCATACACCCTATAGAAATTTATGCTTACAATTGAAGTAAAGTTTTCATTTGTATAATAATTAATTAATTAATTAACTAACTGCTTACCTCTGCATATTACGTCACCCCGTATCATTCTAATGGCGTGTCGCTCACCCTCCATAACATTTAGTAGCCTTTACTGGCTTTCCCTTGCCCTTGAGGAGAATGTGCAAAATATCCAACATCATCATCCATGCAAAATCAGTAGTTGGCTTGTTTTACAGGAAGGCGAAGGTAATGGCAACCAGGAGGGGAAGAGTCAACAAGATCTGAAAGCTTCAAACACATAATAAAAAAGAAGAATACATCATAGTGACTTAAACCTGGCACTGGAGCACCACACTGGCCAACTCTAACTGACAACTCTCTTCTTCAATTTTTTTTAAAGAGTTTTTTACTTTTTTATTTTTTTATTTTTGAAAAGTTGGCTAACACTACAGGTGCCCAGCTACATGCCGGCAAGCATTGGCATCGTTTTTTTATTTATGGTTTTTTTTATCCTTTATTTTCATTTTCTTTTTTACTCTATACCATCAACCTCCAGCGACTGGCTCTGTCCATCCTATTCACTCTTGGGAATCAACATCAAAGGTCAAAGTCGTTGCAAGAATCGTAATCTTTTGAAGAATAAACTGTAAATTGGACTAGAAAGCAGAAGATGACTCCCACACATTCTTGGTTGGAACCAATTTCATTTGAAATATTTAATATTTGAGTGATGTAGGTTATTGTGATCCACAATCAAAGTTGTACTTGTGTATTGTGTTGTTATAAATTTGTTGTATGTTGTGGGTGCCATATTGTTTGCAATGCCCTGAAACATTTGTCAAACACGCATTTAGCTTAACCCTTAACCCCTAAAGGTTGGGCCTATGACCATAGAATCATGTTTTATCTATCACACTCAATTTTTCTACTGAAACTAATACGAGAATTCAAATTTATATTTTAGTAGATGAAGTCACGTGTTTACTACAAATTATGAATATTTCATAAATTTTAGTGAAAATTTGAAATTACTATGGCGTTATGAAGTGATTGTAAAAAAAAATTGTATCAATTATAAAATGTACTAGAAAATTTTGATTTTTTTACCTAAGGTGTAAATTACAATGAAGAAAAGTTTAGTTGATGAAAATTATCTGTGTGTCTAAATTTAGAAAATTTTATACACCTTGGTGATACCTAATAAATTTGTAACTACAATAAAACATGCAATTTTCAAAATTTTCCAAAAATTTAAAGTGGACTAGAAACTAGACTTGGCAAGCTTCATTTTTGTTAGGTGAGCTCAAATGCAATGGAACTCATTTTCATGGCCTAAATTTAATTTAAGTAGAACAAGCAAAAAAATTCAAAATACACTGCACGGTGAACCATTTTTCGGCTCTTTTTGTAGTTGGAACCCCAGGTAAAATCTAAAAATAGCTTGAATGATTTGAATTTAACTTGAAGGGCTGGCATCACCAAGCAAAGCCCTTCACATAAAGAACTGGATGGAAATCATCCACGCAGCTGTTGGAATTGAACGGTCCATTTCAGTCATAAGCCATTCTTTTGTCGCAGTGGCGTTTGGGGGTTAAACATACAAGGAGCCCCGTGGTGCCATGCTTAATCGTTTTTAATTCAAACGTTGATTTTTACTTCTTCATCTTAGACCGTTCAATTCCTATTGCAGAAAGGGAATTGAACTTTTGATACCAGCCTATAACAAATAAGAAGAAATATATCTTATCAAGATTTCATAGATAACCTTGAATTTAAAGATTTGAACTTAATGTAGAGACATCCATAACCGATAACTTAAGTTTTCTAGTCTACATGCGGTAGGAGTAGGTGGCGAATAATATTTTTCCTTCATAAGGAAAATTGAAATTATAAAGAATACAATTTTTTTTTTCATAAAGTTGTAATTCCCAAAACTAATAACTAGACTATAGTTATTCGTAAACTAAAGGGTTGAGTGGACCTTAGTTTGACTAAAATTTGGAGAAACGAAAACTATTGAGAGAAGTTCTAGGAAATCAAAAGAATGGGTGAGTGGGGACGGTCTAAATATATATATAGCAAGAATCTATTGTCAAAAAAAGGGCTAGCAATCACCTTCTTCATGTGTGAAGGTGAATGATTGAAACTTGGGTGAGAAGTTTTTTAGCAACGATTTTGGTGCTTTCAAAGTTTGCATTCACAGTTTTTTTTAGTGCCCGACACACGTTCATTTTTGAAGATTACTGTCACTATTCACTCAAACTATGGTCCACTCACCCACTTTTGAGGGACTTTACGGATAACTCTATGGTTGGATAACCTATTACCACCACCTCCCTCAATTGCAACCTGTAGACTTTTCTTGGGGTCACCAGAGTTGAGACTCAAAACCACCAATTTCACTATTGAGGTAGACCAATGGCATGCCAAGCATTGCAAAGAAATAGTTGGTGGTTTTGGGTATCATGATGAGTGAAAGTTAGTATCACATGGTGTCGACATGGGGAAATCTAGAGGTTTGATTTGGGTCAAAGTTACTTTCCACTTTGGAATTTTGTATAAAATTGACAAATGCGAATTTGATGTTGCTAACTTTTGCAATCCTCATCAAAACCTATTTCAACTGCAGTCATTTTTTTTCAAATTTAGCACTGCCAAAAATAGGCCAGATTGCTTAAGTTGGTGGTAATAGGTTATCCAACCTTAGAGCATCTCCACCCATACTCGCTAAAGGTGACTCGCTAAAATTATTCATCTATATTTGAAGAGCCCTTGAAATCACACTCCCCTACCCTTGAACGCCCCTCAAGCACCAAAAGTACACGTCAAATAGTCAATGCACCAATCATAAGTTGAATGTCAAATTGAGTCAACTAAACTTAGATTTGGAGGGCCATTTCTTGACACGCCAAAGTTGAGGGCCACGAGGCATTTTTGAAGGGCCCTTAGCATTTTTCATTCACTTATTGCGTGTGTCAGACTCTTGGCGAGTATGGGTGCGGATGCTCTTACTATCCCAAAGCTTTGAACATACAATTTCACAAACCGGTCCAAGTTGAGCACTTCTTAAAGTAGATTGGTTCATTGAAAAAAGAAATGACGGCCCTCCTTACAACAATAGGTCAATCATGTGCATGGCGGATACCCAAGCACTCTACAAACTGGTTATGGAGACCCTGTCATGTATGGATGAGTACCTCCACCTTATGAATGTTGAACGGCCAAAAGGCACCTTATTCAAGAAGATTGCCACTTTCTTGTCCCCACACACAATGACAATTGTAGTATACATAACATTCTTGAGCTACCTTGACTTAGTCCCCCTTTCTCCTTAGTTTTTCCTAGTGTTACTGTAAAAGTAGAAATGGCAGTAACACTAGGAATGCAGTAACGCTGTAGAGGCATCATTTCCTAGCGTGACTGTTACTGCAAAGGTAGAAATGATGCCTCTACAGCATTATGAACCTTAGCCATTCAAGAATTTTCCTGTACAAAAGATGCTGCAGAAAAAAGGCCAAGTGAAAGCAGCTCAAGAATGTTATGTTCCGTACTGGAGAATAATTAGACAGCACAGCTATTAGACCAGACAGCTGGGGACTAAGTCAAGGTAGAACCCCACCCCTCCCCCCCCAAAAGGGATTGTATTTCTCTGCTTTAATTTCTTCCTTTGGCACAAATGACAATATTTGTGGCAATAAATTCGTTGTAGCAGTGCTTCATGCATGCAGTGGAGGGTGGTTCCTGCCACGACATTGGAATCTCGCTCCAAGTAGCCAGTTCAAAAAAGAAACATCTTGCCTATAAAGTAATGTCAAAGTAGATCTTTGTTAAGAGAAAGAACATGAATTGTAATGCCACATGAGTGACAGGGGATGTAGTTTCAGTGGTAGAAAAGGTGGCACTCTCAAAGGAGATGATGCCCAGTTCCACACATGCACAATGATTTTTCCTGAACATCTCACTGAGGAGCACCACCTTTTTAACTAGTGTTTCCATAACAAGGTTGCACTATTATGTTACAAGACGTAACTTTAAGAAGGTGAACTTCACTAAGATCTTCCTTAAAAGGTACCCCACATATGAAGAGGTATAGCTCAACTACCCTCGAAAAAGAAAAAAGAGAATAGCAATGATCAAAACGATTGGATCATAGGGTACAACTACAAGATCATGATGGACGGTTGTCACTTCTACAAAACTGGGCTCAATTGAGATTATGTACATAGGGATGCATGTGATTCTCCATGACCCATCTCTGCAGAGAAAACAGTCTTAACAATTTGAAAATCTACACCACAAAAGTTTCAGCTTTCGAGTGCAACACTAATTTACACGCTATAGGGGTGTCACAGTTCACCATTAAATCACAATTGTGACCCCCGAGATTCTTGTCTCAAGCCCCTCAAAAAACTTTCGTTGCAAAAACCACCTCCGTTCTTGGAGCACAAGTCTCGAACCCTCATGTAAGAATAGATGCTAGAGTGTTAATAACCTCTACCATGTCTCAAAGTATTAGGTCGCTCATAAATTGCGTTCCCCCATACATAAATGTACGAGCCCTGACATACACCCCCATGATGTATGTATGATCAAGGGTATTAACTATTCAAGATGTTTAGAGTTTAGATGTGATTTCATCTGGAGGTAGCTCACTTCCGATCGACTTCGCAATGGCCATGAGCTTCTCATTTCCATCCTTCGACTTCTCCGGGGCCGGCAATCCCACCAGCAGTGTCAGCCGCGCAACTGCTGTGGTGGCAAATTCCTCAGGCTCAGACGCATTCCGCGACTTCACCGGTTTTGTGAACAGCACATCCCAAACCTAAAAAAGAAAGAACATGAAGCACTTGAAGCACATGAATATCCCATCCTCTTTGAGCTTTATATGTCTGATTGCACTTTTCGTACTTTTTCTTTATCACATTGTGTTCTTAACCTCTAAGAACTCAGATGAAGATTGGAAAGCGTCCAAAATGATCATTGGGAATCAAAATAAAACATTCCGTGATCGTTGCTATCTTAGAACCATTATTCTCTTCAATTGTTGAACACAAATCAGAGGTAGCCCAAGGACAAGAATATCCCATCCTCAAAAACAGTTTGATCTTTGCACTTCTTAATCACATTGTGTTCTTACCCTCTGAGTACACAGATGAAGATTGGAAAACGTTAAAAAACGTTGCAAAATGCTTTCGAGGAAGAAAGTCGGAATCAAAATAGAACATTCCCGTTAATTTTCAACAAGAGCCTTAGGGCTGCTTCACACTATGGCCGTCCAAGTCAAGAGGCCGTGAGTCCAAACTTTGTTGAGAGTCCAAAGAAATCTACTGAAAATAGGCATAAAATATAGTTTTCATTTTTTATGAAAAGAAATCTACGGACGGCCTCTCGACCATAGTGACGGGTCTTGCAAAATGTAGGACCCAAACTTCCTCTCGAGAGGCCGTCACCTTGGTCAAAAAGTGTTGCCATGTAAGCATTTTGAAGGTCCACGGCCTTTGGACTTTGGCCTCTAGTGTGAAGGGTCGAGAGGCCGAAACCATGGTTTCTTGCAATTTGATTGGTGGAAATCGACGGCCTCTCAACCTTTGGCCATAGTGGGAAGCGGCCCTTACAAGAATCGATTGTTTTCGATTGCCATAACGCAAGTAATTGATTGTCGGTAATAAAGGAAAGGAAGTTGATGGATGAGAAAGGGCGGGCACTGACCTGCACTCGTTTTCCAACGCGAAGAGGGGTGGCTTTGGCGATGACAGTCTCGCCGATGGACGCCGACAACAAATGGTTCACGTTCAAGTCGATCCCTGCCACTCGTGCCCAGTTCGAGTTCACCTGCGCTCCGATGCTGGCCAGATTCTCCGCCAGGAACGCCGTAATGCCGCCATGGAGCACTCCAAACGGCTGCAATTAATGAACTCCCACACAGCTAACACTCAATACAAACTCTTCACTGTCGGTATGAATATATTTTAACCAAAACCAACACTTGCTTTTGGAAAAGCAAAACAGAACATACGTATCTTCATTTTTTTGGCACAAGAAATACAACCACTAGTCGTTTTTCATTCCACACTTCGTGGAAATAGTGAACAATAGCTGAACATTATGCTTGTATCTCTGTCTTCTTGTGACCAAAACCACTCACCAACACTGACACAACCCATATATGTGCCTCGCGTGATTTCATTCCTTTTTCATTTTTAGGAAGTGAAAAACGACACATTTCCTACTAGTGAACGTAAACGTGTTTGCTGTTTTCGTCAGTGGCTATGGGAGATCTATACAAGCACTAGTAGCAAACCTGTCGTTTTTCATTCCACACTTCGTGAAAATAGTGAACAATAGCTGAACATCATGCTTGTATTTCTGTCTTCTTGTGACCAAAACCACTGACACAACCCATGTGCCTGGCGTGGTTTTATGCCTTTTTCATTTTTAGGATGTGAAAAACGACACATTTCCTACGAGTGAAGTTACGATACACTAGTGCTGCTCTGTGATCGATCGAGTACTAACTTACTTGGCACGTCTTGGAGGAGACGAGGAAACGGCCACGAAGCTCCTTGGCGGACACAACGTCCCACTTGAAATCGATGAAGTTGAGCACATCGAAACCGTCGGTAACCGTGTCGCTGCTCTGCATGATCGCTGGCTTCGTCAACCCCGTTTCCTCGTTCAGGCTCGCAAAAGTTCGCGAACATTCAGTGGCCATGGCCTCAGGCTCTCTCAGCAATGGATCCAAGCTCATCCAGTTCCAAACCGCCACTGACACCACTTCGATCTAATCAGAAACCTGTGGTTGTAGCAAGCGAAGACAGAAGAATAAGTTAGAGTGGCGATGCCATTATGAATTACTCTCACTGCTAGCAAAGACGTCTTTTCTCAGAACATTGTCAGAGTTTACTGCACACACTTTTCCTACGTGACGAATCGTACTCACCAAGTCTTAAATGTCTGGGCAAGTCTTAAGTGCCTGGGCAGTGAGTGCGAAGTGGCGCCGTTTGACTCACCTACCAAGTGAAAAGCAACACCTTCTCCTTGCAGTGTGCCTGGGGAGTGAGTACCTGAACAGTGAGGGAGTGCGAAGTGGTGCCGTTTGACTCACCTAGCGAGTGAAAAGCGATGCCTTCTCCTTGTAGAGTCTGCAGAAAATGACAATTATGTCTGGTGTACTGTCATTGTTTCTACATGTTGGCAGCGAGGGGAGGATTCTACTCATGGGATGAGAGAAAGGGTGGGTTTTGAATTAGTCATGACATCGTGCTGGGAGTAGTACGTTAGAGCGTGAAGGTGGATTGGCTTGGTTACTGGGGTCGTTTGTGTTGACTTGTTGGAGGGGCTTTTTGCACTTGTTGGCTGTGAAACGTTGAAATTGGGTCTTCTGGTCTCATCTGGGATCCCTTTTTCAGACCCTTTTCGTCGCTCTGGTCAAGGAGGAAAGAGTGATAGTGGAGGCATAAAAGAATGCAGTGTTGCCGCCGCATCTCCTTTGACAAACTGAGTATTTCCTTAATTATTTCTTTACTCACAGTCAAGACTGCAGTAGTTAATAATTGAAAGGAAGAATGAGGTGAGTATGACCCAAGTGAAGAACAACCGAGTGAATTGGCACCATTCTAATAAATCCAAAAACATAAATTAGTGTGAACTAGTTCTGTTGTCACAAAGACGGCAATACAAAGACTATGGTGAGTTTAGGGTTAGAGCTGCTTGCAGGAAAGGACCTCACGAGTTAGTTTTGGTTTAGGGTCCGCTCAAGCTCCAGCCCACAACTCATGCAGCACATAATCTTGTCCCTCCATCAAACCCGTTAAGCAAAGAATCTTGCCCATTTTGGGATTGCCCTGAAGTTTAAGGAGAAGCTCAATTTTCAACATGAGTTTTGATTCCGATTACACTCGTTCACAGCATAAATTTTGATTCACGTGAATTTTGGGGTCAGGAATGAGGTCTTGATTTTGGTTAACTCATACATATACATATAACTCATACATGTATGTGTCTCTGTGTGTGTGTATATATATATATATATATATATATATATATATATATTATAAGTAACTAGCAAACAGCTTAATGCAATGCACCAACATTACATTGTGGATTTGGGAATCAATTGGGAAGTTAACATAAAAGAAACATGGGAACTTTAAGAACATATACAAAACTTGGGAACATGATGGGAATGCTAGAAAATGTGATGCAAACCTTTGGGAACATATGGGAACCGCGGAGAATGATTTGGGAACATGATGAAAATTTTGAATGAAACGCATGAATGTCAAATTTGGATGATTTCGTCACATGGTACTTTGACGAATACCAAGCACGGTAGTGACATGGTATTGTGACGCTTTGTACTTAATATACTAGATTACAAAAATTATTGTTTCACCTCCACATGTTTTCTTGGTACCTACCCCTCCTTACCGTACTTTATGTTGAAACCTATCATAGATGTGGAGGTGAACCATTAATTTTAAATAACTTATAAAGTATATTATTAATTATTGAAAGTAAATAACCAATCAAAGATATATAGAAACTCCGGTCGGCTTTTGACAATACACATATTCAATGAGATTGTACAAGTCGTGCATACTTGTAAGTTATATATGATTGCGGCATTTTAGAATCATTAAAGATTTATGAAGTGAAAAAAAAAAATTGGTATATATAATGAAGTCTATAATATTGTACACGACATTCATCAAAGTAATCAATATTTACAAACAATTGAGTTTTATAGAAATGGAAATAAAGTTAGAAACATTGAGGTAGGAAAAAACATTCTAAAAATAGTACTTTATGTTTTCAAAATACAAAATTGTAAGTGAGAATGTATATTCATGTATTAGTGTGTGTATATTATATAAGATTTGGAAGTGTGTGTTTTTATATTGCAAGAGCTCTGAATGTCTTAACGAAAATTGAATTTTTGCAAAGGGTGTTTAATCATTGCATGCAAATCTGACAAAACCTTGTAACGATGTCCATAAGAACCATATATTATCTAATTTGTAATTGTGGGTGTGATATTTTAATTCTAAAATTAGACTATAGAAGTTGTAAAATTGAAAGTCATTTCTCTTCAAGAACTTTTATCAAATCCCATGAACGTTGCTTCTATTAAAAGTGTGTTTGAAATGATTATGCACAATAATTTTGCACTTAAAAACAATTGATTGCATACCAAAGAGGATAATGATCGGCAATCTCTTTTCAATTTACAGCACCAACTTCCAAAAAATCACAGCCCAAGTTTATAATTACAGTATCGAGACATGTGCACGTACTTTTCACATTGCACATGGAATTTTAATCAGTGATAGAATGAAGAGAACATTTTCATAAATTCTAAAACAATACTTTAACTATGTGCAATATTGGTGTCTAAATACATAAGTATTAGTTTCCAGCACATTAAAAGTAACAGCTCTTCAAAGGTGAATGTACCCCAAAAATCGTCCAAAATATGGACGTCGAGACGGTTAGGGGTTAAACCTCATGATCAAAATACCAATTCATAACAAATTATGTCGGGATCGTTAGGGGTTAACCCCTGAAAGCCCAAGAGGACATATTGTGTCTTTTGACTTGTTTGTTTTGTCATTTTTAAAACTCATTTTGTTCAAAAACTACATAATATATATATATATATATATATATATATATATATATATATATATATATATATATATATATATATATATATATATGTATAAAATACATTGCAATGTTAATACTGATGTGGGAAATTTTGAAGTACAAATCATATTCTCACTTAAGTTTGTTGTACAAGAGATAATTGCAGTCAAAGTTTAGTTTATTCAAATAGTACAAAATATCATGGGGCCTTGAGGGGTTAAACCTCATAATCAAAATACCAATTCATAACAGATTATGAACCATTTTTATTTCCAATGATCCAGTGACCATTGAGAAGTCACATAGACATTAGAAATTGAATATCAGAAGTAGAAAATAAAGTTTGCTAAATAATTCTAGTGACCACCTTAGGTCAAGGCTGGTTTTCAAAAAATTCTACTAGTGACTGTAGATCTATTTGTAGATTCCTAACGCTTATAGGATATGTAAGTGAGTCAACAAGCTAGCGAGTTTTAGAATAGAGTTTTTTATGATGTAACCTTTTTATAATGTAACCTAGCCTTTCCCATTCTTGAATGGTCTTCTCATTTTATTTGTCCTTGAAGCCTGTTAATGTGAAGTAACTTAGCCTTTCACATCAATTTGATTTCATGGCCTTTCACTTCGGCATTGGTTGTGCAAAGGGAAGTGAGGCGCTAGTCAATTTTTTCAAAGAATAAGACTAGAAAAATGAGATATTCACAAATATTCTCCAAAGACTCTTTACAACACATCAATTTTGTTTTAATAAAAATAATCCAAAATAAATTGACATTTATTTTCCAAAACATTTTATGCGGACCTCTACAAAATCCAAGTTTTTTAATAGATGAACTTTGTGGAGGAGGAGGGGAGGGAAGGTTTGTGATGAAGAAGGTATTAATTAATGTTCACGGCGAGAGAGACGTGTTGTAAAAACAAAAAAACACCAGACAAGCACTAAACCCTCTACTATAAAAAATAAAATACAAGTCTCAAAGATACGCTACTATGACTTAAAATGCATGATATAATTATAAAACTATAAAGGCATGACAAGAGCTCAACTACCCAACTAATAATGATACCGTATTACCATAGCAGGTTCGTCCTAAAATAATTCTAAAAATAAAAAACGTAAAAATTAGAAAATTTTGAAGACAGAAAAACGAAAATAGAATAAATTAGTTTTTGAAATATTTTGTTATTTCTAAGCTATTTAAGGTCATTTTTACTGATTTTTTGCTAAAAAACGAAAATTGAGAAATTCAGTTTTTGAGAGGTGAACCTTATTTTTTCAAAAAAAAATTAAATATTCGTTCGCCAGGTGGCGAACCTGCTATGGTGTTACGGTAGTCTTCAATCAATGAGAGTTCTCGTCACCTCGAGTTCAATCTTGTAAAAAAAACGACTATCAGTTTAATTTAGGATTGTACTTCTATTCTTACCGTCCTATCTTTGATTTTATCTAAAACAATCAATTCCTTAAAATAATAGTAGGAGGCTCATTGCATGCAAAGTTGTCTACATGGTATCGTCAAGACCTAAAAGACTGCACAAGCTGTTGAATATTATGAACAATATTTTAGTGGACACTCAGACCGACCTCCTTTTATTGCCGAGGCACCATTGTGAGGGAAGGCTGTTAGAGCATGCCCAATGGAATACGGTAAAGCTCACTGCAAACCAAAACCTATCTTTTGACTAATTAAAATTAGGAACTGAAATTACCATCATTAGATGTGCATCTAAATAAACGTGAGACATTTCTCAAGAAAAAAACATTGTAAAAATTTGACGTAGGTGAAATCCCTCATTGAAAACACCACATTTTCAAAATGCAGAGGGAGTGTGGTTAATTTTGCTTAAAAATGGAAAGATCCTCCCTTACTCCCTCTATATTTCTGAAATTTAGAGGGAGTGTGGGAGGATCCTTCCATTTTAAGCAAGATTTGGTGCACTCCCTCTAAATTTTGAAAATGTGATGTTTTCAATGGGACATTTCACCTACGTCAAATTTTTACAATTTTCTTTTCTTGAGAAACGTCTCACGTTTATTTAAATGCGCTTCTAATGATAGTAATTTCAGTTTCTAATTTTAGGGCAGTCAAAAGATAGGTTTTGGTTTGGAGTGAGCTTTACCATGTTGCATTAGGCATGCTCTTATCAGGCCCTGTACCGGCCCAGAATGAAAATAGAAATCAATCTCAAAGAGATCATCCATTGGATGACAAAGTACTGCCACATCAGTCCACCTCCACATCCACATTCATCCAGGTGGCGCTCAAGCACGAAGAAGAAAGGCCTGCGCTGCAGGTGGCAACTCATCAATCCCGCCGTCTGCTTCATGAAAACCCCGCCTCATTTTCAAATTCTAACTCTCCCGCATCACATTTCATCGCATCAGAATCGATCATAACATGCTCAGTTGTACATGCATGTGAGTTCTTAAGATAGGACTGCATCAGATACAAATTTTCCATCGCTTGTGGAGCTTTTTGCTGGGTGATAAAAATCACGCAATTCAATCAAGATGGGTAGAGCTTCGGATCAGTCGGTTTCGTTCACTTTCCATGTACGTGTTGCTCCATTCAAGAGCTTTTAATCAGGATCAGAATGTGTGTGTTTTTGATGCTACGTTCTTGCATGTTTGGAAAGGAGGAAGGTTTGGAAGTCCATATTTCTGTAGTTCAGGACACAAGATTTTTAAGCAATGGACTGGGGATTTTGAGCAGTAAGAGAAAAAGTAGACGGGGAATTTGAGTAACTATATGCATTGTACTTGACCTGCAAATCTAACGCAAAAACCAACTAATAAAAACACTTAGCTTAGTAATGAGTTCTATCAATATTTTGCCTTCCTCTGTTTGAGCCTTTTGAACCTGCTAACCCTTAACACGTCCCATGGGGATGGTATATACGTTGTCGTATAATTGAGATTTGCTACCAACAAGAAACTTTAAATTGGGATCTTAATAGCTCACTAGAACCGCATTGATTTAAATTTCAACTTCTTTTCTGAACTCAAACCCATGAAAGGTGTGGATCCATTCTAAATACAACCAAAATACATCGTATTCTACTAGTCGTCACGGCACGTTCAGACGTTTAGGGGCTAAACTATGTTATGAATATGTTTTTAACTACTAGACGTTTAGAGGATATGTTTTTTTTCTTCTGTTAGTACATTTTGTTAGTTACCAAGTTTTTGTTGGTCAGTACGATTTCTTTCTATTGCTATATTTTGTTCAGGCATGCAACTTTTAGGTTTCTTTCTTCCACAATGTTTCTTCCGCAATGTTCGAGTCGTGTATGGCATTAAGTGTGGCGCTGGCAGCAATCAGTAAGTTTTTTCAGTCACGTAACTTTTAGGTCGATGCGTTGGAATAGAGTCCACAAGATTTTGGTAGCTGCTAGTGTACTTACTTTCAATGAGCTGAACCCTAATTTCCAAGCAGTAAGATCGATACATGGGGAACTGAGCAGGAGAAAGGAGAGATTTACTTCTTCTTCAAACCCAAAGTGGGGATTGAAAAGCCGCACAGCGAAGATGATGTCCAGCACATGTATCTTGTCCTTCGACCTCAGGCTGCTGAAAATCCAGTGGAGGAGAAGCAAACGTCAGAAGCAGGTAATATTGTTATTGATGAAATACTTTTAGGGTTCCGTTTCATTGCACGTCAGCTTCAGGATATTTTGCATGAGTCAGCGCACGCGTGGAATTACTACACTAAATAGTGCATCTAGGTTGCCCCTCACTAATTTCTTGACAATTTATAGTATAAATATTTCCTGTTACTGTACAGTGATGCAGTAATTTTCATCAATAGTAAGCTCATAGATATTAACTTATGTTGCGGTTGTACCTAATCTCAAGAGTAAACTCACAGAGACCCATGTGCCTCCACGTGTACAAGTGGTGACTCACGAGGTAAACTTTTTTGGGTAAGGCAACCTAATTTTCTAGGCAATCTAAATGCACTATTTTAACTTAGTGTAGTTGAGAGTGAACTTGTGTTGACTGTTTTGGAATCATAACATTCAATAGCCATCATTGGGATTGCCATTTGGCTTCATCCATTACGAAGAAGCATCATTCAAGCTACAAATGAATGGGAAACCTACACGCGGATGTTTGTCTGCAGCTTCTTTAAGGAATATCAACTTTCAGTTACCTACATGTGCAAGTAATACGTACTTGTAGTTGCCGGTCAAAGATGGAAGTTACAGATTGCATCAATATCAACTTTCACTAACCTATGTGTGCAAGTAATACGTACTTGTAGTTGCCGGTCAAAGATGGTAGCTACAAATTGCATTGTGGATGAAGATATGTGGATGATATTCTTGACATTCCAGGGCGGACCAAATATTGGCTTCTGAATGTTATGGTGTCAAATGTGCAGGGAAGGAGGGGCAATTGAAAGAAGCACATGAGGAAGAAGAGAGCAGCCCGGACGAGTTGAAGAAACCTGACAAGGAAGAAACAACAGAAGCTGAAGGTGATGATGGGGCTGACGAAAAGTCCCAGGAGACTCCAGGCGTGGAGAAGAACGGTACCAAGACACATAACGCTACCAAGGCAGAGGAAGGCGAAGACACAGAGGTAGTTATCCACAACCAGACCCTTCAAGTATTCGCTTTTGTATCAATTTTCCTCAGAAACCAATCATCTAGAGGTCATGTGTTGTGTTATGCGTTCATCATGCCCCCATTGAAAACAAAGTAGATACAAACTAGCTAAATTCTATTTCAAAGAATTAACCAATACTGTTGCTAAAGGATCTCTCATTTTTTCTGTTTATTTGGATATGCTTTATGAAGATTGGCTATCATGCATTAGGTTGAGCTGATTAGTTGGTTGCTCAATTACCAGAGAGTTGAGATTGGAGAGAAGCCGCTGTTCCGATACATTGTGATGGGACGGAAGAGCCTCCCTGACAAGGCCAAGGGCAAGTCCAGACCTTACTGGGGGTTTGTGGAGCTTGTCACCACCAACCCTGAAGACCTCAAAACAATGCTGTCTGAGGGTAAGTAAATTGTAGACTGCTAATAACCTTACACTGCCAATCACCGTGCCCTTCAATGCAAATATAATGATGAACAAGATGCACGGTACTGTGCCAAAGGTGCATGATGTCTACAATAACTGGTTAAGTAAGCATGATATCCATTTGTAGTATAAAGATATATTTTGCCCCAAGTTCATTAGGAATGAGACTTGATCAATTGATACTCTTGAACTCGTTATTATCACTCTCCAATATCACATTCCAGTATCTGCCAGAGGATGCTTGTTTGGTTACCAAAGGGGTGATATAAAAGAGCTATGAGTGTACACTTATTGAGAAGTTTTATTATTGATTTGAAACCTGTAGAGGAATACGACACCAAGACACGTGGTCATAGGGTGAACCCAGCGGCAAGGCCTCTGGGTGAGGGCAGGTACAGCATTGTTCAACATCACAGGGGAAATAGGCAAGCCAGCACCCATTTGGTTTACAAGCTTGAGCACCCTGGACCACACAAGAAGCATGACCCACAAGATGCAATGAATATCGAGCCTCAGGCATCCTTCGTTATCCAGGTACTTTCTATATTGTAGAAGCAATCAAACTCACACATCATTACATGTCATGTCATGTAGACTCCATCTCAATAAGGTAGAGGATACTGTTTTTGTCACTTCAACCAATTTGTAGAGTGTGCTTTTATTGGGAGAATGATCACTCAATAAGAGATCATTCTGGGTACTATAAGGGCCAGATCCAATTGTACTATCACTCAAAAACCTTAAAGTTATATCTAAAATCCAAAGTCATATAATTCGCCTTCATTTTGTTTACCAAATATGGTCAAACCAACTTGTCCATTTGCTTGACACATGTTCAATACTCCCCCTTTTGAAGATAACTTTAACTATGTGATGATTTCATTCAAGGTGGGAGGTTGTAGATCACTATTGACAACACCATTTTTACTTAGAAATTTGTGACTATTGACATTTAGCCAAGTCGTGCTTACATCACTTGGCAACTTGGTAACAAGATTCATTAGAAGAGACATGATGTTTTAGTATTCTCTAATATCAACCCCTAAAGGACAAAGAATTTAGGGTTTTAAAATGACAAATTCAATTGATCATATTGTGAAAAATACAATTCAGATAGAACCAAGTTTTATATCACTAGATTTAGTGAAGAACATCGCATGTGTTGGTCAAATAACAATGAAATTTCAACCAAAAGAAGTTCATATCAGACCTACTCAAAATTGTTAGAAACATGGCTTTGTGGTGAATGTGTTTGCCATTGCTGTGGCAGATTAAGAACCCAAAGCAGCCAACGCCAGCATCAGCCCGTGCAGGAAACAAGCGGCCAGCCCTCCTGCCTGCGCATCTGCTTGGTGAGATGGGGTCCAAACGATTCGTGCCACTTGATCCTCCGGACCTTCTGAATTACGAAGGTGTGGAATTCATCCTCATCTCAACAAGTGACGAGCTTGTGGACTCTGAGGTAGATGACGAGCTTGAAACATCTGACTCCTTGTCTGCGGAGGTTCCTGATCTCATGGAGCTTGTTGTGAGCTCCAAGGACCACGAGAAGCTTATCAGGCCTCTGTTTGAGGGCGTATGGGCATAGTTTGTCGCCTTGTCTTCTTAGCACTTAAAGGTTGAGGTACCTTATTCCGATAACTTAAGCTACCTACACTATTTCTGGACCAGCCATTAATAGGGTGATATTTTTCCTGGGTTGGAAGTTAGTTTTCGCGGAGAATGCAAATTTTTCCATGAATTATTTCTCAATATTGAAATTTGTACAATTTTTCAAAGTGAAAAGCACTTCAGGACCCAAAACCGATCATATGCTCTAATGTACAAATGAGGTACATCTTTTCTTTCAAAATCTAGAAATTAGGCCTGATTGGTTTTGTGTCCCTGGTCGGGAATGGATGTCTCAACTTTAGTTCGAGTTGTACAGTACCTTACAATAAGTATCCATCATTTTTGTGAACCGTTGCCACTACAAGGAAACTGGTTGCTTCTTGTTGCTATTTCGAGTCATTCCAGAGTTGGTAAGTGCCTTTGGTCACATAAGTTAATACAAGGGTTTCCTTCATTTCAGTCAGTGAAGAGCAATGGGTTTGCTTGTAGTGTTTAGGGTATGAGAGAGAAAGAGTGGTGACTTTAGTGGAAGATTGCATGCACATGAGAAGAGCAATCCATGTGAGATTTCATTCTATGAAAATATACCCTATTATCTACTCAATGTACTTTACGATTCTTGAAGTGAAGGATTTTTGAGTACACAATGTCATTTCAAAATTCTCCTTTGTGTCAAGTTTTTGCATCATTTTGGTATTAAATAGATACTTGTTGGAGGTCATTGTACAGTCAGGTAGGAATTGCTTACGAATTCCCACTGCAGGGAAATTGTTTTAGAAACTTTGAACAATGCGTGTGTACTCAAAAATGATCCGATTTGGAAATCACAAAGTGCGTTGGAATCACATAGGCGTGTACTACGATATCACTACAAATTTACACATGTATTAGTGAAAGTTATACAGCAAGTCAAAAATAATATATGCACTATCTACCATTGAGTGCTCTCACCGTTTGCTTCGGTTACAGTGTCCATTATAGCAAGAACAATTGAAATGAGTGTTTGAAGTTGTTTTTGAGATACTTGAGCTCATACTTCTTGAATGATTTGTATCATTTCATTTTTTTCCTTCGTAATCTTTTTGATTCCATGGGCTTGTCTCTAATCATCATGATATCTACTACGGTGTATTGGATCACCATCCTCCATCAATGTGAATTGAATAGGTCTATCATGCATAAAATAGAAGCCAATCAATAGATTTTCATAAATAAGTTCCACAAAATGAACTACTAATTGTTTTGTTGGAGGAATGATGACAAATGGACTTTTATCAAAACCTATGAAAGCCCCTACACCATTTCAAAAGAAGAAATTACAAACGAGATTGATGAAATGATACAAATCGTCCAACAAGTATGAGCTCAAGTATCTCAAAACAACTTCAAACACTCATTTCAATTTTTCTTGCTAAAATGGACACTGTAATCGAAGCAAACGGTAAGAGCACTCAATGGTAGATAGTGTATATTATTTTTGACTTGTTGTATAACTTTCACTAATACATATGTAAAATTGTAATGATATCGTAGTACACGCCGATGTGATTCCAATGCACTTTGTGGTTTCCAAATCGGATCATTTTTGAATACACACGCATTGTTCAAAGTTTCTAAAAAAAATCCTTGCACTGAGAATTCGTAAGCAATCCCTACCTGACTGTACAACATGTCACAAAGGAAATCTAAAAGCAGGGTTAAATCCCTAAATGCTCACAACCCTCTTTAGTTTTGGAGAATTGCAAAGACACACTATAAAATGAAAATAAGAGGGATGTTTTGATGGGGTGGATATTTTGATGAAATTTGTTGTGATGGGTTGAAATGTAATACTCTAAGTGTATTGATTTTTGGATATTTTTAGGTTTCTTAAATTTATGAGTTGACTCTTTCAAGAACACTTTTGAACTAAGATCTTAAATATTTTTGGTGAATCACTACAACATGAAATGAGGCATAAAAATTTCATAAGTCATCCCCTTTGTAATTGGTTCACACAAGAATAAAGCTAACTTCCCCAAAAATCTTTAGTAAAAAATCCACGCTGCAAAAAGTGCATGATGGATGACAAAATGGAGTTTTATTTTGTACATCATTTAGAAAATGAATGGTTGGGCAATTAGGGGTGTAGGCAAGCTTTTTTTTTGGCTTTTTATAGCTAGCTTGCTACAAAAATCCATCAAGAGAATCACCATTTGGGAACATAATGAGAAATATGCCACCTCATGTAGCCACCAAGGCGATGGATTGCACCAGTTACAAGTCAGGTTGGGACTTTGTGAGCAACATATAGTGGATGAAAAGGCCAAGATGTTGGATGAGAAAGATAAGATGTATGAAGGGTTTCATGAAAGGCCAATATATAGGATGAAGAAGATAGGATGTATGGAAAAAATAGAGATCCACTACCAATTCTTTAAAATAAAAAAATAAAAAATAAGGAATAAAAAAGTCACCTCATTCATTTGCATGTGAGCTTTATAGCCTAAAGTTAGATGATCCAAAAACCAAAAAGAAAAGCCTTTGTTTAGGTGTTTCTTGTTTTGTGATTACTCAATGGAACAATAATGATTAATCAATTATCTTGTACAGGTACGAAAAAGGGACATGAAAAGAAAGTAGGGGAATTTTAATAGACTGTTTTGTCTAGAGTGTTCTGAGGGTTTCATTTGAGTTAACCAAAAACAAGGAGGACTCTGTACAAAGTTTATGCGTGGTCAAAAATCTTATATAAGTGATTTTTGACTTGCCTTACGCATGAATAGTCCATAGGCTTGGGAGAACTTGTGGGAACTCTCCTTTAGGCATTGGGAGAACTTGTGGGAACTCTCCTTTAGGCATTGGGGAGGTCACGAGTTCCATTCTCACGGGCGGTGCAAGGTCTTGCTTTAGATTATTCTTCTACTCACCATAGACTAATTTTGCCGTCTTTTTGAATTGTAATGAGTTCAAAATGAGTATGAGGTGAGTTTCTACTTTGAGACACTCTTTCGATTAACTCTATTAGAAGGCATTTCTCTTCCAAAGAGAGAGGTTTCCAACTTGCCATGAGAAAAGTAACTATTTGCCTCACAATTCCAAAACAACTTTTCTGACGATAGTCGTATGAGAATATCACTCAGTCACGTGTTCATGTTGTTAAATACAAGTCAGTTCTTTCCTAGAGATAATTTAAGTTCATTAAAATATAATAAACATGTACTCATAGTATAAAGGTCCAAAGGATAGGTCCACCAGTTGTCTCGGCCATAGGTCATATTTTTGCAAGATTATGAGTATTTTAAAGAAAAAATAAATATGAATTTCTTGTTTGACTAAGACTTGGGTTTTCAGTTTTGTCTAACTTAATTCTGTCCAATATACAACTCATTGGTACCAAAACTGTCAAAAAGTGTTACTCTGTACGTGCTTTTGAGTAGAACGACCATTAACCGTCCGTCTCTATATGAAGACGGAGAGGTTGAATTTCTACTCACCACCAATCAAATTGGGAAATCCTTTATCCACTTGGCAATTGGGCATATTGTGAAGTAACTACGAGTAGAACTCATGAGTCAAAACTACAAGTAGAACTTCATCCATTCATTGTATCAAAGTGTGGGTGCTGTAAGTAAAAATTGCTCAACAAATTGGTCAGCATGATGGTGTTGGATACCTCTTTTTCCAGGTCGTTTACTCAAGTTCTTTTTGGTTTGAAATAGGGCTGAAAACTCTACGAGTGAAAAGATAACTATTCTCGTTGCCATTGATGAAGCTAGTTAGCTACATAGTCACTCGTCTAGTAGTTCCACTAGTAGGAAATGTGTCGTTTTTTCACTTACTATAAATGAAAAAGGAATGAAACGGCACCAAGCACATGGGTTGCGTCAATGTTGGTGAGTGGTTATGGTCACAAGAAGACAAAAACCTAAGCACAATATTCTGTCATTGTTCACTGTTTTCACAAAGTGAGGAATGAAAAACGCCAGTTCTGCTACTAGTGCTCAATATTTGTGAACTTATTGAAAAGTAACATGAAAAAGTTTTACAACCTATATTGGTGAATTACCGGTAGTTTGGTTTTGGGTAGCGTGTATGTTTTGACCGGTGGTTCTCAGGCTGTGGAGTTATACCCGGTTCTTGTCTTGACTTTGGCAGAGTCAGAGATTGTGCACGTTTCTGCGGCGCATGTGACTATGGACTCACTGCTTCTGAAATGTAGCAGATCTTTCCTTTGCTCACCAACTGCTGTAGAAATTATTAAGTTAGAGGTTGTTAACCAGTTACACGTGAGCTTGGAATTGTACCATGGGTGGGTTGAACAAACACTTTATTCATGCTGGCTTTTAAAGAGGATCTGAGTTCTTACGGGTGAGCTTGAAAAATTGAACGTCTCTTGCCTGAAGATTCCAAAAACTCTCCAAAGATATTAGAGATGTTCCCTTTTAATATGTTTGTTTACAAACAAAGTCTGGTTACCCTAAACCCATGCACATCCATTTTTCCAGAGCCAAAGAGCTATCTAAAGTGCTGGTAGAGATGCTCTGTAAGATTCCCCGCCAGTTGATCGAATATACTATTTTCCAAGTCAACTGAGTGCTGAGTTTCTCACGTTAAATTTCGAATTCGTTGCTGCAAGCAAATAAGACTTGCAGGCTCATCGACCCTAAACCAACTCTCTTTAGTAAGTCAGAGCTCATATCTCAAGTGTAGTCAACGCAGGATCGGAAATCCAGGAGCCCAGATCTTCGTGCGCCATTTCTAGACCCAGAGAATCATCAGTAGAACATTCCGCTTTTGACCATCCACTCGTCGCCTACTGAATTCCAGGTCATGAACAATCGGTGGTCAGTAAACTGATCGATGCTTCATCAGTTTCTCCCAAAAGCAAAAAAAAAAAAACAAAAGAACTGATCGATGCTTTCAGTGACGGTAGTCGATCTGTTCTACAGGGCTCAATAGAGTTATCCTAAAAGTCAAGTGGCGTTTGAACAAGATACCATGTGTTTTGCTTTAATATATTCTTATTTGTTCACTCTAAATAGTTCAAAGATGTAGAAGAGCTTAGTGACCTCTCATTATTAGGTGTGTAAGAGCTTGGTGGTCTTCAAACTCATGCACAACTAGTTTAGCCGTCACAAAAGACTGCAACTGCAACTTTGATCACTGGGGAGTGGATTGCTGGATGAGTTTCGGTTAGTGACCATTTCTCGGAAAGATAGATTTTCATGGCGGAGTGCCGAAGCAACAGGGCGCCATGGCGGATTCAAGTTCTTACCAAGCATTTGGCGCAGTCGACGTCTGTTCCTGCAGCTTCTTCTTCTTCACTCCTTGCAGCTTCCGCTTGCTTGGCGTACGAGCCCCCGGAGACAAACTCTCGTATTAATCCTGCACCTTCAGGCGCCCTTTGATTGTTTTGATTCACCGCTTTTTTTAAAATCTATCTGATCCAACACAGGGGGCTTAAACGTCCCGTTGTGTTCAATTTGCCACGATAGAAGTCCTCCATCAACAATAGATTCGTGCACTTTTCTAGAACCGCAAAATTATTAGACCTAGTTTGATTGTCAAGATTTTGGTGCTCAACCTGATACACTAGTTGCAGACATTTTAAAAACATCATATTTGAAAGAAGAAACAACATTGAGATTGTTGAGTTTTAAAATCAACACCTTAACGTGGTTTTGAACTTCAACGTTGTTTCATCACTTGTGAATGACTAGCTATAGAAAAATTCTATCTTCAGACATTGAAACTTCATAGCATTCCCACTAGAACGAGGTCTATTTTGCCTTAAGTGAAAAAAAACTACCTGACTGTCACACAGTACAAGTGGTTAATTAATGTCCCAAGTACCAGTTAGTTAACGTTCAATTTCTCTTCAAGACATTAGCCAAAACGAGACATTTATACCGTGTCCCAAGCCCGGTTTTCGCAGAACACGTTGAATGTGTTGATCAATTCAATAACAATGTCAAACTGTTGGCCCGTTTCAAAACCTAGATTCTCATTTTTCTTTCTGAAAAATTCACACAAGTAGGAGCAGGTGGTGAGAACGACATTGAAACGTTAGAGTGACATCCCAATGCTGTTGTGAATTCGCACTTAAGGGTGGTCACCCCATTACCAACTGGCGCCTTAAAACCAACAGCTAGGGGCATTTTCCACAATCAATGCAGCTTCAATGATGTTGGTTTTAGCACAAGTTTCACTTGGTAATGGGTTCTCTCTTGTTGATTTTAGTATATGTAAGTGTGGTTATGAATTCGTTGTTGTTGGTTTAAGCATCTTTCGTGTGTGCAATACAAATCTTCTTTAGACAGAAATAACTCTACCTATGTGACGTGAATGGGATGCGTCATGCTTCAACTTTGAAAATTTATAACTAATTCATTCTTCATCCAAAAATTATGTTTCAACTTGTGTTGAAATTTATTTCTTCTTGCCTAACTTTAAAAAATAACAACACTAAATAATATCAATGTCTCGTACCCAAATTTCTTATAGTGCTAGAAAGAAAGCTCACAATTGGTAGAAAACTAGTAGCAAACCTGTCGTTTTTCAGTCCTCATTTAGTGGGAAAAGTGAATAGTACCGGAATATTATACTTGCGTTTCTATTCTTGTGACCAAAACTACTGATCAGCACTAACACAGCCCATGTGCCTGGCGCTGTTTCATTTCTTTTTCATTTATAGTAAGTGAAAAACGACACATTTCCTTCTAGTGATGGGATTGTTGGAACGGGTGCGGCAGAGAAGGCGGCATTCGACATAACATCGATGAGGCGGATGTTGGACGGACATGACATGGAGAGCAGGGACTGGACGTTCAAGCTGATGCTGCAGAGCGACTTGTTTCTGTCGCGGAGACTACTCGTCCAGGATTCACAAGTAAGGTGGTTACCCCATTACCAACTGGCTCCTTTCACCAACAGCTAGGGGCATTATCTGCAATCAATGCTGTAATGATGTTGGTTGTAGCATGAGTTACAGTTGGTAATGGGTTCTCTCTTGTTGGTTTTAGTATATGTAAGTGTGGTTATGGATTCGTTGTTGTTGGTTTAAGCATCTTCAGTGTGTGCAATACAAATCTTCTTTAGACAGAAAGAGGTGTACCTATATGACGTGAATGGGATGCGTCATACTTCAACTTTGAAAATTTATAACTAATTCATTCGTCATTCAAAAATTATGTTTCAACTTGTGTTGGAATCTATTTCTTCTTGCCTACCTCTAAAAATAATAATAATACTAAATAATATCAATGCCTCATATTCGTATTTCTTATTCAGTTGGGAATGGGGTAACCACCTTACTGTTGCAGCATGAGTTTGCGTCGCCGGACTTGAACGAGCCCATGGAGGTGCAGCGAGACAAGACCATGGAGCGCATCCGGTACCTGGCCCGGCACGGCGCGTTCCGGGAGTTTTTCGCGGAGGCGGGAGTGGCGGAGTCGCTGAAGCGGACGGCGGTGTTCGAGAGCATCGGATTGTTCGACCACTCGCTGGCCATCAAGCTGGGCGTGCACTTCCACTTGTGGGGCGGCTCCATCTTGTTCCTCGGCACTCAACGCCACCATCGCCTGTGGTTGCAGAAAACTGAAGAGTTGGACGTCCTGGGCTGCTTTGCCATGACCGAGCTTGGCCATGGCAGCAATGTAAGTTCTCCTCCGCAACGCCGCTTGATTGATTGCCCTGTCAGCATTTTCTCATCAGTTTACCTTGGTTTTTCTGATTGCACAACATCATTTTAACTCCCAAAAGGACCAAGGATTCTTGATTGTATTGTGAAAAATGCAATTAAGATGGGGTCAAGTTTTATATCATCAAAATTAGAAAGAACATTGTATATGTTGCTCAAAACACAAATAAAATTTGAACTAAAAGAAGTCCATGCAGGACTTCCTCAAAAGTAAGGTAGTGGGACCAATTCCCGACTGAATTTCAGGTTTGCATACTTAGACTTGTGAAAGAATTTTTTTATAATTTTTGGATGCTCTGCAAAGCTATTGCAAAGGCATCCCCCAAAAAAAAACATTTTTTGAGCATTCTACAATTTTCTATGATTTTTTAAGTCTGAAAGCTTAGAGTGACCATTAACCGCTCATAGAGTCATGGTTTTCATGAGAGGTTGGATTCTGAAAATAGAGTGCTTCTACACCAATCAGAAGCTCTTGATTTTTCCAAGCATGGACGAAATTAGAAAACTACAGGACACTATCTGAAACCATGCTGGTTGGTTTCTGACACCCATCCCCCAACCAGTAGGGGTCGGAAATACAACCCAGTCGGGAATTGGTCCCACTATCTTACTACTAAAAGAAACATGAAACCCAATTCGGGCTTCTTGGCCCCGTCTCTAAATCCCCGGTGGTCTTGAATGTGGGCACTGTTCATCCACCCCTCCTTTTTTCTGGAATTTTCATTTTGGGCACCTTCAGTGCTTTCTCTGGCAAATTTTTTTGGTAATTTAGGGCCGGAGGGGGACCTACTTGGGAATAAAAAACTATTGGAGGAGGGGGTTGTTTTTTAAGGTGGGCCTTGAATCGGACAAAAATAGGGGGCACTTTTGTCCCCATTCATTGAAGACCACCGGGGATTAGAGAAATCTGCTTCTTGGTTCTTTAGGGGTTAAAGCTTGTGTTCTATACTACAAGATCAACAGTGTCGATTGTGTCAAGTTGAAATTCATTTTCACACAAATAGATGATTTCCAGTAGGGATCCAATTTTCCTACACTACAGAAAAATACACAATGGACACTTAGAAGTTAAACCAATAACTTAAGCAATGAGATGTATTTTTAGCAAGATGTCTTTGGTGATATGAAGAATTGATACATTACAAAAAGGTTTAACAAAGAATGTATATTTTTATCCTCAATCAATTGAAATTGATACAAAATTTAAAAGTGGAAAGTACGTACACCGGGAGTCAATATTGACATATAGATTCTCCCATGTGCACACTATGTGGTACTAATTTCCACTCATGATGATACCCAAAACTGGAACCAACTACTTAAACTTTGCAATGCATGGAATGCATGCCATTGGTTTGCTTGAATAGCGGTTTTTTAGTCTGGTGGCTCCAAGAAAAGTCTACATGCAGAGTTAAGGGACCTAGTTTTTTAAAGCATTTCAGCCTTAGATGGCAATTGGAAAAAAATAGTTCCTTTAGAGCATGTTGATGACACTTTTATATAGAAAACTAATTGCATTGAAATTTGGGAAGATCAAATTAATAGATTGTTGTTTAGAATCGAAAGGTTCTTTGCACCATTTATTTTTTAATATTTTTTGGAACAAAACTCCTTTTATGTCCTCATTTCATTAGAAAACAATTGGAGGACATGACTATGTAGGTCCATATTTGTGCAATGCATCACCCCATGCTTGGTATTGTTAAAGAGAAAGCATGTTAGTACTACTATGAAATCTTTTAGTGAGGACATGGTTATCAAAATTGGTTAGAGAGTTTGTACCTATTGAGATGCTAACTTTTGATTTAATTATATTATCAATTGCCATTATTGAACATAATGGTAATCATGTAAAAGTAAGATTTGTTCATTTATTTTTGGTACTTGATTTGTAAAATTCAATTGTAGGATCTTGAAGATCTTGGGTTTGTCCCACCATTATATTTTCTATCATGGATTTTGAGTAGATCTTAAGTTTAGATCTTGAAATTTAGCATTGTTAGTCTTTGAACATGAGGGTAAATTTCGGTGCACTTGGTTGTATATCATGTAAATTCAATTAAAAAATGCTAGCATTATAGGTTCTAATCCTCTTCTCAACCATTGAGACTTTGCTGCATCAAAATTGACATTATATTTGTAGAAGCCTTATTTTGATAAAGGTTGATTTGTGATGAAATAGGTGCGTGGAATTGAGACCTTAACCACATATGACTCATCAAGCCAAGAGTTTATTATCAATACTCCATGTGAATCAGCTCAAAAGTATTGGATTGGAGGTGCTGCAAAGGTAAGGTATCTATCATCATATCATTCAATGTACCTTAAATCATTATCTTAGCATGGTTCCTATCATTGATGTATAAGGAACTAAAAGAGAATCCCAATGCACTTTAGCATATTGTTTTGAACAATGTATGAAAAAACAGTTTTGACTTAAGTCAATCCTAGACTATGTACTTTATTGTAATCTATATCTAAGTTTTAGGCAAGAATCTCCATAGATTGCTTTTGCAATTGGATGTACTTACCTTAATGAAGCTAAGCATTCTTCATTCAAGTGAAGAGAGAAATTTAGAATGACTTTGGGATGTTGTTTTAATGCGTTAGAATGATATTCTAATGTCTTTCTATCGCATTCTAGAATAATGTCGCATTCTTACAATGCTCCTACTTGTGTTTGTTCATATACTGCTGGAATTAATCCACAACCATGTTTCTTTGAACCCTAAACCCTAAACCGTTGCAAAATCAAGGCCTTGATCGACGTTTGGGTTTGAAATTGTTTGTTTACATTCTAAATTTTGTCCTCTTTGGGTATTGCTTTGTTTGTAGCATGCTACGCACACAATTGTATTTTCCCAACTTGTGATCAACGGGAGAAATGAAGGCGTTCACGCGTTCGTTTCCCAACTTCGTGATGGCCAGGGACGTTGGTGCCCTGGCATCCGAATTGCCGACTGTGGTCACAAAACAGGATTGAATGGTGTTGACAATGGACGCATTTGGTACAGTTGTCCCTCTCTATTGTCACATGTTTGAGAAGCCCTGCCTTCAAAATGGCAGGCATGGATTAGTCATAGAAATGACTTGTACTCTTTGAAACAATAGTATCGTCATATTATGGAGTGTCATTGTAGAGAGGGTAGATTTTCAGCCCTTCCTCACTCCTTTTCAATTTCAACATTGGACAAAGAAATTATTCCAAGCTTCTTGAATTAATCCGAAGAAATTGAAAATTTAGTGCACACCAGTCCCTTTTCAGTGTCACAAAATTAAGTTCTGTAACATTGTGACAATCAATAGGTTTTGTATGTAAAAGTGACATAATAAGTACTTGGAGTTTGCAGGGACGGGAACATGGTCTAAAACCCTTTTCACACTTGTCAAACTTCATATCACATTTGTATGCAACTTCTGAGAGTTTGTTAATGTGAGGTGATATTAAAGAGGTTTGAGGAAACTTTTGAAGCGATCTTTTTGTGAATTGATTTGATAGATGGATTTTTCTCTTGCAGGTTTGACAAAGTGAGGATTCCTCGGGAGAATTTGCTCAATTCTGTTGCGGATGTCACCCCAGATGGGCAATACGTGTGTTCAATCCAGGATCCAGACAAGGTATGGAGTCATTGTGCATGTGACATTACAGAACAGGTCAAAATATTGAATGAGCAAACTGGGTCGTTGGCATAAATAAATAACTTAGTGCAGAACATTTTGCAGCCATTTTGGATCTACGGCTTCCTTAATTAGCCATGAAAATGTGCTCCACCCTTTTTCTTTTCTGAAAGTGCCATGTGAACATTCTCTGCTTTTTTATTCCATTCCACTTATACAATCTTCAATATTACATCCATTGTGCTTCTAACGTGGTAATTAAAACTAGAGAGCTGAGATTGCTGTCCACCCCATTATTTCTCAAATATTTTTAATGATCATTTTAAGCAAAAACCACTTAAGAAAAATTTATAACTGAGAACTCTCTTATATCATCCCTTTGCCAACCAACGCACATGAGTTCAGAACTTGGCATATGAAACATTGTCCAATCACATGTGTACACAATAACAAGTATTTGTTGAAGTTGAGAGTGGGAAAATAACAAGCGGCTAGTCGTGGAGTCTCTGCCTTAGTATTTATCTCAAATTTACTTTTACAACTTCATTTTATTGTCCAAGCGCGTAACTCCTGGTAACTCCTCAAAAACAAAGCGTTTTCGTAGTCTCTCCCCTCGCTCAGGGAGTGCACTATTCAATAAAGTTAGGAATCACGTGCGTGCATCCCCTTATTAAAACACCCCTGTATACATTTTCTTTTTGGGCTAAAATCAAGCAATATATGTACAAATCTCAGAGCCTCAATATACATTTCCATATGTACATAGGGGTTAGAAATGAAGAATTTTACTCCAAGCCCTATGTATATCTACTTTCCATTTTATTGAAAGATGTGTCCCATATGTACATTTTGTACATGCTTGTTCTGAAAAATACCCTTGTTGTGCACGCACGTGTATAATCACAGTACTTGAAGAGTGCACTCCCTGGGTCCCCTGGTAGGCAGAGACAATAAATTTGTTCAGAGTGGGATATTATTGAATTCAGAGTTCAGAGTGGGATAATAACAAATTTGTTCAGAGTTTAGAGTGTGATAATAACGAGTTCAACTGTGTTCAAAGTCACTGCAATATCACATTCCAGTATCTAGAGAATTTTTTTTGCTATTGTGTACACATGTGATTGGACACTTTTCACACATCATGTTCTGAACTCATGTACAATATTGCTATAAAAGAGCTCTAAATGTACACTTTTGAAGAGTCTCTTGCGGTATCAACAAATTCAGTGTGCACAGTTCAGTTGTTTCTCTTTTTTTTTCTTTTTCTTTATGTATTTATTTAATTTTGTGTTACTGCTATATCACAGAGATTCGGTGTTTTCATGGCTCCACTGACGTCAGGGCGAGTGACCATAGCTATGAGTGCAATCAACCAAGCCAAGGTGGGTCTGGCGACGGCACTGCGCTATGCTCTCACAAGAAGGGCCTTCTCGCAGTCCATTAACCAGCCAGAGATGCTGTTGCTGGACTACCCCAGTCACCAACATCGCTTGCTTCCTCTTCTAGCCAAAACGTAAGAAAAAATAAAATCATTCCTTCTTCATTCTCACATACATACATTCCATAATCCATCATGTTGTAGCATTGAATCAATGACCATATTGTGCTGCTTTTGTGTCATTGAAACACAAACCTTTGACAAACTGAAACAACATGAACCTATGTTGTACTAGTAGGAAATGTGTTGTTTTTCACTTGCTATAATTGAAAAAGGAATGAAACCGCGCCAAGTTGTTGGGTTGTGTCAATGCGAGTGAGTAATTTTGGTCACAGGATGACAAAAATATCCCCATATTCAGGCATTGTTCCCCCCTTTTGTGGAATGAAAAACTGTGTCCTATACTAGCACTGCAGGGGAAGTAGCTTAATCAAGCATCATTACAATAGCTTGTTAAGTAACATTTAGGAACCGTAGTGTTATTATAGTGTTATTATAGCTACTCCCCTAGTGTTGCTAAGTAACAATCATAAGAATTAGTGCATGATCCTAGTTGTGTGAGTTCATGAAAAGTCCCTTTCTCTACACTATATTTATGAGTTCTAGCTTGAGAACCTACAAGAGTGCAAAACTTCTTTTGAAAGTGGTTTGTTCTTCATAGGAAGCATAGCATGTCTTGACACTTTCAATTGCATCTTGACTGCTAGTCCATATTAACCTTAAAGGACCACAAAGCCCAAATTGGACTCCATGTTTTTTTTTTAACAGTTTTGAGTAGGTCCTATTTGGACTTCTTCTCGTCAATTTATTTTTTATTTTTTTATTTTATTTTATTTTATACCGAACAAATGCAATAATCTTCACTAGCTTTGGTGATATAAAATTTGGTCCCAACAATTGAATTTGTCATTTTAAAACTGTGAATCCTTTAGGGGTTAATTTGATTGATTCCATTTGTTAGAACCTACTGCAATGCCTGTGAGTCTCAACCTTCTATGCTAGTGTGTTCCTGCCATATCAATTTCAGTAACAAGAAACTATGAGTCAAAAAGTAAGAACACTTGTTTTGTTAAAAGCGCACATATAAAAAGTGCACATACTGAAATTTCTCAAAATTGTTTGATCAAATTGTAGATATGCTATGAACTTTGCAGCACTGGAGTTGAAGAGGTTGTACTTCAACAAAAACCCCAAAGACGTCAAGATTGTCCACGTCATGTCTAGTGGGTTCAAGGCCATGTTTACATGGCACAGCATGCGCACTCTCCAGGTAATCTTTCTCTCTTATCCCAAGTCTATGAATGAATTTCTCAAACATTTTTTTAACTAAAGTTGTCAAACTTTGAATAGAAATGAACAATTTTGGAGGTGGTATGTTTGTGATAAGAGGATATAATTTGAGAGAATCAAAATAGGATACGGAGCATGGAACTTTGAACAGTGCATGTCAGATGGACTATAAAACATTATGTTGCAACATGGGAGAATGGCATGATATGGGTACCACTTTTACTTGTTTCTCATAATGTGACTAATGTCTAACTCATTTTATGTGTGCTAGAAATTCCGTCCTTAACACCATATATATAGTTGTAGCCATGGTATCTATAACACCCTCTAATTTTTATAATTTTTCAATGTTTTTTTCTTACCAAATAATAAATAAATCTCAAAAACACAATATTCGGTCATTCAATAAGAGAAAAAAAAAAAAAGGTCATGAGCAAGAATTAAAAGCATTACAACACCATATTAGTAGAAAGCCAGCAACTGCCTGGTCCAATTCACATAGCATCAAAAGTTCTCCCATTTCAAGGAGAGAAGGACTCTTTGTTTTTTGTATTCCCATGTCATTTTTCATAGTAATATAATCTCACCACTCTAATTTGAGGCCCCATAATATGAGGTCCCATTATATGATGGTTATTATGAATTAGGTAATAATTCAAAAGTAGGCAAGACTATGGGGTATAACCGTATGTAAGAATCTACCGAGCTACGGCAGTGGCGAGGGAGGTACTAGTCTGCGATTGTCTACCATAGTTTTGCCTATTTTTGAATTACCAAACATAATCTCAATGCAAGCCACTTTGAGCGATTGGATCTCAAGTTCAATGTGATAGTTGAATTAAAAAAGCAAAGAATAAGTGAAGTTGAGCATGCATATAGAGTCCAAACAGTGAGTCAACCTTGCTTCTTGGTGAAGAATTAATGCTACATGCTGAGAAGTAAATGCCCTTTAGCATTATCAGTTCTAATCCCTCTCCTCTACTTCAATGGTATCTTGACACAATGGCAAGAAGAGGTTGCATTGAGATTATGTTTCTAAAATTGGACACTTGACAACTCACTAAATTTTGTGAGGAATAATTTCATTAGGAGAAACTTCCCAAACATGTCAAATCAGAGTGATGAGATTGTAAGGTCTTTCGTGGTTGTGGACAACAAGGTTGTCCTATTCGAGTACTAGACAAAGTGTCAAACACAACGTTGAAAACATCTAGTAAACCTCCCCATTTTATCAAACCAACATATTCATAAAATATACCTAAAATATTATGGAATATTTTGGATTATTTCATCCAAATTGTTTAACATATTTGACACTTGTGTAATTAAAAAATTATTGACTTAAGACGTTTAATACTACATCAAGTTGGAAATAATGTCAGACATGACAAACCTAATCGTGGTGATTGCAGGAATGTCTGGAGGCATGCGGAGGGCAAGGCTTGAAGTCTGAAAATCGAATTGGCCAGCTCAAAGCAGAGCATGACGTGCAATCCACATTTGAGGGGGACAACAATGTGCTGATGCAACAGGTGATTTACCTCAACTAGTTTTTTATTTTTATTTTTATTTTTTACATGCTCGTCCAAAATTTACATGTCACAATGGTCTGATATGGGTTTCAAAAGTGATCGTCGTACTAAAATACTGTCATTTATAACTCATTTAATGTCTGCTAAAAATGCCATTTATAACATGTATGCAGCTACAACCATGCCATCTATAACACATGTAATTTTTCAATATTTTTTTCATTACCGAAAGGACATTTTCTAAAATCCGTATAGTTCCGGAATCAGATTTTGAAATACGATTTCATTCGAAGCTTTTGGACATGTGAAGGGACGAAACTCAAATTGTGTAAAATTGCCCCTGCAGGTGAGCAAGGCATTGCTGGGGGATTACTTTGTGGCTCGCATGAAAGGAAGACCGATGAAGGGCATGGGGCTGGAACATCTCAATGACCCTCCTCCCATCATTGCCAAGGTCAACAGTTCTGTACTTCGTGATCCCACCTTTCAGGTAAGAATTTATCTTGATGACAAAAAAAATATCAGAAGATAATTTCATAAAAAATTAACCTCGTAATCATGCATCCCAACTTTTTATTTTATTTCATAGTTTTGGTTTAACCCCTAAAGAACTAAGAATCCCAAATTGGGTCTCATGCTTTTTTCAGCAGTTTTGGGTAGATCATGAGTGACCTTCTTTATGTTTGAATTTATTTTTTCTTTGAGCAACATATGCAATGTTCTCTGTTGATTCTAGTGATACAAAACTTGATCCTATCTTAATTATATTTTCACAATATGATGGATTGAATTTGTCATTTTAAAACCATGAATCCTTGGTCTTTTAGGGGTTAATTTTTTTTTAGTCGAGTTGCCATTAATCAGCTTCAATGCACACTTACGAAGAAATGGCAGATAGTGTAAGGGTTGCTTCATACTATGGCTGAAGGTCAAGAGGCCGTCGATTTCCACCAATCAAATTGCAAGAAACCATGGGTTCGGCCTCTCGACCCTTCACACTAGAGGCCAAAGTCCAAAGGCCGTGGACCTCCAAAATGCTTACATGGCAACACTTTTTGACCAAGGTGACAGCCTCTCGAAAGAAAGTTTGGGTCCTACATTTTGCAAGACCCAAACTATGGTCGAGAGGCCGTCGATTGCTTTTCATAAAAAATGAATACTAAATTTTATTGCCTATTTTCAGTAGATTTCTTTGGACTCTCAATTCCACAGCCTCTCGACTTGAACGGCCATAGTGTGAAGCGGCCCTAAGTCTAAATAATTGAAGTATCTGAAATGTGAAATATCACGTGATAAAATCAATTTAGACCTGAAAAAAGAAAAAAGACTATTTGGAGTAAAAAATAGATGGAATAGCAAGTGGCTTTTTGACTTTTTATTTTTGGGTTTTGATGTGACCTAACCCCAATTTTTGATGACATTGAATTCAATGATAAGTGATGCAAATGCCCAGATTTTGAGATATGGGTGCACTATATTCAAGTCAAATGTGTTGACTTGGAAGATGTCACTGGGTTGCCAATTGATTGAAGTAAATATAATTAGGAACAATTTCTGAATTATTTCCTGAGCACTGATCAGCTTTTTTTTTTTTTTATGTATATTGATAACAAAAGCTGGCGTTGTTCCGGTTGAGGGAGCGAGGTTTACTCGAACGTTTGGACTTACAAGTCAAGGAATTCATTTCAACAGGACTGTCTACCACTGAAGCACTTCTGTTAGTAAGTCTCAAGATTTTCATCACACATTGCATGCTAACTGATTTTCATCACATTGACTCTTGACATCATTATCTCAAGGACAAACTGCGAGATCTTTATGCGAGATTGTTAAAAAGAACATCCAAGTATATGTTTTCTGTGTGATACAAAGGCTTAGATTAAGCACAAGGGTTGCGAGATCTTTATGCGAGATTGTTAAAAAAAAACATCCAAGTATATGTTTTTTGTGTGATACAAAGGCTTAGATTAAGCACAAGGGTTATAGGTAGCCAACTACCCATGCAAAAAAGTGCGCGCCTCAATTTCTCAATATTTCTATATGTCGTAGCTTATTTTATTTTTATGGATGAAGTTGTAACCAATCTTCTTTGTGAATGAAAAGCAAGTGCTTGTGTACACATCATAGCATGTAATTAGCTACATCCGAGGCTACATCCTGTTGTAGCACATTGGTGGTGTGGTGCCACGATGTGTAGTATGGCTCTTTAAAATGACATGTCGCGTCATTTCTGAGAGCCATGCTAGCTACACACCATAGCACCACACCACCACCAATGTGTTACAAAATACATACTCTCTCTATCCCACTAAAACATCATGTTTTCTTTTATAATGTACAAAGGAAAGTTACATGGTGTTCTAGTGGGACAGAGGAAGTATTATTTGTGACCCATTAACCCCTAAAGGTCCTCACCTCTTTTGCAAAAGTCAATGCTCTATAATTTGCATACTTTAAATATCACATTGAATGATTTATAATTTTTCATAGATAATCATCGACATTATGAAGGTATGACAAAATTTTCAACATGATTGGAAGATATTTTGAATATTTACAAATTTTATGATGTAAACAAGGTAAAAATTCAAAATAAATATGTTTTTGTCAAATTTAATATCAAAAATTATATTTAAGGTAGATAAAAGTTATATTTACATGGAGTAAAAAATTGAAGGTGAAGAAATTAAAAGAGACTTATGATTGAAGCATCTTTAGAAAGCCCTTTGTATTTTGGACACTCAAAATTCAAAGTTCTCAACGGTGGAAAAGCTTCAAATGAAGTTTATTCTCCAATCCCAACGGTCAAAAGATGTATCATAACTTAACTTAAACATCTAATGAAAACACCAACTACAATAAAGCTAAGACAGTTGATTTTTGAGGCCTTTGACCAAAAATCAAGTATAATTGGGTTGATTGGTCCTTTAGGGGTTAAATGATTGACATGTGAAAATTTTCAATTTGGGCTCATGGTAGATAAAAGAGCTAAGATTTGGTAATTAATTGGTTATTTATGTACTGACAGAGCTATCAGCTAGCGGAGGATTTGGGGAAGGCATTCTCCGAGCGAATAGTTCTGGAAAGTGCTTTGGCTGCAGAGCAACAAGCAGCAGCTGGCTCCATACAGCGAATGTTGGGAGTACTCCGAACGCTTTACGTGTTGTCAGCAGCTGACGAGGGGACTGTCTTCTTGCGGTGAGTGCATTTTTATTCACAAATCTTTTGATTCATGACCAGGGTCGTCATATCTGACACTTTTTTCCAACTTGGCGTCGACTGTCTAATTAGATAAGTGTCAAATATGTTAAACAACTTGGATAAAATATTCCATGAATATTTTAGAATATGCGTATCTAATAGTCGGGGAGGTTCACTAGAAGTCTTTGACTTTGACTAATGGTCGAGGAAGACAACCCTGTTTATGACAGGTATGGTGTTATGTTGTTAATCTGAACCTTAATTGTGGAAAATAGTACATGATAAAAGGAGGTAGTTTTTTTCACAACTAGGTTTCAGATTCAAGTTATTTAACATAATCTCCATGAAGATGTTGTGTTCATGGATGATACGATAGTGAAATGAGAAAATCTTGGGAAAATGAGTACATGTAAGAGTAGAAAGAAGAAAGAGGGGAGTGGTTATAACTTATATGTTTGAGTGGCTTCTTGTCAAGTGTTGACTATATCCCCATATTCTACTTGTAATTGGTCCATTGACTATTTGATGTGCAATTTTGATTTGTGAGCAGCGTGGAAGGGCGAGGGAGTGTAAGTGCAAGGGCTCTTCAAATGTAGATGAATAATTTCAACGAGTTGCCTCTAGCGTGCATGGGTTGGAATGCTATTAGACAGTATTGATGGAATTGATAAAACTGGCTGGTGCAGGTATGGAATTGTGACAGCGGAGCAGTCGCAATTGATTCACTCGGAAGTGGCAGCGGTGTGTGCTGAGCTGCGGCCGCAAACGCTGCATCTGGTGGACTCCTTTGGCATTCCTCCGCCGTTGCTTGGTCCCATCGCCTTTGACTGGGTGGCAGCCAACTCCTGGAACAACCATGTTGAATCCACTTCTTGCTCTTCCTCTTCTTCTTCGTCGTCCTCAGTTTCTTCTCAAAACGTCCAGCCTACTCTCAGCCTGAACACATGACGACGACTGGCTGATAAACTACAATGAAATTTTGATTTAGTGTCCGACTAGCATTGATGTCTTTTACCACAATTTGTTCAAAGGAGATGAGAAATAGTGTCGTTATAGTACATAGGAGGTCATTCCCACTTCCACTAAGGGCAGGCTTCCATGTGAGGATTAGTTGGGTGAAAGGCACTACAAGACAAGAAATGAGGTCTCAATAACCACCCATACTTCACCCACTTTGGTATAAATTGAAAAATATACTCCTGGATCGTGCTATGTTCACCCATTGTGGTGGAGCTTCTACTTTTTCTGAACCAACCACTCATACATGGAAGCTGGCCCTAAGAGTGCCAGGTGATGAGAGTGATATGAGCTGGCATGTCATGTTCATTGTAAAGTTTCCATTTGTCATTGGAACACTACATCTAGAAGATTTTACTTGAAATTTTTATAGTTTATGGTAAAAAGTTTTTAACAGGACACTATTGATCTCCAAAAAGTCAAACAATGTCCATGTTGTGAAATTTTAGTCTCGGATACTAAATCACAATTTTAATGTAGTGAATGAAAACTTGGTGAAGTACACGATGACAAAAGACAACCCAAAAGAAGCTTTGACGCCTGAACCTGGATTTAAAGAAGACAAAGCCACCTTCAGCAATTCAAATGATTGCATTGACAAGGCATAACATTCAGTAGTCTTTATGCCCACTGCCTTTCCTGTCATGCATTTTTCTCATCACCTTGAGCCTTCACATGTCCACTTAGCTACTGATGATATACTGTTGGGTGTGGAATATTCTACACCATCTATTGTAGAGCCATGACAGAGACAATGTATGCCATTGAATGTTATAAGAGATTTCAAGTGCCATGAGTTAATGGCAATTGCTAAGTTTTCATTAGATTAGGTTACAATCAAAGATTTGAAGTAATTGGTGCTTTTTGGCTCACTTAGCTATGAGAGATGGGGTCAAATAGATTGGAACTACAGCCCCCTCCTCTTGGGTTCTTATCCCCTTCTTGGTTGATGTGTTTTTCTTTTGCAGTGGAATAAAACTTGTTCCATTTGTAAAATTAAATTAAAAACTAAAAAAACTAAAAAAAACCTAGGTTTATATAATGCAGCACTTTAGAAATTAATTGAAAAAATGATTTTCAAAAAACGTCAGTACAGTACTGTTATTGATATTGGCGGAAATGCACAACATTCTTATACTTTTCTAGAAACTTAGTTTTATAATAATCTTAGTTTCTAAAGCATTTTCCACTTGAGTGTCACAATCATGGTGCTCTAACTGTGCCAATATAATGAATTTCACGTTATACTGGTTCCAGCATCTAGCCAAACACTCAATCATAGATATGTCGGAGTTTTGAGTAAGATAACCTTGCTACTTAAGACAAACACAACGTCAAAGACGTTTAGTTGACCTCTTCATTTATCAAACAAGTATTATTACGATATATTATGAATATTCTTGAATATTAGAGTTAACCCCTAAACATACCAGGGTGTACCTGGAATCGGCAATTTGAGAAAAAGCATAAAAAACTACTAATTATTTAGAAGAATATTTTGGAATTGATATACAAATGAAAGTTCTGGATTTTTAATTTTAGATTCCATCCGTACAGTTCGATTCACTAATACTATCACCAATGTTTAATTATAAAATTTGAGAATTAATATTAAAAATTCCTTCGAAATTCGATTACAAACAAAATTTTAGTATTTTTTGAGTTAAAGTTGTTGGAATGAATTTGAAATGAGATATTGTTAAATATGGTGATTTTTTGAAATTTTTGTGTGCCTTAAATCTATGACCTCATTTTTACAGGGCCACTTTTGAACTACAGTCAGCGCAATTTTGGCTTGGTCAACAACATGACATGCTTCTACGTACATTTGTAATTTTAGGAAAAATATGTAATCAAGTACAACTAAATCTAACTGTTAAACAGGCATTAGGAGAAATTTGGGGTCCCAAAGGGGCCCTGTAAGACAACCCGTGGTAGGTGAACCGGCTGCCCAAGCACCCCTCTCCATGTAAACCCATTGGTGCAGGTCACTGCCCACTGACAGCATCGGAGGCCGCAGTGCTGGCAGTGCTGTCAGTGCTGGCAGCGTCGATTGGTTCGACCCACAGAACTCCATTGCTGCCACCACGGTGGCACCATTGGTACCAACGTGTAAAGCGCACGGGTTTCCCTCAAATTTTCAGCATGTGCCAAAGGCAAAGGCCCCTTTGTGACCCCAGATTTCTCCTAATGACAACAACTTGATGAAGAATCTCCAAAATTTTGGATGACTATCATCCAAGCATTGATGAGAACGTGAGAAGGGTTTGAATTTGTTAGTCGTTCACTTTGACGCTCTGACATTTACTTAGAAGTTAAAATGATGTCACGGAAAACTTCTCAACGTCTTGATTCAAAAGCACAAAGGCCACAGTAAGGTAGAGGACTCCAAAACCAACAGGGTTCTAATTCTAAGAGATTCTAGACCATGCATTTATTTTAGAACACAAATCTAGGCACATCATAGAGCTCTTATTGGATGTTGACCAAAATGATAAGCTATCTATGGTCTACATAGATTTAGGTTTTAAGATGACTATTATGCCTAGATTTTCTTGGAATTAGAACCCTGTTGGTTTCAGAGCCCTCTACCTTAACTCGTCTTTAGTCAACCCAGCTTATGTGTGTGTGACATCACTATAATAGAAGGAAAATCCTCCAGAACTTTCATTGAAACTTAGCTCTCAGAGCATTCCCACCCATGCACGCTAGGACTAACCCTCTCAAATTATTCATCTACATGTGAAGGGCCCTTGCACTCACACTCCCCCACCCTTGCACGCCCTTCACGTATCAAAAGTGCGCATCAAATAGTCAATGGACCAATCACAAGTAGAATGAGAGGAATAATCATCGAATAGTCAACTCAAAAGTGATTTCAAGGCCCAGTCTCTAACACGCTAGAATCCAGAGTCAAGAAGCATTTTGAAAGGCCCCTTTAAACTTTTCATCCACTTCTTGAGGTCAGACCCTCTGAGGCCATGGGTGGCCATGCTCTTACTCCGTACATGATAACATACAAAGGCATTTCTAAAGGTGCATTCACAGTTGCTTTTGGAACACATACACTTCCTCACATTCTGTTACTACTCATTCATATCAGATCTCAAGCTTGCAAGCCACACTGACACCATTATTCAAGTGCGAAACACTTTGCCAAGCCGGAGAGCTTTCAAAGGTACTCAAATCTTAACACCACTTCCTTGCCCTCCGCTTCATTCGCAAATTCTCCACATATTGTAACGTGTGTAGTCTGATATGTGGTGATTAGTAAGGTTCTTTTCTGCATAAATTGTCAAGCATATACTCCCTCCATTTCATAATAAGGGGTAGTTGCATGGTACAGTGTGCCTATTAGATGACCAAAAGAACATGCATGTAATGCACATTTAGCATTTTTGTCAAAATCATTCATTTCCAAAACATATTAAAACTCATGGTGATATTTTGAACTAATATTTCTTAAAAAATGGTGAGATTGATGTATATGAAATCTAATGATACATGCTTTATTTGTGAGAAGGCTTTACATTAAGAATTATGAATATTTGAAAGTATCCTTTTGAACAAAAAATTCGATGAACATGATGAAAATTCAACAATGAATATTGTGCACGATTTCTAATTTTTTTGCAGATTCAATTCAAAGCCCATGTGTAATGTCTTGTATAGATTACTACATTGATTTAAAATTTCTTCAAATCTTCTTTTACATGCTTAAAATGCCTCAATTCTAAAAGATGTCTATATTAAGTAAAATTGCAATATATATAAAATATTTTTAAATAAAAAATTGCGGAAAGGAGTACAACAAGTAAAATTCTATGTACACAAAGAGATTGAAGGTTAAATTTCAAAAAATTCATTACAAACGGAGTGCATTTGTCAAAAACAATGCATTGTGACTACATCAAAAATATTACAAATGCACAAGGTTCTCTAATCGAGCAACTTGTTTTTTTGAATTGAACATTACATTTGTATTTTGAAGTATGAATATTAATTACTTTTAATAGTTTTATAAGTTTATTTCCATTCAGTAATCTTTTATTGAGCTTGAAAGGTGAGAAAAAGGCCAAAAACTACAAACGTGACCGAAAAAGAGGAACACCGTAGTGTGCAACTACCCTGAAGTGAGAATGTTCAAGTTTGTACTTCTTAGTTGATTTTATGAGCTTAGAGCTTCTCCACCGGGACATTGGTGAGGCTATGACACACGAGCAAACGGATGAAAAAGCATGTAATTTTGGGCTCCTTAGGAATGTGCTTGGAGAAGGTATGGGCAATATGGAAAATATAGAAAGCCTTCTCAACTCCACGGAAATACTAAGTTTAGAAAATCTTTGTTTGGATAATGTTGTCACTCCACTTTTTTAGCTTCCAGTTTACATGTAGTTTCTTGTGAGTGGTTCATCTTGTGAAGGGTGTATGGGTGCCGGAGTGTGGGAGTGCAATTTCAAAGGACTTGGTTTTTATATTTTGGAAAAGCTATTGGTAGTTGCCCATGTCGTGGTAGAGATACTCTTAAAGTGAGAAGGATTATGAAATACATCCAAATTTGTACTTTTTGGTTGACCTATGGGCTTGAAAAAAGAAAGATAGTGAAGATTTACTGAGGATTGTGAGTGAGGTTTAGCATGGGGATAAAACAATGGTGCTAAGAGGGGCTAATGTGGAGTTAACAATGAGTTTTCTAAAATTAGTTTGGACTAATTTTGTAGTCTTTTTAGTGAATGTTTAGATCCATAATTTTTTATTGATATAAGAATTTAGAATGAGAATATATATGGATTACTGAGGATTACCTACACAGTTGTGTTTGACATTATGCTTACAATGTGCATGTCCAAATGCAAAAGTGTGACATGGTTAATTACAACATTTTGGTTATTGAAAGGACATGCTTATCATTATACACATTAGGCATCACATCACTTTTTGCTAATAGTGCTACCTACACTAATTGATTTTAAAAGCTATAATATTTTATGCAACATGAATATTTTTACCGACTATGTTTACAAAGTTCCTCCTAAAATTTTCATACCATTCTGAGTGTTTTTGTAATTACTATGATTTTTACAAGGAAGAAACTTTGAAAAATCTTATAAATTTTTTATTTATTTAAATAATCAATAAAAAAATTAGGGTAAATCAGTTTAGCTATACCTTATATGAGAAAAATACAAAAAAAAATATATATATATTTGAAAATGTTAAGAATTGATGAGGTTTGATTGGGTAATTGTAGTGTGGGCGTTTAAGGGTTAATGTATGAAGCTGTGCATTAGAGTTATCACTAAAGTCACCGAAGATATGTTCAATTTTGGTGCTTGATACCTCCTCTTTCCAATCTTGAATTAACATGCACTATCAAAGTTACCACATTTACAATCACGTCTACAGTAGACATTGTCCCCTTTTCATTTCTCAAGTATGGAGGAATGTTTTCTAGAATTGGATGAGTGTAGAGAACTTGATGTCAAAGGCTTGCTTTAGATGGTATTTGGTTCTCTCAACATTGACTCTTAGAACTAGTTTTTGAGCTTTTTTTGTTGTAAGAGGAATTTTGCCCTTAGTTTTGGAATCTTTTCCTCTTTGGGCTGATTTTACAAATAACTCCATTTTAAGAGAAAATTCATGCAATTTTTTTTACATACATCGTACATTTAGGTTGTATTTGTTTGGTCCAATGATATTTGATTGATATGCATGGTGTTAGTCGCGAGAGTTTAGGATATATGAGATTGTTCCCTTTAGTAGATGGGGAAGTTGTAGATATATTAGAGTTATCCATAAAGTGAGAACTAGGTAGCTTGTCTGCCACATGGTGTTTTCAATCTTGATATACAATTTTCTGACACATTCTCACACAAACCACCAAGCTCTTTCCTTTGTGGGAACATAGAATTGGTGTGGATATACGTGGAGATTCTTCCCCGAGAACTCAAGTTAGGTTTGGGGGAGCTTCTCTCGCATTGGGGAAGTTCAAGGTTCAACTCTCTCTGATAACACAGTGCGTTGTCAGTGGTTGAAGAAAAAGGGGCGACTACTCATTTTTTCCGCCTTTCAAGCTAAAAAAACTGGCTCTATCTTGTCTTTCCTCTTGTCGAATATTTTTGCTTGACTTTACGAAAAACTCTATTATGTTAGAATCTTAAACATTGAAACTTTGAATAAAGGTGTGAAAATGGAAATAAAGAGTTGAACATTGCTTCTTTGCAATTTGTAAGTGCATCCATATATTGAATTTTGATATTGCAATTTGGTATAGGGGTTTGAATGTACTAGGAACAAATGATATTGAAAATATACACAAATCAACTATATTGGTAAGGTGGCTGACTTCAAGTTATCCAAATACGCATCCAAACATAGTTCCCAACAAATTGTTGAATCTTATTGACAATTGAAAAATGATTGACTAGTATTATATACATTTGCAAACATTAAATGTATAAGTAAAGAGTGTAAGTAGTATATTTCACCTCTAAAACTTACATTTTTCAATTCATAAAATGGGTATTCAAAGTGACTCCAATCAATAAGTACTATAAAAATCTTTTAAAGAAATCACCATTATAGTTAAATTGAACGTTTTAATCTCATAGCAAAACAAATCTTTGGAAAATCACTAATATTCAATTCATAATAATCAATTTTATTTTTGATACCTAAATTTTTAAATAAATATTGATTAATACAATAGAAAATTCAACTACATGGATACAAGCCTTGTGAGTCATAGTTCACAACTTGTATTCAAAAGCCGTCATTCTTCTAAGTTACATTTTATAACACATCTTCACATTTTTGAGGCATATGGACCTCTACTACTTCAAAGACCATTAGGGGTTAAGTGCACATCATTCCAAATTCAAAAAATCCAAATTGATAATCAGAAATGTATATCCAATTACTAAATTGCACCACATAAGTTTTGTTTGTGTATAATACTTCCAATCAAGGTTGATGAAGTGCAGTAAGTTTTGCCATTTGGCGGACTTGCATAACATAATAGAGCAATGCAATAGAGCACCCATTTGAAAATAGGATTGAAAGATTCACTTCAATCCATTTTCTAAGAAATGAAAGAATGTCATTTGTATTTCAAGGCCTCCGGGGCCTCGCTCAATGGTTGAGCCTTTGGCATCCCAACGGGGTGACCAGGGTTCAAATCCCACTCTCGGGGGGTGCACTGTACTAAACATGTACGAGTATACGTGAGTGCACAGAAGGGGTATTAATTTGAACACTACCGTATTACGTATATATACAATAAACACATTTAGAACTGAAAATATTCACGTATACTTACACTAAACATATATTTAAAACGGAATACATTTGTATACAAAGGTATTTTAGACATACAGTGACTCACAAAAGTTGTGGGCCACCCTAAAAATTTCTCTCATAAATTGAGAAATTATAATTATGAAGTGAAATTTGGACATGTTGTAGTACATAAGGGAATCTACCTTCATGTGAAATTTCACTTTAAATAGACTATTTTTAGACCCATTATTATTTGAATGAAATTTCTATGGAAAAAAAAACTTTTTGTGAAAAGTCAAAATGTCTCATTTCTTTTTATAGGAAGAATGTACATCTTGACTTGAGTCACATGTTAAAGTTTCATGAATTTTGGAGTTTTTATTCATTGAGATCTTATAGATTGAAAAATGACCCCAAAATTTTGAAATTTTTATTTTTCACTCCATAAATTGCAAAAAAAATAAATAATAATGCACAATCACATCAAATAACTATATATATTTTTATTTTATTTTTTTGCAATTTATGGAGTGAAAAATAAAAATTTCAAAATTTTGGGGTCATTTTTCAATCAATAAGATCTCAATGAATAAAAACTCCAAAATTCATGAAACTTTAACACGTGACTCAAGTCAAGATGTACATTCTTCCTATAAAAAGAAATGAGACATTTTGACTTTTCACAAAAAGTTTTTTTTTCCATAGAAATTTCATTCAAATAATAATGGGTCTAAAAATAGTCTATTTAAAGTAGAATTTCACATGAAGGTAGATTCCCTTATGTACTACAACATGTCCAAATTTCACTTCATAATTTTAATTTCTCAATTTATGAGAGCAATTTTTAGGGCGGCCCACAACTTTTGTCAGTCACTGTATAGCCTCTCGTATACAGGGGGTTTTTAGAAGGGGTCATGAACGCACGTGATTCTCAAACATAATGCGAAGTGCACCCCCCGAGATCCCAATGCCACCCGGTGGTTCTACCACCATTGGTCAACCCAATCATGGTGGGGTCTCTTGACCTTGTTGTATGGGTAGCCTAAAAATGTCCTAGGGGGGGAGAACATGTCCGTTCTTCCTAATGGTACTTAGTCTTAGATTAGGTAGTTATAGAGTCCACCTTCAAAAGTAAACATCAAGGGTAGCATGCACTATGTAGGTCCCGGTGGCATACTTAGTATCACTAACTCCAACGGACGCTTAATTCATGCAGGCCTTCGGCCCGCGTTACTCTTCATTTGTATTTCATGAATTTTAGGACTACTATGTTATTGCCACGTAAGCTTAGTTTCTAATTGTGAATAGACTATGGTCCCATTGCAAAGAGGTGTTGGCTACATTGCTCTATTATGCTATGTGGTTGGAATAATCACAGAATTCTTTGAAAATAAGTGCCAAATTTTACTACGCAACATAAGTCTAGAGCCATCATATAATACGTGAGTATCAAATATTACCTTATAATACATGAGTACTCAAGATAGAGAAGCTTAGTTTTTTTTTCTACTTTTCAAAAACCCTACGATAAGCTCTTACCACATACAATAGATGGCCCATAAACCAACGCTTTAAGCTTTTCACACAAATCTAGTACTGATATAGAATCATAAGCTTTCAATGAACACTTGTTGGAAATATTCTTGGTTTGTAGTACACGTCGGTTGTTGGGTCATCCACAAGGTAGTTTTTGTTGAATTCCTATCACACTTCTAAAAGTATAAAAAAATAACCATATGTACATTTTGCTGAAATATGTAAAATTGGGAACAATTGGCTACATTACATATCACACTAGATAACCTTTGACTCAAAAAGGTTATCAAACATAATGCCAAGTCATTTTAGTAAATCAAGAATATCTATATATGTACTTTTTAATTAAAGGATTATGAGTTATAACCCTCTTCTGACCAGCCAATGAGAGAGTGACTCAAAAATGCTTGGCATTATGTTATGTTAGGATTTGTCCCCATTTTAGTTATTACTTGCGTCTTCGTCTTTCTGCTGAAATGGGAAAATCAATTGGTCTTGTTGCCTCCACTGGGCCTTCAGCTCATTGATTGCCTTGCTTGCAGCTGCTGCCACTTCAGGGTTGGAATCCATAGATAACCTCTGCCAAATACCATTTCATTATGTTTAATAATAATCATAACGAGGCGTAAAGATCAATGTGAATAAAGCCTCACTAGTAGGAAATGTGTCGTTTTTCACTTACTATAAACGGAAAAGGAATGAAATGCACCAAGCACATGGGTTGTGTCAATGCTAGTGAGTGGTTTTGGTCACAAGAAGACAAAAATATAAGTATAATATTTCATCACTGTTCACTGTTCCCACAAAGTGTAGAATGAAAAATGACAGGTCTGCTACCAGTGACTACAAAGTGCCTTTCACAGAGTAATAATAAGAATCATAAAGTTGGCTTGAAGATTATCATAAATAAAGACTATGAAACAATCAAAGATCAATAATCATCGATTCATTGTAACATTGGCCCCAAGACCGTTGTGATTATGAGCTTGTTGGGGTAAATCTTGGCTATTGCTTTTTGAAAATTCTTAGTTTGTGGGCTAACTTGGTTGTAATTGTGTAGGCAGACCCTCATTGGTGCAAGTCTAGAGGGACCATAAAAGTTTGGAGATTGCAAGTGTCTTGCCTTTGAAGGTAGAACATTAGGAATCTCCAAACTTTTGAGGGCCTTTCAGACTAGCACCAATGAGAGGCCGCCTACACAAATGTCACAAATTTAACCTACAAAGAACGTTTTGAAAAATAATAACCAAAAACTGGAATCTTTAACCTCTATTGCATTAAATCCCCTATTGTCACTTATAGTGGTTTACAACCTTTCACTTTGAAATTCCATAAGCAATAGTAAAATTAATAGTCTTCTCAAGCGGATCTAACTCTTGTATCCAAAAGTCTCTCCACGACTATATAAATCTTCCAAAAATTAGAGTCCTATGTATATTAAAATGCTTAAAGTGACACAAATAGTATTCTCTTACCTTACATACATACATACATACATATGTGTAAAAATGAATTGTACCTGAAGTGCACCCATGCCTGCATTCCCAAGCGTCCACAGTGACGGCGCATCAGCAAGTGCATCTGCCAATGCAAGACTGCACAACGCACAAGCTCTTTAGAAACCATACTTCCCTACATCATGCACTAGTAGGAAATGAGTCGTTTTTCACTTACTACAATTGAAAAAGGAATGAAACCGCGCGGGGCACATGGGTTGTGTCAGTGCCGGTGAGTAGTTTAGTCATAAGATGATTGAAATATAAGCATAATATTCAGCCATTGTTCACTGTTCCCACAAAAGGGGGAATGAAAAATGACAGATCCGCTACTAGTGACGGTCATAAGATGATAGAAATATAAGCATAATATTCAGCCACAGTTCATTGTTCCCACGAAAAGGGGAATGAAAAAGACAGATTGCTACTATTGATGGTCAGTTTTGACAAAAGATTTGGGCTTCTCTTCTTATAATTATTTTTGTCGATCCTGACGACCGGCTATGGTAAACTCACCGCGTAGCAACATCAGGAGAGCTTGCGCTCTCGGTCACTAACAATGCACCCCCTCCGCCATCCACTTCCTCCATGTCCAGCAATGCAGCCACAATGAACTCAAGCTAAAAATTCATCAAACAAAAAAAAAATCTCAGTATATTGCACAGACTGCATCAAAGAACTAATCACAAGGATTCTGGTAAAATTAGATTGTTTCAAGAACTATCAAGATAACATCTTAAAGAGAATCTTTTCCATTTTTGTTCTTGTTTCACAAGAATGATTGTTTAAAAAATCTCGTATGATCACCTCAACCATAGCAAACTTCTTCATGAATTACACAGAACATTCCTTTTTGTAATGTCATCTAAAAGTTCTTGAAACAATCTAATTTTACTAAAAATGTGTATAAAATTACAAACTAATAGCAAGGATCTCAATAAAATTAGACAGATTCAGGAACCTTTTGAATAGAGAATCTTCCCCATTCAAGAAGAGATCTCCATATGACATATATATAGAGGCCTCCCTATGTATCATACAAAGGTTTTTATATGATCACTTCAACCACAAGGAGAGCTTTCCATGAATCATACAACACTAGTAGAAAAGGTGTCTGTGCCAAGACAAATGCCCAGGCAAATGGACAGCACTTGCCTAGAACTAGACAACGTTGCCTCAGGCTTCTCTTTAAATGTTGTTTGAAAGTTCTTGAAACAATCTGATTTTACTGAGAAGGTGTATAAATTACAAACTAGTAACAAGGGTCTCAATTAAATTAGATAATGGTAGGAACTTTCAAATAACGTCATATACTAGAGAATATTCCCCATGATTCATGAAGAGAAAGAGGCCTCCTTATGTCATACAAAGGTTTTTATATGATCACTTCAGCCATAATGAGACCTTTCCATGAATCGTAGAAAACTTTTCTTCGAAATGTTGTCTTAAAGTTCTAGAAACAATCCAAAGTGGAGGATAACCACATACTTCATCAGGATCGGTACACTCCATGCCTTCTGCCTCAACCAATGCTGCCGCCATCTTAAAGCGTGCATCCTGAAAAAAAGGTCACTCGTATACTCAATGGCCATATACGTTCAATTGCTTTGTAAATAAGTGTTCAATTTGGAGTTTTGTGCTAGAATAGCAAGATCTTCGATTTTAGCGGAAAGGGCTAGTGACTCATAAGGGACCACAAAATATTTTTTTAAATTTATGGAAGATATTACTCTTTCCAATCTTGAAAATTCGGTGCACAAACATTGAGAACTGGAGAACTAAACTTCACATCACTAATTTCATTAATGTTGTGAGAAACACAAAAAAATATTAACCAGTAAAAGTAACTAGTAAAAGTAACCATAAACTATTGATTGGGTAATTGTTTGAGTATAAGTTGATTTTTGATATGGTGTAAGATCACCAAGTCATGAGTTCTACAATTGGTTGGTGAAGGGCCAAGGCAGTGATACGTTTTTAATTTTAATAAAAAGAAAAATGGGGTGTCTAAAAAAAAAAACCAATTTCAGCATTTGATGAGAGTGTTGTTAGTGCGTCTCACCTGAATGGTTGTCAGCCGATCCGGCATTGGGTCGCTACTTGGCAGGTAGCTTCTAAAGCCTTTGGCTGCAACGCCATCCTTTCTATCATTTAGCTGCGCATGCTTGTTTGACCTGCACTTTCTGGATTCAAAAAATAAACACTTTCATTTACTCAAATAGCCAAAATCCATAACCATGCAAACCCGTCGCTTTTCACAAACTGAAATTGCAGAAAAAGGTATCTATTCCACTGTTTGGGAAGAATCGGCGGTAAGTTCCAAATCAGCCGGTTGACTTTTCAAAATAACTGGTTGAATCTCAAGAATAGAAGCAAACGACTGGACTAAATGACTAAAATTTAATTATATTTAGTATATATAGACGAAACATACAGGGTATATTCTTAAAAAACCGGTTGGTTTTGGGAAAATAAAGGGAATTCACTGGTTTGCTCAAAAAGTATCTTGAACACTGATATATTCCTTGTCTTATGTGACCAAAAGTACTCACCAACTTTGGAATGACTCAAAATAGTAGTGAGAAGCGACTAGTTTACTTGTAGTGCTAAGTAACAAGATGATTAACCTCATAACCAGCCAAACAAAAATTAAATTTTTTTTGCCAAAACCTTACTTGATTTTGGGAGTGACTACTTTTATACTAAGAAAAAATGGGCAAAAAAGTGGACGAAATTGTCAAGTCTTTTACAATTGTCACTATTTGACAGACAGGGGGTTCTACTATACGTCTTCAACATTTTGTCTAGCGGTCAAGTAAAACAACCTTGGGTTAAAACGGTGGAAAGAGAATCCTCTACCTTAAACCCCAAAAGAGCAAGACTTACCTGATTCTCAACGTGTTAGCGAGAGCATGATGAATATTCTTGACTGCTTGCAAGGCAGCATAAAGGTCTTCCATAGCGCGACGACGAGCTCGTAGATCTGCCAACCGCAAATCCGCCTGCAATGGTAAAAGAAAATAGCCACTCTCACATCACAGGGACAGAAACGATCGAACAACTCTGCATTGACCCCATCACAAAACAGTACTCCCTCTGTCAAGAGATAATTGTCCTAGTTTTTGGCATTCTTTTCACAAATTAAAACTACATACTACTATTAAAGATAGATCATTTTTTGAGTATTGAAACAACTCTTTTTTTGCCAAAAAAAGAGTTCAGTTGAAAATTTTCAAAAACTAGGACAGTTATCGTAGACATGTCAATTACCGTGCACCTTGTTGATCATTTTATTTGCATTGAAGTGCACGGCGGTTGGAAGTGTACGGTTATTAGCATGTCTACAATATTTCTAGACATAGGGAGTATATAATAGAATACTAACAATCACTAGCAGAATACCTGTCGTTTTTCGTTCCCCATTTCGTGGAAACAGTGAACACAGCTGAATATTATGCTTATATTTCTGTCTTCTTGTGACCAAAACCACTCACCAGCACTGACACAACCCATGTGCCTGGCACGGTTTCATTCCTTTTTCATTTATAGTAAGTGAAAAACGACACATTTCCTACTAGTGAATAGAGATAATTATTTGGTTTCAAGCCTTTACGTCCAATGCTCCATCACTCCAGTGCTCCTCCGCTGCACTGCTCAGCTCCATCGATGCACTTTCTGACAAACCCTGTTCACAAAACAAACTCAGTGTTGTCAATGCATCCACAAATCCATGGGGTTGCGCGCCACAAGCTTCCCTTTGTACCCAAAAAAAAATCACATAATGTTTGTTTCAATGCAAAAATAGTGTTCAAATAGGGATGAAACAACTAGTGTCTCGGCAGAAATTGAGCCAAAATTAGCCAATATCCGAACTTCTGTATTATTAATCGATATGCTTTTATTATTCACTGTGAAATAGTGAAGAATTAATTGCCTATTTGCTTAAAGCTTTTATTTGAATGGGCTGTTTTGAAAATGAATCGGTTCACTTGTCAATAGCCGCCAGTTCTCCCCGTACGATGTCATTTTAGCACAACACTAAGGTAGGATGTCCTAAAACCACCACCTCCCCCAATTACGACATGTAGACTTTTCTTGGGGCCACCACAGTTGAGACCTAAAACCACCAATTTCACTATTGAAGAAGACCAATGGCACACCAAGCATTGCGAAGAAATAGTTGGTGGTTTTGGGTTAGCTCATGAGCGGAATTAGGAACAACAAAGTGTGAACATGTGTGAACCTAGAGGTTTGATTTGGGTCACAAGTTACTTTCCACTTTGGAATGTTGTATAAAATTAACAAATGCGAATTAGATGTTGCAAATTTTTGCAACCCTCATCAAAACCTATTTCGAATGCGGTCATATTTTTTTTTCGAATTTAGGACTGCCAAAAATAGTCCAAATTGCTTAAGTTGGTGGTTTTAGGACAATCAACCTTATTTCAGGGCAAAAAAAAACGTAGGGACAGTTGAGTCAACCGAAATCAGAACAGGTAATCTAACCCCCAAATATCAGGGAACCAGAGTCTATGTCCTCTTTGAGTGTAACCAAAATCAAAGAAAATAGTGAACCCAACACCCTCCAACTTCAATTTTAGATATAAGCTTTGCAAGTCAGTCCAAGTTGTCAGAGCCACCTAATCTCAAATTGGATGTGGGCCATCGCCTCCAAGCCTTGGCTCTCTGTGAACTCACCTTAATCTCAATTTTTTCACCTTTGTGACGGCAAAACTAGTTCACCCTCCTTTCTATTTTGGATTCTTTGGAAAACCATGCCAATTTACTTGCTTGCCTTAAATACGGGTCACACTCACCTCACCTAACATGTATTCTCTCTTCTTTTTGGTTAACTCTAATGTTGTTATGTATTGTGTTTAGACATTGTTGTTTGAACAATATTGTTTTTTTCCATTGTTCTAGTACTAAACGATGTATTTATTGTTTCAGCTCAAAAACTATTTATTGTTTCAGCAATGAAACAGATAGAAATCAGGAAGTTTGTGATGAAAATCCTAACCTTACCACTTTGGGTTGCAAAGTTGCTTTTTACACAATAGAGTTGTCCGTAAACTAAAGGGTTGAGTGGGCCTTATTTGGAGAAACAAAAACTATTGAGAGAAGTTCTAGGAAATCAAAAGAATGGGTGAGTGGGGACGGTCTAGGTATATATAGTGAGAATCTATTGTCAGAAAAGGGGCTAGCAATGACCTTCTTCATGTGTGAAGGTGAATAATAGAAACTTGGGTGAGAAGTTTTTTAGCACCAATTTTGGTGCTTTCAAAGTTTGCATCCACAGATGTTTTTTTAGTGCCCGACACATGTTCTTTTTTGAGGATTAATGTCACTATTCACTCAAACTATGGTCCACTCACCCACGTTTGAGGGACTTTATGGATAACTCTAATGACAAGAAGGTTTGAGTGTGTTTGCCAGGAATGAAACTGACCATGGCAAGATGACGCAGGCGCGTCATCTTCGTGCGCGCTCGCGTGTCCAGCTTCTCCACATCTTCTCGTGCCCGAGCTGCAATTTGTGTTCACGTCCAAAAGGAGGTTCAAATCACACATGCAGAGCTGGATTATTGCGTCTTCAGAAAGAAAAAAAAAAGAAAAAATACTTTCCTCTTACCGTCAAGTTTTAAGAAATTAGAGCCCAAACGTGCAACACCCTCACGAGCTCTCATGTCAAGGCGCACTATTTGCCTGCACACATCCCCAACAAAAATGGAACTCTTTCATTTTCTCCAAAAACCTGCAGTGTATATAACCTTCTTTGCCAGTGAGGTTTCTTTTGAAATTTGAGTATTAATAATAGAGTTAACCAAAAAGTCAGCTCAAAGAGGAAAGTTTTAGCAAATTCGTGTTGAATTCCTCTTGAACTCATATTGGAATATAAATAGACTAAAAACTAGTTCATGATGAGTTGGGAGACAATCTAAAACAAGCCACTGTCATTATTCTTCCCACCTCGCAACGACTCCCACACAGCTCCAAGCCCACAAGGGAACAATCTATGACACGGCACTATTCAACCCAAGTATAGCTCAAGAAAGAGGTTAGAAGTAGAGCACAAAGGAAGATTAGATGGGCTTCTTTTCGGTTAACTCAAATGCTTACGCTGGTATCCCTATTTCCAAACCTCATATACCAGTCCAGACCTAAATTTTGACAGAGAAGAGCAGTCTAGCAAAATGAACGCTCTGGCCGGCAAAAGTCTTTCCATGTCAAATCAGGACCTTGATTTTTAGCAAGAAATTTGAGAATAGCAGTCACTAAGTAACAGGAATGTTGGAATGCTCTAATAATCCTTGTGCAACAATACGGCATGGCTGAGAATTGAATAAACAAGAGTCTCGGCAAAGCAAAGCTTTTTCACTAGTAGCTGTCGTTTTTCATTCCCCACTTTGTGAAAACAGTGAACAGTGACAGAATATTGTGCCTAGATTTCTATCTCCTTGTGTCCAAAACCACTCACCAGCATCGACGCAACCCATGTGCCTAGCGCGGTTTCATTCCTTTTTCAATTATAGTAAGTGAAAAACTACATATTTCCTACGAGTGTTTGTAAGAGTGCGACTGAGCACTAGTAGCAAACTTGCCGTTTATCATTCCACACTTCGTGATGATAATAGTGAACAGTAGCTGAATATTATGCTTATGTTTCTGTTTTCTTGTGACCAAAAACCACTCACCAACACTGACACAACCCATGTGCATGGCGCGATTTCATTTCTTTTTCATTTTGAGGAAGTGAAAAACGACACATTTCCTACTACTGGAGAGATGGGGGAGATGAACGCCTCGTACCGGGACAAGAGGAGGAGATCGTGACGAGCGCGCACATCGAAGCTCTGCGCCGCCTCGCACATCAGCATGGCGTCGTGCACGGCGCGACGGGCCGCTTCCGCAGGTCCCCCCACCACCACGGAGCTCCGTCTCTTCTCCGATTCCACCACCTTCACTCCATCGCTCACATTCCCGGCCCCTTCACATCGCCACCCTGCAGCAACTCTCTTGAATTGCGAGCATCCCAGACTCCGCGATCCCGCACTCAGCGACGACATGGCCAACTCCGGCCAACTCTAGCTCACCACCATCCTCCTGCAGCTTCAAATCCTCTACCACAGCTCAATCGCATCAGTCACAACAAAATTATAATCCTGAAAGAACTCCACTCACACAATCGTGGAAACTCAACAACTTGAGAGACTCCTTTCCACACTCAAAAGAGTCTTTTGTTACCAAATTGAGTACAACCCCATTCGTTTGTGCTTTCTTTTTTGAGCTTATAACTAACTCACACCGGTCGGAATATATGCTAGCTCCCCATATGTAATTCCTTGTGTATTCTCTCCGGGTGTCACTTTTCTCTCCGATGTTCAAAATAAGTGAAGGCATTTGTCTGAAGAAAGCTTGAACAGGTGACAAAATGTGAGACTAGAAGAGAGACGTGAACAGAGGAATCCATGCACTGTGAGAGCTTGGTATCCTAAAGCTTTGGCTGCATGTGATTCTTCGTTCTTCAAAAGTACTAGTCCCCACATTGCTTCCCAATGAATCCATACTCACCGAAAAAGGGGTGTCAGAGTCAAGAGCAGATTCTGCAAACACGAATTGAAATCTCAAGGAAAATAAGAAAGATGGGAAATTGCAGACGGAGTAAGCTACAAAGGGCAAGACTAAGTTGTAAATCTCGCTACCTTCGTCCTTGAGGCTTAAATAGTCGAACTACCTTCAATAAATAAATTCTTTATTCATGATGATATTTAGGCCAGTGTTATGCTTATGATAAGAATCTGCTTTGATATTGGGCTGGGTTTTTTTCTATTTTCTTTTCCTTTTTGCCAATTTTATTGTGTGATGAATCTGCCACATCTCAGAATCGAGGCCGTTCGTTTGCGTAGGATCTGGGCCGTTGGTTGATCTGACACAGGACCTCACATTCTCGGCCATACAGTTACCGAATCTGTGCTTTTTTCCACTTTGTACTGTACCAAGTTAGCTTCCTTCAGTTACTTGCTTTCTCAGATCCTCCAATGGCTGTGTCAGCACGAGAAAAAGAAAAAAAAGGGTCTTGTTTTCCAATAACTAAAGTGTCAAAAATAATGTCGAAAATTAAAGTGTCAAAAAACTGTGGAGTGTTGAAAACAATATCGAAAATAATGACAAAAAGAATGTCAAAAACAATTTCAAAACTGATGAAAAAAAGAGTGTCGATAACATCATCCTTTTCTCTGATAAGGTAGACGGTGCTTAATCCGTGCGTGTGCTAAACCCGTGCCCGTGGTCCAGCCAAAAAAACCGTGCACGGAGATACCCAAACCCGCCCAGCATTGTTCACGTTTGTTTATCCACAGCAAGCACCGTCTACCTTAATAATACAGTAAGTTTAGACACTCGGGTGCACGGTTTTCATCTCAATATCACCTGGGCATAGCACAATCAGGGCGTGTTTGTGGGGAATCTTGCACCCTTCTCTTTGACAATTTCTCAATAATTCAAGACTTCCGATTCTGAATCGCAACAACTTGCAAACTGCCTCACTAATTCTTGCAAGTAATTATAAATTTTGTTCACAATTTTCTCACTTCGGGATATAGACGAAACCCTTATCTGTGCGGTTTTAGCACCGTCTACCTTAGTGAAGTCAGTGGGGTCTGCAATTGCTTGTATGATGATATACCTTCAATCAGTTCCTTGAATGCAAAGCTTACATTCTGTTTGCCACTGCAGTTCGTAAGGCTCCGGAAAGTAAGGGAGAGTCCCCATGAGAGACTTGGATTATAAAGAGAGAGGAACTTTGGTCCGAAGGGCCACCGTGAATCAAGGGTCTGTTGGGTGAAGTGCAAAAAACTTCATCTTTGAGGTCAAAATTGGCTTTGACCAACAAACATCCACTATTTGCATGCGCAGTTCTTAAAGGGTTAAGGGTTAGCCCATTAACAACTGGATCCACCATTGATTTCATAAATGTGTTATAAAATGTTTGATGAACCACAAAAATGGAGTTGATATATAAAAGAAAGTTGTACATTTCAATGTGTAGATCACATTTGTGCGGTTGGATTTATCATATTTTTATAAATATTTTTGAACTAATTTTGCCCAAATCAACCAAAAAATATATATTTTAAAAAAATTATAACAAATTTGGAATTGGAATAATATGCACTATGAGATGGTATCGTTTCCATTATTTGAATCAACTTATTCTGAAAAATCATTGTTACAGTCTCACCTTTTGAACTAAGAATGAGACCTAACATAATCCAATTTTGTCATTCAAAAAGAAATCACAATATCTTATTTTGAAGATCTATACCATACAAATGGTAGTCAACGCACAAGAACCAAGGACAATTTGGATGGATGAAAAAATGTGCGGGATGTATTAACCCCTAACCGCCCAACCACGCATATTTTGCATGATGTACGGATTTGAACTCCGATTTCTCATCCATCATACACTTTTTGCAGTCTGGATTTTTTATTGAAACTTTTATGGGAAGTTAGCTTTGTGCATGTGTGATCCGATTAAAAAGGGGATGATTCGTGAAATTTTTGTGCCTCATTTCATGTTGTAGTGTTCCATCCAAAATTTCGAAGATTTTAGTCTAAAAGTGCTCTCGAAAAAGTCAACTACTAAAAATTTAGCAACCAAAAAATCTCCAAAAATCACTATACTTAGAGTATTACATTTCAACCCATCCCAAAAAAATTCATTATTAGATTGTCATTATCTTATCTGTAATCATATTACGAAAGAGCTCTAAATTTTAAGTTTGAAAATTTATACACAAATATTGGTGATAGCAATCACAAATCTAACCGTATGGATAGAATCTAAAATTCATAATGTACAAATTTTATTCATTCACCACGTTGAAAATATCCCTTTTAATTGCATTTTATAATGCATCTTTGAAAAACTGCCAAATCTAAAAAAGGGTGAAAATGTTTAGGGGTTAAAGAGAAAGCTTACAATTTCTTCATCGTCCATTGTATGTCAAAGGATTAACCCCTAAACGTCCAACCATCCAAAAAGTCAACAATGTCCATAATCAAACACACTTTTCTCATCTGTCATTGACTTTTGCAGTGTCGGTTTTTTACTATATATTTCATAGGAAGTTAGCTTTAAGCATGTGATCCGATTAGAATGGGGATGGCTTGTGTAAATTTTAGGCCTCATTTCATATTGCAGTGATTCACCCAAAATTTCAATGCAAAAGTACTCTTAAAAAAAGTCAACTCATTAAATTAAGCAACCAACAAATCTCCAAAATTGTTGCACTTAGAGTATTACATTTCATCCAATCACAACAAATTTCATGTACAAATTGTCAATATCTTAGAGCATGGCCACCCATGCCCTCAGAGAGTCTCTCACTCTCCAGAAGTAAATGAAAAGTTTCAAGGGCCCTTTCAAAATGCCTCTTGACTCTGGATTCTAGCGTGTTAGAAATTGGGCCTTCAAAACACTATTTAGTTGACTGAATCCTCCCATTCTACTTGTGATTGGTCCATTCACTATTTGATGCGCACTTTTGATACGTGAAGGGCGTGCAAGGGTGGGGGAGTGTGAGTGCAAGGGCCCTTCAAATATAGATGAATAATTTGAGAGGGTTCGTCCTAGCGTGCATGGGTGGAATGCTCTTATTGGTAATCAAATTACAAAAGAATTTTGAATTTGAAGTTTCGAATTTCATACAAAAATATTGGTGATAGCGAACACACATCTACCTGTACTGGGTTGCATTTTATGATGCATCTTTGCAGAACTGCCAACATTCAGGGGTTAAACAACTGCAGGAATCATTTCCACATACATTCCTTTTCCAGTGTCCATTTCTCCATGCATCGTACATAGCATTAAAATTCAAATGCTAAAGAGGTCATGACAATGGAAGAGATCATTTCCCCACCCCAACATCAACAACATCCAAGCGAACAACTGAGCATCATCGTTCCATAACGTCCTGAAAACTCGAACATCAACCTACAAGCAAACAACTGAAAGTCATCGATCTCAACAGTAAGTGTCCAAGTGGCCACTTCCACATCTACTGTATGGGAGTTGAAATAATCATTTAAGGAACAAAATGTTTCAATATCAAAAAAAAGAGGAAAATCATATCTTTAAACCAAAACATATATGTTTAGAAAGTTACTGTAATCAACTCTTAGCTTCCATTCTATTTTGAGCTTGGGGTTAAAATCAATGGCTGAAACACTTACATCCGTAGAAAGTTGCTACTAACTTAATCCTCCTAAGTATCCTCTCCACACAAATAATTAATTAATTAAAAGAAACTATAATTAAGGAGCCGACCTCACTGGGTTTAGGAAGGTTAATAATCTGAGCCGGACCAATATCAGTCCACAACAACTGAAGGGAAAAAGAGAAAAGAAAGAAAAAATTGTTCTTAACAAATAACATTATGACAATGCAGAGATTAGAGCCATGCGCCATTTTCCTGATCATACAATATGAGGAGCTGATGATTTGTTTCTCTTTTTTTCCAGCAGCTGCATCATCAGACAGCCCTCAAAGCCAATTTTGGTGTTTCTAGTTAAAGAGGCCGCCAAAGGAGCCCGTCATGCCCAGCCCGCCCAGCATGTTGTTACCTCCCAAATCATGGTGATGGCCCAGGTCATGTTGCAGCTGGTTTTGCTGTTGCGCGACCGCAGCCGCGAGATTCAACCTCGCGTTGTGCGCGGCGTTCATGTTGCCCATTAAGCCACTGAGACCGCCGACGTTCGCCACCCCCATTCGGCCGTGATTTCCAAGCGCGGACAGCGCCACGTTGCTGCTGCCTACTACACTATTATTATTCGCTCCACCTCCCACCAGGCTGTCTATACTATTGTTAATCACACCTAGATGATGGTTGTTCACTAACCCGTTTACGCTGTTGGACCCCAGCCCCAGCATGCGCGCTTGCCCTCCCAAGTTTCCTGCAAGAGAGTTCGACAGGTTTCCGTTCACACTGTTGGAGTTTTGGTGTAGCGACGACGCAGCCGCCGCGCTGTTGTTGTTGTTGTTGTTAAGCTGTTGGTTGACCATCATCTCTTGGAGCAGATGATGGACAACATTTGAATTGTTGGCGTGTGATTGTTGTTGCTGAAGAACTACATTGCCAACCGCCGCCGCCGCCCCCCCTACGACCAGGTTGTTTTGTTGGGAGGACTCGCCTCGTAAGTAGGGGCTGGAGGATTGCTCGCCGCCGCCGACAACCACGCCTCCGCCAGAAATGGAGGGGAAAGAATTTTGAAATGAGGAGAGGGAGTTCGTAGGAGAAGAACCGGAAAGGGCGCCAGCACGTCCTCCTGAAGACAATTGCTGTGTCTGCGTCGGCGTCGGCGTCTGCTGCGTATGTAAGGTGGTAGAATTGTTCTGCACATGAGTTTGGTGAGCCTGGACATTAACTACTGGGGATTGGAGCGTGTCGTGGAGAGAGGTTTGTAAGGCGGCTAAAGAGTTAGACTGAAAAAAAGAGCTCAGAGGGTCGGTTTCTGTGGGAGCTGAGATTGCTTCATCTAAGCCGTCCACGGTTTGGTTCGCCTTGTTAAATTGCTGTTGTAAGCCACTGAGGGCCGTCGTGTTAGTGTCTGCTAGAAGGCTGTGAAGGTCTAGCTCTTCTTGCTGCTGCTGCTCCTGTTGTCTCTGTTGTTGCTGCTGCTGCTGCTGCTGTTCTTGTTGTTGTTGCTGTTGCTGCTGTTGCTGCTGCTGTTCTTGCTGGCGCTGTTGCTGCTGTTGTTGTTGCTCTTGTTGTTCTTGAAGGGCCCTTATTTGCGCGTGTCGAAGCATTGTACGACTGCTTCCATCACTTCTCCGAGGAAACTTGTGTAAACTTGCTGCACAACAAATGCCATGACCGAGCTTAGCCACATAACTCATACAATCACTAGTAAAAAAACTCGTTGAATGTGTTTTAAAATGTGATAGCGTGAAAATTGTGTTATCTTGTTTATCCACCATGACATTTTTATGTTATCTCTTAACAGGTGGATATAAGGTTAAAAAAACAAGAGAAAGCATTATTATATATCAGAATATGAACAGGCAGTGTTGATGAAGAGGAGCATACAAATAGGCCCGACGCTGTTGTCACGACTGAAATCTATGAGATCTTTCATGCTGTTGACAACCTCAGAAATCTGCACACACAGAACGAGGTTTTAGTATTTCTCGTGATCAAAATGTAGGAGGAGCTACAGCCAAGCTTCCTTTTTCTATGGAAATTATCTTGTCGTGATACCTGTAAACAGCGCACATAGCGCTTTGTGTAGCCAAGATCATTAACAGTTGGCAGCTCCAGATTCTTAGCAAGCTGCCGAGCACTTGTCACAAACCTGCCACAACAACGTCTTGCGTGTCAGCACCCTGTGACTGCTCATTGATGAGCTTGCTGAAATGTGAGTGAAAATACAAGGGAACCATGAGCGTGGCATGACAATAAAACTAGTTGCACAAATCCCAAATTAGTCTCCCTAATGCAACCAAATGAACCCCAAGATAAAAGCGTTTCTAGACTGTGGACCAGTTCGCTTCAATCCTAATTCCTCTACTCGACATTCACCGCGTAATCTTCACCGTCAATATTGTTGCCAAGGAGCAAAGGCTTCCATTTCCATGCCAGGAACGTCGACTCTTCTGACTAATAGAAAGTGATTCTTTTACAACATGGTTCCCACGAGTCGTTCCCCTGTGCTTAGGGCATCTTAAAGCACGGTCTTAACTAACACAATCATGTGTTAAAAATACACGATGCAATGAGAGCTTACAGATGGCAATTAGTTTGCAGATCTTGTGAACTGGATACTGCTCCACCATTTTGTGAACTCTGGTACTTTTGAGAAATTTGTGCTAGCTGGTTCACCTGATCCCAGAACAGAAAAGAGAATCTCAGACCCAAAAAACAAAACTTCTGAACTGAATCGAACTGAGGTACTGAATTCAAATTTGTATGAGCTAAAGGTCAACCCTCTTCATCCTGTATAATAAATCAAATACTGCTGAGATTTTATGGTGACGAGAGAACATACCTGTGGTACTATGAGCCTTCTGAGCAGGAGCTCTTCATGGCTCCGAGCGCAGAACTCCCAAGACAATATCTGGAAAACCGAAGACACTGCATGAATATTTCGTGCAGGACTAATGCAAAAATTAAAATTAAAAATATGAAATTAAAAAACCTCGGAATTCAACTAATGGACTTGGTTTCCACTTAAAAGCAAAATTTATGAGGCTCCCTTTCCTAGCACGATTTTGTTACAGAAAGGGGTGGTTGGGAGATAACCACCTTCAATTCGGAAGAGAATACAATGCGCAATTGCCCTTCCCGGACAACTCGTAGTTGTTCAAAAACGCTTTCCTGAATGGCTTTGCCATATTCGAGCACCATGTGTCCAGAAGCTTGGCGGTACTCATGTGGTAGATCTACAAACAGAAGCTCCTCTTGGATGCCACTGTCAAACTTGATCTTGAACAGCCTTGGAAGTACCTCCACTGTCGTCTCTGCGAACACCACCGTCCAAGGAAAACCTTAAGAAGAGCAGAAGGAAAACCTTACTTCCCAAACAGCCTGCCAGGTTTAGCCAAGCGGACAACATTAAAGAGAAGAGATATAGTTAGAACTTACCAAAACCTCGACCAGGATTGGTCCCACATATCTCGCAGTGCCAAACATCCTGCCAAAACCAACCTTGTGAGCATTCTAACTTTAAATTAAGCATATTAGTCCCAAACATAACAACCTTGCCAATCAGATCAAATTCATGTGACGTGCTTTTAACCTAGAAAACAAGAGAAAGCCACAATTCTCTCTTTGGTTGTGCACAAAACCGTGATAAAATTACAAACCTGTGGGAATATCCCAGTGGGTTGACGACCACCACTGACATAAAGGGAAACACACCACCTCTTCTTTGCATTTGGCGCAAAATACTTGCCAACAAAATTTCGCCAAAATGCAATGTTGTTGTCCTGAAACCAAAGTCAGCCACGATTTACTTTTCATTCGCTATCGACATTTTTCTATAGTTAAAAACAAATATAAAGGTATCGACATGCAGTACTATAATTCAAAACGAACGATGAGACTACATACAATTGACAACTTTGGGAAAACACAATGGACAAGAGGTATATTGAACAATATCAGAAGCCATTATACGTATGATGCCCAGCACTCACAGGAGGGCGATGTCTTTGATGATACAAGTACTGCATAAGTCTCCGCGCACACCCTCCAGCCTCAAAATCTGGATGCTTCCTCACCCCTAAAACAGACAGCCACCAATCAGTTCAATGAAACAACAGGAGCATCGTTAAGTGAAGAAGTCCACACAAGAAACGTCACTGAAATTTGAGGAAGTACTACAGTAGTCAATGCCAAAGAGTAACATCTAATAATGAAGACACTGCAGCAAAGTCACCAAAACAACATGACCAGGTGACACCCAGGCATTGAGTAAATATTTCAAACAAATCTATCTGTCCCTTTGAAAGTAGATGAATTTCCATTCAAGCGATAGGCACTCTGATGAATACATAGACCACTAGGAAGCACAAACGAATCACACAAAACGTGAAAGCGCACGGACCTGCAGACTGCAAGAAATTCGGTTGCGGTTGCTGGAGCTGGAGTTGTTGGTGATGCTGTTGATGTTGCAGCTGCTGCAGTTGCAAGCTGGTCGTGTCGTGCAAATGCTGCTGCTGCGGCGGAAGGCCCTGCAGAAGCCGCTGCTGATGCATAGCACTAAATTGAGCCTGCATCTGCTTGGACTGCTGCCTCTGCAGCGCCTCTTGCAACTGCATTTCGGGCGTGAGACCGAGATTGTTGACAGCCCTTGCTTGATGCATTGTGTGTTGATTCACCTGGCGAAACATAATCAAAGTACTTGTTATTACTCACTCTAGAATACAACAGAATAAGTCACATCACGACCGCGCACTGTAGAGTTGATGTTCACCTTCTGATCGAGGTCTACTTCCGATTTCACCTCCATCTTTGGAATCAGCATTTGTTGTTGCTGCAAGGAGTGGCTCATCAAAGACTGGGGCTCCACTTTCACAGCCAGAGATGGAGATGAGCCACTCGCCTTGTTACTACTTGGACCGAGGCCGTTAACCTGTTGTGATCCACCACCTCCCAACAACAAGGCCTGCTGTTGGCTCCCGCCCACTCCCAAAAGCTGCGAGCCACCCCCAGTGGAAAGTCCAACAGTCTGCTGGCCCGCTGCTAATTGCTGCGAGGCTTGCAAAGACCTTTCCTGATGCATAGATTGCGTGAGGTGGGTCAACTGTGACAACTGAGCAGTGGCAGACAATGGTGGTGTAGCCGAGCGCACCTGCTGCTGCTGCTGCTGCTGCTGCTGGAGCAACAAATCCTGCACAAAGTCGCAAACAAGGCGGAGCCTGTAAGTCACGCAGTTAGAGCCCCACACACACACACACAAACAATCCTCGCCAGAACTCATCAGAACTCAAACACAGTATAGAACTTTCATATGCATTTGTAACAAGTCCACTCAACGAACAAGAACCAAGTCAGCTCATTTTGATAGCTAAGCCATGTAGAGACAACAAAAAGCAGCTTGAAAATTCGACATGGTGCAACTTCAATGCATGAATTGCTTGTCCATGCCAACAATACACACACAAACAAACAAAACTCATCATGGTATTCACAAATCCCTGATTAGAATTCCCAACACATCATAAACACAGTATAGAACTTTCAAATGCATTTGTAACAAGTCCACTTAACGAACAAGAACCAAGTCAGCTCATTTTGATAGCTAAGCCATGTAGAGACAACGCAAAGCAGCTTGAAAATTTGACATGGTGCAACTTCAATGCATGAATTGCTTGTCCATACCAACAATACACACACACACACACACACACTAACAAAACTCATCATGGTATTCACAAATCCCTGATTAGAATTCCAACACATCATAAACACAGTGTAGAACTTTCAAATGCATTTGTAACAAGTCCACTGAACGAACATGAACCAAGTCAGCTCATTTTGATAGCAGAGCCATGTAGAGACAACGAAAAGCAGCTTGAAAATTCAACATGGTGCAACTTCAATGCATGAATTGGTCACCATGCTCACATGGTCGACTGTATGGCAACATCATCGTCAATATTGCTTGGAGTAAATATTAGATTTTGGAATAGAACACAGAATGGCGGACGAACAAACAGCTCACCTGCTGCTGCTGCTCTAGTCGGGAGAGGGAGGAGTTGCCTTGTTGATTGACCATAGAGGAGATGGACACCGGTGACGTGGGCAACCCCATAGCAGCTAAGCCAGAGAGAGCCAGCGGTGATTCGGACGCCACGGGCATGTTCTTCTGCTGCAGATCAGCGAAGTCGGAATTCGAGCCAGAAATCAAAGAGGTGGCACCACCACCTACACTCAAACCAGAGTTCGCCGTCCCCGAAATACCTGCAAAACACAAACACCAAATTCCATGAAACACCAAACTCTGTCGCATTGACACGACCTAAGGCAGAGAACACTCAAACCGAATCCCATCTTCCAATGCCTCGACCTCCCAGTGTTCGTAAATTGCAACCTTAAAGATTTTGATCATGTGAGAGAGGGCACGGCACCTGTGAGGCCGGGATTAGAGACTCCATTGAGGAGGGGGTTGTTGGACAAGCCAGCCAGCATATTGACGCCTCCGAATTGAGAGCGCCGGGCCGCAGCTGCTAGGAGACTTGAGGGTTGCTGCTGAGGCTGGCCATTGCGTTGCAGAAGCGACGACGACGGGGGCGAAACTGTCTGTGCCTGAGCACCAGCCATCTGCTGGTCCTCGTTACTACATCAATGCCCTTCTCCCTCCATTACAGCATATCCGGCACCCTGCTGGTCAGGATGTTCGCCGGCTCTCTCGGTGACGACTCTACACAGTTCCTCCACACATCATAATAATAATAATACTACTACTACTCGTTGTTGCTCTCTCTTCTTCTACAAACACTCGCTCCTCGTCGTAGCAACAACAACGACGCATAGTTTCTGGTGTCTCTGAAACACCTCAAAACCGGAAACTTTCACGCAATGGGAGCCTCAAATTGAATGATCGGTAACACCCTGCCATAGTGACTAGTAGTACGCCACCATCCTCTGTCCCTAGCAAACCGCATTCCCGCGTCCACCATTCCGAGCTCAACACCGAATGCTGCAACCACCACCCTCTTCACTATAGGTCATCGATGATCATTGAATTAGCGCCCTGAAAAACCCAACCTCCTCACCGACACCATTTCGAGCTCGCAGCTTCGAATCCGTCAGAAACTGTTGCTGTGGGGAGTTCCTGTTTTTGTTGTTGATGATGGTGCCAGTGAGTGAGTGAGTGAGTGAGTGAGTGAGGCCGTTAACATAAGTTAGCACACAACAGTCGTCGTCGTCGTCATCGTTGTGGTTTCGACACCGCCCAAGAAGAACAAAGGTTCCGCTTCTACATTCCTCTTCACTGCCATCCGCCACACGCCAACGAGCTGGGGTTGTTGGTGTCCTGCTTCGCTTTGCATCCGGGTTTCCCTGCAAGACAAGCGGTCATCGCAGGCAGGGCTCCTCGCAGGCCAGGCCCGGCCGCTGCTCCTGCTTTGCCTTTACACTAGAGAGCGGGCGGGCGGGCGGGCGGGGGAGGAGCGCTGGCGAGGCTCTGCGTGGTACAGAGTCCTCGCCGCGCACTGCCGCGCGTTGCCGCGGCCGCGGCACCACGGGAATCTCCCGACCTCCGCGTTTGCGGGCGGGCAGCGGTCCGAAATTAATCCACGTCGGTTCCTAGATTTCCACCCCCGTTTGGGACATTTCGGACGCTTCTTTTGAATGTGCCATGCTGCCACCGGAGAAATATCAGCACCTGGTTTGCAGGTTTCCGCAGTAATAATAAAGTTACTGTGCTGTGTTGCACAGTCTACACTTCCTTCATTTCTTGTACATGATTTCCTTTTTTTTTCCTTCCTTAGGTGAGGGGCAGGGCCGGCACATCCTTATCAAATATTTTGGAAATGTATCTCGAGAGCCTACAAAAAAACTAGCCTCAAAAAGAACACTTTTTTTTTTTTTTTTTTTTCATTCAATACATTAACCCTTAAACGTCTGAAAGTGCCTTAACGGCCAGTAGAATACGGTGTGTTTTTTTAGTATTTGGAATAGATCCACACCTTTTATAGGTTTGAATTAGAACAGAAGTTGAAATTTACATCAATGCAATTCTAGTGTGTTATTGAGATCCCAATTTAGATAGCTTATACGGCCATGTATCTATTATCCTCATGGGACATGTAGGGGTTAAAGAAAAATATTATTTTATTGCGGTTCACTTAATCTAAATACCGGTAACAAAAAATATCTATGTAATCAAATGTAATAGTGCATAAAACAAGGTCATTTTTATAATTCTAAACTTAGATTGCGTTGTGTAAAAAAAGAACGTTTTGAATAGTGAAAAAGGGTGTTTAGTGGGAAGTGGAACATGTAAAAAGTATTAACCCCTAAGTGACCGAACGACCATTTCATGGTCGCTTGCCCTTTTCTACGGGCTATCGAAGATGAAAAGTACATTTTTGTAAAAAAAAAAAAACAGATATTTTCAATTAGGAAATCAAGTCTACTTTCCAACCCAATTTGAACCATGTCAATCCAAGTTCAATTCCATCAAGGAATTTTTTTCAAAGACAAAGACCTTAATATTGTTTTAGTGTTATAAAGTTTACAATTTTGCGGAAACTAATGATGTTCTCCCCTTTGAAATAAAAACTAAATTTTAGAATAAAATGTTTAGCTTTAACGAATCGTATCATATTTCAAATTTTGAAAATAAAATTTGTAACTTTGGTGAATATTAAATGGTGAATGCTTCTAAATTTGTTAACGAGTAGTGAAAACATATTTTGAAAGTTTGACCATAGAGATAATTATTAAACATCATAATTCTCATTTTTCTCTTTTGAACCAAACTTCAACCAAAGTTATAGAAGTAACATTTTATAACACATTTGAATTTTACCCTTACCTCTTCTATCACTCGTGGATTAAAAAGCAGAAGTAAATTGAGCTGCTAAGCCATCGTTAGGTAGAGATGCATTTCATTCTTTAGAAAACTACAATTCCTGCAATTATTCTAGCATGCGATGATGGTTTCCGTGCGTGAACAATGGGACTACTAATAAAAATTTATGTTAGCAAGGCAAAATTGCTACTCTCATTCCATCCACCCTCAACTTATTTTACAATGATGTTCGCAAAGATTTCTCAAGATTCATTTTTTAACTTTACAAAAAAAATGAAAATAGTTTCAAATCTAAAACTATTTCCATCTTTTTTTGGATTCACCTCTCATCTACGATAAAGTAATCAAGAATTTAACCCCTAAACATCCAACCACCCAGTTAGTTGGAAGATGTACATAATCAAACACAAATTTGTCATTCGTCATTGACTTTTTGCAACGCTAATTTTTACTATATATTTTATGAGAAGTTAGCATTAACCCCTAACTGCCTAAGCGACCATATATGGTCGCTCAAAAATTTCAGAGTTTAAAAAAAGTTCAGCCCACTTTAAACGTCCATAACTTTTGCTAAAATAACAATTTTTGAGCGTAATTTTCCTTTCACCTGTAGATATTGAAACTGAGCAACTTTTCCAAAAATAAAATTTGAAAAAACTTTCACCAATTTTCCTCTAAAGCCCTCAAAGTGACAGCATCTCAAATTGTCACAATTTTGAAAATCTGCCCGGAATGGAATCTTTAAGTTTTTTACCAAATGAGATTAGTTCTAACATGAACAAGATAACCACCATATAAAACCAATGTTTTTGACTTATCATACTTGATTCCAAGTCAAAATGACTAAACATGTAGTTTTTATGAATTTTCAAAAAAAATCTTATAATTTGATTATTAAATAATTCATAGCATTTTTCCAAAATTTAACCGTATGGATGTTGTCTTACTGTTGTGTTCTACACATGTTAAAAAACTGAAGCTCAAAAAAGTTGAGTGAGATGGACATTATGACACATCTAGCATTTCAAGAAAACCCTCGGGCATTTAGGGGTTAAGCATGTGTGATTCGATTAGAAAGGGGATGATATGTGAAATTTTTATGTCTCATTTCATGTTGTGAGTAGTGATTCATCCGAAATTTCGAAGATTTCAATGTAAAAGTGCTCTTAAAAAGTCAACTCATAAAATTATGCAATCAAAAAATCTTCAAAAATCACTACACTTAGAGTACGTATTACAGGGATATTGCCCTTTGTCCGGTGGGCAGTGAGTCATTGACAGTACGAGCGGACACTTTATTCACTCCGGCCTCGAAAGAGGCCGGAGTTTTTGTCTATCTATTTATCTATTACATGATAGATTCTAAATTACACAATCTACAACTTCTATTCATACATCAAGTTTAAAATATCCATGTGGCTTGCATTTTTACAAAACTGCCGAATTTGGAGAGGGGCGAAGACATTGAGGGGTTGAATCGACCTTCATCTCACTCACGATACTCGAGAAATGTTGATGAAAAGCCCGCATCATTGGCCACTCTAGAAATTTAAGGTATACACACCCATAACCAATAACGCACCCATCACAGATAAGTAGATTTCCTGGGTGCTGCGCATTGGAAAACCAAAAGCCGGTATTTATATCTAGGATATTCAGGATGCGTCCTCCAATAGAACGCGTCTGTGACTGTTACGGAATTAAATAGTCTTATGTTTGTTCACTACTCTTGTTGTTGTCGGTCATGGGTGAAGCTATATGTTGGTTATGGGCTCTGACCAACTTTCGAACAATAAAATTTGTAGTAATTCTAATTTTACTTAATTAATTTTGGAACAAAGCTCATTCTCCATGAACCTTATTTTCCTACGCACAAAAAATAACTCCTTGATAACCCAAGATATGCTATGCTGAAATCCTTAAGTTATCGGTTATAGGTATCTGTACCTTATAATGAAGACTGGATTGTGAGCTACTAATAATGCTCCAGGGGGCGTTATGCTGCTGACGAGGACGAAGTTGATAATATGTATAGAGATGACTTGTGGCAGCCGTTCTTGAGGTCGAATTTTTTTATTTTAGTGACGGAGTGTTGTACAAAATGTAAGTTATGGATTCCAGGTTTTGTATGTTATGTGTACTGATTGCACAACACAACACGGCCATGGGTTCCGTTTCTTTGTGGCTTTGGTGACAGTGGCATGCACCTACAGAGTTGCAGGTTTTAGGGGGTTAATAATTCTCACCCCCCTGTATTTAGTATGTGTACAGTAAATACTCTGGCGGGTGGCCTCAGATAGTATCATTTGACATACTGTATATGGCTCTATGTATTTTTACCTGGGCTGAAGGATCCACACCCGTCTTTAAAAAGATGTGGGAGTTTATTCTTTCATTTTCATACTCTTGAGACATGAGAAATGCAGTTTCCAAAAAAGTGTTATTTTGGGTTCAAAAATTTACATTATCCCCTATGATCATTGGATGATTGCTATTTTGCTTTTTTTGTTTTTAAATTTATACAATTATACCTTTTTTCCAGAAATTAATGTGGGGGAGGAATTAGTAGTACTGTAGGAAAATATTCATCTGCAAAATTGACCATCGAGGGAATGTGAGGATGGACGCAATGGCACTAATTTATTCAAAAAAATGGGTAAGTTACATGTCTTGGGAGGTGCTGATTTTTGTTCACAGATTCCCAACTCCAAGTTACAAGCAAAACTAAATGGCTCCATATTTATTTATTTTTAACTTGGACGAAACAGTGTAAAAAACATCCCTTATTTCAACTTTTGCCATCAACATATCATATGTGAAAAGCAGGGTTGGCACGGCACATATGTGCAATTTTTAGTTTTTAATGTTTTTCTCTAACATAAGGTTTGGTACACTAAATCCATATACTATGGCCCATGGTATTTATGAGAGTTTTTGCTAATAAACAAATCAAAATAATGTGGTAAAATCATTCAAATGGATTAAATTTTGTTTAATTTGGATGAAAATGAGTTAAAATGGATGAACATTTGTCCAACTTGATGAATGTACCCATGCTATTCACGCACCTACATTATATGGTGATTTTGGTATAGATAGAATATTCAAAACTATTTTTTTACTATCTTATTGTTCACGGTATATGAAGTAGTGAAAATTTAATAGAGTTGTTCATGAAGTCTTACTAGAAGAAGAAATATTTGATAGAAATTTGCAAAACTCAAGTTTCAAGTTGAAAGGCAATTGAAAATAGTATTATCTTGTGTTTGAAGATATACTAATACAAGGACTAGATGTGTCAAGGGAGTATAATAGGTGGATAGATAGAACAGGCACCACAAGCTTTGGCTTGGTGGTTAGGGCTCATGGCCCCCAATGAAGAGGTTGTGGGTTCTATTCCCTATGCGGACGTGGTGCTCACCACCATAGTCCACCCAACTATGGTGGGGGGTCCTTGGACCTTACTGTATGGGTACCTCAAAGTCCTTTGGGGGGATACCATGTTCGGTATCTTCAAAGCACTAGTGGCTAGCTAGTGTGTCACTATAGTGTCCATTCCTGAAAGGGGAGAGTAGTATTGTTCCAATGTCCCCTTGTCCGGTGGGCACCAGGTCATTGACATTATGAACGGACACTTTACCCCTTGCTAAAACGGACCGGAGTTTCTATCTATCTAGATAGATAGAACAAAGAATGTAACATTGATGAACTACAGTGACTCACAAAAGTTGTGGGCCGCCCTAAAAATTGCTCTCATAAATTGAGAAATTAAAATTATGAAGTGAAATTTGGACATGTTGTAGTACATAAGGGAATCTACCTTCATGTGAAAATTCACTTGAGATAGAGGATTTTTAGACCCATTATTATTTGAATGAAATTTTTATGGAAAAAAAAACTTTTTGTGAAAAGTCAAAATGTCTCATTTCTTTTTATAGGAAGAATGTACATCTTGACTTGAGTCACATGTTAAAGTTTCATGAATTTTGGAGTTTTTATTCATTGAGATCTTATTGATTGAAAAATGACCCCAAAATTTTGAAATTTTTATTTTTCACTCCATAAATTGCAAAAAAAATCAAATAAAAATACACATAGTTATTTGATGTGATTGTGAATTATTATTTATACATTAGATACATTAATGTTGATCATTAATGTTGATCTCGAAGATACTAAGTCTTCCTATTATGATCATTTAAAATTTATTTTAATCATTAATATGCTCGTTTTTTCACAAAATATATTTTTGAAGCTCTTTGGTGCATAGGATGTTAAAAATAGCTCAGTTATCATATCTGAAAACTGTCATTCGTCTAAATCTTACAAATTAACAACATAGACATTTAATCATCAAAAATTCTCTAAAAACTTAAATTTGTATCTCACGAAGCTTCTTAATCTAAGAGCACTAAAAAGAAATTGTATATACAATAGAAGTTTTAATTTGTAGGCATAGTTATATATTTATTAATTTTGAGTGTTTTGTACATAATTGAGTAAACCAAGTTGAAGTGCATCCAACCTCCCCTTTTGTTCTACTTCTAACCCTTCTATTGAACGATACTTGGGTTGAATGGTGTCATGTCATAAATTGACCCCTTGTTGACCATGAACTTGAAGCTTTGGTAGAAGGTGTGGGAGCCATAGCTAGTATGGAGAATAATGACAATTCCTTGTTTTGGATTGTCTCCCAACTCATAGATTAGTTTTTGGTCTATTTATATTTCAATATGAGTTCAAGAGAAATTCAACATATATAAGTTTGCTAAAACTTTCCTATTTCGGCTAAGTTTTTGGATAGCTCTAATATAAATAAAGTATATCAATGTAGAACACATAACTTAATTTCAACCTTGTAAAAAATTACCCAAAAATACCATTTCTTGTAAAACTTGATACCAATTTTCATGTTTTTATCTCACTTTTTACAATTTCATCTCTAATGATAGTTATATTAGAGAAAGATGTGGATAATATTTTGTGTAAGAGACACACAAATAATTTTACACCACTTTCTTTGTTTCTTTAGTCTCCTTCAAATCTCATGTTGTCTTCTTTTTTGAATCATTTCATTGTCAACATCTTTGATTTTTTATTTTTCTTAAACTTCCACAAATTTTTTCAAATAAAATGACCCTATGAGATGAGAAATCATTAGGCATTATACAAGTTTCAGAAGGATGATTCTCACACTAAAATAATTATTTATTATATAACATACATGGTTTTTGGCTTGAATTGACTCCAACGAACACATCATAATAGATCAGTGCAATAAAACACCCTTTTGTAAACTGAATCAAATGAGAATCTTCTATTACATTCATTTTTTAAAGTGATGAACGAATGCCATATGCATTCCATGAATTTTGGAACTACCATGTCATTGCTACGTAAATTTAGTTTCTAATGGTCCCATTGCAAAAGGGTGCTAGTTCCTGTTGCTCAATTTATGCCATTCTTTTCCAAATAAAATATCCCTATTAGATGAGAAAGTATTAAACATCCTATAAGTTTTAGAAGAATGATTCTCACACACATATAATTATTTATTATATGAAATAGATTGTTTTTGGCTTGAATTGATTCTAATCAAGTGTCATATACGAAACATTTATGAAAAGGGGAATATCGTAATATGATACCTGTGTTGCCACCCCACGAACAAATATTTAATATTTTTTGAAAAATATGGTTCGTTCATTAAAAAATGAATTTATTGATTTTCATATATGAGAAGAAAAAAATGATTAAAAAAGACCCAAAATAGCTTAGAAATTAGTTGAAATAAATTATTATTTTTACGTTTTTTGTCCTCATAATTTCCAAATTTTTCGTTTTCTCTTTTTTGGATTATTTAATGACGACCCATCTACGGTATTACAGAGTTATATAAAAAAAGACTTTGTTTTGGGCTGCCCTAAAATGTTGTTAGAAGGGTAAATTATTCTATTTTCGTTTTTTGTCTTCATAAATTCCAATTCTTTCAGTTTTCTCTTTTCAAAATTATTTTTTGGCGACCCATCTACGGTACAACGTTGTTATGTTAAAGAATTTGTTTTGGGCTGCCCTAAAATGTTGTTAGAAGGGTTAAGAATCCGAGGCCAATTGAAAGGTGGTAACACCATTGCTGGCACGAGGTAATTTCCTCCAAATACGTACATGCAGGCCTCTGACCGATAGTTATAGAGGCATTGAAAGGACATTGAAAGTAGTACCAACTTGTCAAGAAAAGCAAGCGTAGCCTGAAATTTGGAATTTTTATTTTTAAATTTAAATTTTTAATATGCATAGTATCACCCCCTAGTGGACCAACAACTGACCCAGAATCTGAATTTTTGAAGCCCTGGTTTTGGGCAGACGTGAGAAATGCATTTACTCCTCTCACATTGGATTTCCTCTCCATGGATTATTTTAACATACATATATGTTTAGTATGGATAGAAATATGTATATGAAAAACAATGTCAATGGAGTTATACTTAAAGTCCAACAAAATTTGAAGAAGATATCATGAATTTTTCTTTATTACACTCTTATTTCTTCACTTCAAATAGTTAGAAGGTGTGGAAGATCTTGGTGGTTTAAGGTATGGGGCTCTAAACCCGCCACGGTTCTAAACTCGCACTCTACCAAGGACAAACATTTTGAAATTTTGGATGTACCCATAGTGAAGTGCACCACTTTAGAACCCAAGTCATTTCAACTTCAGAAATTGATAACTAATTTTAGGAACATCCAATTCTTTTGATTCAAAGTATGTTGGTCAACCTCTTACACACCTAATAAGCTCAAAGTTTTTGAGCTCTTTTCTTGGTGCTAATTCAAAGTATGTTGGTCAACACCTAATAATGATAGACCACCAAAATCTTCCACACCCTTCAATTGTTTAGAGTGAACAAATAAGAGTATAGTAAAGCAAAATTCTTTGTAGATTCATCAAATTCAAGGTGACTTTAAGGATAACCCAAATATAGAAGTTTAATTAATCCACTATAGGACCAAGGGTTCATGGTTTTAAAATGTCTTATTGTGAAAAATATTATTTAAATCATACCAAAATTTATATCGGTTAAGAAAATTGCTTAAAAAGTAAACAAATTTGAATAAAAAAAGTTCACATAGGACTTACTCAAAATTGCTAAAGAAATCACGAGGCCAAATTTGGGTTTTTTGGTTCATTAGGGGTTAACTTCTAAAGATCGAAGAGCATGAGTTGGGTCTCATGATGTTTTTAGTATTTTTGAGTGGACTCTAAATGCAATTCCTCTTGTTTGTTTTAGTTCGTGTTTTGATCATGTTATAACCATTTAAAAGTATCATTTTAAAATGGAGAGTTATTGGGTATTATAGTGGGTTAATTAAATTGGTTGAGCAAGATAAAGTAATCACAATAACTAGGAGGAGTATGGAGCACAAAGTTTAAAAATGAGAACTCATAGGTCACATGTCTGATGTCACTTAGAAGATTGAAGACCAAATTAATTTTACACTTGTAAAAGGTGAAAGTTCTAGCTTGTTTTTTTTTTAATTTAAAATAATTTGATAATAATTTGAACTAGTTTTCAGTACAATTCACTATGATTATCTTTTGTGGTCATTATTTTTCATTTATGTTCCTAAAATTTCTAGAATTGTATAGATAATTTTCCATTGTTATCATTTGAAAACATTTAAGTTGATCAAAACACAAGATTTACTTTTTTAGTTTATACTTAACAATTACCATGAAAATAATCATATTGGATATTATGTTTTTATAGCACTTTTTTGAATAGGTGACAAAGTTTTTTATTTGGATTTGTTTGTGATTATTACAAGCAATATTTTGCGTTGATTGCTCAATTGATTCTCGTAATATATTATATGGCCTATAGATTTAGTGATATAAAACATGGCCTATTTTAAAGTAAACTTTTCACTTTAAGCTCAACGAACAATTACACTAGTTATTTTTGTAGTTTGAACCTTAGGTCTTCCAAAGCCTATAGTACAAAATGAGTTTAAAAACATGTTTTTGGTTTCATTAATTAAATGTACAATCCTAATATAATGAAATGGTTTATGGTCTACGTAGACACCAAACCATAAATTTTAACCCCTAAAGGCCCTTAAAAGCCAAAATGGCTTTTTGCTGTTTCGGGCAGCCTAGATGACGAGTTTAACTTTAGTATTTTGGATTAAAATTTGGTGTGGGTGTGGTAATACATACATACTATATGTGGTAAAGTTTGGGCAGCCAAATTAAAGTTTTAGAATTTTATTATGCAAAATTTTGTTTTCAAGCCCAACTGGGACAGCAAAAAAAAAAAAAAAAAAAGTGTTTTTTTGAATTGTTTTTTGGAGATATGTTTATAATAATACTACTACACACATTTAAAAAAAATCCAAGTTGAAAGTTTTAACAATTTTACATGGGCAGCCTTCAAAATTTACAAGAGCAAGGTTCAAAGTTTTTTGTAATTTTACATTTTTTTCTTTCAAAAATTGTCAAAATTTGAGATTTAGGAATTTTTCGATTTTTTTTTTTTCTAAAATTCACAAACTCATAGATGTAACTTTTTACCGTTCACTTTTTTACTAAACCAAAAACCTTTAACGTTATTCAAGTTTTACTATATTGTGGTTTTTGAACCTTCTTCTGGAAAATAATTTGCATGAAGGCCAAAAAAGCATAACGAGTCTCTAAAATTTTGCATGGAGGTGCCTAACTTAGTTACCTACATGGAAAAAAATATGAGCAAAATGTTTGGACTAACAATCTTCAAGTCCCCCTTTGCACTATGGAGACAATGCCTCCCAAACAATGCCCAGAAAAACTTTTGCACAAACTTTGGATGTTATGATCTTGCAAATGATAAACATCCAACGGTCAATTTTTGAAACAGTAGCTATGAATAGGCTTAGGTACAAGATCTTACGGTTGGAATTTTGAAAGAATTAAAAAAACTTGGTTCACATCCCCGGGAGTACATAGAGGTAGAAAATCGCAGTTTTGAGGTTTCAAGCTCCCAAAAACACAAGGAAATTTAGGGGTTAAAAGGTGCAAAGTTCATAATCAACTTCTTGGAACTTTCTTGTACAATTTTATAGTCCATTAAATCAAACTTTGAATGAAATTTTGTCAATTCTAAGTAACATTTTATTTTTTTAACTCGAGGAATTTGAAAAATGTATTGTGTTATGGCATCTTTAATCTCTATATATAAAATCCAATAGCATATTAGGTGAAACCGATTTGATTTGAGATTTAGAATCAAAATTGTTGTAGGCATTTGGAAATATTCTTTTTGTTGCTACTTGCATTCAATTCAATACTTTTAATCTTATTCATTATTTTGATAAAAATTTATGAGTTTTAAAATCTAGAGGTCTGCATACAAAATATGTGAAATGTACTTTTTACAGAGTCATTTTAAAATTTTCATAATCGCTGAATAAGAACATAGTTTTCAGTAAATGTATGTTGAACTCTATTTTTCTACCGATCGATTTATAGCTTTCAAACACTTTCATTACAAGTTATTAATACAGTCGACACACTTGATATCTATAATTCTCAGATTCCAAAATTTTACCACAAACTTAATATGACCTATTGTAAAACTTTTTTTTTAAACTTTTTTGAAGTCTAAATAAATATAAATAAATGTGTTTTTTAAACATTTAAACATCATGGTCTTTGATATGTATACAAATTCAATCATGTTTTAAAGCTTAAATTTTGAAAACCAACAATTTTAGAATTAAATGTTATTTAAAATGATTTGTTAAAATTGGATACTAAATAGAGTGATGAAAATACAATGTTTTCCAAAATTACCTTTTATATTATATATATTGTATTTTCAACATTATTTTTCTATTCAAAACATGTTACCGTATGAATTTATTATATGCACAATGGTGTACACATACGACAATTTATTGGAGAAATCTTGGCCAACGCCAAGATAGCCCTATTTAGTCTTGTTTTGAAATATTTTAACCTAAAAATGAATATATTTCATAAACACATAAGTGAAAAGGAAATTGACCCAATTTCAAGTGCTTGTATTCCACAATATTAGTTTTGAGCAACCACTTTTGTTATGTCCTATCTTCCAAGCTATAAGTGGAACCATCTTTGCGTGTGTGTACAATTTTTGTTACATGATAAATCATAGAAATTAGCCTCTACCTGCATTTTCATTTAAAATTTACACTATTTTTTCATTATACTCATACTTGTTGGTATAAAATAAAATCAATACTCACACAACTTTTGTTATTCCAACCCTGCCGAAGTTAAAATATCATCCTTTGATGTGAATGTATTATTGCACATAAAAAAACAACGGTTATGATTTGTCATGTATTCCACAGCATAATAAAGCACTACAATGAAGCACCCATTTGAAGTTGGACCAAAGAGAATCTTCACTTAGATCCTCTTTTCTATGCAATGACGGAATACCATTTGTATTTCACGAGTTTTGGGACTACCATGTCATTGCCACGTAAACATAGTTTTTAATTGTAACTAAATCGTATTCTTATCGCAAAAGGGTGTACGCTCCCATTGCTCTATTATGTCTTCCTTCACTCAATGCAACATGCGGCTAGTCGCGTAGTCTGTGCCTTAGTATTTGCCTTGCATTTACTTGTACAGCTTGTTTATACTATTCAACCACGTACTCCTTGAAAACCAAACTTTTTCTTTGTAGTCTCTCCATTGGTGAGGTAGACACAACAAGCGGCTAGCACTAGTAGAAAAGGTAGCACTACTGAAGGAGATGCCCAAGCAAGTAGTAATGCCCAATTCCACGCATGCATAGTGATTTTGCCTTGGGCATTTCCCTGGGGAGCGCCATCTTTTCTACTAGTGTAGTAACTTACTGCCTTAGTATTTGCCTTAGATTACTTTAACCACCTGTTTACACTGTGTAGCCAAAAAAAACTCCTTGAAAATGACTGAAGCGTTTCCGTAGTCTCTCCCAGCTGGTGGGGCAGACACAATAAAATGTTCAGTTGTAAAAAAAGAGGAAAAAACAGTGGTTCTTACTAGAAAGTTGCTCTTCAATGCAGCTGCAATAATGGATCTTCTTCGTCGTTCTAGAAATGCCCAGGCAGGCAGGCACTGGCTGGGAGTCTGGAGCACAACTGTTGAGCCACAACGAAAAGTAAGAATGGCTTCAATGAAAGGCAACTGTACAGTGAACTTTAAAAATAAAACATTAATAAAAAGAATAAAAACTGAAAAAACATTCATACAACCCACTGAAGAGATTTTTTCTTTAAGGTGGAAGTACCTATTTTTAACCCCTAAGTGCTCAAGGGTTTTCTTGAAATGCTAGATGTGTCATAATGTCCATCTTACTCAACTTTTATGAGCTTCAATTTTTTAACATGTGTAGAACAATAGTAAGACAACATCCGTACGGTTAAATTTTGGAAAAATGCTATGAATTATTTAATAATCAATTTATAAGAATTTTCTTTGAAAATTTATAAAAACTACATGTTTAGTCATTTTGACTTGGAATCAAGTATGATAGGTCAAAAACATTGGTTTTATATGGTGGTTACCTTGTTCATGTTAGAACTAATCTTATTTGGTAGAAAACTTAAAGATTCCATTCCGGGCAGATTTTCAAAATTGTGACAATTTGAGATGCTGTCACTTCGAGGGCTTTAGAGGAAAATTGGTAAAAGTTTTTTCAAAACTTCTTTTTGGAAAAGATGCTCAGTTTCAATATCTACAAGTGAAAAAAAATTACGCTCAAAAATTGTTATTTTTGCAAAAGTTACGGGCGTTTAAAGTGGGCTCAACTTTTTTTAAACTCTGAAATTTTTGAGCGACCATATATGGTCGCTTAGGCAGTTAGGGGTTAAGGTAGAAGCATCCATAACCTATACTAAACGTTTAAACTATCATTTTTTGGTTCATTCCTGAATCTAAAGGGCTACATGGAATATAAAAATTTGAAAAAATAAGAAATATTTTAGAATATTACTTTTCAACGCAATTTGAATTATGTTAATCCGAGTTTAACTCCACCTCGGATAATTTTTCAAAGTGGATCACTTTAAGATTGTCTCAGTGTTATAAAATCTGCAATTTGGAGAAAGTAATGATGTTTTTCCAATCATTTCTTTTGTTTTTTTTGAAGTTTACAAGGATTAAACCAACTTTAACCAATCCTGCTAAATTTTAAAGTTTAGAATTGACAATTATAAGTTATACAAATTTTCAAAGGATAATGCTTTTGAATTCATCAAAAATATATATATAATGGTCCGAGATGAAGTTAAACTACCAAGGTGATGGTGGTAAGGTACCCAAACCGAATGGAGAGGTTGATGGTTCGATTCCCAGATGTGAAATCATCTTACTGCTTGATTGGAAAACTTGCCGTAGGTTGGAAAAAAAGATGCAATTTGTGTGTGTCAAAAATAAAAATAAAAATGAAAAAAAAATCTAAATCTAAAGCTTTCTTTCAAAGTTTCATCATATGGATAGTTTGTAGAGATGATGCCTTACATTTTGTCTATTGAAAAAAACTTCATCAAACATATGAACATCAATGTTTGTTCAATACTCCTCGGGCTTTTAGGGGTTAAGTTTTCTAGCCTACTTGTGGTAGGAGTAGATGGCAAATAGTATTTTTCCTTTATAGGAAAATAGATATCATGATCAATGCAATTTCTTTTCTCCAAGATTTTATTTTATGAAATGAAATTTTCACACATTTCTAAAATGAAAAGTTAGTCATCACCCAATATAGATAACCAAACTATCCCAAATTCGAGAACACGTGATTCCACAAACCATCTCAAGTTGCTTCTTGGAATTGACTAATATAGATAACAATGCAAGAAGTTGATTAGTTGACAGAAATTTATGCATTGAGTTTGGTTGTTTACCGTTATGTGAACACGTAGGTTCTATGTGCATTATTGGTTATGGGTGCTTTTACCTTACCTTCCATTTAAAAAATTTGAAGGACATATCATTTTTTGAAAGATAAACAAACCTTAGTTGAGTTGGATTCAAATGAAATCATATTATTTCAGTTTTTTTTTTTTTGTACTATCTATGAATTTTTGAAGTGGAGTGTCCAAAAAATACAAAACCGCCCTAAGTAGAATCCATGAATATCTCCAAAATATTCTACTATCCATGACGCCAAATGATCAACCAAGAAATCAACACAAGATTGTCAAAACGAACTTAAAAGGAAATAAGGACCTTCAATTGCGAACCAAACAAGATACAAAGGGGATTGCTCCAAGGCTTGTGTATACAAAGAAGTCCTTTCGTCATCCCACCCCTTTATACTATCAATGGAACGTTTTAGAGATATAAAGCGAAGCTCTAGAAGCTTCCAATAAATCTTCAAAATGATAAAGTATCGAAGCTTATATGAGCCTATGAAAGGGTATTGTCCGTGACATTTACAATCATTCAAAATCGACCTATAGTTAATAGAGGAATTAATTTAAACCGCCCCATTTACACCCAATTCCAGCTAATAAATATACTTTATTAGCGTGCTGAATTGCTTATTTTGTTATCTTCATTGCTTGAACATCGTTTTGTGATCTCAATTTTGATCGTTGCAATACTTAAAACCACTCTATTTACACCTAGTTCCACCTATCTCTTGTTGCATTTACTGTTCACTTGAACACAAGTGGAATTGAAAATCAATGATATAGCACAAGATTTTGTCTTGGGTGTATTTATGCATCTCCACTTTACATTACCATTCTTGAACTTATCAACAACTCACCAAGATTTAGGCCTTTTGGTCTCTCCTAGTGTTATGTGCATCAACTTTTTTTTCTTTGTCTTTTTATTAAAAAAAAACAATTTAAAATCGTTTAATCGATCAACTTTGTAACAATTATTTATTCTAAAATGATTTATTGCTAATAAACTAAAATTGATAGTATAAAAAGCACATTTCATCAAGAAACACAAATTTTAATTCAAAATAGGACTCATAAAATTAAGTTTGTAAAGAAAATTCTACAATTCCAAATTAACATTTCTATACATTGTTTTTTTATTTTAAACATTTGATTATAGTTCACATTATTCAGTTGTCTTAGTTTATGTTCAATGTTTGTTGACAATTGAAAAATAATTTGAACTTAATCCCTAAATGCCTAGAGCCCTCTCCAAATTCGGCAGTTTTCCAAAGATGCATTATAAAATGCAATCTAGAGGGATATTTTGAACTTGATATATGAATAAAAGTTGTACATTATTAATTTTAGATTCTATCCATATGACAAGATCTATAATTGCTATTACCAATAATTTTGTATAAAATTTGAAACGTGAAATTCAAAATTATTTTGTAATTCAATTACGAATAAGATATTAACAATCTACGGATGAAATTCATTGTGATTGGTTGAATTGTAATACTCTAAGTGTAGTGATTTTTGGAGATTTTTTGGTTGCTTAATTTTATGAGTTGACTTTTTTAGAACACTTTTATACTGAAATCTTCAAAATTTTGGGTGAATCACTACAACATGAAACGAGGCATAAAAAATTTACAAATCATCCCCTTTCTAATCGGATCACATATGCATGTAGCTAACTTCCCATAGAATCTACAGTAAAAAATCCACACTACAAAAAGTGCATGACGGATGAGAAATTTTGAATGAAATCTGTACATCGTTCAAAAAATGGACGCTTAGGCAATTAGGGGTTAACTTAATAGGTAACTTAGGCAATATACTACCAGCAATATAAATTGATTATGAATTATCAAAGTGTTGATTTCACGTCTACCCAACCAAAACCAACTCTATATTCTTATGTTTAAACTTTTAGTGCTTGAACATGTTTTCAACAAAAATGAGTTTTTTCATATCCATGCACATTGTTGTTTATTCCATTATTGCCTCTTTGACAAAGTAAACAAAGGATTCAACTACACAAGCTTAAAAGCAACAATTCTTGGAACAACATGTCTAAAAAAACCCAATTCCAAGGATTCAAGTTAAATAGGTTATGACACACGTTCATGAGCATATAATGCGTCCATATGTTGAATGCATGCAACTTGAACTTTGTCGTCTTGCTTCAAATGATTTAGAATTCTTGGTAATTAATTTTCCTTGTCAAATTCTACTTTGGTTCAAAATTAAACAAACGTACCTGTCTAATGACACTTTGTAAGACTCTATACAATTAAATTAATTTTTTTGCAAGGGTTAAAAGTCCATCTGTTATATTTTAAATGAACCTCTACCATCTATTATAAGTGAATTGTAAGAAGTATAACTTCAATCCATCAAGATAAAAATAAAAATAAAACCATGCCATCTTAAGAATGCATTTCATAAAATAAAAAGAGTACGAACTCAAGGAATAGCAATAAATACTCAACACTAAATACTAATTTCCATAATTGCATGTACTATACACTCCACTTTCTTTGCTTGTGTCTCTTTACAAACCACCCTAAATCAATAGAAGTGCACCTGGTCCTGGGTGCCTCGGCTGTTCTTGTATGGTCTAGTGAGAGTCGTCCGGTCCAGTGTACCTCCATGGTTGATTCCAGTTAGGATAGTGTTGTATTTTTTTCTTTTGCACTGAAGCTCATTCTATTTGTGTCAAAAACAAAACAAAAAAAACACGTGCCTATTTAATTTATCGAAGTGACCACTTTTAATTCCAATACTTTATTTCTTTCCAATCGTGTGAACTTATCTTAGGTATAAAATACCATGTTAATGATATTTAGAATGATTTCAAATGGTTTGAATTTTAGTTATTTTTAATTTCCTATAGATTTTTGAAGGACTTTTCTAAATCCATCGTTTTGTACACAAAAATATTTATAGATATGAAATTTAGGAATTTTTGACAATTATGTTGAGATTTGTTCAATCAATTTCATGACGTAAAGGCTCACATAATTCAAACTTGGAGATGTAAGTTGTGAATTCAAACCCATTTTAAAACCAAGTTTTTTCCAAAGCAAAAGTCATTAGAGAGGGTTGAATATCTTGTGTTTGTTAGAATTTTCTCTTTTATAATTTTAGTAGTCCCTTTGTTTTTGTTAAACAATAGACTTAGAAAGTATAAAAACTTTACATCCTAATTTACGTAACGGGATCTTGAAGTGTATACCTCTTTTGTAAACAATTACTTTTAAGACAATTCGACCCTTCTTTTTAAGGGTCATTTCACACAATAAATGTTTAAGCAAGAATCTTGATATATTAGGAAATTGAAAATCTTCATTAGTCCAATTTTCTTTTCAAAAAATCATAGTGTAAAATTTTACACAATATATATGTAACAAAAATGTGTATGAAATGGTGGTATTTTATGATCCTTTGGAAGCATACTAAACATATTTTAAGTAAGGAGAATTAAATATACCATTTTAAGGTAGATTGAAAGTATTTTACTTCAAATGTGTCATAAATTTTTGTATTATTTTAATCTCACAGAGGATCGAAAGTGAGTACATTCAAATTTATAAGAGTTTATTGAAAATCTTGACAAAGAAGTTGGGACCTCCAAATGATAGTCAAAATGTCCATTGGAAAAATTGGGAAATTTTGATATAAATGTATGTATGTATGTATGTATATGTTTGGAACTTATTCCAAAGGGCGGTTTAAGCTCTTTCTAAGTGTATGTATATTCCAAACCTAAAAAGAAAAGTCACTGTATGAACAGTTGCCAACATGTTAATTCAAAGAAGAATATTATATTTTAAAAAACAATATTTTGCGTTGATATTTATCGTGTCACTCAAACACCATTTGTAATGTGAAAAGTGAATATATGATAGATAAAAATGGAGTCTTTTCCAAAGATTAATCCCTAAACAACCTTGATTATGTCCAGAACTACTTTTTTCATTTTCTATTGTTGAATATTTATTCAAGCTACTTTGAGAATGTGTGGGACTTTATAAAACTTTATTTCTTCATAAATTGCAAGATATTAAAGCTCAAAGTGATGACCAAAGGGTTGAATTTCTTTTGCAACTTGCCCCACGATTCACCCTTCTATCGTCATCATTTGCAAGTTACCGTGAAAGTTTCATAAATTTCGAGCCACTAATTCATGTATGAAAATAAATTATACATTCACCAAATCTATACAAGCCCTTATCTTTGATAGCTTAAAAATAATTGTTTTCAAAAAGCTATTCCAAAACGTGTTGTCCTTTAGGGTTTAAACTTGTTATCGCACCCCTAGATTTTGGTTCACGTTTAAATTTTATAATCTCAAACTTGTTGATTTAATACGTGCTATTTTTATCTCTTCATTTATAATTTAACCCTTTAACGTCCCATTCCTTTGTAGAACAGTCAAACTACACTTTTATACACATTTACGCTTTCAAGATTTGTTAGAATATATATTTTAATATTTTTTGTGCATGAAATTGTATGTTTCCTATTAGTCCTAAAATTTTCCAATTTTTCTAATACAAAATGAACTTTTTACAAATTTTTAGGTCAAATACTTCAAAAAAATCATATTGATTTCAAAAAAAAATCAAAAAATATAAAATTTCTAGAACATGTGTAAATGACAATGGAGAATCACATGATGTATTTTTGTAGAATTTTTAATTTAAATTCAGAAATTAAAATGGTGAACATCATATGCAGTGTAATTCAATCCTTGAGCTACCTAGCTTGCAACAAAAATAAAATATTTGATACTTGAAATTTATAAAATCCGAAAAGTGAAGTGAAAACTAGACTCGATAAACTTCATTTTCTCAATTGAAAGCGATAGCAAAAAACTTCACCTTCAAGGTCAAAATTGGCTGTGATCAACAAACATTTACTATTTGGATGTGCGGTCCTTAAAGAGTTAAAGTCTCTTTTGTTTTTTGGATATTTTTTTGATTTATACTTTGATGTGAGATCGAACAAATATTAATAATCACTATGCTAACCCGTATGAAATTGTGTATAATGACTTTGTTTTGGGTAGTTTATTTAGCCAACATTCATAAATCACTCTTAGCAATGTTTATCCAAATCTAAATAAATTGAAGCTTTTTCGATCATTATTTGGAACATGCAACTTAGTCTAATTCCAAAAGGATAAAGACTACTCGTATATTTCACAAAAATGCTCAAAGATTGCCATTTTTAATGTAGCAAGACAATAGTTTTAATTTACTTTTATCTTTTTCCACTTCCATTTATACAACATTATTCTTAACTACTACGAACCTTGTGGAAAAGAATATCAAGCCAATCATCTTCATGGATCTCATGATTACAACAATCAAAAGGAACGAAAATTTAGATTTGGACTTTTTTGGAGCTCGCCCAATAGCCTATTGGACTTCGACTCATTGTGGTGGAGGATTAAGGTCCATTCAAGTTTGAAATATTCAACCATTCCGTTGATAGTCATGTCACTTACTTGTATGCTACTTTTCAAAAATATATGAGGTATTTAATGTTCTCAAAATCATCTTGCACTAAGAGAATGTTCTAAATATCGTGATCATACTTGCAAGATTTAAAAAAAATGAGTATTCAAATTTGTAAGGAATCACAATTCCAATAGTGAGTGCAAAGATTTCCTCATGTAAATCAGTTACCAAATAAACCACCTAAGAAATAAAATTCTCATGGTTTTACACATGAATATATTTTATTTGTCCAAATATTCCTCCAAAATTGCCATTTTTACAAAAGAAAACTAAATTTATTTACTTATACTTTCACTTGCACCGCTCTACTATGAGAATATATGGGAAAGGAATTCAGCCCCTAGTCCTTTATGAATTTCAAGATATGTGTAGTCAAAGTAAAACAAAATGCTTGGGTTGATTTTTTTTCCCTTTAATAACACAAAGCTCATTCAAGCTTGCATTTGTTGGTAATTTAAAATATAAGATTCATTCAAAACCAAATTTATAGTAACCTACCTGAACAATTGTTCATTCAATGGACAATTTGTTTTTGAGGAGGAAGAGCATCCGTACCCACGCACGCTTAAGTTGACTTGCTAAATTATTCATCTACATTTGAAAAGCCCTTGAACTTACACTTCCCCACCCTAAAAACACCCTACAAACGCCAAAATTGCACATTAAATACTCAATGGGCTAATCACAAGTAGAATATCAAATATAATCAACTAAATTTAGATTCGAAGGCGAGTTCGAAGGGCCATTTCTTAACATGCTAGGATTGAAGGTTGAGAGGCATTTTGGAGGGCCCTTAGCATTTTTCATTTAGTTATTGCCTGAGAAGGCATGGATACGGATGCTTTAAAGAAGAAGAAGAAGAAGAAGAAAGAAATTGTAAAGTGAGTCGAGGCATGTTCTCACTTTGTCTTAGGAACGATCAAAGTTAATTTTTGATAGGCATAGGACCTGTCACATATATGTACAACCCTCTCCAAATTTGGAGAATTACAAAGATGCATTATAAAAAATGCAGCTTAGAAGAATATTTGAACTCAAATTATGAATGAAAGATGTACATTGTTAATGTTAGATTCTCTTCGTATGGTTAGATCTATGCTTGCTATGACCAATATTTTTGTATAAAATTTGAAACTTAAAATTTAAAATTCTTATGTAATTTGATTGCGAATAATATTTTGACACGCTACTTGAATGAAATCTATTGTGATGGTTTGAAATGTAGCACTCTAAGTGTAGTGGTTTTTGGAGAGTTTTAGATTGAGTGCTTAACTTATGAGTTCATTATTCAAGAGCACATTTGATTTGTTTTAAACTAAGATTTTAGAAATTTTCGTGGATTCACTGGCATAAGATGAAGCATAAATTTTTCACAAATTACCCCCGTTTTAATTGGATCACGCATGTATGAAGCTATCTTGCCATAGAATATTGTAGTTTTCTTTTTACCTGCAAATTGTGCATGACGAATGATAAAACAAAATTCAATTATGTACATGAGGCCAAAAATGATTGATTAAGAATTTAGTGATTAATCCTAAGTGTATACACTACACTTACGCAGTCAAACCTCATCAATTTCTCACATTTTAAAATATTTATAGTTTGTTGTGTTTTTTCATACAAGTTATCAACAAACTGATTTACCTTGGTTTTTTCATACTTTAAAAAAAAAATATTAATGAGTTTATAGGATTTTTCAATTTCTTTTTTGTAATAGCCATAGTAATACATATATGCTTAAAATAGCATAAAATTTTAAGGAAGAATGTAAATAATAGACATGAACAACCAGGTGTAGGTGGCATGCTTCTTGAAGTTATATAAAAAGAAATCTAGTTGAATTTTTTTCTTTGTATATTGGAATTTTAGAGCTCTGAGATATAAAGTGCCATAAATAAACACAATTTTAACAATTTTAAAGAATGGTAAAGTAAAAAATAGCCCCCATAATTTCTTAGTTTGGACCATTTTCATTTGAAATAAGAAACTAGGTGAAATCCAACGTTTGACTCAAATACAACCAAAGTGACCATATTGGACTCTTTAGATGCTTAGGGGTTAAAGGTTAAGTTACCGGCATGTTGTGAAATTTGTTGCCAATGTTCAAGAGGGTCCAAGGTCCAAACCAACATTCCACAACCTCTGTTCTCATCCGATGCTAGATCCACCTCAAGTCCCTCCTTATATGATACCATAGGAGTTATGTTATGAGAAAAGCAACGATAATCAATACTTTTGCCAAAATCTTACCTGATTTTGAGGATGGATAATTTTAGGATAAAAGAAGTGAGCAAGAAGCGAATGCAATTTCCAAAATCCTCTAAACAATCTTGAAATTGCACGTGTTTTCAAGTTAGGGTGGACACTTTTGAACTACATATGAAAGTGTAGGTTTTTTTAAATTGTGGGGGGAAGTACAATATTCTCAAGTCTGATTTCCCACATCATAAAACTGTCACTTAAATAGGTTAAAAATAAAATAAAATGTAAAACATTCCTACATTCCTACATGTCACAATGTAAAATGTTGCTACATATTCTTAGTCAACCTACCTTGGTAACCCCTCCACTAGTAAAAACACCGCTCATGTAGACTAAAGAACCATGCTCCAAAAGACCCACAACTAGCCTAGTAAGGCAGGATGTCCTAAAACCACCCACCCCCCAATTATGACATATAGACCTTTCTTGGGGCCATCACATTTGAGACTCAAAACCACCAATTTCACTATTCAAGTAGACCAACGGCATGCCAAGCTTTGCGAAGAAATAGTTGGTGGTTTTGGGTATCATTATGAGTGAAAATTAGTACCACATGGTATGGACATGGAGAAACCTAGAGGTCTGATTTGGGTGACGAAGTTCTTTTCACTTTGAAAATTTGTATCAATTTGAAAATTGGGAATTAATTTGCAAAAAGTTGTGCATTCTATGAGAAAACTTCTTCCAAATGACCAAAAAACATTTCTCATAAATAACCTTTAAAAAATGAGGCCATGTTTCTTAAGTTGGTGGTTTTAGGACATCCTACCTTATGTCAGGTGGGATCTTTCTGCCAGTCTACGCACAACATTCAGTCGCATGCAATGTCCCAGCCTTGACTCTAAAGTAAATGATGTGGAATATTCCACACCCAATAGTACTTCATCACTAAACAAAGTGAACACGTGGAGGCTCAAAGTGATGAGCAGAGTGCATGAAGAAAAGATGGTGGGTATGAAGGCTACTGAATGGTATTCCTCTTTCTTCTAGTGTTCTATCCATTTTTTCCCTACTCGATTGCATTCCAGGGTGCATGTTGCTCTTCCAACAGGAAAAAAAGGGCGGGGTGATATTCAAAGGAACATTTCCATGTAAGGGGTGTTGAACGGCATGCCGAGGCAGCCAACTGCCAAAAGAAGCGCAAGATCTTGACTTGGGCTCAAAGTTGTTATGAAGACCTGGATTCAGTCAACACTCCATTTGACCTCATTCACAAGTACTATGCTCTACATACTGCAGGTTGAAATGGCCCTTATCATTCTGCCTGGCAGCTACTTTGATTTTGTTGGCTCTGACCGTAGGCAAGAGGCATTGCCGGGACACTCAATTTTTTAGGCTAAATATCATTGTACCAAATATATTTTGTCCATGGTTCCACTGAAATGCATTCTCGTCTTTCATCCATTCTATTCCGGTCACAGCTCCTCGTAGCGTAGCTGCTTGATTTTAATTTTGTAGAATGACCCACACCCTCATTACATTATGAAGCCCTACACTTTCTACCCCTACCAATTTTTAACGAGTTTAAAATCATTAAGCTTTGAAAATTTGTATAAATTATAATTTTCAATTTTAGAGTTTAAAATTTAACATGATTGGTTAAAGTAGATTTGTCTATTGTGCGATTTCAAAAAAGCAAAAGAAATGATGGAGGGAACATCATTATTTTCTCCATTTTTTATTTTTTTTATAACACGAAGACAATGTTTGAGGTGATTCAATTTCAGAAATTCTCCCAGGTGGATTTTAACTTGGATTGACATAGTTCAAATAGTGTTGGAAAGTAAACTTGAGATAATATTTTGAAGTATTTTTTTATAGTATCAAAAAAAAAAAATTAATGTTCCGGGTAGCCCGTTAATTTGAGCAGTAACCAAAACATGGTCGTTTGAACGTTTCGGGATTAAAACCAAGGTCCCCATATAAAAGGTGCAACTTTGAGATGATGTAATATTTTTTTTCCACAGCTAGTGCAATCTCTCTTCTTTCCTCTCTGGCACAAGTTTACCGAAAGCTCTCGTGATGTCATATTTGGTGGTTACCACCAAATCTTAGGTTCACGTAAGTTCTCATTGTTTGATTCTTGCTAAATTCCATTGTACAATGCCAAATGTCCTCTCTCACTATAATTCCAAGAGAAGTTATTGTATTTGAAAAATTCAACTGAATTAGTAGGGAGTTTGAAACTCTACTATTATAAATTGTTATATGAAATGTATCCAAGTAAGGAATAAATGAATAGAATCATTCACTCACACACACATAATATATATATATATATATATATATATATATATATATATATATATATATATATATATATATATATATATATATGTATGTATATATATATACACTTACAAACAAAACTGAGTATTGATTTGAAACTTTTCCATTCAAACGACCATATCATGAGCATCAATGGGCAAAGTCCAAAAGTGAATTTGCAAAAGTTATAGTGTGCGACATATAACACATTACTACCGAAGTTTGAAGAGAAACTCAATTGTGATTTGAAAGAAAATGAATTTCAAAGTTAGCCATGTCTAAAACTCGGTTTTGTACGCTACAAGTTGGAAGTACTTTAAATTTTGTGAATTTTTTCTTATAGCTTCAATAAAACTTTTTGTGCCTTGGCATGTTGGTATACATCGTTTTAGACTGTTGTACGCAAAAATTGAAGGAAGTTGACATTTATAGAATTTAAAATATCGACAATTTGACAAACATGCAAATGATGTTGGTTTTCACGATATTTGAATTTTTTTTTGGATTTGAGAGTTTGGGACTGCATTGGTCATCGTATAGAGAGCATAGGTTGCAATCTGACCATTGTTACATCTTAATGCCTTTACATTTGAAATAGTTGTTGAATAGGCCAATGCATTCAATTTATATATTGGAGCTATACGATGTAGTTTTTTGGGTTTAGGATTATTGTACGAAAACTAGAGTTTATGACGCACATAATCAATCCTACAAATCAAAATTAAAAAACATATTATTTTGCATATCATCAAAAAATTCAAAACTGACAGAAATTACACTGACTTTCATAAAATTGACAATATTTTGATGATACTGAACACAAAAAAAACAAGTTTTTCAATTGGTTAATTGAGTATGTGCATCATGAACCCTAGACTTTGTACAAAAAAGTGAAACCAAAAAACTGCATCATACAACTCTAATATATAAATTGAACACTTTGGCTATTCAACAACTATTTCAAATGTAAAGGCATTAAGATGTAACAATGGTTCATATTGCAACCTATGCTCTCTATACAATGGCCAATGCAGTCCCAAACTCTCAAATCCAAAAAAAAATTCAAATATCGTGAAAACCAACATCATTTGCATGTTTGTCAAATTGTCGATATTTTAAATTCTATAAATGTCAACTTCCTTCAATTTTTGCGTACAACAGTCTAAAACGATGTATACCAACATGCCAAGGCACAAAAAGTCTTATTGAAGCTATAAGAAAAAATTCACAAAATTTATAGTACTTCCAACTTGTAGCGTACAAAACCGAGTTTTAGACATGGTTAACTTTGAAATTCATTTTCTTTCAAATCACAATTGAGTTTCTCTTCAAACTTTGGTAGTAATATGTTATATGTCGCACACTACAACTTTTGCAAATTCACTTTTGGACTTAGCCCATTGATGCTCATGATATGGTTGTTTGATTGGAAAAGTTTCAAATCAATACTCAGTTTTGCTCGTCATTGTATATATATATATATATATACACACACATATACATATATAATCCAAACTATATGAAAATTGTTCAAATGGATGAATTTAACCATGCCATTCATCCACCCACAACATAATTATGGTGATTTTGGTGTAGCGATAATTCATCAAAAAAAATTGGCAGTGCCTGGGCCTGCCCTGCCCTTGGGTTGCTTATGTCGGGGGCCTTTCTAGTTTCAGTTCTCCATTCCCACATAAAGTACTGAAAAATAATGTTCCCATGCAGACATGAATCTCCTGAAGTTTTGGATCCATTTTAGGCGATCCACACAAGTTAGGGTTGTCTTGGTTCCCGTACATGTTTCCCTTCTTATGGGTTATACCGGTATACCGTAAGTTAGAAGGAGGGCAGGGTGGGCACATTTAAATGGAATATCCGTGAGTAGATTCAAGATTTCCTATTCCACTATATGAAATTGAAAAATGAAAAACAGAAATAAAATCTCAAACATTTTGGCATTTCTTTTGAGAAATATTTCGTGCTGCCCCCATCTATGGTATGTAATAAATCCCTATGTGGTTTTGTATATGTTCGTTTGAATTGGAAAACGAATCAAAAGGTTGATCCAAAAATTATATGTGTGGCACATTTTTTGTTCTATAACTGAAGTCCTTTGATGATTTCTAGCTCAAAAGTGCATTAAAGTACTCTTTAAAAATCAAGTTCATTTTATTTTATATTTTTATATACAAAGAATTCTTGTATGTATGTACAGTATGTATATGTACAAGTAAATATCTTCACAACAATTGGATCAATGTTACATTCACCTGATTGTTGAAACCATCTACTTCCTTGACATATTTCGTTCTATTTGCTAATTGAGCCATTAATCAAATCACACAACACAATAAAGCAGTTCATGAAGTATCCAAGGTCAGTGTCTTAATGAGCATGGGTAGTGTCAACTTCGAGCAAGTTAATTACCGTGGGAACTTACAAAAATGGGAGGAACTAAAGTTGCAGTGAAAACTAAATCTCATTAAAGGATGCTCATTTGATTCAATTCTAAAAGGGGACTTCTTGAATTGCTCTATTATGTTATGTAACATAGGCAAATATTACGTCAACATTAACATTCAAGCAAAATCCATATCCATAATCCTTAAATCTTTTACATTCGACTGTACTAAACTTCTTAATCTAGCTGGAATGGAGATTAAGTCATACGATACAAGACCACTTGTTCACTACAATCAAATAAACGGCGCAAATAATTTGGTTCAACTTTTACATTATCTACATTAAGACATCGACACCAATTGGGTGCCAATTGTACCTCATTTCTAACATGACGCACCCCAATTTGTTCCATAACGACTCTTTTAAAAACAAATGAAATTTAAGCCTTATAACTCAAAGCTTAGAACAAAGCTACATGACCATCAAAAATAGAAAATAACCAAAGTGATAAGTTATCAATATATACATATACAATATCATTACATAAATATAGAAGTATGTAAATCAAAAGAAAAAGAAAGTTTTTAAAAAGGTAAAAAAAGAAAGAAAATGTAAGAGGTACTTCAAGGTCTAGGGTTTAGTGGTCCAAATTTTATTTTATTTAGATACTATATGAGATATATCAATTTATGTTAGTCAATTTCTTCCCAACGTGGGCAGCTAAATTCTTTTCAATGTTTAAATCCAATTGTGGGATATTTTAGCTAACTTCTTGAGATGTGTTATTCCAAATTTCAAACTAAAAATGTCATTGATTGTAAAAGTACATTTTTCATAATTTAATTAATTTTCATAATTATATTTTTAGATTTAAACAATCATAGTCCTATTGCAACTTGGACAAGTTGGTAAAATGTCAAGACTAATCTATAGGTTCTTTTTAATTTAAGAAAAATCTACAAAGCTTTGTAACTAAATCCAATACTTGATCCAATATAATGTTGTAACATTTAATCCAAGCATTACATGAGTATTGGTTATTGCATCTTGTAATAATGTTTTCATTATATTCTTAGACTATTATTTTTAACACATTAACTTTTCCATTGTGGGTTTCAAAAACATTGCAAGTAGGTGTTCAAATTTACCAAAAGCCCAATATATGAGCATTTTAGTACTTTAGAAGTTAAGCTAATTGAACATTATAACAATCAATGATTAAGAAATACATCCAAAGCAATATGACTTATAATATAACTATTTACATCTATAAATACAAATTAATTATAAATGAAACTTCATTTTGCATGTTGATATATATATGTTAATTGATTCATAATTTGGAGATGTTATTCTGCTTTGAATCTTGTTAAGTCATACATGGAGATACCATTCATTTAAAAATGAAGAATATTCCACAAAAATTTGCATTGTTGTTAAGAATTGTCGAAAATGAAGTGTTGATTAACCCCTAAAGGACCACAACTATGTTTCTCTCCAAACACTCCAAAGTATCCCTTCTTGTAAAAAGACAAATAGTATTTGATCTAAAACCTTCTAGACCGATTCAACTGTAGGATATTTCAACCAACTTGAGTTTATTACAACCTAGAAAATTTCAACCTTTCAGGGTTCTTCAAGAGTAAGATTATATGCTTCAAAGTTGGTTGCATTTTATTTTTGGCTTGTTGCCCAAGTTTGAAACTTTCTGAAAATGCCCAAAATGCAAAGTTTAGTCTTAGATTTGGTAAAATGAATTTGGCAGTTGTGTATATGGGGGCGTTAGCTCATTGTGTACAAAAATTCAGATGCATAGCTCATTGTCTGAAAATTTTCAGGAACTGCCTGCAATTAGGTTTTCCACCTTTGCATGATTGTATCCTTCGATCTATACATCATCTACGTACGCAAATTACAATCCCATCTTCCTTACAAAGAGTAGAATCACCACAAAAAACCTCAATAATTGAGGATCAATACTCATTCCATACTGAGCTGACCGAATTAAGATATGTATATTCCAAACCAACGCCTTACGTGAAACCAACACCTTTAAATCTTACACGATGTATACATATCAATTACAAGAATGTACACCAACTAAACATCTGATTTATTGTCATTGTCCTACCAAGGAAGAGACTACAAAAAAAAACTTAATTTTTTAGGTGTTACATGGCAAAACAATATAAACAAGCATTAAAAGTAAATTTAGGGTAAATACTAGGGCAAAGACTATGCGACTAGCCACTTATTCATATTGGTTTTAGGTCATTTACTAATATAACTTTAAACCCGTGTAACTTTCGCATATGACATCCAAATGATGCACTCTTTAGTGCATTGAAATCCTCTTTAATTTTTTATAAAGTTTTCACCATTATAATGATAGAAACTGTGTGCAATGCTGAAAAAGTTCATTTTTAGTGTACATACCTTACACAAGGGTGGCCATGCTTATCAGCTTCCTTCAGGGACCTGAACTTTCTCCTCATCACTCCAGCTTGTCCTTTTACATTTGTACCACCATCCTTTTCTCTATCATGCGCACTCAATCGTTGTCAATGCCCTCCTCAGTCCTCGGTATTAGCAGAACTCATACTCCACCTTATTTTTGTGAATTTCCGAATTTTAACCCCTAAACATACCAACCCTTTGAACAGAAGTAGATGCTAGCCTCAAAAGTAGATATTAGCATGACTCACATGTACATGACGTGTACATGAGAAGACCACTGCCACCATAAAATCTACCCAATAAATTAGACATACTTGCAGTTGGAGGCCCCTCCAATATTATCAACAACTCCTCATCACAAAAGATTTATTGTAATTGGTAGAGAATTTTTTAAGCTTTCAAAGGTGATTTGGATGAAAATCATTCAAATTTGTATGAGAAAGTTACAAGGCTTTGAACATGTTTGTGATTCAGATTTTGAACACTGGGACGTTTAGGGGTTAATGCATCACTGCATTTTTTTCAAATAGTTCTATCGCTAGTTTGGCTCGTGCTGGAGTTTGGAACAACACTTTCAGTCGCGGAATTGTTCACATATGTGTGTGTAGAGTGTGTATTCTATAATCACTCTAACCTCGTGTCCAGGAAAAGAAATTGTTATACTCAAGTGAAAAGGTTATTACATTTCTAAATAATGATTCTTCGTAAATAGCTATGATGGATTGCTTCTAGTGAACTAAAAGTCATACTCTTGTTCCAAATTTTGAGCAAGGACTTCAACAAAAGTCTTCTTCTTGTTTTGATGGAAAGTATGCAAATCGATGGTGAATGAAAAGAAAGAGGAAGGTGCTTCTCCACGGAATTGCTAGATGAAGTTACATGCAAACAAACATACATACACGGCTTTCAACTCTAAGAGTTTTGATGAATCAAGAGAACTAGCAGAATGAGTGGCCTTTGGGCACCGATATGGACATTGGGCATCATGCTCAGAGACTATTTCTTTGTGCCCAAAGATCACCATTTTCATTTGCAAATTAACTAAGTTGTCCCGTGATAAAGTTTGGCACGATACTTCAACAACCTAACCGATCTCATGCACGGTCTGCATTATATATTAGACTAGGTGGGTGCATGTTGGAGTCAATCCGACACCACTGTTTTGGCAATGAAATTGTTGTCGAGAGCTTGGGTGCTTTCATGCACCATTTTGCGTTATAGAATAGATTGTAGGCTAATGTTGGAATTACTACATGTCCATTTCAGCAACCGAACCGTTGTGGGGAGCATGTGTGTGTTCATGACTACGCATTAGGCAGTGTTTTTTTTAGGTGATAAAAAGCCAAATTTCACCAAATATAATTGTTGGGCTACAAATAGTATGATTTTTTTTTAAAAAAATTGGATGAAAAAGCCAAATGTTATATATTTTTCATAAAAACAATGGATGAAGTAGCCAACATTTGGATGAAGTAGGTAAAATTTGGATGAGAATTAGATTGCTTGTCTAATATATGAATGAATGTAGAAATATTTGGCTTCAACATTATACTTTATGGCGCTACCGAAGCATTGGCCCAAATATGAAAAAAAAAACCATGCATTAGGAGTATGTAATAGATGCGTTTCCAAAAGTTTGCCATCCAAACTCAAATAAATTTTATTAATTTTTTTTTGAAAACTACACTAATTATCCCATTTAGTGCGTGTGATAATAATTCCCAAGACACACTATTTTACCAAATCTCAAAATTAGTGAGGACTGAAATTTTACTAAATGGTCGAAATCTTCATATTACACTAATTAACACATAGTGATATTTAGTATCCTTTACTAATTTCCCACACCCTATAAACCCTCCCTCGCTAAATGGGATAATTAGTGTAATGAGTGATGAGTCTTCTGTGGTGCTGGGCATGAGACTTGTGTGCTGTAGTTTGTTGAACAGCTTGCAATTTTTAATGTTTTAACTTTTGAAACAAGAAATTTGTTCTCTGTGACACTGGGCACCTGATTAACTTACTGCTACTAAGGTACAGGCACTGGCACTTAGGAACTGACTCAACCCTAAGGATGGCTTTTCAGATTGTACATTGAATCCCAGTTTAACCCTTAAATGCCTGACCCTATTACCGTGGTGGAAGAACTTTAGACTGTATGCTATCTTTCACCATTATTATTGAACAAAAAATTAAATTTCATATTTTGCCTGCATGAAACCGAATGTCAACTACAATATATGATTTTTTCAAAATTATTAATGCAAAATTCAAATTATCATGATTTTTCAAAGTGGTAAAAGCAAAGAAAATTCACATCAATTATAAAATATATTTTAAAAATACAAAAAATTTGCCAAATGTGTAAATTACAAAGAAAAACATTATTTTGTTTACCGTGCTCAAAAAATATTTTAAAATTTAAAAATACAGTGGAAAAACCTAAAACCGTGGAACACTGTGGAGGTGCCACAGTAATAGACCCTGAACTTGTAATTGCTATAAATCATTCAATTTTAGGAAAATTTCAAAATTTCAAAATGGAGTGGAAACTAGACTTTGTAAGCTACATTTTGTTAGTTGAGCTCAAATTCAAAAAATATCATTTCAATGGCCGAAATCGCATTTCAGCTGCAGCAAAAACTGATCAGCCAAAATTGGTCATTCAGGCGTTTAGGGGTTAAGAATAGTTCTAAAGAACAATGCTTGATACGACACTAATTCTCCACCCACACTAAACTATGAATTCTGTGTGCCATCTACACTGAAATCACCATATACTGTGGGTGGGTGAATGGCGTGGTTACATCGATCCACTTGAACAAATTCTCACTTTGTACTAATTTTCATCCAATTTGGATGAATTTCGTCACAATCTTTAGAAAATATAATTAGTACACTAAATAGTGTATTTAATGTGAAGTGATGAATAATGTGCTTACCCCTACTACTTGTCTAACACTACTTATCAATTTGTGGGTAATTAGTGTTGGCGGTTATCATCCAATTTGATTCATTCCATTTCTAAAATTTCAGTTTTTCCATCTAAACTTTCATCTCAAGTTTCATTCCTTACTCACACTAAATATCCATATCTCAAAAGATCACAATGTCAAAACGTTACTATTCTTCATAAATAGTGTGAGAATTCACATTTAGTGTTTTTACAAAAGTAGGTTTTTTGATATTTAGAGTGATGTTCGCAATTACAGTGCCTCACACTAAATACACTATTTAGTGTAGTGAAGCATTTTGAAAATACCATGCGCCATAGTTTATGGTGATTTCGGTATACCGGTAGTGCAAAGTGCTCCCACTATTTCACTAAAAATGACCACCAAAAAAAAAATTCAATTTTACCAAAAACTTATACCTTTGGTGAAATTGAATACTTTTTGGTGGTCATCTTAAGTGAAATAGGGAGCACTTTGCACTAGTGCGTTAATAAGTGGGATGCAAATTCACGAAATTGGAATGAAGATGAATGCAAAGTGTTAGAGAAGCTTTGTTAACCCCCAAAAGACCAATGATTCATGGTTTCAACCCCCAAACATTAGAGCATCTAGAAAGTGAATGACTAACAAATTCTAATTCTTCTGATGTTCTCATCAACGCTTGGATGGAAATCATCCAAATTTCTAGAGATTCTTCATTAAGTTGCACTACTAGAGAGTGCGTAAAAACCAAGACAAAACCAACACACATCTGTTGAAACCAACAGAGAATGGGTTTAACGTAGCAAACATTTAGTCATCTGCACAGAACCAACAAGTTCCTGTTGATTCACTACTAGAGAGTGCGTCAAAATAAGACAGAACCAAGACACATCTCTTGGAACCAATAGAGATTGGGTTTAACGTTGCAAAACCGAATTCACTGCACAGAACCAATAGATTCTCTCTTGGAACCAACAAGTTTTCTCTTGGAAAAAAAAAACTGTACAGAACCAACAGGTTCTCTCTTAGAGAAAAACACAGCTCCACCCTTCAAGATTTTGTCAAAAATTCAAAAAATTCAAAAAAAATTGAATTTTTTTCTATATACAGAAAAATCCCTGCATATAATACTGCAGAAAAAAAATTTGAAAAAAAAGTTTTTTTTTACATCGTTAAAAATATTCAAAGACTGCTGGGAAAAAAAAAACAGCTCCAGCCTTCAAGATTTTGTCGAAAAAAAAAAAATTCAAAAAAATTTGAAATTTTTTCTAGATACAGAAAAATCCCTGCATAGAATACTGCAAAAAAAAAATTGAAAAAAAAGTTTTTTTTACATCGTTAAAAATATTCAAAGACTGTTGAGAAAAAAAAAAACAACTCCAGCCTTCAAGATTTTGTCCAAAAGAAAAAAAGAATTCAAAAAAATCTGAAATTTTTTGTAGATACAGAAAAATTCCTGTATGAAATAGTGCAAAAAAAAAATTGAAAAAAAAAGCTTTTTGTACATGGCAAACGAATCGGCAATGGTTAAGTTCTCTTATAATTAACAAGATAATTCTCATACTTGCATGAGCGTGTGTATGTGGTGTGGTGGTTTAGTAAGTGGTTAGGGTTTAGAAGGTCTTGTGTTCGAATCCGGCCGTTGGGAATTGGTCTTCGGTTAGCCATGGTGGGCCCTACGATGGTGGGTCGGGGTTCTTGGCCTTGGCAGTCAATTTTTTTTCCGGGCAGCCCAAAATTTCCGGGCAGCTACTTTTCCTCGGGCAGGCCAGAAAAAATGAATGCTAGATTAGAAACTTTCTTTATTTGTATACTTGGACATTGAAGCAACACCAAACCAAGACATTTCTGTTGATTGTGATCCGGAATCAACTGTTCCTAACCCGCACACGAACCAACAGAATTTCTGTTGATTTTCTCTTACACCGGAACCCCATTTCTCTAGTAGTATTGGCTTCCTATCTAACGGTTGGATTTAGTCATACTTGATTTCATATTTTTCTCAAATTACAAATGTAGAAGTATATCAAGTTGTTGACCAAGCCAAAATTGCATTGACTATAGTTCAAAAGTGGTTTTCCAAAAATGAGGTCATAGATTTAAGAAACACAAAAATGGTGATTCTTTGAAAATTTTAAGAGTATCTCGTTTCAAGTTTATTCCAACAAATTTTATTCAAATAATATCAAAATTTTGTTTGTAATCCAATTTAGAAAGATCTTTTAATTTTAACTTTCAAATTTTATAATGAAATATTGGTGATAGTATTAGTGAATTGAATTGTACGGATGGAATCTAAAATTCAAAATCTAGAACTTTCATTTGAATATCAATTTCAAAATATTCTTCTAATTAGTAGCTTATGATGATTTTTCTCAAACAGTCAATTCTAGGGACACCTTGGTATGTTTAAGGGTTAAACAACTAATCTAAACAATCATTTTGTGAAAAAATATAGTTTAAATGGAACAAAATTTTCTATCTGTGGAATAAGTGAAGAATATTACTTTTTTTAAAATTAAAAAGCAATAAAAAAAGTATAGATAAAACCTACTCTAAACTACTAGAAAATTGTAGTGGCATGGAGAGATGTTATCGAGCATTAGTCTTAGCAAAGTGAAGAAATGAAGGCACAAGATTACGTTGTCCTCCTATTGCTTGCCATGTTCTTAGAGTTGTCGCGTTGTTGATAATTAACCTGAGGGACCAAGAAGATCAAATGGGTTGTCAAAGTTTTTTTTAGCAATTTTGGTAAGATCCTATGTAGACTTTCCTTACATCAATTATATAATTTCTTTACAAAATCACATACAACATTCTTCAGTGATTTTGGTGATATAAAATTTGGTCCCATCTAAATTATATTTTTACAACATGATCAACTAAATTTGCCATTTTTGAATCATGCATGTTTAGTCCTTTAGGGATTAACCCCTAAACATCCTCACCCTTCTCCAAATTGGGCAGTTTTGCAAAGATGCATTATAAAATGCAACCAAGACGGATATTTTTAACTTGATGTATGAATGAAAGTTGTACAACATGAATTTAAGATTCTATCCGTACAATTAGATCTATGATTCATATCACCAATAGTCTTCCATAAAATTTGAAACTAAAAATCTAAAATTCTTTTATAATTTCATTACAAATAAGATGTAGACAATATGGGGATGAAATTTGTTGTGATGGTTTGAACTGTAATACTCTATGTGTATTTTTTATGTGTAGATATTTTCAGTTGCTTAGTTTTATGAGTTTGACTTTCTCAAAAAATCATTTGAACTAAATTCTTTGAAATTTTTGGTGAATCACTACAAAATGATACGAGACATAAAATATTCACAAATCATCCCCTTTCTAATCAAATCACACATGCTTGAAACGAACTTCCTATAAAATATATAGTAAAAAGTTCACATTCCAAAAAGTCAATGACGGATGAGAAAACTGTGTTTGATTATATACATCTTCCACATTCTGGACGGTTGGACGTCGAGGGGTTAACCCTTTAACATCGTGATTCAACATTGTTTTTGAACAAGTGTTATTAAATGTATGATAAAAACCCAAAATGGAGTTGATGAATAAAGCAAAGTTGTAAATGTCAATGTGATGATCACATCTGTACGATTGAATTCATCATATTATTATTTATTTATTTTTAATTTATGAAGGTTTTCTCTTGAAATTCAATTCAAAATCCCAAATGAACACAAAAAAAATCAATTTTTTTTTAATGAAATTGGAATAACATGCGTTACAAGATGGTTTGGTTTCCATTATTTGATTCTACTTATTTTGAAAAATCATGTTTGAGGTCTCACTTTTTGAACTAAGAATCAAATCTGACATAAACTAATTGTGTTATTTTTCTAAAAATCATAATAAACTATTTTGAAGATCCAAAAAGTTCAAAGGATAGTCAACTTGCTCAAGAACCAAGGATAATTTTTGTACATGAAAGTGTTCAATCTGGATGAAATTTGAAAAGTATTTAATCCGTTCGTCGTCCAATATATGGACACTGTCGCAATTTTGGGTGCCTCCATCTAAAATTGGTGATGAGTGAGGAATTCAAAAATATTTGATATACAACTTGGCCCATGCACCAAGTGAGACTTTTGTGAGCTGATCTAACTTAACCCTTAAACGACAATTTAGGGACTGGCTAGGCAACCCGAGGTATCTCCTGGAGAATCTCAAGATCGAGTAGGGGAGTGGGCAGATGAGTTGTGCAGGCTAGGCATCAGGCTTGAACTGCGCCGCCTGGTTGCATAGAACTCGGCAAGCAAACGGGCAAAATCAAAAACTAAGTTAAACCTCCTCCTCTCCGAAACACTAGCGATCCAACTTCAAGGGAGCGCTCAACAAAACAAACCCTGATTGCGAGCTCATCGAAAACCCCTGCCCAACCTGAGTCGAACGATACCTTCGAGGTCTAACATGGTTGACCAGGCTTCCCGCACGAAGTAAGATTCGGCCAAAACCTAGCCCCTCGGGCGGGGGTTGTCATTTAAGGGTTAAACAAACCAAAACCTCACTCCCGCCCTCACTATTTCCTTTATTATGGAAGTATGGGATTGGAGTTAGTTACATAATTTTTTCTTTTTTGCCCAATAAAAAGATGCCACCGTTTAAAAATAAATAAGTTGTATATAAATGGATGTTTTTATCTTATTATTCAATTCAACCTTTTTGTTTCATGAGTCACGATTTTTAGTAGATAGAAATTTCACTCCTAAATAGATAGAAAATCCACTCCTCATTCGGGGCGGACATGAATATAAGTACCGGTTTATAACAATAATGACCCCATGCCCACCCCACAAAGAGGGATTGGTGCATTCACTCTTACCCTTATGTACTTTAGAATAAGCAGGGTCAAAACCTAAAGACTTTGTATTGTTATTCTAAAATGCAAGTTTGATTGACACTTTTGTGCACGGTTATGTAAGCATACATGTTCAACCAATCTATTGTCTCATTATAATAACGTAGTACACAATTGGATTCAATAGTAGGGTGCCAAATATTTAATTAACTTAAAAAAATAGATTCAACACTTGTACTTCTTAAAAAAAAAATTTGAAAAAAACATGAAAAAAAAATTCTCAAAATTTTGCCCCTTATCAAAATAACATGATTAGTGTCGAAGCCAATCATGTAATATGGTACAATCTAAACTCATTATTATCACACTCTCCAATATTACATGGAGAGAATATTTGTTATGGTGTACACATGCCACTGGATAGTATTCTCAAGAATTTTGTTTTTAATAAATGTGATTGGACAATTTTAACATGGGGCATTTGCATGGTAGGGTCAACTAATGTTATTATCCATATGCACTAGAAGTGGACCTTCAAAAAATCAGAGACAAAACCAAAGAAACAATACTAGTGTAATATTTTTTTTAGGTGGTTTGAGAATGCTAATCATATGTAGTTAAACACCAAATTTTTCATTTAACCCCTAACCGTCCTTACGTTCATATTTTGGACGTTCTTTGGGGTACATTCACCTTCAAAAAGTATCCGATTATAATGAAACTTTGAAAAAAAAAAACCTCCCTCATGATGTATGGAATGAGTGGTAATTGTTTTAGATTAATCCAAGATGTATTGAGTTTTTGGTGATCATTTGAAAGTAAACATTGGGTTGGGTTTCCCTTGAAGTTTAGTTATCATAGTAAAATGTTCATGTCAATCCATGTTGTTCTAAATTTTTGGAAGTCATTTTAGTGGATGGGTATAGTTTGGACATTTGTTGCTTTTTGAGTCAAATCAATAACTTTTTGGGCTACTTTTTGCTATTGCAAGGCCATTTTAGGGCACAATAAAAAAAATTCATGAGTTTTTTGGTACCAATGTGATTATATGAGAATTTTGAACTACATTATAGTTGAATTTTTTTTCTTTTGAGTAGTTTTGAAAGTGAATTTCACTTCTCACTGTGTTGCTAGGAATATTTCAACATCCTTTTTTTACACTAAAACACTATGATTTTGCAATCTGTATGACCAAATGACTCCAAATTTAATCCACATAATCTATAACATGTATATCACAAGATTGTACATTTGAGATTCCTATACCTCACTATCATTCAAACCTATACCACATCAAAAGGAATCATGATTTTAAGTTCAAAAAAGCTAGGGACACTTAGGGGTTAATGATGATCATTCTTGTTGATGCTTCAGATTCCTTGAAACAATGTATGTCCCAGTGCATAAGGACACCCAATTTCATTTCAAATTTCATGAAAAAGATAGCATTTCATATAATCTCGAGCTATAAATCATTTCTATATTCAAACATGTAAAAATAAACATCATTAAAAAATCGGATATTTCAAGGATTTTTGTTTTTCAATTTTAATGTATCCAAAATATTTATATGTGTATTTTTAGCGAGCTTATTTACTTTTTAAAACAATAATGAAGTTTTTCTATTTGAAAGGCTTAACTTGTAAATGCCCGCAATTATCTCGATATTTGGAGAATCGCAAAAATGCATTATAAAATGCACCTAAGAGGGATATTTTGAACTTGATATATAAAAAAAAGGTTGAACACTGTGAATTTTAGATTCTATCCTTACGGTTACATCCGCAATTGCTATCACCAACATTTTTCCATAAAATTTGAAAATTTACACCTTCAAATTATTTTTATTTCAATTACGAATAAGACATTGACAGTTTGTACAGTTTGTTGCGATTGTTTGAAATGTAGTACTTCTAGCTTAGTGATATTTTAAGATCTTTTCGTTGCTTAATTTTATGAGTTGCCTTTTCTAAGAGCACTTTTACACTTAAATCTTCAAAATTTTGGGGTGAATCACGACAACATGAAATGAGACATAAAAATTTCACAAATCATCCCCTTTCTAATCAGGTCACACAAGCAGGAAGCTAACTTCCCATAAAATATATAGTAGAATATGCAAAAAGTCAATGTGGATGAGAAAACTATAGATGAACTTTCTTGTGATAAACTACAACATTTTCAGATTGGTTGTTTGGCATGTGAAAACAGTGTTACAATAATTTCTTAAATCCGTAGTTGAGATGTAATACTCTGAGAGTAGTGTTTTTTTGGGGATTTTTTTTTGGTGACTCACAATGCGTGAAGAAGTTACTTAGGGCTTGGGCAATTGAGGCCTGCATACATATGGCAAAGTCATCATGGGAATGCAAGCGGGGCAGTATGCAGTAACTGAAGTACGTACACAAGGATCCTGCCTGGCTGCAGTCGTTGATGAGTACCACTGCTACTAGAATTGTTATTGTGATCTTTTTTCTATAGGTTACTGGGTTGACCCTGTCAGATTGAGGAGTAGGACAAATTGCCATGGCCATTTGCAGCTTGCCACTTGGCACTCGCCCACTTCAAAGCCGGATACTACCGAAGTGGGTGGGGGCTAACTTATGAGTCAGTAGTGGAGTGAGTGAGTGAGTCCCACCCGGCCCCCTCTGAAAATTACGCAAGCGGGCGGCTGCGGCTGCAAGTCAATCCCGCTCATGTGTTCCCATAATTCCATCACACTCCATCCCCACATATGAATGACATCAAGTTAGGTAGATAGAAACTTTGGTCCACATTTGAGACCGGTATGAATAAAGTGTTTGTTCGTAATGTCAATCCACTGGACGAAAGGCCATCGGAAATATGACAACAACTAGGGTTAGATAACCTATTACCACCACCTCCCCCATTTATGACAGGTACAACTTTCTTGGAGCCACCACAATTGAGACCCAAAACCACCAATTTCACTATTCAAGTAGACCAATGGCATGCCAAGAATTGCGAAGAAATAGCTGGTGGTTTTGGGTTAGCTCATGAGCGGATCTAGGAACAACAGAGTGTGAACTTAGGAAATTGGTATGTGATGTATGGGTAAAAGGTTACTTTCCACTTTGGAATTTTGTATAAAATTGACAAATGCGAATTAGATGTTGCAAATTTTTGCAATCCTCATCAAAACCTATTTCGAATGCAGTCATATTTTTTTGGGGAATCTAGCACTGCCAAAAATAGGCCAGATTGCTTAAGTTGGTAAAAGTAGGCCAGATTGCTTAATTTGGTGGTAATAGGTTATCCAACCTTAGTTGCATGACCTTCATTCTCCCACTTGTACTTGGATTCTATCATAGCCCAAGACCACCTTTGACCGAAAATAACTTTGAAAATAGATGTCAAAAAAATCAAGAAATTATTTCTTCAATAATAGTATTTTTTTTGTAAAGAGAGGAATAGATTTTAGAGAACATTTATTTTTTTGTTGAAATCTACTTTTAGAGAGAAATAAATATTTGGCAAAAGGTGGCAAAGGTGTTATTGGGTTGCGGTATTCAATGATTCTTTTAAGGATTTTGAAAGCCAAAAAGCACCCAAAACAATTGGCGTGCACCAAGTCTTGAGGATGAATTTGAAGAAAAAACAAATGCAGATGTCAAATTAGTTCTAGTTTTTGAAAATAATTTGGATGAAATTGCCGGATTTAATGAAAGTCGTTCAAATATGTGGATGAAAATATAATGTATCCAAAATGGAAGTGCTGCCACTTGAGCTTTTGAAATAAAATAATGTTTGCCAGTATGACGAAAAATGGAAAATAAATAAATAAACCTTGAAATACTCTATCAAGCTTTGCTCATAGGAGTGCCCTTGAAGAAAGTATTTCAATCTTCAATCCTGATTTGTAAACTAGAGTTCAATGGTGAAACATCTCTAGTGCTTGGGGTTGAAAATAAAAACAAGAGATAAAAGACTAATTAAGTAGAAAAACAACTTCATTGTGTAAAAATGTGGCATAGTTCATATTCACTAAACTTTAGTTAGTTACTGAAAACAAATGTTTTTAATCTAAAAATATCAATTGAACCTTCTGTTTAGCCAATAGAGCCTAACAATCTAGTTTGGTGCAATACCCCTATACAAAATTTCATTCTCAATAACTTTAGTTCTATCCAAAAACTTTGCTACTATCTAAAACTTTTGTTGTTGTAAAATAAGCAATGCCTACTTGTGATAAAACTATAATTTGAAGCAAGTGTGCAAAATGTTGTAACAAAAAAGTTAGCTAAATTTTATGGCGTGACAAGAAAGTTGATGAGATTAGCCAACAAGAAACACAAGAAATACCTCATAACTCCACATAACACCTGAAAATGGGACGCTTGTCAAGGTGTCAAAATGAAAAATGTGCGTTCAAAATGAATAAGAGCTTTCGCCACTCAAGATGTACATTACATTCTTCTTAACCGTCCTTGCTGAACATCCGTTCTTTAAAAATATTTCCACCAACAGTCTAGACAACTTTGTGGCTCTTGAAAATTAGACATGCATAGGTTGCTCAACAATTTCATTTAGAAAGGAGACATTGAATGCAACAACCCAATTCAGGGCCCTCGAAAGGAGTTAAGCCTAGTGTATCTTCTCTTCTCAATTGCACATCATGATTGCACAATCTATGCTTGGTGACTTGTGAGTGGCTTACTTTCTATTTTCATAATCTAATTGAGTGATGTTGGTGGAGAACTACATATCAAAGACTCAATTTTGGGATGACGTTTAGAGTGCAATTCATAGTTGTCGGTGTAGATGCTCTAATACGTAACCGTAATGCCAATACTAAAGCTCTCTCTGTGACTTTGATCAAATTATCTCCGTAAACTGACCAAGAATCTAGATGGCTCCTCAAATTTCACCAAGTGGTATGAGAAGGTTTGGTACCCACTTTCATAATCTATTATTGGCAAATTCTTAGGAATTAAGCCCTAGAAGATCAATAAGCCCAAATTGGACATCAAGATTTTTTTGCACTTTTGAAAAGGTCTTAAGACAGGAGCACCCCATTCTGACAATGTACTCAATTCCAGTAATATTCAGGCCATGCAATTCATTTATAATGCAATTCTAAGTGCATCATATAGCCCTTATTGCATGTTGACCACATATACCTATATTTACGTTTTGGAATAACTACCGTGCCTTGATTCTGTGAGAATTAGCTACTCCTACCTTATCTAGACTCCCTTCTATTCAAATATACTTGTTTTTTGACCAACACATGCAACATTCTTCAGGGATTCCATTGATATTAAATTTGGTTCCATACAATTAATTCATGATGGAATTTGTCATTTTCAAACTATGAATCTTTCGTCCTTTAGGGGTTAAGGGTGGTAATGACAACAAATTAACACTTGGTTAGTAAGAAGGGACTGGTTCCCAACTCTCATTGGGTACATGTAAATGAGCATAGTACCAAGTTAGCAATCAGTTGCATTTGCAGTAACTTAGTCTTGTCAACATGAAGAAGATAAGAGTGTGGTAATCAGGATCTTTGTCATAAACTCTTACCAGTTACTATGAGCCTGCTATCAATTATAGACAGGTGCTCTGTTCCTGTCAGACATAACTATGACTAGCTAATCTACCTATGCCCTAAATAAATTTACTTCAGAGCTGGCTCATCAAAACTCCTGAAACACCTTTATTACTACCATTTAGTTATGCCAATTTTGAAAAAATACAATAAAATAATTAGTAGAAGAATTTCGGTTACTTGCCATCAAGAGCCCGTTTGTTTGAGATTCCACACCAAAGTCCACCACATACAACTCTCTTAGTACTCCCTCCGTCCGAAAGTTATTCTCTAACTTGTTTGCTTGGTATTTCTTTGAGCCAATTTCATTGATCATATTGTAAGAAACATGATTGAAAAAGGTTCCAAATTATGTCACTACAATGATTGAAGAACATTGCATGTGTTCATTGCAACCTAAATAAAATTAGCCACAAGGAAATATTTTTTTGACTTGCTTAAAAAAGCATTTTCAAACATGACTTTCAAACATGACAATAACTTTGGGACGGAGGGAGTACTATAGTTAGGTCGCCAAAACATAAATCAAAAAATAAAAACGTAAATGATCGGAAATTATGAGGACCAAAACACAAATAATGAATAATTATTTTCAGTTCTATGCTGCAATTTTTAAGCTATTTTGGATCATTTTTAATCATTTTTTTGCTAAAAATGGAAATTAAGAAATTCATTTTTTTAGGCAAACTTTATTTTTCAAAAAAAAATAATATTTGTTTGTGGATGGCGACCCAACTATGGTACTACGGTGTTTAAAAGAAAGAAGAAAGTATGTATAGCAGACATGTCAATGACCACATAGTTTTAATGACCACACAATTCCAATTATAGCAAACATGCCAATGACCACACAATTTCACCACACAATTCCAATAGAAATGTAAGGTACCGCCCAATCACATCACGCTATGTGGTGAAGGGCTCCAAGTAAATTTCCATTAAATAACATACCAAACGTGTGTAACTTGCAATACAAGTTATCGTACATAACATTTTCAAATGAGATTTTTCAAGGTGAATCCCAACTTAGCATACTACAATCTTTCATAATTTGAGTTCTAGATAGAAATAGTAGTTGGAGTAATAGTTTAAGAGCAGAGAGGACTGGAAATAAGATGTGTTGGTATAAAGTTGAGCAACATTCATGGAAGTGGGAGGAGTGGGTTAGTGGCAGATAGTGGTTTAGGGTTTATGGGGGTGTTGGAAATGAGTGTTACAAGCAACCGGACCGTGGTTTAGTGGACATGGTTGATTGCATGGGGATAAACAGTTGATTCTAATTTGAAGATGAGATTGGGGAATACCTAGGTGGAAGTAGGCAATGTTTGGTTTAGGGTTTATGGGGGTGTTGGAAATGAGTGTTACAAGCAACCGGACCGTGGTTTAGTGGACATGGTTGATTGCATGGGGATAAACAGTTGATTCTAATTTGAAGATGAGATTGGGGAATACCTAGGTGGAAGTAGGCAATGTTTGGTGGAGTATGGGGCGGAAAGCGGCAAAAATATAGGAGTCTAGGTGTTGGAAATGGAAAGGCCACATTTGTTCATTCAGAAATTCATAACTAATTTGGAATTATTCCTAAAATTCTCAAACCACTTGCATAGGTTCTTTTATGTACTTGACACATCTGTGTAAATTTAGTCTTATGGGATTTGCTAACTTTCCATGCAAGATCAGCTTATTTAGTTGGAAATGGGGTAACCACCTTAGGACTTGATGTGTCCAAATAGGGAAAGAATTTACTTGAAAGACCAAGGTGTAATGGTTTTTTTAAATATTTCTGTATACCTCCATGTTTGATATTAAGTTTCATGTACCCTGAAAAAAACGACTTAAATAGTCCGATGGTGTGCACCTTGTTCACAACGGTGTGGACCTTTAAACAATAAGAATAGTAGTTTGAGCAAACATGAACATTAATGTGGGACAAATTCATAAGGACTTTAGCAAGCTTAATAAGCGGCAAAGTTAGTAAAAGCTAAAATTATATTTTTTATTTCCAAAAATCAATGAATTTTCAAAACAAACTACTAAATTGAATTTGTTATTTGAGCACGATAAAGGCTGAAAACTTCTAAAACGTCCAATATGGCCATATTCATCATTGAACTTTACAACATGACATTTTTCAATTTTACCTCAATTTCCTCTTTGCAATACATCATTTTAAAGCTCTTGATTTATAATACAAGATCAACAATGTTGATTGCATCAAATTGAAGTTATTTTCATACAAAAATTGATTTGCAACATGGGGTCTAATTTTCCTACACTAAAAAAACAAATCACTTTTGAATTTTAGAATGTCCACCAAAAACACAACCATAAGTTTGCCTATATAAATTGACATCGACACTTTCAAAAAATGTAAACATAGTAACAAAGATTGATAAACTAATTTTCATTAAAAAAATTAATAACATTCTTTTATTCACAATCGATCTGAATAATTTTAATACACTAAATAGTTTCAATACATCTACATTATTGTTGTTGTAGTAACTTATTTTGAGACCCACTACTGAATAGAGTAAAATGAGAAAATGTAAGTATTGATGAATATTTAGGATGTGAAATTTTGAACTAGCTAAATAATGCGCACAATACATATCTCAAAAGGTGGTGTTCGTTTTCTAAAGATTGGAATAGGATATGTCTCTCCTTACTTTAAAGAGGCAAGTTTTGCTTCACTTAGCAAAAAGACAACCCCAAAATACATGAAGGCTTCCTAGTTTGCAATAAAATTTCCAACCTAATATGAAGACTTCAATACATATGACAACCAACATTTATATTTATACTAGAATTAATATGCAACGAGCCCAAAATTAAGACAAATAATATACATACATATACATATATAAATATATATAAATACATAAATAAATAAATAAATAAATAAATTTTATATGTGTACTTATATACAAGAAATCACTTATAGTATGTATTATAACACCCTTTATATTGTTGCAATATCATAGAGAAACTACGAATAAAATAATTCAATCCTCTAACCTTGTTTGCTTGGACTAGATAAAATTAGGAAAAAATCTTTGTGATGCTTGAGATTCTCTTCCCTAAAGATTTGAGCATCTCTTCCCTAAAAAGATGTTTGAGATTCAAAGGGGATCTCCCAATAGATGCTTGCAATTTGGAGGCAATTCCCAACATATGTTTGAGATTTGGAGGCGATCTCCCCACAGATGTTTGACAATTGAAGGCAATCCCCTCACATATGCTTGACATCCGGAAGTTGTCCCTTGACAATTGCTTGAGATTCGAATGTGAAGATAAGTGCTTTTTAACCCCTAAATGACGGAGGGGGTAAGGGCAAAACAAAAATGTGTTATAAAATATTACTTCTTCAACTTTGATGAAGTTTGTTCCCAAAGAGAAAATGAGGAGCTTGATGTTTAGTAATGTTCCATACGGTCAAATATCAAAAAATAGCTTTTTATCATCTCATAATGAATTTAGAAGCATTTAACTTCAAATATTTATCAGAATCACAAATTTCAATTTAATAATTTGAAATTTTGTATGATTTGTTAAAACTAGACATTCTATTCTAAAATCAAAAATTGCAAATTTTCAACAGAGAGAACATCATTACTTTCCCCAAATAGTAAGTTTTCTAACACTAGACAACGTAGAAGTGTTTTTCTTTGAAAATTTATCCCGGGTGGAGTTTAACTTGGATTGACATGATTCAAATTGGGTTGGAAAGTAGACTTGATTACCTATTTAAAAATATTTTTATTTTCTACAAAAATGTTTTTCTATTTCGGGCAGCCCATAAAAAAGGGCAGAGACCATAAAATGGTTGATCTGTGACTTAGGGGTTAAGAACCTTGTGTAATGTTTCCATATTCACGGGATAAATAAACGTAAGTTTTGATATCTGTAATGTAAAGGAGAAAACCCACCAGTTTTAATGTAAAGGTTGAAGATACCTCAAGTGGTATTTTTGATCTAGAACAAAAGTGTTAATGTAGCACAATTAATTATTTCAAATAGTATGTAAAGAGCTAATTATGTTTAGAAGTTCAAGAATTTGGAATAATCTTTGCATGCTAGCCTAAAGAAACGTAGAAGTTGTCATTGACAACCATGTGAAGACGGCCTGAGCATTAGGTGGGGATTGTGACCTTCGAAGGCCGTGTCACTTTGATATGATGAAACTACATCTTAGGAATAAAATGTAATAAAGAACAAATTAATAACATTCCAATTTGATATAGAGAGGGATTGATATTATAAGATTGGATTTTATTGAATTATTGATTTTTTTGTACATCATACCAGATTTTATTAAATTAGATTCTTGGAGCTTCCAAAGGCCCCAATCATTATGGCATAATGTCACTTACTACAAACCATAACATTTCCGTTTTTTTTGTCTTTTGTCTTTTGGCTCCACCTTTATAAAGTATTTTGTATTTTCTAAACTCTAATCATGCATTTAAAGGCCAATAATCAATTTTATTAGGCCTTTGATATTGCGCTAACTTAGAGAACCTCTATAGAGATAGGTTACATGGTAATGGAATGGAATCTTTAATATTCCTCATATAATTTCAATTATTTTGGCAAATATGCTATAGGCATAAGTGCTTTTCAATAACTTTATGTAATGTTTCCATATTCATGGGACAAATAAACAACCCGCTTTGTTTGGGTTAGCTAAAGTTCTTTTTAAATCTTTTTGATTCTTCAACCTCTAAACACATGCTAAAGATTTAGCGGTGAACATAAATGCTTCTCGTGAACCTTATGTAATATTTCCATAGTCATGGGATAAATAGACATAGGTTTTTTTATTTGAAAAAGTAAATGGAGAAAGCACACTAGCTTGATTCAAAGGATCAAAATGCCTTGGTATTTCTGACTTAGCATAAAAAGTGTTGACATAGTACAATTAATTATCGGCACTGTTTCAAAACAATTATGCCTTGAAGTTCATGAAATTGGATATTCTTTGCATGCTGGCCAAGAGCAATGTTGAAGCTGTCACTGACAACCACGTGAAGTTGGCTTACACCGTTAGGTGGGGATTACGACCTTGGGAGGCCCTGTCGCTTTGACATGATGAAATCACATCTGACATATAAAAATAAAATAAAAATCCAATTTGACATAGACAACCACCATTCATGTAACATTGGACTTTTTTTTAAATTACTAAATTTCTCTTCATCATACGTGATTGTGCTAAATCAAATTCTAGGGGCTTCCAATGGCCCTTGTCCTTCTCTAATGTCACTCATTAGAAGGCATTACATTTTCGATTTTCTTGTGCTTTTTGTCTTTTGACTTCATCATTATAAAGCATTTTTTATTTCCTAATCTCTAATCAATGCAACCACTATACTTAAAAACCATGTGAAGAGGGCTTGAACATTAGGTGTGCATTGTGACCTTGGAAGGCACTGTCACTTTGATATGATCAAAGCACATCTCATGAATAAAAATGTATTGGATTGGATATGGACATTGGATTGGATTAAAGGTTTTATATATATATATATATATATATATATATATATATATATATATATATATAAAGATTTTGCCAAAAGAGAAAAAACCAAGAAAAATTGAAAAATGTAATGCCTTCTAGTGAGTGACATTAGAGAAGGACATGGGCCATTGGAAGCCCCTAAAATTTAATTTAGCACAATCACGTGTCATGAAGAGAAATTTAGTAATTTAAAAAAAAAATCCAATCTTACAGGAATAGTGTTGTTTACATTAAATCGGATTTTTATTTATTTAGTATTATATTTTTGTATGTGAGGTGTGATTTCATCATATCAAATCGATAGGGCCTTTGAAGGACACAATCCCCGCCTAATGTTCAGGCCAACTTCACATGGTTGGCAGTGACAACTTCAACACTTCTTTAGGCTAGCATGCAAAGAACATTCCAAAATGTTCAACTATTGACTTTATTGTTTTGAAACTCTGAAGAATAATTAATAGTGCTATGTCAACACATTTTAAACTAAGTAAAAAATACCAAGGCCTCTTCATTGTTTGAATCATATTAGTGGGCTTTCTTCATTTACATAGTAGAATAGAAACCTATGTTTATTTGTCCCATGAATATGGAAACATTACATAAAGTTATTGAAAAGCACTTATGCCTATAGCATATTTGCCAAAATAATTGAAATTATATGAGGAATATTAAAGATTCCATTCCATTACCATGTAACCTATCTCTATAGAGGTTCTCTAAGTTAGCGCAATATCAAAGGCCTAATAAAATTGATTATTGGCCTTTAAATGCATGATTAGAGTTTAGAAAATACAAAATACTTTATAAAGGTGGAGCCAAAAGACAAAAGACAAAAAAAACGGAAATGTTATGGTTTGTAGTAAGTGACATTATGCCATAATGATTGGGGCCTTTGGAAGCTCCAAGAATCTAATTTAATAAAATCTGGTATGATGTACAAAAAAATCAATAATTCAATAAAATCCAATCTTATAATATCAATCCCTCTCTATATCAAATTGGAATGTTATTAATTTGTTCTTTATTACATTTTATTCCTAAGATGTAGTTTCATCATATCAAAGTGACACGGCCTTCGAAGGTCACAATCCCCACCTAATGCTCAGGCCGTCTTCACATGGTTGTCAATGACAACTTCTACGTTTCTTTAGGCTAGCATGCAAAGATTATTCCAAATTCTTGAACTTCTAAACATAATTAGCTCTTTACATACTATTTGAAATAATTAATTGTGCTACATTAACACTTTTGTTCTAGATCAAAAATACCACTTGAGGTATCTTCAACCTTTACATTAAAACTGGTGGGTTTTCTCCTTTACATTACAGATATCAAAACTTACGTTTATTTATCCCGTGAATATGGAAACATTACACAAGGTTCTTAAAAAACACTTATCTTCACATTCGAATCTCAAACAACTGTCAAGGGATCACTTCCGGACCTCAAGCATATGTCAGGGGATTGCCTTCAAATCTCAAGCATCTGTTGGGGAATCGCCTCTGAATCTGAAGTAATTCTTTCAGGATTGGAGAATTACAAAGATTTTTTTGTTTCGAACTTTATGTAGTCCAAATGAAGAGGGTTAAAGGATTGAATTTTTTTATTACTAGTTTCTCTATGAAATTGCAACAATATAAAGGGTGTGGTCCAACAAGGCCGTAGGAATGTCATATATATGGTATATAGGATGTTAAAGAAACATGGTCTATTTACAAAAGAACGTGAGTTAACCCCTAAATGTCGTCACCCTTCTCTACATTTAGCTGCTTTTCAAAGATGCATTAAAATATGCAACTAAGAGGGATATTTTGAACTTGATTTATGAACAAAAGTTGTATATTATGAATTTTGGATTTGATACTGTCGATTAGACCTACAATGTCAACCACTAATGTTTTGAATAAGATTTGAAGCTTGAAACTCAAAAGTATTTTGTAATTTGATTAAGAATAGGGTATTAACAATATGTGTATGTTGTTTGTTGTCATGGGTTGAAATGTAATACTCTAAGTGTAGTGTTTTTTGGAGATTTTTTCCAAAGGAATTGGTAGTTGCATGTGATTAATTTTACTCATGCGATAGGCTATGCATTTGAGTTTTTGTACATGATGAGCTAAGGCGCCCATATACACAACCGTTTATATAATTCATTCTAAGGTATCTTACACTAAAGTTTGCAGTTTTGGCATTTTTGGAAAGTCTTAAACTTTGGGAGCGGACCATAAAAAAAGTTAGCCAACTTTATAGCTTATAATCTTACTTTTGAGAAACCCTGAACGGTTGAAAATTTGTAAGTGTTAATAAATTCAAGTTTTTGGTTGCTCAATTTTATAAGTTTATTTTTTCAAAAGCAAATTTAGACTTAAGCCTTCACATGTTTTCTGGTAAATCATTGCAACATGAAACTAGGCATAATTTAAAAAAAATCATACCCTTTATTACGGGATTAGACATACATGAAGCTAGCTTGCCATAGAATTTTGTAGGGTTGGTTTTTCTTGCAAAAAGTGTATGACGGATGAGAAAAAATGAATGAAATTTGTACACTGTCTAAAAGTGAATGGTTGATCATTTAGGAGTTTATCTTGATGCTTTCAGAATGATGGTTATCTATTACATCTAGTGTTTGATTCAAGATCATTTAAAATCAATTTTGTTGCTACATGGTTCAATTAGAGTAGGTTTACTATGAAAATTTCACTAAGAAATTTAAAAATTGGAAGAACAAAATTACACTTTTTTCACCCTTGTCATGGAAAAATTCCTTAGTTATCACATCCTTGACTCATATACCATGAATCCTATACTACAAATATTTTATACCAATATCATAGTTGGATACAATAAAATTTCAATCGTTATTGTACTTCTTAACAGAATTATACTAAATTCAAAAATAAAGTGTTTAAGTCTTGTGTTCATTAAAAAAATAGTTGGTTTGTCATCTACATGATGAAATCAAGTGAAAACCTCCGGTACTTGTAGTAACCTTGTTCTACACAACACAACATTTATTTAATTAAAGAATGCTTGAAATATTGAAGGTTGAGGGTAGGATCAACATGTAGTCTATGTCAAGTATAAGGCCTAATATTTATATACTTCAAAAAATAAGGTTAAATGAATGCAATATTTGTGAATATTCTTTAGAAATAAATTTCACCACATTATTTACAAAAATTAAAATATAAAAAATAAATCTCAAATTTTTGACATTTATTTTTTGAAACAGTTTTTGACAATCCAACTCCACCAATAGTGGTAATGTAGATGGGGGGCATGGTTGGCACAAAGTATTTCTAAAAGTAAATTAAATTTTTTTGTATTTTTATTTAGAAATTAATTATTTTTTTGTAAACAAAAGATTACGTGTCAGGCCAAAATATGAGTAGGGATATGATGGTGGCACGTAAAATAGCCGACCACCCCATCCTAGCCATGTGGATGTTCTCAACTACCCTACCAAAAGAATTCAAATTTGACCACTTGATATCTTTAAGGATTCTAAAACGGACCACTTGTTACAAATGAGCAAAATAATTATGTAAACAAGTGGTTGGTTTTGTGGGGTGTTTATGATGCTGTTCATGATACTTTTTGCGTTGGAGAAATCACCACCTATATAACACAATGGGATATGAAAAACTTTTTAATTTCAAAATTCATATGAATTACAATTTAATTGATTTTTTTTTATTCATGAATATATTTGTGAAAAAATTCCGAATTGAGTTTTCCAAAAGTTTCAAAGACTGTACTTTGAAGGCATGGTCAGCAAAAAATAATTAAAAAAAGAGAAACCTAAATTTGTACAAAATGTTTAAAAATAATAAAAATAAAAAATTCTTTGTTAAAAAAGAATCTAATAGAATATGCACATAATTTTAGAGAATATTTGCAGTATTTCGACAATTTTTAAAAATATTACCGGTAGGCATAAGTTGTCAACCCTGGCTTCTAAGCATAGTGGTTGCACAGATTAGAGATCAAAGAATAAAGAATGTTTTGTAAAGATGAAGCCAAAAGACGAAAGGCAAAGAAAAATTGAAAATGTAATGGCTTCTAGTGAGTGACAGTAGGTAAAGACCGAGGCCTTTGGAAGTCCTAAGAATTTGATTTAGTACAATCATATATGATGAATAAAAAAGAAGTAATTTCAAAAAAAGTCCAATCTTACAAAAAATTAGCTAACCCAAACGAAGAGTGTTGAATTATTTTATTAGTAGTTTCTCCACAATGTTGCAACAAAATAAAGGGTGTGGTCATTAAAGGTATTAAGAACGATTTGAAATTTAAAAATTGAACATTAAAAATAGAAAGCACTATTTTTTGATTTAATTATTTTTTGTTTCAAATACATACCTTACTATAGAATTGTTGTCTATACACACCAATGATAAGGGAAGATTATGACGACAACTCTATTTTTTACCTAAATTTTCTTATAGCAATATAACAAACCCATTTTTCAAACGACAAGTTGATACTACATATCCACAATCTTTACGATCATTGACCCAATTACTCGTCAACAAACAATCCGGTTGGGCCCAGTGATCTCAGAACCACTTTATGACATTTAGAACATTATGCGACCTTGCACATAAATGGTATCTACTTTTGCTACCCAATGCATACAATAGTCACAATACTTTTATAATATCTGTCAATACCCTTGATATATTAAGGTGATACCATGATGATATCCGCGGATATCATCTCATGAACTTGCTACATATTTATATCATGATAAGCATTCTCGCTACATTTCAATTTTTTTTTTCATTTTCTTGCTTTGTATGTTTAGCAACTCCATTTTTTTGGGTAGAAATCCAACTAATTTTAGCTAGTTTTGAGATCACTGGTCAGGGCCTTAATGTAAAGTGGGCCTTTAGGGTTGGATAACCTATTACCACCACCACCTCCCCCTATTATAACATGTAGACCTTTTTTGGGGCCATTAGAGTTGAGACTCAAAACCACCAATTTCACTAATCAAGTAAACCAATGGCATGCCAAGCATTGCGTAGAAATAGTTGGTTGTTTTTGGTATCATTATGAGTGAAAGTTAGTACCACATGGTGTGAACATGGAGAAACCTAGACGTTTGATTTGGGTCAAAGGTTACTTTTCACTTTGGAATTTTGTATAAAATTGACAAATGCGAATTAGATGTTGCAAATTTTTTGCAATCCTCATCAAAACCTATTTCGAATGCAGTCATAATTTTTTTTGGAATTTAGCACTACTAAAAATAGGCCAGATTGCTTAACCCCTAAGCATGATGCTAGTTTGAGTATAGACCGAAGTTGGAGCGTATTTTCAGGGTGCGGGGTATACCGGACCCGTTTGCTACTGCTGTAGAAGTGTTGGAGGAGCGCTGATTTTTTTAGTGTAACCTCGATGCAGTCTTGAAGAGGGTTTTCAAGTTGCGATGAAACTCTGAGATCTGATGCGTGTAAGAGAAAATTGGTAGTGTGAGAAATAGAGTCAATACACATAACCTCGGTATTGCAAACCGTAGGCCATTTTGGCTTGAGCAATCCTGAAGGGGTTAAGTTGGTGGTAATAGGTTATCCAACCTTAGGTACTTTCAAGGAATGTAGACGCATCGGAGAACGGGCCGGGTGCCGATGCGAATAGCCCTTTTTACTGATGAACCTCTCTTACTTCTTCTTCCTTTAGTCCAGTTTAGTCGGGTCAGTCGGTGCAGTTAGCATGGCTGCCGACGACGAGACTATCTCATGCCAATTGTATCGTATCTTTTGCTTTTTTCCAATTGTGTGTATGGCCAGTTTCTCAATAGATCAGAGTTTTTAGAATCACACACTACATACAGCTCCCAATGAGGAGGACTACGATTGAAGGAGCCCGGAATTCAGTTGTTGTTTGCATCCAACCACCTGAAGAATTCTTTGCTCGTGGCGATGGATTCCGGGCCGCCGCGCGTGATCGGGGAGTACACGGTGACGCAGCAGATCGGTGCGGGCAGCTTCGCGGTGGTGTGGATGGCGCATCACTCGCAGCGCCCGAGCTTGCTCGTGGCCATCAAGGAGATCGCCACCGACAGGCTCAATAAGAAGCTGCAGGAGAGCTTGCAGAGCGAGATTGCTATCTTGAAGCGCACCAACAATCATCCCAATATCATCCGCTTGTACGACATCGTCCAGGTAATTAAGTCCGCTTTACTGCAATTGCGGTAAATTGGGGTTTCTCTGTAACCCTAATTCACCGAATTAGGGTTTTGGTTGTGTGGTTGTTTCAAGACAGGGCCACGAAAACTGACTGGCGGCCATTTCTGTACAAGAGGATCGATATAATTTTTTTTTCTGACTTTGTTGCTATTGTATGCTAACGTTTAAGAGGCTTGAATCACTGGATAAAAAGTCTGTTGCAGTGATTTTTGATTTTTTTTAGTCCGTTATCAATTGGAGAATTATGCAAACAAGAACCATTTCTGTAGAACAGGATAGATATAAAAAATCTGTTGCGGTGATTTTTGAAATTTGATACGACTGCCGATCCATTATCAATTGGAGATTCATGCAAAGACAAACTAGAGCTATTTCTGTAAATTAAAGAGGATAGATATAAAAAGTCTGTTGCAGTGATTTCTGAAATTTGTTTTGACTGGCAGTCCGTTGTTAATTGGAGAGTCATGCCAGAGCCATTTCTGTAAAAGAGGATAGGTATAAAAAATCTGTTGCAGTGATTTCTGAAATTTGTTTTGACTGGCAGTCCGGAGAATTATGCAAAGACAAACTAGAAATGGCCTTGGAGACAGTCTTTTTGTTTCAAAATCAGATTGTACCTTACACTGTTTGGCAGTCCATCTCTAAAGCAAGCCTGTGTGGACCTGGTTTGCAGGGGCAGAATAGGATTTATCTTGTGTTGGAGTATTGTGCGGGTGGGGATTTGGCTGCGTACATTCAGCGCTATGGCAAGGTTTCGGAAGTGGTAGCACGGCACTTCATGCGGCAGCTGGGTATGTATGTGGTTTTCTATGGTTGTTGATTTTGGCAAATTTTGTTGATGGGACAAGTTTTTCTATGTGAGAGTTCATAATATTCTTGAACGAAGATGCAAACACCTTGGCTTAAGTAAGGAAGAGTCAGGGTATCCAAAATGTTGAGTTCCAAGAATGAAAGCTGTGGTATTCGTCTGATTATTATAGACAAGTGTAGTTACTGCAAAGGGTGGGCGGTTGACACTGCTTTAGATGGAATGTTGTGTTTGAAGCGAAATCTTGCTTAATTTTTTTTGGGGTTGGACCTTTTTGTTGGTTGTTTTCAGGAGCTGGGCTGCAGGTTCTACGGAACAATAATTTGATACACCGTGATCTGAAGCCTCAGGTTGGTATTTCTTGACTCTCTGCAGCGCATCAAGGGGGGTTTTGACTTTCGTGGTTTCTGGTTATGGAATGAGATTTTAGGGTGGGGAAATTTCAGCAATTTCCTTAAGAGTATAGTTGTTATTATAGTACTGTCAGATTTCATAACTTTGTGCACTCTCTGAATTGACATGAGAAGAATCTGTGACACCTTGTTTAGCAAAATTGACGTCAATTTGAACAACTGAGTGCTCGTCAAGCTAAGGAGCCAATGTGAGAGTATGTGATAGCTTTAAATTCATTTGATTTGTTCAAGTAATTCTTAGTTTGCATTGTTTTCTCGAAAGTTGTCATGCTACTACTAATCAAGAATGTTATGTTTTTGAATTTTTTATAAATCCTATTGAAATGTGAATCGATCTGACACTGGATCCTCACTGCCTTCCAGAATCTGCTGTTATCTACAAATGACGAGAATGCAGTGCTGAAGATAGCGGACTTCGGATTTGCCAGGTCGCTTATGCCTCAGGGCATGGCGGAGACCTTGTGTGGCTCTCCATTGTACATGGCTCCGGAGATCCTTCAGTGGAAGAGATACGACGCAAAGGTAGACGTTCTTTTCCTTGTCGTTTTAGGGAAGATCTTTTATGCTCTTTGTCAAAAGCATCTGTTTAGAACTTTAAATGTGGATTGAACAGGTTTCCATCACGTGTTTTTGCCAGGAGACATGTTGCAAGGTCTGCGCTTGAATGTAACATGCGTGACTGAATACATCTGTGGCGTAATAACTAATGACTTATGTTAGGTCAAACGTTATTCTAAGGTAGAGATACTATTTGCGCCGCTTTAATCATTTTAACACATGTAGGAGTGATTTTTGGAGCTTTGGAGAGATCCCTTTGGGTACAAGAGGAGCTAAATTTTTTATCACTACGTATACATTTTTTATGCAATTTCAAAGTGGGAGGTTGTACACCACTACAAGTGATAGCAGAAAACTCCGTTTCCATTCAAAGATCAGTGGCCATAGGCATTTAGCTTTGTCATGCTTACACCACTTGCTGATAAGTCCAGCCAAGTGTATGAAAAGTTGAGTTGCTGTGGGTAACAGGGGTCAGCATAGGAGGTCCCTAACAGGTCTGTAACTGTTAGGGACCTGTTAGGGAAGATGTTTGAGATCTTTGTACGCTTTGATATTTAGTTGTTAGTTTAATTGCAAGGCAAACCAGGTTGTTTGTAGGGCATTGTAACACTTGTTTGGCGGGTCCTAGTTGACGTGACACTTCCTGTTAAAACTAAAATCATCTAATCGTGTTCTGTGTTCATGGTTCATACGGGTTGTTTTAATTATGGGGGTCCTTGCAGGCAGATCTTTGGAGCGTGGGTGCCATTCTTTTCCAGTTAGTGACTGGGCGACCTCCTTTCAGTGGGCACAACCATGTTCAGGTGATTGCCGTGTCTTTTTTGGTCTCGTTCAAGTCAGAAACATATGGCTTATCTCCGCAACTTGAATCGCATTCTTTGTGCTCCTAAACCCCAAGTGCTCAAGCATCAAATAGAAATTCCACCTTGGAAGCTAATACTTGATTATAGTAACTTTCAAAACATACTTCTATTGTTCAAGTACGACTTCTTCTCTTTGTTGGTGCATTTTGTCACCTTGAAGATTCCTAAATGATATATTTCAACTCCTACATGGAAGCAACCACTTGTAGTCGTTTGGGCACTTCAGGGTTAAGAGGGGATCGAGAATTGAAGGTCTGCATCTCATGTTTTTTTCTTTTTGGATACCAGTTGCTTCATAACATCGAAAAGTCGACTGGAGTTCGCTTTCCGGTTGAAGTCTCGGCCCAATTACACCCTGACTGTCTTGACCTGTGCCGCAAATTGCTGCGTAGAAACCCAGGTGTGTCTAGCCTTCCACTAAAGGCAGCTTCGTCAAACGACTTTCACTTAGGGTCAATTTCAGGTTGAGGTTTTGGAATTGCAGTGCTTAAGAAGAGAGGCTCCTAGCCATCAAAGATATTGTGTTGAAAGCATTGCTTTGAATGTTTTGTCGAAATCCTGTTTTTAGTATTGAAGTCGCCTTGGCATGCTCTCTGACTCCCGTGGGATATTTCTGACAGTTGAACGGTTGGCTTTTGAGGAGTTTTTTGCTCACCCTTTCATGAGGTATTCTTTCATTCCTTTTCAACTTTAATTTTGCTAACCCTATTCTCCTCGTTTCTAAGCATATTTCACATTGTCCTAGTTTTGCTTTCGACAATTAATTTTATGTAGTAATAGTGATATCATTTTGCCTCCAGACCCATGCCAGAGGATATTCAAGCAAGGGGGAGCACTTCTGGAGGCACTGGTGGAAACCCTGAAGGAAAGTCTTTTCCATTTCCACTGTATGATGAGCAACAAGGCTCTGTAGATGCAAAATCGTCTTACTTGAGGCCCCCGTCATCCAGCAGCCTATTCCTTCCTGCGAAAATTAGCGCGGGTCATTCGCCCTCAACGCCAATGGTCTGTCCTGCTATTGATGACAGATCTAGGATTCTGTACCGAGGCGCTGAAGGAAGCGCAGATTTGGACCAATCTGGGTCTTCTGCTAAAGGTATGGATATAATTTTCCATAGAGCTGTATTCTGCTAAACTTTGCACTCCTCCTTTTCTACTTTTATTTGTACTCTACGTATACTTTTGCTTTTACCTCTATGCGCCAAATGGCCAAAAGTGGCTGTTTCCACATTGAAATAAATTATAGCTTCAAGGACGGTACGGTAACAAAATGTATCAAGAGAAAGAAGAAATCTTATTTGAACAATAGACCGACTTCGCTACCAAAGTGGAATTTCTTTTTTTATCTTTGGCACTTGGGGTTTAAAATATGAGAAGGAATTACAATCAACCAAAGGATACATTGTGTTCTAGCAATCGATACCTATATTTAAAGCAATTGACTGTGCTTTTATGGTTGTTGACGAGGTCTTCCTTCAATCCGTTTCACCACTAGAGCCTATAAAATGAGTGCATCTTGGGTACGGATTAATAGTATTGGGGGTCTGTGAGTGCATCTTTAATTTTGCTTGTTCGACGAACAATCAAAATCGATTGTCAATTTCGACAATGAAAGCTTTAGGGGTTGTGATGTTCCAGTAACGGCATCCTTATATGTCTTTTGTGATACTACCGGTACACGGTATTTCAACGATCTCTGAAATTTTCACCTGTTTCTTTTAACTTGAGTTTCAGTTTCATCTCCCGTGATTGCTCGTGCTTATCAGAATTCTTTGTATGAGAGACTGAAAGGTGTTGTATTTTCTCCCTTGCATTTTGCAAAGGGCCTTTTAAACACCATTCTTGGGTACATGTTGATAGTTTTGAAGCCCTAAGCTCTTTGAGCTGCTAGTATCCAATTGTGTCATGAATTACGTCTCAGTTATTCATATATGTGTTTTGACATGGGTCCATTGGCCTCTTATGATTCGATCATTTGTGTTGCATGGTTTGCAGGGGCTTTGGGAGATTCCACCGACACAATTGAACGGGAGTATGTTATCGTGACACCTCCAATAACATCAACAGAGAGTCTTGCGATGTCAATGAGCGCTTCTGATGTCCAGTACACAGGAAAGGGAATCAATAGTTCCCCCAATGAAGTGAACGTGGGCACAACGAATTCGGGTAGCGGTGCTAGTACTAGTACTTCAGCTCCTTTACAGAGCTCATCAGAGATTGAAGGCCCTTCGCAACATCCGCCTAGTCGGCTCTCCTCTCTACAGAGATGTGCACGGCTCGTCACAGAACTCTCCATAGATAAGGTTGGTCCTCTCTGTACACTGTAAGAAACCCATGTTTTGCATGACGCATTTCAGGTGACATCAAGATGTTTTCATGTTAATAATAACATCAAACGTAACATCCAGACATTTATTTTGATGTTATAGTTCCATGTGGCTGTAAATGTAATTCAATTCTGCATACATTGCCTAAGATAAAAATAGAAAGTCCAGTTTTGAAGCTATTAGTCGATGATGGTAACTTTCAAAACCTCTCTCTATCGTTTGAAAATGCAGGATATGATTTCTTCCTTCTGTTGGTACATTTTTTGGCCTTGAAGCTTCCTAAATGATTTATTTCAACTCTTATGGATATGGAATCGGCCACTTTTGGGCATTTACATGTTAATGAGAATTTTCATGAATAGCTATAGCGAGGTGAATGTCCATGCCTTCTCGACTTTCTCATTGTTGTACTTTATTCTTCTATCAATTCATCAGTTCTTTCTTGTTCCAGGACCTTACCATGTGGTTGTTATCTGCAGATGAACGCGGGGCTGGGGCTTGAGTCATTTTCAATTCAGCTTGTGTGTTTAGCAATCTGGAAAGAGGCACTTCGAGTCTGTAAAACTTGGGCAGAAATTGTAGGTGATTCTGGAAACATTGGCAGCAGTCAAGGAAGGGGTAGCAGCTCAGAGGGTGTCAAAAGCCAGGAAAGATCCATTGCGAATACTTGTTCTCTAATGGAATGGGAGTTTGCGTTGGCTGTGGAGCGAGCGGAATCCTTATCAGTGCATATCAATATTGGTGATGGTTAGTGGTTGTTTTTTGTTGTTTCTATCTGAGGGAACACAAGCATATGTTAATTGGCTTGTCTTTAGAACGCTGACAAATTTTGAGGGTTATCCTTGGTACTGGGAGCTGTTATGAAAGAATGATTGCCCTCAAAACTGTTGAAATTAACCAGTGGATTTCATTCTCTGCAGACATGCCGGATGCCATGGAGCTTATCTTTCAAACAGCACTTGCCATCGGCAAGACTGCTGCGGTACGTTAACATATCCTTCATTATCTCGCTCACATGAAATCCTCTTAGTTTTCGTCATTTTCAGAGGACTGTTTTGAAGGAGTTTTCTTGAACAGTGCTAATCATTTTTCAGAAACAGCTACCGTCACTGTCCATATGTTGGATCACAATGATTTGTCGTTTTAGTGCGATATAATTACAATGACATGAACATGGGTTGTGCGTATGTCTCAGGTGGATGAGTTCATGGGGAGTATGACAAACGCCGCTTTGGCGTATGAGAAGGCTGCTGCACTGCTCTACTTTCTTGTAGTCGAGGCTGCAGCATTACCAATCCAACCTCCTCTTCTCCTATCTGACATTGACAGGTGTCGTCTTCGTCGATACGCTGATGCCCTGACTGCTCACCAGCATCAGTGCACTGCCACCGCGCAGGCCCGCCGTGCAGAGACAAGAGAATCCAAAGGGTTGTGAATTTGTAGAGGAGCCTACTGGGCCTGGAAGATTGCCAAGTCGCCGGGTGTGTACATTCTTTTCTTATAACTGAAATTGGATCACTAGGCAAAAGTATAGAACATCAATTGCTAACACCTTGGGCCCGTTTACTAATTCGGGTATCCAAGATGTCCTGATCCTCTGACACATATCCTCTTATATCTTGAGTTCAAGAATGAAAGCGTTGCTACTCAGCCAACTATTATAGACAGATGTACTTAATGTAGCTACAGTGAAAAGGGTGGGCGTTAAACACTGTTATGAGCTACAGGTAGTGCTTGGATTATGGCTTTAATCGACACAAGAAGGAAAGCGACTTTGATGGGAAGCCAGCTTTTTTTTGTTTTCCTTTGAGGCGAATCATGAGAGGCTGCCTCTTGATAAGGAAGGCAATCCCTTCAAAGAGCTGAAGGCTGGTGGTTGGAATGTAAGAGCTGCTTTGAAGTGTGTTGAGTCTACTTCCTGACAACAGAATGATTAACGCAGCTACAGGTTTGTACATAGATGGGTGAGGTGATCGGTAGGTTGAGTTTGTACAGCATTAGAGTTCTGTGTTATTGTCCTTAATCAAAGACATGTAAACTGCACCTGTGCATGCGTCTTTAGGTTCTATAACTAGATTGGGATAGGATATCATCATCTATATTCTACTCATGTATTTTAGCTTGGGCATTATTTGTGATATGCCTATTTCATGTACATTGGTGGCGCCCTTTCATTCTTGTAAAGAAATTGGCCTACATATTAGAGATATACTTGAATTTCAACTGTAGGTTTCATGTTGTGTTTTTCCTTTGACCATCTATAAATAAGTGTCACCATTCTAAACTAATTGAACCCCTTCTTTTAATCAATTCAAACGTTGTATGTACGAAATAAAAGATACGGAGGTTGGAAATTGATAGTAAGTTCATCCAACTTTGAAACCCCTCCCCAAGGCATTGAATTTTTTTTCAATCCATTTTGTGATTGAAAGAGGAAGATTGGGATGAACTAGAGTATGAAATTCAAAAGTATGTCCTAATTTTGATGTTTAACCCCTAAATGCATGAAGGGGGTAAGGGCAAAACATAGATGTGTTATAAAATGTAACAATTCTGCAACTTTGATGAAGTTTGGTCTAAAAGAGAAAATGAGGAGCATGATGCTTAGTAATTATCCATACAATTAAACTTTCAAAAAATGTTTTGGATAGTCATTTAATGAATTTAGAAGCATTTACCACTTGATTTTCACCAAAATTACAAATTTTATTTTTAGAATTTGACATTTCGTATGATTGGTTAAAACTAGACATTCTATTCTAAAATTCAAAAATATTTTTTTTCAAAGGAGAGAACATCATTGATTTTCCGAAATAGTAAATTTTATAGCACTAGGACAATATTGAGGTCTTTGATTTTGAAAGATTATCCTCGGTGGAGTTTAACTCAAATTGACATAATTCAAAATATGTTGGGAAGTAGACTTGATTTCCTATTTTAAATTGTTTTATCTTTATTTTTTTTTATAAAAAATAGATTTTCATCCTAGATAGCCCGTACAAAAGGCGGCGACCATAAAATAGTCGTTTGGTCACTAAAGGGTTAATATGTTATACACTTACACATTTTGCAATAAGTATCTATCTGTTGTTTAAATTTTTGAAGTTACTCATTTGGATAGGTGCTTAATTTGAATCACCCTATCCAATGGTTATTTTAATTTTTAATTTTTTCTTAGCAATTTGACTTGTTTGGGCCACTCTTATAGCATCCCCTAAGTAAGGGCAAGTCAATAGTGGACAAATGTACTAGCTCTATTCCAAAAATAGAAATGTCGATCCTATCCTAATTAATGAACGTGCAATTTCTATTTGCAAGAAAGGTACAAGTCCCATTTAAACACATACAAGGGAGGAATAGTGGCGGAGTCCACAGGGTCACAAATTGCATAGCCTTGGCATCCACGGAAATATCCGGCACCCCCCGGTATGATCAATTCCCATGGAACCGTCGCTACAGCTACTCGGCCCATGACCGTATATGGATGATCCCGGGCCAAAGTTATGTTGGGCAACCATGTAAAAGGCCCCCGTCGAAAAAATGGGTTCCATACTTGTGGCCGATCCTGATCCCGTGTGTTTGCCCACCAGCTTGCTATCTTGGGTGGGTCCCTCCCGCAACGGGTTGTCAAACATAACAATGGTTCCCCATCCCAACGCCGACAAGTTCCCTTGCCCTGTTCCCGCTGCTGCCAAGAGCGTCGGGTTGGGTCCCCCTCGGGTTTCAGATCCATAATACGTGAGGTGGAGTTTTTCTTTTTTGGCTACAAGTTCAACAACCAAACATTAACCTCTAACTGCCTAACCAGACGTTTTTGGCCTGATGTAAAGAATTGAAATTCTTATTCTCATATGTCATGCACTTTTTGCAAGTAAAAAGAATACCACAAAATTCTATGGCAATATAGTTTCATACATGTTGAAAAGGGGATGAAATGTGAGAGAGAAGAATGACACTTCTCAATTTTTACAGAACGAGTCTTCCACAATGCAAGAAGAAAGTGCCACGTACGCATTCTCTAAAGATTGAGGATGGGAAGAAAGAGCTATGACACCCCTATTGTGAAAATGCCTAATAAGATAAGGATGAAGTAAGATATGAATACCTAAAATTGCCCCTCAAATGAACAAAGTGCATTCATTTGAAGGTTCATACGAAGGGTCAATTTTGGGTTCACCTATCTTCAGAACACTAAAATTGTTAAGGACTTGATTAATATGTCTCCCATTGATTGACACTTGTTACCAACATCAACTCATTTGTTCATAGATTTTTAGCAGTTTTCAGAGTAGGTTCTATGTAGACTTCCTTTTGTTCGATTTTTTTGGCTCTTAACCATCATATGCATTATTCTTCACTTATCCCAATGATACAAAATTTAGTCTCATCTGAATTGTACATTTCACAATATGATTAATTGAATTTGTCATTTTAAAACCGTGAATTCTTGGTCCTTTAAGGGTTAAACATGACTTGGCTAAATAACTAGAACCACAAATCTTGAATGGATATGGGACTGTTTACTATCACTTGTAGAGTGATTGACAACCTCCTAAGTTGAAGAAATTCATAGAGGGATAGAATTTTAAATTCAACAGATTTAACTGACTCTTGTACCCAAAGAGCAATACATCGATCTCCTCAAAACAGAGTCTTACATATTGCTCAAAGCAATGCAAACAATGTCCTCTAACAAAATGGACACTATTTCAAAAAGTGATCCCCAACAATTGGACAAAAGAACAACACTAAAATCTAGATATTGATTGCACAAGATGTATACAAATAGAACATGAAAGCTTACATGAATGCATCTATAAATAAATTTCTGAAATATATGAACTCATTCATATCACTAGAAGAAAAAAGAGACTTGTACACTGAGCCGAGAGTGGGATTCTAAGTGAATCTGGCCACATTTGAGTGCACATGCTTGGTGTTCAAGTCCCTCTTTTCTTCTAGTATATGGTATTCAAATAATGCATGCTTAAGTTTGTTGAAATCCACTTTCACTCACTAATAAGAAATGTTTTGTTTTTCACTTACTATAAATGAAAAAGGAATGAAACTGCACCATGCACATGGCTGTGTTAGTACTCGTGAATGATTTTGGTCACAAGGAGATAAAAATATAAACATAATGTTCAGCCACTATTCACTGTTTCTACAAAGTGTGGAATGAGAATGACAAGTCTGCTACTAGCGACTTGCCAATAAGATCCACTAAAATAAATTTACGTTTAATAATGTCAATTGCTATTATAGGTGCACATACCGAAGTCAGATTCTCTTGTGGTAACATGAAACTAAATAACCTCCGGTGACTGCAGTAGCAATATTTCTAGACCACAAATTTTAATGGAAAGCTTGAAAATGAAAAGCTTACCGGTAGCCAGTGTTTGAAAGCTGCAAATGCAGAGCAGCATGTAAACCAGTCTCATGATAATGATGATAGAAACTCGGACCCTTCTACAAGGCCGGCGTGAATGAAGTGTCCGTTCATAATGCCAATGATCCGATGCCCACCAGACAAGGGGAAATTGGGACAATACTACTCTCCCCTTTCGAGGATGGACACTATAGTGACACACTAAACCAGTCTCACTGAAAAGTGCGCCATCGTCACCTGCAATCACAAAGTGATCCATTAGAGCATCTATACCAACAACTCTGAATTGCACTCTGAACGTCACCCACAAATTAGAGGGCTGCATATCATGGGGTTCCCCACCAACGTTACTCAATTAGACTCTGAAAATAGTAAGTAAGCCACTCACAAGTCACCACGTATAAATTGTACAGACATGATCATGTGCAATTAAGAAGAGAACATACAATAGCTTGAGCTGTTTTGAATGCCCTGAACTGGATTACAGTATTCAGTGTCTCCCTAGAAAGAAATTGTTGACCAATCCATGCACATCCATTTATAGAGCTAGCTATGGAGATGCACTTACATCACAATCTACTAGACAGTTCATTCTACTCCGTTTCATAAAAAGCGTTCACTTTTTTGCCATTGTTCTTTTTTCCTATGTTTTATACCTCAAACGTGAGCACTATTCACTGCAAACGAGGAGGCCAATGAGAGTGACACAAAAACTACATAGTAATGTTGAAGAGAGACTATTAAGACCACTATTTCAGCAATAAAAGAATCAAGTTAAAACACGCCAAAAAAGTGGACTCCTAGGGTAATTGCACACTACGGTGTTCCTCTTTTTCGGTCACGTTTGTAGTTTTAGGCCTTGTTCTCACCTTTCAAGCTCATTAAAAGATTATTGAATGGAAATAAACTTATAAAACTATTAAAAGTAATTAATATTCATACTTCAAAATACAAATGTAATGCTCAATTCAAAAAAACAAGTTGCTCGATTAGAGAACCTTGTGCACTTGTAATATTTTTGATGTAGTCACAATGCATTGTTTTTGACAAATGCACTCCATTTGTAATGAATTTTTTGAAATTTAACCTTCAATCTCATTGTGCACATAGAATTTTACTTGTTGTACTCCTTTCCACAATTTTTTATATAATTTTTTTTTATATATTGCAATTTTACTTAATATAGACACCTTTTAGAATTGAGGCATTTTAAGCATGTAAAAGAAGATTTGAAGAAATTTTAAATCAATGTAGTAATCTATATAAGACATTACACATGGGCTTTGAATTGAATCTGCAAAAAAATTAGAAATCGTGCACAATATTCATTGTTGAATTTTCATCATGTTCATTGAATTTTTTGTTCAAAAGGATACTTTCAAATATTCATATTTCTTAATGTAAAGCCTTCACACAAATAAAGAATGTATCATTAGATTTCATATACATCAATCTTACCATTTTTTGAGAAATATTAGTTCAAAATATCACCAATGAGTTTTAATATGTTTTGGAAATGAACGATTTTGACAAAAATGCTAAATGTGCATTGAATAGGCACACCGTACCATGCAACTACCCTTCATTGAGTAAAACAACTTGGCAAAAGAGCTTATAAGGTGAGACTCTCCTATGTGGTGCCTCCCGCAATCCACACTCATAATCGCAAGTCTCTCAGAGTTACTTTCCTCTCGCAAATGAAGTTGTGCAGCCGCCTTTAAGGAGACATGGGCCACGTCCTTGCTCGAAAGCTCATTGCAAGCCAAAAAAAGCATCATCTATGGCGCCATTACGACACAGATTTCAATCTGGAGAAGACCACATTGGCGTCGCCATAAGTGGGGCGGGTTCCATGGTGATGATGTGTGAGGGATCTCTCAAAGTTGATGACGACGTGATCATCTTTCGCAGTGCCGACGAGCGGCGCTTCCTCATTCACAAGATCCGGCGAAACGGGCTCCTTCTCATCGATCTGCTCCAAGTGGCCACTCACCTCGTGCAGAACCCCACTCGCCACCACCATCGCGTCCTCGTGCGCGACGCACAGCCCGTCTACCGCGGCCGTGATCCCCCCACAGATGGAGTCCAGCGCCAGGATCCAGAACGGCTCCTCAATCAGCACGCCCACCTGCGAAGATTTTATTTTTCATTTTAGTCCCATTGGCAATTTGAAAATTGACCACAGGGAGCTCATAATGGTTTCCTTGTGTGCGTTTCCCTTTTAGTCTCACTTTTCCCACCAAGCCTCAAGAGTTGACACTTGTTAAGTTTTCCTTTTACAAGCAGGTGAGTCAACATTAAACTGGTGAATAGGCAGCTTCAAGACTCAGTGGGAAAAGTGAGACTTGCAGGGAAATCACACAGGGAATCGCATATGAGACTTTGGTGAACACTTGAAAACTAGAAAGCATTTTTTGGCGATTTATAATTTTTTTTTACTACAAATACATAGCTTTCTATAGAATTGTTGGCTATCACAACATTCAATAGCCTGAAGTGGTTGTACCTTGCCCCTCAGTAGATGGTGTAACATATTCCACACCCAAAAGGACTTCATTGAACAAGTGGAGTCCCAAGGTAATGAGTACGGTGCATGAAGGAAAGGTAGAGCGCATGAAGGCTACAAAATGTTATGATACATACCAATGATAAGGGAAGATTATGATGACATTTGAGTTAACCAAAAAGAAGCCCATCTAACCTCCCTTTTTGCTCTACTTCTAACCTCTTTCTTGAACTATACTTGGGTTGAAATTGTTTTCCCATTGTGGACCATGGGCTTGGAGCTTTGGTGAAAGGTGTGGGAGTCATTGCGAGGTGTGGAGAAAAATGATAGTGGCTTGCTTTAAATTGCCTCCCAACTCATCATAGACCAGTTTTTGGTATATTTATATTTCAATATGAGTTCAAGAGGAATTCGACACGAGTTTGCTAAAACTTTCCTCTTCGGGCTGACTTTTCGGTTACCTTCTTTTCTCTATTTTTTTACCCAATTATTCTTATAACAACGTAGCAAGCCCATTTTTCAAATAGCAAATTGGCGATATATAGCCACAAAAAAATTCACTGCCTACCTGCTCAATGTAGAACAGCGCCGCGGCACTCATGGCCGTGGCCGGAATCGTCAGCCACCCGCACCCCAGCCACAGCCCGTACGGCAACGCCAAGTGCCACAGGATCATCATCCGCGACGTCAACCGCGTGTACGCCACGGGAATGGGCGTCTTGAAGATCCGCTCGCATGCGCCCACGTTGTCGTGGAACTGCGTCAAGTTCAAGTCCATCGTCACGCGCTCGTAATTCGGCAGCGCGCATTGATTGATCACCTCGCTTATCACCTGCACCAGTGATTGTTTTTAGCCAAAGTGCTGCATAAAATTTGCACTCACTAATTCATACAAAGGATTTTTGAAAGGAATAATAGCCAAATTTCCTACATGGAGTCAAGATGTGTATAGCCTCTTTAACCCTTAAAGGTCCAGAGAACCCTTTCCAACCAATATTATACAACAATATTCCATTGTATTTGGCATGGTTCCACACCTCCTATGGGTTTAAGATCAAAAGTGAAGTTCAAATTCACGTCAACATGATTTTAATGAGCTATCAAGGTCTCAATTTGAAACTTTCTATTTACAACAAATGTCAAATATACACCAACATATCTACTATCTCATCAACTTTTTAAGGGTTAAACCTAGGAATCACCTAAGACTAGACTTCTATGTATCAGTGGTGGGTACTGCAAAACTAAAAGCTACCAATTCACCACCGAAATGGGTGAACCCAAGAGTTTATTTTCCATTCTTACCAAAATGGGTGGTTCTTCACATGGAAGTCTACCCCAAGTAGCACCCGTGTATTATCCTACATATTAATATGAAAAGAGTATTTAAGGAGCCTGAATTGCTCTTCAAAATTGCTAAACTGTCTCCTGACAAAAAAATAAATATATTACTGACCTGCAGGATGTAAATGGGGCGGTTCTGCGCGTGCCGAATCGACTCAATCTCGTTATGGTGCAACAGCGTCACGACCTCACCGATCGAATTCGACCCATCCAACGGCTTCGTAAGATGATGCTTGAGGAAATACGGATACGCTTTTATGTACCTGAGCAGTACGTGATTTTTGTTGTTGCTACTTTCAGCCAACTTGCAACGGCATAAAATTTGGGCTAGCTAATTGATGCAAAGGATGGCTAGAATGTAGTATCGGGAACCTCCCTTGGGGCACCCCTGGAGAGTGTCGCCAGCGGGACATTTGCCAAGGTGAGGTTCCCGATACAACATGTATCCCACAAAGGATTTTTAAGGAATAATAGCCAGTTTTTCTACATGGAGTCAAGATGTGTAACCTCTTTAAACTTAAGTCTCACCTAGGTATTCCCTAAGTAGCACACATGTATACTACATTAATATGTTGATATGAAAAGAGCATCCAAGGGAGTGATGGCCTGATATGGGTACCCCTCCGGAATTAGAAAAAAATCTTTTTGGTAAGGAAAAAATATTGAAAAATTACAAAAATTAGATGGTGTTGTAGATGGCATACTAGGAGCCATATACACTATTGAAAACGGAATTTCTAACACACATAAAATGAGTTACACACAGTCACACATATGGTTACGCGTAACCGGGGTACCCATATCAGACCATTACCCAAGGAGCCTGGATTGCTGGCTCTTCAAGCCATGGAAAAGTAGCAAAAATGCTAAACTATCTCTTGGAAAAAAAACATCATTATAAGGTAACTATATCTAAAAGCTACCATTTCCTTAAAGCATCCATAGCTCAATCTTCCACAATAAGTAGATTTTGACACCCTTACTGTTGATGAGAATGTGCACAATCTGAACATCAGAGTTTAGGTTCGCTTTAAGATCAGCCTACAGTCAGCACTTTGGAAATTCATAACTTATTCATCCGGTATCCAAATAATGCATGCTAAAGTGCGTTGGAATCCTCTTGGAACTTGCTAATGAGACCCACTAAAAGGTGAACGCTACCTTAACTTACCTGAGGATGATGTCGAGCTTGGATTTGTCCTCCGGGGATCGGATCCACGTGAGAGCTTGGCGAGCCAGGTCGCGAGTGCGGTTGACATTGGAGCCCCAGGCTTTGCGGGCCTCGTCGAAGCGCTGGTACGACGAGTTCGTGCGGAACACCAGCAGGAACGCCAGCACGGGCGCGATGAGCGTGAACGGCGTGACGGCGATCTGCAGGAACGGCACCCACGTCGCGAACTTGTGGTGCTTCACGCCGAAGTTGATCAGCGTCACGAACACCGCGGACAGCGTGGACAGCAGCACGGGCGGCCCGATGCCGCCGATCACGCCGGACGACGCGATGCTCACCAAGTGCTGCGCGTGCCGCCACGAGGATTTGTGCCTCGCCCATTCCGGGTGCCCGTACACCGTGTTCCGGTACGGGTGCATCGATCGATCCTAAAGCCCAAAATTCAAAACTACAATTGATCGATCTCCTTGGAAACTCCGCCGGGATGTATCCCTTACTCTACCAGCAGAAACAATGCTCGAAGTAACTAAGCAGCTTGAATGGGAGGAAACATCTACTTAGATTGCAAGCATGTTACTTGCTCTACCAAGGTTCAATGCTCGAAGTAACTAAGCAGCTTGATGGGAGGAAATATCTATACAGTGTTTAGATTGCAAGCATTGCACTATACTAGCTCCTCACACATGCCTGCAGAATTTGAAGCAATATTCTAGATATCAAGACACAGTCGTCGCCGAACGAAGCTTGCTCGATCAAATGGGAGGTGATATCCGGGCCGGCTCTCTCTCTCTCTTCTACACTGTAACAATCCCTCACAAACCTCAAAAATAGAAGTGTACAAGCTCAAAGATCCCTTACTCTACCAACCTACAGAAGCAACCTGAAGAAACATGCAGAAATCTTAGCAGCTTTCAGAATGGGAGGAAAATAATATCTACAGTGTTTTCAACTCTCTTCTGCATGCATGCTTAGATTGCACTACACTAGCTCTTCACATGCCTGCAGAATTCGAAGTAATAGTCTAAGTATCTAGACACAGTCGATGCCGAAACTAAGCTTGCTCAAAATCCTCAAATGGGAGGAAATATCTACCGACAGTGTTTTCAACGCTCGTCTGCATACATAGATATATTGCAAGCACTATACCAGCTCTTCACATGCCTGCAGAATTCGAAACAATAGTCTAAGTATCTAGACACAGTCAATGCCGAACTAAGCTTGCTCGAAATCCTCAAATGGGAGGAAATATCTACCGACAGTGTTTTCAACGCTCTTCTGCATACATGGATTGCAAGCACAATACTAGCTCTTCACATGCCTGCAGAATTCGAAGTAATAGTCTATGTAGAAACAGTCGACGCCGAACTTAGGGCCGGTTTAGACTACGGTGGAGAAGTCCACCGGTCATGAAAAAAAGGGCGATTCTAAACTGTGATTGGCCGAAATTGCAACTCTTCACCGGAAGGTGTTTACACTAGGTGAAGACAAGAATGGTGGTGAAGATTTCTCATGGATGATAAAATGACATGGCGCCTACATGGCAGCACTTTTTGGACTTGGGCTTCTCCGGAGGAGGAGTTTCTTGTCCGGCCTCTTGAGGCCGGAGAAGAAACTCCTCCTCCGGAGAAGCCCAAGTGATTAAAAATATTTTATTGCCTTTCATTCTTCCCCGGCACATCCACCATTTGCCTCATATAACCATGTCTTGGCCAAGCATTCTTGACCGACCGGAGGCCTTCTCCACCGTAGTGTAAACCGGCCCTTAGCTAATGCACACTACTGAACACTAGTCTTAGGATTCTTCTGAGCAAATTGCAGGCATTAATACACATACTATTGATAGCTAATGGTTTAGGACACACAGTTAGGATTGAGCAAATTGCCAGCTGCATAAAACTATACGAGCCAGGCACGTTTTATTCAAACGGCGTAATTATGCACTGAGTCGTGTAAGTTTATTACGTGGAGAGACCCGGTGGGTAGACTTAAGTTACTGAATTCTTGCTATTCAGTGGAACCACTGCAAGCTTTAAACCCACACTAATAAGCGTATAACTGATCGATGGTTTACTAGGGTTTAGGGTTTAGGGATGCTCACTGTCAAAGCGCGTGTGGAGAGCAGTGATCTCAAAACTGGCTAAAATTAGCTGGATTTCTACCCAAAAAAAATGGGGCTGCTAAACATATAAAGAAAGAAAATGAAAAAATAATTGAATTGTAGCGAGAATGCTCATCATGATGTAAATATGTAACAATTTCATGAGGTGATATCCGCGGATATCATCATTGTATCACCGTAATATATCAAGGGTATTGCCGGATATTATAGAGGTATCGTGAGTATTGTATGCACTGGGTAGCAAAAGTAGATACCATTTATGTGGGAGGTCGCATAATGTTCTAAATGTCATAAAGTGGTTCTGAGATCACTGGTGGAGAGTGACATGAGCAGCTACAAATGTGTGGGCTGTCAGTAACAACTGGATGGTACTGTAAACACAGGCACAGACAGAGATATCTGAATTGCCTGCACGATCTTAACTTAGAATTGGTAATTTAATTACCTGTTGTCTGTAAGGATGTACTCCAGTTGCAGAGTGCGTTCAAACCAGTGATCTCAAAACTGGCTAAAATTAGCTGGATTTCGAAAAAAAAATGGGGCTGCTAAACATACAAAGAAAAAAATTGAAATAAAAATTGAAATGTAGCGAGAATGCTCATCATGATATAAATATGTAGCAACTTCATGAGGTGATATCCGCGGATATCATCATGGTATCACCTTAATATATCAAGAGTACTGCCCGATATTATAGAGGTATTGTGAGTGTTTGTATGCACTGGGTAGTAAAAGTAGATACCATTTATGTGGGAGGTCGCTTAATGTTCTAAATGTCATAAAGTGGTTCTGAGATCACTGGTTCAAACAATCCCGACTGATCAGCCCACTGTGTCACCAAATTAGGTCACGTACACGCAGGACTCTTTTCTATATCGCCCCTTTGCTAAGGTGCAAGTAAGTACTAACATCCATTTGAGCATTCTGAACATCTTGGAGACATACCAAGTGTATCAAGCAAAGATGAGTCTTACTGGAGTTGAATCAAAGTGAACTAAGTGAATCCAAGTGAACCATTTTTTTCGATAAAATTTGTAATTTCTATGAATTTTCAAAGCGATTTGCTCTGAAAATACAAGATTGTCTCTAGGTGGAGGCCATGAGCATCTTAAAAATGCTTTAGAATCATTTGAAATCAGCCCGTAGTTCATAGAGAAGTTACTTCAAACCCTGTCCAAGGAATTTACTTGATCACGGTACTCAATTGCTTCCTACATTGTCTTGATTATTTAATTATCACAATGTGATCTCATTTCATTCATCTCAGTACCTAGAACATAACATTCAATAGCCTTCAAAGAGATTACCTTTTGGTTTCATCCACCTTTATAAACAAAGTGACCAGTGATTTCTAATTGAATGAACTATTGAATCAAATAAACAATGAATGACAAAACACTGTTGAGTTGAGAATCAATCAAATAAACAATGAAAAAACAATGTTGAATTGTGATTGAAAGTGCTTTCGATTACTGTGCACCATGGTTGCTTGCTCTTGCTCATTGCCACGTGCCCCCATAGCTACTGATTTGATGTGGAATATCCCACATCATTTCATTGGGGGGATGAAATGATGTGCGATATTCCACATCATTCTGTTAGAGGGAGGCATTACTCACAAAGGCTACTGAATGTTATGGAACAACTCTAATAAAAAAACCCAATTTCACTTGAGAGTTACTGCATTTAGTTTTCACGTGAAGTGAGGTGGAATTAATATGATAGGGTGTAGAATTGGGTCTTGGGTAGTTTTAGGTTTGTCCACCTTAACAATTTCAAAGTGTACTTAATTGGTTTGATTTAAATGTAGAAAACCACTCAAGCAGAAAGTAAATTGGCCACCCTATTTGTGCAGTTGTATTAACATCTCACATTTGAAATTAGGATATGTACACTACTACTCTAGTACGTAGTCACACAACTAGGGTGATTTCCCAATTGTGGCATTAATAGGGTGGTTTTTATCTTAGCATAAAATTATCAAATGAAGGTTCAATAAGGATGAAGAACAAAACGAGGGTAAGTTATAATAATTGATGAGAAGGTGTACTTCTAAGTCAAGGTGTACTTCTAAGTTAACTTCAATGTGTACTTCTAAGTCAAGGTGTACTTCCTCTTATCCTCTTAAAAATCGTGATTTGGACTTAAGATTTGTCCCAAATTAAAGTTGTGGTTTCTATTGATATGTTGTATGACCATTACTAGATTGACTTGAAGTATCAATTGTATGAAGGCCGGAATACTAGCATGTGAACGTTAACATTCTATGCTACCCTTCTTTTTTTTCTTTATTCTTATTTATTTTGTTGTTGCGCACCAACTGCCTCTCTTGCAACATGGGGGCTTCATCATACAGTTTTAATGAAATCACAACTTTTTAGAGGAACAAAGGAGTAATAAGGAGATGAAGGTACCATGGAAATTCAAGTGCAGATAAAACCATGGCCAACAACTGACAGTCGTTTTGCACTCACCAACTCTATTTCTGGATGATATTAAGGTAGAGGGTCATATTTCCGACCGGGTTGTAATTCCAACCCCTACTGATTGGGGGATGGGTGTCAGAAACCAACCAGCATGGTTTCAGATAGTGTTCAAGAGTGTTCTGATTTCGTCCATGCTTGGAAAAATCAAGAGCTTCTGATTGGTGTAGAAGCACTCTATTTTCAGAATCCAACCTCTCATGAAAACCATGACTCTATGAGCGGTTAATGGTCACTCTAAGCTTTCAGACTTAAAAAATCATAGAAAATTGTAGAAATGCTCAAAAAATGTTTTTTTTTGGGGGATGCCTTTGCAATAGCTTTGCAGAGCATCCAAAAATTATAAAAAAATTCTTTCACAAGTCTAAGTATACAAACCTGAAATTCAGTCGGGAATTGGTCCCACTACCTTAACTTACTCCAAGCACAAGCACAGTGAGAATGATACAGATACTTATCAGTATTATTAAATATTATTAAATATTATAATACACTATGCTCAGACTGTCACAGCCTCCAAGGTCAGGTGGTGTACTTAGTGCAGAGGCTGGTGTCTAAATTTGTGGACTCTGTCAAGGGATTCTTCCAGATTGCCCTGCTCACCTGCAGTAATCTCTATGTACGATCATTCATCCATTCACCCGCCCATTCATCCATTCATTCGGCAAGCAATTGATACAAGAAGAGTTTTACCGACAACAGTTGGCCAGACAGCACGGGTGCCACGAGAAGGCTGTTCGCATGAGGGCGCCCAACCCGGTCTAGAGTTCAGGTGACGCCCAACCCGGTCTAGGGTTCACGTGCTTCAGAGTGTCCAAAGTTGAAGTCTATCCATAAGGGAAGATCTTTGCCTGGGTCAGCCATTTTTTATTTTTATATTCCCAAGGGTAGAGCAACTCGCACCCTAGAATATACACCGATTATTGTCATTATTGTGAGTCACAGAATTAGTGTGACGTTTCCCACCAATCCTCAATCAGTGTGAGACTTCTATCCTCACTACTCATTATGAGAATTCTCACTTAAGGTAGGGACACCCATTCCCGTGACTTTAACCTGATTATCATACTCCTGAATGAGCAGTATGAAAAGCGATTATACCAAGGGAAAGGCAATTAGATATTAATGTAGAATGTATCGACGAAGTCATGTTATTATAAAATTTGTGTACGTTCTCAATAATCAAAGCCAAAAATTGGTTTGCACATTTGACTGTGTCTAAATGGCCCTGATTCCGTGACTTGAAGAAACGCTTGTGACTTAGAGAAACGCCCTAGATATGTTCTCAAGCCACAACCACCCATGATCAGAAACAATCGGATTCATGTGTCTTGTATGTAGACAGGAATGGGTGTCCCTACCTTACGCAATTTCATCTACCTTTTCGCCCAATTTTCCAAGTGTGACAAGCTCTGGGATCATTTGAAAGATCTTAAATAAAAATATTTGCAGACACTTATTCGTTATTGTGAAACTTCGACCAAGCCAAATTTAGGGTGTATTTGGTTTTGTTGAAAACGTCAATTTTTATTTATTTTCCACTACGAGAATCCCAAATTTCTTTTAGTGTTTCTTAATTCAAATTTGTACTTCATCCCCAATTCCTGAATCCTAGAGACCAGGGCTTTTTCTTCCTGGCTTCTTGGAGCCAGACTCCAATGTTGTGGCACAGTCACGGTGGTCTAAATCTGGAGGGACCATCTTCCATTGCATGCATGGGGCACTGCTAAGGTGCAATAAAAAATCTCCAGTAGAGACCCCTTGCTGGGTTAAAGTTGTTAGTCCGGGCAGCGTTGATGCATTCGTGGGACAAACTGAGAAATACGTGATTGGAAAAATTGGCACCACCAATACCTGTTCTATACAAAAAGCTCGTTACAAACAGCATTCTGATTGCAAAAGTGGAGACCCCAAATCTAACACCCTTTGAAAAACTGCCACTGTTCATATCTTTGTATTAGTCCTACATTTTACGGTTTAAGGCGCTTCTAATGCTACGGAACAGTCTAGACTGGTTTAACTCAAACTTGGAAACAGCCACGTGAGAAATAAAAGTGATACATTCAGATTTGCTCATTGAAAAGTCTTCTGTTTTCGTGGTGGAAAAGAATTAATCCCTAATTCCTAATCAGTTTACTTTGTCAACACCACCAGTGGAGTGATGATTGATTCCTTACTGATCTCCACCTCCGTAGCAAGACTTTTTCTGCAGTTTTCTTGCAGGGAAGCAGGAACCTCGTCAAGGAACAGGACCATCTACTAACTAAACTAGCTGCCACCATTTTTAACAGCAGACATCAATGCTGACCGACCTAACCAAATGGTCATGGTTGTGTACAGTACCTAATGATGCAGGAAGAACACTCCTACGTAAAGATGGTGATGACGTCTCGTCTATAACCTCGCACCATTAATAGTCTGGGGACGTTCGCCACTAGTAAGTCGATGTACTCCATGTAGCAGAAAGCAGGGTGCCGAGGAGGTGGTGGAGGCAGGCTAACTAGAACTACCGCTGCCGCCCTTGAGTACCGTAAAATGATAGAATTGAGTTTTAATGTCGTATACAAAAATTTGTTCACCTGATATATCCACCAAACGAGAACATAAGAACAAATGTAATAAAAGTTTAGCACCACACCAGGACACTTGACCCTCTTTAATTGGAATATGACTTGTTTGAAACACTAGTAGAAAACCAATATACAGTCCACCCTCTATAAATGTTAGGCTCAGGAGTAAAATTTTCGTAACATTTATAGAGAGTTAACATTGTAACAGTTAAAAAGGGAGCTTTTTGAATGCATAAGAAATATAAATTCATTACAATTATGGAGGGAGATTTTTGCAAAATTATCATATATAAAATATGTGTATCAAATCAATACGGTACCGGTACCCTCATACAGTACCCTCCACAATATAGTCCAGATGAATAATTTGATCACAATAACGGATGTCATCACACATTATTGGATGTATTTCGTAGGTTAACATTTATAAGTGGGGAGTAAATTATTGTTAACATTTAACATAGTTAACATTCTAGTTAGCAATATGAGGGGAGTACAATTTTGTTAACAAATATACTGAGTTAACGTTTAACAAATATATATAATGAATTAACGTTTATAAGTGTAACATTTATCGAGGGTGGACTGTAATTGATTGCATTTGTCATTTCAAAACCATGAACCCTTGGTCCATTAGGGGTTAAAATAGTACGGAAATGGGCACAAGCCATCAAAGCCAATAACCGTTCTAACTAGGCCCATTCCTAGTAGATATTAAATGTCTAGGAGGTTTTGCTTCCTCAAAAGATCAGCAACGTGTCCAACTTCAAGACACATAATGTACAACAGCAGGAATATGTCAACAACTTTACTCACCTGTTGATCGTTGAAAGAACTGTAATCAGCCTCAAACTTAGCACTACCATCAACTCCTTGCTTCATTTCCTCGACACGAACTGAGATTCGCTTGCGAGCTTTGGAGAAAGCGTCCATGGCACCATCACGGGCTACTATATTGTTGTCCTGATGGTGATCCTCCCACGACTTCATGGTGACAACAATCACTTCCGCTTGCATCCGCAAGTCGTACAAAAACTTTTTCACATCGGCTTTAAGTTCTTCAGCCTCTGTTTCTTCCTCGGAGATGCAAAACACCTGTGATGACAAAGAAAGCTAGTCAGCACCGATACCTCATTTGCCTCCATTGTGTGAAGATCCAGGTTGAAAAGATGCCATATATCTTATCGTTCTATAACATTCAAGAATCCATTCCAATAGTTCAAGGTGAGTAACAAACCTGGATTTTGCAGCTATCAAAGCATTCTTTTGCCCGAAGCAACTGAGACAAGAGTAACATGAGGCCACCATCACGAACAATCCAGTACAAGTCAATTGTACCATATTGCCTGTCATATTCACCGGGCCACTCATCCAGACCCTTCACTAAGACAACGGCTTTATTTGCAGTGGAGCAGTCATTGATAATGCTGTAGAAATTATTCGGCACCTCGCTGTGGGACTCATCCCTCCATATCTCAGGATACCGCATGCACACAATGTTTGGTTTCAAATTGGCGAGCCCCATGGTCTGAATCACACCCCGAAATCCATCCAGAAGTCTTCTTGCCACAATGACCTCCGTGACTCCTTCACATTTCTTCTCTTGAATGTATGTACCCAACAGCTTGCTAGCCTGAAAACCATAGCTGTGTTACTAAGTCGAACAAAACCTTATTGCATTAGTCATGCTTCATATACAGTAATGACTGCGCAGAAAAGTTCTTGTGCAATACTCCTTAACCCCTAAAGGACCGAGAAACCCAAAATTGGGCCTCTTGTTTTTTGGCAATTTAAAAGTAGGTCTTATGGGGACTTTCCATTGTTCAATTTTATTTAATATTTTTACGACACATGAAATGATCTTCACTGATTCTAGTGTTACAAAATTTGGCTCTATCTGAAATTTATTTTTCACGATATGCTCAATCAAATTGATCGTTTTCTAACCATGAATCCTAAGTTATAATCTAGATATGTTCTGGTACCTGACGAGCATCTTCACTCCTGGTCTTGTAATCTCCTTCTAAGATGGACATGAAAATGGACATTCCACGGCCCTTTTTTTTCATGCAATTTGCAAAGTCCGCCAGCTTTGGATGGCAAGGCGCATCATTCGGAAGGATGCCCCATGGCTTGCAGAAGATGAGAGGAATGGGATACCAGTTTTTGGGATGTACTTGGGTTGCTGCAAGAAAATACAATCTACGTTTTAGTTCTGGTTCTACTACGCAATCTCTACATATTCTACAGAAAATATACTTGGATGTATCAAGAATTCAATGCATAACTTTAAAAAGCACGTCTGTTTAGTGGAAGAGCACCTCCAAGAGAGCGTAGACTTCGCAAGGCAAGTTGAAAGTAGGCACTTTTAAATCCATCCCCCCAGTCACCACCTTTGCCTTTGATGCTAACATACCAATAAAGCAAACTCGCCAATGCCAATGAGACCACGGTAAATAACCATGAAATTACGAACATGATGACTGCATCCACAGTACAGTTGCGCACATATAAACAACCTCGTCATGGCTCTTACAAAGACCACACGGCAATAAAGCATTAAATAATGGCGATAAATTAGGAGAGAAAAAAAATTCTATTCTGAACCGTAATAACCTCTAAAAGGCAGAACTACATTCAAAGCTGCTTAATAAATGCTAAAAGATCATAGCGCAACTGTAGAGTCTTGTTAAGGTAGACCATGAAGAAACAAAAAGTGCGGAGACCTGATACTCACCGATGCAAAGTACAGCACCTACAAGTGAAAAGCTCCAGTGATGATACCTCCAGCGAGGGCGCCAGCTGGGTGCGTCCAGAAGCTCAAGCAAAAGACAAGATAAATTGACACCTCCATAGCACATGAGAAAGAACATGGTTATAACTGGAGTGATAAGGTCAAGGTTTCCAATAACCACACAGCTTGAGCAGATGAACATGGTAGCCAGCGTTGCTAAGTGGGGCTCCACACCATCTGGGGCCTTGAAATATTTCAGTACTGGAAGAATGTCGTCGTTGGCAATGGCCGCCAAAAGCCTTGGAGCTCCTGTTAAACTCTGCAGAGCAGCACCAAGCGTTGACAAGATCACTCCTACTTGCACCACCCAAGCTACTGGCCATGCCACTGTCGCTGTTAACAATCTGTTCACAAATTACAAACTTGTACGTCATTCGTGGACATGTACATTTACACTTTATATCTGTAGGAACTCTTTTGCTAAAACATGAAGTATTATACAAGAATTTCTCAAACGAATTACAAGCTCTAGAAAAGCGTCCAATTCAGAATATCATACATAAGATAAGGAAATGCATGAGGACGATCCTTTTAAACTGGGAATACAAATTCTGAGTAAATGTATGCATATATTTATCTGATGAAACGTTATTGAAAAGCTATACCTGTCCGTTAGCAGCTGCTCTCTGGTGGCCACTGCCCCAAACATGAACACAGACACCAAATACAAAACAGTAGTGGTGCCAATAGCTGATAATGTGCCCACGGGGATCGACTTTTGTGTGTCTTTCAAAGATGCTGAACGATTTGAACCTGCCATAATACCCGTGACAGCTGGGAAGAAAAGCCCCAATAATGAACTGCATACATTTCCAAAGCACAAAAAATCGGTGATTAGCATAAAACAGGTGTAGACAAATACTGAGCTCCGAAAATCTGCTGACGAATAACTAGAATGGACTTGGAATGAACATACTTTGACAGGATAAATCAACGAGAATACTAAGTAATCCAAAGGAGGAAGTTATTACGGAGTAAACAACTACCAAGAACAACCACGAAAGTTTCACAGCTCATACACATTCGATCCACTACATTAAGTGATGTCATGGTATTCGGTAGAATCAATCCTGGAACCTAATCGTTGAAAAAAGACTCGTGCTTGCTTTGAACTACTCACTAGAAACTCCAGTATATGTCTCCATCAGGAGTTGGTATGCCGGCATGATTGGTTCGTTGATAAGCAGAATCCCAATTGGAAGTCAATGTGTGCCACCTTAATCCTGTGACTCCCGCTGCATTTCACCAAACCAACATGTCACTTATACACTTTCAAGCATATTTCGTAACAGTCTGATGCCTTCACTTTGTGTGTTTGATTTGAAGGCAGTGATGCCATACAGATTCCATGAGAAAAATGCATGAGAGAGAGCTCAGGATTAGAACACTTACGCGGATCTTTGCTGCGAGGAGCAGCTAAAATACCGATAAAGATGAGTAGCACCGATAACAACACCGGGAAAAGAAAGGCGGGGGCAACCTTGTTGATGATTTTGACACCTCCAAAGACAATAAGGCATAGCAGTACTGTAAGTATTACCGAGTACACCTGTAGGTCGTGTATGTTTGTGGTCTTCAGTACATCAGGTGCTGCTGATGCTGATGGAACTCCAGGAACCAAGTCCGTAATGGTTACGGTTTCTGTCAATGCAACAAACTTGTTCTCAATGACATATATTCACTTTTTCTTCATGGTATCTGACAAGAAATACATTTGAATTGGTGACACTGCAATGGACTCAGGCTTCAAGCTCAAATCTTCAGTCAGTTCTCCCATGCTGTCTCTCTATTTTATTTTTTTAAGTTGATGTCCATCCATACAGCGAGCATGCGACATAAGCCGGACTTGAGCCCACGTCAACAACTTACGCTTGAATATGCCTGCCGCGGGAATGGCATCAAGAAATGTTTCCACAGCACCAAGCACATACCTGTAGAGAAAAGGTAAACAAAAAGTGAAGTCAGAGAAGTATCCATTGTCCACCCTTGAATATTTCTGTAACTACGAAGTTTGCACCATGGAGTAACAAAATAAGTTACGAAATGAAATTCCTCCGCCCCTTCGTTAATCCCTCTGTTACATAAGACGGTTATCCATTAATTGTGTCAAAGTGCGGGGTGCTGACCTTGTTTATTTAATTTAATTCTAGTGTGGCCCTAAGCTGTTGGCCTAGTGTTCCCCATGATTTAGCCATGCATTTACTTTATATTTTATTTTAAAAATAAATTATCCATAATTTAATTCAATTTATGCTGACAAAATTTGATTAAAAATCCATAACTTCCACATTGTAGGTCCAAATGCCACAAAATGACTTTGGTGCACCCCTTCTCATCAAGAGCTTTCCAACGATACCAAGAAACTGTGCCAGATCTCAAAAACAGGGGCACAGTCTGCCAGATCTTAGCGTAACATACAAACAAAAGAAGAGAAAACAAAGAAACTACTTTCCTTGATGTATTCAAATTCAAAAAATTAATTTAAAAAAAAGTAGGGATCAATTTGAAATTGTCCAACAAATTGATGACCCTGATTGAATAACTTTAATATTGAGAAGAATAAAGAATAAAAAAGATGTTGAACCGAACCAGTCACTTACAAAGACCCTGCCACAGCATTCCCCAAGAAAAAGCAGAGTCCAATGCTGACTCCAACTTCAGGACCCAGCGCTCTGCCTATAAGATAATAAGGACCTCCACCCTGCAACCAGAACAGAATGCACGACGGTACACTGAATCAGGATCTTGGACGAATCGTCAGACGAAGGACTGGTATGATGTTACCAACATCATTGACAGACTACAGAAAGATATGTCAGCAATATGATACTCCTGAGCCTCAACAGTAACCGAAGATCGACTCCTAGGTATGGGACCAAGTTCAATCCTCTGGCCAGAACGAAAATTAACTTCAGACCTATCACTGCAGTCAATGGAAGTTGTATCGATTATGATTAGAAGGTACAGAAATTCTGACGATGGTGGTCCAATCGAAAACAACTAAGACATTCGACACTAATTCTGGAAGCGCGTCTAGACCAGCCATTGTTGCAAGAGAAATATGACTCTCACCTTCATGGCTCCGTTAGTGGCAATGGCACTGAGAGATAAGCCAGTTATAAATGTACAAGCGCAGCAAATAGACACCAGCACCAAGCTATGCCAGATGCCTGCTATACCAACAATCCTGCAAAATTGTTTTAATAGTCAGATAGTGAGCAAAAATCAGGATAAAGATCTCGAGTCAAGGCAGCAGTACACAGATGTGATCAGCTACGTAAACCTAAAAGGAATATGCAAAACTTGCAGGAGCACACAATCGATTATGCCGCAACAGGCAAAGCTCCTAGCGCAGCATCACAAAGTGCCAAGAACAATGGACTTGTACTTGTTTTGGCTTGCTGTAAGATAGAATTGAAAATTTTCATCAGGAATTGCAGCTTCGGATCACAGCTTATCTAGACAAACGTCACTCACCATGAGAACCGAATGTAAAATATAATACCGAGAATATTCTGAAGGCAAGGAATGAAGACGCCCATCATTGTCCCCAGATTTGCACTCTTCGCCTGCAAGCAAGCCCATTTCTTATGCCTCCCAAACAATAATAGAGAAGTTGAAACACCCTCAACTCCCAGAATAATCGATGCCAAAAAAGAGTATCACGAATGAAAACAACATAGAAAATCTTTTCGATCTCAGATATTCCAATCTTACAGAGTCCAAGCCTAAACACAAGTGACTACCTGGAAAAATGGTTGCTGGGCAGGATCTTGGCGTGGCTCAACCGAGACTGCAACTTCTCCGAGAGGACTTTGAGGTGTATGCTGCTGACCTCCCATACTATACAAAACATCATATATTCACAAATCAATGAGAACATTCACTAATAAACTTGCCTTTTCTGAAAAATAGGGTTTGTAATTAACGAAAAAATGTGAAATCGATCAAACCTTTTGAGGCCGCGGACATTAACGAGCGGGTCGATTTCAAAGAGCTCCAACTTGGACTCCCGTTCATTTCGCTCAAAGATTGCCTTGCTTGGAGACGACGGCCTTGGAGGTTGCTCCCCTCCATTTTCTTGTGACCTATTATCAAGAATTCTCTCACTACCTTACGATCTCCGAAACAAAAAATAAATATATATTCAAAAACGACTCCGAAATCCTGCATTTGCTTTTCAAAAAAATTCGTGCGTTCCAAATTCAAAAGTAAAAACCTACTTACTTACCTCACGGGAGCAGGAGGACTGACGGGAGGAGAGTCAACCCGGGGCGGGAGCGGCGACGACAGATCCACCGTCGTCATTTCAATCCCCTCAGCTGCAGCTGCTGCGTCTCGCTCATCCTCTTCCGCCATCTCTCACACCAAAAAAATTTCAAATCGAGTAAACGCCGTTTAATTGAAACCGATCTAATAAACGCCGTTTCATCACATCTCAAAAAGCGCTACTCTAACACACACGGAAGCTTGTAAAGTCTTCCTCATCGGATCCACCCGAGCTCATCTCGAACCCTGAAGAAGCTCCGATCTGGCGACACAATTTGCTACGCGGTATCAAACTTTGGTCAAGAACGGAACCACATTGGAAAATGTAGTAGACCTAATAAATAAAGCTCAGTGCATTTGCAGCATCCCCGAGAATTATGAGCCCCGGACATGTTCCGATGGTCTCACTTGCGGAGCCCCTTCGAGAGGCCTTCGTCGTTGTCCTGCTTCGGCCGAAATGGCTGACTTTGTGGATTTTACGAAGTTTTGGTAGATTTGAGAGATGTTCGGTTGTTGGTAGAGATTGGAAATGTTCCTTAATTTGTAGATTTCGAAAATGTTCGCTTCTGGTATACTTTGGAGTTTAGATTCGTAGATGTGTGTTTCTTGAAGGGTAGATGCTGGGTTGGGGTTAGTCAAACTGGAACTGATCACATAGCCTAAGGTAGTGGGCTCCAAAACCAACCGGGTTTTAATTCCAACAAAATCTAGGCACAATAATCATTCTAGAAACTAAACTTAGGTAGACCATAGATAGCTTATCATTTTGGTCAACATTCAATAAGAGCCCTATGACGTGCTTAAATTGTGTTCTAAAATAAATGCATGGTCTAAATTCTTTTCAAATTAGGACCCTGTTGGTTTTGGAGCCCTCTACCTTATATGGTTGGGCAGTGTTTGTGGAAGTGATGTTTTTTTTATATATAACTTTTAATTTTATGAATAGTAAAGTGGATTTTTATTTAGTACGGTATAGATTAAAATTTATATTGTTTACTTCTTTTTTAATAAAGAAAAGAATACAAAGTGTGCAACATTATTTTAGTGTTAAAAAAATGTTATGATGTTTTTTTGTAATGATGATTTTATAATAACTAAATTTATTTTAAAATTTGTAATTTATATTAAATGCTACCCATGTTTCTAAAGTATGGTTCTCAAAGAAGTCACTTAGTGTAAATTTTGATATATAAGCGAACGTAGGGTATTAAATAAGGGGCTATTAAATAATTGGAATATTATAATATTTATAGTATATATAGGATATATTCATAATGTATTCTAAGAATATTCGTATGATACTCTCAATTGGTTTTAAAACATTGTATATTACTTCTAAAAATTTATAAATTTATATCAATTGAATAAATGAAACCTTTTATTTGTTCTCTCATGGTTATTTAAATTTTTGACAGTGACTTTCCTAGGGTATGGTTAGTCAAATACAAGTTTTTGAAGATCGTTGAGCTATATATGCTTAAAAGTAGAGACTTGGGTAGCATTGTTTAACTCCAAGAGTCCATTTTTGGAATGATATACAGTTTTCATACATTTTTTCTCATCTCAGGTAACTATATCTAAAAGGGAGCATTTACCTTAAAGCGTGCGTATCTATTGCAGTGTGACATTTCGGTTGTGAAATGTCACATTGTAATACATACGCACGCTTTAAGGTAAATGTTCCCTTTTAGATATAGTTACTTTATTCATAGTGTGGATTCTTTACTATATTTTCAATGGGAAGTTAGCTTCATGCATGTGTGAACCGATTAGAAAGGGGATTATTTGAGAAATTTTTATGCCTCATTTGATGTTGCAATGATTCAACAAAAAGTTCTAAGATCTTAGTTCAAAAAAATAAAAAAGTGCTCTTGATAAAGTCAACTCATAAAATAAAGCAACCAAAAAATCTATAAAAATCACTACACTTAGAGTATTACATTTCAGCCCATCACAACAAATTTCATCCACATATTGTCAATATCATAGTATACTATTGGATTCAACTATAGGATGCCGTATATTTAATTAATATTCTTAAAATAGATTTGGCGCTTATAGTTATTGAAATTTTTCTTTTTTAAATTCAAAAAACAATGAAAAAACACTTTCTAACATTTCAGCCCTTATTAAAATAATAAATTTAGTGCTAAAGTCTATCATGTAATATGGTAACTTATTTGTAATTGAATTACAAAAGATTTTTGAATTTTAAGTTTCAAAATTTATATAATAATATTGGTATGAAAAATCACGTGAGACAATCTACATTGATATCAGTTCACCAACACATAATTATAGATTAGGCGGGCAAACATCCTTTTTACTGCCTTTTATTGGAAAGTATTCAGTTGAAGTAAACATTTCCTAATATCCATTTTCCAAAGCCACCTTGCAGGTCATCTCAATCAAACCCAAATAGCAATATTCGTTTAGTTGGGACTTTTTGAAATCTACAACTCACATAGATCCAGTGGGCAGTTGTAATAACACGAAATACAACTCTAATTAACAGAGCTCAAAGAGATGATGATACCCACAAGGCAATTTAAACTGTATCTGCAACCATCATGGGCACTCAAAGTACTATGGATCTTCAACTGCACACTCAAAGCAGTAATCTCCGGATTCATGAGAACTTCTGAAGCGTGCGGACCAGTTCAATGCCGATGAAGTAAGGAGATGCAACACACATCCTCATTGACTGAAATTCTTCTTCAATCAGTTGTAGATAAGGTAACGATTGAAGAATGGCTTGATATGGGTACCACTTTTACGCGTCTCACATAGTGTGACTTAGGTCTAACTCGTTTCATATGTGCTAAAAATTCCGTCTTTAACACCATGTATATAGTTGCAGCCATGGTGCCTATAACACCCTCTAATTTTGTAAATTTTTAATGTTTTTTCTTACCATAAAGACATTTCTTGAAAATCACACTATTTTTGGAGAGGGTACTGATAGCAGGCCATCACCGACTCCATGAAGCCACGCCAACATGACCAACCCACATCCCGATTAGGAAGCAAGATTGCTGCTCAAATTCGATTGGAGCCATTAACCCCTAAACATCCTAGCGTCCAGAAACTGGATCATGAACAAACGAGTGAAGAGATTAAAAGCCTTATAACTTTTTCATGCAACTTCAGATGACTTTCATCCAAGTCACTTTTGTAAGCCTAACAAATTCTCTACCAATTTCAATAAATCTCTTGTAATGGGGAGTTGTTGATAATATTGGATACCTTCAACAATAAGTATGTCAAATTTGTTGGGTAGATTTCTTGCTTGCAATGGTCCTCTCATGTACACCTCATATACATCTCAGCCATGCTAATATCTATTTTTGAGGCCAGCATGTACTTTTGTTGAAAAGGTTGGTACGTTTCGGGGTTAATTTGCAACTCCAGGCTAGTAGACCAAATTTTATACATGATGAGCTAGCATGCCATAAGCATGTTCAGTTCTAAATACTAGCACTGTAACTAAATAAATAAGAATAGAACATCACATTTGAGGTTCCAGAGTATATAAAATTGCACAGGTGATAATGTTGATCAATCACTTGTTAATACCGACCAGGAAACGTTTGAGTAGAGAAGAGTCTTTCATTGCAAGAAAATCATAGTCAATCGGAATGTATGTGACCAAACTAGGTTAAACAAAGGAATGTCATCTAGTCTCGATCATGATGCGTTTTATTATTTGGGATTGTAAAAATTATGTAAGAGTACAATCACAAATTTTGCATTCCAGATCTGGAGATTCACAGCCTGCAGCTGAGGCTATTGTACCATAGGGAGATAAATACAAGATTCTCATATGAGAAACGCGGACAAGTTTCCCACAATTGTAACTTTCCCAGATCTAAAATACACTAACTTACAATCATCTCAAGAAAGTTACAATTGTAAGAATTTTGTCCTACTTCCATATGAAATCCCATGTGGTTTGAACATGTTGTTTGAACGGGTTTAGGGTTTAGGGTTTATCAAGATAATTTGATACTCTCTTTTTTCGTCACGATGTGAGTGCAGGAATTACCTCCTTGTATTCATCGGTTTGCATTTGCTCTCGAAGTCATGGGAACGATCTCGGATGGCTTGGCATAGGAGAATAGCACAGCCAAGGCACGGAACCATGAATTTGTAGCAACAATTTTTGTTACCGTTTGAATTAAGAAATTTCCTGACCACTCGTCTGATGATCTTAGGGTTCAGAACTTGTGAGGTTGTTAGTGTATTGTTAAGTTTTGGTGGAGGTGCCATCGCCATCGTTGCGCAGCTGATCACTTCATTCATGGTGATTCAAGTGCACCTTATCTCATTTGAAAAATTCCATTCAAAATTCAGCGATTACAAGAAGAGTACGCCCTCAGATGCTTGCCTTGATTGCGTAATACTCTGCGATTGTAACTTTCACAATCCTTAAACATGTTGCGTGAAGTTGCGTGGTAATAGAAATTGCTAGTCACAGCTTGGCGAAACCCTAAACTCTCGAGAAATGCAACGAAACCTACGCCAGACTAATTAAAGAGGTGACGTCGTTCATCCGCATGAACTAGAGCACCGACTATCAGTAGAGCCCGGTTCTTTTACAGGATTCTTAGTTTCTTACTGCCTGCGTATCGTCATTCAATCGCTGTAACTAGGGTTTTAAATTTTCTAAGAAGCAACGTGCTCTTCCAATCTACATGTAGAATTTTGCAAGGCGCAAACAATTGTTCAGAAACCGAATTCGGGGGTGCTGACAGGGAGGAGATAACTTAGGGTAGCGAGCGATGTATGGCGCCACGAGTAAGCTCGGCTCTTCTTCAGGATCCTGCTTATTGAGTACGTTCTCCTCTTATCGGAAATGGTTTTACCATTTGGCAGCAACAAGGCTGCCGCTGCAGCACCAGAATCACTACCAAAGCTTCAAGTCCAATTGGCTTGTACGCTCCTCTAAACCCTTCCCGTCGCTTCGAATTTCGCTGACTGCCAGGAGAGGCTTGGTGGCCGCGTCGACAGGAAATGGCGCTACAAACACTGATGGTATGGCCTTGGTACTCATCCTCTGTGTTAATTTCGTAAAGTACTCTTGAATGTTTTTGAGCGTATTGTTTCAATAACATTGTGTCCTGTATAGAAGCGGTGTCGGGGTATCAACTTCCGCCAAAGGAAATCAGGGAGATAGTGGACGCACCGCCGGTACCTGCTCTGTCATTCTCCCCCAAGCGAGATGAGATTCTATTCCTACAACGACGCTCGCTGCCTCCTGTGGCGGAATATGCCAAGCCGGAGCTCAAGCTTGCTGGCCTGCGGATTGACCCTGATTATAATGCAGGGAGCAGGATGTAAGCTTCATTTTTTCTCTCTGTGCCCTAACTTGTACCTCATGTAATCTTAAGCAGTGTTTTATGTTGTTTGCGGGATTCTTTCAAAGAAATAAGCAATGCTTGGTAGTGAGGAGTGACTGACAAGTGCAGCGTGTGCGGATGCGATAAAGCTTGTGTTCAGGTCCTTCTACACAGGAATCAGTATCCGCAAGTTGCTTGACGAGGGGATTCTAGGTTCTGAGCGGTTTGTTAGCAGCCTTCCCGAAGATGCTAAGATCAACTTCGTCAGCTGGTAAGTGTATATATTGGCCTTCATCATGTACTCTATATTGTGGACTCCGATGCGTCTGATTTGAGTTCAATTTTGAACTGCATCTAAAAAATTTTAATGTCTAAAAGTTGTGGTTCTTTTGTTCTTTTCTGAAGTTTTGTACTGTTTTTGTTAAGGTCGCCAGACGGCCAGCATTTAGCATTCAGTGTCCGTGGTGTTGAAGAGGTACTAGTGGGCTTTCTATTCTGCCATTCGAATGCATGTGTTAGTTGTGGCACGAGACCTGGTAGCTAGGAGTATTTTTTTTTTGCTATAAATGGATTCAGGTATCAGAGGGTCGTGTGTGTTGGCTTTAAGGTGTTGTTAAAATTTTCACTACGTACAATACCGAGGTTTTTCAGTTTAAAAATAACAATGCTCGTGTTGTTATTGTTAGCTGTCATTTTGCTTGATTCTGTGAAAAGGGGTACATTCCTATTTCTACTAATGCTTGCTTGATGGTGCACAGGAGGATGGCGTTCCCTCATTGCTGAGTCTATGGATTGCGGACGTGAAGACGGGGCAAGGCCGGAGGCTTATTGGACCTCCGGAGCTTTGTCTTAATACTATCTTTGATTCGTAAGTGCTGGTTTTTTTGTTTATTACTTTAGCAAGTGACTAGAAAATTGTGTTGTATGGAAGACTTGATTGCTGGTTCGGGGAGAATTTCGTTTAGTTCAGTTAGTGCCCAAGACAAATTACTTGAACTTAATTTCATGCTCAACCCTTAAAGGACCTACTAAGCCCCATGGGCTTACTTTTTTTTGGGGGAGAATCTTGCTCATAACTTCTACTCTCTTGAACCAAATGGTCTTTTTTAATGCCGAACCGAGCATATTTGAGGGATATCTACTTCTTTAGAATAGAACCAAAGTAAATTAAAAAGATAATCATGCTTAAAATAGAAATTGGGTGTGGGAATCAGGAAAGCCATGTCCATTAAGGGTTAATTGGTGTACGTTTTACAGGTATTCCTGGGTTGACGATGAGACATTAGTAGTAAGCACTATTCCTGCCTCGCGTGGAGCACCTCCGAAGAAGCCTCTGACTCCAGCAGGCCCGAAAATCCAGTCCAATGAGCAGAAACTTGTTGTTCAGAATCGTACTTACCAAGACCTTTTGAAGGACAAGCACGATGAAGACCTCTTTGATTACTACACCACTGCACAGCTAGTGTTAGTAACTTTAGATGGGAAATGCCAGCCTATAGGACAACCGGCCATTTACACATCTGTTGAAGCATCACCTGACTGCAATTTTCTTCTCGTTGAATACCTCCACAGACCTTATTCGTTTATTGTACCTTGTGGTCGTTTTCCTATAAAAGTTGAGGTGTGGCGCAAGAATGGCGAATTTGTGAGGGAGATTTGTGATCTACCCCTTGCTGAAGACATACCCATAGCTTCCAACAGTACACGAAAGGGCCGCCGAGGAATCAATTGGCGTTCGGATAAACCGTCCTCCTTGTACTGGTGCGGACTAATTTTCAGCTATATATTTTTTTCATGATTGATGTGCACTAAGATTTTACATGTGTTGTTTATTTAGAAGCATTTATGGAGAACGTGAAACAAGATAATGTTGTGAGTTAATAAATGTCCTGCTTCTTTTTATCATTTCTGCTCATATCAGAATCTATTATATCCATAACAAAGCAATTTTCTAATTTTAGTCTGGACGTTCTAATGTTTCTCTCTGTAATCAAAACCAGGGTAGAAGCACAGGACGGAGGCGATCCTAAAGTTGATGCCTCTCCCCGTGATATTGTTTACACTGAACTTGCTGAGCCAGTGGCGAACTCTGTACCACAAATCATAGCTCAAACAGATCTCCGATATGGGTATTTTATTTGCCTTTTCTTTTTTCCTTTTATTACCTATATTTGTTTCAGTACTGTTCTGCTTGACATTCTTATTGTGAGAATTAAAATCATCCACACGGCCAATGTAGACAGAATGACATTGTTACTCCAAGATGTCTTCTATCATTACCTCACTCTTACATATGCCATGCATTTGATTGTAATTTCCAAGCTATAAGATGGTGCAGTACGATGTGTTGAAAGTTTTGTACATTAGATTTAACCCCTAAAGAACGATAAGGCCCGAGGGAATTCATGTTTTTTTAAGTAGTTGTGAGTAAGTTTTATGTAGATTTTCTTTTGTTCAAATTTATCTACTTTTTATTCAACATAAGTAATAGTCTTCACTAATTCCAGTGATATAAAATTTGGTCTCATTTAAATTATATTTTTCACAATATGATCGTTTAAATTTGTCATTTTAATCCTTGGTTGACACATCCATGCTTGTTTTTGGTGAGCAGGGGCATAGTATGGGGTGATGAATCCTTGGCATTAGTTTATGAGTCATGGTACAAGACTCGCCGAATTCGGACCTGGATTATGGCCCCTGGAGACACGAAGATGGAGCCTCGCATCCTGTTTGATCGCTCGTCAGAAGATGTGTATTCCGACCCTGGATCTCCAATGATGCGCCGAACAGCCCTGGGGACTTACGTTTTAGCTCAACTCAAAAACAGCGAAGGGAAAAGATGTTTGTTGCTGAATGGCAGTGGCGCCTCACCTGATGGCTATGTTCCTTTTTTGGACATCTTTGATACGTAAGCCACCTCATCACCTACTTGCTTGTCTAAGCTCGTCTGTAAAAAGTTTCAGCTCATTCTAAACTTTAATTGTGGGCATGCACAACGTTAACCCTCAAAAGGACCATGAAGCCCACATATTTTTTATAGGTCCTATGTAGACTTCCTTTTATGCAAACTTTTGTTTTCTTTATCAACTCATGCAATGTTCTTCATTGATTCCAGTGATATAAAATCCTGTTGTATTTTAATTATATTTTTCACAATATGATTGATTGAATTTGTCATTTTAAAACTATGAATTATTGGTCCTTTGCATGCGTCTGTGCTAAGTATGCCTGAATTGCTTCGTGGCAGTGAGACGGGCCAGAAAGAAAGGATATGGGAAAGTGATAAGGACAAATATTTTGAAGATGTAGCCGCACTAATGTCAGATCAAGTGGACGCCGACTTGTCTATTGAGAATCTCAAACTTCTGATATCCAAGGAGTCACAAGAGGACCCGCCTCAATATTATTTGCGGACTTGGCCTGCACAAACAGTGACGCAAGTGACTGATTTCCCTCACCCTTACCCTCAGTTACGAAACCTGAAAAAAGAAATCATCAAGTACGAGAGGAATGATGGTGTCCAACTGATGGCAACTCTCTATCTACCACCTGGTTATGACCCTTCCAGGGACGGTCCATTACCTATGCTTATGTGGGCTTACCCTCGCGAGTTTATTAGCAAAGACAATGCTGGGCAGATGCGGGGATCTCCAAACACATTTGCTGGCATTGGATCTACTTCTGCTTTGTTGTGGTTAGCCAAAGGGTAAGTGACTGCCTGATACTGGGAGAGTTTCAAAATTTCTAAGTGGTGTAATGCTAGAGTGATGGCCAATGTTTTTCGTCTTATCGCAAATTCAATGACATCATCAAAATTGTGCCTTCGTCTATTGGTGCGATTTGGTCTCAGAACTCGTGTACTGCAATTTTTATTCCACTCACAATTTTTTGGTTGTATCAATTTCTCAGGTTTGCTATTCTCGATGGACCCACCATGCCGATAATTGGAGAAGGTGAAGAGGAAGCCAATGATCGGTACTGCAAACTCTTCCTGAGAAATCTTTGTGTGCATCATTGATTTTGAAATTAGTTAATTAATTATTTTTCAAAAGAAAGTTTCGGTTTAGTGACACAGACATTTACATGTTCTTTACACATTGCTTTCCTTCCAGATACGTGGAGCAACTTGTAGCCAGTGCACAGGCAGCTGTTGATGAAGTTGTCAGACGTGGGGTACGTATTTCTTCTTCAGTCTAGATGTTCCCTCCCTCTTGGTAGACTAGCTGTACCAGGGGACATAGATGACTTTGCCGGGAACTGACAGGGTAATTAACCCCTAAAGGAACAAGAAGCCCAAATTGGGCTCCATGTTTTTTATGGCAGTTTTGAGTAGGTCCTATTTGGATTTCCTCTAGTTCAAATTTATTTGTTTTTTGAACTACACATGCAATGATCTTCACTAGCTCTGGTGTTATAAGATTTGGTCCCATCTGAATTGTAGTTTTCACAATACAATCAATTAAATTTTTCATTTTAAAACTGTGAATCCTTGGTCCTTCAGGGGTTAAAGATGATGGATGTTGTCATTTTCAGAAACGGAAAGCTGCCTAAGTGTTTTTGAGAAAGATTTTCTTATTGTTGATTATGAGAGTTGCAGGTGGCTGATCCGACGAAGATAGCTGTAGGCGGACACTCGTATGGGGCATTCATGACAGCCAACTTACTCATACACGCACCGCATTTGTTCTGTTGTGGTATTAGTCGGTCTGGTGCCTACAATCGCACACTTACTCCCTTCGGTTTCCAGGTACTATTTGAGTTTTATAGATTCATTGAAATTGATAAATTCTACTTTTTCAATAAAACTTGAACTCATCTGATGACTTGTGCCGTGCCACCGAAATATGAGCCACCCATGTAACAGATCCACAAGTTATTAACATTGACCAAATTACTTATTTCTGTTTTCTATTCTTGTGCTACTCAGTAATCCATTGATGTTGTGCGACGTGTAGTCGGAGGAGAGAACTCTATGGGAGGCGCAAAAGACTTACGTTGAGATGAGTCCATTCATGTTGGCGGATAAAGTAAAGAAACCAATTCTGTTGATCCACGGTGAAGAGGACAATAACGCTGGAACTCTTACTATGCAGGTGAGCTTTATTACTCTAACAACGTTTCAAAGTCGATTTTTGGGGTACATTTGATATTAGCTGAGGTATTTTTTCCTCTCTGATTTATCTGTGCTTGTTGGACATGGTGCAGTCTGAGCGATTCTATGCTGCTCTAAAAGGAAACGGGGCACTTTGTCGCCTGGTGCTTCTCCCTCTTGAAAGCCACGGTTACTCTGGACGTGAGAGTGTGATGCATTGCCTGTGGGAAATGGATCGATGGTTGCAGAAATTCTGTGTCAACGCCGGTGATGGGGAGCTTCCTGGTCAGCACTCAAATGGGGACTTGATCAGGGCTGCAAAACAGTCTTTGCCCTCAGTATAACATTTTCCACAATTCCATCCTCGTAGACAGATTGTTGGAATTATCACTGGTGATAGATCGGAAGAGACAAGACACTGCACAAATATTGTTCCTCCATTCTTTTCAGAAATTTATCATGTTGACTTCTTTATTTTTGGCTACTTGAGTATAACCGAAGAGAAGCCCATCTAACCTCCGTTTCTGTTCTACTTCTAACCTCTTTTTTTGAGCTATACTTGGGTTGAATAGTGTCGTGTCATAGATTGTCCCCTTGTGGGCTATGGGCTTGGAGCATTGGTAGAAGGTGTGGGAGTCATTGCGAGGTGTGGAGAATAACGACAGTGGCTTGCTTTAGATTGTCTCCCAACTAGTTTTTGGTCTATTTATATTTCAATATGAGTTCAAGAGGAATTCAACACGAGTTTGCTAAAACTTTCCTCTTTGAGCTGACTTTTCGGTTAACTCTAATGTCCTGCTTCTTTTGACGGTGTTTTATCATTTCTGCTCATATCAGAATCTATTATATCCATAACAAAGCAATTTTCTAATTTCAGTCTGGACGTTCTAATGTTTCTCTCTTTGATCAAACAGGATGCGAGGCTTCATCTTCGTTTGACCAGAATCTAAGCCTCGCATCCTGTTTGACCAGAATCTACTCCTAGTAGAATGTAATACTTTCAATCTCCCTCCTTTACCCTCTCAAACTTTCTGTGCTCTCAAACTTTCAGTCTCTCTGCTTTATCCTCCCCAACTTTCCTTTGTGCTCTCAAGCATTCTGTATCTCTCTTTCGTACTCTCAAACTTTTGAACAGAAACGATAGAGAACCACTTTTTCTGGACTTAAACGGTGGAGGTAGTCACGTACTGATTGCCCCAGGAGGAAGTGCAGGGGCCAAGGTTTTATATTGGAACTCACGCTTTCTGATAACAGAGTATGATGTCATCAATTGTGTCGTCATTCATGTCGGCAAGTGGCACTTTTCATTTTTTAATGCTTGAAATGTAAGGAAATTGTTTTCAATAAATACATACTAAGGTCGAGGCACCTAAAACCGACCAGGTACCTAAAACCGATCAGGCCTAATTTCTAGATTTTGAAAGAAAAGATGTACCTCATTTGTACATTAGAGCATATTATCGGTTCTGGGTCCTGAAGTACTTTTCACTTTGAAAAATTGTACAAATTTCAATATTGGGAAATAATTCATGGAAAAATTTGCATTCTCCGCGAAAACTAACTTCCAACCCGGGAAAAATATTGTACAAGACTACTCTCCCCTCAAAAGAATTGATTTTAACTTCAAAGTTCTGATGGGATCTCGTGTAGTAGCCTTGGCATGACCGCATCACGAAATGTTGTTTCAACACAAGGACTAAACAACATTTTCACACCAATGTTGTTTGACCGCAATTTTTTTATTTTTTGAAATCTTCTAAGCAGAAATAGAATGAGGGGAAAACATACTCTAAATGACATTTTGTTAAAGTGGCTCAAATTTTCCAAGTCAGATTGCAACTCGTTAGGTCACCCAGCACATCAATATAGCAATCAGGACAAAAATTTCACAGATTATTGACAACCTAGCAAAAACTTAAGGGTAGATTGGTGATTAACCCCTAAGCGTCCTGGCCATTTTGCACGACCGTTTTTTTTGCAAAATTCACTAATTCTTTCAATCTCCATTATTGAGAGCATCGTCAACTGTTTTGACTTTCCAACCGTAAGATCTTGTGAGAAAGGTTGTGTACTATGATTGAGATTATTTTGATGCAATTTGGAACCTCCAGCTGCAAGATTTTAGCATTTGATGAAGAATTTCTGGGTGCAAAAAGCCACGGGCAGCTGAGCTTTCCTGCGGTTTTTCAATGAATTTGTGTAAAAAATTTCGCTCAAAAATTATGGAAAATTCAGAGTGCGGTCTTTGTGTGTTTGGAAATTTGACGTTTTCAACGTTTTCAATAAGATGTAGGGCTTGCAATGTGAGGGGGTGTAGGAGGCTTCAAGTGGAAGGCACTGCCCGGTAGGAGACAAGGTATGACAGACTGTGAATGAAGAAACTGGATGAGGAGAAAGTTGGTAGGTGAACAACTACCTTTTGCATTGCCCAAAAAAAAAAATTCAACCATTCTTACAGACCGGGTATGTTAGTCTGGGTAATTGTATGGAGATGACTAAGACCAGCCACAGGCAGCAGAGCTGTCGAATGAGGGAAGACGGGGGTAGGACAGAGGTTATATGATCAAGTTAAGCCTAGTCAGTGAGTAGTCTGGGATGTAAGTACTCCAGTTCCAAGACAAGCCTTAGTTCCCCAGGGTAACATATATTTGTATACACACATATACGTTGGGTCACTTTAACATACGGTCCTGAACTACCTTGGCGTACTTGGACTCCTTGGAAGTTAGACAAGGTCAGAGAAGTTTACACTATTACTGAGGTAGTTAGTTGATTAAGTGGGAGCATTACTCTAAGTGAGAATCAGTTCCTAGACGTCCTCTCGGGGAGGTGACTATCGGAATTTTAGGAAACCACGTGAGATAAAAAATAGGGTCAATTTAATTTGTTTAGGATAAAATTTATAATTTCATTATATCTACTATAGCATTGGAAAAATGTCCCTTACATGATTATATGTAAAATAGGGTGGTGGATAATTCTTCCATTTTAGTAATCAGTAGAAAAAAAATAGGGTCATAGATATAGGATTCTTCTAAAAGTATGTAGTAGGATCAGTAGAATAATTATGGATTTGACTACTTGGATGAATAAGTGTGTAGCTTTTGTCCAAATTTGAATCAAACATGTTACTACATAGGGAAATGTTGTGGGATTTTTTTGGAGGAAGGAATGTATTGGCTCTCCTCCACAGTCATTGGGTTTAGCAATGGTGCTAAACATGTGGAACCTCGTTGGATGCGTAGAACATGACAACCTCCACTGTCACCTTCAACCGCTTCCTATGTTTAGTTTTGGTTTTGTCACAACTTCAGTCCTCGATCGTCAAACTTACGCTTTTTGTAAGCATTATCTAGGGTTTATTTCATGCAGATTGATGTTGTAGAGTGACCACTTCATTTGCAATGTTTTCCTTGTGTATTTGGTTTAGAGTTTAGCTTTCATAGTTCATCTCTCTTTTGTTGGTTTTGTGATTTGGATTTTGCTCAAGTTTTAGTAGAGCAGTTTTAGGGTAAGGCTTACTTAGGGTTTGGATAAGCATAGACAATTAGGTGAAGCATGGAGTATGGTTTCGCAATGCTATAGTATTATGTCCACTATTTGGTACTTGTATGATTTATAAAAAAAAATTGTGCCAAAAATTAGCCTCCTTAAATAATTACAAATAAATATAGGGTGCTAAAAAATACATCAAAGTAGCTTTTTATCTACAAATAGGGAGGGAAAAAATATTGAGAGGTGCATAAATATCCCCCTATTAAATACCCCATTATCTCACGTGGTTACAAAACGTAAGGGGGTGTGATCCCCCCGAGGACGTCCTTGGTGTCCTTGGTTAGTGAGTGTTTTGAAGACAGAAAGACAAAGGTTAACCCTTTAGTGCCTAGCTGACCACATTATGGTCACTACAACGTCCAAAATGCAAATAGCACAGAATCCGTGAAGAATTGGAACTTCAGTTTTGAAGTTCAGATTTGCCCACATCCATTACGCACCTTCCAGAAAAAGAAATTTTCAATTTGGAATTGTACAACTATCAAAATACCTATCAACAGAACGCGAAAATACTACAAATACTTGAAAATACAGTAAATACTTACAAATACAATATATGTAGTGTGTAGTATTTCTTGTGTTTGGAAGTTTGTTATCTTGTTTTATTTTTTTGGATTGTGTTCTCTTCTTCATCTTCCATTAGTGTGTGTAATCCGATCTTGACTAATGTACCCACTCCTGTCAATTTTCTACGTATAAAATTTTGTCCTAAACCGTACATGGAGAAGTCACTTTCACTTATAAATCTCACAATAATTATGTGTGAGTCTATTTTTGATATGAAAGATTGCAACGGAGAGGTGTTGACATAGGGCATAGCTGAACTTCTTTGCTTTTATTTTTGAAAATTTACCTCAAATTCTATCTAACTTTGAAGCCACACACCCCCCAAAATCTCGTTTTTGAGCGTGCATTATACAGTTCAAATACATACTATAATCTTCCGATCCCACCATCGGATGATTCTCAAATTTTGATAAAATATGTGCTCTCGAGTTGAGAATAGAATTGTACGGTTACTTTCTAATTTAACTCATTCTATTTTTGGTAGTCTCAACCACAGTGGAAAAATCTATTGAAATCCAGGGCTCTGAGCTACAGTACCCTAGGCACTAAAGGATTAAGTGAGTTAGACTTTTGCACATGGAGACAGAGCTCAGAGCAAGGACAGGTTGGTACAAGGAGTAGTTAGAGAGCTGGACTACTATTCCTACAGTGACTCACAAAAGTTGTGGGTCGCCCTAAAAATTGCTCTCATAAATTGAGAAATTAAAATTATGAAGTGAAATTTGAACATGTTCTAGTACATAAGGGAATCTACCTTCACGTGAAATTTCACTTAAAATAGACTATTTTTAGACCCATTATTATTTGAATGAAATTTCTATGGAAAAAAAAACTTTTTGTGAAAAGTCAAAATGTCTCATTTCTTTTTATAGGAAGAATGTGCATCTTGACTTGAGTCACATGTTAAAGTTTCATGAATTTTGGAGTTTTTATTCATTGAGATCTTATTGATTGAAAAATGACCCCAAAATTTTGAAATTTTTATTTTTCACTCCATAAATTGCAAAAAAATAAAAATAAAAATACACATAGTTATTTGATGTGATTGTGCATTATTATTTTGACACCAAAGGCTGCATATAAGTTATTTTAGTGTCATTTTATTCATACTAGGTTGGTATGGAGGTTGGCACCAAATTATCTTAATTGCATTTCAATGCACCATCATGGCACCATGTTCACATGCCTTGAAGTTCATGATGGCGTCTACACTAAATAAAACTAAAAGTTTCATTAAAACTAAAAGCTTTGGTATCTATGGAAAAATGTTCCTCACTATTGTACCATTCATGCCAAAATTGCATTGACTGTAGTTCAAAAGTGGCCTTGCAAAAATAAGGTCATAGATTTAAAAAACACAAAAAATTCAAAGAATCACCACGTTTAAGAGTATCTCATTCCAAATTCATTTCAACAAATTTTACTCAAACGACATAATTTTTTTGTTTGTAATCGAATTTAGGAGGAATTTTTAATTTTAACTTTCAAATTTCATAATTAAATATTGGTGATAGTATTAGTGAATCGAACCGTACGGATGGAATCTAAAATTCAAAATCTAGAACTTTCATTTGTACATCAATTCCAAAATATTCTTCTAAATAGTATTTAATGATGAGTTTTTTCAAATTGTCAATTCCAGGGATACATTGGTACGTTTGGGGGTTAATACCAATATACAGACAACTTCACTTACTTAACATAGTGACACAAGTGTTGTAAAGTCTTGTGCTTTATAGAAAATTCAAGGCACTAGTGGCAACAATGAATGTGGGATATGCAGAACTCTCACTCCTTGTTCTCTCGCTTGTTCTCTTAATCACCAGTTAAACCCCTTTACAATAATGAGAATAACTTAAGCACAAATACTTCAAATCAGTTAGTCTACTATGCACAATTGAGCTTTGAAATCTTGATCACAACACATGTTCTCATTCAACTCATAAACATTCTTCACAACCTTACTAATTTTTTTCTATATTTCATGCACAATTTTTTCCATATCTCAAGCAGTCTATAGAATATACCTAGTAACTAGTAAATAAAATCTAATGGCTTAATGACACCACTATTGACAATCTTATGGTCAAATAATAGATAGCATCAGGAATTTCCGACCCCACTGATTCTGCACTGATTCAGTGCGTTTATCGTTAAACACTGATTCCGCACGTCATACGTGCATTTAGAAGTGTCGTTACGGTACGGAGGTGACATGCATTACTAGAGTGTCGATGGAGTGTCTTTTCAATGATTATCAGAAAAGTGTTGTTTCCGCACGAAAGTCGTGCTTGACGGAATCCGTGCGTTAATCGTGTATTTACATCACATGGCTGATGAGACACGGATAACGTGCGGTTTTAGTTAATGCGAATTCAGTATCGTATACGTATCATATTAATGCCATTTATTATATTCGTGCAATTTCAGTATCTATTATAATGCAAATTATTTTCGTACGACATCGGTGTACAATATTTTAATATATATTTTGGAATCTTTTGGAATCTTTTGGAATCTTTCAAAATATTTTATATTATTTTGGAATATTTTGGAATATTCCAAGAATCTTCTTTAGATTATACTTCCGGTTTAATTTCCCAAAACATTTTTAGATCTACATTTATAGAGTTTAGAAGCAATACACATTAAAATTTCAAAGAAATAACATATTATATTTTTAGAATTCAAATTTGGTATTATTGGTTATCATTGTACTTTTCATCATAGGAGCAAAAAGAAATGCTCACAACCACCACGATTTTGGCAAAAAATAAATAAATTCAAAATATTATGAAAAAAATCCTAGATATAGAAAACGTCCTGTATAATCTAGTGCAAAAAAAATATTGGAAAAAAAGTTTTTTTCACATAGTTAAAAACATTCAAAGTCCGCTGAAAAAAAAAAAAACAGCTAACAGCCATGATCTGCCATCACGATTTTGGCAAAAATTTCAAAAATTCAAAAAATTATGAAAAAAATCCTAGATATAGAAAACGTCCTGCATAATCTAGTTAAAAAAAAATTGAAAAAAAAGTTTTTTTCACATAGTTAAAAACATTCAAAGTCCGCTGGAAAATAAAAGTTCGATAATTACCAAAAGAGTTCCATTCTATGCATGAAGAGTTTGAGGTGGTTTGGTGGTTTGAAACTTAATTGGCAACCGGGAGGTCGAGAGTTCAAATCCCACCGTTGGTGATAGAGCTTGAGAAGCTATGGTGGGCCCCACCGCACGTGCGGGCAATTTCCGTGTAGTTGAAGTGGGTAGCGAGGAAAGTAATTATTTTATATTTTTTGATATTTTATTTTATTTTATATTTTTTAATAATACCATTTTGATCAAATTTAAATATAAAAAGAAAATAAAATCTAGATATGGAAAAGATGATGTCGCACGAAAAACGCACTGAATCAGTGTAGTTTTAAAGACAATTAAAACACGACATTTGACGACTATAAAGAGTGCTGAATGCATACGTTTTCAATGGATGTATCAATCGTGTCGAATCAGTACTATATCCGCTTGTACAAACATCGTGTCATATCAGTGTAGTTGCGATGAATGACGCAACGATGCGGAATCAGTGCAAAAATCGTACGAACCCTTGAAATATCGGAAATCGCACTGAATCAGTGCAGAATCAGTGGGGTCCGAAATTCCTGATGAGGGTACTGGTATTCATCTTTTTTCAAACAAAATAATGTAGTAGAAACATTGAACGGGGAGTTTTCCAAGGAAACTAGCTAAAATCCAATATTTTACAAAGGCAACTGTTTTAGACAAGAACCCATCTGGTTGTTACCCATGTTTCACCTAGGTAACACCAAAGTATTATAAATTCTATCCGGGTTTTAGCCTAAAACTATGAGTTTCTACCTCGGTTTCAACTAAAACTGAGTAATCTGGCAATTGTATTCAGCTCATTTTACAGTAATTGCTAGATCCCCGTATATTAAGTAGAAAGGTTCAAAGATGGCATAATGAAAAACACAATTTTATAATTTCATCCTAGAAGTCTTCAAAGCAACAAGGAGGCCAATGGCTTTGAAGTATGAAGAATTGCATTAATGTCCACCTTGGAAGATTACTAATATTTGCAAAAAGAATTAAACAAGACTTCTTGAATCTATATTTTGATCTATAATTGTTGTACATTATACTCATTATGAGTCAAATGCAGAAGATTATAATAGTGCTTGTATTCTACACTACTAAGTCTAGATGCAAGTGTGGCTGCAGTATCCACATGAATTTCTCTACATTTTAAAGCAATCTTTTATTAATGTACTAGAATGGTTTTCATTCACAAACACAATAGACTAGATGCAACCACAATCCTCAACCTACTCGCCTCACATTGTTGCCTTACCCTTCCCTTTTACAAATGAAAGTCAATCCAAAAATAATAATGAGCATTCTAGATTTTATTATATCCAATTTAGTTACAAACCAATGTTGGTAGTGGTTTATTTTGACACCCCCACTATCAATGTGCATTTGCATTACAGTGCCGCAAGTAGAGCCATGCTTTTTTGCGTTGCGTTCTTTTTTGTCATGGGTTAAAGTAATTTCTAATTGCGTATTTTATATTTCTTGGTTGACAACAAATTCTCTCAAAGTTACCTAACGCAAGCAAGCATGCGGCAACGTTGGTGTATGTGAATGGGCCATCATTACATGGTCATTGTCTTTCATGAGACCCAACCTAACTTTTATTAGGGCCGCTTCACACTATGGCCGAAGGTCGAGAGGCCGTCGATTTCCACCAATCAAATTGCAAGAAACCATGGATTTGGCCTCTCAACCCTAGAGGCCAGAGTCCAATGGCCGTCGCTCTCCAATACTTTATGACCAAGGCGACGGCCTTTCGAAAAAAAATTTGGGTCGGATGGGAATGGAAACCCAAACTATGGTCGAGAGGCCGTCAATTTCTTTTCATAAAAAATGAAAACTATATTTTATTGCCTATTTTCAGTAAATTTCTTTGGACTCTCAACAAAGTTTGGACTCTCAATCCCACGGCCTCTCGACTTGGACGGCCATAGTGTGAAGCGGCCCTTAGAGGAAATCGAAGGCGAACTCTAGGACGGCCCGAGTACCTCATGGGGAGGGGCTTACTGGTCAAGAGAAACCTTTATATCACCATCATGGCAGCACTATCCGTAAAACCACAGAAGAAAAAACAGAGCGTAAATATCCTGAGCACAGATATTTCCACAGCCAGTTTCATTTTTAACTTCAAATAACCCAGATACTCCCAAGCCGATACTTTACATCAACTTTTTGTTTAAAAATCTCCCAGCCAATTTTCACTCAGGTTGTCAACCAATGTTCATTCGCATTATAAGACATTTTCATTCAAATACCGACAATTTAAGTATTTTTTTTGATGGATTCATTCATTTTTTCCCATTAATTTTTTTTTTTGGCGCAATAGAAACCACCCCCAAAATCAGGAAAGATTCTAGTGAAAATTTAACGAAAGTAAAATTTGGGTGGGAAGGGGATAAATTATTACCTTAGCTGCCTTCTAAGTTACCAGCTATTGCAATCCTTGACAGAGTGGTCAACAAAACCCAGCCCTCCATTCATTTTCCCACGAATCATGAGCCCAGTGCAGTAGAGAATCTATTCCCCAAAGAGATTCCTCTCTAAACCTCTCCCATCCACTTGTTTTTTGGAATGTTTTTGGAATCTCATCCAATAGCTCCAAGTCTATAGGAAGAAACTGCAATCATTTAGTCACATTTTCAACAACAAAATATTCAAATTTGTACTGTAACTACTAAACCACAAGAAAAATAAGCAAAATGTAACCAAACTTAAGAGACATCATCTTTAATGTGACATCAACATTCAACACTAAAAACAATATCTACAGTCCCTAAAATCAACCATAGTTTTTAGATGAGAATTAAAGAGTTTTTTTTGCAACAATTAAAGTTGTCCGATTACATATAATCTAGTATATTCTTTAATAATCCCAACTTCAAAAATTCATAAAAAGTTATTGAAGTGCCAAAAAAATATACACTAACTTGTTTATGATTCATTTCCACTTGTTAACACACTCATTTCAAATCGTAAACTACCCCTTTGATTCAAAAATAAACAAGCTGCTAGTATTTGCCTTAGTATTTACCCTAGATTTATTTTAACAACCTGTTTACACTCTCCTCCAGGGGCAGAGACAAGATAAAAAATAAATTGTAGACTACCCCGTCACTCACAAAGTGAGATGAGGACAAGTGTTTCGGTTACCTTACCAAACTTTAGAGCCACCCCAGCCAAGCCAAAAAGGAAAAAATGAAAAATGATTGAAAAAAACAAAACAACACCTGCTCCCTTCAATACGTCCATTCTAACGCTTTCCACACCTTGGAAATATCACAGCTTGGTCGGAACCTGAGTTCCTGCTATGATACAATAACAATAATAATAATATCTGGAAAAAGAGGGGGCCAGATGGAATTCACTAAGGCTCCGAAAGGCTGGAACACACAGCCAGCCCAGCCCACTACCTTATCCTGCAATGATAGAAGCCTTTTTAACGGATGGCTGTATGTACAGAATTCAAGCACAAGGAACATGCTTTGAAAAGCGGGCGCTTAAATTCTTCCCTTCCTTGCTCATTGCCATCTGCCACTCGCCAGTTAGATTTTTGCCAAGTGTATGTCAGTTCCCCATAAATACCCCCTCCCTGCAGTTCCTCACAATCTCACTTACTGTACCACTTCCATTTCTCATCATTCGTTGGTTTTTCGACCTTTGAGGGCACTTGTTTTTTCCTCTCCCTCAAAGGCTTCCAACGACAAGTGCCGCAGCCTCGTTAGAAGCCTTTGAGGGAGAGGGAGAAACAAACGCCTTAACTTACTTAATGCAACAACAACTTTTCGCTGGAGCACGCCTACTGAATCAACCTCATCAGGTACTAATAATATTACCATTTACTGCCTGTTTTTTTTCTCTCAACTCTCTGAAACTCTCAAGCAGGTAACACGAGTATTGTTGAAAGGCTGCATCTGACAGTACATTGGAAACGAAGCAAAAATGGTTGTGTAATTGTACTCACAGAAGCTCATCCATCACCTTGGCAGCCAACACACCGAATCAAGACCATCAGGTAATAACAATAATACTACCATTTACTGCCTGTTTTTTCTCAACTTTCTGAAACTGTGAAACTCTCAAGCAGGTAACACGAGTATTGTTGAAAGGCTGAATCTGACAGTACATTAGAAATGAAGCAAAAATGGTTGTGTAATTGTACTTACAGAAGCTCATCCATCACCTTGGCAGCCAACATACCGAATCAAGACCATCAGGTAATAATAATAGTAATAATACCATTTACCGAATGATTAGCTGCCTTTTTTCTCAAGATGTGGTAATTTTGAAGCTCTATTGTTGAAAGGCTGAACATGACAGACAGTACATTGGAAATGAATGAATGAGAGGGTTATTGTTAGAGTTCTGGAATGGGATACTTGGAGATGCTGGAGTAGAAATTGTGGATGGGGTCACGGAGGGTGTAGCGAGGGTCAGGCTTGCACTCAAACACTTTGTATTTGCTCTTGTGGTAGAAGGACCGGATCTCCTCGGGATACGCACTGGTGATCTGCACTATCAACTCCTGGATGGGCTGGGCGGCTCCGAACTGAAGCTCCTGCATCCTCGCAAACGAGCCGGACAGGAGGAGCTTGGTCCGAAGCTCCACGTCCGTCGGCACCAGCTTCGCAATTTGGGCCAGCACATGCTTCAGGCACTGCTCCGGCATTAGTGGACCCTGCAACAAAACACAACGTGGTAAGAATCAAGTGAGGATACATAATAATCAGTTGAGAGAGTTAGTAGATATATACTCCCTCCGTCCCAAAGTTATTGTCCAACTTGTTTGCTTGGTATTTCTTTGAGCCAATTTCATTGATGATATTGTAAGAAACATGATTAAAAAAAGGTTCCAAAATATGACACTAGAATGATTGAAGAACATTGCATGTGTTCATTGCAACCTAAATAAAATTAGCCACAAGGAAGTATTTTTTTGACCTACTTCAAAAAGCACTTTCAAACATGACTTTCAAACATGACAATAACTTTGGGACGGAGGGAGTATATATTAAGGTAGGAGGCTCTAAACTCGCCGCTTTAAGGGCTGTGAATTTATGAGGACACAAGGAGAACTGAGCATGATTTTTCACTAGAAGAAAAAGCTAAGCAAAGACCAACATGCTTTGAATCAAAAAAATTGGATGTTCCTAAAATTAGTTGTGAATTTCTGAAGTTGAAATGACATGGGTTCTAAAGTGATGCTCTTCACCATGGGTACATCCAAAATTTCAAAATGTTCGTGCGGGTTTAGAACTGTGGTGGGTTTAGAGCCCTCTACCTTAATAGACAATTCAATGCATAACATTTTACGACACCAAAACTTTCTCCATGCTATGTTAGCATCAGTCAAAAAACCTTCCAACTTAGAGCATGCGCACCCTACGCTTGTATCCACCCTTGACTCTAGAGATTGGATGTAATATTCTCGTATTTGGTGTTGATTTAGTGACAAACCCACGCCATTTGGGTCAAATATAGTGATGCTTTTAGCTAATTCAAGGAAGGGCTTGGTATCCTGACAATAATGATTACCCATATATAGTGATTGTGATTGGTTTCACGCACTTGAGAGAGAGTGATTATAGCAGTTCAAAGGTGTGGAGAGGATAGCTTTTGACTCCAAATCTTAGATGTTATTATTCTAGAGTGGGGTGATTTGAAGGGAGAAGGGTGCGCATGTTCTTAGGCCTCGTTACACTAGAGGTGAGAAGCCATAAAGAGAAAAAATTCAGCCAATGAGAAATTGGTCTTCTCCGTTTCTAGGCCTCCCATTGGCTGAAATTTCTCTCCTCACAGCTTCTCGCCTCTAGTGTAAAGAAGCCCTTAGAAAATATAATTGAAACATGATCACTCCACAATCTCATTGTCATGAGGACCTGATGTTTTGGGAGACAAAAGGGAGGCCATAACATAGATAGTTCTGAGAGTCTGAGTGTGACTTACATTTAACAAAGAGTCAAGAGCTGGAGAGTAGTCGAGGCGATTGACGATGATCTTGATGGAGAGCTCACACTTCTTCTGCAGGTCTGCACTGCTGCGTTTGGCTTTGACACACATCACCAAGTGCAGCATCGTGCCCACCAGAGCCACTTCTTTGGCGTGAACGGGAGTATGTTTACCAATTTGTCCCAGAGACCAGGCACTTGCCCCTTTGAGATGATCCTCCGGTTCATGCTCCAGTGCCTCCACTAAAGGAGGTAAAGCATTCGAACAAATCACAGCAGTCGATAACTCCGGTGAAAACGAGGCTAAATACCCCAGCGCCATTATACCTGCACATCCAATCCATAACCCCAGTTCCTGAGTTCTAAAACCGAAACAAATCACCGTTAATCAGACTACCGATATGGTTTTGTTCTAAATTGTATTGATGTTTTGTATTTAAGTAATTACACTAAATATTGTATTTAGTATCACTTATTATTTGGAGTTACACAATGATATATCTTTTTATTATTAATGTTTTTGTGCAGAAATTGTGCAATATTTTGATTACAAAGAGCAAACCCGGCAAGCGCTCATGGCTGTGAACGTCAGAGATGTTGTCAACAAGAGCAGGGGCGCTTCCTGCGTTGAGAACCAATTGTGCAAGCTCTGGTGTGTGTTTGCAAACCTCACAAATCACCAGAGCTGCATTTCGTCTACACTGTGGTTCCACATTCTTCAGGAGTAAGATGACGTTGGGGAAAATGTTTGTCGAGTACACAGCCTGGAAACAATACCAAATCAAATATCCGAAATCCAACAACTGCCATTACTGAAAAAGGAATACAAATTTAACCACAGATTTATGTCCATGATACTGTAGTACGGTACCCCGGGAGAGTACCAAATCACTAGGAAAAGTGGTGGAGTATGCATGGAAAGTACTCAGGTGTACCAGAAGCAGCTTTTTGTAAGATCAAGAAAATGTTTAAAAATCAAAAAGTTGTCATTGTGTATTATACCTGGGCTAGTTGCTCTGTATGCCTTGCAACACTATGCAAAACTGCACATCCCTGCATTCAAGTTCTTTCAGAGTTAGATGTTGTGGACCAGAGTTGGGCGTGTATCTAATATAAATAAGTAATAATAAACGAATGTTCATCTGGAAGTACAATACACTATTGAATACTGTTCAGGTTGGGTTCATTTCATGCAAAAGATGCCATACATGCCCACCACTGCTATGGACCAGTGTGGACTAGTGTTGTACTGATACTACACGGTTTTCAGTGAAATGAACAAGCAGCTATTCGCGTAGTCTCTGCCTTTGTATTTACCCTATATTTACTTTTACATTCGGTTTGTATTGTTCAGCCGTGTAACTCCTAAAAAACGAAGCGTTTCCGTAGTCTCTCCCCTAGTGGGGCAGAGACAAAAAATCATCACGAGAACTAGTGGACCTCAAACGGATATTTAGACTGAATCATTGTCGAAAGTTCCACAGTAGAAAGATGGTATACCACTCCAACACTGCTATGGGTTAGATAATGCTCAAAAGCAGACATAAATGCCAAGTCATTCTCGTCCAGATCTTTACTTTTGGGTTGATCTAAAGGCATCCTCCTCAATCGAGAATGTCCAGAAGTATACTTTTGGGTTGATCTAAAGGCTGAGAATGAGAACTATTCTAATCTCCTTTGACTAGCCAATGGGACAGTGCCTCAATCACTGTATATGTCGTAAAGCCTATTCTTCACATCTTACTCAACAAAAGTAAAATATAATAGAGTTTTCAACACTACATTGAATGGCATATTTAATGTTTGAGGAGAATTGATGTCTTTTACCACAATTTGTTTAAAGGTGCAGAGAAATAGTGCCCCTTGACATAGGAGTTAGCCGCTTGTCATTCCCACTTTCATTGAGAGTGCCATGTTCTTTCCAAGTAATGAGAGTGACATGAGGTGGCATGCCATATTTATTGTAAAGTTGCCGTATGTCATTGGAACACTACATTCATTTTTTTCTTACAAGGACACTATATCTCCCTAAAATTAAACAGTGTCTGGATTAAAAACAGTGTCCTGGGAAAATTATAGCTTGCCATCACCCATTCACAGCAGTATTCATTAGATTAATTCGTACTTTTTCAATGAAACAAGGTTAGCACCCCCACTTTTAATGACTAAGGATAACTCTTATAAGACTAATGGTCGTTTCAAGAATCATGGATACTCTTGGCAACATCGTCACATGAATTGACAACTGAATCAAATCTTTTACCTCTGCCTTGAGTTTAGCATCAGGTTGTTCAACTTCCAGAAACGCTGACACATGGGGTAAGACACCCGATTCAGCCACCTTGGCGCCCAGTTCAGGTGTGTGTTTTGCAATATCTGCTAATGAAGTACACAGCGTCCGTCTCAACGGTAGGTCTTTATCCTGATGCAAATAATTTCAAAATTTGAGTCATCACAGAAGTCATGATGAGTAAACAATGACATATTACATACAATCTTACAGACTAACTAGACTACTACTGTGGTGTTTTAACTAACTAAAAGTCATAAACTCTTGGTCTATCAGTTCCTCATAAGTGTCTATGATTAAGTTACTTATCTGTTAAGATGCTTACTTAGGAGAGAACTGATAGACCAAAAGTCTATGACTCTGAGTGAGTTCCGCAAACACCACTTCCGTCAAAAAGTGCACATGCATCGTGAAAAGTGCATTAAGATCATGAATTTCATGGGTTGGTGATCGCCAACCCTCTTACCATGCAGTTTTTGAAGTGCATTGCAGGGGATTAGCGATCATCAATCTCCTTATCGTGTCATTTTCGCAAATTTTTTTTTTAACCCTTAAACGTCCCATGGGGATAGTATATACAATGTCGTATAATTGGGATTTGCTACCAACAAGAAACTCTAAATTGGGATCTCGATAGCTCACTAAAACCGCATTGATTTAGATTTTTTGAACTCAAACCCATTAAAGGTGTGGATGCATTCCAAATACAACCAAAAAACACCGTATTCTACTGGTCGTTCAGACGTTTAAGGGTTAAAGTGCAAAATTGGTTGGCACATTGCACGAAGGCAATGTTCACAATAACTGACTTAACTTACATTGATCAAATCAGCTAATGATTCTACAGCACCACGATCCACCGCAATCTGAGCCAGAGCTGGGGTATGGCGTGCAATGTTGCCTATTGTTCCAGCAGCAATCTCCTTCACCGCAGGGTCGAACTCCAAAAGCACTGGTATAATGAGTTCAACGCCTCCTTGATCCACAATAGCTTGCGAATATTGAGCTGAATGCTTGGAGATAGCCCTCAGCACATGTGTTGTCGCTCTCTTACTTAGCCGATGAGCTTCCCTGCACATAGAAAATGAACGTTATTCACAAAAATATCCACCTTTTCTGTAGACCCTTTTGATTTTTACAGACATATAAGTTCAAGTCCAAGTAAGAACCTACTCAGTCTTACAATAGAAATCACAAAATCACAAAAGTCCAACAGCGTGTGTGCCAGAGCCCATTCCTGTGGATTTCAGCTGCTTTGAGTGGAAATTTAATTTTTGTGTCTTGTCCCCAATCTTTGAGAGGTTTCCAACGGACTAAAATATGTATTATTTGGATACCATATGAATAAGTTTAGGATTTTTGAAATTTGAAGGAGTAAGTCCCAATCACTAGCCTTAGTGACTTATGATGTCTTAGATGACTATACCAACATTGCTATTCTATGTCCTTCACATGTTCAATGTACAAGGCTTCATACCTGAGTGAATACAGAAGTTGAACAAGTATCCCTCCTGAGATCATACATTGGGCAAGCCTGTCATCCCAAGCCGCTAAACGGCTCAAATTCGCACAAGCTAGCTGTTGAATCCTTTTTGTGTTGTGAAGCAATAAAGGTCTAATAAGCTCCATTACTCCAGCATTAACAAGGATGTCAACATTCTGCGTTTGTTTCATTACAAGACATTTCAAATCTATAATGACTAACCCTAACAAACAATTTTTTTTACAGGTTCCGGCCATTAGAGGTTATTTTATACAGGAAATTTTTGTTATATCAAGGGACATAAAAGTGATTCTGAGATACGTACCAAAGGTGATTTGATGAACTCAGCAACAGATTCGAGAAAGTCATGTTGTGCCTTCTCCCAAGTTTCGAAATGTTGAAGAATAGCCCTCGTTGTTGCCATGAGCTTGGTTCTCTACATACTCAAATTTGCTATATCCATGACCATGGTTCAAAAACTATGAATCAACATGAAAGTGAAGGAAAATTGATCATATTGTCGTTACTTCCAAAAGAAATTGTCTTCAACACTAAAAAAAAAGGTGAGTAAACTCAACCGCTATAACTGCACTCATGTCAACAATCACTAATTCGACACACACTCCATGTCAATAGCAAAACTTCTTCAAGGCCTTCTTATTCCGCGATTCACCTTTCATATCTCCAATACCAGTAGTTCATAAATGGTAACATCATGAATCAGACATATCTGTCAAAATCCTGAACAAAAACCAAAAATTGATGCATCCATCTCCATAGTAATGCAAATCAGAAGATCTTCAGTCAAAGTAGGGTGTCAAGAGCGCTCAATAATCTTAACGGATCCACAGAAATGGTCAATTCTAGAAAGCCTGTGTCGAATATTGATTCCTCCAGCCCACAAAGTCCTGAGAAGAACCCTAAAAAGGTTTGAAATCGTTGAAGCAACCTACTACCTCTCCAGCAACATCGGTAATGGATATCCATTGGTAAGCGTAAATGGTCCCTCAGATGCTGAAGAACACTTGAAACCGTTGTCATGTCCTGGAACCATGTTAGGAGCACATTTCACATACATGAGTAGTCACAATACTACAAGGTTAGTGAACAGAAGTAAATAACCAAAAGAACAAGTTCTCTCTATTAGCTCATTGCAGTGTGGTACCATAAAACTGCATAGAGAACCCTCTGAGAACTTCTAATGTGACCTTGAAGACAACTTTACAGAGCATGAGATGCCATAAACCTGCATGACTACAAAGCTCAAACATATACTTCTGAATTGAAATATTTCAGGACTACACTGTAAGGTAGAGGATACTAAATCCTAGAGAGACCTAATCCTGTCAACTCAATACAATTGTTTCGCATTCAATGAGCAAGATGGTGTCAGCATGACTTGGTTAAATGGAAACAGAGTTCTGTACTATCCCTTTGAATAATTGCATAAGAAATTCTTACATTGAGTGAGAAAAACGAATTTGGCTCTACTGGTACCTATTAAGTGATCTGCCAAATGAAAGCACACTTCTACATATTGGTTAAAACCCTAAGCGTCAAAAACGTCCAATATGGCCATCTGCATCACTGAACTGGCATTTTCTCATTTTCCCTCGGTTTTCTCATTCCAATACATCATTTCAAAGCTCTTATTCTTTACAAACAGATGATTTGCAGGGGGTCCAATTTCGTACACTACAGAAAAGATACACAGGGGCTACAGAGTATCCTCTACCTTACAAGACTAAGATCTTTCTGGACTCGTGAGAACAAACAAAAAGCAAGTGACTCACGAATGCAAGATGCTCATCTATATTATAAAGGGAACAAAAAGGTTTACATGATAAAATAGGGTTCCGTGCTCTATTAGGGTTTCAGTGCAAAACCGAAACGTAAATGTATCAAAATTCTACTGATCACCGCATGTAGGAAGGGATCTTGATGTGCAAGAAGAGCATGCTCATCATGTAAGAAACGAAGACGCAGCCGACGCCGGCGCCCATGAACGAGAGGCGCACATTGCGAGCTCTGGCTTTCTCACTGGCGAGGTCCATCATGATCAAGCCCAAGCCGCCCAGCACGAACATGAAGCCGGCCGACAGCCCCTCGATGATGTACTGCCCGTTCACGCGCCCGGGGAGGAACACCACGGGCTGCACCGCGCCCGTCACGGGGTCCTGCTTGCTGCCGATCCCCGGCGGCTCCACGATCACGTCGTACACGAAGCCCGAAATCACCAGGAAGTACGTGAGCAGCACGACCATGAACACCGTCATCGCAGACGGAAGCTCCATGCTTGACAGCTTCATGGTTGTGATCCGGGCTCAAAATGCAACGAGAAGAACTGGAGAAGATTTTGATAATTGGAAGGGCACAGGTTTAGGGTTTAGGGTGAGTGCGATGAGAGGCTCCAGTGACTCTCTGGCTATGGCGTTTCGAGGTTGCATTCTCTGCTACACGTTCGGCTCGTGAAACACACAGACGTGCTTGCGTCTCTCTCTCTCTCCTTGCGAAAAAGTAAAAGGCAACCGTGCTCTGACTTTCTGACTCTCAAACTTTTTCCTTAAACCCAGCCTTTTTTCGTCTTTTCTAGGGAGGTCATAGCATACCGCAATAGAGCAATGGAGCACATCAGGAACGTCAAGGTGCCATGATGGTGCACTAAAATGCAATTAAGATAATTTGGTGTCAACCTCGATACCAATCTAGCCGTATGGATAAAATGACACTGAAATGACTTGTATGCAGCCTTTGGTGTTAAAATGGCACCAAAATAGCTTTTCTAATGCAACACCCTTTTGCAATGAGACCACTCACAGCACTACACTGAATAGGTAGATTAGTGTTAGATACACTAATTTACATAAACATGTTGTAAGTTTTTACTGTTGACCAATTTTTTTACCCTCTATATTGATCAAGATAGGGATCTTTCAATAGCATTGAAATCAATGTCTTTGATAAAAAAAATTGTCGAGAGTAAAAATCTATAATATTTTCAAATCATATAATTATCTAACACTAATCTACCTATTTAGTGTAGTGGAAAAGGTGGCACTCTCAAGGGAGATGTCCATGCAAAATCATTGTGCTTGCGTGGAATTAGGCACCACTTGCCTGAATATCTCCCTGGAGAGCGCCACCTTTTCTACTAGTGTTGTCTAGTTACAATTAAAAACTAAGTTTACGTGGCAAAATTGATAGAAATTTTTGACTATTTAACAAGAAATCTTTGAGTCAACCAAAAGGGTGTTTAACGGGTGGCTTTCAACATACCGAATCCAAATGTACTTGAACAAAACTACCACTTGGCATGGCCAAAACTTGGCATCAATATACAAGTTCAAAATAGAGGGCAACCTTTTGATGGGGCCGCACAAAACATGTTGTTAGCATTGATTGAAGGACCTCTAAGTATTGTGCTAGGATAATATTGTTACATTTTGGATGAATGTACATGTTTTAATTGAATAAATCAATGTTCATCCTCTCCTTTCATCTAGATCATGGATGTAAGTAGCTACATCATTTCACCGGAGATCAATCAACATTTGTTTTTTTAAACAAGTGGCGAAAAATAAAGTGAATATTATGGTGTAGCAAAATCAACCAAGAACAAATAAATAACCACACCACCTTCAAAAAAAATATCTAATTCATTTTATGACCATTTTGGTACCTATGTCATGTCCAAGCAACGATGACAAATGATGAGCCAGAAAGCTTGAATTTAGACAACTCCTAGATTTCAATCTAAAGACACAGTATCTGAAATCTAGGAGCGGCCTAGATTTCACTGGACAATACCTGGGCCATCATTGATTGTCACCAACTGCTCCCATACAAATAGACACATAATTGTGGGCAAGGCATGGATGACCACATAATCCACAAACATGCCTCTTTAGAAGCCCATAGAATCCATGTAGTAGGGAGGGAAATTGATTGATCACATTCAAATTCATTTTCTTGCCGTAGACATTCAAATAATGTGGATCGATACACAAAAACTCCAGAACAAACTTCACCGAGAACCAATTTGGTCCAGCATCCCAATTAGGGTTTAGAGTAACTAGAAACTACTTATTTAACTTAGGAAACACGAGCCTCTAAAGAAATAAGGACCAACAGCACCGGTTAGTTCAATGGAATGTATGGGAACCCACCATGAAGTTGCAATTATCTTGAAGGAATCTACTCCAGTCACGTCCTTTGGTTTTGCATTCTTCACCATGATAGCCCATCACAGGCAAATTTGGTTCCCTGATTCTTCAAGCAAAATTTACATGGTCCTCCTTCACTGGTTTATGAAGCTCATCCTTCTGGTGTGGAGTCAACTCGCCATTCTGAAGCTTCATAGATTGAGGGAATATAATCAATAAAAACCGGAGAAAAAATAATACTGCTATCTATCAACATGATGCTGCACCTTGTTCCCAGCATCCTTGCAGGTTTGAATTTGATATGACGCCGAAATGGTGGCGAAAAAATGGATTACTCGTACGAGTGCAGGCAGAAGGCAACATGCTTACTCTGTGTCTTCTCTGCACAGCACATACCACAAAGTCATTTCAGAAGTGCCAAAATCTTTATAAAATCTTGAATTTTTTTCTGTGGCTCAAATAGCCTCGGGAAGAAACTTGACTTCTGAAAAACTGCAAGACACGAGCACTCATGAGCCCTATTTTAACTTACCGTGTTTAGTCATATTACCGTTTCCTTCTCACACATATCTGATGTTGGTTTACTTTTGTCAACGGCGAACTTGACATAGTCAGCACCAATTTTAAGCATTCATCCTTCTGACAGTCACTCCACCAACGTGGCTGCGCCTCAGTCGACTTCCAGCTAGGATCATTCAGTGCAACTGGCGCCCTATACTGCATAGTAATCGTTACACTCTTATTGGGACCTATTACTCCAGCTGCTGGCGAAACCTGCATGATTTTGCAACTTTTAAATACTCAGAAATATCAAGTACACTTCGCTATGAGGTGCTTCAAGAATCTAGTTCACTTTGTCTGGTAAAATCTCAGGTTGATGTCAGTCTTTATTGGAATCTGAATTCTTAGTCTATATGGAATCACAAGTAGATAGAAAGAAACTCTCATGTAAGAAACACCCACCTGAAGCCACTGGGGGAACCCATTGCCTCCTCTCAAAATATTTGCTCTGTTTGTCGAGGTCTTGTTAGACCTATGATTTCCACAAGGGCAGTCCTCGCCAATATACAGTCCGTCACAGCGAACCATGAAGGTTGTATTTGACAGCTTGCTATCATTGGTGACAATGAGATCTGCTTTTGAATTCTCTAACACAATAGAATTCCTGTTTACTCTAGTTTGAGGCATGACATTGGATTGCTCCAAATAACCTAGCACTTTTTGGTCATTCATCATGATGTCACCGTATTCACGCCGCCTTGCTGCTTCATCCAAGATTGCTAAATCTACATCAAGGAGACACTGCACAGGCTTATGATCACTATCTAGTGCCTCCATGCACGCATCGTATCTGCATGACAAGAAAACAGAAACATCAATTAGAAAAGATCAGACATTTTGTATACTGATGTTCGTTGCACAATGTCTACTGCTATCAATCATATAAACAACAATGAGTGTATGTTGAAAGTACACGCATTTGACCCGCTTACCTTAAAACTGTTGCTCGAGCAGGATGGGCTAACGAAGTGGATGTCGCACTACCACTACCATCAAAGCTGTCACGAAAGACAACTCGGTCACAATAAGCTGGCACTCTCTTTTTCTCACTTGTATCGTACACTGCCATATCAACAATCAAAAAATCAATGCTTAGTATTGTCACATCTAGAAAGATAAGTTAGTTCAATTTCTTAGTTACTTGTGATACATCTAACATTAACCATCTTCTATGTAGGTAACCTTGCAGCCATTCAAAGATGGATGGCCATAGAAATTTAGCCAAGTCGTGTTTACACACTTGCTAATAAGTACAACAAAATCCAGCAAACCATACCATTGAACTCAATAGATGCATTATCACCCACAAAAACAGTTCCAAAACTTACCTTGAGTTCCCCGATCAAACTTGTATGTCGGAGGAAATGATATGTCAGCTTCACGCATGCCAGGAAAGGTCCTACCACTGGTCATTTCAATCCTCAACTGATCCCTTATCAGAAGCATATCGTAGCGTTTTTCATTGATGCACTTAATAGCTTGGTCATATGTCGCGTCAATTCTGTAATTGAAGTCTCCAAACCAGATGAGAACGTCTGTATCTGACAGCTCTGGCATTGCCACCTCAGGTGTGAACTCTTGTTCCTGCACAAAAGCTTTGCAGTTTCAACCTTCCTGCAACAAAAAATGTAATAAACTTTGAAGTGGATTATGACAGTCGTCTCAATCTTTACCGTGTACAAAGTCATATCTCCTTCTACCATGCTTTCTTGGCTGTCTGCATTGTGCGAGAATTTTCGAGTATGACCACGAACCGACATTGAGCCTGCCTCATTCACAAAGATCAAAATTAGAGCTCCAGAAAGCATATCCGTCAAGAGAAACAGCAGATTGTATTAGTTACTAAAAAACACAATAAATAACATAAGAAAGGTGTAAACAACTAGATCCTAAAGAAATTTTTGTGCGCACCTCCACCACTAAACGCCACAGTGCTTGGTTTAGGCCCAAAGGTCATCTGATTATAACAGTAGTCAAAATCCGAGTTTCTACTCGAAACTTTCTCCATGTGTGCAGCAAAATGACTATTCACAAGGCAAATTGTCCTCCGAAATGCAGAGAGTTTGACACCAACTGCTCCCTGATTAACACACAAACAAACATCTCTTAGTCAGAAATTTTCCAGACTGTACATGCAACCTAAGCTTGGAAATAGTAACTTCCAACATGCATTAAACCAATACGATCTACGTGAACCCGTAACTTATAGCTACGGATTAATGACTTCAAGAAAAACAGCGTGAAATACCCAAAAAATGTACCTTGTTACCAAAAGTACGCCCAAACCCGCAAGGAACAGCTGCAGCATCCACGTCTCCAACAAACTGTCGAATATTCCTCTTTACCCTGTACAACGAAGCCAAATTCGCAAAAATCAGGTCTATAACTAACTTGTACTGTTATCAAGAAAATGCCAAGAGCTAAAGACGAAACCTGAATACCTAAGAGAGGTATTTATTTCTATTACTACATTCAATCCCAGAAGGTAGAGAATCGAGAAAATCAAAAGTGTTGAAAATAATTCCACGCATTTTCTTATCAATCAATTCTTTCGGGCTTGACAATGAAATTGGAGTCAAAATTTTCCAAAGTAAAGGACTCACCAAACTCCTATAAGAAGTCCAGCCAGCTGTCGGTCCCCAACCCGCTCAAAATCTTTGCCCTCGCCAATGACAGACCCGATATTATCCAGCCACCATTGCCCGTTTGCACTTCCCTTATCCAGAAGTCCAACCCCCACCTACATAAAACACTTAAACTGTTCATTGATGCACTCACTAGGTAGTAAGAATTAAAAAAAAATTCACTTGTGTCTGATAGTGATCAAAAGCGAGGCAAATAGCATCAAGAAAAAAGAATGACTGAAAGTGCAAGATACTGGGAGACGTAAACTCACAGACTCTTTCACGGCAGCCAAGCCTATAGAACCTGCTCCCATCTCCATCTCTTGCAGTCCAATACATACCAAGCTGGCACCAGCTGCTGGCTCCTCCAGCCAGACCCGGAGAGCTTCAGGAGAAGCTTTCTCTTGACTTACATTCCAAGTTCCAGCAAAGATCCTTGCAAGGCCACATGACAAGAAGATTTCAGTTCTAGACGCCACTACTGTTAACCACTCTCCATAGATGAGAAATCTAGAAAAGACTAGAGAGGATGCTTTCCAAGTATCGTTTCGTTAAAAATTCAAAAATGCGGTTGCAAGATCAGGTCAAAGGCATTAGAGTCATACCTGAGGTGGCGCTTCTGTGTGAACTTATCAGATCGTTTGAAGAGCTCCTCTTGGATAAGAGTGTCGAGAGTACTTAAGGAATTGACATGCCACCCTAAGATTCCACCATCTGCTGAAAGAGTAAATACATAGTTTCCACCCTTCGCCATGTGTGAAAGAGATGTAGTCCGTGCACTCCAACATCCCAAGGAACTGCCGTTCCATTGACCTGTCGTTGCAAGGACCTGCCGTTGCAATAGAGGTGAGTTCTAGCGATGACTTAATACTTCCTCAATCACATCTGACGGTTAAGCACTACGAAAAATTCTTAGAGGCTCGTCCACACCGTATATTAACAAAAGTCCTGACTCACAACACAATCTATCTTTACGTCCAAAAACAGTTCTTTAATATCATAAGAACGTAAAACCATAATTTTCATAAGTACAAAACAACCCTGAATCTGAAAGGACTCACCTCAATCCTTCCATTGGTAAATCCCACCCACAACCGACTTCCAACAGCTAGCAAACACTTCACTGTCACTGGGGTAATTAACACTTCACGTAGGCTTTTGCCTTCACTATTCCACTGTACAAGTTGACCATTACCAAAACCACCCCAAACAGTACCATCTTCTGAGACGGCTAATGTTTCCAGACGTCTGGCTTCCTCTTGCCCCAATCTATCTGCAGCTCGTCGAACAGCGTCAGCTGCACCCATGAATGCATTTCTAGATCGTTGCAACCAGCCCATGCTCTTCTCTTTCCTCAACATTCTTTCTTCTGACAAGGATTCAGTGCTCTGTGAAAATTCTGGACTTGGTAGGTTGGTTTGTGCTTCAAAAGAGTAAACCATTTCCCGTGTTCTTGCATCCCTGCAAACCGAAAACAAGACTTGCCCTCAGTTTACAAAAGTCATGAGTAGCAGTTCGAAGGAAAAACCCTATGAAAATATATACGTAGGGAGGACGCCCAGTTACCAGAGTGTTATGAAGTAGATCCCTGCAGACCAAACCCGCCCAGCCGAATGTTCAGCCAAAAGAACGCGCACTTCTGTTTGAGACGGATTGTTACCACCCAAAGGTCCACGGACGAGCATAGACGATTTGGCTAAAGCAGCACCAACTTCATGATTATAGCCCTCGGCAGCTCTTTGCAAAGCACGGAATGTCACTTCACAAGGCCAAGCCTTAATCTGTCCATTCTCTGATCCCGTCCAGAGCTCACCTACACACAGAAAACCCAGGACATGCAAATCGACCCGAAATCAATTCTGCTTGCCTTCGATGAAGGAACACCTAGATTTCAACAAGAATTTGAAGACCCTAGACAATTTCCAAATCCTGACACACTTGCCTGCCTAACAAAGGAGCAACTTGAACAGAAGATTTCTGCAGCAAAACACAAAAGCTTTTGAATTTCATTGACGACGACGACGACGACGACAACTAAAACAAGACCATTCCAATCCTGACACACTTGCCTGCCTAATAAAGGAGCAACTTGAACAGAAGATTTCTGCAACAAAATACAAAAGCTTTTGAATTTCATCGACGACGACTACAAAAACAAGACCATTCCAATCCTGACACACTTGCCTGCCTAACAAAGGAGCAACTTGAACAGAAGATTTCTGCAACAAAATACAAAAGCTTTTGAATTTCATCGACGACGACTACAAAAACAAGACCATTCCAATCCTGACACACTTGCCTGCCTAACAAAGGAGCAACTTGAACAGAAGATTTCTGCAGCAAAACACAAAAGCTTTTGAATTTCATTGACGACGACGACGACGACAACTAAAACAAGACCATTCCAATCCTGACACACTTGCCTGCCTAATAAAGGAGCAACTTGAACAGAAGATTTCTGCAACAAAATACAAAAGCTTTTGAATTTCATCGACGACGACTACAAAAACAAGACCATTCCAATCCTGACACACTTGCCTGCCTAACAAAGGAGCAACTTGAACAGAAGATTTCTGCAACAAAATACAAAAGCTTTTGAATTTCATCGACGACGACTACAAAAACAAGACCATTCCAATCCTGACACACTTGCCTGCCTAACAAAGGAGCAACTTGGACAGAAGATTTCTGCAACAAAATACAAAAGCTTTTGAATTTCATCGACAAAATAAGGCCAATCAACTGCACTCACCATATGGCGTGATTGTGATTGCGGTCACTGGTGTCTGATGTGCATCCCAGACCAGGACATGATCAACTGGATCTCTTTTCTGCGAGTCTCCACCACGAATGTTGAGAGGCCAAGCTCTCACCTTACCATCTCTATGTCCAGTCCAGACGACCTGATTGCCGGTGTCCATAGCCAGACATAGCGTAGGCCCTGAGGGAAGAACGGTGTAACAAGCAGCGTCCTCATCTCCCAGGGGATTATTACCGCCTTCACTGGAGCTACTGCAAGCAGCTTCAATGTCCCAGACCTTCAGCCCGTGGTCAAAAGCTGCCCATACACAAGTATCTGTACACATGATTGTCCTTATGGATTGATTCACTTCCTTGAGTTTCAGTGGACGAGGACGAAGCTCCAGGGCTACCGGATTCCCGGCATAGAAGAGCTCTCTAGACGGTGCTCGGTACACACCCCTGCCTCCTCCAGAAGCCAGAAACATCTGCCCTCCGCTCTTTGATGAACTCGCCCATGTAGAAGACTCAGATTCAGGCAACTGTGGAGGTGGCTTCTTCGGAGGCAAACTCAAAGCATCCTTTTCCGCCACACTAACTGGTGGATTGGTGCTTTGGTGAAACCCTAGATCCTCATTCCCATATCCTGTCCTTTCAGAAAAAGCAATGGACGACCAATCTATTACATTCGCTGCGTCCTCCGAAGTCGGTGATTCGGCGATGGGAAGATCCTCCGAAAGGGCATCCTTGAACGAGCCTTCCTCGTGGAAAGACGACCACAGTTGAGCAGAAGGGTTCGTAGAAGGCTCGGCCTGACTGAAGGGGTTGCTGTTGTCATTGAAGAGAAAAGTATCATCGCTGGAGCTCGTCGTGTCCATGCCCGCCCAGGCAACATCAGAAGAAGAAGAATTCACAAACGGGTTGGACACCACACCTGTCAGTAAATCCATTCCGCCCCCTTGCCCTGACGATGCAAAACCATTGTTGGCATTCCCTGCAAACGGGTCCGGTGCTACCGGTGGAGATGATGCAGTGAACAGTCCCTCGAATCCGAATGGATCTTTCGGTGTAGCTGAAATGAAAAGCTCGTCGGTCGTCCAACTAAACGGATCCACATCCTGCTGAGAGCCACGCTGGTCTGGCCATACAAAAGCTCCCGAGCTTTGGTCGTCACTCCCGAAATCAATCAAGGGTGGCTCAGCAGCTCCTGACCCGCCTTTCGGCATCCCCGCCATTGTCCTCTTCTTCCGGAAATCCGTAAGATCAACAATCAAACGCACATAACCCTACCATGCTAAAAATTAGGTCATTTCCATATCCATCTGTTTGATTACAGTCACTCTGCATCTCTTAAACCGCTTCCTTCAATCGACTAAGCTGTTTCCGATCAAAATCTGCCATTCGAATCATCGGATTCGGAACCTTTTCCAAAATCCAAAATTGTCATCGAAACCCTAAATCCTTGCTCTATACCAAAATCCTGCACGAAAGCACCAAACCAATCAAAGTTGCTCGATCACACACAAGACCAGGAATTTGAATACCATTACCTCAAAAAAAGGTTCAAAAACATATTTTCAATAATCATCGCACAATGCGGCGATTGAACCCCTGAGAATCGCCCTGCAATCTGACAGGGGGAGTGAAGTTTTATAAGAAGGAAAAAAAAAGGTTGAAAGGAATGCAGTGCAGACCATACACGATCTGTGATGAAATGGGTTGTGAGGAATGGTGATCGAGAGATCGGTGATGATGCATTGAAGGGCGCCCGGGGAGGAATTGAAACGGAGCTGTGATGCTCCGAGGGCGATGGATTCTGCACTTGTTTGTTTGGGTGTGTGTTTGGGTGCTTGTCTGTCTGTGTGTCAGTCATTATGTCTGATGGCCTAATAATAGTGAAGTGATGCCATGGGGCTTGTGCTAATTGTTTGTTATTTCTGGGGGTATTATTAAGTTATTAATGGGGGGGTTAGTCAGCCTGCCGCCCTTCTCTGTGTTGCCAGGTCGGCCTTCTGTTACGACTGGTTCCTCGTGTGAGGATATCAATGACATCCAATTGCTGAATCTTCAACCCAACTTCTTAGGGCCGCGTTTTTTTTTCTTTTTTTCTTTTTTTTCCTTCTTCTTCTGTTTGGCACAAATCGAACAATTTCAATTAAGGTAGAGGTACCTAAAACCACCACGAACCTAAAACCACCAACTTCTACACCATTCTTTCATTTTAGGGAGGAAATGTAAGTTGTGGGTACACGACTTAACTTTCGAGCAATTCATGCATAAGTCATGTAATGAAAGTCTACATTTCCTTTCTAAAATGAAATAGATCTGTAGAAGTTGGTGGTTTTAGGTGTTGTGGTGGTAATAGGTTATTCAACCTTAAGTTAGGCCCTCTTTACACTAGAGGCGTGGAGAAAACCGGCCAAGGGCCATGGCTCATTCTTAAGAAGCCAAACTTTGAATTTGATGTCTTTTGGATATAGTGTAAAGTAAGAAGGGATCAGGAAATATTAGAGTTGTTTATAAAGGCATTCAGTCTTTTGTCCTCCTTTTTTCATGGAAATGAAAACCAAACCTCCCAAATCTCCCAAAAATAATCAGTACCAGAGCTGGTCGTCATCAATCTGTCACCGCTCCTCCTCACGGTCCCACCCCACCATCCAATTCTACTCCCTCCTTCCAAATTTTTATAAATAAAAATTTCAATTTATACAATGTTCTATTCTGGGTCTACAGTGAGATCATGCCGATCATGTCCTTTCCAAATTACAGTTCAAAAACTCAGGTTTTGAGGGACTTTACAAATAACCCTAATGTGTTGGTTTTTCTTAATATATTTTTTACTAAATGGTTGATCGTAACTTCCACTACACTACCTCTCGTTTCCACCCCAAGACGGTACTTGTTTTTCTAGTTGTTGGCGGTTTCTTTTGTTTTTTTCTTTCTTATTTTTGCCTAGTTTACTGAAACTTCAGCACTAGGGAGGAGAGAAGGAAGAGGCTTGTGGTGATGATGGTCTTGTATTAGTGTTTATACATGATTACGCAGCATGTTAACAATATGCAAGCTTTGATTTTACAAGGTGAGCAAACAAATTTTGCAATTTTTAGCATTTGCCTTCAAAGTTTAGGGTTTAGAGATCGAACCATGTAGAGTTTGAAAGGCAATTTGGCTTTGTAGACCGGTATTTGTTGGGCTCATTTACAAAAAAGATGTTCAAGGAAAGACCCCGTATCTTGCATACTACATTCAAATTTTTATAAGAGTAATTAGGTCCGTTTTTGAAAAAACAACATACTCATTTGAGAAGACCAATTTCTATAGAAGAGAAATTGCAATGTCTTTAGCTAGACTTCGTACAGGAGATGGGTTGCATATCATTGGAGAATTATATAAAATTGCGATCTGTACAATTTCAGGAATTGTGAGGGAATTTTGTAAAATGGTGAGATTACAGTTGCAAAAGATTTTTATTCAAATTCTAAAAGAAAACAAACTTAGGGTTTTAACAAAAGGGTTTGAAAGGTTGCATAACATACCTTACAAAAGAGCGATAGACGGTTCACACATTCTTGTGCTGGCTCCAGTTATTAATGGAGAAGATAACTACTGCCGAAAATGTTTTCATTTAACTTTGTTGTAAGGAATTGTCAACACAAATTGCATTTTTTGGGATTACAAATTTGGGTGGACATGAAGCTTGCATAATTGGACTATTTTTCAACAAACTAAGGTTGGAAGAGCTTATATGGAAGGAAAATTCCTACCATACAAATTGAATGGATATGCGACGTATCCGATGAGACCTTGGATATATTGTCCATTCAATGGCACTCACGATGGACCTTACAAGGCACATTGGAATTCTATTCAATCTTCAACCCGAATGTGTGTGGAACGTGCATTCGGAATTTTGAAAGGCGGATGAAGAATTATTCAAAAGAGAGTGGATGTTCACTTACAATCAATGGCAGACATTGTATCAATTTGTATTGTCTTGCATGCTTTATGCATCATCACAGAGAAAAAGTTTGATACAATATGGATTCAAGAAGCCGAAGCAGAATTGCATAAACGGGTTGAAGAGGGCAAATCTTATAAAAGTAACGAGTTTCTAATGAAGAGGTAAAATCACGAATTTTGAAATCTGGTATCAGAAAAAAATTTCAAAATTTTGAACAAGAAGAAGTAGATGCTGAAAATGAGGCTTTTTTGATAAAACAAGATGAGAAAATTGTTGATATATTAAGAGAAACTAGTATGGATCATGTGAGTAAAAGATTATCCCCTAATTTCATATACGAGTATTTGAGTGAGACAAGTGACTAATTATATGATTTTTTCAAAATTTGCATAAGTTATTATAAAATGTTAGGTTGATTACTCATTTAGTTTTCAATAGTTTGTCCACCCAATAAACACTTGTACTATTATAATTTTTATTAATTGATTTTGGATAATGTTAAAGTATAATTCATTTTGTTTCTGAAAATGGTAAAATACACCTAATTGGAACAAAGTATGCAGAAAATTTGAGCATTTAAGTTTTCAGTGATTTTGAAGTCAAATATTACGATTTTCAATTTTATCTCTAAACTACCGCTAGTCTTCACACTATCGCTACTCTTCACACTTTACTTTATACTCTTCACAATCTCTCACAAACCATAGATTAATACATAAAAAAAGTAGATAAGAATAAATATTAGTTAAATAACAAAAAAACACAGAAAAACATCAATAGTAACGTTTACAATTACAGCAGATGCAGGAGAAATGAAGTGTCAATTAAAAAATTCTCTTTGTCGAAATGTTATACAACAACTCGCGAATCAAGGAAATTTTTACTAATTGCATATAAATCATCCTCAAGAGTTCCGCAACAACCCAGAAAATCGCCATAAGTCTTGCCAAAAATGATGTAATGAAAGAAAAGAAAAGAGAGAAATCATAACACCGCAAAACTACTAATTCAAGTGATCAAATTGGTGATTTTGAAGAAAAATGAATCTTTTTAAATACTAAACAAAATGTTCCGAAGACGTGGCCTGCGAACAAAAATCTTACCAAACACGCAAGAATTAGATTTAAACCCACGGTCTTACGAACCCTATAACTTCTGGAAGCTTTTAGTTGGCGATTCAATCTTTGTTTAATAATTCAGAAAAAAAAATCAATTCACCCTAACCATAATTTATTGTTATACATAAAATGTGACTTTCTAGATATAACTCAGATTGACAAACCAATGTCACCATTGAATTGAGAATGCCAAAATTTGCCTAGAAAATACTAATCACGGGCTAAAAATAAATATATTCTTCAATTTTTCCTCATTTTAGTCTTTTACCGCCAGTTGATTAATATAACTTTTGTTCCAATTAGTTTCAGCGCTGATCTTCAAACGAACTTTTGATTAAAACAGTACGTTTCCGACTGATTTTTTTGACAATTCCGCCTTGAGTCTCTAGTGAGAATGGGCCTGTCTAGCAAAATCCTATCTTATTAAAAAACATTGTTCATTAACTCCGATAATTATTAAATTTAATCATTTTAATTAAGGTATTTCAAGATTTTTTTTGGTCAGTTTAACATCATCTGTTTAGTTTATATGAATTTCCAAACCTTATTTATAGTGTATAGTAACTGCTTTTCACTTATGTAATTTCGCAAAAACTCTCTAACTTTATTAAGAGTTATGCAGGTATAAATGCTAACTGTGGTTTATCTTTAAGCATAATATTCGTTCTATCAATTGCATCTCACATTAAAGAGAACTCAGTTATACTTTTAAATTTTCTGATTATATTGACAACTGTAGATCCAGAAGGAACACTAATAAATTGAGAAAATAACTTATCTTTACTAGAGAGGGCGTTTGTAATTAATTTAATGTATTTCCACACTGTGCTAAACCCAATATCATATAAATTTGTAATATGAGAATTTGATTATCCAAAAGCGAAATTTTTTAACATTATCGCCACAGTCCGTTTCACTTCTATTAGATCTCTATAACGAGTAACTTGTTTCTGCACATACGGCCTTAACAAATCACACAAAATGTTAAAACTTTTCAAATTCATTTCGTACTATTCGTGCTACCTTTCATTACAGTGTAATACCAAACAATTTCATGCACGACTCTTTAATTGTCGAGCGAGCACAAAAACTTCCACCATTCTCTTCGTTGCTTTCTACTATAATAATCATTCACAATAGTATCGGTAAGAAGAAAAAAATGAAAATGACTAAACTATTATTATTGTTTATAAAAGGAACAGTAAGAGGGATTTCAATAAGTCCATTGTCAATTTTTATTTTTTTGAAATATGTAGATTACCATCCTTGATAAAAATGAACAAAATTAACATCAACGAGTAACTTAAAAAATTTAACACAACTTTAGAAAAAAGGTGTAGCAATTTATTTAGAAAATACTACAATCCAAAAATCCAATTTTAACTAAATATAAAGATTTGAAAATTATGCTACCCACGACTACATTAGTCTCAAAAAAATCTTACAATTAAACTTTGAATTTTTGAAATTGACTAATTTTAGACATTTAACCGTTATCCAATGTACTGCCCGCCATAAAGAGGAGATCACAAATTTCAAAAAATCGTATCTTATTCATTATGACGAATTAGATAACAAGTTATATAACGATTGATTTCTATCGAAAAATCAAACACTTTAAAACTTGATATTTTTGAAATTGGGAAAATTTTGACACCTGAAGTCCGCATCAAAATTATTGCCCGAATTTACTCGCTATCCTAAATTTTCAAAAAATTATAGCGCATTCATTATGAGGAATTAGACAACAAGTTATATACTAATGAATTTGTCTCATATAATCACACTCTACAACTTAGAATTTTTGAAATTAGACAATTTTTGACACCTGAATTGCTCTCTAAATTTTCTGCTTGAGTGTACCCACCATCCACAAACTTTGAAAAACTATATCTCACTCTTAAAAAGAATTGAAAAGAGTTATACATCAATAGATTTGTCTTTGAAAAACACACAAGATTGTATCATGAAGAGCAAAAAATGATCAAGAATTAAGCACATAGGTGCGTTTGAATGAAATATACATTTGTGTGGAGTTAAGTGATTAAGGTTTTTGATTTTGTGTTTTTTGAAATTAAAAATACCAACAGCATAAATGAACTTGCTCTATGATTGGTAAAGAGTTGCGTTTCTTGTGCAAGTTTGCGGCTACGCGTATCGTAATGGGAGGGAAAATTATGGTGGGTCATCGTCTGTAGGGGCTACGCGTTCTACCGTGTCGACAGTAGCCGACAGAAAGTTGTGCCGGCCAACATACGTTTGGTCTCTGGTGTGAACGAGCCTATCTGGCAAAATCCTATCTGTTGAAAAAACATTGTTCCCTAGCTCTGATAATTATCAAATTCGACCATTTTAATCAAGGTACCTAAAGATCCTTGTTACAATTTTTTGATCAATTTATCATCATCTATTTACTTTATATGAATTTCCAAATTTTATTTATAGTCTCTAATAACTGCTTTTAACCTATGTAATTTTGCAAAAATTCTCCAACTTTATTAACAGTTCTCAAAATCTATTCTCAACATTTTAGAAGAGATTTTTCTGTATCCTTCTTCTTCTACCATTTATTAGATTAATTATCAATTACTCAAAAGTAAAATTAATCATAACTTTCTTATAACTCTTATTTCATACTACATTTTTATCGTAGAGGCAATCCCTCTATATAGGATCCAAAAGATCTTTAAATAACCACAATTGAAAGTAACTTTATCTCGGTCGTTGATAAAATAATTAACTTTTACAACATTGTCGTTCTTTCGTAAAATACTATCAATATAACTAATTTTTTATCACACTTTCTTAATTTTGCGAGAAAAACATCACAATAGGTAAAAAAAACTCTTGTTTACACTTTCCCATTATTCTTCCCACATTTTTTACTATTTTTCCATTTGTATACGTAAACACATTAATATTTACAAAAAATTTAGAAATATGTAACTTTGAGTATCAAGTGCCGACTTGGCAAATCACAGCTTATGAATCCATTGAAAAAACTTTATGGGAATACAACTTTTCTAAGGAGTCGGCTCTTTAATTTTCGAAATCAAATAGTTATTTTGAAGATATGATAGAATATCTACAATTTTCTAGAATAACTACTATATGCTTATCCATGTTTTTCTATAAAACCGTGCTTTCTTAGAAGGTTGTAAGAAAGTTAGTAGAATTTGAGATAACCTTATTCAAGATCACTTCCAAATTTTCTTGAATTTTTTTTTCTGCTCTTGCTTTAGAGTAACCTCACAGTTTTGCAAATTTTATGGTGCTTTGTTTACATCGTTTACATCTTCATCTTTTGTGGTGCATGGTAGAATTTGTTTTTTCAATATGCACGAATAGAATTCTAAACTTTGGGCTAAATCAAACTATTTGCATTTTTCATGCCTATCCGAACTTGAAATTGACTCTGTTATCATTGACTCTGTTATCATTCTTGTATTCCGCATAAATCATCTTGTACTTCTTTTTGTATGATTTTCATGAGCGGTCAAAGCCTTGAATTGTTGCCATCATTCTTGTTTGCAATTTCAACCATATATTAATTCCAATTTTTTTACAATAGTACGCATTAGTACATTCATATATAAACATATAATATTGAAAAAATCCTCAAAATGTAAAAAATAAAATAAATAAGAGGGCCTCATTTGCGGGCCTTGTGATTGAGGACAATATAGAAAGGTATGAAAGTCAAATTGTGGCACAGCGAGGGCGGAAAGAACGTTCGAAGGACGATGACAACAGCGAGCAAAGGCGGAGCAGCTCGAGCGTGCGCACCAACGACAACGCCGGGTGAGCAGAAAAAGAGACGCGAGAAGAGCAACAGCATGAGTGACCTAAGCAAGACAACATGCAGGAAGACTCTAACAGTGACGACAGTAACTTCGAACCCCTGGTCAAGAGCCTCCTAACTCTCAAATTGAGAGTGTTAACGTGAATTTTGGGCGAAGATGACCAAAATTTTGGTTAGGTTTTAAGCACATGGAAAACCTAGGTTGTGAGAATAATGAAGATGAAATTTTCATGAATGAATCGATAGAGCACATGGTAATTAGAATTATGATCCGTGAAGAAGTTGAGGAAACCTTAGAGGCAACCGTAGCATACCCACGCACGCCACAAATTTTATATCCTATTAAAAGGGAGATGGGATTGTAGGGCAACACTACAATCTCACCTTAAATGGTATTAAGTTGCTCCAAGGGGTCCGCCCTTCATTCTAGAGTTTGACACTTTAGACGGGTATTTTAATACTCCTTGCCCGAAAAAATTCTTGGACAAACTGTGCAAAAGTTTTCATAGCGTTGCTAGTAACGTTAATCTTTCGGTCAAGATCAAAAGTGAAAATTTATAGGACACAACCGCTAACACCCTTTTCCAAGACATCTTGAGAAATAGCTTCCTCAAAAGATATGATTTTAAAATCATGGATGTCCAAAAAAAAACCCATGGATGTCACGCCTTCATTATAACTCCTACGCCCAAACAAGCGAAGAAGGCTAGATTAAACATGTAGCCGTTAACCACGAAATAATCTTGTCACAAAAAAAGGTGTTAAACACACCACGTATTACACCTGAGACCAAAGCAAAAAAAAGATGTTTGTCCCTCACACTTTCTTACCTTCCTATTTTGATGTAGGTGGTTGACACCACCGAGTTCATAATGAAAACCATGGATTAGAAGAACGTGGCATCCATATGGTTTCATAGGGAGCATGGCACAATACATAACGATAGTACTAACGTATAATGCATTAACCCGATAGTCTACCGCTCCTTTGTGAACAAAACACACATTATAGGAGGTCAATATGTAGTTTTTCCTCCTCATAGGAAGAGTTTAGATGGTCTTGAACCCTCCAAGAAAGAGCAAAATTGAAGTTTGGGGCTTCAAAGACATTAACACCGCCTTGGTTTATACCATAATCACATTGTTAACGCCAACTCCCTCTATCATCAAAGATGATGTGAAAGCAATATTGGAAGAAAGCAACAAGAGCATGAGGAAGGAGAACAAGAAGATGAGGATTGAATTGGAGTTGTTAATGGAGAAGAAATTGAATGAAGAAAGAATCTTCAACGACGCCAAACACGAAAAATTGTAAGCATAAATTGATGTCGTTTATGATACTCTAATGCTAGCTCTGAAGGGTATCAAGGATATCAAGGGAAATACTTCCCGCCCCACCATAGAGTATTCAAAAAATATAGATTGAAAAATAACTAAAACGTAGAATACATAGTTTATTTTATATTTTATAGGACTAGATACTCTATACATTATACTATATACTATACAGTATATAATAGTATCCACAGTATATACATTATAGAATACTTACTTAGATACATATTGCAATACGTAGAATACAAAATACATTATACCAAAAAATACCAAATACTATCGTATACAAATTCGTATACTACACTGTATTTTTTCCAAAAATACAATAAAAAAGTATATACAAATACCAACAAAATATACAGAGGTGTACAAAATACGAATACCATATTACAAGCATACCAAATACCAAATACAATACCAAAATACAAATACCTCTCTATACCACCCACAAAATAAAACAAAAAAAATCCAAAATACACACAAAGCTCTACAAAAAAATAAACTAAAAACTAAAAACCATAAGAAAAAACAAAGAAAAAAAGCCCAAAATATACAGCAAATTATTATCAAAATTCAATTACAAAAAAACAAAAACTAATATAAAAACAAACAACAATACAACCAAAAAACACAACAAATTACTCTCAAATACCATTATGAGCGTTTCAACCGTCGTCGATCAAAAGCCCATATATCCGGCCGGAAAGTGAGTAAATTATAGACGCAAGCAATGGACTCCTATTAACTTAGGCGTTTGTGTGTGAGATTTTTCTAACTAAAACGGTGAAAAATAGGAAAATTGGTCTAAGCTTAAATCGTGCCCATGAACCCTAGTTTTAAAACCTAATTTGCCTAAACTTCCAATAATGAATTGGCCCGGTGAAAATCGGGCAGTGCTTCCGCGCTAAAATCCTCACCGGACGCCATTCACCCACAAACAACACCAAAAGGGACAACTAATTCAAAGCAATCACAAAATATAAAACTCAAAACAATTGAACAAAAATTGAAAGGATGCACACAATATTTTCGTAGTTGACTAAAGTCACCAATTTCAATTATAACGTTTTATCTATTCTCCTAATGATCACAAAGATAGAAGATAATTCACACAAAACCTAGAATTAAAAATGAGAAGAAGAGGAGATGTCTCCCTCTATAATATCACTCTGACCCTCCGTATTACCACACGGGGAGTTGGCCTTCGTTTCTCTCTGCTACCGACGCCTTGCCGTCTTGTCCTCTGTCTTCACAGCCCGTCGCCTTCCGGATTCGTCTCCTCGACTTCGTGTCTTCGTCTTCTAATTTTCGTCGCCGCCTTGTCAATCGCCGTCTCTTTGTTGTTGCTCCCCGTCGATCGCCGTGTTTTCTTCGTGCTTCGATATCTTTGTTCCCGACGCTACTCCGTTGTGAAATCCGGCGCCCTTGCGTCGCCCAATCACTTTGTGCTCGTCGCCTTGTTCTTTTGAATCTCACAGCTCGTAGTCTTCCCTCGTAGGGATTCCACAACAAAACAAATTTTTTTTTTTTTTTTTCTCTTTTTCTACTTCCAATAAAAAACAGACAAAAAAACCCTATCTCAACCTCACAATATTTCCAACCAAAGCAACAATGTATTTCTCACTAATTTTTCCCTACAATTCTTCTAAACACACAACTAGAAAATCCTCCTTCACTTCTCCAGTCCTCACACTTTTTCCAATCAAAACAACAATGTTGTTTCTCTCTAATTTCTCCTTGACTGCTGAAAATTCTCACAGAATCTCATTCAAGCCAAGTTTTCTTTGCTAATTCCCTTCACCTAAAAATCAATCCAATCAAACCAAATTCCTCAACTCCTTGCTAATTTCCAAGAACTTCACCCAGAAAACCAAAACACAGATCCAGATCTAAAAACTAACGTCTCTCTCTCTAAGCTCCTACGGCGCAGACAACGAACTGGCTCCCGCAGAAGCGGCACGGTGGGATTTTGAATCCCACCAAAACTACATCCATCCACTTAGAAATATTCATCCAACTCTATCAAAATCCTAAACTACCACTTAACTACCACTTAACTACCACTTAATCCCCACTTAACCGGGAGTCCCACACTACACTAATCCATTAACATAAACTAAACTCACTCTAATAGGCTAAAGAATAAACTCAACAATAAGTTAATAAAATAACACTAAACAATAGGAAATTAAAAGGCTAAAATAACACCCTACAAAGAATAACTCAATCAACTAATAAAATAGACTAATCAATTAGACTAACTAATGAATTAGAATGACAAGCAATAGAAATAGGTTAAAATCATCGAGTAAAATAAAAAGGCAAACGGCTCAATTGCACATAATCAATCAATCAAATCGTTAGAAGCGAATAAACACACAAAATTATCTAGATAAAAAGGAATCTAATATTGTCAATACAAACCGAACACTATATGCAACCAAATCCGGGAATTTGTCTAACAACTAAAATGTCCCAGTTAGACAAATATAAATTGCTAAACAAATCAAAACTATAGAATTAAGAGTTTATCACTAACGTGAACCGTTTCGATGGTTTACAACCATATACAAAATCCTACACACAATAACATACAATGATAACATACCAAAAAATCGCATAAACAAAACCTCAAAAATCAAACCCACACCAAAAACAACAACTAACAAATATACATCAAAACATACGTCAAAAAGTTTAACACAACTTATTATACCTCTACATAAGAACACTAAAACCAATCTAAAACACACCAAAAAAACCCACAAAATAAACAATAATTATAATACATAAAACCAATAATAAAAAATACTCTACAGATACACCCCAAGAGAAAAACCAACAAAATACCCCAAAAAACTTAGAAGATATTAAGTTTTTTAAGAACAATAAAAATAGACATGAACACAAACAATGGACTCGGCCTACCGGCGTCGCCCAAAGTAAACAAACAAAGAGAAAAAAGAAAAAAGAACTCAAAAATCTTCTTTAATAAGAAACTTTTTTCACCAAAGAAACAAGCTCCAACAATGAACTCGGCCTACCGGCCTCGTCCAAAATAAACAAACAAAAGAAAAAGTAGTTCAAAATTCCCTTACAAAAAGAAACTTTCTTCACCAAATTCTCCTTTTATGCGGGGACATTGAAACAAACCCCGGGCCCATACCCGACATATTAAAGACTCACCCACCTACACATAAAGAAGAACCAAAACATACTTTATACCAAGTACAATCAAATTACAACCGGAATATCAACATTTAGCAAAACAATTTTCCCCCATTCTAAATTTAACAAATCCAAACCATGCGGAAGCTAGTGACGAGTACACACACATATCAAAATATATTTACCAAAACCAGCATCATCCATCACCAAGAATACTATACGCACTCATCATTACAATTAGTCCATCATAAGAAACATGTAACCAACTTCTAATACAAATCCCAAACTCCGACCGGACAACAATATTATTAGAAAAAATGTCCATACTTCAAAGCCCACCTGAAAGACACATCTCAACTATACATCCATACACACAATTCAGAAATAATAATAAAAACCTAATAAACCCACCAAATACCATACACAAAGAAATTTATACTTTTATCTACCAACACAATGGATCAATAACTCTCCAAAATATGACTGAAAATTTCTCATTTCTCCCTACCAACTTCTTAGAAGAAACCTTAAAAATATATGAACCATTACATGAATATACTCACCCTCCACTACTTCCAAACATATCCACAATACAACCACAAATAATACATACAACAAACCATAATACGAGATTTATTACATGGAATGCCTCGTCACTAAATACAGTTCTTCCAAACTTACATGAACTAATAGCCAACACATCCGATGAACCTCGGATGAAAATTTTAGAAACAACGTGCGATAAAAAATAGGGTCCAATATATTTATTGTAGATAAATTTTGTAAAAAATGTACATGTAAAATAGGGGATTTCAAAAAAGTGAAACATGTTTACATGTAAAATACCATCACATATAATATTCTCAGGCTTTTTACATGTAAAATACCATCACCTTATAATATTTTTTGCTAATTTTTTTTGCTAAAATAACCCCCCAAATAAATAGGTAAGTATCGCACGTGTATACAAAATATACAAGGGAGTGCCCCGAGCGATGAACCCGCTATCATCACAATACAAGAAACTAAACTAACCGCTACAAAATCCACCAAATATATACAAAACTTATTCCCAAAATACAAATTAATTTTTAACAACACACATGCCTTAAGAAGATGCATGCAACAAAGAATGCCATACATATCCGCAAGAGAAGGTCTCCTCACACTAATACATCAAAAATACGCATACCTCGGCAATATCACTAAAATCCCAACCCCCAAAGAAATATCACTTTATCTACAAATAATAAAAAAAAGACAACAAACCACTACAAACCTGGCTAATTATTCACATGTATATGCCATCACAAGTAAAGGAAATACAATATATACCAATAATCCAGCAAAACAAAACGCAACAAATCAATGCACATCCAAATACCATACACATATTATGCGGTGACTTTAACAGAGATATAGCACTTATAGGACGGCAAAATGAAACCGACACAATCCCACCACAAACAGAAGACAACAAATAGAGAACATTTACAAATAATCCCCAATTAAAATACATCCCAACAGATTGTCCATACACCAGACAAGGGGGACAAGGCTATAACCAAACTAGCCTAATAGATGGATATTACATTAAAACACTAGATAATACTTTATACATATCAACTACAGACAATGATCACAACCTTGATTCTGACCACTCACCAGTAACATTATTCATACTACCAAACACCTTACTGGCAAGACCCATACCAATAACAAATAAAACAACAAGAATTCTAAACCTCATACCACAAGAAAATATTAAAAAATTCAAAATAGAATATTTTTGAAGAAAATGCGCTGCAAATAAATGTACTCATCACAATACTATCGAGAGATCAACTAACAAACGACCAATGACAAACATCCTGTTCAAAACTAGATCACATGATACAAAAAATATCACACGAAATTCAAGAAACTTGTAGTGCACCACCACTCCCGACATTAACAAACCGTACTTCCCAACAAGGAGGATTCTTAACAAGAAACTACAAAAAACTTGGAAAAAAACACCTATCTACCTACCATTTATTTAGAAAAACAATTTACATAACAAAAAATATACAAAATTGGCAAATACACCCAATAATCAAATAATTAAAAACCCACACAAATGTTAACATTCCACCACTCCCAAACCAAGAACATAATCAACAAGAATAGATACAATCACTAGTAGAAATAGCCAAAACCACAAAAATACAAGCCCGTAAAATCACCACAAAATACACCCAAAGCTGTATAAAAAAAGGCAATATCAAAATACAAAAAAATTGTACGACAAAAGCCCAAAGTAGATAAACAAAAAAGTTTTCAAAAATCAAGAAACAACAACATACTAACCAGCCCAGAAGACATAACAAATGAAATACACATACAACAATCAATTAGCAATAGACCTACAGTACCAACATGTTACTACCAACCCGAACACCCATCACAATGCACTTGCGGAGTTAGACAATACCCATGCAAGACCTTGATGGATTTCTAATAGAAAAAAGAGGAAACCCACAAATTCCACTATATAAGCACTTTGACAAAGAAACATACGACATGTGTCTTAAACACCTATCTAACAATAAAACACCAAGCCCAGAAAAAATCCCCAACTCAATACTAAAAAATATGCCCGAAAGCTTCGATAATCTACTTTATTTTTATTTTTTACTCATTGCTACAAACAAAAACAAATCCCAGCCTCATAGAAAATAAGTTTAACCATACTACTTTATAAAAAAGGAGACCCCACACAACTGCCAAACCACAGACCAATTGCACTTGCAAATACAATATACAAATTCTTCACCAGTACACTAACATACATATTATCAGCATACGGTGAAAAATTCCAAATCCTACACGATAGTCAAGAAGGGTTCAAAGCAGAAAGAAGTACAGCAAGACAACTACAACTCCTCATCGCAGCACTAGAAGATGCAAAATTTACAAATCAAGACATATATCTACTATACATAGACTTCAAAAACGCATTTGGCTCATTAGATCACGCAATACTCCTAGCTATAATGAAAGACCTTGGATACCCGGCAAATGCAATAATGCTAGTCGGAAACATTTACTCTCACTCAAACACCATATTTACCGGAGAATACTTTGGCAAAACAAAACCAATACCGATCCAAAAAGGAACCATACAAGGAGACACACTCAGCCCATATCTCTTCTTAATTTTTCTAGAACCACTCTTGAGATGGTTACAAAGAGGAGAAAATGGATACACATTTAGTACATCACAAATAAAAATCAATTCTGCAGCATACGTAAACGACCTAGCAGCTATATTAAATAATACAAAATCACTACAAATACAACTAAACAAAATTGACAAATTCTCTGAATGGGCAGGCATGGACCTAGGAGTCACAAAATGTGTTGTCACCGGTTGCCCTAATAAAACCAAAATGCAACCAAACAAATTCAAAACCCACATGACAACCCAAAAAATCAGTTATAGAGACCAAAAACTACCAGTACTCCATCAAAATGAACTTTATGTTTACTTAGGCATACAATTGGTTCTATCACTAAAATGGAAGCTCCAAACACATATCACCACAACCAAAATAATAGACCAATGTAAACAACTATTAAAATGCCCTGCCACTATCAAACAAAGAATCAGTATGGTTGACACAGTAATCAGAGCAGGCATAGTCTACAACTTCTTTGCAGTCCCATACTCACTACCAACTATTAAAAAACTTAACAAAAAATTATTGCAATCCAAAAAACAATATGCGGGCTACCTAAAAGTACTGCAAACATAATAATCCAACTACCTCACGATCAATTCGGACTAGAAGCCTTCTCTCTAAAAAATGCCTACCTCAGATGCATTGGTGAACAACTTCGAAATGCACTTAACGACAAAGGACGACTAGGAATAATATATAAAGGACTAATACACCACATACTTACTAAAGCCGGAGGTGCCGAGGACATTCTAAGAATTAAACGCCAAGACTGCATTAGATCACCGACAACACATACATTATTTCTTATGAAAACAGCCGGTGGTGTACATCTAAAAAGCACAGAAGAAAACTTCCAACTTCATATGACCGAACTAGAACAAGAATGGAGATCTATAGCCATAACTGAACTACCACACTTAGACCCACAACACTCCATTAAACTACTGTACAAACTAATGGCACACAATATCTACAAAATAAAACATATCACCCTTCCCAACAGTACAAAACTAATGTCACCAGAAGAATTTAAAATATACTACCAAAACCCAACTAAATTAGAAAAAAAATGCACTAAACATAGCAGAACAACTCTTTTGTGAACCAAAATGCACTCATAATTGCCCAAACACATGCCAAATACACTCACCACCCCGTACACTAAAAGAGAAATACAAAACATATAACCACAGAATAATACCAAGAACACCAATAAACCCCCTACAACTCCCTCAACCACAACATCCAGCCCCACCACAAAATATAAAAAATGATCCCATGAGATTTTCCATTCACACAATATTAAACCACAAAACAATTACAACAAAAGACATATATAAAATATCAAAAAAATACAACACCTATTTATGCCAATGGATAGACTCAAACCACATAGTATACACTAAATGGTTAGAACAACACGAATCATTTCCACTAAACCTACCAACAATAATACACCACAATCTAAACTTACTTACAAAATACTACACAAACTATCAAAATATCATACACACAAAATTTACACCCGAACAAAATAGAGACACAAGATACATCCCACCCCCAACAATACTCCCTTGTGTTAAAACATCCACAATTGAATGTAACCCAGAAAGAGACATAAACACAAACAAGTACACTATTCAAACACAAAATGACAAAACCCACATATACAATGACACAGGTAAATATATTACTACCATACTGATCACACGAATAAAATGGTTATGGCAACAATATAACAACAATAAATACAATAATCACAGACTAATACCTGCTATACAAACATTTGAAACAGAAGTAGTTTGGTTATACCAAAGATACAAACACAAAAACCACAAAAAAGACCCAATAAAAACACCACATCATACCATTCCAACTAACATATTAGACACACTAATTACAACATTTAATATAACACACTCATACTTTTCCTCACCAATAACATGTTCCACAAAAATCACACAATTCTACTCAACATTCACCAGAGACAAGATTTTTGGCCCACTGGGAACAACCTTTCAACACAAATGGAAAGATATAGGATATGCTCACCCAAATGATGCCGAAACAACACAACAAACAATACATTGGGCACGACTAGCAGCAAAACAAGACCCAGAAACTATTACCATTCTGGCAATACCAGACACCAACTGGTACCAAAATCTATCACCATACAATGGACCCTTTCCGGACACTCACGCCATTATACATTTTGCCGCGGACACCATTACATATGAAGAACCAACAATACCACTAGAACCCAACAAAACTCGAACCGAACCACTTGCAATACACATATAGTGTATTCACCATCAAAATAACAACATTGGCACAATCAACCAAATAAACACTATAAACACAACAATTGAAAACTTACAAATTTCGCAATACCATACACAAATAGCACCACCTACACCGCCTAATCCAAAGTTAACAAAAACACAAAATGGAACAAGCTAATATACCCACCATATAACAATCCACAAAACATAGACATAATACCACTATCAAATTACAAAATAAACACTACACCAAAATTTCCACCACAGTACAACTACTACACAGATGGATCTTTTGTACCACAAAAGAAGCTGATGACGGACATTGGAAAAAAGAAAAAGCAGGATATGGAACCTACAACCCATCTAAACCAGATGCACAAATATCAAAAAGACTGCCTGGACTACAAACATGGTTTAGAGCGGAACTAATGGCTATACATGAAACACAATCACTGATCACCACCAAATATATAAACGAACTTGCACATATCTTTACAGCTTGCCTCAACTGTATACACGTTCTAAACACACAACTAAAACACCCAACCCAACAAAACAACCACGCCGATAAAACCATATTAAAAGAAATGGTAGAAATGCCAAAAAAACGAACACAACCCACCACAATATACAAAGTAAAAGCACACGCCAAAATCAATGGAAATGAACACGCAGATCAACTTGTAAAAGAAGTACCATGAAAAGAAGCTATCAATTTGCAGCAAATCCACATGAATTTGCACATACCACACCTTACTACTTCCAAAAAGACACATGGCCCGGTCGTATCAAACGACCAGACAAAGGTCCAGTTAGGTGTCTGGAAGAATACATTTAGAAATATGACTGAGAAAATAATCTAGAAATATTGGCAGAAGACTTTCCCAACATTAACCCTTTAGTGCCCAGCTGACCACATTATGGTCACTGCAACGTTCGAAATGCAAATAGTAGAGAATCCGTGAAGAATTGGAACTTCAGTTTTGAAGTTCATATTTTGCCACATACATTACGTACCTTCTAGAAAAAGAAAATTTCGATTTGGAATTGTACAACTATCAAAATACCTATCAACAAAACGCGAAAATACTGCAAATACTTGAAAATACAGTAAATACTTACAAATACAACACATGTATTATGCAGTATTTCTTGTGTTTCGAAGTTTGTTTACTTATTGTATTTTTTTGGATTATGTTCTCTTCTTCATCTTCCATTAGTGTGTGTAATCCGATCTTGACTAATGTACCCACCCCTGTCAATTTTCAACGTATAAAATTTTGTCCTAATCGTATATGGATAAGTCACTTTCACTTATAAAATTCACAATAATTATGTGTGAGTCTATTCTTGATATGAAAGATTGCAACGGAGAGGTGTCAACATAGGGCATAGCTGAACTTCTTTACTTTCAGTTTTGAAAATTTAACCCAAATTCTATTTAACTTTGAAGTCACGCACCCCCAAAATCTCATTTTTGAGCGTGCATTATACAGTTCAAATACATACTATAATCTTTCAATCCCACCATTGGATGATTCTCAAATTTTAATAACATGTGTGCTCTCCAGTTGGGAATAGAATTGTACGGTTACTTTCTAATTTAATGCATTCTATTTTAGGTAGTCTCAATCACAATGGAAAAACGCACTGAAATCCAGAGCTCCCTGTTACAGTACCCTGGGCACTAAAGGGTTACAAATGGACTATGAACTCCATCATAGACAACGAAATGTCCAATGACGTTTGGAATAACCTAGAAATAACAGACTCACAAAAAACAAGCATACTAAAATTTAGAACCGGTCAATACATGGGTAATGCCAGAAACAACTAATATTCGGTATACAAAGATTCCCCTCAAAAACATGTCCCATTTGTAACTCACAAGATGCAGACACATGGCTACATGTACTTTTACTCTGCAAACAACACCATATACATGCACTACGTACTAAAAGACACAATAAAGCAGTTTGGGAAATAAGAAAATTAATACTATCCTCAAATAAATCAAGATGTTACACTCTCATGAATGCGGGCACATTCAACAATAATTCACAAGAAAACGTAGTTCTTCCATGGTTATTACCATGTACTTGTAATCAACAAAGATGTCAATGTAATGCCAGATTCAAACCAGATATATTAAGCATTAAAGGCCTCCCATACCAAAGCCCACCTCCTCTAAACCCCGTTGATAACCTAACCATACAATTTATAGAATTCACATACACGAACGACAAATTTTCACCAGAAACAATTGGCAGCAAAATTGTAAAATACCAACCTTTAATTAATAACATCATACAACAAGGTTGGATAGTAGATCCTATCATAGTCATTACAGCTGGAGCTAGAAGAACCACACACGCCCCCTCAATGAAACAAGTAGAAACAAAATTTAACATTTGCGAAACCTCCATAAAACACACATTCAAAGCAATAAATACCATTGCCATACAATATGCCGGATCAATCCTTTTACACAAAAGATGTATAGAAAATAATCAACCAATAACAACGGAATAGTACAGTAAAAGAGGGAGGGTAATGGTAAAAACCACTGCTAGCCACTCTTTTCAAACAACTAGCTCAACTTGTCTCAGGGATAGGTAGGGCCGGTTGGTTGGTACAACTTTCCTACCATGATAACTCACTAGTAGCACCAAGCCATGTGTATCACACCACTGCTCAAACGAACCCAATAGGTTTCAAACCCGGACCACATAAATGTGATACAACGCCGTTTACCAACCAACCAAAGAACTCATGACTTGGTGATAATAATTGACTCAAAACATACCTTTATACAAATTAACACCCAACTATCATTCCTTCATTACTAACTTTTGTTATTGTTACTGTTACTTTCTTTTAATTACTATAGTGTCTATCCTCGAAAGGAGAGAGTAGTATTGTTCCGATGTCCCTTTGTCCGGTGGGCACCGGGTCATTGACATTACGAACGGACACTTTATTCACTTCAGTCTTGTAATAGGGTCTATCTATCTGCATTCATATACAAGCATATGATATTAAAAAAATCCTCAAAATGTCAAAAAAACATATGAGAGGGCCTCATTTGCGTGCCTTGAGATTGAGAACAATATTAAAAAAGGTAGAAAAGTCAAATTGTCACACAGCGAGGACGAAAAGAACGTTCGTAGCACACTTCCCAAGGTATTCCCCTTTTTAGGAAGAGGTTCACGGCTCAAATTTCTATGGTTGCGGCCTTTAACGAGCCTCAATGGAGGGGAAAATTTCTATGGTTACGGCCTCAAACGAGCCTCAATGGATGGGAGCACCTAACACTGCCTAAGGCTTAGGCTTTTAAAAAAGCTTATGTTCAACTTCTTTGTGAAAACAATTTATGTGTACATACGGGTATGATATAACACAAAAAATTATAAAGGGAAAAAAAACACACATACACAAACCTTGTTTTTCGGCACATCTTAAAAATTCTTCTTTTGTCTCTCTCCGAATCGATATCAATGTTTTGACTTCGTAATCTCGTCACTTCCGGGTGCATTCTTCTTCTTCTTCCAAATCTAAACCAACCAAATTCACTACTTCTTTTGCTGCCTTTTTTGTTGTCTTCTCTGATTTCTTTTTCTTTGATGGAACACTTATTTTTCCTCCTTTTGATGGTCGTCCTCTCTTCTTTGGTGTAGATACATCCTCTCCATTTAGTGCCTTTGGTGCAGCCCAGATTGCCTCTTCTTCTTTCACATTCATTAAAGAATTCCTTGCATTTGACTCAATGTCATTTCTACATTTGATGGTTGCAAATCTGAACCACTACAACGAGGCATTGAAAGAGGCATTAAATATCTAGCATTACAAGGACCAAAAAATTCATCATTTGAAACGTGCATTTGAGGAGAAATGGGCTAAAATTGGAATTGAGAATAGCTCATCTAAGGCAAATTTTGACTCCATGCTTGTTCTTGAAATTGAGAGAACTCTCCACTATGAGAATAGCCTTCCATTGCAATGAACACAAGGCAAAAAAAATCTGGGCAAAAAATATTGAGCAAAAGAAATTGGGCAAAAAATCAAGAAAAACAATTGGGCAAAAAAACCTAAAAAAACAAGCAAAACTATATCACTTCCTAATCACACACGACGAAGAAGGAAAAAAATGATTTCGAATGATCAAGGAGCTGCCTTTAAGGAAGACAAGCGTGAATGAATAGTAATAGCTGTTGAGTAGAAAACAGGTAAAAATACTAGCCTTTAGTAAAAGTGGCCATTCTGAAATATTCTTAAAAAATGAAAATGATTGGTTGTAAGAATTTTGGCCAAACAGCCTCCCGGATTTTGCGTCAGGCTCACCTCTCGAGACGGGCTTAATGAGAAAATTGGAGGTCTTGAAAAATGTGCCTTTTTGTTTCCACGATGGACAAAAGTGCTGTGGATGTCATTTTCTTTTCCTTTCGTTACTTGGGCTAAAAATTTCAAGTATGAAGTTACATTCTTTGGTCTTCTTGGTTTCTACGCATTCCATTGGCTGAAATTTCTCTCCTCACGGCCTCTCGCCTCTAGTGTAAAGAGGGCCTAAGGTGGATGTATCTTAACTCCTAAAGGACCGGGGGGGAGGGGGTGAGCTTAGGTCTTGTTTTCTTGACTAGTTCTTGTAACAAGTTCAATTCCTCATTGGTGTGGGGTAATTTTGACGATTGGCATTGTTGAAACTATAGAAGACTTATGTAGCTTTTTTATGAAAAAAAGATCGACAAAATTGCACAATTTTTGAGAAAATACCACCATTCAGAAGACTGAAGTAACTTGTTTAAAGTATTTTGTACACATTCTGAAATCGGATTGTTCAAAAGTGCTCCAATAATTTTGAAATTTTTATTGTGAGTAGAAATCATCATTTTAAACATGTGCAAAAAATTTCAAGTAATTTGGAGTTGTGAGGAGGAAGATATGAGGGTCTGAAGTGACGTCTAGATATCCACCGTGCAACTCAAAAAAACCACCAAAAATTGCTCACTTGATGAATTTCTGATCAAGAAGTACCTACAAATATGGCTCTCAAAAAGAGTCGGAGTCTTTTTGTTGCTCATCCTACAATTCAAAGCTTAAAAACCCGAATTTCCTCACTTTCTAGTTCCAGAAGCCCCCTAGGGGCCTTACGGTCCTTTAGGGGTTAAATCACTATAACACGCAATTTGCTATTTATGCACTTGGTCAAGTGCGTTCATTTCATGAGCAAATCTTGCTTAAAATTTTTTGTGTAAAAATTTCTCTAAAAAAGAACGATTTTGTCGTTCTACAATTACTTTCATTGTAAACAAACAATTATTTAATTTAATTTTTATTCTTATCTTTATCTTTTATCTTTATCTTTTATTTTATTTTTTCTTTTATTTTTTCTTTATCTTGTTTCATTTATCTTATTTCTTTCTTGTCTTCAATTTATTTTCCTTCTTGACTTCCTTCTTGTCTTCTTCTTTTTCTTCTATTTTTTTTCATTCCTCTTGTGGCAGCCGCAAATCCTTTGCCCGCACCAAAGACAAAAAAGAAAAAAAAAAAAAAAAAACCTTTATTTTTATTTTTATTTTTTCTTTTTGATTTCGTCTTCTTTTTTGTTTGGGGCTCATGAACCCTGAAAATAGAAATTTTTAAAAATAAAAATTTAGGGTTCAGCCACCGGCGGCTGAACCCTAAACGGCGGAGGATGCACCAAAAAAAAAAAAAAAAAAAACACAAAGTTTTTTTTTCTATTTTTAGTCTGCTGTGGGCTAGTGGGTGCGCGGCCGCGCACCCACTGCCTCATTTTCTCCTTTCTTCCTTTCTTCTCTCTCCCTCTCCCTCTTCCCTCTTCTTCTCTCTCTCCTCTCCCCTCTCCTCATATATATAGGGGAGAGAGAGGAAGAGGGAGAGAGGGAGAGGAGGAGAGGAGAAAATGAGGCAGTGGGTGCGCGGCTGCGCACCCACTAGCCCACAGCAGACTAAAAATAGAAAAAAAACTTATTTTATTTTATTTTTTAAAATTTTGTGCATCCTCCGCCATTTAGGGTTCAGCCGCCGGCGGCTGAACCCTAAATTTTTATTTTTTAAAATTTCTATTTTCAGGGTTCATGAGCCCCAAACAAAAAAGAAGACGAAATCAAAAAAAAAAAAAAAAAAAAAAAAAGGTTTTTTTTTTTTTTTTTTTTGTCTTTGGTGCGGGCGAAGGATTTGCGGCTGCCACAAGAGGAATGAAAAAAATAGAAGAAAAAGAAGAAGACAAGAAGGAAGACAAGAAGGAAAATAAATTGAAGACAAGAAAGAAATAAGATAAATGAAACAAGATAAAGAAAAGATAAAAGATAAAAGAAAATAAAAGATAAAGATAAAAGATAAAGATAAGAATAAAAATTAATTTATATAATTTTTTGTTTACAATGAAAGTAATTGTAGAACGACAAAAATCGTTCTTTTTTAGACAGTTTTTTAGACAATATTTTTAATGCTTCCGGGGACCAAGTGCATGATTATATGGCCAAGTGCGTAAATAGCGAATTGCGTGTTCTATGACACCTAAAACTACCAACTTCTACACCCCTCTTTCATTTTAGGAAGGAAATGTAGGTTTTCATTACATGACTTATGCATCATTTGCTCAAAAGTTAAGTCATGTACCGATAACTTACATTTCCTCTCTAAAATGAAGAAAAGGTGTAGAAGTTGGTGGTTTTAGGTGTTGGTGGTCGTTTATAGTACGCCTACCTTATTTTCATTACGAGATGGTCGAATCTTTCTCAAGAGTCCACAAGCTAATGGCATCTTCTATAGAACAAGGTTGATGATACAATACGTTCAAATACAACAAAAAGGGTGAATGCTTGTGTTATTTTGATATCACATGATGCGCGTTCGACGTGTATTGTATCATAACTTTTGAAATAACAATAAAGCCAAAATGTATCTTGAAGGTATATGCTACTTTTCCAGTTTATATATTTTTAATTTTTTGAAAAATCATCTACTATTAAAAACGTAAATTTGTTAATTTGTCTCATTTTTAGTTTTCATGATTTAGGACTTCTGAGTATCCAAGATTAACAATCTAGAAGTCACATTTTTTGGATATATTTATCATATAGTGCAAAGATGTGTGCAAAGAAAAATTGAAAATAGTAAATATATAGTGTTCTACAAGGGTACAAACATGGCTCCCTTATACGTATAGTTGTGAACATTTAAAATTATGATATGCACATTATTAGTACATAGTGGTACAAATAAAGTGACTTCTAAATTCTGGCACATTTAGGATGGCTTAACTTAGTACTCCAAATTGACATAACATTATAGTATAGTTCTATGATTTCATTGTTAATAGTTACTCCAATGATGCAGAAGCCTTCAATCATCAATCATCCCATGAATAAATAGAGGAATAAGTTTCTTATTTCCCACTAATTGCATGCATGAAAATTGTTCATTTCCTTTCCAATTTACATCATCAAACCGTTCTTAAGAAGAGCAAATGCAAAAACAAGAGGACTCTAGCTAGTAAATCTTACTATAGAACACAAAGATTTAAAAGGCTCTTGTAGAGTGTTATGAAACTTTAACCCCTAAGTGACCAAACGACCATTTTATGGTCGCTGCCCTTTTTTGACGGGCTGCCTGGTATGAAAAAAATATCTAAAAAAAAAAAGTCTTCATATAGGAAATCAAGTCTACTTTCCAATCCAATTTGAATTATGTCAATTCGAGTTAAACTCCATCAAGGAGAAATTTTCAAAGACAAACACCTCAACATTGTCCTAGTGTTACAAAACTTACTATTTCGGGAAAGTAATGATGTTCCCTCTTTCTAAAATTTTGCTTTTTTGAACTTTAGAATAGAATGTCTAGTTTCAAATTTCAAATTCTAAAAATAAAACTTGTAATTTTGGTGAATATTCAACGATAAATGCTTCTAAATTTGTTCAATGAATATCTAAAACATTTTTTGAAAGTTTAACGGATAATTACTAAACATTGTGCTTCTCATTTTCTCTTCTGGACCAAACTTCATCGAAGTTGTATAAGCAACATTTTATAACACATTTAGGTTTTGCCCTTACCCCCTCTGTCATTTAGGGGTTAATCCCTCTAAAATTCAATGCACTCCTTGCACCATCATATTCAAAGGCACGAATTTACTTTAAAATGAAGATTAGAGTGTTCTATTGTAGTCATTTAAAGGTAATTTAACCCAATACCACATATTGATTCAATTTTGTTCAAAAGTAGGTCTGAAAATGATTTTAGAATTAGCATGTAAAGCTATATAATACATGCCTTATTGTTTGGCCATTTAGAAGTTAATGCACATGCTCTCTCCTAAATTCTCTTTCTAGAATCAATGAATTCTCTATATTTGGATCACTATGGGTGGTATTGGGTAAGGCTTCCGTAGAGCATTTGTACCCTACTATTGAAAGCATGAGATTCTTTGAAAACTAAATAAAAAAGAGCTTGTATTTAATGCTGATAATTCAGGGCGGGTGAGAGAACTACAGAATATGAATACGTGCTATAGTGATTTGAACACGCTTCTCTATAGTTAATTTAAGGAAGGGCTCAATATTCTAAATTAATGTATAATAATGATTATCCATGTATAAAGTGATGGTGATTGATTCACAGACTATATAGAGGGACACATAGCAGTTGGAGTGTGTGAAAACGATAGCTCGTGACAACAAATTTTGAATGTGATGGTAGCGAATTGAAAAGAGAAGGAATTGGATGCTCTAAAATATGATTTTGAAGAGTTATTCAGTTACATGTTTACTAGTTACTAGTTACTATAATGTCTATCCTCGAAAGGGGGAAGTAGTTCTTCACCACTAAGGTAGATGGCTCATAATCCGTGCAGGACCAGAAACCGTGCACTAGGCCAATCTTCTCAGAAAGAAGATTCTAGCCTTCAAGCCCACCCTCAAATGTACACCACAACTTGATCGGTTTAAGGAACACCTATGACATCACCTTTCAAAATTCATAACTAAATAAAGAAAAATTGGAAAATTTTGATTCCATTGTCAATGCTCTCCAACAAAGTTTGCACATTCTCCCAAAAAAACTCTTTTAAACACTCCATGAAGAACTTGTTCAACTGAAATTTGATCGGTTTATGAGCCCTCTACCTTAGTCCTTTGTCCGGTGAACATCAAACCACGGATGGTTTGAACAAACACTTTATGTAAGGTCGAGGCACCTAAAACCGACCAGGTACCTAAAACTGATCAGGCCTAATTTCTAGATTTTGAAAGGGAAGATGTACCTCATTTGTACATTAGAGCATGTGATCGGTTTTGGGTCCTGAAGTACTTTTCACTTTGAAAAATTGTACAAATTTCAATATTGGGAAATAATTCATGGAAAAATTTGCATTCTCCGTGAAAACTAACTTCCAACCCGGGAAAAATATCACCCTATTAATGGCTGGCCCAAAATAGTGTAGATAGCTTAAGTTATCGGTTTTAGGTGCCTCGACCTTACGCCGACCTTGAAAAGAGTACCTGTACCCGAGTTCTTACTCCTGGTTGTGAACAGCAAAGAAAGAAGGTAAAAAATTGTAACTTTTATTGAACACTGTTGTACAATACGTCGGTCACAGCATGTCATGTGTGATGACATGTATCTGCGATCATCCAATCAATATCTATCATTCAGGAAAATCCTGACACAACTGAAAAGGATGAATCCAAAGTACTGTGGTGCAAAAGAAAGTGCCTCAATAAGCATGAGTCTGTGTTTCTTTTGACACAATTGAAATCAATTTCACCAACGGATCCTCCAATCAAACACTAGACTTTATTTTGTCAGTTTGTACAGTAGCATAATTTCCATAAGAACATGGTTTTTTCGACCTTTGCAGGGTTGAGAGCATCGTCACCCATGAACGTCACATTGACTCTGAAATTGTCATATCTCGTTTGACAAAATAAAGAGCCATATTTCAAAATTGGATCTCCTCATGCCATTCTCCCCACTCTTAATCGCGTCATAAGGCCCCCTTTAAATAAGTCAATGGAGAAGAGATTTGTAGTTGTATTATATGCTTTTTAGTTCTACGAATTTAATCTTATAACTTTAGTTCTTTGAATTTATGTGACTTCATAAATTCATTGAACAGACTCATAAATTTATACACGTGTCTCTTGACTTCTATAAATTTTTGATTGCAGACTAGCCCGCATCAGGAACTTCAAGGCATGTGAACATGGTGCCATGATGGTGCATTGAAATACAATTAAGACCATTTGGTGCCAACCTCTATACCAACCTAGTATGGAAAAAATGACACTAAAACGACGTGTATGCAGCCTTTAGTGTCAAAATAGCACCACAATAGTCTGGCCGAACTTTTTTGATGGGTATCCATAGCAGCTATAGTATTAGGGCCTCTTTACACTAGAGGCGAGAAGCCGCGAGGAAAGAAATTTCAACCAATGAGAAATTGGTCTTCTCGGTTTCTAAACCTCCTATTGGCTGAAATTTCTCTCCTCACGGCTCCTCGCCTCTAGTGTAAAGAGGCCCTTAGTTCTACGAATTCTATGACGACTCTTGGACCCACGTGCACTAATCTACCATTCTTGTGGCCATTACTTCGGTAGCTACCAGCTGATAAACTTCAATAGAGCTGATTGCCCTGAAAAGCCTTCCTTCTCAAGTTACGATCCAATGTAAGACCAATATGGTACTGAAGCTACTCACGGAGCACACGCACCCTTGCGCTAACAATTTCACACTCCATTTGCCAGTGAAGTCGTTCAGTTTTAGAGCAGGAAGAGTATGAGATGTCAGAGTGCAAGCTAGCTAGCTTGTGAGGGGAGAGACTCTACGTGTTGGCATCCCTCGCTCAAAATCACCAGACTCTTACCAATTGAAACCGCAAGGTTTTTGAGACCGCCCTTCAAGGAAACAGGGGCCACATCCTTGCTCCAAAGCTAGTTGCAGAAGTTCGTGCGAAAGCTGGGGTAAATACACGCCCATCAAGTTTTGAGCAATTTCTGTAAGCTAAATTGGGTCATGTCGAGTTGCTGCCAGTTTTGTTGGAATTCAATGGAGGTCCAGTTTGTACTGTACCTAGGAAACTCTTTTGGAGTCGATTGACTGCTCTCATCCTGCTTTTGAGCCTTGTTGTAAAAAAATGGTATTTCTGCAGTGCTCTTGGCTTCGATAAGCTTAGAATATGGAACAACGGGTAAGGTGTCTATTTGGAAGCCAATTGTTGTACTATCCTGATTGCATATGCTTGAATTCGCAGGTTTCCAGTTGTCCAATTCCTCATATTGCAAGACAGTTTCCAGTTGCAAGATTGTCTCTCGTGTTGGTGCGTTTCAATATGATGTCTTTGGGATTCAAGGTTATGTGGCTACTCTGGGCAGCTCTACTGCTATGCACAGCATCTGCTGAGGAAGGTAAAAGTGAGGCTTACTCTCACAGAAACGTGGGAACGACGCTTTACTCCAGTTACAACTTTCTCAAGTGCACCTCCGACCTCCACGTGACGCCCACCAGCACGCAGGAAGTGAGCTACCTCGTCAAGCTCCTGACGTCCAGCGAGAATCCGGTCAAAATCCGTGCCACTCGTGCCGGATTCCACAGCGGAGCAGGATTCGTTTGCGCTGGAAAGAGAGACAACACCAAGAAGGAATTCAAAGCAAGCAGCATTCCCAGCAATGGAAAGTTTTCCCATCCAGAGTCAGTCAGCATGCTTCTCAACCGCATGAACCGTGTCGTCTCCGTGGATCCTGCGCAGCGCCAGCTCACAGTCGAGGCAGGGATGACCGTCCTCGACCTCGCAAACGCAGCGGAAGCCAACAACATGTCGATTCGAGCCGGAGCTTTCTCCGTGTACGCGAATTTGACGGTGGGCGGGATCGTTGCAGCGTCAGCACACGGCACTGGGCTGGGATCTTTCAGCAGCTTGGGAATGCTGGTGAGGAAGATCAAGTGGGTGAACGCCAAGGGAGAGATCATTGTCAGCGACTTGGAAACGGAGATGAATGCCTTGATCGGGGGTCTGGGCTTGCTGGGCATCATCACAGAACTCACTTTGCAGCTGGAAGCGAACTCGAGGACGATTATAGAAGCGCGAGAGGATCTTGATGACGCGAACATTGCAGCTGATCTCGAACATATGCTGAAGCATGAAACCCCGCATATCATCGTCTACTGGAGACCGGATTTGGGAAAATTCAGAGTGCAGATGTTCACGCACGTTGGGGCCGATGATGCTCTAGCGCCCGCATTTCAGGCAACAGGCAGAAACTCGTTTATAGCTCCAGTGGATGATGAAAAGGCCGAATTGCTGAGTGGATTGATAGCTGCTTGGGACGGAGACATCGCTGACGAGTCCTCGTCTGCCGACATGCTGAATGCAGGTCAGAAAATAACCCATTTCACCACACTCCCACACTCCCAAACCCTAAACAGTGTTTGCTCACCATTCTCTGCTTCATGCAGGTATCTGTAGCACGGAGGAGGCGAGCAAGCGGCCTCCACTTTTTACTGATGAGCATGGAACGCCAATCCGCCGCGCCACTGTCCCTACCAACTACGCAATGGCAGGACCTGAATGCGCTCCCAAGTGCATGTTCGACGTTTACCACATGAAAGGAATGGCGGAAGACATGGAGTTCACGATCAAAGCCTCCCAGCTGGAGGGCTGGGTGGAGGATGTGAGGGCCATAATCAAAAGCGAGCTTCAAGAGGCGCAAGACCGACTGGACAAGCGTTACGGCAAAGGCAAGGTCAAGAGATGCTTGCCGCCTGGAAACATCTGGATTCGGTTTGGAAAAGGCTCCACGGGCTTGCTGGCTACCAGTGCCGGCACAGAGGATGTCGCCTTCGTGCAATGGGTGTCACTGACTTCGGCCAGCGCGAGCAAGCCTGGCAAGCAATCCACCATGATACAAACCATCGAGCAGCTGAGCCTGTGCAAGTACAAGGCTCGCCCGCATTGGGGCAAGAATCACGAGCGGGTCTTCCGGCACCCCGAGTGCCATGTGCGAGACAATTTTCCAGCTGCAAACATCGAGCAGATTCTGGAATTGCAGCAACGACATGACCCTCGGAAAGTTTTCGAACCGGAGCTTTTCAGCCATGTCCTACAGAAGCATGGCCCTGAATACTCTGCGCTTTGTACTCTGCACTACTGGTGTTACTGTCAAGAAGACGCTCACTGTCCGGACGGACATGCTTGCCAACCCTCTCCAGCTTTTCCTGAGCACAAGGTGTGCAGATTGGTCGATAGCAACAAACATGATGAGCTTTGATATATTCAAAGTTCGTGACATACAGTGTAATAAGGGTTTAGGTTTTAGGGTTCTTGAAATACAGTGTAAGTTGCTCAAGTCTGACAAAAGCTGGAAAACCTCAAAGCACGGTTATGAATCGTCGACAAGAGTCGATCTATAGTTATGGCTCTCAAAATCCTACATTCTACCCAGCTAGTGAAGCTCATACTTAGCCGGCATTCTACCACATCCAGGAGCTTGGATGAACACTAAAAGCTGCAGACCAAATTTCCACTGCATGATTGTTTGTTACTCCATCCTTCTACAAGCTCATTACAAAGGGCCGCTTCACACTATGGGCGAAAGTGGAGTTCGCCCATAGTGTGAAGCGGCCCTTTGTAGTGAGCTTGTAGAAGGGATGGAGTAACAAGTGTAATTATATAGTGTGGAGCGGCCCTTAGAAACACTGCCCTTCATAACTTGCCTGAAGAGAATTAAATTATCGGTTGGCATTCTCATAGAGGAGCAACCGATATTTTATTTCTAATCCAACAAGTTGTGAATGTCTAGTGTTTCTTCTAGTGATTGTTCCATCGGGCAAGAAATGCAGCTTCCTCCTCGGCCGCATGATCCATATGCCAGTGACGACCACACACTTTAATCAAACCGTTGGCCAGGATGAAGATTAGAAGCAAAATAGCCAGGGCAATGAGTATATTCTGTACAGGTTTCGTATGACGAGTAAAATTGGGCACTTTCAACGCCTCAACCGGGATGTTGTTCGCTTCGGAGATGCACTCCGTATCCACCAGCTTGGAATCAGTTGGCAGCGCTACCTGTGATAGAGCAAAAGAGCTTTATATGAATATTTGCATTTAAGTAAAGTGATTGAACATAATTGGCACAGATAGGATGCTTAACTACACAAACTATTTATTTTCCAACGTTTTAAAAATTGGTGATCAGCAAACGAGAAACCAGATCCACGACAAGAGCGCCACAAAACACACATGCCAACAATGAAGCATTCATAGATTATGGCGGTGTTTAGAGGGTGTATGAAGAGCTTACAGCACTGGTGATGGGAGCAGAACTTTGAACTCGGGCTCCATCTAGAAGGGTGTTGGTTTTCCGGAGTCTTCGTGAATTCTTCTTCACAGGTGCTTCTTCAGGATCAGGACCTTTCAGCAAACACATCTTGATGATGGTAAGTTTTTCCCTGATTACGGTGAAAGAGGGACGGGCACGCGGCTTCGTATTCCAACAAGATTTCAAAAGATTTTCTAGATCCTTAGGGCAGGTCGACGGCAAGATTGGCCTTTCACCAGATGTGATTCGAGAAAGCAATTTGGACTGCTGTCCAGAAACGAATGGTTTTTCACCGATTAGTATTTCAGAACAGGTCATCGCGAAACTGTAGACATCGGCCTTCTTCCAGTTAATCGACTCTGATTTGAAGGCTTCAGGTGCTCGCCAACTCGTCGTCCCCATCATCTCTCGAGTGGGCCTCGTATTATCACGAACTTTCACCTTGGCCAACCCGAAGTCCGCCAACTTCACGTCGACAAAGCCCTCACCCCGTAGCTTTTCATCAGCTGAAGGAGCAACAAGTATGTTTGAAGACTTCAAGTCGCGGTGAACTATGTCTTGTTCATGAAGATACTCCATTCCTCGCGCAATCTGCTGTATGATGTCGATCACTGCATGAATTGTGAATGGCTCGGTGCCTTCGGAATTCTTCCATCGTTTCATGATCAAATCCCAAAGACTCATCGGCATTAATTCCATCAGGAATGAAACCTCGGACGTTACGTCACTTGTGCAGAGCAGCTTCACAATGTGCGGGTTGTTCAATGGCGCCAAAACTCTCACCTCTTTCATGAATTCCTTCATCAAATCCTCATCCACTGTGGCATTGAAGTGCTTCTTTGCACAGGTCATGCCCCACCAATTGACCTCGTAGACGGATCCGGATGCACCACCTCCAATATGTTTCCCGGAAGTAGGATAACCACACTTTACTGTGTAGAATTGCGGGAGACTTGCATCCTGATCACTATCCATGCATGTTGTACTATACTCTCGCTCTACGATATACTCTGCGAGCTGTTTCTCATCCTCATCACCTGAAAAGGATGGTGAATTGATTTGCTGGAGTCCACTCCTCAAGTTTGTCAGATCCGCTTCGTAATCACCATCCATATCCACAAATTGCCGCGATATCGTATCAGAATTGGAAATAAGCACGGAGCATAATAACTTTGTAGTTTCGTGGAACAGCCTTATACAATCTCGGAGATCTACAGTGAGTTGCTTGAATGCCTGGCGATGGTCACCTTGGAAGACAGCAGCTTGCAACCAGGAACGCGCGGAGTTGAACTGTTGCAGTATCGCATCCGCTCGTGTCACTATTACATAAAACTCTGTGAAGATTGGAAGAAGTTCTGGCCATGTCGGCTGAATATACGACAGAGTGCCTGAAAAATAATCATAGATTGCTCTAAGGTTGCGCCAGAGACGGGTGCACTGCCGCTCATTCAGATGGAAGGTTGTAGTATCCGCTGATGTAGCACTCTCCCTCTTCTCTAAAACCACTCGAGCAAGCTCCAAGTACTCTGCCATCTTTCGACCTCAAGCAATATTGTACTAACGTAGAGGATATCTAGCTAAATGAACACTGACACAGAACAAAGATGAATGTCAAAAGAACAAGCCTCGAAGCAAAGACTTCCAAATTTCCATGGCAAATATGTAGACCTAAAAGTTTGCTGAAAGACTACATACAAGGCCAAAAACCAACACAATCGAGGCCGCAAGGACCTTGCTCATAAAAACGAAATCCACTTGCAAATCGGTGTGTTCAAGCTTTCTAACGACCGCAGAAAGAACTGACATTCTTGCTCGAAAAGGAATTCGTAAAATAAACTACAGACAATTAATCAAGGAACAGCACCTTTGGATTATGAGAACGAGAATTGGTGCTTTTGGCCGCGCATGAAGCCCTGTACCAAGTTAAGCCAGGATTCTTGAAAGTAAAGACTTACCTAAAAATGAACTGGTGAAGAGAATCGTTGCAATCTCCACTTCGGTAGAGGAACGTAACAGTTGCTCGCGTTTCCTAAGTGCAGGCACGAAATCGTCTCAATTTCTGTGTGGAGGATGAAGAATACTCTTTCTAAAGCTCGCTAACCTCCAATCTGCTCCAAGAACAGCAAAAACACGAAATGTCAAGAACGGCAACGAAAGCACCGCAAGAATTTGCCATACGGACACAAACTACCGACGGCTTACATCCTCGCAAATCTCAAAAGGTAAGATCACTCACTGGTCAGCACTTATCACCGATACTCCCTTGCTTAATTCCACCGACAGCCACTCGCAGATCAGATCACTGGGATACATATGCAAGCGCCATGGCCAGATAATAATGAAAAATCAACGCGATGAACTGCAGCTTCGTCTTAACCACCAAAGCTCCCTAGATTAATGCAACAGCTCGCCGTCGGCTACTCCGCAAAAGATAGCAAACAAATAGACTGAAAGGCAGAATCAAGAAACAAAGAAATGAGAGAGAAAGAGGCCTTGCTACCTCCGCCCGTCTGAAGAACTGTACAGAGCTGTCGGAAAGCTACAGTACTCCGGCACCACCATCAGCAGAACGACTAGCTAGCTATAAGTCTACCGACTACAAGTCATAATCAGCTTGAACGATGATGCAAAAGATGGAGGATGCTGTTGCCGATGAAGAGATGAGGGACAGAAGACGATGTCGCACGACAAAAGATGATGCCATAGATTTAATTCTTAAACAAATCAAGTAATCAGGTAACAAAATGGCGTAATGCAAGGATTTGTTACCGTCTCCTGAGGACGCACTGGTACTTATTACCATCCATTCTAGCAATGTGAACATCATCTTGGAGGACATACGAAGTGTATCAAAAATCTTGAGGGAAAGATAATTGAATCCAAGTGAAATCATATTTTTTCAACAAAATTTGTAATTTCTATGAATATTCAAGGTGTTTTGCCTTTAAAATACAATACTGCCCATAGGTGGGGGCCATTAGCATCAAAAAAAATGCTATACAATCATTCAGAATCAGCCTAAGTTCTGAGATGATTGAAAATACATATACTACACTGAACTGGTGGTATAATTGCCCTTCGTCGCAATAAACTAGAACCTTCTCAGAACCAGGTGGCTCTAGACTTGAGAGGAACACTGAAACATACTACCGACACATGAAATTGAAGTAATGAGGATATGCGATACGTGAGGTTGGACAGCATCAGCATTTAGGAGGTCAAAGAATGTCTTAATGCACCTTCTGTGCTGAGTCAAATTATATCGCAAGCAAAGGCTAAAGAAGATTGCAATAAGTGTGCTCTTACCGACTATTCACTATGGAAAAATGAAAGAATCGACAGGTACAGCTTGAAAATTTGCTGCCACATAACATTCTACAGTAGACTCAAATTAAAACATACCGTATTTCAATCGCTGTAGAGAACTATCACAAGGAGCTAGTAAATTCTAGACAATTGATGACACGGCTTTCATGAGCTCGAGATTGTCCAAAAGGAATCTAAACTCGTTTTCCATGAAATACGTTGAGGCAGCTCCTCAATGACGTTGTGCAGCAGCAGCAGCAGCAGTTCCATTTCCAAAATTCTCACTCAAAGAGAAGATGGAATTGCTACCGTCCGTTTGAAATGCTAACGCATAAGCTGTAATTCAGCCAAGCGTGTCTCCTGATGATGCCAGTACTTCAGAGTCTGGTCAGGCTAACAATACCTCTGGTGGAGGATCTCATAAATAAATTGTAACAAATGCCTTGAATAGTAGCACTACAAAATCATGCAGAACTCAAAAGAGCAATGTAGGAAGGAAGGTCCTCAACACGATCTACATCTTCCAACGCCAATTCTTTCTCAAGCTGTGTCCTGGTGGCTTGCAGAACAACGTTGAACTCCATGTAGGAGGCTTTCCGTGCTAACCACTGCGCATCCAGCATCTGAAAGGCGACACAATACAGCATGTCGAAGGCATTTTCATCCGTAGCCAAGATGTTGAAGAACGATGCCACGGAAGGCGATCGGGGCTTCGCGGCGCGGAGATCGAGCAGCTGAATAAGCATGAACGTGACATTGAGACCTCCAACAGCAAACGGATACTCCCACTCAGCTCTCTTTCCTTCTTCTTTATGCAGAAGTCTCTGGAACACACCCGGAAACCTTCGTGCGAAGAAGAGCAGATTCTCCAGGGAAATAAAGCCTCCTCCTCGGAAGTCCGTGGAAGGATCGTTCCCTTGCCATCCCATGTCCTTCCACTGCGGTGACACAAGCCCCGGGATATCTTTCGCCGGAAAAGACGCCTGCCAGAGGGATTTCAAAGCCTCCTGATGCTGCGGCAACGATCCGTCGAACGCGATGGCCAACCGTTGCTGAAGGCTCTGTAAACGCAGTATCTGAACAGAGGACAAGTTCTGCTTGGCATTGCCATTAGAAACTCGGCGACCGAAAAGATTGCTGGAAACTCGAAACGCACCGGCTATCACGAGTACCGTGGAGAACCACTGCGTCCACTGCGACAGCAGTTTCGACACATTCTGTGTCCACACTTGCTCTTCTCTCCTCCTCTTTTCCCGATCGTCATCCTCGTCATTGTTTCCTAGTAACGCCTCGCTGGAGCCTTTAACATCCTGGTGTACTCTTCTCCGCAAAGCCCCTGTTGAATTCATCGACGTCCTGACACACAGCCTCCACCTTCACTCTAAAGAAGAACATCAAAACAGCATCCACTCTGTTGCAGCACCTAATTCCATTCACCGATCGGCTTGCACAAAATCAAACCAAAGGCAATCGATCTTTCCTAACCTGTTGTGAATAAGATAGATCGCAAAGTAGGTCGGATTCGGCGTTTGGAGAGCACGAAGAGATCCTCTTCTTCTTCGCAGTCCGCCACTTGAACTCGGTAACACGAATGAAGAGCCGGCCACACCATCTTCCGCTCAATCAAGCTCTGCAGTACTCGATTCAGCTCGCCTGCATCGTCACGCGTCAAATGAACCTGCTCGAAATGATGCCAACCACAACGATCTCCTCCTCCCTAGAATCGAAACCCTAATGAATGAGATTGCCTGACAATCATTCTATAGTAGTTAGTATCTGGGAGCTAGGAACCCTAATTTCTCATACCATAGTATTCCTACTATTATTTGATTGAGCAGCTAATTCAAGTTCTACAGATCTCATTTATCGAAACTCTAGCCTTTCAGAATGTTACTGAACAGACTCGGTGGAGAATGTAGGACGCGAGAATGTAGAAGAACGATTGGAAATTTTATTTTATTTATTTTATTTTATTTATTTTTATTTACACAAATTGAGATTTCAATGATTGGAAATTTGAATGTAGATTGTAAATACCAATCACAAAGAGGGATTCTTTACTTATTTATTTTTAATACACAAATGGAATGGAAGTGAGTAATGAATACTGTATAAGGGCATGGCCACTAGGGCATTCTTTTTTTGGCAAAATATTGCCAGATTGCACAAGGAAAAAAAATATTCTGGTTAAAAAATGGTCATAAACCATGAAGTATTTTTTATTTCATATCAAAAAAAATTGGATGAAATCGTCATTTTGTAGATGAAAATAATATAATTTATATGTCATATCTTTTAATGTGATATTTTTTGTTCAATATGTGGATGAAAATAATATAATTTATATGTCATATCTTTTAATGTGATATTTTTTGTTCAATATGTGGATGAAAATAATATAATTTATATGTCATATCTTTTAATGTGATATTTTTTGTTCAATATGTGGATGAAAATAATATAATTTTTATGCCATATCTTTTAATGTGATATTTTTTGTTCAATATGTGGATGAATGTTGAAATATGGAGCACCACTATAACATTTTATATCGACACTTTGGCACTTCATGAGAAATGAAAAAGGATGCCTTGATGGCCACCTATGTCCTCCCAAGTCTCTCACACTCAAGAACTAAATGAAAAATGCAGAGGGTCCTTCAGAAATGTCTCTTGACTCTCAATCCTAGTGTTTTAAGAAATGGCCCTTCAAATCACTACCATAGCTTCCTAGCAGCTTGGTCAAAAAATAAATAATTTAAAGGGTATCTAAATTTATGGGAAATTACTAATCTAGTTTGCCCTAAATAAATAAATAATATTAAAAGGAAAGCGGTTTTAATAATATTTTTTTATTGTATTACTACCTAATTTTAATATATTATTTTTTACGTTGTCTAATTGTTTTTTTGTACTTTATTAAATTATTAGGCAAAAAGCTACTAAGAAGCTATAGTATTTAGTTGACTATATCCCCACATTCTACTTGTGCTTGGTCCATTGACTATTTGATGTACACTTTTGATGTGTGAGGGGCGTGCAAGGGTTGGAGAGTGTAAGTGCAAGGGCTCTTCAAATGTAACTGAATAATTTCATCAAGCCACCTCTAGCGTGCATGGGTGTGAATGCTCTGATAGTTTATACGTCAAAGATGACACTAAGATTTTGAATGAAACATTTATTGAAATAAATGTTTATTCACTTGTGTGAACAAGGACAAAAGTACTCTCTTCAACAATAGAGTTATTTTTATTCAACAAAATCTTAACATGTTAACCCCTAATGGACCATAAGGCCTCCACGCAACTTTTGAAACTAGAAAGTGAAGAAATTCAAGTTCTTCAGCTTTGAATTGTAGGATGAGCAACAAAGAGACCCTCGCTCTTATTGAGAGCAGAATTTGTAAGTACTTCATGATCGGAAATTCACGAAGTGTGCAATTTTTGGTGATTTAATTGAGTTGCAAGGAGGCTATCTAAGTGTCACTTCAAACCCTCATATCTTCCTCATCACACCTCCAAATTACATGATTTTTTTTCACATGCTTAAAATGATGATCTCTATGCACAATAAAAATTTCAGAATTTTTGGAGAACTTTTGAACAATCCAATTTCAGCATATGTACAAAATACCTTTTTTCATACAAAAGTTATATAAGTCTTCTTTAATTTCAATGGTGCCGATCGTTCAAATTACCCCACACGAATGAGGAATTGAGCTTGTTACAAGAGCTACGGTTGGTTGTCCTATTACCAACCACTGACCCAAAACCGATCACCCTAATTTCTAGATTTTCAAAGGGAAGATGTACCTCATTTGTAGATAGATAGATATGAGATAGATAGATATGAACTCCGGTCCTCTTTCGAGGCTAGCGTGAATAAACTGTGTCTGTTCGTTTTGACAATGAGCCAGTGCCCACCGGACAAAGGGCCATTGATACAAGACTAACTCACCTCTTTCGAGAATAGACACTTTAGTGACGAGAAATAAATACTAGTAACACTAGTGAAATTCATTAGTTAGAACTAGCGTGGGTGTAAATTGATGTTTGTTTTGTTGGTGGTCGCCAAGTCATGGTTCCAAGGTTGGTTGGAGAAGGACGCTTATATTGCAATTGAACGGTCTGGGTTCGATTCCTGTTGGGTCCGTTTGAGCGTTTATTGTGATATTCGTGACTTCGTGCTGCTAGTGATTTAATCATAGGCAGGAAAGTTTGTACCAACCAGCCGGCCCCGTCCCATCTACCTGAGACAAGTGTGTACTTTGAGCTATAAACAAAAAATACAAAAAGAAATAAGTAGTGGTCTTAACCATTACCCTCCTTTTCTTTGGTAGTTTTTTTTTATTCAGTAGTCTATTGGTAGTGGCTGGTTATTTTCTATTTTTTTTTTATGTAGAATAATTGATCCGGCGTGATGTATAGCAATGGTATTTATTTCTTTGAATGTGGTTTTAATGGCGGTTTCTGGTAATTTAAATTTGCTTTCGAGGATTTTCATCGAGGGACCATGTGTAGTGTCTCTAGCTCCTGCCATAATGACTATAAGTGGGTCAACTTTCCATCCTAAGTTAGTAATGTTGTCGTTAAGTGGTTGGTATTTCTGTTTTTTGATATTTATTGTTTCTTGTAGGAATCTATCATTACAATATGTAAATTCAATAAATTGGATTGTGAGGTTGTTTGATGGATGTGATGATGGGTCATTTTTGTATGGGAGTCCTTTTACGCAAAGGATGTCTAGTTTAAATCTAGCGTTGCAGTGACATCTTTGTTGTTCACATGAGCATGGTAGTAGCCATGGGGGTACTGTGTTTTCTTGGGGGTTGTTGTTGAATGTTCCTGCGTTCATTAGGGTGTAACATCTAGATTTTTGTGATAAAAGGATTAATTTCCTTAGTTCCCACACTGGTTTGTTATGTCTTTTGACTCTAATGGCGTGAATGTGGTGATGGCTGCATTTTAGAAGTACGTGTAGCCATGTGTCTGCATCTGCAGAGTTACAAATGGAGCATGTGATTGAGGGGAATCTTTCTCTACCAAAGAATAGTTGTTTTTTGGTATTACCCATGTATTGGCCAGTACGAAGTTTTAGTATAATTGTTTTTTGTGAGTCAATGATTGTGGGATTGGACCAAAATGCATTTGATAGTTCGTTATCGATGTTTGGGTTCATGGTCCATTTGCTAATGTTGGGAAATTCGATTGCCATTTCTTCCAGGTTATTCTCTTGGTCGTATTTGGTTAGATATGTTTGGAGAGATCTGACAGGGCCTTTATCTGGTCGTTTTATAGGTCCTGGCCATATATCTTTTTGAAAATAGAATGGTGTTGTATGTGCAAATTCGTATGAACTTGTGGCTCTGAAGTACTCTTTTCGAGCTCCCATTTTTGCAAGTTTATCCGCTTGTTCGTTGCCTTCAATGTTGATATGTGCTTTGACTTTGTGGAATGTGGTGGGTTGGGTACGAGTTTTTAGCATTTCTACCATGTCTGTTAGTATGGTTTTGTCCGCGTGATTGTTGTGCATGGTTGGGTGTTTAATATGTGTGTTTAAATTGTGTAGGCAGTTGAAGCAATCTGTGAATATATGTGCCGGTTTGTCTGGGTATTTAGTAGTGATTAGACTAAGTGTTCTGTGGATAGCCATTAGTTCTGCTCGAAAGCATGTTTGTAGGACTGGTAGTCTTGCTGATATTTGCATGTCAGCCTTTGTAGAGTTGTATATTCCGTACCCGACTTTTTCCTTTTTCCAGTGTCCGTTTGGGACTTGTTCAGGAGGTATGAAGGATCCATTGGTATAGTAGCTATGTTGCGGTTGGAATTTAGGTGCAGTGTTTGTCACAAAGTTTGGTAGAGGTGGTGTGTTAAAAATGGTCAGGTTGATGGAGGGTGGGTATATGAGTTTGTTCCATTTTTTATTTTTATTGACCGGTGTGTTGTGGGGAGTGCATGGTGCATTTTGTATGTGGTATTGTGGGATTTGTAGGTTTTCAATTGCTGTTTTAATTGTATTTATTTGGTATGGTGTTCCAATGTTGTGATCTTGGTGGTGAATACATAGGACGCGGACTGCGAGTGGTTCTGTCTTCGGTTTATGGAGTTCTTGAGGGATTGTTGGTTCTTCATACGTGATGGAATCTGCAACGAAGTGGGCAATTATATAGGTGTCTGAAAAAGGCCCCTTGTGTGGGGAGAAATATTGGTACCAATTTGTATCTGGTATTATCAATATAGTGATGGTGTTTGGGTCGGTTTTGGCTGCTAATCGTGCTCAATGAATTGCTTGTTGGGCTGTTTCTTCATTTTGTGGGTGGGCATAGCCTATGCCTTTCCATTTGTATTGGAAGGCGGTACCGAGTGATCCAAAGACTTTGTCTTTTGCAAAGGGAGAATAAAATTTTGAAATTTGTGTGGAACATGTTATTGGTGAGGAGAAGTATGAGTGGGAGATATTAAAGGAGGTAGTAATGGAGTCAAGGATACTTGTTGGTAGGGTATGTTGTGCTGCTTTTAGTGGGTCTTTTCTGGGGATTTTATAGTTGTATCTTTGATAGAGCCATATTACTTCTTTTTCAAATGATTGTGTTTGCGGTACTAGGCCATGAGAGCTATAAATTGCTTTATTATATTGTTGCCATAGCCATTTTAGTCTAGTGGTTGGTATAGTGATAAGGTGTCTACCGATATCTTCATATAGGTGGGTTTGTTCGTTGTTTATTTTTATGGTATCGCAATTGGAAATAATGTCCTTTTCTGGGTTGCATTCTTGTATGTGTATGTGTGTGAGTGGGGTGAATGTGGGTGGGGGGATGGATCTTGTATCTCTGCTTTGTTCATGAGTGAAGTGTGTGTTAACCCCTAAATTTCCTTGTGTTTTTGGGAGCTTGAAACCTCAAAATTGCGATTTTCTACCTTTATGTACTCCCGGGGATGTGAACCAAGTTTTTTTACTTCTTTTAGAATTCCAACCGTAAGATCTTTTACCTAAGCCTATTCATAGCTACTGTTTCAAAAATTGACCGTTGGATGTTTATCATTTGCAAGATCATAACATCCAAAGTTTGTGCAAAAGTTTTTCTGGGCATTGTTTGGGAGGCATTGGCTCCATAGTGCAAAGGGGGACTTGAAGATTGTTAGTCCAAACATTTTGCTCATATTTTTTTCCATGTAGGTAACTAAGTTAGGCACCTCCATGCAAAATTTTAGAGACTCATTATGCTTTTTTGGCCTTCATGCAAATTATTTTCCAGAAGAAGGTTCAAAAACCACAATATGGTAAAATTTGAATAATGTTAAAGGTTTTTGGTTTAGTAAAAAAGTGAACGGTGAAAAGTTACATCTATGATTTTGTGAATTTTAGAAAAAAAAAATCGAAAAATTCCTAAATCTCAAATTTTGACAATTTTTGAAAGAAAAAAATGTAAAATTACAAAAAACTTTGAAGCTTGCTCTTGTAAATTTTGAAGGCTGCCCATGTAAAATTGTTAAAACTTTCAACTTGGATTTTTTTTAAATGTGTGTAGTAGTATTATTATAAACATATTTCCAAAAAAAAAATTCAAAAAAACACTTTTTTTTTTTTTTTGGGTGCCCTAGTTGGGTTGAAAACAAAGTTTTGCATAATAAAATTCTAAAACTTGAATTTGGCTGCCCAAATTTTACCACATATAGTATGTATGTATTACCACACCCACACCAAATTTTAACCCAAAATACTAAAGTTAAACCCGTCATCTAGGCTGCCCAAATAGCAAAAAGCCATTTTGGCTTTTAAGGACCTTTAGGGGTTAATGATTTCTTTATAGTGTCTGTGTTGTAGTTTTGTGTAGTATTCTGTTAGTAGTTTAGTGTTGTGTACTATGGTTGTTGGGTGGTTGAAGGGGAAGAGTTCTCTTTGTGGCAACCATTTATTGTATGTAATGTCGTTTTGGTATGTCCATTGACATAGGTATGTGTTAATTTTTTATTTTATTTTGTATTTATCTTTTGTGGTTTTTGTTATGTGGTCTAGTATTATGTTGATGGGAAATCTTAGTGGGTTGTTTTTGACGTTGGGGGTGGGTTTGGGTGGAGGTGTCGTTGTGGGGCTGGGAGTTGAGGTGGGTTATCTGGTGCTCTTGGTGATAGGTTTTGGTTGTTTGAGATGAATGTTGGTTTAAGCGTTCAGGCGGGTGGGTGTGGTGCACAGGGGTTTGGGCAATTTGGAGTGCAACTTGGGTAGCAAAACAATTGTTCAGCTATTTGGAGTGTGCTTCTTTCTAGTTTGGTTGGTGTTTTGTAGTATGTTTTGAAGTTTTCTGGCGTCATAAGGGTTGTTCCGTTGGAAAGGGTGATGTGTTTTATTTCGTATATGTTATAGATTAGTAATTTGTGTAAAAGTTTTAGTGATAGTTCGGGCTTGAGATGTGGAAGTTCAGTTGTAGCTTGTGTTCGCCATTCACGTTTCAATTCTGTCATATGTAGTTGGAAATTTTCATTTGTACTTTTGAGGTGTATTCCTCCAGCATTTTTTAAAAGAAATAATGTACGTATAGTTGGTGAGTTAGTGCAGTCATATTTTGTGATTCTTGGAATTTCTTCCGCACCTCCATATTTGGCTAATATGTGGTGTATAAGTCCTTTGTATATTATACCTAGTCTTCCTTGGTCGTTAAGTGCGTTTCGAAGTTGTTCACCGATGCATCGTAAACATGCGTTTTTTTAGTGAGAAGGCTTCAAGACCAAAGAGTTCGTGAGGTAATTGGCTTATTACGTTTGCTGTGCATTTAGGTAGTCCGCATATTGTTTTTTGGATTCCTATAATTTTTTTGTTTAATTTTTTGATGGTTGGTAGTGAGTATGGAACTGCATAAAAACTGTATGCAATGCCTGCTCTAATGACGGTGTCAACCATGCTGATTTTTTGTTTAATTGTGGCAGGGCATTTGGCTAGTTGTTTGCATTGGTTTATTATTTTGTTTGTGGTGATGTGCGTTTGGAGTTTCCATTTTAGGAGGGTACTAGTTGAATGCCTAAGTATACATTAGGTTCGTTTTGGTGCAGAATGGGTATTGGTTGATTTCTATAAAATATGTTGTGGTTTTGTATTTGGATTTAAAATTTTTCAGGATTTAGTTTGGATTTGTTGGGACATCCAGTGATGGCACATTTTTGTACACCCAAGTCCATTCCAGCCCATTCACAGAATTTATCTAGTTTGTTTAATTGCGTTTGTAGTGATTGGAGATTATTTGTTATAGCTGCTAGGTCGTCTGCGTATGCTGCAGAGCTAATGGTCAATTTTGATGTACCAAATGTGTACCCGTTTTTTCCTCTTTGTAACCATCTGAGTAGTGGCTCAAGGAATGTTAGGAATAAATATGGACTTAGTGTATCTCCTTGGATGGTGCCCCTTTGAATGGGTATTGGTTTTGTTTTGCCGAAGTGTTCACCAGTAAATATAGTGGTAGAATGTGAGTAAATATTTCCAATTAGTGTTACTGCATCTGATGGATATCCAAGGTCTTTCATTATAGTTAATAGTCTAGCGTGATCAAGGGAGCCAAATGCATTTTTAAAATCTATGTATAGAAGGTATATGTTTTGGTTTGTAAATTTGGCGTCTTCTAGGGCTACTATGAGTAGTTGTAGCTGTCTAGATGTACTTCTTTCTGCTCTAAATTATTCTTGACTGTCATGTAGTATTTGATATTTTTCACCATATGTTGATAGTATTAGTGTTAGTGTGCTAGTGAATAATTTATAAATTGTGTTTGCAAGTGCTATAGGACTGTGGTTTGGTAATAGTGATGGGTCCCCTTTTTTGTACAAAAGTATGGTTAAACTTGTTTTCCATGATGCTAGGATTTTCTTTTGTTTATAACAATGGGTGAAGAATAATAATAGTAGTTTATAAAAGCTATCAGGCATATTTTTAAAATTTGAATTTGGGATTTTATCTGGGCCTGGTGTTTTATTGTTGGATAGGTGTTTTAAACATAAGTAGTATGTCTCGTCGTATGTTTCTTGGTCAAAGTATTTATGCAGTGGTGTTTGAGGGTCTCCTCTTTTATCTATAATAAATCCATCTAGATCATGCCATGGGTATTGTCTAACTCCACATGTGCAATTAGATGGGTGTTCTAGTTGGTAGTAACATGTTGGGACTGTAGGTCTGTTACTAATTGATTGTTGAATATAAATTTCGTTTGCTATGTCGTTTGGGCTGGTTAGTATGTTGTTGTTTCTGTCCATAATGCAATATAACGGTGGTGTTTCTTGGTTTTTGAAAACTTTTTTATTTATTTTCTTGGGGTTTTTTTCATATAATTGTTTGTATTTTGTGATGGCTTTTTTAACACATTCTTGTGTGTATTTTGTGGTAATTTTACGTGCTTGTTTGTTTGCGTTTTTAGCTAGTTCTGCTAAAGTTTTAATCCATTCTTGTGGATTTAATTTAGGGCTAGGAGGTGGTGGGATGGTAATATGGTTATGGTTTTTTAATTCTTCTATTATTGGATGGTTTTGCCAATCTGGTATGGTTTTAGTTATGTATATTGCTTTTTTGATTAGGTGGTAGGTGGATAGGTGTTTTTTCCATTGTTTTTGGAGTTTTCTTGGTAAAAATCCTCCTTGTTGGGCTGTGCGGTGTGTTAGTGAAGGTCGAGGTGGAGCACTGCAAGTTTTTTGAATTTTTTCTGATATTTGTTGTAATAAGTGGTCTAATTTTGTACATGATGTTTGCCATTGGTTGCTTGTTAATTGTTCATTCATCAATGTTGTAGTGAGTTTATTTATTTGGAGTGAATTTTCTTTGAAGAATAGTGATTTGAATTTTTCAATGTTATTTTGTGGGATGGGGTTTAGAATCTTGGTGGTTTATTTGTTTTTGGTTGTGTGGGGCAAGCTAGTAGTGTGTTTGGTGGTATTTGAGGTTGTTGTCATGATTTGTGATTGAAGTATACAATGTATTATTGGGAGTTTTGATGTAGTAACCATCTATTAGACCTGTTTGAGTGTAATTTTTTCGACCTTGTCTGGTGAATGTGCCATTTGTTGGTATGTAAGTTAAATATAGAGTGTCTGTGAATGCACGCCATTCTATGTCTTCTATTAGCGGAGGTGTTATGTTGAATTCGTTTTGTCTTTCGATAACGGCTATGTCTTTGTTAAAATCACCACATAATATGTATGTGTGGTTTGGGTGTGCTATGATTTGTTGCGTTGTTTGTTGTTGTATTATTGTAATATATTGAATATCTTCTAAGTGGGAAGGCATGTACATGTGTAGAATTAGCCAAGGTTGTAGTGGTGCATTTTTAATTTGTATAATTTGTAAATATGGTTAGATTTCAGCTGGGGTAGGTATTTTGGTGATATTTCCTAGGTATATTTGTTATTTATTAGAGTGAGGAGTCCACCTCTTGCAGGGTATACGGCATTCTTTGTTGCATGCATCTTGTTAAGGCGTGTGTGTTGTTGAAGATTAATTTGTATTTTGGGAATAGGTTTTGTATATATTTTGTTGATTTTTTTGCGGTTAGTTTGGTTTCTTGTATTGTGATAATTGTTGGGTTTGTTGTGGTGTTTGAGATTAAGTTTTGTAGGTTTGGTAGGGCTGTGTTTAAAGATGAGGCATTCCATGTAATGATGTGTGTGTTGTGGTTTGTTGTTTGTGTCTCTTGGGTTTGCGGTAATGGTATGTTAGGTAGTGGGGGTGGATGTGAGTATTCATTTATAGGTTCGTTGCATTTGAGAGATTCTATTGGTAAATTTTTGGGCAGAAATGGAAATTTGTTTGTTAGTATTTGCAGGTTTAGTGGGTTATTGTTATGTTTGATAAAATCATATAGTTGTTTATGTATGGTGTTAGGGGGGTTAATTAGATTTTGGTTGGTGCTTTTAAATTCGGTGTATGGATGTGGGTTTACCTCATTTGTACATTAGAGCATGTGATCGGTTTTGGGTCGCAGGTTACTTTGCACTTTGGAATTTTGTATAAAATTGAGAAATGCAAATTATAAGTTGCAAATTTTTGCAATCCTCATGAAATTCTATTTCGAACGCGGTCATGATTTTTTTCCGGATTTACCACTGCCAAATATAGATCAGATTGCTTAAGTGGTTGGTAATAGGACAATCAACCTTAGTCAAGAAAACATGAGCTAAGTTCAACACCCCCAATCCTTTGAATGTTAGAATGCAGAACAATAATAAACACACATAGTTGTGTAGAATGCAGCAATAAAATTCACACACATAGTTTGTTAGAAATTAAGCCTAAGAATGAACATGAATAGTCTGTTTTCACCGTGTCTGTGTGACTGTAATTTTGGCAAATAGTTTCTCATTGAACCATCGGAGTATGTGTTTGTGTTGTGCAGGTCCATTTACTACGGAAAGCTGAAAATAAAACTAACTTTGTGATGCACTGAATGTTTAGAGAATGGAATGAAAAAAAAATTGTCAAATTTCCGAATAGTTTCTTATTGCAGCATCGGAGTGTGTGTTCGTGTTGTGCAGGTCCGTTGTACAACGAGGAGTTGAAAATTGGAGTTACGGTGCGATTCACTACTCTTTTAGAAAACTTAATTCACAAACGAGGATGAGGAAAAAATGCACTCACCATGTACTGGCATTGCCGTGGGCCGAATGGGGGCGTTGAATTGCGAACCCTGTGCTTGTTTCTCCATACTGCAAGTGGTGAATATCTGTAAGGAAATCGCCAAAACTTAGGCCATCCATCTCATCTGCTGAAATGACGGATCCATAATACCAACTTTGAATTCCCGAGGGTACAAAATGCACAAAATGAGGGATTGTGCAGTCGAAGCACCCGTGGCAGTGCCGCACAATGCAGCCACTACGGACACTCCCAGATCAGACCTGACAAATCGGGTGTGTACCCAAATAAAAATTGCATGGCACAGGAAACAATGTGGGGATTGTACCGCAGTTCGCATGAACCCCAACAGGGTTTGGAAAATAATAAATCCTAAACAGGAATGGAACCAAACAATGGCTAAATTAATCCAACACAACCGTAAAAAACAATTAAAAAACAATAAAAATACAGTAACAAATACTTTAAAATAATCAGAAACAGAAATTAAAACAAGGCAATTGAAATGAGGAGAGGAGCGGGAGCATACCTGCAACTGCAACGGCGCTTGAAAGGTACGTATCCCTCCTCCGCCGTCGTGGTTTATACGAGGTCAGCAGGGTCGTCAGCTGTGTGCGCGCTCCTGTCATTCCACTAAAAATCCAGAGACCGCTCTTTTCTAAAACGCCACCTTGGGCTCAACTAGATAAGAGCACCCCTCAAAATCGCAAATGTACAAAATCAAAGGATTTACTGTAGCTAATTTTCCGCCAGTCCTTTCGTAGTTGACAGAAAATTACGGGCGAGTTGTAGCCAAAAACCGCTCTTATAGCGCTGCCAACTAGGCAGCCACCTCGGTTCGGTGGATACCAACCACCGCTGGTGCGAACGTCAACTTACTTTTTGGTGGTCCTATCCTCTAACAGCGCCGGCATAACGCCAGGTGTGGAGGTACCTTTAGGGATTAATATTCTTTAGAATCATGCCATGACAGTTTCTCGACATAACTTTGAGTTCCAAACCTTTTTCATGTTAGGGTGATTTTCAATGTTAAGTTGAAAATTTTAAAACTTTGGCAAGTTAAAGAACGACTCTAGTATTGTGTGAGATCCACATGAATGAAGAATCTCTTTAGGATATCACAGTTCTTCCAACTAAGCCACCTGTAGACTTGGTGAATGAAGACTCTGTTGAGAAAATTGTACCTAAGCCATACTGTAGAAAACAAGAGAACGAGTGCTGCTGTTGATGCCTCCTTTCATACTCTAATGCTCTTACATATAACTTGTATATAACATTGATAAGGAATACTGCCTCTTCTTATATAAAGAGGTAAAACGAGATAATGCATTGAGTGAAAAATTGGACAATCATATTGAACTGGATAAAACCTTATAAACATTTGAACCCGTATACCCAGTGTGCTGATGATCAGAGCATAAAACCAGATTCCACTAAGAAAATTCAACACTGTCCCAGCTACACATTAACTGGCACAAATCCGTGTGGGGCTCTGCATTTAACTCAAGAAAGACTTTCTGATGACCTCCAAAGGTGACTCATAAATCTATGACACTACCAAATTAAAGTATCACAATGATAGAGTTACTAATGAAGAAAACAGCGCCATTGCCAGGCATCGAACAGGAGTGCTTATTAAAATCCATAATTTGTTGCACAGGGAGATTTCATTGCTGTGTTATTCAGCTCTTGCATAAACCTAATCTGATGCCCATCGTATCACAGAAGTCTTGCAATTCAATCCCACGTTCAAACCAGCAAGCCAAGATCAGCTCTACTACCGCATCAAAGAGTTATTGTACTGCGGTATCGTCCTGTTCAAGCAGGAGAATTTGCAAGGAGAATAATTGCCTCAAAATGCAAGCAAATATGTGTTGCTCCTGGTCACTTCTTGAGAGAAACAGGGCTGCCAAGTAGTTTGCTAAGTTCTTGCTCCATTAAACTTACCAACTCTGTCTTGTTCCGTCGGTACACCCATACACTGTCATTTGTCATCCAATCAAACCTTGCCGGCCCACTGCATTCACGATGACTAACATCAGAAGAATTCCGGAAGTTTCTACACCATTAGTATACCAAGCATTCCAAGTCTAATACTTCAGAATTCCAAATTGAGATTCACTTCCAACGAACTTGCAGGACAAAATATTCTCAGAGAGTCCCACTCTTTCGTGAATGATGCTACTACGGGTTTAGAACAACATGCTGACTTTAATTAAAGTGCACAAACGCTACAAGTGCTACTCAATCTGGTGTACTGCAGAGACCACTCCAGCCACGGCACACATGCTCACTGATAGAAATCAGCATTAATGTCAGAGAACACAAACCTCACAGGTGATGACAACCAAATTTGACGATTTGGAGTCTGTTTGTTGAGAACATATGTGCCTAGATCTCCAAGATTTACAGTCATGACACCATCCTGCATAATCAACCTTCTGTGAGTGATACTGTTTTTGTGAATCATGTTTTCAACGTTCAAAAGGAGCTCAGCGAACAGCAACAAAAATCTTCCAAAAAATCCCAAGCACATGTTCCATTCACCAGTTACACCACCTGGTGGTTACACCAATTCCATTCAGAACTTGAGTTGACAAAACTCTAAAGCATGGTGTTTAGTGAGCAATAAAACGATTCCCATTAACTGTGCAGTGCAAGATTAGATGCACATACCGAGTAATCCAAGTCAAATCCATCAACGTTCAAATCCTCTCCATATACCTGCAATATGAAATATCACGGTAGTCCCCATCAGGATGGTTCCATTTGGCTTTGCAATCCAATTCGGTTTTAAATACATCGAACAACTACCTCTGCCATGAAAATACTTTCGCATGATGATACGTACCTCAATTTTTTCTTGCAACGTGTCTTAGGTGTCATTGGCTACCGTGTGAAACATCTCCTCAGAAATCATGGCACTGTACAAGGACGCAAGATCCAAGTAAGCACAAGACTATTTGCTGTTATGAACACCAGAAAGCTCCAAGCACCTTCTGAATGATGTGCAATTGGCACCCATTATTCATTCAGAGTGACACCAATTGATTCAAAATAGTTATAACATCAGTCACTATATATTGTGAAATACCAACCAACAGTACCAACAGGAAACAGAAAGAAACCAGGAAAATCAATAACTGCACAAATTCCGTATACAATCAGACAGTAAATTCACTAAACCCTAAACCCTAAAACCAGACGGAACAGGTAACTCAGTCACGTCTAGTAAAGCAGCTCTACACTAAAAAATCGATAACTAGCAAACAGTCTAGAGCTCATCCATTGCGTATCATCGGCACACAACGCAAAACTTCAGAATGAACTCTTGTCACGGAAATTCTAATTCTCGAGCTCCCGAGCTACACATTTATGCTCTAATTTCTTCATATTATTGTAATCATCTGTAGAAACCTCCCATTAACCCTAAACCTCCACCGTGCATCAGTTGTAGCAATTGATCAAATTAGGGTAGCCAGAAAGATACTGGTAATGATGAGCAGCTCTACCCGGATTCACCATCGCCACTGAACGATCTCGAAAATTGAGCCCGCAGCGGATGCAAGGGTTTAGGGTTCGCAATCCAAGAAGAAGGCGAGCTCAAAATACGTGAGCTCAGAACCTCCGAAGGTGGCATTGCCGACAGCGACCGGCAGAGCAAAGGGCGACGCAGCAACGATCGCAGAGCCCTGGCTGCCATGAATCGGCTCTCCCTATACAATCAAAATGTTCGGAACGGTCGATCGAAGCTTCAGATTCAAAGCCTCGAAGGCTCTTCACATTCGAAGCCCTGAAATGAAGCTTCCAGAGAGCCTTTTCAAAGTGCAGAATCGCGAAAATGAGTTGACGAGCTAATTGACAGACGGCCGGAGTGATGGACGAAAGAGCAAATTCAAAGGGCAACGGAATCTCGAAGCAGAAATGCAAAGCGTGACAGGAAAGAGAAGCGAATGGTGAATGCATCCTACAGACCAGGCCAGGTTGAGAACCGGCGGACTTCGTGTGCGGCGGGTATCGTAGCTTCAGCATTCCTCAGCCGACAATCTAAGGTAATGAAGGAATCGGGGAAGGGGGAGTTATGATTGGGCTGCAATTGTGGAGAGAAATAAAGCATTGATGAGCTTTAAAGAATTCATAAGTTCATGAGCTTGTGTCAAATGAAATTTTCTATTCATTTCATGCAAATTTTTAAAATTTAGATTCAAGTATGAGAAAAAAAAAAATAGTAATAGAAAGAGCATAATTATTGTGATGAACTACTTTGGAACAATGAGAAAAATATTTTAAATGGTCAATTGGGGTAATTTTTAACATTTTTAGCTTCCTTTTAGTATTACTTATGAAAGCAACAAAAAAACTCTCAAAGATGTGAAAAACGCTAAGATGAAAATGGCCTTCAATGATGAGGAAAATCCTAGAACATTTAAAGGTTAACCCTTTACAATCTAGGGTAGTTTTGGAGAAACCATATTTTTTTGGTGATTTAAATTTTTTAAAAATTAAATTAAAAAAAAAAAAAAAAAAAAAAAAAAACTCTTTATTGAATTCATGGGTACTATTAACCCCTAAAACACCTAAACGAACAAACTTTGGTTGATTTCTTTCTTTCATCATCCATAATTTTCATCTATTTGATTTTTTTCATTGATATTTTTTAATGTTGTACATTGTTGACGAATCGATCAAATGGTATAAAAAAAAATCAAATTAAGATGATCATGAATTTTAGTCCCTCATGAACGCCAAAATCGTCAATATTGTGTAGTGTATTCAAAAATTCATCTTTTTTGCAATTGAAATACAATTATGGCCATCAAGATAATATATCTTGAATTCGATCTTAACTAACCAAATGTAGCTTACAAAGTCTAGTTTCCACTCCATTTCGAAATTTTGAAAAGTTCTCAAAATTGAATGATTTATAGCAATTACAAGATCAAGTGGTATCACCATGACTTGATGGTGTTCTACAATTTTAGATTTTTCCATTGTATTTCCAAATTTAGAAATATTTTTGAGCACGGTAAACAACGTGATGTTTTTCATTGTCATGTACACCATTGGTGAAAAAAATATGTATTTTTTAAATATACTTTGTAATTGATATGAATTTTCTTTACTTTTCTTCCTTCAAAAAATCACAAATTCTTAAATATTTAAAAGAGTATAGATTATATTTGACAATTGGTCTCATGTAGGAGAAATATGAAATCTATATTTTGATTCAATAATACACTAGTAGTGCCCAATTCCACACATGCACACTGATCTTGCCTGGGCATGTCCCTAGGGAGCGCCACCTTTTCTACTACTGATAGTAGTGAAATATAGCATACAATCTAAAGTTTTGCACCAATGCAATAGGATTAGGCATTAAGGGGTTAATTAAATTCAACTGTATAAATGGAAGGATAATTTAATCCAATAAGTATCGGTTAAACCTTGGTGAGATTGGATCGTTGAATTGAAAGATCATAGTATGTTTTTGAACCGTATAATGCACACTTTAAAATAAGATTTTGGAGGGTGTATAACTTAAGTTAAATAGAATTTGGGTAAACTTCTCAAAAATGAAAGTAAAGAGGTTCAACAATGATATATGTCAACACCAATGTTGGATTGTTATAGCATCAAGTTATAGAGAACTCTTAGATAGAAGCACATGTTAGATATCTATTTGTGGTCATCATTAAGATGATCAAATGTACTTAGAGCGTGGATTTAGTTGAGACCCTTCCGATACTAGACCAACACTGGTCCATTGTAATTTTTCATGTCAAGAACAGAACCACACATAATTATTGTGAATCTTGTAAGTGCGAGTGACTGAGCCATACACGATTTAGGATAAAAATTCCTATGTATAAATATGAAAGGAGTTGGGACATTGATCAAGATCGGAATACATACTCTAATGGAACATGAACAAGAATACACAATTTAAAACATAAAACAAGATAACAAGAACATCAATTATATCTATAAATACTTGTTGTACTTTGAGGTATTTGCAATATTTTAGTGTTTTGTATATAGGTATTCTTGATAGCTTCACAACTCCAACTCAAAAACATTTGGTTTCTTTTTAAAGTGTGTGCATGAGATGGATCCCCACATCTGAACTTCAAACATTGATGCTTGGTCTAGAGTAATTCAAAGTAGATCTTACGGTAGTTTGCAAAAACATGCCTCCATGCACACTTGTGGTCGCGTGGGCTGTAATGGGTAACATAGGTTTTACACCCACCATTGAATTCACCAACTGTACCTCCAACATTCATTGATATAACAATTTGAAATGAATGACAATAGCTTATAACATTTTTTTTGGAATAAACATACTTTGGAATGCCACATCTGTTGTTTGCATTTTAAATGGAAACACAAGTTTGAATGTATTGTCAGTGGTTGAATGAATAGATTGCATTGAGGTTCATCAGGATTAGCTTACTCAACCACTAGACAAAGTGTCAAAGACGACTAGTAGGCCCCCGGTCAAACAAACATATTCTTAGAATAAACCTACAATATTCTGAAATATTCTGGAATATTTCAATCCAAGTTGTCTAATATATTTGACACTCATCTAATTAAACAACCCATGTTAAACATTTAATAATAAGACATCAAGTTGGAAAAGTGTTAGATATGACAACTTTGAGGTTCATGGAGAGCACAAGTACGAAGGGCAAGCTTCCATGTGATAATTGGGCCACTGAAAGCTGCAAGAAGACAAGAATCTCAAGAACCACCGATGGTCCATCAGTGTCTGCAAGAATTGAAACCAAACTCTTGAGTTCACCCATTTCGGGATAGCATCGGTAGCTTCCAGCTTTCCAAGAACCCCACCGATACATGGAAGGAGGCACTAAGCATAGAAAAAAGGAAAGCATCAATCAGGACTAGTGTCAGACATTACGATTCCTGCTCCGCAATTCGCAGGTTTGTTGCCAAATTGAGCACAACTGGATTCTTCTTTCCTCACAGTACTACCGCCTCATAAAGTTTTGGAACATGATTCTCAAATTGCCTTCTACTGCAGGCCAATTCCTTGTAAGAGATCTGAATCCTTGCAATTCCTGCTCTGCGATTTACAGGTTTGTTACCAATCAGAGCACAGCTCGATTCTTCTTTCCTGAAAGTACCAGCCCCTTCATAGAGTTTTGGAACGCAATTCTGAAATCACCTTCTTCTGTGACACCCCCTCAATTGACTCCTTATAAGAGGTCTAAGGTAGAGGGTTCTAAACCCACACTCTACCAAGGACGAACATTTTGAAATTTTGAATGTACCCCTGGTGAAGAGCACCACTTTAGAACCCATGTCATTCCAACTTCAGAAATTCATAACTAATTTTAGGAACATCCAATTTTTTTGATTCAAAGTAAGTTGGTCTTTGCTTGAATTTGTCTCCCAGTGAAAAATCATGTTCAGTTTTCCCTGTGTCCTCATAAATTCACAGCCCTTAAAGTGGCGGGTTTAGAGCCTCCTACCTTACTTGCTACAAAAACTTCCGAGGCTCGTTCTCGGCAGAGCCTCCAAACCTAGATGCCAGTGACTCCTTGAAATTCTTGGGGTCCAAGTTCACAGATTTCCTTCCCGCTGCGATATCTTTCTCTCTATCCCATGGTTTCCAGGGGTGATTCACCTTCCAATCAGGGTCCTTCTCTTGCCTTGCAATGCCACCTTCCTTCTCCACCTTCTTGGCTTTTTTCTTCTTGCCGCCTGCTGACCTCTCAGCCTGATGCTTCTCCATCAGCGACTGAGACCTTTTGTATGAGTTGTACGAGTCCATCAGCTGTGCTTCCTTTGTTGCTCTCTCCTTCTCACGTTCATCCAACTCGTCAGCTGCACCATTTGTGAGAGCAGCTTGCTTATATGCTTCCAAATATCTGCGTTCAATCCAAGTTTCCCGCATGAATATTATCAAACTGAGGTTTCTTGTCAATGGCAGCAAATAGCCAGCATCATGCAAATTTTGGAAATCAGTACTTTCTGGAGAAGAAAAGCAGTCGTAAAGAAAAAAGAAAATATTGACCTACTGAACCCCTAAAGGACCAAGGATTCATGGTTTTAAAATGAAAAATACAATCACTCATATTGTATGAAAATAGATGGAACCAAATTTTATATCACCAGAAGCAGCGAAAGAAACATTGTTGTGTTGGTCAACAAAAAATTGAACAAAAGAAAGTTCACACAGGACCTACTCAAAACTGCTTAAAAAAACATGAGGCTGAATTTGGGATTCTTGGTCCTTGAACCCCTAAACGCCGCCAGACCAAAAATTGGATTATGAATGAAGCCGACTTTTCAATTCCAACTGCTACATGGATGATTTCCATCCAATTCTTTTTGTGAAGAACTTTGCTTGGTCATCCAAGCTAACTTCAGATCATTCAAGCTATTTTTAGACTTTACATGGATCCCACCTACAAAAAGGGTCGTAAAAGCGGTTCACTGTGTAGTGTATTTTTAAAAAAAATCGCTTGTTCTACTTAAACTAAACTTAGACCATGAAAATGAGTTCCATTGAGGATCAATACTCATTCCATACTGAGCTGACCAAACTTGGAAAAACAACCTTGGTCCTTTAGGGCTTAAATTGAAAATTGAGTGTTTTATAGTAGTTATAAGTTTGGTAGCTATTACCAGGGTGTAGCAAAAATTTCTAAATGTAGATACACGGATCATTTTCATTAACTAAACTTGTCTTCATTGTTATTTACACCTTTGGTAAAAAGATCAGAATTTTCTAGTACATTTTGTAATTGATATGAATTTTCTTTACAATCACTTCAAAAAACCATAGTAATTTCAAATTTTCACCAAAATTTATGACAAATTCGTGATTAGAAGTAGACATGTGCTTCATCTACTAAAACTATAAAGTTGAATTCTTGTATTATATGTAGTCGCAAAATTGATAAAGCGTGATTCCATGGTCATAGGCCCAACCTTTAGGGGTCAAGGGCTAAAAGGACATAAACTTACTGCATCTTTGCCTTCTCAGCTTTGACGGTCGGCGTGTCAGTCCAAGCGCTGGTATCGCCACGGCCGCTTTTTTCAGATTTGCTGAAGAAAGTATTATGTTGAGCAGGTGGTCCACCAGCCTGTACACACATTTGAGAAGCATCAATTCATGTATCTTCATATTATGATGCAAGTATAACATATCTACGAATGATATAATATTCAAATGGGGGGGAGAGGGCACACCTGTCTCTCAGGCGGAAGTTTTGTCATCCATTCATCTCTTGCCACTTCCTGAGGACCTCTTAGCAGCTCGTCATCACCCTCTTCTTCCTCTCCTGTAAATTGCATACCATCTCTTAGCAGCTTGATAAAAGTGATCATCAAGTGGTCCACTAAGATTGAACACATATTTGAACCACATTCAAAAGCAGTTCCTGACTAGATTAGTTAATGACAAGAGAGGCTGTCATAATTTACCTCGAACACGCCTCCATTGAGCAGCCTCTCGTTTTGCCTGCAATTCAGCCTGCAGAAGCACATCTCAATTGATTAAATTTGATATCCATTTCATCCTCATGATGAGGCACATAGAAGAGGACAACGGGTTTTTTTGATACAAGAAACAAAAATTTAGTGCTTACGGCAAATTCTTCGCGGGCCACCTCCTCAGCAACTTTGCGGTCAATCTCAGCTTTCTGAATCCACCATCAAAAGCCCAGTGTAAGATACAAAACCTTCATGGGGCACATTGACAGTTGAAGGTCTGTCTATTACCAATCTACAACACAAGTACCTAGAACAAAACAAGTTACGGTCACTAATGCTTTTGCAGGCACAAACCTTCGTGGGATCTTGAAGGTCTTTGAATGCCTTATTCAGTGCCATAAAGGCCTCGTGTGCTTGTGGATGGTCACACTTATCAGGATGCACCAGTAAGGACAATTTCCAATACCTGAATAGTCAACCAGAATAGCAACTTAGAACATGGAAACGATAATTTTATCTTCCAGAAAGATTTGGAGTCAGTAGATACAAAGAACCACATTTAACTCATGGCAGAACAGACTCACTTTTTCTTCAAGACATTAGGTTCAACATCTGACTTCACGCCCAGCAATTCATATGCGTTCTTCACGTCACGAGAGAGCATTCTGGTCACCTGTAAAGCCAACAACCAAGTCAGAATCTCGCAGAAAAACATGACAACAACTAATCCTAGAGTCGACCAAAGTAACCGAGGAGGAAGTTGATACTAGAAATTCGTATACAGTGTACGTTGGCAGACAGTGGCAATTGCTTCGAAATAATGAACCAACTCAAGTGATAAACTCTGATCAACAAGAAATTCTTTATGTGGCTTGGCAGGTATGAATGACAAACTAATGTACCCTTTCGCTTTCACTAGGCACAAGGACCAACAATTAAACATAAACAATGCTCTCACTGAGGTTTGTGCAAACCTCTTCAAATCGCTCCGCATCATTAGCAGATGCAGCCTCCGCCACCACAGTTGCAGGAGCAGGTCCGATCAAGGGATCATTTTCAAGCTCCAACTCTGCCTCTCTGAAAGATGGGATCACAGAAAAGTTTCTAAATACACAAATACAAAATGCTGACATGGACAGAATACTAGACATGCTGAGAAGGCAGAAGCCCAAGGTTTTGCAAGAAGATTTTACAGACATGGACGGCCACTACATGAAAACGTGCTAAGTGATAACAAGTGCATTCTAGTTGGCATCATCGTACCTGAGGCGAGCCTCAGCTTCTGTAAGTCTTGCAGCAGCTGCTAACATGTCCGCAGATGGCATCGCTGGACCCATGACCCTGTTTCTCGGAACAAAAATCGTATGAAATATCAAAACCCATCTCAATCACACATGTTGACAAAAGCATTAGCATAATACCAAACACAAATCAGGAGCATGAACGTGATCACAGCATACCTGCGTTTTACTTCCACAGGGCTGGGATCGGTGTCTAAAGTGGCAGAGCTCTCCACATCTGTTCTCGTTACTGCAGGCACGGCAGGAGCAAGTTCCTTGAAAACTGGGGCTAGACGTTTCATTGTTGGTTCTGCACCTTGAGGCAGCAAATGAGTCCCTGCTGAAAAGCGGAGGTTAAGAGCTGCAAACAACTTCTTCAGAAGCACAACAAGCCCTCTGTTCGGCAAACCACTAATATCAACCGCTTGGCCATTATCAACCATCTCCAGTAGCTGCAGCAAGCCACAAGAGAAACAATTAATCAACTAGGGCTACACAATGCTAAAAAATCCCCTCTCCAAGTACTCGTCGACGGAATTACAAACTCCAAATCATACTCCCTCCGTCCCAAAGTTATTGTCATACAAATTTGTTTGGTATTTCTTTGAGCCAATTTCATTGATCATATTGTAAGAAACATGATTAAAAAAGGTTCCAAATTATGTCACTAGAATGATTGAAGAACATTGCATGTGTTCATTGCAACCTAAATAAAATTAGCCACAAGGAAGTATTTTTTTGACCTACTTAAAAGAGCACTTTCAAACATGACTTTCAAACATGACTTTCAAACATGACAATAACTTTGGGACGGAGGGAGTACCTGCCCAAGATCTTTTGCCTCATTTGGAAACTCTGAATAGATTTCTGCTACGACGACCTCTGGCTTCAACACAACATCCAACTCTGAGTTGCCTGATGATGACTCAGGCTCTGCTTTCTCCTTCTTGCGCCTGCGCTCCTTGTCTTTCCTTCTTTCCTTTCTGAGCCGTTTCCGTTCTTTCCGATCCTTTTCATATTCCCTATCTTTATCTTTCCTGGAGGAGCTTCTTTCTTGAGATGAATCACTCACGTCGCTTTCATAGTTCTTTTTTCGCCGCTTTCCATTTTTCCTTGAGGAGCTCTTTCTTCTGATTTCTATAGACTCTTCATCACTTGAATCGCTTTCGTGCTTCTTACTCCTCCCCTTTCCCTCGGACCGCCTCTCTCTATCTTTCATGTTGGTCGTTACTTCAACAACATGCCTGAATCATCACACAAAATCAAGGTATTAGTAACCCCTTAATGCCCTGAATCACCTCGACATAAACGATGCAGATCCCAAAAATTGTCTTGTACTAATATTCTAAAATAACAAACTAGAAACACGTCGAGTCAACATGTATCACTTTTGTAATTTGGCACAATCCTAGTGTGGATTGTGCCTGTAATTCAACCATAATCTTACAAATTGAAATCTAACTGTTATATACCACTACTAGGTCTTTGTTTGAGTTTGTTCCACAATTTTAAAATAAAACAACACATCAGTTCTATTCCATTTTTGTATGCCCCCCGATATCAATTCCTCCAAGTCGTGTAAAAACAAGATATCAATAAATACATAAGACCCTGGTAATTTATGGAACATATTCTATGCAACAAACTGTCGGTGCCCGAGACAGCTATACTTCTCTAAAGACTAGGGCTGATTGGATCAAACCGATACACAAGGAACTGCTTTAGAAGAATCTGCCGCACTCCGTCAAAAAAAGGCTCTGAAGTAAATTGTGAAGAGAGACAACCAACTGTACATCGATGCACAGCCTGTTAAAAACCCTAATTGGCCGCACGGGAAACTCTGGACGCTCCGATTCAGATTGAATGCAACGGCAAGCGGAGGATCAAACCTGGTGACGAGATTAACAAACAGAGCGGCAAATCAAATTCTGCAAAGTCCAAACGCTTCCAAACACGACAGCAACTACTGCCATGAACGATCCTCACTCCCCCCGTGAACGATCCTCAGGTAATTCTCATATCGCCAGTTGAGTTTAGGGTTTGGACCCGGAAAAAAAACAGATTCTTCTAAACGCAAGCTGTGTCTGGGGACTCTGAAAACTGCAACGAAGGTGGTGGAACTCATGGATCTGATTGAATGCATGCCGATGCTGTGCTTGCTGGTGTACCTTATCGTGGTCGACGAGCCCGAGACAGCAATAAACGAAACCCTAAAATCACTTATCTCAAACTGGTTATTTCGTATCGGTGTGAACGAGGTTGTAGATAATTTAACCCCTAAACGTACCGGTCCTTTGAATACAAGTAGATGCTACCCTCCTAAATAGATATTAGCATGACTCAGATGTACAATCTATTATACAATACAGCACTGTTTGTCTCACTCGACTGTTCCGCGCAGGAATCCGTTGAGGAGACAACCCGAGCTCAACGGGTTGACAGTGACGGTGGCCGTGCTTTAAACTAACATTAAACTTGTCCCACTTGTGGTTGTTGTAACCATGGCTTGGCAAAATGTATATGTTGGCAAAATGTATATGGTCACTGATCTTTGAATGGAAATTAGGTTGTCTACTGCCTAAGCTTCCATGGATCTCGTAAGAAATTCATACGAAGTGATAAAAATTTGATCTCAAGAAATTTTGGCTCTTGTATCCAAAGTGGGAGCTCTATATCATCCGAAAAATCACTCCTACTACAGTACATATGTTAAAATGACGCACAGAGTATCCTTCACCTAAATGCACCATAACCCTAAACTTTGAAACCCTAAACACCAGACTAAATTTCGGTGATGATGATTGTGAGCAGGTTACAAATTCTCGTCTTCGGAACACCCTGACTACTCAATTCATCAAATTTCAGATCAACTCACACTGAAATTGAAAAGAATCGTATGGCTCATAAATTTATGGCAGCTTGGGATGAGGAGAAGAATAGTGACAGGAATCACCGGCACTGACCCCTTGCAATCTATGTGGCGATCGCAGAGGAAGAACGAAATGAGAATGAGAAACTAAATACCATTTACCTAGCCACAACACATCCAGCCCTGATTGCCGAGGAATAAAATAAAATAGACGTTTTCATCTTGCACAATCTTAAACCCCTAAGCGTCTAAAACGCTCAATACGGCCATCTACATCACTGAACGGCAAGTGGATGTCCTTCAAATTAGGTAGCTTGCAAATTAGCTACAAATTCGATGCCATACTCCGCCACATGCAGACGTAAACTTAATTTTTGTTTGTTCACAATGACTTTGGACACTACTTCGTTCACACCGCTTTTGGCCACCTGTCACTTAAGGCCCGTTCGCACTTGGCCTTTGCAAAGACCGTGGATAAAAATTTAACACCCCACAATTTTGGGAAAAATACCTTCTTTGTAGGAAAGGTGTCATCAATGAGGTTTGGAAAGGTGTTAGCAATAGTAGGGGGATTACATAATGGCCCCTCAAGTGCCACATTAGCTAAGACCATTCTTTAGTGTTCAAAACTAGGGAATATTTCCTATTTTGGTGCTCCCTTAACAATTGCCTACTATTGCTCAAATATTTTTTGTCCTCCTAAATGTTAGCTAATACCCATTCTTAGAAGTGTGCCATGTGTACATCCATGTAGGATTGGTAATTACTAAAGAATGTAGGTGGGAACACACACTTTTTTAAGGATGTAAGACCCCCTTGTAAGACCACCTCTAAGGCTAGGTGCGAACATACCTTTAGGGTTTATCAAATACCCTCTTATCGCAACCTGCGCGAATTTGACGCTGGATGCTAAGCCTGAGAGCTTCAGTAATATGGAAGTATAGAATGAAAAGTCAAGAACGTTACGTTGTCCTGGTGGACTTTTTCTTGGTACGCAGATGGCATCAGTTTTTTTTTGTACCTTGGTACTTAGATAGATAGATAGAAACACCAGCCCTAAAGAGAGGGCCGGCGTGAATAAAGCGTCTGTTCGTAATGTCAATGACTCGATGCCCACCGGACAAAGGGACCTTGGAACAATACTACTCCTTGGTACTTACAATATCGCTGTGTTTGGCCATCCTTGTGTAGAAATGTGAGGAAAAAAGGTTGAGGAAAAAAGATCAAGTTGTATTGTTGAGTCTGTTTCTTTGTTGTTGAAAAAGATGAAGCTCAATTTGTCTTTGTTTGAGTGTGTTTCTTTGTTGTTGAAGAAAAAAAATCAAGCTGAATTGAAAATTGTTGCAGATGAGGATAATAGTTGAGCATTTGGATCGCTCTTTGTGTTACTCAATGTTTTATAGAATTGCTCGTGTAGGAACTGAAAAGATGGAATTTAGACTAATTAAATGTAATGCAATCTCATATGTAATCTCAATATTATTCAATTATTAAAAAGATAAATAAATAAAATAGAGGCAAGGTTTGAGGCTTTCAATGTATATTTTACTTTTCTATATAAATAATATTCATATATATTATTTTGTTTGAAGTCCATAAAAGTTCTGTACATTAAACTAATATCAATGTTCTCAACGGCACGGGTCCCACTAGTAGGTGTACATGAGAGGACCATTACATGCATGAAATCTATCCAATAAATTTGACATACTTGCATTTGAACGCCTCTCCAATATTATCGACATCTCCTCATCACAAAAGATTTACTCTAATTATTAGAGAATTTAATAGGCTTGCAAAGGTGAGTTGGATGAAAGTCATCCAAGATTGTATGAGAAAGTTACAAGGCTTGGAATCCATTTGTGATCCAGTTTCTGGATGCTGGGACGTTTAGGAGTTAACCCCTAAACGTCCCAGTGTTCAAAAACTAGATCACGAACAGATTCAGAGCCTTACTGTACAACTTCCTCATACAATTTTGAATGACTTTCATCCAACTCACCTTTGTAAGACTATTAAATTCTTTACCAATTACAATAGTTCTCTTGTGATGAGGAGTTGTTGATAATATTAGAGAGACGTCCAACTGCAAGTATGTCAAATTTGTTGGGTAGATTTTATGCTTGCAATGGTCCTCTTATGTACACCTCATGTACATATGAGCCATGCTGATATCTATTTTTGAGCCTAGCATCTTCTTGTGTTCAAAGAATCGGTACGTTTAGGGATTAAGGTTGTTTTTTCATTGGGATGGTATGTCACTACCTAAAGGGCAAAAGCTATACATGCCCACCAGTGACGCCGGTATCCCTATTTCCAAACATGATATACCAACCCAAACCTAATTTTCTTTTCAGACAAGAGGAGGAGTTTAGGTGTACCTACAATCAATATACTAGCCTCGAATGCTCTAACTAGCAAACGAAGACCTTGATTTTAAGCAAGAAATTTGACAATACCAAGCACTCACTTTGGAAAACTCTAAATGCTTTAACAACCCCAGTTTGATGACTGAAACCAAGATGTAAAAAGTGTAAAATTATAATTGCTAATATACTTTCATAAACCCTAGGGCATGTTCTCCAATAGAACAAAGCTAACAAAGTTAGCAAAGATCTGCCTCAATCTTCTTTGTGTACGGTATGTTATAAATATTTGAAGGAGTTTTAGAATTAAATTTTTATTATTGGAACATCACGAATTAGTAAATAGTATGTATTGTAAAATAACATTTTTCATGTTAGGATAGTACTTTACTTCCAAAATTAGATTCTTAAAAAATTTGTTATCATTGTATGAAAATATATGTTTTGAATTATCTTACAGTGAACAATGTGAAAAGAATGTTCAAAGTGAATTCTCAAAGAGTGTAAATTGTTGGGTAGCAATAGTAAAATCGCGAGTTCTCTTTTCAAGATTAACGTGAATGGAGTGTTTATTTGACCCATTTATGATTCGATGTCCATTGAACAAAGGACTAATAGTGCAAGACTGCTTCCGCCTTTCAAGGATAAACACTATAGTAAACAAAAACCAAGTAATTGAGTAATCAATTTTGTCAAGAACCGAATAACAAAGTAGGTTAGTATTTTGTACAAATGGTTAGTTGTGTAAGGTGTGTTTTCTCTCTTTTGTTGGTCGCCAAGTCATGAGCTTACTAATTGATTGTTTATATATATATTCACACACACAATATAGCAACAAACCAATAAATATATATGTAGAATGTCTCAATATTGTAAACCAAGTCAATGACATACATCACTTGTATCTCTACATATTTTTCTATTTGTCTCCCAATTTGTCTTCTATACATAAATTTCTTTCACATTTCTCTTTAATACAATAACCACTTGAGATAAAATTGTACAAGGTGAGATAAAAAATGTGGAACCAAACTAGTATCGAATTGCGTAAAAATATATCATTATAGCACATTGGATAATTTTCTACAACCATGGGATTGAATGTTATGATTGATAAAAAAAAAAAATCTAAAACATTTAACAACACGGAGTGTTACAGCGCGAGCTCTTGAGGCAAGATTCTCCTACATGCTGCTTCTTACAATCGACACTTACAATCACGAGACTCTCACAAAATAAATTGCCTTTCTTCCACAAATTGAAATTACGGGGTTCAGTCACCGCCCTTTAGGGAGATATGGGCTACATCCTTACTTGAAAGCACGTCGCACAAGTGCACGCAAAAGCTAGGACAAACAGTCATACTACGACAACCCCTTATAAAAGTTTGATCTTTCATAACTTTTGCATACAATAGAGTTATCCTTAAAGTCACCTTGTATTTGAACAAGATACCGTGAATTTTGCATTAATGTACTCTTATTTGTTCACCCCAAATAGTTAAAAGGTAGGGAAGAGCTTAGTGGTCTATCATTATTAGGTGTGTAAGAGCTTGGTGGTCTTCAAAACTCATGGAAAACTAGTTTAGCCGTCTTTCTTGATGGCTAATTAAACTAGTTTCCTTTGAGTTTAGAGACCCCCAAGCTCATACACACCTAACAATGATAGACCACCAAGCTTTTCCATACTTTTTAACTATTTGAGGTGAACAAATAAGAGTACATTAAAGCAAAATTCACGGCATCTTGTTCAAACACAAAGTGACTTTAACCCTTTAGTGCCCAGGGTACTGTAGCTCAGAGCCCTGGATTTCAGTAGATTTTTTCACTGTGGTTGAGACTACCAAAATTAGAATGGGTTAAATAAGAAAGTAACCGTACAATTATATTCTCAACTCAAGAGCACACATTTTATTAAACTTTGAGAATCATCCGATGGTGGGATCGGAAGATTATAGTATGTATTTGAACTGTATAATGCACGCTCAAAAACGAGATTTTGGGAGGTGTGTGACTTCAAAGTTAAATATAATTTGAGGTAAATTTTCAAAAATAAAAGCAAAGAAGTTCAGTTATGCCCTATGTCAACACCTCTCCGTTGCAATCTTTCATATCAAAAATAGACTCACACATAATTATTGTGAGATTTATAAGTGAAAGTGACTTCTCCATGTACGGTTTAAGACAAAATTTTATACGTTGAAAATTGACAAGAGTAGGTACATTAGTCAAGATCGGATTACACACACTAATGGAAGATGAAGAAGAGAACACAATCCAAAAAAATAAAACAAGATAACAAACTTCCAAACACAAGAAATATTGCATTGTACATGTGTTGTATTTGTAAGTATTTACTGTATTTTCAAGTATTTGGAGTATTTTCGTGTTTTGTTGATAGGTATTTTGATAGTTGTACAATTCCAAATTGAAAATATCTTTTTCTGGAAGGTGCGTAATGTATGTGGGCAAATCTGATCTTCAAAACTGAAGTTCCAATTCTTCACGGATTCTCTACTAATTGCATTTCGGACGTTGTAGTCACCATAATGTGGTTTGCTGGGCACTAAAGGGTTAAGGATAAGTAACTCTAATGTTCAAAAAACACATTCATTTCTTTAGTGCATTAGAATCCTCTCTCATCCACCAAAAATATCATAAACTCCCTATGTCCGGAAATAACTATCCTATTTATAAAAAATAACTTAACACTGCTTTCGATAGATTTTTTTTGAAAAGATGTTATAACGTTACCTCTCGAAGGAATGGCTCTTTCTGAGAAATTTTTAAAAAATCATGATAAAATCCATTTCGCAACTCATGAAAACAATCCATGATTTTTGAAATTACAACTCATAAGATTTGAAATCATTTGAATTTTGAAAATCTGACGAGTTGCAATTCTGAATTTAAAAAATTCAAGATGAAACCCAATCGAAAATTTTCTGATTCGCAAAATGGTCTGCTACGTTTGAAGTGGACATGGATCACGTTTGAAGTAGTAAAACATACGAGAATTATTTTGGGACATAGGGAGTAAAAATTATGGCCACTCTAAGCACAATAGGAAAAATGGTACCCCTACTAGTAGCAGACTTGTCGTTTTTCATTCTTTATTTTGTGGGAATAGTGAATAGTGGCTAAGTATTATACTTATAGTTCTGTTTTCTTGTGACCAAAACCACTCATCAGCACTAACCTCTAAACGTCCCATGGGGATAGTAGATACCGAATGGGAATTGAGAGAGATGAGCGCTTGAGAGCTGTGTCGCAGGTGGTGAGGATGGTGTTCGTGCTGTGATGCTGAAGCATGGAATGATTTGCTGTGAGTAAGATTGTGTCGCTTGTCCTAGATCTAGTTGCAAGGGAAATGACTGAATAGGATCGTGATTGTGATTCATAATGTTCACTTGCAAATTTTAGATCTAGATCTGATGTGAGGAGCTAGACGAAGGTGATCGTGATTGTGATTCATAATGTCCCTGTGTGCAATCTAGATCTACTGCTGTGTAGCTAAAACCTTGAAATTGAGCGTGATTGCGATTCAAGAGTACACACAGTAGATCTCACTTTGCACACGCATTAGAACAAGTGTTTGATGCAGATCTAGACACAAGGCAACCCAAAACATCGCAAGGCGCACGCAAAGCAACACCAGTCAACCCACCGCAAGAGCTATACAAGTATAGAAGAGACAAAGGCGCTTCACGCGCCACACAAAGCTTACACTGGCAAGTATTCTGAAATCATCCTTTTGCATTCTATTTGCATTACAAATTTGTTAGATTTATTACAGGGGTTAGACAGTAGACAGCAAACTAGTTGTCTAGAGCTTCGTACAATTATTCATAGTTTCTGCAAAGCGTATAGATCTAGATATTATCCGTTCACAGTAGATCCAACAGTGCATATTCGTGGTAGTAATAGAGCGAGTAAGCATAGAGTGAGTAGACTAAGCTACTACTTGTACAAAAGTGGTTATAATACGGCAGGTGTGAAAAAACACTGCCGCTTCAAGCATCGAACTGCGTCAAGCAAGGAGGGATCTCTGCGTTGGACGCATAAGAGTTGTTAGAGTGACAACACTGCATGACCGAAGCAACAAGAGCGCAAGAAGGGACACCAGAGAAAAACACCACGAGTACATTGACTCTGTAAGTGCTACCCACCCTAACCCTAACGACAGCATTTTTTCTAGCAACAAAGAGATTAAAAAATGTGGTGATAACCACGACAAAAATGTGGTGATAACCACGAGTAGCGAGGAGAATGATACCTGCAGCAGAGGCCAAAGCGATGAACAAGGCATACAGAGAAATTTGAGTATCGTCGGAAAACACAACAGTGTCACCGGAGAACAGAGCAGCGACAGCAAAGGAGAGCGCAGTGGCAATGGAGGACAGCGCAGCGGCAGCGGAAGACAGAGCAGCTGCAACAATAACATGGGCGAGTACAAAAACGATCAGAGCAATCAAAACGGAGACGAAGGCCGTGGCTGGAGACGCTTTGACGGTAACGGCAGCAAGAGCTGTGACAAAAACGAAGACAATCAGAACGGTAGCAGTAACAATCAAGGTAATAGCAGCCACGTAGTAGACAAATGCAAGCAAAACGACGCAGATAGCAGAGGCCACAAAGACGGCAAACAAGGCAACAAGAGAGGAGAACTACACAACACCAAGTGCAGCCACGGCGGAGAAGACTGTGGCAGCCGAGGAGATAGCCGCATTGAACAACACAAAGGTTGCAACACGGGAGGAGATAGTAACGAGCGTCAAGGGATAGGAGAATACCGAACAGGCAAGGCGGACAGTTGCGAAGGTGAGAGCTGCGGGAGAGAAGACAAGGCCAGAAGGTACCAAACGAGCAGCTGCGAAAGGAAACTAGCGAGGTGCAACGGCAAGAAAGCAAGCCTAGAACAAAAGGCCAACCACATACGCGTATTCATACGCTGGAACATACCCATACGCGTATTCATACGCTGGAACATAGAGTATGGTATACTGTATACCAAAAAAATACCAAAAAATGTTTATATCAATACAGTACCTACATACAAGTTTTATACTGTATTATTTTACCCAAAAAAATACAATAAAATGGTATATACCAATACCGAATACAAAATACAGATTTGTACAAAATACAAATACAAAAATATACTTACACCAAAAAACTCATACAACACCAAAATACAAATACCTCTCTATAACATACAAAGAACATACTACAAATACTCCAATATACACACAAAATTTTACAAAAAGAAAAACAACAAAACTAAACTAAATACCAAAAGAAACAACAATATAATCAAAAAACACAACAAATTACTCTCAAATACCACATACAAAGCTTTCCACACAAAAACACACAAAGATAACACACCAAAAAATCACATAAATAAAACCTCAAAAATCAATTCAAAAATTCAAACCCACATACCAAAAATATCAACAAAAAAATGTACATCAAAACATACATCAAAAAGTTTGACACAACTTGGGCTATTTGGGAACCCCAAGAACCCCAAGAACCCCAAGTTCGAAACAAAAAAACACCAACAAACTTACACAAGACAAACAAATCACAATATAAAAATAAAACCCAATATTAATAGCACAAAGTACAAAGTAAAAGCCCATCTCTTTAAAAATAAAATATTTCCCCAACACCTTTCACTTTTACATAATGAAGAAACTACTCCAAATACTAATACAAATATCAATTTAAAAACCAATAAAAATACCTATACAAATACCAATACAAATACCAATACCAACACCACTACAAATGCCAATACAAACACCAAATTAAATATCAATATAAACACCAATACAAATAACAATACTAATACCAAACTCATCAAAACCAAAACAAATAAAAATGACAAAATAATTTTTCACAAACACAAACAACATACAAAAAACATAATACACAAAACAAAAAAATATATCAAAAACCCCAAAAACAAATACCCCAACAAAAATAAAAAAACCAACAAACAAAATAAATGGACTCGGCCTAACGGCCTCGTCCAAAATAAACAAAGAAAAAGGAAAAAAGAAAAAACAGCCCAAAAAACTCCCCTAAAAAGAAACTTTTTACACACATTATTGATACTATGTGGGGACATCGAATCCAACCCCGGGCCCATGCCCGACTTACTAAAAACTCATCCACCTACACATAAAAGAAGATCCAAAATCATACTTTATACCAAGCACGATTAAATTACAAACAAAATACCAACATTTAGCAAAGCAATTCGCACCTATCCTAAATATAACTCATCCAAATCATACGGAAGCCAGTAATGACTACCCACACATATCAAATTATATCCACCAAAATCAACATCATCCATCACCAAGAATTCTATACGCACTCATAGTTACAATAAGTCCATCAAAAGAAACATGTGATCAACTTTTAATACAAATTCCCAACCCTGATTGGACAACATTACTGCTAGAAAAAATGTCCTTACTCCAAAACCCACCAGAAAGACACATATTAACTACACATCCATATACAGAATTTACAAACAATAATCAAAACATAATAAACCCACCAAATACAATTCATAAAGAAATATATGCTTTTATTCATCAACACAATGGTCCAATAACCCTTCAAACCATGATCGATGAATTCCCATTCCTCTCCATTAATCTGTTAGAAGAAACATTAAAAATATATGAACCATTACAAGAATACACTCACCCCCCACCACTCCCAGACATACCCATAGTACAACCACAAGTAATACGTACAACAAACCATAATACGAGATTTATTACATGGAATGCCTCTTCACTAAATACAGCCCTTCCAAACCTACAAGAACTAATCAACACACCGGACGAACCCGCTATCATCACAATACAAGAAACTAAAATAACTGCTACAAAATCCACCAAATACATACAAAACTTATTTCCAAAATACAAATTAATCTTTAACAACACACATACCCTAACAAGATGCATGCAACAACGTATGCCATACGTACCCACAAGAGGAAGTCTCCTCACACTAATACACCAAAAATACACATATCCCGGCAACATCACTAAAATCCCAACTCCCAAAGAAATATCACACTATTTACAAATAATAAAAATAGACAATAATCCACTACAAACTTGGCTAATCATTCACATGTACATGCCCTCTTATGTAGAAGACACACAATATATACCATTGATCCAACAAAACATAACACAACAAATCAATGCACATCCAAATACCACATACATACTATGTGGAGATTTTAATAGAGACATAGCACTTATTGGACGTAAAAATAATACTGACACAACCCCACCACAAATGGAAGATTTAGAATGGAGAACATTTACAAATAATCTCCAATTAGAATATATCCCAACAAACTACCCATATTCCAGACAAGGGGGTCAAAACTATAATCAAACCAGTCTAATAGATGGATACTATATTAAAACACCAGATAATACACTAAACAAATCAACCACAGACAACAACCACAACCTTAACTCTGACCACTCACCAGTAACACTACACATACCACCGAATGCCTTATTAGCAAGACCCATTCCAACAACAAACAAAACAACAAGAATTCTAAACCCCATACCACAAGAAAATATGGAAAAATTCAAAATAGAATATTCTGAAGAAAATGCTCTGCAAATAAATGAACTCGTCACAATATTATCAAATGACCAACTAACAGACGTCCAATGGCAAACATCATGTTCAAAACTAGATCACTTGATACAAAAAAATTCAGACAAAATTCAAGAAACTTGTAGTGCACCACCACTTCCAACACTAACAAACCGCACCGCTCAACAAGGAGGCTTCTTACCAAGAAAACTACAAAAATCATGGAAAAAACACCTATCCACCTACCATTTAATTCGAAAAACAATTTACATAACAAAAAATACACAAAACTGGCAAACACATCCAATAATTGAAGAATTAAAAACCCATACAAATGTAAACATTCCACCACTCCCAACCCAAGAACATGACCAAATAGAATGGATCCAATCACTAGTAGAAATAGCCAAAACAGCAAAAATACAAGCACGTAAAATCACCACAAAATACACCCAAAGTTGTATAAAAAAAACAATTCAAAAATACAGACAACTATACGACAAAAGCCCAAAGAAAATAAACAAGAAAGTCTTCAAAAATCAAGAAACACCACCACTAGACTGCATTTTAGACAGAAACAACAACATATTAACCAACCAGAAGACATAGCAAATGAAATCTACATACAACAATCAATCAGTAATAGACCTACAGTACCAACATGCTACTACCAACCCGAACACGCAGTACAATGTACCTGCGGAGTTAGACAATACCCATGGCACGACCTTGATGGTTTTGTAATAGAAAAAAGAGGACATCCACAAACACCACTTTATAAACACTTTGATAAAGAAACATATGAAATGTGCCTTAAAAACCTATCTAACAACAAAACACCAGGCCCAGACAAAATTCCCAACTCAATACTAAAAAACATGCCCGAAAACTTCCAAAAACTACTCTTACTATTTTTCACTCATTGCTACAAACAAAAACAAATCCCAGCCTCATAGAAAATTAGTTTAACCATACTACTCTATAAGAAAGGAAATCCAGCACAACTGCCAAACCACAGACCAATAGCACTTGCAAACACAATATACAAACTCTTAACCAGCACGCTAACATACATACTATCAGCATACGGTGAAAATTTCCAAATCCTACACGATAGTCAAGAAGGATTCAGAGCAGAAAGAAGTACAGCAAGACAATTACAACTCCTCATAGCAGCACTAGAAGATGCAAAATTTACAAACCAGGACATATATCTACTTTATATAGACTTCAAAAACGCATTTGGCTCACTGGATCATCCAAGGCTCCTAACTATAATGAAAGACCTTGGATACCCAGATGATGCAGTTATGCTAGTTGGCAACATCTACTCCCATTCAAACACCATTTTTACCGGTGAACACTTTGGCAAAACAAAACCAATACCGATTCAAAGAGGAACCATACAAGGAGATACACTTAGCCCATATCTTTTCATAATTTTTCTAGAACCACTCCTGAGATGGCTACAAAGAGGGGAAAATGGCTACAAATTTGGTACATCAAAAATCCAAATTAGCTCTGCAGCATACGCGGATGATTTAGCAGCTATATCAAACAATACAAAATCACTACAAATACAATTGAACAGAATAGATAAATTCTGTGAATGGGCGGGCATGGATTTAGGAGTCACAAAATGCGCCGTTACCGGTTGCCCAAATAAATCCAAAATGCCACCAAACAAATTTAAAACCCACATCACAAACCAAAAAATCAATTACAGAGACCAGACATTACCAGTACTCCATCAAAATCAACCATATGTATACTTAGGTATACAATTAGTTCCATCACTAAAATGGAAACTCCAAACACATATTACCACAACTAAAATAATAGACCAATGTAAACAATTATCAAAATGCCCTGCCACCATCAAACAAAGAATCAGTATGGTGGACACAGTAATCAGAGCAGGCATAGCCTACAGCTTCTTTGCAGTCACATACTCACTACCAACCATTAAAAAACTTGACAAGAAAATTATTGCAATCCAAAAAATAATATGCGGACTACCTAAAAGCACCGCAAACATAATAACTCAACTTCCCCATGATTTATTTGGACTCGAAGCCTTCTCTCTAAAAAATGCCTACCTTAGATGCATTGGGGAACAACTTCGTAATGCACTGAACGACAAAGGAAGACTAGGAATAATATATAAAGGACGTATACAACACATACTTGTCAAAGCCGGAGGTGCCGATTCTATCCCAAGAATTAAACGTCAAGACTGCATGACATCACCTACAACACGTACACTATTCCTTCTGAAAACAGAAGTTGGTATACACCTTAAAAGCACAGAAGAGAATTTTCAACTCGACATGACTAAACTAGAAACAGAATGGCGATCTGCAGTCACAAACAACCTACCACTATTAGACCCGAAACTCTCCATCAAATTATTATACAAATTAATGGCACACAAAATTTACAATATCAATCAAATCATCCTTCCGAATGGCACAAAACTAATGTCACCAGAAGAATTTAAAATATACTATGTAAATCCAACTAAACTAGACAAGAGTGCATTAAACATAGCAGAACAACTCTTTTGTGAACCAAAATGTGACGAAGATTGCCCAAATCCATGTCAAATACACTTACCACCCCGTACACTAAGAGAAAAATACAAAATATACAACCACAGAATAATACCAAGAACACCAACAAATCCCGTACAAGTCCCTCAACCTCCACAACAACCAGCCCCACCACAAAACATAAAAAACGATCCCATAAAATTCCCCATTCACACAATATTAAATCACAAAACAATCACAACTAAAGACAAATACAAAATATCAAAAAAATACAACACCTATCTATGTCAATGGATAGACTCAAACCACACAACATACGATAAATGGTTACAACAACGCGAATTATTTCCACTAAATCTACCAACAGTAATAGACCATAACCTAAACCTACTTACAAAATACTATACAGAACTTAAAAACAAACACTATCAAAATATAATAAATACACAATTCACACCTGAACAAAATAAAGACACAAGACACATCCCACCCCCAACAATAACTCCCTACATCAAAACATCCACAATTGAATGCAACCCAGACAGAGACATAGACACAAACAGGTATACCATTCAAACACAAAATGATAAAACCCACATATATAATGACATCGGTAAATATATCACCACCATTCCAACTAAAAGAATAAAATGGTTATGGCAACAATATAACAACAATAAATACAACAACCATAGACTAATACCTGCTATACAAACATTTGAAACGGAAGTAGTCTGGTTATACCAAAGATACGAACACAAAAACCACAAAAAGAATACAATAAAAACACCACACCATACCATTCCATCCAGCATTCTAGACACACTAATAACAACATTTAATATAACACACTCATACTTTTCCTCACCAATTACATGCTCCATGAAATCTACCCAATTCTTCTCTACATTTGCTAGAGATAGGATTTTTGGCTCACTAAGAACAGCCTTTGAATATAAATGGAAAGGTATTGGATATGCTCACCCAAATGACGCCGAAACAGCACAACAAGCAATACACTGGGCTAGACTAGCAGCAAAACAAGACCCAAAAACTGTCACCATTTTAGCAATCCCGGACGCCAACTGGTACCAAAACCTATCACCGTATAACGGACCCTTTCCAGATACGCACGCCATTATACACTTTGCCGCGGATACCATTACATATGATGAACCAACAATTCCAATAATACCCAACAAAACCCGGAACGAACCACTTGCAATACACATATGGTGTATTCATCATCAAAACAACAACATTGGCACAATAAACCAAATAAACACCATAAACACAGCAATTGTAAATCTACAAATTACACAATACCATACACAAATAGCACCACCAACACCATTAAACACAAAAGTTAACAAAAGCACAAAATGGAACAAACTTCTATACCCACCCCATAACAATCTACAAAACATGTGGATCGATCCCCTTCCAAACTTCGAAATAAACACGACACTAAAATTTCTACCACAATACAGCTATTACACAGATGGGTCCTTTTTACCACCTAAAGAAGCAGATGATGGCCATTGGAAAAAAGAAAAAGCTGGATATGGCATATACAACTCAACAAAACCAGATGTACAAATATCAAAAAGACTACCTGGACTACAAACATGCTTCAGAGCAGAATTAATGGCCATACACGAAACACTTTCACTAATCACCACTCGATATATGAACGAACCTGCACATATTTTTACTGATTGCCTCAATTGTATACATGTTCTAAACACACAACTAAAACACCCTACCCAACAAAATAACCACGCAGATAAAACCATATTAAAAGAAATGGTTGAAATGCTACAAAAGCATACACAACCCACCACAATCTACAAAGTTAAAGCACACACCAAAATCAACGGAAATGAACACGCAGACCAACTAGCAAAAGAAGGAACCATGAAAAGAGGTTATCAACCAGCAGAAAACCCACACGAATATGCACATACCACACCTTATTACTTCCAAAAAGATACCTGGCCCGGTCGTTTCAAACGACCAGACAAAGGTCCAGTTAGATGCTTGGAAGAATACATCAAGAAACATGACCGTGAAAATAACCTCGAACTACTGGCAGAACACTTCCCCAACATCAACAAATGGACTACTAACCCCATTATAGATAACGAAATGTCCAATAACTTTTGGAAAAACCCAGAAATAACAGACGCACAAAAAACAAGCATACTAAAATTTAGAACCGGTCAATACATGGGTAATGCCAGAAAACAATTAATTTTTGGCATACACAGATTCCCGTCAAAAACCTGTCCCATATGTAACTCACAAGATGCAGATACATAGCTACATGTACTTTTAATATGCAAACAACACCACATACATGCACTAAGAACCAAAAGACACAATAAAGCGGTATGGGAACTAAGAAAATTAATACTATCCTCAAATAAATCAAGATGCTACACTCTCATGAATGCGGGCACATTCAACAATAACCCACAAGAAAATACAATTCCGCCATGGTTATTACCATGTACTTGTAATCAACAAAGATGCCAATGTAATGCCAGATTCAAACCAGATATATTATGCATTAAAGGTCTCCCATACCAAAGCCCGCCGCCTCTAAATCCAGATGATAACCTAACCATACAATTTATAGAATTCACATACACAAACGACAGATTTTCACCAGAAACAATTGGCAGAAAACTTTTAAAATACCAACCTCTAATTAACAATATCATACAACAAGGCTGGAAAGTGGATCCCATCATAGTCATTACAGCTGGTGCTAGAGGAACCACACACGTCCCCTCAATGAAACTACTTGAAACTAAATTCAACATCTGTGAATCCTCTATAAAACACACATTCAAAGCAATAAATACCATTGCTATACAGTATGCCGGATCTATCCTTTTACATAAAAGGCGTATAGAAAACATTCAAACAATACCAACAGACGTAGTACATTAAAAGAGGGGGGGTAGTGGTGAAAACCATTGCTAGCCACTCTTCAAATTCACTAGCTCAGCTTGTCTCAGGGGATAGGTGGGGCCGGTTGGTTGGTACAACTTTCCTGCCATGATAACTCACTAGCAGCACCAAGCCATGTGTATCACACCACTGCTCAACGAGCCCAACTGGTTTCGAACCCGGACCACATAATTGTGATACAAAGTCCTTCACCAACCAACCAAAGAACTCATGACTTGGCGATAAAACTTAACACTAAACACACCTTTATACAAACTAATACTCACCCATCACTACTTCGCTTGTTTTTCGTTTGTTACTGTTACTGTTACTTTATTTTGGTTACTATAGTGTCCATCCTCGAAAGGGGAGAGTAGTATTGTTCCAATGTCCCTTTGTCCCGTGGACATCGGGTCATTGACATTACGAACGGACACTTTACTCACGCCGGCCCTTTCTTTAGGGTTGGTGTTTCTATCTATCTATCTATCTAGATACCGAATCGTATAATTAGCATTTGCTACCAACAAGAAGCTCTAAATTGGGATCTCAATAGCTCACTAGAACCGCATTAATGTAAATTTCAGCTTCTATGTTGAACTCAAACCTATACAAGGTCTGAATCCATTCCAAATACTAGAAAAATACACCGTATTGTACTGGCTGCAAAGGCAGGTTCAGATGTTTAGGGGCTAACACAACAACCCATTATGTGCTTGGTGCGACTTTCATTCCTTTTTCATTTATAGTAAGTGAAAAAGACACATTTCCTACTACACTAAATAGGTAGATTAGTGTTAGATACACTAATTTACATAAATTTGTCGTAAGTTTTTACAGTTGACCAATTTTTTTACCTTCTATATTGGTCAAGATGGGGATCTTTCAATAGTATTGGAATCAATATCTTTGGTAATTTTTTTTGTCGAGAGTAAAAATCTATAATATTTTCAAATCTTATAATTATCTAACACTCATCTAACTATTTAGTGTACACTAAATAGTGTATTTAGTGTGAGATATTAATTATAAGATTTGAAAATGTTATAGATTTTTACTCTCGACAAAAAAATTTACCAAAGACATTGATTCCAATACTATTGAAAGATCCCCATCTTGACCAATATAGAGGGTAAAAAAATTGGTCAACAGTAAAAACTTACAACATGTTTATGTAAATTAGTGTATCTCACACTAAATACACTATTTAGAGTAGTGCCCTAGCTTGAGCTCTCACATTTGTGAAGAGCAGAGCTGGCCACATCACTTGTTCCGTCTTTCCTGCATTGCTTTGCCATTCAAGCAGAATGGCTTCTCTGTCTTGTGCATTCCGAGAAAATCTGTTTGAATTCCTCTGCACATGCCGTTTTGCTCATTTGCTGGCGATGCCGGAGTCGCAGGAGCGCTGATAGATTGATTTCACAGCATTTCGCAAGTAAGGATGCCGCGAGGGGTGAAGAAGGAGAATCTGCCGTCGAAGCTGTGCGAGGTGTGCCAGCGGCCCTTCACGTGGCGCAAGGTGTGGGAGCGCTGCTGGGATGACGTCAAGACGTGCAGCGATCGTTGCAAGGCGGAGCGCAAGAAGCACAACAACAACAAGGCCAAGGAAGTTAACCCTAATACCACCCCCGCTGCTGATGCATCAAATCACGCGAACCAGATGGTGAATGGAACGAGTGCTTTTGCAGCCATGCCTGCTAGCAATCTTTTTCTTTTCTTCTCTTTATCTCCTCATCGATTCATGGCATTGAACAGGTTGCAATGTCCTTGATTAGGGTTACAGCGCTCCCTAAACCCTAATTTCAGCTTCATTCTCTACAACAGTTATGCTCGTTGTGAACTTCCATGTATGTGGAATAGCATGTAACAGTTTAATTCTTGCAGGGATGCCTGCTAGCAATCTTTTTCTTTTCTTCTCCTTGTCTCCCAATAGATTCACGGCATTGAACAGGTTGCAATGTCCTTGATTAGGGTTAAAGCGCTCCCTAAACCCTAATTTCAGCTTCATTCCCTACGACAGTTATGCTGAGTCCATGCAGTGAAAATGTTTTGTTCGAATTTTAGCCAAGTGGCTATCGAAAAAAATTGACGTTAATTTTTACTCATTTTTGAGGGAATCAGTCACTACTTTTTAGCCATTTGGCTTCTTCCAATATGGTGAAATTTAGCTAGTTTTACTCTATATATAGTATTTTGTTACAACTGTATTAAAGAGTCTAGAATATTTTCCCTAATTTCAGCTTCATTCTCTACAACAGTTATGCGCAGTCCATGCAGTGAAAATGTTTTGTGCGAATTTTTAGCCGAGTGGCTACCAAAAAAATTTGATGTTAATTTTTACTCATTTTTGAGGGAATTAGTCACTATGTTTAGCCAGTTGGCTTCTTCCAATATGGTGAAATTAGCCAGTTAATACTATATATTGTAATTTGCTACAACTGTATGAAAGAATATAGAATATTTTGCCAATATTGGCTATCAAATCTTCAGATCTATGGCAATTTTGCTAAAGAGCCTGAAATTCCTCACCTTCATTGGTTCCATGTATGTGGAATAGCATGTAACAGTATAATTCTTGCAGGGATGCCTGCTAGCAATTTTTTTCTTTCCTTCTCCTTGTCTCCCAATAGATTCATGGCATTGAACAGGTTGCCACGTCCTTGATTAGGGTTACATAGATCATGTCCATTTAAAAGCTCCCTAAACCCTGAATTCAGCTTCATTCTCTACCAAAGTTATGTTCATTGTGATGAGTTTCATGTATGTGGAATAGCATGGAACAGTCTTATTCTTGCAGGGATGCTTACCAGCAATCTGTTTCTTTTCTTAACCATGGATTCATGGCACTGAACAGGTTTGCCATGTCCTTGATTAGGGTTTCATAGATTCTCCCTAGACCCTAAATTCATCTTAATTCTCTACCTTAGTTCATTTTTTCATTGTGATGACGTCCGTGTCTGTGGAATAGCATGTAACAGTTTTATTCTTGAATGCGCAGCGTGTAGCTCCAAACCCTAAATTTACAGGAAGTAAAATAAGAGATGTTCCAGTACTTGATTCGCTTGGAGATTCTTGTGCTGAAGGTAAGGATCCCATTTACGCTGTTTCGAGTGGTTTTGTGTAGATCTTGTCTCCATATTGAGAGCATTCTAATGCAATAAAATACGCATAATTTGAATAAGTTACAAGTTCTTGAAGTTTGTAGGCTCTAGGCTACAGTACGCTTGAACCATGAGTATTGCATCTACATAAATGCCTCGCACGGAAGCATGTTTGACTGGGATAGAACTTAACCCTTTAGTGCCCAGGGTCCTGTAGCAAACAGCACTGGATTTCAGTGGAATTTTCCACTCTGATTGAGACTATCAAAAATAAAATGGATTAAATTAGAAAGTAGCCGTACAATTCTATTCTCAACTAGAGAGCACAACTTTTATTAAAATTTGAGAATCATCCAATGGTGGGATCGGAAGGTTATAGTATGTATTTGAATTGTATAATGCACGCTCAAAAATGAGATTTTGGAGGGTGTGTGACTTCGAAGTTAAATAGAATTTGGGTTAAATTTTCAAAAATGAAAAGAGAGAAGTTCAACTATGCCCTATGTCAACACCTCTCCTTTGCAATCTTTCATATCAAGAATAGACTCACACATAATTATTGTGAACTTTATAAGTGAAAGTGACTTATCCATACCGTATACGGTTTAGGACAAAATTTTATACATTGAAAATTGACAAGAGTGGGTACATTAGTCAAGATCAGATTACACACACTAATGGAAGATGAAGAAGAGAACACAATCCAAAAAAATAAAACAAGATAACAAACTTCCAAACACAAGAAATACTGCATTGTACATGTGTTGTATTTGTAAGTATTTACTGTATTTTCAAGTATTTGGAGTATTTTCGTGTTTTGTTGATAGGTATTTTGATAGTTGTACAATTCCAAATTGAAAATATCTTTTTCTGGAAGGTGTGTAATGTATAAGCGCAAATCTGAACTTCAAAACTAAAGTTCCAATTCTTCACGGATTCTCTGCTATTTACATTTCGGACGTTGTAGTGACCACAATGTGGTCAGCTGGGCACTGAAGGGTTAAGAAGCATCTCATGTTTTATAAGTCATGTTCTTGGATGGCAGTTGCGTTATAATGGGTGACTATTGAAATTATGTTCATGTGTGCAATGCTCTGTCATTGTGATGAGTTTTATGTATGTGGAATACCAGCATGCAACCTGCTCAATAGTTTTGATTCTTGGATGACAAAAGCTCCAAACCCAAAATTTGCAGGAAGTAATTGGTACTTGACTGTCAGTGATTTGCGTGGAGATTTGTGTGCCTATGTTTTTGATCAGACAGGCATTCAAACTGTACAACTGGTGTCCTGTTGAAAGTACAGCATTGGGATTAACGGGGTTGGAATCTAAACATGATAGTACGAATCCGTTGTCATGGAAATTACAGGATTTGGTGCCCATGCTTGTCTTGGGAGCTGAGTGCACGGTCACAACAGTTTGAAGACCAGTTCTCAGTGTGACCAGTTCTGCTGAGAGAAAGGTACTTCATAGTTGTTTTTCCTCGAATGGCCCGCATTCGTAATCCTTAAAGGACACATGCTTTCCCGATTCAACACCCAAAATCTCCTTTAAATTCCATTTTCCGCATGATTCTCTCTCTAATTTACTTTGGTTCTATTCTAAAGAAATAAAGATCCCTCAAAGGTGCTCGATTTGGCATTTAAAAAACCCCATTTGGTGCAACGGAGTAGAAGTTATTGGCAATATTCTTTCAAAATACTATCAAGCCCGTGGGGCTTGTATTGTCCTTTAAGGATTAAAGTAACTAGAGAAAAGGGCCTCATTTTTGTGCTCATTTCTCAATCAAATGTTTCGAGTGATATCTTGTTCAAAATGATTGAATATACTTTTCTAAAGTGCATGTGAGACTTGTTTCATTTAAATGCCTAAATTAACTTACTATGGTTGTTTTTTTGTTTATTATAGATAGGAACTCCGGCCTCTTTTAAGGCTAGCGAGAATACAATGTAAGTTTGTAATATTAATGATTCAGTGCCCATTGGACAAAGGGCCATTAAAAATTTGATTATTATAGTAGGTTGGGTAAAGATGGGGCTCACATATGGCTAATTTGCTTCCTAACTTGAAGTATTAAGATCACAATAGACAATCAAAAGTATTGGGTAGTAAATACGACATCATGCTACATACAAAGTGAACGAGCAATTTGTTTTTAGGACTTTCTTATTCATTCAAGGACCAAATCATGGATGTGACATGCAAATGATTTATGGGATGTCACATAGGTGACTTGTGGGATGTCACATAGGTGACTTGTGAGATGTCTCATAGATGATTTGAAAGATGTCCTATACGTGACGTGTCAAATGTTAAATAGGTGACTTGTCAAATGTCACATAAGTGATGTGTCAAATGTCATATAAGTAAAGTGCTAGATAACATGTAAGAAAATTACTGTGAAATCATCAATTCTCAAACTAAAGAGCATTCTAGGAAGTCACCAACAGTAGGAAAAGCATGATTGTAAGGGCATTCTAACTTAGAAGAATGATGTGTATCTTCAAATTACCACACTTGACTGCAGGGCAGCCTTTATTCCTTCAATCGCAGTGAAGAGCTCATGCGCCTTCTCCTTTCCCTAAGTCTTTTCTACTGCCGTAACAGTAGGGTTGCAAAGCGGAAGTGGCACAACATTTTGCGGCCCGCCACTTACTTCACCTTCCTTGATCCTTATGAGTGGCGATGACAAAGTGGTGAAACGTGGAGGCACACAACCATGAAGAAAAAGCGTGAAGAGGGATTATTCCAGTGAAGATAGAGATCTAGTGACTACCTTTAAGTAGTTTGTGATAGAGCCCTAAAAATCCTCTCCTCATGTTATCCAAGTTTATTTTAACTATACTTGACATGCATGGCAATCTGACATAACAAGTATGTGACATTTCGCACAAAAGGAATGTGACATCTGACACGCTACGTATATGTTATGTGGCATCTTACCCATATAACATGATCTGACGTGTCACCTATGTGACATTTGATAAGCTACCTATTTAACATTTGACACGTCACGTACAAGACATCTATTAATTTACCCATGAGACATCTCACAAGTCACCTATGAGACATCTCACAAGTCACCTATGTGACATCTCACAAGTCACCTATGTAACATCTTAGAAGTCACCTATATGTCACATCAAACAAGTCTCCTACGTGACATATGATACACCTGTTTGACATCTAGTATGTTTTTAATGTGATACGTGACACGTCATCTGTGTGACATTGTCGTCACTAGATCTCGACAATGGTACTAGGAAGAGTAACCGGATTTCGCACAATTTGGAAAGTACGGTACGTCCGTGGTAGACTTCCTTCCACAGATCATCTCACTCGATTCTCCCACCAAGTGCCTGCTTACTGACTGCAGCCTGGCCATGAGTTGAACGAGATTGCTTTCAAAAAAGGGGGCTATGACATTGATCCAGCCAAAGTGCCACCCGAAGGCAACATATGAATTTCACTTACAGTGTTACAGTCCCTATAAACTTCTTCAAGAATGATCAATACTATCAGCGGCATCTAAACTTTTGTACGCAAATTCTCTCTACGACTTTTGTGAGTGGTCAGCATGAAAAACAATACGTTTTAAATTACTTGATCTGATGCCTTAAAATGTGATTGTCGTCACTAGATCTCTATCTTCACTGGAATAATCCCTCTTCACGCTTTTCCTCCTTGGTTGTGTGCCTCCACGTTTCACCACTTTGTCATCGCCACTGACAAGGGTCAATGAAGGTGAAGTAAGTAGCGGGCCACAAAATGTTGTGCCACTTCCGCTTTGCAACTCTACTCTTACGGCGGTAAAAAAGACTAAGAGAAAGGAGAAGGCGCATGAGCTCTTCACTGTAATTAAAGGGAATAAAGGTTGCCCTGCGGTCAAAGGTGGTAATTTGAAGATACTCATCATTCTTCTAAGTTAGAATGTCCTTACAATCATGCTTTTTCCTACTGTTGGTGACTTCCTAGAATGCTCTTTAGTTTGAGAATTGATGATTTCACAATAATTTTCTTGCATGTTATCTAGCACTTTACCTATATGACATTTGACACGTCAATTATGTGACATTTGACACGTCAATTATGTGACATTTGACACGTCACTTATGTGACATTTGACAAGTCACCTATTTAACATTTGACACGTCACGTATAGGACATCTTTCAAATCATCTATGAGACATCTCACAAGTCACCTATGAGACATTCCACAAGTCACCTATGTGACATCCCATAAATCATTTGTATGTCACATCCGTGATTTGAGATCACATCGACTGAGTGATTGATGTTCACTGATTAAGGTTTCAATTGTTGTCAACAAGGCTTTTGCACTTTGCATTCAAGTTCAAAGTTTCCACTATGGTAGTGATAATAAAAATACAATAAGCTCAAATTTTGCTTTCAAACTACACTTTTCTATGCAATTCCTATAGAACACATTGAAATTTACATCTTAGTGTAAATTTTTACTTGCAATTTTTTTTAATATATCCGAAACAAAATTACACTTTAAGATTTCCATAGTGTTGACTCTTAAAAGGAGAGACTATTATTGCACTAATGGATCTTTACAATTCAATAGACACTAACTTATTGTCGAGATGAATTGGCACATTATTCACGTCGCCTTCAAAAGAAGACCTGAGTTTCTATTTTTATTTTTTTATTATTCTTTTTAGCAAAAATAAAAGAGATTTCATTGCAAGATCAAAGTACATCTTCCACCTCAAACCAGAAGTGAACACCCTATAGAGGGAAAGAAATACTCAGCTCCGATGATTGAGACAAAGATTCCAAAGAACTTACCAACCAGAACGAAATGTAACCAGGGATTTAACCCCAAAATGTACCAGAGTGTTCCTAGAATTGACGATTTGATGAAAATGATCATAAAGTACTATTTAGTTTTTATCTATCTAATTTAATCCATCGTGCTTTAAAAAAAGTTAATTGATAGGTTCATTCATAGATCAAGTTCTTACAAACATTATGATTTACAAAACTCAAACTTTAACCTAGTGTAGTGGTGTAGTTAGTTGTGCACAATGCAACCTACACAAGCTTCATTCTATTTCGTGTATGATAGATGGTTTCATATGTTCAATGCTAATTTAAACCTTACGAATTAGTGTATCTACTGATTCACTTGCATTGGATTTCATTTTGACCACTTATGAGTCACTAAACATTAAAAAAAATAAAAATGATAGTAGTCCCAAGGTACAAATTTAACCAAAAAAAAACTCATTTATTTATTGTACACTAATGCAATGCTACACTAAATTCACAGATGTTACTAAATAAAATGAAAAGTGTACTTTTAAAACATGGCCACCTCACACAAATAATTGAGTTGAGAAATACAATTGGCTTTGTAAACTCAACGTTGGGTGTGTGCAAGTACAATTGAGATGAGTTTTCTACAAGTTGTGGTTGAGTCCAAAGTTTAACTAGATTTTAAAAATGAGCTATAACTAGCCTTGAATCACCATACTAAGTCTTTGTGGCCTAATTCATTGTATGTGGATTCAAAAGCAACATCTAAATTCAACTTGTAGTACAGCCTACAATTGAGGTATGGAACCGGGTGATGGCTTGACATGGGTACCTCCTTCAAAAATAGTGTGATTTTTGATAAATATGTCTTTTTGGTGAGAAAAAAACTTCAAAAAATTACAAAAATTAGGTGTTACAGACACCATGGTTGCAACTATATACTTGGTGTCAAAAACCAAATTTATAGTACACATAAAATGAGTTAGACATAAGTTACACTATGTGAGATACGTAGAAGTGGTACCCATACTAGGCCATTCCCCAACCATCAGGCCATTCCCCAACCATAAGGCCCTATCACAAGTTAAATACAAATGTTGCCTTTGAGACCGCTTACAATGAATCAAGCCATAAAGCGGAATGGTCATTTAAGTAAGTCATAATTCATTTTAAAAAAAAACTTTACGACACCTTGCAAATAAAATTAATAGTTCTTATAGACACTTGAGACCCAATTCAACTGGAAACGCAGAGAAGATCAATCACCATTATAACATTCAATAGCATGCATTGTCTTTGCCTTGGCTCTATAGTAGATCGTGTGGAATATTCCACACAGAACAATACTTCATCAATATAGCTAAGTGGACAAGTGGAGGCTCAAGGTGATGAACATAATGCATGAAGGAAAGACATTGGGCATGAAGGCTAGTGAATGTTATGAATGCCTGAATTCATAACCTTAATAACGTAGAAGCACTCAATTTCAATAGTGTACCCAATGCCGATAATTTTTAGACACAACATTCATTTTAGAATGCAAATTATTGAGCCTTTATGGTTTGTTGACAAAAATGATAAGCTATCTATGGTGCACCTAGATTTACGTTTTAGAACGACTACTGTGTGTAGAAATTATCGGGATAGGGTACTTTGTTGGAATTGGGTGCTCCTACTTTAACCCCTAAACGTTTGAACGTGCCTTTGCGGCCAGTAGAATACGTTGTATTTTGGTTGTATTTGGACTGAATTCACACCTTCAATGAGTTTCTGCTCAAAAGAGAAGTTGAAATTTAGATTGATGTTGTTCTAGCAAGCTACTGAGATCTTAATTTAGAATTTATTGTCGGTAGCAAATTCCAATTATACGACAACGTATGTACTATTCCCATGGGGCGTTTAGGGGCCCCGTCTCTATATCCCCGGTGGTCTTTAATGCGGGGCTACTGTTCATAGGCCCCCCTTTCTGAAATTTCCATTTTGAGTACCTTCGGTGGATTTTTTGGCAATTTTTTTTGCAAATTTGGGGCCTAGGGGCCCAATTTACCCTGGAAGGACCTATTTGGGAATAAAAAACCATTAGAAGAGGGGGTTGTTTTTTAAGGTGGGCCATGACAAGGACAAACATAGGGGGCACTTTTGTCCCCATTCATTGAAGACCACCGGGGGATTTAGAGAAATCCGTTTAGGGGTTAATCTTCATAAGTTGGATTCGTTGAATGTGGCCTCAAAAATATCCTTCAAACTCAACATATAACTTTTATTTTGAGGCAAAGAGAATATTTTGGCAGTTACTTGCGTTTCATCCCAAAAAAGGACGGACGTCCTGATCTCTTTTGAAGGACGGGTGGCGATGCTAAACCCGTGACCGTTTTCAGTGGCAGTCGGACGCTTCTTTGCTGTCGACAAGGAATTGACAGTGAGTCCAATGAAGACAAAAACAACCTCACTTGTCCGGCACTCCTTTTTCTTTCTGAAAACACAGTCACACAATTTCAGTGCCCCACACAGACTTCACTTTCACTGTACTACCAGTAACAATGAAACTGACTGACTGACTGTCTGACTGCCTGCGCAGCTTTTCTCAAATGACTCAGCATAAATAACGTCTCGGGACTGATGCCGTTTTTCCATTTTCTCCCGTGTATTTTATGCTTGATACGAATCTAGCTTATAAGTACTCGTAGCTAGAGCAACGAGAGAATGAGCGCAGTTTCAGGCTGAATGATCCGTCTTGCAGAATCAAATTAAGAATCAGCTGTTGCAAAGCCACTTCTACACAGACTTAGTCTTCTTCGGTAGTCCTTACTAACTAGCTTGTCATCATTCATCTTCGACATATCCGGTTTGCTTGCTTCCCACCATCTTGGTCAGACATCATGTAACTTGTTCCTGCAATCTAATTAATATCTAGAGGTTGTTGTCTGCTACACACCGAACCACCTGAATTCAATGGAAAAAGTTGCTGTACACTAAATCTAGTACCATGAGATAGTATCTATGATCATAGTTGGCCCCTTTGCAGACCGCTACCTTGTATGCTTGCTTTTGGTGTTTCCTAGGCGGTGGAATATCATCTGTTAATTTCTTGCTTTTAATCCCCAACTTCTAAAGATGATCATCTCACTTTTGCACTTGTAGTAATACTCTACCTTGTCGAGGAACTTGTTCAATTTTCTCCAATGTTACACGATTGCAAGGTTTTGTTCCGTTTCGAATTGTACGTTCCATAATTATATGTTTAGACCTAATTTGGAGTAAGATTTTCCTCTTGAAACTGCACGGGCGACATGATTAGCAGTGTTGTCCTTGGTCAGGGAGACGAGTGACGGTTGCATTTGAATTTAGCCAATGTATCTGTCTCATGTGTTTTTTGTTGTAAGCAGTTTTGAGTAGATATATAGATAGAAACTCCGGTCCTCTTTCAAAGGCCGGTGTGAATAAAGTGTCCCGTTCATAATGTCAATGACTCAGTGCCCACCGGACAGAAGGTCATTCATTTGGAACAAAACTACTCTTCCCTTCCGGGAATGGCAGTTTTGAGTAGATCATATGGAGACATTCTTTAATTTGTTTCTTTTTGGTCAACACATGCAATGCAATATTCGATCTCTGGTGATATTAGAACAATCCAAACTCTGTCATTGTGAGTAAAGAGTCTAATATTGTGGGTAGTTCGTCTAATTTTGCCTCATCTGGTGATATAAAATTTGGGCCCATTTTTCACAAAATGATCATTCATTTGAATAGGTCATTTAGTTCCTTTAGGGCTTAGAATAGCAAGGTTTTGATGATTGAGCATCCTGAATGTGCTATTGGCTGTTTAAATTATTATTCAGTCAGCCTGTGCAGGTTTGTTTGAGAATTACGAGAGATCATGGGAACTTTACAGCCACTTGGTGCGGGAGACTTGGGTAGCCACTTCGCTGGACTTAACATCAAGCCTGATGCCATATCCAAACAGAAGATGAACGGCCAGGATGATGGTTCACATACTGCTTTTGTTACAAAGAATGAGGGGTAAGAATCATCAATGATCCTCCAATTGAATCATGCCTTTCTTTTGTTTCCATTGATGCAATGGTGTTTTTATAAAAAAAATCCTTGCATTTGCTGTTGAGTTTCCCTATGTCCGGAAATAACTGAGCCTCATATTTTTACAGTTGGTTTGAGTAGGGCATAACATTAATAATAATAATAATAATAATAATAATGTTGGCAAGTGAGACCATCATGAATAGAGTCTATTGGGAATCAAAGTTTGTTTATCTATATCAATGCCTCAAGGGCATGGGTAGCGAGGTCTTTGGGGAGAATCGGCAGTTAGTTACAACTTGGTCGATTGACGTTTCTACTTGATTGGTTGAATGGAAAATGAAATCGTAAATTCTTATGAATAGTGACATGTGTCATATCTTGATTGGTTGCGATCCCTTACAAGAACTTTATGACCGACTATAAAGAGACCATGACTGAATGATTTCAAAAAAGAAAAGGATCGTTACTGGTTCCTCCCAAAAAAAACTCCCCAAGCCCTACTGAGTACAGAGAGCCTAGATGCAGACTTTCTTTTGTTCAATTTCAAATGAACACATTGGACCCCTTTTCACAATAGGATCAATGAAATTGACATAACATTCAATTATAGCATGCACTGTCACTACCTTGGTTCTAGGGTAGATGGTGTGGAATATTCCACACCCAACATTACTTAACCCCTAAATTTTTGAGCGACCATATTCTGGTCGTTCCACTTTTTGGGCAGCCTCCACGGACCTCATATTTTTAAATTTTTCAATGAAATTTTCAATGTAGCTTCCAAAAACTACACTCTACATGTCGCACTTCGTTTCATGTTATTCCGATAAGTATTGCAAAAGTTATAAGCATTTGAAGTTTTTGAAGCGAGATCGGGCAGCAAGATTTTTTTAATTTTTTACTCTTTTTCAAAATTTCTTTTTTGATTCATGATTGGTTGATCTTTATCTACAAATGAAGCTTTAAATCTACCCATTTTGAGCAATGGGATAAAAGTTATGAGGAGATCTGTTTTTTGGGCAGTTTAGACAAAAAAAACTTTGAAGCTCATTTCTAAACTCAATTTTCAATATTTTTTAATGAAATAAAAGGCACTGGGTGAAGATGTCCAAGTACAACATTCTCACCGCTAAGATTGACATATTACCATTCCATGTCAAACTTATTAATGATTTTCTTTTTCCTTTCACTTTGTACCCACTTCTAGTAATTGTTTTATGAAAAAAATAATATGAGCTTTTTTCTTATAAGATTTTATATTTGAAGACTTAACTCAATTGTTAACATGGCCTTGCCATTCAATGAATTTCTAACCCATTCAAAAAAAAGATATTAATTTCTGAAGTTCAAATTTGTCACTGGATTGAACCCCAAAAAATCTTCTTTTGCAACTTTGATCCTTATAATCTAAGAATCTAATGGTCATTTTGCTCTCAAATTTTGTGCTCACATGAAAATTCAAGTTGGGTATTAGATCTTACGGTTAAATGATGAAAAAAATAAAAAAAACATATGATTTCTTTTGCAACTTCCAAATGCTGCGTTTTTCATGGTTTTTTGTGAGAATACGGTCCTGGTCCGTTAGGGGTTAATTAGACCGCCATATGGTTCGTAGAGAGGTCTATGTATGACATGATGGAGAGGCCTTTGTATGATCATTGTTTAAAATACCTGAATTTAAGTCTATTTTTACTAAACCCTGTTTTCCTGATGTAACTTAGAAACGTGAAGATTTCTTGAGCTAAGTCAACTGGACTTGTTTGCCTTCAGAAGTGCATATGAAGGGCATTCAATGCTGGCACCATTTACATCTGGGTTCCAACAGACAGAAGTTGAGCCTCTTATCATTCAAAAGGGCAAGGTACATGACTACATACTGTACTACCAAACTACACTATTTAGTGTATGATACACTATCTTGTAGGTTAATCCTAAAGAATCAATTAGTTTGAATTGGGTGTTTAGTAGTTTTGAGTAGATCTTGTGTGCCACACACATTTCGTTAAAATTGAACCACATTTCGTTAAAACTGGATTATTAGATTAAAAAAGTGATAGGTAGTGCTACCCTTTGCAATAGAGATAGGTCTTCAATTTTTCTACAACACTCTTATTCCACGAATTAGAGCAGTGTAGAGAAATTGAGGACCTATCTCTATTGCAAAGGATAGCACTCCCTGTCACTTTTCCAACTTGGTAGTTCAGTTTTAATGAAATGTGGTTCAATTTTAACGAAATGTGTGTAAGTGGGCTTCTTTTTGGTTCAAATTTTTATTTGTTTTTGACGAACACAAGCAATGTTCTTCACTAATTTTAGTGATATTGAATTTGGTTTTAGAATCTGAATTTTATTCTTCATAATATGATCAATTGAATTTGTCATTCTAAAACCATGAATCCTTGATCCTTTAAGAGTTAATGTTAATCCAAACCTCATGAATCAGTATACCTATCAATGAACACCATTACTTTTGGGATCATTCGTCAGTGAAAAAACTTCATAATGGTGGTCCCAAGATACAAACGTAACAAAATGAACTCATTAACTATATCATAAACTATGCACCAATGGCCCTTTGTCCACTGGGCACTGACTCATTGTCAAGTTGAACCCGTAAACACTTTATTCACGCCAACCTTGAAAAGAGGTGTGGAGTTTCTATCTAATTTGATGTTTAGGTAACTTAGAGATGACAATAATAGAATGAAAAATGTAATAAGCATTCCGTTGTTATGTTCCAAATATGATAAAATTTCCTAGGAATGACACGCATTCGTTGTGATGTAGGGCATCTATGTCTGGGACCACAAGGGCAAAAAGTACTTGGATGCTTTGGCAGGCCTTTGGTGTACCTCCCTTGGTCATTACATATTCACACTCCAAGCAAATATTTATTTACTTATTTATTTATTGGCTTTCTTAGTTGGCATCACATCAGGAACTTTAAGGCATGTGAACATGCTGACATAATTATGGTGCATTGAAATGCAACTAAGATACTTTGGTGCCAACCTCTATATCAACCTAGTATGGATAAAATTACACTAGAATGACTTGTATGTGGCCTTTGCTGTCAAAATGGCACCAAAATAGTTTGGCCCAACTTTTCTCATTCAATTTTTCAGAAGGGTGCTGAATTGAATTTTATCCTTTTTACAATTTTAAAATTTAGATTAAATATTTTATTTTATTTTTACAGGGTTTAGTGAGGAACGGCTGATGAATGCAGCATGGAACCAGATGACCAAGCTGCCGTTCTACCATTCCTTCTGGAACCGCACTTCACAGCCGCCACTGGTAAGCCTTCATTGATTGAGAATGAAGGTCAAATAACATTCTTGTCTCAACACCTCTGCAAAAAGTATCTAGTTTTTTTTATTATTGTTTATTGTTTATTTATTTTTAAAATTTAAATTATAGCATTTAGAGATTGAAAACTTCGCAATATTTTACTTCATGTTCAGGTCTTTACAATGTCAATCAGATTTTTTTACTCTGAATAATGGAGGTGATCTTTTGTATGTCGTATGTACTTTCTATGTGCGTTAGTGTAAATGACTTTTTCATTGGGAGTTTGGGTCCTACACAAACGTAAAATATGGGAAACTTTAGGCTACTTGCACTTAAAAAGTACATATGTAGAACTACTATCCTCCGAATATTGGAACTACGAACATAAAAATTAAAATAAAAGTAAAATTGTCTAGTGAACAATGGGAAAGATGTAGCCGCTACGCTGTAGCTCTAGACTATTATGCACGTACTTTCTTATCGTGGTGGAATGACAAGGTTTTACATATGGTTGTCATGTTTGACACTTTTTTTAAACTTTATGTTGCATTAGACATTTGACGTTGAGTGTTTAATTAAAGGAGTGTCAAATATGTTAGAGAACTCGGATGAAATATTCCCAAATATTATACGCATATTTTAAGAATATGCTTGTGTGGAAGATGGGGAAGTCTATTAGATGTCTTTAACATAGTGTTTGACACTATCTATTTACCCTGTTCTTACATTTCAACTATAAAATGTTTCTATCAGGATTTGGCAAAGGAGCTGGTTGATATGTTCAAGCCTGTCAAAATGGGCAAAGTTTTCTTCTGCAATACCGGCTCTGAGGCCAACGATACCCAGGTAATTAAATCATGGAACTCCCATCAAAGCAACAAAACCATATTGTTTTGTTTTGTTTTGTTTTGTTTTTTTGTTTTTTTTTTTTAAATTAAAATTAAATTTTTTTTGGAATTAATTTTTAAAATGGGTGTTTTTTTTCCATTGCACAACAACAAATTACAAACATCACATTGTGAACGAAAAGAGCACGTGTCTACTATATCCCATGGGTGATTTTTTTGGATTTTTCTTCCTGCAATATCTAGACTAAACCTAAAGTTCCTAATCATTTCTTACTAAAAGTGGTGCCCCCACAGTAACATGAGACTTGGGAGCAATCATTCTCAAGTTCTTATGAAGCAGGAAGTATTAACTCTCACGACGTGCATTCTATCAGAATTGCACCGCTGCCCTCTTTGGTGCTAATAAGCACTTCTAAGGGGAGCCCACCTCCTGGCAATCACCTAGGTAGTTTAAGGTCATTCTGCACAAAACTATATTGTTTTTTCATTGACACGTTTTGCTTATGGCGGTCAACGCTTGCAGGTGAAATTGGTCTGGTATTACAACAATGCATTAGGAAGAGAAAATAAGAAGAAATTCATTGCACGTCAAAAATCGTAAGTGCACCACAATTAATGGCCTGCATGCACTTAATTTCATTGCATGATCTACATAGTATTTTTTGTGAAACTGCTTCAACAATCAATTGTTTCAACAATTGATTGACCATATGAACTTTGTGGATCTCGTGTTGATGCAGATATCATGGCTCGACATTGTCTGCCGCTAGTCTTTCAGGGTATGTTTAGCAATCTTACTTGTCCACAAGACAAAAGTGTTAAGCATAATGTCAAAGATGTTTAGTAGACCTCCTTCTATGTCAAAGAGTTGCAATCTTGATACCTAGATATTTTATTATAAATTTTAAAAACTTAATATGCATAGACTACTATTGATATTAGTAGGTTTACCAATGACTGTCTTTCATTTCTTGTCCAATCAGATTGCTAACTTGGTATTCATAATTAACCCTTAAACGTACCAGGGTGTCCCTGAAATTGACAATTTGAGAAAAAACATTATAAACTACTATTTAGAAGAATATTTTGGAATTGATATACAAATGAAAGTTCTAGATTTTGAATTTTAGATTCCATCCGTACGGTTTGATTCACTAATACAATCACCAATATTTAATTATAAATTTTGAAAGTTAAAATTAAAAATTCCTTCTAAATTCGATTACAAACTAAATTTCAATATTTTTTTAGTAAAATTTGTTGGAACGAGTTTGAAATGAGATACTCTTAAATGCGGTGATACTTTGGAATTTTTGTGTTTCTTAAATTTATGACCTCATTTTTCACGATTCCACTTTGAACTAGAGTCAATGCAATTTTGGCTTGGTCAATGACTTGACATACTTCTACATTTGTAATTTTAGAAAAATATGTACTCTAGTATGACTAAATCCAGCCATTAGATAGGACAACAACTTGGTGAAGAATCTCCAAAAAAATGGATGAGTTTCATCCAAACATTGATGAGGACGTGAGAAGGCTTTGAATCCGTTCGTGATCCAGTTTCTGGACGCTAGGACGTTTAGGGGTTAATGCTTGTGATAACTAGATTGGGAACTCCTGAAGTTGAAACAGATGCTTTTATAGGTGACCACAATTGGTACCTAACAGTTTCTGGTACTTCTACCTTAAATGATTGTTCGGAGCTCATTATTCAGGTTGACGCCACTCCATACCGGGTTTGACCTCCCGGCCGGTTTCGTGTTGCATACCGACTGTCCTCACTATTGGCGGTATCATCTACCAGGTATCAAGATTGCAAGTTACATCATGCTTTAATGTCCCATGATACTGTTTAGATTGCACGTAACATTCTCGAGAACATTCTGCTATAGAGTGCATTAGTGAATTGAGTAAAAATTTGCAAATGTCAGCAAAATTTTCAATTTTGAGTTCAAGATAATCTATAAAAAAATAAAATAAGTATGTTGACACAACTTCTCAAGAATGTTATACATTTGTTAACCTTTAACCCTTAAAGGTCTAGAGAGCCCTTTTCGACCAATATTATACAGCAATATTCCATTGCATTTGGTATGGTTCCATAGCTCCTATGGGTTTAAGGTCATAAGTGAAATTAAAATTCACATCAACATGATTTTAATGAGCTATTGGGGTTTCAATTTGGAACTTTTTATTTACAACAAATGTCAAATATATGCCAACGTATCTAATATTCCCATTAGTCCTTAAAGAGTTCAATGGCCCGGAAGTCCCTTGCAACTATATAGTATATTTTTGTATTCAGTGGTATTTGACTAAAATAACAATGACCAAACACTTTTAGTACAAAATAAAAATTCATATATTAAACCACCACTGCACAACTATAATGCTAAATACGGGTTGTAGAGAGGGACTCCAAGGGCTTTTTAAAGGTTAAATTGGTGTATTTGTGAAATAATAGTAAGAGCCTTACTGCAATAGAAAAACGGTAAATTTGGAATGGCAATGAAGTGAAAGTATGTCATTGGTCTAACAGAACAAGTGATTATCACACACGAAAGATTGAAAAAAGAACCTTTTATCATTCTTTTATTTCCTTGAGACACTAATGGTTCTCTATTTCTTCATGTGTTTTAGATGAAAGCGAGGAAGAATTTTCTTCAAGATTGGCAGACAACCTCGAAACAATGATCCTGAAAGAGGGACCTGAAACAGTACGTTACCTCCTAAAGGACCAAGGATTCATGGTTTTAAATTGATCATATTGTGAAAAATATAATTCATATGAGACTGAATTTTATATTACTAGAATCAATGAAGAACAGTGCATATGTTGGTAGAAAACAAACAAATTTGAACAAAAGAAAGTTCACATAGAACCTACTCAAAACTGCTTAAAAAGACATGAGACTCAATTGGGCTTCGTGGAAGGTTTAATTTCCACGCTCATCAACTTTATTTCACCCTAGATTAGAAAAGCAATTCTGCTTGTTGCCTATTGAATATTGTACCTACACAGCAGGTTCAACACATGCTTGTCAAATAATTTAATTTTTTGAAAGATTTCACGACATATTTTGCAACTATTTTCAAGGTTCTTATTTGCCATAAAAATAAATAATAATAATAATTTATTTATTTTTGGGAAAAAAATAAAACTCCCAAATCAATTTTCTGTTTTTTAGACTTTCTTTTTTTCCGACCCTGCTCTTGAGCTCATTCCTCATCATATGTAAATATCCAGATTGCAGCTTTCATTGCGGAGCCGCTAATGGGTGCTGGGGGCGTTATTCCTCCACCTGCAACGTACTGGGACAAAGTCTGTTCTCTTCTATTCTAATATATCTTTTTTGCATTAGAAATCAAGTTTATTTTTGCAAAAGCTTTTAGTTGTGTTCACTCCTAAACGTTTGAAAATGCCTTTGCAGCAAGTAGAATATGGTGTTTTTTTCTTGTATTTGAAATGGATTCACACCTTTAATGAGTTTGAGTTCAACAGAGAAGTTGAAACTTAGATCAATACAGTTCTAGTGAACTATTTGAAATCTTAATTCAAAGCTTCTTGTTGAATGAGTAGCAAATGCCAATTATACGGCAACGTATCTACTATTACCATGGGACGTTTAGGGGTTAAAATACAAGTATTTCAGTTCGACCCCCCCCCCCCCCCCCCCCATGATTTCTTGTACATCTATTCCACTCAGTAGCAATTTAGTAATGCTTTTTTCTTTTTTTGAAACACACAAGTTGCATTTTGTAACCCACAACAAGCACTAGTAGGAAATGTGTCGTTTTTCACTTACTATAAATGAAAAAGGAATGAAACCGAGAATTCAGGTTAAAATAGTTATCTAAATTTATAGAACTAATATAGGGTGTTTTTAAACCAATTGAAGAATATTCCAAGAATATCCTTAGACAGTACCCCAAATATACTAAAAATAGTGGAATATTCCAATTATTTCATAGCTCCCCATTAGATACCCTTTGTACGCTCATATTTACCCAAAATTTACACTAAGTGACCTCTCCAAGGTGTTATGGAATGAACTCAAATACACTTTTGAACTAAATTCATTTTTTTAACACCACTCCTAAAATCAATTGTGAACATACCTTTAGAATACAATTTTTCTTGTCTCAATTAATCCCTAAAAGACAAAGAAGCCCAAATTAGACCTCATGTGTTTTTAATAGTTTTTAGTAGGACTTCCTTTAATTCAAATTTATTTGTTTTTTTGACTAACACATGCAATATTTATCACCTGATTTGGGCAATCGAATTTTGGTCATGTCTGAATTACATTCTTCACAATATGATTAATTGAATTTATCATTTTAAAACCATGAATCCTTGGTCCTTGTGATTTAACGGGTTCATGTTGTTTGCTGCAGGTCATCTGTACATTTGGAAGACTTGGAACAATGTTTGCTTGTGAGAAGTATAATATCAAACCTGACCTTGTCACTATAGCCAAGGTTTGTATCCTCTCAAGTTCTTAATATACGATTGGTTCACACTATGGTGAGAGACCGTTGAAGTAGTTCAAATCTAATTCATGCCAAGAGTCCAAAGCCGTGGGCTGAAAATATATAGTAAAATATACAGATTGGAGCCTTCGGCCAATTATAGTGTAAAGTTTCAAAGGTCAAGTCCAAAGTCCAAACCCCATGCCATTTGTAAAACTTTAATTCATTTCTCACTTCATCAAGGAATCCATTTTCTGAAAACTTCCTCTCTCACCTTCTAACGGCGTAGATCTTGTTAGATTCTGATTATTTTATCCAAAAATATTCGCCGGCCTCTCAAAGGAAAATTGGGTTTCCATTCTCAACAAACCCGATTCTCCCTTGAGAGTTCATCGATTTTATTTTTTATAAAATAATTAGAATTTGACAAGAACTGCAGTATTAGAGGATGAGAGAGGAAAATTTCATAAAATGAATTCATTGATGAAGTAAGAAATGGATTGAAGCTTTGCAAATGGTATGGATTTTGGACTTTGGACTTGGCCCTTCACAATATGATTGGTCGAAGGCTCTAATTTGTATATTTTATGTGTTTTCATTCCAAAACTTTGGACTCTCAGTAGAAATTGGGTTTGGACTGTGACAACCTCTTGCTACAGTGTGAACCAATCCTCAGTGTAATTGATATTCATGAGACCTCACTATCCATGTCCTTAATACATGAATAGACAAACTACCCCCAATAGACTCTTTATTCGCGATGATTTTCAAGTCAACATTATGTTTATTATTATATTCATGATGTTGCTACTCTGTTCTTTATTCTGAGTTTTTTTGTTGATTGTTGTGCAGCAATTGTCATCAGGATACATGCCAATATCTGCAGTTCTTCTTGGACAACACATATTTGATGTTCTAGCTTCATTTAGCAATGGATTCGGTGAGACATTAAATTCATTCTAAGTGGGGGTGCTCACCTTGTTTCAATGAAAAAGTAGGGATGATTCTAACTCAACATTCAGTAGCATGCACTGTCTTTGTCTTAGCTCTACAGTAAATGATGTGGAATATTTCACACCCAATAGCAAGGTTTGTCTATTAAAAAATAATTTAATTCTTAAATATTTGAACTTCTCTTTTTATAATTATTTTTTGCCGATCCTGACGACTTAGGTAGTTTATAGAAACATATGATCAGTATAAAATAATGTGTTAACTAGTTGACATTTTGACCATCTTTTTATTTTATATTATTTTGTATAGGTACCTTTGGACATGGGTTCACATATGGTGGCCACCCAGTGGCTTGCGCAGTGGCTCTGGAGACGCTGCAAATTTATAAGTAATGATCACATCACTCAAACGCTAACAACAAGAGTTTAACCCTAAATGTCAGAGCGTCCAGAAAGTGGACGACTAACAGATTCAAACCCTTCTCACGTTCTCATCAATGCTTGGATGAAAGTTATCTAAATTTTTACTTAAGTTTTAGATATAAGAAACATAAAAATTTCAAAGGATCATCACGTTTAAGAGTATCTCATATCAAATTCACTCCAACAAATTTTACTCAAAAAATATTAAAATTTTGTTTGTAATCGAATTTAGAAGGAATTTTTAATTTTAACTTTCAAATTTTATAATTAAATATTGGTGATAGTACTAGTGAATTGAACCGTACGGATGGAATCTAAAACTCAAAATCTAAAACTTTCATTCGTATATCAATTCCAAAATATTCTTCTAAATAGTACTTTATGATGAATTTCCATCAAGTTGTCAATTCTAGGGACACCCTGGTACGTTTAGGGGTTAAATTTTTTGTTCGCTAAAGAGAGGAACTCTGGCCCAGCATGAATGAAGAGTATGTTGGGAAAAGTGTTACCAACTTGGCCACTAGGACCAAGATGGTTTGGTTCATTACCCTTTTCTTTCTATCATGATGCAGCACTTATTGTGATTGTTTTAAGTTCTTTGCAGGGAGAGAGATATTCTAGTTCATATTAACGAAGTGGCACCAATTTTTCAGACGGGAATGAAGAAACTCGCTAACAGCCCCATCATTGGAGAGGTAAATTAATCCTCTACTTGGCTAAGTCTCATAATAATAGCAGCTTAAAAGTGGTCTTCATAGCATTCTAGAGTATTATACAACCTGCATTCTTTGCAGTGTAGTACGCCGAAAAGAATCTAAGGTATGTGCACCCATAATCGTCACTGACAGAAATTGTTATTGTTAAATTATTCTTATTGGGTTATATTGGCAACTGAAAAAGGATTCCAACACACTTTAACATGCATCATTTCGACTTCGTATGAATGAGTTCTGAACTCAAAACTAACCTTAGATTCCTATAGGCTCTCATGTTCTGATCATGTACATCTTTTGTGATCAATAGCTAGGTTTCCGTGTCACTCTTGGATTCAAAAGTAGAGAATCCCAACGCACTTTAGCATGCATAATTTGGACTTCGTATGAATGAGTTATAAACCCAAAAATAACTTATAGGCTCTCATGTTCTGACTATGTGCATCTTTTGTAATCAATAGTCAAGTTTTAGTGTTGCTTTTGGGTTCAAAACTAGGGGTTGCAATTTGAAGTAGGGTTCATTATGGGTGAACATACCTTAGAGTACTAAAATACTGAAGAATTGGATTACTTTTTGAAACAATTTTATTCAACATAAAATGACCCCGCATGCAAACATGTTGACCAACAACTAGATGAAAGGAAATAAATAATTCCAACATGAGCCTCAATACCTAACTTGTCTTTACAAACGTAACATGTAGTCAAGATTGTGCACAAAAAAAATGCACCAATTTCCCTTTGTTCGGTGGGCACTGACTCATTGTCATCACAAACATACATTTTATTCATGCCGGCCTCAAAAGAGGACTGGAGCTTCTATCTATCTACACAAAAAGAATTTAATTTAGATTCTTTTCTCAATTCATTGATTCCATGGGTATTCATGCGACTCCTTGAAAATGTTATGATTAATAATTAGTGTTTGATTAGGTGTGTTTTATTTCAAATTTGTTTTGGCAGATTAGAGGCGAAGGCTTGGTACTTGGAATAGAGTTCGTTGCAAATAAGGACACAAAGGAGAGCTTTCCTGCATCATGGGGTAAGTTGAGCCAATTGATCATTCCCATGATCCCATAGCCATGATTTGATCATATCCCACCTCCAAGATCAAAGTGCTACACGGAAATCACCATATATTGTGGCCCACGATATTTACAAGAGGCTTTATTAATAATTAAATTCTCAAAATACGCTGCTAAAATTCATCCAAATGGATGAATGTAATCACGCCACTCCCTCACCCACAATATATGGTGATTTTGGTGTAATAAAACTTGTTCAAACATTCGTTGATAAAGGCAATATTAACATTTTGCTATTATGGTAGGTGGAGGGCAAGGTTGGCATAAAAATGCTTTTAAAAATAAATGCCGAAAATTTTGGGAATTTTTTTTTCAAATTATTATTTTTTTGACAAAAAAGAGAATTATAATGAACATTTTTTAAAATTCTATCTGAAACACACACACATATACATACATACATATACATACATATATTCGGGTATATATATATATATATATATATATATATATATATATATATATATATATATATATATATATATATTCAACACAAAACAAATTTGTCAATCTTGCTCTCCACCTACGGTATTGACATATTAGAGCTAGCTGTAAAGTAAACAAACATAGGGTGAGAAATTGGATTTGGGATAAAATGAGGTTAGTAGTGGGAAATTAAAGGGGTTTTGTCTTTATTTGAAAAAATGGAAGCAAAACTAACCCAAACACGTTTCATCCCGCATTTTTGATTGACTACATTAAATGAGATGAAAGCAATCAAAGAACATGGGTACTCAAATATGGCCAAGGTGGTGGGCTCAAGGGTGGTTGAGCATGCTATCTTTGAACAAACAAGCCCCCTTTTTATTGGCAGTTTATTGTCATTGCTCCACTAGGGGAAAGACTACGAAAACTCTTCGTTTTTGAGGAACATGTGGTTAAACAATATAAACAAGCCGTAGAAATAAATCTAGTGTAAATACTAAGACAGAGACTAGGCGACTAGCCGCTTGTTTTTCAAGTTTTCTTTTCGTTTCTCATCCAAATCATAGGCTACAATAAAGGATAACTTTACAGCTATCCATATTACCGGTATGTGTGATTTTAACAACGTTTAGTCATTTTTGGATTGTAGGAGTGGGTGGGTATTTCTCAGGGCAGTGCACTGCGCTGGGGATGCTTATCAGATTTGCAGGGGATATAGCAATGATGTCACCACCACTCATCATCACTATTGACGAGATACACGAGGTGAATACCACTTTTTTTGACTAGTTCATTAACTAACTTTTAATCCCTAAACAACCTAAAGTTCCACGTATTATTGCGTACAATCAAGTGATTGCTACTATGTTTCACTACATCAACATGTTTAAATATATCCTTGTATTTGAGTATAAAACTATTTGAGTACATCATTGTATACACAAAATGGATTATTGTAGGTTGAGAGTTGGTTTAACAATCCAAAATGGTTTCAACTAAAGCCAAACAAGAAAAGTCATTTTAACAATTGAAAAAAATTCTCAATTGTGGTCCACCTCCCTTAGTTGAAAGTTTACAATATTGCAGTCAATGGTGCCTCCCTCCACTGTTCAACCCAACCCAATTCCAATCCAATTGAACCCCCTATACGGTCCTCAGTTGTGTTTGGTTGAAACTACTCAACCTGGTTGAAAAACTCAAGCCAAACTAAACGCAACTCAACTTAGTGCAGTTCCCCTCCAAAGAAGTGACACACCAAAGCAACAATCAACAAATCTAAGGTAGCCTTACCCAATACTAGCCACCCACTCACCAAAATTCTGCTCCAATTTAGAATGAGAATATAGGAAGATAGTACATGTCTTAACTTTCGAGTGGCCAAACAATAAGGCATGTACTACAACTTTACATTCTAACTCTAGAATCATCGTCATGCCTACATTTGAACATAATTGGACAAACTAAGGTGGTTACCCCATTCCCAATTGGCGCCTTAAACCAACAGCTAGGGGCATTTTCCACAATCAATGCTGCAATAATATTGGTTGTAGAATGAGTTACAGTTGGTAATGGGTTCTCTCTTGTTGGTTTTAGTATATGTAAGTGTGGTTATGGATTCTTCGTTGTTGGTGTAAGCATCTTTAGTGTGTGCTATACAAATCTTCTTTGAAGAGTAACAACTCTACCTATGTGACCTGTGTGGGATGTGTCATACTTCAACTTTGAAAATTTATAACTAATTCATTCTTCATCCAAAAATTATGTTTCAACTTGTGTTGGAATTTATTTCTTCTTGCCTAACTCAAAAATAATAATAATACTAAATAATATCAATGTCTCATATCCGTATTTCTTATTCAGTTGAGAATGGGGTAACCACCTTTAGTTACCTCATGATAGTGCATGAGCTCACCCTTGTACAAGACTTAACACAATGAAACTATTGCTGATTTTCTTGTTGTGTTTCTGAATTATCAAGTTGTTGGCTGTGGAAACTGTGCCAGATTTTGAACCTTTCAGCTGCGGCGTTGAAGGCAATGGAGAAATATGTAGATGAATTAAGGTCATAATGGGGAAAAATTACAGAGCTTGTATGAAGCTCCAGACACAGAATGTTCATCACATACCTCTCCCGTCACAGAAATCCTAAACACCATTATTGTCTACAAGACCATCCCATGCAGTACAACATTTGGCAAGGCATGGTACTATTCGGCGAACCAGATTTAAAAGGAGCACCTGAATGCTTGTAGACATCGGCATCTGCGTATAACCACCAGAGGAATTCTTCTCTAACGACAGGGTCTAGGACATTATTACTGAAATAAGATATTCAAAGGTTCAATTTATGTAGAGTAACACAAAGCTGGATAATGCAGGTCAAGGTCTAGGCAAGTATTTAGGCATTCTTCACTATACCATAGACCTAGAGAATAAAACGAGGTCCTGATTTCAGCATGTACATAGAAGATCATGCAACATGTGTTTTACTAATATACAACATAAGTATACAATGTAATTACCGGTATGTGCGGTGTGCATACTCGAATGATTTCCCATGCCCTATGGCATGGCATACATGATCAACGTAGCAAGTTGACTTGATACCAAAACTGAGGTCAATTCTTGAGTGCTACGTGCCTACATTAGGAGCCCGTGTTGCCGAAGGTGCTCCATAGGAGTATCTCCATTGACCACAAGCATCACAGTTATCGAGCAGAGTCAAATTTGCAAGTGTGCAAAACTTACAAGTCCATGTCTTGTTTGGTGTTGGCTGTTCAGCAGGGACATGTTCTTTAATGCTCCCACACGCCGCACAAGCAAGCGCCAGTGGCTGCAATAATCAACAGAAAGCTAAATAAGCATTGTAGCCAAAAGCCATGGCACCCTGCAGGTATTCATTAAATCTAGGAATACTACTGCCAGACGTTTAACCCTTACACGTGAAAGTAAGCCCCATGGGCTTATTCATGAGAGAATCATGAAGAAAAAAGTGGATTTTCTCAAACAAATCAAGTGAGAATTGGTGCGTTGGAAAGCTACTGAAAAAGAAATCTAGATTCCAAATTTGCGCCTCATTTTGGAGATTGTAGAAACATTGGCAAGCAATCAAAGTTATCAAAATGAGGTTGGAACAACTGAGGTCGTTTTTTGAACAGTGCCGAAATACTACATTGGCCAGTAGAGCCGTCTTTTCAAAAAAAAATTCCCTCCAAAGATTTAGATGCCTTCTGGGCTGCCCCGCCCAGGGCCTCTTGACGTTTAGGGGTTAAACTACACTCAACCCTCTCTAATGACGACACTGCCTCAGGAGAACAAATGGACTTCTAATTGCACTCACGTGCACGTGGAAGTCGTTCCATCAGATATGTACAAAACATGACACATTTTGAGGATATACATGGAATGTACAATCACCGTTGTGTCATTAGAGAGGTAGCGAATAAATGAGGGAGATCTTAAGGCACTGTATGAGGAGATAGCATAATGAAACATATAAGCAGGCAAAAAGCTAGTTGTTGAGACTCACCGGGTTGTGTAGGGTGCATACATTGCTAGCCCACTCTCCGTTTGCAGTTGTGGTATCATTCTCAACAGTTCGTCTACCTGAGGTGCTTTGTACATCACCGCGAACTTTCTTCTGTGCTCTGGCTATGGCTGCCTCTCGAACAGGATCCAAAGGAACCGTTCTATTGCCACTCCTCTTTGTAGTCTCCCCATAATTCCCAGTGCTCGCTCCACCTGGAAATAACAAGCTTCCTTCCATGTTAGTTAAAATCAACAGAAAAAGAGAGGGCAACCGAAAAGAAGCCCATCTAACCTCCCTTTTTGCTCTGCTTCTAACGTCTTTTTTGAGCTATACTTGGGTTGAATAGTGTTGTGTCATAGCTTGTCCCCTTGTGGGCCATGGGCTTGGAGCTTTGGTAGAAGGTGTGGCAGGCATTGCGGGGTGTGGAGAATAATCACAGTGGCTTGTTTTAGATTGTTTCCCAACTCATCATGAACTAGTCTTTGGTCTATTTATATTTCAATATGAGTTCAACGAGGAGTTTGCTAAAACTTTCCTCTTTGAGCTGACTTTTCGGTTAACTCTAATGTACAACTAACAATAGTGAATTTTAGAGGAGCAACTACCACTTATGGAGGCTCTCATGCTCGACAGTACTTGCCATGTGGCGCACTTCTAACGTTGAAAATTCTCACCCACCTCAACAAAGTACGTGACTATTTTCAGCAGTAAAAACTCATCGTCATGCTTTGTGATTGGAGAAAACTCATCTTCAGAGTTCAGACTTATCTTCCTGTAATTAGAAACTTGAGAGAACATGGGGTTTCAAAGTAACTACCACTTTTGTTGGTCCTCCCATTCTAACGTTGAATAATTTACCACTTTGAAATCCAGTAATGTTCAACCCCAAAACGACCACGGTTTTAAAATGACATTCAATCAATCATATTGTGAAAACTATATTTCACATGGGACCAAATTTTGTATCAGTGAAGAATATTGCATGTGTTGATCGAAGAAAAAATAAACTTGAACAAAAGAAACTCCACATAAGCTACTAAAGAAGCATGAGGTCGGTTAACAATCGATGTAAAACAAACAAAGGGAAAAAAAGTAGTGCACTCTCACCTTCTCCACTTGTTGTAGCTCCCGAGTTCGATGAGGCTCGATTCACTCTATTGGATTCTGTGTCCAAGATCTCTATTGGATTCTGTGCACTGTTTGCGTCTTCCCTTTCCTTGGCCTTTTCATCACCGTCGTTCCCACTCGTGGTAGGAGCTGCGCACCAGAGGTCATCTCGTAGTCTTCTTTCGGCCGCCATAGCCGCAGCTTGTAAAGGACTCAACGCTCTCATGATTTCACTGTCTCCACCCAGGCGTCGTGGGCCACTGGGCATGAAGGAAGCTGCCTTGGCACGCTTCTCAGCAGCAGCAAGAGCCACGGCGCGCAGGTTCGTGGGAGGCGGGTTGTGAGTGTAGCCACCCAGTCGTTGACCCCGCGCATCAAAACCTTGACCTGTTCCTGAAATTCCTTTCGCCATGAGCTCCTCACATTCCTACACATCACAAAAACAAAGAGTCATCGTTGTTATAGCACAAAATCAGTGATCATATTGTGTTGCTTTCATGTCGTTGAAACACAAACCTATGACCAATTGAAACAACACAAACCTGTGTGACAATCAGTGGGGTGGCAAATTTGAAATGAGTACCACAGGTGCAGAAATGGGCTTCTATTAGCACTCTCAACCTGGCATGTGGAAGTTATGTTTACACAACATGACAGATTCTGAGAATGTACAAAAGATGTGCAACTACAGAGTGTGTCATTAGAGTGTATTGCCACACATTGATGGCTCACAATCCTTGTAAGGGCTCTGTACATCATAGCATTTTTAACCAATATAACTCAGGTCCCTTTTGAAACCTAACTGTGAAACGTAACGCATGTCAAGCTATCCATTCAAATACCATCCCTTTAAAGGTGAAGTGGAGGTAGAGTCCCAAATCTACCCTAGTGCAGGTGTATTCACCACTCTATTATTTTAAGCAAGGGACATTTTCATCAAGAATCCTCAAAGAGACGAAAACCAACAGAAAAAAGGCTGCCATAAAGGACCACGGATTCATCGTTTTAAAATGATAAATTCAATCGACCATATTGTGAAAAACATAATTTAGATGAGACCAAATTTAATATCACCGGAATCAGTGAAGAGTATTGTGGTTATGATTTTTGTCGAAGAAGGAAGAGAAGAGTATACCTTGGTAATCTCATCGAGCAGTTTATAAAATTTGGCGTCATGAGGTCCACATTCATTGTGCGTCAGCTCGTGTAGTAAAGTGCCCAGCACACTCTCGTAAGGGTAGAAATCCCAGTCGCGCCCGTGGTGCCGTAACCGGATCCTTACTTCCCGGCCTCCATCTATGTTCAATCCCAGTAACCCTGGATTACTAGGGCTGCAATAAACACACACACATACACCCCTTGCATTGTTACTATCAAGGATTTCTTTCCTCATTCAAAACAAAATGCCTGCTTCAAAAACCCTACCGTGAATGTGACAAAAAAAAGGTTCAAAACCCCCGGAAACCCTAACACAATTGCCACAAGCATGACAAACTAGACCCCTTGCATTGTTATTATCAACACATTCAAAACACAATGCTTGTTTTGAAAAGCTACCGTGATTGTTTAGGCGGTGACATACATTGAAAAAGGGGTTCACAAACCCCAGAAACCCTAACACAATTGCCACAAGCATGACAAACTAGACCCCTTGCAATGTTATTACCAACTCATTCAAAACACAAGGCTTGTTTCGAAAAGCTACCGAGAATGGTTAGGTGGTGAAAAAAGGGGTTCACAAACCCCAGAAACCCTAACACAATTGCCACGAGCATGACAAACTAGAGAGTTCTCAGCAGTAATGCAAAACTTCCTGCAATCTGTTTATTTTTTTTCTCTTACAATCTACGTCCTCATGCCCAAGCTCATTCCTTCATCAGTTGAAGAATCGAACTACACGGTTCGCGTTCAACGTAAAAGCTTGATGTTTCTGGTCTTGCAAAGAAAAGTAACTGGACAGCCGTTGAAAAGCGAAGAAAAGAGATGAGCTCACCAAAACTCCGACAGGAGCTTGACCTGCCACTTGCGCTTCCGCATAATAGGTTGCACTTGCTTGGCCGCCATCTCCAGCAATCGGCGAGCTTCTTCATCCTTCTCCTTCTTCAGCGTTTTTATCTCCCACACTTTGTCAAGGTCTCCCCCGCCAATCGACGATATCGGCATCGTGGCTGCAAACCCTAATCCGTCACCTCAATTCTCCCCACCAATCCACCTACGAGTAGATTTTCATGACCTGCTACTTATCAAGCATTGCTGCGGAACTCGAAGCGCGCATCAAATGCGCTTTTAAGAAACTGTGTAGGATTGTGTGGAAGGTTCTTGAGTGAAGAGCAAGCATGGAATTGGAACAGAGCAATTGCACGATGATCAACTTCAATGGGAGGTTCCTCTCTGGGGAAATTCTCGAGGAAACTCACGTCCAAGGAATTTGAATCATATCACCGTTGCTTCGTCCTGAAGGAACCTGCCGACCTGCCGCGCGTCTGCGTCTACGAATTTTTCGTTTGCTTTCACTTTTCCGTTTGCCTTTTACTTTTATGTTTCTTATAACCGGTATCCTTCACCCCTTTCATAATTAGGGTTTTCTCATGAGGGCCAGGCTGCTCCTGGCAATTCCTTGGTCCAGAACCCTCACTGCAAATCGAAGGCTGTTGTTTGTGATGTTCGCACAATTGGCAGTCTAAGGAGCTGATCTTTTAGGGTTAGATAGAGGCGGTTTTGAACGCGCAGATTCGCAGTTTTTGTACGAGTAATTTAGGTCGGAGGGACGTTGATTCTTGCATGATGAGTCACGAGGGTTTTGGAATACGTTGCAGGGCTTAGTTACTAGAAAAAACGGAAGATTTCTGTTCTCACGTTGCCATATTTTTGCTGAAGACTCTGTTCTGAAAGCTCGAATTGTTGCAACAGGATTAGGGTTTTGTGAAAGATGGCGCCTCCGGTAGAAGGCAACCTGTCGGAGTGTCTATACGACACGCTGGGAGTAGAGCGCACGGTGGATCCCGACAGACTGAAGATCGCGTACCGGAAGATGGCGATGAAATGGCACCCGGACAAAATTCAGCAGAGCGGGGCGACCAGTCCAGACGCATACCAGAAAGCCACGGAGCGTTTCCAGCAAATCAATCGCGCTTACGAGGTTCTGTCCGACCCAGTGGAACGAACGTGGTACGATTCGCACCGCGAACGCATCCTGTCCGCGTCGTCCTCCTCCGCCAATGCAGCGCCGGGCGAGTTCGATCTCAACCTCTGGCCCTTCTTCTCCCCGTCCGCCTTCTCAGGGTTCGGGGAAACCGGCAACGGCTTCTACGCAGTCTACCGGGAGCTTTTCAAAAAGGTGCACATGCAGGAGCAAGTGTTCGGCCGCATGTACGGGAACGGCGACGTCGGGGAAGCCCCTGAGCTTGGAAACCGAGAGACCCCCTACCAAAACGTGTACTCCTTCTACCGTTACTGGCAGGGATTCTCCTCTGTGAAAGACTTCGCCTGGTGTGATAAGTACGACGTTTTGCAAGCGCCGAACCGAAAGGTGCGGAGATTAATGGAAGAGGAGAATAACAAGGTCAGAAAGAAAGAGCGGCGAGAGTTCAACAACTCGGTTCGTCAGTTGGCGTCGTTTGTGAAGAAACGGGACAAGAGGGTTATCGAGAAGCAACTGGAGCTGCAGAAGAAACAGAAAGAGAAGGAAGTGGAACGGAAAGCCAGGCAGCTCGCTTTGGAGAAGGAGAAGCAAGAGCAGATTCGGTTGTATAAGGAGCAAGCGTGGACTGTGCCGGAGGAAGAAGATGAGGAGAGTGAGGAGGACAGTGACGACGACGACGAAATGAAACTAGAGAAGACTGCAGAGGACAGCGAGTGTATGATTTGTGGGAAACGGTTCAAGTCCATCAAGCAGTTGCAAAACCACGAGCAGTCCAAGAAGCACTTGGAGAATCTGGCAGCCCTCAAAGGCGCCTTTCGTAATGACGACGAGCAAGTCGAACGGTTAGGCAGGCAATTAGGCATTGATATCTCAATCCAAAAGAAATCCAAACAAAAGAAGACATTACCTCAGGATTCACAACCTGAAGCTCCTGATACCATTTCAGATGATGATAACCCTTCAGTAGTTAAGCAGAGTGACGATGAAAGTGTCGGTGATGCAGATGATGATAACCCTTCAGTAGTTAAGCAGAGTGACGATGAAAGTGTCGGTGATGCAGATGATGATAACCCTTCAGTAGTTAACGATGAAAGTGTCGGTGATGTTAGAGAGCCAACTAGTAATGAACTGGAGGTTTCCGAAGAGGAAGACGACGAGAACATGCTTGCTTCGATGCTGAAACTCCAACGGAGCCGTCAGATGTCTACTGGGGATCCAGGTGTTAGTACTGTAGCTGAAGAAGAAGATGAAGACAGTGTGCTTGCTGCTATGTCGAATCTAGAGGTGAACAAGCAAGAAGAAACTCATACAGATGAAGAGACAGCGGAAGAGACAGTGGAAGAGGACGAGAAGGTGAAGAAGGGAAAAGCCAGGCGGAGGGCCAAGCAGGACAGAAAGCAAGTGGCTGTCGCCAATCGTTTTAAAGCTACCGAGCAATCGGAAACGACGACAAATGGTGATTATGCAGCAGCAGCTTCGGTGGACACTGGAGGCCCCTCTTCATCTGGTGCCAGTGAGAGTGTTCACATTTTCAGGGAGCTTACGCCGGTGAAGCACTCGAAGCTGGCTCATCGGGGGAAGAAGCTCAAAAAAGAAAAGGTGTGCACTCTGTTTCCCTTTGGTATGAGTTTTGAGTCTGCTGTGATCATGGTTTATGATGCTTACCCCCCTAAAAGACCAAGGATTCATAGTTTTAAAATGACAAGTTTAAACAATCATATTGTGAAAATTATAATTTGAATGGGACCAAATTTTATATCACTAGATTCAGTGAAGAATATTTCATATGTTGAATTAAAATTAAAAATAAAAATAACAAAAAAGAATCTACATAAAAGCTACTCAAAATCAGTGAAAAAAACAGGAGCCACCTGGTGGCCTCATGGTCCTTTAGGGGTTAACTCTCCCTAAAGGACCAAGGATTCATAGTTTTAATAAAATAACAAATTCAATGGATCATGTTGTGAAAATTACAATTCAGATTAGACTGAATTTTATACCTCTAGGAGAGTTCTCCTCCATTCTCTCCTAGCTATGTTGTTACATCTCTCCATTCACTTCTAGCCATTTGGTTGTTGCACATGATGTTACACCAAATGGCTAGGAGAGAATGAAGGAGAATTTGTAGGAACCAAAAGTACCATTGTGTGCAAAATAAGAGTCACTTTAGATTGCTTAGGTTGAAGCAAACATGCTTTAGTGTTGAACGAACATCATGTGCAACTAGGGGTGAGATATCAAGTGGAAATTAATCCATTGCATTTATGACATATTTGTGTCTAATCCAGCTTAACCCCTAAACGTACCAATCCTTTGAACAGAAGTAGATGCTAGCCTCAAAAATAGATATTAGCATGGCTCAAATGTACATTAGGTGTACATAAGAGTTCCATTGCAGGCATAAAATCTACGCAACGAATTTGACATACTTGCATTTGGAGGCCTCTCCAATATTGTCAACATCTCCCCATCACAAGAGATTTACTTCAATTGGTAGAAAACCTAATGGGCTTGCAAAGATGACTTGGATGAAAATCATCCGAGATTGAGTGAGAAAGTTACAAGGCTTTGAATCTGTTCGTGATCCAGTTTCTGGACGCTAGGACGTTTCGGGGTTAAAACTTTGTTATCTCAAATGTTTTTAGCATTTCACATTGGAGTCACTCAAGTGCCACCTTTTGTGTTACTTGGACACACAAAACGAGGTCAAATAAAAGTGGTCCTTACTTGGTTCATACCAGTTTAATGAATGCGATTCAACAAACTTGCTAGATGGGATACTCCACTCCAGTAGTAGAGTGTTTCTATTCAGAAATTATGTTTATCAATGGTGGCTCTCAAAATGGGTTACTGTAAAAACTGGACATTAGAATAATGATCCCTCTATGAACCTAGAGAACTTGACATATGAAAGCTAGTATCCACCTCTTGGGGCAAGAGATTGATCGGTGATTGAGAGGATGTGGCTCTATCTCCTTTCTATTTCTTTTTCATTTCCACATTTGTGGGAGTCCTTAAAGTTTTAAATAATTTATACTAACCAAGTTTCAATTCTGGGTATGAGGTGGTATGTAAGTAAAGAGTCTCTGGCTTGTGCAGAAAGGTGCAAAGCAAGATAGCCACACTTGTCAAACATGTGGAGAAGATTTTGACTCAAGGTGTGTTGAGCTCATTCCTTTATTTTGCTTTCTTCAAATCAGCGTCAATATTTCCAAATGCTTTTTGTTCTTTTGTACTGTCCAAGTTTTTGAGGTTAAACAATTTTTTGAAGTGACATATTTTTTTTATTTTTGTTACGTGTGCCAGGACACAGCTGTTCAAGCATATTGCAGCTACAAATCATGGTGTTCTCAAGTCGAAGTAGATTAGTTGCCATTTTGAAGAGCGTTCCTGATATTTAAATGCATTGGTAGCGTTGTAAAGCTTAAAAGTTTCCCTGTGTTGGCATCAAATTAGTCAAGCTCATTTAAACTGCCTCTTTTCGTAATATTTTCAATTCTCTGAAGAGAGCAACTTATTTACCTGAACGAGGATAGTCGATCGGGAAAAGCTTTTAGGGGGAGTGGGATTCTGGAGCGTGTTGAAAAGTTAAAAGGATCCTGAAGAGATATATCAACAAATTCGTCAAACGGATGAATGGCTACTTGGTGTGATGATTTCATCACAAAGAGTAAACCCCCAAATACTGCAGTCAAACTTGAATCTGTACATTATATAAGGTTGTTTGTTTGCTTGTTCTGTTTGTATGTTATGTTGAGATCTCCTGAACTGTGGGGCCTTCAACGAGAAGGGGTGCATTGAAGTCGTTGCATGACTTTTGGACTTACGATGTGAAAGTTATGGGTTTTTAAGTGAATTTTGTCACATTAATTATTGATGTATTGTTCTAAAAGTAAAATAGAAAGTGAAAGCATGGCTAAATCATGGGAAACATTGGGCCAATGGAACATGGCCACACTAGTTTTTATGGAAACCTCGGTGATCAACATATTTATTGTTAGGTTTTAGGGTCTAAATTTTAAACTTTGCTTCAATACCCAAGCGTTATTGAGGCATGGTTCATTCTAAATTTTCATTTGTTGTAGCCTATGAAAAAATTCCTTTGTTGTAACATGTTTAGTTATAACCTTTCTTTTGCCTAACACCCTTGTTTGTCACACTAATGTAACTTGTGATATTCTGCAACACTCAAAAGTTATATATTATATACATACCACGTTACAACTATTGGTATTTGTTTATATTAGATATTACAATGTCTTTAGTTTTAATCCCATCACTTTTTTGGAGACTTGAATTAATCTAAAGGTGTTTATATAGCCCAAAATTGCTATTTGAGAAAACAAAAATATAGATGTGATTATAAATGTAAAGAACCAAATCAATAGCTTTGCATTTGTTATATATTAGTTTTTTTTCCCTAGAAACAATAACTATGTATGTACTCAAAGTTGTCGGTGTCACGAAATACAACATCAATCAAATATTTGTACACAAAAATACATGACTACGTGGAAACTTCATGTTGTTTCAGAATTAAAACTTAAAGTAAAAATCATGTTCAAACTTTATTAGTTTCCTACATTTAAAAATGTTTGTATTTTTTTCATTTAATAATCTACATCGAAGATTTATCTTCATTTTTCCATTTTATAGACACATCTACATTCTTTGTTTTATATGAAAATTTTCTTTATTTCTAGTTAGTAAATGTCCTAAATGACATTGAGACCTTTTGATTGATTCAAGTCTCCAAATGATGAAGAATGTAGACGTGACTATAAAGTGAAAAAAACATTGCATTCAAAATGACTTTAAAATACTCAAGTGATGGAATTAGTGGTAGGGCTTACAATTGAGAATGGGAAGAAAGAGGTGTAACACCCCCTAATGATGAATGATATATATGATTTGAATTGGAGATTGTGAACTACTAGCCTATTTCACTAACTTGAGTAGGCAACCCCTTCTACTTTTTATCATGGTGAATGTCTAATCAAGAAAGCTTAGAGCGACGCAATTATGGAAACACTATCAAGTTATATGAACACTCAACGCCTTTAAAATCTACATCTTACAAATAAAATAAAATAAAATAAAAAAAACTCCCTCATCCCTTAAATCCTCTATATGAATCAAGAACTATTTTCCCGAGCAACATTGTTTGCATGTTATGTTGAGATCTCTTGGACCTAGGCTGTCATGTGTGTTCTCCCATGCGTTTTTGATACCGTCGGAAAGCTCTTGACAATGAGTGCATTGAAGTCATTTTGTGACTTTTGGACCTATGGTGTCAAAATTATGCATTTTTTGAGTGATGTTCATCACAAAAAATTGAATAAAATTGTTTATATTTATACATGTGTGTATATTTTCTACAATAAATTAAAAAGTAAAAGCATGGCTGAATTATGGATGAAAGCACAGTAAACAAAACCATTAAAGTCACGCTTAGTGCTGAAATTACAATTTTTTTTAGTCAAAGGCCATAAATTATGACCACAAATTCATATATTTAAGAGTTCTAATTTGGTAAAGCCTTCTATAGTTCTATTAGGTATTTGAATCCAAAGTTTTAAATTAAAATGTTCAAAAAAAATTACTAAAAGTAAAGCTTGAAAATAGATGTTTAAAACAAATTTCATGAGCAAATATGATGGATTGAATTATGTTCAATATGAATATAAATTGTATACTCTATAAGTTCATTGTGCATTTGAAGGGTTCAAAGAAAAAAATTCTTGAAAAAATAAATATTTAATGCAATTTCAACATGTTTTATATCTACTTTTCAATTTGGTCAAAACTACTTTTCCAGTTTTAACCACTTTAACTTTACTATAACACACATAAACACTTACTGAACAAGCTTTTTTCAATTTTTTGGTTAGACTTTGCTAAACATTGTATCTTTTATTTTATCCACGAAAAAAAAAATCACGAACTAAAATGAAACTAATAGATTTTTGGACCCTACATTTAAAAAAAATTAATTAATATTTTTTTATTATTATTAATTTTAATATTAAAATTTTGTTGGCCTGTATTGGATTCAGTCTGCTCCATGATTTTTATTTTTATTTTTTTAACGTTTAAACTCCAGGAATGTCAAGGTGAAGAAATAAAAAAGGAAGACAAGAGAAAGACTAGAAGAAAAAGAGAAAGACTAGAAGAAAAAGAAGATGACTAGAAGAAAAAGAAGAAGGAAGACAAGAGGAAGACAAGAAATAAGACAAGAAAAAAAAAAACAAGATAAAAGATAAAGATAAAAATTAAAAAATAAATTAAAAAAATGTTTGTTTACAACGTAAAGGATTGTTGAAAGACAAAAATCGTTGTTTTTTTAGAGATTTTTTCAAACAAATTTTCTTAAAGCCAAATTTGCTTATGAAATGAGTGCACTTGGCCAAGTGCAAAATTAGGGAATTGGGTGTTACAAGTCATCCCCTTTCCAATCAAATCACACATGCATGAAGCTATCTTGCCATAGAAAAATTTGGTTTTTTTTTACTTGCTAATAGTTCAAGACGGATGAGAAAAAAAAATTCAATTATGTACATTAGGCCAAAAACACATGTTAAGGCAATTAGAAATAAAAGTAAAAAACCAAGTTCAAGCTTCATTAGTTTCCTACATTTTAAAATAATAACAAATAATAAAATTTGTGTAATTATCTACATACCTTTAGATTTATCTTTGTTTTTTCATTTTTATAGTCCCATTTTTAAAACATTTTTCTATAAAAAATTCCTTTTTTGATTAATTAGTAAACTTCCTCGATGACACAAACACCTTTAAATTAATTTAAATCTCAAAAAGCTCAAGAGAATAAAAACCTTGAACATTGGGTCCAAAATGACCTAAGCAATGGAATTAATAGCAGGGCTTACGATTGGGATCCTAAAAGGGCACCAATTCGACTCTCAATAATGACTATGGGTTTTGATCATTTTTCTACTCGTGCTTGATAAGAGCCTGTGATTGACTATTGGTCAACAAAGGCTTCATAACATTCTTAAGCAATAGGGTATTAGACAATAGTTTTACTTGGAATATAGACCGAAAGGTGACACTTGCCATTATATGAGGAAATTTAGTAGGAGTGAAGCAAGTTAGACAAACTTGAGCTCTAAAAACAAAAAGCATCCAAGAGCATCAAAAATAACTTTAAAAACTTTAGTAGAGGTACAAAGTCTAGGGTTCAACCTTTAAAAGTCAAAGGGTGCACGCGTTTTTTAAATGTACTTATAAATGTTTTGATAATCCACAAATATAGAGTTGTACTATAGAAATCAAAGTTGCCTACATATTGATGTGTAGATTATATTGGATTTGCCAACATTTTAAAATGATTTTTCAAAGAATTTTCATTGAAATTCTATAATAAATTTAAAAACAACCTATTTTTACTTGATTTTTTGTGATTGGTTCAAAAGCAAAGACACTTAAGATGGTGCAAAAATTATGATGATATTTCAACTTAATTCAAATAAATCATCTTCAACGCCTCATTTTTGGAAGTAATAGACCACGTTGACATCAACTTATTATGTTTAAAATAAAATAAAAAGACATTAGACTAATTTGAAGGTAAATACAATACAAGTTCTAGCCAAGTAACACATGAATCTAGAGAATTTTGGATGAATGAAAAATGTAAGTGTATGTAAGAGATAGAAGCATTTCAATTCATTCATAATTCATAATTTGGATGCCCTGGGTTAACATTGTTACCGTACATGAAAGGCAGGGTTGGCAGAAAATAATTCCCTAAAAACAAACCAAAAAGGTAAATAAATATATTAAATAAATTTGTCGAAATCAACAAAAAAAAAGTCGACAAAAAGCCGAAAAAATAAAAAATAAAAACATAACACTGAACGAGAATCGTAGACAAAATATAAAATAAAACATTTAACCCTCGGATTTTTTTAATGTTAAATATTAATAGTTGATTTCTTAATAATTATTTTTGAAAATGCCGACCTCCACTATTTCAACTTTAACCCCTAAAGGCCCTTAAAAGCCAAAATGGCTTTTTGTTGTTTCGGACAGCCTAGATGACGGGTTTAACTTTAGTATTTTGGGTTAAACTTTGGTGTGGGTGTGGTAATACATACATACTATATGTGGTAAAATTTGGGCAGCCAAATTCAAGTTTTAGAATTTTATTATGCAAAATTTTGTTTTCAAGCCCAACTGGGGCAGCAAAAAAAATAAAAAAATTAGTGTTTTTTTGAATTTTTTTTTTGGAAATATGTTTATAATAATACTACTACACACATTTAAAAAAAAAATCCAAGTTGAAAGTTTTAACAATTTTACATGGGCAGCCTTCAAAATTTACAAGAGCAAGCTTCAAAGTTTTTTGTAATTTTACATTTTTTTTCTTTCAAAAATTGTCAAAATTTGAGATTTAGGAATTTTTTGATTTTTTTTTTTTCTAAAATTCACAAACTCATAGATGTAACTTTTCACCGTTCACTTTTTTACTAAACCAAAAACCTTTAACGTTATTCAAGTTTTACCATATTGTGGTTTTTGAACCTTCTTCTGGAAAATAATTTGCATGAAGGCCAAAAAAGCATAATGAGTCTCTAAAATTTTGCATGGAGGTGCCTAACTTAGTTACCTACATGGAAAAAATATATGAGCAAAATGTTTGGGGTAGTAATCATCAAGTCCTCCTTTGCACCATTTAGACTATGCCTTTTGGGTAAAGCCCAAAAAAACTTTTGAATCAACTTTGAATGTTATAAACTCACAAATGGTAAAGATCCAACGGTTGAAATTTAACATGGTGTTAGTGCAAGTAGTTGGGTTGAAGATCTTACGGTTGGAAGTAAAAAAAAGTTAAAACATATTGAAACATACATCAACTTCCACAAGGTGCTCAAAAATCGCAGTTTTTGGTTTTGGAGGTCCCAAAACACCTTGGGCCTTTAGGGGTTAATTAATTATTCGACATGAAAGTGCCAACCCTGCCAGAAATAGGGTCGGAGTTTCTATCTATCTATCTGCCAACCCTGCCTTTCACGTACTTTACGTCCAATCTACGTGCCAAAAAAATAAAAATGATAATAGAGTTATCCGTAAAGTCCATCAAATTTTGAAGAAGATACTGTGAGTTTTTATTTATTATAGTCTTATTTCTTCACTTCAAATAGTTAGAAGGTGTGGAAGACCTTGGTGGTTAATCATTATTAGGTGTGTAAGAGGTGTGTAAGAGCTTGGTGGTCTTTAAAAGTTTTCAAAAGTTTTTTAGCACCAAGAAAGGAGCTAAAAAACTTTTGAAAACTTTTGAAAACTTTTGAAGACCACCAAGCTCTTACACACCTCTTACACACCTAATAATGATAAACCACCATGATCTTCCACAACTTCTAACTATTTGAAGTGAAGAAATAAGACTTTAATAAAGAAAAACTCACGGTATCTTCTTCAAAATTTGATGGACTTTACGGATAACTCTAATAATAACAATAATATTGATATTGCTTAATTAATTAATATTGAGGAACACGGGACCTGTTGAACCTGCCCGTCTCGCTCCTGCCCGCTACGGCTTGCCCCCCTAAAACCCTAAACCCTAGAAACCCTAAACTGAAGGTTGTCCTCGCTGCTCTTTTCCTCCTGGTCGTTGTTGTGTAATTACGTGATGATATCCCCCTCGTAGTTTGTCTTACCGCTCGTCACCATGGCAATCGAGACGTTGGTCGAACTGAAGCAGGGCCTCGACGAAATCACCGCCAAATTGCGTCCCCTCATACAGGAAGTTCGAGCCGGAAATTTGCCCACTACCAGCGGAATTAGTTATCTCGAGGTGAAGCACCTGCTTCTCTTTACTTACTGCGAAACTCTCGTCTTCTACGTTCTGTGTAAGAGCCAAGGACGCGACATCACGGATCACCCGCTCTGGCAACGCCTCGCCGAAATCAAGTTCATTTTGGAAAAGGTACAGCCTCAATATGTTTGAATTCGGACTTTGTCATCAAAACTTTTCATCAAAACTTTACATCGTGAGTTTGGAATAGGGCCTTTGGATTGAAATAAGTCTTCCAACTTCTTCTGTACAGTACTTGAATTGGCGGCATGTATCTCAAGAGTTTAGGGTTTAGGGTTTAGAAAAAAGCATTGGTAGCTATTTGTTGACAGGTTCATCCTGTAGGGAACTCATCACCGTGAATTCAGTTCTTTAGGACACTCTCGATAAGTCGATATCTTGAAATCACTCTTGAAATCAGCTTTTTAAATGAAAGTTTTAAATTTCCAGCCTTTGGATTGAAACAATTCTTCAACTTCTTCTGTACTTGAAGTGGCAGCTTTTATCCCAAGAGTTTAGGGTTTAGGGTTTAGAAAAGCATTGATAGCTATTTGTTGGTTTGCTTGACAGATTCATCATCAGCACCGTGAATCCAGTTCTTTAGGATACTCTCGATATGTTTGAATTCAGCTTTAAATTACAAGCTCGGAGTCGGGTCTTTGGATTGAAATACTTCTTCCGCAACTGAGTTTGTACCTCAAGGGTTTAGGGTTTAGAAAGTTGCATTGATGAATTCTTTCTTTCTTGGTTTGCGTGACAGATTCGTCCTGTAGACAAGAAACTAGAGTATCAGATCGAGAAATTGCTAAGGGCTGGCCAGGCTCCAGCAGCAGATGATGCAACTGGAGAAGAAGCAGGGAAAGAAGATGCGTTGTCTTTCAGGCCAAATCCCGACATGCTTGTGTCTAAGCTGGACCAGATGGCGGAGGTAAGTAGGATTTCAGTAATTTTTCCTTCATGGAATGGTTCTTGAGTTTAATTTGAACACTGCCGTATTACGTATACATACAATAAACACATTTAGAATTGAAAATATTCACGTATACTTACACTAAACATATATTTAAAACGGACTACATCTGTATACAAAGGTATTTAGACATGTAACCTCTTTAGAAGGGGTCATGAACGCACGTGATTCTCAAACATAATGTAGAGTACATTCCCCGAGGTTTTTCGAGCTCACGAACTCAGATATGTGTTTTGTGTAACGGGAAATCTGGCTTAGTCTGGTGTTGGTAAAGGTTTAACCCCAAAAGGACCATAAGGCCTCCAGGGGGCTTCATGTTTTTGTTAGCAGTTTTTATTAGGTTTTATATAGACTTCATTTTGATCAAATTTGTTTGTTTTTTGACCAAAACATGCAATGTTCTTCACTAATTCTGGAGATATAAATTTTGGTCCAAGCCGAATTATATATTTCACAATATGTTTGTCATTTTAAAACTATGAATCCTTGGTCCTTTAGGGGTTAACCTGCCTTAATAAATAAAAAATTGTAACAGGCTGGCGGAGGGGTTTACAAACCTCCTATGATGGCACCTACAGCCATGGAGGAAGAAGGAACTGGACGTGATCGTCGTTCAAAAGCTCGAGCTGAGAAAGACATGCATCGTCGTGCAGCTCGCAGTTCTTTCATCAAGGAACTGGCTGACGAAGTGGAAGGCAGACCTCAAGAGGTAAGTAAGGTGTCTCTGATTGACATGAATAATAGTTACTACAATTGTCTATTGCCATTTGTATAGAATCTCCTGGAGGCAATTTACAAGACTTTGATTTAAATAGTTACATAGCCAGGCTCCTCAATATCATCAAAGACAGGTTCATTAAGAAATCCAAAGGTATCTACACACTTTGGAATTGTTTCAAGGATATTGTATGCAGTTCAATCACAATTCTATAGTTGCAGTTGACACAATTACCGTAAGCTTACGTTTCTTTTTGTTTTAATAGGTTTTTGAGTCACTGGGTACGGAGGACAAGGAAATGCTCAGAGATATAGCTCGTTTAGAGAAACGTGCAGAACAAGAAGAAGAGCTATTTGCTCGTGTGCCATTAAACAGGGACGAGCGTAGGAAGGTCAAGAACTTGAAGAAAGGACGAAGCGGGTGAGTTTGTGCCTTTGATTGATGTTTTTGAACCTGGCAGATAGTGAACCTAAGTGAGGTATTTTGAATAGAGGTTTGAGAAAATCCTTCCAAACTGTAGTAAGAGCACAGTTGCCAATGGCTACGACAATATGATCAGTTGGTTTTGGTCCAAGTCCATAACGTGAGAATATGAATCCTTGTGGTTTTTGTGATCAGGCTTTCGAACATGCTGGATGATTTTGAAGATGATCTCGTGGGTATCTCAACTATGGATGAAACATCCCAGCAAAAATCAGATTGGCCCTCGAGTGGCAAAAAGAAAATGGCTGGTTCATTTTCCAAGAGGTCAAAGGTATAGTACTCCCTCCGTCCCAAAGTCCTTGTCCAACTTGTTTGCTTGGTATTTCTTTGAGCCAATTTCACTGATCATATTGTAAGAAACATGATTAAAAAAGGTTCCAAATTATGTCACTAGAATTAATGATTGAAGAACATTGCATGTGTTCATTGCAACCTAAATAAAATTAGCCACAAGGAAGTATTTTTTTGACCTACTTAAAAATGCACTTTCAAACATGACAATAACTTTGGGACGGAGGGAGTATACAATTATATGGAGATGGAAATTGCTGTGTTCTTTCAGATACAATTGTTAGTCCTGCTGTTGATGTTAGAATCATATCATGAAAATTGATTTGTCTTTGTTTTGTGTTCTATCTAAATTCTCCAGAGCTCTGAGAATATTGTTTGTTTTTCAGTACAATGACAATGATGCTCCTGAGGAGCAAAGAGAGACACCCCGAAAACAGCAAGGCAAGAAAGCTCGTAGATAGTTGAAGGTAAGTTGAAATCTTTCATTGTTTGGCGTTCTCGAACTTTTGGGTCTCTCATGTGCTTGTTGTACATATTCTATTAGTGTGTTCCGTTGTACATATTAGAGTTAACCGAAAAGTCAGCTCAAAGAGGAAAGTCTTAGCAAACTCCTCTTGAACTCATATTGAAATATAAATAGACCGAAAACTAGTTCATGATGAGTTGGGAGACAATCTAAAACAAGCCACTGTCATTATTCTCCACACCTCGCAATGACTCCCACATCTTCTACCAAACCTCCAAGCCCATGGCCCATAAGGGGACAAGCTATGACACGACACTATTCAACCCAAGTATAGCTCAAAAGAGAGGTTAGAAGTAGAGCAAAAATGGAGGTTAGATGGGCTTCTTTTTGGTTAACTCTATTATATTAGTCAAATGGAACATAATTATCATGGTTGTTTTGTTGATCCGGTCGTGAGATGCTTGTCAGTAGAATTTTATCTTGTTATGTTGTTTAAGCGACGTCTAGGTTTTTGTGTAGGGGTACCACTCTTGACGAGCTGCGTTTTGACTCTGTGCAGCCAACTGGGGAACTTGTAAAAGTTTCAAACAAACAATTCCTTTGCCATTGCTTATAGATTTGAACCAGAGCCTTGAAAACATTCATGGTCTGCTTCTTAGTTAGTACTTAGTGCAGGGACCACGATCCTTTGAGTTCATTTTTGTAGTCTAGTAATGCAGGATCTTTTATTATTGGATATTTCTGAAACTACAGCAATTGTGTGCCCTCGTAGTTAACGAGAAGACCTGTGTTCAACAAAACACCCTCTTTACTTTTCTGCAGATTTAGGATTGCCCAAGTGTGCACTTTTTATGTGCAATTTGGCCATCAAGATTTTGTAATTTATTTTTTAAAATGTTTTTCATGAATGAAGTACCCATTTCTCCTTAATCCTGGAATGCAAGTATTGCCTGAAGATGTAATCGGGTACTAGTAGAATAGAACCAAAGTCAATTGAAAAGAGAATTATGTTTAAAAGATTTTGGGTGTGGGAATTAGGAAAGCCATGTCCTCTAAGGCTTAATGCAAGCACTATTTACCTAGGCCCTTTTATGGGCAAAAATTTAAATTCAAAGTTGGGAAGTCTTGTTTTAATTCATTTGTTTGGTATACTAATCAAATAACGTGGTTGTGAAAAAGACATTCAACCACATACAATTATCAGCTTTGTAATTTACAAATTAATACCTCACTTGCAATTCAATTATATTCTTATACCCAATGGATCTTCAACCACATTAGCTATCTTACATAATATGGCAATCTTTGTAAACGGCTTGTGAATTCTACCTTCAATGCATTAATATTGTTTAGGGATTGTTAAGGCAATAATAATCTGTTGATTCAATTTTTCTTAAAACTTTGACACTGATACTTTTGAAATAGGAGATTTCATTTTCCAAGACCAAGTTTCACAAAACTTATCAATTCTTTCAACACGGTCCCGTGCCCGATTTATATAATCGCTATTTACTTTAGATTTTGATCGAATTATGGTTTTGGATGGAGGAACAACTATAGGTGTTACAAATGGTGAATTAACTTCATTTTGAAATAATGGGCGTCGTATAACCGCAAGATGTTCATGGTCTTTGGGTGTTCTAGGTGCAAACTTAGTTATATGGGCCATTGATGGTGGTAAACTATATGATTGAATAGTAAAAAAAGTATCATTACGCATTAACTCAGGAAGCTTCTTGTGATAACGTCGTATTACACTAAGTTTGTTATGCTTTGATGGTGTCATTTTGTGCCGTGAATTAAAATTTTGGTCAACACAAATTTTAATATTTGGTGTAGAAGGTTTTATTGCAGATGATTTCATAACAGGTGGAATAAGAGATTTACAATCCAAAACATCTATATTTGAATCCCAAGGTAATGATGTGTCACATGTTGAACTAGAAGCATATGAACATTTATCAACAATTCTTTTTGTATAAGGCAATTGCATTTGTGTAATTTTTTTCTTCTTATTACTCTTGTTAAAATTTTCATCCTGTATTAAAGATTTTTCTCCTACAACATAAAAAATAAAAATTATCAATGCATGCTAAATCCATTTATCACATATTATTAATTTAAGTAAGGCATCATTTATGAACTTTGTAACAATGGATGAAGTAGAACCACTGTTATACATTTGATAGTTTTATTTTATTTTATGTTTTATGACTATTTCAAAATAAATGGAATATCAAATGAATAAATATATTTACCTTCTTGTCTATTCTGACAATGATTAAGTAATTGATGCCCTCTAATAGCTATATTGGATTGATCAACATCTTTCCATAATCTACTTTGTATATGTTGTGGAATTGATTTGTATCCTTTTGATTCCTTTTTGCCATCTTCAATAATTCTATTTTTTGTTTCTATGATGTTTTGCAAGAGGGTTTGTGTATCTTCTTCTAATTCTTGAGTTGCTGCTTCTTGCTTCAACAATCTAATTTCATTTTGTTCCAACAAAACTAACACCCCTGCATCTTTATTTGCGACTTTGCTATGTCCTTCACAAGTAATTTTAGGCAATCTATCTTCTAATGAAGTTTCTTTTTCTAAATCTTTTCTTTGAACAAAGTCTTCATTAAGAAAATGATCTTCTGGTAATTCAAAAACCCCCATTTGTTGCCATTGAATAACTTTTTCTTGCACTGTCATACCTTTTGTGCAAACACAACTGTCATTTGCACCATTGGGATCCAAATTATTGACACAAATGCGTACAAAATATTCATTTAAATGTTGGTGTTCATTGACAATTTTTTTTTCGTTTGATGACCATCGTCCAAGCCGACAATCTTCTTTCAATGCTTTAGGTGATCCAATGATAACTTTTGTAGTATCTTTAGTTCGATATAAGCCTGCAATTGTTGTATGATTTGTAGAAATTGTTGCATTTTTAGAAGCATCTTTTGCAGCAAGTGCAGCCAAGGCTGCATTGCGAGCAATTCTTTGAGCTCTCTTTTGTTGCTCATTTCTTCTTTCTTCTTCTTCTTCTTTTGCTAATTGTTCTTGTTTGCGATCTTCTCGTACTTTGGAAATTGTTTCTTTTACTTTCATATCAAATGAGTGTTTAAAAATTGACTCTGCCCCTGCTAAAAATGCATTGTACAAATCTTGCATTTGTCTATCATTTGTTGGATATATGCGTTCATACTTTCCCATATTTTTTGATTCATGATCTTCAAAATCATGATTGAGGTGAAAAACCACTTGACTATGATTTGGTGTATGTTTGGGCTTATTCACTGTGCTTAAAGGCCGACGGTTCCGCCCGTAGAGGCGCATTCTAGCACCTTTTCTGTCCTGAAACCATTGTTACAATTAAAAATAGATACAATATATTGAATTGAAATACAATGTACTACTCTTTTGTGCAGTGTTTTTATGATTCTTTTAACTATATGATTATTTACATATTTTTAAATAAATAAAATTTGATTCATTAATAATAAATTTTATATATATATATATATATATATATATATATATATATATATATATATATATTTGATTGTTAATTTATTTCCCATTATCTTAGAAGATATTGTTCTAATCTATTATGTGTTTTATAACAACTTTATATTGCTACACAGTAAAAGTATCCTAGTATAATGTAAGTATCATTAATAAACAAATAAAGTATTTCATTGCTAATGTTAGTTATACTACATCAAAAAAATAGTATGCTAATTGTAAACATATTTTATTTATTTTAAACAAATAACTTTTATGATTTCAATACATGTAGTTAGTATATAAAATTTACTTGTTGCCTTATTTTTGAATATCCCAAAGGATCCATTCGAACTAATTTCAAAGTGTCTGTGATTAAACTTTCTTTTACTTTAAGATCCAAAGGTGTGTCAATGGAAAATGATGGTGAATGATTTACCTACATTAAAATCAATCTTGTTATAAACATGTGATAATGTAATTCATAAATTTATATTAAATACTTTGTGATTTGTGATTTTTTGTCAAATGTTTAAAATTCAAATGATGTTTAAATATTTATAGAGAATGTTAAATACCAAAACATAAACATAAACTATTATCAATTCAAATAGGTATATTATGATTTTGTAGTGCAATGTATTCTAGATCGCCTATATTCATTTCATGAGATTCACACCTCTAACAACCACGGAGTACACTTTTGATCAATAAGAACATCCATACCAAGAAGTTCAAAGCATGCTTGTCCATTATCATCCTCTCCTATGTAAGTTCTATAATTATGTTGAAGAAGAGGTACAATAGCAAGAACGGTCATAACTACAATATGGCATATTTTTTGATGAAGTTTTGTTGTATCAAATCCTCGAATTGACAAAGCTTTTAGCAAAGAACTCAATGTCCATTTATGGCCTTTGTTGGTCTCATTTTCATTTGTATTAAAGTTAAAATTGGAGTTGTATTTGTTTAAAGCATAATTTGTTAAATGCATACAACTAGTAGTTAAATTCTCTGGTCTAGGCTTTTGATATCTTTCAGTGCAAAATCGAGCAATACCTTCCCTGAATTTACAAACCATGTTATATGAAATGTGGATTCTTTTTATTCAATATATTAAAATTACAATTTGATGTAATCACTAAAATATCATTCTAATTATTTAAATTATTGCATTTATTCAATTTGATTTCTATTAAAAAATCATTATTTTTTATTTTTTAAATTATATTTTAAAACAATGATTGGATTAAAAATATTAAAAAAGTCTCACTAATTTTAGTGCAATATATCATAATTTCTTTGCGACTTCATTTTAATTTTAGCAAGGTTTGCAGATTTAATTTGTATGTATTGAATGTGCATTGCATGTCAGTACATCTAGCATTATAATGCTTGTCTAAATAGTGGTTCAAAATTTCTTTGATATTGATTTTTTTTAATTATTGGGATTAATAGACTACCGTTTGACACATTTATTATAGCATCAAGAATAAACTAAAAGTAAAACCTGTAAAGATAAAGGCGGAGGGGATCACATGAAAGAATTAGTACATAAATGCGAAGATCAAATTTGTAGCCATTAAGCAACATTGGACTTGTCAAGTATTTTTGTGCCAATAGATTAGAGCCAGGATATCCATCAAGTGCATGCCTAACATCAGCAACACTTTGAGCTAAAACTACACCTCTGCCCTGCATAACCCTATATAACATCAATTTACCATTTTTTTCTATTTTATATATGATATAGAGTTATTTTAAAAACATTCAAAAAAATTTAAGCAATGTTTAGGATATATGAATTTTTGGTAGCATCAAGATGATCGTATATATTTCACAATCTACTATTACAAATACTATCTTGATACGAAATTACATGCTATGATATTTTTGACTTATTTTTAATACTTTGAAATATTTTATTAAGTAAACTATTTTAACATTTGATGAAATTTGATTGACATATCATACCTGACTTCCATTATCTGGTTTAAGAAAATATATGTTTTTGTTTTTGAACTACTAAAACAATTGAGCAAGTCTGATAACTGATTGGGAAGTATAAATGCTCGAGGAAAAAACTTGTAGTGTGTTGGAAATAACCTGTAAATATAAGTAGGAGTGAAGTCAACAATATATGCTATGGAAGCATTCTACACCTATATTGTAGTACATGGGTTGGTTTGGCACAAATGAAATTAATTAAAACTACCAAAATTTTCACATATTGTATTCCTACTAATTCTAAGGAATTTTAGAGAAATCTAAGGAAATCTACACCAAATACTGCTGCACTTTTACAATATTTGAAAAATCACCAAGAAATATTGAGATGGAACTTTGTGACGAAAAAATTGTATTATTTTTTAAAATTCCAACGTTAAAATGTTTATTACAACAAAGGTTTTGAAATTTGAATTTGTGATTTTTCAAAAATTGTAAAAGTGTAGCAATTATTGCACTGCAACAAAAAAACGTGATATATCGTGGCTTGCAAATACTCTACTCAAATTCATAAAGTATATCATTTGATTGTGTGTGATACTAAAATCTACTACATAGTGTTATAAATCCCAAAATTCACATAGATGGAATAGATAAAAATTCATTCATTCATTCATCAATTTTATTTGAATGTATTTTAGTTTACTTTCATGAAGTAATTACGAATATAAAAAGTTTTAAAATTTAGAAATAATGCAAGTACTTGCGCATTGTAGATAAACTTTTGAATAATGATTTTTTCCGACATATTGCAAGCATGCCATGAAAATGATTAATTTTTTGGCCTTTCTTCAATGCCATAAGTTTGTCAGGACCAACTGATAAATCTGCAAATATATCATTGAAGAATTTAAATAATATTTTAACTTCTTTTATATTACACAATCTAAATATTTGTAATAATGGTAGATTTTTACTATTAGTTACAAATGTACAATTTAACATAAAAATTGATCATCATTAATATAATTAATATTAGATTGAGTATATAAGGTACCATGTCTGCTAGCAACTTTGGCACCTACTTGACTAATAACTATTTAAAGTAAAGAATGACCTATTAACATTAACCCCTAAAAGACCAAGTGTTCTAACTAGGACATTTAAAGAACAAGATCTAATCACAAGACTAATAGATTTTAATGTTTGTATGGTAATATAAAAAGAAATTATGAATCCTTGAATATTTAAAGAATTAAAAAAAATTGCTATTCAATTTTAAGCTCATTTTTTTATGAAAAAAATCCTTCAATATTATATTATATCATATCTATATTTATGTGATATACTCAAAAATCCATATGTTAAGATAGGTGTTTGTTTTTATTTTTATAAAGCTATTAATCTCTACAAGTGCAATGCCTACAACTTAAACATTCTTTGCAATTTGGTTCTATAAGAAAGCTTTACATGAAGGGGTGTATACACTTAAGGTTTTACACAATTTAAACCAAAGGATGGAAAATATTGAAATTAGATGATTATATTTTATAATTTAATTTGTAAATTTTAGTAAGAAAACATGGAATTGAATACAAGATGAGACATTGTGGTCCTAGCAAAATCGGCCTTATTGCTCTAAAAACTAAGATATGTAATAGTTTGTATTGTCATGTCATGTTTAAAGGTGAATATTAGTGTTGTGAATAATGTATGAAGCCCTTGGAGAAGGAGTGTGTACAGTGGAGGTTTAACAAGATATGAACCTATATGATATGAAATAATTAATTTTAAAGAGTTTCAAACATTTAAAATTACAAAAAAATTAAAACTTGGCATGGTAAAGTTTATAAGCTATAGATATAGATTACAATATTGAAAAGGTAAAAGAAATTTTAATATTATTATTAATATCAATACAATAAGACATAAAAAATAAAATAAATAAAAAATAAATGTATATACATATATATAGATACACATAAAATGTTAGCATTTGTATATACATAGACATATGCATATAATTGCATTGGTATTTCAAAATTCATACCAAATCTATTAGATGTTGAAAAAATAGCATATATAATATAGAAGAAAATGTATGATATGTATGATTTTTACGTTAATTTTTTTAATTATATAAAATTCATTTGGACAATAAAAAATATAAAGATATTATTAAATAAAATTTACATTTAAAAAAAGAAAGATCGGATAGGATGATTACAAGTATTTGTATACTACCAGTCCAAATGAGATGACAACGTTTGTCATCTTCTTGACCTTCTTCCCATCCATTCTTTCGAAGAACAATTCGTAAAACTTCATATTTACAATTAGAAAGGTCCACAAGTGGAATATCACTTTTTTTCCCTCTCCGTTTCCTATTGGCACTACCTAATCGTTTTCGAGCAAGTCTCTGGTTTATAATTCAACATCACATTTATTTGAAAATGAAATAATCTTATCATTTTCAAAGATTTCAATTAAAAAAATTATATCAAAAAATTAATGTTGGCAATTACTTTAGTCAATGTGATGATTTAGTATAGTATATAATAAAATACAATAGTACTTTTTCTAATCTAGTATTTCATCTAAAAATATGAAAAACTTTAACCAACCCCAGCAAGAATTGACATTCCAATGGAGAACAATTCTCCATCTTTTTCTCCTTGTGTGTATTTGTTCTTTCTTTGTATTCTTTGTAATAACTTATTGATTCCCTAAAGATAAATTAAAACAATATGCATTTGTTTATTAATATTAATTTTTAATAAAATAAATCATGATAATTTAAAGTATAAATTAAATTATGAAAATACTAGTAGTGTAAAAATAATTATAAACACTAGAAAATTAAAATATCATTTTAATATGAAATAATAAGTTAATTCTTATATGATCATGAAGACAATCTAAAATTTTTAAGATTGGTTGAATAAAATGTAAAATGAAAATTTTGATTTTATCTTTAAAATGTTTTACTTGAATTTACATTATAATGTAGGACCTTCTTTGTTTGAAATTTGCAACATAATGATTTCATACATATGAAATATATTATTAAAAAATATACTTCAATATTTTACATTTTTATGTTAGTGCAAATCAATGAGTTTTTTTCTAAATGAAGATGCATGTTACTATATTATGCTAGGAATGAAAATAAATATTGTAGTTAAAATTAAATTAAAGTGATATGTTTTTTGACCACTTGATGAATAAAAAACATCAAGTTTTTCTTTTGATTTTTTTGGTGCTGATGAATATTGTTGTAGTAAAATTAAATATAATTTAATATATGAGCATGATTGATATTATTTTCAAGCAATGAATTTTTTCTTAATGTTTGAAATTTTTATTTAACCCTCACCGAAAAATTCTTTGGATCATTTGTCAAATTTTGAGATCGACGTGTATTCTTTATCCACAAAGACAGTAAATGTTGTTTTTCAGCTAGTTCTAACTTACTCAACTTTGATTCCAAAACCCTCATGTTCTCAAAAGTTGCAAGTCGCCGTTTTTGTCTTTCAACCTTGAGACTTCGCATTACCTCTTTTTTCTTCCTCTCTTCATTTTCCCTTCTACATACTTCTCTCACTTGCTCAGGAGTTAATATCAACATTCGACTCATGTTACTAAATTAATTTCTTTTCATTCTTTTTATAAAACCCTAATAATATTTTACCTTCGTTTGGTAACATTTCATTTCATTTTTTTATATCATTAAATAATTTCTTAAAATCATATCAAAACCATCCATCAAGTTAAGATTAACACTTTATATGTTTAAATCAATTTTTTGTTTGGGAAATGAATTTTATCGATCAGTGCTTGTAAAACATTTCACAAAATCATTTATGTAATAAATAATTTAATACCAAAACCCTTGTATTCAGATGTACAGTCACCCACCTCCATAGAGCCTCCTTTCATTTTGAAATTCAATTTCTTTGTCCGTTCTGCTCCATCATTTTCTTCCATCTCGTTAGCCATAGTTTTTGTCCACAAGAAGTTTAACTTAAAGCTTGTATTAAATTACTATTATACTAGTGATGTAATTTCAAAAAATAAATAAAAAAAACTCAATGATTAATGTGAAGGAATAAAAAAAACAAGAGAGATTGTAAGAGGTGTTTTATCATTCTTTATTTTCAAAAGTGGGCTTTTAAACCTTTGTGTCAGGGTTTAGTTCAAGAATGTGCAAAGTGCCTTTATTGGATTGCTATTTGTTGTAGTAACGTGTCTCTTGGCCACCATCTTTTGACCACCATCTTTTTCCCATTGCATAACACGTGTTTCATCCATTTAACTCCTAAAGTTCCATAGTTTAAAATGCTCTAAAATGCTCTAATTTAATAATCATTTTCTGGTGCCTTGAACAAAAAAAATGTAAAAAGGGCTTTTCTATATTCAACCATAAGAAATCTCTCTAAACTTGTACAAAATTGTATACAAAAAAATTAAATTCTAAATCCCAAATTTTAACCCTAAATAATGTTGATACCATAGCTATTTATTGCTTTGTAGCTAAATTAGATTTATTGAGAAAAGTCGTGAGGAAAAAACATCACTATTTTATTATATCCATCTTAACCCCTAAAGGACCGGGAGGGTGTTGAACTTAGTTAGCTCTTGTTTTCTTGACTAGTTCTTGTAGCAAGCTCAATTCCTCATTGGTGTGGGGTATATTTGACGATCAACATCGTTGAAACTAAAAAAGACTTACGTAGCTTTTTTATGAATAAAATATCGACAAAATCGCATAATTTTAAAAAAAATGCCACCGTTGAGAAGATTGATGGAACTTATTTGGGGTATTTTGTACACATGCTGAAATCGGATTGTTCAAAAGTGCTCCAAAATTTTTGAATTTTTTACTATTAGTAAAAATCATCATTTTAAACATGCGGAAAATTTTTCATCTAATTTGGAGGTGTGAGGAGGAAGATATGAGTTTCTGAAGTGATGCCAAAATACCCACTGTGCGACTCAAAAAAATCACCAAAAATCGCTCACTTAACGAATTTCCGATCAAGAAGTACCTAAAGATTCGGCTCTCAAAAAGAGCCAGGGTCTCTTTGTTGCTCATCCTACAATTCAAAGCCCAAGAACCCAAATTTTCCCACTTTCTAGTTCCAGAAGCCCCATGGGGGCCTTACGGTCCTTTAGGGGTTAATTCCAAAAGGTCCTTACTCTTCTTCAAATTTGAGGAATCACATAGATGCATTATAAAATGCAACTAGGAGGGATATTTTGAACTTGATGTATGAATAAAAGTTGTACATCATGAATTTAGATTATATCCATATGATTAGATCTATGATTACTATCACCAATTTATTTTATATATTATTTGAAACTTAAAATGCAGAATTCTTTTGTAATTTGATTACGAATAAAATATTGACAATTTGTGGATGAAATTTGTTGTGATGGGTTTAAATGTAATACTCTAAGTGTAGATGTTTTTGGAAATTTTTTCTTTGTTAAATTTTATGAGTATATTTTTTCAAGAGCACTTTTAAACTAAAATCTTAGAAATGCTTGGTGAATAACTTCACTATGAAATGAGGCATAAAATTTTCAAAAATATCTTCCTTTCTAATGAGTTCATACATGCAGAAAGCTAATGTTTCATGAAACCTATAGTAAAAAAATTCACACAACAAAAAATGTATGACAGATGAGAAAATTGTGAATGAAATTTGTACATCATACAAAAATGAATGGTTGAGGTTCATCCTTGAAGTTCTTTGAATGCGTTTGGTCAAATGTTGCCTCCAAAATCTTACTATTGGAGCAATTTCTTTTTAACTTATTTTTTGGAAAATTCAACTATAGGATTTTAATTTTTTTTTAATTAATTTTTTCTTTTGGAGGGTGGTGCCGCATAAGGAGCTTAATTCAGTTGAGTTGAACTTAGCCAGTTAAGATTTTCAACTCTCAATTGGAAGTTTTCAACTAAACTATAGGCCGCACATGCAATTCAATTTAATCAATCCAACTGAAAATTTTCAACCCCAGTTTGAATGTTTTTCACAGTAGGCCGCACAAAAAACCAATTCAAAATAAAGAGATGGATGAGAAATCATATTCCGTTAATGCACCTTTAAGCCTTTGATTCATAAAAATCATTCAATTGCAATTCTTAATTAGTATATAAACCTATAGTATCTAACTTTTTAGTTTGTACTTAATTGAATAAATTATTTGAAAATCATATTCAAATAAATTAGGATGTACTGTTATGATTTGGTATATAACATATTATTTTGGAATATAGTGATAGGTTTTTAAACAAACTAGAGCAATTAAAAAAATTGATACAAATTAAACCATTTTGATATAAATTGGATTATTTTAAAGAATTAGATTTTTTAGTTTTACAAATTAGATTATCAAAAAAAGTGATTGATTATTTTTATATCATTTTTACTTTTTTATAATTTATCTATTATGACCATTTCCTAAGGCATGGACTGTACTTGACATGAAAATTGATGTCTCATCAAAATAAAGTTTGTCTACAACGTTGGATTGAAAGATGAAGCTCTATAAAACAAACCTTAAACTGCATGGTTTCAGTAGGAGACTTCACACAATGGTGGAGGAAGGCTAGAACTAGGATGTCGAGGACCACAATAGAGAAATTCTCTCCCTTCTAGGACCATAGTTGATTATTATTTTTTCCAATTCAAGTGAATCTCATTGTGCGGCCTCAAGATGAAATCAATTTCAACCAAAAAGCACCTCAAATCTCAAATGAACGGTCCTATCCCCCCTCCCTATATTTGACCTCTTAACACCTAAAGGACCGGGGGGTGGGGGGGTGTTGAACTTAGCCCTGGTTTTCTTGACTAGTTCTTGTAGCTCAATTCCTCATTGGTGTGGGGTAATTTTGACAATTGGCATCGTTGAAATTAAAAAAGAGTTACGTAGATTTTTTATAAAAAAAAGATCGATAAAATTGCACAGTTTTTGAGAAAATGCCACCGTTGAGAAGATCAATGGAACTTGTTTGAGGTGTTTTGTACATATGCTGAAACCGGATTGCTCAAAAGTGCTCCAAAAACTCTGAAATTTTTACTGTGAGTAGAAATCATCATTTCAAAGATGTGAACGTGAAGATAATTTTGAGTAATTTTGAGGTGTGAAGAGGAAGATATGAGGGTCTGAAGTGATGCCTAGATACCTTCCGTGCAACTCAAAAAATCACCAAAAATTGCTCACTTGATGAATTTCCAATCAAGAAGTACCTACAAATTCGGTTCTCAAAAAGAGCGAGGGTCGGAATAAAATGTCCTATTGTTTCAAAAATAAAAGAAAAAAGAAAAAAAGAGCGAGGGTCACTTTGTTGTTCACCCTACAATTCAAAGGTCAAGAACCCGAATTCCCTCACTTTCTAATTCCAAAAGCTACGTGGGGGCCTTACGGTCTATTAGGGGTTAATGCATGTGCTTCTAAAATTTCAAAGTAAGAATTTGTACCACTTGCAAGATCATAATGATTAGGTTTTTTAAATAAGTGTTTTTAGCCTTTACAAAAGAAAAGTTAAGAAAAATGATGTGTGCATTCCAAAATTTATTCTTCTTTACATTAGGTTCACCAGATGAATCAAGAATTTATAGAAATCAAATTCTTTTAAAAAACATTGCATTTTATTCTTTTAAAAGTTATTACGTAAAAGACATATAAGACAAAAGAGAAAACTAAATTTTCAATAAATATAACATAGAATCGAAACATGCCAATCCCTTTTAATAAACACGAAATATTCCAAAAATAAATCCAAATACAATAGAATATGCTCAAAATCTCCAAAAGCCTATTTTGGGATCCTTATTGTTTTAGGAGTTAAAATATTTTAAGATTTTTTTGTCTTGTAATCAATGATCTTAGTATTTTTTTTCAATTGTTAAACATTGAAGAGTTCTAGACATGGCTCTTTTCCTTGTTTTTCAAAGACATTGATGTTGAAGGATCAATTTGAAAAACAATTGTGGCCGGCATAAATGGAGTGTTTGTTCGTAATGCTAATGGCCAAGTGTCCACCTAAAACACCAAAGTATCACCAAAGTATCTATTTATCTATCTGAGCTAAAACACTAGGATTGTTCCATTAGATCATTGTCGACACCTCTTTTATATTATAGTTTTCTTTGAGCATTCTACTTTTGATCTCAATTCTTTAAAATTACTTTGGAATTCCATGCATGGCATCCAAAAGTTTGTATTTTTTGAACAGTGCATGCATTTGTTGCAAAAGTAGTAATTAAAGACTAATTGGACACTTGTTGCCTCAAACGTGAAAAGAGGTGTCATAAATGCAATGTATTAGTGCTCATTTACCATTGTCTCACTCCTACTTGTAAATAATTATGTTGGTCAAGATTTATGCTTGTTACTTCAAACTTTTTGGTAATTTGAATTCTACCATCTAGCTCGGGGAGTTCACTAGGCATGTATTGCGTGACAAAGGTATTTATTCAAGGGGTATCTAATTATCCATTCTTAATTTTTTGTACCGTATTATTATATATTTTTCTAATTTCTTGTTTTTTAAGTGATCCTATAATTAATTTTAGATTTTACAAAGCTCTAATTTATAACTAGGTATACATGTTCATTATAGTTATTTGATTTTGCTCTAAAGGGTTCACGAGCATTCAAAGTACTAAGTCATCCCAATTTTCCAATTGAATCAACGTGGTTTTTCATCCAAAATCTTCCCGCCTCTGAACATAGAGGACACCCTATTTCAAAAAAAGCCTAGGATCCTAAACTCCTACGGTATATTTTTACAAATATTTAAAAAATATGCGTTATTTATATCAAGCCTATATTATTAATAATACACATTTTATCATACATACTCACCTATGTTACTTCTAAAAAAATTCTAAGTTTTTTCTTTTGTGAATATAAATTACCCTATATTTTCCCGCACGTTGTTTTCTAATATTATCGCACTGAACTCCCCAAGCCATCTAGAGTGGACATCCTCAATGCAACTTTGTAAACCATTTTAAATTCAACAAGTGGTCAATTAGATAAAAAAATAAAAAATTCTTTGCATTGAAACTAAAGTCAACACTTCATATCTCTTCATTATACTAAATTTCTTAACTGGATGTCCAACCATACAAGGCGTACATAGGAGTGCTTTCAAGCCACACTCAATAGACGCTCATTCCAAAATTTGCACACTCAACAAGCAAATAAGGAGATTTTGTTCCTCTATATCTTGAGCATCTCTTCACTAATCGAATAATATAATTATATAAAAAACAATCTTTCTTGTAGTAAAATGCAAGAAGATTTCAAAGAGTCTAAGTTTATATTTTAAGTCCAAGTGGTTTGTACACTATGAGCACTCAAAGATCTACAATTCTTCACTTAGTGTTTATCATTTTGGTGATTGCGGAGACAATACAAAATCTCAAGTTTTGAGTTTGGTATCAAATATAAGCTCTTGCAATTGTTTTCAAATTGAGACCACATTTAATTTCTAATTTTCATAGTTGTGTATACAATGAGTGATCGATGTTCAAAACTATCTCAATTGTGGTAGTGTTGTGATGGAAGACCTTGACAAGGAATTGCCACCTTACTTTCCAAATTTGTAGAATGGATCAAGACACAAGATCAAAAACACTAAGTTGAAATGAAATGTTCTACTTGATCACACATGTGATGAAATCTTATCATAAATTCTAAATAAAATTGTTTGTCATTGCTTCATTAATCCCTAAATATCCTCACTCCTCTCCAAATTCGGCAATTTTGCAAAGATGCAACTTAACCGTTTAATATCCCATTCCTTTTGAGAACAGTCAAACTCCACTTTTATACACATTTCAGCTTCCAAGATTTGTTAAAATATATGTTTTAATACTTTTCATGCATGAGATTGTATGTTTCTAGTCCTAAAATTTTCCAATTTTCCTAATACAAAATGAACTTTTTTTGAATTTTAATTTTAAAATTCAAAAGGTGAACATCATATGTAGTGTAATTCAAACCTTGAGCTACCTACCTTGCAACAGAAATAAAATATTTGATACTTGAAATTTATAAGATCCAAAAAGAGAAGTGAAAACTAGACTCGATAAACTTCATTTTCTCAATTGAAAGCAATAGCAAAAAACTTCATCTTCAAGGTCAAAATTAGCTTTGACCAACAAACATCCACTATTTGGATGCGCGGTCCTTAAAAGGTTAAAATTCAATCCAAAGGGATGTTTTGCATTTGATTTATGAATAGAATTTTTACATTATGAATTTTAGATTCTATCCATATGGTTAGATCTGCGAGTGCTATCATTGATATTTTTGTATAAAATTTGAAACATGAAATTCAAATTTCTTTTGTAATTTGATTACAAATAAGATATTGACAATTTGTACATGAATTTTTTGGTGATTGGATGCAACGTAATACTCTAAGTGCAGCGATTTTTGGAGATTTTTTGGTTGCTTAATTTTATGAGTTGACTTTTGAAGAGCACATTTACATAAAAATCTCATTAAATTACAGTGAATGAGCTATTGAATCAAATAAAAAATTACAAAACATAATTGAATTGTGATTGAGTGAGTGCTTTTGATTACTGCTCACCATGGGGATGAAATGATGTGAAATATTCCACATCGTTTTGTTGGAGAAGGTAGCAGTCACATAAGCTACTGAATGTTATGAGGAGTTAACCCTAAGTTAAACCAAATATCGGTACATGTATTTAGTGTAGTTGAGTCGTTTGAAATTCAAGTACATATGAAACTGTACTTTGAGGTATGAACGTGGACTATGCCCTCAGTACGTGTAGTGCACTCATAACAAAATATAATTCTAAAAAAAGATTCCAAATCTTTGCAAAATTAGATATATTTTACAGTAGGAAAAGCGATCATTTCTGAAATTAGCACGTGTTGGAAGGGAATCTTCATAAAAGAATAAACGTTATCATAGACAAAGACTACTGTTAAACATGTATGGCATCTTTCTACAGTGCTAAGACCGTGACCATTGGTTCATTGTGACTCATGTGAGGTCCAGTACACCTGAAAATGACTCTGATTCATTGATTTCACTGGGCCATACAAGTGCAATTTTGACGAGGGTAGTTGAGCTCTCAGATCTTCATACTTGGTACCTCTTTACTAAAGAGGTGGGGAGTTTTCCTGTGGAAACCAGCTAAAATCCAATATTTTACAAAAGCAACCAGTTTTAGTCAAGAACCCATCCGGTTATTACCCATGTTTCACCTAGGTAGCACTCGAGTATCACAAATTTTATCCGGATTTTAGCCTAAAACTATGAGTTTCAACCGGTAATTTGGCAATTCCATTCCGCTGATTTTACACTCACTGCCGGATCTCCCGTACATTGCTCTTTAGAGAGGATATTAGACAAACCAGAATCTTCAAACAATAAAAAATGCATTTCGAGTGGATGGAGTTTCATTGTACTGTTAGTTTGAGGTCTTTAATTTGGCGTCTTCCCCTGTCAATGCAAACAAAACAGGCTGCAGTGTAGTCCGAATAACTTAGTATATACATACCCAGTAGGCCAGTACTACCTACTTAATCAGCACAACCACAAAATAATTTATATAAAAAGAATATTGTGCAGAAATCAGCTGACTGACTGCAGTCTATAATGAGCTGCAACTGCAGAGAAAACGTCTCTTACTATTCTAGACACGAGAAACATGCTGGATTGTTGGGACGGGACCCAAAGTCCACATCGTCCGACACACTTATCCAAATCGCAGGCAGGCCTAAGTAATTGATTGTTCTGCTTTGCTGTTTTTTATATAAGCTTATGCCATCTCTTTTTATTTTATCCAGCGACTGAAACTCCGCATATTGTACGTTTAGATTCCAGCCAGCTAGCTCAGTCAGGTAAATACATAACACAACTGGACGTTCTGGTTCATTCCAAATACCCGTTGGCGTTTCAGTACACTAAACAGGTAGATTAGTGTTAGATAATTACTCCCTCTGTCCCATAATGCCTACGTGCCAGCCATTATGGGTGAGTGCTCTAAAATGGAGCAGGTCCAATAATGGAGCTCTAGTAATCTTCACTTACAGGTACATAATAGCTTCTCAATTCAACAGTACCATGTAATGAGCGCATACATTATAGGGTGTCATTTTAGGGCACCATTTTAGAAACACCTATGAATACAACTTCAAGAATTCATAACTAATTGCAAAAGAGTCCAAAAATGATGATTCCACTTGCTCTATCTTTCCACTTACTTTCCACATGCACGAAAATTGCTTGCACTGTTAACTTTGCTATAGATTTCCCGTGCTGAAAATTGAGCCATTATTGATCACCTTACCATATGGGACAGAGGGAGTACAAGATTTGAAAATATTATAGATTTTTACTCTCCACAAATTTTTTACCAAAGACATTGATTCCAATACTATTGAAAGATCCACATCTTGATCAATATAGAGGGTAAAAAAATTGGTCAACAGTAAAAACTTACAACATGTTTATGTAAATTAGTGTATCTAACACTAATCTACCTATTTAGTGTACTTCTCATAATGACTCGGATTCATTCATTTCAGTAATACCCACAAGGAGACCAGGAGGCCATTACCCCCAGTATTTTGCACGGTGATGTACGAATACCCTCCCCCTTGACCTACTTGTGTAGAAAGTTTGGGCGGGTAAATCTACATTGGCCTCCAGGCTACCCCTGGGACAGTGATCTCAAAACTGGCTAAAATTAGCTGGATTTCTACCCAAAAAATGGGGTTGCTAAACATATAAAGAAAGAAAATGATTTTTTTTGAAATGTAGCGAGAATGCTCATTATGATATAAATACGTAGCAACTTCATGAGGTGATATCCACGGATATCATCATGGTATCATCTTACTATATCAAGGGTATCCCGGATATTATTGAGGTATCGTGAGTGTTGTATGCATTGGGTAGCAAAAGTAAATACCATTTATGTGGAAGGTAGCATAATGTTCTAAATGTCATAAAGTGGTTTTGAGATCACTGCCTTGGGGTAATGGCCTCCCGTTCTTTCTGTGACCAGTACTCTGATTCATTAATTTTCATTGAGATCTAAGGTCGAGGCACCTAAAACCAACCAGGTACCCAAAACCGATCTGGCCTAATTTCTAGATTTTGAAAGAAAAGATGTACCTCATTTGTACATTAGAGCATATTATCGATTTTGGGTCCTGCAGTACTTTTCACTTTGAAAAATTGTACAAATTTCAATGTTGGGAAATAATTCATGGAAAAATTTGCATTCTCCGCGAAAACTAACTTCCAACCCGGGAAAAATATCACCCTATTAATGGCTGGTCCAGAAATAGTGTAGGTAGCTTAAGTTATCGGTTTTAGGTGCCTTGACCTTATTCCAGTATTGTACAAAACTGGTTCAATAGCAGTGAGTCACAAATTATACGTACATGATGCTTGCACAACTTGACAAGAACTAGCTCGTCTGTCACTCATTTTGCAACTTGCACACCACGAGCCTGATCGATCAACAAGCTTAGATAGCAAGCATGGCGCTCCCGTCGTTAACGGCGCACAGTAGAAGTTTGTATTCCAGCAGCTTCAATATTCCCGTGTTGAGGTGGTCAGATCAACGCACAGTTAGTGGCGTGAGGAAACGTAACGCCGGTGGTGTTGCGGTGGCGAGCTTGAAAAGCATGGATCAGTTGTCCAGCAGCAGTGATGATGCCGAGGTGCGAGCTGACAGCGGCGCCTTGCCTCTCAAGGAAATCCCCGGTATGTTACTACTGATCTTGTTTTGATCCCACCTTTTGTGTTTTTTCTTGCATTTGTGTAAGTTCACTTGTACTAGGATCATACCTACACTAGTCGTGTGCGGTAGCTCAAGCAGCTTGTTCATCAACATTTCTAGGAACCGTTTACTGCTGTTCTCCTCTCGTTCTTAACAAATGTAGCAATCGGCGTGCAGTTGTCCCTCTCTATTTATGTTTAGGTGGTCACAAATTGATTTGTTCTTTTGAAGTACTAGCAATTTTAGAGTCACAGGCACTAAAATGTTCAATGCTAAGCTGGATCTTCTATTCGTGTAATGGCACTTTAGGAGCATGGATCATCATTCTCTCTGACTTACTTGTTGTTCATGTTGAACTTGTTTCTACTGGACTACTGAACTTTGCATCATCTCTCTTGTTGTTGTAGTCAACTTGTTTCTCATGAATCTCTCTCTCACTTGGATACCACAAATAGGATGAGGAGCTTAGAACGATGTTGTAAGAACAACATTGTTATAGAACATCATGCTAGAATAAGTAACGTGGTTAGAGCAACTTGGTACAACATGTGAATGTTGTTTTAAGTTCTACCCACTTGTGACTGCTATTGAACATCAAGTTGTGCATCATCTCTCTTGTCCTTGTTCATTGTCTCATGTTTCCTATTTCTGCCTCTCGGGTAATGGCAGTGATCATCTCCTCTATTGTATAGGTGATTTAGGCAATTAGTAATCATTAATAAGGCCAAGTTCACATTACTAGAAATACCTGCATTTTATAGTTTTTTTTATTGTTCAATGTGAATTTCAAATGAGTGCCTAAAGAGATGAGTCATCTCACCTTTTGAGATTTAGTATTGCTTTGGTATGAGGACATGTCAAAAATGAGCTAATTTAAGAGCTTTGTAGAGACTGGATACAAAGTTCCAAGGAGACTTCACTTAAAATTCCACAAATTATTCATTAGTTTCTCACTTATTATGCTCCAAAATTTGTTAGCCTAAAGAATTTGAAGAGCTTCCTCTTCCAGTCGTATAAACCAGACCTAAGTAACACTTGCGATTGATTGTATGCTTGTGATTGGTATTGTTTCAAACATGGGAGAGAAGTTTTGCACCAATGGCCCTTTGTCCAGTGGGCGTTGGGTCATTGTCATTACGGATACGCACTTTATTCACGCTGGCCTCGAAAGAGGACCGCAATTTCTATCTATCTATCCGTGATTGGTTTGTAGCAAGTTCACTCATCAATTCATTCATTGAAGAGGAATGCATGTGAGTGTGTGCAGGCGGGTATGGGATCCCTTACTTGTCCCAATTGGTGAACAGATGGCGCTTCTTTTACATTGAGGGCGAGCCTAAGTATTGGGAGAAACGGATGCAGCAGTACAACAGCACGGTCTTTCGCACCAACATGCCACCCGGGTGGCCGTGGACGGACTCCCGCTGCGTCATGTTCCTTGACCAAAAGAGCTACCCCACCGTCTTTGATTACGACAAGGTAATTCAATCAATCACTCAATAGGGGGAGTCACTACAAGGGTTGCTTTCATTCACTCAATCAATTAGTTTGGGGGAGTCACTACAAAGGTTGCTTGAATCAACAAACTTGTTGAAAGAAATTGTGAGGTGCAATGTGAAGAGTGAAACTCAATGTTATTACAGTTTGTGAAAAGTGAAACTTATCGTTGTTACTTTGTGAATAGTGAAAGTTTCATTGTTGGAGGCTCTCGTCATTGAACAAAACTCATCATACTCACATTTGTCAATGACTCATTTAACAATCACATGCGTCTCATATATGTGACATTTTCCCTTTCAGTCTCACTTTTCCCACCGAATTTCAGAATTTGACATCTGTTCAAATCACCTACCTAATGGCACATGTATGTTGAGCTTCTTAGGGAAATGTGAGAGAAGAGAAATGCATATATATATGTGTTGAAAGTTGTGACCCACCTCAATGGGCGGATAACCAAATTTTCTTTTTGCTGCTAACGATGGAAACTCATCAAAAATTAAATCAAAGAAGAGAATATGAGGCTTCATTTTGTAAAGTTTTCAACGTTGGAAGCTTTCGCAGAGAAAACACAGGGAACCTTGTCGAATTCACTGGGAAGTAAACATTTCTGTCAAACTGCTGTTTATAATGTCAAGTTTTACAAGTGGTTTAATTTAGCAAGTGATTACCAAGAATTAACCATCATTCTTGTACTCCCTCCGTCCCAAAGTTATTGTCCAACTTGTTTGCTTGGTATTTCTTTGAGCCAATTTCATTGATCATATTGTAAGAAACATCATGATTAAAAAAGGTTCCAAATTATGTCACTAGAATGATTGAAGAACACTGCATGTGTTCATTGCAACCTAAATAAAATTAGCCACAAGGAAGTATTTTTTTGACCTACTTAAAAATGCACTTTCAAACATGACAATAACTTTGGGACGGAGGGAGTACCTATTACTGCCTGGTGATATGGTCACTCAGGGTTCCTTGTGAAATGCCACCATTGCATGCAAAGTTCAGTGATGGCAATATAATTGGGCGTTTTAGACGCTTCTTGTAGGAATGTTGTTATATCTACTCCCCTAGTATATGATCGTAGTGGTAGTTTTTTATGTTGTAATTGATCACTTTTGTTTTGCTCAAGATGTGAAAGCCACAGACTGTTGGATGATGGCACTCAGGTGGACAAGCACAGGGCGTTTGCGGGGACGTTCATGCCGAGCACGGCGTACACGGGAGGACTGGAGATGTGCGCGTATCTGGATCCCAGCGACAAGAAGCACGAGCAGCTCAAGGCGTACTGCTTCGAGCTGCTCAAGCTGGCAGCGCCGAAATGGGCCCCGGAGTTTCACGCCAGCATCGACAACGCGTTCCAGCAATGGGAGCACAAACTGAGCCAGAAACAGCCCGCGCTGGTGGCGCCGTCGCTCCCGGAGTTCCTGTTCCGGTTCCTGGTGAACGCGCTGACGAGCGCGGACCTGGACGACGCCCGCGTCCCGGACTCCGAGCGGCCCGCCATCGCCGACCTGCAGAAGTGGGCGGGCTCCCAGCTCATCCCCGTCATCAACACTGGCTCGCCGGTCCTCCTGGAGGAGCTTCTGCACCTCGCGCCCATCCCCGCCATGTTCACCAAAGGCAAGTACGACAAGTTCATCGCGTTTCTGCACAACTTCGCCCAAGACACCCTGGACCTCGCGCTCGGCCACGGCCTCAACAAAGAAGAAGCTGTGCATAACCTGATCTTCTTCCTCATTCTCAATGCCCATGGCGGTTTCTGCATCTTCCTCCCTGTCATCCTCCGGGAAGTCTCCAAAAATCGTAAGCCGCCCCCCTAACCCTTCCACTCAAATCACAAACATAACCGACTTTTAACTAAAAGCATATTGGGTTCAGTTTGGTTTCGAAATCTGCATTGTGACAATGGGCAATTCGGTGTTGTACCTATGAAGGGTTGCAATCTTGATCCTAACTTAGTCAATTGAGAAGCTTCATGGCTCGTGTAGTAAGTAAGAAAGAAGGAACGGTGTGCACTCCTCATCACTCACATCAAGCATAGACTCTTCAGACGAGGGGTTCTCTTCATCCACTGAACATTGCTCTAAATACATCACCCTTTTACACAGGGCACCTTGACACATTCACCAGGTAGTAAATGGTACAAAATGATGGTGAATTCGTGGTGAACACTTGCTAAATTGAAGTGGTTGCTCAATTTAGCAAGTGTTCACCACGAATTCACCATCATTTTTGTACCGTTTACTTGGCAGTGAATCGGTCAAGGTTCCCTGTGTTAGAGCATCAACACATGGGGTGCACTCCCCATCCATTGAAATTTATTTTACCTCTCTCTTCCTTCAAGTTCCTCATGGAGTGTAATGAAATTTGTTTTACCTGTGTTTCCTCTCAAACTTGAGGACACTCCCCAACGTACATGCACGAGCCCCATCAATACCATGGTCTTCTTCATACCATGATCTCCGTATGAATTTGATGTTATCCCCATTCACTGAATTGAAAGAATAAATCCACTTTTAGAATAAACCCGGTGAACTGACACCATGGCATGGATGGATGGATGGACAGCGGAGTTGCAAGCGGAGCTACGAGCGGAAGTGCGCGCTGCGACGAAATCGAGCGGGGGAGAAGTGACGATGAAGGCGGTGATGAACTCAATGCCGCTGGTGGCCTCCACCGTGTATGAGGCGCTGCGGTTCGAGCCGCCGGTGCGGTTCCAGTACGCGCGAGCAAAGAAGGACTTCGTGGTGGAGTCGCACGACGCGCGGTTCGAGATCAAGAAAGGGGAGTTAATGGGCGGGGTGAACTACTTTGCGTCCCGCGACCCCAAGGTACAAACACCCAATTCAGTCCCCTCCACCCATTCCATTCCTGCAGTGTAGACTTGCTCTGAAACTCTCCCATAAAATTCCCTAAAAGTCAAGTGGTGTTTGAGTAAGATACCATGTGTTTTGATTTAATGTACTCTTATTTGTTCACTCTAAATAGTTATGAAGTTTGAAAAAGCTTGGTGGTCTCTCACTATTAAGTGTGTATGAGCTTGGTCTTCAAACTCATGGTAAGCTAGTTTAGCCGTCTTTTTTGACGGTTAAACTAGTTGTGAAGACCACCAAGCTCTTACACACTTAATAATGAGAGGCCACGAAGCTCTTTTATATCTTTAAACTATTTAGAGTGAACAAATAAAAGAAAAACACATGGTATCTTCTTCAAACACAACTTCTCTTTTAGGATAACTCTACTGAGTTTCTGAAATCATTCCCTTCCTTGGTTGAATTTGAATTTTATAAAATTAAATTAATTTTCAGACAACTCTATGGGACAGTTCAAGTGATCTTTACTTAGAAACTTCCACTTTGAAATTCACATGCACAGGGAACCTTCTCCAACAATTCAATTCACTAGGAAGTAAACATTGCTGTTTATAGCAAAGTGTTGCAGTGGTTGTTCAATGTAGCCAGTGATTACGAAGAATTCTACTCCCTCCGTCCCAAAGTTATTGTCCAACTAGTTTGCTTGGTATTTCTTTGAGCCAATTTCATTGATCATATTGTAAGAAACATGATTAAAAAAGGTTCCAAATTATGTCGCTCGAATGATTGAAGAACATTGCATGTGTTCATTGCAGCCTAAATAAAATTAGCCACGAGGAAGTATTTTTTTAACCTACTTAAAAAAGCACTTTCAAACATGATAATAACTTTGGGACGGAGGGAGTATCATTGTTGTTTCGGTTGAAAATGATCATCGTTTTGGTGTTTTCCTGAATTGCTGACTTAGGTGTTCAAGGAGGATCCGGCGAAGTTCGTGGCGAAACGGTTTATGGGAGCGGAGGGCGAGAAGCTGCTGAAGCACCTGGTGTGGTCCAACGGGCGGCAGACGGACGAGAGCTCCGTGCACTCCAAGCAGTGCGCCGCCAAGGACATCGTGCCGCTCACGGGCCGCCTCCTGCTCGCGGAGCTCTTCATGCGCTACGACAGCTTCACCGTCGACGGCCTCGGCAGCAAAATGGCCTTCACGTCGCTGCAACGCCGCGCCGATTTGTAGTTTTCTATGGAGCAGTGAAGGTGGGGAATATATATGGCTCATTAGCAAAAAGGCTTATGGGATTTATTTATTTTTTAGCCTTAACCCCTAGACGTCTGAAAGTGCCTTTGCGGCCAGTAGAATACGATGTATTTTTCTAGTATTTGGAGTGGATCCAGACCTTTTATAGGTTTGAGTTCAACACAGAAGCCAAAATTTACATCAATGCGGTTCTAGTGAGCTATTGAGCTTCTTGTTGGTAACAATTTAGAGCTTCTTGTTGGTAACAAATGCCAATTATACGGCCACGTATCTACTATCCCCATGGGACTTTCAAGGGTTAACTCAACGTCTGAAAATGCCTTTGCGGCAAGTAGAATACAACGTATGTTTCTTGTATTTGGAATGGTTCCACACCTTTAATGGGTTTGAGTTCAACAAAGAAGTTGAAATTTAAATCAATGCAATTCTAGTGAGCTATTGAGATCTCAATTTAGAGTTTCTTGTCGGTAGCAAATGCCAATTATACGAAAACGTATCTACCATCCCCATGGGACGTTTAGGGGTTAAAGGCGGATGACACTTTGCTTTTGTTGAATACCGAACGTTGCTTACCTTTAGTTGTGGAAGTATGACGAATGGGCTATAGTGGTGGGTTTTATTAAGAGCAAAATTGGCGTTGTATGTTGAAACTTACTTTGAATCTTCAGCCGTGTACAATATATGACTCGCCTGAGTTCAAAAAGAGGTTAGGGTTTTGGGGACTGACGTCAGGGCCAACAAAGGTAGTCGGCAACAGGACACGATAATGTCACTAGGGCTAAGGCGGATCCAGCCAACCTGGCAATCTGGCCACACATGCAACGGTGGAAAGCATCAAGGCGATTATTCCATTATTATTATTATTATTTCCTTTGTTGTGAATAGCGTCATGAATACAAATGTAGCCATCTGGCAAAAATTCGCTCACTTCAACCTCACTGATCCTGAGTGTGTTTTGTATTACTAAGACAGACCAAAACATTTTGTGGGTCTTGTCGAGAAGATTCCAACGCATTCAAATATGTACATGAATATGCCAAGATTAAGCTTGTCAATCTCGTCTCGATACTTCCCCTGCTCATTGAGATTGTGTTGGCGACTTGCATCCAAGTGGAGAATAAGGGATGTTGGGGGCCGCACGATTGAGATATGAGGTGCTTCTCCGTTGAGATTGAGTTCAACTGAAGGCCGTACATGGAGACTCAAATGAATTGGGGAGAAAAATACTCAACTGTGGTCTCCACAAGGGAGATAATTTCTCTCTTGTGATCCCCACACCTCAATTGAAAATTACACTACTTCACTCAACAGTGCCCCCTCCCACCGAAGTCTCCTACGATCTTTTGTCTTGTGAACAGAAAATTGTCTCACAATTCGGTCTCTTCAAAGAAGAACGATATTTGCTCCTCCATCTCCAAACTAAGTCAGTCTTCTACTCTTTATAAAAATATTATTCCTTGGCTCAGTGCTACTTGAACTCATGGTGCAAATTGAAATCATAGATTCAAAAAACTTAAAAAACTAATAATAATTATAAAAAATATGAAATAAACCATATTGGTTGTAGCTCAGTTGGCCCTAGTCCAATTCATATCTTATCCAATTATATCTCAACAATCTAATTTGTGTTGAAATACTCTAATTTATGTCATAATCATTCACGTTGTGTCAAAATATTATAATTTATGTCAACAATCTAGAATATGTCAAAATAATATAATTTGCGTCAAAATTATCCAAATTATATAAAATGATATAATTTATGCCTCGATAATCCAATTTGTGTAAAAATAATCCAATTACTTTCTTGATAATTTAATGTATAAAAAATTAATCTAATTCCTAAAACTAATCCAATTTATATCAAAATAATTTAATTTACATAAAATTATGGTAATTTTTTTAAAAATAATCTAATTTATTTAGATATACATCATTATATTCCAAAATAATATATCATATCCTGAATTATAACAACACATTCTTATTTATTTGAATATGACTTTCAAATAATTTATTCAATTAAGAAAAAATTAAAAAGTTGAATGTTATAAGTTCATTTACTAATTAATAATTGCAATTGACTAATTTTTATGAATTAAAGGTTTAAAAGTGCAGTGATGGATTATGATTTCTCATCCCTACAGTTCAATTGAAAATCTGAACTGGCTAAGTGCCCAATTGAATTAGAATCAACGCAATTGAATCTCAACTATACTAAATTGGGCTCCTTGTGCGCCCTCCTCTTCCTTCTCCCCCCTCCCCTCTCCAAGCTGACAAAAAACTAAAGTTTAATTGTAGATGAGTAGTGTTTGGTGAGCACTGATATTCCGTTTTTATAATATTATAACGTTGGCATGGCTATAATACCACATGAGTAAAAGGGTGTGATCTCCAAGGAGCTTAACTCTCAACCCCTAAATGTCACAACGTCCAGTTTCTGTTCTCTCTATGTTCTTATCAATGTTTGGATGAAAGTCATCCAAATTTTTGGAGATACTTCACCAAAAGAATATATATATTGTTTTATTATTATTATTATTATTATTATTTTGTAATCAAATTTAGAAGGAATTTTAAATTTTAAATTTTATAATTAAATATTGGTGATACTATTGGTGAATGGAACTGTACAGATGGATCTAAGATCCAAAATCTAGAACTTTCATTTGTATATCAATTCCAAATTAAATATTCTTCTAAATAATACTTTATGATGACTTTTTCTCAAATCATCAATTCCAAGGACACCTTGGTATGTTTAGGGGTTAAACGTCAAAGCAAGCTCCACGGGCTTCTTTAAGAGAGAATAATAGAGAAAAAAAGGGATTTTCTCAACCAAATTTGAAATGGATTAGTATTTTGGAAAGGTGATGAAAAAGAGAGGCAAAATCTAAAAAATACACCAAAATTAATCAATTGTGGAACAATCTACAATCAATTAATTGAAAGAATCAAGAAAGGGGGCAACGGTTTTGGAGAGAGTCAAAGCATTTAAAAAAAATAAAAAAACAGCCAAAACATTGGCCAACAACGCCTGCTGACGGGTGCAAAAGGCGGCTGACGGTTTTTTTTATTTTTTTGTTTTTCTGGATTTAGTTTTGGTTTTAGAAACCTAAGTCTAGAAATTTGTCTTGTTGCTCAAACCATAATGTATAGCATCCAAAATAATTCAAGAATTTTCTCCAAGCTAGAAACTATGATCTTTGAGAAGCTCATTTGGGCTCAAAACTGGATCAGATCACAAACTGTAAAGTGCATTGGAAAGTTAATAAAGTCTAGTTTCAAGCTTCAACAATTCTGTTTTAGTAATTAATCTTTTTGGATAATTTTTTGAAGTATGAAAATTATGTTTGCAAAATGATTTGAAACTTCAATAAGTTATATTTTAGTCAAAAAAATCCCAAAATCGTGATTCGTTTTGTATTTGATTTTGAGACAATTTGTATATTTTCTTGATAAATTATAAATAACAAAAGTTGTATCCATTTTTACCTAAAGTAAAGGTTAAAATGGGGTCTTTTCATTTAATTAAAAATAGATCAACATATTCTTTTTTTGTAGTGCATCTTGTATACTAGAACATGTTTAAATTTGGCTCATAAAACCTAAATATCTCATTGGAATGGCAATACATCTAAAATTGAGAAATTCAAATTATTTTTGGACCCTACTGTACATGTTACTTTACTTAATAAGTTCAATTTTAGAAGTTACTTAAGCTAAAGTGGACTGCCTCCAATTGATTGGATTCATTTTATGACCTTGATTATTGAGTACCAACTTCCTGTAAAGGATATTGGATTGTAAAACTCTGCCCTTCCTCTACTTTTCAAAATTTGCTTTGAAGAACTTAGTTATAAGATTCACTCTTATTTTACTCTCGCAAATAGTGTCAAATTGGCGGCGCTCTTTTCATGGTTGTATATTTATTAGGTTAAACATCTAGTGGTTTTTTTGCCCATAAGCATCTCGTGCAATTCCCTTACTGCATTGTTGTGGTGATTTATTTTTAGTTTGTGTATATTTTGTTATGAACAAGCTAGAAGTAAGTGTGGCTATGTGAATGGATTAGGTGTGACATATAGAGTAGTTGATGGATGCACATGTATTGTGGGCCAAAAGACTCATTAGAGAATATTTGAGGCCTTTAGAAGGCCGCGACTTTACATGCAAAATCTATTATTTTTATTATAATTTTTTTTTTTAAATTTAAATTTTTTTGTTTAATCTAGCATGGATTTAACCATTTCAGGCGCTATCGTCCATATATTGGACGACTAACAGATTCTACCTGTTCAGATCTCATCCACATTGGACAATCTTCATCCACCAAAATTACTCTTGGTTCTTGTGCAAGTTGACTTTTCTTTGAACAGTTTGGATCATCAAAATAGGTTATTATTATTTTTGGAAAAATAGCACAATCGATTTATGTCAAGTTTCATTCTTAGTTCAAAAAATGAGACCTCAAACATGATTTTCCAAAATAGTTAGAATCAAATAATGGACACCATACCATCTCGTAGGGCATGTTCCAATTTCATCACAATTTTTTGAAATTCTTTTGTATTGATTTGGGATTTTTAATTGAATTTCAAGAGAAAACCTTTCAAAATTAAATAAAAAGATATTAAAATAAAATAAAATGATGCATTCAACCGTACAGATGTGATCTTCACATTGACATTTACAAGTTTTCTTTGTACATCTACTCCATTTTAAAGTTTCATCAAACATTTTATAGTGCATCTTTGAAAACAGAGTTGAATTGGGACCTTAAAGGGTTAATGTGAAAGTCACTCGGCCATATGAGATTGGATATTAATTTTTGTATTTTTTAAATGTTTTTTAAAGATAATTATTTTTAAAATAAAATAAAAAGAATGAATAAGAATTTAGATTTTGCACGAACATCGAAACAACCCTTCGATTCCAGACTCATCAACCTTTTGCAAATCACAATCCTACTCCAACTTAAAGAGTGACCAACCGGAACACTAGTCCTCACATAAATTAATATTATTTTAAAAAAACAACCCAAAAAAACCTACCCATATCCTAGATCCAAAGAATCTTTACTTTGGTTACTTGCTATTTATATGGTGATTATAGATTCTACCCTTGAAAGGGGACACTTGAGGATAGCACACGCAAACTTGGCCCTAGTGGCCCAATTGCCAACACTTCTTTCAACACTCTTCATTCATGTTGGCTAAGTTACTATCTTTCTTTGTCTTATATTCATAATGCATGAATAAATTATGGGTTTTTCAAGTTTTATTAACCCCTAAAGGACCAGAGTGTTTTTCCTCCAAAAACACTCCAATGCTGCCATTTTTACTCCCCCATGCAAAAAATCCAAAAAAATGTTATTTTTTACCTTCTAACCGTAAGATCTTGTCTTGAACTATTTGAAAAACATACACAACAAATTTCATTGATTTTGACTGCACGGATTGCTAGATAATTGTGTTTGATGGAAAAAAACACTCCAAAAAAACACATGCCCGAAAATTTCAGATGCGTTTGACCATGGCTACATCAAAAAATCCTCACTACCAAAACCTGTCGCACTTCACTTTCACATTCTATATGATGTTACTTAGTTGTGTACCAGTTTTTGTTGCATTTGGAGATGTTTAGGATGTTGAAGAACACCTTGCACTTGTTGGGGGTTTAAAAGTTCAAAAAAGACTATATGTTTTTGGAACTGCAATATTTTCGACTTTCTTTATTTAAAATACAAATCCGAGCGGTGAAACACAAGTAAATTCCACCCTCTATAGAATGGCGAATTTTTTTTTGAAAAATAAATAAATTTTGAAGTTTTAGAAGATATGTAGCACATTTTTTAAGAATTTTGGGGGTTAGGGTGGAAATAAAGGGTGGAGGAAGGGAATTGAAGTGCCAACCCATTCCAATGTTCATGACCCCACTAACTCTCAAGGTGTACTGCCACGTGGCAGTCCCTCATTGGATGATTTTAAATTTTAAATTTTAAAAATGATTTTAAATTTCAAAAATTTAAATAATATATTATAATTATAAAATTTAACATTTAGTTTAAAATATATTTTTTAATTTAAAATAATAAATTTCAGTTTAAATAATAATTTTTATTTATAAGTTTTTAAAAATAATGTTTTTATTCAGCTTCAGATTCTGACTGACTGACTGGGAGCTGATTTGTGCAAAAGTGAGGGGAAAAATTTGTTTTTAAATTTTTTGAATGAATTTGGGAAATGGGGTGGTCTTCTGCCCCCCACAGGCCACCCCATTTTCCACACACCGCCCATCTTGTTGCCCCCCTAAAATTCAACTATTTCTCTACTGCCCCGTTGCCCTTTCTCCCGAAAAAAACACATTTCCTCTCATAACTTTCACATCCGATGTCGGAATTCAAAAGAAAAAGAACCCCTATTTTCGTGGCACATTGGGGAATCTACTATTAAATTTCCTTTAAAGTTTGATTAAAAACGTGTTCACCGGAACCTACCCGATTCTCTAAATGTACTAGTTAGGACACTTGGTCCTTTAGGGGTTAACCCCTTAACGTACCAGGGTGTCCCTGGAATTGACAATTTGAGAAAAAACATTATAAACTACCATTTAGAAGAATATTCTGGAATTGATATACATATGAAAGTTCTAGATCTTGAATTTTAGATTCCATCCGTACGGTTCGATTCATTAATACAATCACCAATATTTAATTATAAAATTTGAAAGTTAAAATTAAAAATTCCTTCTATATTCGATTACAAACTAAATTTCAATATTTTTTGAGTAAATTTTTTTGGAATGAGTTTAAAATGAGATACTCTTAAGTGTGGTGATACTTTGAAATTTTTGTGTTTCTTAAATTTATGACCTCATTTTTCACGATTCCACTTTGAACTAGAGTCAATGCAATTTTGGCTTGGTCAACAACTTGACATACTTCTACATTTGCAATTTTAGAAAAATATGTACTCTAGTATGACTAAATCCAACCATTAGATAGGACAACAACTTGGTGAAGAATCTCCAAAAAATTGGATGAGTTTCATCCAAGCATTGATGAGAACGTGAGAAGGCTTTGAAATCATTCGTCGTCCACTGTGACGTTTAGGGGTTAATAAGCATCCCAAAACTATGAATAGACTTTTACTCAATTTTAAATCTATTTTGACACAGTCACGATTTTGGGGAAACTACCTTATACCCATTTGATAAGTCATTATGATAAGTCATTAGTGTAGTATCTCATTTGTGTCGGTGAGAGTAAAGTTTTTGTTGTTTTGGGTAGTAACATCTGAAAAAGTATGGAAAACTGCCATTATTGTTCATTGAAGATTGCTAAGTTAGCGCTTGATTCCATGTGAGACCCATCCCTATCCAAATTTCCATATAAATGTTTCATGGCTTATTTTTCACTTAAAACTGGTTGTGTAATTCTATCTCTTGGATTGTCAACTGAAAAAGAAATTGTAGATAATGAAACCGAGTAAAAGATAATGATAAAATATGGATGTCATTGCTTACTACAATGGTCAAAAGGCGTTTTTATATATATGTGTATTATATACTGACATGTAAATGACATAGCAAAGCTGTATGTGCTTGTTCCTAACCCCATTTGACAACAAAGCTAACTTTCAGAAAAAATTGGATATAGCCTACTTGCAAAGACCAAAAACCTGCCCGACATGAGCCCTTAACACCTGAGGGGTCAGAATACACAACTGGACTGAAGGAACAAGATCAAATCATTTTTTTACAAAATTGGTGGAGTGTAACCCATGCTGTTGAGGTCCACATACTGTGATGTGTTGTGGCGATTGCGTTGAATCTTGACTGCTACAACAAACGCAGCGGCAGCAACGAACATGAAGATGATGACCACTGCCCAGATGCCGGAGTGACCACTCTTTTTGGCACCGTGGTCTCCATGTACCCAGCTCCAGCCTGAACCGCCCTTCACCTTCTCCCCGCCTGTAGCCAGCAGAATCTCTTCCAAGCCACCCTGCAAGAGGCAATGGCACGTCAACTCACAGTGCATTAACCCCTACTAAGCGTCCACTGTGTATTTTCTGTAGTGTAGGAAAATTGGACCCCCTGCTGCTGCAAATCATCTGTTTGTGTGAAAATGACTTCAGTTTGACACGATCTGACCTCGTAGTGTAGAACAAGAGCTTTAAAATGATGTATAGCAATCAGAAAACCGAGGTATTATGAGAAAATGCCACCGTTGCAAAGTTCAGTGATGCAGATGGCCATATTGGGCGCATTAGACGCTTAATGGCCACGATCATGTTCTTCAGCTCATTTGCAAAAACAGGATTGAGTTGACAAGCAAAAGGCAACTTACTTGCATCAGACCGGAAATACTCTGAGCCATTTGAGCAACTATTTGCTCGTGGACAAACTCAGGTCGTGCAGATTTGCCTTCGCACCAAGAGCATGGATCCTGGGACTCAGGTACATGGCATTCACCGGAGAATCCGGGGGTGTCTTTGCTTGAAAATAGCTCGCAGACGGGCCTATTCCAAACGTTTTGGAAGATGTCCTTCGCTGTTGACAGGGACATGTTTGTACTGTACATGTCCCGGTGCTTGCCGCTTTGAATCGACGCCATGACCTGAAAGCTCTAGGATATCTTAGTATGCTGAACCACCTCTATGGTGCGTCGTGTGTGATGATGAAGGCATGCCTATCGAGATACATTCAATTGCAGTGAACTAATCAAACTTTGGCCACCAATCTGCTCTCAAACTATGTCAAAGACGCTCAACCTCCATAATTAGAAAGTTTAAACCCCAGATAAAAAGAAAAAAGATAAGAAGACTCGACATACTTCGCCGAAAGTGGGAGCTTGGCCACATCCACAAGTAGTTGTTATAGCATCGCACATCTGCTTGCAGGGAAGACCTAAACTGGCAGATTGCAAGATGCGAGGCACTGCCTGTTGAAGCGCAACTGATGGTTTTTCCTTCTTCTCCACAACAGATGTCAACATGGGCTGCAGACAAACCGATGTCACAGAAAAACAAGGTTGATTGCTTTCCTTCACGCTAAAAAATGTATTCCTAACTCAAAAGGACGTGATTGAAAGTGCAATAAGAAGAAACAGAGTAATAAAAACAACAAAAACAGACAAATCAGTTGTAAACCAAAGAATTGTAAACCAAAGAAAGTTTTAGAGAATCACAATTTTGTAGCCGTGTGATAGCTTAGGAACAGCTACTGGAATAGATGAGCATTGGAAAACAAAAAAGGGGAGGAAACACTCACCAGAATCTCATCAATGACCTTGTCAAACGTGCCACATGCTGGTACTACCTGGCCACACCAGAAATGGTGCATAGTCTTGTAGCAGTGATGGCATTCAGTCAATCCTGGTCAAAAAAAACACCTTCAAGCCATCAGAAATATTTCACAGTATAACATACAATAATTGTTAAACGGTTCAAACGATCCTATGGCCTACCGGTATTAAGAAAATAACAAAATTATAAATAATATAGTAGGATAGACAAATTCCAATGATTACACCCATTCGTACATAAGTCGGGACCTCAGCAGGGTGACTGAACTTGCACACCTATTCGTGGATAATTATGCATTACCTTCTTCTGCGAGCTTCTCTTTGAAGTGTTTTTCGGGATCCCTTGAGATGTGTTCAAATGCTGCCATTTTAAATGCGCAATCCACGTTCTCATTGGAGTGATGACAGACTTTTGCATAATCGGAGTCTTTGGGGATGGGTTGGCAAGACGCTGGACCTGCAAAGAGATTGCAACGACCTTCACCCGTCTTTGCATAAACGTTTCCAATCTCTTTCAGTAGCATTTTCTGTGAATGCAAAGGAAGATGAACAGCCTGAGCCAGCAATTTTCCGATATCATTCATGTTCTTCCATTCTGCGCAAAGGAAAATGACACTCCACTATAAGCATGCGTCATGTTTGTCTGAAATAAATAAATGAACAGAGTAAGTTATGACAAATCATATGTGAACATTTGCTAAACTAAGCTGGATGCACCTAAGAAAATAGAAATCTTCAGTCACGATAGAAGAAGGCAAAAGAGAAACCTGACTTCAAAATTACGCTCACTGAGAGATTCCTAATACAGAATGACTAAACAAATAAATACACAACTCATGAATACATTCCTCTGAGTTCCGTAGTGTAATGACATCAATAATTGCTCAAACAATCCTGGCTGACAGAAGCGAGATTCTAGTAAATAACAAAATATGCAATCAACAAACTTAAGTGGTCAAAGGAGAGAAGAACCTCACCCTCATCAAGTAAATGAGGCACATGAGGAGTGAATTTTGCAGTCGTTAGCACGCTGCTGGATAACATTAAGGCAACAGCCACCCATGTCCAATATTGGTACCCCATTTTTGTCCCTTGATCTAAGATCACACAAGTTTGTCTTCACAAAAGCTTAACCAAGCCCCATGAGATTATCTTCGCCCTTGGATCCTCCTTCGAACCCTGCTGGAAGTAAAGCTAAGGAATCAGAACCCGTGCATATTGGGGCTACAAAGCCAATACAGAACCCGTTTATCGACAAAAAGTTAAAGAAATAGCATTTTCTAAATACTAATAATTCCTAACGTCCTGCCGAAAATTTGAAGAAATCATAAAAATCGATGTCCAGGGAAGAACGTAGAGCTACAGACCAACACAGTGAAATAAAATTCGCACTGTAAGCACAGGGGACAAACCAAAATAAAACAAAGAAACAAATTGTTCCAGTGTCGACGGCTATATCAAAAACAGAATGTGCTACAAAATTGTCACCGATTTTTCTATTCTATTGTACAAGCCCATGGCTTACCAGGAAGATATTCCACATCACACAGAACACAGCTAAGACTGGTATCGTTCCCTCGGCAATGGTGTCTTTCTCTCCACATTTTCTGTCTAGAAAGGAAACCAGTACACGAGTACTCCATACAATTTCATTACTTACTTCCGGCAAGTGATAAATCGTAACAGTAACGAATTCATGACGCTGGAATACTCATCGACAACACTGAAAAAGCGCTTTGAATCTGACATACCATAGACTTAGCTGACTACCCTAATTTGCAAAACAAGTCCCGATACATAGCCAAACTTTATGCTCTCCTCTGTAGGAGATTCACATGATCATCAGAGTTTCTGATCACTACGAGATTTACTCATCACATTCCACAGCTAAAAATACCAAATGGAAGAGATATCTTTACAATACTCCCGCCGTCCCAAAGTTATTGTCCAACTTGTTTGCTTGGTATTTCTTTGAGCCGATTTCATTGATCATATTGTAAGAAACATGATTAAAAAAGGTTCCAAATTATGTCACTAGAATTAATGATTGAAGAACATTGCATGTGTTCGTTGCAACCTACATAAAATTAGCCACAAGGAAGTATTTTCTTGACCTACTTAAAAAAGCACTTTCAAACATGACTTTCAAACATGACAATAACTTTGGGACGGAGGGAGTATAAAACATCCGTCAGCCAAGCTCGCAAAGAAACTCAAAATTCCGAACAGAAGCAGCAACATGAAGCAAGAGAAGATTGCGAAAAACTTCGACAACTACTGAATCACCTCCGATCGCACATAATTTTCAACGATCGCAAATCCAACACTGAATTCAAACCCTAGGACCGCCAAAAAAAAAAAAAAAAAAAAAAGACTTACTCTGTATTATGCAAAGCTTAAGAAAAAAAACAAGCGAGCGTATGCAGTTGAGCACCTTAGAAGCAGTTCAGCCCATCAAAAGAACGGGAAGCGCAGCGGGGAGAAGCGGAGATAGCACAACAGATGTGAAGAAGTCGGAGGCGCGCATAATTGGCGAGTAAGCATCGGCGATGGCTGGCTATGGCGATGGAGGTAGGGTTTGGAGGAGGTAAGTAAGTCGAGGGAACCTTCACCGGTAATACCGGTAATAATAATTAGCTTGCTCAAGGCAGTTTCTGAAGAAATTGCCTTGCCATTCCCCACATATATTGATATAACTTACTATATTCCCTAAAGGACCAGGAATTCATGACAAATTTGATTGATCGTATTAGAGTTAATTGAAAAGAAGCCCATCTAACCACCCTTTTTGCTCTACTTCTAACCTCCCTTTTGAGCTATACTTGGGTTGAATAGTGTCGTGTCATAGATTGTTCCCTTGTGGGCCATGGGCTTGGAGGTTTGGTAGAAGGTGTGGGAGTCATTGCGAGGTGTGGAGAATAATGACAGTGGCTTGCTTTAGATTGTCTCCCAAATGATGGTGAACTAGTTTTCGGTCTATTTATATTTCAAAATGAGTTCAAGAGGAGTTCAAGATCGAGGAGTTTGCTCAAACTTTCTTTTTTGAGTTGACTTTCCGGTTAACTCTATCATGAAGAATTTGATTAAACCTAGTGCATAAGGGATGTGAACATGGTGTCATGATGGTGCATTGAAATGCAGTGAAGATAATTTGGTGTCAACCTCCATATCAACCTAGTATAAATAAAATGACACTAAAATATTTTGTATGCGGCCTTTGGTGTCAAAATGGCACCAAAATAGTTTGGTCCAACTTTTCTGATGTGTCCTTATATATAAAACAAAATTCTGACATGACATCACTCCATTCCGTTTTGGAACGAGTTTGTTAGGAGCTCTTGTCTTTGGCACGAGTTTGTTGGAAGCTCTCCTTTTGTGACATTGTTGTTTCTGATTACTAAAAAAACATTGTGTTTAATCCAATAAAGAATATTTCATATGTTGGTTAAAAATATAAGTTAAAAAATTGAACAAAAGGAATTTCATATGGAACCTAATCAAAATTCTTAAAAAAAACACTCGCACGTTGTTCTCTTGTACAAATCCACCCCTTGTTCTTACCAACAAGTTTTTCTATACGAATATAGTCGCATTTCTGACAATCCATCCATGTCCCTCACCAAATGGCTCCCACAATGCTTCTATGCAATTTGTATACTTTGCTCTACTAAATCCCCACTCGTCTTGCATTCCCCGTCCTCTCATGGGCCAATACACAACCTTCACCTTCGCAACTTATTTGGCTTATTCACATAAAACAAAAAACTTAGTATACGTGGCACTAACACGATAGTTCCAAAATTCATGAAAAACAAATGGCATTCCCTCAATACATAAAAAAAAAGGATCCAAATGAAGATAATCTTTTGGTGCAATTTACAAAAACATGCTCCACTACATTGCGGTGTTATACTATATACAACCTAATACTATATTTTTTTCCGTGTCGATAAATCAAAAAACTCAAAACTCAAAATGCCAAAATAAATTAGAAAATGAAATTATGTTCAAAGCAAAGGAAGAAAAAAAATTAGAATAGAAGAGAAGAGAGAAATTTAAATTTAAATTATTAATTTGGTAAAAATTGAAATTTCAAATAAAACCTAGGCAAAACAGATTATTTTATTTAAAACAAAAAATACCAAGGAAATAATTAGGGAAAAAAATCAGAAAAAACCCCCAAAATTTATATTTAAAAAGAATTGTAGTAGTTGCAACAGCTATTACAACTGTTACGGCGGGATGGACCCGGCTAGATCATTTGGTCAGGCCAGGCCTGGTTAGACAAAATAAACAAATAAAAGAATTTAAATAATACTTGGATTTTTCATGGGGTTTCAAGTGTTATATTACTTAATTTAGCATGTCAGTATCGTTTAAACCATTTCTCTTTTAACATCTAAGAATATCTAAATAGAATACAATACAAAGCTTACTTTATAACACAAAGCATGTCGACTATAATAAGTTTATAATCTTGATTATAATTTTGTTGAATTCTTAACCAAGGCATTTTTTTCATTTTTCATGTAGTGCCAAAGTGGCGATATAAAATGTTATAGTGTTGTTCTATATTTCAATATCCATTCACATATTAGATAGAAATATCACACACCCATACTTTTTTATTAGTTTCATCCACAATCTAACGATTTCATCCAAGATATTTTTTTAATTTGAAGTTTTATGGAGAATAGCTTCATGTTTTTTTAGCCCTTTTTAGGCCAGATTATATTTTCAAGTGGAATTGGCAATATTTCCCTCTTAAAAACTCCATGCCCTTAACACAAAGAGATTTATTGCAATTAGGAGTTGATGGAGTATCGGTTCCAAAAGAAATTTAAAACCCAAAAGGGGTTATGTGTTTTTAGGCAGGCCTCTAATGATTTCAAAATTGTGAATTTTTTATTATTTTTAGCATAACTTTTTGTTTTCATATTCTTCATATTTTGCTTTGTTTCACGTGATTCTCATGAATATTTCAAAAGCTATAAGGTTTTTGGTGTTCTTGATCTGAAAGTTCACATTCTACACATTTTCTTCTTAAAATTAAAAACAAAAACTGAATTTTTGGGTTTTGTTAAATAAGTTTTTGATTTACATAGGAAAGCTTTGAGTTATTCTCGTGTAGTATAATTTGATAGGATGAAAGTTATGAAAAGTTACATTTTGCAAGCAATCGTGGTTTTTTTTTTTTTTTTTTTTTTTTTTTTTAAATCTTTGAGGTTTTTTGAACTTTAATATTTGAACCTAATTTTCAATTTTAAAAAGAAAAAAGAGATTACAAATGGCCTACCACAAGACACTCACATTTGGAATGGAGATTTCAATGTCCATGTTATTAACAATTTAGTTCACTTTCATGTTGTACCTTTTTTCACTAAATATTTTTCAAACTAAAATATGAAGTACTTGAATTAGATTATTTTCATACATCCTCAATTTTCTTTTCAGTTTTTAGATACACGCATTCTTTGCCCACGGCCTTCTTCAAATTGGGCAGTTTTGCAAAGATGCATTATAAAATGCAATTAAGAGGAATATTTTGAACTTGATGTTGTGACTTGATGTATGAAAAAAGGTTGTACATTATGAATTTTAGATTCTATCTATGCGGTTCAATCAATGATTGCTATCACCAATATTTTAGTATAAATTTTGAAACTTAAAATTCAAAATCATTATGTAATTGATTACAAACAAAACACACAATTCGCTATTTACACACTTGGCCATATAATCATGCACCTGGTCCCCAAGCATATAATTTTTTTTGTCTAACTTTTTTTTTTAAAAACCGACAATTATTGTCTTTCTTCAATTCCTCACATTGTAAACAAATAATTATTTTAATTATTTTTTATTCTTATCTTTATCTTTTCTTTTATCTTTTCTTTTTTATCTTGATTTCTTTCTTGTCTTCTTTCTTGTCTCCCTCTTGTTTTTCTTCCTGTCTTCCTTTTTGTCTTCGTTGTCTTTTCTTTCTTCTACTTTTTCTTCAGTTGTGGCTGCTGAACCCTAAACATGGGAGCAATCCCTCCAATTTCTATTTTTATTTATTTATTTATTTATTTTTGGTTGGCGGTTGCTGTTTAGGGTTTAGCAGCACCCCACGGTCAAGTAGAAGATTTTTATTTTTTATTTTTTATTTTTTTGCGGCTACCATTTACAGTTCAACAGCACCCCACGGCCAACCCAACAACAACAACAAAAAATAATTAATTTTTAAAAATTAATTAATTAATTAATTTTTCTTTTAGGAGGTTTGCTTCCATTGTTTAGGGTTCAGTAGCCACAGCTGAAGAAAAAGTAGAAGAAAAAAAAGACAACGAAGACAAAAGGAAGACAAGAAGAAAGACAAGAGGGAAACAAGAAAGAAGACAAGAAAGAAATCAAGATAAAAAAAGAAAATAAAAAATAAAAAATAATTAAAATTGATCCGAGATGACCCTAATCTACCAAGGTGACGGTGGTAAGGTATCCAAACCGAATGGAGAGGTTGGCGGTTCCATTCCCGGCTGTGAAATTGTCTTACCACTTGAGTGGAAAACTTGCCGCGAGTTGCAAAAGAAATGCAATTCGTGTGTTTCAAAAAATAAAAAAATAAAAAAATAAAAAAATAATTTGTTTACAATGCGAGGGATTGAAGAAAGACAACATTGATGTTTTTTAGAGAACTATTTAACCAGCTTTTTTAAAGTCAAATATGCTTATGAAATGAGCGCACTTGACCAAGTACGTAAATAGCGAATTGCGTGTTACAAGAGATTGACAATTTGTAGATGGAATTTGTCATGATGGGTTGAAATGTAATTCTCTAAGGTAGGAGCACCCAATTCCAACATAGTACCTAATGCCGATAATTTCTACACGTGGCTTTCAATTTAGAACGCAAATCTAAATATGTCATAGAGCCTTTATTGTTTGTTTGTTAGTTGTTTATTGTTTGGTGCTCCTACCTATGTCGAGGGTTCCAAAACCAACAGGGTTCTAATTCCAACATAATCTAGACCATACATTTATTTCAGAACACAAATCTAGGCACATCATAGAGCTCTTATTGGATGTTGACCAAAATGATAAGCTATCTATGGTCTACCTAGATTTAGTTTCTAGGATGATTATTGTGCTTAGATTCTGTTGAAATTATAATCATGTTGGTTTTGGAGCCCTCTACACTAAAATGTAGTGATTTTTGGAGATCTTTTGGTTACTTAATTTTATGAGTTGACTTTTTTAAGAGCACTTTTGAACTATCTTGAATTGAAATCTTAGAATTTTTTAGTAAATCAATGAAACATGATGAGGCATAAAGACTTCACAAATAATTCTTTTCCAATTGGATCACATATATATGACGCTAACGTCCCATAAAATCCATAGTGAAAAATCCACACTACAAAAAGTTTTTGACGGATGATAAAATTTGGATGAAATTTGTACATCGTCCCAAAAATGAACACCTAGGCAATTGGGGATTATAAGGTTCAAGGTTGGAACTTTACTTTTGAGAAGGATTAACGAAAGCTTGTTATTTAAAATCAAAGCATTGTAATCTTGCAATTGGTGAAAAAATTTAGTCTAAAATTGTAGACGTGGTTTATCAAGTTACCCAAGGAATTATAGGGTCGGGCATAGAGTCAAATTAAAAAAAAACTGAAAAAAGACTAATATTGTTGTAGAAAAAGCCTAATATTATTTTGTTGTTGAAAGATGTTGAGAGGTAGTTTTTGGCCCTAAATGGCCAAAAGACTTAAGGCAACACAATGAATTTTTTTTTAATCAAATTTATAAATGTGATCTTAGTATTTTGATATATTTAAGTACTCAATTTGGTTTTCAAGTGAATCTTAAAATCACATTATAATGTAAATGTTGTGGAATTTAATTATTTATATATACGTTAATTTCTAAATAAATACAAGCACCGGGAAGTCACTTAGTATAAATTTTGGGTACATATGAGCGAACAAAGGGTATTTAATAAGGGCCTATGAAATAATTGGAATAATTTATTATTTAAAGTATATATAGGATATATTCTACTATTATGTGAATATTCTCCAAATATTCCCAATTTGGTTTTAAAACACTCTATATTACTTCTATAAATTTATAATTTTTATCTCAAATGAATAAAAAAACACCCTATATTTGTTCTCTCATAGTTATCTAAATTCTTTACAGTGACTTCCCCGGGTATACAAGTACTCCAAATAGGTAATTTATTTAATTGTTTCTTAAAAAGAATTTAAAAAATTACATCCAAGTATCACCTCTAACAATCACAACGGTCTGATATGGTGTTTTGTTGTAACAATTGAAAACCTCAATTTGATTTAATAGTTTTTACAACAGTCGACAACAACGGTTTGCAACATATGGAATGGAAAATAAAAACAAACAATTTGTTGATGTGAAGAAGCAAATTGGTGTGATGGAAGAATCGATAGTAAATATGGAAAAAGAAGTAGAGAATTGCGACAAACAAGTAGAAAACTTAGACAAACAAATTGAATCAATGGAAGACACATTGGCAAATTTGAAAGAGCGTTTGGCAAATCATGATCAACATGTTAAAATGGTAGAAGAAACAATAGCAAACCTAAAAAAACAAGTGGCAAACGAGGATTATGAAAAACATGAAAAAACCCTTATTGAACTTGGAATGAACGTAGTGGAATTAGAAAAATCTATGGCCATTGATTTGAAAGAACTCAATCTTTAATATTATATTCTTGTCAATCATTTTTATTCGATTCATTTTTTTTTTCAATTACATATTACCCACATTAAATTTATAATCACTTCTATGTAGTATTTTGTAGATAAAAATTATCAGGTGAACTTGCAATTTGTTTGAAAAAACATTTTACGGTATGAATAAATCCGGGAGTAAATCATGATGAAATGATTTCATCATATACATTTGGAATCATATAATTGTAGCAAATCAAAATTTCAATGCAGACAATTTCTCATGTAATATTTACAAATAATTATATTAAAAAAAACTAAAATTTACTAGATTTCTTTTGTTTCAAAAAGAAAATAAATTATGAAATTTTTAAATGAATAAAACTCCATCAAACTATTATATTGAAATTTGTGTAATTTAAATTCATAAAGCTATAAAATGGATAATTCAAAGAATTCAAACGTAAAAATCAAAGCTATCATGTATTGTTTGAGGTCTATACTAAAACATGACTAATAATAGTATTTTCAAAATATCTTCAAGATGATATATAATTTTCTCAAAAATCAAATGTCATCACTAAAAATTAAACTAACGTTACTTTTGTTGTGTAAGACTTCTAAAAATTTAATTCATTGTGATTGTAATTTTAATATTTATTATATTCAAAATTAGATTAATAAAACTTGACGTAAAACTATACTCATTTAAAGATGTCTTATGAACATGGTTTCAAAACATCTCAAGACTTCAAAAAATTATGTTTGGTCTTACAATATATTTTAAACGATGAATGAATTTTTTAGTTAATAATTATTTCATGTTGCTTTAAAAATTCTGTTAAGTATCCAAACCTACCTCTTTGGAATTCGTAGTAATTTGCAACAACTATATTTTGTGAAGATTTGAGTTCAAGCATCTTTTCTTTATCGGAATTGATGTTGCTCAATTCATGACATCAAGTTGGTGGATAAAGTCCCTTGCTATTTCTTTCTTCTCGTTGAGGGTGGGAATTGGGCAACTATACGAGATGGTGTTGTTTGTAATTTTGTTTAAAATAAGACAAAAAGAGATATTAGAACATGTTAGAATTACTAAAATTTGTTGTTAAATTTATATCATCATTTATCTAGCCTCTACTTGTTAATTACAACTATTGTTCTAATTTAGTATTCTATAATATAACAGATACAAATTTTAGATGGCTTGGAAAGAATTTGATGACAATAGGAGTGTTAAAATTTAATATTTAAATATAGATGTTTACTATAAAAACATGATGAAATAGTTGTAGTATATAGATTTTTTATCACATGATTGAAGCAAATAACATTTCAACATACTTAGACTATATCGGGTTTAAATTGTGTCAAAATTGAATAGATTGTGACAAATTATCTTTTGAGCTCATCAATGTGTTATGGTGAGACAAACATCAATATTTTTTATTAAATATATTTTTAATAAAAACTTCTTAGAAAGGCTGTAGAATGCAACATTACAAATCCATGTTGTTTAAAAGCAATTTAACAAATAAGATGAACTTGCATAATACCAACAAATCAAAAGACAACGGTTGAACGCCAAAAGGAGTTGGTGTATTTTTAAAGTTGTTGAAATTATAATGGTGGTGCTGTCAAGGACTAAACAATGTATGATTTGATTTCTTTTAACATGTATTTTGTAGTCTTTTTTTTTATTTTTTTATTTCTTGTATTGTAAAATTATTACCTAAGGCTCTCATATTTCCTACACCATTAGTGACAACCAAGTTTAGAGATTTGTAATTTTTCATGTTACATGCTAAAATCACATATTTAGTTTGTGAATTCTTTTGAACTTTATGCATAAACTTTGATGTAAAAAATTCAAAAATTAAATTCATAGACTTCATCCTATACGCATCAATAATAGTTTTGTGAATTTTTGGATTTTTTTTTTTACTTTTTATGTTTTCCTACGTAAAATATATAAACCCTCAGCTTATTTATATACTTTAGAAAGTTTCTATTTTCACGTTGTAAAATTTTCAAATTCCAATTGAAATTTTTAAAAAAATATTTTCATTTATTATATTCATAATTATTATATTCCTTTTACCATTGTTCTATTTTTATATTAATTTATCCATTCCTCATTTTTCAAGGTTGCAAAAAGCTTAACCCCTAAATGACCGATCGACCATTTTCTCGTCGCAGCCCAAACAAGAGTGACTGCCTATGGGCAAAAAATGACATTTTCCAAGTTTTCATTTTTTTTTCAATTGGGAGTCGAGATCATGTTCTAGTGCCTTTAGATACATTACATTTGCAATGTTGAGGTTCACTAAGGAATTTTTCAAAAACAAAGACCTTAATATTGTCCTAGTGTTGTAAAACTTACTATTTTAGGAAACTAGTAATGTTCACTCATTCAAAAAAAATTATTTTTAAATTTTAGAATAGAATGTTAAGTTTTAACCAATCATACCAAATTTCAAATGCTAAAAATAAAAGTTGTAATTTTGGTGAGTTTTAAATGGTAAAAGCTCTTAACCCCTAAAGGACCATGCTCATTCCTAAAATTTTATCACTTTCTTATGATGCTTTCAAAAAGGCAATTGTATCTCTTGATTGGTATTCATGTAGAAAACTTCACCGTTGAAACTCAAAGAGGACTTAGTCATGAGACTGTACATCAATTTACAGAAAAATCTACCGTACATATTACATGATTATAACGTTTGATCATAAGTTGATTTCTAAAAAAATTGAACAAAACCAACAAGTCATTCATTGCAAGCTTTCTCATAAATTTAACCCCTAAACGTCCACGCATCCAGTTACTGGATGTTTGTTGGTCAAACCCAATTTTGATCTTGAAGATGAATTTTGTTGCTAATACACCTAACTAAGAAAATGAAGTTTATTAAGTCTAGTTTGTACTCCACTTTTCAAATCTTAAGAATTCTAATTATTGAGTATTTTATTGCTTGTGCAAGCTTTGTAGCTCAAGGTTTGAATTACACTACATAGGATGTTCACCTTTCGAATTTCAAAATTTAAATTAAAAATTTCTATGGAAAACATATCATGTAATTCTCTATTGTAATTTGTACCAGCAACCAAAAGAATATTAATTTTTTAAAGCTTTTTTGTATTAAAATTTATTTTTTGAAGTATTTGACTTAAAAATTTGTTAAAAAGGCCGTATTAAATAAAAAAAAATTGAAAACTTCAAGACTGATAGGAGACATTCAATTCCATGCATGAAAAATATTACAAAATATATTTTGATAAATCTTGAAGGTTAAATTGTGTAGTTTGACTTTCCTACAAAGGAGTGGTACGTTTAAGGGTTAAAAACCATGATTAGCGTTTAATTGATTCTAAAACTAAACACAACAACAATGATTGATTCTCAAAGATTTATGTTTGCATGAAGTGACTTGTTGGTGACTCGTTGAGCCGGTGTTTGTGATCGTTATTAACATTTACATTGCAAAAATGTTTTGGACAAGTCAAATATATATTTGGAATATTCCAAAATATTCCAAAATAATATGAAATATGCAGAAAAGATTCCAATTATTTTGAAAAGATTATTTTTAAAATATATTTAAACATTTTCCGTAATTATTATATAGTGTTAATGATGCAGTAATGGAAAATATTTTACATATTGTACACTTCTTTTTTTTTACGAATATGACATCCAAGTGTGAAAACGCCCTCCAAGTCATCAACCGCCCTAACTACCATGTCCCAAGTTTACCTACGTTTTAGTTTTAGTTTTTTCCCAATGAATCAATCAACGTAATTGCAAATCTTAAAGAATTTTTGTGTTCTTGTAACGAACATTTTCAATTCTCTAGTTAACATTGAGTCAAAATTATGAAATCCAAATAAGTTATCAAATTAATGAAATTATTCTTGGACACAATGTGTCCACTTGATCCTTTAGGGGTTAAATGAGTATTTAAAAATATTTTTGCAACTTTGACAATATGGATAATTACTAAACATCATGCTTCTCATTTTCTCTTTGGACCAAACTACATCAAAGTTGCATAAGTAACATTTTATAACACATCTAAGTTTTGCGCTTATCCCTCTTTCATTTAGGGGTTAACATGTCAAATTTTTATTTTATTTATTTATTAAAATATTTAATGGTTAAGTGGTTTATTTTATAAAATTTACCTCACATGTTTACCGGTATACTTCATATATTTATAAAATAAAAATACCTATAAATGATTAGTCAGCAAACATTTCATTTATTGTTTCTCAAAAGTCTTTATTTTTTATTTTTTGAATTCTTTTAGTATTTGAGTTCGACATATATAATTTATTTTAATCAATTTGTTTTTTTTCATTTATGATTTATGATTTTTTATTCTTGATAATAATAATTTTAATTTTAAATCTTTTCTGGAATCCTCATTTTTCAAAATCACAATAGTTTTTGAATTATTTGAGCTTTGAATTCGTACATCTCATCATGTTTTTGAATTAATTTTTTTATCTTGTATTTTGCCTATTTATTCTCTTGTATATTTTCCTTTTAAAATGAGATAATTTCAATCCATTTTCTATACTTCCTCGGGTATACTTCACATATTTTTAAGCCTTGTTAATGTCACCCTTATTACTATCATGCTTTGATGTATCAATGAGAATATTGGAACAAATATTTTAATTGCTAAATGTTCATTTGTAATATCTCCGTCACCCTTATTAGTGTCGTAATTCTTAATGAAAAAGTAGAATGTAAGTGTGAAAATAAATAATAAAATTGGTATTAAAGAAAAAATTTCAAATAATTTAGGGCACATGTTTTTCCTTCTCTTTTTACATTTAAGATGCAATTTTTTGTTGTAATTAGAGAAGTTGGGATTTTCATACGAGGTGGTGCAATATTTTTTTTCTTTTTTGCATTGAGGATTTGAACATTGACCTTTTATAGCCTCGTATTTTTTTCTTGGATTTGTACTTACTATGATTTATTTTAATTGTATCCAAATACACCGCTATATTTAAGTGTATTGTAGAATATAACTGCACGATATATTTCAATATATCATGTTTAGAGGTTAAATACTCTTAGAATTTGAGGCAAACGTAACTTGTAGAAATGACAAGGAGACAAAGAGGAAAGATCTTGTAATTTATGTCATTTTTTAACCCTCTAAGTGTATATTTTTAATTTTTATTGCAATTCATTTTCATTAAAACTTAACTACTAACTTCTTTTCTTACTTTTAGAAATTCTTGTAAAATTACAAGTTTTATGTTTTTACTTTATACACTAGTATGGGCTTGTGTCATTGACCCAAGTGTTCACCGTGATTAAGCCACGCTTTTACTTTTACTTTTACTTTAAAGTGTGTGTGTGTATATATATATATATATATATATATATATATATACACACACATATATGACTATTTGTATGACTTTGATGTTGCAACCTCAGCTTCTTCTAACCGCTCGAGAAGGAAAAAACAACTTAACATCCTTTTTTAGACTCTGGAAGCTCCACTATTTGCATGACTTTGATTTAGGTCTTGACTTGGTCTATGATGCCATGCACATCTTGCCACTCAACCTATTCAAAAACTTTGTAGAGCATTTGGTACAAAAAGGTTTAGTTGGAGAGTTGGATACAACATTACATGAAATCACAACGCACATGTGAAATAAACTTGGAACCAAATGGCCGTATGGTATTGTAACCAAGATTGTAATTGAGCTATATTATTGGAAAACAAAGGAATACCAACTATTTATCACGTGGGGCCTTTCATACTGCATTTCAGAGAAGGTGCATATTCTTTGAAATGCAATATGAAAGGCACCACATGATAAATAGTTGGTATTCCTTTGTTTTCCAATAAGATAGCTCGATTACAATCTTGGTTACAATACCATATGGCCATTTGGCTCTAAGTTGATTTCACATGTGCATTGTGATTTCATGTAGTGTTGTATCCAACTCTCCAACTAAACCTTTTAGTTTTGTAGCAAATGCTCTACAAAGTTTTTGAATAGGTTGAGTGGCAAGATGTGCGTGGCATCATAGACCAAATCAAGACCCAAATCAAAGTCATACATTTAGTGGAGCTTCCAGAGTTTAATTAAAAAAGGATATTAAGTTGATTTTTTCCTTCTCGAGCGGCTGGAAGAAGCCGATGTTGCAACATCTTTTACCTCAAAAAGAATGATTCCAATTGATTAGTGAGGAATCAAATATTATACCTTTTTCAGTCTTATCAGTTGTTTGGATATGCCACGCCTCTGTACATACTTTCTTACTAAGCAACAATAGTGACAATCGTCATTTTAAAACCTCCCACATTGCATTGTGTTGGATGGTCACCGGTCCAATACATGAGTAGGGGCCTTGAGTTTTAAATGTTTATTTTCAATAAAATTTGACAAACTAATATTATTGAACTGAGGTAGGTAATTGTAATTGGCGTCAAATCCATGAACAAACGTTGATTCTAATTCTCTGATCATAAGAGACTCAAGGAACCTTGTCCTCCATGTTTTTCACAAATTCCTCGGAGGATGTAGGACTGAATATCACAAACATTGAACATATGAGATTTGGCATCCCTTCATTCAACAATTCGATCTCCATTGCCCATGAATCCTTATACTTTGATGTAGCGGAAAGAAAATCATCCCAATGTGCACTAATCACAAAGTTCTTTGGAATCCTTGTGTTGCTAATATTTTTAAAGATTACAGGTTGTGCAAAAAATGAGTGATTGAATCACTAAAACCTAGGATTAGGATATATATATATATATATGAATATGAACTCCGGTCCCCTTTCAAGGCCGACGTGAATAAAGTGTCTGTTCGTTTTGACAATGAGCCAGTGCTCACGAGACAAAGGGCCATTGGTGCAAGACTACTCTCCCCTTTCGGGGATAGACATTTTAGGATATATATATATATATATATGTATGTATGTATGTATGTATGTATGTATGTATGTATGTATGTATATGTATATGACTATTTGTATGAAGCTAAACCCTAACATTTCTATTTTATTTTCTAGTATAAAGAATATGTGCATATAGAGAGCAACAACATAAAGTACGTAGGTAACAAAGAAAATATATAAAAAGACAAAGAGTAAGGAAGATGATGTTTGTTAATTAATTTGTATATACCTCATATTGTGTGCCTGAGTATCATGATTTTTACTACATCAACATGTAAAGTTATTTTGGGTGAAAAAAATATATACATATGTTTCTTACATCTTGTTGTGGTTTTTTTGGTTGTAGTGTAAATTTAGTGTATTAAGAAAAAATTATGTATGAACTTATAAATTCAAAATTTCAAAAAAAGAAAAAAGAAAAAATCCATTAGAATTTATTTGAGCCATAGTAATTGCACATTTTGGTATACTATGATTGATAAAAAAATAATGCACTAATTTTAAAATGATAATCAACAATCATTGCGAAATTAATAATATCTATTGTTACACACATCATTGACAATAAAATTAAGTTTAATACATGCCATTTTCAAGTTCCAACATTTACTATAATTTTCTTTTCAATCCCGTTTTTCTATTTTAAATAACTTTATCACCGGACCATTAATTTTTTCCATTCATATATTCAAGAACTAATCCTTTACTTTGTAACAACCATTTTTACAACCCAATTTATTATATTACGCAAAGTAGTGCACAATTAGGGCCACTTCACACTATGGCCGATGGTCGAGAGGCCGTCGATTTCCACCAATCAAATTGCAAGAAACCATGGGTTCGGCCTCTCGACCCTTCACGCTAGAGGCCAAAGTTCAACAACCATCGCTCTCCAAAATGCCTACGTGTGGCAGTACTTTTTGACCAAGGCGACGGCCTCTCGAAAAGAAGTTTGGGCCGGACAGGAACGGAAACCCAAACTATGGTCGAGAGGCTGTCAATTTCTTTTCATAAAAAATGAAAAATATATTTTATTGCCTATTTTCAGTAGATTTCTTTGGACTCTCAACAAAGTTTGGACTCTCAATTCCACAGCCTCTCGACTTGGATGGCCATAGTGTGAAGCGGCCCTTATATACTACTTCCTCCGTCCCAAAGTTATTGTCATGTTTGAAAGTCATGTTTGAAAATGATTTTTTAAGTAGGTCAAAAAAATACTTCCTTGTGGCTGATTTTATTTAGGTTGCAATGAACACATGCAATGTTCTTCAATCATTCTTACTAGTGACATAATTTGGAACCTTTTTTAATCACGTTTCTTACAATATGAGCAATGAAATTGGCTCAAAGAAATACCAAGCAAACAAGTTGGACAATAACTTTGGGACGGAGGGAGTACAAAATATGCCCACATGTAGACGAGAACAATTCCGCAGAACCATTGGAACTGTCAACTCCAACCAACAACATGGGCTAACCTACTACTTTAGTAAAAACTAAAAAGGACTGACCCACGTGTCATCTCATCCAGAATAGGATGAAAATATATTCATCCAATCCAACTCATTCATCCAAGTTTGAATAACTAGATAACAAAATTTGAAAATCCAACGGATCTCCCGAGGACGCCTGCTTTGGCAAGCATCTCTGCTCTTGCAGCCGATGATTGTCGCGAGCTATGGCTGACGGGAGATTTGAGTAGAATTGCAGCGATGTGCACTAGGCCTCTCTTAAAAATTTGTAGTGTCAGCCCTTTTTCGGATTGAGAATCTGTTGCTTTTTGGCTTCGCAGCGATTTCAACGGACTCGAGGGATACGCCGGTGCATGGAGCGGGGCAGCAATGGCTTTTGAGAGGGAGAGAACTCTAAAAATGATTACAACGTCGCATGAATAGGTTTTGTCCGCCGAGGTTACAAAAGCGTGGTTTCTGGTTAGGGTTTCAATGTGAGTCGCACACAATGTAGTTGAAAGCAGGAAGCGTATGAATGTAAGGACGCGCGACGAATTCAAATTCTTAATGAGCTTGGACAAAGTTTAAGGCGCTCTCAATGCCGCCTCTGGAGCGAGAATTCCCTATGGACAATGGTATGGCCTTCCTTGAAACAAACCTTCCTTTGTTTTCATTTCAAACTCATCTGCGTTACTTTCAACTTTTCTCATACCAGAGATAATTGTCAACATCATGTCGCACGTATTAACTTTCATTCCCGGACTGAACTGCTCAAGGATTACAAATGGTTAGATCGATTGTAAATGTTAACTCCTAAAGGAACTATATTTTTTTAGTGCTTTTGAGTGGGTCATATGAGGACTTTCTTTTGTTCAGTTTGATTTCTTTTTTGACTAACACATGCGGCGTTCTTCACTGTTTCGGATGATATGAAATCTGGCCGTGTCAGAATTATATTTTTCACAATCATTTTAATACTATGGTCTTTTAGGGTTTAAACAAATGCAAGCCAGTCTCTAGCGTAGTGAGTACTCCCTCCGTCCCAAAGTTATTGTCCAACTTGTTTGCTTGGTATTTCTTTGAGCCAATTTCATTGATCATAGTGTAAGAAACATCATGATTACAAAAGGTTTCAAATTATGTCACTAGAATGATTGAAGAACATTGCATGTGTTCATTGCAACCTAAATAAAATTAGCCACAAGGAAGTACTTTTTTGACTTACTTAAAAAAGCACTTTCAAACATGCCAGTAACTTTGGGACGGAGGGAGTAATTCTTAATGGCTCGAGGTTGTGATGAAATTGCTAATGAAAGAGGGGCTATGACAGACAGCGAGTCTGAGGATGCGGACAAGCATTTGTTGGTGGATTGGAAGGGCAACGGAGGCAGAGTATCATCCTTGGTGCAGCAGAGCTTACCCTTTAAGCAAGTCAAGCGTCGTGATGGACTCAAAGCCACCAGTGCGCTTCTTAAGGAAACGCATATAATAGTTCCTCCAACCATTTCCACAGATGTTCGTATACCGGAGGACAAACCAGATGCTGTATCTCGACCTGCAGTGGTGGTTTCTTTATCAGACTCTGACGTTTCCGCGCCACCTATCAAAAGGCCCACCAACTCTCATCGCCTAAACCCACCAGGTTTTACCATTCTCTATTTTTTTGAAAGATAATATCCTTGGCCGATGAAACTACATGTTGGTAGCATAGAACTAGTGTACATTGATTTTTTTTTGTTGCTAATTGCTACATAAAATTTGGGCTGGCTAATTTTTGAAAGAGAAGAAGGAATAATAGCCAGATTAACTACATGGAGTCAAGATGTATAGCCTCTTTAAACCTAGGTATCACTCATGTATTGCCTAAGTAGCACATGTGTATTACCCTGATATTACATACTCCCTCCACCCCAAAGTTATTGTCATGTTTGAAAGTCATGTTTGAAAGTGCTTTTTTAAGTAGGTCAAAAAAATACTTCCTGGTGGCTAATTTTATTTAGGTTGCAATGAACACATGCAATGTTCTTCAATCATTCTAGTGACATAATTTGGAACCTTTTCAAATCATGTTTCTTACAATATGATCAATGAAATTGGCTCAAAGAAATACCAAGCCAACAAGTCGGACAATAACTTTGGGACGGAGGGAGTATATATTAACATGAAAAGAGCATCCAAGGAGCGTGGATTGGTCTTCAAGCCATGGAAAAGTAGCAAAAATGCTAAACTCTCTCCTGAAAGAAAAAAAAACAAATTCACTGCTAGTATACTGAATGTGAGGGAAGCCACTAGTTGTACCAGTCCTCTAATCTTCGAGCATCGATGTTCTAGCTTCGAAGCCAATGAGAAAATCCTGGTGGCATGTTCTGACATGTTGAAAACTTTGTTCAGGTACTGGCAATGTGGTGTGCTTGGACTCGGACACAGACTCGGAACAGTCGTTCCAGCGCTGCCGCCTTGCGCCGTGCCAGCAGTCGACTCTCTTGGAGAAGGTTGTTGATTTGGATGACGAAGCTGAGAATAATAATCATCTTTTGGATGACGGTGGCCCTCTCTGGTCTCCACCTCGTGTTTCCTCTGGCGATCGAAGCTGCACACTGGATCCATTTGGAAGTGGCAGATCCAGTTCTCAAGGCCCAACGATCTCCTCAACTTCTAAAAGGCCAGCCTCGAGTCTATGGAATAGCAATTCCGAAAAGGGCCTTGACGAGGACGATTTGGCATTTCCCTCTTCAACGTTGGAGCCAAATGATCCAGAGATGACCGATCTGAATCTAGACACGAGTTTCAGCACTCTGCGCGTACATACTCAGCTCCCCGAGATTCGCAATACACAGGAAGTTGAGGCTGATGGCACCAGGAAAAAGAGGAAAACTACACGTGGGGTTCCTATGACCGAAGAAGAGAAGGCGTTTGAACGAAATGAAATGTTGCGGGCAAAAGAAGCTGAGAGATTGCGGAAGGCTGAGGAGAAGGCTGAGATGAAGCGACTAAAGGAAGAAGAAAAGAAGAAACTGCAAGAGGAGAATCGACGAAAGCGAGAGGTTTGCAACGTCTGCTAATATGTGTACACCTGAAAGAATGTTTAGTTCACCCCTAAGCGTCCACTGTAGGGTAGGAAAATTGGACCCCCTGCTGCAAATCATCTGTTTGTGTGAAAATGACTTCAGTTTGACACGATCTGACACTGCTGATCTCGTAGTATAGAACAAGAGCTTTAAAATGATGTGAAGCAATCAGAAAACCGAGGTAAAATGAGAAAATGCCACCGTTGCAAAGCTCAATGATGCAGATGGCCATATTGGGCGTTTTAGACGCTTAGGGGTTAATGTTCTGGAGGTTGTCAGGTTGAAAGTTCAATTTTAAGATAAAATTCTAGATTGCAACAAGTTGTGGGAGGAGAAACCGACCTGTAACCTAACAGCTGTGGTCTTCTTAGTATATCATCTGGGACCTAATGATATTGCTTATATAAGCAGGAGGAGAAGCTGAGGAAGGAGGTTGCAAGGGAGGAAGCGAAGGAGCGACGTAGATTGGAGCATGAAAAGAAACGGTGGGAGAATGGGAAGTTTGCGTTGCAGAATACTCGGGCACTGATCGACACCAAAATCATCGAGAATGGTGTCATTGGAGGTCGGCCCTGCCAGCTTTGAGCAGTCCTGTATTATCAGTATTGTTGAGTTGCTCACTAGAGCTATGATGTTTATGAAACATTTTCCTTCATCGAAGTTTCTGCAGGTCCCCTTATTCTTGACATTGATATCAACCCTTGGGTTAATAATAAGCAGAGGACACCGCAGCTGAACTGTTTGCTTTTGATGTCGGCAGGGCACCTGCTGAACAAACTGGCAGATAAGCAGCTACAGTACCAGCTCGTTTCCAATCCCTGCCCTAGGTCAATCATGTGGCGCATGAAGCGTCCTAGTGAAGATTCCTCTGGGGAGGCCGCGAGCAGATTTTGGAATGCTGAAGATGCGGATTCACAAACTGAGGGGCCAAGCTCTAAGGTAAATCTTTTATTAGTAGGGTGTTATTACAGCACTTGCTTGTTTGACCCGTGGTGCAATGAATGGATGGCCATTCTTGAGTTAGATCTTCAATGCAGAATCTTTATTTCAGACGGCTGACCGGAAGTTGTTGTCAAATTTGTGTTTCTGAATTTCCTGAGAATCATTAGCGGATGTGCTTCCGTTTGTCATAACCCTTGAAGGACATACTAAGCCCCACGGGCTTACTTTTTTTTGGGGGAAAATCTTGCTCATAACTTCTACTCCGTTCAACCAAATGGGGTTTTTAAAATACCAAAACGAACATATTTAAGGCATCTATACTTCTTTTGAATATAACCAAAGTAATTTTAAAAGAGAATCATGCTTAAAATGAAGTTTAAAAGAGATTTTGGGTGTGGGAATCAGGAAAGCCATGTCCTTTAAGGATTAATAGAAGCAGATTGCTCTGTGTAACTACGAGACTTTGGATTCTCGACTATTTGAACATTGATAGCTTGCCTGAACCCTAAACCGTCTTCTGGTCGTGTTGCAGCTTGTACTGGAGGAAGTTGATGTCCCGTACATTCTCTTCGTATTGGAAGCTGAAGAATTCGCTGGTATGGTGGGTGAGAACACCCTGCATGCAATAATCAATTCCACTCAAGCCCGGTACCCAGGTTTCATCATCTGCTTCTTGGTCAACAAGCTGAAGTGGTATCTCAACAAGAAGTATGTTCTCTTCTTCATTCCTGACTGCTTCCGCTTTTGCCAAGATATTTCACCACTTCCAGTTGACTGAATATTCCTCCGTTGATCACCTCAGAGAACAGACACATTACAAGAGTGGAGATACTGTGTGGAAGCGGCCACCTGTTGAGCAGGTACTACTTGTTTGCCAATCCTTTGAAAAGCACTAGGAAAATTAATCCTACATGGACATGTTGCGATTTTAATTGTATTGAAATGAAAATAATAACTTGTATTTTCTTTGGTTGCAATTCTAAGTTGAAACTCCGGAAGTACAATGCCATGTATGTTCGTGCTGTTCGTGTAGGCAATAGCAAGACTCGTGACGCATTACAATGGAGTTCACTCGAGGCTGTGTTTGGACGAAGCTGAGGTGGCAGAACACGTTACTGGTTTAATGAGGAGCCTCGCAGATTGTCCCTTCAAGTACGTGACATATTTTCCCATGTCGAGAATTTCGTTCTTATATGATCTTAGTTTTATGAAACAAGTTGTTGTCCTCAGTTGTGTTGTTTTTGCCGTTATCTTTAATCCTTTGACCCTTCACTAGTTAGTCTCGAGGGGCTTTGAAGCTGAAAACGGTACTTTTCTTGTTGTAAAACCTTTCTTGACCTTCTGGTGAACGGGCTTTGGGGTCTGTTCCTCGTATAATATTTTAAAAGATGCATTTTTTTTGACAAAGATGGACACGTTAACGTGCAGGGCTAAATCTACTTCTTTGTCGGTAAGCAAGAATGGAGATCATGTCACAGGCAGTGACACGTTTAAGGAAGAAATCAAGAAGAGCTTATGGTGCGTGAACACACCTCTAGATTTCAGTTTCCATACTTTGGAACCCTTAAAATTCTGCATCAAAGCTACTGACCTTTAATGGCTTTACTTGGGAGGAATTTGACCGCAGTAGGACAGATGTAATTCAACATTCCGAGACTTAGTTCACTGTAGTATTGGTGTGAACCCTCGGATGAGTCCTGTAGTTAGTTGTTAACCCTGTATATTCTCATGTGGTTCAAAACTATCATCACAAGTAGTAGCATACGAGTTTTGTGCATCGCTGAATAAATGCTAAGTGTCAAAACATAAGCAGAAGAGCATGGCGAACTGAGCTGCTGTCTGTCAAATATGAATTATCATCAGTGTTTCTATTATTTAAAACTTGAACAATAAAGTGATTTCTGGAATTAGCTTTTTCACTGAAAGTAGTGCTGTGGTTTCTGATACGTTTACTAACTTTTTGCAATATCAATCATCTGTGAAGGTTGAAAGCACTCGTTGCTCTTCCACATACGCCGGGGGCTGTCGCTCTGGCAGTTGCCAAGCGATACGGCAGCATGCGTGCTCTCCTCAAGGCTTACCTTGACCCAACAATAACGGTGACTGTCCTCTCCTTTCTGTTGTTTCTCTAATCTATGCAATTTAGAGGTTAATGAAGGTTGGGCCTTATGTTTTTTTAACAGTTTTCAGTAGGTCATTTGGGGGCTTCCGTTAGTCGAATTTAATTATTTTTGACCAACACATGCAATGTTCTTCAATGCTTCTGGTGGTACTCCCTCCGTCCCAAAGTTATTGTCCAACTTGTTTGCTTGGTATTTCTTTGAGCCAATTTCATTGCTCATATTGTAAGAAACATGATTAAAAAAGGTTCCAGATTATGTCACTAGAATGATTGAAGAACATTGCATGTGTTCATTGCAACCTAAATAAAATTAGCCACAAGGAAGTATTTTTTTGATCTACTTAACAAAGCACTTTCAAACATGACAATAACTTTGGGACGGAGGGAGTATTAAATTTGGCCCCCTACAAATGACATTCTTCACAATATGATCAATTGAATTGGTCATTTTAAAACGATGAATCCTTGGTCCTTTAGGGGTAAAAAGAGCACTAATTTTCTTGCTTTTTCTCGTCCTGAAACTCATTGCAGGTGCACCAGAAGGAGCTCCTCTTGCAAGATCTGATCCGAGAGGGTGTGTTTGGGCCGGAGCAGCGGCGGCGGGTCGGCCCAACGTGCTCTCGTCGTATCTATCGAATCTTTATGGCCCAGAATGGTAACCTCAAAACAGATGATGTGGAACAAGGAGCTGACCATTTTGATGATTCTGATTGAAGCTTTTCTGTAATTATACTCCAGTCAATTTATTCTCATTGACAGATCTCAGGACTCTAATGCTAAACTCAGCGCTTTACAAACAATAGAAGATAAGGTCTCAATCAGTTGGACCTTTGTTTGAAGTGGTCTTTGTACAACAGTTCTTCAATTTGTGATGTCAAAAGGAACTTGCGGTTTGGAACGGAATGGTGGTGTCTGTGTGAAGATGTTGTCTGCATGTTTTGGATGAAATGGGCTTCTTCTCGTTTTCGTTATATTTGTTGCAACTATGAATCCCAGCTACTACTGTAAGGTTGGAATCTCGTCTTGAGCCTAACTTTGGCAATCAGGTTGTTGCAACTTCGCTTCCAAATCATCGCATCTGTTTTGTGATTATCCTTTTCTGTCATTATGAGGACTTCTTAGTTGATTTTTTCTTTGATAATGTGGAGGTTGGATTTTTTTGTGATAAGGTAGAGGTTGAATTTTTCTGTGATAACCGTTTGAGACCTGATCCCGTACTATTCTCTAACCAATAGCAACTCATCTAACCTATTACTACTCCATGTTTCCAATTCCGCCCTCATGTTTTGGTGGTGTACATTTCAAACCAAAAATGCTCTACCGTCAGTACATGAATTGGAAACATGATGGTAACTGTGTACTCATCTACCGGTTTTCATGCACTAGGAACACGACTTGGCTAAATGGCTACCTAATGGCCTTTGGTCTTTGAATGGAAATGGGTTTGTACACTTCCTCTCCGCCTACCAAGTACAAAGTAAAAGGTCATGAAATTGATTAACCCCTAAACGTCACAGCGTCCAGAAATTGGACGACGAATGATTTCAAAGCCTTCTCACGTTCTCATCAACGCTTGGATGATACTCATCCAATTTTTTGGAGATTCTTCACCAAGTTGTTGTCCTATCTAATGGCTGGATTTAGTCATACTAGAGTACATATTTTTCTAAAATTGCAAATGTAGAAGTATGTCAAGTCGTTGACCAAGCCAAAATTGCATTGACTCTAGTTCAAAGTGGAATCGTGAAAAATGAGGTCATAAATTTAAGAAACACAAAAATTTCAAAGTATCACCACGTTTAAGAGTATCTCATTTCAAACTCATTCCAACAAATTTTACTCAAAAAATATTGAAATTTAGTTTGTAATCGAATTTACAAGGAATTTTTAATTTTAACTTTCAAAATTTATAATTAAATATTGGTGATTGTATTAGTGAATGGAACCGTACGGATGGAATCTAAAATTCAAAATCTAGAACTTTCATTTGTATATCAATTCCAGAATATTCTTCTAAATAGTAATTTATAATGCTTTTTCTCAAATTGTCAATTCCAGGGATACCCTGGTACGTTAAGGGGTTAAGACGAGAAAGGTTGGGTTACTTCACATATTGGTCTTTGAAATTGGAATGAAACAACCATGAAAAGATCATCCAGGGATGTGAAAGGTTAGGTTATATTATAGAAAGGTACCATAGAAAACTCTGCTCTAAACTCTAAACTGCTTTAAACTGTTCATTGTGGCTCGCTAATTTACTTACAAATCCTACAACCGTTGAAAGCCACAAGTGGAACCTATACTCGTCAATACCACTTTCTAATCCAGCTCTGACCTACGGTCATCACTCGAATTTAAACATTAGAGTATTTCTTTAGTTCCAAATTTCAATTCTCTTTATGCATTATGCACAATCTAAAGTCAAATTTTTAGAGTTTGAGGATAACTTTATTGTGATAAAAAAACATTACATCAAGAAATTTTCCAAATATTTCTATAGAGTTATATTTATCTCCCAAAAATCATTCTCTTACAAAAGTTCAAATGCTTACAATGATGCTAATGGTATCCTCTACCATACAAGAAGAATGTTTGGCACTTTCGTTTGTCATTGTTATTTGTATAGTACTGTACAAGCATGGAATTGAATAAAATTCTTGTGCATTTAAAAATGATCATCTTAAAAAATTTCATGGGTAATTTTTTGCAATAAAATTTGAGAGGATTAGTTGTCTTGTATTTGGACCTATAATCTATAGACAAAATATGTGAATTCATTTTTTTAAACTTTAAGAAACATATAAATAATCGATGAGCCTATTTTTTAAAAGCCTATTATAATTATTGATAATTGACTTTTCCAACATCATTAAAATTTTAATAATATATAATTTAATATAATTTTAAAAATTAAAAAAATTAAAAAATAATGCTAAAGGCTGCAATCATCGAATGATGAATAGTTTTGTTTTTGAAATCAAAGTAGTAGGGGAATTATATTTAAATTACTATATTTGTAACACAAATAGATCAATAATGTAATAAATAAATAAATAAACAAATAAAATGAACAAAAACTATCCAAAACACAATTTTCTTGTGAAGTAGTTCATAATTAGAAGTTAACTATATATTATATAGTTCTATAAATGATTTTAGACTTCCATAAGTTTATAGCTACTCAAACACAAATTAATACAAAGAACCAAAGTTAAATTTTTATTTTTATTTTAGAATTTTTTTTGAGAAATATTTGTCATGTTGAAATGAAAAGAAATCCAAAAATAATAATAATTTAGCGCTAATGTACTAACTATTAACTTTGTAATGTCTCAATCACTAGTTTTATTCTATCTCTAATCTCCCGGTGTTTCAGGTGTAAAAACTTTGCGCATAACTTTTTTGTAAAAACTTTGCGCATAACATTTTTTTGTAATGTCAATTTATATCAAAGAAAATATCTTGAGTTTGATCAATTTAAAAAAAAACTCGAAATGTTTGAAAATTGTAAAAGCTATTTGATATCAAAGTTTTGTTGGTTGATTCTTATTAAAATTTAATAGAATTAGCTCACAAATACAAGTCCTAGAAATTTAAAGTTATATACAGGTATTGTACTGGGAAATAGAAAAAATATATTATACAAGAAGGATCTACACTATATACAATAATCTTTTGAATTTAGACCTTTGATTGCATTTATACAAGCTAGTTGATAATTTCATTTTTTCAACATGAGATAAAAGGCAATAAATCAAAATGAGACTTAAATTTTTTACTATTATTATTTTCTAATATCATATATTTCTAATGCACATTAAAATATTGGTACTATTTAAACACAAAATATCTTAGTTAACTTTTTAACAAGATTCAATTCTTAAAATATTAATTTTTTTGAAATGCATATTAACCCATACGCACCCGAGGGGTCTCAACTCAATATTACCTCATTTTGGTGATTTTCATTGATGATCTCCGAATGCTTTTCAAATTTTTTTTATCACATTTCAACCATAGGTCGTTGTACTCATAGGCCTTATAAACCATCTTTGAAATTTTCAAAACATTTGATAGTATGAATGTCAAAATTATAGCAAATGAAGTTGACATTGTGAAATTTCAAGCCTTGAAAAATCGAAGCACCTTTGCTTTGATGGACTCTCAAACCAAAAGAATTGGAATGATGTGCCATTTTTGACCATCCTAAAGATGAAATAGTTAACACAATGATGAGTCAATTCGACAAAGTATTCAATTTGTTAGCATTTTTCAAAGACCTTGTAACGGGTGGGGGCATGAAAGAAAGCAAGAGATTTTGACTAAATTAGAGATTTCCTTCAATTGTTCTCCAATTGGAAGAGTCCACAACTCATGCCCAATAAATTTAATTGGTTTAGAGTTTTTGTGCAAGTCTACCTGAAGTGTTGAAGTTGCGTTCAATGTTGAGGTGTGTCACTTTGAAAAATCCCCTTAAATAAAGTTTTTATTGCATCAGGAGGGATCTCGGCCTTCATGAAAGAAAGCAAGAGATTTTCGACAGTGAAAACGCTGGCCACGTTTCCTATTGGTATCATTGTGTTTTCAAAGGTTGGAAAACAAACTATTGATGAAATCATAGAGCAAGGGAGGGAAAGTTTCTTTGGTGACTCGATTAGCAGTTGGGCCACACAATCTATTAAGGCAACTTTGAGGCAACGGAAAGCTAAAGTTGTGAAACAATGAGAATCCGTAGAAGATAAAAAAGATTTGAAAATGAGCTTGTCAATAGAAAGATTTAAGGCTGCAGAGAAATTACTGAAGAACCCAACTTTCTTGAATAATTCTTGAAGATTGAAGGCTACACGAGAGAAAGTTTAGAAATGGACTCACAAAAGCAGAGGTGGTTTTACGCACATTTGAATTAGATATGTGAGTTTCTACATTAATTTTGCTTCATGCTTTTTTGAGAGGTTCAGTTTTTGTGATTTCTATTGGATTGGAAAACTTTAGTTTTGCACTTATCCTTGACGTTGTTAATTGTTTTAGTTTCAAGAACATCAACAAGATCCTAGCTTAGAGAAGGCTACACAAATAGCTAATACAGTAGCGGAAAAGAAGATGGATGTGGAGTGAGATAAAACAGTTCGTTGCATACATTTAGTAAGACTCCAACGGACAAAGCTTCCTGCAGATTCAAGTGGTGCTTGTACTTTTCCTATCCTCTGTCTTATTTTATCTATAGTATGATCGATAAGCAAACATTTTGAGCTTTTATATTGTAAGTTAATGAAATATGAACTCATTTAGATTCTCTCCTAGTTACAATAAATCTCTTGTGATGGCGAGATGTTGATAATATTACAGAGGCCTCCAACTGCAAGTATGACAAATTTGTTGCGTAGATTTTATATTTGCAATGGTCCTCTCATGTACACTTTATGTACAGTCATGTAGGAATTGCTTACAAATCTTGGCCTTCGCAGTCTCAACGCTTTGGCAGTTTCAATATTTTCCAAGTCCAAGAACTCAAGAATTAAAACATCTCTCGCACCAAAATTTTGTGCACACATTCCCTGTTTAGTGTAGAATTTAGAGATATAAATAATTAGCATGCCAGGGCGGTGTATTGATCACATTTATAAGAAATGCATTTGTGTGCTCCACATGTCCAAAACACGCCATGCAACAATTTCTACACCATCCATATGGTTGCCGTCGGATTGATAGGGAAATCAACCACCACAATGAAACACCATCTGTAGTTCACCATTTGTCCTTCATCCTCATATTTTTCGGAGGCGAGCGGGTTTTTTCTCCGGAGGGAGAGGTGGTATATAGTCCGGTCGGCCACCTGCCCACATCATTCTCCCATTCCATTGCATATGGGATATGCATTCCATCTATCCTCGTGTAACCAAGCCTTCCGCCTCCATTCCCTAGCCATCTTCAACTTAGATCCTCTCCGCATCTTCTGCATTGTTTTTAGGCTTCTATCGAGCTCTTGTTTGCTCTGTTCCATTTTGTTCTATGCCTGCACTGCCGTTGCACATGTTTTGCATGTAGGTCGTTGTCTGCTTTGCACATTTCTCACATCATTTCTCGCATTGATTTCCACTAGATTGATTCTCCATCCTCCATCTGCATTAGACTAATTGCTTTTAACTCTCTCCCACACTAGACTATTGTGAACCGTCGAAACGGTTCACGTTAGTGATAAACTCTTAATTCTAGAGTTTTGATTTGCTTAGCAATTTATATTGGTCTAATCGGGACATTTTAGCCGGTTAGACAAATTCCCGGATTCTGTTGCATTTAGTGTTCGGTTTTTATTGGCAATATTAGATTCCTTTTTATCTAGATAATTTTGTGTGTTTATTAGCTTCTAACAATTTGATTGATTGATTATGTGCAATTGGCCCGTTTGCCCTTTTGTTTTACTCGATGATTTTTTACCTATTTCTATTGCTTGTCATTCTAATTCATTAGTTTAGTCTAATTGATTAGTTTATTTTATTAGTTGCTTGAGTTATTCTTCGTGGTTTGTTATTTTAGCCTTTTAATTTCCTATTGTTTTAGTCTTATTTTATTAACTTGGTGTTGAGTTTATTCTTTAGTCTATTAGATGAGGTTTATTATATGTTAGTTGATGAGTAGAGTGTGTGTCCCTCTTCCTCTCACTTCCCCCAAACCACATAGTCATAGGCTGTTTTCTTTTCAACATAGATGCTAGTACGAAGATAGTTAGGTCTTGAACATTGGAGGTGTGGTAGATCGTGTAGTTGGCTTTCCAAAAACCCTAGACTCATCAGATTTGAAGCAAGGACGAAGGAGAGGCGGTCGTTTTAGTGGCGGAAGGTCTACTGCCGCGTAAGATTTAGAGCAGCGACTTTGGAAGTCAAGATCGAGAGCGTTATGCGGAGGTTGAAGCTCAAATTTGGTGGGCAAATGCGTCTAAGAGTGAGCTTTCTAAAAAGCTAAGGCGCGTTTGATTTGGAGCAAGGACAAAGGAGAGGCGGTTGTTTTAGTGGCGGAAGGTCTATTGCCGCTCAAGATTTAGAGCTGCGATTTTGGAAGTCGAGATCGAGAGCGTCATGCGGAGGTTGAAGCTCAAATTTGGTGGGCGGATGCGTCTAAGAGTAAGCTTTCCAAAAAGCTTAGGCGCATTTGATTTGGAACAAGGACAAAGGAGAGGCAGTCGTTTTAGTGTGAAGAGGTCAGCTGCCAACGTCGATCAAGACAACCAACTTCAACGACCGATATCTCGAGATTGGCACGGCCAACGAGACTGAATTTTTGAGAGTGCATACATCTTAAGGTTGGCTTTCTAAAAACCTATGTCTCAATCAATTTGGAGCATGGACGAAGGAGGACTGCCCATTTTAGTGTAACGTAGGCAGCTGCCATTAGTTGCTGCAATAGGGAATGCATTGCATCAATTTGGGAAAGTTGGATCATGTAATTAAGGTCTCAAGTGTACATGGACACTAGATTGAATTGAATTATTGTGATATGTAATTTGACATATAATTTGAAGGAGTTTCTTATATTGCTTGTGATTTTAGTCAATGTTTGATTTCAATTCAGCATCTAAATAGAGTAATCTACGGTGTAGCTTAGAGAGTCCATTGCTTGGAAGCACTTAGGGTTCACAAGCCCCCCCCTCGACCCATTTCGTATGATGCTTTGACCACATGTACTGTCAAAGTATTCATAACTATGCAACCTCATTATGCTATATTGCTTGCTTTCTTCACTAGATTTGAACATTTCTTGTTGTTGAAATTCTGTAGTTCTCTTCATAATGCGGACGCGTACACTCACCAATGCGGAGCGGGCACTTATAATTGGAATGCGGCGTGGTGGAATGAAACCTTCTAACATTGCAAGGACTCTAGATATGCCCGCTCCACGATTTCAACTGTTCTCACAAAATGGAAGATCTCCGGCTGCATGACAACTCAAAGTGCGGGACATCAACCTCGCAAATTGACAGATCGCGCGCTACAAAACTTGGTCCATGACATCAATCAAGATTGACGTCAAACTCTTGCAACTCTTGTTGCAAACTATCAGGTGCATCGCTCTACCATACGAAATTATATTTGAGAGCTTGGCTTTGGAAATTGCATTGCTATTAAAAAACCATACCTCAGTCCACTACATAAAGTAAGCAGATTAGCTTTTGCTCGCAAATATAGGCATTGGACAATATATGATTGGTACAAAGTCATTTGGACAAACGAGTCGTGGTTTGAACTTGGAAAGAATTCTCGATAGATTTGAGTTTGGCACAAACCTCACGAAAAGTATAGAACACAATGTTTGGCACCTACCTTTAAATCTGGACGAACATCTGTGATAGTCTTGGATGCATTTATTGGTTTTGTCAAAAGTCCATTAGTCATTATGCCTCAAGGAGAAAGAATTGTTGCCCATTTTGTTGAAAATGTGTAAAATAAAATGTGTAAAATGTATAAAATTTTGTTGAAAAATATGGTCATTTGGTGCTTTTTTTTGCTCAATTTTTTCTCCAGACAACCCCAAAAATCGACCAAGCAGGCCCTAAATTTTGCCTACGTGGCAAAAAACATTTCAGACAACTTTGGTATTTTTTTGAAGAATCTAATTTTTTGATTTTTTTAATATTTTGAATCAACAGACTTTTGTTGAATGATAAGTTAGACAACACGTCTAAAACAAGTAGAGCAAAGAACAAATTTCAATGCAATATTTTTTTTTGGACATCGATTCTCTAGTAGTGAAGGAAGCGCAAATAGCTAAGAGATATGTGCAAATTGTTATATCCATCATGTTTGTGATAGGTGCATTTAGTGCGACTAGTATAGCTATTATACCCAAGAAAAATTGGCTTATAGTAATAACATGTACAAGTTTGGGTGCATTGCTATGTTATTTAATTCTCATTGATTTCTCTTATTCTTTGGACTATTGACGTCAGTTTTAGCACATAGTTAAATAATACAGTGGATGTTAAAAGCTACAAAATTCAGCATTAAGACAGTAGTCTTTTTGAGCTAAAAAGTTTTGTATAGAGTTTTATTGTATATTGTAATCAACTGAAAATATAATTTTTATCTAGATTCTAGAATCTATTCTAGAAAATTTACAATAGCGACTATTTTTCATATATTCTATATGATATAATACAATGGTATTGGCTCCGATTTATAAAAATCAATGTTTGCAGGCGTCTCTCTTATCGATCTTTATATGGGAAACTACATTAATTTTGGCAAATGAAGTTTTGTCATTACTAGAAAATCTTGTGACGCTGATCGTAACACTTGATTAGGATGACTTAACCTAAACATATTTCAATCGAAATCTGCTGCTCCAGACTATTGTTTTGGTTAAAATCATATTTTTTTTAAAAAGGAAAAAGATCCACGATGAAATATATAAAACTTGCTCAAAAACAATTCTCGCTTACCCGGACAAAAACACTAAACGCCCTAAGAATAAAATCTATACCTTGAAAATTTTGGCTACTCAGAAAAACTTCATCAGTCCAATCCAACGGACTAAGGTTGTAAATCAATACAATTGTCTTCAACATACTCTTCATATAGACCAATTTAACCCTACAATTATTAATGTCTTTGTTCCCTAATAATCAAATGATATTTATTAATCATCTTCCATTTTCATGAATCCAATTAGATATGTATAGCCTATTTAGAATGTATCCTTTATTTATACGAGATTTAAGTTATAATTTATTTTTCTTCTTCTACAAAGATTCAACAATTAAAGCTTCGACGTTTATTACATTGGTGTTAGTAATAGATGATTTATTTATCACTCTTGTTAAGTTCCTTTAAACCGATGCAATTATGATTGTAGTAATATAAAAAAATGAGTTTTTAATGGTGCAAAATTGGTGTCATTGGCTCAAGATTTAAATTTGCTTTCACTTAAAAACAACAAATCAAGAAATTAAAACTTTAATAATTAAATTTGAAGAAAAAATATGTGAAAATCAAGGTTTCTTTCATAAACCTTGAACTTTCGATTTTTAAAAATATTTTCTTAAAACTGCACACATGTAGTCCCGTGTATTAAAAAAAACCACTAAAATCTTAATTTTCAGTATAAAAAATTATGCTTACATTGTTTCACACATTTTAGGTGTCTAGCGGTATTCAAGACTAATTCGATGCATTTATTATATAATAAAGCACTAATCCTTTTGTTTATGCAATATATGTTATTTTTTTTTAAATTGTAACTTTTAGAATTCAAAAAAGATTAAATATTCCGCACAAAAGTACTAACCTTGCACTACACCTACAATAGAGAGTTTTTACCATAGGTGCAAAGGCACACAACATTCAATAACCTTCATGCCCAGTGCCTATCCTTCGTGCACTTTGCTCTTTACCTTAAGCCTACACCTTTTCACTTAGCAACTAATGAAGTACTATTGGGTGTGAAATATTCCACACCATCTACATTAGAGCCAAGATAGGCACAACGCATGCGACTCAATGTTATCCAAGGTCGACACTCTTCTACTGAATACCTAGTTCCTTTTCTAAAAAATAAGGTTAGGAAGATAAAATATTCATAAACATTAGAGTAAACCTAAAAGTCAGCTCAAAGACGAAAGTTTTAGCAAACTCCTCTTGAACTCATATTGAAACATAAATCTAAAGCAATCTAAAGCAAGCCACTGTCATTATTCTCCACACCTCGCAATGACTCTTACACCTTCTACCAAACCTCCAAGCCCATCGCCCACAAGGGAACAATTTATGACACGACACTATTCAACCCAAGTATAGCTCAAAAGAGAGGTTAAAAGTAGAGCAAAAAGGGAGGTTAAATGAGCTTCTTTTCGGTAAACTCTATTATCTTTTTCACCATGACAAAAAAAGTTCTTTTTGTTTGCAAAAAGTGATTTTCCAAAAGAAAAAGTTGAAATTTATTTTTAGAAAGACTGTTCACCGAGCCTTACCCTCCACCTACGGTAAACTCTACAGTAGTCATTGGGCATTTTCACTTGAACTTATCGTCTTCGATCCGGCGTTTGCCTGGTCAACTCTGTCAGCTCTTGTTTTTAGGAGAGTGAGAGATTTTCATGCGCACCCATCTTTGCAAAATTCATTCTTGGGAACAGATCTGCCGTCAGGCAACCGGGAAACCTAAGCGTCAGTCAATTATTGTAGCAAACCTTCAGTTGTTTTTTTTTTTTTTTTTTCCTTTTTTCTTTCATTTGCGGTGGTGTTTTTCGAGTTCCGTGTTGCACAGGGATTGCGAGATGGCTTCTGCTTCGACTGAGAAAGGCCCAGCCGAAGAAGCCGAATCTGGAGCTGCAGCAGCTGTTCCGCGTCCCTCACGAGGAGCCGCCTCCAAGTACGATTTCGTCAAAGTATGCACCACTCGCACTGAATTAGGGTCTTCATTTTTGTACCAGCACATGCGATTTTCTTCACTGATTCTAGCGATATAAGATTTGGCTTCATCTGAATTACAGATTTTGCAATATGATCAATGGAATTAGTCATTTTCAAACCATGAATCCTTGGTCTTTAAGGGAACTCAAAACGATTTTAACTCCTGGTTTTGATGATGTTTTTGAGTTTGTCATATGGAGACTTTCTTTTGTTCAATTTTGTTTGTTTCTGGATCAACTCGTGCAATGTTCTTCACCGATTCTAGTGGTATAAGATTTGGCTTCATCTGAATTATAGGTTTTGCAATATGATCAATGGAATTAGTCATTTTCAAACCATGAATCCTTGGTCTTTAAGGGAACTCAAAACGATTTTAACTCCTAGAGGACCTAACTGGTTTTGATGATGTTTTTGAGTTTGTCATATGGAGACTTTTCTTTTGTTCAGTTTTTTTTGTTTTGTTTCTGGATCAACACGTGCAATGTTCTTCACCGATTCTAGTGGTATAAGATTTGGCTTCATCTGAATTATAGGTTTTGCAATACGATCAATGGAATTAGTCATTTTCAAACCATGAATCCTTGGTCCTTAAGGGAACTCAAAACGATTTTAACTCCTAGAGGACCTAACTGGTTTTGATGATGTTTTTGAGTTTGTCATATGGAGACTTTCTTTTGTTCAATTTTGTTTGTTTCTGGTTCAATGTTCTTCACTGATTCTAGTGATGTAAGATTTGGTCCCATCTAAATTATAGTTTTTGCAATATGATCAATGGAATTGGTCATGGTCCAGAACTCCAATTTAACCCCTAGAGGGCCAAACTGTTTTTGAGTATGTCATATGGGGACTTCTTTTGTCCAATTTTGTTTTGTTTCTGGAACAACACGTGCAATATTCTTCACTGATTCTAGTGGTATAAGATTTAGCTTCATCTGAATTATAGTTTTTGCGATATGATCAATGGAATTCCTCATAAATCTTTGGTCTTTTAAGGGGTTAACAATCCTTTGGTCCTTTAAGGGTCCAAAACTCCAAGCGATTAATAATAACCTCAACGTCAATGATAATGACTCCCCTCACTCACCTGCAATTTATAGAGCTTTGGATGTTGTTAGTTCACTCGTTCTTAAAACGCAAATTGCTATGCCAATATCACAATATGATGTCTTGGTGTCACATATGATGTGTTGAGCTGAAATCTAAGGCCCATCTTATTCATGGTGTGCAGGTGAAAGTGTGGCTGGGAACCAATGCAGATCACTACTACGTCCTCTCCCGGTTTTTGGTCAGCCGCATGCTACTGGTTACCAAGGTTTGTAAGAATTTGTTAATAGTTTTCCGCAGCTCACGTGGTACTATTCATCAGTTGTTTTAAGGGGTGTGAAAACAAACTCTCTGAGGCTGGTATTACAAACATGACATACAAATCCTCGCTGTTGTCTAAGTGGTTGTGAAAGACGAGTAATTATGGCTCACACTCTGGTATTCCCTCCGTCCCAAAGTTATTGTCATGTTTGAAAGTGCTTTTTTAAGTAGGTCATATTGTAAGAAACATCATGATTAAAAAAGGTTCCAAATTATGTCACTAGAATGATTGAAGAACATTGCATGTGTTCATTGCAACCTAAATAAAATTAGCCACAAGGAAGTATTTTTTTTTGACCTACTTAAAAAAGCACTTTCGAACATGACAATAACTTTGGGACGGAGGGAGTATTCAATAGTCATTTTCGTTGGCTTATCATTCTAAGTATTCGCAACTTCAATCGTGGATATGATTCAAGGGCTGGTTCCACTGAGCTTTCTTCTTTCTGTCTTGTGCAGATTCCGAACCATGTCGCCATCAAGATCTCTCTGGAACTCAAGAAACTTCTCATCGACAACAGCTTGCTGGACGTGTAAATATTTTTACCAACACCTGTCATAAGCCTAGTATTGTAGTTTCGGAGGTCAATCGTTGTAGCTTCTTTTTATAGATCAAATCAGTTGCTGTACCATCTTGATCAGGTTTATCGGAATCTCATGGTTCCCACTTTCAATGGATGCCTTAGCGTTTGCGTAACTACATTTGGGCTGGAATGTCGTCTATGGTCTACTTTCCACCATCAAGGTCCAGTAGAGGATGTGTTTTTTCACACAATGGTTGTTTGCAGGTCACAATCGGACCTGGAGGCTAATTTGTTCAAGGTATGTGCTCGCTTGTGGCAAACTGCTTGAATTCTAAACCGATAGGAATTTGCATTTTGTTGTAGTTTCTTTGTAGAATTTGAGAGCTGTTACGTAGCTTGTAGAGACATTCTGTGAGTTTCTTTCTAAGGAGACTTTTGAACTCATATTTGTGTGAGCAGCTCATGGAGCGACGTGGATACGGTGCTGAATACATTGAGCGCTACAAGATGATGACCAGGTTGGTATAATGCAGATAACTACACCTATTGCTGATGTTTGTATAATCAGGACCTATTTAGATTTCAGTGCAATGCATCTTATGTGTTATCTTTTAACATCATGTTGTCATATTGGCTTTGAATGAAAAAAAAAGTTCATGATCCCCCTAAATTATTGAGTGTTCTGCCCAGGTTTCATCATCAGAGGACGCCGCTTGTCATCCTGGTGTGCGGCACTGCATGTGTTGGAAAGTCCACTATTGCCACGCAAATCGCTCAGCGCCTCAATATTCCTAATGTTTTGCAGGTTCGTAGAACCCAATCAATTGTTTTTTTTTGAACCCCAAAGTGCCCAATCTAAAATTAGAAAATTCGCTTTGGAAGCTCATAGTAGTCAATTATCGTAACTTTCAGAACATAGTCCTATCGTTGAAAAATGTTCGGTATGATTTCTTCTTTCGATTGTTACATTTTTTTTATCTTCCTTGAAGCTTCCTACATGATTTATTTCAACTCCGGCCACTTTTAGCTATTTGGGCAATTAGGGGTTAACTGTTAACTGCGGTCATTGACTTGCTATGAAACGTGTCATCTCACGGCCTCATGCTTATTGTTTGTTCTGTTGTTTGGTCGCAGACTGATATGGTATACGAACTTCTCCGCACATCTACAGAGTAAATGACGAACAACCCTCTGTGTCTCCTTTGTTTGCAAAATAGTCGAATAGTTGTGTGAATTACACTTCCTTGTTAGCTTTTGCAAAATTTTGAAACTGTTTGGTATGTTCTTTATGCTTCAGGGCTCCTCTTGTATCAACGCCAGTGTGGGGAAGAGACTTTGCTTCACCTGAAGATCTTGTCACAGAGTTTGGCCGCGAGTGCCGTATTGTGCGCAAAGGTTATACATTGCTTCCAATATTGTGTTCTATTGTGTTCTTTGTTTTGGTGATAGCTATTACATACGCTCTAGAGTATAGAGATATCTATCTCTAGATTCCTCTCTGTCTGAACTTCTACTCCTCGTGTGCATACCATGCTATAGTTGATATAGTTTTTTCTTTTCTTTTGTGCTCAAGTTGAAGTGCACCACCTCAAACAGATATAGTGGTAGTTGCAAGACGAAGATAATAAATTTTGATTGTGTGGTGGAGAGCAGGGCTTGATGGTGATCTGAAGAAAGCAATGAAGGACGGTAAACCGGTTATTATTGAGGTATGTCCTTTTTTGTTGTTGGAATTCAGCTGCTGGCAAATTTACTTAATATTTTGTTGAACAATTGAAGTTATTTGATACTAGTATCATGCATTATTATATCAAACACTTCAGGCATGATTTTTCTGCAGCAGTTTTGTCATTTCTGGTACAAAGGATACTTGTCTTTGCATCTCATCGGTAATTTGTTTGGAAACAGGGTTTGCACTTGGATCCTTCAATCTACCTCATGAATGAAGAAAGTGGAGGTTTTGGAAGCGGTGCAGTACAGATGAAGGCTTTGCCGTCAGCACCTGCTGGTGCGGTGGCTGCAGCTACTACGGAAAAGGATGAGAAGGGAAACCAAAACCCTGATCCTGTCAAGGATTCAGAAGCTGGTGAGTTTAACCCCTAAAGGACCAAGGATTTATGGTTTCAAAATGACAAATTCAATAGATTATATTGTGAAAAATATAATTTAGACGAGACTGAATATTATATCATTGGAATCAGTGAAGAACATTGCATGTGTTGGTAAATAAAATAAAAAAATAGAATAAATGGAACTCCATATAAGACCTACTCAAAAATGATGAAATAAGCATAATTTGGGCTTCTTGGTCCTTTAGGGGTTAACGGAGAATGTGCCAGTTGTAAATATATATGGACTTCATATTCCAAACAGGTATTTATAGATAGATTTTAACTCAAGACTCGACTGTTTGTTGTTCAGGGACTTCAACAGGTGCGGTAGCGATTGATGAGAAACCGAAACCTGCAGAACAGAAAGCACCTAAATGCATTGTTGTGCCCATTGTGCTCAAAATGGCGCCCGTGGATCACGAGGTATTGCACCTTTCTCTGACTTTGCAGTGTCTACATGAAACCAATTAGTGCATATTGGAAGTGTCTTTCATGCCACTTAACCAGCTCTCAATACTAGAACTGTAATAGTTTCCTTACGTTTTGATGGTTGAAAATGTTTTCAGAATCTCCACAATTAAGCCCTTAGAGTAGGCAATATTGTGAGGTTTATTATGTAGATACCGGGTTTTCACTTCAAGGTTTGTGTTCATCCATGTTTTGCAGACTCTGCTGGAGGAGTGGATTGCATGTCGTTCATCAGAAATGGGCAGTAGCGCACCTACGAAAGTAATTTCTCTATCTTTCAGTCAGCCCACGTTCCTTCTGTTTTTTGCAAGATCTATTTGGCATTGAGTCATCAGGGCAGTTATCGATTAGCCTTTGAATTCGATGAGAGTCCTCATCTCATGAGTCATGCTTAGATTGCCATCGTCTGTGCTTATTTAGTAACTCCAAGAGGGTGCAGGAGGAGAAAGAAGCGTTGATTAGGAAGCTGCAAACTATTGAAGACTATCTCACTTCCTTTGAGTCACAGGTATGTGATTGTTAGTGCCAATCATAACATTTTGAAGCAGCTAAAAAAAATCCTTTGGTTTAGTCTCGTGCTAAGAATCTTGGGTGTTCAAGATTGAACTATTGCGGCAATATTCTACTGTTTGCATTGAGTGTGTGGAGGTCTGTTTGACCTTGATGTTGGGAACCTTTTTCCGTGGGGGACCTTTTGCCGTGGATAGGTCATAAGTTATCTGACAAGTACATGTCTAAAATCTATCAAATATGATAAATTACAACAACTGTAGAGTTCATGCCTACATATAGTTTTTCTTACCAAAAACTTGAAGATTCGTTACTTATTTAGGCACTGTCCACAGAACATGTGTTTTAATGTATTGGAATCCTCTCAAAAATGGGGATAAAAGATTTTCATTCAAATAATAGAAACCACTGAAAATAGCCAGGAAGGGGTTCTCTACCTTAATATCAACCTTAGACTTGTCCTGCTACGTTTCTGCATATCCTGACTATGAACTTGGTTCTTGCTGTACTGCAGGGAATGACGGTGGTGAACTTATCAGCTACGACTTTTCCTCAGACACTAGATTGGGTGCATAGCTTTCTTCTAGAGGTATTTTTCACTCTCATCTTTGTGCACGATCTAGCAATGTCATTTTCACGTCTAACGAATTTGCTTTGCCTGCTGTTTTTTTTTTTTTCATCGACATCTCACGTCTGGTTTTTTGAACTCCAACTGACACATGTTAGAGTAGCTGTCCCTATAGTCGCTCACAACTATTACAGTGCCCCTACCTTAAACTTAAAAAAAGCCTTCTCAAAAATCATTTTTACCTTCTACTTTTATGCAACAAAGTGTTCCTTAAACAATTGATTGTAATTTAAAATTATCATGGGTCAAAAAGGGTGTTTGATTTCATTGTTCCCATTATTGATCATAATTGAGCAATTATGGGGACATAGGTGCACAACCCCGATATAGCATAGTTGCAAATTTTTCTTTTTACACCTGTTGAGGAACATTAGAATTGAATGGAATTTGGATTGGTCCGTGCAGTGTATTTCGCAAGGGTGCAGCAGCACTTCGCCTAGCCCAGGAGCAGGCTCATGATGCTATCAAAAAAACAGCCCTTTGAATTCTTCCTTGTGGAAGGTGGTTCATGATGGAACTCCTTGTCTTGTACATAGCCTACATATGCTCCTGAAGAGGCGTATTGGCCGGGTGAAAACAGGTAGAAATGCAGTTTGTGCAGGATGATTAGTTTGTCTGTACATCACAAAGGCGATCACCGGTGTCAACAAGGGGTTCAATCTTTTGATGTATCCTGCTCCTTGTGAAAGAAATAGGTGAAAGAGCTACTCTGCCAGGTGACACATCCTCATGCTGAAGTTTGAGAATCTGTTCTCCATTCTGTCACTGCAAAAACTCTGAACTTGTGATTGAGCCCTCCCTGGTGGCTTTCAGCTGTTTTGAGTGGTTTCCAGTATTAGAATTTTGCAATTTTTTGTTGTTGGTCTTGTCCCCATTTTGGAGGGGATTCCAATGCACTAAAATATGCGTTGTTTGAATACTGAATGAATGAATTATGAATTGTTGAAGTTTGAAGTCAGTGTTTGAACCATGATTATTGCATTTTCATTATGATTCATTGAAGCATTTTTGACTATGATATATCTCAGTTCTTATTTCACGTGTTTGAATGACAATTCAGTGCAATTAGGTGGCTTCACTATACAGGTGCTTGGATGACACTTGCATTGAAAATGGGTGCTTTTGTAAAACCACGTGTTTGGATGACATTTGCATTTTATTGATTTGTGAAATTTTTATGCCTCATTTCATGTTGTAGTGATTTACCTAATATTTTAAAGATTTCAATGTAAAAGTGTAAAAGTGTAAAAGCGCTCTTAAAAAAGTCATTTGGTAAAATTAAGCAATAAAAAAATCTCTAAGAATCATTATACTTAAGAGTATTACATTTTAACCAATCACAACAAATTTCATGTACAAATTGTCAATGTTTAAATTGTAATCAAACTACAAAAGAAATTTCAATTTCAAGTTTCAAATTTTATACAAAATAAAGGTGATAGTTGTTGTAGATGTAATTGTTGGGATAGAATCTAAAATTATAATGTAGAGCTTTTATTATAAATCAAGTTCAAAATATCCGCATTTTATGATGCAAAATTGAATTTGGAGAAACATGAGAACAAATAGATAGAAACACCGACCCTTTTGCAAGGCCGGCGTGAATAAAGTGTCCGTTCGTTATGTTAATGACCCGGTGTCCACCGGACAGAGGGACATTGGGACAAAACTACTCTCCCCTTTCGAGGATGGACACCATAGTAACCGAAACAAAGTAACAGTAACAGTAACAAAAGAAAATAACAAATTAATGATGGTTGGGAGTTCTATTGTATAATGGTAGTTTTGAAGTTAGGTATTATCACCAAGTCATGAGTTCTTTGGTTGGTTGGTGAAGGGCGTCGTACCACATTTATGTGGTCCGAGTTCGAAACCTATTGGGCTCGTTGAGCAGTGGTGTGATACACATGGCTTGGTGCTGCTAGTGAGTTGTGATGGCAGGAAAGTTGTACCAACCAACCGGCCCTACCTATCCCTGAGACAAGATGAGCTAGTTGTTTGAAAAGAGTGGCTAGCAGTGGTTTTCACCACTACCCCCCCTCTTTTATTGTACTATTCTGTTGGTATTGGTTGATTATTTTCTATACGTCTTTTGTGTAAAAGGATTGATCCAACATATTGTATGGCAATGGTATTTATTGTTTTGAATGTGTGTTTTATGGAGGTTTCGCAAATGTTGAATTTTGTTTCTAGTTGTTTTATTGAGGGGAGTGCTTGAGCAATATTCACCCTTCCAACATATATAGCTTCATTTGCCAAAATGTAGTTTCTTATATAGAGAACAATAAGAGAGATGCATGCTAATATTTCTTTATGAAAATTGGAGCTATTACCATTGTATCATATCATATAGAATGTAAAAAGAATAGTTTCCATTATCAATCTTCTAGGGAGCTAGGACTATAGAATCTAAAATAAAAATCATATTTACAATTAATTTCAATAAATGGAAATAATCCATACGGAAAATTTTGGCACAAAAAGGCTATTGTGTAGTGTTGCTCTCCATAATAGAGTAGAATTTGCAGCATTTGACATCCTTTGGAATGTTTCATTATTTGTTGCAAATAACTTCATTAGTCTAAACAATGAGAGAATGAGAATTGAAGAACATAGCGATGCACCCAAGCTTATGCATGCTATTGCTATTGTTTTATAAAGCAAATTTTTAATGATATAATAGCTATACTAGCTGCACTAAATGCACATATCACAAATACGATATATGCAACGAGTGGTACATCAATTTGCACACATCTCCTAGGTATTTGCACTTCTTTCCAAATTTCTTTGTATGGAATTGACAAAGAAGAAAGCATTGCAAATATAATAGAGGCTATGGCAAAGTAAAAGGAGAAACAATCATAGATGAAAAACATCTTCACAACAACGTGGTTCACTTCACTATATCGTGTCAACCATGTTGGATTTTCTGCACTAGATAATCCAAGTGGAGGTTGTAAAGGTCTCACAAATGATGTTGTTGCCACCAATGCTACTGTTACAAATCTAACATTTGCTGTAGTGGAAAAACAATTCTTGTTTTTACTGCGCTTTGGCTGCTAATTTTGTTGTACATATTTTCTTAATACTTACATTGGCTAGCAAAAATTGTTGTACAAGCCAGGCTGATTTGTAGAATCAACTACCAATCCTAGAGAAGCTATCATAATATTGCAAGGAAAAGACCATAAGAGCATATAATTGGAATAAACATATAGCACAACCTTTGGAGTTCAAATGTTAAAAAAGGAAAAAAAAGAAACAACTTAACAAGCTACAAAATAACTTCAAAACTAAAAAATGCAACTTCTAAGTATTCATATCGATTACAACCATGTGTAGCCACCTTTTGCTTTGTAAACATCAGCAACTCTTTGAGGCATAGAGCTTATCAACTTCTTAACAACATCAACCTTTGTATCTTGTATTTTCTCTTATACAGTGCTTTTACTAGACCTCTTAGACCTTTTCATGCGACGATCTACTTCATTCCTAAGGTGTTTTCGTGGGTGTTTTATAGGATTGAGGTTAGGCGACTAAGGTGAGTGCCAGATAACTTGAAATTTTTGTACAAGCAACCAATCTACAACGTAATGTGCAGTGTGCTTGGGGTCATTGTTGTGTTGAAAAATAGCATTCTCCTCTAAATCTTACATGTATACAGTGTCTATAAGGTTTGTTTTCAGAATATCTCGATACACATCTATTCATCTTCCCTTTAATCAAATGGAGCGTGCCAACTCCTTCCCAACTCATACAACTCCAAACATTATGCTTCCTTCCCGTGTTTAATTGTACATTGCATATGTTGGTTTACAAGACGCTCTCCACTAGTTTTTTTCCTACAATATTGTTGCCAATCTCAACAAAAAAATGTTAAATTTTGATTCATTAAAAAAAATGAAAAAATTCCAATCTACCCAAGTTACATGGTGCACTTTTTTGCCCATTTGACTCGCTCAGTGCTTTTTTTTTGTTGTCGTCACAAGTGACTTTTTGGTCTTAGACACATGCTTGCAGCCATTGCCTTTGAAGGCTCCTTATAGTGTCATCACTCAACTACATGCCCTCAAGCCTTAATCTTCTTCCTATTGTTGCAGTTGTACTAGTAAATCAATCATTTAACCTTCTTTCAATTTCGTCGCACCTAATTTTTGGATGTGATGACCATGCCCTCCACCAACAGTAGTAGTGACACTTGCAGTTGTCTAAAGAACCATTTGGTTTCTACATTTTAGTTCACTGAGTTCTGCATTTTCATAAGAACAGCTGGCTACAATTCTTAATTTATGAAAATTTATAGATCGCCTATTGGAGTTTACTGTTGCTGTGCTCCGAGTTTGGAAAAGACTTCAGTAAAAGGATACAGACTGCTGGTAGTGAAACTAAGGTAGAGACACCTATTCTTGACAATATAAGAGATGTGGTACCTTGGGAGTGCAGGCAACATGGAATGAAATCATGAATGTCTTAGCAAATCTAAGAGGAAGTGTTGGGCCTTGGAATTAATTTTTTTGGAAGCATGAGCAATTTTACACAAATCTTTGAAGCAAGGGTGTTGTAGACACCTATTCTAAGTTGTAGACTTACCCAAAAAAAACAAAGGACCATTTGTGAAGCAACACTGAACTGGACCAATTGGGAAGCAACAACTGGGAAGCTGCAAGCAGCTTTCAAACTTATTAGGGTTCATTTTTGGTTCAAAAGTAGCTAGCTACAATGGGTCGTTACACCCGTGCTGGTACCGTGCATGGATGAACATCACCCATGAACTTGTAGGCAATACATATCAATACATATTGCAAAGAATGACACGTGACTCGCAATTGACCTACGACATCTTAAGTTAGGCATATTCGGCGGGCCGCCTCACTAATCACTAAGTTTAAGGAGAAGGCTTGCATTCATTCAATTCTTCCAAATTTTGGGCCATAATTTTCAGAACCAGAGAGGTTAATTTCACATAAGTTTGAGGAGGTACAAGGAAGCATGGGTGTAGGTTCACCCAGGCGAACACTGGTAAAGACCTCCACTGTCTGAGGTTTAACATTTCCTAAAATAGGTCGGTCTCCAATAACGGTACTGACACATAACGATGTCCTAGAACGGACCAAAGAATTCATATGATACAACACAATTCTATTCATATGATACAATCCTTCACTTTGCCTGTGCACGAGTCCTGGATCCGGGCACCCTAACTGCCATAGGCTTACGTGAAAACAACGTCACAGTAACACCTGTAAGAGCTGCACCAAGCACAAAAGCAATGGCAAGAGGAAACATACTATGCAACAATTGGTTACGAATGAAGGCAGAAGTAGCCACTTGATCATGCACTGAAGATCCAGGCTCTTCAAAGCGCACCGCGTCACCAACACTCTGATTCTCCCCAACTGGAGAGACGAATTCCACCACATCATGGACCTGCCCATCGTGGTTCCCAACGTACTCAACCTTCATGAAGCTCTTGGTGGCATGGAGCCTGATGTAACCAAATTCAAAGCTTCGGAACAGTGACCAGGCCGGCTGCGGAAAGATGGGAGCCAAGGGCCGCTCCAGGCGCGGCTGATCAACAGGCTGCCAGTCCTGGCCTGCCATCCCAATCACCATGTGCACAGGGCGCCCTTCCATGCAAGTGAAGTTCTCCACTGCGCAGGTGCGCTCGTACTTGTGAACGTGACCCCACAGGACCAGGCTCACTTTGTTCCCCACCAACAGAGGCTCCAGATGCTCCATCAGTTTCTGCGTCAGGACGACCTTCATCGCCTTGTTGTCCGTGGAGTACATGGGCCTGTGTCCTTGGAAAACAATGAACGGCGTCCGCTGTCTGTCAGTGCTCTGCAAGTCTTGTACAATCCAGTTGTACTGGTCACTACCTGGAAGGAAATCTGTTTCCGTGGAGATCCACACAAAGTGCACCACTCCGAAGTCGAGAGAGTAGTAGAGGTTCCTTGTGTCCGGGGCATTGTTGTTGCCTACCGGTACTGAGGACGTCCCTGGCATTGTAAAACGTAAGCTGTAAGGTACTCCACACTCTCCACCGCTGTCTTTCCCATAGGGTGACCAGTCCGGCTTCCAGGGCTGTCCAGGCCAGTCATACTCGTGGTTGCCCACGCAGACGTGCCACGGGACGCGCGCTGCAACTGGCTCCACTTGCTGGAAGAAGTTGTCCCACAACCACGCGTAGCCTCGTGCGTAGCTGATATCGCCGATATGGGAAACCAGAGCTGGTTCGTTGCCGAGCGCGTCAATGTCACGTTGCAGCCATTTCATGGTATTCACGCTCTCGTATTGCACCCAGTTGAACGTCCTGTAAGGCACGTATGTGCCCATGTCACCGAAGAGCAGCGCGTCCGTCGTAGAGCCGTTGATATGAGAGGCCACGAAGCTGAACGTCTTGCTCCACCCAGTTTCTTCACTGCCTACCTGCACATACACACTATTATTTCTAGACATTGTACAACGGATGAAGCTAGAGGATACTAAAACTGTCTCCTGTACTAAGAGGAACTCATCTATTCATACACTTGGTTGGGCTTATTAGCATGACTTGGCTAAATTTCTAATGAAATAAGCCATGTCTGGAGTGCAACTACACAAAAATAAGCTGCAAGCCTCTCATGGTGTAGCTGCTTGATTTTTTTGAAAGAATTCATGAACTGAAGACAGTTTGCAATCGAGACTGAACGAATTATGTGAAGGCTTTCTTGACAAAAATAAACCTGGAGAAAATATCTATTATACAGTGCACGCACATACGTGAGGATGGTTTCCCTTCTAGATGATTCGTAATAAGCTGGATTGAACAATTCACTTTGGTCACTCATCTTTGAAAGGAGATGGGGTTGTCTACTGCTCCTTCAATACTGGTCTATAATCTCCCACTTGAGAAATTCATACACAGTGATAAAAATTTGATCTCGGCTCTTGTACCCAAAGTGAGCTCTCCACAAAGTCGCAAAAATAGTATCCTCTACCTTAACATTATATTTTCATACATGGAGAATGGAGTTTTTAGAATGACGTGCCTGGTAGAAGTATCGTACACCAGGTTCAAGTTCGGTCATCTTCGCCACATGCATGTACCCGGGGTCTCGCCAGCCCAGGGGAGAATTCGCTGGTGCAAGGCACATGTGTTTCTGCTCATACGTGTGAGCAGAGGCAGTGCCGGTGTTTAGACACAAATTGTCACTCTCTTTTCCATATCTGACATGCGTTTTCACAGGGTCCTTGGTCACGTACATGACGGCCATTTCGGTCGGATTCGAGGTGTAAGAGAGACGCACTTGCGTGGGTTCGTTGTAATTGGAGAACGAAACCACATGGCTGACGGCCACCCGTGTCTTTATGCTTGGAATTGGCATGGAATCGTCGTCCAGAGCTGTATCTTCCGTGGGTGGGTAACCTCGGAACAAACGGAACTCATACGGAACTCGCATATTCACTGCAAAATAAAAATAAAAATGAGTCCATCCATTTAAAGTGTCCACCGACAAACGAGTAGTCCTGAACTCCTGCAGGATACTAAAACCCTTTAGAGACTTATTACCAATAGTAGCTCGTCCATTCATACCAAGTGATGTCTATTACCACATGGACACGGGATTGTCTACGATCTCATCAATAGTGATCTAAGGTGTATGACTCTATAACCGACGTGTACTATAAACCAACAGGTGTTCATTGAAAGCTTCTAATTCTATACAAGGCAATAGATTTGCATGTAAAGCTTAAAGCGTTGGTTGATGAGCCATCAACTATAGAGCCTCCGAGTGCATGAGAAATCGTCATACAATGAGTGAGAAAACAAAAGTTTCCAAAGCGTGAGTGATCTCCCAACTGAAAGCACACCCCTACATAATTACTGGTTGAAGAGACGAAAACAATATCTTCTACTTTAGAACAAAGTCAAATTCTTTTTACCTGCAGGAAAGTTGTAGGAGCCTCTGCCAGTCTCCCATCCGCTAACAGAAGACAAAAAGATGTAGCCTATGTAGTGATCATCGGAGGATTCGGGAGGCGTGTAGATTCCCAGCCAGTCAAGGGCAGATGGAGATTCAAGGTCATTCCAGGCAACAGTTACGCTATCTCCGGAGACTGCAAGTGTAGTGGTGGACACCTCCAACGTCACAGCTCCTACGTTCACCACCAGCATGAGAACCATGCCAATGCAGCACAAACCAGGAAGCTCCATCCTGTCTGTCCATCCAGTCCCAACCCCAAGCACATTAGAATAACAACTTATTTGTCGATTAACATCTAATAAATGGTCAAATTAAATGAACTTATGAATCAAAAGTAAGAAAGTTCCAAGGCTTTCGATGAGGAACTACAGCATCACCTTATTCTGTATTATTAACCCTAAGTGCCAACCTAAAAATTGTACATGAAGAGTGAGCCGGAAGAACAGGGTTACCCTTCTCAAAAGGAGTAGGTGAGGAAATCTCTGGATTCATACTACTATGAATTAACCCCTAAAGCACAAAGGATTCATGGTTTTAAAATGAAAAAATTCAATTAATCATATTGTGAAAAATCAATAATGCAGATAAGACTGAATTTTATATCACTAGGATCAGTGACGAACAGTGGTCAAAAAACCAAGTAAATTTGAACAAAAAGGAAGTCCACAGAACCTGCTTAAAAAACATGAGGCCCAATTCAGGCATCTTGGTCCTTTAAACGAAAACTCCAACTGACGCATATTGTTGAGCTGAATGAAACCATAACCTAATATCTGTTACTATTAGGGTTTAGCATAAATCTTGTAGAAACCCCAAACTGTTCCAATTAGGGTTTAGCTAGCTTCAAAAAACGTCCACCTAAAACTCCGTTGATCACATCCGTTAAATCGCAAATCTTGAGGAGGCGGATATAAAAAAGATATACATAATTACAATTATTAAAAAAATGATTCATTGGAGCTCCATAGCTGAATGAACGAACGCACGAGGAATGAAATACGTAGCCTCAGATTCTCCAGAGCAAAGGAAGGCGACTAGGGAGCAGTGATGAATTAGTTACGTACCAGCTTGTTCTCCGATTGCTTGCGGAGCTAAGTTAATTCCCAGTTGTCTCTTCGATCAATTCTGTCCAGGATGCTCCACAACAATAACGTCCATCGTGAAAGTTGAGTTGTTGTGTGTGGCACGATGAATCCGCGTTTACGTAATCCGAGCTTTTTCTTCAGTCCCTTTGAGAATATCTGTGAGAGGATATTCCTGCCGACCACTGTCCTCGTGCAGTACGGAAACTTCAGTGTGCAGTGTGCACCCATAAGTTAACCTACTCCACGGTGAGTTTCTCAGAGGTGGCACAACGTGATTGCCTAATCACTCATAAGGTAACTATATTTAAAAGCGTCCATTACCTAAGGTAGAGGGCTCATAATCTGTGCAGGACCAAAAACCGTGCACTATGCCAATCTTCTCAGAAAGAAGATTATAGCCTTCAAACCCACCCTCAAATGTACACCACAACTTGATCGCTTTAAGAAACACCTATGACATCACCTTCTAAAATTCATAACTAAATAAAGAAAAATTGGAAAATTTTGATTCCATCATCAATGCTCTCCAATAAAGTTTGCACATTCTCCCAAAAAAACTCTTTTGAACAATCCATGAGGAACTTGTTTAACCTGAAATTTGCGTCCATAGCTCAATCTTCTGTAATAAGTAGATTTTGACACCTTACTGTAGGTGAGAATGTGCACAATCTGAACATCAGAGTTTAAGGTCGCTTTAAGGTCAACTTGTAGTCAGCACTTTGGAAATTCATAACTTATTCATACTATGTCCAAATAATGCATGCTAAAGTGCGTTGGAATTCTCTTGAACTTGCTATTAGGACCCATTGAAAATATTTTCTCTTATATGCATGTAAATAGGCTCGGTTGGTAAGGTGAACGCTTTAAGGTATAGTTACGTTAGCTTCTTTTTCATAACTTTGTACTTTTCTCTTTGAGTACTACATAGAATGGTGTATTTAGCCCCTAAACGTACCAACCCTTTGAACACAAGCAGATTCTAGCCTCAGAAGTAAATATTAGCATGGCTTAGATGTACATGAGGTGTACATGAGAAGACCATTGCAAGCATAAAATCTACTCAACGAATTTGACATGCTTGTAGTTGGAGGTCTCTCCAATATTATCAACAACTCCCCATCACAAGAGATTTATTGTAATTGGTAGAGAATTTAATAGGCTTTCAAAGGTGAATTGGATGAAAATCATCCGAGGTTGTATGAGAAAGTTACAAGGCTTCGAATTTGTTTGTGATCCAGTTTCTGGAGGTCAGGACGTTTAGGGGTTAGTGTCCAAGGAGAATTGATGTTTTTTACCATAATTCGTTCAAAGGTGAAGAGAAATAGTGTCTCTTGTCATTACATAGGAGTTTGCCACTTGTCACTCTCTATCATTGAAAGTACCATGTTCTTATTAAGTAATGAGAGTGACATGAGGTAGCATGCCATATTTATTGTCTCCTTAAGGAAGAGGCATTGCAAGAACACTCATTTTCTTGGGCTACATACCACTATAGCAAATATATTATGTTCATGATTCCATTGAATTGCATTCTTGTCCTTCACATGTCCTATTCTGGTCAGAGCTTCTCGTAGCATAGCTTCTTGTTATAAAGTTGCCATATGTCATTAGATCAATACATTCATTTTTTTCTTACGAGGACACTATATCTTTCTAAAATTAAATAGTGTTTGGGTTTAGAAATAGTGTCCCAGGACACTAAATATGCTATTCAGTGTAGTTTAATCCATGTAAGTGTTGTAGGACTAGTTTTCGCTTTTTATATTAGCTCAAAAGTGCCAATTTCTAGTTATAGGTTATGTAATCTATAATCATCCATGACCCAAATAAGCATTTGGACTCGGAAAAGCATTTGGACCTAAAAATACATTTGGTAGCTTTTGGACACGATAAAGCATTTAGACCCAAAAAAGGATTTGGACTAGATCTCTATAAGATCAATCTTTACTATGTGGCCCTAAAAGCTCGTACTCAACCCACCACATTCCACAAAGTCAAAGCACATATCAACATTGAAGGCAACAAACAAGCGGATAAACTTGCAAAACTGGGGGCTAGAAAAAGAATACTTTAGAGCCACAAGTTCATATGAATTTGCACATACAACACCATTCTATTTTCAAAAAGATATTTGGCCAGGACCTACAAAACGACCAGATAAAGGCCCCGTCACATGTCTCCAACCATATCTAACCAAATACGACCAAGAAAATAACCTTGAAGAAATGGCAATAGAATTTCCCAACATTAGCAAATGGACCATGAACCCAAACATCGATAACGAACTATCAAATACATTTTGGTCCAATCCTACAATCTCCGACTCACAAAAGACAATTATATTAAAACTTTGTACCGGCCAATATATGGGTAATGCTAGAAAACAACTATTTTTGGTAGAGAAAGATTCCCCTCAATAACATGTTCTATCTGTAACTCTGCAGATGCAGACACATGGCTACACGTACTCCTAAAATGCAGTCATCACCATATTCACGCCATTAGAGTCAAAAGACACAACAAAGCAGTTTGGGAACTAAGGAAATTAATCCTTTCATCACAAAAATCTAGATGTTACACCCTCATGAACGCAGGAACATTCAACAACAACCCCCAAGAAAACACAGTACCCCCATAGCTACTACCATGCTCATGTAAACAACAAAGATGTCATTGCAACACTAGATTCAAACCAGACATCCTTTGCGTAAAAGGACTCCCTTACAAAAATGACCCACCATCTCATCCATCAGACAACCTCACAATTCAATTTATTGAATTTACATACTGTAATGACAGATTCCCACAAACAACAATAGATATCAAAAATCAGAAATACCAAACACTTATTAACAGCATTATTAATTTAGGATGGAAAGTTGACCTACTCATAGTCATCACGGCAGGAGCTAGAGGCACAACACATATCCCCTCGATGAAACTCCTTGAAACAAAATTTAAACTACCAGAAACTACCATTAAACACGCATTCAAAGAAATAAACACCATTGCTATACATCATGCTGGATCAATTATTCTACACAAAATAAAAATAGAAAATAACCAACCACTACCAATAGATTACTAAATAAAACAAAACTACCAAACAAAAGGAGGATAATGGTGAAGACCACTACTTATTTCTTTTGTATTTTTTGTTTTTTGTTTGATTAGCTCACAGTACACACTTGTCTCAGGTAGATGGGATGGGGCCGGTTAGTTGGTACAAACTTTCCTGCCTATGAATAATTCACTAGCAGCACCAAGTCATGTATATCACAATAAACGCTCAGACGAACTCCACGGGAATCGAACCCGGACCGTACAATTGTAACATAAACGTCCTTCTCCAACCAACCTTGGAACCATGACTTGGCGACCTCCAGCAAAACAAACACCAATTTATACCCGCGCTAGTTCTAATCTAACATATTTTACTAGTGTTACTAGTATTTATCTCTGGTCAATGACCCGGTGCCCACCTAACAGAGGGACATTGGAACAATACTACTCTCCCCTTTCGAGGATGGACACTATAGTAACCGAAACAAAGTAACAGTAACAAAAGACAATAACAAAGTAATGATGGTTTGGGTGCTAGTTTGTATAAAGGTATGTTTTAAATTAACCCTTGAAGGATTTAGGGAATAGTAGATACGTTGCCGTATATTTAACATTTGTTATGAGTAGAAAGTTCCAAATTGAGATCCCAATAGCTTTTAAGACCGTGTAGACATGAATTTTAATTTTACTTTTGATACAATACTCATAGGAGGTGTAGAACCATTCCAAATACAATGAAATACAGTCGTGTACATTGGCCGGAGTGGCCAATCTGGACCTTTAAGGGTTAAGTATTAACACTAAGTCATGAGTTCTTTGGTTGGTTGGTGAAGGGCGTTGTATCACAATTATGTGGTCCGAGTTCGAATCTTATTAGGCTCGTTTGAGCAGTGGTGTGATACACATGGCTTGGTGCTGCTAGTGAGTTATCATGGCAGGAAAGTTGTACCGAGAGTTGTACCAACCAACCGGCCCTACCTATCCCCTGAGACAAGTGTTTGTGTTGAGCTAGTTTATTTGAAAAGAGTGGCTAGCAGTGGTTTTCACCACTACCCTCCCTCTTTTATTGTACTATTCTGTTGGTATTGGTTGATTATTTTCTATACGTCTTTTGTGTAAAAGGATTAATCTAGCATATTGTATGGCAATGGTATTTATTGCTTTGAATGTGTGTTTTATGGATGTTTCGCAAATGTTGAATTTTGTTTCTAGTTGTTTCATTGAGGGGACGTGTGTGGTTCCTCTGGCTCCAGCTGTGATGACTATGATAGGATCTACTTTCCAACCTTGTTGTATTATGTTATTAATTAGAGGTTGGCATTTTACAATTTTTTTGCCAATTGTTTCTGGTGAAAATCTGTCGTTTGTGTATGTGAATTGTATAAATTGTATGGTTAGGTTATCATCGGGGTTTAAAGGAGGTGGACTTTGGTATGGGAGGCCTTTAATGCATAGTAAATCTGGTTTGAATCTGGCATTACATTGACATCTTTGTCGACCACAAGTACATGGTAATAACCATGGAAGAACTGTGTTTTCTTGTGGGTTATTATTAAATGTGCCTGCATTCATGAGAGTGTAACATCTTGATTTATTCGAGGATAGTATAAGTTTTCTTATTTCCCAAACTGCTTTGTTGTGTCTTTTGGTTCTTAGTGCGTGTGTATGGTGTTGTTTGCAGAGTAAGAGTACATGTAGCCATATGCCTGCATCTTGTGAGTTACAAATGGGACATGTTTTTGAGACGAATCTTTGTATACCAAAAATTAATTGTTCTCTGGCGTTTCCTAAGTATTGGCCGGTTCTAAATTTTAGTATGCTTGTTTTTTGTGACTCTGTTATTTCTGGGTTATTCCAAAAGTCATTGGACATTTCGTTATCTATGATGGAGATCATTGTCCATTTGTTAATGTTGGGGAAGTCTTCTGCCAATATTTCTAGGTTATTTTCTCGGTCATATTTCTTTATGTATTCATCCAGGCATCTGAGTGGACCTTTGTCTGGTTGTTTGTTACAACGGGGCCAAGTGTCTTTTTGGAAGTAGTAAGGTGTGGTATGTGCAAATTCGTGTGGATTTGCGGCAAATTGATAGTTTCTTTTCGTGGTACCTTCTTTTGCGAGTTGGTCTGCATGTTCATTTCCGTTAATTTTAGCGTGTGCTTTTACTTTGTATATTGTGGTGGGTTGTGTCCGCTTTTTTTAGCATTTCTACCATTTCTTTTAATATGGTTTTATCGGCGTGGTTGTTTTGTTGGGTTGGGTGTTTTAGTTGTGTGTTTAGAACGTGTATATAGTTGAGACAATCTGTAAAGATATGTGCAGGTTCGTTTATATATTTGGTGGTGATCAGTGAAAATGTTTCATGTATGGCCATTAGTTCCATTCTGAAGCATGTTTGTAGTCCTGACAGTCTTTTTGATATTTGTACTTCTGGTTTGGATGGGTTGTAGATTCCATATCTTGCTTTTTCTTTCTTCCAATGACCATCATCCGCTTCTTTTGGTGGTACAAATGATCCATCTATGTAGTAGCTGTACTGTGGTAGAAATTTTAGTGTAGTGCCTATTTCATAATTAGGTAGGGGTATTATGTCCATGTTTTGTGGATTGTTCTAAGGTGGGTATATTAGTTTATTCCATTTTGTGCTTTTGTTAACTTTTGTATTGGGCAGTGTAGTTGGTGCTAAGGTTGGATCCACCAACTTAAGCAATCTGGCCTATTTTTGGCAGTGCTAAATTCGAAAAAAAAAATATGACCGCATCCGAAATAGGTTTTGATGAGGATTGCAAAAATTTGCAACATCTAATTCGCATTTGTCAATTTACTACAAAATTCCAAAGTGGGAAGTAACCTTTTACTCAAATCAAACCTCTAGATTTCACCATGTCCACACCATGTGGTACTAACTTTCACTCATCATGATACCCAAAACCACCAACTATTTCTTCGCTATGCTTGGCATGCCATTGGTCTACCTCAATAGTGAATTTGGTGGTTTTGAGTCTCAACTCTGGTGGCCCCAAGAAAAATCTACAGGTTGTAATTGGGGGAGGTGGTGGTAATAGGTTATCCAACCCTATTTGAGTGTGGTGTTGCGAGATTTGTAGGTTTTCAATTGTTGTGTTTATAGATCCATAACCACACTTACATATACTAAAATCAACAAGAGAGAACCCATTACCAACTATAACTCATGCTACAACCAACACAATTGGAGCATTGATTGTGGAAAATGCCCCTAGCTGTTGGTAAAAGGCGCCAGTTGGGAATGGGCAACCACCTTAGGTCCACCTCAGTGGAAACAGGGCCACACTAGTTCTGTCGGCGAGGTTTTGGAGAAGGGTTTTACCGAGAAAAATTGTGAAGGAACCCGTTGTCGTCGTCGTCGTCGTCGTCCTGGTTTTTTAGGATTTCGTTTATTGGTTGTTTTCCAACTCGGGCTCTGTTCCTTCTCTTCCACTACACACTTTCACAGCAGCCATCATCAGAGCATCGATCACAGTCATGAACACCAACATCTCCATCGCAGTTTCAATGTCCCCAGACACAAATTGCGTTTAGGATCTTTGTTTTGGCTGATCCAATCGTACAGAGCTGGAGCAATTGCGGAACACGAGAGCTGGCTGAGCGGGTGACGACGGGAAGACAGAGGATCGTTCACGGCGTTTGTTGTTCTGGTGTTTAGAGTTCCGTGTTTGTGAGGCTGGAACTAAAGGTGAGTAATTCAGGAGTGTAACTTACGAGTGTCGCAGTAGGCACTTCACTGAATTGCCGCTGTGGTTATGATGCTCGACACAACTCTTGACCCTCCGCACGGTATTGCACTCAATGTGAATCGTTGCTCTTGCGGCCAACTAGGGTTTAGTAAAACGCTGTGCATTTGAGTAGAGTTCAATTCGGATGTGTTTGTTCTCTTTACTCAATTATTTTCAAACCCTAATTTTGAAGGATTCTTATGTTGCAGTTTCACAAGAGAGATTCAATCAAGATTCAATCAGCTTGAGCAGACTGTAATTTGACCATACCGCGTTCAAGCTCAGACAGAATGGTGGAGCTACTCACAGCGTCAGGGTTTAGGGTTTAGGGTTTAGGGTTTAGGGTTTAGGGTTTAGGTGTTCCATCATCGTTCCAAGCGATGAAGGACGTGAAGGAAATCACGGCTGGAGAGATGCTGCAGTCGCATGTGTGCACTGTAGCAGTTCCCGACCTTGAGAGCAGCTCCTCTGCTCGATTGTGGATGTCGGAGGAGGCAATGGTGTCTGCACGAATCACTACCGGAAGCCTTGTCGCTGTAAGTCTTTAGAAAAAGAAAAAGAAAGAAAAAAAAAGGGTTTAGGGTTTAGGGTTTAGGGTTTAGGGTTTAGTCGCTGTTGGATCTATGCCATTGACTTTGTAGCTTTTGCAATTGAGCCTGTCTGATGGCCTATTGTTTGTGGAATGGACATCAGGTATCCCTGCGAGAGTCGGATTCCAATGGCTCCTTAGATCCAACTGTCGGATCCAGCATCCTCGCCTCTTTAACAAACATCAGCAGTTCTTATTTCAACATTGAGGTGCGAAGCGCGTTGAGGCTCAATTCCGCGGGTGGCGTTTTTGCTATTGCAGAAGTGTGGCCTTCTCGCAAGGTGCCAATTCTTGACCACATTCATTTTGGCAATGTCCATGTTTTCCATGACAACCCTAATTAGTTAATATGCCCGGCCCTACTGGAATTAAAGTGGTATTGAAGACGACGTTGGGAATATACTAATCCCCAAAGTTGATGGTGAGCTTGAATGTAGTTACCTCAGAATGTATTGTTTGTGATAATGGTTTAGGGTTTAGGGTTTTGGAATGCAATGATTTCAACTTAGTCTTATGATGATTATGTGTGCATATGTTCACAAGTGTGTTTCCATGTGCAGTTGGTACGTTTTGGAGTTCGGCTCTCGAAGCATCTGGCAACAAGCTTAGGCAATCCTCGTCAAGGATCATCCATCTTCGTGAATCCTGTATTAGTAGGTCAAAGCGTAATTAAAGGTGAAACAAGCATTCCAAGACTAAGAGCAGAAATTAGTGAGAGCACTCAATTGACTCTTGAATGGTGTCCTCCGCTAGAGAACACAATTTTGCCATCTACGCCACTGCCCCCGCCTAGCCCGGTGTTCAAAACACCCACAAGTTCAAATAAGCGCAAGCCTAGGACTGGTGCTGGAGCGTCACCATTTCAAGAGAAAGATCAGTTCAGAAACTCACCTTCTCCTTCGCCAGTCAGCAAGATGGATGCGAGAAGGCTTGAAAGTAGTCCTGGGTTGAGCAATCAAGAGGAAGCGAAATTTGTTACCCAAAATATGGGGAATATTGCTGCAGTTCGGTCTTTCTTTGAGGCTGATAGGAGCAAGGGCATGTCTCTGGTGCAAGTATTTGCAGAGAGGTGGTTGTGCGGCCGCTATCTAATGCATGGTAGTCTTGTAAGTTTGCCTGTTTGTGGATGTGACTGCCTTTTTGTTGTCTCCCACAACGAGAAAGGCGTGAAAACTCATGCAGAATCTGATGTTGGAGTTCTACCATCATCTCTTCCTATTTACAAGGTGTGCGCTTTTTTGTTCCTCTTGTATCTCCTTATACTTGCCGAGTATACATACATGTTGTGTTGAATTGTTTATACGCTACTTATTTCTGCTTCAACGTGTATGGCTTTGATTAACAGGTAACTCATAAGACGAAGATCACTCTCGTTGGTCCTCCAGGTGCAAAGTGTACATCACTAGCGGAAGAGCGACAGTCTTTGGCCGCACCAGAGAATGAGAAACCCTCAGGAAAGATTGTGGAGGAAGTGAAGTATGCAAGCCTCGGAGGTCTTGAACCGCAGATTGAAGAAATTAAACAGATTGTTCGCTTTTCACTACTTCGGCCAGAGCTTCTCGCAGGGTATCAGATATCGCCATGCATATTTTATTCCTGGGGTTGAGATTGAAGAGCCTTGAAAATTAAGACTGACTTGGCCGAGTCGCATATCTTTGGTGGCATTGGAATTGTATCAAGATAGTTTCTTTTATGCTCAATTTCCGCATTGTAATTTGAGATGGTCAGATCACTCTACTGTAAGCACCTCGACATGTACTACTTTCAAGCATTTTTGAGGCTCTTCAAATTTGAATGATACCGTTCTTGGTGATTTTGTTCTAGGTATGGATTGCCCCCGCACCGAGGAATATTACTATATGGTCCGCCAGGAACGGGCAAGAGCACATTAGCAAGAGCAGCCGCTTGTGAAGCCGGAGTGCCTTTATTTGCCATCAATGGCCCTGATGTTGTCAGTCAATTTTATGGTGAAAGTGAGGAGGCCTTGAGAGCTGTGTTTACTGCTGCGGAAGAGGCTGCCCCTTCTGTGGTACTCCCTCCGTCCCAAAGTTATTGTCCAACTTGTTTGCTTAGTATTTCTTTGAGCCAATTTCATTGATCATATTGTAAGAAACATGATTAAAAAAGGTTCCAAATTATGTCACTAGAATGATTGAAGAACATTGCATGTGTTCATTGCAACCTAAATAAAATTAGCCACAAGGCAGTATTTTTTTGACCTACTTAAAAAAGCACTTTCAAACATGACTTTCAAACATGACAATAACTTTGGGACGGAGGGAGTACTTTCAAATTCACTCATTCACAACTATGTGTTTTCTGCAATGTTCCTTAAAACACTTCATGTCCTTGCATTCTAAGCAAGTCCCAACGCCCTCTTGACATGGGTGTAGGTTGTGATAGATGAAGTGGATGCTATTGCACCTGAAAGGAAGGATGGCAGTGAAGAGCTAGCCCAACGCATGGTGGGTGCCCTGCTGAAGCTTATGGACGAAGGTGGCAACAAACGCGTGCTTGTCATTGCTTGTACCAATCGACCTGATACAATTGACCCAGCCTTACGGCGCCCTGGCCGCTTTGATAAAGAGGTTGAAATAGGTGATTACCAATCTGATCCTACCATTCTGGGTGTTGTACTTCGCCATTATCTATCACTTTAGTGATAAGCAGGGTTAGTGCAACATGAATGTTCGTGGTCTCTTGCTCCATGTTCGCTCACATACGGTAGTACTCCCTCCGTCCCAAAGTTACTGGCCAACTTGTTTGCTTGGTATTTCTTTGAGCCAATTTCATTGATCATATTGTAAGAAACATGATTAAAAAAGGTTCCAAATTATGTCACTAGAATGATTGAAGAACACTGCATGTGTTCATTGCAACCTAAATAAAATTAGCCACAAGCAAGTATTTTTTGACCTACTTAAAAAAGCACTTTTCAAACATGACTTTCAAACATGACAATAACTTTGGGACGGAGGGAGTAGTGCTTACTTTGAAGAACTCGGATGTTGCCTTTACAACGTTATCATGTTACATGGTGTGTCAACTAATTAAGATGTGCTGAAGCGCAGGTGTACCTACTTCAAAAGGCAGGCACGAGATACTTAAGTATCATCTGTGCAACATGAGACACTGTCTTGTTGAGGCTGAAATTCTTGAACTGGCAGCTGGTACACATGGTTTTGTTGGTGCAGACCTATCCTCCCTTTGTCACGAAGCAGCTCTTGCAGCACTCCGTCGCTCCATAAAGTTGAAACCAAATCTTTCGTCGTCCGCGTCTCCAACCAAATCTCAGTCCATCAATGCTACGATTACTTCTGCAAATGATAATGAGAAACATGCCCTTCCTCTGGAAAGGGTTGATACACCTGCGTCTGATATGGGTAGTTTGTGTACAGCACTTGAAAGTGTACAATTGGAATTAGCGGTATCTCAGGGATCAGGAGACTCGGATAAAATCAAAGAGACTATATTAACTGTCAATTTGGATGACTTCGAAGTTGCTAAGACGAGAGTGCGACCCAGTGCAATGCGAGAGGTGAGTTGCTATTTAACACCAATACGTTGATTTTTCACTGTCAAAATGTTTTTCACCTTGGCTGCCTTTTTTAAAATTCCTGCCTGCAGTACTGGTCATGTCATTATTACAGGTCCATAACATGTCTTAACACAGAAGCATTTTTTGTCGTAGGTGAATATGTATTCTTCATAACTCAAGCTCAAGAATGCAGTAAATAGTTTCAAGTAATCGAACTCAATTATTTAGCTGATGTGATTTGATACGTTTCAATTGAGCTTAAGGTCTTGCTGCTGTTGTTAAGGCAATCTCTCGCAGGAGGATTCTTTCAAATTGTGAAATGCTAGGTCATTGATATGAACCGAGCTTATTTGCGTTCCACCACAATACGTAGCATTCTTTTTCCTATGTCAATTAATGTAACAGCATCAATTTGAAGGAGCTTGACATATTATAACGCGTTAATTACTATCTGACTACTTCTGAGTGCAGGTAATGTTGGAGATCCCGAAGGTGAGGTGGGCTGATATTGGTGGAATGGAAGATGTAAAGCAGCAGCTACAAGAAGCCGTTATATGGCCGCAAAAACATGGAGAAAGGCTTACTTCCATTGGGGCTCAACCCATTCGAGGAGTACTCCTGTATGGTCCACCAGGATGCAGTAAAACTCTTCTTGCAAGGGCATGCGCTTCAGAAGCAGGTCTGAATTTTATAGCTGTGAAGGGCCCAGAGCTTTTCAGCAAATGGGTAGGAGAATCAGAGAAGGCAGTGCAAGCTCTGTTTGCCCGGGCTAGGACCGCTGCTCCCTCCATCGTTTTCTTCGATGAAATTGATGCGCTTGCTGTTGCACGGAGTAGTGGTGATACTGGTGGTCTCTCGGTTGGAGACCGCGTGATGAGCCAACTTCTTACTGAAATGGATGGTGTGTCTTCTTACCTGACTTGACATTCCATGGATCAACAATATGATTCGAGTTGTAGTCAGGCTTTTGATTTTAGATCATCACTGAAAAATCTGCTGTGACATGTTTCTATTAGCTTAGACCTGTCATTTCCTTGCATAGTAACAGAAACAAGGTTGATCCTTTTCAGTCTTTTAAAATTGGGATTTGTGCACGTATCTGTGGAAAGGTGAATTACTGTGCGTTGCTGTGGCTGTAGGATTAAAACCAAGTACAGGAGTGTCTGTTATAGCTGCTACCAATCGACCTGACATAATCGATCCAGCTCTTCTCCGGCCAGGTACACTCATGTCTTTAAATGATCCAAATTTCAAAGTTGAATTTGTGACTTGGATCTTTTATGGCTAGTGGAAAGCGGAAATGCCCTTGTGGATTTGTGGTTTGAAATTTACAAGGCAGTTGTGGTTTGAACCCTTTTAATATTCGTTTAGTACATTCTGATACCAGTTGTCCCTCCTATGCCTTCTTTCTGGTGAGGAAGCTAGGGTTCGTTCTGAGTACGATGATCTTATGTTTTGTAGTTTGCTAATAGTTGTCCTATCTGAACCAGGACGTTTTGATCGGCAGCTGTATGTAGGGCCGCCAGATGAAGCTTCTAGAGAGAAGATATTTAAGATTCAACTCTGCAATACCCCATACTCTTCTCATGTAAATCTTGGAACTTTGGCTTCTCGCACGCCTGCCTACACTGGCGCTGATATCAGTGCCGTTTGCCGAGTAGCTTCTATGGCTGCTTTGGAGGTTACTACTCTCCACCTCGCCTTGTGTTCTTTATGGTCTATAGATTTCGTGTGTCATCGCTAAGATGCCAAGTCCTGCTTTAGAGGTGCATTTTGGAATGCGTTTCTTCTTTACTTTGAGAAATCAAACTTAATTTTGAGAGTGACTCGTGACACTTCTACCATGAAGTACGTAGTAGTTGGTTATGCAATGGTCAGTTATATTTAGATGTTTTAGTAGTAGTAGCAGTGATGGTCGCATCGTTTTCTTTTCTCAGTAAGTATATGCTGATTATCTTTACCAACCATGATTAATCACATGAAATGTTTCATACATACCCAGGAGTCATACAACTTATGTTGTGCTAAAGTTGAAATGACCTATGTACAGGAGGATTTAAATGCTGTCCAAGTGGAGGTTCGTCATTTCGACATTGCGTTAACAGAGGTGACTCCAAGCAATCCAGGACCCAACCCTGAGTTTTTTACCAAATACAATCGCGGTTTGTTCAGTGGCAATTCTAGAGGCGTGTGAGGAAAAACGGATGTAGTGCAGTTAAGGAAGCCCTGTTTGAGCACATGCGAGCGGCCTCTGAATTTGCTTCGTCATTGCAATACACCTTGAAACGAACACATCAAGCTTGCAACTCTCCACGGCATGGTACTGGCGAGAGCTCGCGCACGAAGACGTACTCGAGTGAGTTTACTCTCCCTGGTGCAAGTTGATAGTCATAGAAGAACACTACTGCCCTGAATTACGTCTTTGCAGTATGATCGATAATGTTCAAGTTGTTGGAATTTGTACCTTTTCCCAGCTATTCACCAGTCTAGAAAAATATAACATTCTAGGGCATTTTCGATCGCCCACTCTTTCCACTGTAGCTATACTTGCCTATAGTAGTCAGCTGCGTACCAAGCCTTTCATTCTTAAACTCAAGATGTGAGAGGATCTGTGCCGAAGAAAGATGTCAGAGAGAATTAGAGCGTCTTGATTCTTTCTGGTATTAACAGTTGAACCCAAGGTGTTCACAGCGCCTTTCAAGGGTGTTATGAAATGGGTGAGGTCTCAATGCTAATTATTGGCATGATTTGCCCATGGTGTGTTAATAGACAACTGTGAGGAGACTTGAATCTCTTCGGCAGTTGAAATTGTTCGAGTCTATTGCCTCAGCGGAACAACTTGAATCCCTTTATTTTATTTTACGTACAATCTTAATTAAAGTTCTATTGTCGATTATTCACAACCATGCTTGGCTTCACAGGTCTTTCCAGCTTTGAGCAACTTAGCATGATTGTGTACAAGCCTATATTTTCTGTTTGAGATAATGTGATCAATTTCAGATACTCGAAAGGCTTACCACGTCACAGGAAGAGTCGTTGAAAAGGAAATAAAGGAAAAATATAGGCAATGAAGTGGAAGCATGTTATTGGTCCACTAGAGCAAGCGGATACCACAACACAGGAATGGCAAGAAAGACTGATGACTGATGAGGTTTTCTCTTTTTTTTCATTTTCATTTGAGCATGCTTTGGACATCCTATGTGGTACATGAAAGATGGCATGAATGAATTGTTCTTCTTGGCAGGAAAGTTTGGAAGATAATACAGTTAACCGAAAAGTCAGCTCAAAGAGGAAAGTTTTAGCAAACTCCTCTTGAACTCCTCTTGAACTCATATGGAAATATAAATAGACCATTTACTAGTTCACGATGAGTTGGGAGACAATCTAAAGCAAGCCACTGCCATTATTCTCCACACCTTGTAATGACTCCCACACCTCCTACCAAAGCTCCAAGTCCATGGCTCACAAGGGGACAAGTTATGACACGACGCTATTCAACCCAACTATAGCTGAAAAGAGAGGTTAGAAGGAGGTTGAAAAGGGAGGTTCCATGGCCTTCTTTTTGGTTAAATCTAATGAAATTGAAAACAGGGAAAAACTTTCATTTATTGGCTTTGGGTCAAGGGCTAGGAGGCTTTGCATCAACGGAAGCTACACTCCAGGGAATGTAAGGAAGTTTGAGAAAGGCCTTATTGGAAATGCAGACCAATGATACAATGATACAGCGAGAGTACAATCAAACCTTTATAATTTGATCACCTTCGGTCCCAATTTCTTTTACTATTACATTGTGAAAAGTGTGCTACAGTCAATGATACCCTACGCTTTGGTCAGATTTGTCATAAAGTATTTCAATAAATAATTTAAAAAAATTAAAATGGCATTTATTGAAGTTTTCAGAAATGACAAGTTGGTATTGTTGAATATTGTAGAAATATTAATGAGCATAATCTAAATTTATAAAAATTCAATTTTCTTGCAAACAACCTACACAAATATAAATTACAACACTTTCCATCCAAAAAATCATCACAAATTCTAAATGGAGGAAAATGAAATCATCTTATGGTACACCAATGTTCAAAAATTTTAACAATGAAAAGCTCAATAAGGAATACTTAGGATCAAAACTCACAAGGAAATATTAGAAATGAACTTTGAAATTTGGTATACAATTCCTCTTAATGAATGAAAACTAATCCTAAAATTAATTCATTTTGTATGAGACCTCACAAACTTCATAACATAATAGAGCAATTTATGACGTCCTTTTTAACACTACAGTACAACCTATTGTTAAAGGTGAAATTGGATCACATTAAAAGATACTCATTTGATCCAATTCCAAGACAAGGACACCCCAAATCGCTCTGTTATGTTATGCTGATTTGAGGGTACTGTAGTGTTGCGATTGTGTAGGATATTTTTGTATGTCATTGTGGAGACGGTCATCATAAAGAAAAGTTTGAGTGTTGATCATTCGTGTTAGTGTTAAGTATAAAGAATTTAGTGGATGTCAGAGCTCATCATGTTTGTTGTTAGTGACCTTGAACTTAAGAAACGTTGATGATTGTAGTTGGAAAATGATATACACCATCTTGAAAAAAAAAATTCCTAAAGATTTGGGTTTCTTTTTTTATAATTATTCATTGTGGATCCTTACGACCAAATGATGGTAGTATGAGGAGCTCCAATTTCATTGCTTAGTTTGATGCTGTATGTAAAATGCTTTTGCAAAAACTTTAGTAAGAAAAAAAATCTTTGCTAATTTCAGGAACAGGAATATTACATTGTTCATCCTATTTAGTGTCAATCTTGATTCAATGTAACATCAGAATTGCATGCTATAGAATAAATGCACTTTTTATTATTATTAATATACCTTTCTGAGACTACCGTCAAGAAGCCTTTGAATGAATTTTCATTCAATCATTATGTTGCCAATACAATATCCAAAACTTAGTAACTACATGATTTTGATGAACAGGTAATTAATTGCATGGTGTTTGTTGAGCTATGGCATTCCAGTCAATCCAGTGGGGTGACCGAGGTACGAATCGTAGTGCCTTCCGATGAATGTAATACCATGATCCACCCAATCATGGTAGGAGGTAACTTGACCTCGTTGTATGAGTACCTTAACCCTTTAGTGCCCAGGGTACTGTAGCAAACAACACTGGATTTCAGTGGAGTTTTTCAGTGTGATTGAGACTATCAGAAATAAAATGAATGAAATCAGAAAGTAGCCGTACAATTCTATCCTCAACTGGAGAGCACAACTTTTATTAAAATTTGAGAATCATCCAATGGTGGGATTGAAAGATTATAGTATGTATTTGAACTTTATAATGCATGCTCAAAAATGAGATTTTGGGGGGTGTGTGACTTCGAAGTTAAATATAATTTGGGTTAAATTTTCAAAAATGAAAATAAAGAAGTTCAGCTATGCCGTATGTCAACACTTGTCTGTTGCAATCTTTTATATCAAGAATAGACTCACACATAATTATTCTGAACTTTATAAGTGAAAGTGACTTATCCATATACGGTTTAGGACAAAATTTTATACGTTGAAAATTGACAGAAGTGGGTACATTAGTCAAGATCGGATTGCACACACTAATGGAAGATGAAGAAGAGAACACAATTCAAAAAAATAAAACAAGATAACAAACTTCCAAACACAAGAAATACTGCATAATACATGTGTTGTATTTGTAAGTATTTACTGTATTTTCAAGTATTTGCAGTATTTTTGCGTTTTGTTGATAGGTATTTTGATAGTTGTACAATTCCGAATTGAAAATTTCTTTTTCCAGAAGATGTGTAATGTATAAGTGCAAATCTGAACTTCAAAACTGAAGTTCCAATTCTTCACGGATTCTCTGCTATTTACATTTCGGACGTTGTAGTGACCATAATGTGGTCAGCTGGGCACTAAAGGGTTAAAAATGTTTTAAGAGGGGAGAGCATGTCGGTTCTTCTCAATGGTACCTAGTTGTAGGCTAGGTAGTTATAGTGTTTAAAAGCATCTTCAAACCATGGAAAAGTAGCAAAAATATTAAGTTGTCTCTTGACAAAAATAACTCACTACACCAAAATTACCATATACTGTGGCCCACGGTTTTTACGAGAGGCTTTACAAAATATTGTGGTAAAATTCATCCAAATTGAATGAAAATATGTTCAAATGGATAAATGTACCCACGCCATTCACCCACCCAAAGTATAAGATGATTTCGGTGTAGTAACCACTAGTGAACGGTGCTATTACACGACATTACAAAAAATCTCAAGCCTCCAAAAGACTGCTAACTCAATGAAATTACCATGCAAAAATAATAAAATAAAAATAATAATAGTAAATTCACAATTTAAAAAAAAAAAAAGCAACAATGCTACAAGGAGTTTTGACTAGAACAGAATAAGTGAAGAACGAGAATGCATTTAAGTGGAATCATGGACGGAATATATTTGCTAAAGTGATATTTAACCCAAAAAAATGAGTGTCCCCGCAATGCCTCTTCCCTACGGTCAGAGCCAATAAAATCCAGTCGAAATTTCATTTGGTAAAAGTACGATATTTCGGCCAAACAATTTTTTTGGTTTTGAAACACACGAATTGCATTTTTTTGCAACCAGCGGCAAATTTTCCAATCAAATGGTAAGCTAATTTCACAGCCGGGAATCGAACCGCCAACCTTTCCATTCGGTTTGGGTACCTTACCACCGTCACCTTGGTAGTTTAGGGTCATCTCGGACCTTCAGCCAAACAGTTTGGATGCACCAATCTAGTCACCAGTGTATGAATTGTTTTATTATAAGAAAGAGATGTCAGAGACGTGTAATTAATTCCTTGGATTTGATTGACGCTCGGCTGACACAGAAATGCGGATGTAAGTTATCAATTCTGCAGTTCATTGCCATGGGTTCATTGCCATGGGTGGAGTTATCAATTCTGCAGTTCATTGCCAAGTAGTTCATTGCCATGGGTGGAGTTCTGTCCTTTCTTGAGCAAGAAAGATTTTTTTTTTCTCTCTCTCTCTTACTTCTGTCAGAAAAAAAAGCATGCATCTGTAAGCAGGTTGTTGTGAACAGTAGGCCTTCAAATACAGACTCATCATCCGTCGTGCAGAATGGATTTTTCACTATTAACCCCTAAACGTACCGATCCTTTGAACACACGTAGATGCTAGCCTCGAAGATAGATATTGGCATGGCTTTATGTACATTTTTTGGGGTAGAAATCCCGCTAATTTTAGCCAGTTTTGAGATCACTGGTGCCGGGGGGGGCTGATCTTTTGACTGACCCTGAGTGCCTTATCTTCGTGACGAAAACGTCTGCCAAGGAGTTCATTGGGCGGGGCTCTGTACTTTCTTGCGCAATAGATTTTTTTTCTTTCTCTTACTTCTGTCAGAAAAAAAACATCAATGCATCTGTAAGCAGATTGTTGTCAACAGTAGGCCTTCAAATACAAACTCATCATCCGTCGTGCAGCATGGATTTTTCACTACAGATCTTATGGGAAGTTAGCTTCATGCATGCGTGAACCGATAAGAAAGGGGATGATTTTATGCCTCATTTCATGCGACAATGATTCATCAAAATGTTCTAAGATCTCAGTTCAAAAGTGCTCCTCAGAAAGTCAATTCATAAAATCAAGCAACCAAAAAATCTCCAAGAATCACTACATTAATTATATTACATTTCAATCCATCACAACAAATTTCATCCACAGATTGCCAATATCTTATTTGTAATCATAACATTCTTTATTTAGTATTGCAGCACACCCTTTGGTTTGTGCAGAAAATCAACATCTAAACATTGAATTGATGATGTGGAACATGTAGAAAATATTAAAAAAAAAATAGAAGTTTGTTGAATTGCCAAGCCATTTTTTTTTTGCTAAAGATGACTTTAATTCCTAAGGGTGCACAGTGGGGTTGCTAAAGAATGTTATTATCAAATTACAAAAGAATTTTGAATTTTGAGTTTCAAAATTTATACAAAATATCGGTGATAGCAAACATAGATCTAACCGGATAGAATCTAAAATTCATAATACACAACCTTTATTTATACATTGGTCAAGTTCAAAATAATTATCCCTCTTGGTTGCATTTTATAATGCGTCTTTGTAATTCTCCAAATCTGGAGAGGGCTGTAGGCATTTAGGGGTTAAAAATATATTTAGGAATAGATCTGTATACTAAGGTTTTTAGACATATAACCCCTCAAACACATGCTTGTATACAGGGGCTTTTAAAGCGGTCCATGAACACAAATGATTCTCAAACATAATGCTAGAGTGCACCCACCAAAAATCAACAATGTCAATTGTGTTTAACTGAAGTCATTTTTACACAAACAAACGATTTGCAACAGAGGAGTCCAATTTTCATACACTACAGAAAATACACAGTGGACACTTACAGGTTAAAAAAGCTACAACTCCATATAAAGCTTAATAAATTGAATTTAAACACTACCGTAGTTTACTAGCAGGTTCGGCAACTTACTGCCTAATATTAAATTAAAGTTCAAAAAGTAGGTTCGGCACCTAAAAACAGTATATTCATATTTTCGGCAATTTTCTCTTTTAGTTTTAAAAATTTCGGCTTGAATTCTTTTTTAGTATTCTATTTAAGTTTTCATCATGCACAAGTCTCTTGAATTGGATGACAAGTAAGATGTGAGAGTAGAGGTGAGAATGCTCTGTGGTTTACGCAAGTGGAGTGGAGTTATGTCCAACAATGCATATGGGATATGTAAACTTTGAGGTGAAACACCTAGTTAGTCTTCATTTTTATAACACGTATAACTTTTGCATATAGTCTTCAAATGACATAAAATTTGTTGGAGGTGAAAGATTACTTGATTTCTAAACTTTTCGTAGACCAAAAAAATTCCAAAAAAGTTGATCTTCTATGCACAAATGAGCTCCGAAAAACTGTTATGAACGCATTTTATTTTTTTGATCTTTACACGGCTGCAATGTTTTGTCCATATCTTTTGCATAAAGACTTATTTTTACAAAAAACTTGTTGGAGGTGGAAGAAGGATTGATTTCTGAACTTTTGTTAGTTGGACAAAATTCTATAAAAGTTCATCTTCTATGCTCAATTGGACTCCAAAAATCTGTGTACAACACATTTGAAAAGCCTCATCTAGTGAGTCTTGCTACTTCTTTGTGGACTAATGTAAGTGAGCTTGATTACAAAAGGAGCACCTTCTCTCCTCTAAAGTTCACACATGCTTCCACTGTAAGTAAAATTCTAGTGAGAAGTAAAAATTTCTTACTTTTCGGCAATTTTGAAAAATAATTCATATTATATTCGGCAAAAAATGCCAATAATATTCCAAAATTTTAGACATCTATTTTTAGAATTATTTTGTGCCGAACCTGCTATTAAACTATGGTAGCTAAAAGATCATAACATTATCAACCCATGCATTTGGAACCTCTAGTTGCTCAATAATATTGCTCAGCTCATAATTAAAAATATTTTGCTTCCAACCATTTAATGTAGGGAGCCTTTTGACTTCCGTAATAAAGTTACATCTCTAAGAAAACCATGTCTTCCATTCATCGAGATGGAGGAATGGAAGGGAAGAAGTACACAACTCCAATATACCACGAGATATAGCACCAAAGAATTGACTTACACACCAAAAAAAAACAAAAGTAAGTAATGTAAAAAGAATATATATTATATATAAGGTTGGATGTTCTAAAACCACCAATTTAAGAAATACGGCCTCATTTTAACAAGGTTATTTATGAGAAATATTTTTCAATCATTTGGAAGAAGATTTCTCACACAATGCACAAATTTTTGCAATTTAATTCCCAATATTCAAATTGATACAAATTTTTGAAGTGTCTGAAAGAACTTTGTGACCCAAATCAAACCCCTAGGTTTCCCCAATTTCACACCATATGGTACTAATTTTCACTCATAATGATACCCAAAACCACCAACTACTTCTTCGCAATGTTTGGCATGCCATTGGTTTACTTGAATAGTGAAATTGGTGGTTCCAAGAAAACTCTACATGTCATGATAGGGGGAGGTGGTGGTTTTAGGACATCCAACTTTAACATATACCATGTATGCACACACACAAGGATGATTCCACTTGAAAAATACTATGCACGTTGGTTCCAGCATGTGCCAACCTAGTCAATTATAGAACAAAGATTGTGCACCCACACATACGAGGACTATTTCACCACTAGAATTGTCGTGTTGCAGTCCCGCATGGGCCAATCTAGGTTTAGATGTTCAAAACTCTTCACACGAGGTGTCAAGCAATTGACAAATTAATCTTGTATATTAGAGGGAAACTTGCATACCAAATAATGTAAAAAGAATATAACCTATTATATAATGCAAACCACGTATGCACGCACACAAGGATGATTCCACTTGAAAATTACTACCGTATGTGGAAGGTAGGGTCGACAGAAAATAATTCCCTCAAAAAATGCCAAATAAATAAATAAATTTATCAAGTATATTGTCAAAATCAACAAAAATAAAGTCAACAAAAATCGTAAACAAAAAATAAAAGAAAATGTTTAGCCACTAGAAAAATTTAATGTTAGTTATTAATAGCTAATTTTTTAATAATTACTTTTGAAAGTGCAGACCTCCACTGTTTGAACTTTTAATAATTATTTGACATGAAAGTGCTGACCCTGCCTTCCACGTACGGTATGTACAATAGTGCTAGCATGGACCTCGGGGGGTGCAGTGTACTAAACATGTACAAGTATACGTGAGTGCACAGAAGGGGTATTAATTTGAACAATGTCGTATTACATATACATACAATAAACACATTTAGAACTAAAAATATTCACGTATACTTACACTAAACATATATTTAAAATGGGATACATATGTATACAAAGGTATTTAGACATATGACCTCTTGTATACAAGGGAGTTTTAGAAGGGGTCATGAACGCACGTGACTCTCAAACATAATGTAGAGTGCACCCCCGAGGCATAGACCAACCTAGTCTATTATAGAACATAGTCACCGGAGACGGTTTCACGGTGGGAATTGTCGTGTGGCACTCCACTGGGGTTGTTCAAAGCTCATGATGCGAGGTGCCAAGCAATTGACAAATTTTGTAGAGAGGGAAGGTTGCAGAAGGTGCACAAGCGTGGCCACGAGGACAGTGAGAATCAAGGTCGCAGTAGCACCAGAAATGCGCAGTACAAAGCTCACTGTACTCAGGGCCCGTCTTCTCCAACAGATGACGGAAAAGCTCCGGCTCGAACACTTTCTTCGGATCGTGCACCTGCTGCAACGCCAGCAACGTGGCGATGTTGGTCGCAGGGAAATTGTCCCGCACTTTGCACTCCGGATGACGGAACACGCGCTCGTGGTTCTTGCCCCAGTGCGGTCGCCCGCGGTACTTGCACAACGTCATCTGCTCTAGGGTCTCCGCAATCGTCGACTGCTTGGCCAGCTTGTTGGGCAGTTTCGCGGAGTGCAAGTGCGTCCACTGGACATACACCACGTCTTCCGTGCCTGTCAAATCAGCTCCACGGATTATACTCCAAAATCGGCTGCAAATTAACCTTCATTGCAGTAAGTTCAAGCATCCATACCATACCATACCATTCAGTAAGTTCCATACCATACCATTCAGTAAGTTCCATACCATACCATACCATCCATACCATACCATACCATCCATACCATACCATACCATCCATACCATACCATACCATCCATACCATACCATTCGGCTAGGATGTTGTATCGGGAACCTCCCTTGTATTATCTCGTGTAGAATGTAGCCAGCGAGTACATTTGCCGAGGTGAGGTTCCCTATACTACATATGTCCCAGAACCGCACCTCGACAAATCTACCCGCTGGCTACATTTTACACGAGATAATACACGGGAGGTTCCCGATACTACATTCTAGCCAATTTCTGGTAACAAGGGAGTTTGAAGTGATATTCATATGAGATTCCAAATCTATCTATGTGATATTTGGAATCTTCCTAGTGTTATTTGAAATATTTCCAGTGGTATTCAGAATCTTTGTAAGTGGTTCTCAAATCTTTCTGATGGTTTTAGGGTTTAGGGTTAGCATGACTTTTCGGCATGATTCCATACCTGTGGCCGTGGACAGCAGGTTCTGATTCCCCTTCCCGAAGCGGAGCCAGAAGTACCCCGGCGGCATGCACCGCGTGATGGCGCCCGGCATTCTGGACTGTATTTCAGCGAGCTCCGCTTTCACGATTCGTTTCGCATCCGCCACCCAGTCTTCCAGCTGCGAGATCTTGAGGGTGAACTCCGTGTCTTCCGTGAACAAGCCCATGTGATGTACGTGGAAGAAGCACTGCGGACTGCAGTCGTCCGACACCACTGCATAGTTCGTTGGAATGGTGGCGTGCTCAAGTACGTTTCCCTCGCCGTCCTCGAACATCGACACCTTGTGCATCATGTTCGCCAAGTTGCACACATCTGAATAAAAAGCAACAATACAGTAAGTTACCCGATCTATTATAGTGGGAATTTGGCTATGGCAGTGAGGAATGAACTCTTCCGGTACTCTAACATCATTTAAAGCCCTAATTAGTTGCTGCAATCTGAATACTGAGAATCAGAACATCTCCACCAGCAGCTCTGAATTGCATTGTGAAGATCATCCAAAAATCACAGGGCATGCCATGTAGTTCTCGGGTAGAATGTAGTATCGGGAACCTCCCGTGTATTAGCCCTGTAGAATGTCGCCATTTTCGGAGGTGAGGTTCCCGATACTACATGTGTCCCGTAGTTCTCCACCAACATCATTCAATTCTAATACTCTGATAATAGTAAGTAAGCCACTCACAAGTCACCATGCATGGATTGTGCAATCATGAAGTGTAATGAAGCATAGAAGATACACTAGCTTAAGTCATTTTGAGGGTCTGAACTAGGTTGTTGTATTTAGTCGGTCTCCCTCAAAATATATTGTTGACCGACCCATGCACATCCATTTTTCCAGAGCCAGAGTGCTGCTGGAGATGCTCTACTGGCTTCTTAGTAGTGCATTGTTCATAGATTTTCAACAAGCTATCGTTCACAAGATTTGACCAAGAAATGAGCACAAAAAATCTCAAAAACAATGAACTGGCTCTCTCTAGTCGATCCGTTGCATATTCATCGTGTTGTGATCTGGATACTTTGAGCTAGGAGGCACATTATAGCTCATTAGAACCGCATTTTCAGTAGATTTTAATTAAATATTTGGTTGAGAATCGAGCACTAAAATTCAATTTGAAGTTGTGAGTGCAAATGAAGTTACCTGCATTCATCACGTCGGCGGAAGCTGATTCTTCAACGGCATCTTCCTCCCACTTGGCGACGATCTGCTCCCACGCACTGGAGGTTTCCCGATCAATCTTTGTAAGCCACGCAATCTTTCCACTGGGGTAAAACGGGGGCGCTAGTACCTTATCATTCTCCTCGCTGAACATCAACATTTTATACGTTCCAAAATCGGGCCTCCAGAACGCAATGACATGCGGCGTTTCAGTTTGTAACGTTTTCATCAAGTCAGCGACGATAGTGTCATCGCTCAATCCTTTTCGAACTTCCACTATCGTCCGGGACTTTGCTTGCAGCTGCAGCGTGAACTCGGTTGCAATACCCAGCAACCCTAACCCACCCACTAAAGCTCTCACCTCCTCCACTCCCGTTTCCAAATCGCTAACAATAATCTCCCCGTTCCCATTGACCCACTTCACCGCCGTTACCAGATCACCCAAACTGCTAACGGCGCCCAACCCGGAGCCGTGCGCGGAGGCGAGGATCACGCCACCCACAGTCAAGTTGGCGTAGATCGCGAGCGCACCCGCAGGCACGGACATCGCATTGGCTTCCGCAGCATTCACAAGCTCCATAAGCGTCATCCCGGCTTCTACCGTCATTCGTTTCCGGTCAGGATCTACTGCAACAACGCGGTTTATGAGATGCATCAGCACAGTGACGGAGGTCGCAGAACTGTGGATCGTGGGGTGAAACTCCGGCTTGGAGCTGCCGCGGCGTCCGGGGCAGACGAAGCCCGCGGAGCTGTGGAAGCCGCGGCGAGTAGCGCGGATTTTGACGCCGGGCTCGTAGTGACGGGACGTGTAGCGCAGGATGAGCTCGCTGATTTCGAGTGTGGAGGTCGCGGCGACGTGATGCGAGGATGTGCATTTGAGGTAGTTGTCGCTGGAGTAGAGCGTGGTGGCGCTGTCACCGTGCGAGAAAGCTTCACTCACTCCTGCCATAGCTAAGTCGGAGTGACGCAGTAGACCTTGAGCCAAAACATCGCCGCAACTCAACAACATGACCACGAGCGCCACTGCCCCGAGCGCCATGGATTCCTGCAACCATTAATTCACTCACAAGGTAAGCTCACTAGAATTTCCAGACTCACCACACCTGCTGTTGTTCTTGCACTGGAACACAATCAAGAAATTCAGCCAAGCCCCAAACGCTCAATCTGTACTAGAATCTTAGACTATTCATACCTGCAGCGCTAGCTCTTGAACTGTTGTGTCTAGCTCACTTCAGCTTCAGGCAGAGATTTCCTGAAGTTTCACAGCTTCTCAAGTTGGCTCACTGACAACAACGAGCACCATGCCACGGGTTTCTATGATGAAGAAGAAGAGATTGCAGTAAGGTAGAGGTGCCAGAAACCGTGCAAATTTCAGGTTTGCTTACTTAGGACAGTGGTGGAAAAAGTTTAGAATTTTTGAATGGTCTGCAAAGTCAGTGCAAATCCATCCCCCAAAAAAACACATTTTTCGAGTAAGTCTATAATTTCTTGTGAATTTTTGACTGTGGACTCATAGAGTGGCCATAAACTGTTCATAGGGTCCTGGTTTTCATGACAGATTGGATTCTCAAAATAAAGCGCTTCTGCACCAATCAGAAGCACTCAAATTTTCCAAGCATGGACGGAATTAGTGCACTCTTGGGCACATTTTAGAATCAGGCTGGGTGTATTTATGGGACCCAGCCCTGAAGCCTACTGCACGGTTTAAAGACCTGGCACGGATTTCTGCACCTCCACCTTATAAATAATACAATTCAAGAGTTTCAGGAACAACTGATTGCTGACGTAAGGTTGAGGCACCTAAAACCGATAACTTAAGCTATCTACACTATTTTTGGACCAGCCATTAATAGGGTGATATTTTTCCCGGGTTGGAAATTAGTTTTCGTGGAGAATGCAAATTTTTCCATGAATTATTTCCCAATATTGAAATTTGTACAATTTTTCAAAGTGAAAAGTACTTCAGGACCCAAAACCGATCACATGCTCTAATGTACAAATGAGGTACATCTTCCCTTTCAAAATCTAGAAATTAGGCCAGATCGGTTTTGGGTACTTGGTCGGTTTTAGGTGCCTCGACCTTAGTAAGTTCACTATTATTCCTGTAACCATTCACTCACAAGGTATAGTAAGCTCACTAGAGTTTCTAGAATTACCGTATCTGCTGTTGTTCTTGAACTACCTAGAGCACTGTAACACAATCAAGAAACTAAGATAAGTCCCAAACTCACAATCTGTACAGTACATACTAGAATGTTATATAGCCTCAGAGCAGCCCTCCCAGGGCCCCTTGCACTTTAGAAGTAAATGAAAAGTGCCAAGGGCCCTTCCAAAATGGCTCTTGACTCTGGATTCTAGCATGTCAAGAAATGGCCTTTCAAATCACTATTTAGTTGACAAAATCCCTACATTCTACTTGTGATTGGTCCATTGACTATTTAATGTGTACTTTTGATGTGTGAGGGGCCTCCAAGGGTGGGGGAGTGTAACTTGTGCAAGGGCTCTTCAAATGTAAATGAATAATTTGAGCAAGTCATCTCTAGCGTGTAGGAGTGGGGATGCTCTCACCATACCTGTTGTTGAGCGGTGACATAATTAACAGTTGAGTCTAGCTCCTTTTGAACGTCTTCATGCAGAGCTACTGCTTCACAGCTTCCAAGTTAACTCATTGACAACAACGCACTAGTAGCAAACCTGTTGTTTTTCATTCCTCATTTCGTGGAAACAGTAAATAGTGGCGGAATTTTGTACTTACGTTTCTGTCTCATTGTGACCAAAACTACTCATCAGCACTAATACAGCCCATGTACTTGGCGCCATTTCATTTCTTTGTCATTTATAGTAAGTGAAAAACGACACATTTCCTTCCAGTGACGAGCGTCATGCCACCGGGTTTCTATGATCAAGAAGAAGATCAGTATAACCCCTAAACGTCCTCATCTCTGTCCAAATTTGGCAGTTTTGCAAAGATGCATCATAACATGCAACCCAAAATGACATTTTGAACTTGATGTATGAATAAAAGTTGTACATTATCAATTTTAGATACTATCCATACATTTAGATTTTGTGATTGCTATCACCAATATTTTGTGTAAAATTTGAAACATGAAATTGAAAATTCGTTTGTAATCTAATTACAAATAAGATGTTGACAATTTGTACATGAAATTTGTTGTGATTGGTTGAACTATAATACTCTAAGTGTAGTGATTTTGGAGATTTTTTGGTTGCTTAATTTTATGAGTTCACTTTTTTAAAGAGCACTTTCACACCAAAATCTTCAAGATTTTAGGTGAATCGCTTCAACACAATGAGGCATAAAAGTTTCACAAATCATCCCCTTTCTAATCGGATCACACATGCATGAAGCTAATTTCCCATAAAATCTTTAGTAAAAAATCCACGACGCAAAAAGTCAATGCACTAATACAGTTCATGAGATTCAGGAGCTGACTCATGGCGGAGTAAGTTCTGAAAATATCATGCAGCTGGATATTAAAGATATCGTCTGAAGTCACCAGATGGCAGAGCAATATTACAGTGTACACACTCGTGTGTAAGGTAGTGGGACCAATTCCCGACTGAATTTCAGGTTTGTATACTTAGACTTGTGAAAGAAAATTTTTATAATTTTTGGCTGCTCTGCAAAGCTATTGCAAAGGCATCCCCAGAAAAAACATTTTTTGAGCATTTCTACAATTTTCTATGATTTTTTAAGTCTGAAAGCTTAGAGTGACCATTAACCGCTCATAGAGTCATGGTTTTCATGAGAGGTTGGATTCTGAAAATAGAGTGCTTCTACACCAATCAGAAGCTCTTGATTTTTCCAAGCATGGACGAAATTAGAACACTCTTGGACACTATCTGAAACCATGCTGGTTGGTTTCTGACACCCATCCCCCAATCAGTAGGGGTCGGAATTACAACCCGGTCGGAAATATGACCCTCTACCTTATACAGTATAAGGTAGTAATACCCTTCACCGCCGCTGGCCTAAGACCGCTACCTATTATAGCCCCCATGACCAATGTTGTTGAAGCCATTTACTGCTGAACCAGACACATGTGAACGCCAGCGTTTGAATTGGGTGATTTTAAAGGCTTGACAGAGCCAAATTAGGAAGGCTAATTGGTGTTAATGAGGCATGCGAATAAACTAAATTATTGTAAGATTAAAAAATTCAATTGTAATGATGGATAGCCAAATTTGGCGCTTCCTAGCAACGTTGCTCATCCGTTCTATTGATGGCTTAATTAAGAATTTGGACAACTCATTTCAAGGACTGTGACAAGTGGCCATGCACATTAACGTCCATGTTGAAGGTTGTGTAACTTGGCGCTTACAGCATGAAATGTCATGAGAATTTGGCAGTTTAGGAACAAAACAAAAGGAGCAATATTTGTAGTTTATGAACTGTGGGAGGTGACGAATTGCGAACTAAGTTATACAGCAGTAAGACGTGTGCATGAGACGTGTGATTTGAGTCATGGTGAGGGATTGGAAAGGGAAGGCGCGAGTTGACACAGATGGGAGCAGCGATGAGAGCGAGGGACTCAACGTGAGCGGAGGGCGCTGCTATGACCGCGCTGATGAATCCGACTCTGACGCTGCAGGCTTCGATGATGATGAACAAGATGAGCCCGAGTCTTCAAACAGTGAGCCGTGGCCAAGTTTTGGAAACAACGGTGGATTTGCGCATGACTTCATACAAGCAATTGAGGCGCTAGATACCTCGGATGAGGCTAGATTCTGGGAGACTAAATGGAACGGAACTGAAGGTAAGAGCCACCGAGTTGCGCAACAATGGTATGTTGCAGTCGTGCGAGAGAGCGCCGACACCATTGCGACTGTTCTGTCGACCAAATGGAGTGGATCAGTGCGCCTTGAAGGGTTGGACAACGCCGTCAGCACAGTTCCAAGAATAGGCGAGCCATCGAAGGGCAATCAGAGACGGATCGAGCCAGCGTGTGCAACTAGCAGCGAGCAACCATATCGGGGAGCTGCGACAGAAGAGAGAGGGCGACAACACATTGACAGAGGGCGGCAGGGAATCGACAGAGGGCGGCAAGGGATCGACGGAGGGCGGCAAAGGATCGACGGAGGGCGGCAAAGGATCGACGGAGGGCGGGATGGGATCGACGCTGCTGTCGATGACGACTGGGAGCTTGGGGCGGATCAACAAGCGCATCACAATTCGAGCGGAGGTAAGCATTGCAAACTAAAATGCCACAGACTGTAATCATGAGGTAAGCAGTGCAAACCAAAAAGTCCAAGGACTCTTATTCATGCAGTAAGCACTGTAAACTAAAAAGTCCAGGGAATTTTAATCAACGGGAAATTAGTGGCAATAAAATTAAGGAAAAGACATGAAAAATTAGGAAAAAGCAAAATTAGGGACATGATGTAAGAGAATGAGAGAAAAGACACAAGAAAACTAGGAAAAATAAATAAATTATGAGAAGGAATGTGGGGAAATGATGGGATATAGAGAATTGATGGGATATAGGGGCAACCATAATTGAAGACATTGAAGGACAAGGTCCCTTAACTCGAAGCCAAGATGGACCCCCAAAAAGAACATGGCCACCACCCCCTAGCAACGCATGCAACAATCTTGAGAGCCTAAGGAGACCATGTGGAAGACCAAAAAGTACAAATAATGTGAAATCAAGGGGAAAGAGGTCAAATGAGGACTTAGAAAATGCAATTGGCGCATTAGATGGTGGTGCCAAAATGCAACATGTAAGTGAGTACTATAAGATTCCTAGATCGTCATTAAGAGATCATTACAATGGTAAAACTACAACAAGAAAGTTAGGGCCAAAGGGAGTACTCACAAAAGAAGAGGACGTGGCATTAGCAACATACCTAGAGGAGATGGTGAGATGGGGACATCCATTGACACCAAATCAACTAAAATTGAAAGTAGCTCCTCGGGGAGGTCACCCTTTGTATCTTTTGAATATCACGTGTGAACAAAGGGTATTTAGAAGTACCCTAAAAATTAAAAATAATTCTTACTATAGTTAGTAATATTTTGGGAATATTCTCATTTTAATTCTTGTAATGAATTGTGAGCATCCTATATTAATGTAAATCATTTATAAAAATTATCTTCAAAGATTTATTTGGACCCTATCTTTGTTCGCACGTTGTTATGTAATATTTGGAAGTGACCTCCCCGGGAGTAGCTCAAATTACACAAGAAAGAGTTACCCCATTCACTAATGGGATTCCAGGAGCTAGTTGGTTGAAATGGTCGAAACAAAGAAACCCTCAATTCTCTCTATGAGATTCACAAGGCTTGGAGATGAGTGGGCAAAAGGACTTAAGGCCATATTCGCTAAAATGGGACTATTCCGGAGAGTTGGGACCTTTTCAACCCCTCGGAGTTGCCATATCCAGTGCTTTGAATTGTGATAACTTGGAGAATTTTCCACTAGGATGTCGCTAATTATAGTTGCACGTGAACTTCCGTGAGGAAGCTTGGATCCCTTAATTGTCCCCCGAGATAACAACTACGCATTTCAATTACTTTCGGATTTTTTGTCTGCGCAGAATCCAACAATCCTCCTAAGTATGTTCGAACAGCCGAATGATGTCTTTGGTCGCTCTCTTTCATCGTGCACCTTCGTTGAATGATTTATACTCTATTCGTACTATGTTTAGTAACACTCAAACCAGACCCACGACAATCTTTGATTGCAATATGTAACGACGTTCATGGTCACCTACGTTGTGGTTTAGGGTATATGTGATTATGACTTTGCTTCATGTATAATAATAACCTACAGAGTGGTTTAGGGTACACTATACACAGATAATGTCTACTTTCGGTTGCATATACGCTCCAAATTAAATCCACCATTTTTGCGAAAGTTTAGTACTGATTCTTGTATTCCATTCCCACTTTCACTTCATATACAATCATTGTATATACTACCTTCCGTTCTCATTCGTCTTTGCCTTATATTGGCTGGTCACAAATCATTCAAACCTATTCAGTTTTTAAACCTAGCATATAAAGGTGATTTGAGCACAACACCTCATAAAATTTAGAGGCTTCTAGATGATATTATGAACACTTTGAAATTCCATTGTAGCCTTTCTACTACAGGTCATCCCGCCAGAAAATGTATTCCGTGCATCCCCTCTTGATTACATTTTTCATCTGGTTCAGGAGATCCTACTATGTGAATCATCCCAACACCACAACACCGTACAAAATAGAATAAAACATACATCTTCTTCATGTGTACATGGTTTACCATACCCAACTACCATGGCATGAAGTAATTCATAAGAGTTCAAAAGAACTCTAGTATTACGTTGTACTTTTTTGTTCTACAACACTAGTTGCACAATAGTTACGAATTGTTTTTTCTTATACTCGGGGTTTGGGTGGTACTAAACATGTACGAGTACATGTGAGTGCACAACATGGGTATTAATTTGAACATTGCAAAGTTTGTATACATACAATAAACACATTTAGAACTGAAAATATTCACGTATTTATATACAAATGACATTTCAACAGGAAAACATATGTATACAAAGGTATTTAGACATATAACCTCTCGTATACAAGGGGATTTTTAGAAGGGGATTCTCAAACATAATGTACAGTGCACTCTTCGAGACAATATGCCATTGTCACCACTAAGAACAATGCCCTATCAAACACCTTTGCACAATTTCGCGTAAAACCATCATATTAAATGGCCAAAGTGAAAAGGAAAATAATGTCATCAAGAGTCGGAATTATGCAAGAGTATATATTTTAGAACTTCATGTCTTATACACACTGGTCCCAACGTTGGAATGCACTAAGATTGCATCGCCTATACATCCCATATCAGATTGTATTTAAGATGTTACTCACTGTCGGAAGAGCTCGCTTCTTCCGGGGCATTTGGAGTTGCTTGAATGCTATATGCTATTCTAGCCAACGCTTCTAGTATATGCCGTTTTGGAATAGTAATGGCAACACCACGATTTCCTCCTCTTCGCTTCGACGATGTTAACACAGAAGTTGTGCTGGTCATTTGCTCTTCATACTCTATGTCTTCCTGCCATTTAAAGTTTGGCAATGTGTCCCAATTCTCATATGGTGTACATTATTTCCTTCGTCGTACACAAGGCTTATATCATTGTACTTTAATCTTCTTTTGGTTGATATCGCCATATGTTAGTATTGGATCTGAACGTGCTTCACTAAGCCAAATGGGTGCATTGCTATCGATTGCAGGTTTCATACTATCTTTTGACTTCGAATTAGAGTGATGCATTTCATAACGCAGGGTCTCCACCATTGCGTGGTTGAATTGACTCAAGCATTGCCGCTTGCAACATGCAGTTTGTAATGTCTCACGAATTGATTGTTTTTGTACGAGACTGTCTTTTCGCAACATTTCACGAGATTGTACATGTCGCAATGATGAATATTGACGACTTCCCCTGCAATCACCCAATTTAGCTGCTTTCATTTTAATATCTTCATTGAATTTGCGTTCATGGTTGTAAAGACTCACTCCAGGTTCGAATAGTATGAATTTTGTAGACCACCTGCGAAGGGTGCGAGTTTCCAATGAAGCACCCGTTTGTAATACTTTGCGAACCACAACCCCTACAAACTCCTCTCCTAAAGGTGATCTACCATCAATAGACTGCCACGGTTTTGCAAACTCCACATACGCTGTAGCCACACACAATCCTGTTGAGTGGACTAGCTGTATTTCCTTCTTACACCAATCATCTCTGCAAATACTTTTACAGCTGGGGATTGACATATCTTCATCCGGAATGTGATACACCTCATCTGCATCTTCTACGTCAACGTCAACTCCCTGTAAACCACAACGTGTATTGATCATAGCTGCATTTATATACGGATTGTATGCATAGTAGGGGATACTTCAGTGATGAACCTATAAAGAGATAGTGCCCATCTAAAAAAACTCAAGCCCCTCACTTGTGCTGCCACATTGAAAAAGAGCTAAATACAGATTGAAGATCCACACTTGGTTCAACACTCTTACCACGTCACTGTCATCAGAATCACTATCCATCATTGCTTAACTTCGATGACGTGCTTGCACAACGCGGCCAAAAAAACCGTTGATCATAAACTAGTGCCAACACATTTAGTGTTGTACATAATCCCCACATTAGCGTATATTAGATTTTAGGAATGCCTAGAAATACTAACCAGTAGTCAATTGTCCACTGGACACACTTACCCATTGTCCGATTAGTGACACACCGATTAGTTGACTAACAATATGACGAGCCTTTGATGCCTGGTTTTAGGAGACCCCTGTCATGTCTCCGCCGAGAGATTGGAGAATGCATTTTATCGTGCGCCTTTTGTGTGCTATCAACATTATCTGTTTCCTTACATGAGGAATTTCGGACCCCACTGATTCTGCACTGATTCAGTGCGATTTCCGATATTTCAAGGGTTCGTACGATTTTCGCACTGATTCCGCATCGTTGCATCATTCATCGCAACTACACTGATATGACACGATGTTCGTACAAGCGGATATAGTACTGATTCGACACGATTGATACATCCATTGAAAACGTATGAATTCAGCACTCTTTATAGTCGTCAAATGTCATGTTTTAATCGTCTTTAAAACTACACTGATTCAGTGCGTTTTTTGTGCGACATCATCTTTTCCATATCTAGATTTTCTTTTCTTTTTATATCTAAATTTGATCAAAATAGTATTCTTAAAAAATATAAAATAAAATAAAATATTAAAAATATAAAATAATTACTTTCCTTGCTACCCACTTCAACTACACGGAAATTGCCCGCACATGCGGTGGAGCCCACCATAGCTTCCCAAGCTCTATTGCCAACGGTGGGATTTGAACTCTCAACCTCCCGGTTGCTAATCAAGTTCCAAACCACCAAACCACCTCAAACTCTTCATGCATAGAATGGAACTCTTTTGGTAATTATCAAACTTTCTTTTTCAGCGGACTTTGAATGTTTTTAACTATGAGAAAAAAACTTTTTTTCCAATTTTTTTTTTTGCACTAGATTATGCAGGACTTTTTCTATATCTAGGATTTTTTTCATAATATTCTGAATTTTTTTAATTTTTGCCAAAATCGTGATGGCAGATCATGGCTGTGAGCTGTTTTTTTTTTCAGCGGACTTTGAATGTTTTTAACTATGTGAAAAAAACTTTTTTTCCAAATGTTTTTTTTGCACTAGATTATGCAGGACGTTTTTTATATCTAGGATTTTTTTCATAATATTTTGAATTTATTTATTTATTGCCAAAATCGTGGTGGTTGTGAGCTATTTTTTTTTGCTCCTATGATGAAAAGTACAACGATAACCAATAATTCCAAATTTGAATTCTAAAAATATAAAATGTTATTTCTTTGAAATTTTAACCCTTTAACGTCCCGATTCATCACTGATTTCAAAGATCTGTTATAAAATGTTTGATGAATACCAAAAATGGAGTTGATGTACAAAGCAAAGTTGTAAATGTCAATGTTTAGATCACATCTGTATGGTTGGATTTATCATATTTCTTAGTAATTTTTTTAAATTAAATTTTCAAGGTTTTCTTTTGAAATTCAATTAAAAATCCCAAAGTAACACAAAAAAATTAAAAATTGTTGTAATGAATTTGAAATAACATGCACTACGAGATGGTATGCTTTCCATTATTTGATTCTACTTATTTTGGAAAATCATGCTGAAGATCTCACTTTTTGAACTAAAAATGAAACTTGACATCAACCACTATTGTTATTTTTCAAAAAATCACAATATCTTATTTTGAAGATCCATACCATACAAATGGTAGTCAACTAGCACAAGAACCAAAGAAAATTTGGATGGATGAAAAACTGTACAGGATGTAGTAAAGAGAAGGATTTCAATCTGTTCGTCGTCCATTATATGGACGCAGGCGTGTTAAAGGGTTAATGTGTATTGCTTCTAAACTCTATAAATGAAGATCTAAAAATGTTTTGGAAAATTAAACCGGAAGTATAATTTAAAGAATATTCTTGGAATATTCCAAAATAATCCAAAATAATTTTTTTTTGAAAGATTCCAAAAGATTCCAAAAGATTCCAAAAAATATATTAAAATATTGTACACGGATGTCGTACGAAAATAATTTGCATTATAATAGATACTGTAATCGCACGAATATAATAAATGGCATTAATATGATACGTATACGATACTGAATTTGCATTAACTAAAACTGCACGTTATCCGTGTCTTATCAGCCATGTGATGTAAATACACGATTAACGCACGGATTCCGTCAAGCACGACTTTCGTGCGGAAACAACACTTTTCTGATAATCATTGAAAAGACACTGCATCGACACTCTAGTAATGCATGTCACTTCCGTACCGTAACGACACTTCTAAATGCACGTATGACGTACGGAATCAGTGTTTAACGATAAACGCACTGAATCAGTGCAGAATCAGTGGGGTCGGAAATTCCTGATGTAGATAGAATCCTACGTGAGACGCTACCAATTCTGATTCCTACGTGAGACGCTACCAAAATCAATAGGAAGAGTCCGACCTGTAGTCAATTGCCCACTGGATCGTGCATATGCATTATTGTTTGTATTAGCACCATAGACAACGACTGTCCACAGATTAATGCCAAAGGTTCAGGAAGTTACCACTAACGAAGGATTTCATTGAAGTGGTTCTTATAAACACCCAACGTGATCTCCAGCGCTATGGTCCACATACTCAAAAAATCCAACCGGACAACTGATAGCATTCTGGGCTACTTCCAACCACTCATGTACCGCATGGTTTTTTTATCCTTGGCCCGACAACACATACACATTGTGAGATTATGAAGCTACCGTACCTGAACTGAGGAAACACTCAAAGTCTCCTAGGACGGTCATCGGAATTCTATGCAGTGCCATCCGGCTCTGTTGATCATACCAATTTTTGCACTGCCAATAGTCAACTGACCACTGGCTGCACTACCCTCGGGATACCCTAACACTCGGGGAGGTCACTCCCTTGTATATTTTGTATACACGTGCGATAATGACCTATTTGTTTGGGGGGTTATTTTAGCAAAAAAATTTAGCAAAAAATATTATTAGGTGATGGTATTTTACATGTAAAAAGCCTGAGAATATTATATGTGATGGTATTTTACATGTAAACATGTTTCACTTTTTTAAAATCCCCTATTTTACATGTACATTTTTTACAAAATTTATCTACAATGAATATATTGGACCCTATTTTTTATCGCACGTTGTTTCTAAAATTTTCGCCAGTGAACCCCCCGAGCCCTAACACTACGAATTACCATGTACTCGTACAAGTTCTGTATAGCGTATGTACTCACCACCGTAATTATTTCAACTATATACGGTAATTAAAATATTACAAAAAATTCCAATTTCTTTCAGCAGTATAAAGATTGAGTATCAAGCATAAAGAAATGTACGACTCACAAAAAATACGTTGAGGCCGATGGTCAGCAGCTTATCCGAACATCCATCTTAGTGCACAATCAATGGACATTTCCATGAAGTGCACCAACTGCAACTCCGCCGAAAAACAACCTCGAGCTTCCGATGGCGACACAAACCTCAGTCTCTGCGTGCAATTATTCTATAATCGCGGGTGGATCTGGACTAGAACAAACACTGTAAGATCCTATCCCAAAATGCGAATACAACACAAGCAACGGAAGAAACAGAAACTAAAACCCGGAGCGCAACAGAATCGCTTAAGCACCTTTACGAACGAAGACCGCAACATTGCAAACTCAGGCAGCAAAACCCTTAAACCAAAGCGCACAGTATCACAGAAGCACTTAAACCCTAAGCACCATTGAGCCACTGAAGCAAAGTATGCGCACGGTAGCGCTGAGGCAAACCGGCCAAACTACACGAGCGAACTCAGACCCCAAACCTCAGCCAAAGCGCACACAAGGACTAAGAAGCACGGCCACCCTAAACACAGTATCGCTGAAGCGCCTAGCCGCAAGAACAAACTCAGCCACCAAGCTCAGAACTCCTTCAGCAAAACACAGCGGAACCCCGAAAAAACACAAAGCCCTAACGCCGGCACTCAAAAAACAAAGAGACGAGCTCATGATCGCCCAGCCGTTGATTTTCCCCTACAGATCTACGGCTCACGTTTAGCCACATGTTCCTTGTCGGTCACCTTCGATGTGGCGGGTGATGTGCAAATTCAAAAATGCTGAATTTACAGGCCCCTGTCCTTTCATAATGACGTGGCAGGGTATGTGCACGTTGAACCCCAAAATTTGGCAAACTTTTTATTTATAAAGGGGGGTATATTATGAATACCAAAACCCAAATATGACCACATTACGAACACACTATTTTACTTATAATCCCTCACAACACTTTCTATGCCCTCTATAGTATAAGTAAAAAAATTCTAATTTTTAGTCTGAAGGAATTTAAGGCACCCTATATTTGTTCTCACCTGTATATCTACTTCGTACGCCCAGTGACCCCCCCCCCCCCCCCCCCCGGAAGAGCTTGGTGGTCTTAGGACTTAGGAAAACTAGGTGAGCCGTCTTTCTTAACGGCTAAACATGTTTTCTTTAAGTTTAAAGTTCTTACATGCTTAATAATGATAAACAACCAAGCTTTTCCATGCTCTTTAACTGTCTGAGGTGCAAAAATAAAAACACATTAAAGCAAAATTCACAGTATCTTATTAAAACAGAAGGTGACCTTGAAAATAATTCTTATATCTAGGCATTTTACAAAGGATATGTGTAAGCATTTTACTTTATATTAAACATCACGCGTGACTTGTGCCACTAGCTCTAGAAATAGTTGTTGGCATTTTTCACACATGGCATTGAATTTAAAATCAAGTGTGACTGACGTCTCTAACCATTGTTTTGGGGGTTATCGACAATAGTCACACGTGATTTTTACTCCATTTGTTCATTCGTTTTCATTATGTTTTTATGTAGTTCCTTGTATATTATTTATATATTTGTACTATTATTTATTTTCAATTAGTGGGCATGATAAAATTTATGAAAGTTTAAAATATCTTCCAATCAAACATTCTTGAGAAACCCTTTGTATTTAGAACAGTCAACTTTCAAATTTCTTGATGGTGTAAAATCTTCATACAACGTCTATTCTCTAATTTCAATGGTCAAACAATGTATCATAATAAGTAGAATCAAATAATGGAAACCATACCATCTTGTAGTGCATGTTATTCCAATTTCATTACAATATTAAAAAAAATTGTGTTAATTTTGGATTTTTAATTGAATTTCAAGTGAAACCCTTGTAAAATTAATTTAAAAATATTAATAATAAATATGATGAATCACTTTATTTGATCCATCCATCCATTTTCAACAAATGGATGGATCACTTTATTAGTGCAATTCAAAAGAGAGGAGGTATGAGTCCTATACAAAGAAACCTTATGATTTTAGATGGTCACAATTCTCATGTTACCCTAGATGTTGTGCTAAAATCTAGAGATGTAGGCTTAGATCTATTGACAATGCCTTCACATACATCACACGCCCTACAACCTTTAGATGTAGCAGTCTTTAAGCCATTCAAAACAGCATTTAGAGCCTATAGAGACATATGGTCAATGGGCAATAAGGGACTTGCTGCTAGAAAAGAGGACTTAGTACAATGGGTGTCATTAGGCCTTAAAAAGGCAATGACACCAAGTAATATAAAGGTTGGCTTTAAAGCTACAGGGATTTGGCCTTTAGATAGCAATGCCGTTTCAAAAAAAATGTCACCTAGTGAAGGGTTCATTCACAAATCTTTAGAGGTACAAATCCAAGAGATTATGCAAGAGGATGTACCTTCTACTCCTACAGATTTAGTGCACTACTATGTGGATGTCGAAGGTGGCGAGAGTCAAGATGAAGCTCCCTCAAGCCAAGAATATACATCTGGTAGCACATCAAGTAAACATGTTAGTGAGTTCTTACGATTACCACAACAAGTCATATCAACCCCACAACCAAGGACTCATCCTTTAGTGGACTACTCACATTCTATCATCTTAACATCTGATAACGATGTTGAGACAGCTGAAGCCATAGCAAAGAGGAGGGCAGACGCAGCATATGAAGTAGAGAGGCGAAGGGAAGAGGCAACACTTACAAAAGAAAAGAAGGCCTTGGAACGGGACATGGATGCCAAGAAGAAAAGGACATCTGATAGGGAAGCCCTAAAAAGATATAGGGATGCTTGGACACCTGATGCAATGAGAAGGGCAGGAGAAAGATTGCAATGGTTAGTTTAAAGACCTCAAACTTCTCCAAACATGAGGGCCCCTTTTTGTGGATATCAAACTCCTCAATGCAAGTTCAATCAAAGAATTTCCATAGCAAGATTGAAAGCAAAAAGAGAGCACAAGAAACATGGAACAACCATACCTACATTTGAACCATTGAAAGACCACCTTTGGACACATGGTTGGATGAATGCTGCCTTATACTTCAACAACATTCCGTGCTTCACATCAATGTCATCATGGCCACCAACACAAGTACTAAACCCTAACTCTGAACCTCGCGCAAACCCAGCTGTGGTGTTGGTCGAAACAACTCCCTTCCCTGGACATCAAGACTCGGCAACAACACAAGGCACAGCGGAGGAACAAAGGCAGTGCAGTGAAGATAACGATTTATAGTGCTCTCAAAGATGGCCCAATACTGCTGCAGACAGAGGAAGCAAACGAAATCAGCAAAAGCTCAAGGTCCCGAACAAGAAAGCTAAAAAGACAATAGGGGGCTCGTAGACATGCTGCAAGTCTCGGAGAAGGGGGAGAGGGGAGCACGAACCTGAAGTTTTGTGTGGGGTTGAGAAGCAGATCGGAGGAGGGCAGCAACATATTGGAGGAGGGCGACAGTAGCTCGGGGAAGGGTGGCAGTAGCTCGGGGAAGGGCGGCAGCAGCTCGGGGAAGGGCGGCAGCTGATCAGGGGAGGGCAGCAGCAGATCAAGGGACGACAACAGCACTTCGGAGGAGGGCAGCAGCACGACGGCTATACATCTGGCTGCAGTTTGGCAGCACAAGAGCATCGACGAGACAACAAGCAGTTTGGAAGCAGATCGACTAGACAACAGGCAGTTCGGAATTCACTAGACAACAGGCAGTTCGGTGACGACAACGAGTCGAAGGCAGGCAACAGATTGATTAGACAGCAGGCGGCAGATCGACTAGACAACAAGCGAAGGCCGGCAGCATTGACTAGACAACAACTGAATGTGGCAGCCAGATACGTAACGGAGAAAGGCGACCCAACTTCGCAAGAGAAAGAACAAGTGAAGGCAGCAGCCAGGTGCGTGAGTGAGAAGCGCGACCATCTGCGCAAGTGAGAAAACAAGTGAAGGCGCCTGATGTTATAAGGGCTGTTGCGAATGAGGAGCTCTTCAAATGAAGACGAGGGCCATCAACGACTGGATCGTGACAAAATCGGCCCTCAACGACGCAGCGGTGACAGAATCGGTTGGCTTCATCCATACGGCGCTGGAGCGTGCGAGATCCAGGAGGGCGACGAATTTGGAAACTCTAAGTCCCAGTTGCAGCGACAGGAGCGGAAGCATTCAATCCTTCAACGGCATCACCACTCACAAGCCTTTTCTTGTGCATGTCAGCTGAAGCACGCCGTTTGCCAGGTAACCGCTGCCTACATTAGAACGAGGTCTTTGAACAAAGGACAGTGACAGGCTATTATAGGCTTGGTATTAGGTGAGGGTGATTTTTTTTTTCAAAGAGCATGTCAACGTTCGGTGATTGTCTTGGTGGTAGTTTTTTGCTAGCCTTGTCATAACTGCTGGCCATAGGATTCCCTGCAATCAGACGTGGGTCTTTTTTTTGGTGATAAGGAGAATTCTCTTGTTCTGTTTTAGGGCTGTCAGTTGGTGGGGCAATGCTCTCGGCTTGGCTATTTTGGATTTTGCGCATGGAGGTCATAGATAAGGCTACAGGCAATCTTCGGGGGGCAGGCCCTTTTCTGTTCAGTAATTCACAGTAATTCCAATTTTGGCCACAAAAAAAAATTTCACTTCCTACAATTTTCTGTAGCATTTGCCCATTTGGAAAAAAAAATTATATTGAAATTTTCTACTATCGCAGTACCCTAACCAGCCAATTATGGCGGTCACAGGGCCTCACACCTTATACATAGTTGATTTCGATACAAGTCCTGCTTCCTCAATAAGGGGTGTCAAAGTGAGGTGAGATTTCAGTTTTACTTTCTTTAGAATTCAGACCCAACGGGATTCTAAAACCAACAATTCTGTACAAAAGTAGAAGCCCTAGTCATGAGATTTGAGTCTTGTTATCGGATCACCTCCTCTTTTAGGACAGAAGTTGCAAACTTTGATGCCCCTAATGGCCTTGTGATGTTGGTAGTTGATTATGACATCATTAGGAGATCAACATCCTATTTTTCACTAAGGTGGGTGGGCCATAAACCAATATTTTAAGCACTGCGCTGATCTATAATAGTCTGAGGCACATTGTGATAGTTTGAATGGATTACCAAATTGATTTTGAATCTACTCCAAGTTGAATCATAATTTTTGGAATCTATTAAATATGTTATGAATTTTCAAAGTTCAAGGTCTAGGTTGTTTATTTGTGGCAGTAAACATGGGCTAAAATTGACAGTGAATATGCCTTGAAGGATCACAAAGAGACTTAAAATAATCTTAATAGTTTCCACAAACTAGGCAAGTTCAAGTAATGCTTCAAAGTCAACAATCATTAAACTATTTTGTTGATTGTTGATTTATGGCATAGCGAAGTATTATTGATGAAATAAATATAGGTGTCTTTTTATGGCCGGCGTTAGTCATTGGCCCACTCCTGAGGCCCACTCACCTTAGTGTTGTAGTATTGTATCAATAGTAATGGAGTGGCTTAACAATAGATAATGAATTTCATACTTTTGCAATAATACATGCAAATGATATACTACGTATACTTGAGCTATATTGAATTGACATAAAATGCAATACTACAACTATAGGAATTAAATATTCAAAAATGAATAAAATAAATAAATAAACAATTTCTAATTTTTTAAAAAGTTAAAAATATATTACTCTTAATCGATTGACTCTTCTAGTCAAGAAGCAAAACATGAGCAAAATTTGGGGCTTGTAAATGAGGGAACTCGGATACAAACCAACCTTGCCTACAATGTGCCACCTCCTAGTGCCACCGCCATCAACATATTGAAACAATATTGAATATATCGGTTTGAAACATCATATGCAATTTCTGAGTATACATATAATGATAGTGATGATGGTAATAATAATAATAATAATAATTTTAAAAAATAAAACACTGGCCTAAAACACCATCATAAATGAAGATTCTTTTTTTGGAATAGTCCATCTATTTGTGCATGAGGGGCATGGATAGCAAGGCATAAAAAAAAGTGCCAAAACAAAGAGTGGCTGGGTAAATTGGGTCATTGATTATTATTATTTTTTAATTTTGATATATTTTGTATTCAACTACGAGAGCATTCGATTTGTTCTTTGAATTTTTTCATTTAAAGATCCAAATTGATACTCTTCACTAATTGTAAAATCACAATGCTTAAACATTGAAAGAATTTTTTTTGCCATACAATTGCAAATAGGTAATTCAAATTAAAAAATCGTGTTTCATAATTCGTGTTTCAATAGATAAAATGCATGTTTCATAATTTGTGCATGTTGATGATGTGTTTTGAAATCTAGTTAAGAATATTTTGAAATATTTTTCATAGATAATAACTTAAAAATAAAAAATTAATTCAAGTAGTCTCGCTTGTTTGTATTGAGGATTAAAAAACAATAGTAGACATTCTCTAAAATTTAGCTTGCATTTAAAATATTCCATATGTACATTTGCATGAAAAAGTTCGATAGTAGAATAAAAAATTTGCATAGCAATTGCTTATTCAAAATTGCCAAAAAGGTGAAATGAACTTATCTTGGGGGGTGCACTGTACAGTGGGGTCCAAGGTAGAATGGCGTTTTTGGTTTCGCTGTGAAAAGAAATTCAAGTCTGCCCACTTTGAAAGCCTCCCGAGAGCTCAAAAATTGGTATTTTACCACGAAAGTTTTACCAAAGACTTATCTTTAAGTTAATTATATGCATGCCAAATTTCAAGACCAAAAAATTCACCGGAAAAAAGTTATTCAAAATCTACCAACATTGGTAGCTGTGGAAATGGTTTCACTACTGCCAACTTTGACAGCCTCCCAAAGATTGATTTTTTATTTTTTTTTGCCATGAAATTCTAGGAAAAAAAACCTCTTTATGTTAATGACATATGATAAAAATTTCAAGGCCAAAAGATTAATACAAAAAAAAATATTAACAATCTACCAACATGTGTAGTTGTGAGAAACAATGGGGGAAACTACACACATTGGTAGATTGTAAATATTTTTCTTTGTATAGATTTTTTGACCTTGAAATTTGGCATGAATGTTTTTGTCATAAAGAGCATGTTGTACCAAAAATTTCATGGTAAATAGACAATTTCTCAACCGTAGGGAGGGTGTCAAAGTTGGTAGCAAAGTTTCCCTCATTGTTTCCCACAACTACACATGTTGGTAGATTGTCAATATCTTTTTTTGTATGAATCTTTTGGCCTTGAATTTTTTATCTTATGTTATTAACATAAAGAAGTTTTTTTTCCAAGAATTTCATGGCAAAAAAAATTAATTCAATCTTTGGGAGGTTGTCAAAGCTGGCAGCAGTGAATAACTACCAATGTTGGTAGATTTTGAATAACGTTTTTTTGGTGAATCTTTTGGCCTTGAAATTTGGCATACATATAATTAACTTAAAAACAAGTCTTTGGTAAAACTTTCGTGGTAAAATACCAATTTTTGAGCTCTCGGGAGGCTTTCAAAGTGGACAGTACTGAAAAAAATTTCAGTGCGAAACCAAAAACGCCATTCTACCTTGGACCCCACTGTACTAAACATGTACAAGTATACTTGAGTGCACAGAAAGGGTATTAATTTCAACATTGCCGTATTACATATACATACAATAAACACATTTAGAACTGAAAATATTCACGTATACTTACACTAAACATGTATATAAAACGGATTACATCTGTATACAAAGGTATCTAGACATATAACCTCTCATACACAAGGGGTTTTTTAGAAGGGGTCATGAACGCACGTGATTCTCAAACATAATGTAGAGTGCACCCCCGAGGAACTTATTGGTCAAAGTTTTTATTATTAAAACACACATTTAGTGAAAACTAGACTACCGAACTAGAAAAGTGATGAGGAGTGCTCCCCTTTTCAAAAGAGTTAGGTCCCCAATTTTTGATGGGGAGCAGTCCCCATCACTTTTCTAGTCCGGTAGTTCGATTATAACTATATGTGTGTTTTAGACATTCACGCCAAAAGAACTCCAAAAACATTTCTTTGCTACAAAAGGTATCGAAATTCCACCAAATTTTAAAAAGAATTTGAAAAGGATGGAAAAACCAAATTTCAAGTATAGGTTATAAAAAAGTAGATAATGAAGCCATATTTGGATGAAAAGTATTAGCGTATATTGATGAAAAAATGATTTTATATTCAAAATATAGATGAACGTACGATTATTTAGTTTCATTATAATATTTTATGCTACTATTTTCAAAATATGAAAATTATTAACTCTACCTCAATCCATTAGGAGTTAAAAGCAAAGGTGACTCGCTCCGTCCTTTAATAAATGATGCTTTTTAGAAGAAAAGAATTGTTCCAAATTATTTGATGCAAATTATTTATTCAAATTGAAGTTGTTGTTTCCAAATTCTAATGGAAAAAAATCACAAGACCAATGAACATGAAGTATTTATCGTATGTGATGTTTGTTGTTTTCATAATTGAATCACAAACAATATACGAGTTAGTTAAAATCAATGCTAGCATATGTTCGTTGCATCAAAGAACACACTGCAACAAACATCACCACGCTCCCATATGCCACTCATACTATGTGTAGTATAATACTGCTTTGTCAGAAAGCTATTCCAAAATAGAAATTACTATAGTCAAAGATTTGATGGAATCATTCTAGTTTGCTTGATTTTTTATTTTTTCAAAAGAATAATCTATTATTAGACAAAGGGAATATTAGCCTATGTAGTAGCCAACTAATTCTTGACATTACTTGATAGATTGTATTATTAACCCCTAAACGTTCTCAGTCACCCTTTTTGGATTTGGCAGTTTTTCAAACATGCATCATAAAATGCAACTAAGAGGGATATTTTCAACTTGATGGATGAATAAAAGTGTACATTATGTATTTTGGATTCTATCCATACGGTTAGATTTACGATTACTATCACCAATATTTGTGTATAAATTTTCAAACTAAAAATTTAGAGCTTTTTTGTAATATGATTACAAATAAGATATTGACAATCTAATAATGAATTTTTTTGGGATGGATTGAAATGTAATACTCTAAGTGTGGTGAGTTTTGGAGATTTTTTGGTTGCTTAATTTTAGTAGTTGACTTCTTCAAGAGCACTTTTAGACTAAAATCTTTGAGATTTTGGGTGGAACACTACAACATGAATTGAAACATAAAAATTTCATAAATCATCCTCTTTCTAATCGGAACACACATGCACGAAGTTAACTTCCCATAAAAGTTTTAGTAAAAATTCCACACTGCAAAAAGTGCATGATGGATGGGAAATTCATTTTAAATTTAAAGATTCAAGATTCAATGAAAACAACAAAAAAGATGTTGAAAACTCATTTGAACGTAAACTTGTGAAAAAAAAATTGAAAAATAAGATAAGATTTAAATTATTAGTTGTATGTAGTCTTCTATTTTAATTATTATGCCAATAGAACCTTTTTTTGTAATTTAATTTTTAGTTTTTAATTTTTGAAATTGTTACGTCATATGCACAAGAACAAAGGTTAAACAAGAAGATAAATCAAATCATTGCCAATGAATTCTTCATAAATGAATTGAATATTTTAAACATGGTTGATTTTCATGAGCTCAATTTCAAAATCAAGCCATTTCATCTCTTTGTATGATTTAGGCTTTTCAAATTCAAATGGGTTTAAAACAACACATTATAGTTGCAATGCAGACCTCCATAAAACACACATTTAAAGCAATAAATACCATTGCCATACAATATGCTGGATCTATCCTCCTACATAAAAGACGTATAGAGAATAATCAAACAATACCAACAGACGTAGTACATTAAAAGAGGGAGGGTAGTGGTGAAAACCACTGAGCCCTAGCCACTCTTTTCAATTAACTAGCTCAACTTGTCTCAAGGGATAGGACGGGCCGGTTGGTTGGTACAACTTTCCTGCCATGATAACTCACTAGTAGCACCATGCCGTGTATATCACACCACTGCTCAACGAGCCCAATTGGTTTCGAACCCGGACCACATAATTGTGATACAACGCCCTTCACCAACCAACCAAAGAACTCATGACTTGGTGATAAAACTTAACACTAAACATACCTTTATACAAACTAGCACTCAACCATCATTACTTCGCTTTTTACCTTTGTTACTGTCATTGTTACTTTGTTTTGGTTACTATAGTGTCCATCCTCGAAAAGGGAGAGTAGTATTGTTCCAATGTCCCTTTGTCTGGTGGGCATCGGGTCATTGACATTACGAACGGACACTTTATTCACGTCGGCCCTTTCTTTAGGGTTGGTGTTTCTATCTATCTTGCAATGCAGTAAATAATAAATATTAATTTAATACTTTTTCAATATAAATGTAGTATATCATATCCACTAAGTATTGTTTCAAAAAAAATCACTATTACTTATATAACATTGTTAAATTAGAAATTCAATGTGCCATGCATTTTTTAAGATTCAAAAGGTATATTGGTACAATATACTGGTACAATATTCAAAGATACATTGGTACAATATTGTTGTCCAATGTAAATGCATCACTTCTAAACAATTTTGAAATTGGCATTGCGTTTGAACCTATATAGTATTGCATGGAATACTGCAAAAATACTAGAGTATAGCAAGTGTTGCGGTACTGAGAGCATCTCCAACAACACTTTGAAGAGACCCTGCCCTTTAGATAATGGATGAAAAGCTGACACAAAATCACCCTGGACTATGTAAATATCCTAGTCATATAGAGTCCTCAAGTCACCACTTAAAATGAATAGTGACACATGTTGGCACTGTGATTAGATCATGCAAGGTGAAATAGTTATTTACTCATGGGGGAGTAAATATCATTCGTTAAAAATGGCTTTGTGTTCTTACAGTCTGTCCGTTTTGCAGAATTCTGCTTGAGATGCTCTAATAAAGGTCTAAGGCACTATCGAGTGTCTATTCTCAAAAGCCGAGAGTAGCACTGCTAACAAAGGCGTCGCTTCTCACTCACAACAATGTCAAAGTTCAATGTACACACTTGTCCTATGTGACGAATTGCACTCACCAAATTTTGAGCGCCTTGACAGTGAGTGCAAAGTGGCGCCGTTTGACTCACTTGCAGAGTGAAAAGCGACGCCTTCTCTTTGTATTGCAATCGTGCACCAGTGACCATACATCCCGTGGACACTTGCTCATTGTCACGACAAACAAACACTTTATTCACGAGGACTGGAGTTTCTATCTATCTGAGACACTTTCCCGATGCACATGAGAATTCTCCGGGGGTGCACTCTACATTATTTTTGGAATCACGTGCGTTCATGACCCCTTCTAAAAACCCCCTGTATACAAAAGGTTGTATGTCTAAAATACCTTTGTATACAAATGTATTCCGTTTTAAATATATGTTTAGTGTAAGTATACGTGAATATTTTTAGCTCTAAATGTGTTTATTATATGTATACGTAATACGGTAGTGTTCAAATTAATATCCCTTCTGTGCACTCACGTATACTTGTACATGTTTAGTACAGTGCACCCCCCGAGTGAGAATTGTGAGCGTCCTGGTTGACTTTGAGGTTTTTATCAGAAACGTGATTCAATTCCCTCTCATTGCAGTACAGGTGTGCAGCTGTAGCAACAATTTTTGACAGACTAGTATATTTTCCTATAGATGAGTTGGCACTAAAAATGTTCTAACACTCACAGTATGGGATTTGTTACAATATTACGTGAGTGGGAAGCTGGCTACACACACTGCAAGGAAACCCGTCCCTTTTCACTCACTGAAATCGAGTAGACTTTTGTCCTTTGTGACCAAAAGCACTTAACAATTTTGGAATGCCTCAAAATAGCAGTGACAAGCAACCAATTTCCTTGTAGTAACAATATTGGGAGTGGCACTTCAAGACTAATTTCTTAAAAGATTCACACATATGCACGGTAGAGCTACTCGCTGAAGTAATTCATCTACTGTACATCTGAAGAGCCCTTGCACTTACACTCCCTCACCCTTGCATGCTCTTCACATTGAAAGTGCACATCAAATAGTCAGTGGACCAATCACAAGTAGAATGTGGGATATAGTCAACTACACAGTGATTTGGAGGGCCATTTCTTAACACGCTAGGATTGAGAGTCAAGAGGCATTTATGAAAGGCCTTTGGCACTTTTTATATATTTTTTGAGTGTGAGAGACTCTGCGAGGATATGGGTGGCCATGCTCTTCTTAGTATTCAGGTACAATACAACAGTGAAATTGGGCACGTTTCTATTGACACTAGCTGGTACTTGTGGAACCCTCATGTCAAATTTGAGATGAGCTTCTTTCTGTTTGTACTTTGCACGTGGTAGTAGAAATGGCTGGGCCATTGGAAGAAGGGACCAGACAAAAGAGACACAGCCTACAGCCGGAAGTACACACATAGTTAGTTCAAGGATTCATTTGTTGTAACTGAAAGTGTCCAACAAAAGTCAAATTGTCCGATATGAGAGCATGGCCACCCATGCCTTCCCAGAGTCTCTCACACTCAAGTCATCGAGTCAGTTCTAGCGCCCATCCGCGTCACTGAGGCGCACATTGCTGCCTCGGGCCTGTGGCCGGCTCGCGCAATCTTGACCCTTCGATCATCGAGTTCCATCCTGCGGCTGTGGTGATCCGAGGTGGCGGGGGGCGTCGGGTGTGAATGCTTTGAGGTTTTCAATGACAATACGGCGTCTCATGCACTTGTCACATGCACAAATTGAAAGTCCACAACTCTAAGGTAGAAGTATCTATTATCATCCGGGTCAATCTTTCACAAAGTCTAGTCTACTAACATGCCGTCCTTCCTACTTCTAAATTTTTCAAATCTTCTTGTTGAATACATGCTCCTCAGTTGAACATGCATTTTAGTAGGCTAGACAGGCTGAAAGTAGTAGATTGGATTTTGTGAAAGATCATCATTGATTATCATTCATTTAAGCAATATGAACATCTTGGATAACATACTAAACGTGTCACAATATTTTCAAAGAAGGATATATTTTTGTAGTAAGAGTGAAATCATATTTTTCTAATAAAAATTTGTAATTTCTATGAATTTTCAAAGCCTTGATAATACAAAACCGCCCCTAAGTGGGAGCAATGAGCATCACTACTCTTTGAAAAGATCATGATTTTGGATTCAATTTTCTCATTCCGATCCGTATTGAGGGAATTATGACCTCCCAAAGATTCAATCTCTAAAAGGTAGCGTTTCCAATTTTCCGCTCTTGTGTTGGGACATAAACTTTAAGCCCTTGCTTTACTCCTTATGAGCCTTAGCAATCTAGAGATTTCTTCTCGTTAACTTTCCAATGAATTATAACCCCAGGGAGTGCACTCTTCAAGTACTGTAATTATACACGTGCGTCCACAACAAGGGTATTATTTAGAACAAGCATGTACAAAATGTATGTATCGGAGACATATTTCAATCGAGCGGAAAGTAAATATAGATGGGGCCTGGAGTTTAATTCCTCAATTTTAGCCCATGTGTACATAAGGAAATTTATTTTGAGGCTGTGAGATTTGTACATATATTGCTTAATTTTAGCCAAAAGAAAAATGTATAAATAGGGGGTTTAATTAGGGAGATGCATGCACGTGATTCCTAGCTTCATTGAATAGTGCACTCCCGGAGAATATAACATAGAGTTTGCCCTTGAAAAAGGACATCAAAGGTAGCATGCATCATCTTGACCATAGTATCCAAGTTGGTAGCACTTCCTCCAATACATGCTTCATTCACGTTGGCCCTTCGGGTCATAGTTACTCTCTTTGATATATAACATGCCCCACCTCATTGAGGGTGTCATCAAGAACCTTGAGTCCCACTTTCAATTCCAATTTATGTATACCGGGATATTGTCAACTTTGAAAAGCCATAACTTTTGACTCATAGTTCCAATTCACTTGTTCTTTAAACCCATGATCAACGCATGCTCTCACAAGGTTTTCAATCAAGTATGGTATGTGCCATCTCAATGTCATGCAAAAACATTGTTGCATGTTGTTTGTTCCGGACACCTCTTAGTTTCTCCACCTTGTCTCTTGTAAGGCCCGAGACATTGCTCCTTAGGTCCCCCTTGTCCACCATGGTGTTTGAGCATTCTTTTGAAAGGGATGTAAAACTTCCCAAGCACTAAATATAAAAGGCTTAAGGCTACATCAGGAATTTCAGACCCCACTGATTCTGCACAATTTCAGTGCGTTTATCGTTAAACACTGATTCCGCACGTCATACGTGCATTTAGAAGTGTCGTTATCGTACGGAAGTGACATGCATTACTAAGATGTCGATGCAGTGTCTTTTCAATGATTATGACAAAAGTGTTGTTTCCGCACGAAAGTCGTGCTTGACGGAATCTGTGCGTTAATTGTGTATCTACATTACATGGCTAATAAGACACGGATAACATGCAGTTTTAGTTAATGCGGATTCAGTATCGTATACGTATCATATTAATGCCTTTTACTATATTCGTGCGATTTCAATATCTATTATAATGCAAATTATTTTCGTACGACATCCGTGTACAATATTTTAATATATTTTGGGATTTTTTTGGAATCTTTTGGAATCTTTCAAAATATTTTATATTATTTTGGAATATGTTGGAATATTCCAAGAATCTTCTTTAAATTATACTTACGGTTTAATTTCCCAAAACATTTTTCGATCTACATTTATAGAGTTTAGAAGCAATACACATTAAAATTTCAAAGAAATAACATTTTCTATTTTTAGAATTCAAATTTGGTATTATTGGTTATCATTGTACTTTTCATCATAGGAGAAAAAAAAAATAGCTCACAACCACCACGATTTTGGCAAAAAATAAATAAATTCAAAATATTATGAAAAAAATCCTAGATATAGAAAAAGTCCTGCATAATCTAGTGCAAAAAAAATTTGGAAAAAAAGTTTTTTTCACATAGTTAAAAACATTCAAAGTCCGCTGAAAAAAAAAAAAAAAACAACTCACAGCCATGATCTGCCATCACGATTTTGGCAAAAAACAAAAAAATTCAGAATATTATGAAAAAAATCCTAGATATAGAAAAAGTCCTGCATAATCTAGTGCAAAAAAAAGTTTTGGAAAAAAAGTTTTTTTCACATAGTTAAAAACATTCAAAGTCCGCTGAAAAAAAAAACAGCTCACAGCCATGATCTGCTCATCTGCCATCACAATTTTTTCCAAAAAAAAAAAACTCAAAATATTCTAAAAAAATTTGTAGATGTAGGAAAAGCCCTGAATGTTGTAGTGCAAAAAAAAATTTGAAAAAAGAATTATATACACATGGCAAAAAATTGTCAATGGTTTCATTCTTTTATAATTACCAAAAGAGTTCCATTCTATTCATCGAGAGTTTGTGGTGATTTGGTGGTTTGGAGCTTGGTTGACAATCGGGAGGTCGTGAGTTCAAATCCTGCCGTTGGCGATAGAGCTTGGAAAGTCATGGTGGGCCCCACCGTGGGTTTGAGCAATTTCCGTGTAGTTTAACCCTTAAACGTACCACTCCTTTGTAGGAAAGTCAAACTACACAATTTAGCCTTCAAGATTTATCAAAATATATTTTGTAATATTTTTCATGCATGGAATTGAATGTTTCCTATTAGTCTTGAAATTTTCAGATTTTTTTGATTTAATACGGCCTTTTTAACAAATTTTTAAGTCAAATACTTCAAAAAATAATTTCTATTACAAAAAAGCTTTAAAAAATTAATATTTTTTTGGGAGCAGGTACAAATTACAATGGAGAATCACATGATATGTTTTCCATAGAAATTTTTTATTTAAATTTTGAAATTCAAAAGGTGAACATCCTATGTAGTGTAATTCAAACCTTGAGCTACAAAGCTTGCACAAGCAATAAAATACTCAATAATTGGAATTTTTAAGATTTGAAAAGTGGAGTACAAACTAGACTTAATAAACTTCATTTACTTAGTTGGGTGTATTAGCAACAAAAGTCATCTTCAAGATCAAAATTGGGTTTGACCAACAAACATCCAGAAACTGGATGCCTGGACGTTTAGGGGTTAAGTGGGTAGCAAGGAAAATAATTATTTTATATTTCTTTTAATATTTGGTTTTATATTTTTTAATAATATTGTTTTGATCAAATTTAGATATAGAAAGAAAATAAAATCTAGATATGGAAAAGATGATGTCGCATGAAAAACGCACTGAATCAGTGTAGTTTTATAGACGATTAAAACACGACATTTGACGACTATAAAGAGTGCTGAATTCATACGTTTTCAATAGATGTATCAATCGTGTCGAATCAGTACTATATCCACTTGTACGAACATCGTGTCATATCAGTGTAGTTGCGATGAATGACGCAACGATACGGAATCAATGCGAAAACTGTACGAACCCTTGAAATATTGGAAATCGCACTGAAATCGTGCAGAATCAGTGGGGTCCGAAATTCCTGATGTAGACTTGAAGCAAAGCATATAGTAGAAACTAGTTTTGTTTTGTTATAAAGTAGTTTAAATGTCCAATTAGTATACCGTAGTACCATAGCAGGGTTGCCACTCCATGAACGAATATTTATAATTTTTTTTGAAAAACAAGGTTCGTTCGTCCAAAATGAATTTCTTGATTTTTGTTTTCAAGCAAAAAAATGATTAAAAATGGCCCTAAATGATAAAAAATGACCCAAAGTAACTTAGAAATAGAAAAGAATAGCAAAAAAAAAACAATTTATTGTATTTTTGTTTTTTGTCCTCATAAATTTTTGGTTTTTTTACTGTTTTTAGTTTTTAGTTTTAATTATTTATTTATTTATTTTTGGCGACCATGTTATGGTCCTATAGTAGTTCTTCCTTTCTACCTAGAGAGTCGTGGTAGTCTCGAGATACCTCCTAGTTCAAATAGATAGATAGATAGAAACACCAGTCCTGTAGTGGGCCGGCATAAATGAAATGTCTGTTCGTTTTGCCAATGAACCAATATCCACCAGGTAAAGGGCCATTGGTACAAAACTACTCTCCCTTTTCAGGAATAGACACTCTATTATGGACTAGTATACCTAAGCTAATGATCATGAAAAGAGAAATGAAAGAAAGTTAATGGATTGCTTTGTTGGGGTGACTGTGTGGAATTCCGTTTTAGTATTGGATGAATGTTGTTAGGGGTGGAGTATGAAAGGGTGGGAATTATTGTTATTTGTTGAAGTAGGTAATAAGTGTTTATTTAGGTAGGTGCTTCATTAGTCTAAAGGCAATGGTTGGTTGTTTCCAATTTTTCGCTTATATAGTAGTACGGATCCGGCATGGTAGATAGCGATTGTGTTTATTTCTTGGTATGTGTGGTGGATAGGAGTGTCGGGTATTTTCAGTTTGTCATGTAGAATTTTCATGGAAGGGGTGTGGGTGGTGTCCCGGACGCCTGCTGTGATGACTATAAGAGGGTCAACTTTCCAGCCTAGGGCTAGAATGTTGTTGATCAAAGGTTGGTTTTTTGTAGTTTTGTTATTTATGGTATCTTGGGAGAATCTATCGTTTGTGTATGTGAATTCAATAAATTGGATAATGAGGTGTCCTTGTGGTTGGGTTGGTAGGTCGCTTTGGTAGGGGAGGCCTTTGACGCAGAGTATGTCAGGTTAGAGTCGAGCATTACATTGGCATCTCTAGGTATGGCATGTACAGGGCAGGAGCCATGGGGGTACCGTGTTTTCAGATGGATTATCGTTGAATGTGTCGGCGTTCATGAAGGTGTAGCATCTGGATTTGTAGTTTGAAATTATAAGTTTGCGGAGTGTCCAAACTGCTTTGTTGTGTTTTTTGACACGTATTGCATGGATGTGATGGTGGTTACATTTTAGAAGTACATGGTGCCAGGTGTCTATATCTTGAGAGTTACATATGGGGCATGTGATTGATGGGAATCTATTGATGCCAAAAAATAATTGTTTCCTGGCATTTCCCATGTATTGACTTGTTCGGAATTTTAATATAGCAATTTTTTGTGAGTCTGTAATAGCGGGATTTGTCTAAAAATGATTGGAGAGGGTGTTATCTATGTCAGGGTTCATGGTCCTTTGTTGATGTTGGGGAATGGTTGTGCGAGTTGTTCTAAGTGTTTCGAGTGGTCTAATTTGGTGATATATGTTTTGAGGTATCGAACAGGGCCTTTATCTGGCCGTCTGTATGGTCCTAGCCAAGAATCTTTGTGGCAGTAGTATGGGATGGTGTGGGCATGTTCATGTGGTTTTGTTGCAAATTTGTAGGCTTTTGTAGTGCCAAATTTTGCCAGTTTGTCGGTTTGTTCATTACCATCGATTTTGGAGTGGGCTTTTATTTTATTAATAGTTGTGGGGAGTGTGCGGTGTTTGAGCATGTCAACTATTGAGGTGAGGATGGCTAGATCGGGATGGTTGCGGGGCAAAATCCCAGGAAGCGGGGCACGCCCGGCCTTCTTCATGGCCACCCCGCCTCCATCCTCCCTCCGTAACCACCAGTCATCCAAAAGCCAAGTTCGGCCCCACCGCACGCTCCTTTTCGTGCCAAGTTTCGAGCCCACCGCGCTGAAGTGTCACTTTTCATCCCGTCCCCGTTTCTTCATCGCACTGCCGCGTCTGCTTCTTCATCACACCTGCTCCTTGCTCCAGAACGCTGGAAGCTCACAGAATGTTGTTCCAGAACGCTGGAAGCTCACAAAACAAGCCCTTTGAAGGAGAATATTGTAGCATAATTTTACGAAGTCTCACTGTTAAAATGTACACAAATTTTTTTGAATGAATAAAAAAAATCAATTTTTTTTTAATGAATCAAATGAACCAAATTTTTGAATGAATCAAATGAATCAAAAAAATCAAATCAATTTTTGAATGAATCAATTGAATCAAAATAAATAAATTGAATGAATCAAAATTTGAATCAACAAATTTTGATGAATCAAAAAACAAATTTGAAATGATTTTATTTGAAAGAAAATTTATTCTTCCTCTGGAGGAGGAACCAAGTGGTGATACAAAGAAATGTGATTCAAAAAAAGCGCAAATGGATTTACTGATCCTACCAGAAAGCGACGCCGCCACATAAATTCGGCAAAATAACTATTCAATAGCATTTTGCGTGTGCCATTCTTATTGAGAGATCACTTTGACATGCATTCAAGTTCCCTCAATGGAATTGGTATGAGCACAAGTGATAGGGTCTTTGAAAAATTGGGAATGATTGTCTGTCATGTGGTGAAAACCTAATTGCGCTAACCATACTGAATCATACGCTGACCAACAATCTGAGATAATAGTGGTGCCAGGTTCAATATGTCTAAAAATCAAAGTTATTAATGTTTCTTTTGTTCTATCCGGCACTACTTCCAAAAATATGTGCTCAACGTTTCCTCGCTCCACTTCGCCAAACATCCATTGCCCTTCACGTCGTGCACCTCGATGATATTTTCGTTTGCCAAACTTTGATTCATCAATCTCAACAATCTTCCCCACACCTCCAATCTTCTGAATGTCTTGGTTATGCAATGCCTTGCAACAAATGTCCCTACAAAAGTTGTACCAATCAACCATTGTATTCTTAGTGACTTGTGAATCAACCATGGTCTGTGCTTGCTTGCAACCTCTACTCCATGAATACATGATAGTTAGCATTTGAGACAATGACAATTTAGAATTGGAAAAAAAACTGTCTGTACGTAAAAAACATGATGCTCTACAACGCCTTGTGCATCGCCATCTAAAACCATCTTTTCTAGAAGCATCTCTTTCCCAATGCATATTTTCACCACATCTACCACAAGTGCGTTCTACAGGAATAAGACCCCTCTCCGCCACAAGCTGCAAACAACTCTCCAAATCTCTCGTGCGATGAACAAAATTCCTCCACGTCAACAATCCTGCTGCCATAGTAATGCAATGTACAAAATCAAAAAAATAATGAACAAAAAATATTAAGACTAGTATTGTTGAACCCAAAAACAAATAGAGTAGAGTTATTCACTCATGAACACAACGAACATCCTAAACCCTAAATAAGAGCAAGTCAAGCAACAATGAATCCAAAATGAAAAATTTCAAGAGAATACAAAAACTTGCACACTATGGCTGTATGAGAGTGATGGTAACACAATTGCACCTTTGATTTATACTTTCTTCTTCTCCAATGAATTGGCTCATGAAGCTTGCAACGGCAAATTTCAACGTTTTGGTGGTAACGGCAACTTTCAACGTTCTTGTTCTGTGAGCTTCCAGCGTTCTGGAGCAAGGAGCACGTGCGATGAAGAAGCGGAAGGGCGGTGCGATGAAGAAGCGGACGCGGTAGTGCGATGAAGAGCGGGGACGGGATGAGAAGTGACACTTCAGCGCGGTGGGCCCGAAACTTGGTACGAAAAGGAGCCCGCGGTGGGGCCGAACTTGGCTTTTGGATGACTGGCGGTTACGAAGGGAGGATGGAGGCGGGGTGGCCCTGAAAAAGGCCGGGCGTGCCCCGCTTTCTGGGATTTTGCCTACATTCTCAGTTGTCTTGAATCTATCTCCCTCCCTACTAAAATGATGACGCAATTTTTTGCCAATTTAATGCAGCTCATGTTGTCGCTCAAAATTGGAGTCCGTTCCACATATTTGCAATTCCTTGTAATCCAAAGAGACCCCACACACACTAAAGTACCTTAGAGCATCTCCATGAGCACTATGGATAGCTCACTATGAAAAATGGGTGTGCATGCCGGGTTGGTCAGCAATTTATTTGAAGGGAGATATTGAATACAACAAGGGCCTCAAAACTATGGACTAGGTAACCTTTGAGAGCCAGCAGGCTAAAGAAGGTTACTAACCATAACCTCCATGGATGAACGTTGATCAAATATGTATTTTCTTGTTATGAGTTACAACCTGAACCATTGGATCTTCTTCAACAAGGGTCAAAAGAAGGGCACCATAACTTCACAGCAACCGTTGGTTATGGGAAATAACCTTGCTCTCTTTCATCCAATTATGCAAGGCTACTAGCTCTCCTTCATATGGGCTCCATGGAGATTATGATTGCACAATCCATGCGCAATGACTTGTGAGTGCCCTACTCACTATTTTCAAAGTCTAAGTTAGTGATGTTGGTGGGGAACTACAATATTGTATTGTACTGTACATGGTATGCCCTGTAATTTTTGGATGACCTTCAGAGTGCAATTTGGAGTTGCTAGTGGAGATGCTCTTAAGATGGTCTTTGCTGCTTAAAGGTGTGTGCTTACTTTGGTGGGCTAAAATATATAGAGCAATTAAACACTGCAAACAAGGATGTTTTGAATGTATCGGCCTTGGTGCAGTTGTCTGTAAACTCCAATTTACCTCCCAAGTAATTCTTTGCCCTTCCAAGGTTTAGTCATTTCATATTTCTGCATTAGGGCTCTTAGAAGTCAGCATACTTTCCTTTCATTCTCTAGAGTTCGCCATCCTTGAGGAACTTCCAATCATGCCCCCAAATTTGACAAACCTAACCCACTAAAATACAATACAAATAGCTACTACATAAATGGATCATGTACACCACCAAAACCAGATGACAAAGGGATTGCGCTGGATATGGAAAAGACAAATCTTACGCAAACTATTATGGCTACAAATAAGGTAGGAAAACCAAAAACGGTTAATGCCCTCAAGGCGTGCACTAGAGCTTTTTAAAAGCAAGGAGGTGGTAGACCGAAAATGGAGAATTTTTGCATGACGAGGATTACTAAAAATTTACTAAAAATTACTAATTTTTTTGGAATCTTGTGTGCGGTTTTCTGTGATATTAGTTAACCGTTTTAGGTGCTTTCATGTGTAGAAAAGGAAGAGTCTAGTATACAAGAAGGGGGTTTGACAAACTTCCCACTTTGAGAAATTGTAGATAATGATTTACGGGGAATAAAAATACGAAACAACTTGCATTCTTCATCATTTCTTCTTCTTCATCTCAAAAAAATTTCACATAATTTCTAACTCCATTCCTTCTGGTCAAATCACCTTATTTTCACCGTTTTTGGTTTTCCTACCTTATCCTTCTAACAGAAATTACATCAATTAATTAAAGGCACTAGAACTCACAATCCATAATATAAAACCCAATCTCACATATATTTACAAATAGCTAAAACTCAATGTACTTAACCCTTAAAGGACTAAAGATTCATAGTTTTAAAATGACAAGTTTAAACAATCATATTGTGAAAATTATAATTTGAATGGGACCAAATTTTATATCACTAGAATCAATGAAGAATATTACATATGTTGAATTAAAAATAAAAATAAAAATAACAAAAACAAATCTACATAAAACCTACTCAAAATCACTGAAAACAAGAGCCACCTTGGTGACCTTAGGGTTTTTTTTAGGGGTTAATTAACACTCTAATTAGGCACCCTACCCTTCAAAAACAATCACCTTGATCATTCTCATTGAAATGACCAAACAGTTACAACAACAAAACGCCCCAAAACAAATACATTAAGTCTGAGCACACAAAGACATCCATGAAAATGAAGCAGCCGGCACAGTCACTAGCAAAAAGAGGAGCACTAGGAGTAAGAGAAATCATAAAACAATATGAAAACGCATATACAAGCCCATACTTGCAAAAATGAAAAACCATCCCAAAAAACCCTATAAAACCATGGAAAATTTCCGTTTGAAACCTTAAAAAAAAACCCTAAAAGAAGAGCCCACACAACAAAAAGAGGATGTAACAAGTGGCTAGTTGCTTAGTCTCTGCCTTAGTATTTACCTTGATTTACTTTACAGCTTGTTTACATTGTTCACCCATGTAACTCCTTGAAAATGAAGTGTTTTTGGTGGTCTCTCCCCTGGTGGGGCAGAAACAACAAAATTCATATACATAGATAAATCACTGTTGATATATCACTGAAAGAACACTACAAACAGAGGCATCGTTTCTCACTCTGGAGGATTCATGAATTGTCACTTTTCATTGTTACACGTTTGTCCTACTTGACTCACCATGTCCAACCAAAAAATTGGTGACTGTGAAGTGGAGTAGTTTGACTCACAGGAGTGAAAAGCAACGCCTTCTCCTCGTAGTGGAACAGGAAAGATGAATTTGCAACCTAAAGTCAGTCAATCATTTGTGCAGCCGATTGCTGGAAGCACTGAGTTTTGTTTAGGGATGTGGGAGACTTGCAAACACAAGAAGATTGCTGCATCAAGTAATTGGAAATAAAATAAAAAATCATGCTCCAGCAAAGAAGAAATTTCCTATATTGCAGAGGCATAAGCAATGCAGAACCTAATGAGAAATTTAACGTGGGAATTGCATTTTCAACACAAATTCCGTATACTAATCCAACGAAACACTAGTAGCAGACCTCTTGTTTTTCATTCCCCATTTTGTGGAAACAGTGAATAGTGGCTATATATTATACTTGTATTTTTGTTTTCTTGTGACCAAAACCACTCACCAGCACTAACACAACCCATGTGCACCCATGTGCTTGGCGCAGTTTCATTCATTTTTCATTTATAGTAAGTGAAAAATGACACATTTCCTGCTAGTGAAAGTCTTTCAAGATCTTAGGACGTTTCTGCATGACGGAATCGTCAGATAATTCTCTCAAATATTTGATTCAATATGGATAAAATGAAGAGGACAATCATCTAACTTCAGTTTCTCAATGTAAAAACTTGTCAGCTGAATTTTGGAGAGTTTGTACCAGCTACCAGACCACCTTATCCTTTATGAATTTTCAGCTTGGGAGCGTCTCCACCAGCAACTCTGAATTGCACTCGGAAGGTCATCCAAAAATCGAGCCTCACCAACATCACTCAATTAGACTCTGAAAATAGTAAGAAAGTCACTCACAAGTCACCACGCATGGATTGTGAAATCATGATGTGCAGTTAAGAAGCGATGATACACTAGCTTGAGTCGTTTGAGGGCCCTTGTTTTAGTAGATTATACAGTGTCACAATCCAAATAAATTGTTCACCAATCCATGCACATTCATTTTTCTAACCAGAGCGCTATCCAGAGTGAGCACTAGTGGAGATGCTCTCAGACAAAGACTATGTCTATGTTTGACTTTGTGTTCAACGAACTCTTGTAAATATCACAAATGGGGAGATCAATTTAGAACATTCAGAACAACATTGGGATGTTGTGATAACCACATTATTCTAATGCATTAGAACAATATTCTAATGTTGTTTCAACAAGTCAAAACAACATTCTAATGTTGTTCTACTGCATTCTAGAATACAGGTCTTGTGCCGGTGTGGACAGGATTGAAAAGAGACAGAAACCGAACCTCTTATTCAAGTCATGTCTACATTCTTGCCTTCCTTGCACATGATGACGTGGCCAGAAGCATTCAGACTTTCCCTTCTATGGATTTTGACTTCATCACGTCGCCATGTGCCTGACTGCCCTTTGATGTCAAATTCTCCAAATGTAAAATTTGACACAAGGCATGATAGATGAATACTAGAGTAATAATATAACATAATAGAGATATGGGAGTCAACACCTTTTTTAATTGGACTACAGTCTTATTACAATTAGAAACTAAGTTTACGTGGCAATGATTTGATAGTCCCAGAATTCATAACATTCCTTCATTACTTAAAAAAGTGAATTTAAGTAAAGTTTTTCTTTCAATTCAATTTTCAAAAGGGTGTTCTATTGTACTGCTCTAGTATGCTATGAATTGGGCGTACACCTATCTATCAATGTGTTTTTGAGATTTATTTTAAAGAAGGAGGTGGACATGTGCCCACCCCCTTTGATGATTACAAAAACTAGTTTTGTTATCATTTAGAAGTTATATTGTGGCAACAAGTAGGATGTTTTGATACAAAGATGAAAAATGTTGCATGACCTCGTTTTGAATGATATTGCTATTGAATTATTGTAATAAAGATTCCCAAAAAATTATGTTATGTTTCACAAATTTGCTAATGAAGTTGTACTTTTTTTGTGTAACGAATGTATGAACTAAAGTGTATGAGAATGAATGTGAAATTTAATGGTTCTTTCATTATACCCACGCTTCTATTGAAAGCATTGATTGTACGTTTGAAAAGATGTATGTACATTCAATTTTTGCCAAAAAGGGTTAAACTATGACTCACTTCTTCAAACATACAATTTTTTTGGCATGTGCAGTTTTCACATGACACGTGCACTTTTAGGAAAAACAAGTGTTGTCATTAGAATATGTAAGACAAGCTAAATGAGGTAAAAATCTAATTGAGAATACGTCACCATTTGAAAGCATTTACAACCATGCTATATAATTGTTGATTCACAACATAATTGAGATAAATCACGATTATAAAAGTTTTATACCAGAAGAATTTTGATCAATTTGGGCTATAAAAGGTATCAGCCGTACATATACATAGAATAGTGTCATTCTAGTAGATAATGAGATAAGGGTTTCAATCTTTGAATATATATTTTATTTTATTTTTGAATTTGTTTTAGACTTTGGATGAGGACAAATATCAATTTTTTGAACAGCAGTTTGTTTTACCACACAACATTAGTAATCAATTCTAGTTAAGTCTTTTTCTAATATTATTTGGTGTTTGGGTGCATTTTGTATTTACTTAGTGAAATTTGTTGCAGCTACGGCATGTGAGGAAATACAAATAGTACACTACAAGATTTCCTTGAAAATGTAAAACCTTCCTCTCAAATGTTGGTGATCACAATTTTTTGCTTTGTAAAAAAGAAATTAGCAATCTCTACTTTTGTTTATATAAAGCAAAGGCAAGAGGTGAAAAAGCTAAAAAGGCTCAAGAAGAAAAGATAGCCGAGGCTTTTACAACCCTAGGCACCTAGCAACTTGTAATGACATCTACTAAGGTAGAGACACCCAAAAGCACTAGTGACCCAAAAGTGCCATTTTTACCAAGTGTACATTCCTTTAATCAATATAATTTACTTCAATTGAAGAAACAATTTCAGAACATTAATTTATCAAAAAAAACTTTGACCCTTCATAACTTTTGCATACAATATCCAAATGATAGGTTTTTTTTGTGCCTAAAAATCCTTTTTCACTTGCCAATAATAAAAATGTAATTTTTTAATAGTTATTATTATTCTCACCAGCAAAAAATGGCCGTTTTGGATGTCTCCACCCTACTCTTTGCACGTCAAACCACATAGATTAGAAACTATATTCATCAACAAAAACTTGGAATAAAAAAGTGACGGCTTTTACTTGTTTTGTTTAAAAATAGAAATGTTGGATTCTTACAATTAAACTTCTGTTCCATTTTAAATTAGAGTTTCTTAATGTTGACAAATCGACATCTACAAACTTCATTCTTTGGCTGGTAAAAAGTTCATATTGAACTAAACACCATATACAACCTAAGATTTATGGCAGCCATGGTAGGTCTTCCAAACGTAGGTTTCAACCTCGGTTTCAACAAGGGACGTCGGAGCTTGGTTGGTTTGGTTTAGCAACTCTCAAAATACCCTACATGCCTATATGCCCGTCAACTTGTCTAGTCCAAAATATCCTACCAGTCCCACACAACTTCTCTTTTTCTCCTCCAGACCTCCACCTCACTCTCTGTCAGGGACACAAGAACTCAAGAACAAGAACAAGAGAACAAGAACAAGAACATGAACAAGGACCCAAGAACAAGAAGTGCAATAGTACACAAGAGTGGTTCTCAAGAAAGTATATTGAACTAAATCGATAGTTGAACAAGACAAGGCATCAAAGTTGCTCCTAAACTGGTGTTGACGAGAGTGAGGAGTCCCTCATCTCGTCTCCTATATATACTAGCTTGGAGGATGTTCCAAGAGAAGCTTCTAACTACTAAGGAAGCTTCCGGCGAAGCTTCCTATAGACTAAGTCTTACGTCCGTGGCAATACCCATCACGAACTAGTTTCGACACAATAAGTATATCTCTGTGACTTTACCTAACACCCAATACCTATCACGAACTAGTTTCCACACTATAATTATATCTCTGGACAATACCCATATCTTGGACAATACCCATCACGAACTAGTTTCCACAAAATAATTATATCTCTGTCTCAAGGCCTAGTCTTTGCAATATCCATCTATGTCCGTGACATCACCTCCCTCTCTAGCGACGAGTCTTCACGAGGAGTGTTGTTGTGGACTCTTGATCAAAGGCGTAGAAAATAAAAAATATGTCTCATGGTTTCTCCGACATACTCAAGTTGTCTTGCACGAGTCAGATGGTTTAAAGACCCTTGTAGCCAACGATAGTGATCGACGCCCGCTACTTGAGACCATGCTTGGATCTCTGTATCTTCGTTGCAAAAAAGTCCTTCAAATACAGCTTCCAGGCGACCTTCAAAAGCGGGTTCTACTTCGATGACAATCACCAACGATCTGCTACTGGGTATTTTCCGACGTTGCCGTGGTTCAAGAGGTTCTTCATCTCGAGGCCGTCTTCGTTGTTGAGATGGTCCAGCTTCGTTTCGGGGCTGTTGTGGTGGCAAGGATCTGTAGGCTGGTTCGGCAATTATGATAAAGACAGCTCACGCTCAGACTCCGGTTGTGATTCAGAATCTAAAGAGTCTTGGAATACCTTCCAATTAGACATACTAAGAAGAAAAGAAGTACGAGAGAAGATGTTTCTGAGGTTGAGAGCTGTGTTGCTCTTTGACTGCTCTCCCCTCTTTATATACAACTCTCAACGGAAGAGCTTCTTGTTGAAGTTATCATCGAATAGGTCGTGGCTTATCAGGATAGCGTCGATGAAATTCTTGTACCTTTTGAGGCGCGCCAACGACATTTATTGCTGGTTCTCACGTCCGTTCATTGATGTCGTAACCACGCCAGTGTATAAGATATTCTAATTTGCCCCGTCTTCGCCGCGAATCAAGTATTTTTTCAACTTCATATTCCTCGTAGGCATCAACTTCAATGCTGGGCGGTGGTGGTTGCTTTCTGGCTGGTATGTTCGACTCTTTGTATGGTTCTAATAGTGACACATGGAAGACAGGATGTACCTTCATAAATACTGGTAGGTCCAACCGAAAAGCCACCGGATTGACTTGCTGCTGAATAGAGAATGGTCCTAATCGACGACAATCCAACTTATCATATAGTCTTGTAGTCTTGATATTACGCCGAATAAGCCATACTTTGTCGCCAACTAGGAATGACGGTGATTCCTTTCTAAGCTTATCTGCGGTGGCTTTGTAGCGATCTTGGGCTTCTTCTAAATGAATCTTCATCAACGCATGGAGTTCCGATAATCTTATTGCAAAATCGACAGCTGCCGGATTCTTGTTCTTTGACTGATTTAACATGTCAAACTTTGGATGATATCCATAGTTGGCATAGAATGGCGTTTGTTGAGTCGATGCATGAACGGTATTATTATACGCAAACTCAGCCAATGCCAAATGCAAGGTCCAATCGTCTTGTTGATAGTTGATGTTGCAACGCAAATACTGCTCCAATACTTGATTTACACGCTCCGTTTGGCCATCAGTTTGAGGATCAAAAGCAGAAGAGAGTTTGATTTGTACCTTCAAGATTTCAAAGAGAGATCTCCAAAATTTAGAGACAAATTGCGGTCCGCGATCTGAAACGATGTCATCCGGTAATCCATGATATCGATAAATGTTATCCAAAAATAGTCTTGCTGTCTCTTCTCCGGTGATTGTCTTCTTACAAGGAATGAAATGTGACATCTTTGTTAATCGATCAACAACCACGAATATGGTGTCAAAAGTCTTTGACAGTGGTAAATCGGTGATGAAATCCATAGAAATAGAAGACCATGGTTGCTTTGGAATAGGTAGCGGCTGCAAGAGTCCATACGGACGATGTCGTGGATTGTTTGATCTAGAACAAGTGTCACAAGAAAGGACGTAGTCTATGACAGCCTTCCACATCTGGGGCCACCAAAAATCTCGAGAAATGAGTTCTAACGTCTTGTTGAACCAAAAATGTCCGGCTGCAGGAAAATCATGACGGGCTTGAAGAATTCGAAGGCGTGCAAAACCTTCTGGAATATACAAGCGCTCCTCAAAATACAAGAGGTCATCCACAAACTTGAAATTGTCGCGATCAGTTTCAGAACGACGCTAAATGTCAAAATCAAGAGGATCCGTTGTTGATATTGCACGAACTTCGTTAAGAAATGATGAGTCAACTGGCATTGCCATAGTCGCTCCATGAACTCGAAATTGCTCGGTTTTCAAAAGAGTTGTCCGTTGTTGGTCATATGCGGCTTCTCCTTCTTTAGGCGCAAGATAGGATCTTCGAGACAAAGCATCCAATAATCCTTGTTGTCTTCCAGGTCGATATGTGATGACGAAGTCAAAGCGAGATAATGACATGTTCCAACGAGCTTGTCGCCGATTCAATACACGAGCTGACATAAAATATTTAAGATTTTTGTGATCTGTATATACAGTCACCTGGTGCGAAGCGCCTTCAAGAAAATGACGCCATTTTTTAAACGAGTCCACTATAGCAAGTAATTCTTTGTCATGGATCTCGTAGTTGATTTCTGCAGCGGAGAATTTTCTAGAATAGAACGCAACTTGATGAAGTTTTGCGTCATCTCCCTTTTGTGATAAGACTGCACCTAATGCAAAGTCTGATGCATCAGTCTCTATATAAAATGCTTTTGGAAAGTCTGGATGAATCAAGATTAGAGCCGTTGTAAATGCCATTTTCAGATTTTGGAAAGCATTCTCCGCTTCCAATCCCTAATCAAGCTTGTCTTTGCATGTCAATCGAGTCAATGCTGTAGCGATTTGGGAATAATTCTCGATGAAAATTCGATAAAAAATAGCAAATCTGAGAAAGCATTGTACATCACGTACCGTTCGGGGAGTTAACCAATTCGTGATAGCTTCAATCTTCTTTGCATCCACAGATAAGCCTTCACTTGAAATAATATACCCAAGAAACTCCACTTGTGGTTGATGAAATACGCACTTTTCTACTTTTGCGTATAATCCAGCATCACGTAATTTTTTTAATACAAGCTTCACATGTTCTTCATGTTCTTCAACATACTTGGATTATATTAAGATATCATCCAAATAGCACACGACAAACTTATCCAAAAATTCGCGGAAGACGTCGTTCATCAAATGTTGGAATATGGCAGGTGCATTCGTAAGTTCAAAAGGCATGACATTGTATTCAAAATGACCATACCTTGTTCGAAATGCAATTTTCCATTCGTCTCATTGTTTAACGCGTACTAAATTGTAAACTCCGCGCAAATCAATCTTCGTATAGATCTTGGCATGTCCAAGTTGATCAAGAAGTCTAGATATCAACGGCAACGGGTATCAATTCTTCACAGTAATCTTGTTCAGGCCGCGATAATCAACACACATTCGTAAAGAGCCGTCTTTCTTCTTAACAAAGAGTATTGGGGCACCAGCTGGGACTTCGAGTGTCGGATGAAGTTTTTGGCGAGATTCTCTTCAATATAATCCTTTAACGCTACGAGTTCATTTTGCGAGAGGTTGTAAATCGGGCCAAAAGGTGGTTGCGCGCCATCTTGTAGATCAATCGCGCAATCGTAAGGTCGATGCTCCGGTAAAATATCAGCATTTTTCTTCTCAAAAACATCTTGAAACTCCTTATACTGATCCGGAATGCTCGTACCCATAGTTGCTTCTTCACGAGCCGGAGTTGTATAAATAGCATATAGATTGCTATGTTTCGCAGCTCTCATAAAAGTCTTTGTTCCAACGAACAATGGTTTAGGGTGACGAAGTTTGGACCTAATTGCTTTTTTTGTGGGAATTGTATTAGGGAATGACTTGATTTTGAGGTTACTCCAATCTATATTGGGATTGTATTTTCTAAGCCAAGATAGTCCTAGTATAATAGAGCTTGTAGGGGTTTTAATGACATTGAAAACAAGAAAACTATTATGACCTTCTAACTCTATTTCTAAAGGAGTAGTTTCATGAGTGACATGACCTGAGGCTAAAGGACGTCCATCTATTACTTCTACTGAAACGGGGTAAGGTTTTTTAACTAAAGAAATATTGTGAAGTTTTATGAAATCTTCATCTATGAAACAAGCAGAGGCTCCTGAATCTATCAAGGCGCATGTTCGAAAGTTCAAACAAGCAAAAGAAAAAGGAATATTAAAACAACGAGAGGGTTGACCGGAAAGGAAGAGACCTTGTGATTTGAACTCGTCCAACCGCACGATCTCTATTGTGGTTGGGTCTCTTCGTTTTTTGATTGTTGATGATCCCCCACAAACGTGCTTCGTGTTTTGAAAGTATGGCGGTGTTACTTCTTAGAACAACTGTCGGCTTTATGGCCTGGTTCTCCACAATACAAACACAAACCTTCTTCAAATCGTCGTTTCTTCTATTGTGGCGTAAGTGGTTTGAATCGTACCGCATCAACTTGCATGTCTTCTACTTCTGAATGACTGCTTGGAATATTTGTCGATGCAACCGAGTGAGTAGAACTTCTATATGGTTTTGATGAAGTCCAAGAACGTTGATCTTGACGTCGTTGAAATAACCGATTATCGCACTTCACGGCTTGACTTATTGCCTCACTGAATGTTTGAGGATCAGACAAAGACAATAACAGGTCTTTGACGTCATCTCGTAATCCCCAATGAAATTGACTCATAAGTGCTTCTTCGTCCCAATTGATGTCGCATGCTAATTGTCAAAAATCTGATGCATACACAGATGTTGATCGCGATCCTTGTCGCAATAAACGAATCTTGGTTGTCGCCCAACGAATCTTGTCGTGCTCTCCAAACGCCTCTCCAAAGGCAGCTAAGAACATCTCGAAGTTGTTCAAGATCGGTGATCTTTTTTCAAACAGAGTGGCAAACCAAGATAGAGCTTGCCCCGTAAGTAAGGTTCCAACTAGACCTACTCGCGATTCGTCTGTCGGATAGCAATGCGGTTGAAGAAAGGTAATAAGTTGGATTTGATTGACAAACTCTCGAAATTTTGAGCGTGTGCCATCAAACTTCTCTGGAAGGCTAATCCGGGGCTCCTTGAACCTCGGAGTCTCAACATGTTGAGAAGATGGATTCTCCTCTCGAGTTGGAAGAATTGATGGTTCTCCGGATGGAAAAACTTGAGGCGCAACACTCTTTTGTGAAGGTCCTGCCCCATGATCGTTGTGAAGTCTAGAAACATAATTCTCAATTTCGTACGTCCTGATAAACAAGGATTCGATGGTTTTGAGAACGGCGTCTAATTTTGATTCAACTAAGTCTGTTGGGTTCGTATCTACAACTCCCGACATCTTGAAATTACTCTAGAGAAGGAAACAAAAAAATTCTATGAAGAATAGAGACAATTAAAGGTGGGTAATCCGCAACCTTTAAAATGTTAAAACCCAATCTTGAAAAAGGGGTAATCCGCTCTTGATCAAGAAAGAATTTTACAACACATAACAATACTAGCCTAGAAGAGGATAATCCGCAACCTCTAGAAGGCTCTAGCACTTTCAAGAAAGAGGTAATCCACTCTTATCAAGGAAGGCCAAGCTCTAGTATTGTCAATGTCACTCTCGTCAAACTGTCAGGGACACAAGAACTCAAGAACAAGAACAAGAGAACAAGAACAAGAACATGAACAAGGACCCAAGAACAAGAAGTGCAATAGTACACAAGAGTGGTTCTCAAGAAAGTATATTGAACTAAATCGATAGTTGAACAAGACAAGGCATCAAAGTTGCTCCTAAACTGGTGTTGACGAGAGTGAGGAGTCCCTCATCTCGTCTCCTATATATACTAGCTTGGAGGATGTTCCAAGAGAAGCTTCTAACTACTAAGGAAGCTTCCGGCGAAGCTTCCTATAGACTAAGTCTTACGTCCGTGGCAATACCCATCACGAACTAGTTTCGACACAATAAGTATATCTCTGTGACTTTACCTAACACCCAATACCTATCACGAACTAGTTTCCACACTATAATTATATCTCTGAACAATACCCATATCTTGGACAATACCCATCACGAACTAGTTTCCACACAATAATTATATCTCTGTCTCAAGGCCTAGTCTTTGCAATATCCATCTATGTCCGTGACACTCTCGCGCCTTCATTCTAATCCCAAATAGTCGATTGTTCCTCTTCTCATCCTCTCCCTTCCTCCTCATAGTACTTGCTCCATTCTAGGTCTCTCCTCTTCTTCTTACAGTTCCTCCTGTTGTTTGTTCCTCTTCTCTCCAAACCCCTTACAACTTCATACTAATAGAGAAGTTTTTGTTCGAATCTGATACTTTATTAGTAGTAGCCATATAAATACGTTTATATTGACAGTTGTTCATTTATGTAAGTGAAATCAATATATCAATATCTGAGCGAGAGAGGTCATCAAGCTCAAATACTACAGACAAGTGAGACAACAAGCTTCTCTTTCTACAAATTTCTTAGTCGATGGAATTTACCTTTCAAGTATTGATATAAAAATGTAAATCTGCAAATTTGTATTAATCTTTGTACAACATAAATTAAATCATGGCATAATTGTGTAAAATTCTTTTATAATATCCCACAAATGAATTGCTCACTATGTTATTTGCACCATCTATTGAAATAGAAAAAAATGAAACAAACATACCAAGTTTACACAATCTCCACCCATTATTGGCTTGCCATCCCTCTTTATTTCTCTTTCCATCCAAATAAATGCCTTTTCAATTGTACCCAGCTGCAACTAACCTCTAGCCCACAACGTTGAACTCAAATTCTTGTCTCCTAATTTACGAAAAAAATACATTTTACTTCATCCGCTACATTGCATTGCATGTCCTTATAACATCATCAGGAATTTCCGACCCCACTGATTCAGTGCGTTTATCGTTAAACACTGATTCCGCATGTCATACGTGCATTTAGAAGTGTCGTGACGGTACGGAAGTGACATGCATTACTAGAGTGTCGATGCAGTGTCTTTTCAATGATTATCAAAAAAGTGTTGTTTCCGCACGAAAGTCGTGCTTGACGGAATCCGTGCGTTAATCGTGTATTTACATCACATGGCTGATAAGACACAGATCACGTGCGGTTTTAGTTAATGCAAATTCAGTATCGTATACGTATCATATTAATGCCATTTATTATATTCGTGCGATTACAGTATCTATTATAATGAAAATTATTTTCGTACGACATCCGTGTACAATATTTTAATATATATTTTGGAATATTTTGGAATATTCCAAAAATCTTCTTTAAATTATACTTCCGGTTTAATTTGCCAAAACTTTTTAAATCTACATTTATAGAGTTTAGAAGCAATACACATTAAAATTTCAAAGAAATAACATTTTCTATTTTTAGAATTAAAATTTGGTATTATTGGTTATCATTGTACTTTTCATCATAGGACCAAAAAAAATAGCTCACAACCACCACGATTTTGGCAAAAAATAAAAAAATTCAAAATATTATGAAAAAAATCCTAGATATAGAAAACGTCCTGCATAATCTAGTGCAAAAAAAACATTTGGAAAAAAAGTTTTTTTCACATAGTTAAAAACATTCAAAGTCCGCTGGAAAAAAAAAAAACAGCTCACAGCCATGATCTGCCATCACGATTTTGGCAAAAATTTAAAAAATTCAGAATATTATGAAAAAAATCCTAGATATAGAAAAAGTCCTGCATAATCTAGTGCAAAAAAAAAATTTGGAAAAAAAGTTTTTTTCTCATAGTTAAAAACATTTAAAGTCCGCTGAAAAAGAAAGTTTGATAATTACCAAAAGAGTTCCATTCTATGCATGAAGAGTTTGAGGTGGTTTGGTGGTTTGGAACTTGATTAGCAACCGGGAGGTCGAGAGTTCAAATCCCACCGTTGGCGATAGAGCTTGGGAAGCTATGGTGGGCCCCACCGCATGTGCAGGCAATTTCCGTGTAGTTGAAGTGGGTAGCGAGGAAAGTAATTATTTTATATTTTTAATATTTTATTTTATTTTATATTTTTTAAGAATACTATTTTGATCAAATTTAGATATAGAAAGAAAAGAAAATCTAGATATGGAAAAGATGATGTCGCACGAAAAACGCATTGAATCAGTGTAGTTTTAAAGACGATTAAAACACGACATTTGACGACTATAAAGAGTGCTGAATTCATACGTTTTCAATGGATGTATCAATCGTGTCGAATCAGTACTATATCCGCTTGTACGAACATCGTGTCATATCAGTGTAGTTGCGATGAATGACGCAACGATGCGGAATCAGTGCGTAAATCGTACGAACCCTTGAAATATCGGAAATCGCACTGAATCAGTGCAGAATCAGTGGGGTCTGAAATTCCTGATGATTCAATAGTTTGCAATGACTCTACTTGGTCCTATAGGATAATTTACAACATACTCATCACCCCACATGACCTTCATCAGTAGCCAATTGAACACGTGAATTCCGAAAATGCATTGCATTAAGTCTCAAGTAGGTCCCTACTATATTACCAACAAAATTAGCAAAGCTAAATACCAAAGGCAGCTTTCTAGTAGATTTCTAACCGATAGGGGTACCAGCTTGAATGAATTTTAAGAGTCTATCAAGAGTTGACCAATTCAAAAGAGCCCACATCTCAAGTACATCCAACCTTCTTGGATGAAGAAAGAAAATAATAATAACAATAATAATAACAATAATAATAATAATAATAATAATAATTAATAAATAAATAATTGTGACAAATTAAAAATTCTAAAACGCCTTTGAACCCCTACTTTTGTAAGAGCATTCCCACCCATGCACGTTGGGACTAACTCTCTGAAATTATTCATCTATATCTGAAGGGCCCTTGCACTCACACTCCCCCACCCTTGTACGTCCTTCACGTATCAAAAGTGCGCATCAAATAATCAATGGATCAATCACAAGTAGAATGGGAAGATACAGTCAACTAAATAGTGATTTGAAAGCCCAATTTTTAACACGCTAGGATACAGAGTCAAGAGGTATTTTGAAAGGGCCTTGACACTTTTCATCTACTTAGGAGTGTGATAGACTCTCCAAGGGCATGGGTGGCCTTGCTCTAATGGATTAGTAGCTCCATCAACAATCACAGAACCTGCTAACTGAGTACCACTCACTCTTGTTTGCACAACATTCATCCCTATCTGCTTGTGGACACAGGCGGTATGGATGGATGCTTGCGGTATGGATGGATGCTTGCAGTATGGATGGATGCTTGTGGTATGGATGGATGCTTGTGGTATGGATGGATGCTTGTGGTATAGATGGATGCTTGCTGTATGGATGAATGCTTGCGGTATGGATGGATGGAAGGAAGGAAAGGCAGGGCTAGTAGTAGTACACTAAATAGTGTATTTAGTGTGAGGTGATGAATAATGTGCTTACCCCTACTACTTGTCTAACACTAATTGTCAATTTGTGGGTAATTATTGTTGGCGGCTGCATGCGTTTTCTTCCAAAAAAATTTGCTCCATTTTGAAATACTTGTTTCTTTGCTTTACTTTCTATGATTTCAGTTATCATCCAATTTGATTCATTCCATTTCTAAAATTTCAGTTTTTCCATCTAAACTTTCATCTCAAGTTTCATTCCTTACTCACACTAAATATCCATATCTCAAAAGATCACAATGTCAAAACGTTACTATTCTTCATAAATAGTGTGAGAATTCACATTTAGTGTTTTTACAAAAGTAGGTTTTTTGATATTTAGAGTGATGTTCGCAATTACAGTGCCTCACACTAAATACACTATTTAGTGTAGTGAATAGTATGCAGCAGGAGGGCGGCCCAGGCAGGAACAGTAAACAGATAGAAAAGCGGACTGTGTAGTACGGGAAGGAAATGCAACTTCGGTGTAACGTCGAGAGAACTACAAGAGCAGCTTCGACATGACATCACAAACCATCACACAGCCTCCCGTTTCCGTCCTCGCGTGCGACCATCCGGCGACGATGGATGGAGGCCAGTCCGGGTCCAGCTAGTCAGCTATCGCTAGCCTACTTCTCTCCTTTTGGCTCTACTCCAACTAGAACATTGTTGATTCCGATATTGTAGCGTACTGGCTAGTCAAGGAGCACCTGCTGCCTCATTGGCTTGTGCACGAATCACACGTTGACTGTCCACTACTTTAATTTGCTTTTCATCGCCAATCATATATTCACCATATTCAATGCTGCTGCTGGCCTGCTGCTGTGCTTCGCTCACACTTTCGTAATGGCTCCACAACTCCCCGAATCTCTCCTCTCTTCTCTTTTTCTTCCCTTTCTATATGTTTTCCATTCTTGGAACTAACGATGACCTGTCAACGTGTGACCAGTGTTAATCTTCTGTCGTTGCTAATTTTAGCCACCTTGCTACATAAGATTTGGGCTGTCTAATCGATGCAAAGAATAGAGTTTTCTGCACCACTTAGAGCAAGCCCAGCAGTTGGTCATTGTGCACCAAGTCCACATCCAAGATGGTGTGAGAGAATTGAGAACTTCCTCAGCAACAACCACCAAGCAGGCCTAGAATAGAGTGCATCAATCAATTTTAAACTACTGCTTTTGTCACTACTTGGGACAATCATAATGGCGGAGAATAAATTTACTAAACTTAACTTCATAAAGTGAGAGCATTGTCTTGTCAGAGAGTGGGACAAATTGCTTGATGTGAGAATCACCACTCGCCATATGGGCAACATTTGGTGGGCAAATATCAAACTCCACACCATAAGAGGTACTTTATCATCCATAAATAGCGTTGGTGAGTGGAAAATGGGTGCTGCTGGGCCTGCTCTTAGAGCATGCCCAGCAGCAGGTGTTTTGGAGGGACCAACGTCAAGATTTGGTGTAGTCATCTACACTTGCTTCGAAGTTTGGCCCAGCAACTACCCACTAACTCTAAAATATAGTTTTTGGAGCCAAAGTTTGAGATTTTTCCGCCATTTACAGAGCTTTGGCTCAAGCAAATTTCTTACACCGAGCAAGCAAGATGCTCAATCAACAATTAAATAACAAGCTTGAAGACTATTCACCGGCCCGTACTTCAAGGTCATCAAATTACTTTCATAAAATCTTCGTTTTATAAGTTGCCTTGGTGTTCGCTCTAGGAATGTTGTTGGGCTACATCTTGTATGACATTCCTCTAAGTTAAAAGTGGCCCTCAAATTGATGCTTCGCGGACATATTTTCTCTGGAATTGCTGGGCTTGCACTTGGAGCATGCCTAGCAGCAGGGAAAAGTACCAGTCAAACGCCAATTTAGTAGGGGTTTGGCGTTAAGATGAGCCTAGCAGCAATAGGAAGGCATCCGTCAAATACTCAAATAGCTTGGTGGTGGCTTTTATTTGAGTTCAGGACGCCATATACTCCTCTCTTGGCGGCTTTGATTTTCTGACACTAAACATGGGAACCAACGAAGCAAGAGGACAAGCACAACATGGGGAGGGACTAGCACGGAATGAGCATGTGACACATAGCATTGCGATAATTAGCTAACTATAGTAACTTGTTATTATACTCCCTCATGCTGTGGATCTTACACATGCGCTCCTTTTTTGGGGTTTGAAATCCAATATTTGCCAATATCTTTGGTTTGAGAAAAAAAAAAAAAAAAAAAAAAAAAAAAAAAAAAAACTCGTTGTCGGGGTAGCATATATGTTGGTTGATCCCTCCAATTCTCATTGAATCCCAAACCAGATGACGTTGGGTTTCAGGAGGAATTTTCCTCTCTCTGCAGGGCATGCTCTTAGAGCACCCCCACTCCAACACTAGAGATGACTCACTGAAAATATCCATTTACATTTGAAGAGCCCTTGCATTTACACTCCTCCACCCTTGCACGCCCCTCACACATCAAAAGGGCACATCAAATAGTCAATGGACCAATCACAAGTAGAATGTGGGGATATAGTCAACTAAATAGTGATTTGAAGGGCTATTTTTTAACACGCTAGGATCAGAGTCAAGAGGCATTTTGGTAGGGCCTTAGCACTTTTCATCTAGTTTTAAAGTGTAAGAGACTCTAGAAGGGCTGCGGTGGAGCTATTTTTACAACCTCAGTTTTATTGAGATTTTGGGAAACATAAATTGAGTAAAGTGCATTAATTAGCACAGACCAGAGCATGCATTGAATGAGCTTGTGGTGGAGACAAAAGCATTGATTTGGATTTGACAGCAAGCAGAAAACTAATCCAGGGATTGGCAACAAGCAAAGTGTTGATTTGGATTTAGCTACAGGCTAATTTGAGGACATCATAGACGTGGTCAAGGCTTGGAGCTCCCTACATTAACTAAAATTAATTGAATCAAGAAAATTGAAGGTCTAAAGTTTATGGGCACCGTTTTTGGAGCTTTGAAACTTTACACCTCCAATTTTTTTTAAAGCAACTGACACGTTTACTTTTATTGGGTTCTCAACCATAGTTTGCACAAACTTTGATCTAGTCACCCCTCTTCTACAGACTTAGCAGATAACTCTAACATTTGAAGGGAAAAGAAGGAAAAATAGTTAGATTTCCTGCATGGAGTCAAGTTGTGTAGCCTCTTTAAACGTGTATCACCCCAAGTATATTCCAAGTATTGCCTAAGTAGCACCTAGACAGCACATGTGTATTACTCAATATTACCTCTATATATTAATGGATGAAAGCACGGTAAACTGAACCATTAAAATCATCCTTACTGTTGAAATTGCAATTTCTTTGGTCAAAGGCCATAAATTATGACTAAAAATCCATATAATTGAGTTCTTATTTGGTAGAGCCTTCTAAAGTTCTATTAGGTACTTCAATTCAAAGTTTCAAATTAAAATTTAAAAAAAAGGTTACTAAAAGTAAATCTTGAAAATAGATGTCTAAAACAAAATTTGGGAGCAAATCTAATGAATTGAATCATGTTCAATATGAATATAAATTATATATTCTATAAGTTCATTGTGCAATCAAGGGCTCTAAAGAAAAGAATTCTTGAAAAAATAAATATTTAATGCAATTTCAACATGTTTTGTATCTATTTTTCAATTCAGTCACAACTATAATTTTCCAATTTGAACCGCATTAACCTTACTATAACACTCATAAATACTTATTGAACATGATTTTTTCAATTTTTTGGGTTAGAGTATGTTAATACATTCTATCTTAGTTTTATTTTATCCACCCAAAAAGTTTCACAAAAAATAAAAATTGAATGGATTTTTGAACCCTGCATTGAACATTGCTTCTTCGCAGGGATCACAAGTGGTTTAGTTTACCATGCTTTCACCCTAATATGAAAAGAGCATCTGGAAAGAAACGTGGATTGCTCTTTGAGCCATGGAAAAGTAGCAAAAATGATAAAATGTCTGCTAACAAAAAAAAGAATCACTGGAAATCACCGAGAAAACTTACCAAGGCGAGTGAGCACTAGTAGCAGATCAGTCGTTTTTCATTCCCCATTTTTTGAGAACAATGAAAAATACCGGAATATTAAACTTATATTTTTGTCTTCTAGTGACCAAAACTACTCATCAACATTGACACAACCTGGCGCGGTTTCATTTATAGTAAGTGAAAAGCACACATTTCCTACTACACTAAATAGGTAAATTAGTGTTAGATACACTAATTTACATAAACATGTTGTAATTTTTTATTGTTGACCAATTTTTCTACCCTCTATATTGGTCAAGATGGGGATCTTTCAATAGTATTGGAATCAATGTCTTTGGTAATTTTTTTTGTCGAGAGTAAAAATCTATAACATTTTCAAATCTTATACGGAGTAATTATCTAACACTAATCTACCTATTTAGTGTAGTGGAGGGTCTGTTCTGTTGTTTCACGTCACTGCTGGTTCTTGTCCTGTTGCCGATCCCTGCACAACTATCACAGCAGCATGCCAGAATCTCCGGACTTGTCCGATGATTCATTCTCTTGAGCTCCCGGTTCTGTGCTAGCTCACCGCCACAGTGATCCTGCACTAGAAATGACTCTCGTCGGTAAGTTGGAGATTATGAAAGTTAACTGAAATGAAATTCTCGGCGAAGCTGCTTCAACACCTTGCAAAGAAGTTGGATTCTTTTTTGTTGAGTGTTTCGAGATTGAACGCTTTTTTAGCCAATATCTCAGTTGCCACGCACTCTATTGTACATTCAGGAGAACAGGGTTTTTTTCTCTCACTGGCAAGTGTCATGGCACAATCACAGTGGTTTAAAATGTGGAGGGACCATCCTTTCATTGCCTGCATGGTGTTAAAAAAAAATCCCAGATGAGAATATTAAATGTTTGGTTGCCATAATTATAAAAAGATTGCATAGTCGTGGCTAAAATATTAAGTAATCATGGCTTGATCTCAAGTGACCATGGTCAAAAACCATCATTACAAAAAAAATTCAGGCCTTCAAACTCAACCAAATTGCCGTGCAAAAATAAAATAAAATAAAAATTATTATTGAAATTATTAAAAACTTTTTTTTTCACAAAATATTAAAAAATAGAATCTAACGTGACACCATTTTGACCACGTCAGATTGGATTTTTTAAAATAATTTTTGTGAAAAAAATTATTTTTCAAATTTTAATTATTTTTCAATATTATAATATTGTTATTTTGCCGTAGTAATTTGGCTGAGTTTGCAGCCTTTTGGAGGCCTAATTTTTTTGTAATGTATAGTCATTGCTAAAACCCAAAAGTCATAATTAAAACCCAACTGTTGCTTAGAGCATGCCTAGCACTTGCTCATTTTGCACCAAGTTCACATCCAATATCGTGTGTGAGAAGTGAAAACTTCCCTAGCAACATTCACCAAGCGTGCCCGGAATAAAGTGCATCGACCAATTACAAACTATTACTTTTATCACTACTTGGAACAATCATGATGGCAAAGAATAAGTTTATTAAAATCAGCTTAATAAAGTGAGAGCATGGTCTTGTCAAAAATAGGACAATTTTTTTCATGTGAGAACCACTCTCGCTATATTGACAATATTTGGTAAGTAAAAAACCAAACTTCAAACTATAAGACTTACTTTATCATTTAGAAATAGGTTTGGTGAGTGAAAAATGGGTGTTGTTGGGTATGCTTTTAATATACCTCATATACTTGACACACTTAGTAAACTTGATGTTTTACTCTTTGACTTTCACTTTGTGGTCTTTGGTTTTGCCTACATAATTTTTCATAAGTATAAAACCACCTTCATTTATGTTTTGTAAAATAGTTTTAAAAACAACTTTTAATAGGATTTGACATGAACTTTCTGTTAAATCTTGTTAAAATTGTTCTGAGAACTATCCTACAAAAGGCATACATGCTCAAAATTCTATTCCATATGTAAAATAAAAACTGGTTTTGTGAATTGTGGAGAGGGTGTAACCTATCCATTACTCCAGAATGTCATGCTGTCAAAGTCCCTTCTAGTTTGACAAATTTTTCATTGTATACAGAATGCATTAACAAAATTCAGAAGGAAGTGATGCCAAGTGCTTATTATTAATTTGTTATTGGAGGTTAAAGAGCTTGTAAATTGAATTACATACCTCCCTAACATTTTCAAGAAACATATCCTTCAATATGGAGTTGGTTAGGCTAAGAGTTTCTTCATTCTTTCTTCATATGTGGTTTCTTAAATAGTTTGCAGTTTGCAGTTGATAAGGTTTAATAAGGCTAATTCTTTTTAGCAACCAAGTTCTCTTCTAACAATTGTACTAAGTTTTATATTAAACCTTTAATCTTTTTAGAAGCTAGTATGAAGAGCATCTCCAAAAGTCTACAGCAAGTCCTGCTATAAATTTATATTTATATATACATATATATATATATATATATATATATATATATATACATATATATATATATATACACATATATATATATATATATATACATATATATATAAATATATATATGTATAACAAAAAAGAAAACTGCTAGCTTGCCATTGGCCTTGGCTTGCAGACACTTGTCTGAAGAAAAAAAATGCTTTGTATCTCTCCACAACTGCTACCCAATCATTTCCAACTTGTAGGGTGAGTTTCCGTCCCAATAATAACAAACTTTAACAAGCATTATTCATGAATAGTCCCTTGGTCCCTTTATGAATAGCTCTTTAGGCTTGGAGGAACTTGTGGGAATTTGAAGGAATTCTTTCTTAGCATTAGGGAGATCACAAATTCCATACTCCATAGTGGTGTAACGCCTTACTTTCGATTATCCTCCAACTCATCACAGACTAGTTTCAAAGTCTTTTTGAACTCAAAACAAGTCTAAGGTGAGTTCAACAAGAGTTTCTATTTTGAGACACTCTTTTTGGTTAACTTTACTGCAGTACCATACTTGGGTCACCACGTCACGAACAAATATTTAATATTTTTTGAAAAAAAGAATTTCTTGGTTTTCGTTTTTGAGCAAAAGATGATTAAGAATGGCCCAAAATGGCTTAGAAATAGGAAATCTATAGCTAAACATATTTTATTCTATATTTTTTGTCCTCATATTTTTGATTTTTTACGTTTGTCATTTTTTGAACTATTTTTGGCGACCCAGCTATGGCACTACGATATTATGCTCAACTTTTTTTTTTTCGTCAACTTTTAGTATTTTACACGTTTTGAATCTACACCTTTTTTGTTTTTTTATGAAAGAAGCTAAATTTTGAAATTTGGGGTTTACGATATGAGGCATAAATCATCCTACACGTCCAACAGACCTCAAATCCTAAAAGTTGGGTAGGTTAGAATTTGAAAGATATAATGGGACTGTACTGTACTTTGAAGTGTGAAAGCAGAGATTTCCGTTGGCCTGCTCCAACAATTTTCCGCTGACCAACAACACTCTGAATCAAACCTGTCGGTTCCATTCCTTCTAGAAAAGAAGAAAGGAGAACGTCCAGTTACTAACGTACTGATGATCATGGCAGAGGTTGAAGAAACAGTGATTTTTTTTCAATATTTTTAGGTCGTGCAAGTTGCAATCTTCCGTCAGAAGTTGCTTACATCCACATATATATATATATATATATATATATATATATATATATATATATGTGTGATTTGGAAATTAAAAAACACGCACATTCATCCAAAATATAGCAATAGTACCCTTGCATTACACCCTCCTTTCTGGTTGATATTCCATTTTTGGACAACATGTTTTGTATAGCAATTCAGCATTTCAGCCCCAAAAGAATGGCTACAGTAGAGGCTGCAGTAATGAGAGGATGATGAGCTTGTGGTCCTCCAGCTCCAGAAATGACGTCAGGGAAACCTCGAAGTGAATTGCCGGCACGCACAATTTCAGCGGCCAGTGAGGTCATGTCGACTGTAGCTTCCTTCTTTTTCCATTTCCTTGCAATGATGCAAAAAAGGACCTATGTCCATTCTCCATAGATTACGTTCCGGGCAGTACGAACTGTCAACTACCTTACTTCTGTCCAGATCTCTTGATGCATGACGCAGGATGACCATGGCGGGTTCTTCAGAATCTTCCACCTCCCAAAAGCTGTTCTAATTTTCACTGACAAAGGTAGCCTACAAAAGCCTCCTTAATGTTTGAATGGTGCAGCACCAAAAAGCTAACTAAATGGCTTTGCACTTAACTTAGTTCGCATTGACCGGTACTGATTGAATATTAACCATGTCCCGCAAAGTTTGAATGGTGCGGCACCAAAAGGTAAGCTGACTGAATTGGAAGGAGCTCGCACTTGACTTGACTTAGTTAAGCTTCTGGAACCATGAAGCAATCAATGGGTGCCGTGCCAGTACTGTTTGAATATCGTTAAGCGGAGCTTCTGGTATTCATGAAGTCTAGGTGCGGCGTATAACAAGTGAGTCATCGTAGAATTTGAAATGTGATTTTAATTTTCGTTGCAGGAGTGACAAGACGAGGTGAGGGGCTGTCTACTGTTTGAATATCATTCCGAGTTTCTCTCGCGTTTCTGTGCGCCTTTTATCATTAAGCCGAGTTTCTGGTACGAAGTCTAGGTCGCTGCTTTGGAGTTTGTATCACAAGTGAGTCATTGTTGAATTTGAAATGTGGTTTCGATATTTGTTCGTTGCAGAAGTGACAAGATGAGGTGAGGGGAGCTAGCCCTTTTTCTATCCTGTGTAGAGAACCGGAGAAACTGAAGCTATGGCGGAATTGAGTGGGAAACGCAAGGAGGATGTAGAGTTGGGTGATGCAGAGACCGTGAGCTCGCGGCGCCAGTCGCTGAATCTGTCGCGGAGCATCCGAGGCTCCAGCACGCGATTCAGCGACAGTTTGTCGCGATCAGTGGGCTATGGCTACTTCGGCGGCTCCAACCCGCTGGAGGCGCAGACCATGGGCTCCACGCGCGAGGACGACGAGAATGCGCTCAAGTGGGCTGCGCTGGAGAAGCTGCCCACGTACAACCGCCTGCGCACATCGGTGTTCGAAAAAGACACGGGAAGCATTCGTCACATGGACGTGAAGGATTTGTCTACTACCGATTTCAATCATCTGCTGCAGAAGGTGTACCGCCCCACGGACGGTGACGACGAGCAGCTCTTGGCCAAAGTGCGCAAACGCCTCGACAGGTGAAACCTCTTTTCCCCACACTCGTGAACAAAGGCTCTCATTCTACAGTAGTTTCATTTGACTCTGAATTCGCTCCAGGGTTCATTATTGCACAACAGTTTGGCTTCATGACTAATGTATTGCGTGACGAAAAAATACCGACACTCTGATAAGTGTCGGACTTTTTGACGCACTGAACGGAACTCTGTTTTTTTTTTTTTTTTTTTTACTTTTTTCCGTGAGTGAGTTTTGTTGAGGTTCTGAAGCTACAGTAGTCATTGTCTGCCTTGAGAGGGTTCGGTAGACCGTGCGATTTTGTTCCCAAATTGAGTGAAGTTTCATAGTCATTTTCAGACTCTGAGTTCGCTCCAGAGTTCGTCATTGCACGACAGTTTGGCCTGATGACTGATGTATTACGTGACGAAAAATGCACACACTCTGAGAAGTGTAGGAATTTTTGGCGCACGGAATGGAACTCGGTTTTGTGATGAGTTTTGTTTGTGAATTTGGGGTTCTGAATAAGATCCCTGGGGTGTGTGATGCTGCAGAGTTGGAATTGAGCTGCCGACGATTGAGGTGCGGTACGAGAATCTGTCGATCCAGGCGGACTGTTACGTGGGGAACCGGGGTTTGCCGACGCTTTTTAATGTCGTGCGAGATATCGTTGAGGTGATTAGTACTGTCAATTCTTATTAATGCAGTGCAGACGATCTTGGTTGTGGTTTCTCATTAGCTTTGAACAGAAGTCCTCTGAATTCAAACTACACAAGTCACCGGATGATGAATTCTGAGCTTCTCTGTCAATTTAATCGATCAGGGCTTCCTCAACTCCGTTTATCTGCTTCGGTCAAAGAAGCAAAAGCTCACGATTTTGGACAACGTGAGCGGCACCCTCAAACCTGGCCGGTAAGATTCCACTGTCATTGTTGCTGCTTCCAATTCTACTTGCCCTTACTAAACCCAGAAAGGACTAAAAAATTTAGCAGCTTTGAGTAGGTTTTATTCGGACTTTCTTCTGTTCAAATTTCTTTCTTTTTGGACCAACAAGTGCAATGTTCTTCACTGATTCCGGTGATAGAAAATTTGGTCCCATCTGAAATATATTTATCACAATAGGATTGATTGAATCTGTCATTTAAAATCATGTATTCTTGGTCCTTTAGGAGTTTAAGCAATTATATGTATTCATTGGGAGATCACTCGATCACTTTGGGTACAACTAGAGCCAAACTCTCTTGAGATCAACTTGTTTTCTCGCTCTTTGTATGATGATTTCTTCAAAATGGGAGGTTGTAGACCACCAGCTGACAACTCCTTTTTCATTCAGAGATTAGTGGACCTTATATAGACATTATTAGCTGCAAATTTAAGGAGTTGATGTTGGGTTAGGTTCCTAATAATTTTAGTACATGCTCTGCTTTTAATGCAGGATGACGTTGCTGCTGGGGCCACCAAGCTCAGGAAAGACGACATTGTTGCTGGCGCTGGCCGGGAAGCTTGACCGGGGCCTCAAGACGGAGGGCAAGATCACCTACAACGGCCACGGCCTCAACGAGTTTGTGCCACAGAAAACGGCAGCTTATGTTAGCCAGCATGACCTTCACGTTGGTGAACTCACAGTTCGCGAGACGATGGACTTCTCAGCTCACGTGCTTGGCGTTGGATCCCAATTCGGTACATCATCTTTTGTGATTTCACCAGCTCGTTTTTTCTTAGCTCAAAAGGGAAGTGTTAGTATAGAAGACCCTTAGTGTGTTAATAGAAATTAAACGATCAATGAGATCCAACCCTGGGAATATTCTATCAGACCTTGCCTGCAAGATGTTTCAGGCTTATTACCTACTTCCCTTTGTGGAGTATTTTTTTATATTTATGAAGCTCAAATGGAGTATTGATGTTGTGATGGTGCAGAAATTCTTGAGGAGGTCACGAAGAGGGAAAAGCAGGCGGGGATTAGGCCTGAAGCTGACGTTGACACGTATATGAAGGTGAGCTATGGCCTCCAATTAGAGTTATCTATAAATTTGAACATTGGTTACGAAAACTGTTTCTTATTCAAGAAAACTGTGTAAATTTTGATGATGGCTGAAAGTCGTGGGTTTTAGAACTTTTTGAGTGAAAAGGAGAACTCTATTGTCTGAATTTTGATTCGATTTGCAAGCTGGGTAATCAAATCTCTAGCTTTCTCTAATGGCGTGGATACGATTCTCCAGGCAACAGCACTGCCAGGAGCTAAGGGAAGCCTTGCAGTCGAGTATAACTTGAAGGTGAGTTTTCTTACTGTACTCCTGTGTCCGTTCTCAGTTTTGTGCCTTCACAGTAGATTCTAATCTTCCTTACTTCAACCCTATTCTCTTGACACAAAAAAAAATTATTGGTAAAATTCTAATACATTTTCCATACCAACTTCTTTGTCTCTCATTCTCTCAAATGCTTCCAGTCAGTTCATTGAAAGCATCAATCAAATTCCCGTTTCATCGAGATGAGCACACAACCGTGACTCCCTCTAATTCCTAAATACACAGGAATCTCATATTGTTTATTGGCCTCACTGTTCCACTGATGTTCAATACTCCCTCCGTCCCAAAGTTATTGTCCAACTTGTTTGCTTGGTATTTCTTTGAGCCAATTTCATTGATCGTATTGTAAGAAACAATGATTAAAAAAGGTTCCAAATTATGTCACTACAATGATTGAAGAACATTGCATGTGTTCATTGCAACCTAAATAAAATTAGCCACAAGGAAGTATTTTTTTGACCTACTTAAAAAAGCACTTTCAAACATGACTTTCAAACATGACAATAACTTTGGGACGGAGGGAGTATAAGACACCCGTTTCAAGAAAGGAAAGTTTAACAAGTGGAAAATAATGTTGAGGTTGGACTAGTGCTCTACTGTTTCGTTTCTTGAAACGTGCACAATGTGAATGTGTGCAGATGCTTGGGCTCGACATATGTGCTGACACCATAGTCGGCGACGAAATGCGGCGTGGCATATCAGGAGGTCAAAAGAAACGCGTGACAACAGGTGAAGATGACTTAGAAAATCAATCATCTACAACTGGTGTGTATGTGGAGAGAATTTGGGAACCAAACTGATAATAAATTATGATTGTCGTTGCTGCAGGGGAATTAATCGTGGGTCCGATGAAGGTGCTGTTCATGGACGAGATCTCCACGGGGTTAGACAGCTCCACCACGTTCAGCATCGTGCGAAGCTTGCGCAGGTACACGCACGCCATGTCGGCGTCCGTCATGATCTCGCTGTTGCAGCCGGCGCCCGAGGCCTTCAACCTCTTCGACGACGTGCTGTTGCTCTCCGAGGGCCAGGTGGTGTACCACGGCCCCATCACGCGCGTCGAGGAGTTTTTCGAGTCCTGCGGTTTCAAGTCTCCCGAGCGCAAGGGCATTGCTGATTTCTTGCAGGAGGTTCGTCACCTGCCAATTCATCCCTCACTGAATTATACTCCCTCCGTCCCAAAGTTATTGTCATGTTTGAAAGTGCTTTTTTAAGTAGGTCAAAAAAAAAACTTCCTTGTGGCTAATTGTATTTAGGTTGCAATGAACACATGCAATGTTCTTCAATCATTCTAGTGACGTCATTTGGAACCTTTTTTAATCATGTTTCTTACAATATGATCAATGAAATTGGCTCAAAGAAATACCAAGCAAACAAGTTGGACAATAACTTTGGGACGGAGGGAGTACAGTATAATTCCTTTCAATCTTCCAATGATCATCTGGAAGTGGACGCTAAAGTCTCCAATGTTTAACTCTTTTTGTTTCCATCTCTCTTACTTGGGTGATGCTACTGTATTGAATTGAGCATCACCTCTTTAGTTGTGTATCATCCTCTCTTAGGTGACTAACTTAAGGTCGATTTGCAGTAAAAGAGAATCTGTATTAGTAAGAGTGTTTAGGTGTACATATCTTGGACTAGATTCGCTTTCTTGACACCAAGTGTGAATGGACAATAGGGTAACTAGTTAGAACTCTTGTTGATCATTGATGCAATGTGATAAAGTACCTTTTGGGGTCCTCAAAGTTTCTATGTTCTTGGATGTGTGAGTTGCAAGTTCAAACACATTCTCTTTCAAGGCCCATTTTTCCTCAAGGTCTGTTGAGTACATTGAAATTCTGTAATTATAGATGGTGATTCAATGTGGGTGAACTCCTCTTACAGGTTACTTCGCGCAAGGACCAAGAGCAATATTGGATGGACAAGCGCAAACCGTACCGATATGTTCCGGTGAAGACATTCGTGGAGTTGTTCCAGAAGTTCCCTGTGGGCACGCAAATCCAGGACGAGCTGGCGGAGCCATATCCCAGGGAGAAATGCCACCCGGCAGCTCTTGCCAAGAAGAAGTACACTATCTCGAAACTGGAGCTCTTCAGGATTACCTTTGACCGGGAGCTCATCCTCATGAAACGGAATGCCATTGTCTTCATCGTGAACGTATTCCAGGTAAATTTCACACAGCCAAACTTTAGATCGCAGTTCGCACAAGACCCGTTTTCCCGACAAACCAGCTGGTGATACCGACAGCTTCTTAACCTCCCAATGCTTCTTTAATGACCTCACATTCATTAAAATGGGAACTTTATTTTATTTCTACTTTAGAAACAGAAGGAACTCAAAAGACACTCATTAAAATGGCGTATTTGGTGCAGTTTCAGTCGCCCAATTGAAGCCGCAAATCTATACCAGTCCTAATTTTAAGAGCTTTGGGTGCCCACTTGAATGTCACAGTTTTGACATTCTGAAACACGTCATTTTAACGAATATCGTGACTATTGAGTGGTTCAACATTGATAATTAGCAAAGAAATGAATTTCCCTGTCATACACACCTCAACCTTAGATCTATACCAATCCTAGTTTTAAAGCTCTGGGCACTTGAACGTCGCACTTTGAAACGCACCACTTTGACAAATATGACCATGGTTGTTGCACTAGTGTTACCTCAGAGTGGTTCAACATTGATAGCAAAGATATTATGAATTTCTTCACAGTCATACATTCCTCAACCTCAGATCTATTCCAATTGATCCTAGTTTCGGAGAGCTTTGAGCACTTGAGCGGCACAATTTTGGCGCTCTGAAACACGCCTTATGACCATTATTGTTTCAACAGGAGTGGATGCAAAGAAATGAATGCAAAGAATAATTTATTGGTAACCACAAGCAAGGAGTGACACACTGTAACATGCATGAATGCATCCATGGGTCTGATGATTGTGCAGATTACAGTGGGAGCATTCATATCGATGACGGTCTTCTTCCGCACACGCCTGAACCAGGATTCAGTGGCGTCAGCGGGACTGTACCTGAACGCGCTGTTCTACGCAGTGATCGTGATGATGTTCACAGGATTCGGGGAGCTCGCATCGACCATCAACCGGCTGCCGGTGCTGGTGAAGCAGCGCGACATGCTGTTCGCGCCGGCGTGGGCGTACTCCGTGTCCGCCATGGTGCTGGCGATCCCACTGTCGCTCCTGGTGTGCGGGATCTTCACGTGCATGACGTACTACGTGACGGGGTACGCGCCCGACGCCAGCCGCTTCTTCAAGCAGTACTTGCTCCTGTTCGTCATCCACCAGCAGGCCGGTGGCATGTTCCGGTTCGTGGCCGGCGTGTGCCGAACCATCACCCTCGGCTACACCCTGGGCTGGATCCTCATCCTGCTCATCTTCATGCTCGGCGGATTCATCATGCCTCATCCGTCGCTCCCCATTTGGTGGAGATGGGGCTACTGGATCAGCAGTCTCAGTTACTCTGTCAACTCTATCGCTGTCAACGAGTTTCTTGACGAACGCTGGGATAAGGTAAGTTACACACCTCTCCACTCCCTTACCTTTTTACCTCATCATGACCAAGGATTCATAGCTTTTAAACGACTTTCAATCGGTGAAAAATATAATTCAGATAGGACAGGGTTTTATGTCCCTGTCCGAATCAGTGAAGAACATCACGTGTGACTGTTGATCAAAAGACAAATAAGTTTGAATACAAGGAAGTCTATATATAAAAAACATGAGGCCCAATTTAGGCTTGTTAGTCCTTTGAGGGTTAAAGGCTTCGTGTAGAATCCCACAATATGAGTGAGTAATTTTGGAAGCTCAAAAGCTGAGCATTGAAGCTTCAGAGGGTTGAGAGCCTGTAAAACTCTATTTGAGATCGAAATGTGATCGACATTCTCTTGTTGATGGAATGAGAGTTCCAGATGTGCGTAATGTCATAACATTCTTTCTTCCGTGACCCTAAATTAATGTGTGCACTGACACCTCATCTCTGCAAAGGTACCTGGTTTTTAATGTTGTGATTTTCTTACGTGCAAAGGTTTGATGAACTGGTTTGTGTTTTTGCAGCCTGTTTCTGCAAGTAACGCACAGGGCATCGGTATCACCATTCTGAAATCCTACGGGCAACATGCGGAGGCTTATTGGTACTGGCTTGGCCTTGGCGCTCTCGTTGGATTCTATCTGTTGTTCAACATTGGCTTTACGATTAGTCTTGGGTACATGCCAGGTGAGACCGACCTCTTTCCTGTCCATGATCATGCTTTTTTTTATATATATTCTGAGCTCCTCCAGGAGGAAGTCATACAAAAACTCACCATATTACTTGAATGATGGTTTGGTTGGGATTTGAACAGCGTTGGGAAAACCGCAAGCAATTATGTCGGAAGAGGAGTTAGCGGAGAAAGAAGCCAACAGAACCGGGGACGTGAGTATAGGCAGGTCCAAGTCCGGCAGGTCCAAGTCACGCAGATCAAATGCAAGCCAGTCTCGGTCCCTGGCAACCATTATGGGATCGAGAAAAGGCGCTGCCACGCCCAACAGTCAGAGCACACGGATGTCTACGTCCGACGCCGACGATGTAGAGTCAGTAGTGCCTGAGAATGGGATTGCGAAGCGAGGAATGATTTTACCGTTTGAGCCTCTGTCCATCTCGTTTGATGATGTCAGTTACTTCGTCGACATGCCTGCTGTAAGTCTTGCCTCTAACCCGCAAACGATTCGTGATTCTAAAATGACAAATCCAATTGTGGAAAATATAATTCAAATGTGACCAAATTTTATGTCACTGGAATCAATGAAGAACATTGCACGTGTTGGTCAAAAAACAAAAGAAAATCCACATAGGAGCTACTCAAAACTGCTAAAACAAACATGAGGTCCAATTTGGGCTTCTTTGTTCTTTAGGAGCTAACTTTTGATCACAATAGGACTTTAGAGGTTGTGCAATAGTGAATACAAGGAACTTAGATTCTTAGGTGTCAAATGACTGTAGAGTTTCTTCTAAAGTGAAGTTAAAAGAAAACATGTAGTCTTTGAGTAACATTCAATTCCAAAGTAGTTAGACCTTCCATGTGACAGTCATATACAATATGAATCAAGATTCAGAGTTTGTGCCAACAAGGTATTTTTTTCTACACTTGTCATTGTCGTGCAATATATTATTTTTTGTCACGTAGTACATTTGTCATCGTTGTGACTGGCGGTCACATGACTCTAGAGATGGAAGTGCATTCTGGAGGCGAGATAGTGGAATGGTAGATCCTCATTCATTGTCACGGTATTCTCGATGTGCAGGAAATGAAGTCAGCCGAAGTGACAGAGTCCAGGCTTCAGTTACTCAACAAAATCACAGGCGCATTCCGACCAGGCGTATTGACGGCCTTGGTGGGAGTGAGTGGAGCTGGCAAGTCCACGCTGATGGACGTGCTGGCTGGACGCAAGACAGGCGGCTACATTGAAGGGGACATTCGGATCTCCGGGTACCCCAAGAACCAGAAGACCTTCGCACGAATCTCAGGCTACTGCGAGCAGAACGACATCCACTCTCCACAAGTGACAGTCCGGGAGTCGCTCATCTACTCCGCGTGGCTTCGTTTGGCATCCGACATCGACGACGAAAGCAAAATGGTACGCTCTTCGTTCTCTCAGTTTCTATGGAGAGCTGTAATGGATTTCTTCTTTGGTGTTGTGACTGAGATCAATGTCTGTTGGCAGGCTTTCGTGGAGGAAGTGTTGGAGTTGGTGGAGCTGAAGTCACTGGAGAATGCGCTGGTGGGTCTGCCAGGCATCACGGGGTTGTCAACGGAGCAGAGGAAAAGGTTGACAATCGCAGTGGAGCTGGTTGCGAATCCGTCCATCATTTTCATGGACGAGCCGACGAGTGGGCTGGATGCGCGAGCGGCTGCCATTGTGATGCGGTGCGTGCGTAACACCGTGGACACAGGACGGACCGTTGTGTGCACCATTCATCAACCCAGCATCGATATCTTTGAGGCTTTCGATGAGGTAATCCTAAAACCGGTGTCGTCTCTTCTCATAAATTTTGTCTGAAGGCAAGTGCAAAGATTTCATGAGCTCCATTCAAAATTCTAACGTTGGTTGTTTGTGGTGGTGCAGCTGTTGTTGCTAAAGCGAGGAGGGCAGACCATCTACGCAGGTGAACTGGGCCACCAGTCGAAGCATCTGGTGGAGTATTTTGAGGTAACCTCATTCTTTCATTTCACAGGATAGCCAGTAGACTCATTCATCAAAGTTGCTCTTGGTTAATCGCTTCTTGGGTTGATTGAGTTCTTACATTTCGTGACTCTGTCCATGTGAAGGCGTTGCCTGGAGTTGCTAAAATTACGGATGGATACAACCCTGCAACGTGGATGTTGGAGGTGACCAATTTTGAAGAGGAGTTGCAACTTGGAGTGGACTTCGCAGACATTTATCAGAAGTCGGAGCTTTACCAGTATGAATCTAGCTAATCCTTTGTCATTCTTGGAGTCTTTTGTTTCTCTCTCACAATAGTTGCAAAGCATCCTAAGCCTTAACATGGTCATGTTTGAGACACTCATCTGAAACCTCAGATCTATACCGATCTGAGATTTTAGAACTCTGAGGATTCGAATCCCCGTACAAGCACTGAAATTCGTCTAAATGACGAATATGAGGTAATCACTAACATGGCGGTTGTTGTTATTGCATAGGCGCAACAAAGCTCTTGTGAACGAACTAAGGGTACCAGCTCCAGGGTCAAAGGATGTGTATTTTCCAACAGACTTTTCCATGACAAAGCTTCAGCAGCTGTGGTGCATCCTGTGGAAGCAGAAATTGATTTATTGGAGGAACCCAGACTACAACCTTGTTCGGTTTTGCTTTACATTCTTCACCGCGCTCATCTGTGGAAGCGTCTTCTGGGGTGTGGGAAAAAAATTGTAAGCTTCAAATCCTAAATGATCTGATCTTTATATATTATCTCACAAGATTGTTAGTCTGGTACTTCTGGTACTTGTTCTTAATATGAGCTGACTTGGGTTCTTAGGATGAGTTGACTAAGGTTCTTATGATGAGTTGACTATGATGGTTGACTTCGGTTCTTATGACGAGTTGACATGGGTTCTTGTGACGAGTTGACGTTGGTTCTTGTGATGCGTTGACTTTGGTTCTTATGATGAGTTGACTTGACGGTTGATTGCAGTGAAAAATCGTCAGACTTGATTATCACGATGGGTGCATTATACGGTTCAACGCTCTTCATATGCTTCAACAACGCAGGCACAGTGCAAGCGATGGTGAGCATTGAACGAACTGTCTTCTACAGGGAGAAGGCAGCTGGGATGTACTCCGCCATACCGTATGCATTGGCACAGGTATAGTTCAAAAAAAATTCCATCAATTTTTCAGCTATGGTTTGGATATCAATCCTCTTGTCAAGGGTGCCTCTCAAGGATTGTCGATTGCCCAACCCAAATGGTGACGAGTTTCGTCTTCTATGTCAGACCCTCTTCATTATAACCTTCTCTAAAATGAAATTCTAGAATATCCTGCACACTTGCCACACTATCATCGACTGTAACACACTTGTCAATTATGTCATAGTGAAAAATTTCGAACTCCAGGTGGTAACCACTAGTAGGATTTTGGTCCTTTACAACTAGTCCTTTGTAACTTAACTTACATGGTTCTTTGTGACTCAATTCTTTAGAAAATAAGTCGTTTTGGACCATTTAAGTCACAAAAGACCAGTTATAAAGGACCAAAATCCTTCCAGGTGGTAACATTAAAGAGGTTTAATTGAGTGACATATACCTTCAGAAAGTGTTGTGATTCTATAGAGGTTGGAGTTTCTTTATAATTGTATTGGATGTTTTGGAAAATAATCTGACATGAGATTGATGTGTGAACTCAAACAGGTGTTGATTGAAATTCCATATATTCTTGCTCAATCAATTATGTATGGCCTCATCACATACTCCATGCTGCAATTCCAATGGACAGCCGCGAAGTTCTTCTGGTACTTCTACATCTTGTTCATCAGCTTGCTCATCTACACATACTACGGCATGATGATGGTGGCCCTCACACCCAACTTCATCCTGGCTTCCATCGTCAGCGCTTTCTTCTACACGCTCTTCAACCTCTTCACCGGATTCTTGATTCCGCGCCCGGTAAGCACACCTGAAAATCATTCCTCTCTTGCATCAAATTCCTTCGGATTTTCGAACCAGAATAATAGAGTTATCCTGCAATTCATACATGCATGATTGTTAAGAATCCCATGTTTTGCACGACGCAATTGAAGATAATGATAACATCAAAACGTTCATTTTAACACGAAAACATCTTGACGTCATCTGAAATGCGTCGTGCAAAACATGGGTTTCTTGGTAGTGAGCACATAACATTCTATAGTAGCCTTCTACTCAGCAGCCCTTTGATTCTTAGAAGAGCCTTTTGATTGCTTGAAGGACAATCAAGAAGTATAGTTTGAAAAGATATTCCACTTGAAACAATAACTCTAATATTATGGTTAGTTACATTGGCATCTTTCACAGCACCCAAATTGTGAGTGGAAACCTGTTAAAGATGACACCAAAATGTCATGAATAACAGAAAGAGCATGATTTTCACAGTAACTATGTTATCCAACACGCAAAGTGGTGATTTTTTACTAATAGGATGAGTATTGATCCTGAAAAGTGCGAGATTTCAACTGATTTGAGCATTATGGTTTCGTCTTGAACAGGATATTCCGCCGTGGTGGATATGGTACTACTGGTTCTGTCCCTTGGCATGGACAATATATGGGCTGGTGGCTTCGCAGTTTGGCGATTACACAACCCCACTGACCGTGGTTGGGGCTACCACTGGCACACCTGTGAAGGAATACCTCCGCCACACTTTCGGATTCCGGCACGAATTTCTGGCTGTTGTTGGTCCTGTGTTGTTCCTCTGGATGATGTTTTTCGCTGGCATCTTCATCTTTGCCATCAAGTTCCTCAATTTCCAGCGTCGGTGATGAAGCAACAAACCTCAGTAGTAAACGTCCCTCCAATGAAATATACCTCATCATCTCATCAGCTAAGGAAGGGGCAGGTAGGATGAAGCTGGATGAAACTCTTGCAAGGCAGCCCTCCCTTGCAAGAGCTACTGAATGTTTGTCACCCAAACAGGGATATTATATGCAGGTTTCTGTACAGTACAGAATACAGAGTGCACTGAGGAAAATTTTAGGCTTCATCTGTAGATAAGCCTTCAAAGTTTAGGGTCATTTTGAGGTTTTTCAGCAACGTAGGTTTTGAATAATGTGCACGGGATCCAGATCGGTGTATTTTAGTTGTAACTTTATTCAACTGATTCTGAATCTCTACCACATTTCAATTCAATTTTCTCAGCAATATACCATGCTTATTGAGTTAACCTTTTCAACTCAAAAAGCTTTCAAGATTTTGTTCCATGAATGACAGACAGTTGATGAAGTTTTTCTAAGCTGTGTATCATATTTATTGCCTCTGCTCCACCAGGGGAGAGACTATGAAAACGGTTGGTTTTCAAGGAGTTACATGGCTAAGCAATATGAACAAGCTGTAAAAGTAGATAGATCTATGGTAAATTATACTAAGATAGAGACTTCGTGACTAGCCGCTTGTTGACGGAGGTATCTTTTTCACTCAAAAAGCTTTCAATCTGTTTTAGATTTTGTTGCATGCATGACAGAAAGTTGCCATACGGTTCTTCAACCCTTTCTAGAGTTTACCCTTAATCTCTCGCTGCATGAAAGATAAAATATTCAAAACATGTGATTCTTGAGGCGGGGCTAGTGTAGACTTCCAACTCTCCACCATCATTCTTTAACCCTTTAGTGCCCAGGGTGGTTCTGGAGAAACCAGAGTTTTCTGGTGGTTTTTTTCTTAAAACTCTCTTTATTCAAACTATGGAAACTATTAACAATATTTAACCTTATGAATGTAAGCATAGCTTAATCGAACAAGTGCGGTTAAACCTTGGTAAGATCCGACCGTTGGATTAGAAGATTATAGCATGTCTTTGAACCGTATAATGCACACTCAAAAATGAGATTTTGGAAGATGTGCGACTTCGATTCAAAGTTAAATAGAATTTGAGTTAAATTTTCAAAAATAAAAGTGAAGAGGTTCAGCAATGATCTATGTCAACACCTCTCCATTGCAATCTTTCATGTCAAGAACGGACTCACACATAATTATTGTGAATTTTACAAGTGGTAGTGACTTATCCATCTACGGTTTAGGACAAAAATTATACGTTAAAATATGAAAGGAGTTTGTACATTGATCAAGATCAAAGTAGATACACTAATGGAACATGAACAAGAGAACACAATTCAAAAATTTAAAACAAGATAATAAACTTCCAAACACAAAAAATACCGCATAGTACATATGTTGTATTTGTAAGTATTTGGTGTATTTTCAAGTATTTGCAGTATTTTCATGTTTTGTTCACAGGTATTTTGATAGTTGCACAACTCCAAATTGAAAAAAAAAAAATTCCCAAAAGATGACATTAAGAATTTCGCAACTCTGAACCACAAAGTATTAAACTTGAATCTTTATGGATTTTCCGGAATTCCCTTTTCCGATGACCGAGTGACCACATTATGGTCTCCTGGGCACTGAAGGGTTAACTAAAGAAGTACGTGGCATGTCCAATATTCTAGAATTTGCTACAACAATTTTTATTCCTAGGTACAGCTTACAAGGGCTAAAGAACCTTATGGAAGTGGATAGAAGTTTTTACAAGCTGTATTATTATATTTATTGAGTTATCCTTACAACTCAAAATGCTTTCAACCTGTTTTAGATTTCATTGCATGAATGACAGGCAGTTGAAGAAGTTGACAGAAGTTGATAGAATTGTTTTGAGTTTGCCAGAAGAATCTGCCATGGAGAGTAAGGGTCTGTTTAGACTATGTTGCCCCAAATGGTGTGAATGGGTAAATTAGAATGGTATTTTTGATTCAGGAGTTGAACATTTTCTTGTAACATAGAGTGTTTGACAGGCTTGAGGTACATGTACCATTCAAATTGACTCAGGATGAAAAGGGAGGAGGCCTGGCATTGACAAAAAAGCTATATCTACACTGAATAAGCGAGCATGTACTTCAAGGTCATAGCATTGCAAATTACGTTACAAGGACAGAGCGTTGAAAATTGCGATGGGATCGCTTTACCCTATTCAGTCAATGTGCTCAAAACTCTCTTCTATCAACCCATTAGTGACCAACATACATGAATTTAGAACTTGCCATGTTGAAAGTGTCCAATCACATGTGTACACACTAGCAAATATTCTTTGGAATGTGATATTGGAGAGTGTGATAATAATGAGTTTAGATTGTATGTAAACTACGCATTCTACAGTGCGTTGGGATTTCATTTTTGTATTCATGCAATATCCAAACTCTGCATGTTGGTAAAGAATCTCATAACATTTTTGAGTAGAATTGGCTTGATTCCTTTTCTACAGTGCTATTGTAGACGCATCATTCTTCAACAGTACAAGTGATGTCTCTAGAGTAGCATTGGAAACCTTCAATTCAAGAAAAAATTTGTAAAAAAGACAAAGTCAAGGTCTTGAGTGCATTGGCACTTGAAATCAATGGTGTTTCAATATCAACGCTAAAATTCCTCTTAAATAGTGAAGTAGGGTTTTCAAAGCCTTATAGTTTCAAAGCCTATAGCGCAATTACAACCCTTCTAAAATTGCTACCTTTCAACACCTATTGCCATTCATTAAAAGATGACTTTATTATCAAAGTTCACTTCAAAGGCTAACATCTTCCCATTGCTAGCACAAAAGTATATACTTTCACTTATTTTATCATCTCTTTTATTACTATGAATCACAAATTGATCCCTTATTATTAGTCCACTCAATTTCAACACAACTAAAATTAGAGATAATGATAAATGTACTTAGCTTGAGACGACTTCTCTTTGGGGTAATAATTGATTCCTAAAGTTACATTTGTCTTGGCTCTATATATTAAAAAAATCCAAGGCTCTAAGAGGCTACTTACTCAATCAAATTAATAATGATTTAATAATAGTAATTTATTTTTTTAATATTTTTTAAATCAATTTTTTAATAAAAAATCTAGTATGACATGGCCAAAATGGAGCCTTGTTAGACTAAATTTTTAAAACATTTTTAGCGTTTTGAAAAAATTATTGTATTGTTATTATTATTATTATTGCATAGCAATTTTGGCTGAGTTAGCAAGCTTTTGGAGACCTAGTTTTTTTGTAATGGTAGATGATTTGAAATATTCCAAACCCAACAATACTTCATCAGTAGCTAAGTGGACAAGTGGAGGCTCAAAGTGATGAGCAAAGTGCATGAAGGAAAGGTAGTGGATATGAAGGCTATTGAATGTTATACCTACCGCCCTTGACGGTTGGGTACACTATTGTTTTCCCTACCACACAAAAAAGAAAAACACCCTCAATAACATTCTCCGCATTTTACCAAGTACATTTGTCTCTCTCTATTATGACATGTTTGGGAAGCCCTACCTTAAAAGTGACAAGCATGGATTAACCTTGAAACGTCGGCGCGGACACCTAGCGTCCAATTGACAAAATTTTATAGTGGTATAGGCCACAGGAATGCAAATTTTCATCCATAACTTTTTGTGGTGATAGTCAATGAGCCATATTGCATCCATGACTTATTTTTCTCCTCGTGGAGGGATTTAATAAATTTGGAGAAAAATGGATTGTGTATTCCTAATCTCAAGGAGAGATGTACAGCTTATAAGCCCAAGTGTAAATTTTATAAGCGGTGAGCTATTTAGGGCAGACCATGGAGTCAAAGTTGTCTAAGGTAAGGGTTTAGGGTTTAGGATTTTGATGTTTGAAGAGCATTTGAGGATGAAGAACTTTAAATTGAAGGGCTCTACATATGAGTAATTTTAATGAGGCGCTTTTAGTGTGCATGGTTGGAAATGCTCTTACTAAGAGCTTATGATAATTGTAGTAATAGAGTTTTCTACAAACTTGACGCCACTTACAGCCTCAGTTTTATTGAAATTTGAGGAAACATAAGTTGAGTGAGGTTCATTAATTAGCAAAAAATCAAAGCATGCCCCAGATGAGCGAGTGGCGGAGACAAAAGCATTGACAAGAATTTGGCAACAAGCAAAAAACTAATTTGGGGATTTCGCAACAATGAAAGGGTTGATTTGGATTTGGCAGCAAGTTAATTTGGGGACATTGTAGGCCGAGTCAAGGCTTGGGGTTCCTTGAATTGACTCAATTTTGTTGAATTAAGAAAACTCAGGGTTTCAAATTTTTGGGCACCGTTTTTGAAGCCTTGAAACTTCACACCTCTAGTTTTTTAAAAGCAATTGACACGCCTACTTTTATTGGGTTCTCAACCATAGTTTTCACAAACTTTGGTCAGTGACCCCGCTTTTACAGACTTTGACGAGGGTTCAATTTTTTTGGACCTCACTGCAATGTAAGGAACCATTTGTGATAATCATGGAATATGTGTGCAACGTGTGCTCTGATTGGGATCCAGCATGACAGTGGCCACATTTGGAATGTAATACCAGTAGATAGATAGAAACACCAACCCTAAAGAAAGGGCCGGCGTAAAGAAAGGGCCGGCGTGAATAAAGTGTCCGTTCGTAATGTCAATGACCCGATGCGTAATACCAGTACAGTATCATGCATCACTACCTTGCAATCACTCTATATCAAGGGCTGCCCGAATTAATTAATTAATTAGTACCCTTCAGCACTAATTTCAGTACACTATTTATTTATTTTTGGCACAAACAAAGGTTAGCCTTTTATTGCGAGAGTACACAATTTGTTGTTTGTGTCCCATTGGGGGAGAGACTACAAAAATGCGTCGTTTTCAAAGAGTTACATGACTGAACAGTATAAACAAGCCATAAAAGTAAATTTAGGTTAAATACTAAGGCAAAGACAGTGAAGGTGGGGAATATATGGCTCATTAGCAACAAGGCTTATGGGAAAAAAAAATCAGCTGTAGAGGTTGATGCCACTTTGCTTTTGTTGAATATTGAAGGCTACTTACTTTGTGGAAGTATGATGAATGGGCTGTAGTGGAGGATTCTATTAAGAGCAAAATAGGTGAAGGTCATACATTGTACGTTGAAACTTACTTTGAATCTTCAGTCGTGTACAATATATGACCCGCCTCGGCTCAAGAAGAGGCGATTCAGAGTTTTGGGGGCGGACGTCAGGGTCAACAAAGGTATTTGGCAGCAGGTCACGATGATGTCACTAGGGTTAAGGCAGATCCAGTCAACCTGAAAATCAGGACACGCATCATGCGACGGTGAATAGCATCATGCGATTATTCCAATAATTTTTATTATTGTTCCTTTATTGTGATTAATCACATGAATACAAGTGCATGTATAGCCACCTGGCCAAAATTCGGTCACTTTAACTTCACTAGGCAAAGTGACTACACAAATGAGCTTAGGGCATCCTCAATCTTGCCTCGGCAGGGTGGCACGCCACCCGCATTTGGCGTGTCTGTTCATTTGGAGTGGCCGTGAACTTACTGCAGCCTTCGACGGCGGGATTGGGTCACGTAGGAGGCTCCACCCCGGGAAAGTGCCGTTGGCGGGCCTTCTTGCCATGAAGATTGAGGATGCCCTTAGCCCGCTTGTTTGGAGTAACTTAGCATTGACACTCACATCACATTCCAAAGCACTCTCACTTACCACACTGCTGCCCATAATAAATGCACATGTACTGCAAGCATTCTCTTCTGTCAGAATTAGCATGAATTGCTCATCCACGGTTAAAGGGCCGTTTGTCTTTGATATACCACGGCCTTAGGCCCGGTGCTTCAGGGTTAACCCCTGAAGGACCAAGGATTCACGATATTGAAATGATGAATTTAATCAATGATGTTGTGAAAACTATAATTCAAATAGGACCAAATTTTATATCATTAGAATCAATAAAATAAAATAAAAACCTTGCATTTGTTGATGAAAATTAAAAAAAATTGAATAAAGGAAGTCTACATACAACATATTCAAAACTTTTAAAAAAACATGATGTCTCATTTGAGTTTTTTGGTACTTTAGGGGTTAATCACAAAAACAACTTGTTACGATAATATCGTGATATTAGTGAGTATTGCTTGAAGCTATAATATCATGATATTATGGAGTGTCATTGTATGGAGGGTAAACTGCATTCGTTTAGACATTTGTTATGAAGGACAAGTTCAAGTCATTAAGTTTGAAACTTAGCAGTAACTGATATGATGGAGATTGATACATGCACAAATACCAGGGATGGATAAATGTGGCTTCACATTTTTGGGTTTTCCCAGAATCCCTGCCACTTGAAGCCAAGTGTTCCTCTGGACGGAACTGCCCAAAAAACACTCACCCCACACACGTCAGTTTCAACATTAATTCATTAATTAATTTATGACACAAGTGCCACATGTCAGCTTGATGGTGACCCGGACCTGTCAATTCTGACATGGCAATTCAATTTCTTTTTTCTTTTTCTTTTTGGTACAAATGGAACACTTTTATTCCACTACAAAACAAACCAGCACAACCATAACATTTTTTTAGCACCTCCATTGTTCATCCTTGGGAATCAGCATCCCTAGCCATAATAGTTACATGAATCATAATCTTCTGTAGAATCAAAGTCACCTATAGTTAAAGATGGCTTGGAGGCTCAATAAATTTTCTCTTTTTAATCATTTATGCATGTTCCACATCATCAATTTCCTATTTAGATGTTGATTCCATGCACAAGCAAAAGGGTGTGCTGGAGTACTAGCCAAAAAATGTTATGACAACCAAGTAGGCCTGACAATTCAATTTCAACACCAGGTTAATTTGTAGTAGACCCTCGCAAAAAATCAGTGAAAAAAATTATAGTATTTTTTTTCTATGAAGATTAGCAAAAATTTACTAGAAGAGGAAAAACAAGGTAAAATTGGCTTTTTAGTTTCAAAGGCAGAAAAAAAAAGTTTTGCCTTTGTTTTTTAAACCAATCATCACGGTATACATTGTTGAAGATTCAAACATGTGACCTTTTAAATGCAAGAGAAGCTCCCCACACGACACAAGAATTCCTAAGGTGGAATCTCTATGTGCCTACACACCAACCTCACACTCTCCCGAAGCTAAGCGTTTGGCTGGTTGTGACAAAAATGTCATGCAAACTTAATTAAAGTATGAAAACAAAAAGCAAGACACATGCCACTTCCTCACAACTTTCCAGATTACTCATTTGTTCTAATCTTCTTTATATTTGTTGTAAACATTTGAACAAGTTAAAATTTTGTTTTTATTATCTTTAGATTAATATGATATGCATGTAATACATGTTGTATTTGAATGTGTGTTCCTTGAAGTTGAAGTATAAATAAATTTATAAAAATAAAATAAATAAATAAATAAAAACTTAATTAATGTCGTGTGAAAAAAACACATTTTGAACCATCCATGAGTGAACAATATGAAACAGGTACCGGTACTGTAGAAAAGGGCAGAATCGGTACTAAACATTCCTATGATAAGAAGCCATTTTTTTAAAAATTATAAGTAGATTATACCAAATTCCGCATAAATTTCATCTTAGAATTATCAAAATGTAGATAAAATACCGATACTTCACATTTTAAATTCTTTTTTGGATGATCAAGATTTTGGTTCCATCAAAAATTATAATTTCACACAGCAAAATTGATCAAATATGTAATTTAAAAACCATGAATCCTTCATTTGTTCTTTAGGAGTTAAATAAATCTAATAAAATATATATCATATATATGTACATGTATTATTATCTTAAAATAAAAATAAATAAATAACTTCTCACCAAGTTTGAAATTCATATTTTATTTGATACTCCCTTAAATTTGTTTCATAATAAGAGTTCTCTTTGCTAAAAAAATTGAGATTTAAGAAAAAAAATAGAGACCATGTTGAAAGGGATGAAACACAACGGCAACTTTTGTAACTACATGTCTTGATAGAAAGGGATGAAAAATGTAGGAAGTCAATGTAGGAAAGCAAAATGATGAATGTGAACTTTTTAATTGACCGGGTAATTGACGCAAGAAAAATATGTGGTTTTGAACTCTTATTATGAAACAAAGGAAGTATGTGGTTGTAACTACAAGGTCATCATACACATGATAACATTGTTAAGCCCCAGACTTTAGGAAAGTTTTATTTTTTATTTTTTATATTAAGGCACACGATTTGCTTTGCAACCCGCGGCAAAGCTGACGAGTTGCTTTTGGCAACCCATCGCCGGGATTTTTTCCATCCGGTAGAGTAGTGATTTTACGGCCGGGATCGAACCGCCAACCTCTTGGGTACCCCGGCAACACCTTAAAGGTACCCCTCTCCATCATCTGGTAGTTTAAGGTCATTCCGGACCTAAGTTATTGTATTAGTAAAAAAAAATCAACCAAGCAGTAGGCGGTGCAATACCTTATTCTTTAAGAGCATCTCTACTAGCACTCTGAAGGTCATTCAAAAAGTTAGACCTCACTATGTAGATTTTTCCGACTAACATCACTCGATTAGACTTTGCAAATAGTAAGTACGCCACTCACAAGTCACCATGCAAGGATTGTGCAATTATGTTGTGCAAGTAAGAAGAAAAGATACACTAGCTTTGTGTGGTTTTGAGGGCCTTGGTTTAACGAAGATTATCCAATATCAAAGGCCAAATAAATTGTTCACCAACCCAATCTCATCCATTTTCCATAGCTAGAGCGGTATTCTAGAATGCTAGTGGAGATGCTCTAAGAATGTAATGCATAGCACAATATGTAGGCTTTTTGTTTTTACTAAATAAAAAATCCCAATGATGAATGAATCAAACAAATATACGTACTAGTATTCAATTGCAACATTCTACGGACAAATGGGCACTTAATTCATGGCGGTTTTGCGTCAAACCAGACTATACACGCGTCCAACAAAATGAATGATAATGCCAAAATCATCTCCAATTCAAGATTTTTTTTCTTTGACTTCTTGGAGCCAAATTCCAATGTCGTTAGTCCGGAATGACCTTAAACTACCAGATGATGGAGAGGGGTACCTTTAAGGTGTTGCCAAGGTACCCAAGAGGTTGGCGGTTCAATTCCGGCCGTAAAATCATCACTCTAAGGTAGAGGCACCCAAAAGCGACAGCTATAATGAACAAACAGACTACATTTTAGGCGTCGGATTTAGGTGCTCCTACCTTACCAGATGGAAAAATCCCGGCGATGGGTTGCCAAAAGGTAGCTCGTCAGCTTTGCAGCGAGTTTGTGAAAGCAACTCGTGTGTTTCAATAAAAAAATTAAAAAAATCCAATGTCGTGACACAGTCACCATGGTCCCTGTGAAATTCGGATAGACCCTTCATTGCATGCATGGAGCGCTTCTACAGTGCAAAAGAAAAAACCTGCTCCAGATCATACGGGCAAGGCAAACCAGAGCTCTTATAAATTGAATGACTTTTTCTATTTATTATGATAATGTGATGGATGAACATTCATGAGTGGAGGATGAAAACCTAATTCTATTCATTTTATTTCTGACCCATCTGTCTTGCAAGATGCCACTTTGTCTACTAACCCAAAAAACCTAATTTTTTAAAAGCTTTCGGCCCACTCATTTCACAGTTTTACCCGACAATGGAACCTTCTACGGATTGGCTGTAAAGTACACTAGCTCCCGCCTGCAGATACTGCGGCCTGTAATTACTTTTAAATTGTGGTCTTTAGCCTTTGCAAGGGTCCACCCTTTTGCATGAAAGGTAAAGATATTCAAAACATGGAGTGATTCTTGAGGTGGGGCTACCGTGGACTTTCAACTCTCCATTTACTAAAGAGCTACATGGCATGTTCAATATTTCAAAATTTGCTATAGCGATTCTCAAGCAACGATTCTTATTCCTGGGTATAACTTACAAGGGCTAAAGAACCTTATGGCCCTTCGTCATTGTTCTTGTCAGCTAGCGCGAAACCTACACATATTTGTACTAGTCATTTTCTGGTTTTCTCATGTTGGGAGTCTATGTGTTTTATTTGGAAATTTAAATTTTGTCAATACTTGGAGTTTGTGACCCTAAATTAGTCTAGTTTAACCACCATGTCCTAAAATAAGGAGGATTTTTGTTTTAGATTTTTACCTCTGGTACAAGTATGTTTGTAGGTTTGTCATGGCCATTGTGGTGGTGGTAGCTTTGTACTTTATTTTTATTTTTATTTTTTAAAGAGTGGAACCAATTTGTTGATTGCAAAGAAAAAGAAAAAACAATCATCCAGGGTCTCAAATGAGGGGCCGCCGGCAAGTAAGTGGGAGCAAGCTTCTGTCACGGACATAGGATCTCGAGATGGATATTGCAAAGACTAGGCCTTGAGACAGAGATATAATTATTGTGTGGAAACTAGTTCGTGATGGGTATTGTCCAAAGATATGGATATTGTCCAAAGATATGGATATTGTCCAGAGATATAATTATTGTGTGGAAACTAGTTCGTGATGGGTATTGTCCAAGATATGGGTATTGTCCAGAGATATAATTATAGTGTGGAAACTAGTTCGTGATGGGTATTGGGTATTAGGTAAAGTCACAGAGATATAATTATTGTGTCGAAACTAGTTCGTGATGGGTATTGCCACGGACGTAAGACTTAGTCTCTAGGAAGCTTCGCCGGAAGCTTCGCCAGAAGCTTCTCTTGGAACATCCTCCAAGCTAGTATATATAGGAGACGAGATGAGGGACTCCTCACTCTCATCAACACCAATTTAGGAGCAACCTTGATGCCTTGTCTTGTTCAACTATCGATTTAGTTCAATATACTTTCTTGAGAACCACTCTTGTGTACTATTGCACTTCTTGTTCTTGGGTCCTTGTTCATGCTCTTGTTCTTGTTCTCTTGTTCTTGTTCTTGGGTCCTTGTTCATGCTCTTGTTCTTGTTCTCTTGTTCTTGTTCTTGAGTTCTTGTGTCCCTGACAGCTTCTATCTGGCTAAGAAAATGCTACTAGTGCAAAATTACTCATTGAAACACCAATTAGTCAAGAACTCCTTTGCCAAAGCTACTTGTTTCTTCTCTACACACTTGTGAAAATACTTGAGCGGGCTATGTACTCATTACATTCTATAACAATAGGATTTGCACCCATGTTGATTCATTTGATTTATATTGATATTAGACATTTTTTTGGAACTAGAGTGAAAGACGACGCTTTGCCATTATACGAGGGAATTTAACCCCTAACCGCCCAACCATCCATATTTTGGATGATGTAGGGATTTGAACTCAAATTTCTCATCGATCATGCACTTTTTGCAGTGTGAAATTTTTACTAAACCTTTTATGGGAAGTTAGCTTCGTGCATGTGTGATCCGATTAGAAAGGGGATGATTTGTGAAATTTTTATGCCTCATTTCATGTTGTAGTGTTCCACCCCAAATTTGAAAGATTTTAGTCTAAAAGTGCTCTTGAAAAAGTCAAGTACTAGAAATAAGCAACCAAAAAATCTCCAAAAATCACTACATTTAGAGCATCTTATTTCAACCCATCTCAAAAAAAATCAATATTAGATTGTCAATATCTTATTCGTAATCATATTACAAAAGAGCTCTAAATTTTAAGTTTTAAAATTTATACACAAATATTGGTGATAGCAATCGCAAATCTAACTGTATGGATAGAATCTAAAATGCATAATGTACAACTTTTATTCATTCATCAAATTGAAAATACCCCTCTTAGTTGCATTTTATGATGTATTTTTGATAAACTGCCAAATCTAAAAAGGGTGAGGACGTTTAGGGGTTAACCCTTAAACGTGAAGGTAAGCCCTATGGGCTTATTTAAAAAAGAATAATGAAGAAAAAAGTTGATTTTCTCAACCAAATCAAGCGAGACTTGGTGCGTTGGAAAGCTACTGAAAAGTAATCTAGATTCCAAATTTTCGCCTTATTTGAGAGATTGTGGAACCGTTGGTAAGTAATCAAAGTTATCAAATTGAACAAGTTTTGAGGTTGGGGCAGCTGAAGTACAGCAGTGCCGCAGTGCTGCAGTGCTACAATGCTAGTCCAACAGTGCACTGCAGAGCAATTTTTGCAAAAAAAAAAATACCCCCCCAAAATTTAGATTCCTTCTGGGCTGCCCCATTTAGGCCCTCTTGACGTTTAAAGGTTAATAGGAGTCCAGAAAGTAAGAAAATTTTAAGATGCAAAAACAACGAGCATTAGAGAGAATCTTGGAAACATTAGTAGGGGTATGAAGTCTAGGGCTTAACCCCTAAACGTCCTCACTAGTCTCCAAATTTGTTCGTTTTGCAAAGATGCATCATAAAATGCAATCCGTAGGGATATTTTGCACTTGATGTATGAATAAAAGTTGTACATTATAAATTTTAGATTCTATCTATATGGTTAGATTTGCAATTGCTATACCCAGTATTTTTGTATAAAATTTGAAAGTTGGATTTGAAAATTCTTTCGTAATTTGACTACAAATAAGATATTGAAAATTTGAACATGATTTTTTTTGTAATTTGTTGAAATGTAATATTCTAAGTGTAGTGATTGTTGGAGATTTTTTGGTTGCAAAATTTAATGAATTCACTTTTTAAAGAGAACTTTTACACTCAAATTTTTGAATTTTTGGGTGAACTACTACAACATAAAATGAGGCATAAAAAGTTCACAAATCATCCCCTCTCTAATTGGATCACACATGCATGAAGATAACTTCTCATAAACAATATGGTGAAAAATCCAAACTAGAAAAAGTCAATGACAGATGAAAAATTTGTGTTTGATTTTGTACATCGTCCACTTTTGCATCGTTGGACGTTTAGGGGTTAACAATGTTATGTTTACTCACAATTGAGTATTTTGATTTGTATAAAAAAATCTAAAAAAAATTCTCATCATTTAACTACAATTTCTGACAAGCATTTTTAATGAATAGTTTTAATGGTTGGGGCTCTTGGATTGGGAGAATGTGTAGGAACTCTTCGGTAGGTTATGAGTTCCACACCCCATAGTAGTAGAAGCGGGAGTAGAAGGTGTTGTTTAAGATTATTCTCCAACTCACCACAAACTAGTTTTGTAGTTTTTTTGAACTGAAAACGAGTCTAAGGTGAGTTTAAGGTTTCTTTCGGCTTAGAGACACTCTTTTAAGTTAATTCCTAAATCCTCAAAAGACCATTTTTTGTCGTAGCCCAAATCTAATGGGTTGCCCGGAACCCAAAAAACGTTTTTGAAAAATAAAAATAATAAAAATACTACATCAAGTCTACTATCCAACTCAATTTGAATTATGTCATTTTGAGTTAACTCCACCTGGGAGAATTTTTCAATTGGAATCACTCAACATTGTCTTAGTGTTATAAAATTTGCCATTTGGGGAAAGTAATGATGTTTCCTCCATCATGTTTTTTTTCTTTTTTTTTGAATTTTACAACACATAAACCAACTTTAATCAATCATACCAAATGTTTAATTCTAAAAGTAAAAATTATAATTTACACAAAATTTTAAAGGTTGATGCTTTTAACTTCATTAAAAATTTATCTAAATTAATTTTTGGAAGTTTGACCGTACGGATAATTTGTAGAGATGAAGCCCTACATTTTTTCTATTAAAGCAAACTTCATCAAACATATGAAAGACACATATTATAAAACATCTATGTTTCATATAAAAACCTTGGACTTTTAGGGGTTAACACTAGTGGCCTGTGAATTTATTTATTTATTCATTTGAACAAAGGATGCTAACAATTCATTAATAAAAACGGAAAACAACTAGCAAACCAAGCAAACCAGCAATTTCGTTGACAAGGACACTTTTTGGGATTTCTAAAGTACCTAATAAGAGCATGCCGAATAAGAGTCAATTACCAAACCTATTTTTAGATGATAAATTACCTCTTGTGGTGTGGAGTTTGATATTTGTACACCAAATATTGTCACTATAGTGAAGGGTGGTTCTCATATCAATCATTTTGTCATATTCTTTGACAAGACCATGATCACACTTTACAAAGTTCAGTTTAGTAAATTTATCCTTTGCCATTATGATTGTCCCATGTAGTGATAAAAGTAGTAGTGTGTAATTGGTTGATGCATTTTATCCCAAGCACGTTTAGTGGTTGTTGCTGGAGATGTTTTCATTTTCTTACACACCATCATGCATGTGACCTTGGTGCACAATGAACAACTGCTGGGCATGCTCTAAGAACGTGAAGGCATAGTCACAAGCCCGTCAAACCACTACTAAACCACTCCAATGGAAACTATGCCTGCATAACATTCAGTAGCCTTCACGCACACTGCCTTTACATCCATTCAACGGTATAGAAGTTCATTTAGAAAAGGAATGAACAAAGTTGGTTGTTGGAGGTCACTAGAGTGGAGTGATAAAAAAGAAAAAAAAGAAAGAAGAGAGAACCAAAAAAACCACCAAAAAAATAAAAATAAAAATAACGCCACCAGCACCTGATGACACGTAGCCTAGCGCGTTAGCGCCTGCTTATAGTGCCAATCGACTTTTCAAAAATAAAATATACAATTTAAAAAAGAAGAAGTTGTTAACCAACGTTGGCCGGCACGATGCTCCAGTGCCGGCATGAGCCACTACAACATCTTTTTTTATTTTATTGTGTGTTTGGATCTTTAACCCCTAAAGGACCGGAGTGTTTTTCCTCCAAAAACACTCTAATGCTGCCATTTTTACTCCCCCATGCAAAAAATCCAAAAAAATGTTATTTTTTACCTTCTAACCGTAAGATCTTGGCTTGAACTATTTGAAAAACATACACAACAAATTTCATTGATTTTGACCGCACGGATTGCTGGATAATTGCGTTTGATGGAAAAAAACACCCCAAAAAAACACATGCCCGAAAATTTCAGATGCGTTTGACCATGGCTACATCAAAAATCCTCACTACCGAAACCTGTCGCACTTCACTTTCACATTCTATATGATGTTACTTAGTTGTGTACCAATTTTTGTTGCATTTGGAGATGTTTAGGATGTTGAAGAACACCTTGCACTTGTTGGGGGTTTAAAGGTTCAGAAAAGACTATATGTTTTTGGAACTGCAATATTTTCGACTTTCTTTATTTAAAATACAAATCCGAGCGGTGAAACACAAGTAAATTCCACCCTCTATAGAATGGCGAATTTTTTTTGAAAAATAAATAAATTTTGAAGTTTTAGAAGACATGTAGCACATTTTTTAAGAATTTTGGGGGTTAGGGGGGAAATAAATGGTGGAGGAAGGGAATTGAAGTGCCAACCCATTCCAATGTTCATGACCCCACTAACTCTCAATGTGTACTGCCACGTGGCAGTCCCGCATTGGATGATTTTAATTTTTTAATTTTAATTTTTTAAATGATTTTAATTTTCAAATTTTTAATAATATATTATAATTATAAAATTTAATTAAAATATTATTTTTAAATTTAAAATAATAAATTGCAGTTCAAATAATATTTTTTATTTAGAATAAATTATTTTAAAATTTTAAAAATAATTTTTTTATTCAGCTTCAGATTCTGACTGACTGACTGGGAGCTGATTTGTGCAGAAGTGAGGGGAAAATTTTGTTTTTAATTTTTTTGAATGAGTTTGGGAAATGGGGTGGTCTTCTGCCCCCCACAGGCCACCCTATTTTCCACACACCGCCCATCTTGTTGCCCCCCCTAAAATTCAACTATTTCTCTACTGCCCCATTGCCCTTTCTCCCGAAAAAAACACATTTCCTCTCATAACTTTCACATCCGGTGTCGGAATTCAAAAAAAAAAGAACCCCCATTTTCGTGGCACATTGGGGAATCTACTATTAAATTTTCTTCAAAGTTTGATTAAAAACGTGTTCACCGGAACCTACCCGATTCTCTAAATGTCCTAGTTAGGACATTTGGTCCTTTAAGGGTTAAAATCATGTTGACCTTCCCTTCTCGGATGCGAGTACCTCCACCCTCGTGTAAAGCAAGCTAGCTACTGATTTTGCATGAATGATAATGTTGAATATTCTGCACATTCTCCTAAAAGACAAGGCAGATCCAGTGAAGGCTACTGAATGTTATGTTCGTGTGAACTTCAAGGTTTTACTTAGAGCATGGCCATCCATGCCCTCAGAGAGTCTCTGACCTCGAGAAGTAGATGAAAAGTTTCAAGGGCCCTTTCAAAATAGCTCTTGACTCTGGATTCTTGCGTGTTAGAAATTGGGCCTTGAAAACACTATTGAGTTGACTATTCGATGATTATTCCTCCCATTCTACTTGTCATTGGTTCACTGACTATTTGATGCACACTTTTGATACGTGAAGGGCGTGCAAGGGTGGGGGAGTGTGAGTGCAAGGGCCCTTCAGATATAGATGAATAATTTGAGAGGGTTCGTCCTAGAGTGCATGGGTGGGAATGCTCTTATCAATTTTTTTTTTTTAAATCAGTAGAATTTATTTTTGTCATGATCAACTGAAGCCACACGGAGAGCAAGCAGAGAATTCATTTAAAAGGTAACTTAGGACCACTGAGTGAATTGGCCGAATCCCAAGGCCGGGCCAGGCGGGGCTTTTTGAGTTATAGGGGAAGCTTCTTTGCCACGTAGGATGTTAGAGCATTGCAGCGAACGGGAATGGCGGAGGGCAGACAGAGATTGTGCCGCGGATACGTTCACAGATTAGTAAGTTACTATATACGACAGAAAGATTCATAAAGAACGGAGCAGCCAAAAGGTAGCCAGCCTTTTTCAGAGACGATGAATGGGCTTCTAGAACATCGCTGCGCTGTCCCGTCTCTATATCCCCGTTGGTCTTGAATGCGAGACCCCTGCGAGACCACTGTTCATGGCCCCTCCTTTTCTGAAATTTCCATTTTGGGCACCTTCGGTTTTTTTTGGCAATTGTTTTTGCAAATTTGGGACCTACGGCCTCAACTCACCCTAGGGCACCTATTTAGGAATAAAAAACCAATGGAGGAGGGGGTTGTTTTTTAAGGTGGGCCCTGTTAGGACAAAAATAGGGGGCACTTTTGTCCCCATTCATTCAAGACCACCGGGGGATTTATTGAAATCCGCTGCGCTGTGGCTCATTCTACAGCACGAGGCCTACTCTACTTTGAACTCCTTATTATCACTCTCTCCATTACTGAATGGGGGAGTTTCCTAAGAAACCAGCAAAAATCCAATATTTTACAAAGAAAAACAAAAAACAACCGGTTTTAGACAAAATCCCATCCAATTATTACTTATTTCTCATATAGGTAGCACCCAAGTGTCATAAATTTTATTCGGATTTAGTCTAATACTACAAATTTCAACTTGTGATTTGGCAATTCCATTCGGCTCATTTTACACTAACTATCAGATCTCTCTGTACATTTTTCTCCACTACCATGTTTTTGCAAGGAATATTATCTATTTTCTACTGAATACTCTCTTTGTTCGGAAATAATGTCTTAGAGCATGCTCAACAGCACTAAATTCGTTGATTCAACGTCAAAATAAAGGGCAGTTGCTCCCTTGTTCACCCCAACAGCAGTGACACCAACCCAAAGATGATGCTTAGTGCTATTGAATTTGATTTCTTTGCGCCAAATACTATTGTCTTGGTGGGTGCTTTTTCTTCTTGCACTAAACTTAATTAAGAGTTGTGGGGGATTTAGTAGCCAGCAGTTGACTGACAACATGCTGAGGCGCAATTTACAATGCTTTGACAACAAGGAATAAGGTGTTTACTACAACAAAATATTGGGACAATCATGCAAACCCCTCCCCCTATGCTCGTGTTCCCCCAATTTAAAATCGCGTTGTACCCACAAATTTATCAAAACTGTTGGGCTTGCTCTCAGTTTTGGCACTTTTTTCCTTATGTTTTGTACTTCAAACGAGGTGGATATTGATAGTGACACAATAACTACATACTAGTATTAAAGATAAACCATTTTTTGAGTATTCATATGACTATTTTTTGCCAATTCAAAAGTTCAGTTGGAAAATGCCAAAAACTAAGACACTTATTTCCAAACAGAGGGACTATCATATTATAGGACTATGAGCATTCACACCCATACATGCTAGAGATGACTCGCTGAAATTATTCATCTACATTTAAATAACCCTTGCACCTGCACTCGCAGGCCCCTTACACATCAAATATTCAATCGACCAATCACAAATAAAATGTGGGATATAATCAACTAAACAATGATTTAAAGGGCTATTTCTTAATACACTAGGATTGAGAATCAAGAGCCATTTCTGAAAGGCCTTTGGCACTTTTCATTGAATTCTTGAGTGTCATAGACTTTTGAGAGGGCATAGGTGAAGAGGGCATGGGTGGCCATGCCTGACATCGTGAGGATTTGACGGCCTCAAAGAAGCTAAATTCTCTTCTGCTTAAACAAAATTACAAAGTATCAAAGCATAAAAGATCAAATTTTGAAACCAAAAGAGCCAAATGTCATTCTCTAGAAAGAAGGCAACACAAGAAGCTAGATAATTTCATAAAGGTCAAAGATACTTGGACGTACACATCTAAGCTTCGTTGAACCTTTCTCACCTCGTGTACCAAGTTGACTCAAAACTACATGTTATAAATAAATAAATAAACTGCAATCCTATGGGTATCTATGTACAACATTCTTTCCTTTCTTTTGAAGAAAGCCTCCATATCCAAATGTGAAAAACTAGAGTTTTTTTTCCCTCACTCTCTTACTGAGAACCAACGATGAAACTGCCTGTAGACTTAGACAATGTTGAACATGACCAGAAGCATCTCAGATATGATAAATTATAGTTTGAGACATCTGATATTTTAGGGCAGGGTTTTTTTTTTCCTGGCTTCTTCGTACCAGACACTACACTAAATAGGTAGATTAGTGTTAGATACACTAATTTACATAAACATGTTGTAAGTTTTTACTGTTGACCAATTTGTTTACCCTCTGTATTGGTCAAGATGGGGATCTTTCAATAGTATTGGAATCAATGTCTTTGGTAAATTTTTTTGTCGAGAGTAAAAATCTATAATGTTTTCAAATCTTATAATTATCTAACACTAATCTACCTATTTAGTGTAGCGAGTGGCACAATCAATGGTTTAAATCTAGAGGAGGGATTGCCTTCCAGTGCATGCATGATGTGAACTGATAGATTGTATAGTAGTTTTGTCCAGTGGGCATTGGCTCATTGTCATTGCGAACAAAGAGTTTATTCACGCTGGTCATAAAAGAGGTCAGAGTTTATATATATAAGTATATAAGATACAAAGGTTTTTTTATATAAAGGTATAAAGGTATAATAAGATACAAAGGATCATGGTTGTTTTTCTTTTTGTTTGTTTTTTCCTCATTTCTTTTTCCTCAAAACTCACAAAAATATTATTCCAAAAGGAAATAAGAGTTTGTAAACAACAAAAACCTTGAGATTGAGACGATTGCACTATTTCTTAACTTGGAGACTATTTAATTTTAGGGAGAAATAATATCCGTGTAAGAAAAAAATAGATGTAGACATGTAGTAGCTTTATAAAAAACATGGCATGCCACCTTATGTCACTCTCATCACTTGAAATGAACATGGCGCTCAATGAAAGTGGGAATGAAAAGTGACAAACTCCTATATGTTGTAGGGAAACTGTTTCTCCTCACCTTTGAACGAAATTGCATGTGGTAAAAGACACTAATTCTCCCAGAAACAAAATACGCCATTTACCGTCGTAAAAACTTCGGATTGCTCAAGGAAATCGAATCAAAGTTTTTCTCAATCCCAAATTCAAAACTTGAATTCAAACACCTCAAATGCACTCTCACCATTACATCTCTTACCATTTGTACAATCATTAATGGACCATTCACACCGGACATCTAATACATGTTCGTTTGTTTTCTTGCATTTTGGAAGGGTAAATTGAAGAAATAATCTAATATTTTGAACTTGTTTCATCGTGCTACAAACACTACCGTAGTTTACTAGCAGATTCGGCGGAAAATAATTCTAAAAATAGATGCCTAAAAATTTGGGAAATCATTAGCATCTTTTGCCGAATATTATATATTAAGATTTTAAAATTGCCGAAAAGTGAGAAAGTTTTACTTTTCACTAAGTTCTTACTTAGTTGGGAGGCTTGTGTGAATTTCAATGGAGGGAAGGTGCTCCTTTTGTAATCAAGCCCACTTACATTAGTCCACAAAGAATATGGGTTAAGTAGCAAGACTCTAGGTGAGGCTTTTGAAAATGTGTTGTACGCAGATTTTTGGAGTCCAATTGAGCATAGAAGATGAAGTTTTATAGAATTGTGTTTAACTAACAAAAGTTGAGAAATCAAGTCTTCTTCCACCTCCAACAAGTTTTGTGTCAAAATAAGTTTTTATGCAAAAGATATGGACAAAACAGCACAGCATTGTAAACGTCAATGTATCAAAGTGCGTTCCTAACAGTTTTTCGAAGCTCATTTGTGCATAGAAGATTAACTTTTTTGGAATTTTGTTGGTCTAAGAAAAGTTTAGAAATGAAGTAATCTTTCACCTCCAACAAATTTTATGTCATTTGAAGACTTTATGAAAAAGTTATGCGTGTTATAAAAATAAAGACTAACTAGGTGCTTCACCTCAAAGTTCACATATCCCATATGCATTGTTGGATACAACTCCACTCCACTTGTGTAAAGCACAGAGCATTCTTACCCTTCTAGACTCAAATCACTCATGTCAACCAAAGTAAAAAAGTTGGAATTGACAAGAAGCCGAATTTTTTAAAAATTAAAGGAGGAAACTGCCGAAATTAATAATATACTATTTTTAGGTGCCGAACCTACTTTTTGAACTTTAATTAATTGTTAAGCAGCAAGGTGCCGAACCTGCTAGTACACTACGGTATACATGCATTGTTCAATAGCATTCCGCTGCTGTAAGTCCATTGCCTTACCTTTTTGCGTTGTGAAACTAATTACATGCGTCTTCACCACTATAGAATACATTAATTTTTTTTTCACCATTTGTTTACCTTAATTGACGCAAATTCTCGACGCACGCACGTTGAAGTGACCGGTGTGAATGGGACATGACCTGGTTTGGGCCCTAATGCAAAGTGGGCCTCGGTTTTCTCATTGTAATTTCTCTCCCTTAGAGTTATTCAAAAACAAACCCTATGATTTCCAACTTGTAAAGTGAGTCTCCATTTCAATAATAACAAATTTTGACAAGTATAGTTCATCCCTTGGTCTCTTCATGAATAGTCCCTTAGGTTTGAGAGAACTTGTGGGAACTCTCTCTTAACATTGGGGAGGTCATAAATTCCATACCCCACGGTGGTATAAGGCCTTGCTTTAGATTATTCTCCAACTCACCATAGACTAGTTTTGCAGTCTTTTTAAACTCAAAAACGAGTTTAAGGTGAGGTCAACAAGAGTTTCCACTTTGAGACACTATAATTTTGGTTAACTCTACAATTGTTGTGATCCCACTGGCCGGCTACAGTATAAAAGAACAATCGGCCCCAGCCATGAGGCACCCAATGGCTGCACTGGCTCCACAGTTCCGCAACTACTGTACACACACACACATAAAACAAGAAAGATAAGGATCTTCCAGAGTCCGAGATAGCGGGGGTGGACTTTCCTGTGTACTTTCGCCAGGGCTTGTAACACTCCACGGACCTTCATGGTCCAACTATAGTTAGACCATCCCATTTCGCTGAGTCTATACATGTCAGAGCATGCCACTGTTGTGGTACTACTAAATAGGTAGATTAGTGTTAGATAATTATAAGATTTGAAAATATTATAGATTTTTACTTTGGACAATTTTTTTACCAAAGACATTGATTCCAATACTATTGAAAGATCCCCATCTTGACCAATATAGAAGATAAAAAATTTGGTCAACAGTAAAAACTTACAACATGTTTATGTAAATCAGTGTATCTAACACTAATCTACCTATTTAGTGTAGTAGGGCTCCAGTGTCTCTGCCTGTCTGTCTGTTTTGCAACGGCCCGGCCGGTAATCAGCACGGTAAGGTAGAGCGTGGCCACCAAGCCAACTGAAGGTCAGTATAGTACCAAGTGGTTAGTATTATTCTTCGCCTTGCCAAGCGGCATTCCTTCGAAGCTCACCGAAGACCTTCCTTTGGGACTGCCCCTGTCAGCAGGAATGTGACGAGACGGGTCAATCAAGCGAATCAAGCATCATTCGCACCTTGGGATTGTCGGAACTGGATTCGGTATAAGTGCCAGGCGATCGTCATTGCTGCGGTAGTGTGCTCCTTTGCATTCAGGCTCAGAGCTCAGTGAGGCCTCCGATTACTCATCTGCTTGCAGGTACAGTAACGCCAGATCTTCCAAATTTTCCAAACTCTGAAACACACAAACGCTTCTAGTGTGTGACTGTAGTTCAGGTTTTTGCTCAACACTGAAACGTCTCTAGTGTGTGACTGCGGTTCAGTTTTTGCTCAACACTGAAAACATTTCTAGTGTGTGACAGTAGTTCAGGTTTCCCTTTTGATACATTTTCTAACTAGTTGCGTGACGAGGGTGACTGAATTGCTTAAAACGCCGAACGAACACGTGCTGCGCTTTCGCTGTTCCCGAAATTTATGTTTCACGTCGTCTTCGAAGTCTTGTTAGAGAAAACAAAATCAGATCTTCGTCGTTTCTCAAGTCTAGATTCCTAACCCAGTAGTTTCCGTCCAGAAGCATTCAACTGATAAACCACCTTGCACATTGCAAATTCAGTGGTGGTAACACGATTGTGTGCGATGTTGTAAACTCAGGAGTAGAGGAGTTTGAAGAGCCTCGCATGCAGTGGACGCAATGGATAGTAATGAAAAGGAAATGAAAGGGACGGCGGAGGACCCGGAGTTGGGCGGGGAGCCATGGAGCCTAACGCCATCGAAGAGCATGAGCCGCAGCTCGCGACGTCAGTCGGGCAGCCTGGCGCGCGACCTGCTTGCGAGCGGCAGCATTGGGCCGTCGCAGTCCTACGGCTTGTTCGGCACGGGCGGGAACCCGCTGGACAACCCCAACGCGCGCTCCAGCCGCGAGGAAGACGAGTCGGATCTGCGATGGGCGGCGCTGGAGAAGCTGCCCACGTTCAAGCGCATACGGACGTCCATGTTGATGAAGGAGTCCGGGAGCGTGCGCGAGGTCGACGTGAAGCATCTGTCGATGGCGGATTTCCACCACCTGCTGCAAACGTTGCACCGCCCTTTAGATAATGAAGAAGAACACCTCATGGCCAGAATGCGCCAACGCCTCGACCGCGTCGGCTTGGAGCTTCCCACCATCGAAGTTCGCTACGAGAATCTCACCGTGAAGGCCAACTGTCACGTTGGTAACCGCGGCTTGCCTACTCTCTGGAACACGTTCCTCAACGTCATGGAGAGCCTCGTCAATTTCGTGCACTTGTCACCGTCCCGGAAGGAAGTCCTCACCATTCTCGATAACGTGAACGGCGTCATCAAACCTGGAAGGTACAGTACCACTTCATTCTCTTAGTATCACCATACATGTCTTTGTTTGCCACCAAATTACAGTGTTTTTTTCAAGGGAGTCCCATTGGCGACTTGAAAATTGAAATTGTTTTCTGTAGAATTTTTAGCTATACACACCAATGATAATGAAGATTATGGTGATATACTCTATCTTTTTACTCAAATTTTTCTTTTAGCAACACAGCAAGCCCAGTTTAATATAACAAGTTGGCGATGTATAGCCACAAAAGAATTCAGTAAATGATGATTATTCTATCAATTGTTTGGTTCCCACGGATGCGGTTTTTGACATGAGAGATCCAATTGTGTGCAGGATGACGTTGCTGCTGGGACCTCCGAGTTCGGGGAAGACTACGCTGTTGCTCGCGTTGGCTGCGAAGCTAGACGGCAGCTTGAAGGTGAAAGGGAAAGTCACGTACAATGGCCACACTCCGGATGAGTTCGTGGCGCCCAAGACGGCTGCGTATATTAGCCAGCACGACTTGCACGTCGGCGAATTGACAGTTCGGGAGACTTTGCAATTCTCGTCTCACGTTCAGGGCGTCGGCCCACAATATGGTAAATTCTATACAAAAGAACAAAATGCCATACTGGTTATAATGGTTATTTTCTAGGGTAGCAGGTTACAGGTTACACTAGAAAGCAACAGAGATTGGCCAGAATAACCAATATGGCGTTACGAAGAGTTTTGAGATCGAAATGACTGACATTTCTTCAGAAATGCGCCATGGCCAAACGTTGTGTTGAATTGGTTTCGCCGTTGTGGATGTCGCAGCAATGTTGGAGGAGGTGTCGCGGCGCGAGAAAGAGAGTGGGATTCGACCCGAGCGAGACGTGGACACGTACATGAAGGCGACGGCGATGCCGGGATCCAAAGGCAGTCTTGCAGTGGAGTACATTCTGAAAACGCTGGGGCTCGACATCTGCGCAGACACGTTGGTCGGCGACGAAATGCGGAGAGGAATCTCCGGAGGTCAGAAGAAGCGCGTGACGACGGGGGAGATGATCGTCGGCCCATTGAAAGCGCTCTTCATGGACGAGATTTCCACGGGCTTGGACAGCTCAACCACATTCTCCATCGTGCGAAGCTTACGTCGGTTCACACATGAAATGTCCGCCACCACCTTGATCTCGTTACTGCAACCCGCTCCCGAAACTTTCAACCTCTTCGACGACGTGCTCTTACTCTCGGAAGGCCAGGTCAGTCAGTGACGATGCTGTCTGTCACAGTTTCTTGAAATGCAGCTCCGCATTGCATTAGTTTTCCGTTTCGGCCAATTGCTCTACAAATCTTAGTTCCGTGGGTTTGAGAAGTTGCCTATGTATGTACGTAGGCAAGAAGGGGGAAAAGTGAAACTTGGGTTTGTCTCATACCGGATCATTAAGTTTTGCATGTTTCATAGATCTGAACATGCACAAATTTGATTGGTTGGGGAGAAGTTGTCACGAAGTCTTGAACTTGAGAACCTCCATACTTCATGACAATTTCTCTTTCACTATTTTCTCAAAAGCTCACTTGAAATGTGAAACTTGGTCTCTTAAAGTCACTGAAATATTGCCTTTTAGTGTGATACTTCACCCATGGAACTTGGCTCTTACATTGTTCGCTAAATGCACCGGTTGTTTTCAGGTGGTGTACCACGGGCCCATCACGAACATAGTAGAGTTTTTCGAGCACTGTGGATTCAAGTGTCCGGAACGAAAAGGCATAGCCGACTTTTTGCAAGAGGTGACATCACGAAAAGATCAAGAGCAGTACTGGACAGACAAGCGTAAGCCATACCGTTACGTGCCAGTGAAGGTGTTCGCGGAGGAGTTCCAGCGATTTCACGTGGGAATGCAAATTCAAGACGAGCTGGCGACGCCATACCCACGGGAGAAATGCCATCCTGCAGCTCTTGCGAAGGAGAAGTACTCCATTTCCAACACCGAGCTGCTCAAGGCGACGTTCGATCGAGAGCTCACGCTGTTCAAGCGGAACGGCATCGTGGCGATTATCAAAGCCATTCAGATCACGCTGGGCGCCTTCATTTCCATGACGACCTTCTTCCGGACGCGCCTGCATACGAACACCGTGGCGGATGGAGGGCTGTATTTCAATGCTCTCTTTTACGCTGTGATCACTTTTATGTTTACGGGGTTCGGTGAGCTCGCGTCCACGATTGCGCGTCTCCCGGTTCTCATCAAGCAGCGTGACATGCTTTTCATTCCTGCTTGGGCGTACTCAGTCTCTGTCATGGTGCTGAGTATTCCGACCTCGCTGCTGGAGGTCGGAATTTTCACTTGCATGACGTATTTCGTCACCGGGTTTGCACCGACAGCCGCAGCGTTCTTCAAATTCTTCCTCATGCTGTTCTTGATTCAGCAGCAAGCTGGCGGTATGTTTCGATGCATCGGCGCTGTGTGCCGAACTATGACGCTGGGGTTCACATTGGGCTGGATCATCTTGCTGCTTCTGTTCATGCTTGGAGGCTTCATCATCCCGCGCCCGGACATCCCCATCTGGTGGCGATGGGGCTTCTGGGTCTCCAACATGAGCTACGCTGTGCAGGGAATCAGTGCCAATGAATTCACCTCTTCTCGATGGGAAAAGGTAACTGAAATCCTCATAACTGTCACTCGCCATTGCTACCATAGCCGTAGTCACTTGGCAACCAAGACAGTTCGTCTTAGTTCTTTCTATTCACTATTGCACAACCCCTAGATAATGCAAACTCGTTCTATGCAATTTTTCCTGATTAGCTGGGTCTTGATTGAATGTGTGTGCAGCCATACAGTGGAATAGGTGGAGTGAACACAATCGGAGCTAGAATTCTACAGACGCGGGGTCAATACGTGGAATCCTACTGGTACTGGATTTCGGTCGCCGTCCTGCTCGGTTTCTACATAATCTTCAACATCGGCTTCACGCTGGGTTTGCAGTTCATGCCAGGAGTGGGCAAGCCACAAGCGATCATGTCGAAGGAGGAGCTTGAGGAGAAGGAGGCGAATCGCACTGGAGCCGACCTCGTTTCCAAGCGGTCCAAATCCTCCCGTTCTCAGTCACGCTCATTAGCAGCTATCATGTCATCGCACGGCACTGATGCTCCTCGGTTGAGCAGAAGCCATCGATCCTCCACTAGCCACCATCAGTCCGAGTCCGACGTCGAAGAGGTCACAGTGGAAGTGAAGAAAGGAATGATCTTGCCTTTCCAGCAATTATCAATCTCCTTCGATGACGTCAGCTACTTCGTCGACATGCCTGCCGAAATGAAATCTGCCGAAGTTACAGAGTCCAGGCTGCAGTTACTCAACAAGATCACCGGGGCGTTCCGACCGGATGTGCTGACGGCCTTGGTGGGAGTGAGTGGAGCTGGCAAGTCCACGCTGATGGACGTGCTGGCTGGACGCAAGACAGGCGGCTACATTGAAGGGGACATTCGGATCTCCGGGTACCCGAAGAACCAAAAGACCTTCGCACGAATCTCAGGCTACTGCGAGCAGAACGACATCCACTCTCCACAAGTGACAATCCGGGAGTCGCTCATCTACTCCGCGTGGCTTCGTTTGGCATCCGACATCGACGACGAAAGCAAAATGGTACGTCAGCTGACAGCTACCACGCTCTTCGTTCCCGCAATGCAATCGGTTTCTATGGAGAGCTGTAATTGATTTATTCTTTGGTGTTGTGACTGAGACCAATGTCTGTTGGCAGGCTTTCGTGGAGGAAGTGTTGGAGTTGGTGGAGCTGAAGTCACTGGAGAATGCGCTGGTCGGTCTGCCAGGCATCACGGGGTTGTCAACGGAGCAAAGGAAAAGGTTGACGATCGCAGTGGAGCTGGTTGCGAATCCGTCCATCATTTTCATGGACGAGCCGACGAGTGGGCTGGATGCGCGAGCGGCTGCCATTGTGATGCGGTGCGTGCGTAACACCGTGGACACAGGACGGACCGTTGTGTGCACCATTCATCAACCCAGCATCGATATCTTTGAGGCTTTCGATGAGGTAATCCTAAAACCGGTGTCGTCTCTTCTCATAAATTTTGTCTGAAGGCAAGTGCAAAGATTTCATGAGCTCCATTCAAAATTCTAACGTTGGTTGTTTGTGGTGGTGCAGCTGTTGTTGCTAAAGCGAGGAGGGCAGACCATCTACGCAGGTGAACTGGGCCACCAGTCGAAGCATCTGGTGGAGTATTTTGAGTCGATTCCGGGCATTCCCAAAATCCCAGAGGATTACAACCCCGCAACGTGGATGCTGGAAGTGACCAACCAGGACATGGAGCTCCAGTTGAACATGGACTTCGCAGAGCACTACGCGAACTCGGATCTGTACAAGCGCAACAAGGCCCTCGTGAGGGAGTTGACTGTTCCGCCTCCGGGATCGAAGCCCATCGCGTTTCCAACAGAGTATCCTCTCACCTTTCTGCAGCAGCTGAAGACCATCGTCTGGAAACAGAACCTCACATACTGGCGTAGCCCCGATTATAACCTCGTCCGCTTCGCCTTCACTTTTTTCACCGGAATTATCTGTGGCAGCATCTTCTGGCAAGTCGGCACCAAAACGTACGCCCTCTCACTCTCCCCAAAAATCCTTTTTGCTCTCCATTGCTCATTCCCAGTTACCGAACTCCAATCACGTCTTCCTTCACTTCAGGGTCATGAATACAATAATCTTGATTACCTTTAGTATTTTTACCACCAGATGACGATTCTGCTACCTTGCCAGGATTACTCTCAATCTTCAATCATCTTGCAATTCTGTAAACTTTCGTCATCTTCTTGCAGTCCTCTGAACTTTCATCATCTTACAAAATTTTCTCTAGACTTTGATCATCCTGAGAGGCGATCTCTGAATCATCATTCGGCATTGGTTTGGTTTGGTTTTGCAGAGGTCGGTCGACGGACTTGGTGATCACTTTGGGAGCGTTGTACGGGGCGACGCTGTTCATCTGCTTCAACAATGCGAGCACGGTGCAGACGATGGTGAGCATAGAGCGGTCGGTGCATTACCGGGAGAAGGCGGCGGGGATGTACTCGTCGATTCCTTACGCGCTGTCGCAGGTGCTGATCGAAGTGCCGTACGTGATCTGTCAAGCGACGCTGTACTCCGTCATCACGTACTCCATGCTGGGCTTCCAGTGGACGGCGGCCAAGTTCTTCTGGTACTACTACATCACCATCATCAGCTTGCTACAGTTCACGTACTACGGCATGATGATGGTGGCCATCACGCCCAACGTCATCCTGGCGTCCATCGTCAGCGCCTTCTTCTCCACCCTCTTCAACCTCTACGCCGGATTCCTCATTCCTCGCCCTGTAAGCTCCTCATTCCTCATTCTTCATGGCTTTGTTGCCCTGTCTGTCTGTCTGTCAGTTCACGAACCCGGGTAGAGTTTTCAGTTCAATGAAATCGGTCAAGCTGACAATGTCAACCCCGCTAATCCGTAACACTTTGTAGATTCGGTAGAGTTTTAACCACCCAAGTCATTTACGTTCCTCAAGATTTAGATTTCTGTACGTGTTTTTGTCGCATCCTAAACTTTCATCGTCTTCCACTATAGTAGAGGTTGAATGTGCAATGCCATTAGCAAAATAATGAATCCTCTAAGAGCCCTTTAGTTTTTGACATTGTTAAAATGCATTGAGCGTAGGGATGGATACAAAAAACGTGTGTGAAGTGTCTCTTTCTGATTATGGAGTGCTTTTTCTTCGTACCTTGCTTGAATGACCAATGAGAATTGCCCACAACCATCTTATCATCATTGCATCTTGCTTCTCGGGTGGGCGGATATAGGGTCCGAATAGTCTTGGCATTTTTCATGAGTACATTTTAAAAAGTTAACCGAGATCCCTTTTGAGGAGCTCTAGAGGGTTCAAAATTTTCCTAATGTAGGGAACTAAGAGTCATGAGAGTCAAATGGTTATCGATTGGCAAAGATCTGATGCTTTTTTCTTTTCTGTTGTGCTTTTTTCTTGCAGTCGATTCCCGGGTGGTGGATATGGTACTACTGGGCGTGTCCATTGGCATGGACGGTGTATGGATTGATTGCATCGCAGTTCGGAGACATTACGAGGAGGGTGATTATTGTGGGCGATGAAAACACGGTTATCAACGTGAAAGATTACTTGAAGCAAAATTTCGGCTTTGAGCACAGTTTTCTGCCTGTGGTCGGTCCCATGATCTTCGCGTGGATGGTTCTCTTCGCTGCCATCTTCATCTACTCCATCAAGTTCCTCAACTTCCAACGTCGGTGATTATCAAGAGCCTTTTGTTCTTTTTTTCGGAGTCAGTTCGAAGCCAACCTGAGCTCAGGTTTCCTTCGAGAGCATCGGATGGTTTCCATTGAAACTGAATACATGATGACGCTCGTAGCATTTGATATTATAAATTCGTTTTTTTGGTAGGAGACTCAGTAACTATGATATATGCTCGAGTACACTGGCAGGGTCCTCATGATGGAGGATTCCTACTTGTAACAAAGATGAGTTTGTAAAAATATATCTTTTTTTTCCGTTCACCGATTACGATTGTCTGTGGCTGTTGTCCTGTGAGTAAACTACCAAAACAGGGCGTTGTCCCAAAAAAAATTTGGACAGTGAAGTTTTCTTTTTTCTTTTTTTTCACAAATTGAAAGAATCAATTGCAAGGAAACAGTAAAGTTTTGAACAATGAGTCAGAAAGTGTGTCAAAAACAACTAACTTTTTTTATTTTTTTAGTGATCAGAAATGCACTTTTGAATTATTTATTTTTGGCACATGCGACCCACATGGGTCGCAACAAAGGATAGATTGATTGAGCCCTTGGCATATTTCTCCGAGGGGTCACCCACATTGATTGATAAACAACCGCGCACAATTTATTTTTTATTTTTTTGACAAATGGTACCTTTATTACCAATGCAAAAAATTACAAAGAACAAAAGCACTCACAGTAACCAAGCCAGAATTCGTTAGAGCCCTAGCTGGCGAATGAAAAGAGAAAAATACCAACCGCGCACAATTGGAAAGATGAGATTATTATTGTGGAAGGGACCTTCTTTTCACAACAACTCTGTTAAGGCAGAAATACTAAACTATTGTAATGGATGTGCAAAAGACTCTCCATAACATTCAGTAGCCTCTTTGACTTCTGCCTCCCTCCAAGAGAATGATGTGGAATATCCCACATCATTTCATCCTCCCAATGAAATGATGAGGGATATTCCACATCAAATTAGTAGCTATGGGGATTAAGCAAGAGCAATAAACCATGGTGAACAGTAATTGGAAGCACTCATTCAATCACAATTTAACATTGTTTTGTAATTGTTTATTGGATTCATTCACAACTCAATAGTGTCTTGCAATTGTTTATTTGTTTCAATAGTTCATTCAATTACAAATCACTGGTCACTCCACATATAAAGGTGGATGAAACTAAAAACGGCACCCTCTTATTCATCCACCTTTATATAGGAGTGATGAACTTAGTTGCATGCTCGTGCGATCCTTCTCATACACCCATTCTAGTAGTACTGTAGTACCATAGCTGGGTCGCTAAAAAAAAATTCAAAATATAAAAAATGTAAAAAATTGGAAATTATGAGGATAGAAAAACGAAAATAAAATAAACTAGCTTTAGATAAATTTTTCTACTTCTAAGCTAATTTGGGCAATTTTTAATCATTTTTTTCTTATAAATTAAAATCAAGATTTTTTTATTTTAAAAACGAACATTATTTTTCAAAAAATAATAAAAATTCATTCTTGGAGTGGCGACACATATAGATAGAAACTCCGGTCGAACGTTAAGGGCCGGCGTGAATGAAGTGTCTGTTCGTTTAACCATTAATCTGATGCCCACTGGGCAAAGGTTTAATGGTACAAAACTACTCTCCCCTTTAAAAGATCTGAAGAAGGATGCTAAAGACCGGTTACCACTTCATGAGGGTAATCGGTCCCCAACCTCCTCCACATGACGTGGCGACACAACTATGGTACTCCGGTACTATGTCTGCAAGTCTTTGGTGCAAGTCTTTGGTATACTGATTCAAGCATATCACTCTAGCTAACAATGCACTATTCATTTTATTTTGTGCCATCTTTGTAAAATGACATTAGTGTATGATAGAGTAAATTGTACTTTGATACCACCATTATGAAGCTTTTCCAACAACTTACAAGTGGCTAACACAAAATCCAAAGCAAATAAGCGGTGTTCATCAATATGTGCACTAATCCATGATGTTTGAATTAGTACTAAAGCGACAAAATAGGGTATTACTAAGTTCTGTTAACTATTTTTGGATTTTATTTGTTAAATTTTTGCTTATTCATTCTTTTGATATAGTTTTTTTGACCTAATGCACCACTCTTAGTATAGACATATTAGTACATGACCTCGGGTGGGTCACTTACTGCATTTTACAAACAACGTGCGGCAGAAAATAGCATAGGTTTTATTTATCATAGGTCAAATTTATAAGAATTTATAAAAAAAATTATAAATAAGATAGAATGCAATGAAAGAGTACAGGCCATTATAAATAATTTAGGTACACCACAATTCTGGTCCATTATGATTTTAGTACATGTAATTTAGGGAATTGCTAATGGGATCCAAGGTATTAAACTGAGTACAGTCTGTTTTGGGGGGGAAACAGCTAGAGCACAGTTGGTAGGAAAGGGCGGTCAGCTGCGCGGTCGACGAAAAGTAGGTGTAGAAGTGGATGAAAGCTTAGTTCTTGCATGATTCTGAGGTTGTTTGCTCATGTAGTTCTATTGTTTGTCTATTGTTTTTTTGCTCAACTGTAAGGTAATGCTTGAAAAGAAAGTCAAAATGAACACCGATAGCACTGATTGTGAAATTGGAACAACTTTGAAGTATTTTGTGCACATTTTCCAGAATGTATGAAAGAAGGTTAAGTTCTGGTCATTTTCTTGAGGTCATTTTTCTCAAATTTTTAAAGTCATGTTACTTTTAGATTATATTTAAGCCTTTACAAGGAAGATAGCATATAAAAAATTGCATTGGTCACCGTTTTATAAAAAAATGATAGAGTCCAAGAATCAAGATATAGGCCATTTTTTCCCATTAAAATATCATAGGGGTCCTTTTAATTTCAGCTAAGAGGTAAATAGCCCCCCAAAAAACACCCCCTTGCCGCACGTGGTACCCAAAATATATGAAGAGTGACCCACCCGAGTACATGACTTAAACAGGTTGTAATACAAGGTCGTCTTTCTTGCTATGGCACAATTTGTGCACATTGATACAACGGGGGAAGAAAGCACGGAAAATTGGACCATTGAATTACATCATGAAGATTCAACAATACAAGGTTAAATAGTGCATATTAAATTTCAATTATTTTACAAGAATGTAGTAAACATGTTGTTCTAAAAAGTCAAACAAAAAATATTGGAAAATAAATCTTTAATGAATTTATATATGTTTATACAATTTGATTTCATTTTGAAAAAGAAAGAAATTTACAATCACATAAGTTTGAAAAAAATAGACTACAAGAGCATTAAATCGTTCAGATCATGAAATTTACTTCACGTCGTGAAATCTACATTTAAAACCACTTTTGTACAATTTTTTCAAGCATTACTTTTAGTAAATTCTTTAGTAGATTTTCTTTTAAAACTTTGGATTTAAGTATATATAACAACAATAGAGGGCGCCATGAAAAAAATAAAAAATAAAAGACAATTTTATATGCCTTGAATAGCCTTTGACCAAAACATTCGGATTTGATTATAGCGGCGGATCTTTTTGGTCAAAAATATTATGCCTTCATTTAGGGGAGAGTAGTCTTGCACTAATGTTTCTTGGTCCGGTGGGCACTGGCTCATTATCAAGACAAACATGCACTTTAATCACACCGGCCTTTGAAAAAAGACCGGAGTTTTTATCTATTTGCACACTGATATGATCAGCTTTTTGGGATTAATAACACTAAAAGACCTGGTCATGTTTGCTCATCAAATGGCACTCTCTATAACTTCCTAAGCTCCTTTGTACAGTACAATAAGTAAAGAGGCATTCTTAGAGTTGGCTTTTATTTGTGGGTCCCTTGGGGATGGGGTTCCCTTAACATAAGGTTCTTTAGTAGTAAGTGGAGTTCACCCTTTTCAACAGTAGCACTGTAAACATTTCAACAATGTCTCACCATACAACTTTTTTAGCTAAAGATGATGTGGACTTGTCATGATTTGGAGATTTGCTAGAGTGATTTGAGAATAGTTGCTACATTTTGAGGTGTTGTAGAGAAGAGCTAAAGAACCTTATGAAGGATCAAATTTCATTATCGAGGTGCAAGGTGGCCCCAATTCGACGTTGCAGTACATCTAACACACACTCTCTGAATTGGGTCCAACACAATTCTTACCACCTAACTAAGATTGTGAAGTACTTGAATGATCCCAACTCAAACATTAGCATGTACAAACAAAGAAATACAAACTCGTGCGGGAAAATTAAATCAACTGCCTAGCTTCTTGATGGAGCAACAACGCATGTTGATTGATGATTACAGCTCGTTAGCTAGAAAGTCGAACGCCTAGGTCTCTCGTTCAAGGAACCTACATATATGTATTTCAACACCCTGACTCTAAATCCCCCCTCAACGTTAATGCAAGAAAATAAAATTTGCTCCCTATTTTGTGTATGTAGGGGCCCACCCTTAAAAATAATCTCCTCTTCCAAGGGTTTGAAATTCTAAAGGATATTTGCCTAAACTAAATTTGATTCATAGGGCTCAAATTTGCCAAAAACAAAGACCCTTGGGTGTCCAAAATGGAAATTTCAGAAAATGGGTGAATTGTGCTTGCATTTATGTTAGGAGAGGGGAGATGGGGATTTATTGTCAGGGATTTCAACATCTTTGATAACCCTTAAATGACATGCATTTTTCTCATTTTCGATTCATAACTTTCCTATCGTTTTTTTGAGATGTTTTTTTTACATTATAGTGTACACCAAAATGAAGCAAGATATGTAATTTAGTTCCTTAATTGATCAAATTAGTAATTTCTTTCATTGATCCAAAATTAGGTCATCAAAAGTGCTCTTAAGACCGTATTTTGGTTTGGGTTTTATGAACCTAAGTACTAAATTTTAAAATGACCAAAACAAAACAAAAATAAAAATCTCTTGACTCACTTTGAATTTTTTTTTTTAATATGATTGAACAAAACATCATGGAATTATGCATAGTTAAAGTTTGTTGATTTCAAAATATGAAGAGCTAAATGATGTGTGTAGGTCACTTGATTATATTGACTATTTTAAGAAATAAGAATTCCAATAGATGAGTTGCGAAATTTCAAAGGGACATTTTTTTTTCAATTGCTAAAAATATTCTAAAAGGAGCTCATTTTGGTATCTCAAAAGCCCTGAGAGGGTTGGACTGAGGGTCGGTCTGACCTTTAAGGATCAACAACCACTAAAGGAACTTAAGAATTCACCTTAGATAGATAGATAGAAACTCCGGTCCCTTTAGGGGCCGGCGTGAATGAAGTGTCCGTTCATAATGCCAATGATCCGATGCCCACCGGACAAGGGGAAATTGGGACAATAATACTCTCCCCTTTCGAAGATGGACGCTATAGTGATACACTACGCTACTACCTAGCTAGCCACTAGTGCCTTGAAGATACTGGACATGGTATCCCCCCTAAGGGCTTTGAGGTACCCATACAACAAGGTCCAAGGACCCCCCACCATAGTTGAGTGAACTATAGTAGTGAGCACCACGCCGGCATGGAGAATAGAACCCACAGCCTCTACATTGGGGGCCATGAGCCCCAACCACCAAGCCAAGGCCCGTGGTGCCTTCGAATTCACCTTACAATAGTTGTCATTCTAATATATGCGCTCTGCACATGTCCCTCTAGAATTGCACATGGTAATTTTTTTGGTAAGACAATGGATGAATAAAAAAAGCAGAAACATACTCTGGAAATACATGCTATCCCTAAATGACAAAGGAGGTACAGACAAAACCTAAATGTGTTATAAAATGTTACTTTGCAATTTTGATGAAGTTTGGTTTAAAAAAGAAAATGAGAAGCATGACGTTTAGTAATTATCCATACAGTCAAACATTCAAAAAATGTTTTAAATACTCATTTGATGAATTTAGAAGCATTTATTGTTGAATCTTCACCAAAATTACAAATTTCATTTTTAGAATTATAAACTCGGTATGATTGGTTAAAACTAGAAATTCTATTTTTAATGATCTATGTCAGCAAATTTTTAAGGCAAAAACATCACCACTTTTCCAAAATAGTAAGTTTTTTAACACTAGGACAATATTGAAGTCTTTGTCTTTGAAATATTCCTCAGTGAACCTCAATATTGCAATTGAAATGCAACTAACAACACTATACCCCCAATTTCGACAAAAATCAATACTCAAAAAATGTCATTTCTTGACCATGGACAATTACTATCGTTTGGGTTCACTTAGGGGTTAAGCCCTAGACTTTACCTTGAACTAAAGTTTCCAAGATATTCTCCAATGCTCTTGGATGCTCTTTATTTTCACATCTTAATTTTGTCTTACTTGATTCCTACTAAATTTTGTCACCTTTCACTCTAATTCCAAGAAAAGTTGCTGTATTTCTAAAAGATCAACCATGTAGTAGGTGGTGGACGAATGTTATGATAAGGCATGAACATTTGCAATTCTATTTTCCTTATGTCTGGGTTGAGTCATTATCCATACTAATTTGCTGATGCCAACAAATCATCTCCAGATGGTAGTAGAGATGAATTTTTTCATAGTAGGAACCTCTAAAATCTTTATCCATTCTATCACTAAAAGCTATTACCAAATTTTTAGTTCCCAGTGTATTTCTCCATGCGGTTAAGATTTATTGAATTGAAATACAATCATTCTGTTCTTGAGAGGGTTCCCATGCTCGTTCTATGCAATTCCTATGCCTAACCCTCCCACATTTGAAATTCACAACAAAATAAAATACATGAGGGTTAAGCATATGTCTGACCCCAACACTAGCAATTCACAACAAAATAAAATACAGGAGGGTTAAACATGAGCCTAACCCTGCAATACTTGCATCTTTGAGAGCAAAATAAAAGAAAGAGGGTTAGGCATGTGCCTAATCCCCCAATGCTTGCATCTATTTAAATCATGAGTATCCCTGCTGTATGTGGTCATGCATCGTCAGTACTCATTCCTCGTAGGTAAACAGAACCTGCAATATAACCACTCTTGGAATTTGAGCTGTAGTGCTTCAGGACAGCCCACGCCGTCGTCCTTTTAGTGGCTATGTCACCTGCGTATCTCCCTATCTGGCTGGGGATTCTCTTTTCAATGACTACCTTTCGCAACTCCTCTAACCAACAGAGCTACGTACCAGGAGAATTAGACCAGATGCTTCTCGCAAGATTCATACCCAAGGACCAGATCACCTCCTCAACCTTCAATTCCATTGTGAACACCCACATTCTATCATTGATAAAAAGGAAAGAGACGGAAATTTCTTTGATGAACCGGATCCCAGAGAACTGGGATAATCAAATACTACTCATCTTTCACCACTGAGCCTCGTGACATGGAAGACAGCGGAAATAATGACTCGCCTGAAGCAATATACAATTTGGCGTGACCCAGAGGACCATCTACTTAGGATACACAAAAATGCAGAAGAGAATCACCTACATTGAACTATTAGTCCTCGTCAAAGTGCGGGACTGTCTTGATGGAGGTTCCTTCAAGAAGTCTTGTCCAGTGATTGGGCTAATGTGCTCCCCGTACAACCGTGAGCACTGCATCCAAACAAGCAACTGCCTCTCAGAACGGGTAATAATTATATTGGACAACCTTCGACAAAATCCCGTTTCCCCTCTGAAAGGGCTGTAAATTGCAGAGATATGCACTCTATCCACGAACAAAGCCTTCAGGAGCAGTCAAAATGAGGTCGGACACACTGGGATCTCTACTGTGGCTGTACTTTTTATTTTTTCATTAATTAGTTTGCACGCATGTTTTATGTTCTGGATGGCAAAAAGCAAAATATTCTAGAACAGAACCAGTTCATTAGTTTACTACTGTTGCCAGAATAACTGACTTTGCAAAGATTGTCCGTATGGCCACAGTACCTTGTAGCAAACGATTGAATCGTCGGGATATAGTACAAACAACTTGGTGCCTATGCGAGCGTGGCAGCGACCACAGATAGTGTCATCAGTAATACAAACTTGTCGTGATCTTTCCTCCACACGATCAACTCTTGCCTCCAGGTTGTTGTGTCTATTAATATGTTTAACGATCTGCCAAACCACAACATAACAACACCCACTCCATGCTCAGTTACAATCATTGGTACCGTATTTTCACAAATGATTATCGCTAATAAGGAACGAGCGAATGTCCATGAGAAGAATATTACCTGACCCTCCCGATGTCGATGTACACGTGCACGTAGCATGCGTGATATGGTCTGAGAAGCCAAGGAAAGTGACATTCCAGGAGACAAAGCCTGCACATACAAAAGACTTTCAGCATATATAGCAACACGGATAGAAAGTCACAATAATAGAGTGGCTTCGTTAACGAATGCTTCATTTCTAGTATGCAAAGAATGACCACATTACATTCATATATGGTCTTCCACATTTTCAATTAAGACTTGGACTTAGTGATGTTGAACACAAACCTCCAGTACTTTCAGCGGGTCAAGGGATGCGCCATGACAATGTAAGAGACGCACGGCGGCGTCATGCATTGGTTCTCTACCTTCTCCCGGCTTTAAATACATGTCCAACAATCTATGCAAGAGACGACCCAGATTAGCATGTTGAAGCTAAATTTGCAGTCTGTTGCCTAGATGTGCCATCTTTAGTGATAAAGGAAGCCCTCAAGCGGTCCGCATAACTGTCAGTGCAGCAGGAAACTAAACCTAAAAAAATAGAGTTGTACAGAATTGCTGCTCGAGATAATATAATTTGTGTTGATGCTGATTTGAACCCCCACTAAAATGAATAAATTGTCAAGCATATAACCTCCAATCCTGAGATGATTGGATTTCAAGAGTGACAACGCAACACCCCACAGCCAAACAATGATGATAGGAAAAACCACCCAAGCAGGTATTCGACCAATTATGAGCACACAAGAAAAAGCAGTCAAGTAAGATGGGGTACTCACTGCAAATAAACCTCAGGTCTGCCCAGCTTTGCACAGTAACTCCTGGCTCCTTCACTATCCTCTAGCTTTCTGAAGCATACAAGAATAAACCTTCAAAAGATATACCTAGTGCATTGAAACCTACATTATAGCAGCAGTAAAGAAGGCCCCGAGGTGCCAACTTGTCCGATGCCATAATTTCTAAAGTCAAACAGAGTTGGACAAAGATTGGACAGAGTTGCAAATCAGAAAACTTGTTCTAACTGCATTCCTCACTTATCGTCAACCCAAAGATATGATTAAAAAAGATATCTCCTAACGAAAACAACCAAAGGGACCATGGCCTGAAGGACACATACAAGGCTAGAATCTGAAGAGCGGCAGTTTCATCTCCCAACTTTTGATGTAATATAACCTGCACATCCATAAAACAATGTCAGCATCATTTCATAAACACAAGTCTAAAACCTGAGACACACACAAACTAGAACAATATCGTGAGGTTAACAGTACATCAGTTCACTATATAACAAACAAAAAGTCACAATGTAACCATAAGCCGGCATTGCACACAAGCAGGTAGTACATGGACGAAACCACTCTTAAATATATTGATGTTCAATGATACTTTGCAGCTAAAACAAGAATGGTTGAGCGTGTTGATGATTAAAATAAGAACTTACTTGCTCTCTCCAGAGTTCAGACCCCTGTATCAATGATAAGACTTCGTCAGCTTCATACTCATCCGATGCAGCTAAAAAATTCTGTAACATGCCTCTTACTACATCGTGGTTCATAGAAGGTCGTCTTGTAAGCGAATGATCATTCAATGGAGAGGATTTAGGCTCCTTCATGTCATGTCCGTCATGGTCCAACCCTTCTGAGCTTGGAGGGAGGCTGTCCAGTACTGCTTTAGCTAGAGAAAGGGCGAGCTCTGTGTGATACAGAGCTGCATCTGGTCCATTCTCTTGGACCAACCACTGCAAATATCTGAGATACACGAAACAAGCAAGAATAATCAGTCTCCGAAGTGTTTCCCACAGATATGTATAAGATATGTATTTGATAGGCAATTCATTTCACATCTACGAACAAAAAACTGGTCACTGTCAGAGATGCTCATCTGTCACCTCATGAAGACATTTCCTTATCCTACATTTCAATTTACTATTGTCAAGTGATAAGATATGAGAGAAACAAGAATCGAGAACTGCTTGACCTCTGACGTACGAGCCCATCCGCATCATTGAGCAGGGTCAGCACATCACCTGATATGCGCACGGGGACAAAATAGTACAGAATTATTGATATCGCAACGAGCACATTTTACAGAGAAAGTGGCTGAGTACCCTATTAAGCAAAGTCTCCTTGATCAAGATACAGCACATACTAAAACTTTCCCACAACAAACTATCAACATTAAGCAACAAGAAATGTTAACAGTTGTGACACAAACCAGGTGGAAGAGATTGGGATCGCTTTGATGAAGTTAACACCGTTAACGCCAACTTTTGATCCAAATGTAAAAGCTGCAGCATTATTATGCAGATATAAAACTTGTTTGAGTATTCATGGCAACTTATACTAGACAAGAATTGAAACAAAAAAGCTTTACTGGGAAAACCCAATCAAGCCTGATTTCTTATACAACAATTCATTGAAAGTCAGAAAAAATAAACATAACAAGTTGAAGTAATCACTTCAGAACCACGATGCTGAACCAAGTTATGATGCTTAATCCAAAATCTTACCCATTCAACGTGTTGTAAAACAAGAACACTATCAGATGATGACTCCAGCAAACGAGCTGCTTCTCTGGCGGCCACCATTTGAGAATCTCCAACACCATTGTCGAGAGCCAAAGTTTTCCAAACTTGCAAGGCTAATGGGAGAATGCCTTTGGTTTCGTACAAAAGTGCCAACGGATGGAGCTGGCCAGCAGCTTTCAGAGTAGTTTCAACCTCCTCCTGCATGGGCCCAGGTAAGCAGCCTTGTGGTCATCCACCAGCTGCAGGGTTTGTCCGCCAATGCAGCAGCTCTAAAGTAGGCTTAGCATGCTGCCCACCATCCCCGCACAGCCCAGCATGCATGGAATTTTAAGCTATGTATGCTGGGGCCACCTTCCCAAATTTTCTAACTATCCTACTTCTTAGAACAAGTAGACACACTTGGACCAAGATGGCGACAACAATCTGTTTCCGATTGAATGAAATTGCGAATCTGAGAATGGTGGGCATATAATTGAATGGAGATCAAGATTGTACTAGTGGCTTTGTTTTATAGTGAGACAACCACCGAAGTGCAGAAACTGTATCTAAACATGGTATTGAGGAAATACATACCAGGACACAACTATTCGGTGAGGATGCAAGCAGCTTCAGCTCGTCCGTCTGATTGAGTTCAGTGTAGAGTTTTAAAAGAAGAGTGTCAACCCCGTCTTTCACATTAGCGTCAAGATCTCTGTCACGTACCACCGTCAAGTACCTGATGCAAAACAAGAGGAAATCAGAACCGTGTAATGTCGAGTTGGGTGCGTGACAAAATAATGACACTGTATGCAGCATCTAACAAAAAGAAGCTGTCAAGCGAGGACAGAGAATTAAAACTTACCGAACAAAGCTCTGCGTGGCAACAGCCATATAATGCTCTATGATAGCTGCTTTCGCAGAAGGACCTTGCGCTAGCAGATTTGTGACTTTTTGCTCGTTTACAAGCACGAGCAGTCCACTTTGCACGGCCCATAACCCACTGTCAATTACGGACGTTATTGGCTGCGGAGGCGGATGTAAACCCCAATATCGTTTTCGCGGTGTCTGCAATATCAGACAAATGCCGCCGTTCAATAACAAACTCCACTAAAAGCTTTCTTAAGAATTACAGAACCCGACCCTGTCACTTTTGAAACCACAGATCCTATCCTGATTTTGTGTCTAAGAGTTTTTTGTAACTTGAGAAGACGAAAAATGATCGGGAACTAATAATAAGAATGGAGATGATCAAAATTCTTGAATACTGATCTAAACCCACCCATCATTGCAACCGTCAGATTTGTCTCAAGAATTAGACGTACCAAGGTTCGCCAACGTGTGGTAAGAGTAGGAAAGAATGGGAAAAGCTCCGAGGGTTTTAAGATGTCAGACATCAGAAAATGATCCATCGCTAGCTCAAACTGTAAGTCAAACAATAATAGAAAACCCGCTTCAGCATGAACAATTGCCAATCTTTCTTTAGCTGCATTGTCGCTTCCATCTCTAACAGCCTCTTCTGCTAACCGCACAGCTTCATTAAACTGTCGTTGCTTCAAAAGGTCACGGACTTGATCATCAAGTGATACTTGTTGTAAACACCAAACCTGCAGATTTTGAACAACGCCATTAGCTTATTACATTGCAGCTCACGATTGCAAGTTCTCTACGTTCAGTCTAAACTGCAGGCGAACAACCCTCCCTTCGTGATCACAATGTCATAGAATCCCAAATAATAATATGCCGTTAACCTCATCACTCGTTCATAAGACAGCTAGTTTTCCCACGTCTGAGGATTAATGATCTCCAATCAAGCTCTATATCAGCCCTTCTGCAACTACGATTCAGTACTTGGAACTCAAAAAATATAAAATGCCTAAACTACCTGCTTCCTGACTTTTCTTCTGAGGGATGAAGTAAATTGCTTAAAAGTGCCCTGCTTCGGTTAAAAGTGCCCTGCTTCGGTTAAAAGTGCACACCAATTTTCCACTTTAAAAAAAAAAATTGAAAATTTGTACGATAAGGAAGTTGATGATCATCAATCCAGATAATTCATCAAAAAATGCAAGATAAAAGGATTAATGATCATCAGCCTCATGAAATTCACATCCCAATTTTTTTATCGTAATTTAATACCATGTGCACTTTTCACATTGCATATGCACTTTTAATGGAAAAGCGGTGGTTTTTCCCCTGAAGCGCACTTTCCAAAATATGACGGCCTCACCTTTACACCACTGGCGATGACAACGAACGAGCCACCTTCATCATCTGCCACCAAATAACGCCCGATGCCTGCGTCTGCGAGGTCAAGAGACTGAATTTTGGCACCAGTTTTTCGGTGATGGAGTTCAGAGTGACCCTGTTTCACTACAATTACATAAGGAGGAGTTTGGCCAATGGCATCTGGGACCGAACTGAAGTTCAGACTCCCCGCCGTGGGTTGCCCTTCAGCATTGACTACAATGCCAGCTTTATCCACCGTGAGCAGAACCTCGAGATCCTTGGGAAAGAGTTTCAGCAGAGGAGGATAGGGCAAATCTGGCGGTAGCGAGAAAATAGGCATTCCTTGGCCAGAAACCAACGAAAACAGCAAGTACTCTTCTTGTGTACCCACCATTAGGGTTTTCTCAAGCCACACCATCGTCAGAACTCCATCAACACCTGCAATTTCTCGCACCTTCGTTGCCGACACGGTGGTCGCATCATCCCAACCAAGATTGAAACGACGCTGATTATTCTTGTCAACTGGCGGAGGAGGCTCTACTGCCCGAACCTCATAAATCAAAATCTTTTTCCTTACAGAAACTGCTAACTTGCTAAGACCTACTACACCCTGAGGAGCTCCTGACAATTTACTCAACGACAATTCAGACTGAGATCCCAATCGAATCCGGGAAAATTTCCCCAGAAATCCTACTTTCTCTTCCGAATTCGATGTCGCGGGGTCGGTCAGGTCATCATCCGAGCCTCGCATCGCAGAAGGAGCAGAAACCTCCCGGGCAAGAGCTGAAGCGCCCTTCGTGCCAGATAATCTCTCCAGTGCACCGAGACTCCGCATGTCCAAGAGACAAACCTGCCCGTCAAAGAGAATCGCGATTCGTTTCGCCTCAGGCAACGCACATAACGCCTGAATCGGCGTTTTCCCCATAATTCTCCGCTTCCTAAGTATGAGTTCCGGTCCTGATGATGATTTCCGCACAGGACCCCTCGGCGATCCATTTCCGGAATCCTCACGCACACTACTCCAGCCCGCGGGCTTCAATTGCGCGGAACCATCAAACCCTAACGACGACGACGCAGAGGAATTGTTGCCCGGGGATCTACCTGATGAATTGGCCGGGGATCCTTTCGGGGCCGGATCGGAGGAGGTGGCGGGGGGATCGGACAATGTGAAGAGCAGGAGATGGCCATTGTCAGTGCCGAGGTACACCAGAAGGGATCCCGTGCTGGCCAGACGCGCCACGGCGAGGGCTTGGATATTGCACGAGGGAATGGGCAATCCCCGCAGCGGCGTCGCGTCCAGCGCCACGCGCACGGCGTCGCGATGCCCGATGCCCCCGATCATCGGGTGCTCGAGCTCCATCGCTGGACCTCCGTCCGCAATGGCTATGGCGAAGATCGGGTGCTCGCTCGCGAGCTCCAAACCCTAATCAGCTCCCCTTCACACTCATCAGCCTCTCCAGTCTTCGTCTAAGTCTCAAGCATGTGCAGAGTCTGTTTTTCTTTTTAGCCTTGGTTTTTCTTTTGTTATTTTTATTTTTATTTTTACCGAATTGCTACGTAATTTGTATCGGGTCATACTATTACGGCCTTTTGGGGGGCTTACTATATTCCACAATATCTTTTACTAGTGGGACCCGTGCCGCTGAGCACATTGACGTTAAACTAATTTTGAGCTTGGGTCTCCTCGACGGATTCCAGCGCGAAACGGTCGAGTGAGACAAACCGAGTTGTATTGTATAATAGATTACTCTCTTTACTATTCATTCATTCATTCAACCTCAAAAAAATTCATTGAGAGGAGCATTATCGGTTGTAATGAAAACCCCATGGTTCTGGGCTATTTGGGTCACCATTGAGTTCTTACTATAACCTATAATGCTTCTCCCAATGAAGATTATCTATTTTACATAAAATTTGGGTAGGCTGATTGATAGAAGAGATTTTTGAGGAAAAAAAGAGGAATAATTAGCAAATTTCCTAGGTAGAGTCAAGATTTGTAGCCTCTTTAAGCCTTTAAGGTGCCAATTCAACTCTGTTTTCAAAGATGCATTATAAAATGTTTGATGAAACCCTAAAATAGAGTAGATGTACAAAGAAAACTTGTAAATGTCAATGTGAAGATCACATCTGTACGGTTGGATGCATTATATTTTTTATCAATATTTTTATTTAATTTTGAAAGGTTTTCTCTTGAAATTCAATTAAAAATCCCAAATCAACACAATTTAAAAAAAAAAATTGTGATGAAATTGGAATAACATGCTCTACGAGATGGTATGGTTTCCATTATTTGATTCTAACTATTTTAGAAAATCATGTTTGAGGTCTCACTTTTTGAACTGAAAATGAAACTTGAGATAAACCGATTGTGCTATTTTTCCAAAAATAATAATAACCTATTTTAAAGATCCAAACCGTTCAAAGAATAGTCAACTTGCACAAGAACCAAGAGTAATTTTAGTGGAAGAAGATTGTCCAATCTGGATGAGAACTGAACAGGTTCAATCTGTCCATTGTCCAATCTGGATGAGAACTGAACAGGTTCAATCTGTCCATTGTCCAGGATATGGACGCCAGCTGTCACGGACATAAAACCTTGAGATGGGTATTGCAAAGACTAGGCCTTAAAACTAGAGATATAATTATTGTGTCCAAAACTAGTTAGTGATGGAAATTGCCACAGTGATATAATTATTATTTCAAAACTACTTCGTGATGGGTGTTGCCACCGACATAGAACCTTCTAGAATACTTATAGAAGTTCTATAAGTCCTTAGACTTTTAAGATCTTCTAGATACTTCCTAGGGACTCTCATAGTCTCTAGGAAACCCCTTCAGAAGCTTCCTTAGTACTAGTATATCTAGGGGACGAGATGAGGGATTCCTCACTCTCGTTAACACAAGTTAGGAGCAACCTTGAGTATTGCCTTGTCTTGAATCTTGTTCAACTATCGATTTAGTTCAATATACTTTCTTGAAAATCACTCTTGTGATTTGTTGTACTTCTTGTTCTTGGGTCCTCGTTCATGCTCTTGTTCTTGTGCTCTTGTTCTTGTGCTCTTGTTCTTGTTCTTGAGTTCTTGTGTCCTTGACAGTTTGACGAGAGTGACATTCACAATATTAGAGCTTGGTCTTTTGTTGATAAGAGTGGATTACCCCTTTCTTGAAAATGCTAGAGCCTTCTAGAGGTTGCGGATTACCCTCCTCTAGGCTAGTATTGTTATGTGTTGTAAAATTCTTTCTTGATCAAGAGCGGATTACCCCTTTTTCAAGATTGGGTTTTAATATTTTAAAGGTTGCGGATTACCCACCTTTAATTGTCTCTACTCTTCATAGAATTCTTCTGTTTCCTTCTCTAAAGTGATTTCAAGATGTCGGGAGTTGTAGATACGAACCCAACAGACTTAGCTGAATCAAAACTAGACGCCGTTCTCAAAGCCATCGAATCTTTGTCTATCAGGACGAACCAAATTGAAAAATCTGTTTCTAGACTTCACAATGATCACGGGGCTGGACCTTCACAAATGAGTGTTACGCCTCAAATTTTTCCATCCGGAGAACCATCAATTCTTCCAACTCAAGAGCAGAATCCACCTCCTCAACATGTTGAGACTCCGAGGTTCAAGGAGCCTCGGATTTGCCTTCCAGAGAAGTTTGATGGCACACGCTCAAAATTTCGAGGGTTTGTCAATCAAATCCAACTTATTACCTTTCTTCAACCGCATCGCTATTCGACAGACGAATCGCGAGTAGGTCTAGTTGGAACCTTACTTACGGGGCAAACTCTATCTTGGTTTGCCCCTTTGTTTGAAAAAAGATCACCGATCTTGAATAATTTGGAGATGTTCTTAAGTGCTTTTGGAGAGGCGTTTGGAGAGCACAACAAGATTCGTTAGGTGACAACCAACATTCGTTCTTTGTGACAAGAATCGCGATCTGCATCTGTGTATGCATCAGATTTTCGACAATTAGCATGCGACATCAATTGGGACGAAGAAGCACTTATGAGTCAATTTCATTGGAGACTACGAGATGACGTCAAGGACCTGTTATTGTCTTTGTCTGATCCTCAAACACTCAGTAAGGCAATAAGTCAAGCCGTGAACTGCGACAATCGATTATTTCAGAGACGTCAAGATCAACGTTCTTGGACTTCATCAAAACCATCACTAGTAGAAAACATGGTCGAAAAGTACCGCACTCGTTTTCCTATTGCGGTACTTTTGACCACCTTTTTTCGCGAATCGTTTTTTCCCTGTTGGCACCCGATTTTGAGCGACAGTCGCTCGACTTTCCTATTGCATTGCTCTAAACTGATTTTTGGGTTTAGGGTGTGCCATGATTGTAAAACAAAACCACAGCGACAAGCAGCTGCTGTTCTTTTCAGCTCGCGACCTGATCTGTTGCCGCGTCGCAACTGCAGATTTTGTTTGTGGGACTGCGACTGCGGTTTTAGGAATTTCAAGGCGTGTAACATACCGTTGGAAAGGTCTTCAAAAGACCTTTCCAACGGTGTGTCACACGCCTTGAAATTCCTAACATCGCAGTCACAATCCCACAAACAAAATCTGCAGTTGCGACGCGGCAGCAGGTTTTGTTTGTGGAATTGCCACTGCGGTTTTAGGAATTTCAATGCCGCTCGGATCGGAGTGACAATAACATTGGAGTGAGAAGCAAATTTGAGTGTGGCCTGAATTTGACTGTCACCCGGCCGTATTCGAGGATCACCCAATTTGGGTGACAATCCGCTCGAGTGTCACCCGAATTTGAGCGACGCTCGAATTTCACGCACAGACAAATTTGAGCGTCAATCGCAATTCCTATGTCACTGCACCCAAATTTGGGCGACAATCCAATTTTGACTATCGCCCAAATTTGAGCGACAATCCAATTCGACCGTCACTCGAATTCGGGTCACAATTGGAGTAGACCAATTCAGAATTTGAGCAACAATCCAATTGGATTGTCCCCCGAATTCGAGCGACAATCCAATCCGGCCGGCTGTCACTCGAATTCGGGTGACAATCCACTCGATTGTCGCTCAAATTTCAAAGACAATCCAATTGGGTTGTCGCCCGAATTCGAGTGACAGTCGGATTGGATCTTCGCTCAAATTCGGGTGCATGTCGAATTGGATTGTCGCTCAAATTCGAGTGACAGCCGGATTGGATTGTCGCTCGAATTCGGGGGACAATCTAATTGGATTGTCGCTCAAATTTCAAAGACAATCCAATTGAACTGTCGCCCGAATTTGGACGACAACCCTATTGGGTTGTCGCCCAAATTCAAGCGACAATCCAATCCGACTGTCACTCGAATTCGGGCGACGGTCCACTCGAATTGTCACCCGAATTTGAGCGACATTCCAATTCGACATGCACCCGAATTTGAGCGACGATCCAATCCGACTGTCACTCGAATTCGGGCGACAACCCAATTGGATTGTCTTTGAAATTTGAGCAACAATCCAATTGGATTGTCCCCCGAATTCGAGCGACAATCCAAACCGGCTGTCACTCGAATTTGAGCGACAATCCAATTCGACATGCACCCGAATTTGAGCGACGATCCAATCCGACTGTCACTCGAATTCGGGCGACAACCCAATTGGATTGTCGTTGAAATTTGAGCGATAATCGAGTGGATTGTCACCCGAATTCGAGTGACAGCCGGCCGGATTGGATTGTCACTCGAATTCGGGGGACAATCCAATTGGATTGTCGCTCAAATTTCAAAGACAATCCAATTGGGTTGTCGCCCGAATTCGGTTTACAATCCAATCCGACCTGCACCCAAATTTGGGTGACAATTTGATTCGGCTCTCACCCAAATTTGTGCGACAACCCAATTGGACTGTCGCCCGAATTCGATCGACAATCCAATTGGACTGTCGCTCAAATTCGGGTGACAATCCAACTGAATTGTCGCTCAAATTCGGGTGACAGTCGAATCGAATTGTCACCTGAATTCAAGTGCCAATCCAATTGGACTGTCGCTCGAATTCGGGTGACAATTTGAGCGGACTGCTACCCGAATTCGATCGTGAATCCAATTCGACAGTAACTCGAATTCGGGTGACAATCCGATTTGGCTGTCACCCGAATTTTAGCGACAATCCAATTGGATTGTCGATCGAATTTCAGCTACAGTCAACAATCAGATTGTCGCCCGAATTCGATAAGACCATCCAATTGAATTGTCGCTCAAATTCGGGTGCATGTCGATTCGACTATCACCCGAATTTGAGCGACAATCCAATTGGACAGCCACCCGAATTTGGGTGACAATTCGATTTGGTTGTCACCCAAATTCAACCGACAATCCAATTGGGTTGTCACCCGAATTTGAGCGACAATCCGATTCGACTGTCACCCGAATTTCAGCGACAATCCAATTGGATTGTCGCCCGAATTTGAGCGACAATCCAATTGCATTGTCGCCCGAATTCGAGTCGACTGTCGCCCAAATTTGAGCGACAATCCAATTGGTTTGTCGCCCGAATTCGATCGACAATGCAATTGGATTGTCGCCCGAATTTGAGCGACAATCCAATTGCATTGTCGCCCGAATTCGAGTCGACTGTCGCCCAAATTTGAGCGACAATCCAATTGGTTTGTCGCCCGAATTCGAGCCGACTGTCGCCCAAATGTGAGCGACAATCCAATTGGTTTGTCGCCCAAATTCGAGCGACAATCCAATTGCATTGTCGCTCACATTCGCGGTCCCTCAAAGCATTAGTGTATTCAAATTCCATGGGAGCTATGCGGTTTAAGGATTTAGGGTACAAGAGATATAAATTGACAATTCCAACGTGTTGCAACTGGGACATTACAGGATCTTAGGTACGATCATTCTCCACACCAATTGCAGTATAGTGTGTACAGTGTGTTCGGAGGTAAACAAAGATGCATGTCCGCTAGCTTCACTTGCTATATGCAGTTCCTAAACGCTAAAGGGAAATGGCAAGGACCATGCCAACACTTAATTATTAGCGGGTGTCACTCTGTGCCGTGTTTTCCTGCTACTTTCAGCGCAAACTTTGTTGTGGCTACACCATTACAAAAGAGCGCGATACTAGTTATAACTACAGAACCGTGAACCATCTGAAACTGACAGATGCAACTCCCTTCTATTTGTTCTACGGAATCTTGCTCGATGGGAACAGAATGGGAGTGCGCCTGTTCATAGCTGCCATCACCCCACACGCTACTTCTGTTCACCCAGTTAACATCATGCACGGAACCCACGGGATGCTCCTTCTGGGCTTCTAGGTCCAGCTTACATCAAACATTTGAAACCAGGTGTAGGGCTTCTAGGTCATCCCTGCATCAAACACTCGAAACCAGATGAAGTGCATGTAGTTCGCAGTCACCTGCAACATGCAAATGCCGAAGTTCAACCCCAAGGTGCAAGTGGGTTGAATCATCAAGAAATCTCATGGCACTGTCACAGTAGGACGAAGAATCCCGAACTTGCAAGAATATATTTTGTACTCCCTCAGTCCCCAAATTATTGTGATGTTTGAAAGTCATGATTGGAAAGTGCTTTTTTTAATTAGGTCCAAAACATACTTCCTTCTGGCTAATTTTAAGGGAGTTGCAATGAACACATGCAATGTTCTTCAATCACTTTAGTGGCATAATTTGGAACCTTTGTCAATCATGTTTCTTACAAAATGACCAATGAAATTTGGTCAAAGAACTATCAAACAAATTTGTATGACAATAATTTTGGGACGGTTTAGGGTTTAGCAGATTAGAGTACGTCCCATATAGATTTCCTTTTATTCAATCTTACGTGTGTTTAGACCAGCGCATGGAAGAAACCGAGACGGATTCCGGTGATAAGGTATTTGATATTCTCCCCAGTATGTTTTACACAGTGTGACATTTTCATATTCGAAACAGAAATCCTCGACATGTTCAGTGGTTTCTCTGTTTTTTTTTTATGACGCAGTGGAGGATCTCACCTGCAATGCTCGGAATTGGCATCTAGAGGGGATTGGTATAGAAGGCGTTGGAGTAGCTGCGCTCCCACTTCTTTGTTGCAGGCATACACGGAGCATTGGGACCTGCAGCAAATGCACTGTCACCCTGAAAATCAGAATGGTGCAATCCGAGTTTTCTCCATTTCAATGGAGAGCTACAAGAAAATGTGGAAAACGAAAATAAGATGACTCGAGGAACGCCTATACCGCCCAATGGGTCGTTATCCCCTAACGAACCAAGAAGGGCCTCATGAACATTAGTTTTATGGCAAGTTCGGTCGGTCCTATGTAGACTTCTTTTCGTTCGGAGTTCCCTGTCCATCAGATGTACTGAAAAACAACAGTAAGTAGAGTCTGATTCCGGCCCATACTCGCAAGTTTAGGGCCTCTCACATCACAGATCTGATTGCGCTTTCTTACAAAGATTTCCGAGTGTGCACCGCGGAATGTACAGGATTAAGGGAAAAAACTGAGGAACCCAGCTCCGTACTAAATGTCTCCCTGTGATCACATCCTTAAATGTTCCTGACAAGCAGAAGGTTATGTAGAGCCTAGTGAATGTGACACTATCACAATATGAGAATTTACTCACTAACCCTATGAGAACTTTGAAACTTCGTAACAATGTTCGGAGATGTGTGTTCCAAGTCATCGGAATCATCTCAGGGCCAACATGGAAAACAACAGTTACCCTATTACTGAAATGAGCCCAAGGAATGTACCGTGCGGTTGCAGATAGCTTCCCTTTGTATTCGGTCCTTCACTCCCATCAATTGGGCAATACCATATATAGACTGAATCAATCACTTCTGAATCGCGTAACGTCGATCCACAAAATTAAGGTGGATGCGGTAATTCTAAGAAATCTAGCATCTGTAATGGCGGGCCGTGGCAACCTTGAACTGGAGTATGATAGCGATGTCTCCTTACCAATGTCATGGTTTTAACCGTCTACAGCATGGCTTTCAGGAGGTCAACGCAAGCATGGTTTAATCACTGGTTTAGTGAATGCCACTATATTCGTTTTTGGAAAACTCTGAAATGATCCTATACAACTCCGAACTCATTGACGCAGACCATCTGATCAATAGCAGCACTTGGATATCACGGTGTCGCTTCTCGTATCCTCCAAGGTGGTTCAATCATACTAAATGAGATCAAACATCGAGCGTGGAGGTACATCAAGGACATTCAGCGATAACCTATGCAAAGTAGCATATTCGCGAAGAAGTAAGCCTCTGAACCGCACGGTATGGCCATCTGCGTCACAAAACTGTGCAACATGGGTATAGGAAATATTGCCACGGTTTCTGAATTGCCCTTGCTTACATCATTCTGACGCTCTTGTCCATCGCTACAAGATCGATAGTGCCCACTGTGTCAATCTCCAATCATTTTCGTACACACGTGCGAGTTGCAGCAAGGGGTTCAAGAGTTCTTGAAGACATAGAAAGACGACACTCTTACTGTATAAGCGCGCAGTATGGTGTTTTCGAGAGTATATTCGATTATTGCTAGACAAGCATTTGTTCGGATCTCACGGGTGTAGGGTAGAGTCTCAAGGGTAGTGTCGGACCTCAATCCGCATTTCGTCTGGGTGCTGCCTCCTACCTCTTCCTCTTCTCCCTCGTCCCCGGTTTCTTCCAGCTTGTTCTTCCCGAGGCCTCTCGCCCCTGACCAACGCATTCAAGCGGTGAATCTCCGCTGCTGGGACGGCCTCCCCTGCATTCCTCAGATTAGGCCGAAATTGGGCTGCATTCATATCCAAGGGTAGCTGCAGTCCACCCAAATCCCCCGATATCCCTAGAATTTGCTCGTCATCGTTGTCCAATACTCTCCTTGATCGCGGCTCTTTCTGCAGTACCACGCTCCACCTAGGATGCATCCAGTCGGGTATGAAGAATACCTAGCACGAGCACAAATCAACATTTTCCGAATAAGGATACGTAATTGGAAGCCAATTCATGGTGTATGTTGTCCACGCCCAACGTTTACCCACATCCTCGAACAAATCTAGTTTTAAAACTCTAAAGCCGCATCAACAATGGACTGACAAGACAACACGAGTTCAGTGCGAGGCGTACTTGGCGGACAGTAGCTGGTAGTGCATAGGGCTCCCTCTCCCTTGCAATACGATCCCTGAATCTGACCACTGTGAACCCATACTGGTCTACCTTTGTTGAAGACCGCGGGTCAGTATCGTTGCGAATCCAGGAACCTCAAAATACGACTCTCCTCCGAGCTGAGTACCGCACTACAATAATCTCTTTCAATACTCCCACCATGCTTACCCCTGCACTCCGCCCTTCCTCTGCTCCAAATATGCTGGCAATGCCGTAGTCTTGTGTGACGAACCCGGGCTCATCTCCCTCATCTTCGACCCTGTAATGGTTGCCATACGCCCACATCTGCTGGTAAGTCTCAGCTTCTCTTGAGGGGAGAGTTGAGAGCCGAAGCAGTTCGATGTCCACGTTTGCTGCTCCCTGATTATTGACCAATTATGCTGTATACAGTGGCAGCCACTCCGAAAACTCTGGTAAGTCGTGCAACAGTTCCTCTGGGTATTGGTATTGCTGTCGTCGAGGGAGCCCTCTTGCTGCGGCATCCCTCCTGAAAGCTTCTCGGTCTGTCTGCAATCGTGCGGCAATGGCCTGGTACTCCCTACAACATATTCATAAATCCATGGTGCGTTTAGTTGGACTCAACTAAGAGAACACGTAACGAAATTGCATCACATTGACAATGGACAGTTTCATCGATCATAACTCGGAATGCAGCTGACCTAGGTCCATTCTCAAAAAAATGGACCCACCTCCATGGCTCAGTAGTTGCGGCTGAATTCCTTATAACCCAGGAATGTATTTCCCGTCGTTCCTCTCCTGTTAGCTCACGGTATTGGGCTTTTCACTCCAACAATTCACCACAGTCTCCTGGCTCCTCGTCGTCGTCCCAAATTCTTCGTCGCGTGTGCGGATACAACTTCAGATACTCCGTGCAGAAACCCAATGCTTCATCATACATATACGCATTCGCGATGGCACCTTCTGGATGAGCCCTGTTCCGGATGTACTTTTTGAAAATGTTTAAATGTCGCTCTACGGGATAGCACCACGCGTTAGCAATTGGACCACACAACTTTATTTGCCTCACGAGATGGATTGGTAAATGAACCATAACGTCAAAGAACGAGGGAGGGAACCAGATTTCCATCAAGCACATGGTTTCCGCTGCGTACTCTTGGAGACGCTCTAACTCCGCCGGGCTAATTACCTTCTTGCAGATCATAGTGAATAGCCGCGCCAATCTAATTATGGCTTGGCGTGGCCCCGGGTCCATGAGGTGTCTCAAGCACACAGGGAGAATGTATTGGAAGAATATGTGGAAGTCATGTGACTTCATGTTCCCGATCCTGTTCTTGATGATATGTTTCTTCATTGGCCCGCAATACCCTGTCGGCACAGATATGCCATCCAGTTGGTCCAAAAAAATCCTCTGTTCGTCCTTAGTAAGCACATATGGTGCTGGGGGTTTGAAGTAATTCCCACCTTCTAGTGGCCCCCGTCGAACCCATAGATGTTCGCGGATTCCCTCCTCCTCCATGTCTCGACGTGATGCTGCTGTGTCTTTGGTTCCAAACAGTAACTTAAGGAGACTCTCACAGATGTTCCACTCAATGTGCATTACGTCTAGCAGATGCCGGATGGGAAGCTTCTGCAAAAGTGACAACAGCTCAAACAATGTCGAGGCTACAAAAGGCCCATACTCTTTAGTATGCAAGGTAAGTACATATAATCAAGCTACTTTAGATTTTATCAAGATTGCGTGGGAGTTCTGGAGACAACCATCCATTCGCCATTTCATTTTGTAGATTTCATTCTCAAATCATTCCTGTCTAAAAGGTTTAGGTTCATAGATAGCAATGCACCAGCATATGGTTGTCATAGACAAATGCTAGGAAGGGGGGGGGGTTAGGGACAGAAATAGAAGTCGCTCGCTCTTCAAGATCACCTGGATCAATAAAACCCTTGTACAGTTTTAATCTTCTAGATACGGTTGTGATACAAAGAAACATTGATGTTAAGGTATGCAAATATGTCGGGGTTTAGGTGCAAGTGAAAAGTGTTTAGTACATGTCCATGCATGATTGAAAAACTGCCGAGCTAAACGTACATATCCCATTTTGTTTAAAGCATAGTGCAAAGTTTTTCATATAACTCTAAGCAAAACCAGTGTAGACATAAGGCTCTTGTGCACTCACCCGCCAGTAAGGTAGTTGATACAGTGCCGACACCCGCTTCACGCCGTGCTCTTTTGCTGGGAATTCCTCATCTTTCTCCGTTCCACCAGCGTGGATGTATGCCTCTGATTCGCTGCCACGCCGAATTGTTTGATTTCCACTTAGTGGCTCTTCCTCGGTCTCGTGCTCAGACTGATTATCAAATGCTGCGTCTGCTGCACGAAAATAGTGTTCTTCATGAAGATATCTTCTGTGGCAAGAACAATACACGTTCTTTCGCAGTACGGTTGACCGCCGTGACACTGTGTGTGGCCCACATATAGGACAAGCCTTGAATCCCTTTGTTGTGAGTCCCGAAATCAGCCCATATGCCGGAAAATCGTGCAGTGTCCACATCAAGACTGCCCTCAGTTTGAATTGCTGCATTCCCAGCAGAGATCTTGCATCCTGGGTGATAACTCCTCCACGACTCCATAGTTGCTGTAGCTCGTCCACCAGTGGCTGAATAAAAACGTCAAAGTTAGACCCATTGAGATTGAATTTAGTAGGGATGAGGAGAGATAGTATCACAAAGTACTTTTTCGTCACTAGCCATGGAGGTAGGTTGTAGTTGAAAAGCATCACGGGGGTCAAGCTCTGAGTGCTATGTTTCTCAGACCATGGATTCATGCCATCCAGAGCAAGGCCCAAGTGTATGTCATGCGGATCTAGACCAAACATTTCGTTCCCGGCCTCTGGTTCCAGTTCGGTGTCCACAAACCGCCACTGTGGAGAATCTGCCGTGTGCCTCATTTTCCCATCTTGGCTCCCGTGATAATAGTGCCAAACGTTTAGCTTTGACAATTTCTTCGAAGTGAACATTCTCTGGAGCCGCTGTACAAGTGGGAAATGTCTTAGTATCAATGCCGGTACTCTTGATCTACCGCATTGTCGGTACCTGTCACGATCACAAACTGGGCATCTCTCTTCTTCCTCCAATTCGCCCCTGAAGAGACAGCAGCCGTTAGGACAGGCGTGTATTATGTTATAAGCTAACCCAAGCCGTCTTAAAATCTTCGACGCCTCGTACTCTGTTTGCGGCAAACAATTCCCGGTAGGCAATATACTCATGCTTAGTAGCATGAGTAATTCATTCACAAACGTGTTGGACACACCGTGTGTCTTGCAGCAGTTTATAATAAGTAGAGTAGCACATAACATTGACAACGAACTGCCCTCGTATAGAGACAGCGTCGCAGCGATGTCGAATTCTGGATTTATCCCCATGCGACCGTTTGGAATTTGTCTTAACAACGCCTCCAGATCTTCATCGTCGTTGGATTTGTCGTCTGAAGAGTCCCATTCTTCATCACTAGAGGAGTCACTGGAATTATCATCTGGCTCCCCGTTCTCCTCTGTGTCGAAGAAGTCATCGTCACTACCAAGGTCCCGGGGATCAGCGGAATTCGTGGGCTGGCCCAAGGACGAACTCGGATCTACATCCATGTCTGATTGAGCAGCCCCAATGTCTTCTCCCTCACCCTGCACATCTCCCTCACCCTGCACATGTCCGACACCCGGCCATTACAGGAATTTTCAGCCTTTCGAAGGGCCATGAGAAGTGCATTTTCAGCGAACCATACTGTGCACAACACCAACAGTTTCACTTAGGCTCCGTTTTCTCTTGCCCCTCGGCTGACTAGCTATGGTGGCACTGTATTTTATCCTCTCTGCAATTGGTTCTTTCAATTTTGTGGCAAAAAAAATTAAATCAAAAAAATAAATTCGTGAAGCCTACTTACCTCGTGCTGTGATTGACTGCCAGAGTGTAGAGTGTCTGCTGTTGACACTTCGGCTGCGTCGCTGGAGGCTTGAGCGGCTTCAAACGCCCGCTTGTGAACGTTGTCCGCCCGGGCAAGTGCGTTCCTTACCATGACTCCAATTCCTACCCCCTCATCCAGTGGAATCTCACGAACTGGTTCGTCGAGGCCTAGAAATGCCCTTGCGTGTCTCCCGATATGCTCTTCCCACTCCTCGTCCGATGTGTCGCGGTCGTCACCCTGAGTCATGGAAAAACAAGTATCAGCTTTGACAAAGGAGCACATCGTTACCTACTGGACACTTCGAACTGGCGAGTATAAACAAGTTGCTGCCTTTCCAAGTTAGATAGGGGGCTATAAATTACCTGTGTCCACCCTCTCAAGGCACCGTGCCTGCCCCGATGCCTTAGGTGTCGTGCAACGGTGGCCCTCTTGTAGGGCCGCCTCCGGCCACCACAAAGGTTGCACGGGCACCTGTATCGGGTGTATTCGTTCCTATTTGCACGTTGTTCATCTCTTTGATGCAACTTCAGATCCCTTGCCTTAATGCGCTCTGGATGAGTCAAGGGCAGTTGCTCGTTACAGTCACCCTCACCCTCCATGTTGGTACACCCTGTTAACAAAGGCACACACTGATTTAGGGCTCGAGATATGCTAGGGCATCTGTGAGAAAAACGGGCAAAACTCACACTCCGATAACTTCCGGGGAATCCGCTGTTATTCAGCTAAGCATCGCTGCTGGACACGCTATGACTGTGTCCCCGCTCTCTACGAGGCAGCCTGTACAATTTAGCGTGTAAACGTGTTATTGAATGCATAGCCAACACTATCGAGCATCGGTCCTTTAGTGGTTAACTAACATATTAATTGCCCACATTTATAAGGCTGTTGAATTAGCTTAGTGCTGCTACTTGGGTTGGTGCAGGCAGATTTAGCACTGGTGGTGGAGATTAACCACTGGCATAGGCACAATTATTTTACTCGTCCAACATCAAGGCGTGAAAATGAATGGGTCCTCATTGCAAATTAGATATCAGGAATTAGGGCCACTGACACAGCTTGGACGGTGCAGACATTTAGTAACTAATTCCAGCTAGCTAATTGGCGCTACTTGATTGGTACAGGCATGTACAATGGTCTGTAATCTGATCACAGCACCAACTTGTGAAGAGAACCACATTAATAGAACTATGTTGATAAAGAGCCCTAGAATCAATGTTGCCTAAATTTGCTTGCAAACCTGTTGCTGCGCAACACTGTCATTACCAGGGCTTGATTTCAACGGAGCTCCAAGGAATACCTTGAGTCGCCGCTCCCTGCAAAACAGGATTCAATGCGATCGGTGGTCAACTCCTCAAGACGAGAGTATTGAGCTTCGGCACTTTGTTGCACCTATATGAGAAGAATACTTGTACAAGTCCCCGCAGGAGAATCTTACAGAGCTCCACGAACACGGACCAATTGGTCTCCATGAAATTTTCTGCCCTTTTCAGAGGATGAATTTCACGCTACTTTTTGAGCGACTATCATTTTTTCTTTGACCACGGTGTACTGTTCTTCACTGATTCTGGTGATATAAAATTGATATGATTTGAAAAATAATTTTCAAAATATGATCAATCAAATTGGTAAGTTTAGAACCATTGAAACGCCGTCCTCTTGGAATTTAATAACTGCTACGGTACCAAGTTCATCAATTGTACATAACATCACCAAGCTTCATGTGTCCAAAACTTGCAGGGGGGAAGTCGCCATACCAGACACTTGAGATCCTCACAAAGCCTCAGTCTGCTTATTCAACTATTCTGCTTCTACTGCCTTCATGGTGGCTTCCCATACCTGCAACAAAGGCATTAACACTCAGTGGCTGAAGAGTAAAACACGCCAGATTGTACTAAGAGCCTAGGATTTATAATTGTGCAATGTACTGATCAACATGCAGGCCATGCAATGCGAAAAAGAATCACCTTCCTAGCCTGCTCTTCCTTCACTCTTGCAGCTTTGATCTTCTCGGTTGAGGCTTCAATTAATTTCCGAAGATGCTCCAGAGCTGTCAACAATACAATATGCCCAAATTCATAGAGAACAATGAGAAAAAGTCAATCTCTGAATCATAAGAGAGCATTTGGTCACCTTCACAAAATATGCAAAAAGTGAGCCTCACAGATTTGCTTAGTTCGCCAACTTGAAAAGTTAAATAAAAGTCAGAATAAGTACCTGCTTTCTTAGGTCCAGCTATGAGCTTCACTTCCAAGGCTAATGAAGAGAGCTATTTTTCCACATTCTGAATCTTAGAATATTTGTCTTATACATATACCTGCCAAGAAAAAGATATCGCATATCAGAACTCTCGTGAAGAACCCCAGCTAGTTTCTAGATTAATAAGCACTTGCTAATTCCTCAATCCATGATAAGAGACAACGGCAAGTCTAATTTTGCAGCCCATTTTTTAAAAGCTCGCAACAATGACAAGTATGCGAATCACAACACTATCGAGCAGCTGAGCTGAATCTACAGTCTGCACTACATTGATGGTTCCATTTGTGTTTTGCCATTTGGAGTATAATTATTCCATCTCTTTAACCATCTGTCGCTGCCACGACTTGTTGACACCTATAGTTGACAATTTCCATTCGCTAACAACCCTCTAGAGATTTTGTATGATTCCACTGAACCCAAAAGGACAGACACCAATATCCACGCCTTTACAGAATTGAGAATGTACTTGGGATGGGTACAACACCGTCGCCTTGCTGCAAAACCCACTCAAGAGCTGGTTGTCCGGGCTTGCACTTGAACTATTTTACATGCATAGGCAACTCCCTTGTACAGGTCCTCCCTCTTCAATCTCCAAGTTACCTCCCTTGAATCTTGCTGTCCTCGTTCGGTAAAGTTTCTGAATGAAGTACCAGATTCGAAAAAAAGGCAGCGTTTCAGTATTTTGGCACTTCTATTGTCAAGGCATTCAATATCTAATAGTAGTAGGTTCATAAAATGAGAAATCAGATGTTGCCGACCTAAAATATGGCACTTGGCTGAGTATCACCACCCTACAGTGTTTTGTCTACCTTATACTGCTTCAAGCGGGGAATTGCACAGTTTTTGAAATTACAACTGCAAAAATGATGCGTGTGTAAGATAAGTACCTCATCCGCGACGAATATACAGGTCAGATGCCAGACTCAGCTTGTAGCATCGCTTCCAATGACTTCTTGTACAACCACTCTTCAAGTTCCTCCTCGTATCTGTCGAATGGGTACTCTCCGTTGTAGAAGATTGACAGCGCGTACAAGTTGCTAGCATGCACGTCATCAACCCCCGCAATATCAATGCTGACTTTGGTGACAAGTCCTTGTTGGTATAATCTCAGGTTCTCAGTGTGAGAAATTGCCAGTTTAGCCATGTACTCGCTCTCTGCACGTTCATAGTCTAAAAACGGACATGTGTTCTCTGCATAATGTTCATATTGCATAATCAAGTCCTCATCACCACCGCCAAACTCATTGTCGCAGATGGACTCAGTCTGGGTCCAGGGGTTGCTTCCGTATCCCTCCTCTTCAGTGTCGCTCCAATACCTAATGGACAGACGTGACGCCGGCGTGGAATTATCCAAGTCTACAGATTCGCTCTCGGAACTACTGGACAGGTCTGATGGCGGGGGGGAATTATCCAAGTCTACTGTTTCGCTCCCGGAACTAATCGGCAGATCTGATGGCGGAGGAGAATTATCCAAGTCTACAGTTTCGCTCCCGGAACTACTGGGCGCACCTGCTGGCTGAGAAGCATTTTCCAAGTGTACAGTTTCGCTCCCGGAACTAATGGACAGCTCTGATAGCGGCTTTAGATTTTCCAAGAGTATAGTTTCGCTCCAGTAACTAGTGGGTAGATCTGATGGCGGCTTTAGATATTCCTCATCTTCAGTGTCGCTCCCGGAACTAATGGACATGTGTGATGGCGGCTTTGCGGAATCCAAGTCTCTAGTGTGGCTCCCGGAACTAACGGACACACGTGATGTCGGCTTTGCATTTTCCAACTCTTTAGCGACGCTCCTGGAACTAACGGACATATGTGATGGCGGCGCGAAATATGGCGTCACATCAGTGTCGCCATTGGAACTAATCAACAGGTGTGTTGGCGGCGTGAAATTCTCCAAGTCCGTCGTGTTCTGAGGAACCGACGGGCACGACGTCAACGAGTCGTACTCAAATGTGCGCAGGCTGCAGTCTACAGAAATCGCTTCACTTTCTGCAAGAAACCCTAGTTCCATATCCGAGTCCTGGGGTTCCTCAGCACGCACTCCATTACAGCGCCCACTCCTATTCAACGACCAACGAATGACTACCAGGAACAACGAAACGAACTGGAAGGTTGCGATCGTCGATTCCATCGTGGGAGTGGCTGCGGCTGCCTTAATTTTGCTACAGGGTCGTAACAGTTTGGGACATCACCATGGCACGAATCTCAATGCAGAAAGACGACAACGCACTCAGTCAGAAAGAACTGTCAACCTTGTCTGGATCACTGTATGCTTATACTCTGCATACTGTGCATGATAGATGCGTCGTGAGCATAAGAGCATGGCCACCCATGGCCTCAGAGGCTCTCTGACCTAAATAATTATTAATATCTACACATCTTGCAGAAATATATTACCTGCAAATTGATAGAAAAAAACAAAGCATACACATGTAATCAATATGTGACAACCTTAATAGAAATGGATAGAAAATAAACTGACTCGCAAAATAAATACAAAACATATAAGTTCATTGTAAGCATGTTGGGTTTAATATAGCTAAATTCACAAAGTACTAAAAATAAGAATATGTTTATTTTAGTTACTATAAAAATAAAAACATATAAAAATAAAAACATACGGTAATAAAATTACATTGAATCTAAGATACGTAAAAATAGAAGCATCTACGGAGTGAACTATACTTATTTTGAAAAACAAGGGAAATAATCAAATGCATAAATTACAAAAGTGTATGAAAGAAGAAGTATGTAAAGAGAAAAGCACATGAAAATAAAAGTACGTAAACATAAAGGCACATAAAATTAAAAGCACATAAAAATAAAAGTACATAAAAACAAGCGGCTAGTCGCGTAGTCTCTGCCTTAGTATTTGACTAACTCATTCACTCATGTTGCATACCTCTACACTGATGCACGTATCTTGGTGTATATACGTCATTAAAACATGTATAATTACTAGTATTATTATTGATTGTATGTATGGGTATAAACTCATATTGTTGAGCCGCTCTTCATTTATTGCACCCCAAGATTAATTAGTGATTCGTAAATTCATTCCTATAGAAAAAAAAAATTATTTGCAACTCCACAAGTGAACACATTTGTTTCAATATTGAATTACATGCATATTGAGAAAACTTGTAAATTAACTCATATATCTATCTATATTTATATTTATAGATTGCTATACATCCACGTATTATTACCTGTTTACCAGAACGTGTTGATGTATACAAATCTAGCTATATATAACTAAGTTCATTTTGTCAAAATGACCATATCATCCATCTGCCTATAATTTCTTTATAACCGTAACTTTCATTTACCGTAATATTTTCTTTAACTCCCGATTGTCCTAGCGTGCAAAAATGGCGTTATAAACAAATTCACAACCTTGTTACTTTGTCATACAATCTTGGATGAATTTGCATCCAAGTCAACTCTGCGGGGCCTATTAAAAAATTCTCTACCAATTTAATAAAATCTCATGTAATGGAGATGCGTTGATGGGATTGGAGAGGCATCCAAATGCTAGTCCGTTAATATTGTTGGGTACATGTTATGCTTAACCCCTAACTGCCCAACCATGCATATTTTGCATGATGTACAGATTTCACCCTTCGTTTCTCCTCGGTCATGCATTTTAGGTGGTGTGGAATTTTTACTAGATTTTTTATAGGAAGTTAGCTTCATGTATGTGTGATCCGATCGTAGAGGAAACAATTCTTGAAAAAATGATGCGTCATTTTGTGTTGCAGTGTTTCACCCAAAATTTTGAAGATTTTGGTCTAAGAGTGATTTTGAAACAACAAAATCATAAAATCAAGTGTTCAAAAAATCTCCAAAAATCACTACATCTATGGGTACTCTATTACAACCCGCCGGACAAATGTCATTCACATATTGTCAATATCTTATTCGTAATTGAATTACAAAACAATTTTTAATTTTATGTTTCTAAATTTATAGAACAAGATTAGTGATAGCAATGATATATCTAACCGTATCCTAGATATAATCTCAAATTCAAAATGTGCAAATATCATTCATACATCAAGTTCTAAATATTCATATTAATTGCATTTTATAATGCATCTTTGCAAAACAGCCTAAACTGGACATAGGTGAGGACGGTTAGGGGTTAATATAACATTTGCGGTCCTATCACGCACACATTTTGTACACTTGAGCCATGCTAATATCTTCTTTTCAGGCTAGCGTTCCAAATTATCAAAGATTTGGTGTGTTTAGGAGTTAAGTCTAGTGACCCATGTTTGCCTTCAAGTGCTACCGTATGTATCATTCATTTTCTTTTGCAAGCTTTTCAACGCAAGCTCTGAATTACACTACATGGGGTGTTTACTTTTTGAATTTCTAGATCTAACTAATTTTTTGTTTTATGGAAAACATACCAATGATACCATGTGTTCCTCCATTGTGATTTGATGTGTGTGATTTTATGCAATTAAAATGGATTTGTGAAGTATTTGACCTAAATTTTTTTAACCAAGTCATGTTAAATCAAAAAAATCTGAAAATTTCGGGACTTACCCTAACCCTTAATTTCATGCATGAAAATATTACAAAATACACTTTGATTATTCTTCGAGGCTTGATTCCTCTTATTTTTGTGGATTGACTCTTTCCAGAAAGGATTGGTACGTTAAAGTGTTAATTACTAACGGTTTTAATTTTAACTTGCTTATTACCTTCGTACAAGTGACCTTGGAGGATGTACTGTGTAACTTTATTTATTACATTTGATTTTCCCAATCTAGGGAACTGACAGTCTGACACGTTCAGGGGAGTGCTCTGGGCACTCAGTGCCTCCATGGTCATTCCAGCGGTCAATTCCCTTTCAGCATAAAGGTAACCATTGCATACATGAGCTTACCGCTATCTGGCATTTCCTTCTTTGCATTTCTCATTGCTTACTGTGGTGCTAAAGGTTCTGTGTGCGTGGAGGGAGGAAATTTCATTTGAGATCGTTCGGGGTGTCTCGGTTGCTGGCCTGGGAACGGAGGCGCATTCAATAGCGTAGTAAATGTGCACGTCTGCCACTGAATTGTAGTTCGTGCTTCTACCACTTCTCCTCCGATCCGCTGAATTGTGCCCTGCAGCGCCAGAATCTCCTCCTGCAGCAAATCTTCGAGGTACGTATTAGTTTTCCGTTCCAGAACCCCACATTGTCGTCTTGTTCACAATAATTACAGTATTCTATACTTTCTATATACCCGCTTCACGCTTAGTTTATGCATGAAGGGTGTCTTGTAACTGGGAGAAGAATACTTAAGTTGGATTGACCAGAGGTCCTGGACTTTGACAGAATAACTAGTACCGATGATTTATCCTAGGCCCATATGAACAGCGGCAAAACAACGTAGAACACTGTATTTGGGCCAGTGTCACAAACATGCGCTGAATAGAACAGTACTACGAAGTCCTGTGTGATCCGATGAAAAGGGAGATGGGTCCAGCTTCAAGGGTGTCACTGACAGAGATTCAGTTTCACTCCAAGTTGCATGGTAGTGGGGATGGTGAGTGCTCAGCAAGGGTACGTAGCTTCATGGCAAATGAACAATCACGGGAATGATCTGGGAATGTTCTCTTTGCACCACAGTCTTTCTCAACTTGCCAACATCGATGTGATATTAGACAGGGCTGTTAGAGGTCTGTTGGTCCAGTGACTGCAGCACACCGTACCAAGCTAGTGAAGTTGCAGAATTATACTCTACATGCCGAAGCTCATTGATAATCTGCATGACTAGGATATTGAGTGAACATAAGAAATTGCTAATGTAGACGTTCTAATGAAATGGAACAAGTTTCTCTGATGGGAGTTACACTCCCCAGTTCTGTTTTCATGAGATCATGTTTACACTCCCACAAGGCCATCTTGCTATATCATAAACGCTGTCAATTTCACGATTTATCCACTCACACCAGTGGTGGTTGTTCTGGTGCAGCGTGATGGAATCCAACAAAAGATCAGACAATTCTCACGGCAAGAACGGGAGACGTCCGAAGAATTTATCGCGCCTATCGAGGCACCCAACCACTTTGGCTGATATCACAGGATATCTTGCATTTGTCTACAACACCGACGCACACAAGGATCGTCTCCTTCCCCCCCATGATGCACTAAAATCACTTGTGCTAGGAAAGGAAGGATTTGCATGGACTTCGATCTGTACGAAAGAACTGGTGCAGCTTCAGCAAGCATCAAGCTTCGCATATGACCAAGTGAACTCATTCCATCGATTGTCATTCAACAGTCAGGTTTCTACAACGGAGGAAATTACTATGCGCGCGAATGGTTTTACGAGCATCAGCTTCTGCAAATGTGTGAAGGAGAAACCACATTCGGCGCCTTTACTCTTTGACCTCATGGAAGATGATTCTGCACCGCCATCGGTTGGAGTATCGGAGTATCTGCGAGTGACTGGAGACGGCCTTGCGGAAGTGGGACCAGATGCACTCGTGCCTGCAGGGCTGTACTTGTCGCCAGCAGAAAATTCTGAAGATGAATCTGTCGGGAGTTCGGGGAAGTAGAACGTTCGTGACCAGCCTGAAAGCTTCCATGATATGTTTGTGAGGAGTTGTATAGTCCCGTCCTCTTAGTTTTTTGTCTATGCACAGACAATGAGATAGGACAACTTTGCTGCCGTATGTGCACTGTAAACAGGCTAGGTAGTTATGCTATCCACTGGCAAGAGTCAACAAGTCCGCATTCTACTGTTCCTTCTGTAATTTTTCCACTACAACCCTAAACCCCTTTGGATTGCAATGTTTTCTATGCAAGGGCAATACTTTATACGGAATACAGTAATGTCCAGTTATTCCTTGTATTGCAATAGCTGATTTGGGATATACAGTAATGTGACCCATCCATTCCTTATATTGCAATATATAGTTGATCTGTGGTACACAGTAATATCTATCCATTCCTTATATTGCAATAGTTGATCTGGGAGCCACTGTGGCACCTTCCAGGAGTATCAACCAGTAAGGGTAAGGTCGAGGCACCCAAAACCGACGAGTCAACTCCTAGACGTACCAGTCCTTTATGGGAAAAGTGAAATTACATAATTATACAGAATTAAGCATTGAAGAATAATCAAGGTATACATTGTAATATTTTCATGCATGAAATTAACCTTTTAATGTCCCAAATCAACATAAAGTAAAAAATTCGTTATGAAACGTTCGATGAATACCAAAATTGGGGTTGATGTACAGTACAAAGAAAAGCTGTAAATGTCAATATGAAAATGACATATGTACGGTTGGATATATCATATTTGTTTTAAATTATGTTTAATTATTTTTGCAAGGTTTTCTCTTGGAATTTGATCAAAAATCCCATGTTGACACAAAAAAATTTAAAAATATTGTAATGAAATTGGAATATCATGCTCTAAGAGATGATATGATTTACATTATTTGATTCTACTTATTTTGGAAAATCACGTTTTAGACCTCACTGCTTGAACTAAGAATGAAACTTGACATAAACCAAGTGTGTGATTTTTCCTAGAACCAAAGGAAATTCTTGTGACTGAAAACTATCCAATTCGGATGAGAATTAAACAACTCGAATCTGTCCGCCGTCCAATGTTTAAACTGAAGCGCTTGAAAGGGTTAACTGGAGTGTTTCCAATAAGTCTCGATATTTTCAGATACTTTTGAATGAATGTGACTTTTTTACAAAATTGATAAACTACAAGTACTTCAAAATTTCTTTTTAATTACAATAAGGACATCAAGAATTTGATTAATTTTTGGATGACATGCAGATCACAATGGAGAATCGCATGATATCGTTGATATGTTGTCCATACCAATAAATTAGTTATATTTCGAAATTCAAGAAGCAAACATCCTATGAAGTGTACTTCAGAGCTTGTTTTTTAAAGCTTGCAAGAAAAATAATTTATTCAATACATGAAATTCTTAAGATTTGAAAAGTAGAGTGCAAACCAAAGTTGATAGCTTCATTTTCTTCGTTGAGTGTATTAGCAAAAGAAATCATCTTCGAGATCAAAATTGGGTTTGACCAACAAACATCCAATAACTGGATTCGTGGACATTTAGGGGTTAAGGCATGCACTGTACTTGGGGTAGATGAATCGATATTTTGTGTAACAAGCCGTTTAGCAATTATTATAAGAAAATTAAGAAGATTTCATTTCTAATTTAATTTTTCTGATAATTATTTAGATAAGTGCAAAATTTCGAAGTGGAAGCTGTAGGTTTACGTAAACCCGATCATAATTATGCTCTAGTGTACAAATAAGACACATCTTCCCTTTCAAAATCTAGAAAATAGGCAAAAATGTAGGGTTTAGGGTTCTTGGTACCTGGTCAGTTTTAGATGCCTCCACCTCAGCTCCATGTAGTCGGTTCAATGTGTACTTTGGTGTTGTTGCCATGGAATAATCAATTGCATGGAGACAATTTCACGATTTAAATCATAAAGGGTTCACCAAGCATTGCAAAGAAATAGTTGGTGATTCTGGGTATCGTTGCACGAGTGAAAGTTAGCACCACATGGCGTGAACATGGAGAAACCTATAGGCTCCCTATACGTATGATTTGGGTCACACTTTACTTTTCACTTTGGAATCTTGTATAAAATTGACAAGTGTGAATTATATATTTCAAATTTCTACACACCTCATCAAAACCTGCACTGAATACGGTCAGGGAGGTTGCTCTTTGTATCTTTTGAGTATCACGTGTAAACAAATGGTATTTGGACCAAGTAATGATTTTCTGTCCTTTGAAAAAACTGCTTTTTTAATTTCAGCATAGAATGTCTAGTTTTAAAGAATAAAAAAAAATTCTAATTCTAAAAACAAATTTTTAAATTTTTATACATATTCGACCCAAAATGCATATAAATGCCTTATATATGAGAAGATAAAAATCTATTTTTAGAAAGCCGATTGTATGGATAATTATTATACATCAAGCTCCTCGTTTTCTCTTTTGGACCAAACTTCATCAAAGTTGAAGAAGTAATTTTTTATAACACATTTGTGTTGTGTCCTTGTCCCCTCCATCATTTCGGGGGTAAGAATATGAATATGCAAATAATCTCCCATTGGAATTGGATATAGAAACGAATAACAACCAATATCCGTTGATAGCAGCCAATTTAACTATAATATTCATGAAATACTACATTCAGTACAATTAGTGAATTTTGAAATATATATGTTTTATTCTCACGCATTTTGGAAGCGCAAAGGAATATTGTGTACAATGTATACTTAGAGGGATATGACGAAACCTGGGTGTGTTATAATATTTGCCTTCCATATGTTTAATGCAACTTGTCTGTTCAATAGACAATATAAACGGCATTATTTCAACACACTATCCCGACACTTGGACTTCCAAAACTAACAATGGATGTATGTTTATTGATTTCAAAATTATTAACAGTTGAGAATTGCCATACATGTAATATTTTGCTTTTCGAGTTCAAACTTTAGCAGATTTGATTAGAATCTAACTACGTATTGTAAACTCCAAAAAACCCAAAGAAATGATGTATTGGGGAACCAAGGTGACGTCTTTCAGTCTTTCTTCAAAGCCCACATAGTGGAAGTTTAATATAATTAACACAATGTTGAGTTGAATCAATATGAGAAATTCTATTCGGTGGAGTTCAACCCTCTAAGGACTGCGCATCCAAACACTGCATGTTTGCTGTCAAAGCCAGTTTTCACCTTGAAGTTGGATTTGTTTGCCATTGCTTTCAATTGAGAAAATGAAATATATTACGTCCAGTTATGACTTTGCCCTTTGGAACTCGTAAATTTAACGTATTGAATATCTTATTTCTATTGCAAGTTATGTAAGTCAAGGTCCGAATTACGCTACACTGAGTAGGTAGATCAGTGTTAGACAATTATAAGATTAGAAAATATTATACATTTTTTCTCTCGACCAAAAAAATTTACCAAAGACATTTGGATTCCAATACTATTGGAAGATCCCCATCTTCATCAATACAGAGAGTTAAATAATTGGGCAACAGTAAAAACTTACCCCATGCTTATGTACATTGGTGTATCTAACACTAATCCTTCACCAAAATGGGAGATTAATGAGTTAAACATTCGCGCTCGCTTTTAATAAATTTTAAAACCTTTATTGTTAGCACTTGTTGTAATAACTTACCGCTAATGATTAATTTTACTTGTATCTTCCAATATTCATGTCTCATAATTACTACTCTAATTACTACTCTAGGAAAACTATAATTGCTCTCCAATAAGTGTACTCAAATAAAAGGATAGTGATTGGATTTGAATTGTCGGCTTGAGAATTCATGTTCACACTGGCCCCACGTACCTGAACAACATACATTAGTAAGTCTTCTTTTTGCTGTGCCTCTCATTCCAAGAACTCAAGCTTATTCTGTCCCTCCTGTGCGCCTCCCTTTCTCACTGCAAACTAAACTTGCACTGCAGTGAGATTATGTACAAGTGTATAGACTTACGTCTGTGAATGCAAGAAAATGAACCCTGGCTGTCTGGCGCACTGACCACCCCCCTAGCCCGGAGCCAATCACCTGCAGTACGTGGCGGAGAATCGGAGTCAGGCGCGCACGGTTTACCCTCGGTTCCAGTGCAGATTCTGACAAGTCCGCCTTCTGCTGCTCCATCAGTTACTTCCACGGTGGCTGGACCTTCGCGGTGCGTGCAACCCTGCACCTAAGTTACTTGAATGTTGTGCCAGTTAATTGGGTTTACATTTTTTATTTCATTACTGGACGGGGTTCGCACAACAGTTAGGAAGTCATAAGTTATGACCTAGGTCCCACAGAAGAAATTTAAGAAATAACGAGAACCTAGAATAATCACGTAGCATGGAAACAAAGCAAACTTTGAAGTACCGTGTAGGGCGGTGGATGTCTAGTAGAAAAAATTCCTCCCTCATGTCAGTTAGTCTTTTGCACCGCCAGGCTGGATTCTTCAAAGAATTAAGACATTGAAATTATCCAATATATCCTTCGTCAGCCCTTTACCCAAAACCTTGATAAAGGGGAGAGCTTCAGTTTGCCAGTTCCATGGTCAGGTGGAGTTTCCGTGTAGATTATTCTAGGATTGAGCATGGCAACAGTTTCCACGCTCGTATCTTCCCCATACTTTTCCTTAAAATAATCGGTACCGAGGCAGACACGTTGGTGTTTAGACAGCGTTGCAAGTTGCATGTTAAGCTTACCACAATTTGGAGTTTTCTAATTTTATGTTTCCTTAGATAATTAGTGCCAGTCACAGAATGGGGTTGCTGAACTAGCAATTGGTAGCGCTGTTATTCCATCTTCTTTTTGTATTTTGAATTGGAATTGAATCCCAGGCTCAGGTGGGAGGCTCCCGTGGGAGGCTCCAGTGGCAGGCTCCTCTGGGAGACCATGTTTTTTCCTGGATAAGCAAGTGAAAGTATTGGCGATGATTTTGGATGGCAGTTCATTAAGGTGGCTATTTTTTATAAACCACTTAAAGAATCATGTTTCCTTGGGGAGGAAAGATGGACAAAATATTGCCTCCTAATGAATTTCTTAGGCTAAACGGTACTCAACCACAAGTGAGCACTGGCCACGTAATCAAAGTATTCCATAATTATTTGAGATGTTGTAATGAACCCTTCTGCTTTTTACGTCGAAATTTGGAAATATTTAGCCAACAAAGGAAACGCTACGCTGCAGCTAAAGCTTGGCTGCTCCGTTTCTCCCTCTAATCAATGCAATTGAAATGCAATGTGTGTGAAAAATCAAAAACAATACACCATAGAACACCCTATTTCAACTAGCCACTTTTACTAACAGTGTCTGACCAAGATTAATTGCAGAAGGCGGAGTACAGAAGGACCAAGATAATTATAGAGAACTCCACAATATCGACTACAATGGTTAGTGTTCACACGACTCCCTGTCAGCAATTGTTTTAGCAACGGAATGGGTCTTAGTTAATATCACTTCATTATTTCGTTAGTGACTATACAAAACCAAGTGATAGATTTTATTTTCCTATGTAAGAAACAAGGGGGATTTATCATTAATGCCATCATTCACTTGCCTTGTTTGCAATTTGTAAATTACAGGTGTACGCTTGTGTTGGATTTCTGTTTGAGAATTCGTTGTAACTGACGATGAAACCAAACCACTGTGCACATGACATAGGTTGCAGGGAATTAGAAGTGTTTAGGCTTGTTTTGAAAAGAAACAAACACCTTGTTGCAGATTCATTTTTACCCTTATTTTCCAACTGTTAGTTTGTTCACACCAATGAAAGGAATAGTAAGTTACTTGGTGGATGACAGAGATCAAGGATACCCCAGCCATATAGGGCTTGGAGAGGGACGCAGCTAATTTACACTCATTTTTTACTTACTTACCAAGCATGGCAGAAGTGTTTTACTCAGTTGCAAAAACATGAGAGAACCGTTGTACCTTGTCTTCTGTCTAGGCCACTTTTGTCCCTCGCTGACAAGCAAGGAATCAAACATTCATTTTTTTCCTTTTTCAATGTTTACACAACATGTACTTACGCTATGTTCCGTGTTTCAGGGTGGGGGCCGGACAACAGGGACCTATTCAGTGACGGTTAATCAAGTAAGTAATTCACGTATGTAAGTATGTATTTATGGACTTTCTTCGTATATTTTTATGGTGGAAGAGCAATGCATCCAGGGTTATTAGAAATTTAACCCCACTTGTACTGTAGTACTCTAATCAGCACTGCCAACGAACATCCGCTAATTTCCATTTCTGTTTGTCGTAGATATATGGATTTTCAGCATTGGACTAAAAGCAGTGACATTTTTTTCCCATGTGGTTTAGGGCATGGCCTCGAAAGGGAAACGTGTTGCCTATCGCGGCAAAACCGCCCCTTCCAAATCTACAATAAAATCTCATCCAACGACCCTGGGTGCTCTGATGGGATATCTTTCATTTGTGTATGATACAGATGTTTACCGAGAGCATCGCCTTCCAGACCACGAGGCACTGAAATGTCTACTTGGTGGACAAGAGGGATTCACATGGACACTTGAATGTCAAAAAGAATTGGTGGGGTTGGAACGTGCCTCTGGCGTTGCATTTGCAGACGTGGGGTTATTTTTCCAAGCATCGAGTACGAAGCGATTTTTGGGCAAAGATGCAATTACTAAATGTCCCAACGGTTGTATGCGCTTCAATCTTTGTAGATGTGCGACCGAGAAAGCACCGTCCAAGCAATTACATGTGGAAAAAAAGGACCCATCCGTTACGACATCTAAGTGTTTGAGGGAGTATGATATTGAAATGGCTGGACTAGGAGACATGAATTCCATGTCTACCGGGCTATACTCATCCGCCGTCCATTTATCCGGAGAATCTTCTGTTGGAAGTTGCAGCAAGTATGACCTACAATCGGTGAGTCACTGCACTTTTCGTTATGTTTAAACTGCCCTATTAGGTGAGACTAAGCTAGGTAACTAGTATGGTGAACTTTTCACTATTTGGAAAAACATTGATTTTGATGTAATATGATCTTAGATGATTCTAACCTCAATTTCAATGTCTATCACTGAATGCAGATCCATGTGTGGTGAGTTTGGTGGGTGGTGGGTGAGTTCTGGAGCTCTCCCTGCAATCCTTGGCCATGTACCCAGGGAATTGTAATGCCATTACGGGGACCTCGGGAAATGCAGTAACATACGGAAATGTAATGTAATTATGCCTGCTAATGTAACTCCTCTTGCAGTGTGAATATGACATGAGCGAGCGACTAGTAAACCCTAAACCAAGAAGAATTAAAATTTGATACTACTCGGAAAAAATATGTATACGAAATTTTTGCAGTTTTGAATAACGGTCAAGCAACTATTGGTATTACGATACATTTCACTTTCTTCCAAGACCCCTTAAAATCTAGAACTTTCATGTGTAGATTGGTTACGAAATATTATTCTATGTAGGGCTTGATGTTGATATATCACAATTTGTCAATCCCATGTAACGTGTATGTAGTACAGCTTGAATTATGGCTCAATGTGAGCCCACTGCACAAACCAACTTTAGTATTAGTCACTTCTCACAATATTTCCTCACATCAAGACGCTTACCATATGAGAATGAGAACTAACTTGTGACCACAATATCAATCCACATATGATTCATTCTGTATTTGCATGTGTCATCAAATCACAACAGAAGTCTAAATTATCAGAGTCGTATTGTACATCACGTGTACATGGAGCATGCAATACTGCAGCGTTACAGGGATATAAACTCTTTTGTTGGACTAGCGTACTGTTCATAACATTCAGTAGCATTCAAAGAGACTGCCATTTGGTTGCACCCACATTTATATTTTGTTTTTATTTTATTTCATTTTATTTTGACACAAATAAGGGGAACCCGTAAATCCAATTTGTTGGGTACAAAGTTTATGCTTTCACTGGTCTTCTCATGTACACCTCATGCACATTTGAACCATGCTACTACGTACCTTTGAGGCTACAATCTAAGTCGGAACACATGGTTTGTACATTTAGGGGTTAAAATGCCAGCATCCAATATTTGGACAAATTACATACTTTTTGTACTGTTTGAATTGCATCCACATTGGATATATTTAGATCCAACAACATCTCTACTCGTTGTTGAGCTAGACAGTATACTATCCTTTCATCGCTTTGGATGACAGTATACTATCCTTTCATCGCTTTGGATGACAGTATACTATCCTTTCATCGCTTTGGATGATTGATTATGGTGTTTAGAGAAATAAAATCGATTAGTGCATGGAAAGTTTCACTGGCAGTTTCAAAAGGCAGACTGGACATATGATTTCTCAGTTTCTTTCCAGAATCTAGTAATGGAAACCAGAGCATCACGTCGTGCACGTCATCCCACATTTTATTTATTATCCCCACGCATGAGCGACTGTGAATGGAATTTCAGGAGACAACCTTGGAAAAATTATTACTATTTTTTACATTAAAAATTGAAAAATTCAACCAGATACATGGTAGAAATTGAGGTTTGCTTGGTTGCTGGTCGCCAAGTCATGGTCCCTAGGTTGGTTGGAGAAGGGCGTTTGTCTCGCAATTATACAGTCCGGGTTCGACTCCCGTTGGGTCCGTTTGAGCGTTACTGTGATATACATGACTTGGTGCTGCTAGTGAATTCATCACACGCAGGAAAGTTGTAGCAACCAACCAGCCGCTGCCCACCTACATGAGACAAGTGCTGACACCGTGCTAAGTGTTTGACATAAACAGTGGTCTTCAGCACTACCCCCTCCTTTTACCTACCCTAATTTAGATATATTAATATATGGGCCATTTCATCTAGGCTATAATATTTCCAATATGCGTATAACTTTTGACTCCAATGAATTAAAAGTACCACACCTTCTCTATCACATGGCTTAATAAAATTTTGAAAGTGATCTCCTCGGGCACATGTTTGTACTACCAATTGCACAAATAGGTTGTTAGAAATAGGTCAAGTTGAACCGGTTATTGTCAATGGAAAAATCACATCACTTGTGGCTGGATTTATCAAATTTTGAAGTCATCAAAAGTGTTTCAAGAGGTTTCACCAAGTTATCGGCATAGCTATTGGTTGGTTTTAGTCACAACTGAGCACATGTTTTATCGAAATTACAAATGTAGAAGTATGTCAAGTCGTTGGTAGAGCCAGTATGGCATTCACCGATGCATTCACTCTAGTCCAAAAGTGGTCTTGCAAATGAAGAGGTCATGGAAAGGAAAAAACACAACATTTCCGAAGTATCACCCTGTTTAACCCCTAAGTGACGGATCAACCCTGTTATGGTCTCTGCCTTTTTTTTATGGGCTGCCCGAAATAGAAAACACGTTTTCATAGAAAATAAAAAATATTTTTAAATAGGTAATCAAGTCTACTTTTAAACCCAATTTGAATCATGTCAATCCGAGTTAAACTCCATCCGGAAGAAATTTTCAAAGAAAAACACTTCTACATTGTCTAGTGTTAGAGGGTACATTCACAGTAACACGACCCAAGGAAACTGTAACCAGTGATTAATTTAACGCATTGTTAAGCAAAAATCTTATCATATGAATTGATAATGCAATATAAATTAGTAACTACGTATAATATATGTCATTATACAATATACTAAAGTTTGACGATGTTTGGGAAGTTATTGGTACTCCAAAACGACTAAAATATGGTCGTAACCAGTCGTTAATAACGACTAAAATGTGCTAAAATGTTCAAAATATGTTGCAAAATGTCCTTAAAATTTTCTAATATCTATATAAATTGAAGATATTATTTTCTAAGCACTCATCAAGAGTCGTTATAACTGGGCGGGGTTGGGTCGTGTTACTGTGAATGTACCCTAGAAACATTACTATTTGGGGAAAGTAATGATGCTCTATCCGTTGAAAAAATTGCAATTTTTGATTTTAGAATAGAATGTTTAGTTTTAACAAATCATGCAAAATTTGAAGACTTCGGATTTAAGTACCTAGAATACCATTAGAGGGGTCCATAAAAAAGAAGGTTAAAAGTCACATTTGTGGTGAGATTTTTAATATTGCATTTGACCAAAAAGTTTGGATTTCACCATAGCGGAGTACTTTCGTGGTCTACTTTACCATGCTTGTACCCCATTTACGCATTCACCAACAATAATTTCATTTGATTTGCAACAAGATATTCATCGACAAACCTTCAATTGCTTGTCATGGTGAACACTCAATTTGTTCAGGTTGAAATTGATTTCCCAAAAATCTACTGATTGCACGTGATGTGCAATCGAGAGTACGTGCTAGTACACAAAGTATCAAGTTACATCCATGTACATTTTTGGGGAAATCAAATTCATGACCGTACATCGTTGAGTATACGTAATTATAAAATCATCTATTCATTATAACAACCTATCTATGCAATTGGAAGTACAAACATGTCATAATTTATTAAAACATGTATAAATTTTCCTCGTGTAGTAGCTATATTGAAATCTAGACACAACATCATGCCATATAATATAATTTTATGAGGCCGGTTAACCCCTAAACGACCTCACCTATGTCCAATTTGGGCAGTTTTGCAAAGATGCGTTATAAAATGCAACTAACATGAATATTGGATACTTTATGTATAAATGAAAGTTATACAATTTGAAATTTAGATTCAATCTATACGGTTAGATCTCTAATAGCTATCACTAATATTTTATATACATTTTGAAACATAAAATGAAAAAATTACTGTTTGCATTGAATGTACTCAAAAGTGGCCTCGAAAATTGAGGTCGTAGATTTAACCCTTTAATGTCCCATTCCTTTGCAGAGTCGTCAAACTACACTTTTATGCACAATTCGGCTTTCAATATTGATAAGGTATATTTTTTGATATTTTTCATGCATTAAATTGTATGTTTCCTATTAGTCCTAAAAGTTTCTGATTTTTTTAATAAAGAATGAAATTTTTACAAATTTTTAGGTCAAATGCTTCAAGAAATTCATATTAATTACAAAAAAAATCAAAAAGTATAAAATTTCTAGAACATGTGCAAATGAAAATGGAGAATCACATGATATATTTTTGTAGAATTTTTGAATTTCAATTTTAAAATTCAAAAGGTGAACATCCTATCCAGTGCATTTCAGACCTTGAGATACCTAGCTTGCAACAAAAATAAAATATTCAATACTTGAAATTTGTAAGATCCGAAAAGTGAAGTGAAAACTAGACTCGATAAACGTCATTTACTCAATTAAGAGCAATAGCAAAAAACGTCATCTTCAAGAACAAAATTGGCTTTGACTAACAATCATCCACTATTTGGATGTGCGGTCCTTAAAGGGTTAAGATACAAGAAAATTTCAAAGTATGACACAACATTCAGTAGCCTTCAAAGAGACTGTCTTTTAAGTTTCATCCACCTTTATGTACAGAGTGACCGACCAGTGATTTCTAATTGAAAGAACTATTGAATCAAATAAACCATATAAATCACATCTTAAATTCAACATCTAGATATTTCAGTTATACATCAATCCTAACATATTGTTCTAAATAGCAATTGACGATGATTTTTCTCAAATTGGCAATTGTAAGGACACCTTGGCACGTTTAGGGGCGAGGACAAATTTCTCCGTTCATGTTTGCTACGCGAAAATTAATAGTCAGAATTCAATTCTATAATACGTAATTAAAGTATCTACACTAAATAGGTAGATTAGTGTTAGATACACTAATTTACATAAACATGTTTTAAGTTTTTACTGTTGAATTTTTTTTGTTCCTCTATATTGGTCAAGATGGGGATCTTTCAATAGTATTGAAATCAATGTCATTGGTAATTTTTTTTATCGAGAGTAACAATCTATAATGTTTTCAAATCTTATAATTATCTAACACTAATCTACCTATTTAGTGTAATCCTTAACCAATTGACCAACATTGAATATTAGTTAATTTCATCCACTCACTACCCTACTTATTTATTGAATGAGGTAGACATATTAATTGATGACTCAACACTTAACTACTAAATAAGAAAATTACCAAATTTTAACCACTCATGACAACAAGATACACGAGTGTGATGGGACTTCTCAAGGCGGCAGTGATGTGCAGTTTTGCCCCCCCAGCTCATTACAATTTCAAACTCACTCCACCCGAGCAAATCCTCATGTGCGTATTGCTGCTCTCCCCACTCCTGGTCTGCTCATTCTCTCCCCACTCCTGGTCTGCTCATTTTCTCCTTCTGCTCTGAGCTCTCCCCTTCTCACCCGCCATACACGAACACTGTGTAATTTGAGCGACATTTCTCCACAAACCCTGGCCTTCTGGCGCACTGACCACCCCCGCAGCCCGGAGCCCGGAGCCGATCACCTGCAGTATGTGGCGGAGAATCCACATCAAGCGCGCACGATTTGCCCTCGGTTCCAGTGCGGATTCTGGTGAGCCGCCTTCTACCGGAACTTTCAATTACCTGCACAGTAGTTGGAACTTCGGGGTGCGTGCAACCCTACACCTACGTTACTTGGATGTTGTGCCAGTTAATTGGGTTTTCATTATTTATTTCATTACTGGGCAGGGTTTGCACAACAGTGAGAAAGTCATATGACCCAGGTCCCACACAGCAAGTTTAACTTAGAAAGAACCAGAGCCTAGAATAACCACGTAAGTTAGCTCAGAAACAAAGCAGTATTTTGCACCGCTAGTCTGGATTCCTCAAAGAATTTTGACAGATGAATTCTCCAACATATTTTGTCAGCCCTTTACCCATAAATCTTGATAAATGGGAGAGCTTCAGTTTGCCAGTTCCATAGGGACGTGGAGTTTACTTGTGGATTATTCCAGGATTGAGCATGGCAACAGTTTCTACGCTATATCTTCTCCATACTTTTCCTTAAATTAATCGGTAACGAGGCAGACACGTTGGTGTTTAGACAACGTTGCAAGTTGTATGTTTAGACCACGATTAAATTGAGTTTTCTAATTTTATGTTTCCTTAGATATTTAGTGCCAGTCACAGAATTGGGGTTGCTGAACTAGCAATTGGTACTTGGTAGCACTGTTATTCCATTTTCCATGGTTTCTTTCAGTTGGGATTGAATCGCAGGCTCTTGTGGGAGGCTCCTGTGGGAAGTTTCTCTGATGGGAGGCTCCTGTGGCAGGCTTCTGTGGGAGACCTTTTATTTTCCCTAGATGAACAAATGAAACGCTGATTCTTTGCCATGGATCACAAAAATGGACTTGGATCCCAAGTGCCTAGGGAAAAAAAACTATAGCTCTCCATAGGGTGCAGCAGTGTCTTTTTTAAGAATAGCTAGATATAAAAGTATTGGCGATGATTTTGGATGGTAGTTCATTAAGGTGGCTTAGTTAATATCATTTCATTTTTTCCTCATAAACACGCGCTCTGGCCATCTGGCGCACTGACAGCCCCCTTGCAGCCCGGAGCCGATCACCTACAGTGTCGGAGGATGAGAATCAGGCGCGCGCTTTTTGATCTCAACTTCTGAGCAATTCTAGTGAAGAGGTATCTGGTGCTTCATCAGGTCTCGTGCCCATTCCATTTCTAAATTTTGAAAAGTACCTCAAATTGAATAAGCCATTGCAATTTGAAATGTGGACCTACAACCAAAATTCTATATTTAGCTTCACATTGAAATTTCATCTATACCGCAGGTTTTGGCACTATGATGTGCACCCCTAGCGAAATTTTCAGAGTTTCTACACAGAACTTGTATTTAATTTGGATTTTCTTCACTATTCCTTAAATGAGGCACAATAATCCTGAACTTTCACCTTCAGTGTTTGTGATTTTTGTGACATATTAATCAAAACATGTGATTTTATATCCGAAAAATGAAATGAGGAATTACCACTCAAATTGAATGAAAAAACAAAGTTCAGACTTGAATGGAAACTGGGATTATTCCATGGTCAATGGCCCGAGGTTTAAGGGCTATGCCACTTGGGGTTCCTGGAGTCTGTTCTGGGTGACACAGGGTATGAAATTGGCATTAATTTGATTTGATAAAACTAACAAACTCTTTTTTGGGCAATTCAGGGCATGGACCAGAAAGGAAAAAATGCTGCCTCTGGTGGCAACCTAGACCCCCCGGAATGCTCTCGGCAATCTCATCCCACAACTTTGGCAGCTCCTATGGGGTACCTTTCTTTTGTATACCATACGGATGCCTACAAAGATCATCAGATCCCCCCCCACCCTGCATTGAAACGCATACTCTTTAGCCCAGAGGGATTTCAGTGGACAAGGAACTGCGCGAAAGACTTGGAAAAGTTGGAACGTGCATCCGGCATCGCATATCAGCAAGTGGAGTTCCTTTTTCGAACATCGTGCATCAAGAGTTCTTTGGGCAAGGACTCAATTGGTAGGTGCCCCAGCGGTTGCAGGCGCTTTAACTTTTGTACGTGTGTGCCCAAGGAGGCACCACTCCAGCTGGAACCATCCCATGAGCCAGAATTTGCAGTAATGGATTCAGATTTCGAGGGTCCATCTTATGCGGAATCCGAGTATTTGCGGATTATTGAGCATGACTATGCCCAACTTGGAGAATATGCACTGTCGAGACAAGAACTTCATGGTCTATCTTATGCAGAATCCGAGTTTTACCGGATCATTGAGCATGACCATGCTCAACTCGGACCCATCGAATCCTCCTCCTTGGGGCGAGACGTTTCTGATTCGCTGTGGCAATTTTCTGACTCTATGCATCCAGACGCCCTTAACTCTACGGTGCCATACTACCCTGTCAGCTCTTTCCAAGGAGATCCTTCCATTGGCAGCTGCAGCACATAGGGTATTGATATTGGGTGAGCTTCTACTTTGCAATGTTTATTTATTTGTTCTACAGAGTGTACCCGGCAAGTAAGTAGTAAGAACAATTAAGGCGGTTGGAAATTACAGTCTGCAATTTTCATTCCATACCTTGTTAAGTTATGCAAAGTCTACCTAGTAAGTAGTATGGAGAGTTAAGGCCGTTGGAAATTACCACCAGTACTAGTTATCCAATTACAACCGTAACCTCTCAACCCTGTTGTATATGAATGCAGGACTAATGTATATACGGAGGGTATGGTGAGCAGCGATCGAAATTGGAGCAACGCATTCTCTTTGATGGCCAAGTAGAGAAGTACATGTACTGCACGACAGGCCAATGGTTATATGTGTTTTGACTTTATATGCATTGTAAATATGACACTAATGGGTGACTTCCTATAGGACATATCTTCTTAGGGCAACTGGTTGAGGATGGAGGGAAAAAAAACCAACCTTTCTCTTTCAATACCCTTGACTTTCACTATTGCAATGTTTTGAAATGTTTGTTATGTAATGAACATAACATTGCACACTTTATACAATTTAGTAACACTATGCAATGGTGTTTGTTATGCCGTGAGTCACCCGACCACTCCCATAATTATGCATGTCGTACGGGGCGTTCAACATTTAAATTCAATATGATAGTATACAGTGCCATGCCATGTTACATATTTATTTATTTATTTATTTGTGAACAGAAATTGGAATCCAATTGCATAAATGAGGTACAAATGGAGGCCATGTTACACACTGGCTATGTATGGCTAGAGTGGCAGAAGTATCTTACGAAACGGCCCTGGTATTATCTGCATAGTAACTTACAAGAGTGCATGGCAGCCAACGAACATCCGCTAATTAACCATTACCCCTCTGGCAAAATGTGACCATCAAGGATGATAATTTGTTTTCAAAGAGCTTGAAATCTTCACATCATGCTCACTTTACATCATACATCAGGCTGAGTATCACATTGACGTTTTATCCCCACTCAATATTATCCACCACCCTTGGTAAATGAGGTAGGGTAACAAATGTATAAATTGGAACTCCAACCGCAAAAATACCAGTTTTATATATTCACATGTACGAATTGCAACTTGACACACACAGAGATTAATATATTACACAGTATGACATTCAGTATCCCCGCCACACACATAAAGTAACCCCTAACCGCCCAACCATGCATATTTTGCATGATGTACGGATTTGAACTCCAAACACTCTCCCATCATGCACTTTTTGCAGTGTGAAATTTTTACCGAAACTTTTATGGGATTGTCGCTTCGTGCACGTGCGATCCAAATAATTAGAAAGGGGATGACCATATGTGAAATTTTTATGCCTCGTTTCATGTTGTAGTGTTCCACCCCAAATTTGGAAGATTTTAGTCTAAAGGTGCTCTTGAAAAAGTCAAGTACTAAAGATAAGCAACCACAAAATCTCCTCCAATCATTACACTAAGAGTATTACATTTCAACCCATCCCAACAAGTCCCATTATTAGATTGTCAACACCTTATTTGTAATCATTTTACAAAAGAGCTCCAAATTTTAAGTTATAAAATTTATACACAAATGTTGGAGATAGCAATCACAGATCCAACTGTATGGATAGATTCTAAAATGCATAATGTACAACCATGATTGATTCACAAAGTTGAAAAATATCCCTCTTGGTTGCATTCTAGAATGCATCTTTGAAAAACAGCCAAATCTAAAAAGGATGAGAACGTTTAGGGGTTAATACAATTCACAGTAAAACATTTGGTATCTCCTCATTGTCCACGCCATGGGAATTTTCCTAGTACAACATTCTCACCATTAAGATTGACATTTTACAATTCCATGTCAAACTTAGTAATGATTTTCTGTTTCCTTTCACTTTGTACCCACTTCTAGTAATTGTTTTATAAATATATTAATATGAGCTTTTTTCTTACAAGATTTTGTATTTGAAGACTGAACTCATTTGTTAACATGGCCTTGCCATTCAATGAATTTCTAACCCACTCAAAAAAAAGATCTTAATTTCTAATGTTCAAATTTGTCACGGGATTGAACCCCACTCAATCGTCTTTTGCAACTTTGATCCTTATAATCTAAGAATGTAGTGGTCATTTGGCTCTCAAATTTTGTGCTCACGTGAAAATTCAAGTTGGGTATTAGATCTTACGGTTAAATGATGAAAAAAATAAAAAAAACATATGATTTCTTCTACAGCTTCCAAATGCTGCGTTTTTCAGGTATTTTTGTGAGAATACGGTCCTGGTCCCTTAGGGGTCAATAGGGATTGCGAGCGGAGTGCCACCCCAGTGACACCTTACCCATTCAAATAATGGTTAGAAGAACTTATAGTGTTAACCTAGGTATATGTACACATGAAAGTAGGAAGTGTGACCGCACATATTTTGTATAACAAGTATGAGAACATGTCAAAAATTCAAAGAACATTATTAAAAGTCGCCATACCGGACACAGGGAGTTGTGAAGTTCCAACTATAGATGTACACCTCCTTTCTAATGTACCGTATGTGAAGGTCAGATCCGGACAGTATAATTGTGTCTAAATCTAATTTCCTCACTAGAATTTTGAAAGGTCCATCTCACCATAACCAAACGTTCACAAGATGACATGTGGCACTCTTCTGACAAATCAAATTAATTTATGTCGAAACTGACCAGAAGGTAGGGATATACAACTCAGATCATGGTAAAGTTGTTAGATGTTGAACATTTTGAATAACTTAAATGTAATGTCAATAAGGAGAGCTACTCAGTGGTCGCTTGCCAGCGCACATGGTACATTTAGAATGTATGTGAGCCCACGGACATAGTTCCGTTGTACAAGTGATTTTTCACAAAGTTCTAGCCCGTACACGTCCAAAAACCTTGAATTGAAAGGCAAATATAAATTGCAACCCGTCCTAAAACCGGTGATTTCCAAATCAACCCGTCCATGGAAAGGTTAAAAAAAAAACAACCCGTCCCAAAACCCGTGCAAATTGAAAATACCCGTCCCGTAATGTTTAGAAAAATTAAAATAAATTAAAATAAAAATAAAAAACAAAGCAAAAACAGCCGTTGCCGGGCCGGGGCTGCAACCGGGCCGCTGCCGGCCTGTGAGCACTGCAATATGTGAGAGTGGTTTTTCTAAACAAAACCTCATCAATAAGTCATCTACGTACTAGCTTGAAGTCGGAGAATTTAGATGCTTTGATGCGCATTTCATGTGCAAATATTCCATTAAAAAACATCAATTGGAATGCAGTGATGCGTGTTTGGAGAAACCGGAAGGATAGGAGAATTCATCCACTTGTTTGAAGGGTAAGTTTTTTTTTGGTTTGTTTTATTAATATATTTTTTTCCAACTTGAAAACTTTGAACATGCTTATATAAAATATTAATTATTCAATTTCCATGTGTACCTTCAATTATAATCTTTGACATTGTGTTGCAAAGGTTCTAAATACTGTAGTTGATGAATCGTTGTGTGCAGGTGAATCGAGCTCTTCAAGATTGGTATTTTGATTAGGTACTAATGGTTTGACTCCATTATGCTTACATTCACATGTCATATATAACATAATGTAATTGATATTTGCACCAATTTTTTTTGGGGAATTTTACATTAAACAAAATTATTTTCAGAACCCATCCAAAGTGAATTTAACCCGTCAAATAACCGGTTCAGTTTTTAGAACCCGTCCACTGGAAATGTTTTTTTTTCCTGAACATGTCCTTGGACATGTTAGGGACCTTGATTAAAAAAACGTGCTGGTCAAACACTACATGCTTGATAGCGGAGATAGGCCCACATGCTGCGCTTTCCCACGGATTTTACACGTACATACCCACGGATTTCACACGGACATAGGAGGGTTGGTGATACCCTTGTCAACGGATACAGGCGCATAGTATACGCTTGCTAACGGAGATAGGACCGATGTTGCAAAAATTTAGGGCAACAGACTTCGGACCCTGATATGGCACAAGCGAAGCCACTGCATTCACAGTTCCAACGTGCCACACCACCGTGCACAACCCCTGATATTAACCCTAAACCGCGGATTACGATCCTGGACTTTGTATCGTATGGCCATCTGCGTCGCTGTGAATCACAATTCCTGGATACCCTGGACTGAACACTAGGTGGGGCCGCGCGGATCGGGTAATCAGTTTCGTCCTTCACATACTCGGTTAGCTGATTCTCCAGCCACGGCCTATCGAGGATATTGTATCTTGGCAAAAGTTTCCACGCAGACGTTTGTTCTCAACGCAGATCACCAGCGGGTTACTCTCTGGGCAAATCAAGTGCACCCCAGGTATTTTCGACTTATTGCAGTCCTGTTGCCCTCTCCCGTGTCCTCATGCACCTTCCAATGTACAAAATTGGATTTGTATGCAATGTTACTTGGGGGTTTGAACCGTATACACTTGCTCGGAGTGATTTTGATACACTAGCTAATTTGCATGCGCGACGCAAGGAGATGTGGCAGGACCATCCCATGTAGGGTTTAAAGAGTGTGGAAACCTGTACTTCAAATTCCTATGTTTTTCCAGTCGTTACTGACCCCGTGGGAAAATGGATTATTTTGCTGCAGGGCGATGAATTCCAAAGGAAAGGGTACTGGTCATGGCCAATTCAATGCCAAGTCTATGGCCACCACCTCTCGAAAGACGCACCCGATAACTCTGTCCGAACTGATGGGGTATCTGGCAATTGTATACAACACTGAATCATACAGGTGTCGAATGCTGCCACCCCACACGGCATTGAGGCGAACCATACTGGGGTCAGAGGGATTTGAATGGAGCCAGAAGTGTCACATAGAACTCGTGAAGATCCAAGAAGTTACCGGTATTGTATACGAGGATGTGGAGTATCTTTTTCGGCCAAGCACGCACAAGAGGCTTCTGGGCAATGGGGTCACCAGTTGGTGCCCAAACGGTTGTTTGCGTCTAAACTTTTGCACCTGTGCTAATGACAAACCGATGTTCCACACGCCCCGGGATGACATGAACGACAAAGATATTGAACTTCAGCCATCCACTGTGCTTGACAACCTGGGCATTGAGGAAATCCTTTCACTGTTGGGACCGGGGCGGCATGGACTTGGAAGTGGAACTGTATCAACAGAAGATTATCCAGGAGTTGCTCCTGCAGAAGAGTGAACAACCAATGCATGTGGTGAGTAGTCTCAATTTTTTATCCAGTATAACATGTTCTCAACGTGAAGTAAGGTACAGTTGTTGTGTATCTCTTATTTTTAATATTTTTTTAGTTAGTGTACCTATTGATTTTGTTCCACACAAATCAAGGGAGCCCTTTAGTGCAAGTCCTTGTGGATGTTGGTGTTCATGATGCTTAATCCGAACTTCTGATCTGAGAAGTTTTCGTCACGCAATTTTTTGAATGCAGATGTGCCCGGACACTTGTGGGCCCGACGATAGAACTTTAAAAAATCGATTTCAGGCAGTGTGGATAAATGCAACGGGGATGTGTGGGAGATGGTCCAACTTTTCCCTCCAATGAAATTGCACAATGCGATCAGTGGTGGAGCGTCGAAATGTAACATGGAAGCAGCCATATATAGATGATTTCTGTATACAAATACGAGGGTTTGCTTGTAAATATGTTATTGGGTAAACCATGCCAGTATGCTTCAAGTTTGTGCAGGAATGGCACAGTAGATTCCGTCGGTAGTACAACGTGGGGAGGACGACACGTGCGACAGTTCCCTCGCCGGCCCTGGCGGGGTCGGTCCTTGTATTTGTGCCCTCTTACTGTTTTTGCAGTAAAGGGCTCCCCCCATGTGCGTCAAAAACAAAAAAAAAAAAAAAAAAAACTTGTGACAAGGATCAAAATCTCACGTGAACAGCGGTATGTACTGAAGTAAATAAAAATACAGAAATACCCCTTTTTTTGCTGGCACAGATTGCATAAGGTAGGCGTGCCAATTTTCAGTGTTTTGATTGAATTTTATGTAATTTTCGTTGTTCTACAACAATTCACATGTAATTTTAGTTTTTAATCGACCACTTTATTTTCATTCAAAAATTTTACATGACTGTTATTAATCTAGGTTCGTGTTTATTAAAATAGATACATTTCTATTATTACTACTTTGTGGATTCAACTATATATAAATTGTATTTAATTGCAAGTCATTCTCGTTTTCTTCTTCCCCGCGATAAACCTAAACGTTGCTATAGAGATCATTAGTCTAAGAAAATGTTTGTGTTCCCTATCAATGTATCAGCAATATATTTCTGTAAGATGTATACATATCGATAATTGTTCTATGGACATTAAATTATTTCAGTATACATCTTAAAATATTTCCAATATATTTGATTTAGTCTGAGCACTTCCATTGCTAAATTATTCCTATTAATTCCAATTCATTCCTCCAAAATTCACACTAAATAATGTCAATAATCGGTGTACTAAGGAACCTATGAACACATGTTTCTTCATCCTCTGAGTAAATGCATCCACGGAACTGAGTGATGCTGTCAGAAACGACACCGTCATGCGTCCAATACCCATGGAAGGTAAGAATCTCAAGTCTTGGCAGAAGACTCGGATCTCAAGTTCATTGCTTTGGTAAGAGGATCGGAGCACAGACGTGTGGGTTGGTCCCCGATCCTAGGACTCCTCATCACCCCCTTCCGTGCACCACAGTCGAAAGCCACTGTCGGTACTCATTTTTGTTTGTTTTTTTAATCGATTGCAACACAACGAAGGAATTCAAGCGTGAGTGAGTGGTGATGGTTACTATCCCACTTTGTACAAGTTAGTTGCCTGGAGCGGTAATGCCTTGGTTGTCGTCGTCGCCTAAGTAGCACGAGATATCTTCCGCTGATTTAGGGTTTCGTTTTAACTTTGCAGAGGTAGCAATCAATCGATTCATGGATGCGTGAGCTACGACGACGTGGGATTGTTGCCACAGTAGTTATGGGTTGTTTCCGCTTCAGCAAGATGGCAGAGGAGAATCCCTGCGAGTTGGTGCGGTTGAAGAAATTTCGGGAATTGAACAACAGGTTAAATGAGGTATGCCCTGGCGAAAACTGTAACTTTTTGCACAAAATGAATTTTTTTACAGTTACTTCTGCATGTTTGTGCACAAGCCAAGTAAAAACCCATGATAGCAAAGAATTGTGTCACCTCTATGTCAGTTGCACCCGCTTTTCTCTGCCGCCGCCGTCTGCAAACAACACGCGTGCAATGATCAACATACTGCAGGTAAATGTCTCCGCATTTTCATTTGTCAATTTTCGTTCCTTTCCTTTCCATCGTTTCCCCCCTCTCTGTTCATCTGCTCTCTACCTTTCCTTAGGTTTGGCCGGTCCTGGCTGGGTCCTGGTTGTATTTGTACCCGGGTGAATGTCAATGGAAAAATACCCCTTTATTTCTGTGCAAAGAAAGAAGGAAAAAAAAAAAACACACACACTGCATTGCTGTAACTAGCAATACAGTGCCGGTACTTGTCGTAGATAGAAGGTACGCAGTGAATACCACCATGCTCAGTCGCGTAGCCGTTCCGATGGACAACGCGCATGGACTGAACAGGGAGTCAGTCCCCACATTATGAACGGGGGTTCGGCGTTTTTATGGATCTGACAATGCAGCTCTAGCATCGATAGTGCTTGCAATATAGTTAGCTGTACTGTTCGGATCCACATGAATCTGACCATGCCAGTCGCATTGGAATTCCCGGGTGGTGTTACAGAAGCGCTGCCTAGTTGCGCCATTAAGGCAGCCGATGGACCCACGATCAACACGATTGATCCTGCCTCATAATTGATTTAAGCATGGATCGACGAGCCTCTGATCAGACAGGTCAGAGCTACTGTGAATGCAAGTCGCAAGAATAGTCACCTGTTGTACAACATCGTATGCTGTATTGTAAAGTAACCTGGTTGTTTACGTAATTCTACGGTACTCGGAGCATCGAGCTAGTGCTTGTCGTGTCTCAGGTGCCTTCAACCCCGTGCAGCACTTGAGAGTTCTTCTGTGTTTTTAGTTCCAAGTTCCAAGCTCAGACCCTAAATCACGTTGTTAGCCTAATGTAAAGACGCTTTGTCATGGATGCCCAGTATGATGCAGCAGCCATGGATGACGTGGACATAGTGAGAAGCACGCAATTCGCGGAGGACCCCGCACAAGGCTTCAGACGTGAGCTCGATCGCCGGCACCAGCCCAGGTTTGAGCAAACACATGTACCTTTCTCAGCCCTCATGCTTAACCCCAAAGTGACAGGATATATCCGGCCAAATTTTTTGCCAATGACACCCTCTATATGTCCAAGTCGGTTTTGTCTTATCTGAGAACACAGAACAAGATCCAACCGTATAATGTTGAAGCCAGCTTGTAAAAGCGTCCGTCTGCAAAGATGTAACCATTAATTTTGATGTTTGAACATTTTTCACTTTGTACAAATCAAGTGTTGTAAGTAATGTGAAAATAAATGTACATTTAAGGACTGGGAGGATAGAAATTGAATTCTGAGATTGTGTGCAACGAGTTCAAATTTCGGTGAAAACCAATAAAACAAAGCCTGGAACAGAAGGAGTCACCTTGAAATGAAAACAACCGAAAATCACGAATAATGTGCAATACAGGGATGATGTACAATCAATGCGTACAATGAGATGATGTATGATGTACAATGAATGCATACAAATTGCATCAATCCATTTGTTGTGTAGCGTCAAAATTCCACCGAACATATTAGGGTTCAATGGTGACATCAACCTTCCAGGTGGTAGTTACCCTAAACTCTCAGAATTCAAAACAGCATATATGAAAAAGATTTATTTGCATAATAATGTGCCACCTATCAACAAAAATCACATTTCATTGTAACCAAATGCTTGATTTTCTGTTATTTTTTGAACCCTAAACCATATTGTCCATCGCATCTGCAAAAACAACGTATCACACTTTCTCACCTGAATGGCAGTTTGGGATTAAAAATTGCTGAATTAGGCTGAATTTGGTGCGATGAAAAATAATTTGATGAAATGTATCGCGTGCAGATGGCCGGAATGCCATTCGGGCCGAGCTACAGTCAACAATCTATGGGGGGTGATTGGCAAAATCCCACAAGGGCCTTTGGCAGTGCCGGCCCTTGCAACCCAAGCATGTACAATCCACGCATTGGCACATCTAGCACAGCGCCTCCCAACTTCCGGAGCCATTTGGTATACCCCTTACCTCCAACGGGATTCTGTTTTGGCGGGCCAGATCCCAATCACACAGGATATCACGGAATGCAGAACACGAGCTCGCAACACGGACATGTGGAGGCTACGTTCTCTAACGAAGAGGCAGATCGAGGACCGGGCGGCCAATTTCACAGCAACACTATCTTACAAAGTGACAACTCCAGTAAGTCACCTCCTTCTGACATGTCACAAAGAAAGTTACTGCGCGTAGAAGAGCGTGACTATTTAAAAGAAGTCAAGAGTGCCATTGCGGAAGGTAGAGTACCGCAAGTTCATCTTGAACAAAACGGCAGTGGTGAAATTGTGAAATTCAAATCACAGTTCCTAAACGCTGTGAAATTGGCCGCCCTTGCAATCGTTCCTAATGCTTTCATACATTTCAAATATCCTTCAACGATACACGAGATTATGGTAGAGGTTAGAAGGCAATTTGTAATAGAGAAGCCTCTCCCAGAAGGCATGATAGAGGGCTATCTGCAGCGTCTGTACAAGAGAAATAGAGCATTGTATCGTAAGCACTGGTCACGATATGGGGATCAGAGTAAGCCTGACGAGTGTGCACCGGCGGCGTGGCTGGAATTGGTAGAGTATTGGAACTCAAGGGAGGGGAGCAAGGAGAGCGAAAGGAACAAGCGAAATTCTTTGGCAAAAAAAGGAGCTAAGGTATGTCCATTCGATGAAAAACCCCAAAGTAGTAAGTATTGAATGCTCGCATTATGGAATGCAAACATAAAACAGACGTGAATCAAGATGACTTTCGTGAGGCACACTTTCCTGTTCGAAAAGCAGTGGATGGTCCATAACACAAGCACATTGTATCACCCAGGTATAAACCAGGCGCTCATCCGAATATTGTTTGGGCAAAAAATGCTTCGATTTTTGTGAGAAAATAAATTGTCTATGAGAAAGGTAGCAGGGTCCAAACGTAAGCTGCAACACGTTTGTCAATAAACGAACTGAGTAGAACATTTGCTGAATATGCCAGAACTATGTACTCGCTCCAATAACTTCTCACAAAAATGTCTTATTATCAATGCAAGCAAAGTTGAAGTAAAGAATTTGAGCCTGGTTGTCCAACACTGTGACGAACGGTGCGACACTAAGGCTTGAACATCGTGGAACTGCATGTGTGACTGTACGTAGCAGGTGCTAGCAAGTGGATCGACAGGTGGGAATGCTGCACTAAATCGCGGGAACAGAACGCATGGAAGTAGAGTAGGGGATCAGCCGCTCGGACCGGCGAACACCATGACAAACCATGTACGAACTGTTCTGCTTATGTGATTGATTAATGTCGGAATGTGTCGAAATTGTATTTGTAGGCTGAAAATTCCTCAAACCATCGCTCCAAGTCCGTGGACCAACGAACCTGGTAATTGTGGTTCATTGAATTTTGCCATGATTTTCAAAGCCATAAATGCGTGTTTACATGTTTGCACGGTACCTGTCAATAAGGATACGTCCCATATCGATTTTCCCTCCGTACGTGATGGAAACGGCCATCTATTTGCTCTCTACAGGCCAGAATCTCTCAGTCCGAACCAGAGGACGACCCGCTCGACGCCAAAGAATTCACAACTCCAATGGACAATGACACAGAGGGATCTTCGAAGCGGTTACCCATGAACGACATCAGCAACAAGCTTCACGCCATGGTGGACGAATTTGTTTGCAATCTGTCGTCTAAGTGCGACTCTTTATCGACCAAGGTGACTGACAAAAATCATGAGCTCGGCGAAGTGAATGTGGGACTCACAGCAGCCACGGCGCGAAGACCAATTAGCCGCACCCCAAGTGATATCTTGCAAGGATTGAAGAAACCTGGGGACGTCCAATCTACACTTCGCACAAAAGCAGATGGATCATTGCAGCGTGGACAGAGACGACAAGGCTTGGATGCTCATTCGATGAGAACATCAAGTGGAGGTGAATGTATGGCCGTAAAACCGCTTGAGGACTGGTCACACCCTCAGTGAAGCCATTCATTTTATGATTGACATTGTAATAGTGAGCAACAGTGTACTTTTCAAGCCCCTTACTGCCCACAAAGTGATGGTTATAATCAATCCAAAGCACGACTTTCACCGTGTACCATCTGAAAAATCCTCCAAAGTAGTTGTCTACCACAACTTACAGAAATTGCAGGATTAAGGCACCGAAAGCTTGTACATAATTAGCAAAAACATGACGCATGTGGTCACAATGCGGTGCAGGTCTAAACGATTTGAAGGGCAAGAGTGCGTGGGATGACGTGAGCCACACGACTGCAAGGGACACTGCGAACACCCCATGGAAGAGACCATCGCAAAGGTGAACCCTAAACCGCCCATAAAAAAACCCTCCTGTGTTCGGTCAATTCGTAGTGTCAAGCCTCTATGTGGATTGTGAAGCGTAATACAAGGTGGTTGGATGAAATTAACCCTTTAAGCCGACGAAGAGTAACTAATTATTCGTGAGGTAGACCACAAATGTGATGTTCAATTTTGGCTTCCCATTGCGCAAGCTCGATATAGCATGCGCAGCTATAACTTATCTTGCTGCACTCAAAGTGCCGGACGCTTGAATCACAACTAAACCCCTGTAATGCCGTTGCCAGAATCCAAGCTTTATAATCACTGCCTTCTATAGTAAGGTTGCGTTTTGCGCTGAAATCACAGTCATGTTTACTTGAAATCAGTTCCATACATCTCGCTTCAGTAGCTGATCAATAGCAAGGTCGCTGTAGAAGGCAGTGAAATTTGAAGACGCTATATGAAATATTCACCAGTGCCCAAGTCATTATAGTGATCTGTGTAATACAATACACTTCTGGGTTGTGAGTTGCCGCTGCACGCAGTATCCACGAAATACAAAGCGGTATTGACTCGAATTTCCATCATGTGTTCTTGGCGCCTCTCTGTGCCTTTGGGCGCTGTCAGATATCTTGCAGGTGAAGGTGATGCCGCCACACCTGGTCCCCTTACCAATTGTAGGCATCCCGGCCATTATGATCAGCATTTGACGGAAAACCTATGCAACATATGAACAACGTCGATGCAAAGTGTCTTGAGCAGAGAGTGTGTTACACTGAAATTCTAAAAGTCTATTGCATGCTCGTTCTGTTGCCGATGAAATAGGTACAGTGCACCGACAGATTTCCCATCACGAGATTTTCAGGGGCACGTTGGTGGCAGAAACAAGCTCTCGGTGAAGGGCATCCATGTGCCTGTCGAAGTATTATCGTCCGATCATTCTTCTGAGGACTCCCAACCGGGAACTCGGAAGCATGGAAAGGAAATAATGAGCCAAGCGAGTACAGTGAAGTCTAGACCAACAAATTCTGGAGCTAGGCCCAGGGCTGGTGCTGAACTGTTCCAAAGCGAGTCGTGGAATCCTGAGAGCCCCCATCCCCCGGACTATACGGATGATGAGGAGAAGACAAGCATCGGGGTGGACCACACGACCGCTGTGGAAGCATTACAGAAGTTGAGGTGGCCAGAGAACCATGGAGATCTGTACGAAGAGCACGTACAAGGAATCGACACCCCAAACTCACCGGTCAAACAGAAGGTGGAGAAACCTGGGATTCTGGGAAGCACAAAGCAATCAGAGGATAGCTCCTCGGACGAATGCGATGGGACTTCAGAAGAAGATTTTGGAAGCCACGGCGGTGGGAGCGATGAAGAGGAGTTGCCAGTGTTACCGAAGGTTCCTGTGAAACGGAAGCTAATGAGCGAAGCATGTGGCGCCGCGTTGAAAAATCAAAGAGGATCAAGGAACGGCGGAAGTGCATCCACGAAGAAGCAGAGAACACCACTCATTGACGCAGCTGTCATAACGGAGCTCGAATTTGGCCCGCGACCTATGAACTCTGTGAGTACTCTCTTTACTAATCACTGTTAAACTAAGTATGGATTCCAATTTGCCACGACCATGACATAATATAGGACCCTGTAATGTTGGAATCGAGGTGTGCCCAATTCAAGCCTGAGGCACCCGAAGTAGTGATTGACTTGATCATCAGTGAGAAGGAGTAACGGAATGGACAAAGACATCGCCTAAAACAAAGAGACCCGCTCATAGCGGCGATACAAATTGTAAGGCTGCCCATCACTGTTATGCGATTTCTGATTCCACTGATGTGACCTTGTATAGAATCCGATAAGACCACGGATGAAAATATGGGTTCTTCACCCCAATTATGAAGGGAAAGTTGTAGCGGAAGCATATGCAGGAGTAAACCACAGGTCACGGTGCCAAAACGATGAGAACATACTATGCAAAAAGGGGCAACAATTGATCACTGTAATAAGAGTATTTTACAAAGACACGCCAGTCATGTTCAAGAAGGATGTGAGGTTTCCGAAGCATATCAGCTTTTTGGACCAAGCGGAAGGTCTGCCGAACTGCTCAGTCCTGTGGGGAGTCTGTTACCTCATTCAAATTCCCCGCATGGAGGAAATCACTCGCATGATGGGCAATTGCACTTCATCTCTGTGTGGAAGAGCAACATCGAATAACCCGGACGTGGGGTCCAGTGGAAGGGTACCAAAATCAATCTCCACAAGGAGTGATTCAGTGAACCGTGCAAAAGGACGCCAGACCTTACCGCCCATAAGAAAACCGCAGGCAACGAGGGGAAATGGCAAGAAGTTGGGGTGAAAAAACATAACCGAGAGGCGTTGCTGCAGGAGCTGGTACGGAACCCCCCCCCCCCCCCCCCCCCCCCCCGGTGACTTTATGCATGCTCACTTTCTCCACGCAGATGCTTGTGCAACTCATCTCCCTGATTATTGACCACCAATACGTGAGAATAACTGTAATATGACAAAGGCTTTCAATAGCAGACTGCCATTTATTGCACTGGAATTTGGACTTGTTACCCTATTAATGAAACGAACGAAATGTTGTATTATCGTGACCGTAGCGTGTTGGAACCCACCCTAGACCCCTAATTAGTGATGCTCGAATTTGACTTGGATATGAGTGGGGTTTGCATATAGGTGCCTGCAGTTGTAAAGGAAGTAATTCCAAACCAGAATCCGGTAGCGCTTGGCATGTCCGGGTACCACGTACTGCTGGAGGCATGGGCACAGTTCTCCCGTCCAGAACAACCAAATCGCCGTGGACATGGCCAGCGCTGGCTCTGTAACGTCCCAAGTAAGCGTGGACAAAGTACTGCAGCACCTATATGAGTTATCAAGACAAGCATTTCAGCAGCGACTTGGATATCACGGTGTCTTCGCTCACGTGGGCGGTTCGATCGCGCCGATTTCTTAGTGTAATCGATCTCATTGGACCCTAAAACTGCAGGAGTGTTATTCACTATTTTTGGAGGACAGAGTATGAAGCTCTGCAGGGAGGAGTTGTCATCTTTGAAGTTGTGCTTGAAACAGGGTACAGGAGGACTGATATTTTGAACCTTGTACCAAGATTGTAGACCGGCTTATATGTATTCCAAATGTACCGTTGTTGTAAATTTCAGTTATAAATGCACGGCATGCTTCCAAACAGTAAACCAACGTTGGGGTGTGAAGTGATCGATGAGCGCTTGAGCCAATTATGCCGATTCTGGCCATGCGGTTGTCGGCACAATCCTCCAGGGAGTCAGTGTTCAATGTTTGAGATTGACTGGGATGCGGGTGGTATGAATGAATACGAAACTCAACAGTCCTAAACCTTCATCTAGCTTATACAGGTTCATCGAATCCTTTTCCCATGCTGAATACTGACGCAGTGTACGTTCTGGGAAAAAAAACCAATGCCCCCGCAGTGATGGATCGAGTTTAGTTCCTTGGTCAGGACTCACCTTCAATTCACCAGTCATTAAGGGATTGCTCACAAACTAATGAAACCCTAGCGCTCACTCGAATTGGAGCCGTGCCCAGTTCTCAATCAATTTCCAATGGGTTCATCTGGCTGAATCGACATGCACATCACTGTCACGGTTGTGCAAGTCCGAGTGACATTGGATTCATGAAAATCATTGACAACCCTGAAACCATGTAACCTGCTACAAATTGCGAGTTGCTCTATGTACAGTGGAGCTTTTGCTATCTGCAGCTCGGTGTATGTTCTGGGGCTGGGGGCGTGGAAGTGCCGCGTTTTCGTAACCAATGTATTCGGCAACAAACAGTTTGCGTATCATTGTCGCAGGAATTGGAACACCCCTAAACCGCCTGCAATATCTACTCCCCATTTATCTATCCGGGTGGCAACTTCCACACCTGAACTCAGACTGTAAGGCTCGAGACTAGCAAGGCGTGTGACAGATCGATGTACTAGCGCATGTGGCAGTGGCTTGGAGCGACAGTTGTACACAGATCATCTGCACGTACATGTGCACGCTGCAGATTCAGGAACATCAGAGACCAAGGATGCCGCTGGACTCAGAACGCGGGTGTCAATCGGTCGACTAGGGTGCGTTGCAGGTGGGATTCGAACTGTGAAATGGGCGATGCAATTACGAGTGTATTTTGCGGTGAACTCAAATCACAGTGCAAAAACGAACTAGGGGTAGGTACGCAGAACCGCATGACACTCAGAATGTCACAGTAGCATATGCAACTAAAAAAATTCAAAACTGAATCCGTTCGCACTAGCAATTGATGTCTCTGATCGACCTCAATCCGCAACAGATTGAACAAATTCGAGCGACACTGAGGTGACCACTGACAACCGATTGCTTTACACACAAGCCGTGCTGCATTTGACACCCGAAGCTTGGAAACTGAAGCGGGCCAGTTCCACACGGCACGGTGCAGTTCTGGGATGGAAGGAGTGACAATTGTGAATTCTAGTTTATTGAAATCCGACGCTAGCTTAGTCCACTATGCGAAGATAATTGCATGTGATACCCAGCCGTCTGGTTTATGTACAATCCAATTAAGTTTCATTGCACCGATCATCTGGACTGTCCCCACGAATGTTGACTTTCACTTAATTGGCAGCACCCGGGTCCTAAAACCGCGTGAATATCATGCATGCATACGGTTGGATTCTCCAACACGGACAACAATATAATGTGAGCCTCAATGTTTCCAGGATAGCATGAAATTGCTGTGAGTGAGCGATAGCTAGCCAGGCAGTGAGCCACGGTGATTGCAACCGGTCACCAGTGGAACAACAGAAAGAGGAAGCACTGGTCTCCATGCAATTAGAATTTAAACATGCACATATCCCAAAAGCACCCTAGAACCGTCCTTAAGAAAGGTGCAATCAGAATATGTAATACAGACAAACGCTGAAATAGTAAACCAAGTTTTGACGCATCCGTCTGTGAACGGAAGCACAACCATTCGACCAGATGACTTGAACAATGGTATTAGGCTAACCAGCAGTCATTCCGGTCTTGGCTGCACCACCATACCCCAAACCCCGAACTTCGCAACCTAAACACAATACATGCACACAGCATGCACCACATCTCGAATTGAATGACAACTGGAATGCAATATTCCCAAACAGAGAACGAAGAACTCAATTGTCAACAGGCATTTAAAAATACAATAATTTGATGCCTAAACCTAAATCGACAGCCATGCGCATTTGCGCACTGTGCAATACCAGTATTATTGCGTCGCTCGCAACCAAAGCAACTTGGATGCATGCAAAGAATGTTAACAATTGAGCGTCAATACGTACGCAAAAAAATTCCCTGTTGACTGTCAACGGAAAGTTCAATTGTCACTCAAATTTAAGGAAAAAACAAATCGCGAAAAAAGGTGGTCAAAAGTACCGCAACAGGAAAACGAGTGCGGTACTTTTCGACCATGTTTTCTTCTAGTGCATATAGAAGTTCTTCTCACTTGGCTGCTTCGACAAATATTCCAAGTAGTCATTCAGAAGTGGAAGATATGCAAATTGATGCGGTACAATTCAAACTACTTACGCCACAAGAGAAGAAACGACAATTTGAAGAAGGTTTATGTTTGTATTGTGGAAAACCAGGCCATAAAGCTGTCAGTTGTTCTAAAAAGCAACACCGCCATACTTTCAAGACACGGAGCACGTTCGTGGGGGACCATCAACAATCAAAAAACGAAGAGACCCAGCCACAATAGAGATCGTGCGGTTAGACGAGTTCAATTCACAAGGTCTCTTCCTTTCCGGTCAACCCTCTCGTTGTTTTAACGTTTCATTTTCTTTTGCTTGTTTGAACTTTCGAACATCCGCCTTGATAGATTCAGGAGCCTCTGCTTGTTTCATAGATGAAGATTTCATAAAACTTCACAATAATACTTTAGTTAAAAAACCTTATCCCGTTCCAATAGAAGTAATAGATGGACGACCCTTAGCCTCAGGTCATGTCACCCACGAAACTACTCCTTTAGAAATAGAGTTAGAAGGCCATAATAGTTTTCTTGTTTTCAATGTCATTAAAACCCCTACAAGCTCTATTATACTAGGACTATGTTGACTTAGAAAATACAATCCTAATATAGATTGGAGTAACCTCAAAATCAAGTCATTTCCTAGTACGATTCCCCAACACAACTAACTAGGTCCAAACTTCGTCACCCTAAACCATTGTTCATTGGAGCAAAGGCTTTTATGAGAGCTGCGAAACACAGCAATCCATTTGCTATTTATGTAACTTCGGCTCGTAAAGAAGCAACTATGCTTATGAGCATTCCGGATCAATATAAGGAGTTTTAAGATGTTTTTGAGAAGAAAAATGCTGATATTTTACCGGAGCATCGACCTTACGACTGCGCGATTGATCTGCAAGATGAAGCGCAACCACCTTTTGGCCCAATTTACAACCTCTCGCAAAACGAACTTGTATCGTTGAAAGAATATATTGAAGAGAATCTCGCCAAAAACTTCATCCGACACTCAAAGTCCCCAGCTGGTGCCCCAATACTCTTTATCAAGAAGAAAGAAAGCTCTTTACGAATGTGTGTTGATTATCGCAGCTTGAACAAGATTACTGTGAAGAATCGATACTCGTTGCCGTTGATATCTGGGCTTCTTGATCAACTTGGACATGCCAAGATCTATACGAAGATTGATTTACGGGGAGCTTACAATCTAGTACGCGTCAAAGAAGGGGACGAATGGAAAACTGCATTTCGAACAAAGTATGGTCATTTTGAAGACAATGTCATGCCTTTCGGACTTACAAATGCACCTACCATATTTCAACATTTGATGAACGACGTCTTCCGCGAATTTTTGGATAAATTTGTCGTGTGCTATCTAGATGACATCTTAATCTATTTCAAAAATGTTGAAGAACATGAAGAACATGTGAAGCTCGTATTACAAAAATTACGAGATGCTGGATTATACGCAAAAGCAGGAAAGTGCGTATTTCATCAACCGCACGTGGAGTTTCTTGGGTATATTATTTCGAGTGAAGACTTATCTATGGATCCAAAAAAGATTGAAGCTATCACGAATTGGCTAACTCCTCGAACGGTACGTAATGTACAATGCTTTATCGGATTTGCTAATTTTTATCGAATTTTCATCCAGAATTATTCTCAAATCGCTGCTGCATTGATTCGATTGACATGCAAAGACAAGCTTGATTGGGGGCTGAAAGCGGAAAATGCTTTTCAAAATCTGAAGACGGCTTTTACAACCGCTCCAATCTTGATTCATCCAGACTTCTCAAAACCATTTTACATGGAAACTGATGCATCAGACTTTGCATTAGGAGCAGTCTTATCACAAAAGGGAGATGACGCAAAACTTCATCCAGTCGCGTTCTATTCTAGAAAATTCTCCGCTGCAAAAATCAACTACGAGATCCATGACAAAGAATTACTTGCTATAGTGGACTCGTTTCAAGAATGACGTCATTTTCTTGAAGGCGCCTTGCACCAGGTGACTGTATATGCAGATCACAAAAATCTTGAATATTTTATGTCAGCTTGTGTATTAAATCGGCGGCAAGCTCGTTAGAACATGTCATTATCTCGTTTTGATTTTGTCATCACATATCGGCCTATCAGATGCTTTATCTCGAAGATCCTATCTTGCGCCTAAAGAAGGAGAAGCTGCATATGACTAACAACGAACAACTCTTCTGAAGACCGAGCAATTCCGAGTTCATGGAGCGACTATGACTATGCCAGTTGATTCATCATTTCTTGACCAAGTTCGTGCAATATCAGCAACGGACCCTCTTGTTCTTGACATTCAGCGTCGCTCTGAGACTGATCGTGACAATTTCAAGTTTGTGGATGACCTCTTGTATTTTGAGGAGCGCTTGTATATTCCAGAAGGTTCTGCACGCCCTCAAATTCTTCAAGCCCGTCATGATTTTCCTGGAGCCGGACATTTTGGGTTCAAGAAGACTTTAGAACTCATTTCTCGAGATTTTTGGTGGCCTCAGATGTGGAAGACTGTCAAAGATTACGTTCTTTTTTGTGACACTTGTTCTAGATAAAAAAATCCACGACATCAACCGTATGGACTCTTGCAGCCGTTGCCGTTCCAAAGCAACCATGGTCTTGTGTTTCTATAGATTTCATCACTGATTTACCACCGTCAAAAACTTTTGACACCATATTCGCGGTTGTTGATCGATTGACAAAAATGGCACACTTTGTCCCTTGCAAGAAGACAATCACCGGAGAAGAGACTGCAAGACTGTTTTTAGATAACATTTATCGATATCATGGATTACCGGATGACGTTATTTCAGATCGTGGACCGCAATTTGTCTCTAAATTTTGGAGATCTCTCTTTGAAATCTTGAAGGTGCAAATCAAACTCTCTTTTGCTTTTCATCCTCAAACTGATGGCCAAACGGAGCGTGTAAGCCACTAGTAGAAATCTTGTCTTATGTGACAAGTCTTTAATGACTCAACGTCGGGAATGACATGTCCGTAATGACACAAAGTGGGACTTTGTATCATTACGAACTTGTCATTCCCGAAATTGAGTCATTAAAGACTTGTCACATAAGACAAGATTTCTACTAGTGAACCAAGTATTGGAGCAGTATTTGCGTTGCAACATCAACTATCAACAAGACGATTGGACCTTGCATTTGGCATTGGCTGAGTTTGCGTATAATAATACCGTTCATGCATCGACTCAACAAACGCCATTCTATGCCAACTATGGATATCATCCAAAGTTTGACATGTTAAATCAGTCAAAGAATAAGAATCCGGCTGCTGTCAACTTTGCAACAAGACTATCAGAACTCCATGCGTTGATGAAGATTCATTTAGGAGAAGCCCAAGATCGCTACAAAGCCGCCGCAGATAAACTTAGAAAGGAATCACCGTCATGCCTAGTTGGCGACAAAGTGTGGCTTATACAGCGTAATACCAAGACTTCAAGACTATGTGATAAGTTGAATTATCGCCGATTAGGACTATTCCCTATTCAGCAACAAGTCAATCCGGTGGCTTTTTGATTGGACCTACCAGCATCTCTGAAGGTACATCCTGTTTTTCATGTGTCGCTGTTAGAACCATACAAAGAGTCGAATATACCAGGTAGAAAGCAACCGCCACCGTTCAGCATTGAAGTTGATATCCACGAGGATTATGAACTTGAAAAAATACTTGATTCGCGGCGAAGACGAGGTAAATTAGAATATTTAATACATTAGCGCGGTTACGACATCAAGGAACGGACGTGGGAACCGACAATAAATGTCGTTGACACGCCTCAAAAGGTACAGGAATTTCATCGAAGCTATCCTGATAAGCCATGACCCGTTCGATGATAACTTCAATAAGAAGCTCTTACGTTAAGAGCTGTATATAAAGAGGGGAGAGCAGTCAAAGAGCATCACAGCTCTCAACCTCAGAAACATCTTCTCTCGTACTTCTTTTCTTCTCATTATGTCTAATTGGAATGTGTTCCGAGACTCTTTAGATTCTGAATCGCAACCGGACTCTGAGCGTGACCTTTCTTTATTACAGTTACTGGACCAACCTGCAGATCCCTTGCCACCACAGCAGCCTCGAAATGAAGCTGGACCTTCTCAACAACGAAGAAGGCCTCGAGAAGAAGAACCTCTTGAACCACGGCAACGTCGAAAAATACCTAGTAGCAGATCGTTGGTGATTGTCATTAAAGTAGAGCCTGCTTTTGAAGGTCGCCCGGAAGTTGTATTTAAAGGATTTTTTTGCAACAAAGATACAGAGGTCCAAGCATGGTCTCAAGTAGCGGGCGTCGGTCACTATCGCTGGTTGCAAGGGCCCTTAAACCACTTGACTCACGCTAGACAACTTGAGTATGTCGGATAAACCATGAGACGTATTTTTTATTTTCTTCGCCTTTGATCAAATGTCTACAACAACACTCCTCGTGGAGACTCGTCGCTAGAAAGGGAGGTACGTGATGTCACGGACATAGAACCTTGAGATGGATATTGCAAAGACTAGGCTTTAAAACTAGAGATATAATTATTGTGCCCAAAACTAGTTAGTGATGGGAATTGCCACAGTGATATAATTATTGTTTCAAAACTACTTCGTGATGGGTATTGCCACCGACATAGAACTTTCTAGAATACTTCTAGAAGTTCTATAAGTCCTTAGACTTTTAAGATCTTCTAGATACTTCCTAGAGACTCTCATAGTCTCTAGGAAGCCCCTTCAGAAGCTTCCTTAGTACTAGTATATCTAGGAGACGAGATGAGGGATTCCTCACTCTCGTCAACACAAGTTAGGAGCAACCTTGAGTATTGCCTTGTCTTGAATCTTGTTCAACTATCGATTTAGTTCAATATACTTTCTTGAGAATCACTCTTGTGATTTATTGTACTTCTTATTTTTGGGTCCTCGTTCATGCTCTTGTTCTTGTTCTCTTGTTCTTGTGTCCCTGACACCAGCGCGTCTAAGGGTTAAACCTAAATATCACCTAGGTATTGTCCAAGTAGCACTTAGATAGCATATATATATATAAAGAACTCCGGTCTATAGTGGGACCAGCGTGAATGAAGTGTCTGTTCATCCTACCGTAGGTTCTGTGCCTCCAGAACAAAGAATCTGGGGTTAGGATTACTCGCCTCTCTAAAGGTTAGACACTATGGTAACCAATGATATGTTTATAGGTTGTGATGGAAATGTGTATAAAGTGTATTGGTTGGGAGAGTGGTGTTTTTAAAGTTATGGAGGATCATTATCGAATGGTAAGGTTTGGTTGTTTTCTATGCGTCTTTTGTACAGAAGGATGGACATGGCAGGATGAATGGCGATGACGTTGATATCGTTCATAGTACTTTTTATTTGGTGTTTGGGGATTTTGAAGGTATTTTTAAGGAGTTTTATCGAAGGAATGTGAGTAGATGCGCGGGCTCCAGCAGTAATAACTAATAAGGGAGCGACAGTCCATCCTTTGGATGCAATATCGTCTAGGAGGGGTTGGTACTTTTGGATTTTATTATTGATGGTGTCGAGGGAAAATTTGTCATTGCAATATGTAAATTCAATGAATTGAATAGTGAGGGATGGGTCGGGAGTTGTGGGGGGAGCATGTTGGTAGGGGAGGCCTTTGATGCATAAAATGTCTGGTTTGAAACGTGCATTACATTGGCATCGGGAGGCTTCGCATGAGCATGGGAGGAACCAAGACGGAACTGTGTTATCCGGGAAGTTGTTTTGGAATATACCAGCATTTATTAGCGTGTAGCATCTCGATTTGTTAGACGAGACGAGGAGTTTTCGCAATGTCCAAACAACCTTATTATGATGTTTGGTACGTAGAGCGTGTATATGATGATGGTTGCATTTGACGAGGACGTGTAGCTAAGTATCAGGATCTAGTGAATTACATATGGAACATGTAGCAGAGGGGAAGCGTGTTGTTCCAAAGAATAATTGTTTTCTGGCATTACCCATATATTGTCCAAAATTTGAGTAGGCAGGTTTTCTGGGCGTTTGAAATGTTTGGGTTGGTCCAAAATGTATTTGAGAGATGGTTGTCAATGTTGTTATTAGCAACCCATTTGTCTAAATTGGGAAGCTTTTCAGTGATGGTTTTCAAATTGGTTTCGAGGTTATGTTTTATTGTATAGGTTTCAAGGGATCTAATGGGTCCTTTGTCGGGGACCTCTTCCATAAATGGCCAATCAAGTTTTTGAAAAAAGTACGGGGTGGAATGTGCAAATTTATGTGGAAGTTCGGCATTTTTGTGGTCTAGTGCTCTGCCTGCTTTGGCGAGTTTGTCTGCTGTTTCATTGCCCTCTATCTGGGCGTGTGCTCTAACTTTGTAGATGTGTGTTGGTTGGGAGCGTTGTTGTAGGAGGTCAACCATTAGTGTAAGTATGGTTTTATCTACATGGTTGTGGGGTGCTTGATTTGTGTTTGAAGAAGATATAGGCAATTAAGGCAATCTGTAAATATGTAGGCTGGTTTATGTTGGTATTCTGTGGTTAGTAGTATAAGAGTATCATATAGAGCCATGAATTCGGCACGGAGAATGTTCTGGTGGCCATATAGGCGTTTAGAGATTTGGATTTCAGGTTTGAGGGGGTTGTAAATTCCATATCCAGCGGTTTCTCGGATCCATGTACCATCGCTGCTTTGCTTGGGTGGTTCGAAAGAGCCATCCGTGTAGTAGCTATGTTGTGGGGGAAATTTGAGGGGGATGGTGGTGGCGTAGTTGGGGAGGTTGGGTATACGGGGGGAGGATGTTGTAGGGGGAGGTGGGAATGTGAGTTTGTGCCATTTTGTGTTTGATTTAAGTGGGGTGTTTGGGGGAGTAGAGGGGGCAAGTTGAAAGAAGGCATGAGCAATGTTTAGAGTTTTAGCGATATCTTGGAGAGCATTGATTTGAGTTTGTGTGCCGAAAGGGGAAGTTTGGTGATGTATGCAAAGGATATGGGTGGCAAGGTGCTCCGAACGTTTTTTGTAGAGTTCGGGGGGAAGGGTAGGTTTATCATATGTGAGTGTGTCAGGTTGGAAATAGGCAATGACATGTGTATTCGGGAAGGGACCAAGGAGTGGGGTGTGGTTTTGGTACCAGTTAATATCTGGTATCGTAAGTATGGTGACGTTGTTGGGGTCTTGTTGTGCAGTTAAACGGGCCCAATGTATGGCTTGTTGGGTGTGGAGAGCACTTAGATAGCACATGTGTATTACCTTGATATTACCTAAGTATATATTGATATGAAAAGAACATCCAAGGAGCCTCAGTTGCTCTTCAAGACCCATCGACTCTCTGGTCTTTGTCCAAGTCTCAAGCATGTAATGAAAGACTGTTACTGGTACAATAATTATATTTTATATTTTATATTATTTTTTTCAAAATTTTCAAAATTTTTTAATCTTTAAGTTTTAAATTTTCAAATTCTAACTTTTGAAAAAATTGACGTAAACTTAGATGGAGTGAACCCCAGTGCACCAAAATCTTTGCCGTGATCCCAAGGTGGATTCAACATTAAAGTAATATAAAAAAAATTGAAATTACTTAATTATAAATCTATAAATATGAATCATATGCTTCATTGCTTCATGTATAAACTAGCACTTTTTTTTATTATAAACATGAATTATATGCTTCATGTATAAACTCGCGCTTTCTTCAAAGTGTTTATTTTATGCTTGTTTTTTGTTTTTTGTTTTTTTTTGTTAAAATAGACGTTTCTTAGACTTTGCATTCTTCTATTTGAATAAATATACAAATGTGTAGAAATAAAACACGGCCGGCCTCGACCAACCCGGCCCGCCTCGCCGATCCCATTGACCGAACCCAACCTCATCAACCCGACACAACCCCACCGAGCCCGTCGACCCGACTCGCCCTCGCCCCGTCATGATCCCGTCATTAAACTTTATTTTTTCAAAAAAATCATGCCTTATTACAACATCAGGGCAAGCTTGGCACAGATGCCTATAGGGTGAAAATATTGATTTGATTCTTTTGGGCTACCCGCCATTTGAGTCCATGTCCTTTAAGGGTTAACAAACTGTAGTGTTAGCATATGAAGTCAACATAAGGTTCTTTGGCAATCGGGGGATCACACCCTCCTCAATCTGTAAGACTCTATGTTAATAGTATTTTTCTAAAAAATTGGAAATTATCAAGGCTCTACAATATTCTATAATAGAAAATTTGAAAAGTGTCAAAGAGCATGAACTCAATGGAATATCATTAGCGAGTCTAAGAAGCAACCAACTCAACTTTAGTTGAACTTAACCCTTTAGTGCCTAGCAAGCCAGATTATGGTCACTGCAACGTCGGAAATGCAAATAACAGAGAATCCGTGAAGAATTGGAACTTCAGTTTTGAAGTTCAGATTTGCCCACATACATTACACACCTTCCAGAAAAAGAAATTTTCAATTTGGAATTGTACAACTATCAAAATACCTATCAACAGAACGCGAAAATACTGCAAATACTTGAAAATACAGTAAATACTTACAAATACAACATATGTATTGTGTAGTATTTCTTGTGTTTGGAAGTTTGTTATCTTGTTTTATTTTTTTGGATTGTGTTCTCTTCTTCATCTTCCATTAGTGTGTGTAATCCGATCTTGACTAATGTACCCACTCCTGTCAATTTTCAACGTATAAAATTTTGTCCTAAACTGTACATGGAGAAGTCACTTTCACTTATAAATCTCACAATAATTATGTGTGAGTCTATTTTTGATATGAAAGATTGCAACGGAGAGGTGTTGACATAGGGCATAGCTGAACGTCTTTGCTTTTATTTTTGAAAATTTACCTCAAATTCTATTTAACTTTGAAGTCACACACCCCCCAAAATCTCGTTTTTGAGCGTGCATTCTACAGTTCAAATACATACTATAATCTTCCGATCCCACCATCGGATGATTCTCAAATTTTAATAAAATGTGTGCTCTCGAGTTGAGAATAGAATTGTACGGTTACTTTCTAATTTAACCCATTCTATTTTTGGTAGTCTCAACCACAGTGGAAAAACCCACTGAAATCCAGAGCTGTCTGCTACAGTACCCTAGGCACTAAAGGGTTAACTAATTTGACAAAATCTCGTATTTCAGAATCCTGTATGCTATTCCCTAATAGGATATGGCCAGATTGGGAGGTGAGACTTAGCACAAGGGCTAAAGAACCTTATGAACTTGGAACCCAATTGACTTTATGCAGTTTACATTGTTTGGGAAGTCTGAACAAGTCCTCCACGCCATCACAATTGTACAAATTGACCACCTTCAATTCAGTCAACCGGCTAAGATCTAGAACACTGGTAAGCCAAATACATTCCCAGAGGAAAAGTTTCTCAAGACGTGGCATGGTGTGGAGACCACGGAGCTCTCTCACTTTATAATTTTTATTGGAGCTGACATAGAGAGTCTCCAGCTTCACAAACATGCTTAAGTCAATCACATGGTCGAGCTCGTTGGGGTAAATAGTCAGCCTCTTCAAAAAGGCGAGATCCAAGTTCAGCTTGAGCTGCGCGGTGGTCAATTTCACATCTTGCAAGTCAATGGCATTGTCCCCAAGGTCCCCGGTGGCTTGCGAGATTTCACACCGTATTTTCTTAAGGTTCTTCAGCGGGTTCAACTGGCTGACGAGATCTGCGTATTTGATGGATGTGCCTATGATGCCCAGGTCCACCAGGTTGGTGAGGTGCTCCAAATCATGAATTTTCTTCACCTGTTGGTAGTACATTATGCAACCAGACCATTGAACTTTCCGTCAATTATAAGGTATTTTCAAGTTAGGGTGGACACTTTTGTAGTACATATGAAAATGTATAGGACAGATCATGCATAATGAGTATGATGTTTCGCAATGTACATCCCAAATTGGGTCACTACCGTAGTACATGGGCTAGTTTGGCACAAGTTAAATTAATTATTATGAATTGTCGAAATTTTCACATTTTGTATTCATACAAATTCTAAGAAATTTTAAAGAAATCTGAAGAAATCTACAAAGAATTTGCTTTGCCAAACTTCTCAGCCAAAAATAAAATAATTGCTAGGCAAAAAATTGCCAAACCAACCAAGGTAGTAGGGTATAGTATTTTATAAATGCGGGGGGAAATACAATATTCTCAAATCTGGATTCACACACTATGAAATTATCATCTGAATAGGTCAACAAAAGTAAAAAGTGTAAAACATTAGATAACGTAACAAAATTGTTAAACGTTACTACATATTGGTAGGACTTCACCCTACACATAAGACAGAGCCACCTTAAACCCAACCCCTATTCTTGTCCTATGGGCACCCTGGTTACCGTCACCCAAGGAACCTAAGTTCGACCACTTATCATCCAATCATAAGGCTCCTACAAGTGAATGGAATATACTTTTTATGTTGGAAAACCACCACTTGTATAGCACCAATGGGCTTAATCTATGACTAACTTTTCACTTTCAAAATTCATATAATTGGAAAAAAAGAAAAAAGAAAAAAGAAAACATTGAATGGAATGTTGTTTCAACCTCCTCCTTGGTTGAAATAGCATCCAGATGTTGTTTTTTTAACAGGCGGTTTGCAACTTGATAATTATGCAATTAACTTTGTTTTGGAGTTAGGCACAAAAATGAAGTCCTCATACCTTTTTGCAGTCCTGCAAAGAGACGAACTTGAGAGCGGTGGATTGATGCAACCGGGGCATGTCCTGCAGATTCTCGAGCTCCCACATGTGAAACTCCACCAACTCAGTGCAATTCTTCAGGTTGGGCGGCTCCCGCAAGCGCTTGCACTGCGCAATTTTCAGTTCTCGCAGATGACAGCAACTCCCAAGCTCCGGGGGGGTTAACAAGTTCTCGCACTTGACGACGTTGAGCTCCCGCAGGTTCCAGCATCCATTCAAATCCGGTGCCCGGATCAAGCTCTTGCAATGCTCCAAGCTCAAGAACCGCAAATAACTCACATGATGCAAAGGCTCCATTTTTTTAGGAATGACGACGGAGCGCAGCATGGAAGTCAACAGCCCTGTTGTTCTGGCCCGAGTCCCAGTGGCATACCGCACTTCCTCCATATTGTCACAGTCCTGTAAGCTCAACGTACGGAGGTTTCGAAACCCTCGCAGGTCAAGCTTCCGTATCCTATCACATCCCTGCAATGAAAAGACCTCAACGTTCAAGAGGCTCTCCATAACGTCCTTGGGCAGCGCGTCAGCTGACCCCGGGAGCAGTTTGACTCGCAGAAGCTCGAGCCTCGGTTGGGTTGTGGCAGCTTTTGTGAGCGCATTTGGGGTTTGACTTTCGTAGATGCATGCGCTTTTGAAACTTCCCTCTTTGACTTCCATTTCTGCGAGCTCTTTGTACAAGTCGTGGATGGTTACTACCGAATCCATGTCTCCCCAATCATCTATCAGCGTTTTGGCTCGCATCCCCATCAGCTGGAATGTACACACCCATGTACAAGTTTCAGAAACCACGTTTGGTTCAACCTCATGGCATTTTGAAAAGTGACATAATTTCAAGTTTTTGTCAAAGTGGAACATGCAGTCTAAGTTTCAAAACTAAAAAACACATAATAGGTTTTTTTTGGGGGGGGTCATAGCCACCTCCGGATTCTCGAGCCCTATGTGACATAATTCATTGAATCAGCAATAATGTTACCCAGTGTAGCGTACTACTTGAAACACTACAAGAAACAAACAAGGGTCTCTCCCAAGGCCTCTCCAGTTCGAACCATCATTCCATGCACACAGTTGGTGGTTATGTCACATAGCTTACATGCCATGACATGTAGCAAGTGGGACGTATCTCTTGCTACATGTTGTAGCGTACTCCCAAGAGTAAATTATCTAGTTAATATATATGAGACTATTTGAAGAATTTCTAGACAACATTGTAAAAAGAATTGTCTCTAGAAAGGTTTTTTATGGACTACATAACTAACTAGTTGTGAGAGGGGCAAGTAGGTTATAGGAGATAATGTTAAGTACAAGTTTCAATTAATACATATATATATATATATATATATATATATATATATATATATATATATATATATATATATATATACATACATATGAATAAATGTGCCGACTTTGATCCTCCATGTATGGTATATACTAACAATTATGATTGGGTTTAGCAGGTAACATGATGATCTAGTAAGCATCAACACTTACAAATTGAAATCAAAAGTGGCATTGTCTTTCATGAAATTATGTATGTTGCAAGCTCGGAACTAGAATTGACGTAGATGTGACTTACCATTTCTTTAATCACGTGGGGCTTTTTCTGATGCATGTAACCAAGCCAGTCACAAAGCTGACCAACAGACCACATCACGCCATGTGGAGCATACAAAGCAATGTCAATGAACATGAATTTGTGACTCTCAGGAAGCACATCGTAGCTTGTACGCAAAATGGAAAAAATGGGATGAACACGATCATGGGACATCTTGAAATCCAGGTCTTCAAGATGCTCACTCCACTGCAATGGATCAACGTCACTGATGATCCGCAACCGCGCTCCCAATGCCTTCAATGCCAATGGATGTCCATGAAAGCACTGCTCCACGCATCGGGCGATCACGTCTTGACACTCTGATGAGAAGGATCCGAAATTTGAGTTCTCGTAGGTGGCGTGCTGAAGGAACAAACAAATGGCTTCTTTTTGGGTCAACTTGGGTACAGATATCATGGACGACATGCCATGGCTGCCCAGCACTTGCTCCAACACTTTGCGACTGCGCGCCGTCACCAAGATTTTGCTCTCGGGATGAAACAATCCGGCTCTAAGAAACATGCGTGCATTCTCGAGCATTTCTTGCGTGTCGTTCACGTTGTCCAGTGTGAGAAACACCTTGTGCCTGTGAAGTCGTTCCATCAAAAGTTGTTGACCCTGCATCACAATATTTGTGTTAGTTGAAAGCACTCAGTTATTTCATATAACCACACTAGAAGGAAATGTGTCGTTTTTCACTTACTATAAATGAAAAAGAAATGAAACGGCGCCAAGCACATGGGTTGTGTTAGTGCAGATGAGTAGTTTTGGTCACAAGAAGACGAAAATGTAAGTACAATATTCTGCCATTATTCATTGTTCCCACGAAATGAGGAATGAAAAACGACAAGTTTGCTACTAGTGCCATCTAACAATCACAGCTTGTGATTTTAGCACATTATTTCAATTGTGAAAGATCCTTTAAATAGAATACTCACTAGTAGAAGACCGGTGTGTCGTTTTTCATTCCCCATTTTGTGGGAACAGTGAACAATAGCTAAATATTATGCTTATATTTAAGTCTACTTATGACCAAAACCACTCACCAACACTTGACACAACCCATGTGCATGGCACAATTTCATTCCTTTTTCATTTATAGTAAGTGAAAAACTACACATTTCCTACTAGTGACCTATCACAAAGTCTTGTAATAAGCTAGAAGATTTTGCAAATTGTGAAGATTTTGTATGCTCTTGATCACAAGTTAATTAATTTGCGAGCGAAGAACATAAGGTAGAGGATGTTATAACTACTAGGGACCTAATTTTGTTTCCTATATTGAACCATGTTACCAACAACTCATGAATTTATAGAAAGTGGTGTAAGCATGACTTGGCTAAATGTCCATTTATGGGTATTGATCTTTGAATGGAAATGGGGTTGTTTACTATCTACTCAATAGTGGTTTATAACCTCTCACTTTGAAATTGCATAAGAAATTCATATATAGATGAGAATTTGATCTCAAACAAATTTGACTCTTGTACCCAAAGTGATCTCTCCAAAATTAGAAAAATGAATACATTCCACTGGCCAAAACTTTACGTCAAGTCATTAAAGTGAGATATAATTGGTGCATGCGTCCTAATCTGTTAGGATTACTCTCAATAGTTTTGAAACATTTTTGGACTATTTTGATAATTATTTTGAATTTTTTCTCAGTCATTTTAAATCATACCTTTGTTATTTTGATCAGCTTATTTTTGTTCCTTGATTCTTGAATACTCAAAATGCCCATCTTAATCATTATATCCAAGTATATGTTCAAAGGTCTAAAATTATCATAACATTCAGTAGCCTTCATGTCCACTGCCTTTCCTTCATGCACTTTGCTCATCACCTTGAGCTTCCACCTGTCCACTTAGCTATTGATGAACTATTGTTGAGTGTGGAATATTCCACACCATCTACTGTAGAGCCAAGGCAAAGACAGTGCATGCTACTAAATGTTATGATCTTTCCATGAAAGCTTACTCCTAAAAAAACCCTTAAAATGATGCAAATAGTATCCTCTAACATAAAAGGGCATGGTTCAACTTACTTGGTCTGGATCAGAAATGTGTTGCACGACGGCTTCGCTTGCCTCTGTGAGCTCTCGCAGAACTTTCTTCTGAAGAGCCACTTGACTCTGCTTGCCAAACTCCAAATAACATACCTTTCCATAGAATTCCACATGGTAGTAATTGCAGAGTGCCTTGCACAACGTTGTCTTTCCTGAGCCACCCATTCCATACATGCCCACAACTCGTGCACTTCTTGGGGTTTCAGGACTTTCATCCAGAGCTTTGGAAATAACCTACAAAGACACAGTACCATACCTGGGTTGGCATGTCATGCTCAATAAATTATTATTATTATTTTTGAAAATTACTTTTCAGCAAATGCCAAATTTTGAGAGTATCTTAATAGATTCTCTTTTTCACCATACAAAATAGATTTTTTTTGAAAAAATAACTTCCGATTTGAGCTTCTCTTTTCCTAATTATTTTGAGGACCAGTGTCTTCAATATTGGGTCATACAAGTCATGGTCGTTTAGGCTCATACCATAGTAGAAAAGGTGGCATTGTCAAGGGAGTTGCCTAGGCAACTAGTGCCCAATCCCACGCATGCATTGTGATTTTGCCTAAGCATCTTCCTTGGGAGCACCACCTTTTCTACCAGTGATATGATTCCATCCATAATCAAATGGATTTTGAACGCTTTACATTGTGACATTAACCCCTAAACGTCCCAGGGTCCAGAAACTGGATCACGAACAGATCCAAAGTCTTGCAACTTTCTCATACAATTTCGGATGACTGTCATCTAAGTCACCTTTGTTAGAGTATTGAATTCTCTACCAATTACAACAGTTCTCTTGTGATGAGGAGTTGTTGATGATTTTGGAGAGGCCTCCAACTACAAGTATGTCAAATTTATTGGGTAGATTTTATGCTTGCAATGGTCCTCTCATGTACACCTCATGTACATTTGAGCCATGCTAATAACTATCTTTGAGGCTAGTATCTAAGGTCGAGACACCTAAAACCGATAACTTAAGCTACCTACACTATTTCTGGACCAGCTATTAATAGGGTGATATTTTTCCCGGGTTGGAAGTTAGTTTTTGCGGAAAATGCAAATTTTTCTATGAATTATTTCCCAATATTGAAATTTGTACAATTTTTCAAAGTGAAAAGTACTTCAAAACCCATAACCGATATGTACAAATGAGGTACATCTGTTCTTTCACAATCTAGAAATTAGAATATGTCGGTTTTTGGTCACCTGTCAATTATGGGTGTCTCTACCTTACTTGTGTCCAAAGGATCGGTTCGTTTAGGGGTTAAAAAGATCTAGATGACGTGAAATTTGTGACATTTGAATGCTTCAGTCTAAGACCAAAATATCTAATCTTGACACCCTAAAATCTTGCATGATTAGTACAGATTGGATTACGGTCACCTTAACATCAAAACTTGTGATAGTTTTAAATCATCCACTTGAATCCTTATAACTTTTGCATATGATATCCAAATAACACATCCTTTGGTGCATTGAAATCCTCATATCACAGGATTATTTAAAACTTTGACCATTCAGTGAATAACAATAACACTAGTAGCAGAACTATCGTTTTCCATTCCCCACTTTGTGAAAACAGTGAACAATGACGGAATATTGTGCCTAGGTTATCACTCATTATCATCGACGCAACCCATGTGCCTGACGCAGTTTCATTCCTTTTTCATTTATAGTAAGTGAAAAACAACACATTTCCTACTAGTGTAACTGTAGTGACTCAGAATGTTACGGAATGAATCACCTTACAAAGACGGTGTTTGCCTTGGATTTGTGAATCATCAAATTGGAGGCTGGGCGGCACCCAGAACTGCACCGCGTCTACAACTGCTTTCCGGTAGGCCACTTCACTTCGAAACTCAGCGCCAAACTCCAGGCCATTTTCAGAGCCCAGAGCAGCCAAGGCTTGGTTCCACTTGTCAAGGTCGATTCTGCAGCTGGAGTCATCAAACTCCGCCCAGGTTTTCATCCAGCTTTGAGATTTCATCTGGGTACATTCACAGTAACACGACTCAAGGAAACTGGTTAGGGAAACTGTAACCAGTGATTAATTTAACGGATTGTTAAGCAATAATCTTATCATATGAATTGATAATTCAATATAAATTAGTAACTACATATGATATATGTCATTATACTAAAGTTTGACGATGTTTGGGAAGTTATTGGTACTTCAAAACGACTAAAATATGGTCGTAATCAGTGGTTAATAACGATTAAAATGTTCAAAATATGTCACAAAATGTCCTTAAATTTTTCTAATATCTACATTAATTGAAGATATAATTTTCTAAGCACTCATCAAGAGTCGTTATAACTGGGCGGGGTTGGCTCGTTTTATTGTGAATGCACCCACCTTCTCTTTGATCTCGTGGCGAGAGATGCGGAAATACAAGGGCAGGAGCTTCAAGCTCGGGTTCCTGCTCGACTTCTTGGCGTCGACGAACGCCACCAGCTCCATCATGGGCCATTTGGAGCGGGTGAAATACTCGTGGGACAAGATGAGCACGGCCACTCGGCAGTGAGTCGCCGCGGAGAAGATGAGCGGCGGAAACGTTTCCCCTTTCGGTAAGCTTGTGGATCGCTTGTCGAAAAACGGGAACAAGTTGTTCCGGTCCAAGTCCTCGCACAGCTGCTCCGCGAAGTCTTTCTGTGCTCCACTGTGGCTCAAGAATATGGCATGCTTTACTGTCGCTGGCACATACTCCTCCGTTTGCCTGCACCGACCATGACAATCATCAATAACATGTATCACTAGTAGGAAATGTGTCGTTTTCACTTACTAAAAATGAAAAAGGAATGAAATCGCGCCAGGCACATGGGTTGTGTCAGTGTTGGTGAGTGGTTTTGGTCACAAGAGGACAGAAATATAAGCATAATATTGAGCTATTATTCACTATTTCCACGAAGCGTGGAATGAAAAACGACAAGTTTGCTACTACCGATAGTGTATTGACTCTAACATGATTGTCAACATGACATGACACTGAGAATAATCGTATTAATTAATCTGTCGATACAAGCCTCACAATGCAACTAACTCAATAATTGAATCCACGGGAGCAAGGAAGCGAAAATTATCTAAGAACCTCAATCATGTTTGTTAGGAAACTGGCATAGTTACATTTGCCCAACAGAACCTCAGATCTACACAAGTCCTAGTTTTTAGAGACTTTAAAGTCCTACTTTCGGTGCTTTGAAACGTCAAACGTGTCAATTTTCAAGGGTTCCTTGTATTTTTGTTAACCCCTAAAGGACCATAAGGCCTCCATGGGGTTTCATGTTTTTTTTAGCAGTTCTTATTAGGTTTTATGTAGACTTCATTTTGATCAAATTTGTTTGGTTTTCTGACAAAAAAATGCAGTGTTCGTCACTAATTTCGGAGATATAAAATTTGGTCCAAGCTGAATTATATATTTCACAATATGATCATTTAAATTTGTCATTTTAAAACCATGAATCCTTGGTCCTTTAGGGGTTAAAATGGCAGATATATTTCAGTGAATTTGGCAGTCTCAGTTCTATGACCAAAACCTCAGATCTAAACAAGACCTAGTTTTTAGAGTTAGTTCTGGGTGCTTGAAACATGCCAATTGATTTCATGGAAGAGCCAAATCTAAGCAAACTCATGTTTGTTAAAATGGATTTTGATGGTATAAGTACAATCACAGTTGCCTGACTAAAACCTCAGTCTATGTATACATAATTTTTTTTAGTCTCTGCACTTAAAAGTTGTAATTGTCAGCACTTGAATGTCACAAATTTTGGAGCTCTAAAACATGCCATTTGGACCATGAACATAACAAATTAAAACCTGGAGAAGTTTTTCTACCTGGAAACATGCGGCCATGCTAACACTGGGTCGTCACCCCTGATCTCCTCTTCAATCTCAGCACCCTCCATCGATAGTCCAAGGAATACATATAATTATTATATTAGGGCATGTCAGAGTTTGAGATTGTGATGCGAGATTTCTAAATCAAGCTCAACGCAATTCTGAAACCAACAATCACGTGCAAGTAGTGAGATTTGAGTCTCGTTTCCAAATCGCCTCGACAGATGTCGCAAATTCTGACACCCCTATTGAACTTTCTTCTGAAACCAACAATCGAGTGCAAGAGTCGTGAGATTTGAGTCTCGTTTCCAAATCGCCTCGACAGATGTCGCAAATTCTGACACCCCTATTGAACTTTCTTCTGAAACCAACAATCGAGTGCAAGAGTCATGAGATTTGAGTCTCGTTTCCAAATCGCCTCGACAGATGTCACAAATTCTGACACCCTTATTGAACTTTCTTCCTGTTCAGTTTTATCAACAATCATCCATTCAAGTGTGATCAATCAATTCTCTCTAACTAAAGCTAAGCACTGCATCAAAAAAATAACTTTGCTCCCTAGATCGTGAATTAAGTGGCATAAGTGACTGCAACTTCAGGATTTGGTTGTATGATTCTGCAACTATTCTTGATGTTTTAGCATATACCATCGATACTCAGAGTCCATAAAAGTTTACCTCCAAACAGAGCTCCTAAAAATTGTACCTGCTGAGTCACTTTCCTTAGAAGTGAAAGAGCATCACGCTAGAATTTTATGGGATCAAATATATGGTAATAATTTATGCCATTCTTGGGATCAAATATATAGTAATAATTAAAAGCCCCTCCTGCGCACCGGGACCGTATACCTACAAAAGTCTGACTGGGAAGAGTACCGTGGGTGAAGGGCCGAGTCAGCACATTTCTAGTAAATGTTTACTTATTTTTCAAATAAAAAGGTTCACGAACATTCTTCAAAGTTACGGATAATGTTCTTCATACCTTGATGGACCACACCCTTTACACTGTAGAGAAACTATTAATAAAATGATTTAACTTTTCAACCCTCATTACTTAGCTTAGTTGAAGTTAGAGAATTTTTTTGCAATTCCTCTGATCCCTTGACAGATGCTTGAGATTCGGAGGTGAACACTAGGGAGGTTGAAGAATGTTATAGATGTCATGGAAAAGTCATCATCTACAATTTGTATTTGGTTGTTAACCTCAAAGAATAGATTTAGTGCTCATTAAGTAGTTCAAAACCTTAGATCTATTTTTGTTGAAATGAAAGCTCACATGGAATGAAAGGACCTAGTAACTTCAATTTCAAGTACATAGTACATGTGTTGTATTTGTAAGTATTTATTGTATTTTGAGGTTTTTGCAATATTTTGGTGTTTCAAACACAGGTATTATGATTGTTGCACAATTCCAAATTGAATTTTTCTTTTTAAAAAGATGTGCATTATCAATCTTCAAATTTGAACTTCACAATTCAAAATTCTTCACAGATTTTCTGTTCTTTGCATTTCCGACACTCTAGTGACTAGAATGTGGTCAGCTGGGCACTAAAGGGTTAACCCCAAACAAAACAAGAAGCCTGAATTGGACTGAATTGGATCTTCAAATCTTTTTAAGTTGAATTAGACTGAATTGGACCTTCAGTTCCTTTTAAGCAGTTTTGATATGGTCGTAAGTGGTCTTTCTTTTGTTCAAATTTATTTGTTTTCGACAACACATGCAATGTTCTTCATTGATCCCGGGTGATCTCGGGTGATATGAAATAAGGTCTCATCTGAAGAGATTGTATTGAAGAGATTGTATTTGTCATTTTAAAACCATGAATCCTTGGTCCTTTCGGTTCCAAAGAGAATGTGGACAACGATCAAGGACCCGGATAGGCTTTGGACCATTTGGATTTACGGTAAAAATTTCAATAAGGTGAACTAGAGCTTCCCGCATCTCACTGATGGACCTATATCTGCACTCCCGGTTGGCAGAGGACAGACACACAATGAAGCGTACTAGCAAGTACTCAGAATATGCCTTAATTCATAGAGCCACATGCAAATTCTAGCTTATTAAAACATTGGCATAATAAACTATGACAGAAGAAAATGCCTTTTACCCTCATACCGTAATTTCACAGAGATGGCACTAGCTAGAAAAAAAAATTGATACAATTTGCAAGATGGACACCTTACATCTGGTAAAGCTGATTTCTCTGCTCTCACAAACATACAGAAAGCATTGCTGCTCTCAAAATTACCCAACCCTCAATTCAAGTCTCAACTGGAATGCAGAACTGGGAAAGAGTCGACCGAATTTGTAACTTGACAAAATTGATTGGTAAGATAAAAATACAGCCCGTTATCAAGCAGATTTCTCAAAATGCTGCATACTGAGTGCTCTTGGAGGTGGCGCTAGCTCTTGTACTAAACCAGAATCTATTCTACCACTCAAATGAAAACTCTATATCATCCTCAGGGCCTACAAACAACCTCCGTGTCTTGTCAATGAATGAGGAGCATTTTTTCTTCCTAACCGTCGTCTCCATTTGAAACCCTAAATCATGGAAACAACTGCTGCGAGCCTTCTAAATTGAAAGGATGTGTGTCTAAGCAGGCGCAAACAAGAGAGCCAGAACTGCAATACCTTCATCTTGCGCCTCCTTGCTACATCAAGGCTCTGGAACATTATACTCCTGAGCAATCTGTAGTCCACCTCCCATACAATAAGGAAACCCCAGCTGCAGAAGGATATGATTGCCGGAGCTTGAGCACAACCATGAATTCCTGCAACAAAGAGTCTATGATCTACCTCTTCCTCTTCCTCGACCTCCACCCCTGGTTCTACCTCCGCCTCTACCTCTACCCCCGCCTCTACCTCCCATGGTTTTCCCCTTGAAATTGGCTTTGAATCCGCTTTCATCAGCTGTGGAGTTTGCGGTGTTCCTCTTGGCCATGCCTTTTCTGCCGCCATAGCCGAACTTGGCATCTCGCGACTCCCTACTGCCGCCTCCCCGTCCTTGTCCTCGTCCTCCTCTGCCACGGACTACACCAGCACCGCGTCCTTTACCTCCCGTCCGGTCCCATGGCGATGCATCGATTTTCTTCTGCTTTTTAGCAGCCCGTCCTTCGCCATCAACGTCAAACGGCTCTTCACCGTCCGCGAACCCCGAGTCACTTCGACCTTTCCGCCATTTCTTCACGCTCTCAATGTCCTTCTTCTTCTGCTGCGTGCGCTCCTTCAGCTTCTCAGCCTGCACTTCCTTCCCGTACTTCTTCGCCTCCCGCTGTTTGCGCCGCTCCTCCGCCTCCTCCATCTGCTTCTTCTGGAACAGCAGCTTGTCCTTAATCTTCAGCATGTGCGTGTCGCTCTTAATCATCTCCGCGTAGTAATCCGTCGGCCTCAGAAACGGAATGTTGAGCTCCTGGAGCTTCAAGTACGCTTCCCGAGCGCCTTCCAACCCTTGCGCGTAAAACGACATCTCCCGCGTCAAGTCGTCGTTCACGTCCACAGGGGCGCCTTCGTGCACGTAATTCAATGCCAGCGAGTGCGTCCAGTTTATCCCGTCCGGCCATCCCACATCCTCCAGCTTCTCGTGGAGACCCGCGATGTTGTAAATTGCGTCGCGACGAGCCTCCGCTACCGGCTTCTCCGCATCGTCTTCCTCGCTCTCTTCCTCACTCTCCGACAAGTCAATCTCGTCGTCCGAGTACTCCTCCTCCATCACGGCCGGAGCCATCGCCACTGCCAGTACCGAAGGTAGTAATCCTCTACCAGAGCATCAAAGATATGCAAGCCTAAACAATCGTTGCACTGCAACTAACGGCGCCTTGGAGGTTCAAGGAAGCACTCTAGGGTTTAAGGTCAAACCTAAAGAGGGAGAGCCAACGTTGAGAAGGACAGAGCCTTAAACCCTAATTCAATATTGCCTGCGATCCGTTCCGTTCCATTCGTTCGTTTCCTCCGTCCGTCCGTCCGTTTAGTTCGTTCGTCCGTTCGCTTCGTCCATTTCGTAAATTGTACAGTGTACAGTTTCGGCAGAGTACAGCGTACTCAAAAATACGGTATATGCATGTACAGTACATCGTATATCAACTGCGTACTAGTGTGGCTCTGTGCCGTTAGTAGATAACTAGAGAGGTAGAAACTCCGGTCTTAGCCGGTGTGAATAAAGTGTTCGTTCGTAATGCCAATGACCAAGTGCTCACCAAACAAAGGGTCATTGGAACAAAACTACTCTCCTCTTTCGGGAATGAACACTTAACCCTTTAGTGCCTAGCTGACCACATTATGGTCACTACAACGTCCGAAATGCAAATAGCAGAGAATCCGTGAAGAATTGGAACTTCAGTTTTGAAGTTCAGATTTGCCCACATACATTACACACCTTCCAGAAAAAGAAATTTTCAATTTGGAATTGTACAACTATCAAAATACCTATCAACAGAACGCGAAAATACTGCAAATACTTGAAAATACAGTAAATACTTACAAATACAACATATGTATTGTGTAGTATTTCTTGTGTTTGGAAGTTTGTTATCTTGTTTTATTTTTTTGGATTGTGTTCTCTTCTTCATCTTCCATTAGTGTGTGTAATCCGATCTTGACTAATGTACCCACTCCTGTCAATTTTCAACGTATAAAATTTTGTCCTAAACCGTACATGGAGAAGTCACTTTCACTTATAAATCTCACAATAATTATGTGTGAGTCTATTTTTGATATGAAAGATTGCAACGGAGAGGTGTTGACATAGGGCATAGCTGAACTTCTTTGCTTTTATTTTTGAAAATTTACCTCAAATTCTATTTAACTTTGAAGTCACATACCCCCCAAAATCTCGTTTTTGAGCGTGCATTATACAGTTCAAATACATACTATAATCTTCCGATCCCACCATCGGATGATTCTCAAATTTTGATAAAATATGTGCTCTCGAGTTGAGAATAGAATTGTACGGTTACTTTCTAATTTAACTCATTCTATTTTTGGTAGTCTCAACCACAGTGGAAAAATCTACTGAAATCCAGGGCTCTGAGCTACAGTACCCTAGGCACTAAAGGGTTAAGGGCATCCTCAGCATGCTCCCTGCAAACTCTCCCGTCAAGAGCGTTTGCAGGGAGGCCGCCCAAGAGGGGGGCGTTGCTGCCGGGAGGGCGGCGCAATGGGTTGCCCGCCAACCGCACCGGCAACCCCCGCGGTCACGCTACGCGACGACGCCGTGGCAACTGCGCGGCAATTGTGTTCTTCAGTTTCCCTCCCTTTCATACGTGAAAGCTCGCCATCGTGGCAAACTTTCTCTTGGAGCGTGAGCAAATTCCGTCCCTGCAAAATGGAAATATTTGGCGAGAGCGGGAGCTACTTGACGGCCCCCGCGAAGATAACGTAAGCAATTTCTATTACATTGGGCCCCAGAATATTTGCCATGCCCGCCAAGCACCGTTAGCGTGGGTGCTTGGCAGGTCGATTGAGGATGGCCTTAGTATGTGCCATTGGGACAAATGTTCCTTGTGATTTAACTATGCTTTTACTTTTACTTTTCATTTCAATTTTTTTTCTTTATAATTTAATTCAATTTATGGGGATAAAATTTGATTAAAATCCATGATTTTCATACCCTATGTTTAAAAACTACAAAACGACTTTGGTACATCCAGATAGATAGATAGAAACACCAACCCAAATAAATGGGCCGGCGTGAATAAAGTGTCCGTTCGTAATGTCAATGACCCGATGCCCACGGGTTGGTACATCCATACTTGTCAAGAGCTTTTTTACGATGCCAAGAATGACACCAAAAACTCCCATATTCCATTTTTCATAATTTAATTCAATTTAAGGTGACAAAAATCACCCAGAAATTTTTAACTCTCACACCGTACGTTTAAAAGCAGCAAAACGATTTAGGTGCATCCCTCCTCATCAAGAACTTTGATTCCAACGGGTACCAAGATTGCAGATGGCGGGCACACGGTCCGGGAGATTTCAACGTTACGTACAAAATATTATATATGTATGGTATACTAATATAATAGTGTAGGAAAACGTTTGTGTGTGTCTATTACTCACGTATTTGTAATCAAATTTTACACACATACACTTGTATCCTATTATTATGGTTTTAAAGATCTTTGTCAATAGATTACACTTGTGTAAATTTTGTAGCGGGCTTAAAGGATCTTATATCCTTGTCACTTGACTCAAAAACCTCATTTGAGAGCATTTGAGAAGACTAATTCAACTACCCTTTCCTTCTAAACCCCACTTGCAAAGGTTGCTCTGTAGCATTTGCATGATTCCATAATTCCTTTTTCTTGTCTACTAAAAGAATATTTGGGAGTTTGAAGTTTCACTACATGGTCATATGCTAATTCTTACATGATAAGGTCATCATCATCTACAATCTAAGTACAATGGATACATTAAAGCCATCAAACCTAAACATAGTACTCTCTCTACTTTAGATGTTTGATAGTTAAATCTCAATATTTAAGAATGGAAAATAGATGTTTTATTTTTAATATATTTTCTGTGGATTGGGTAGTTGTATGTTTAGAACATTAGAAAATTCATTGTTTTTGGATTAGTAAGATTGATAAAACAAAAAAAAACGATTTCATATATTTGGATTGAACATCAAAAAGGTGGGAAATTTTGACACAAACCAAGAGTTGTTTTTAAAAAATCCATTTTCTTTCTTCATCATTGTTATTACTGTGAAGCTAACTCTAATTCATTTCACTCTCACTCTAGATAGATAGATAGATATGAACTTCGGTCCTCTTTCGAGGCCGACGTGAATAAAGTGTCTGTTCGTGTTAACAATGAGCTAGTGTCCACCGGACAAAGGGCCATTGGTACAAGACTACTCACCTCTTTCGGGAATAGACACTTTAGTGACCAGAGATAAATACTAGTAACACTAGTAAGATTCATTAGTTAGAACTAGCGTGGGTATAAATTGGTGTTTGTTTTGCTAGTGGTCACCAAGTCATGGTTCCAAGGTTGGTTGGAGAAGGACGTTTATGTTGCAATTGTACAGTCCGGGCTTGATTCCCGTTGAGTCCGTCTGAGCGTTTATTGTGATATACGTGACTTGGTGCTGCTAGTGAATTAATCATAGGCAGGAAAGTTTGTACCAACCAACTGGCCCTGTCCCATCTACCTGAGGCCCTCTTTATACTAGAGGCGAGGGGCCGTGAGAAAAGAAATTTTAGCCGATGGAATGCGTAGAAATCGAGAAGACCAAGGAAGGTCACTTTACACTTGAAATTTTCAGTCCAAGGGACAAAAGGAGGAGAAAATGACATGGACAACATTTTCGTCCTTCGGGACAAGAAAAATAGAAATTTTTGAAGGCCCCCGGATTTTCCGTCAAGCTCACCTCAAGAGGTGGGTCTAACGCAAATTCCGGGGGGCCGTCAAGCCAAAATTCTCACAACCAATCATTTTTTATTTTTTAAGAAATATGTAAGAGCTTTACTTTTTAAAACCGGTATTTTATTTTGTAGCCTCTTCTCACTTTACTCTATATCCAAAGGACGTCAAATTCAAAGTTTGGCTTCTCAAGAATGAGCCATGGCCCTTGGCCGGTTTTCTCCACGACTTCTCGTTTCTAGTGTAAAGAGGGCCTGAGACAAATGTGTACTTGAAGCTAAACAAAAAATACAAAAGAAATAAGTAGTGGTCTTCACTGTCACCCTCCTTTTCTTTGATAGTTTTATTTTATTTAGTAATCTATTGGTAGTAGCTGGTTATTTTCTATTTTTCTTTTATGTAGAATAATTGATCCGGCGTGATGTATAGCAATGGTATTTATTTCTTTGAATGTGTGTTTAATAGCGATTTCTGGTAGCTTAAATTTGGTTTCGAGGAGTTTCATTGAGGGAGCATGTGTTGTGCCTCTAGCTCCTGCCGTGATGACTATGAGTGGGTCAACTTTCCATCCTAAGTCACTCTCACTCTACTATATAGCAAAGAGGGATATATTTATCCCTCTAAATGATTAATATTATATTTATTGATGTTATTAAAAGTTTTATTTTTAATTATAACTGTTTAAACAATGTTTGAACATTTAATTATGATTATCTCAAAGAATTTTACATATTTTTGCTCACTAGACTACTTAATTCTAGATAAAATCTAAAGGACAATAATGCCACCTTTAGACATTGATCAAAATGTAAAGACTATATTGAATAGGTAAAAATATTATGTTTCATATTTTTGATCATTTCATTATTTGGTTTTTAAGAATAAATTTATGTATCTAAAATTTTAATTTAATAAAATATATTGTATGGTGGATCATTATTTGTAGGTCAAAATAAATGTACTTGGGTCTACAATTCATATGATCAAATAACCCAACCTCCACAAAAAAGAAACAGATGAAACATATATTTATCATACAACTAAATTTATTTTAATTAATTTTTTGCTAGGATTTATTGTATAAGAATAAATTTAAAATGTATCCATGATATATTACTAGGTTGATTCGTACTAGAGTATTATTAGTAAAATAATTCCCGTGGCAAAACTGTCTCCTTGTGCTTGCGTGCCCAACGTGCTAGGAATTTGGCTCAACAATTTTAATGATGGAACCATCTTCACGTATGTGTGTGCATTACATAATAGATTTGTAATAATTTTAAATTTTAAATTTATGTATATGTAATTATATATAATTTTTAATATGGATAAAGGTCTATCATCACTCAGTGTTTAAAGTCGTGTTAAGAAAATGTTAAACAATGAAATTAGATCAAAATGTAGTTCAAATCTGCACTTTAAATCTAATAACACATGATATTCACTTTAAAATAAAATGCCTAAATACTTTTACTTTAAAATGCCTCTTTTAACTACACTTTAAGACCAAGTAAATTCTAGTGTTAAAAATATACTAATTTAAAGTTCAAGTATAATTTTGGTGTATGTGTTTTTGTACTATATATTGTCATTGACCTAAGCTTATATGTATTTAGTAATATAAATTTTATTGTAGTAACATTTTGACGTTTATTATGGAATCAAAAATTGATATAAAAGAAGCAAGACCTTCAAACACCACATCCTTTCCAAAGTGGTTGAAATCTTTATTTGATATTAAAAATGAAAAAAGTGAATGCAATAAGCACCCGATGTGTAAGAGAAGTTTATTGGAGAATTATTATTGCACCACGTGTTGTTTACGTATTTGTGAAAAATGTAAAGTGCAAGAGCATGATGGGCATGAAGTACTTCAATTACGAAGAGTAACTTACAATTTGACAATTGAAGGCAAGGACTTGAAAGAAAAAGGAATTTCACTAGATGATATACAACCTTACAAATGCAATTCTAAAAATGATAATTATCATATTTTGAGTCGTCCGAATTCAACATCAACTAGTGGTTCTCTTAGTGGTACAAGTTGCAATATTTGTGGTCACAAATTGATAGATAAAGATAAAGGTTTCAAATTTTGTTCATTGCACTGTAAGGATAATAGTACAACTAGTGCTGACAATTTACAAAATGCAACAAGTTCCACATCCGATGATGAACACGTCACAATTTCTACATCTAATGATGACAAATCACACCGGAGAAAAAAACCCGCACCAAAGCAGTCACCTATATACCCATTCAATCCGACATGGACAAAACCATGCTAGTGATTTGAAACAGGACGAAAAATAGAGGTTGATAGTAAACTTATAAATAAAGAACATTTAGAAAGACCTAGTAAAAAGTAACTGCTTAATTTTCTCATTCTTGAAAGGAAGAAGTATTTCAAAGAATTATTTTAAGCATAATTCAAATCTAGTCTCTTTTTTGTTTTTTTATGATCAATTAAGTGCATTTGGGATTGTTCAATCAATTTCATGATTATTTGTGATCAATTTCTATTCATTTGGTTTCATTAAATTTCATACTCCCTCCGTCCCAAAGTTATTGTCATGTTTGAAAGTCATGTTTGAAAGTGCTTTTTTAAATAGGTCAAAAAAATACTTCCTTGTGGCTATCTCTATTTAGGTTGCAATGAACACATGCAACATTCTTCAATCATTCTAGTGACATAATTTGGAGCCTTTTTTAATCATGTTTCTTACAATATGATCAATGAAATTGGCTCAAAGAAATACCAAGCAAACAAGTTGGACAATAACTTTGGGATGGAGGGAGTAACAATATGCAAAACCAATTTCGAGAAATACTGTCATCTAGCATCAAACCAATTCAGGAAGATTACCAGTTGGAGAAAAAACAAAAGGTCAAATTAACTAAGTTTCTGCACACAAGAAGACAGAAACGATCCACCATCTCTATAAAAGTTGCACATACATAACTTTCTAATAAAGTTCGCACGATCTAGTTTGAGACGATGTACCATATATTGGTTGTTGGAGGTTGCTTTGCCAATTCCATTTGATATAAATCAGTGTATTTACTCCTCAGTTCTGAGCGAGCTTGTCTTGTTGGCGAGTTTCATCGATAGAGCTTTTAACTTCAGTGAGAGTCTCGGCCGCTTTGTCGTCTCCTGGAAATTTGAGAGAGGACATAGCTTCTTCTGCTTTGGTGGTGACAGCCTCTTTTGCGTCGCCTAAGCTCTTGCTCACAAGTTGCTGGAGGTTGTCAATCTCTTCCAACAGTTTCTCGCGGAAATCTTTGTCTTCGACCTCTTCTGCAGCTGAAGAGTAGTTCTTTGGCAGAAGCATGAGTCCCATGGTGGACAAGCTGGTGAACATAACGCCCCTTCTTGATAGGGTTGAATATTTGGCTTCTTGATCTCTCTGTTTTGCTCCGACCTTTCTCTGTAAAAGAACCACATGCCACTCATAAGACCATATATGTTATATTGAGACTTTTTGCAGATTTTGAGACAGAATGCTAGTTATTCAAAAATGCATTAAAAAATAATAAATGCTCAAATAGTGATGCTATAATGAAATTCTATAAGTTGATGTTGTTACCTACTTATAAAAAAATACTTGTAAAGAGATAAAAAGGTTAACTTTGTCTCTGAGTCAAAAATAAAAATGAGACTACGAAAAGTCTAAACATAACGAATATGGCCTTTTCATGAGATAACTTGATCATCGTACGTGCCACTTCTTCAGATATTCTACAAGAGTCAGATCTGATTCATACGTTCAAATATTAACCACACATGCAAGTTTAACCCCTAAGCGCCCACTGTGTATTTTCTGAAGTTTAGGAAAATTGGACTCCCTGCTGCAAATCATCTGTTTGTGTGAAAATGACTTCAGTTTAACACAATCGACATTGTAGTGTAAAACAAGAGTTTTAAAATGATGTATTGCAATCAGAAAACCAAAGAGGTAAAATGAGAAAATGCCACCGTTGCAAAGTTCAGTGATGCAGATGGCCATATTGGACGTTTTAGACGCTTAGGGGTTAAACAAGGGATGTGATTTGTGGCTACGAAAATTTCAAAGAGAAAACAGAACAAAGATGACGTACATATACAGACTTTGTTTTTAAAACTAAATCGCAAAAGCAATAAATTGGATTCTCTAACTAGACATGAGCAAGTGTAAAAAAAGAATTCGTGAACCCGACTCGTGTAGACCTTAGTAAGAAAGTCAGTGCTATTACCTGTGGACCAGTTGCTCCTCGGATGAAGAGCATACTCTTCGGAGATCCCATGCTTGCTGCCTTGGGGACACACGAGCAGGAGAATATTGTAGCAGCATCGCAAGTAGATTTCAAAACGCTGCAAGAACTTAGTGCCGCCATAGCGCAAACGCTTCAAGGAGAGAAAATCGCAGAACCTGTAGGTGAGAAATTTTCAGTCCATAAGGGAAAAATGTAAGAGGAAGAACCAGAGTCAATGTTGGAATATTGCAACGTTATTCAATATAGCTTTGGCGACAAAGCACCTTAATTCAACCTCGTTTATTCCGTCCTAACTAACAAAGTTTAGGCTCCAGCACAAGAATCACATGACATATACCATAGGCACTTCTAGAAGGAGATTCCTGGCCGAAAATTGAAAAAAAAAGAAAAAAAAACCTATCAGCGGACCTTCACATATCTAGAGAAAAATGGCACATCTATTATCATCAAACTTAATCAATATCTGAAACCTCAAACTGTTACACTAATTTACATACACAATCCACCTCAGATCATCATCACATGGAAACTCAAGAGTATTATTACCGCAACTCCAACATAAAGAAGTCAAGAAATCACTATCAAACCTATTTGTCACTTCCAAAGCTAAAGGAATCTCAACAAATAGCAATTAAGTATACTCGATCTTTGACTCTTAAAACGATGAAAATCAGGTTAACAGCGCAAATGCATACAAGCGATCCTTTAATATTCAAAAACGCTAGACCGCTAAAATATCGTCCTACTTCTGATGGTAAAAGAAAACAACGCTCAATAATTAAACAGTCAAAACTCGAAAGGCAGATGTGGAAAACTCGGATCAAAAGCAAAATGCACGATCGGACCAGCAATCTAAATCGGCCATTTATAAGCACAAAGAATCCACATCAAGAGCTCTCAAACTAAAACCATTTCCGTCAATCTTTCCTCATTTGTGTCAAAAAAAAACAAAAACAAAACAAAAACCAGGATCAAGTGCACATTGGTGAAGTTTTTTCCCAGATCATATTTTCACATACCTTGAGAGCCGATCTTTGCAAGACGATCGGAGTCAGTACAACAGGAACTAAGAAAGCTCAGAAGGATCGAGAGAGAAGAACAACGAAGCATCTTCTCCTTGAAATCAACAGTGTCAAGGCATGAGACCCGCATGGGCTACTTCAAGCCCTGGATTTAAAATGAATTCAGAAATCTTCGCCCGCCCTAGATTTGACTTGGCACGTACGTGGCATTTCCACGTCATATAATTGACGTGGCGAAAGCCCACGTCAGCTCGGTTTCATCAGCTTTATGTTCGAGGTCGTCGCTCTTGCAGATTCATTTCAAGTGTTTTTTCGACGGATTTTTGAGTGGGAGCGTTGGCATCATCTTCCAAATAATTTCTTGGTACGTTGAATTTTCGCTTATTTATTTCACTTCCCTCTGTGGTTTTTGGTTGCCGCTGTTTTGGAGCTTAGGGTTTGGGATTGTGTGTTCGCGTAGTGTAATTCTGTTTGGGATTGAAATGGGCTAGGGTTTGGGATTTGAAATGAAGGAGAAGAGGATCAGGAGGTTTTGAGGCTAGTTTGTGACAGATGCATCGATCGACACCGCTGTCTTCTCTGTAGTCATTTTGTTTTTTCTTTCTTGATTAAGTTTGCTGTGTTCCTTGAGCATTGGATTCCGAAGTTACTTGAATTCTCTACTTTCTAGTGACCTCATATAATTTAGGGTTTTGGACTGTTATGATAATAGGCTACTTGAATTCTGAAAGAGTTTAAGTTCCAGTGGCATACCTTTGTTTTGTTGAATGGGAGAGATTTATCGGGTTATCTGATACTAGGGTTTTTTTTTTTTTTTTTTGAGAACTGTTGCTATTTTACTTCCTCTTTCATTTTGGCCAGTATGACGAATGCATAGGACAGGAATAATTTAGAGGACCCGCTATGCGTTCTGTAGGTTATCAAGGTGATGAAGTCCTATGAAAACGGAGATCAAACCCTAGGGAACCACTTCATGATTAAACCCTAACCAAGACATCCAGGGTCGTTCCGGCTTTATCACAAACCTTACTTGTATCACTCTGTGGAGTTTGTGTTTTATGGTGGTTTTCGATGAGCTCCTTGAAGCTCTTCATCTGGAGGGTAACTTCAAAGCATTGGGCCTGGAGGAAGAAACCCTATAACATACTGGATTTCGTCTTCTATAATACAAACTAGCCGAATGCATGTCAGGATTGCAGGTTTTTTAACCCCTGAGCGTCCACCGTGTATTTTCTGTAGTGTAGAAAAATTGGACCCCCCTGCTGCAAATCATCTGCTATTGTGAAAATGACTTCAGTTTGACACGATCGACACTGTTGAGCTTGTAGTATAGAACAAGAGCTTTAAAACAATTTGTAATCAGAAAATAGTATTGCAATCAGAAAACCAAAGAGGTAAAATGAGAAAATGCCACCGTTGCAAAGTTCAGTGATGCAGATGGCCATTTTGGGCGTTTTAGACGCTTAGGGGTTACTGTTGTTACGAGAGCAATGTTACTTTGAACTAGGTAACCTTCGAGCCACCGTGAGGTGGCTCGAAGGTTACCTGACGTAACCAGCTCTGTTCTCGGATGAAAAATCTCGTAATTGCTGCCTTCATGGATGAATCATGCATGATTATGAACAAATTGTGGTGCTCGTGGATGAAACAAGTCCAAGCAGACACTTGCGCTCAATCAGAGCTGGTTACGTGACTGTTCTTTTGATATTTGAGGTGCTGAGTGTGGTACTCTGTCTCTAAACCCCTAAGTGACCATGTTTTTTTTTTTTGACAGTTTTGAGTAGGTCCTATTTGGACTTCCTCTTGTTCGAATTTATTTCTTTTGTGACCAACACATGCAAATGATCTTCACTAGTTCTAGTGATATAAAATTTGAATTATATTGTCACAACATGATCGATTGAATTTGTCATTTTAAAACTGTGAATCCTTGGTCCTTTAAGAGTTAACATAGATACCCGTGTTTGTGGTTGCAGGAGATGGAGCGATCAGCACCACTAGAGCATGAACAGAACTGGGATGCAACCATTGACATGACATTGAAACGCTTCGTGTATGGCTCTCTGTCAGGAGCTGCCTCTGCGCTGCTCTTCTTCCGGAGCCCCACAACACGTTGGGCTGCTGTGGCCTTTGGAGCAGGTCAGTGATCTTTTTCGTTGCCGAATTGCTCCGTAAAATTTGGGCTGGTTGAAAAAAAAAAGAAGGAATAATAACCAGATTTCCTACATGGAGTCAAGATGTGTAACCTCTTTAAACCTAGGGTAGGAGTACCCAATTCCAACAGTGTATCCAACACCTATAATTTCTAGACACGGTAGTCATTTTAGAACGTAAATCTAGGTAGACCAAAGATAGCTTATCATTTTGGTCAACAAACAATAAAGGCTCTATGATATGCTTAGATTTGTGTTCTAAAATGACTAACATGTCTAAAAATTATCGGCATTGGGTACATTGTTGGAATTGGGTGCTCCTACCTTAGGTGTTGCCGAAGTAGCACCTAAGTAGCACATGTGTATTACCGTGATATTCCCTCTATATTAACCCCTAAACATCCCAGCGTCCAGAAATTGGATGAGGAACAAATTCAAAGCCTTGCAACTTTTTCATACAACCTCGGATGACTTTCATCCAAGTCACCTTTGTAAGCCTATTAAACTCTCTACCAATTACAATAAATCTCTTGTGATGGGGACTTGTTGATAATATCTGAGCAGCCTCCAACTATAAGTATGTCAAATTTGTTGGGTAGATTTTATGCTTGCAATGATCCTCTCATGTACACCTCATGTACATCTGAGCCATACTAATATCTATTTTTGAGGCTAGCATCTACTTCTGTTCAAAAGGTTGGTACGTTTAGGGGTTAATATGAAAAGAGCATGCATGCAAGGAGCCTGGATTGCCATGGAAAAGCAGCTAAACTGTCTCCTGACAAAGAAGAAATCACTGGAGCAGGTGCAGGCATAGGCTCGGCCTTCACAGACTCATCCCAGCTTTTCCGGGGTGCCATCCATGCCAGTTTGCCGTCCGTTTCTTCCCCCAGCCCTGTCCCTGCCCTTGCAGTCCCTGCAGAAGTGCCGTCTGCCCCGGAGCTTTCCAAGCTTGAGCGTTTCGAGGAGCCTCTCATCCACGAAGCCCAAGAATCTTGAGTCACAGTGTTTTGATCATTGAGGATGTTAGCCAATTGTCACCATTGAGAAGCAGCAATAAAATTGAGTTCATGAGAACAGAACGCCACAAGATGTTTCTGTTACGGGTAGCATTTGTTGCGGTTTTTTTTTTTTTCTGAGATGGCTGCTGTACAAACTTTCTTGTCCAACACAGACTCTTTTGTCTGATCAGAAGGTGACATCTCTTGCTCATGGCAGTAGAACTACTTTATTTTCCACATGAGCCCTAATTGTTATTGAGAGGTTGAAATCCATAGTAGTTTTGGAGATTTGCATATGTTTGTTTCAAAGAATGATGCAGACTGGACTCCTTCTGGCGTTTGGAATTGATAAGCTTGTTGCATTGTGCTTTAACCCTTTAAGGACCGCGCATCCAAATAGCGGATGTTTGTTGGTCAAAACCAATTTTGACCTTGAAGATGAAGTTTTTTGCTATTGCTTTCAATTGAGAAAATGAAATTTATGGAGTTTAGTTTTTACTCCACTTTTCAAATCTTATAAATTTCAAGTATCGAACATTTTATTTCTGTTGCAAGTTAGGTAGCTCAAGGTTTGAATTACACTGCATATGATGTTCACCTTTTGAATTTTGAAATTTAAAATTAAAAAATTCTACAAAAATATATCATGTGATTCTCCATTGTCATTTGCACATGTTCTTAAAAGATTATATTTTTTGATTTTTTTTTGTAATTAATATGAATTTCTTGGAGTATTTGACCTAAAAATTTGTAAAAAAATTCATTTTGTATTAAAAAATTTGGAAAATTGTAGGACTAATAGGTAACATACAATTTCATGCATGAAAAATATTATAATATATATTTTAACAAATCTTGAAAGCTGAAGTGTATATAAAAGTGTGGTTTGACTGTTCTCCAAAGGAATGGGCCGTTAAAGGGTTAAAATGCAAAAGCTCAATATTTTGAATGTTGCATTGTCTGATTGAATCCCCCTTGTCTCTTGTGTTTTATAGTTATCATAACATTGTTTAGCTACACAAGTGAAACCATTGAATGCGAATCAGCTTGGAATGTTGGGGTGATCATTTTTGGAGGTTTTATGTCAAATTGGCTATAGAATGCTCAATCCCATAGTGCTCAAGTGACCACTTTGTGGTCTGTAATGTGTCGAAAACACGAATAACAAAAAATTCGTGAAGAATTGGGTTTTAAATTGTGAAGCTCAGATTTGGAGACTTATCTTCTAGAAAAAGAAATTTTCAATTTGGAGTTGTGCAAATATCAAAGCATTTTAAACAAAATGCAAAATTATTGCAAATACTTGAAAATGCAGTAAATGCTTACAAACACAACACATGTACTATGTGGTATTTCTTGTATTTGGAAGCTAATTATCTTGTTATGTTTTTTTGGATTGTGTTCTCTTGTTCATGTTCCCTTAACTTATGTATTCCGATCTTAATTCATGTACCAACTCCTTTCATATTTTAACATATAAATTTTTGTCCTAAACCGTACATGGATAAGTCACTCTCACTTATAAAATCCACAATAATTATGTGTCAGTCCGTTCTTAACAAAAAAAACACTGCAATGGAGAGGTGTTGACATAGATCATTGTTGAACATCTCTACTTTCATTTTAGAAAATTTAACCCAAATCATGAAGTCAAACCCTCCAAAATCTCATTTTTGAGTGTGCATTATATAGTTCAAAGACATGCTATGATCTTCCAATCACACCATTGGATGATTCTTTAATTTTGGCAAAATGTCTCTACAATAGTTGAGAATACACTTGTACGGTTACTTTCTAATTTAATTCCAGTGACGACGAAAGTTGGAGCTGGTTTAGCATACATTGGATGGTAGGTTCGTCGTCACGACAATTCCATTTCGTCACCATGACCGTTCCATTTCGTTTCGTCTCCATGACTGTTCCAGCTATCTCCATGACAGTTCCATCGGTTCACAGCATGTTCACATTCGCAGTCTTTCCAAGCCATTTCGACGTTTCGGTTCATCAGTTCATTTGCTTTTTAGGGCATCAGTCGGAGACATCCCCTTTGCTCTGAGCTGAGCACCCGTCTGCGTGGAGGAAGAGTGCAATGTCCGAGGGTTTTATAGCAGGAGTCTCTGAAAGAGCTGGCAAACGAGGTGGGATAATTGGGAGTGAACAAGGTGCATTTCGACTGCCTATCCATCTTCCTCATTTCTTTCTGCGGCGACTTTGTTTCATCTGTACCTTATCACTCTCGAGGAATGAACTTGGGAATGAAATAAGCTGAGAAAAATTTCTGCACTTCTGATTGCTCTTCGATCGGCGTGGATTTTTGTAATCGATTTTCATGTTTCCGTCTCTCTGATTTTCGAAATGAAGGGTTAAGTAGAACTAGGTTCATGGATATGTAGATTGGTGAGACGCTTTGCTTGCACATGAGATTCACGAGCATAGTTTGCCTGCTGCAATTGGGAGAAAGCTGTCTCAGTTTGTTAATAAAAAATTTAGGTTTTTACAATTGTTTAGGGTTTGAAAATGTGCAGATTTTCAATGGGGACATGGTGTGTGGATCTGTGAACCTGAGCTGCGCTTCATGTGGGTGGTGGGAGGCCACGAGCTTCTCACTCACAGTCGTCTGGCACTTACTCCTCAGGGCATCATCATGCCTCATCGCCGGCTACTGTAGCAATTGCACCCAACGGAGGGAACTCCTCGGACAACGAGACTATGCGTGGCGTGGACAGCAATTTGACTGCGCTTTGTGAGCATGTGCAAGTGGAAGGGTGGAAGTCCAAGGCCTTCTCGGACATTGTTGTCAAGGCCATGGGGCACACTTTCCACTTGCACCGCTTACTTCTCTCTCGAAGCTCCTACTTCAGGTCAGGCCTCATCTCTTTTTGATTAGATCATATGGATCAACTGTTTTTTTTAATCTAGTTTTATTCGTTTTTTTTTACCAACACGTGCAATGTTCTTCAATGATATAAAATTTGAATTTCATCTTTCACAATACGATGAATAAAATTGGTCATTTTGAAACCTGGAAATTTTGGTCCTTCAAAGGTTAAAGACTTGGATAGTATATTGATTCGATTTTCTTGAGTGATTCTGAAGAAGAAGATTCAATTTAGTTCCTTGCATTGTTGATACTGCTCATCTGAAATTTTAGTGGTTTTAGTGGTTTGATTGACCAACACGTGCAATGTTCTTCAACGATTCTCACTGGTGATATAAAATTTGAATTTCATCTTTCACAATATGATCAATAAAATTGGTATTTTTAAAACCAGGAAAATTTGGTCCTTTAGGGGTTAAAGACGCGGATAGTACATTGATTCAATTTCCTTGAGTGATTCTGAAGAAGAAGATTCAATTAAATTCCTTGCATGGTTGATACCGTTCATCTGGAATTTTAGTGGTTTTAGTGGAGAAAATTAACTTGTGGTCAAGACAACTTCCGTTTGGGAATAGGCTCACGTTACTTAACCCCTGAAGGACCAAGAAGCCCTAATTGGGCCTCGTGTTTTTTTTAGCAGTATTTTGTGGACTTTCCTCTTGTTCAAATTTCTTTGTTTCTTAACCACATACAATGCACTACTAGGAGCATACACTAGTAACTACGGCAAAAACGTAGCTAATTACACTGCGTTTACATCCCAAGGGTCTAATCAGAACGTAGCTTTTGTTTCTACAAACGTAGTTGTGAATTTAATTATGTTAGGGGCGTACTAGGCTCTACGTTTAGTTAGTACTGGAGAACGTTGCTGATATTACACGGTTTTAGTTACGTTCCCAATCAGGGTTATCCAGTTTGATACTGAGGCCTCCACGTGGTATGCAGGGAAGAGCGATAAATCAGGCAATATTAATACGTGGAGTGGTTTCGATAGATTACGTGGACATTTTTGAACGGTTTAAAACGTGAATTTTTACCATTACGAAATAAAATGTGATGTTACACGTGGGAAACGTTATTTTTGTTTACTTTTCTAATTATAGATACTAGATAAATGATTTTACGCTATTGCAGTAAAAGGTGAAATCTGTAATTGCAATTTTTACATCGCGGACATGTTTTACCTCCGTAAAACATTGTCAATGTTCAATTACCACCAGATTATTCAGAAAATCTGGATTTCACAAATCAGTTGTGCTGAATTGTGTGCCAGCACGTGTTACATAATTTTCTCTCACCTACCGAACTAGGGACATCAATCTTGAATACTATTTCTGGACTTTCATGTCCCTTTTAGCCGGCCCCTTCTGGTGTTTAAATTTAACATTTTTGAGCCTTCAATTTAATAATCCAGATCATTTCATGTATCACATGTGGTCAGTGTTAATTCCAATTTGGAGTCCATATTCCAGGTCATGCAAATTATTTCTTATATCTAAAAATTACATCCTATATTCGAGGTCAAAATCACCGAACTACATCCACCGACTTCACATGCATGTATTGAAATCCGTTGCCGTTACATGTGCCATACATTCCACATTCACAATCTGCATTTATTCACAAAAACACCTCAATTTTCACACATTGGCACGGAAATTGTTTTGAAATTCTTCCTCTTCAGTCACAGTTTACCTTATGCACCTACATCTCCTGTATTACTACGGTTATCATTGACAGTCTAATGATACCCAAAAAATTAGAATCCCTGTACACAAACATCAAAACATACTAATGTATATCATATCCTTGACCGTCAAGATTCATCTGTATCAGCGCACGTCGAAGCCTCGTCATTGCCACTTCCATCACTGTGCTGCAGACTCTCCCCTTCAGACCCCTCATTTCCCACACCATCATCCTCTTCGTCGGAAGCCTGAACCTCCTCCCCTTCAGCATAATTGTCTTCGTCTGCACTATCGACCTCGTCCTCATCAGCGTCACTACCCTCATCTTCACCGTCTGCACTTGCAGATTCTTCTGATCCCTCGCCATCTGATGAACACGTGTCTGTATTGGACTTACCCCCAGATCCACCATGACCAGATCCCTCCTCGTTATCTTCTCCGTCTTCGGAAGAACTTCCTGCACTATCCTCGTCAGTGTTTGAATCATTCTTACAAACTTGTTTACGGCGTGCCTTTGCTTTCGTTGTGGTCACCTGTCGAACTAGAGTTCTTGGGCTCTTCTCCTTCGGATACCTGCCGTGTGTGCGTTGAAACAACGTTGGAATTCCCTCCCTTTTTGCAAATAATACTTCCTCGTTCGATATTATTCGCTTGAACTCAGCCTCCTGCTAAACATAAACGGAAGGTTAAACACTTCAGAGATAAACATATATTATGGAAGCAACCTCGATACATAATATGGAGACAAGCATGACAAACTATGACTACACCAGATGTAAATGCATAACCCATATGGCTAAAAGCACATCCAATTGCATAATGATGACAATGTCAACAACAAATCTGAAGGCATAATTGAAAGGGTATAACGTAAAGGCATACTGCAAAGGTTACAAGCTCAGTCAAAGGTCTAATGACAAAATATGTGAACCACAAATGTAAAGGCATATTTCAAAGAGTAGAAACTCATTCAAAGGTTGAATTGCAAGGCTAAAAACTCCTTCAAAGGTTCAATTCAAAGGCTAAAAACTCCTTCAGAAAGGCAAAATTAATTCAAACTTACAAAGTTCAGTATAAAAAGACTTACAAATTTCGCCATAAGTCCCGCCACTCCTAACGCTCCAAGTCGATGGGTGTATCCAATTCTTCTGGTCCTTTCACAGGCAGCTAATTTGCATTTAGTTGATTTTTCCACATATTTTTCGGTAGTAATGGAATCCCAGATAGCATTCCAAGTGTCCTTTGTTAGTCCATGTGCAATTGCTGTGAATTCTTTGGACCCGTTGTGTTTCATTTGATTTTTTAGTCTCACTCTCCGTTGTCTAATGTTAGTGGCTATCTCTGACATGACATAGCTCTCCTCGTAGTTTCCGGGGTACAATCTCCTAATTCTGTGCTTAAATAACCTCACCATCTCTTGGTTTTGGCGAGGCCATGGCAAATGCCATTTAAATAGCCATGGCGCCCGGTCATGTAGATAACTTCTCATGTGCTCCCAAAACCTCCCAATAGGCCGCCCCACAGCATTTACTTCACAAGGAGGAACATCTTTAATCGTGTCCCAAGTTCCTATAGAATGCGGATCTAACATTGCTATAATGTCCCGTCCATCAATGAAATTAGTAGAATCAAGAGAAGGGGTCGACTGGGGCTTCACTATCTTACCACTACTAACGTTCTGAGGTTTTGGAAGTTTGTTTGTGGGAGATGTCCTCCTCGATGGCTGCCCTTTCCTGATCTTCTTCGGTGAGGGCATTGGTAACAGGTTGCTGCTGCGCTGTTTCTCCATCAACATCATCTTCTTCTCTTTCTCCACTGCATCCAATTTTTTCCTAAGCATTTCCATCTCCAAATGCATATCAAGATCTCCTTCCACCAACTCTCTGTGGGATGGATTTTTCGATGGGCCTGCTCTTTGAGCATGGTCTGCCGGGTCCCTTCGTGATTTTTTCTTTTTTCTGCTTGTCCATGCAGTGTCTTTCAATACATCCTGAACAATGAACACATGCAAACTGAAGCCGTTGAACAATGAACAGTCGCAAAATGAAGCCGCACTGTGAAGACCTTCAATTACAAATATGTTTCTCACACTTTCAATCATAGTAATTCTTTTTTTCTTAACAGCAGTTCTTCTCACACAATCACTGACTGTAATACACGTGGTATGCAGGGTATACAGGACAATACATTAACCTCGGCTCCTACACATCAATCAAATAAGATGGCTACTGTTTTTACTAATTTCTTACTACCACTGACCTTAGTTCCTTAATCACATTTTGGAATTTGAAAAGGTTTTACACATTTAGAATAACTTCACATCACATTGTGCACTACAATATTCACATGTCATTGTTTCTGTGATTTACACACTTAGTAATTTCTCACTACTACTGACCTTAGACCCTTAGTTCCTTAATCACATTTTGGAATTTGAAAAGGTTTACACATTTACAATAACTTCACATCACATTGTGCACTACAATATTCACATGTCATTGTTCTGTGATTTATACACTACAAACAGGACTCATGACGTGATGAGGTACTCATGAAATATTAAAGTGTTCTACTGATATGTATATCACACAATTTTTTTCTTAACTATAGCGTTTCAAAATACTTCCATTCCATGCACAATTCTTCAATTACATATTCTTTCAAGCCACTTATACTTTGGAATTGGTGACAAAATTATTATAATTTATGTCATGATCCTACTAATAGAAAATATATTCCTACTTTTAATTTCTAAATCAATAACCACTCACCTTTTCTGTACTCGTATTCTTTTATGTTGACAAGGGAGTTCAGAACTTAATTCAACATACCTTTGATTTGGTTTTCATTCGAACAACCTGGTCAGACCTTTTCTTCTCTTTCGGCATGCGCTCTCCGGCGTCTTCCCTCCCGTCCTTCTCTGAGTTGGCATGCAGTGTTGATGGAACTGGAATTTCCATTCGTGATGTGTTTGCTACGTGTAAGCCCTCATCAGTTGCTTCTTCGACTCTTGGGGGCTCAGCAGCTGCCACGTTCGATGTGCGCAAAGGAGGTTGTGGAGTTCTGAAAGTGCAGCGAACAGGGACTTCTGCTCTTTCACCATTGTTCAGCAAAGTGGGATTCCTTGGAGAGAACTGTGGCATGACTTCCGTGCTTTCTTGTACAGCTCGGCAACTGGGATCAACACCTTGCAATTAGGAGCATGCAGCAACTTCATCGCTAGGTAGCACTGCAGCCCCTCGATCCGCTGACTGCCTCACGGACTTGTGTCTAACCTCCTCCCGTTGTGCATGCTCTCCTTCAAGCGCAGGCCTTGTAACGTCCTCAGCATTCACAACGGTAACTGCCTCCGGTACCATGACATTGTTGTCCCTTTCAATTTTGGTCCCCACACGTCTGCTGCCATGAGTGCCATCAAACGATTCGTTGAGACACCTCACGGAGCCTTGACTGCCGGATCTTCTTTGCGCACTTTGAATGTGGGACCTACTGCCTTCTCTGCCAGTATTCACATCGTCGTCTGCATGTGAACGCTCACCTTCCCCCGAAACTCTGCGGGCACTGTTCGGTAAAGCAATGCCATCTTCTGTTCCAACTGCATTTCCGGAGGCGCATGCACGGCTCTCCAAGACAACTCCCTGTCCGCCGCCGCGGGACTGGCTCTTTGCTGACGACTCCTTGGCTGTGCATGACTGTGACTTTCGAAAGTATCGAATAGGAGATTTGATCATCACGTTCAGATGAGATTTGTGCTGTATAATTGACATGCGCACAGTGTCCCCGCCTGGAGAGTCGCCATCGTGCTCCGTACGTTCACTACGCCCCCGACGCCGATTTTTCTTGCCCTCACTGACCTTGTCAATGAATGTTGTGTTCGCGTTCTCCCGCTTCATCACCGTCGTCCTCTTCGAGGAATTTCCCCGAGTTGGTGTTGCTGCCCCTCTGCTGATACTCGCTGGCCCTGCTGATTTTGGCGCAGCTCGCTCACTCTTGGCGACTGCCTCCGATTTCATAGTTCCTCCCGCCGACTTCGCCTTCTTCAGCTTCGCCCGCGGCACTGTCGCTCGGAAACCTTGAGCGCGAGTGTCTCTCGCAGGTCCGCTCCTCTGCCCAGCAACGCTGTCGGTAAGAACAACGTCCACCTCCTTCAACTTTAACTTTCCCTTCCTCTTCTCATCATCTACGGGCGGGCCATCTTGACGCCGTTTACTTCTTCTCTCCGCTTCCGTATCGTCTCATTTCCGCTTCGCAGCCCTCGAAGCCTCCTTCGTTCTGGAACGGCGACGTCTCACAACTACAGTTTTCAGTCACCGTCAGCATCGCATACCGTTTGTCACTAACAGCCTAGCTACTCCCTGAGCAATACAGAAAATTCTCTGTGCAGCCAGAACCACACTACGCTGATTCTACCTTGTCTCAGCATGTAGCAGTAGGTACGCATACAAAGCAGTGTGAAATCAACATCTGAGGCACAGCGGCAGAACTGCTAGTTCGTTTTGCCGTCTCCCAAAATTTCAGGATACCTGGAACGATATTTCCTACTCAGCAGAATGGAAGATGAAAACCTCATGGCCTGAAGTGACTTGTTGATCATGGTAATTCAATGACAAGGAAATCAAATCTGATTTTACAATCTAGACAATCTGTGATGTACTGTTTGTGGTAATTGCTGAATTTCAATTCCTTTTTACACGATGGGATGTTGTTTGACAGGTTTGACAAGCAATTAAGCTGTAGCAGTGATTTTTAGCTCATTCTTTGCTTGTGCTGATCCTCTAATACAATACAAGTAAGTGTAAATATTGCAATCAAGTCTTATTTATTGTATTTTAAGTAATTTATAAAATGAATCTTATGTTATGTTTTTGTATTTATTTATTTTTGTTTTTTATTTATTTGTTTGTTTTTATTTGGTTATATATATATATATATATTTATTTATTTATTGGTTTTTGCGCAGTAGTTCATGTAAAAAAATAAATTGTCTATGGCTAAGACGAAATAATGTTAAATAATAAATTGTCCCTTCGTAAGACGAATTGCCATGCATGCAGGTGTGTCAAAATGCCTCGTGATTACAAACTTGTTGAAGTTGAGCGATTTACCCCAGGACTCCCGGAGGCGCTTCCGGGGGCAGTTCCTACTACGATTCCACCGATTCCCAATATTCCTATCCCCACAAGAAAACGCCGTAAGAGAAATAGTGGACTTCAAGCAAAACTATCAGACCGTCCACAATACAAGGTCTTTTGTCCTTGTTGTAAGTGTGCATCCAGTGAAAAACCAGTCCTACGGCTATTGTCCGTCGTGGAAGATCATATTCGGTTGCATAAGATTTCAAACCGATTTCAGGTTTTTTTTCCTTACTATTCCCATTTTGTATCCTACTTTTGCACACACACCTAGAATTAAATACATAATGATGTACCGTTGAAGATTGTGTGGTGAAAGAACCATGTTGTAAGACCCGTGCCGTTGAGCACATTGAACATGCGATGTGTCCTTACGGCTTCCATGACACATGGAAACACAAATTTTGTTATATAACTTTTTATTTTAGTTTTTATGATACCTACTATGTGAATACCAAAGTTCGGGGGGAGTACTCTAAGTTAAAAATGACTCCATTGAAATTCAAAATTCTTTGATGAAGTTTAACATTTTAGAAACAACGGGATATTTTAACCCCTCAGAAAAAAAACATTAAGTCGTGTGGAGTGCACTGTACACGATTGTAATTATATACAACTTGGTTTTATCTTAATTATGTTTTTTACAATATTGTCATTCACAATCATCATTCATAAACAATGAATCCTTAGTCTCCAAAAACTGTTTAACTAAACAAATGACATAATAAGTAAAAAATATATTTTATGACATTTTCCAAGTGTTCCTAAGATCTAATACTCATAATGTATTTGCAAACTGTTGTTCTAACTTTTATTTTTAATAGAAAAACAACATATTCGAGAATTAGTATTGTGGGTTCTCGAAAATTATTGGATTACTAGTGGGACCATTGCTATTTATCACATAGAACTTGGGGATTTTCTTAAGTACTTCCTATGCGGAACGGTCAAGTGAGACAAACTTAGCAATATTGTATGATATAAGTGCTACATGTATGATAGTAAAATTCTATTCATCATACATAATGTCCTCCTATAGATTGTTGTAGAAATAAATTACGATATTACACAGTAATTGGTTAATGTAAAATAGGTTTTAAAAAACCACATTCATGCATACATTATAAAAACCAACACATAAGTAATGAAAACACTGTACGAAAAAAAAAAAAAAAAAACTTCACATACCTAACCTACTGCGTACGTAACCTCTTCTTATGAACTAAGTTCACTCGGTCAGCTATACTTGTATGAAATATATATACAGAATGCAATATCAGAAATACTTTAAAAAGTTGATTTCTTCTAACACAACTTCAGTTGATCGGAACTGAGATGCAACCTTCAATTTTTTGTATGTGCCATATGAATAAAAATTTACATAAGTTTCTACTCTGTCGAACTACAGTGTTGTAACCTTTCTTTTAGTGAATGTAAAAACAAATTAACCTTCTGTTTTACAATATCAAATGTCAATTTCAGTTTTTTCAGTGTCTTATAGCATGTGTAATTACTGATGTCGAGTTTGTAGTTGTCGTTATGCTTCCATATTTTTTTCTTATAAAATCATTGATACGATGAACTTATATTCAATTTCATATCAATGGGAATAATGATAATATTTTCTTACAAATTGATTAACCCCTAAGTGCCCATCGACCATATTATGCTTCATTTTTGGTCAAACGCCCCAAAAATCAATTGTTTGAATTATATTGTAGTTGGTGTTTTCATTAGATGTTTCAAGTAAGTTATGATACATGTTTTTACCATTGGGATTAGAGAATAGTTTTCATTTCTACATTTGTCAGCGTCGATAAATTTGAGTTTTGTGTGTCCAAACTCCACATGGCTTTATAAAGATATTCCAATCATTGGTCTCTTTTAATTTTTCACTCTTAGTTTTTTACTCCTTGTATATATAACTATTATCTACCTTAAATAAACATTTTGATATTAAGTTTGATAAAAATATATTTATTTTTAATTTTTACGTTGTTTACATGATAAAATTTGTAAATATTCAAAATATTTTCCAATCATGTTGAAAAGTTGGTCTTACCTTCATAATGTTGATTACTATCTAGAAAAAATTATAAATCATACCATGTGATATTTCAATTATGCAAGTTATAATGCTTTGACTTTAAAAAAAAGGTGAGGACCTCTAGGGGTGAAACAAACCCCAACTTTAGGTATATGAAGGAATGCTAAATTCTGGATCATAAAATATAGAAATTGAAGTTGTTTGTCACTTCGTGATGGTGCGGTAATACTGAAACACTCAATTTTTTTTACTTTTAGTTTGCATTGAATGTGTTTTCTACAGATTATGTATTCCAATAATTACAGTCATTTTCCGTCTCAATGTTTTTCATTTTCCATATACGCACTCCCTACCTATGTGCTATGGTTCGGTAAATTCTGAAATTTAAGGTTCTCTTTGTCTTCTGGTTTGGCATCTTCTGAGTTGACCATTTTCAGACGCCAAGTTTTCTCTCATTGCAGACATTGTACGAGGCTCACATGCTTGTGGTCGACCCAGCAAGGATCAACGCTGGAAGCTCCCAGGAAGGAGCACACACAATTGATT